>CM022300.1:55783445-60583445 GCA_011799875.1 Thinopyrum elongatum | reverse complement strand
GATCGAAATTTGCAGTCAAAAGAGCACAAACACGGGTTTGAGCAAGCAAGTGATTTTTCTGGAGGAAGAAGAAGGGAGTGGGTGGCTGGAATAAGTGAGTGGGTCCCTATGGGACCCACAAGCCCACTAGGCGTGCCCTGGGGTGGCGCGCCCTGTGAGCTTGTGGCTCACAGGTGCAACCCCCTGGGGTGTGTTCAGTGTCAATAATTCCCAAATATTCTACAAAAAGATCATATTAAGTTTTCAGGGCATTCTGAGAACTTTTATTTTTAGGTCATTTTTTATTGGACAGAAAATTCAGAAAACAGGATAATCATAGCATTTCTACTTTATTAACTTTAAATAATAGAGAGTAAATAGTAGGTTGTGCTTACTAAATTCATCAACCACATGCCCCTCAAAAGTAATCCATTAATAAGGTTGATCAAGTCTAATTAACAAACTATTTCCGAGTAGCATGAAACCGAAGAATCTTCATATAACACTAAGTTACCT
The DNA here is from genome assembly GCA_011799875.1 of Thinopyrum elongatum. Classification (NCBI taxonomy): domain Eukaryota; kingdom Viridiplantae; phylum Streptophyta; class Magnoliopsida; order Poales; family Poaceae; genus Thinopyrum; species Thinopyrum elongatum. Next base: position 60,582,950 of record CM022300.1, on the reverse strand, counting down.
CAACGGGGATGTGCATCTCCCCAATAATAAGAGTTTCATTTTTTTAACAGAAGGAAGAGGGCGTTGAAACTGCCAATAGTAATTGTCAGAGTCCTTTCAATAACATTAATACCATTCACTTGAAATTGTTTCTTTGGAAAGTGCACTGTATGCTCATTACCATTGATGTGAAAAGTGACCTTGCTTTTGTTGCAATGAATAACAGCTCCTGCGGTATTCAAAAAGGGACTACCAAGGATAATCAACATGTTGTCCTCCTCGGCCATATCAAGTATAACAAAGTCTATCAGGATAGTAATATTTGCAACTACAACGGGCACATCCTCACAAATACCGATAGGTATGGCCGTTGATTAATCATCCATTTCCAATGATATTTTAGTAGGTGTGAGTTTATTCAAATCAAGTCTTTTATATAAAGAGAAAGGCATAACGCTAACACCGACTCCTAAATCGCATAAAGCAATTTTGACATAATTTCTTTTAATGGAGCATGGTATAGTTGGTATTTCTGGATCTCCTAGTTTCTTGGGTACACTATCCTTGAAAGAATAGTTTGCAAGCATGGTGGAAATTTCAGCTTCAGGTATCTCTCTTTTACTAGTGATAATATCTTTCATGTATTTAGCATATGGGACCATCTTCAAAATATCAGTCAAACGAGTACGCAAAAAGACTGGCCTAAGCATTTCAGCAAAGTGTTCAAATTCTTCCTCATCCTTATTCTTAGATGGTTTAGGAGGAAAGTGGGTTTCTGAACCCATGGTTCTCTTCTAGCAACAAAGCCTCTTTTATCGTAACATTTATTTTTAGGAGGTGGGTTATCAAGATCAACTGCAGGTTCTATTTCAACATCATTACTTGGTTCTTTATCATTGTCTGGTTGAGCATCTACATGAACATCCTCTATCATTATCATTATCATTAGGTGAATGTTCATTACCAGATTGTGTCTCAGCATCAGAAATAGAAACATAATTACTATCCTCAGAAGGTTTTTCTATCTCAGGTTCACTAGAAGTATGCAAAGTCCTATCATTTTTTTTCTTTTTCTTCTTAGATGGACTAGGTGCTTCTATATTAGTTATTTGGGAATCTTGTTCAACTCTTTTAGGGAGACCTTCAGGATAGAGTGGCTCCTGAGTCATTTTAACCCCTCTAGTCATTACTCTAACAGCATGATCATTAATATTATTATTCATCTCGTTAAGAAAATCATTTTGAGATTTAGCAACTTGTTCTAACTGAGTTTGGACCATGGAAGCATGTTTTACTACACCTTTAACATAATTAGCAATTCCAAATAACAAGTCACTCAAGCGATCAAACGTATAGGCATTACGTTTCAATTGCTTCATAACATAAGCATTAAAGTGATCTTGCTTGATAATGTAGTCGTCAAATTCATACAAGCATTGACTAGGAGATTTATTGTAAGGAATATCACCTTCATAAAACTTTATAAGAGAATTTACCTCCACTACCTGTGTCGAGGTGTCGAGCCCATGTATTTCTTCAATAGGTGGTAAATTCTTAACATCTTCAGCTTTAATACCCTTTTCTCTCATGGATTTCTTTGCCTCTTGCATATCTTCAGGACTAAGAAATAGAATACCCCTTGATACGTATCTGTTGTATCTATAATTTTTTATTGTTTCATGCCAATATTGTACAACTTTCAGATACTTTTGGCAACATTTTATATGATTTATTGGACTAACATATTGATCCAATGCCCAGTGCCAGTTCCTGTTTTTTGCATGTTTTTTGTTTCGCAGAATATCCATATCAAATGAAGTCCAAATGCAATAAAATTTTACAGAGAATTATTTTGGAATATATGTGAATTTTGGGAGGTGGAATCAACGCAAACGGGGGCCCATAGCCACCACAAGACACCTGGGCACGCCAGGCAGCCCAAGCGCATGGTGGTGGGTTGTGCCCTCCTCGTACATCGGTTGAAGCTCTACTTCGGGCGCAAGGAGGCCAAGGAAGAAGGAGAAGGGGGCTCTCTCCCCCTCTCTCCCGGTGGCGCCGGAGTGCCTCCGAGGCAAGGGTCGTGACGGCGATCTACATCAACAATCTTGCTACTGTCAACACCAACTTTCTCCCTCTCTATGCAATGGTGTAACCTCTCTTTTCCCCGCTGTAATCTCTACTTAAACATGGTGCTCAACGCTATATATTATTCCCCAATGATCTATGGCTATCTTATGATGTTTGAGTAGATTCGTTTTGTCCTATGGGCTAGTCGTGATCTTGGTTGGTATGAGTGTATATTTTATTATGGTGTTGTCCTACGGTGCCCTCCATGTCGCGCAAACATGAGGGGTCCCTGCTATAGGGTGTTGCAATATGTTCACAATTTGCTTATGGTTGGTTGCTAGAGTGACAGAAGCTTAAACCCTAGCTAGTATGGGGGTTGTTGCGTATGGGAGTAAAGAGGACTTGATACTTAATGCTATGGTTGGGTTTTACCTTAATTATCTTTGGTAGTTGCGGATGCTTGCTAGAGTTCCAACCATAGGTGCATATGATCCAAGTAGAGAAAGTATGTTAGCTCATGCCTCTCCCTCATATAAAATTTCAAGAATGATTGCCGGTCTAATTATCGATTGCCTAGGGACAAATGACTTTCTTGTTTGACAAAATCTATCTATTTTTATTATCTTGCAATTTATTTGTAGTTTTATTCTTGCAAAGTACTCATAGTCTTATTCTTGCAAAATTGTTTCATACTTGTTTTAGGTAAAGCAAACGTCAAGTGTGCGTAGAGTTGTATCGGTGGTCGATAGAACTTGAGGGAATATGTGTTCTACCTTTAGCTCCTCGTTGGGTTCGACACTTATTTATCGAAAAAGGCTACAAATGATCCCCTATACTTGTGGGTTACCAAGACCTTTTTCTGGCGCCGTTGCGGGGGAGCAATAGCATGGGGTGATTATTCTCGTGTGTGCTTGTTTGCTTTATCACTAAGTAGATTTTATTTTTTGTTCTAAGTTGTTCTCTATCTTTAGTTATGGATATGGAACACGAAACACCAAAAAAATTAGTTGTACTTGCTACTCACGAAGATGGGGAACCTCCTAAAACCCTCGATGCTCATTATGTGAAAGATATTATGCACTACTTTGATAATCCTGAGAAAACCCCGTTCAACTTGATAATGGGAGACACGTTGGATCAACGTGAATACTTTAGGGATTATTGCTTGACTCAAAAAGGAAAACTTTTATGGGATCAAATTGAAATGTTGCAATGGTATGCTTGGAATTTATGCTCGACATATGATTATACTTGTTGCTCTAGGATGAAGGATCGACACCTTCCCTTTTCATGTGAATTTAGTGATAATGAAACCTTGGCTTCTTATGCCAATGGTAGATATGATTACTATGATGTAGAGCGAATAGAAGAATTTGTTGCTTTTAAGGGTGCTTATGAAATTGAATCTCTATTTGAAAAGTATGAAGATTATGATGATTCTGTTTATAGACCTGAAAATTTTGCTATACTTAAATATTGCTATGAAAATTATAAATACAATGCCGATATTGATGCTTTTATTGAGAAAGTCTCCGCTGTCCAAGAAGAGACTAATATTTTGCAGGAGACTATGGAAGAAGAAGACGCTGAAATTGTGAGCTCATTGGATGAAAAAGATGATGAGGAGAGTGAAGAACAAAAGGAGGAAGAGCGGATTAGCTACCCGTGCCCACCTTCTAATGAGAGTAACTCTTCAACACATACATTTTTTAATTTCGCTTCGTGCTTACATAAGGATGAATGCTGTGATGATTGCTATGATCCCGTTGATTCGTTTGAAATATCCGTTTTTGATGAACTTGATGCTTGCTATGCCTGTGGCCAAGATGCCAATATGAATTATGCTTATGGAGATGAACTTGCTATAGTTCCTTATGTTAAGAATGAAATTGTTGCTATTGCACCCACACATGATAGTCCTATTATCTTTTTGAATTCTCCAAACTACACTATATCGGAGAAGTTTGCACTTATTAAGGATTACATTGATGGGTTGCCTTTTACCGTTGCACATGATGATTTTGAAGAACATAATATGCATGTGCTTTCTGCTCCTACTTGCAATTATTATTAGAGAGGAACTATATCTCCACCTCTCTATGTTTCCAACACGACAAAATTGCAAGAAACTGCTTATGCTATGTATTGGCCTTTACTTGATGTGCATGAATTGTTCTTTTATGACATGCCAATGCATAGGAAGAGAGTTCGACTTCGTCATTGCGTGATATATGTTGCTTTGTGCTCACTACTAAATTACAAATCATTGTTAATTAAAATTGGCTTTGATATACCTTGGGATCCGGGTGGATCCATTACTTGAGCACTTTATGCCTAGCTTAATGGCTTTAAAGAAAGCACTGCCAGGGAGACAACCCGAAAGTTTTAGAAAGTCATTTTATTCTGTTGAGTGCTTTTATAAAGTTTAAAAACAAAAAAAAATATAGAGGGGAACTTAAAACTTCACAAAAAGAAAAGTGAAAGTGAGAAAGACAAGCACCTTTGAAGTGGGGGACATCCTTGAACTTTTTCATGCCCATGGAAACTTTGTGAATCTCGATTACAGAAACTTTTCAACAAAAATAATTATCCCCTTGTACAAATCCATTGTATTATAAAAATAATGTGCCAAGATTTGCCTTTAGAATGATTAGATTGCTTGTTGGTATGTGCGGTGCAAAAACAGAAACTTTGGCTGTAGTGCGTGATTTTACATTTTTACTAGAACATCAAAAGCTTCTGAAACTTTATGCAAGGTATTTCTATACAAATTGTTTATTTTTTCATAATTTTTCAGAATTTTTAGAGTTACAGAAGTATGGTGAATGTTCGGATTGCTACAGACTGTCCTGTTTTTGACAGATTCTGTTTTTTTATGCATTGTTTTGTTCGTTTTGATGAAACTATCAATTGTATCAGTGGTATAAGCCATGGAAAAGTTGTAATACAGTAGATAAAATGCAAAAAAAAAATATGAATGGGTTTGCAACTGTACTTAAAGTAGTGGTTTGCATTATTATACTAACGGATCTCACGAGGTTTCTGTTGAGTTTTGTGTGGATGAAGTGATTAAAGATCGAGGAGGTCTCGATATGAGGAGAAGGAGGAGAGGCAAGAGTTCAAGCTTGGGGATGACCATGGCACCCCAAGTAAATATTCAAGGAGACTCAAGCGTCTAAGCTTGGGGATGCCCCGGAAGGCTTCCCATCTTTCTTCAACAAGTATTGGTATGTTTTCGTCTTCATTTCGTTCATGTGATATGTGTAAATCTTGGAGCGTCTTTTGTGTTTAGTTTTCACTTTTCTTTTATGCACCATGATGGTATGAGATAGTCCATGGTCGATTTATAGAATGCTCATTGCACTTCACTTATATCTTTTGAGTATGGCTTTATAGAATGCTTCATGTGCTTCACTTATATCATTTGAAGTTTGGATTGCCTGTTTCTCTTCACATAGAAAACCATTATTTGTAGAATGCTCTTTTGCTTCACATATATTTATTAGAGCATGGTCTTTTGTAGAAAGAATTAAACTCTCTTGCTTCACTTATATCTATTTAGAGAGTCAACAGGAATTGGTCATTTGCATGGTTAGTCATAAAATCCTACATAAAACTTGTGGATCACCGAATATGATATGTTTGATTCCTTGCAATAGTTTTGCGATATAGAGATGATATATGTGGGAGGTACTAGTGGATGATCGTGTTCAGTAAGATATTGGTGTTAAGGTTTGTGATTCCCGAAGCATGCACGTATAGTCTCTCGTTATGCTATGAAGTTGGAGCATGATTTATTGTTGATTGTCTTCCTTTGCGTAGAGGTCGGGGGCGCGCGATGGTTAACTCCTACCAGCCTCCCCCCTAGGGGCATGCGTAGTAGTACTTTGCTTTGAAGGCTAATAAACTTTTGTAATAAGTATATGAGTTCTTTATGACTAATGTGAGTCCATAGATTATACGCACTCTTACCTTTCCGCAATTTGCTAGCCTCTTCGGTACCGTGCATTGCCCTTTCTCACCTCGAGAGTCGGTGCAAACTTCGTCGGTGCATCCAAACCCGTGATATGATATGCTCTATCACACATAAGCCTTATTATATCTTCCTCAAAACAGCCACCATACCTACCTATTATGGCCCTTCCATAGCCATTCCGAGATATATTGCCATGCAACTTCCACTGCTTCCATTTTGATGACTTGAGCATTCATTGTCATATTACTTTGCATGATCGTATGATAGCTAGCATGTTATTTCCATGGCTTGTCCGTTTTTTGATATCTCTACTACGCTAGATCATTGCACATCCTGGTACACTGCCAGAGGCATTCATATAGAGTCATATTTTGTTCTAGTTATCAAATTGTAATATTAAGTTCTAAGTAAATAGAAGTGTGATGATCATCATTATTCATTATTAAAGCATGCCCCAGTGCGGAAAGGATGATGGAGACTATGATTCCCCCAAAAGTCGGGATGAGACTCCGGACAAAAAGAAAAAAAAAGAAAAAAAAAGAAGAAGAAGAAGAAGAAGAAGAAGAAGAAGAGACAAAGAGAAAAGGGGCATGCTAATTCCACACTTGTGCTTCAAAGTAGCACCATGTTTTTCATATAGAGAGTCTCCTATGTTGTTACTTTCATAGACTAGTGGGAATTTTTCATTATAGAGTTAGATGCACACCCACTTAGTTTTCATGTTGAGCTTTCATACACTTATAGCTCTTAGTGCATCTGTTGCATGGCAATCCCTACTTCTCGCATTGATATCAATTGATGGGCATCTCCATAGCCCGTTGGTTAGCCTCGTCGATGTGAGACTTTCTTAATTTTTTGCCTTCTCCAAATTTATCTCTACCACTGTATTCTATTCCACCTATAGTGCTATATCCATGGCTTGCGCTCATGTATTGCATGAGAGTTGAAAATGCTAAAGCGCGTTAAAAAGTATGAACCAATTGCTTGGCTGACACCGGGGTAGTACATGATAAATAATTTGTGTTAAGAAGATAGAGTATGACAAAACTATATGATTTTGTAGGGATAGCGTTCTTTAGCATTGATATTTTGAAAGACGTGATTGTTTGTTGGGATGCCTGAGTATTGATGTCTTTATGTCAAATTATAGACTATTGCTTTGAATCACTTATGTCTTCATATTCATGCCATGATTAGATATATGATCAAGATTATGCTAGGTAGCATTCCACATCAAAAACTATCTTTTTTATCATTTACTTGCTCGAGGACGAGCAGGAATTAAGCTTGGGGATGCTGATACGTCTCCGTCATATCTATAATTTTTTATTGTTTCATGCCAATATTATACAACTTTCACATACTTTTGGCAACATTTTATATGATTATTAGACTAACATATTGATCCAGTACCCGATGCCAGTTCCTGTTTTTTGCATCTTTTTTGTTTCATAGAATATCCATAGCAAATGAAGTACAAATGCAATAAAATTTTACGGAGAATTATTTTGGAATATATGTGAATTTTGGGAGGTGGAATCAACGCAAATGGGGGCCCACGGCCACCACAAGACACCTGGGCGCGCTAGGCAACCCAGGTGCGTGGTGGTGGGTTGTGCCCTCCTCGTACGTCGGTTGGAGCTCTACTTCGGGTGCAAGGAAGCTTATATCCAGAAAAAATCATGTTAAAATCTCAGCACAATCGGAGTTACGGATCTCCGGGAATATATAAGAAACGGTTTTCGGCCAGATCTGGAGAGCGCGAAACAGAAGAGAACAGAGAGGGAGATCCAATCTCGGAGGGGCTCCTGCCCCTCTGCCACCATGGAGGCCATGGACCAGAGGGGGAACTCTCCTCCCATCTAGGGGGGAGGCCAAGGAAGAAGAAGGAGGAGGGGGGCTCTCTCCCCCTCTCTCCCGGTGGCGCCGGAGTGCCGCCAGGGCAAGGATCGTGACGGCGATCTACATCAACAATCTTGCTACCGTCAACACCAAATTTCCCCCTCTCTATGCAGCGGTGTAACCTCTCTTTTCCCCACTGTAATCTCTACTTAAACATGGTGCTCAACGCTATATATTATTCCCCAATGATCTATGGCTATCTTATGATGTTTGAGTAGATTCGTTTTGTCCTATGGGCTAATCGTGATCTTGGTTGGTATGAGTGTATATTTTATTATGGTGTTGTCCTACGGTGCCCTCCATGTCGCGCAAATGTGAGGGGTCCCCGCTGTAGGGTGTTGCAATACGTTCACAATTCGCTTATGGTGGGTTGCTAGAGTGACAGAAGCTTAAACCCGAGTAAGGGGGTTGTTGCGTATGGGAGTAAAGAGGACTTGATACTTAATGCTATGGTTGGGTTTTACCTTAATGGTCTTTGGTAGTTGCGGATGCTTGCTAGAGTTCTAACCATAAGTGCATATGATCCAAGTAGAGAAAGTATGTTAGCTCATGCCTCTCCCTCATATAAAATTGCAAGAATGATTACCGGTCTAGTTATCGATTGCCTAGGGAAAAATGACTTTCTTTTTTGACAAAAGCTATCTATTTTTATTATCTTGCAATTTATTCATAGTTTATTCTCGCAAAGTACTCGTAGTCTTATTCTTGCAAAATAGTTTCATACTTGTTTTAGGTAAAGCAAACGTCAAGTGTGCGCAGAGTTGTATTGGTGGTCGATAGAACTTGAGAGAATATGTGTTCTACCTTTAGCTCCTCGTTGGGTCTGACACTCTTATTTATCGAAAAAGGCTACAAACGATCCCCTATACTTGTGGGTTATCACCCCTCTTCCTCAGAGTTGGTTTAGGTGGTGGTTCAGGAAGTGTCCAATCATTATCATTCCTCAATATATTATTCAATAGTTCTTCAGCCCGTTCAATAGTTCGTTCCCTAAGAACACAACCAGCACAACTGTCTAGGTGGTCCCTAGAAGCATCGGTTAGTCCATTATAGAAGATATCAAGTATTTCATTTTTATTAAGCGGATGATCAAGCAAGGCATTAAGTAATTGGATAAGCCTCCCCCAAGCTTGAGGGAGATTCTCTTCTTCAATTTGCACAAAGTTAAATATTTCCTGCAAGGCAGCTTGTTTTTTATGAGCAGGAAAATATTTTTCAGATAAGTAATAAATCATACCCTGGGGACTATGCACACAACCAGGAGTAAGAGTATTAAACCATATCTTAGCATCACCCTTTAGTGAGAAAGGAAACAACTTAAGGATGTAATACTAGTGAATTTTTTCCTCGTGAGCAAATAGGGTAACTATATCATTCAACTTAGTAAGATGTGCCACAACAGTTTTTTATTCATAACCATGGAAAGGATTAGATTCAACCAAAGTGATTAACTAAGGATCGACAGAGAATTCATAATCCTTATTAGTAACAAAGATAGGTGAAGTAGCAAACTTAGGATCATATTTCATTCGATCATTCAGAGATTTTTCTTTCAACTTGACTAATAATTTCTTGAGATCATCTCTATCATTACAAGCAAGAAATTCTCTAGCTATCTCTCCTTCCATAACATAACCCTCAGGTATCTTATGTAGTTCCAATACTGCAGGATGCTTCTAACGTGACACTACAATCAGAGACCCTTCGACGAAACTGTGTGCGATGCATTAATCGCAAACGGTGATGTAAAAAAACGTCAAAAAAGATGCAAAACGTTTGCGATGGCGGATACATCAAACACGGTTCAGATTTTAGTTGCATGTGCGATGCGGGGCATACGGTTTAGTTCAATGAACTATTTGCGATGAGGGAGAACAACAGAAACGGGCAGCCAGATGAAGGTGTGTGTGATATACGGCATACAGTTCACTCGAAGAAACTGTTTGTGATGAGGCGGAACAACAGAAACGGGTAGCCAAATGAAGGTGTGTGCGATATACAGCATACAGTTCACTTGGATGAACTGTTTGTGATTAGGCAACCCAAAAGAAACGATCAGCCAGATCAAGGTGTGTGCGATATACGGCATACTGTTCACTTGGATGAACTGTTTTCGATTAGGCAACGCAACAGAAATGGTTCAGCCAGATCAAGGTGTGTGCAATGGAGGGCATAGAGTTCATTCCCATAAACTATTTGTGTTGAGCCAAGAGAACAGAAACGTTTCATGTAAACAAGATGTGTGTGATACGCGACAAACATCCAATTACATAGGTGGCTAGTACACACATGACATTTCCACACACCAAAGTAAACTATTCCATGCATAATTAACTAGGATAAACGATCATCTGATCATCATCTACTTCTTGTGACGCTTGCCACCACTGCTCTACTAGGATAAATGGAACGGTATTCTTTACTGTGAATAGTGTGCTCTGTTGGGCACACAAGTATATGGATCATAGCCTTGGGCGAGCAATGTGCACGCACACGTCATGCTAGCTCGATGTTCCTTCTATGCTAAGTTTCCATTAATTGATGGCGTTTTATGAACACGCGGTCCCGCCATTTCCTCACCGATTTCCCGCCACCACCCAGCGATATTGCGCATAAACCTAGGCGGCGCACGGCGCACGGAGGCAACAAGCGCAGCATGTAGCACATCCACCTTTTCCAAGCATGCCAACCCACCAAAGCGCCGCCTCTGCCATCAACCTCCTTGACGAGGAAAACGAGAAGGTGCCACGGCCCATCAAGGCCGAGGCGCTCCTCGGCAACGCGATGATGACGCCGTGATGCGCGTCATCGCCAGGGTTGAGCAGACCCTTGGCGCATGGCGCTTCAGCGCCGCGGATCAAGATAGGCATGTCGGTAGGGGTGGAATTCGAGCCGAGTCGAGCCAGCTCGGCTCGACTCGCTAGAGCTTGTTTCATTAATGAGCTAGCTCGACTTGACTCGTTACTATAACGAGCTCAAATCCAAGATTGGCTCGACTCATTTAGCTCACGAGCTAGCTCGTTTAGCTTGTTAAGCTCGTTATAGGTATGAACATAAAACCTTAGAAATATGATAAAAACTTATTAATTGGGAATGTAACATGTACATATTAAGCATGTACGATGTTCACAAACAATTGTAACTAGCTTAACTTACAATTGTTAGTACCATCAACATGTTAGGAAGTCAATAACATGTACAAGACCACAATAATCATCAAGTCGGTAACATGTACATGACCACAATTCCACATACAATGGTACATGACCACAATAATCAACAAGTTAGCAACATGTACATGACCCGGGAGGTGGGCTTACGCGGCACTACCGCTGTCGCGAACTCATGATTGAGAAATAGATGAGACGGGACGGGAATCGACATACTGGTCTCTCGCTATTGTGGCATGCGTCTCCTAGGTGGTTGGGCCTAGTGTTATGCGGATGGACCCTGTGTTGTGCCTATGCAACTGGCCTGGGATGCAAGGTGGTGCTGGGTGGGTGAGTTTTATATCGAGCCTAATGAGTTACACGAGTACTCGTGAACTTGGCTCGTTTAACTTGGTCTATAAATGATCTTAAAATAAAGCCTGGCTCGACTCATTATTCTTCGAGTTTGAGTCGATTCGAGCCGAGTCACGAGCTACTCATTTAGCTTGCGAACTTCGAGCTTTTTTTCAGGCCTACATGTCAGCGCTGAGAGGCTGCAGCTCACCGCACAACATGATCAATGGTGCATCGCAGAGCAAGCTAGGCGCGTCCGCGCCGATAGGTTGCGGCTCACCGCACAGCGAGACCGTTGGAGCGCCGCAGAGCGAGGGGCATGGCGCGCAGCACAGCAAGAGCGGATCCATCGGCGCTTGCCTGCTGTCGATAGTGCGTCATAGCTGGGTACACGTCCCGTCAGTACCCCCATTCCTCGCCAGGAGTGGGCAGAGGCCGTCTGCGCCGTACTTGCACCAAAGGCTGGCCGCGCTGTACTTGCATCGAACGCCCACCGCGCCGTTCGCATGGGTCGCGCCGTTCGCCTTGTCCGCGGCCCGCTCGATGCCAACGCGTTGGTCGCTAGGCTCGACCACCTCCTTGGCCCAGGTGTCCACCTGAGCGCAGTAGAGGAACATGGTCGTCGCATCCTCAAGCATCTCCGATGAAATAGCCAACTTGGAGCTCGAGATCGCGCTCCAGATGTACCGTGAGCGTGTCGACCGCTTGGACGAACGCCTGCACGAGTTCAGGCAGAGCAAAGAGCTACCATAGGCAAGGGCTGCTGGTCATGGACGCGTTTATTTTGTTGACTCATTTCGACATGGTGCGCTATGTATTCACAACAATCATAATATTGCTCTGTTTCAATGTGTGTGCTCTGTTTTCCATTCTTATATGTTCTGTTTCAATGTGTGTATATATGCTTTCCATTCTGTAGATGTGGATGATAACAGCTACATACAAATTACTGTACGAAAACAGATAGAAAAATGGAATTCATAATATATATTTATTGTTTATTAGTTCATCACAGAATATATATATATATAATATCATCACTTATACGTGATGATACTTAACTACCATGTACAATGCATAAAATTGAAAACGAACAATACTAAAACTAATAATCCCTCCTGGGGGCAGTATTCCGGCAGCCCCTCGCCAGCAGCTCCCTGGTGCGCGGCGTCTTCCCAGCGTGGAGGCAGTACTCCGCCTCCTCCGTCTCGCAGCGCTTGATGTACCGATCTGCCTCTTGCTGGCAGACAAGCGCGAATGATCTTGCCATTTCATTCGGCGCCCACCGAAGCTCCTCGTCGGTGGCATGCTGAAGCTTATCGGCCCACCTCCACACAGCGATGAGGCGCCTAGTGTTGGGGAACGTAGTAATAATTCAAAAATTTCCTACGTGTCACCAAGATCAATCTAGGAGATGCTAGCAACGAGAGAGAGAGAGAGAGAGTGCATCTTCATACCCTTGAAGATCGCTAAGCAGAAGTGTTACAAGAACGCGGTTGATGGAGTCGTACTCGCGGTGATTCAAATCGCGGAAGATCCGATCCAAACGCCGAACGGACGGCGCTTCCGCGTTCAACACACGTACAGCCCGGGGACGTCTCCTCCTTCTTGATCCAGCAAGGGGAAAGGAGAAGTTGAGGGAGAACTCCGGCAGCACGACGGCGTGGTGGTGGAGGAGCTCGTGGTTCTTCGACAGGGCTTCGCAAAGCACTACGGAGGAGGAGGATGTGTTGGAGAGGGGGAAGGGCTGCTCCTGGGAAGGGGCATTGGTGTCTCCAGGCCCTCCCTCTCCCCACTATATATAGGAGGTAAGGGGGAGGGCTAGGGCGCAGCCTTGGCACCTCCTCCAAGGAGGGGTGCGGCCAAGGAGGAGTTTCCTCCCTCCCCAAGGCACCTAGGGGGTGCCTTCCCCTTTTAGGACTCTTCCTCCTCCTCTCCTCTTGGCGTATGGGCCTCTTGGGGCTGGTGCCCCTGGCCCATATAGGCCAAGGCGCACACCCCTACAGCCCATGTGGGCCCCCGGGGCAGGTGGACCCCCCAGGTGGACCCCCGGACCCCTTTCGGCACTCCCGGTACAATACCGATAATACACGAAACTTTTTCGGCGACCAAAACAGGACTTCCCATATATAAATCTTCACCTCCGGACCATTCCGAAAATCCTCGTCATGTCCAGGATCTCATCTGAGACTCCGAACAACTTTCGGTTAACCACATACAATTCCCATTACAACTCTAGCGTCACCGAACCTTAAGTGTGTAGACCCTACGGGTTCGGGAACCATGCAGACATGACCGAGACATCTCTCCGGTCAATAACCAACAGTGGGATCTGGATACCCATGTTGGCTCCCACATGTTCCACAATGATCTCATCGGATGAACCACGATGTCGGGGATTCTATCAATCCCGTATACAATTCCCTTTGTCCATCGGTATGTTACTTGCCCGAGATTCGATCGTCGGTATGCCCATACCTTGTTCAATCTTGTTACCGGCAAGTCTCTTTACTCGTTCCATAACGCATGATCCCGTGGCTAACTCCTTAGTCACATTGAGCTCATCATGATGATGCATTACCGAGTGGGCCCAGAGATACCTCTCCGTCATACGGAGTGACAAATCCCAGTCTCGATTCGTGCCAACCCAACAGACACTTTCAGAGATACCTGTAGTGCACCTTTATAGTCACCCAGTTACGTTGTGATGTTTGATACACCCAAAGCATTCCTACGGTATCCGGGAGTTGCACAATCTCATGGTCTAAGGAAATGATACTTGACATTAGAAAAGCTTTAGCAAACGAACTACACGATCTTGTGCTATGCTTAGGATTGGGTCTTGTCCATCACATCATTCTCCTAATGATGTGATCCCGTTATCAACGACATCCAATGTCCATGGTCAGGAAACCACAACCATCTATTGATCAACTAGCTAGTCAACTAGAGGCTCACTAGGGACATGTTGTGATCTATGTATTCACACATGTATTACGGTTTCCGGTTAATACAATTATAGCATGAACAATAGACAATTATCATGAACAAGGAAATATAATAATAACCATTTTATTATTGCCTCTAGGGCATATTTCCAACAGTCTCCCACTTGCACTAGAGTCAATAATCTAGTTCAAATCACCATGTGATTAACACCCATAGAGTTCTGGGGTTTTATCATTTTTGCTTGTGAGAGAGGTTATAGTCAACGGGTCTGCAACATTCAGATCCGCGTGTACTTCGCAAATCTTTTATGTCATATTGTAGATGCTACTACCATGCTCCACTTGGAGCTATTCCAAATGGCTGCTCCATTATATGTATCCGGTTTGCTACTCAGAGTCATCCGGATTGGTGTTAAAGCTTGCATCGACGTAACCCTTTACGTCGAACTCTTAATCACCTCCATAACCGAGAAACATTTCCTTATTCCTCTAAGGATAATTTTGACCGCTGTCCAATGATCCACTCCTGGATCACTCTTGTACCCCCTTGCCAGACACATGGCAAGGCACATATCAGGTGCGGTACACAGCATGGCATATCGTATAGAGCCTATGGCTAAGGCATAGGGGACGACCTTCGTCCTTTCTCTTTCTTCTGCCATGGTCGAGCTTTAAGTCTTAACTTCACACCTTACAACTCAGGCAAGAACTCCTTCTTTGACTGATCCATTTTTGAACTCCTTCAAAATCATGTCAAGGTATGTGCTCTGTGAAAGTCTTATCAGGCGTCTTGATCTATCTCTATAGATCTTGATACCCAACATGTAAGCAGTTTTACCCAGGTCTTCCTTTGAAAAACTCCATTCAAACAACCCTTTTTGCTTTCCAGAAATTCTACATCATTTCCGATCAACAATATGTCATTCACATATACTTATCAGAAATGTCGTAGTGCTCCCACTCACTTTCTTGTAAATACAAGTTTCTTGGAAACTTTGTATAAACCCAAAAGCTTTGATCACCTCATCAAAGCGTATATTCCAACTCCGAGATGCTTGCTCCAGTTCATAGAAGGATCGCTGGAGCTTGCATACCTTTTAGCATCTTTAGGATTGACAAAACCTTCTGGTTGTATCACATACAACCTTTCCTCACTGAAACCGTCAAGGAAACTTTGTTTTGACATCCATCTGCCAGATTTCGTAATCTGAAAATGCAGCAACTGCTAACATAATCCCAACAGACTTTAGCATCGCTACGAGTGAGAAAGTCTCATCATAGTCAACTCCTTGAACTTGTCAGAAAACCTTTGCGACAAGTCGAGCTCTATAAATGGTGACATTACCATCAGCGTCTATCTTCTTCTTAAAGATCCATTTATTCTCAATGGCTTGCCGATCATCGGGCAAGTCCACCAAAGTCCATACTTTGTTCTCATACATGGATCCTATCTCGGATTTCATGGCTCCTAGCCATTTGTTGGAATCCGGGCCCACCATCGCTTCTCCATAGCTTGTAGGTTCATCGTTGTCCAATAACATGACCTCTAAGACAGGGTTACCGTACCACTCAGGAGTAGTACGTATCCTTGTCGACCTACGAGGTTCGACAGTAACTTGATTCGAACCTTCATGATCACTAACATTAGCTTCCTCTTCAACTGACGTAGGTATCACAGAAACATCTTTCTGCGCCTCACTACTCACTGGTTGAAGTAAAGGTTCAACAACCTCATCAAGTTCTATCTTCCTCCCACTCAATTCTTTCGAGAGAAACTCTTTCTCCAGAAAGGATCCATTCTTGGCAACAAACACTTTGCCCTCAGATCTGAGATAGAAGGCATACCCAATCGTCTCCTTTGGGTATCCTATGAAGACGCATTTGTCCGCTTTGGTTTTGAGCTTATTAGGCTGAAGCCTTTTCACATAAGCGTCGCAGCCCCAAACCTTAAGAAACGACAACTTAGGTTTCTTGCCAAACCATAATTCATATGGTGTCATCTCAACGGATTTAGATGGTGCCCTATTTAAAGTGAATGTAGTTGTCTCTAATGCATAACCCCAAAACGATAGTGATATATCGGCAAGAGACATCATAGAACGCACCATATCCAATAAGGTACGATTACGACGTTCGGACACACCATTACACTATGGTGTTCTAGGCGGCGTCAGTTGTGAAACAATTCCACATTGTCTTAAGTGATTGCCAAACTCATAACTCAGATACTCCCCTTTCGATCATATCGTAGGAATTTGATCTTCTTGTTACGATGATTCTCAACTTCACTCTGAAATTGCTTGAACTTTTTAGACGGTTCAGACTTATGCTTCATCAAGTAAATATACCCATATCTACTCAAATCATTGGTGAAGGTGAGAAAGTAACGATATCCACTGCGCGCGTCAACACTCATCGAGCCGCACACATCAGTATGTATGATTTCCAACAAGTCAATTGCCCGTTCCATTGTTCCGGAAAACGGGGTTTTAGTCATCTTGCCCACGAGGCATGGTTCGCATGTGTCAAGTGATTCAAAATCAAGTGACTCCAAAAATCCATCAGCATGGAGTTTCTTCATGCGCTTTACACCAACATGACCTAAGCGGCAGTGCCACAAGAAAGTGGTATTATCGTTATCAACTCTACATCTTTTGGCCTTAATGTTATGAACATGTGTATCACTACGATCGAGATTCAATAAACCATTAACCTTGGGTGCATGACCATAGAAGGTATTATTCACGTAAATAGAATAACCATTATTCTCTGATTTAAATGAACAATCGTATTGCAATAAACACGATCTAATCATGTTCATGCTCAACGCAGACACCAAATACCATTTATCTAGGTTCAACACTAATCCCGAAGGTAGAGGGAGCGTGTGATGGTGATCACATCAACCTTGTAAACACTTCCAACACACATCGTCACCTCACCCTTAGCTAGTCTCCATTTATTCCGTAGCTTTTGTTTCAAGTTACCAATATTAGCAACTAAACCAGTATCTAATACCCATGTGCTACTAGGAGTACTAGTAAGGTACACATCAATAACACGTATATCAAATATACTATTGTTGAAGTTGCCAGCCTTCTTATCTATTGGGGTAGTTCCACTACCAGTGACCGTTCCCCTTACAATAGAAGCACTTAGTCTCGGGTTTAGGTTCAACCTTGGGTTTCTTCACTAGAGCGGCAACTGGCTTGCCATTCATGAAGTTTCCCTTCTTGCCCTTGCCCTTTTTGAAACCAGTGGTCTTGTTAACCATCAACACTTGATCCTCCTACTTGATTTCTACCTTCGCGGCCTACCGCGAACTGCTCCGGGATCATCTCCATTCCTTGCATGTTATAGTTCATCACGAAGTTCTAGTAGCTTGGTGATAGTGTCTGGAGAACTCTGTCAATCAGTATCTTATCTGGAAGATTAACTCCCACTTGATTCAACCGATTATAGCACCCAGACATTCTGAGCACATGCTCACTGACTGAGCTATTCTCCTCCATCTTGTAGGCAAAGAACTTGTCAGAGGTCTCATACCTCTCAACACGGGCATGATCCTAAAATACCAATTTCAACTCTTGGAACATCTCATATGTTCCATGGCGTTCGAAATGCCTTTGGAGCCCCGATTCTAAGCTGTAAAGCATGGCGCACTAAACTATCAAGTAGTCATCAGAACGTGTCTGCCAGATGTTCACAACATCCATGGACGACGCTAGAGGGGTTGGCACACCGAGCGGTGCATCAAGGACATAAGCCTTCTGTGCAGCAGTGAGGACAATCCTCATACTACGGCCCTAGTCCGCATAATTGCTTACAAAAACTTTCAACTTAGTATTTCTCTAGGAACGTATTAACACAGGGAGCTACAGCGCGAGCTATTGATCTACAACATAAATTTGCAAAGACAATTTTAGACTAAGTTCATGATAATTAAGTTCATCTAATCAAATTATTTAATGAACTCCCACTCAGATAGACATCCCTCTAGTCATCTAAGTGATACATAATCCGAATCGACTAGGCCGTGTCCGATCATCATGTGAGACGGACTAGTCATCAAGGGTGAACATCTCCATGTTGATCGTATCTACCATACGACTCATGTTCGACCTTTCGGTCTCTTGTGTTCCGAGGCCATGTCTGTACATGCTAGGCTCGTCAAGTCAACCTAAGTGTTTCGCTTGCGTAAATCTAGCTTACACCCGTTGTATGCGAACGTTAGAATCTATCACACCCGATCATCACGTGGTGCTTCGAAACAACGAACCTTCGCAACGATGCACAGTTAGGGGGAACACATTTCTTGAAATTTTAGTGAGGGATCATCTTATTTATGCTACCGTCGTTCTAAGCAAATAAGATGTAAACATGATAAACATCACATGCAAATCATAAAGTGACATGATATGTCCAATATCATCTTGCGCCTTTGATCTCCATCTTTGAGGCGCGGCATGATCACCATCGTCACCGGCATGACACCATGATCTCCATCATCGTGTCTTCATGAAGTTGTCTCGCCAACTATTACTTCTACTACTATGGCTAATGGTTAGCAATAAAGTAAAGTAATTACATGGCATTTACATTGACACGCAGGTCATACAATAAATTAAGACAACTCCTATGGCTCCTGCCGGTTGTCATACTCATCGACATGCAAGTCATGATTCCTATTACAAGAACATGATCAATCTCATACATCACATATATAATTCATCACATCCTTTTGGCCATATCACATCACATAGCATACCCTGCAAAAACAAGTTAGACGTCCTCTAATTGTTGTTGCATGTTTTACGTGGCTGCTATGGGTTTCTAGCAAGAACGTTTCTTACCTACGCAAAAGCCACAACGGTGATATGCCAATTGCTATTTACCCTTCATAAGGACCCTCTTCATAGAATCCGATCCAACTAAAGTGGGAGAGACAGACACCCGCTAGCCACCTTATGCAACAAGTGCATGTCAGTCGGTGGAACCTGTCTCGCGTAAGCGTACGTGTAAGTTCGGTCCGGGCCGCTTCATCCAACAATGCCGCCGAATCAAGATAGGACTAGTAACGGTAAGCAAATTGAACAAATCATCGCCCACAACTACTTGTGTTCTACTCGTGCATAGAATCTACGCATAGACCTAGCTCATGATGCCACTGTTGGGGAATGTAGTAATAATTCAAAAATTTCCTACGTGTCACCAAGATCAATCTAGGAGATGCTAGCAATGAGAGAGAGGGAGTGCATCTTCATACCCTTGAAGATTGCTAAGCGGAAGCATTACAAGAACGCGGTTGATGGAGTCGTACTCGCGGCGATTCAAATCGCGGAAGATCCGATCCAAACGCCGAACGGACGGCGCTTCCGGTTTCAACACACGTACAGCCCGGGGATGTCTCCTCCTTCTTGATCCAGCAAGGGGAAAGGAGAAGTTGAGGGAGAACTCCGGCAGCATGACGGCGTGGTGGTGGAGGAGCTCGTGGTTCTTCGACAGGGCTTCGCAAAGCACTACGGAGGAGGAGGAGGTGTTGGAGAGGGGGAAGGGCTGCTCCCGGGAAGGGGTATTGGTGTCTCCAGGCCGTCCCTCTCCCCACTATATATAGGAGGCAAGGGGGAGGGCTGGGGCGTAGCCTTGGCCCCTCCTCCAAGGAGGGGTGCGGCTAAGGAGGAGTTTCCTCCCTCCCCAAGGCACCTAGGGGGTGCCTTCCCCTTTTAGGACTCTTCCTCCTCCTCTTCTCTTGGCGCATGGGCCTCTTGGGGCTTGTACCCCTGGCCCATATAGGCCAAGGCGCACACCCCTACAGCCCATGTGGGCCCCCGGGGCAGGTGGACCCCCGGACCCCTTTCGGCACTCCCAGTACAATACCGATAATAGATGAAACTTTTCCGGTGACCAAAACAGGACTTCCCATATATAAATCTTCACCTCCGGACCATTCCGGAAATCCTCGTGACGTCCGGGATCTCATCCGACACTCCGAACAACTTTCTGTTAACCACATACAATTCCCATAACAACTCTAGCGTCATCGAACCTTATGTGTGTAGACCCTACGGGTTCGGGAACCATGCAGACATGACCGAGACATCTCTCCGGTCAATAACCAACAGCGGGATATGGATACCCATGTTGGCTCCCACATGTTCCATGATGATCTCATCGGATGAACCACGATGTCGGGGATTCAATCAATCCCGTATACAATTCCCTTTGTCCATCGGTATGTTACTTGCCCAAGATTCGATCGTCGGTATCCCCATACCTCGTTCAATCTCGTTACCGGCAAGTCTCTTTACTCGTTCCATAACGCATGATCCCGTGGCTAACTCCTTAGTCACATTGAGCTCATTATGATGATGCATTACCGAGTGGGCCCAGAGATACCTCTCCGTCATACGGAGTGACAAATCCCAGTCTCGATTCGTGCCAACCCAGCAGACACTTTCGGAGATACCTGTAGTGCACCTTTATAGTCACCCAGTTACGTTGTGACATTTGATACACCCAAAGCATTCCTACGGTATCCGGGAGTTGCACAATCTCATGGTCTAAGGAAATGATACTTGACATTAGAAAAGCTTTAGCAAATGAACTACACGATCTTGTGCTATGCTTAGGATTGGGTCTTGTCCATCACATCATTCTCCTAATGATGTGATCCCATTATCAACGACATCCAATGTCCATGGTAAGGAAACCACAACCATCTATTGATCAACGAGCTAGTCAACTAGAGGCTCACTAGGGACATGTTGTGATCTATGTATTCACACATGTATTACGGTTTCCGGTTAATACAATTATAGCATGAACAATAGACAATTATCATGAACAAGGAAATATAATAATAACCATTTTATTATTGCCTCTAGGGCATATTTCCAACACCTAGCGCCTTTGACCTTCCTCGCGAAGTACCCGTCTTCGTACACCTCCTCCGCACGACGATGCGCCCGCCCCCAAGCTCCACCGCCTCCTTTTTCCAGGCGGCCTCAAGGGCTTCACAGGCCGCGTGGTACCTGGCTTCCTCCTCCGCCATCTCCTTCTTGAATGCCACTTGCCTGGCTTTCTCAGCCGGCGGCAACGATTTCCACAGACAAAGATTGTACTGGCCACAAAACCACTCCAAAGTTGGGGGGTCCGGCGCAACCTCGTCTGGCGGCCCGTAGGGGTCCTCCTCGTCGCTGCTCTTCGACTGAACGTCCTTGGGGGGCGGCGCCTCCTCGTCAGCGCGTGGGCAGATCGGCGGCGCCATGGTAGAGATTTGTGTGTGTGAGAGAGAGAGGGCGAGCGAGGGGAGGATGTAGATGAGAATGCAAGCGGGACGACGTGAGCAAGGTAGTATTTATTGGCGGTTGGAATCTAGATCAACGGGAATAGTACACACGCCGGTCGCCGGAATTTACGAGTACTGTAGTTTGAATTGCACATGATTCCCGTAGCAAAAGCCATGTGTGAACTTAATAGCTGACGGTTTCCAATACAGAACCGCATCTAATTAATAACCCGCACCATTCACCTTCCAAACCTCGAGGCGTGAAATAGAGTGCCAATCGTGTGGGGCCCGGTTGTCTTGCCAGATATTTATATTTTCTTTCCTCATATAAGGGACGAATGCTTATTTTGTGTTACCATGGCACTCCATGCATGTGTCCAAGCCGTGACACCAATATGTTTGAAAATTCCTTCCAATTTACTGCACATGGAATTAACTCGCACACAACAAGTACACAAATATGATTTTTTTTTAAACTGTTATGGTTAGCTATTGCATGTACATGTAGTTCAAATTTGAATTACGATCATTAAATGGATAGAAAATCACTTAAATGTCTTTAAAAGGTCAAATGATCCCTGGAATTTTCAAAAAATTTACATGACAGTTGTATTAGTGCACGTTAACTATAGAAAAAAATTGAAGGCCATAAGAGGAAGTTATCGCCGGTTCATCATCAAACTTGCATTGTTCGCTCTCGGAACCACGCCGCTTCTAGTGAGTTGTTCCAGTTTGTGAGGGGTGTGTGTCCAAACTTTCATCAAACAGGCCAATTTTTTTACCACACCAGCGTGGTGCCATGCCATTACGTCAAGCAAGGTTTCATGTGTTTCTGATCATTTTTGAATTTTTTGGAATTTATATGCCATGGCATGCACTCGATGCTTTGTGTCCAAGCCGTGACACCAATATGTTTGAGAATCTTCCAATTTACTGCACATGGAATTAACTCGCACACAAGTACAAAAATATGATTTTTCAAAACCGTTATGGTTAGCTGTTGCATGTACATGTAGTTCAAATTTGAATTACGGTCATTAAATGGCTAGAAAATCACTTAAATGTCTTAAAAAGGTCAAATGACCCCTGAAATTTTCCAAATTTTGACATGGCAGTTGTATTAGTGCACGTTAACTGTAGAAAAAGTTTGAAGGCCATAAGAGGAAGCTATTGCCGGTTCGTCATCAAAGATGCATTGTGTCCTCTCGGAACCACGAGCCTTCTATTGAGTAGCTCCGGTTTGTGACGGGTGTGTGTCCAAAGTTTCGTCAAACAGGCCAATTTTTTTACCACAGCATCCTGGTGGCATGCCATTACATCAAGCAAGGTTTCATCTATTTCTGATCATTTTTTAATTTTTTGAAATGTAAATGCCATGGCACTCCATGCTTGTGTCCAAGCCGTGACACCAATATGTTTGAAAATTCCTTCCAATTTACTGAACATGGAATTAACTCGCACACGAGTACACAAATATGATTTTTTCAAACCGTTGTGGTTAGCTGTTGCATGTACATGTAGTTCAAATTTGAATTACGGTCATTAAATGGCTAGAAAATCACTTAAATGTCTTAAAAAGGTCAAATGACTCCTGAAATTTTCCAAATTTTGACATGATAGTTGTATTAGTGCATGTTAACTGTAGAAAAAAAATTGAAGGCCATAAGAGGAAGCTATCGCCGGTTCGTCATCAAAGATGCATTGTGTCCTCTCGGAACCACGAGCCTTCTAGTGAGTAGCTCTGGTTTGTGAGGGGTGTATGTCCAAAGTTTCGTCAGACAGGCCAATTTTTAAACCACACCATCCTGGTGGCATGCCATTACGTCAAGCAAGGTTTCATGTATTTTTGATCATTTTTTAATTTTTGGAATTTAAATGCCATGGCACTCCATGCTCATGTCCAAGCCGTGGCACCAATATGTTTGAAAATTCCTTGCAATTTACTGCACATGGAATTAACTCACACAAGTACACAAATATGATTTTTGAAACCGTTATGGTTAGCTGTTGCATGTACATGTAGTTCAAATTTGAATTACGGTCATTGAATGGCTAGAAATCACTTAAATGTCTTAAAAAGGTCAAATGACCCCTGGAATTTTCCAAATTTTGACATGACAGTTGTATTAGTGCACGTTAACTATAGAAAAAAATTGAAGGCCATAAGAGGAAGCTATCGCCGGTTTGTCATCAAAGATGCATTGTGTCCTCTCAGAACCACGAGCCTTCTAGTGAGTGGCTCCGGTTTGTGAGGGGTGTGTGTCCAAACTTTCGTCAAACAGGCCAATTTTTTTAACCACACCATCTTGGTGCCATGCCATTACGTCAAGCAAGGTCTCATGTATTTCTAATCATTTTTGAATTTTTTGGAATTTCAATGCCATGGCACTCGATGCTTTGTGTCCAAGCTGTTGTAACACCCCATGTATTAAGCTACAGTAATCACCCTTTTGATAATGACAAGTCAGCATGTTTAACAGTGCATAATCATCATTAGCATCATATCGCATTTCAACTACTAAGACAAGATTCAAATTTAAATGAAAGTGGAAAATAAAAGTTGTGCAACATAAAAACTAAAATGTTCAATAAATGACAAATAATACAGAGACCATTCTAAAATTGTAACCAACATTTAATAAATTAATTAGGTGACCCATACCTCTTTTAACAGTGGCTGGAAATAATATTTAATAGCCTTTTAATTAATCTAGATCAAATATGAAATGATGTTTTGCCCAAACTAGTTTTTGGTGTTAGGGTATAATGCACTGGTATTTATGGACTAGGTCACACTTTATACAAAAACCATTTGGGGCCCAAATAATTAACAAATCAGTAGAGAAAGAAACAGAAAAAGAGAAAAGGGATAAAGGCCTAAAGGAACTACTGTGCGCTTGGCCTGCTCGCTACAGCCGCGGCCCAGCCCATCTAGCGTCGTCCCCTACCTCCCCTGTTCACCTCGCCGCGCTGTCGCCCGCGCCCGCGCTTGCCGCCCTGGCCCCCCTCGCTCCCTGGTCGACAACGCGCGTCGCCGCGCCCGCGTAGAGGATAAGGGCAACCCCCGCGAACCCCTGGCGTCTCCCTCGCCATTTTCCCCTGCTCTCCCTCTCTGCTTCCCCCCTCCCAAGCGCAACCATGGCTCCGCCGTCGTGATGCGCGCGGCCACCGCCACCATTTCGCCTCACCTCCGCGCCAAGAAGGATCGCCGCGACCTCCTGTTCCTCCCCGTTGAGTCACCCGAGAAGGAGCGCCTCTACATCGCCCCACGCCATCATCTTCTTCCTCGGATCGCCGCCGCGTGTCGTCGTCGAATCCGGCCACCCCACGCCTTCCCCGAGCCCGCTTTGATCGGCTACGCCCCACTGTGAGCTCCTCCTCCCTCCCCTGCCTCTCTGTGCGCTAGCTTGACCGCCGTAGGGTAGCTCGCCGCATTGCCGTGCTCCGACCACCGCCATTGCCGCTGCCCGCGCGCCGTACGTGCTCCCGAGCCCCCGCGCGAGCCACTGGCGTGCTCCAGAGCGCGAGTTGCGTCGATCTCGGCCCCCAACTAGCCACCTAGCCCGCTCCCGCCTCGTTTCCAAATGGGGCCGAACGCCGGCGCCCGCCGCGGTCGATGCCGCCGCCGTTCCGGGCACCCACGGGACCAACCACCACCACCACGTGATGCGGCTCGCTGCGCCCATTCGATAGAGCCCAATCCCGCCCCCGGAGATGCCCTATGGGCGAATCCCGAGCTCGCCGGAGCTCGGCGCCGCGCTCGGGCTCACCGGAGCGCTCTCCGGCGGCTGGTCCGACGTGGCACCGGTGGGTCCCACCCCCGTGCCACTGACTATGGGGCCCCGCGGGCCCCTTTGACCCCGTTGACCGGGGTCAACGCTGACGTGGCCGCCCTGTCTCACTGACATGTGGGGCCCGGTCATTTAAACGAATTTAAAATAAATAGAAAATCTGTTAATTAGTTAGTTAATTAGTTTAAACACTAATCAGTCACTGACTGCTGGGGCCCACCCTCTAATTAATCCAATCAGTTAATTTAACCCCTCTGTTAATATCTCAGTGTATGACATGTGGGCCCCACTTGTCAGGTTTGACTCTGGTCAGCCAGAGTTGACCTGCTAATGTCACCCTGACCTCATGCTGACATCATCATTCACTATTCTGGATAATTCGAATTTAAATTAATAATTAAATTCCAGAAATTGCTAAAATCTTTAGAAAATCATATTAAATAATCCGTAACTCCGATGAAAATAATTTTTATATGAAAGTTGCTCAGAACAACGAGTCGAATATGAATACGCGGTTTGTTCGTCCGTCACACGTCCCTAACTATCCGAACATGCAACCGTTCCCCTCTTTTCATCTGTCCGAAATGCCGGACACTGGGAATACTTTCCCGGACGTTTTTCCCCTTTGCCGGGATTACCTAGCACTACGATAGAACACCGCTAGCTCTGCTTATTGACATGTCATGCACTTGTTTGCTTAGCATTTACTGTTTCCTCCCCCTCTTGTCTCTCGTTAGACCCCGACGCAGTTCCCGGTACCGCCGCAACTCCGGAGCCCGAAGACACCATTGACAACCTTGCCCTTGCCGCCGAGCAACCAGGCAAGCCCCCACACCCCCCTTTGATCATCCCGATATCGCCCATTCTAATTTCTCATGCTTGCATTAGAATTGCTGCTGCTACCGCTTTACCTATTCTGATGCATAGCCTGTTTATTGTATCCTGCTGTTGATAATTACCTGCATATCCTAAACTGCTTAGTATAGGCTGGGTAGAGACCTATCAGTGACCCCACTAGTCCTGACCGCCCCGCTGGATTATCCGAAGACCCGATCAACGGGATTGAAGACCAGGCCCCGGCACCGCACATCACCCCCTTAGTTGTAACGACACTGCAGCGTTACTATCGAGTGCCGAGGGTGATACCTTATGTAGCACTTCTGATGTTAACTCTGTAGAGTAGCTATTCGGTCGTGGTCATCGAGGGTGATTCCTCCTTCACCACTTCCGGTAACGACGCTGTCGTGCAACACATCAAGTGTGAACCCATCGAGGGTGATTCCTCTGAGTTCACCTTGACGGATACATCGAGTGGGAATTCAATGAGGGTGATACCTCGGATTCCCCTGATGTTATAGACACACGGATACTTGGACTTTACACTGTTACTTGGATAGGCGGGTCGACCCTGAGGGGTACCCGCGTGCGCCTGAGAGGCGAGTGCTTTGAAGACGGGTGCCTGTGTGGTGCCCGAGTGAGAATACGAGGCGTGGCCGGGCATTCTTGGCCCTTGCCGCAAGTCCTCGAGACGGGGCGACGGGGTCACATCTTTCGTGAGTCTCTGCTCGTTACCGCAACCCCCAAGGTACTAACGATTTGGATATTTGATTCGAGTGGGCCTCTGGCCCGATAGCACTAACCATCACGTGGGCATAGTATGGGCGTTCTGCATCGTATGCATCAGCCGAAAGCTTTGTCAGACATCCAGTTCAGCAGTGCGGCATGGAGTGATTGGCGCCATTCACGACAGAGGTGGTGCTTGGATCTGAGCCATGTGCACAATGACCCGGAGGGCGAGGGGCGATGGCCCAAGACCCCCTTGCGCTTAGGATGTAGACCGGTGGGGACCTCTCTGCTGAGCTCTAGGTAGGGCTGCGGTGTGTCGTTTGGCCGAGCCCGGGCATGACCCAGGAAAGTGTGTCTGGCCGGAGTTAATCGAGCGTGTTGGGTAAGTTGGTGCACCCCTGCAGGGAAGAAAACTTCTATCGATAGCCTGTCCTACGGTAATGGACACTCGGAGTTGTATCCTGATTGATACAATTAGAACTGGATACTTGGATACTATGGCTCTGGGATTGCTTCTCGCAGGGAGTCGAGAAGGGATCTCCGGACGAGGTTGATGACTGTATGGCTCTGGGATTGCTTTCTCGCAGGGAGTCGAGAAAGGATCTCTGGGTGAGGTTGAGACTTAATGATACTGCTACATTATATGGTACTGTCTACACTCTTCTAATGCTGCAAGACCTCTGAAGATGCTAGTCTTCGATAGGACTAGGCCTCCTCTCTATTCTGGCATTTCTGCAGCCCAGTCCACATATACAGCCTCCCTTTGAAAATGTTGCATATGTAGTGTAGATCCTTGCTTGCTGAGTACTTCTGAGTACTCACGGTTGCTTTGTTTTCCTTTTCTCCCCATATCAGTTTGTCGTGACCAGAGGACGGAGCCCCCTGAGACAGATGCCCCGTCGATCGACTACTACTACTACCCCGAGGATGGATACTACTTCGAGCTTGCCATCGACCAGGAGTAGGTTCGGAGGGTCCCAGGCAGGAGGCATGCGCCTTTCGATCGTAGTGTTTTCTTTTGCCCCGCCTTTCTAAAGGCATTTCTGTGTTTTCTTTTATATCTGTACTCAGATATCTGATGCTTCCACTGACGCTTGTACGCAAGCTTATGTATTCGAGCCCTCGAGGCCCCTGGCTTGTAATATAAAGCTTGTATGACTTTATTTATGTTTTAGAGTTGTGTTGTGATATCTTCCCGTGAGTCCTTAGGCTTGATCGTGTGCATTTGCATGTATGATTAGTGCACGATTGAGCCGGGGGCGTCACAGCTGTGACACCAATATGTTTGAAAATTTCGTCCAATTTACTGCACATGGAATTAACTCGCACACAAGCATTCAAATATGACTTTTCAAACCATTATGGTTAGCTGTTGCATGTACATGTAGTTCAAATTTGAATTACGGTAATTAAATGGCTAGAAAATCACTTAAATGTCTTAAAAGGGTCAAATGACCCCTGAAAGTTTTCAAATTTTGACATGACAGTTGTATTAGTACTCCAAATTTTCTCGTACATTTACAACATCATCCGTTGCCACTATACCCCAAATTCGTCTTTCACAGCTAATACAAAATATCAGCAACATCACACACAGTTTGTTGTAGGGGCCGTTTGCGATGAAAATTCATGGGTCTACTTAAGCCTTCCTCCATAAGCTTCGCCGACTTCGTCTGCTCTAGTGTCGGTCACCCCCGAATCCACGAATCCTAGATCCCCATTCCTGCAACCCCTTCTTGCTAAGAATGACGTCGTGGAAACGCTTCGTGAGGGCCCGTACAGCGGTTGCGTCCTCCTCGAGCGCAGCCGCCTGTGCCGAGAGCGCGGCCGCATCCGCATTGAGCGAGGCCGCATCCGCCGAGAGGGCGTCTATGGCAGCCGATAGGGCAGCTGTAGCAGCCGAGCTGCGACGGTGGCTGCAAACGCCGAGAGCGCTTGAGCAGCCGTCTGCATCGTCAATGTCGCCCTGGCCCAGGTCGAGGCCATCCACGCCAAGATCAAGGATGCACACGCCAAGATATTCTAGGCCACCTCGGAATCAAGGATGCAACCCACGTCCGAAAAGGCAGCGAAGGCCATGGAGCACCTGCTTCCTCATGAGATCGCCGAGCGGGAGCTGGAGATGCAGGAGGCGGCGGAGATCGAGGAGCGCCGGGAGGAGGAGTTGCGCGTGGCTAAGGACGAGGTTGAGAAGAGCATGTCCGTCGAGGAATCGGCGATGGAGTACCAGCGCGAGCTCTGGCGCAGCCACTACTATGAGTGCTACAACCTTGAGGGCGGCACCAAGGACGAGGATGAGGACGATGACGTGATCAACTTCAGCCGGCGGACGCGGAGTCCACCAACGGCGGCATGTCGCCAGGACAAGTCATCGACGTCTCATCTTACACCGGCGAGGTGTAGGGCGGAGAGGCGGCGGCTTTGTTAAAATTATGCGTACTTAGCCTTTGTTTATAACGCTGGTCTTTTGTTAGAGCAATGTTTAGGTCAACTGGCTCTGTTTAATTACTAAAATTGCTCGATTCAGTAACTTTGGTCTCTGTGCTGTAGGCTCTTTTGTGTGCCCAAATTAGCAAGCGATGTTAAATTATGCAATGACGTGGATGAGGACAGTACCCAGGGAAATTTTGACCAATATTTGAATGATCAAACTCATCGCATGTGCGTAAAGCAGAAGAATCATTTGCGATGCACACATTCGTTCAAATTGATTGGTGTCCGGCGGCACCGCGCGCAAAGTTTCCCTCCACTTTTCAAAAAAATTGGCCTACCGCCAAAATATCTACCCCCCTCCCCACCCCCTTTTCTCCCTGACCACAAGTCACATTTTCCCTGTTTCCTCCTTCCTTCCTTCCCAAGCTATAGTCGCTTCCTCGCTCTCGCCGTCTCGCATCCTACCGCCGAGGTCGCCATGGGCTTCTTCAATGACCTCTCCAGCGGTTCCTCCGACGACGACGACTCTTTCAGCACCCGGGTATGCCTCTCTTCTCTCTCTCGGGTTATGATTTGGAATGATGGATTTTAACCCGGCGATCGATTTGAGTCATTTCTTCCTCTTGTAGCTCCCTAGGACCATCAGTTGCAACGAATGGAGCGGGGTGGCTGAAGATCTGCCTGCTCGTTGTCACCATCAATCTCCATGCGTGGAGTTAGTTGCGTTTGAATTTGTGGACGGTGGGAGGAAGTTTCTGGCATGTGCAGAGAAGGTTAGCCCCACTTTCGTTGTTACAAATCATTTGTTAGATGTGATTCAGACATTGTCACTATGCTATGTTATTCTGGATGTTAAGACAGTGTCACAGTTTGTACCTAGTATCTAAAAATGTTGCCATCTCATCAGCGGTGCCATTAGAAAATTATTTGGCACCGCTTCAGCAGTTTGTGCAGCCAACTTTGGTCCACACATCCGAGCAGACAAGCAGTAAAATACTAAATCTTTATGGCATGAAGGAACTAGGCATCGGAGCAACTAGGTGCTCCGGAGTCCGGTTCCCTGATTTTTTTCCTCTGCATCGGCTCGCCAGTGCAGGGCACCGGTGCCAAATGTAGCAACAGTTGTCTTGACACCAGTTTTGGCATACATAGTGGACGGCCTTAGTGCTATTAGTTCTATGTTACTAAATTTGTGCATGTACACACCTGTTAGTATCAATTTGGTGTCATCCAAACACTGTCGCTATGCTGTTGCAGTTATATTTAGCTTACTCACAAAATGTTCAATTTGTTATTTATAGTACATGACTAAGAACTTGTAGCGTTGTTGTAGTTAATTATAGCTTCTGATGTTTCAGAATTTGGTTGTTGTCTCAGTAGCAATTAATTCATTTGCACATTGATCTTTTTGAGAAGATATGTCATAATTAACTTGTTTCTTCAGTTTTTTAAAATATGTATTTGGTGATTTTCTATGTTGCTAGAAACCCATTTTCCCTACAATTGTTACTGATCTAGTTTTAAATATTATAGGATGAACGGAAGTGTTCTTACCTGGAGTGGGTTGATCAAGAGTGGCCACGGTCTTTGAAGATGTGCCTACCAAAACTCTGGAGCATGTATGAGGAAGAGAACAGAGGTAGGCTTAGAGAAAGTGTTGTCAACGCTGAAAAATATTTCAAGATGCGGGAAAAAAAGAGGAAGATGGAGAATGAGCTCAATTTTTTTTAATTAGACTTTGCTAAGATGGTGTTGGCGAAGGAGGAGGCACTTTCCCAGTTGGTCATTGCAAAACAGGTTCTTACTGAACTGAAAGCAGAGGTGGATAAGACGAGCCTGGCTGATCCCGATTAGGGAAATGAATGTATTGTTCTAATATTGTTCTTATGAAGGTGAACTAGCTATATGATGTACTGTGTTGTTTTCAGGTAGCTATCATACTGTGATGTTAAAATATATTTATGTGCCTGATATGAAATTGGCAAACAGTTGTTCGATATGAAATGTGAGTTTGCGTAATACTGGAATTATTAATTATAAACTAATAAACCTCCTAAATGGGTCATGGAACTTTGCAAACGGTTCTAGCAGTAAAAGCGGTTGTGATGGATAGCCCAATGCCATACAGTTTTCTTCATCAAATCATGTATTGTAGTTGAATAAAAGCAAACGGTTAACCGAGGCAGAGCGTGTGTGATCGTTACACCTATCACACACGAGGCTATACATAAAACTGTGTAGGATATATATACGAACGGAACCCTCGATTGACTGTGTGGGATGTACATACGAACGGAAACGTACCTCTTGGATTGACTGTGTGGGATGTACATAAGAACAGAAACGTACTTCTTGGATTGACTATGTGGGATGTACATAAGAACGAAAACATATTCCTTGGATTGACTGTGTGGAATGTACATTCAAACGGGAACTTTTGTGTGGGACTGACTATGTGTGATGTACTTACGACCGGAACCGATTGGGCATGTATAATTGTATTTGATCGCTCGTCTATTGCACATGATCTCATTTTGCCCAGCGTGTGTAATCGGAGGGCCTATCCCCGACGGTTTTTGGGTCGTGTGGGAAGGACCCCGTATCGCACACACTCACTTGGCGATGGTTCAGAATGTCATCGCGGAAAGGGGTTAAAAACCGTTTGTATAGCACCTCGTTGTACCAGTGTTCATATCTATTAGGGCTAGGCCCAATAGGTGAATCATAATCTTCAATTTCAATAATTTCATCAGTTTCAGCATTCTCAAATTCTTTAGCTCTAGCAAGTTGTTCATCAAGAAATTCACCTAGTGGCACAGCATCATCAAGCATAGTACTAGCATCATCAATAGCATCATTCATAGCAGAAGTAGCATCATCAATTACTTGCGACATATCATAATTAATAGCAGGTGGTGGTGTTGCAAGCTTACTTAAAACAGAAGGTGAATCAGGTGTAGAGCTAGATGGCAGTTCCTTACCTCCCCTCGTCTTAGAGGGAACGGTCTTGGTTCTATCATCCTTAAGGTTCTTCATAGTGATCAACAGATATAAATCCCATGTGACTCAGCAAATAGAGCTATACACCCCGGTAATGGCACCAAAAAAAGGTCTTGATAACCCACAAGTATAGGGGATCGCAATAGTTTTGAGGGTGGAGTATTCAACCCAAATTTATTGATTCGACACAAGGGGGGCCAAAGAATATTTACAACTACTAGCAGTTGAGTTGTCAATTCAACCACACCTAAAAAACTAAATATCTGCAGCAGAGTGATCAGTAGCACAGGAGTATGATAATTTGATAGCGGTAGTAGCAATAGCAACAGTAGCAGTAACGGTAACAGTAGTAGTTTGGTAGCAATTGTAATAGCAGGAGCAACAGTAGTAACATAGCAAAGATTAGTATGTGAAAAGCTCGTAGGCATTGGATCGGGGATGATAGTTTTGTTGGATGGCATTCATCATGTAACAGTTATAACCTAGGGCGACACATAACTAGCTCCAATTCATTAATGTAATGTAGGCATGTGTTCGGTATATAGTCATACGTGCTTATAATAAGAACTTGCATGACATCTTTTGTCCTACCCTCCCGTGGTAGTGGGGTCCATAAAGAAACTAAGGGATATTAAGGCCTCCTTTTAATATAGAACCGGAACAAAGCATTAATACATAGTGAATACATGAACTCCTCAAACTACGGTAATCATCGGAAAGAATCCCAATTATTGTCACCTTGGGGTATGCGGATCATAACACGTAATAGGTGTATACAACTTGCAAGATAGGATCAAGAACTCAAATATATTCGTGAAAACATAAAGGGTTCAGATCTGAAATCATGGCACTCGGGCCCTAGTGACAAGCATTAAGCATAGCAAAGTCATAGCAACATCAATCTCAGAACATAGTGGATATTAGGGATCAAGCCCTAACAAAACTAACTCGATTACATGATAAATATCATCCAACCCATCACTGTCCAGCAAGCCTACGAAGGAATTACTCACTCCCGGCGGTGAGCATCATGAAATTGGTGATGGAGGGTGGTTGATGATGACGACGACGTCGAATCCCCCTCTCCAGAGCCCAGAACGGACTCCAGATCGGCCCTCCCGTTGAAGAACAGAAGGTGGCAGCGGCTCCGTATCGTAAAACGCGATGATTCCTTCTCTCTCAATTTTTTCTTCGCGAATATGTTACTTATGGAGTTGGAGTTAGGGTTGCGGGAGCTGCCAACGGCCCACAAGCCTGCCAGGTGCGCCCTGGGGGGTGGCGTGCCACTGGGCTTGTGGCGCCCTGGTGGCCCCCTATGGTAATTCTTTCCACCAGTATTTTATTTTATTTCTGAAATAATTCTCCATAAATTTTCAGCTCCATCCGAGAACTTCTATTTCTGCACAAAAATAACACCATGGCAATTCTGCTGAAAACAGGGTCAGTCTTGGTTAGTTCCATTCAAATCATGCAAATTAGAGTCCAAAACAAGAACAAAAGTGTTTGAAAAAGTAGATACGTTTGGGACGTATCATAGAACTACAAAGTTCAGATTTTTAGAACTACAAACATGTGCCCTACTGATCAATCTGAACCCTACAACAAAACCCTAGGCCAAATTGTGCACGCATTGCAAAACAATATGCACCGAAAGAACCTGCAACACAAGAACCCTACCTTCTTGCCGAAATCCCCAACTTCACAGCCCAAAACCCTAGACTGAAATCACTGCCCAAAAAATCGGCTTTACGTCGCGGGAAGCACTATAGCCACACCCATCCACCGTACAGACCTTAAACGCTCTCCAAACAGAGCGATCCGCCGGTGCTGCGGACGACACCGGAGGATGAAACCAGAGGAGGAGGAACAGAGAAGAGAGGATGATGCACCATAATCGGGAGGGAAGACACCATGCGGGCGAACTTGGTGCGCGGTAGGAGGCGGTTGCAGACCACCGGTGAGGTCCGGCGACGACGCCATGGATGCTGACATAAGCCAGCAGCCAGCGCGAGCGGTCGGCCAGACCCAGATAGGAGGAGAAGTGGACAAGAGTGAATGATTGAGGGAGGGAGACAAAATCAATTCAGGTGGTATATTCCTTCGACGGTCACGAAGTGTAGTGCGGGTAGAAATCGACAGAAGGCAGGGGCTAAATGCAAAATGCACGGCGCTGACCGGCTCAGCCGAGCTCGCTCCACTTAGCTGCTTCTCATTGGACTAGGACCAAATTTGCACCTCGAGGACCAGTTGTAGGACCAAATAATCCACTTTTTCAAGTATTAGGACCAACGTATCACATTCAGGACAAGTTGTAGGACCTGCGGTGCTATGATTGTCCGAGTGTGTACAACTCGATGACAATAACATGTTCCAAACCTAAAGCGCCCCCCCCCCCCCCCCCCCGCATGTTCTTTGATCACGTCGAAATATGTACTATGTTATCAACACTGATATCTTTATCTTTTGCGTATAAACAGGCTATGAGAAGGAAACTACACAGAGGAGAGGACCTCTGGACCGCAAGGGACCAGTTCATACAAATATGGAGGTATTAACTCATGAAGGACTGACTTCGAAATAACAGAGGGGGAAGAGTACCCATAACAACACAACCATGATTTTTTTTAAGAAAAAGGTAACCAATAAGTAATACAAAGAGATAGCACATAAACACGGTTCAAATCAAGCTTGCCACACAAGGGAATCGAGACTCAGAACAGCACAGAATCATGAATCACTGCTATGATTACCACTACCATACAAGTGCAGTATCAGGACCAGTCATGCAAACGATACCGATTACCACTACCATCCAAGTGCAGTATCAGGACCAGTCATGCAAATGATACCTGCTAGTTTACTTATGTAACTGTAATTACACTTCACCCTACAGCATTTTCTAGGGAAGCATTTACCCACAACAATTGAACTGCATCTTTCTAGAGAATTGTGGTACAGGAGGACTTTCATGCAAGGCTTCCTATACACTCAGTTACCTTTGGGAACGCAAGTAAAACGTATTCGACTTCATTCACTACTACTGATTGTCCCCTCCACATTTTCTCATCCGGGCTTGGGACCGGCAAAGGCAGTGTTAAACTACAAAACTACTAAACACAAAAGAATAAGCAAACACTACAACCAATCATTCAGCTAAGCAACAAGCCACACAATCAACCAAAGGCAGCATTGGCACGACACACGATTAGCAATAAATATTCACGCAGCGTTTTCACAAGATCATAACACAGACATGGTTCAAAATCGCATGGAAACACCGCTGAAATCATGCTTGCCTCACTAGCAGAATCACAACTCAAAATCACGGTTCCAATCATGTGTGTCCACACGAGCAGAGACACCGCTCACAAGAGCACAACAGAGGTTCAAATTACACAGAAACAAAGAGCATCACACGTAATGGGATTAAAAACTGAACACACAGGAGAAGTACTAAAGACCCAACGAGGAGCCGCGGCATTGAAGACAAAGTAGTCGACGGCGTCTAATCCATATGGAACACACAACATGGACAACCTGCTGAAATGAAATTACAGGTGAATCAAAGAATTGAGACACACAACATGGACAACCTGCTGCATCTAGGAAATGAAGAAGCTCAATATAAGTAAAACTGCATACTGTGAACTACCTGATTGTTCAATAGTAGCTAGTCCTGTTAAAGTAACTAGATAATTGCTGTTGCAGGGCACATACTCATACACTGAGCTGCTACAGTCTGGTACAATGTAATCACATTGCTCATCTAAAAAAACACTGGCTTCAGTGATGTTCTAGTACAAAATGACACTGAAACACTGGCTTTAGTGATGTTCTAGGTACAAAATGGTACTGGGATACAGAGAACTTCTGCAAGAGTTCCAACACACAAAAACCAGTAGTAAAATCACCATTGGAACGAATAAAATGTATGAAAACTACTGCACACAAAGGCATTTATCTCTGAACTATATACGCTAACCATATCTTACAACAGATAATCAATTCAGAAACACAAGAAATGCAAGTTAACATCCAAGAGGAAAATAGAGGGGAAAACGGGCGCCGTCTTTAAAAAGGTGCACAACAAAACCATTTATCATGTACAGAAACTAAACACTACATCAGCTAGATTTCAAGTCTTGCATGCACAAAACTAATTAACAAGCTAACCATCTAAGTAAACTAGAATGCCATCAGCCACAAAATTCAGAAGGTGAATATATATAAAATAAAAAGAAGGTAAATGCAGCTCCCTCCACATTTTCACATCCGGGCTTGGGACCGGCAAAGGCAGTGTTAAACCACACCAACACCAATCATTCATCAAAGCATACAGGCCACACCATCAAGCAAATGCAACATTCACACAAACACACACACACACACACAGTCACATACACACAAGCAAATGTTACATTCACACACACACACAGTCAGACATACACACAGTCAGACATACACACAGTCACACACAGAGTCAGACATACACACAGTCACACACACAGTCAGACACACACAGCGGAGCACTTTCACACAAGAAATAGAGATAGATAGGGGCACATCACATGCACTACACACACACAATGGAGCACTTGCACACAAGAAACAGAAAGAAATAGACATAGATTGGGGCACAAACAGAAAGCTAATACATGCAAGAACAAAGTAAATTCAGAAAGCTATAAAAAAAATCCAGAATCTGAATGAGTAAAATTATTTCTCTACAAGGGTGAGGGTGATTCAGATCTTCGTTCCTGAAAATAGGAAACTAGTTAGAGGCTGATTAAGTGATAATCATAATAGCATAAGTAATTATTCATGTGTGTATACCAATGTGACGCCCCCAGCTCAATCGTGCACTAATCATACACGCAAATGCACACGATCAAGCCTAAGGACTCACGGGAAGATATCACAACACAACTCTAAAACATAAATAAAGTCATACAAGCTTTATATTACAAGCCAGGGGCCTCGAGGGCTCGAATACATAAGCTTGCGTACAAGCGTCAGCGGAAGCATCAGATATCTGAGTACAGATATGAAACAGAAATAGAAAGGCCTTTAGAAAGGCGGGGCAAAATAAAACACTACGATCGAAAGGCGTAGGCCTCCTGCCTGGGACCCTCCGATCCTACTCCTGGTCGTCAGTCAACTCGTAGAAGTATCCATCCTCTGGGTAGTAGTAGTAGTCGATCGACGGGGCATCTGTCTCAGGGGCTCCGTCCTCTGGTCACGACAAACTGATATGGGGAGAAAAGGAAAACAAAAGCAACCGTGAGTACTCAGAAGTACTCAGCAAGCAAGGATCTACACTACATATGCAACATTATCAAAGGAAGGCTGTATATGTGGACTGGGCTGCAGAAATGCAAGAATAGAGGGGAAAAGCCTAGTCCTATCGAAGACTAGCATCTTCAACGGTCTTGCAGCAATAGAAGAGAGCAGAACAGATCAATATAATGTAGCAGTATCATTAAGTCTCAACCTCACCCAGAGATCCTTTCTTGACTCCCTGCGAGAAAGCAATCCCAGAGCCATACAGTCATCAACCTCGTCCGGAGATCCCTTCTCGACTCCCTGCGAGAAGCAATCCCAGAGCCTCATATCCAGGTCTCATCTCAACTTCTAGCTGTACCGATCGGGATACAACTCCGAGTGTCCTTTACCGTAGGACCGGCTATCGATAGAAGTTATCTTCCCTGCAGGGGTGCACCAACTTACCCAACACGCTCGATTAACTCCGGCCGGACACACTTTCCTGGGTCATGCCCGGCCTCGGCCAAACGACACACCGCAACCCAAGCTACAGCTCAGCAGAGAGGTCCCCGCCGGTCTACATCCTAAGCGCAAGGGGGTCTTGGCCATCGCCACTCACCCTCCGGGTCATTGCGTGCCGGGCGAACCAGGCTCCACCCCTCAGGATGGTGCCGGCCCAGCCCGGCTGCAGTGCTGAACTGGACGTCTGACAGAACTTTCGGCTGATGCTATGATGCAGAACGCCCATACTATGCCCACGTGATGGTTAGTGCTATCAGGCCAGAGGCCTGCTCGGATCAAATATCCAAATCGTTAGTACCTTGGGCTTGCGGTAACGAGCAGAGACTCACGAAAGATGTGACCCCATCGCCCCGTCTCGAGGACTTGCGGCAAGGGCCAAGAATGCCCGGCCACGCCTCGTATCCATCACTCGGGCACCACACCGGCACCCGTCTTCACAACACTCGCCCCTCAGGCGCACATGGGTACCCCTCAGGGTCGACCCGCCTATCCAAGTAACAGTGTAAGGTCCAAGTATCCGTGTGTCCATAACATCAGGGGAATCTGAGGTATCACCCTCGTTGAATTCCCACTCGATGTATCCGTCAAGGTGAACTCGGAGGAATCACCCTCGCTGGGTTCACACTTGTGGTGTTGTACAACGGCGTCGTTATCGGAAGCGGTGAAGGAGGAATCACCCTCGATGACCACGACCGAACAGCTTCTCTACAGAGTTAACATCAGAAGTGCTACAAGTGGTTTCACCCTCGGCACTCGATAGTAACGCTGCAGTGTCGTTACAACTAAGGGGGGGGTGATGTGCGGTGCCGAGGCCTGGTCTTCAATCCCGTTGATCGGGTCTTCGGATAATCCAGCGGGGCAGTCGGGATAAGTGGGGTCACTGATAGGTCTCTACCCAGCTTATACTAAGCAGTTTAGGATATGCAGGTAATTATCAACAGCAGGTTACAATAAACAGGCTATGCATCAGAATAGGTAAAGCAGTAGCAGCAGCAATTCTAATGCAAGCATGAGAAAATAGAATGGGCGATATCGGTATGCTCAAAGGGGGGGCTTGCCTGGTTGCTCTGGCAAGAAGGAGGGGTCGTCGGTGACGTAGTCGATCACAGCGGCATCAGCAGCGGTCTCGGGGTCTACCGGAGAGAAGAGGGGGAAGAAACAGTAAATATAAAGCAAACAAGAG
Source organism: Thinopyrum elongatum (assembly GCA_011799875.1). Classification (NCBI taxonomy): domain Eukaryota; kingdom Viridiplantae; phylum Streptophyta; class Magnoliopsida; order Poales; family Poaceae; genus Thinopyrum; species Thinopyrum elongatum. The sequence continues at coordinate 60,543,530 of CM022300.1, read as the reverse complement.
CACGTCATGACAAAACGCAGAGCTAGGGGTGTTCTGACGCGGTGCTACACGATATAGGTGAAGAGGGAATAACATCCGGGAAAGTTTCCCCGAAGTTGCATTTTCGGACAAGCGAACCGGAGGGGGAAAGTCCCATGTTTAGGTAGTTAGAGACATGCGACGGACGAATGGACTGCGTATTCGGATCCGTCTCGAAATTCTGAGCATTTTTCATATATAAATTATTTTCATCGGAGTTACGGATTAAAAGATATGATTTTCTAAAGTTTTTATTGATTTCTAGAATTATTTTAATTATTAAATACGAATTATCCAGAATAGTAGCAGCTGACATCAGCATGACATCAGCGGGTCAAACCAGCTGACCAGAGTCAACTCTGATAGGTGGGGCCCACATGTCATTCATAGTGCTAATTAACAGAGGATTAAACTTAACTAATTAACTTGTGGGACCCACTGTCAGTGTCAGCTTTAGTTAACCAATTAGCTTAATTAGGATTAACAGGTTAATTAGTGTTTTATTTATTTATAAAAATCGTTTTAAACAATGCGGGACCCACATGTCATACACTGCAGGTGCCACGTCAGCTGTTGACCCGGTCAACAGGTCAACGGGACCCACATGCAGTGACCTAGGTGGGCCCCAGGCCTTGCCACGCTGGCGGCCGGCGCCGGAATCACTCCGGTGGCCTCCCGCGGCGGTGCTCTCGCCGGAGCAGCTCGGAAATCCGCTATGGAGGGCCGAATCGAGCGCGGTTGAGTTCTTTTGAACGGCCACACCGAGCCGCATCGATCTAGGGCGGTTGCAGGTTCTGGGGTGGACGGTGCTCGCCGGCGTTGAGCCCGCGGCGGGCGCCGGAGTTCGGCCATCACACGAGCTGCGACTAGGGGAGGTTTTGAGCGGGCCAAGTGATAGGGCGGCCTACTGCGCGTGCCAGGAGCACGATGGACGGCGTGTGGCGTCTCGGACGACTGTGACTCGAGCCGTACGCCGGCAATGGCGTCGCCGAGCTCGGGCGGAGCAGGAGTGGCTAATGAGGCAGCTAGCAGAGCAAGAAAAGAGGGGTAGGTGACTGGGATGCTCACCGTGCGGTCACGGAAGACCCCTGGGTGAACGGAAGCGCAGGGAAGGCGGCGAATCGACGGCGAGGGCTTGCGGTGGCCGGAGATGGGGAGGAAGAAGAATCAGCAGCAGCAGGCCTCCTTGGCTCCGTCTGGAGGCACCAAGAGGGGTGGTCGTCCGCGGCGGAGCTCGTGGACAACACCAGCGAGTACGGGGCCGCCGGTGCCCGCGTCGGCTGCGGCGAGCGGCGACGGTGTTCGACAAAGAGAGGAGGAGAAGGAGGAGCGATGGAGAGGGGGAGAGACCAGAGGATCCAGTGGGGAGCCAGGGGGGCTCTTATCCACCCACGGCGAGCGGCGAGGCGCGGTGTCGAGCGAGGAGAAGGGGGGGCCGGGGCGTGGCACGCGGTGCGGGCGACAGCGGCGTGCGGTGGTGAACAGGGGAAGGGGACGGGAAGTGTTGGGCTGGGCCGGCACTGCTGCTTCGGGCCGAGGTAAGTGCACAGTAGCATCTTTCTATTTTTCCTTTTTCTATTTCTTTCCTTTTCTACTTTGGCTAAATGTTTGGGCACCAAATGAGTTCTGTAAAATATGAGATCTAGCCCATGAATCACAGTGCATTATATGCCACTGCAATAAAATGGTTTTGAGTACAAAGGTTTTCATTTGGGATTTTATTTAATTAAAAAGGTATTAACCAACCCTATTTTTCTACTGTTAGAGTCACTTAGTTAATTTATTAATTGTTGATTACAATTTTAGAATAGTCTCTGTAATATTTGCTATTTATTGAACATTTTAGTCTCTGGATTTGTACAACTTTTATTTTCACTTTTAGTTTGAATTTCCATTGGAGTTTGAATTTGAAAGGGATTTATTACTAATGATGATTAAGCACTGTTGATCCTGATGACATGGCATTATCAACAGGGTGATTACTGTAGCTTAATACATGGGGTGTTACAATCAAAGTTATCAAGGAATCAAGGATTCAGTACAAAACAAGTCAAACAAACTGATCAAAATTCATACTCTCGACCATTTGAAAGGATAGAAACTTACCGATGATTCTGTGTATCTTGCAACTCCAATAATTCACCTGGTTTGTCGTCTTTGAATTTAGCTATAGGTGAGAAGAACTGAGAACAAATAGAAGTTACACAAATAGAAGTACACAAATGGAAGTAACCAGTGTGTTTCAAATTAGCAAACATCCCACGTTTGTCTTGCACGGAGGGGGAAAATGCATTCGGCAAACCATAAAAATAGAACAATCAGAAGAATACCTCTCTCAACATTTTTTGCTTGCCTATACATCCAGATCCAGGACCTTGCAATGAGACCATTTTGTTGGTCCGTACTTGCTTACAAGATCAATAATTTTGTCATCTTCCTGTAGAAAAAATATCATAAATATAACTATAAAATGTGCAAAAGCTTTTTTTTCTCGAGCAAAGTCAGGAGTGCAGTGACAAACCTCTTGAGTCCAAGGACCTTTGAACAATCAGAAGAACCTTCTGCCATGGATGCAAACATTGTACCTCTGTCCTATCCGGAAAGAGCTCAGCTACGCAGGTAGATACCGACACAATATGTGAGCTCACCACACTTGCATATACAGAACAACGTCCAAAGAAGTATGGCGTTACTATATAACTAGCTAAAATGTGGGATATGCATTCATAAGGTTACCATTACCAGCCGTGAGATAAACATTGTGTAAAATATAGCAAGGAGTTAAATTCGAGAGGGATTATCATCCAAACACATACCAGGATGATGAGTGATCCACGGCAACAGTTCAACCACCAGAAGCACACCATCCGAACAACCATAACGAATCAAATTAGCCATCATGAAAACATCCATCCACCCCTGGATTCTACATATACATCATTCTTAGCACAAACATCATACTTGGCTAAATAAACGCTTTGGGACTACAGGCATCAGCATCGCAAAATGTAAAGAACGTAAATATACCTGCGCTATATGCCAACTCAACCCATCAGTGTCCTTAGCAACACAATAAAGAGCAAATGTGATATGTCCAGATCCAAATGTCTGTACCTTAAATACTTAGAAAAGCGTTATTCCAATGACTGGACAACAGTAATACAAAAAAAGAATATGACATCCACATAAGACATAATCACAAAAAAGTTTAGAAAAAAGAATAGTGCTAGGTCTACCAATACCAAAGTTAGATACCGGTCAACAAACAGCAGTCAATCAATCAACAAACAGCATTTAATCAATCAATCAATCTTAACAACCATAAACAAACAATAATCAATCATGCCATATAAACATATCATAGCTAGTATACTAACACAGAAGTGATCAATATTCCTACCTTCCACATCAGATTTGAATCAGTGAACTACAAAAGGGAACAAAGAACAGTAGAAATGGAGTATTGTCGAACACCATGATAAACATGATTATTGATTAGAAAAAGAAGGGAAAACAAACAGGGAAAAGGGTGCTTTGATAAGTGGATGCATTGGATATGAAAACAAACAGGGAAAACATGATTATGATAAATAAGATAGGCATTGGATGTCAAATCGGCAACGCAAAGAAGTGGAAACCAAGCAACTGATTGTTACAAGAGTCAAACTTTTCTTCTCAGCCTATCATCCTAATTTATCAGCAGGAGAGAAGCCTCACATCACGGTACCCACGGCCTACATGGTTTGCACCCCTGAACACACATCACCATATATGGGAACATAAGCAAAGCATGATAACAAGAAACCAATTGAAAAGAACACCATCAGAACAACCGTAACAGACAAGAACAAGATCCTCTGCATCTAGGATGGGAGACAGGTGATGGAACAGAGGAACCAATTTGACACTGCTTCAATTTTGAAACCAGAACCGATCGTTCCTGCACCGTCGCCCCAACGCGAACATGAAATGCAGGATCGTTAGATAATAGAAGCGCACGCACAAGTTTCTCAAACAGAAACACTGGAATCATCGCTCCACCGTGAACACGAAACGTAGGATCGTCAGATAACAGAAGCGCACGCATTTCTCAAACAGACTTGTTAGTTCGCAAACCAGACGGTGACCCAAACCGCGGAGACCCCTGACGAGACGGCCCCAAGAACACGCAAGAGCATCAGGGTGACAGCGAGGATGACCAAAATCATATCAGAAGCACTTCTAAATGGGTGACGGCGATGACGAGCAAATCAAACCAGACGCTGACCTCGTACAACTTCAGAAAGGAACACACCTGTACCATAACACTGACCTCGTACAACTTCAGAAAGGAATCAGTAAGTTTATAGCAAGGAAGGATGCATTTTAAAGCTTAAATCACATGCTACCAAATTATGTGAAGATTCACTATTCGATTAGGACAGTAACCTAAACTGTGTAATTTCTATCAACACTCGTAATGCAAACAATACAAAGAAGGTAACTGCAGCTCCCTCCACATTTTCACATCCGGGCTTGGGACCGGCAAAGGCAGTGTTAGGCCCCAACAATATAAAACACAAGTTATGCAACCAATCATTCAACAAAGCATACAAGCCACACCATCAAGCAAATGCAATATTCACACAGTCACACACACAGAGAGTCAAGAACACACACAGTCAAGCCACACAGTCACACACACACAGTCAAGCCACACACACAGAGTCAAGCCACACAGAGTCACACACACATAAAGGAGCGCTTGCACACAAGAAACAGACATAGATAGGGGCACAAACAGAAAGCTAATACATGCAAGACCGAAGTAAACTCAAAAAGCTATAAAGAATTCCAGAACTTGAATGAGTAAACTGATCTCTCTAGAGGGGTGAGGGTGATTCAGATCTTCCTTCCTGAAAATAGGAAGCTAGTTAGAGGCTGATTAAGTGATTATCTTCATCACTACCCACAAGTTTGTAGGCACAGAGACGCATGCTTACTTATTTAGAATTTGGTCTACTTACTAGAGAAAGGAAGGCATGTAACATGAGCAACATTCTTATAGAAATTCTGGCTAAGGTAAGAGCAACCTTCAACACTGATTCATTTGTAGTGCTAGTAGATTCAGCCTGCAGGGCAGAGAAACAATGTCAGTACAAATCACCAGGCAAACCAACCTTCTTACTTGTTGGGTAAATCAAGGAATTCTAGCTACCAAATAATTCAAGGTGGATGCAAGATGAAACACCTCCAAACATCAGCATCACTGGTGCACACCAGCTTATAAGCTCACATATTGCGTTTATATTATACAGAATAAACAAACCAGCCTACCACCAGTCAAGTTTGAAATAATGTACTGATTAACCAAGCTTATGATGACTTGCCAACAGTTCAAAAGTGAACTGCACTCTAGTGTTTATTCCATTTGTAAGTAGGACATGATGCAAGCAAAAACCCTAAAAGCAGAATTAATTCACTGGCCTAATGTATGTAAAGCATCCACTTTTCACATATTGGGAATATGCACTAACGCCAACTGCCATTATTCCCTTTATGTTCAGAACAAGGGCGTTGATATTTATAGGTAGTTCCTGTTTTTCATATTATACATACTGGGTCATGTATTCTAAAATTGAAAAGAACCACCAAAGAATGGTTAATGTAGGCAATAGATGAAAGGCAGGTTAACTCACCGGGTGACGTGGATCAGCAAGCATGGGAAAGAGGCCTCTAACTATGAGTGATTGTCTTGCCTGCAGGAAGATAATGCAACAAATATGAGTTATAACTGGCACACTGCCAAACACCAGAGACAAGTCTCGGTCCAACATAAGCAGTATTGTTTCTTATCGGGCAAAATTCTTTAGTACTCCCTCTGTCCTGAATTACTTGTCTTAGATTTGTCTAGATACGGATGTATTAGACACGTGGTAATACATGTTAATTAGTGGGTCTAGTTGAACACCACACTGTTTCTCATCAGGGTAAATTCTATAGTACATTAGCCAGTGCAGTTGAACAACATACTCCCAATCTTTCTGTTTGTTAGGCACATGCTATTTTCAGATCAACGATTTGGCCAATGAAATATGAGGTATGCTACAAAAGGTACACCATGACAAACCTATTTCAAATACGAATTTCAATGGTATACTTCAGCATATAATATGTATTTCGTTGGTCAAACTGATGATCTAGAAATACGTCCCTTATAAACTGAAACAGATGTAGTAGGAATTATGCACCATGTAAAAATAAAGGAGCAATACATATCATCAATCTTTTGCTGAGAGAAAAGAAGGATGTTGTATCAAGGCAAAACCATGAAGGTTAAATGCTAAATGAATTTTCTAGCATTACATGGCAAATACTTATATATTGTTCCTCTGTATTGAGTTGCGCGATTGTGCAAGGTTCAGTGTTAGATTTGTCATTAACAAAAACTATAGCCTTAAGTTATCTTTCAAAGTTTGAAGATCAGCATGCTAGTTCTGAATCATTATTACCTAGATATATAGCACACACAGGAGGTACTAAAAAGGTTACAAAGAAAAAGGTTGTTCACATACTTCAAATGCGCCTGTGAAGCTCCACTTCAATTGATTTGTTTTTAGACGAGGAATGGCATGGTGGGCCTGTACTTGGCAATTAGCCTGTACTCAATACGGCATAATATATGAATCAATTTCCATTAAACTACAAGATGAGGTGAAGCGCCTATAAGAAGAAATACTCTATTTCTTTCTCTTTCTACCTTGCAGCCCGTCCAGATGAGGTCAAGCAAATGATGACCGAAGCCTTAACTTTGATAGCAGCTGCACCTAGCAAATAGGTAGTGAACTATTTCAGACTTATAAACCCAAGTGTCACAGACTGATATTCAATCAATGGAAGACAGAAATTGTTCCCCTGTAAACACTAACAAAAGGTTGGAAAATGAGAAGAAACAAAATACGCACTGTAGATGAAGCAATAGACTCCAAGTGGGTCATGGGTTCTCCCACGTATTTCATGGTTCGCTTGAAGTACAAATCCTGGTTGAAGACCTTCTCAGCCTGTGAAACAATTCATGATCACCAAATATAAAGAGAGAAAAGGCAGGAAGGAGTGAATTTCCATTAGATTCCATTAGAGTGCCAAAGATAAACTTGTTGAGAACACATTTAGGGGCTGTTCCTAAGAATGGTATTTATTTGTAACATTTTAGTATTGAAGTCTGATTTGAAATACAAAAGGGAACCTATCAACAAATGCCTCCCAAACGCCCGTGTTTATCAAGAGAACGTAGACCACCAAAAGAAAGTTCACCTCAGCACAAATTCTGCCTACTAATGAAATAGTCTCAACTCTCAACTGGATACAACCCATGGAGAGTCTCAGCACCAAGGAGAATGGCATCACTACCTGAACAAAACAATTGTGATTCATGTTACAGCTTGTGTAATTATAGTTTATTTGGGTGCAGTAAAGAGCAGTTGTACAGGATCACCAAAGTATAAGATATCTGCAAGAGGCAAAAACTAACTGTCCAGCACCGCATTTGCCACATCAGTTGAAATAAGGACACCTAAAGAACAAACAAAGTAGTACTCAATTGAGAAAAATACATGTTAATTTTGGCAAAAATCAGAGTTTGGCTAAGATCACCTAACTTTGAGAGGAACTCCCGTGCCTATTGCAGGAAAAATACTATCAACGTTAGGAACATTTTTCCAAAGTATGAAGTGCAAACAAACATGTGATACTATTCAACAAAATATCAATATAAAAAAATTCAATCTGTTGGGAAAGATGGCACTGTGAAGTAGTACACTCTAAATATCGACATAATGAGTTACTTACTTGCCGCACATCTTCTGCATGCCTTGTATAAGAAAGAGAGAGGAAGTCAATCTTGTTTGGAGCACCCCATTTTTTCATAACCTGAAAGTGGTGCATGCTCATAAAGTCATATAATGGGTTACAGCAAGGAGCTCCAGTTTTACGAAAAAAAATTAGCATGCAAAGTCTAGTCGCCAAGTTAATACAAGGAGCAAGAGAGATTCTTGGGAGGAGTTCCTTACATCTTTATCCTCAGCAGACAGTGTGGGCACATTGTTATGGATCTGAGAGCAGTGCAATGTGAAGATATAATCAGAAAAAAGAATAGTCAGTCTATACTAAACAAGTAATAGGTGTATTACCTATGGTCAGGAACTACCAATACCAAGTTAGCATAAATGATTATTCGTCAAGATAAGAGTTCACATTCGACAAATAGCAATCAATCGCGCCATATAAAATGTACCATCTCAAGGCAAACTTGTAAGAGATATGGTTAATAACTTGAATAAAACACACCATGGCTAGTATACTAACACAGAAGTGATATCAATATTCATACCTTCCACATCAGATTTGAATAACTGAACTTCAAAAGGGAATAAGGAACAGTAGAAATGTATTGTCTAGGTCTGTTACCTATAATCACAGAAAAGTTTAGAAAAAACAATAGTGCTTGGTCTGTTACCTATGATCAGGAACTAACAATACCAAAGTTAGATACCAATCAACAAACAGCAATCAATCAATCGTAATAACCATAAACAACAGGAATCAATCGTGCCATATAAACATCTACCATCTCAAAACAACAAACAGCAACAAACAACAAGCCATCGGCCTGCATGGTTTGTACCTTCTCAAGGCAATCAATCAAACAACAAACAACAATCCATCTCAAGGCAATCAATCAAACAACAAACAACAATCCACCTCAAGGCAATCAATCAAACAACAAACAACAATCCATCTCAAGGCAATCAAATAAACAACAAACAATAATCAATCGTGCCATATGGGAACATAAGAAAAGCATGATAACAATAAACCAATTGAAAAGAACACCATCAGAACAACCGCAACGGACAGAACAAGATTCTCTGCATCTAGGATGGGAGCACACACGCCTGCCGAAAGAGAGACCAGCACACAACCGAATGTCGAGACCTGCATCTAGGTAGGACAAGAATCGACAGAGGGCCAATAATCCACCTCGTATTAACGGACCCTGGAACTAGAGTATCACAAGGGCGCATGCATTTGAGATCTGAAAATAACTGACGAACAACGCAGGTGATGGAACAGAGGAACCGATCTGACACTGCTCCAATTTCGAAACCAGAACCGATGATTCCTGCAACCATCGCCCGGACACGAACACAAAACGCAGGATCGTCAGATAACAGAAGCGCACGCACAAGTAAACGCAGGAACCATCGGTCACCATGAACACAAAATGCAGGAACAGAAGTTTCTCAAACAGACTTGTTAGTTCGCAAACAAGACCAACCAACTGCTCGCTCGCCCGCTTCCTCCCAGAGTCGCAGGGACGGAGACCCCCGATGAGACGGCCCCAAGAACGCGCGAAAGCATCAGGGCGACAGCGAGGACGAGCAAAATCATATCACAAGCGACTCTAAACTGACGAGGAGGATGAGTAAATCAAACCAGATGCGATTTTCTATCTAAATGGATGAATCGAGGACGAGCAAAATCAGTCGAATCAGACGCGCTTCAAGACAGACGAATCAAGAACGAGAAAAATGACAAATCAGACGCGATTCTTCTAATCTAAACGGACGAATCGAGCGGGGACGAGCAACATAAAGTCAGAGGCGAGAGGAGAGGGAATCGGGGACGAATTGCCTCACCAGATGCGAGAGGAGGAGAGGCACGAACCGAGGATGAATTGCCTCACCAGACGCGAGAGGAGGAGAGGTAAGCCATTCATACCTAAAAAGTATATGTTTCAAGTTGGCAACAGCGGTTGTCTCTCATCAGTTCCAAGCTGATGGCTAGCCTGAAATGACATGAGCAACTTAAAATGTGAGTGTGATGTAAATGATGTTTCTATTATTCTTGAAGCAAGAAAAGTAGCTTACATCATCGGCATCACTAGCAGTCATATTTACAAATGAAGATTCAGATGACCTGTTATGTAATAGGCATCATATGAGTCAAAGATACTTAGAAATCAGTTTATGACCATAACATCATAAGTAATTATTCATGTGTGTATCTCAAAGTTATCAAGGAATCAAGGATTCAGTATAAAACAAGTTAGACAAACTGATCAAAATTCAAACTCTGACCATTTGAAAGCATAGAAACTTACCGATGATTTATAATCCTGCAACTCCAATAAGTCACCTGGTTTGTCGTCTTTGACTTTAGCTATAGTTGAGAACTAAGAACAAATAGAAGTACACAACTGGAAGTAACCAGTGTGTTTCGAAATTAGCAAACATCCCACCCAGGGGGGAAATGCATTTCAGCAAACCATAAAAATAGAACAATCAAAAGAATACCTCTCTCGACATTGCTTGCCTATACATCCACCCATGGCGTACTTCTGTGTCCACGAGCATGCCGTGGACTCATACTTGGCCCAATCAGTCTTGTACATGTGAGCAATCTCAGGCACCAGAGGATCATTGGGGTTGGGGTCCGTCAGCAACGAACAGATTGACAGGAGGACCTGTTAACAGAGACGGGTAAATGTTTAGAGAAACATAAATGAAGAATTTTTATGAGATTAAGTTGCTGAAGGAACCAATCTTATATCAGCAACAAGCTTTAAGAAAAAATGGAACAACCAAGCTAGGAATGCAGATCATTACCTTTGATATGGTCAAAGCCGGGCTCCACTGTTCCTTAAGAATGTCAAGGCAAATGCTGCCATTGCTGTTGATGTTTGGGTGGAACACCTTGGTGCGGAAAGAGACCTGAAATATGTTCGTGTCTGAATGTCAGAAAAAAATAGATAAGATAGCAAGCAGCAGCAAACTAATTGTTTGAGGACCCCCAAGACATTTGTGTAATAGCAATTCCAATATCATAGAATCAATATGAACTCTTTTTTACAAAGGTTAGCTCGGTACACCGGAAATTACCTTCGGGGGATTGAAGGGATAATCCAGTGGGAAATGGACGTTCACCAAAAATAGACCACCAGTAAACGGGCTGTCCGAGGGTCCCATGATAGTGGCCTGCCAGTGGAACATGTCCTCACTTGCAGGACCTGCCGGAATAAAAGGAAAGTAATACAGTATTACACAACAGTCAGACAAGCATTTGTATGAAGCCAGTCAAGTATGAGTAAGAAACAAGTCATATTTGCTGCGAGATCAAACAGCGGCCAGCTTTAGTTATGTGTGAACAAGTTCAGAATTAGGCATGAAATTATATTATCAATGGTTATCCATCATATACACGTCCAGTACAATGATTAGAATAATTCAAAGTTCATTGATCTTAATTTCAAGAGGTTGGTGGAACCAACTGCTGTATGAAAAAACATCAAGTCACCCAGGAGGCCAGGACATCCACTGAAGCCACTTATTCTCCACAAAAACACAGAACATCAGGTTTACACACATTATGAATGCTAAAGTTGCTTCAGTAATTATATTTCTTCCTGTATGCATTGATAGACCAAGGAAAACAGGTGACCATTACAACCTCACCTACTAAAACATAGGCCACTCTTGATGATTCTCTCTATTCGTTAGGATGGTACCGTTCATGTTTCTCATATCAGATTGACACAACATTAACAATGCTAAAGTTGCTTTAGTAATTGTATTTCTTCCACTATGCATTGATAGACCAAGGAAAGCAGGTGATCATTGCAACCTACTAAAACAGAGGCCACTTTTGACAATTCTCTCTATTGATCAGGCTAGTACTGTTCGTGTTTCTCAAATCAGATTTAAACAACATTACCAAAGATAAAGTTGCTTTAGTACTTATATTTATTCCAGTATGCGTTAATAGACTAAGGAAGACTGGTGACCATTGCCACCTCACCTCCTAAAACATAGTTCACTCTCAAAAATTCTCCCTATTGATTTGGTTGGTACTGTTTATGTTTCTTAAATAGTCTAGTCCATGCCTAACAGATTAGATTGGTACTGTTTATGTTTCTTAAATAGTGCTAGTCATGCCTAACTGTCCATATAAACTGTGAAGTCCTTGGTAATTTTTAATTTCTTTTGGTTATGGCAGTTAAGATAGCATATAGTGCTACAGGGTGGTGCATGTTCTGCCCATGTGGTACTGACTGTAAACTGTAATAAGGTTGGCATACTTTATAACCTAACAGAACAAAATCCAAGGGTTTTTTTAATGACCTGCTCAGAAGATACATCACACACTTGACATGAGTCAATCATAATAGTACTCCATGTACAGTTCATAAGCACTATCCTCACCAATCAATCCAGCAAACCTAAAAGCACTGCGAGAGCACAACTAAATAATCGACAACCTAACCCCCATGACTAGTAACAACAGTTAACAACCAGACCACGCCAACGGCGCTCATCCAGACGCAATACAATTGGGGGCAAGATCTGGACGGAATCAAACGGGCAGAGGGGAAATCACCTGCGCTGAGGTGGGAGGGTCCTTCTGCAGGTCCTTGCAATGAGATCATTTTGTTGGTCCATACTTGCTTACAAGATCAATAATTTTGTCATCTTCCTGAATAAAAAAATATCATAATCATATATATAACTATAAAATGTGCAAAACATTTTTTTTTTCGAGCAAAGTCAGGAGTGCAGTGCCAAACCTCTTGAGTCCAAGGACCTTTGATGAGTTCAGGGTTAAGAACCTTCTGCCATGGATGTAAATATTGTACCGCTGTCCTATCCAGAAAGAGCTCAGCTGTGTTAGGTAGATACCGACACAATATGTGAGCTCACCACACTTGCATATACACAACATCATCCAAGGAAGTATGGTGTTACTATATAACTAGCTAAAATGTGGGATATGCATTCATAAGGTTACCATTACCAGCCATGAGATAAACATTGTGTAAAATATAGGAACGAGTTAAATTCGAGAGGGATTATCATCCAAAGACATACCATGTTGATGAGCGATCCACGGCTTCAGTTAAACCACAAGAAGCACACCATCAGAACAATGATAATGAATCAAATTAGCCATCATGAAAACATCCATGCAAATATCAGGTAAATAAATGCTTTGGGACTACTAGAATCAGCATCGCAAAATGTAAAGAATGTAAATATACCTGCGCTATATGCCAACTCAACCCATCAGTGTCCTTAGCAACACAATAAAGAGCAAATGTGATATGTCCATATCAACATGTCTGTACCTTAAATACTTAGAAAAGCATTATTCCAAGGACTGGACAACAGTAATACCAAAAAAAGAATATGATATCCACATAAGACATAATCACAAAAAAATTCAGAAAAAAGAGTAGTGCTAGGTCTGTTACCTATGATCAGGAACTACATATACCAAAGTTAGATACCAATCAACAAACAGCAATCAATCTTAATAACCATACACAAACAGCAATCAATCGTGCCATAAAAACATGTACCATCTCAAGGCAACAAACAGCAATCAATTGGCCTAGGTTTTTACCTTGTCAAGGCAATCAATCAAAGAACAAACAACAATCCATCTCAAGGCAATCAATCAAACAACAAACAACAATCAATCAATCATGCCATATGGGAAGATAAGCAAAGCATGATAACAATAAACAATTGAAAAGAACAGCATCAAAACAACCGCAACAGACAAGAACAGGATTCTCTGCATCTAGGATGGGAGCACACACGGCTGCTGGTAGAACAAGAATCGACAGAGGGCAACCAGAGTATCACAAGGGCGCATGCGTTTGAGATCTAAAAATAACCGATGAACAACGCAGGTGATGGAACAGAGGAACCGATCTGACACTGCTCCAATTTCGGAACCAGAACCAATCGTTCCTGCAACCGTCGCCCCGACGCGAACACGAAACGCAGGATCGTGAGATAACAAAAGCGCACGCACAAGTTTCTCAAACAGAAACGCAGGAACCATTGCTCCACCGTGAACACGAAACACAGGATCGTTAGATAACAGTAGCGCACGCACAAGTTTCTCAAGCAGGCTTGTTAGCTCGCAAACCAGACGGTGACCCAAACCGACCGACCGCTCGCTCGCTTCCTCCCAGAGTCGCAGGGACGAAGACCCCGACGAGACGGCCCCAAGAACACGCAGGGCAACGGCAAGGACGAGCGAGAATCAAAGCACATGCGACTCTAAACTAACAACGACGGCGAGGACGAGCAAATCAAACCAGACGCGATTTCTATCTAAACGGCCGACGGCGAGGATGAGCAAAATCAACCAAATCAGACGCGCTTCAGAACAGACGAATCGAGGATGAGCAAAATGAAACAAATCAGACGCGGTTCTTCTACTCTAAACGACGGACGAATCGAGCGAGGACGAGCAACATAGGACGAGCGAGGACGAATTGAGCGAGGCGAGAGGAGGAGAGGCACGAATCCAGGACGAACTGCCTCACCGGACGCGAGACGAGGAAAGGCACGAACAGAGGACGTGTTAGTGTCCCAGGCCCAGCTCCCAACCTCCGGCATATGTTTGGATGTTTCCGGTGCGCATCGGACACACCACTACAAGCAAAAAGCCCACCACATCCCAAAAGACTAGCCTGAAGGGAGTGTGGCACTCCTCCTTATAAGGTGGTCCTAGCCCCCTCCCATATCCGAGGTGGGACTAAAGTCACTGGCAACGCCCAATAGCCAGCGTCTCTGACACCCCATCCCCCTAAACAGAGCGGACTGGGGCTCAGCTCTGATACCAATTGTTAGCGTCCCAGGCCCAGCTCCCAACCTCCGGCATATGTTCGGACGTTTCTGGTGCGCATCGGACACACCACTACAAGCAAAGAGCCCACCACATCCCAAAAGACTAGCTGAAGGAGGTGTGGTCACTCCTATTTAAGGTGGTCCTAGCCCCCTCCCATATCCGAGGTGGGACTAAAGTCACTGGCAACGCCCAATGGCCAGCGTCTCTGACACCCCATCCCCCTAAACAGAGCGGACTGGGGCCCAGCTCTGATACCAATTGTTAGCGTCCCAGGCCTAGCTCCCAACCTCCGGCATATGTTCAGACGTTTCCGGTGCGCATCCAGGCCCAGCTCCCAACCTCCGGCATATGTTCGGACGTTTCCGATGCGCATCGGACACACCACTACAAGCAAAGAGCCCACCACATCCCAAAAGACTAGCCTGAAGGGAGTGTATAAGGTGGTCCTAGCCCCCTCCCATATCCGAGGTGGGACTAAAGTCACTGGCAACGCCCAATAGCCAGCGTCTCTGACAGGATGAGTCGCCTCACCAGACGCAAGAGGAGGAGCGGCACGAGTCGAGGACGAGTGCGCGCAGCTAGCGCACGACGCCGATCGCCCGCCACTTGGCCGAGCCCCGCGGGGCGAGGCCCGGGCACCCGCCCGCGTCCTCGGGGAGCGGCGCGGCCCCGCAGGCGGAGTGGGAGCAGGGCGCGAGGGGGCGGGTGGATTTGGAGTCGAAGGCCGGCATAGAGACCACCACGCAGCTAGGACGGACCAAGGACGAAGGAAGGAGGCGAGAGGCGCTACCCGAACGAAGAGAGGAGGAGCAGGTCGGCCAAAGGGCGGAGCTTTATAGCCGGGGCGGAGGCGGTGGCGGTGGCGGTGGCGGTGGGCGGAGCCTTGTCCTTGCCGGATATGAAAGGTAAGTTTTTTCTGTGAGACAAGTATATGAAAGGTAAGTGGAGCGGGGGTCGGCGGCGGCGCGTCCGTCTCCGTCCGTTTTCCAGGCAGCTGATGTCCGTGCATGCCATTGCCGTGTCTTTCCTTCTTTTTTGACTGAGCAGTGAAAACAAATGTGCTCTTTTTCAGAGCTGAAAACAAATGCTACCACTGCCCAAAAAAATGCCACGTTCATATATGCACAGGGAACTAAAACAATCGATGTACTCATTTCGCTAGCACCAACTTAAGTGTAATTTTTTTTGGCCCGGATAGAATAGGTAGGATACGTATCCGGGTTGATCGAAAACTCGTCTCGCCCGCTCTAGCTTCTGTCGCCTCCCTCCCCTTCATCGCCTCTCCTCCCCTCCCGCTGCCAGACAAAGCCCGGTCGGTGTAGGCGGCGGCAGGGCGTTCCTCCCCTCCTGATGGTGTGCGCAACGCGGGATGCGGCATCGTGCCGGGGGCGCGGCGGCAGCGAGTCAGACGGGCGCGCCGGTGGCGTGGGCAGATGGCAGGGCTGCGGCAGCTGTGTGGATTCCAAAGGTGCGTGGTGGGGGAGGGGGCAATGTTGGTCTGGACGACGGCGACCCGCCGATCTGGTGTGCTGAGCGGTGCGGGTCGGGTAGGCATGAGCCGAAGGCCGTCTAGGCGGTCATGGCTGTAGGCGGAAGGGGTGCACTGCGGGTGCGTGGTGGTGGCCCAAATCCATCGAGGATCTGGCCGGGTGCTGCGAGCGCGGCGCGAGGGAGCTGCTCAAGGTCGTTCTGCATCTGGATGGCCTTGGTTTGTCCTCGCAGATCCGATGGGCGGAGGGCTAGGTCATGGAAGGGATCTCCCCTTGCCCCAGTCTAGTTCGACCGTTGTGGGGTGGCTGCATCTATCAGCGGGTAAGTCACTGCGACTTGGTGTCGGCGGTTGGCGACGGGGTGCGGGTGCTGGTGATACCTCTCTTCTTCTAGGTCCCAACCGGCGACGCGGGGTTCTCGCGCAAAGGAGATTGCCGGGGCTGGGAGCCCGTGCTCGGGCGGATCAGTTTTGGGCACGGGACGGGTCAGAGCTCTACTCCAGGTAGACGATGGTGGGCCCGGTCCGGTTGGTGCCCGCAGGCGACGAGGTCCCTCTCCTCGTGGCTACGGTGGTTGATGGTGTTGGTCGGGACGTGAGTCCGTCCGGAAGATCGGCGTCGAAGATCACAAAGATGGCGTTGCGCGAGCATGCTTGGTGGCGGCCATCGGTAGTCACAAAATTGTGTCTCCCCCGGTCCACGGGACTGGCTGGAGGCATAGGTGTCGACGTCTCCTATCGTGGAGGTGTCGATCCAGACTTCGTGGCTGATGCCGGGCTAGTAGTGAAAGGAGATGCCTTTTACTCCTCCTACCGCGGTTGGTGCACCGCGATGTGGGGGAGTGGTGATGGCTTAGACATGGATGTCGGGGTGGCGACGTCGGATGGCGGTCCGCATGTTTGGCTCTCCGGCGGGCAACATTGCCGCGGCGGTGACTCTCCATCTTGGTCGTGTGGGCGACGGGACGGGTAGAGGCGGTTGGCTCAAGCGTCTTCTCTGTCTTCGAAGTGGTGATGCTCCGATCTGGATCTGAGGATCTGTCCTCACCGAGCTTGTCCTGGTGACCTCGTAGTGGCACGGGTGAGCTGCCGAGCGAAAGCTCTGCGCCTTGCCGCTGACAACAGCGACGCTTGTGGGTGTCGCTATCTTTCTAAAGGCATTGTCGTGGTTCTCCTCTCCGTGTTAGGGCTCCAGATGAAGATGATCTTTGTTCATTGTGGACCCGGCAGCGGTGATGCTTTGCGTCGTGCTCCCTCCTGAGGGCGTTGTCGTGGAGCTTAGGTGTGCTAGGACGTAGTGTGGTGTCCTTTTCAAATCTTCATGTGTTCTTTTTCGGTTGCGTAGTCGATTCATTCTGCGTGAGCCGGTTGTAAGATCGTGGATGTCTCCTAAAGGGGGATGAATAGGCGCTTTAAAATAACTAGCACATATGCCCGTGCATTGCAACGGAAAAAAATATTGCATGCCCTTAACTCAAGAACCATATCTCAAGACTTCCACAGGTGATGTCATATATTTCAACACGGCGCCACACCCCTGCCGCCTCTTATACTTCTTCTGACCTCGTTGATAGTTGCCGCATTGTACACTTTTGATCATAACACATCCGAAAGTAGTCAATCCTGAGGTGATCAGATCGGCCACTGCACGACACACCTCTCATTGAAGTGTACCAATGCAAGGGGATGTTTAAAACTTTAAAAACTATAATCTCATCAAGTTGGCGTAAGGGCCGCCCTCCGCAATCTACTCCTCGCACCTGGTCCATGGATCGTCCCTCATAAGGATTGACTACAATCAGTAGCGGGAAAACACTACCAAACAATTCAATACTTTTTGGGATATATAACACATGCACCTTCTATGAAGACAATTTGTTTTGTATATCCCTAAATACAACTGTCTTGTTTTCTGCTTCCATGTATAAATCTTCGCCGTATACTTCACAGGCCATCTAGGTATATATGCTTCCAGCGTGTGTGCTAACCTGTGTACATAATGTTAGTCCAGCAATGTGCAATCCTATTTGGACTATGGATGGTGTTCATTTCTTTTCTAGCTTTATGTCGTAGTAGTTATTACCATGCTTCCCGTGAGTGTGCTAACATGTGTAAATGTGTTAGTCCAAAAATGTCTTATTCAATTTGGACTATGGATGGTGTTCGTTTCCTTTCTGGCTTTTATGTCGGGTAGTAGTTAGTACCACTGCACCAGTCTGTGAAGGACACAACAAACACCAAATCCAACTTCAGTTAACAACGATCAGCACCAAAACCTCTTCATGTTTTTTCCTTGAGATTTTCAAGCATGGATTTTCCAAGTCAATTAAAAAAGATCAACACCACTCACGTTTTTCTTTCTCGAGCCTTTCAACCTAGCACGTGCATGGTGAGTTTGAATTATTCACATCCTCTTCTCTTAGTCCCTCCAGCTATTTTTTTTCATTCATTGATCAGGGCATCACATGCAACATGAATCAACATGCATATCCGCCGTCCTTAAATTATTCACATCCTCATGAATCGTTTAATAGCCCACATAATAGCAGCCATATTATATATAGAAAGTTAATTATCCTCTCTTTCCAACAGCCCATATTATAGAAGGTTAATTATCGTCTCTTTCCTTCCTTCTAGCCACTCTTTCCTTCCACATTTCTTTTCTCTGTCATAATCCCCGAGACCTCTTCCTGATACCGAGGGAATTGAGACACGTATATAAGTTGGGTATATTGTATGTAAGGGGGCAAGGTGGGATAATTTAACAACACAATCAACTTTGATTCCAACACACAACAGGGGCTAGTTCAGTTGGCCACAACATTGTTTAGTAACCTGGAGGTTGTGAGTTCGATACCTTCACCAGCGAATATTTTTGCGGATACGTGGGCCAGAATTGTTGGGCCATGGACGAATAGGGCAGATGTCCAATTTGGCCCAGGAGAGATGAGCACGTACGGTAGCCAAGCCACATACGAAGAAAAACTAAAGGAAACGAAAAAAGGACTGCGGGTTCAATTGTCAAAAACTTTAGGAACTTTTTTGCAAAAACACCGTGACGGTGAACCCGACGAAAGCAATGCGTGCTTTATTAGTAGAGATTATGGTTTAGGCTGGAACAAATGCAGAATAAAACTAGCGTTTAATTTGTCAAGCACAAAACCTAAAACAACTAGGCTCACCTATGTGCACCAACAACTTATGCTAAGCAAGATAAACAATTAGGTGATAGCAAGGTATATAACATGAAACACTATGACTATCACAAAGTAAAGTGCATAAGTAAAGGGCTTGGGTAAGAGATAACCGAGGCACGTGGAGACGATGATGTATCCCGAAGTTCACACCCTTGCGGATGCTAATCTCCGTTTGAAGCGGTGTGGAGGCACAATGCTCCCCAAAAAGCCACTAGGGCCACCGTAATCTCCTTACGCCCTCGCACAATGCAAGATGTCCTGATTCCACTAAGGGACCCTTGAGAGCGGTCACCGAACCCGTACAATTGGCAACCCTTGAGGGCGGTCACCAAACCCGTACACTTTGGCAACCCTTGGGGCGGTTACCATGAAGGAAATATGCCCTAGAGGCAATAATAAAGTTGTTATTTATATTTCCTTATATCATGATAAATGTTTATTATTCATGCTAGAATTGTATTAACTGGAAACTTGATACATGTGTGAATACATAAACAAAACACCGAGTCCCTAGTAAGCCTCTACTAGACTAGCTCGTTGATCAAAGCTGGTTAAGTTTCCTACCATAGACATGTGTTGTCATTTGATGAACGGGATCACATCATTAGGAGAATGATGTGATGGACAAGACCCATTCGTTAGCTTAGCATAATGATCGTTAAGTTTTATTGCTATTGCTTTCTTCATGACTTATACATATTCCTCTCACTATGAGATTATGCAACTCCCGAATACCGGAGGAACACCTTGTGTGCTATCAAACGTCACAACGTAACTGGGTGATTATAAAGATGCTCTACAGGTGTCTCCGAAGGTCTTTATTGGGTTGGCATAGATCGAGATTAGGATTTGTCACTCCGAGTATCGGAGAGGTATCTCTGGGCCCTCTCGGTAATGCACATTACTATAAGCCTTGCAAGCAATGTGACTAATGAGTTAGTTACGGGATGATGCATTACGGAACGAGTAAAGAGACTTACCGGTAATGAGATTGAACTAGGTATGTAAATACCGATGATCGAATCTCGGGCAAGTAACATACCGATGACAAAGGGAATGACGTATGTTGTCGTGCGGTTTGACCGATAAAGATCTTCGTAGAATATGTAGGAACCAATATGAGCATCTAGGTTCCGCTATTGGTTATTGACTGGAGATGTGTCTCGGTCATGTCTACATAGTTCTCAAACCCGTAGGGTCCGCACGCTTAACGTTCGATGACGATTTGTATTATGAGTTATGTGTTTTGGTGACCGAAGATTGTTCGAAGTCCCGGATGAGATCACGGACATGACGAGGAGTCTCGAAATGGTCGAGAGGTAAAGATTGATATATTGGAAGGTTATATTCAGACACCGAAATGGTTCCAGAGTGGTTCTGGTATTTTTCGGAGTACCGAGGGGTTACCGGAACCCCCCGGGGAAATATTGGGCCTACATGGGCCTTAGGGGAGAGGGGAGGCAGCCCACAAAGGGTGGCCGCGCCCCCTCCCATAGGGAGTCCAAATTGGACTAGGGGAGGGGGCGCACCCCCCTTTCCTTCTCCTCTTCCCTCTCCCTTCCCTATTTCCCCCTCCAAAGAAAGGAAAAGTGGGGGGGGGGGCCGAATCCTACTAGGAGTGGAGTCCTAGTAGGACTCCCCCCCATGGCGCGCCCCCTTGGTGGCCGGCCTCCTCCTCCCCTCCTTTATATACGGGGGCAGGGGGCACCCCAAAACACACCAATTGTTCTTAGCCGTGTGTGGAGCCCCCCTCCACAGTTTACTCCTCCGGTCATATTATCATAGTGCTTAGGCGAAGCCCTGTGCGGATCACTTCACGATCACCGTCACCACGCCATCGTGCTGACGAAACTCTCCCTCGACACTTTGCTGGATCAAGAGTTCGAGGGACGTCATCGAGTTGAACGTGTGCAGAACTCGGAGGCGCCGTATGTTCGGTGCTTGATCGGTTGAATCGAGAAGACGTTCGACTACATCAACCGCGTTAAGCTAACGCTTCCGCTTTCGGTCTACGAGGGTATGTGGACACACTCTTCCCCTCTCGTTGCTATGCATCTCCTAGATAGATCTTGCGTGAGCATAGGAAAATTTTTGAAATTGCATGCTACGTTCCCCAACAGTGGCATCCGAGCCAGGTCTATGCATAGATGATATGCACGAGTAGAACACAAAGAGTTGTGGGCGATGATAGTCATACTGCTTACCACCAACGTCTTATTTTGATTCGGCGGTATTGTTGGATGAAGCGGCCCGGACCAACCTTACATGACCGTGTTCATGAGACCGATTCCACCGACAGACATGCAACTTGTTTTGCATAAAGGTGGCTGGCGGGTGTCTGTTTCTCCAACTTTAGTTCAATCGAATTTGGCTACGGACGGTCCTTGTTGAAGGTTAAAACAGCAAACTTGACGAAACATCGTTGTGGTTTTGATGCGTAGGTAAGAACGGTTCTTGCTAGAAGCCCGTAGCAGCCACGTAAAACTTGCAACAACAAAGTAGAGGACGTCTAACTTGTTTTTGCAGGGCATGTTGTGATGTGATATGGTCAAAGACATGATGTGATATAAGTTGTTGTATGAGATGATCATGTTTTGTAAAAGTTATCGGCAACTGGCAGGAGCCTTATGGTTGTCGCTTTATTGTATGAAATGCAAACGCCATGTAATTGCTTTACTTTATCACTATGCGTTAGCGATAGTTGTAGAAGCAATAGTTGGCGAGACGACCACGATGCTACGATGGAGATCAAGGTGTCAAGCCGGTGACGATGGAGATCATGACGGTGCTTTGGAGATGGAGATCAAAGGCACAAGATGATGATGGCCATATCATGTCACATATTTTGATTGCATGTGATGTTTATCTTTTATGCATCTTATTTTGCTTAGTACGGCAGTAGCATTATAAGATGATCCCTTACTAAAATTTCAAGGTATAAGTGTTCTCCCTGAGTATGCACCGTTGCGACAGTTCGTCGTGCCGAGACACCACATGATGATCGGGTGTGATAAGCTCTACGTTCACATACAATGGGTGCAAGACAATTTTGCACATGCGGAATACTCAGGTTAAACTTGACGAGCCTAGCATGTACAGACATGGCCTCGGAACACTGGAGACCGAAAGGTCGAACGTGAATCATATAGTAGATATGATCAACATAGAGATGTTCACCATTGAAGACTACTCCATCTCACGTGATGATCGGACATGGTTTAGTTGATATGGATCACGTGATCATTTAGATGACTCGAGGGATGTCTATCTAAGTGGGAGTTCTTAAGTAATATGATTAATTGAACTTAATTTATCATGAACTTAGTCCTGATAGTATTTGCATATCTATGTTATAGATCAATAGCTCGCGTATAGCTCCCCTGTTTTATTTTGATATGTTCCTAGAGAAAACTAAGTTGAAAGATGATAGTAGCAATGATGCGGACTTGATCCGTGATCCGAGGATTATCCTCACTGCTGCACAGAAGAATTATGTCCTTGATGCACCGCTATGTGACAGACCTATTGCAGGAGTAGATGCAGACATTATGAACATTTGGCAAAGCTCGATATGATGACTACTTGATAGTTTAGTGCACCATGCTTTACGGCTTAGAACCGGGACTTCAAAAACGTTTTGAACGCCACGGAGCATATGAGATGTTCCAACAGCTGAAATTGGTATTTCAGACTCATGCCCGTGTTAAGAGGTATAAGACCTCGGACAAGTACTTTGCCTACAAGATGGAGGAGAATAGCTCAGCTAGTGAGCATGTGCTCAGAATGTCTGGGTACTACAATCGCTTGAATCAAGTGGGAGTTAATCTTCCAGATAAGATAGTGATTGACAGAGTTCTCTAGTCACTATCACCAAGTTACTAGAACTTCATGATGAACTATAATATGCAAGGGATGACGAAAATGATTCCCGAGCTCTTCGCGATACTGAAATCGGCGAAGGTAGAAATCAAGAAAAATCATCAAGTGTTGATGGTTGAAAAGACCACTAGTTTCAAGAAAAAGGGTGAGGGAAAGAAAGGGAACTTCGAGAAGAATGACAAGCAAGTTGTCACTCCTGTGAAGAAGCCCAAAGATGGACCTAAGCCTGAAACTGAGTGCTTCTACTGCAAAAGAAATGGTCACTGGAAGCGGAACTGCCCCAAATACTTGGCGGATAAGAAGGATGGCAAAGTGAACAAAGGTATATTTGATATACATGTTATTGATGTGTATTTTACTAGTGTTCATAGTAGCCCCTGGGTATTTGATACCAATTCAGTTGCTAACATTAGTAACTCAAAACAGGAGTTGCAAAATGAACAGAGACTAGTCAATGACGAAGTGACGATGTGTGTTGGAAGTGATTCCAAGGTTGATAAGATCACCATCGCACAATCCCTCTACCTTCGGGATTAGTGTTGGACCTAAATAAATGTTATTTGGTGTTTGCGTTGAGCATGAATATGATTGGATCATGTTTATTGCGATACGGTTATTCATTTAAGTCAGAGAATAATTGTTGTTCTGTTTACATGAATAAAACCTTCTATGGTCATACACTCAATATAAATGGTTTATTGAATCTCGATCGTAGTGATACACATATTCATAATATTGATGCCAAAAGATGCAAAGTTAATAATGATAGTGCAACATATTTGTGGCACTGCCGTTTAGGTCATATTGGTGTAAAGCGCATGAAGAAACTCCATGCAGATGGGCTTTTGGAATCACTTGATTATGAATCATTTGATACTTGCGAACCATGCCTCATGGGCAAGATGACTAAAACTCCGTTCTCCGGAACAATGGAGCGAGCCAATGACTTATTGGAAATAATACATACCGATGTATGCGGTCCGATGAGTGTTGAGGCTCGCGGCGGGTATCGTTATTTTCTGACCTTCACAGATGATTTGAGCAGATATGGGTATATCTACTTAATGAAACACAAGTCTGAAACATTTGAAAAGTTCAAAGAATTTCAGAGTGAAGTGGAAAATCATCGTAACAAGAAAATAAAGTTTCTACGATCTGATCGCGGAGGCGAATATTTGAGTTACGAGTTTGGCCTTCATTTAAAAACAATGTGAAATAGTTTCAACACTCACGCCACCTGGAACACCACAGCGTAATGGTGTGTCCGAACATCGTAACCGTACTTTATTAGATATGGTGCGATCTATGATGTCTCTTACCGATTTACCACTATCGTTTTGGGGTTATGCATTAGAGACAGCTGCATTCACGTTAAATAGGGCACCATCTAAATCTGTTGAGATGACACCATATGAACTGTGGTTTGGCAAGAAACCTAAGCTGCCGTTTCTTAAAGTTTGGGGCTGCGATGCTTATGTGAAAAAGCTTCAACCTGATAAGCTCGAACCCAAATTGGAGAAATGCGTCTTCATAGGATACCCAAAGGAGACTGTTGGGTACACCTTCTATCACAGATCCGAAGGCAAGATATTCTTTGCTAAGAATTGATCCTTTCTAGAGAAGGAGTTTCTCTCGAAAGAAGTGAGTGGGAGGAAAGTAGAACTTGATGAGGTAATTGTACCTTCTCTTGAATTGGAGAATAGCTCATCACAGAAAACAGTTCCCGTGATGCCTACACCAATTAGTGAGGAAGCTAATGATGATGATCATGAAACTTTAGATCAAGTTACTACCGAACCTCGTAGGTCAGCCAGAGTACGTTCCGTACGAGAGTGGTACGGTAATCCTGTTCTGGAAGTCATGTTACTAGACCATGACGAACCTATGAACTATGAGGAAGCAATGATGAGCCCAGATTCCGTGAAATGGCTTGAGGCCATGAAATCTGAGATGGGATCCATGTATGAGAACAAAGTGTGGACTTTGGTTGACTTGCCCGATGATCGGCAAGCCATAGAGAATAAATGGATCTTCAAGAAGAAGACTGACGCTGACGGTAATGTTACCGTCTACAAAGCTCGACTTGTTGCGAAAGGTTATCGACAAGTTCAAGGAGTTGACTACAATGAGACTTTCTCACCCGTAGCGATGCTTAAGTCTATTCGAATCATGTTAGCAATTGCCGCATTTTATGGAATCTAGCAAATGGACGTCAAAACTGCATTCCTTAATGGATTTCTTAAAGAAGAGTTGTATATGATGCAACCAAAAGGTTTTGTCAATCCTAAAGGTGCTAACAAAGTGTGCAAACTCCGGCGATCCATTTATGGACTGGTGCAAGCATCTCGGAGTTGGAATATACTCTTTGATAGTGTGATCAAAGCATATGGTTTTATACAGACTTTTGGAGAAGCCTGTATTTACAAGAAAGTGAGTGGGAGCTCTGTAACATTTCTAATATTATATGTGGATGACATATTGTTGATTGGAAATGATATAGAATTTCTGGATAGCATAAAAGGATACTTGAATAAGAATTTTTCAATAAAAAGACCTCGGTGAAGCTGCTTAAGTATTGAGCATCAAGATCTATAGGGATAGATCGAGACGCTTAATAGGACTTTCACAAAGCACATACCTTGAAAAAATTTTGAAGGAGTTCAAAAAGGGATCAGTCAAAGAAAGAGTTCTTGCATGTATTCAAGGTATAAAGTTGAGTAAGACTCAAAGCATGACCACGACAGAAGATAGAGAGAGAATGAAAGTCATTCCCTATGCCTCAGCCATAGGTTCTATAAAGTATGCCATGTTGTGTACCAAACCTGTTGTGTACCTTGCCATGAGTTTGTCAAGGGGGTACAATAGTGATCCAGGAGTAGATCACTAGACAGCGGTCAAAATTATGCTTAGAGGACTAAGGAAATGTTTCTCGGTTATGGAGGTGATGAAGAGTTCATCGTAAAGAGTTACGTCAATGCAAGCTTTGACACTGATCTAGATGACTCTAAGTCTCAATCTAGATACGTTTTGAACGTGGGAGCAATTAGCTAAAGTAGCTCCATGTAGAGCATTGTAGACATAGAAATTTGCAAAATACATACGGATCTGAATGTGGCAGACCCGTTGACTAAACTTCTCTCACAAGCAAAACATGATCACACCTTAGTACTCTTTGGGTGTTAATCACATAGCGATGTGAACTAGATTATTGACTCTAGTAAACCCTTTGGGTGTTGGTCACATGGCGATGTGAACTATGGGTGTTAATCACATAAAGATGTGAACTATTGGTGCTAAATCACATGGCAATGTGAACTAGATTATTGACTCTAGTGCAAGTGGGAGACTGAAGGAAATATGCCCTAGAGGCAATAATAAAGTTGTTATTTATATTTCCTTATATCATGATAAATGTTTATTATTCATGCTAGAATTGTATTAACCAGAAACTTGATACATGTGTGAATACATAGACAAAACACCGAGTCCCTAGTAAGCCTCTACTAGACTAGCTCGTTGATCAAAGATGGTTAAGTTTCCTAACCATAGACATGTGTTGTCATTTGATGAACGGGATCACATCATTAGGAGAATGATGTGATGGACAAGACCCATTCGTTAGCCTAGCATAATGATTGTTAAGTTTTATTGCTATTGCTTTCTTCATGACTTATACATATTCCTCTGACTATGAGATTATGCAACTCCCGAATACCGGAGGAACACCTTGTGTGCTATCGAACATCACAACATAACTGGGTGATTATAAAGATGCTCTACAGGTGTCTCCGAAGGTGTTTGTTGGGTTGGCATAGATCAAGATTAGGATTTGTCACTCCGAGTATCGGAGAGGTATCTCTGGGCCCTCTCGGTAATGCACATTACTATAAGCCTTGCAAGCAATGTGACTAATGAGTTAGTTACAGGATGATGCATTACGGAATGAGTAAAGAGACTTACCGGTAACGAGATTGAACTAGGTATGAAAATACCGACGATCGAATCTTGGGCAAGTAACATACCGATGACAAAGGGAATGACGTATGTTGTCGTGCGGTTTGGCCGATAAAGAACTTCGTAGAATATGTAGGAACCAATATGAGCATCCAGGTTCCGCTATTGGTTATTGACCGGAGATGTGTCTCGGTCATGTCTACATAGTTCTCGAACCCGTAGGGTCCGCACGCTTAACGTTCGATGACGATTTGTATTATGAGTTATGTGTTTTGGTGACCGAAGATTGTTCGGAGTCCCGGATGAGATCACGGACATGACGAGGAGTCTCTAAATGGTCAAGAGGTAAAGATTGATATATTGGAAGGTTATATTCGGACACCGGAATGGTTCCAGAGTGGTTCGGGTATTTTTCGGAGTACCATGGGGTTACCGGAACCCCCCGGGGAAATATTGGGCCTACATGGGCCTTAGGGGAGAGGGGAGGCAGCCCACAAAGGGTGGCCGCGCCCCCTCCCATAGGGAGTCCGAATTGGACTATGGGAGGGGGCGCGCCCCCCTTTCCTTCTCCTCTTCCCTCTCCCTTCCCTATTTCCCCCTCCGAAGAAAGGAAAAGTGGGGGGGGGGGCGAATCCTACTAGGAGTGGAGTCCTAGTAGGACTCCCCCCCATGGCGCGCCCCCTTGGTGGCCGGCCTCCTCCTCCCCTCCTTTATATACGGGGGCAGGGGGGCACCCCAAAACACACCAATTGTTCTTAGCCGTGTGCGGTGTGACGCCCCCGATTCAATCGTACACTAATCATACACGCAAACGTGTACGATCAAGATCAGGGACTCACGGGAAGATATCACAACACAATTCTAAAAGTAAAATAAGTCATACAAGCATCATAATACAAGCCAGGGGCCTCGAGGGCTCGAATACAAGTGCTCGATCATAGGCGAGTCAGCGGAAGCAACAATATCTGAGTACAGACATAAGTTAAACAAGTTGCCATAAGATGGCTAGCACAAACTGGGATACATATCGAAAGAGGCGCAGGCCTCCTGCCTGGGATCCTCCTAAACTACTCCTGGTCGTCGGCGGCGGCCTGCACGTAGTAGTAGGCACCTCCAGAGTAGGGGTCGTCGAAGGTGGCGTCTGGCTCCTGGGCTCCAGCATCTGGTTGCGACAACCGGGTATAGAAAGGGGAAAAAGGGGGAGCAAAGCAACCGTGAGCACTCATCCAAAGTACTCGCAAGCAAGGAGCTACACTACAAATGCATGGGTATATGTGTAAAGGGCCATATCAGTGGACTGAACTGCAGAAAGCCAGAATAAGAGGGGGGATATCTAATCCTGTCGAAGACTACGCTTCTGGCAGCCTCCATCTTGCAGCATGTAGAAGAGAGTAGATGGTAAGTTCACCAAGTAGCATCGCATAGCATAAACCTACCCGACGATCCTCTCCTCGTCGCCCTATGAGAGAGCGATCACCGGGTTGTATCTGGCACTTGAAAGGGTGTGTTTTATTAAGTATCCGGTTCTAGTTGTCATAAGGTCGAGGTACAACTCCGGGTCGTCCTTTTACCGAGGGACACGGCTATTCGAATAGATAAACTTCCCTGCAGGGGTGCACCACATTACCCAACACGCTCGATCCCTCTGGCCGGGCACACTTTCCTGGGTCATACCCGGCCTCGGAAGATCAACACGTCACAGCCCTACCTAGGCCTAACAGAGAGGTCAGCACGCCGGTCTAAATCCTATGCGCGCAGGGGTCTGGGCCCATCGCCCATTGCACACCTGCACGTTGCGTGGGCGGCCGGAGAACAGACCTAGCAACCTCCATTACAAAGGAAGTTGCATTACACGGTCCAACCCGGCGCGCGCCGCTCAGTCGCTGACGTCTAGGAGGCTTCGGCTGACACCACGACGTCGAGTACCCATACTGT
Organism: Thinopyrum elongatum; assembly: GCA_011799875.1. Classification (NCBI taxonomy): domain Eukaryota; kingdom Viridiplantae; phylum Streptophyta; class Magnoliopsida; order Poales; family Poaceae; genus Thinopyrum; species Thinopyrum elongatum. The sequence continues at coordinate 60,514,379 of CM022300.1, read as the reverse complement.
TCCCGCGTGGTGGTTAGTGCGTATAGGCTCGTAGCCAGACTCAGATCAAATACCCAATCTCGTTAAGCGTGTTATTTTGAAGTAACCGCGGACGCCGACCAGGGCCAGGCCCACCTGTCTCCTAGGTGGTCACAACCTGCCCTGTCGCTCCGCCACAAAGTAACACTCGGGGGCCGTCGGGAACCTAGGCCCACCTCTGCCTGGATGGAACCACCTGCCCCTTCAGCCCCCATCTCCGAACAGTAACATAAGTATGTAATGGTATATAGTATATGTACCCGTGATCACCTCCCGAAGTGATCACGGCCCAGTAGTATAGCATGGCAGACGGACAAGAGTGTAGGGCCACTGATGTAATTCTAGCAACCTATACTAAGCATTTTAGGATTGCAGGTAAGGTATCAACAGTAGTAGCAAAGACAGGCTATGCAGCAGAATAGGATTAACCGAAAGCAGTAACATGCTACACTACTCTAATGCAAGTAGTAGAGAGAGGGAATAGGCGATATCGGGTTGATCAAGGGGGGGGGGCTTGCCTGGAAGCTGTGTCGAGAGAGAAGGGTCGTCGACGTAGTAGTCGTTCACGGCAGCATCGTCAGCGGTCTCAGTGTCTATCGAGAGAGAAGGAGGGGGAGGAAACAGTAAATACAAAGCAAACAATGCTACACAAAGTATGACATGACAACATGCAGTGCCGGGTGTTCTACTGCCTAACTAAATGATTTAGTTAATTTAGGAATTTATTCGGATTTATTTAATTAAAGTTGGGCACTATTCATTTACTGAAACCGGTCTAAAAGTTCAATGTTCTTATAGCTGCGGGCGTCTGACGGGAATACGGAGGGCGTATCCGGGTTCGTATCAGAATTTTGAGCAAGTTTCATGTATAAAGTATTTTCATCGGAGTTACGGTTTATTTAATATGATTTTCTAAAGTTTTTATTAATATCTGAAATTTATTTAATTATTTAAATCAGCATTATCCGAAACAGTGCTGCGATGACATCAGCATGACATCATGCTGACGTCAGCAGGCATCCTGACAGGGTGGGTCCCACCTGTCATAGACTGTTAGATTAATTAGGATTAACTAATTAGATTACTGTTTAATTAACACTAATTAGTTAATTAAATTAACCTAATCAGGATTAATTAACTAATTAATTAACTAATTATTTATTTATTTATTTATTTTAATTATTTTTATTTTTATTTTTATTTTCCTTTTATAAAAACGTTCTGGGGGTGGGCCCCCACTGTCATAGGCCCTGGGGGCCTTAGCGGGTTTGGGCGCTCGGGTGCGGGTGCCACCCGAGCGGGCGCTGGGCAGCGGGCGCCGCTGTGGGCGAGCGCCCATCGGGGCTGACCCGAGGCGACGGGGCGGGCGCGTGGTCGGCGGCGCGGCGACGCGGGCGCGTGCGCGCGGCGACGGGCAGGGGCGAGCGCGAGCAGCGGCAGCAGTGCGGCAGCGCGCGGTGGCGCGAGCGGCGGACGGGTGCGCGCGCGTGTGCGGCTCAGGAGGGACGAGCGCAGCGAGCGGCCGGAGCGGGCGAGGTGCGGGCGCGGTGCGGGGCCGAGCGCGAGCGCGAGGCAGCGCGCGAGCGGCAGCGGCGAGGCGGGGCTAGCGGTGCGGGGCGACAGCGGCGACAGAGAGAGAGGGAGGGCGTGGCCCTCACCGCGGATGCAGGGTCGGGGCAATGGGCTCAAGGAGGCGGCCGGGGATGACGGCGACGGGGTCCGGCGAGGCGTCGGCGACGAGGCGGAGATGGGGCGCGGTCGGGCGCGTCGGGGCGCGGTCGGCGCAGTCGGGGCGAGCGCACGGGCGCGGTCGTCGGCGAGGGGGACGAGCGGCGTCGGTGCTGGCGAGGGGAGGCGGCGACGGGGCGGCGGCGTCGAGCGGCGGCGGCGACAGGGGCGAGGCGGCGGCCGCTGTGAGCCCCGATCCGATCTGGATCGGGGGAGGGGGAAAGAGGAGTGAGGGGGGGTGAGCGAGTGGGGCGACGGGGGAGAACGGCTAGGGTTTGGGGGGATAAGGGAGTGAGGGGTGGGCCGGCCTAGTCGGCCTGGTGGCCAGCTGGGCCGACAGGCCCAGGGGGTTTTTCATTTATCTTTTCTTCTGTTTTTCTGTTTTGTTCTTTTCCTTTTTATTTATTCTTATTTCCCTGTTTAGTAAAAAGTTAGGCCTCAAAATGATTTTTATAGAACATGGCAATTGTTCCAATAAATACTAGGCATCCTCTACCACTGTCAAAAATTAGTTTGGAGTGAAATGGATCTCACACCTCTTTTATAATAATTAAAATGCATTAATCCTATCTGTTTTGGTAAAGTTTTAGCCACCTAATTAATTTATTTATTGTTGGTTACAATTTTAGAATGGTCTCTGCAATATTTGCTATTTATTGAACATTTTAGTTTCTATGTTGGATAACTTTTATTTTCTACTTTCATTTAAATTTGAATTTGAGTTAGGAGTTGAAATGCAATATGATGCTAACGATGATTATGCACTGTTAAACATGCTGACTTGTCATTATCAAAAGTGATTACTGTGGCTAATGACATGGGGTGTTACAATTCTCCTCATCTACCAAGAATTCTCGTCCCGAGAATTAAGAGGAAGACTGAAAGAAAGTGGGGTATTCTTCACGAAGACGATCCTCGCGTTCCCAAGTGGCCTCATCTTCAGAATGATTTGACCACTGAACCTTGAGGAACTTGATTACCTTCTGACGTGTGCGGCGTTAAGCTTGGTCGAGAATGCGGACCGGATGCTCTTTATAGGAGAGGTCCTGCTGCAATTCGAGCACTTCATGATCCACTGCTCGGATTGGGTCCTTGAAGCAGCGGCGGAGTTGTGACACGTGGAACACATCGTGAACCTGAGAAAGGTTCGGCGGAAGCTCCAGTTGATATGCCACTTTTCCATGCTTTTCGAGAATAGTGAACGGACCAATATAGCGAGGAGCTAGCTTGCCCTTGATCCCGAAGCGGTGAGCACCCTTCATTGGTGTAACACGAAGATAAGCCTTTTCGCCAGGTTGATAGACCATGTCTTTATGATGACGGTCATACTGACTCTTCTGATGTGACTGGGCAGTCTTGAGATTCTCACGAATGATGCGGACTTGTTCTTCGGCGTGTTGGATAATATCCGGACCGAAAAGTGGACGTTCCCCAGTTTCTGACCAGTTCAGAGGGGTTCGACACTTTCGTCCATATAACACTTCGAAGGGGGCCATCTTCAGACTAGCTTGATAGCTATTATTATAAGAGAACTCCGCATACGGGAGAGATTCCTCCCATTTCTTGCCGAAAGAGATAACACAAGCTCGAAGCATCTCTTCGAGAACTTGGTTGACACGTTCCACTTGCCCTTGCGACTGAGGATGAAATGCAGTACTGAATGACAGATGAGTACCCATAGCTTCTTGGAAACTTGCCCAGAATTTCGAAGTGAATAAGCTGCCACGGTCCGAATTGATTACCAGTGGAATACCGTGCAGTGAAACAATTCTGGACAGGTAGAGAGTTGCAAGCTGACTAGCTGTGATTGTTTCTTTGACCGCCAGAAAATGTGCAACTTTAGAGAGTCGATCAATGATGACAAGGATAGCATCATTACCTTTCTGCGATTTGGGAAAACCAGTGACGAAGTCCATTTCAACATGGCCCCATTTCCATTCAGGAATAGAGATAGGTTGCAGAGTTCCAGCAGGCCTTTGATGTTCTGCTTTGATTCGACAACAAACGTCACATTCAGCAACATAATGAGCAATGTCTTGCTTCATATTAGACCACCAGAATTTTCGACGGACATCTTGGTACATCTTGGTGCTACCGGGATGAATAGACAGAGGCGTTTCATGAGCTTCTTTCATAATCTTCTGAGTCATATCCAGGTTGTCTTCCGTAGGGACCACTATTCGACCTTTAAAGAATAAGGTGTCATCATCTCCAAGGGTGAAGCACGAGGGCCTTCCTGCCGCGATGTAGCGCTTAATCTTGTGGGCTTGAGATTCATACTTCTGCAGTGTCTTGATGCTGCCCAAGAGATCTGGTTCGACAGCCAGGGTATTAAGGGAACCCTGGGGAACAACACGGAGGTTCATCTTGCGGAACTCTTGAGGAGGGGGAGCGAGTGCTCCGGGAGGAACAATATGGAGGTTCAGCTTTCTAAATTCCTCAACAAGCGAGGTTTGAACTTTGTGAACCTGGAGGTGGTTGCAATATGACTTACGGCTCAAGGCATCAGCCATTACATTAGCCTTGCCTGGTGTATAGGGAATACCCAAGTCAAAGTCTGCAACAGTCTCCATCCATCTTTGCTGACGGAGGTTCAGGTATGGCTGAGTAAACAGATACTTTAGACTTTGGTGGTCGGTGAAGATCTCGCAACGATTACCGAGAAGGTAATGTCGCCACTGTTTCAGTGCATGTATGACAGCAGCAAGCTCGAGGTCGTGAACTGGGTAGTTCTCTTCGTGAGGGCGCAATTGACGGGATGCATAGGCAATCACTTTGCGCTCTTGCATTAGGACACAGCCTAATCCTTGACGGGAAGCGTCGCAGTAAATGACGAAGTCCATCTTAGTATCAGGTGGAGCAAGCACTGGGGCAGAAGTCAACTTGTCCTTGAGTGCCTGGAAACTTTCCTGACATTTGTCTGTCCATTGGTACTTGACGCCCTTATGCAATAGGTTAGTCAGAGGCCTGGCGATCTTGGAGAAGTTCTCGACGAATCGAAGGCAATAGCTGGCGAGACCGAGAAAACTCCTGACTTGCTTGACGTTCTTCGGAGGAGTCCAATCGAGAATAGCCTGAACTCGCTCGGGGTTGACGGCAATACCATCCTTGGAGATGACATGCCCAAGATAAGTTACTTCGGGAAGCCAGAATTCACACTTGGAATACTTAGCATAGAGTTGATGCTCTCGAAGCTTCTCCAGGACAAGACGAAGATGTTCAGCATGCTCTTCTTTATTCTTGGAGTACACAAGGATATCATCCAGATAAACCACGACGAACTTGTCGAGGTATTCCATGAAGATATAGTTCATCAAACGAGAGAAGGTGGCTGGAGCATTGGTTAAGCCGAATAACATGACAGTGTACTCATATGAACCATATCGAGTCACGAATGCGGTCTTTGGGATATCCTCTTCACAAACACGGATCTGGTGGTATCCCAACCTTAGGTCAAGTTTGGAGAACACTGATGAGCCAGCTAGTTGATCATACAAATCATTGATCCGAGGAAGAGGATATTTGTTCTGAATGGTAGCTTGGTTAATAGGACGGTAGTATTGGACCAATCGGTTTGTCCCATCCTTCTTCTTGACAAAGAGGGAAGGTGCTCCCCAAGGAGAGCAACTGGGGCGAATGAAACCACTGCGAAGAGATGTGTCGATTTCCTCCTTAAGCGCAATGAGTTCATGTGGCGGCATCTTGTAAGGTCGTTTGGCTATAGGGGTGGTGCCTGGTTTCAAGTCGATGATGAATTCGACAGCTCTAGCAGGGGGAATCCCTGGAAGTTCTTCAGGAAAGACGTCTTGGAATTCATGAACAACGGGAATGTTTTCAATGCCCTCGAGTGGTGCAGCGTTCAATGTGTTCAACGCATAAAGCCTTGCCTCGGCATTCTGAACCAGACGAGCGTTGTAGCTTATTATTTTATCGGAAGGGTGTAGCAGATGGACGGTCTTAGTGGCGCAAACTATAGAAGCAGTATGCGCTTTCAACCATTCCATTCCCAGAATGAGATCAATGCTACAGGACTTCAGTGCGATGGGAGAGACAAGGAATTCCAGTCCTTCGATTTCAACGGGGACGTCCTTGCAAAACATGGAGGTTCGACATTGGCCCGCAGGGGTGTGTACTAATAGCGAAGCGTTCATGTCCTCACATTTAATGTCGTGCAAGCATGCAAAATCTTCTGACATGAATGAATGCGATGCGCCTGTATCAAATAAAACGAATGCTGGTACTGAATTTACGAGGAGTGTACCCATCACAGTAGCAGGCTGGTCTCTAGCTTCATTGAGATCAACGTGGTTGGCATGAACACGACCATAAGACTTGGCATTGTTGTTGCGGGGCTGGTTGCTTCCACGGCCAGCTGCAGGAAGGGCCAGTTGATTCTGGTTCTGATAGCAGTTCCTGGCAAGGTGACCTGGTTGACCACACTTGTAGCATAGACCATTATTGGGGGTGGGAGCAGGAGCTTGGGGTGGTGCAGCTGGAAGTCTTGGCTGCCTAGGCGGTGGAGGAGGCAGACGCGGTGCAGCATAAGACTGCCTTGGAGCAGGTGCATTTGGACGATACATGCTGTTCGGGATCCAGATCTTACGCTTCTGCGAGGGCGGGCCCGAAGATGAGCCCGTGTCACGGTTGCGTCTGTGAGAGCTCTGGTGTTCCTGCAGACCAGTTTCAACATTGATGGCCTTGTTCACCAAGGTGGCGAAATCGGGAAAGTCATGCACTAGCAGTGTGAGCTTGATGTCAGCTTGAAGGCCATCACGGAACTTCTCCTGTCTGCGTGCATCAGTTGCAATGTCTTCTTCAGCATAGCGGGATAAGTCCAGAAACTCCCGCTGATAAGCTTCCACAGTTTTGTTGCCTTGGGTGAGGTTGCGGAATTCGCGCTTCTTCCGATCCATGATTCCCTGTGGGATGAAGCGGGCACGGAAAGCAGCTTGAAAGTCTGGCCAGGTGATGATCGCTCCAACCGACAGAGTACGCCTGTGGCTGTCCCACCATTGAGCAGCAGGTCCCTTCAGAAAGAAGGAAGCAAAGGTGACATAGCTGGCAGGGGCTACATCAGCAGACTCCATCTCATAGGTGATGTCACGGAGCCAGTCATCAGCATCCAGAGGCTGAGTTGAGCTGCGGTATATGGTTGGGTTGAGGCGTATGAAGTCCTGCAGAGTTATTTGGGCTGGCTGCTGGTTCATATTGGGGCGCGGGAACTGAGCCATCATATTCTCCATGAACTGGCGGTTCAGCTCGAACTGTTGGATCATACCAGCCATATACTCAGGCGGTGGTGGGGCGTTGCCACCACGACCACGACCACCTGGTCTAACCATCCTGCTAATATATAACAGGGGTAGTTCAGCATTGAGAAATTTGCAAAGACAAGAATCATTCTTGGTGAAACATGCATAATGAAAGGAGCACGATAGATACTACATAGTAGTTGGCATATCTTACAAAAGGGACCATGCATAGAGTTCAGTACATAAGACTAAAGACATCATAGGCGGCACGCAGGCTCACGGCGAATGCATCTAATGCCAATAAGCAAGACTACACCAGTCCCAGGAGGAACTGTGGAGGTAGGTGTAGCCTAACAGCTGGTAGTGACACGACGGGAAGTCCTCCGCGTCAGTAGCCTGCGGTCCGTGAACACTCTGGTGTAGAACCCGACGTCCAGGTGGCAAAAGAGGACCAAATGCGGGAGTGTAGCCTCCCACATCTGGCCAACCGACACCCTGGGGCATCACGGTCCTGACTGGGTAGATCGCAGATCGCGGCAGCTCACCAGATCGGACAAAGGGGTTCAACAGCGTCAAAGCACTGTAAAGGTGCTGACGGGTGGTGTACAACTCATGGCGAAGAGCTCGGTTAGCTCGATCCAGCCCATCAGCATGCAGAACCAGGTTCTGATGGTGGAAGGGCTCTCGGGTGACGGTGGAGTAGGCAGCAGTGTAATATCCCTCCGCACCATCGTCAGATGTGATAGCAACGTGCCTGAAAGGGGATGTGTCCAACGCCCGATACTCTCCACGAAGACGTGTCAGAGCTGCATAAGCAGCATCGTGGACTGCCATATCGATGGTCACTCCAACACCATGAGCGGTGTGCAGCACAGTAGTGGAGTCATACTCCCGAGAGTAGAGGTGGACGATGGCACGGTACTGCTCCTGGTTAAAGTCCTGGTACTGCTCGTACACGGTGTACTCAGGGTGCCAGCGATAACCCAGATAGGTCATCATCTCAGCTAACACAGCAGGTGAACCCTAAACACCAATGGCCGCCGTGTGGCGCACGACCTGCCTCGTGGGTTCCATCTGAAAACAAAGATGTTTCAAAGGAGTCATATGACAGTGTGGATATTGTCCAAAATACTATTCTAAGGAATAATTATGGCTTATCCAACTTTGGGGTGAATGTGGTCACGGGATCCTAATATTAGTGTTAGTAAATTTGTTTAACCCGAGTAGAAGAGAGTTCAGAGTCCCGGAGTAAAGAATGAGGAGTAAAAGATCCTAATACCACCCAATTGGCGATGTGGGCCCGTAAGACACACATCCATGTTAGTAAAACAGTTTTCTTTGTCTAGACTCAACTTCGGCCAAGGAGTGTGGAAGGGGGGTTCCTACAGGCAGTCGGCTCTGATACCAACTTGTGACGCCCCCGATTCAATCGTACACTAATCATACACGCAAACGTGTACGATCAAGATCAGGGACTCACGGGAAGATATCACAACACAACTCTAAAAGTAAAATAAGTCATACAAGCATCATAATACAAGCCAGGGGCCTCGAGGGCTCGAATACAAGTGCTCGATCATAGGCGAGTCAGCGGAAGCAACAATATCTAAGTACAGACATAAGTTAAACAAGTTGCCATAAGATGGCTAGCACAAACTGGGATACATATCGAAAGAGGCGCAGGCCTCCTGCCTGGGATCCTCCTAAACTACTCCTGGTCGTCGTCGGCGGCCTACACGTAGTAGTAGGCACCTCCAGAGTAGGGGTCGTCGAAGGTGGCGTCTGGCTCCTGGGCTCCAGCATCTGGTTGCGACAACCGGGTATAGAAAGGGGAAAAAGGGGGAGCAAAGCAACCGTGAGTACTCATCCAAAGTACTCGCAAGCAAGGAGCTACACTACAAATGCATGGGTATATGTGTAAAGGGCCATATCAGTGGACTGAACTGCAGAAAGCCAGAATAAGAGGGGGGATATCTAATCCTGTCGAAGACTACGCTTCTGGCAGCCTCCATCTTGCAGCATGTAGAAGAGAGTAGATGGTAAGTTCACCAAGTAGCATCGCATAGCATAAACCTACCCGACGATCCTCTCCTTGTCGCCCTGTGAGAGAGCGATCACCGGGTTGTATCTGGCACTTGAAAGGGTGTGTTTTATTAAGTATCCGGTTCTAGTTGTCATAAGGTCGAGGTACAACTCCGGGTCGTCCTTTTACCGAGGGACACGGCTATTCGAATAGATAAACTTCCCTGCAGGGGTGCACCACATTACCCAACACGCTCGATCCCTCTGGCCGGGCACACTTTCCTGGGTCATACCCGGCCTCGAAAGATCAACACGTCGCAGCCCTACCTAGGCCTAACAGAGAGGTTAGCACGCCGGTCTAAATCCTATGCGCGCAGGGGTCTGGGCCCATCGCCCATTGCACACCTGCATGTTGCGTGGGCGACCGGAGAGCAGACCTAGCAACCTCCATTACAAAGGAAGTTGCGTTACGCGGTCCAACCCGGCGCGCGCCGCTCAGTCGCTGACGTCTAGGAGGCTTCGGCTGACACCACGACGTCGAGTACCCATACTGTTCCCGTGTGGTGGTTAGTGCGTATAGGCTCGTAGCCAGACTCAGATCAAATACCCAATCTCGTTAAGCGTGTTATTTTGAAGTAACCGCGGACGCCGACCAGGGCCAGGCCCACCTGTCTCCTAGGTGGTCACAACCTGCCCTGTCGCTCCGCCACAAAGTAACACTCGGGGGCCGTCGGGAACCTAGGCCCACCTCTGCCTAGATGGAACCACCTGCCCCTTCAGCCCCCATCTCCGAACAGTAACATAAGTATGTAATGGTATATAGTATATGTACCCGTGATCACCTCCCGAAGTGATCACGGCCCAGTAGTATAGCATGGCAGACGGACAAGAGTGTAGGGCCACTGATGTAATTCTAGCAACCTATACTAAGCATTTTAGGATTGCAGGTAAGGTATCAACAGTAGTAGCAAAGACAGGCTATGCAGCAGAATAGGATTAACCGAAAGCAGTAACATGCTACACTACTCTAATGCAAGTAGTAGAGAGAAGGAATAGGCGATATCGGGTTGATCAAGGGGGGGGCTTGCCTGGAAGCTGTGTCGAGAGAGAAGGGTCGTCGACATAGTAGTCGTTCACGGCAGCGTCGTCAGCGGTCTCAGCGTCTATCGAGAGAGAAGGAGGGGGGAGGAAACAGTAAATACAAAGCAAACAATGCTACACAAAGTATGACATGACAACATGCAGTGCCGGGTGTTCTACTGCCTAACTAAATGATTTAGTTAATTTAGGAATTTATTCGGATTTATTTAATTAAAGTTGGGCACTATTCATTTACTGAAACCGGTCTAAAAGTTCAATGTTCTTATAGCTGCGGGTGTCTGACGGGAATACGGAGGGCGTATCCGGGTTTGTATCGGAATTCTGAGCAAGTTTCATGTATAAAGTATTTTCATCGGAGTTACGGTTTATTTAATATGATTTTCTAAAGTTTTTATTAATTTCTGGAATTTATTTAATTATTTAAATCAACATTATCCGAAACAGTGCTGCGATGACATCAGCATGACATCATGCTGATGTCAGCAGGCGTCCTGACAGGATGGGTCCCACCTGTCATAGACTGTTAGATTAATTAGGATTAACTAATTAGATTACTGTTTAATTAACACTAATTAGTTAATTAAATTAACCTAATCAGGATTAATTAGTAATTAATTAACTAATTAATTAATTATTTTTATTATTTTTATTTTTAATTTTATTTTCCTTTTATAAAAACGTTCTGGGGGTGGGCCCCCACTGTCATAGGCCCTGGGGGCCTTAGCGGGTTTGGGCGCTCGGGTGCGGGTGCCACCCGAGCGGGCGCTGGGCAGCGGGCGAGCGCCCATCGGGGCTGACCCGAGGCGACGGGGCGGGCGCGTGGTTGGCGGTGCGGCGGCGCGGGCGCGTGCGCGCGGCGACGGGCAGGGGCGAGCGCGAGCAGCGGCAGCAGTGCGGCAGCGCGCGGTGACGCGAGCGGCTGGAGCGGGCGAGGTGCGGGCGCGGTGCGGGGCCGAGCGCGGGCGCGAGGCAGCGCAAGCAGCAGCGGTGAGGCGGGGCCAGCGGTGCGGGGCGACGGCGGCGACAGAGAGAGAGGGAGGGCGTGGCCCTCACCGCGGATGCAGGGTCGGGGCAATGGGCTCGAGGAGGCGGCCGGGGATGACGGCGACGGGGTCCGGCGAGGCGTCGGCGACAAGGCGGAGACGGGGCGCGGTCGGGCGCGTCGGGGCGCGATCGGCGCAATCGGGGCGAGCGCACGGGCGCGGTCGTCGGCGAGGGGGACGAGCGGCGTCGGTGCTGGCGAGGGGGAGGCGGCGACGGGGCGGCGGCATCGAGCGGCGTCGGCGACAGGGGCGAGGCGGCGGCCGCTGCGAGCCCCGATCCGATCTAGATTGGGGGAGGGGGAAAGAGGAGCGAGGGGGGTGAGCGAGTGGGGCGACGGGGGAGAACGGCTAGGGTTTGGGGGGATAAGGGAGTGAGGGGTGGGCCGGCCTAGTCGGCCTGGTGGCCAGCTGGGCCGACAGGCCCAGGGGGGGTTTTCATTTATCTTTTCTTCTGTTTTTCTGTTTTGTTCTTTTCCTTTTTATTTATTCTTATTTCCCTGTTTAGTAAAAAGTTAGGCCTCAAAATGATTTTTATAGAACATGGCAATTGTTCCAATAAATACTAGGCATCCTCTACCACTGTCAAAAATTGGTTTGGAGTGAAATGGATCTCACAGCACTTTTATAATAATTAAAATGCATTAATCCTAGCTGTTTTGGTAAAGTTTGAGCCACCTAATTAATATATTTATTGTTGGTTACAATTTTAGAATGGTCTCTACAATATTTGCTATTTATTGAACATTTTAGTTTCTATGTTGGATAACTTTTATTTTCTACTTTCATTTAAATTTGAATTTGAGTTAGGAGTTGAAATGCAATATGATGCTAACGATGATTATGCACTGTTAAACATGCTGACTTGTCATTATCAGAAGTGATTACTGTGGCTAATGACATGGGGTGTTACATGCGGTGCCCCCCTCCACCGTTTACTCCTCCGGTCATATTGTCGTAGTGCTTAGGCGAAGCCCTGCGCGGATCACTTCACCATCACCGTCACCACGCCTTCGTGCTGACAAAACTCTCCCTCGACACTTTGCTGGATCAAGAGTTCGAGGGATGTCATCGAGCTGAACGTGTGCAGAACTCGGACGCGCCGTACGTTCGGTGCTTGATCCGTTGAATCAAGAAGACGTTCGACTACATCAACCACGTTAAGCTAACGCATCCGCTTTCGATCTACGAGGCTACGTGGACACACTCTTCCCCTCTCGTTGCTATGCATCTCCTAGATAGATCTTGTGTGAGCGTAGGAATTTTGTTGAAATTGCATGCTACGTTCCCCAACACACCAGAACCCGTACAAATTGCTCGGGGCAATCTCGACAACCTAATTGGAGACCCCGGCGCTTGCTCAGAGCTTTACACCACAATGATTGAGCTCTGATATGTCTCCATCATATCTATAATTTTTTATTATTTCATGCCAATATTCTACAACTTTCATATACTTTTGGCAACATTTTATATTATTTTTGGGACTAACATATTGATCCAGTGCCCAGTGCCAGTTCCTGTTTGTTGCATGTTCTTTTGTTTCGCAGAATACCCATATCAAATGAAGTCCAAACGGGATAAAAATTTATGGAGAGTTATTTTGGAATATATGTGATTTTTGTGAGGCGGAATTAACATGAGACGATGTCCGAGGGGCCCACAAGCCCTAGGGGTGCGCCCCATACCCAGGGCGCGCCTAGTAGGCTTGTGGCCACCCCGTAGGTCGGTTGGAGGTGTCCTTCGGCCTCAAGGAAGTTTATATCTGGATAAAAACCGTGTTAAAATTTCAGCACAATAGGAGTTACGGATCTCCGGGAATTTAAGAAATAGTGAAAAGCCAGAAAACAGCAACGTAGAAATAGAAGGAAACAGAGAGATAGATCCAATCTCGGAGTGGCTCCCGCCCCTCCGCCGCCATGGAGGCCATGGACCAGAGGGGAAACCCTCCTCCCATCTAGGGGGGAGGTCAAGGAAGAATAAGGAGGAGGGGGCTCTCTCCCCCTCTCTCCCGGTGGCGCCGGAACGCCGCCGGGGCCATCATCATGACGGCGATCTACACCAACAACTTCACCACCGTCATCACCAACTCTCTCCCCCTCTATGCAGCGGTGTAACCTCTCTTTTACCCATTGTAATCTCTACTTAAACATGGTTCTCAACACTACGTATTATTATCCAATGATATGTGGCTATCCTATGATGTTTGAGTAGATCCGTTTTGTCCTATGGGTTGATTGATGATCGTGATTGGTTTGAGTTGTATGTTTTATTATTGGTGCTGTCCTATGGTGCTCTCCGTGTTGCGCAAGCATGAGGGATCCCCGCTGTAGGGTTTGCAATATGTTCATGATTCGCTTATGGTGGGTGGCGTGAGTGACAGAAGCACAGAACCAAGTAAGTAGGTTGTTTGCGTATGGGAGTAAAGAGGACTTGATACTTTAATGCTATGGTTGGGTTTTACCTTAATGATCTTTAGTAGTTGCGGATGCTTGCTAGAGTTCCAATCATAAGTGCATATTATCGAAGTAGAGAAAGTATGTTAGCTTATGCCTCTCCCTCATATAAAATTGCAATAATGATTACCAGTCTAGTTATCGATTGCCTATGGACAAATAACTTTCTTCTGACAAAAACCTCTCTATTAAAACTAACTTAATTGTTTCTTTATCTAAACAGACCCTGGCTTTTATTTACGTGTTATTTATTATCTTGCAAACCTATCCTATCACACCTACAAAGTACTTCTAGTTTCATACTTGTTCTAGGTAAAGCGAACCTTAAGTGCGCGTAGAGTTGTATCGGTGGTCGATAGAACTTGAAGGGAATATAAATTCTACCTTTAGCTCCTCATTGGGTTCGACACTCTTACTTATCGAGAAAGGCTACAATTGATCCCCTACACTTGTGGGTTATCAAGACATTTCCTGGCGCCATTGCCGGGGAGCAATAGCATGGGGTGAATATTCTCGTGTGTGCTTGTTTGCTTTATCACTAAGTAGATTTTATTTCCTGTTCTAAGTTGTTCTCTATCTTTAGTTATGGATATGGAACACAAAATACCAAAAAAAAATAGGTGTACTTGCTACTTTTGGAGATGGGGAACCTCCTAAAACCCTCGATGCTCGTTATCTGAAAAATGTTAAACACTACTTTGATAATCCTGAGAAAACCCCATTCAACTTGATAATGGGAGACACGCTGGATCAACGTGAATACTTTAGGGATTATCGCTTGACTCAAAAAGGGAAACTCTTATGGGATCAAATTGAAATGTTGCATTGGTATGCTTGGAATTTATGCTTGAGATATGATTATACTTGTTGCTCTACGATGAAGGCTCCACACCTTCCCTTTTCATGTAAATTTAATGATAATGAAACCTTGGCTTCTTATGATAACGGTATATATGATTACTATGATGTGGAATGAATAGAAGAATTCGTTGCTTTCAAGGGTGCTTATGAAATTGAATCTTTGTTTGAAAAATGTGAAAATTATGATGATGATGTTTACAGACCAGAAAATTTTGCTATACTTAAATATTGCTATGAGAATTATGAATATAATGCCGATATTGATGCGTTTATTGAGAAAGTCTCCGCTGTCCAAGAAGAGACTAATATTTTGCAGGAAACTATGGAAGAAGAAATTGATGACACTGTGAGCTCATTAGATGAAAAAGATGATGAGGAGAGCGAAGAACAAAAGGAGGAAGAGCAGATTAGCTACTCGTGCCCACCTTCTAATGAGAGTAACTCTTCAACTCATACATTGTCTAATTTGCCTTCGTGCTTACCGAAGGATAATGCTATGATAATTGCTATGATCCCTTGGATTCGTTTGAAATATCCCTTTTTGATGAAATTGATGCTTGCTATGCTTGTGGCCATGATGCCAATATGAATTATGATTATGGAGATGAACTTGCTATAGTTCCTTATGTTAAACATGATATTGTTGCTATTTCACCCACACATGATAGTCATATTATCTTTTTGAATTCTCCCAACTACACTATATCGGAGAAGTTTGCACTTATTAAGGATTATATTGATGGGTTGCGTTTTACCACTACACATGATGATTTTGATGAATATAATATGCATGTGCTTGCTGCTCCTACTTGCAATTATTATGAGAGAGGAACTACATCTCCACCTCTCTATGTTTCCAATACGATAAAATTGCAAGAAACTACTTATGCTATGTATTGGCCTTTACTTGATGTGCATAAATTGTTCTTTTATGACATGCCGATGCATAGGAAGAGATTTAGACTCCGTTGTTGCATGATATATGGTACTTTGTGCTCACTACTAAATTACAAATCATTGCTAATTAAAATTGGCTTTGATATACCTTGGGATCCGGGTGGATCCATTACTTGAGCACTATATGCCTAGCTTAATGGCTTTAAAGAAAGCGCTGCCAGGGAGACAACTCGGAAGTTTTAGAGAGTCATTTTACTCTGTTGTGTGCTTTTAAAAAGTTTAAAAACAAAAAATATAGAGGGGAACCTAAAACTTTTTCAAAAAGAAAAGCGAAAGTGAGAAAGACGAGCATTGTTAAAGTGGGAGCTAGCCTTGAACTTTGTTCATGCCCATGGAAACTTTGTGAACCTTGATTACAGAAAATTTTCAAAAAAAATAATTATCCCCTTGTACAAATCCATTGTATTATAAAAATAATGTGCCAAGATTTGCCTTTAGGATGATTAGATTGCTTGTTTGGTTTGTGCAGTGCAAAAACGGAAACTTTAGCTGTAGTGCGTGAATTTACATTTTTTTACTAGAACGTCAAAAGTTTCTGAAAATTTTACACAGTACTGATATGCAATTTTTTTTATTTTTTTCCTAATTTTTCAGAATTTTTTGAGTTACAGAAGTATGGTCAATGTTCAGATTGCTACAGACTATTCTGTTTTTGATAGATTCTATTGTTTATGCATTGTTTTGCGTGTTTTAATGAATCTATGGATTGTATCATTGGTATAAGACATGTAGAAGTTAGAATACAGTAGGTATAATGCAAAGATAAAATATGAATGGGTTTTCAACAATACATAAAATAGTGATTTGCTTTATTATACTAACGGATCTCACGAGGGTTTTGTTAACTTTTGTGTGATTGAAGTTTTCAAGTTTTGGGTGAGATCACGATGGATGAAGAAATAAGGAGTGGCAAAAGCCTAAGCTTGGGGATTCCCGAGGCACCCCAAGGTAATATTCAAGGACTCCCAAGCAACTAAGCTTGGGGATGCCCCGGAAGGCATCCCCTCTTTCTTCTAAAGACCATCGGTAATTTTACTTGGAGCTATATTTTTATTCGTCACATGATATGTGTAAATTCTTGGAGCGTCATGTGCCTTTTATTTTTATTTTAGTAATGCACCATGCTGGTATGAGATAGTCCTTGGTTGATTTACAGAATGCTTCATGCACTTCACTTATATCTTTTGAGTATGGCTTTATAGAATGCTTCATGTGCTTCACTTATATCATTTGAAGTTTGGATTGCCTGTTTCTCTATGCATAGAAAACCGCCATTTGTAGAATGCTCTTTTGCTTCACTTATATTTGTTAGAGCATGGGCAAATATTTTGTAGAAAGAATTAAACTCTCTTGCTTCACTTATATCTATTTAGAGAGTCAACGGGAATTGGTCATTCACAAGGTTAGTCATAAAATCCTACATAAGACTTGTAGATCACTGAATATGATATGTTTGATTCCTTGCAATAGTTTTGCGATATAGAGATGGTAATATGTGGGAGGTACTAGTGAATGATTGTGGTTTAGTAAGAATATTGGTGTTAAGGTTTGTGGTTCCCGAAGCAGCATGCACGTATGGTCTTTCGTTATGCGATGATATTGGAGCATGATTTATTATTGATTGTCTTCCTTATGGGTGGCGGTCGGGGACGAGCGATAGTCTTTTCCTACCAATCCATCCCCCTAGGGGCATGCGTAGTAGTACTTTGCTTCGAGGGCTAATAAACTTTCGCAATAAGTATGTGAGTTCTTTATGACTAATGTGAGTCCATGGATTATACGCACTCTCACCTTTCCGCAATTTGCTAGCCTCTTCGGTACCATGCATTGCCCTTTCTCACCTCGAGAGTCGGTGCAAACTTCGTCGGTGTATCCAAACCCCGTGATATAATATGCTCTGTCACACATAAGCCTCATTATATCTTCCTCAAAATAGCCACCATACCTACCTATTATGGCATTTCATAGCCATTCCGAGATATATTGACATGCAACTTCCATCATCATCATACACATGACTTGAGCATTCATTGTCATATTGCTTTGCATGATCGTAAGATAGCTAGCATGATATTTTCATGGCTTGTCCATTTTTTATATCTTCGCTATGCTAGATCATTACACATCCTGGTACACTGCCAGAGGCATTCATATAGAGTCATCATGTATTAGTTTTATCGACTTGTAAGTAAATAAAAGTGTGATGATCATCATTATTAGAGCATTGTCCCAGTGAGGAAAGGATGATGGAGACTATGATTCCCCCACAAGTCAGGATGAGACTCCGGATGAAAAAAAGAGGCCAAAAAGAAACCCAACAAAAAAAAGAAGAAAAAAGAGAAAAAAGGAGAAAACAAAAAAATATGAGGGAAAAAGAGAGAAGGGGCAATGCTACTATCCTTTACCACACTTGTGCTTCAGAGTAGCACCATGATTTTCATATAGAGAGTCTCCTATGTTGTCACTTTCATATACTAGTGAGAATTTTCATTATAGAACTTGGCTTGTATATTCCGATGATGGGCTTCCTCAAATGCCCGAGGTCTTCATGAGCAAGCAAGTTGGATGCACACCCACCTAGTTTTCAGTTTGAGCTTTCATACACTTATAGCTCTTAGTGCATCCGTTGCATGGCAATCCCTACTCCCCGCATTGATATCGATTGATGGGCATCTCCATAGCCCGTTGATCCACCTAGTTAATGCGAGACTTTCTTCCTTCTCCTATTGATCCCTACCACCGCATTCTATTCCACCCATAGTGCTATATCCATGGCTCACGCTCATGTATTGAGTGAAGTTGAAAAAGCTGAAGTGCGTTAAAAAGTATGAACCAATTGGTCGGCTTGTCATCGGGGTTGTGCATGATAAATACTTTGTGTTAAGAAGATGGAGCATGACAAGGCTATATGATTTTGTAGGGATAACATTCTTTAGCAATGATATTTTGAAAGACATGATTGTTTGTTGGGATGCATTAGTATTTATGTGTTTATGTCAAACTATAGTCTATTGCTTTGAATCACTCGTGTCTTAATATTCATGCCATGATTAGATTATATGATCAAGATTATGCTAGGTAGCATTCCACATCAAAAATTATCCATTTTATCGTTTACCTACTCGAGGACGACCAGGAATTAAGCTTGGGGATGCTGCTACGTCTCCGTCGTATCTAATTTTTTTTATTGTTTCATGTCAATATTCTACAACTTGAAGGAAATATGACCTAGAGGCAATAATAAAGTTGTTATTTATATTTCCTTATATCATGATAAATGTTTATTATTCATGCTAGAATTGTATTAACCGGAAACTTGATACATGTGTGAATACATAGACAAAACAATGTGTCCCTAGTATGCCTCTACTAGACTAGCTCGTTAATCAAAGATGGTTAAGTTTCCTAGCCATAGACATGTGCTGTCATTTGATGAACGGGATCACATCATTAGGAGAATGATGTGATGGACAAGACCCATCTGTTAGCTTAGCATAATGATCGTTAAGTTTTATTGCTATTGCTTTCTTCATGACTTATACATATTCCTTTGACTATGAGATTATGCAACTCCCGAATACCGGAGGAACACCTTGTGTGCTATCAAACGTCACAATGTAACTGGGTGATTATAAAGATGCTCTACAGGTGTCTCCGAAGGTGTTTGTTGGGTTGGCATAGATCGAGATTAGGATTTGTCACTCCGAATATCGGAGAGCTATCTCTGGGCCCTCTCGGTAATGCACATCATGATAAGCCTTGCAAGCAATGTGACTAATGAGTTAGTTACGGGATGATGCATTACGGAACGAGTAAAGAGACTTGCCAGTAACGAGATTGAACTAGGTATGAAGATACCGACGATCGAATCTCGGGCAAGTAACATACCGATGACAAAGGGAATAACGTATGTTGTCATTGCGGTTTGACCGATAAAGATCTTCATAGAATATGTAGGAACCAATATGAGCATCCAGGTTCCGCTGTTGGTTATTGACCGGAGATGTGTCTCGGTCATGTCTACATAGTTCTTGAACCCGTAGGGTCCGCACGCTTAACGTTCGATGATGATTTGTATTATGAGTTATGTGTTTTGATGACCGAAGATTGTTCGGAGTCCCGGATGAGATCACGGACATGACGAGGAGTCTCAAAATGGTCGAGAGGTAAAAATTGATATATTGGAAGATGGTATTCGGACACCGGAATGGTTTCGGAGTGGTTCGGGTATTTTTCGGAGTACCGAGGGGTTACCGGAACCCCCCGGGGAAGTATTGGGCCTACATGGGCCATAGGGGAGAGGGGAGGCAGCCCACAAGGGGTGGTCGCGCCCCCCTCCTATGGGGAGTCCGAATTGGACTAGGGGAGGGGGCGCGCCCCCCTTTCCTTCTCCTCTTCCCTCTCCCTTCCCCTTTTCCCCTCCGTAAGAAAGGAAGGGGGGCCGAATAGGACTTGGAGTCCTATTCGGTCTCCCCCCATGGCGCACCCCCTAGGGCCGGCGGCCTCCTCCCCTCCTCCTTTATATACGGGGGCAGGGGGCACCCCAAAACACAACAGTTGTTCTCTTAGCCGTGTGCGGTGCCCCCCTCCACAGTTTACTCCTCCGGTCATATTGTCGTAGTGCTTAGGCAAAGCCCTGCGCGGATCACATCACCATCACCGTCGCCACGCCATCGTGCTGACAAAACTCTCCCTCGACCCTCTGCTGGATCAAGAGTTTGAGGGACGTCATCGAGCTGAACGTGTGCTGAACTCGGAGGTGCCGTACGTTCGGTGCTTGCTCGGTTGGATCGCGAAGACGTTCGACTACATCAACCGCGTTAAGCTAACGCTTCCGCTTTCGGTCTACGAGGGTACGTGGACACACTCTCCCCCTCTCGTTGCTATGCATCTCCTAGATAGATCTTGCGTGAGCGTAGGAAATTTTTTGAAATTACATGCTACGTTCCCCAACACAACTTTCATATACTTTTGGCAACATTTTATGTTATTTTGGGGACTAACATATTGATCTAGTGCCCAGTGCTAGTTCCTGTTTTGTTGCATGTTTTTTGTTTCGCAGAATACCCATATCAAACGAAGTCCAAACGCGATAAAAATTTACGAAGAATTATTTTGGAATATATGTGATTTTTGGGAAGCAGAATCAACGCGAGATGATGCCCGAGGGGCCCACAAGCCCTAGGGGGCGCCCTCCTACCCAGGGCGTGCCTGGCAGGCTTGTGGACACGCCGTAGGTCAGTTGGAGGTGTCCTTCTGCCGCAAGGAAGCTTATATCCAGATAAAAATTGTGTTAAAATTTCAGCCCAATCGGAGTTACGGATCTCCGGGAATTTAAGAAACAGTGAAAGGCCAGAAAACAGCAACGCAGAAACAGAAGGAAACAGAGATATAGATCCAATCTCGGAGGGGATCCTGCCCCTCCGCCGCCATGGAGGCCATGGACCAGAGGGGAAACCCTCCTCCCATCTAGGGGGGAGGTCAAGGAAGAAGAATAAGAAGGAGGGGGGCTCACTCCCCCTCTCTCCCGGTGGCGCCGGAACGCCGCCGGGGCCATCATCGTGACGGCGATCTACACCAACAACTTTGCCACCATCATCACCAACTCTCTCCCCCTCTATGCAGCAGTGTAAAATCTCTTTTACCTGTTGTAATCTCTACTTAAACATGGTGCTCAACACTATGTATTATTATCCAATGATATGTGGCTATCCTATGATGTGTGAGTAGATCTGTTTTGTCCTATGGGTTGATTGATGATCATGATTGGTTTGAGTTGTATGTTTTATTATTGGTCCTGTCCTATGGTGCTCTCCGTGTCGCGCAAGCGTGAGGGATCCCTGTTGTAGGGTTTGCAATATGTTCATGATTCGCATATGGTGGGTGGCGTGAGTGACAGAAGCCCAGACTCGAGTAAGTAGGTTGTTTGCGCATGGGAGTAAAGAGGATTTGATACTTTAATGCTATGGTTGGGTTTTACCTTAATGATCTTTAGTAGTTGCGGATGCTTGCTAGAGTTCCAATCATAAGTGCACATGATCGAAGTAGAGAAAGTATGTTAGCTTATGCCTCTCATATAAAATTGCAATAATGATTACCGGTCTAGTTATCGATTGCCTGGGGACAAATAACTTTCTTGTGACAAAAACCTCTCTACTAAAACTAACTTAATTGTTTCTTTATCTAAACAGCCCCTAGATTTTATTTACGTGTTATTTATTATCTTGCAAACCTACGCTATCACACCTACAAAGTACTTCTAGTTTCATACTTGTTCTAGGTAAAGCGAACGTTAAGTGTGCGTAGAGTTGTATCGGTGGTCGATAGAACTTGAAGGGAATATAAATTCTACCTTTAGCTCCTCGTTGGGTTCGACACTCTTACTTATCGAGAAAGGCTACAATTGATCCCCTATACTTGTGGGTTATCAAGCTCCGAAGCACCTCCAACCATCTAGGGCGCCCAAGCACCCAAGAGGAACAAGCTCTAGGGTACCAAGCACCCAAGAGTAATAAGCTTCTCAACTTTTCACTTCCATGTATCACCGTGGAGAACTCAAACCGATGCAACTAATGCAATGGCAAGGGCACACAGTGTGCCCAAGTCCCTCACTCTCTATTCCACCAAAGCAACGAAAGCTATGGAGGAAAATGAGAGAAAGAACAAGAAGGAGAACACCAAGAACTCTAAGATCTAGATCCAAGGGGTTCCCCTCACATAGAGGAGAAAGTGATTGGTGGAAATGTGGATCTATATCTCCTCTCTCTTTTCCCCTAAAAACTAGCATGAATCCATGGAGGGATTGAGAGATAGCAAGCTCGAAGAAGGTCAACAATGGAGGAAGAACACGAGCTCAAAGGATAAGATGCAATGGGGGAAAAGACCCCCTTTTATAGGCCCTCCCAAATCCAACTGTTATGCATTCAGTTCGCGCACAAGCGGTAGTATCGCTTGGGCGAGCGGTACTTCCGCTGGCACGGTAGTTTCAACCATAACATGCAACTGAGAAAATCAAGGAGGCGATAGTGCCGCCGGAGCGGTACCAGCGCTAGGTGTTGCGTGTATAGGTGAAACCGCGGTAATAGAGTAGGGCAGTGCGGTACTACAACACGAAGCGGTACTACCGCCCACTACTGCTGCTCTACTTCCATGCAGAGGAAAAATGTATCCAGAGGCTAAAATATAAGCGGAAGTAGCAGCGGTAGTGAACGGACAGTAGTACCGCTTGTACTACCGCCAACTACTGCCGCTCTACTTCCGCCGAAGGGAAGCGCTATACAGAGAGCTAAGAATAAGCGGTACTCCAGCGGTAGCTCATAGCGGAAGTACCGCATAAGCGGTACTACCATGGAGTTGGGTGGAACTACAGCTTGGGAGCTGAAAAACTGCCCAAGCACAGAAGAATGCAAGTGAGACCGAAACTGCCATAACTACTACAAATGAACTCCGAATTGAGCAAACTCAAGCTTGTTGGATAGATGACAACAAGTACTATCCAAACAGTGGCTGGTTATAGTAAGAAGAGGCAGTAGAAAAATGTCAAAGGTATAGAGATGTGAAACCTCTATGAATGAAGAACCGGCAAAAAACCCACCATCAAAAACATCATAGAAGAAGCATGTGAACTCCGTTTTCGATGAACTCGAGCTTGTCAAGAAGATGACCATAAGCTCTAAAACTCACAAAGAGAAACACCAAACAAGAACCAAGAAAGATGATGCAAAGATGCAATGGTTTAAGCTCTCTATGAACGATACGATCAAGCTACTCACTCGTGAGCCCCCCTTGATAGTACGGCAATCGATCCTACAACCCGGTCTCCCAACTACTGATGGCTCGTGTCCACGTCAGTATATTCCCCGAAGAGGAAGGGATGATGCAGCACAGCAACGGTAGGTATTTCCCTCAGTGATGAGACCAAGGTTATCGAACCAGTAGGAGAATCATGCAACACTATGTAAACAGTACCTACACACAAAGAACAAATACTTGCAACCCGACGCGTAAGAGGGGTATGTCAATCCCTCCCGGGTAAAAGATAGATAAATTTGTAGTAGATTGGATAAATAGATCTCGCGGAAACGCGAAATAAAATAAATAACAAAAAATTGTAGCAAGGTATTTTTGGGTTTTTGGAATAATAGATCTGAAAATAAAAGAGGCAAATAATAGATCGGAAAGCAAATATGATAAAGAATAGACCCGGGGGCCGTAGATTTCACTAGTGGCTTCTCTCGAGAAAAATAGCATACGGCGGGTAAACAAAATACTGTTGGGCAATTGATAGAACTTCAAATAATTATAACGATATCCAGGCAATAATCATTATATAGGCATCACGTCCAAGATTAGTAGACCGACTCATGCCTACATCTACTACTATTACTCCACACATCGACCGCTATCCAGCATGCATCTAGTGTATTAAGTTCATGGAGAAACGGAGCAATGCAATAAGAACGATGACATAATGTAGACAAGATCTATTCATGTAGGAATAGACCCCATCTTGTTATCCTTAATAGCAACGATACAAACGTGTCATGTCCCCTTCTGTCACTGGGATTGAGCACCGTAAGATCGAACCCATCACAAAGCACCTCTTCCCATGGCAAGAAAAATCGATCTAGTCGGCCTAACTAAACCAAAGATTCGAAGAAGAAATACGAGGCTATAAGCAATCATGCATATAAGAGATCAAAACTCAAATAACTTTCATGGATAAAATAGATCTGACCACAAACTCAAAGTTCATCGGATCCCAACAAACACACCACAAAAAAGAGTTACATCAAATAGATCTCCAAGAGACCATTGTATTGAGAATCAAAAGAGAGAGAGGAAGCCATCTAGCTACTACCTATGGACCCGTAGGTCTACAATGAACTACTCATGCATCATCGGAGAGGCACCAATGAGGATGATGAACCCCTCCGTGATGGTGTCTAGATTGGATCTGGTGGTTCTTGAACTTGCAGCGGCTGAAATTGTGTTTCGTCGACTCCCCTAGGGTTTTTGGATTTTCGGGGTATTTATAGAGCAAAGAGGCGGTGCGGGGGGCCACTGAGGTGGGCACAACCCACCAGGGCGCGCCTGGGCCCCCAGGCGTGCCCAGGTGGGTTGTGCCCCCTCGGGGCACCCCTATGGTACTTATTCGGCCCAACTTGTTCCTTCTGGTCCAGAAAAAATCTCCAAAATGTTTCGCTGCGTTTGGACTCCGTTTGGTATTGATTTTCTGCCAAGTAAAAAACAAGCAAAAAACAGCAACTGGCACTGGGCACTATGTCAATAGGTTAGTCCCAAAAAATGATATAAAGTTGCTATAAAAATGATTGTAAAACATCCAAGAATGATAATATAACAGCATGGAACAAGCAAAAATTATAGATACGTTGGAGACGTATCAGCATCCCCAAGCTTAATTCCTACTCGTCCTCGAGTAGGTAAATAATAAAAACAGAATTTTTGATGTGGAATGCTGCCTAACATGTTCATCACATATTCTTCTCTTTTATAGCATGGACATTTGGACTTTTTATATGATTCAAAGCAATAGTCTAGTTTTGACATGAAGATTTCAATACTCAAGCATATCAACAAGCAACCATGTCTTTCAAAATATCAACACTAAAGCAAGTTATCCCTAGCCCATTATGCTCAACCATTGATCCATTCATGAAATACACTCGCATATTAGCTACACCCAATGCTCAAGTACGATCATAGTGCCCCTTAGTTGGTGCTTTATAAGAGAAGATGGAGACTCAAAAAATTGCATAAAGTAAATAGAACGACCCTTCGCAGAGGGAAGTAGGGATTTGTAGAGGTGCCAGAGCTCAAAGCGAAAAAGATAGAGATAAAACATTTTGGGTGGCATGCTTTTCCTGTCAACGAAAACGACCGAGTAGTTCCCAATACTTTCCATGCTAGATATATCATAGGCGGTTCCCAAACAGAAAATAAAGTTTATTCCTTTTTCCATCATACTTTCACATTCCACGGCTAGCCGTATCCACGGGTGTTGTCCATACCAACACTTTCCAAGGAATTTATTATTTGACAACATAAAGTAAATTTATTTTTCATTTCGGGACTGGGCATCCCTAATACCTTTTTTGTACTCTTGTGCAATGACAAGTGAATAAACACTCATCTTGAGAATAACACATCTAGCATGGAAAAATATCAGCCACCCCCTACCGTTTCATGAGCGGTACGAGCACACAAAAAGGAAATTTATTTTGAAAATTAGAGATGGCACATATAAATTTGCTTAGAACGGCAAGAGAATACCGCATATAGGTAGGAATGGTGGACTCATATGGCAAAACTGGGTTTAAGGATTTTGGATGCACAAGTAGTACTCCCACTTAGTGCAAGGGAAGGCTAGCAAAAATATTGAGAAGCATCCAACCAAGAAATGAAAAATCACATAAGCAAGCATTAAGCATAACTAACACCGAATAATGCACCACAAGTAGGATGTAATTTCATTGCATAACTATTGACTTTCGTGCTTGCATAGGGAATGACAAACATTAACACCAATATTCTTACTAAAGCACAATTACTCACCAACATGGCTCACATATTATATCATCATATCGCAAAACTATTACAAAGAATCAAGTTTATTTTGTCCAATGATCTTCATGAAAGTTTTTATTATATCCCTCTTGAATATCTATCACTTTGGGACTAGTTTCATACGTTGCTTTTGATAGCTCAAACAAATTTAAGTGAAGAACATGAGCATAAAAAATTTCTTCTCTCAAAATAATATAAGTGAAGCATGAGAGAATTTCTTCAAAAAATTACTAACTCTCAAATAAATCTAAGTGAAGCATGAGAGCATTTCTTCAAAAATACTAAAGCACACCGTGCTCAAAAAGATATAAGTGAAGCACTAGAGCAATTCCATGGCTCAAAAAATTTAAGTGAAGCACATAGAGCAATTCTAACAAATCATAGCATAATTTTGGCTCTCTCAAATAGGTGTGTCCAGCAAGGATAGATGACACAAACTAAAAAGCAAAACAAGCAAGGACTCATATAATACAAGACGCTCCAAGCAAAACTCATGATATGTGACAAATAAAAATGTAGCTCCAAGTAAAATACCGATGGTCGTTAGAAGAAAGAGGGGATGCCACTCAGGGGCGTCCCCAAGCTTAGTTGCTTGTTTCTTTTTGGATAATAACTTGGGGTGCCACGGGGCATCCCCAAGATTAGGCTCTTCTTACTCCTTATTCCTTCATCCATCGTGATCTCACCCAAAACTTGAAAACTTCAATCACACAAAACTCAACAAAACCTTCGTGAGATCCGTTAGTATAAGAAAACCAATCTTTACTTTAAGTACTGTAGAAAACCCATTCAAATTTTGTTATTGCATAATATCTATTGTATTCTAACTTTGCCATGGCTTATACCCCCCGATACAATCCATAGAATCATCAAAATAAGCAAACAATGCAAAGAAAATAGAATCTGTTAAAAACAGAACAGTCTGTAAAGATGCAAACTGTTCTCATACTTCTGTAACTCCAAAACTTCTGAAAAATTAGGACAGCAGAGGAAATTTGTATATAAATATTGTTTAAAAAATTCAGATTTTTTTGTCGCTTCTTTAAATCTAGACAATTATTTTACTAGACGCAAAAGTTTCTGTTTTTTCAACAGGATCAAATCAACTATCACCAAAGCTATCCCAAAGGCTTTACTTGGCACAAACACTAATTAAAACATAAAAACACAATCATAACAGAGGCATAATTGTGCAAACACTCAAGAACATAAAGAAAAAGGCAAAAATAAATTTTATTCATTGGGTTGCCTCCCAACAAGCGCTATCATTTTATGCCCCTAGCTAGGCATAAAGCATTGATCTAAGTATTGTCATCTTTGGTTCTAGATCCATAGGATGCCCTCATGATTGATTCATATGGTGGATTGATTCTTGTTCTAGGGAAGTGTTACATTCCCTTTCTTAGTGGAAATTGAAATTTAATATTGCCTTCTTTCATATCAATCACGGCACCAATAGTACGTAAAAACGGTCTACCAAGAATAATTGGACAAGACGGATTGCAATCAATATCAAGAACAATAAAATCTATGGGCACATAATTCCTATTTGCAAGAATAAGAACATCATTAATTCTTCCCGTAGGATTTTTAATAGTAGAATCCGCCAAGTGCAAATTTAAAGAACACTCTTCAATATTGGTAAGACCAAGCACATCACATAAAGATTTTGGAATTGTGGAAACACTAGCACCCAAATCACATAAAGCAAAACACTCATAATTTTTTATCTTGACTTTGATGGTGGGTTCCCATTCATCATGTAATTTTCTAGGAATTGAGATCTCTAATTCCAACTTTTCTTCCAAAGCTTTCATCATAGCATCAACAATATGTTTAGTAAAAGCTTTATTTTGTTCATAAGCATGGGGTGAATTTATCATGGATTGCAACAAAGAAATACAATCAATCAAATAGCAATTATCATAGTTAAAGTCTTTGTAATCCAAAAGAGTGGGCATATCACTAGTTAAAGTTTTGACCCCTCCAAACCCACTTTTATCAAATTTTTCAACAAGATTTTCACCCTCCAAATTATCGGGACGCCTTCTAACTAAAGTTGACTCCTCTTCAGTCCCTTTATCATCAATTTTAATTTTACTAAACAAAGAATCAATAGAAGAAACACCAACCACTTTAAGATCTTCATCATTTTTATGAAAGCAATCGCTAGAAAATGCTTTTTCTAAAAATTCTTTTTTAGCTCTAAGCATAGTGGTTCTTTTCTTACTTTAATCCATAGAAACATATAAAGCTTTAATTGATTCTTCAACCTTAGGCACAAAAAATTTCAACTTGAGATTTTCTACATCATGAGAAATTCTATCAATGCTTCTAGACATATCATCAATCTTATTCAACTTTTCTTCTATCGTATTGTTGAAAACTTTTTGAGCATTGATAAATTATTTAACATTATTCTCAAGATCAGAGGTGTTCCTATTATTATTATAAGAAGGATTACCATAGGAATTACCATAATTATTAGAGGAATTTCCCGAAAAAGTCCTAGGATTAAAATTACCTCTATAAGCATTATTATTAAAATTGTTTCGCAAGACAAAATTCACATCTACGGCATCACTATTTTGCTCAATCAAAGTAGACAAAGGCACATCATTAAGATCAATAGGAGAATTTTTAGTAGGAACCAACTTCATAAGAGCATCAACTTTATCACTCAAAGAATTTATTTCTTCAACCGAATTGACTTTTTTACTAGTAGGAGCTCTTTCGGTATGCCATTGTGAATAATTTGGCATAATATTATCAAGTAATTTAGTAGCTTCACCCAAAGTAATTTCCATAAAAGTACCACCCGTGGCGGAATCTAAAAGATTTCTAGAGACAAAATTCAATCCCGCATAAAAAATTTGTATGATCATCCAAAGATTTAAACTATGGGTAGGACAATTTCTTAGCATCAATTTCATTCTTTCCCAAGATTGTGCAACATGTTCATGCTCAAGTTGCTTAAAATTCATGATTTGAGTTCTAAGGGAAATAATTTTCGCGGGTGGAAAATATTTGTAATGAAAGCATCTTTGCATTTATCCCAAGAATCGATACTATTGCGAGGCAAAGAAGAAAACCAAATTTTTGCACGATCTCGCAAAGAAAACGGAAATAATTTCAACTTCACAATATCATTGTCCACATCTTTTTTCTTTTGCATATCGCATAATTCTACGAATGTGTTAAGATGGGACGCGGCATACTCATTAGGAGTACCGGAAAACTGATCTTTCATAACAAGATTCAACAAAGCGGCATTGATATCACAAGACTCTCCACTAGTGGCGGGACGAGCAATCGGAGTGCTAATAAAATCATTATTATTGGTATTGGAAAAATCACACAACTTGGTGTTCTCTTGAGTCATTGTGACTACGCAAACAAGATTGCACACAAAAACGGATCTGACAAGAAAACGGCGAACGAAAAAGAAGGCGAATAAAATGGCAAATTTTTCTGAAGTGGGGGAGATGAAAACGAGAGGCAAATGGCAAATAATGTAAATTGCAAGGAGATGAGATTTGTGATTAGGAACCTGATAGATGTTATGATGTCTCCCCAGCAACGGCGCCAGAAATCGGCGAGTTGTCGGGAGACTATCTTGACTCGATCCTCCCCGGCAACGGCGCCAGAAATCCTTTCTTGATGGCTCATGTCCGCGTCAGTATTTTCCCCAAATAGGAAGGGATGATGCAGCACAGCTACGGTAGGTATTTCCCTCAGTGATGAGACCAAGGTTATCGAACCAGTAGGAGAACCATGCAACACTATGTAAACGGTACCTGCACACAAAGAACAAATACTTGCAACCCGACGCGTAAGAGGGGTTGTCAATCCCTCCCGGGTAAAAGATAGATAAATTTGTAGTAGATTGGATAAATAGATCTCGCGGAAACGCAAAATAAAATAAATAACAAAAAATTGCAGCAAGGTATTTTTGGGTTTTTGGAATAATAGATCTAAAAATAAAATAGGCAAATAATAGATCGGAAAGCAAATATGATAAAGAATAGACCCGGGGTGCGTAGTTTCACTAGTGGCTTCTCTCGAGAAAAATAGCATACGGTGGGTAAACAAATTACTGTTGGGCAATTGATAGAACTTCAAATAATTATGACGATATCCAGGCAATGATCATTATATAGGCATCACGTCCAAGATTAGTAGACTGACTCCTGCCTGCATCTACTACTATTACTCCACACATCTACCGCTATCCAGCATGCATCTAGTGTATTAAGTTCATGGAGAAACAGAGTAATGCAATAAGAACGATGACATGATGTAGACAAGATCTATTCATGTAGGAATAGACCCCATCTTGTTATCCTTAATAGCAAGATACATACGTGTCATGTCCCCTTCTGTCACTGGGATTGAGCATCGTAAGATCGAACCCATCACAAAGCACCTCTTCCCATGGCAAGAAAAATCGATCTAGTCAGCCTAACTAAACCAAAGATTCGAAGAAGAAATACGAGGCTATAAGCAATCATGCATATAAGAGATCAAAACTCAAATAACTTTCATGGATAAAATAGATCTGATCATAAACTCAAAGTTCATCGGATCCCAACAAACACACCGCAAAAAAGAGTTACATCAAATAGATCTCCAAGAGAGCATTGTATTGAGAATCAAAAGAGAGAGAGGAAGCCATCTAGCTACTACCTACGGACCCGTAAGTCTACAATGAACTACTCACTCATCATCGGAGAGGCACCAATGAGGATGATGAACCCCTCCGTGATGGTGTCTAGATTGGATCTGGTGGTTCTGGAACTTGCGGCGGCTGGAATTGTGTTTCGTCGACTCCCCTAGGGTTTTTGGATTTTCGGGGTATTTATAGAGCAAAGAGGCGGTGCGGGAGGCCACCGAGGTGGGCACAACCCACCAGGGTGCGCCTGGGCCCCCAGGCGCGCCCAGGTGGGTTGTGCCCCCCTCGGGGCACCCCTCTGGTACTTCTTCAGCCCAAGTTGTTCCTTCTGATCCAGAAAAAATCTCCAAAAAGTTTCGCTGCGTTTGGAGTCTGTTTGGTATTGATTTTCTGCGAAGTAAAAAACAGCAACTTGCACTGGGCACTATGTCAATAGGTTAGTCCCAAAAAATGATATAAAGTTGCTATAAAATGATTGTAAAACATCCAAGAATGATAATATAACAGCATGGAACAAGCAAAAATTATAGATACGTTGGAGACGTATCAACTACCACCATGAGACCGGTAAAATAGAAAACCTATCAAGGGCAAACATTTTCCTTGCACATAGTCCACTTGAGCTAGATGATGACGATCTTGACTTCCTCAAGTTGGACCACCTTTCTTGATTGCGTTGGCTTGATGAAGACTAGATGATTGCTCCCGGAGGGAGTCATGGCCTAAGGGGTCCTCGGGGTGACGGCCCATTGTGCATGGGCCGGACTGGTGGAGCCGTGTGGTGACCGGAGACCTGTGAAGCCGTGGTGTGCCCTCCAAGTCAAGGGTGGACGAGATCTCTTTCCCTCTTGTTGTAATCTATCTTCGGTAACCCTAACCCTATCGGTGTCTATATAAATCGAGGGTTGTAGTCATTAGGGGGAGAGCTATCTTCATCCCCCCGTAGCCTAGGGTTTAGCTCATACTGATCTCGAGGTAGATCTACTATGTAAACCACATTATACAATCAATACAATCAAGCAGGACGTAGGGTATTACCTCTTCGAGAGGGCCTGAACCTGGGTAAACACTGTGTTCGTCGTCCCTTGTTACCCATTGATCCTAGATCCACAGCTCGGGACCCCTACCCCCAGGTCTGCCGGTTTTGACACCGACATGGGTGCTTTCATTGAGAGTTCCGCTGTTGTATCACCG
Organism: Thinopyrum elongatum; assembly: GCA_011799875.1. Lineage (NCBI taxonomy): Eukaryota > Viridiplantae > Streptophyta > Magnoliopsida > Poales > Poaceae > Thinopyrum > Thinopyrum elongatum. The sequence continues at coordinate 60,482,491 of CM022300.1, read as the reverse complement.
GAAGGATCGATGGCTCGCTTAGTCCTTGGAGAGGACATCAGTTCCATGGATCTCTTCGTCCCTGGACAACTCTTCGCTTTTGGCAGCATCGTACTGCACGCTGATTCGACCAGCCGTCTTGACCAGGTCGACAACTTCGCTCCTGAACACCGGATTCGATTCGGCAATCTGGAGTACGTTACTGACGCACGGGGGGATTTGGTTTTCATCGGATTCACCACCCCCGTAGGCGTTGCCGTGCCTGCTCTGACGTACACCTCCGATCCGATCTGTGAATCGGCCCCAGTCCACCAAACGGCTTTGAGTCAGGAAGGACTCCCTGAGAGAGGGGACCTTACCCCACCGTCAACCGAACTCACATCGGTGGAGGATTTATCCCCGGCCCTCGAGGCAGAACCAGAGGTCAGACGCCAAGATTCGATCTCAGCTGAGCTCCTCCCCCACAACACCTTGCTGGCCTCGAGCCCGCACCCTGAGTCAGCGAATAGCGGCCAGGGGTCACCCCCGGCCCAAAATGACCGGACCTCAAACATTGGCGTGGAAGGTGCACAGGAGGGTTAAAGCACACCCTCAGTTTTCGAGGACAATCCGGTGCCCCTCGAGGTTTCGGTCCCGAATCCTAAAGATAGGTCCGTCCGGGACCAAGGATCGGTTGAGTCACAGACCGACCTCCGCTTCGTCACCACAAAGTCCGGCCTAGAGCCCTCAAGTCTGGCAACCCTCGATATTTTGAACGAGGCGCTAGACCGAATTCAGAAAATGACTATCCAGGAGAACCTGCCCTCCGCCTTCAATCACCGACCCTTCGAGGCGTTCGACAGGGAATTTTGCGCCCCACCCACCACCCATTTGGTAGCAACTATCGATGATTTAACTAATATGTTAGACTATAATTCGGAGAATGCTGAATACATGGACGAGGAGGACGTAACCACGGCTACTGCTGAGGTCGGTCCCCCCGTCACGGGCCGCTGGTCGGCCACATCCACCTACGACATTTACATGGTGGACACCCCAAAGGACGGCAATGGCACTCCTGAGCAGGACCGAGGCAAGCCCAGAGATGAGCCTCCCAAACACCGAAAACAGCGTCGTCGATCAAAACCACATCGAAGCCACGCAAGCAACGTAGACTCGGCGGAGAACGGCAACGGAAATAATACAAATGACCTCACCGGAGATGCAGCTAACGAGCATCATCAGGATGACCCCGCGGGGCAGGAGGACCCACTCAATCCAGAAAGCCACGAAGACTCTGAGGATAGCAACTACCTCCCACTCTCTGAAGAGGAGGCCAGTCTCGGGGAGGATGATTTTATCATCCCCGAAGACCCTCTGGAGCAAGAACGGTTCAAGCGGAGGATTTTAGCCACCGCCCGCAGCCTAAAGAAGCAAAAACGCAAAATCAAGGCTGAACAGGACACCCTCAACGATCGATGGACTAAAGTCCTAGCTGCCGAAGAGGGGTACGGCCGCGATCAGCCAACCAGGAGTTATCCTAAATGAAGGCAATTGCCCCAGTTCAACGATGAGGCTATAGAGCCAACACGCCCGACGTATACAAATGCCGAACAGCCAGACCGACCCCCTAGAGGGCGAGATAGGGAAGCTGACGAGGCCGAACATCCAGCCGCCCCACCTCGCCATCACGGCAAGGATCAGGTGTGGTCCACTTACGAATATGACCTCCGCCATGACCTAGATGCTCGTGGAGGCCGTACCAGGTCCATCTACGGACCGAGAGAGGATCTGCCCGCATACCGGGAAGGATACTACGATCATTTAAACCGAAGCGATAGAGTCCGGGTGCAGCAGCAGAGTAGGAGGCCGAAGACCTCCGTCGCGACGTAGCCCAAGTTCGGGGCGCTGCACACCCCCTGTGCTTCATAGAGAGGGTAATGCAGCACCAATTCCCAGAAGGCTTCATGCCTGTGAATATCGAATCATACGACAGAACCACATATCCAACCGTATGGATAGAGGATTTCCTCCTCCACATCCACATGGCGCGAGGAGACGACCTCCACGCCATTAAATATTTACCGCTCAAGCTTAAAGGCCCAGCTCGACACTGGCTGAACAGCCTTCCCGAAGATTCTATAGGTTGCTGGGAAGAGCTTGAGGACGCTTTTCGAGCAAACTTCTAGGGTACCTATGTCTGGCCTCCGGATGTTGACGACTTAAATCGCATCACGCAACAACCCGAAGAATCTGCCCGACAATTTTGGAACCAATTCATGACTAAGAAAAATCAGATCATTGACTGTCTGGATGCCGAAGCCTTGGCTGCCTTTAAGCATAGTGTCAAGGACGAATGGCTTGTACGGCAGCTCGGCCAGGAGAAACCAAGAACTATGGCAGCCCTTACTTCCCTCATGACCCGCTTTTGCACGGGCGAAGACAGTTGGCTTGCTCACAAGAACACCAACCCAGACAAACCCGGTACCTCTGAGGTTCGGGATGGAAATGGAAAGCCCCGACGCAGCAAGAATAAACATTGCCGCAATGACGGCGAGGGTGAGGATACGGCAGTAAATGCCGGATTCTGAAACCAGAAGTCCGGAACCCGAAAGAAAGCCCCTAAAGGCAACAGTGATGGCCCGTCTAGGTTGGACACAATTCTGGACAGGCCTTGCCAGATCCACGGCACATCAGAGAAGCCCGCCAACCACTCCAACCGAAATTGATGGGTGATCAAACTGGCCGGCAAACTCACAGCCGAAGACTCGGGCAAAAGCCCAAGAAGCGAGGATGATCAAGAGCCCCGCAGGCCGAATAGTGGAGGCCAGAAACCCTTCCCTTCCGAGGTCAAGATGGTAAACATGATAAATGCAACCCACATACCGAAGAAGGAGAGGAAGCGAGCGCTACGGGACGTATACTCCATCGAGCCAGTAGTGTCGAAGTCCAATCCATGGTCAGCCTGCCCGATCATGTTCGATCGCAGGGATCATCCCACCAGTATACGCCATGGAGGGTCCGCAGCCCTAGTGTTGGACCCCATCATCGATGGATTCCACCTCACTTGAGTCCTAATGGACGGAGGAAGCAGCCTCAATTTGATATACGAGGATACAGTGAAGAAAATGGGGATCGATCCATCAAGGATTAAACCCAGTAACACCACCTTCAAGGGAGTCATTCCGGGAGTGGAGGCCCGTTGCACGGGCACCATGACACTCGAAGTGGTGTTCGGATCTCCGGATAATTTCCGAAGCGAGGACTTGATCTTCGATATTGCACCTTTTCGCAATGGCTATCACGCACTCCTCGGCCGAACAGTGTTCGCTAAATTCAATGTCGTTCCGCACTACGCGTACCTCAAGTTGAAAATGCCTGGTCCTTCGGGCGCCATAACTATCAACGACAACACAAAACGCTCACTTCGAACCGAAGAGTACACTGCGGCCCTAGCGGTCGAAGACCACACCGGCCCATATAGGCCCGGATGCCGACCCACTGTAAGGGCCAGCGACAACAGTAAATGGGTTCGAACCTGTTCCCCATCATGGGAACCCACATGCATTCGCCGCAAATAGGGATATGCGCCCCACAGCACGCCCACATTCTTCACGCTCCACGTGCCTCGTCAGCACAACTTCGCACTCAAAATACCATGGGCAGCCGTGAGGCATACATTAATCTGAAGTACATGTTTGATTAAACTGAACTTCAGAATTACCTCGTCTTCGGACGACCCGGGGACCAATTTCGGATACCCCCAAGTTTAAAGCTTCATCGGCAAGGTCCTCGCCCATCAAGGTCTCATCGAAGGTCCCAACCCCCACCTATCAGAAGCAAAGGTGCAGACGTGCAGTAGGGCACAGTGAAGGATTCAACTCACGCATCAAGGCATGCGTCAACCTTTACTCTGTAAATTTTCTTTTTCTTTCTCTCTTGCAAGTACTGCCTTCGCAGTTCGAATTGTACGGTTAGACGTCCTAAGCTTACAAGAAATAATAAAAATACCCTTTATGGTGTTCGGATATCTGCATCTTGCAATTTTTCTGTCCCTTTCCGATTCTCTCCTCGCTCTTCGAATAGCCCGGCATGAAAATATATTAATCAGTTACGAGTTCGATTTATACCTCAGCTCAATATCTTTAAGTTCGGAACCGCTTCCCGCTAGGTGTCCGGCGTCTCGGATATTGCACTATATGCATCTGTTACGAACTATGTCTTGGGTCAATAGTTGGGTTGCCCGGCTCCTGTGTTTGCCCCTTATGTTCCGCTTGTTCGGCTACGAGGGCAAAGGGAGAACCCCTGCGATTGTACTACTGGTTCGCCCGGTCAAGTACCTCAGGAGGAAAAAGCCAAAAACTGATCGTCATAGTAAGCGCGAACGGGTCTGCGATCCGATGACGAGGTTGGACTCTAAAAATCGTTGGCAATTTCGCCGTGTCACACGAAGGGTTCGTCTTAACACAAACCATGTGATCGGAAAGGGCAGGCTTCGACCCCCAAGTACATCACAAATACACCGGGGCCTAGTCCCTAGTCCCCACCGTCAAGCTCCTAAAGCTAAGTGAAAGGAGTAAAACCGAATAGTCTGATCGCCTGGTTTCGTTCCTGCACTACCGCCTCCGGGCAACAAGACATTGGCTAAGGGTAACAGTGCGGAAACAAAACTCCCTTCGTGATATTCACTTGGGGGCTGAAGCCGACAACTGGTAGCTTTCAGAACTAAACATACGGCCACACAGGAGTCAAAATTTAATCACTAAGTTCGTCGGGCGCATAATAAAGCATAAATCCCACTTGGTACAAGCTTGCTACATCTACTCAAGCATTACATTTTTTGAACACTGGCCCTCTATCGCCCGCGCTCCGGTCATCACCTGCGTGAAGTATTGCTCGGGGCGGCGATGCTCCTTCCCCTGGGGCGGAGGACCAGTGGCCATCTCCATTGGATTAATCCTTGGCCAATGAACCATGGTCTTCGCAAACGCGAGCCTCACCCCCTCAAGGCACGCCGACTGCTTCACGGCGTCAATCCGGAGCGGCGCCTCCCGCAGCCTTTGCACAAGGTCGAAGTAGGTGTCCGGAATGGGCTTGGCCGGCCACAGGCTGACACAGAGGTCCTTCAAGGCTAGCTCGAACATCTGATGCATCTCCATCAGCTGCTCATTTGATCGCTGAGGAGGGGAGGACGCTCGGAGTCCGGAAATTGTGACCAAAAGAGCCGCTGCGTGGAATCCTCCTCGCGAGTGGCATAGTGCCTCACTGCGGCCGCCGCATTCTTCGGGAGTTCAGCGAAGACGCCTGCGGAGCGCCAGACCCTCGTCAGCAGGGTGAATCTGTTGCCTCCGAACACACTCTGCAATAAATATTTCTTACCATTGGCAATTTGTGCGGCTTGCCGAAGCTCCTCCCGGACACCTCGGGCGTCACTCCTCACCTCCTGGAGCTCTTTCTCCGCCTTGGACAGACAGGAGGATTGCTCATCCCGCCCCTTCTCAAGGGCCTCAAGCTTCTCAGCGGCATCCTGGAGCTCCCCTTGGACTTCGGTTACCCGAGATTCATGCTGCTTAGCAGCACGCTTGCCCTGCTCAAGCTTGGACACCGCCCTCTCAGCGGCTGTCCTCTTCTCGGCCGCCTCGGCCTCAGCTTTCTTAAGGGCCTCATTTAAGCCCTCGACCTCGGCGGCAACAGCTGCAAGATCATCAAGATAAAGGATCAGTCAATGGTCCGGCCAGTCCCTATCTGGCAAATACACATCTTTTTACACAGCTTACCTTGCGCCTCGTCAAGCCGTTTGTTGACAAGGTCCAGCTCTTGATTAGAAAGCTTGAGCTTCCAATCCATCTCCTCTAATGCCGCGGCATTAGCAGCCGCGGCCACAGAAGATGCCTGCGTTAGCATCAGAAATGTCGACATTGTTAACCGACCTGCCGAATTTGATCCTCTGCAGGTCTCTTCGAAGATCCTGGCAGAGTCTCGGGGGCTGCTATGTATGCGGCCTACTTAAACTAAGAACTATAACCGCATTATGAGGAAGGATCATTACTTGACTTACCTCAAAGCCTGTTAGAAGGCCTTGGACAGCGTCGTTCAGTCCGGATTGGACGGACCGAACACTCTGCATAACCGCACCCATAAGGGTGCGGTGCCCTTCAACGATGACGGAGTTGCTCACCAACTCCTCCAGCGTGTCTGGCCATCCCACCACCGCCCGTGCGGAGGTGTTCGGCTCTGGCGTTGGCTCCCCGCTGGGAGGAATCTGTGCCGTCGAGGGCCTCGGAGGCTCAGGAGCGGTCGATGGAGGGGGTCCGGATGGCCCGGACTCTTTTCCCTCGTCGACCAGGAGGGACGCTCCCTCCTGGTCTTCGGTGACCGAGGTGTTGACCTCGGCCATTACGGCATCTACCTCCCCCTCTGTGTTAGGAGGAGGAGGAGTTCTTTGGGACCGCACCTCCTCAGCCTCTTCGGGGACCAAAGGAGGCGCGGAGTGCGCCATAGACCCACTGTCCGCCAGCTCGGCGGGCGGAGACGTCCCCTCCGAGATTTGCTTGGTTGGGCGCTCATGCGGGGGACTGCAATTCGGAGGGGTTAACCTTCAACTAAAACAAACTACTGAAAGCACGATAGCTGAAAATACAGACACCTTACCTGCTGGCACGGGGCTTGACCCTTGATCCCTTCTTCGGGAGCTCCTCGGACGCCTCGGACTTCTCATCATCCGAGCTGTTAGGTATAACCAGCTTAAGCCGGTGTCGTCTCTTTGGGGCCGGGGAAGGTTGGACCTCCTCGGCATCCTCGGACGTCGGCCTCTTTTTGGAGTGCGAAGAGGCACTCTCCTCTTCGTCCTTCTCCTCCTCGCCCCAATCCTGTACGGATGAGGCCGCAGCATCTCCGGACCGGTTGCCCGGACGGATCCTGAGGCGGATGCCCTCCCTGGCCTCCGGTGCCTCTTGTTTCTTGCCCTTCTTAGCGGGCGCCTTGTAGGGCACCACGACCAGCATCTTCTCTAGCTGCTCTGATCGGGGCCCCTCCGGCAGTGGCGTCGGGCCGCTGGTCTTCTTGGCCTTGGCGAGCCAGCCCTGCAGAATCCACATAACCAGGTTAGATCGAATCTCACGTAATGCGAATATCCGAATACTCTTCGAAGATACATGCCACTCACCTCCCTTGGGGGATTCGCGGCATCAAGACCGATGTCCTTCCCCTTGGCCGGCCACTCCTTCTAGGGCTGGAATAGTTGGCCCCATATCTTGTCAAGAGTCGTGCCGAAGAGGTGTCGCACAGTGGCAGGATCCTCGGGCTCATGCTCCCACATGGGCTTGGCCCTCTCTTGGCAAGGGAGGAGCCTGCGGTGGAGCATGATCTGGAACACGTCGACCAGCTTCGCGCCGGTCTCTATTATGTTGTCGACGCACTTCTGCAGCACTTTGGCATCGGCAACACATCCCCAGTCCGGACTCTTGGTGGTCCAGGAGGCCAATCTGGTGGGGGGTCCGGACCGGAAGGCGGGGGGCGCTCCCCATGCGGCCTCCCTCGGCTCGGTGATATAGAACCACTCCTTCTGCCACATCCGGGTGGTGTCGACGAAGTGGCCGTCCGGCCACTGGACCCATGTCAGCTTGCTGATCATGGCCCCTTCGCAGTCCGCGTGCTCGCCGCCGACCACCTTGGGCTTCACATTGAACACCTTCAGCCATAAGCCGAAGTGCAGCTGGACTCGGAGGAGCGCTTCACAAATGACGATGAAGGTCGAAATGTGGAGGAGGGAGTTGGGGGCTAGATCGTGGAAATCCAGCCCATAGTAAAACATTAGCCCCCGCACAAAGGGGTGCAGTGGAAATCCAAGCCCCCTAAGGAAATGGGGGAGAAAAACTACCCTTTCGCCCGGCTCGGGCGTAGGGATGATCTAGCCCTCTTCGGGGGCTCGATGGGCGATGTTGGCCGGCAAGTAACCGGCCTCCTTCAGCTTCAGTATATCCTCGTTGGTGATGGAGGAGGCCTCCCACTTCCCATTAGCGCCGGATCCGGCCATGGTCGAAGGAGGTAAAGTGGGATTGGCTATGGAAGCAGGGAGAAAGGGCGCTGGAGCTCTGAAGGATCGCGAGTGCGGAAGGTAGGAGAAGGTGTGGGATGCAGACTGTAACGCCCCCCCCCCCCCCCTTTATAGACTGTGGGCAGGCCAGAGATCCCTTTTTTCACGCCATTGGCCTCTCCACTTCTCGATATCTCCGCGACGTTATGAGCGGGGAGGGGAATCGAAATCATTAACTATATCCCCCGAAAAGCGGGACACCATCTCCACCTTGAAGTGACGTGTCAAGCGTGGCGTCAGCCTCGAGCCGCGCTTCAAGAAATAGTAACTGCTTGGCGTTATGGCCGGAAGCGACTCTTCGTTGGAGGAGAAAAGGTTGTCAGATAAAGGCACTATTTGCGCTTGAGCGATATTTTTATTACTACCTTCGGTGTTAAGTGAAACAGCCGTTTTAGACTCCGAACATCACTTGGTACCGAACAGGGGGAAGGCTTGCTGAGGAACTCACCCTGCAAACCGAATATTGGTCGGAATGGATACCGGATACAAGTCTCGGCGTTGGAGGCAAGTTCGGGGGCTACTGAGGGAGTCATGGACTAAGGGGTCCTCGGGGTGACGGCCCATTGTGCATGGGCCGGACTGGTGGAGCCGTGTGGTGACCGGAGACCTGTGAAGCCGTGGTGTGCCCTCCAAGTCAAGGGTGGACGAGATCTCTTTCCCTCTTGTTGTAATCTATCTTCGGTAACCCTAACCCTATCGGTGTCTATATAAACCGAGGGTTGTAGTCATTAGGGGGAGAGCTATCTTCATCCTTCCGTAGCCTAGGGTTTAGCTCATACTGATCTCGAGGTAGATCTACTCTGTAAACCACGTTATACAATCAATACAATCAAGCAGGACGTAGGGTATTACCTCTTCGAGAGGGCCTGAACCTGGGTAAACACTGTGTTCGTCGTCCCTTGTTACCCATTGATCCTAGATCCACAGCTCGGGACCCCCTACCCCGAGGTCTACCGGTTTTGACACCGACACTCCCCCATACTCCACTATGGGTGAGCCACTCTTCGGCACACCTTCACAAGTCCATTGACACCATAATGGATGGCAAGCTTCAAGGACTTGATCTCTTCGTGATGCTCCACTTGAACTTGCACACCGCAACCTAACCCCGCAGAGAACTCTCACGTAGACCATGGGTTAGTGCACAAAGCATAATGGACAATGCTTACCATACCATGGGATCACTTGATCCCTTTCGGTACATCTTCTACGCTTCGCTTTGCGTGTTGACCAACTTGATTCACACTTTGACTTATTATTGATCAATCTTGTATCATATCTTCTACATGACCAATCTTTGGATAATTCCTTGATTAGCACCTTGGGCATCTCATAAACTCCTTGAAACCAACACATGGACTTCAAGAAATGCCTATGGACAGATCCTTCAAATATAACTCAAGGCAACCATTAGTCCATAGAGAATGTCATCAATTACCAAAACCACACATGGGGGCACCATGCTCTTTCATCGGTTATCCTGGGATAGGCTTTGTAAGAGGGCCACCTCACCATCTTGTATCGTGTGGTCATGTACTTTGTTCGGTTGTTGCTTTACATATAAAGCGGGGCAAAATCCTATTTCCAGGTTGGTGGTATCCGAGTTGACCGCCTCTGAGGCGACTTCCGGTGATATCCTCTGTTTCTCTTCTCTCTTGATCATTCTCTCAATCCCCAAACTCCTTAGTCACTCGGTATCCCAAGAAGAACCACACTTGGCGCATGTGTGTTGACTACCAACCCTGAACAAGGCGGTATGAGCAAGATGGGGGCTGCCTTGGTGGGTGGGAATCGCCAGCAGGCCACCCGTGGCCTTTTACCTATTCAAACGCTATCGTCGGGGTCCTTGGCGGTAGGGTATAACTGCCTACCACTGAGGGATCTGGCGGTAGGTGTGAGTCATGTGACGGCAGAGGAAACAGGGCCGTTAGACCTGCTGAGGTGGATATGTAGCCTACTGCCGAGGCCCCTGGTGGTAGGCTGTTATAGTTATAACCTACCACCATCGAGTCTGGTAGTAGGAAAAGGGTTAGATCCCAAATTTTTCCGTAACGTGGGCCAGATCGTGCTTGCAAAAAATGGTCAAAACAGTGAATTTGTCCCCACCTGGGCGGGGGACTATTTTTGGAACCCAACGAAGCGCCATCCATGCCGCGACCCCGCTCCCCCCCCCCCCCCCCCCATCCGGTTTGGGCGGATGGCAACAAAGGCTATGGCTAGCGCGCAACCAAAAACAACGGGGTGAAGTGTGAAAGCCAACAAACACCAGCGCATGCCTTTGGGTTGGACTTGTGGTGCCGCATGACGTGTCGTGTAGCAAACTTTTTTTGCGGGAGTGTCGTGTAGCAAGCTGGCGACGTATCGCGCCGTCATAGGACGGGACCGGGCATTTCCTAAACGGCGCCTTAAGTCGTACGGGGTCCAGTTAGCGGGCCGGTCCTTTTTTTGTTAGTTTTTTTCATGTTTCCGCCTGACCAACGTTTTCTTTTCTTTTTCTTTCCTTCTTTCTTTTTTTCCTTTCCCAAATTGCACGAAGTTTTTTCAAATTCGATGATTTTTTATTCAAAATTGATGAACTTTTTAGTTTTCTGAACTTTTTTCAAATTTATGAACTTTTTTTCAAAATCGATGAACTTTCTTTCAAATTCAATGAACTTTTCTTTCCGGTTTAATGAACTTTTTTTCAAATTCAATGAACTTTTTTCAAAATTGATGATTTTTTTATTTCTGTGAACTTCTTTCCAAACTAGATGAACATTTTTCCAATTTGATGAGCATTTTTTGAAATCAATTAACTTTTTAAAAAATATTTGAACTTTTTTTCAAATTTGATAAACTTTTTTTCAAATTCGTGATCTTTTTTTAAGTTTGTGAACTTATGTTTCAAAATTCATGAAGATTTTTTAGTTAAGTTTTTTTTTTGCTATTTTTGAAAAAAGATCATATTTTTTCAAAAGTCAACTAGTCGGCGGCGGCCGGTCTAACGCGATCAAGGGAACTGGGAAACCAGTCGAGCGCTATTTTATTCTTGAGCCGGCCCACGAGTGGGGGTGCATGGGCGCCAAGAAGCTTAACAAGGCGCCCTATATAGGAGCTCCCATGGGACCCAAGGGGCGGCGGTCTGTCCCCGCTTGGCGCCATGCGCCAAAGCGGTATTGCCTGCGATTATTTGCTTTCTTTCTTTACGGTTCTTTCATGTCTTGTGCTCGTGCACTAGGCACCTCTTCGTAAGATCACCACAATGACAACAAAGGGATGCTCTGAGTAGGTCGAACATTTTTTTCTAGTGCAGTCTTCAAGCCCACTAGCGCAGCTAGATCGTGGATGGTACCAATGGCCCATTTGAAGTTCTCTTTGTCTCCTATTGTTTCTTTCTGTCCAAATCGTCCAGCACCCACACAAAATGATGGGACATCCTACTCGAAAAATCATATTCGCCGCTCGCTGCGGCGAACTGTCGAGCGATCGCACAGAGCAGCGCAGCGAGCGACAGACATGGGTCGGCCCACTTATACATAGTGCGTCCAACCGGTTTTGGGAACCTTCTAGAAGGTTCCCTGAACCGGGTTTTTTCCTGTATCATTTTTTTCTAGTTCTTTTCGGCTTTCTATTGTTTTTTTATTTCTTTTTTTCCTTCTATGTTTCTTTTCTTTTTTTAGTTTCTATTTCTTTTCTTTATGTTTTTTTTTCAATTTTTGTTCGTGAGTTTCAATAAATGCTCCTATTTCAAAATTGTCCATGTTTTCAAATTTTGTTTGCATTCGAAAAATGTTTAGGAATTTCAAAAAGTGTTCCAGCTTTCCAAATTTGTTCACAAATTTATAAAATGTTCATGTTTTCAAATTTTGTTCACAAATTTAAAAAATGTTCGTAAATTCCATAAATTTTGTTTCGGAGTTTGAAAAATGTTCCCATTCCAAAATTTGTTCTCAAATTTCAAAAAATGTTCATATTTTCAAGTTTTGTTTGGAGTTTCAAAAAATGTTCCATTTCCAAAATTGTTTGCAAATTTAAAAAAATATTCGTTTTTTCAAATTTTGTTCTGGAGTTTCAAAAAAATTCATGTGCAAAAGTTGTTCGTGTTTCCAAATATTGTTTTGAAATTTGAAAAATTGTTCCTGTTCAGTTTTTTGGGTAGTTTAAAAAATGATTCCATTCTAAAAAATATGTTCGCTTCTCCAAAATTCGTTTGTGTGTTGAAAAATGTTTGAGTTTTCTCAAAATTTGTAAAAAAAAAAATGTTCGTGTTTGATAAAACATTCACGTTTTGTTTTTGAAAAAAAAATTGTGTTCAAATTTTCAAAAATTGTTCAGAAATTAAAAAATGTTCCCATTTTCAAATTTTGTTGAGGGTTGAAGTTTTTAAAAGTTGTCCAGAAATTTAGAAATGTTCCAGTTTTCAAATTTTGTTCACAATTTATAAAATGTATGCACTTTTCAAAATATTCTCCATTTTATTCGCGTTATTTAGAAAATGTTCGGGTTTTCAAAAAAAAAGCCTTTGAAAAAAGCACTATCAGGGGATCTTTGGTTCGATCCCTCATTGGGACTTTAACTTTTGCGAATCTTTTACACTTTTGCCGTTGTCGACAGTTTCTTTTTCAGTTGCACTGGTAATCTAACACAACACCTAGTCTAGCGCAGTGGCTTTCACAACACGATCATTACTACCGAGGTGGAGTTTCAAAACCTAGCACTAGCGCATTTCTTTTTCGCTGTTTTTCACCTCGCGGACGGCAAAATGGGCCGGCCCAGGTGAGCCGCCCCTGTGCGGCACGTCGACTCTTTGACGCAAAAAGCGTCACATAGGAGCTCCCATCCTATTCAGCGCGTTCAGCACCGCTGAATCAAACTGGCGCCTACTGCAGCACCTTGGTGGGCCGAAAAGCTTGTTGATTCGTGGATTCGAACTGGCGCCGCTGCGTTGCTGCACGCGCTGCGCTAACCACTAGAGCAACCTCATCGTACTGATCCATAGTACCGCGAAATATTTAAGGACAATTGCAGCCGTGATCACAGATTAAAAAAGTTCACTAATTCGAGGAAAAAGTTCACGAGTTTGAAAAAAGTTCATGAATTTTTTTAAAAAGTTCAATAAATGCAAAATAGTTCAAGAAAACTGAAAAGAATTTCTCAATTTTCAAAAAGAGTGCATACATTTGAGAAAAGTTCATAGATTTTGAAAAAAAAGTTCATCAATTTTGATAAAAGTTGACGAATTTTGAAAAAGTTCATTGATTTTGATAAAAAGTTCATCAAATTTGAAAAAAAGTTCATCGAATTTCAAAAGAGTTCATCAAATGTGGAAAAAATTCATCGGATTTGAAAAAAAGTTCATCAAACTTAAAGAATCATAAATTTAGAAAAAAGTTTCACGAATTTTGAAAAATGACGCATTAGAAGAAAACAAAGAGGATGAGAAAAAAAGAAAAAGAATAAACGAAGTAAGCAACGAAATAGAAGAGGGAAAAGAACTATCTTAACACTTGCGGGATAATGGCTTGGTGGTTTAAGCGCTGCGCACGCGGCGAAGGGGTTCGTGGTTCGATTCCCTCTGCTGCCACCTTTTTTTGACGTTTTGGAAACATGAGGGAAATTATAATGGGCCGGCCCAGTTTGGAATGCTGCAGGCGCCCGTTTGCAAAATGCACTGTAACGGCCGCCTGCAGCGCCAAATAAGGATCGCCCAAAAAATGATAGCAGCATGCGATTCTGAAACTTGTTTGCCATCAACAATATCTACAGCCCATGAATCCGGATGAAGAGAAGGAAGCAACAAAGTTCAGACCAGAACAGCTTGGCCCAGGTGCAAGAGAAAAGTGCATGTTCAATCGTTTCCTCAATACCACAATCTTCACAGAACAGAATCTGCTCAACATGTTGTTCTAGCAGAACATGGACATGCCGCCAACCAAAGAACGCTTTCAGGTTCCATCAAGCACATGGATCGAAAACCATGGGGTCGAGCGAGTCTACACTCACTTTGCCAGCAGACTAAATTCTAATACCTGCCTTGTCTGCTTCCATGCAAGCAAGGTTGAGATAACACAAGACAACACATGATCCAAGCAAATGAGGCAAGAGCTAATATTAGTACACACACACACACACACACACACACACACGAAGAGCTAATGCACTACATTAACACGATGACTCCATAATTTGCAGCATGCAATTCTACCACGTACGAGTAGCAATTTAAACGGCAGCGAGGCTACGCTAAGGCGTTCTTTTAGGTGGTGGTTACATGTTCAGTGACTTTCAGTTCTCCAAGGCACCAGGCACAGCACAATAAGGGTCCCTCCTGTCTTCACCTTGGGAACTTGCGTAGGCGGTCCGAAATCACTGCGACGGTGACCAAAAGACCGGCTAAGTACGGGGTGTTCATCCTTTTGCCCAGATGAGCTTGAAGATGTTCCTGCTAGCCCCCACGCTGACCATGTCGCTCTTGTTCTTCAGCATCTCCTCCTGGGCACGCCTATTGCCATCCTTCAAAGTTACAAGGATAAACTTATAATTCTACAGATATGTTAAATTGTTCTGTACATCAATAGCGCAAGGAGCAGCTAAGGGTGTGTGTATACATAAACTGGTCACAACTGTTCCAATGAGCAAGTAAGATTGTATAAGTTGTACATGTAAAGAAAATTGTATGACTTGAAAGGAAAAGAGGACTCACAAGCATATTATACGCCTTAGCAAGCGAGAGAAGAGTGGGGTAGAGACTCGTGACAGCAAGAGCAGCTTCTTCTGTCACTTGTGGCACCTGATTTACATGCACGATAAATGAGAAAACTACTGCATGAAATGGACTACCCGGCAAACTTTGGTGGAGGTGGCTGTATGCACCCAGTTACCTGCATAAGCTGAAGGGCGAATATATCGCTCATATTGACCTTCTCAAGGTCAGAACACCTCTTCACAAACTCGTCGTAGGTCAGGCAAAGTCGAGAGGTATTAGCACCAGCGGAGAAGTTTGTGCTGTAGTAATCAATTATAGAGCCCATGAGGTGGCCGTATTTCTTTTCAGTGTCAGCATACCCAGTGGTTCTCTGGACATCAAATCCTTCAAGAACCTCAGTAGTGAAGCAGCTGAAATAAAAGGCATGTGGAGGAGACTTAATAGGGCATACGGCTGACAGTCAAAGCATTGGGAACAATATTTAATAATGTTAAACAACGAGAAAAAAGTACTGCCATTCAGGGGTTAACATGATCGTCCAGGCTTCATGAGAAGAGTACATACGCTGTTTTAACGCTCTCTGATCCATCTACAGTGTTTACATCCCCTTCAACTAGATATATTAGCTTTCTTAGCCCACATTTCTGCAAAAGATACAACAAATGGAGGTATCACGTCGTATTGTTGCTAAAATAACCACAGCAAACCCATATATATGGACAAGAAATACAGTTTCTTTGGGAAGAGATGCACAATCTACAGGCTCAAGCTTATGTCTGCTAATAACATCGTCCTTCATCATCTCATACCCAAATATGGGCTATGCTTTTCAATTAATGATAACAAAGAATAAGGAAAAAAAACTCCTCGGCTAAGGTTAGACTCAAGCAACATCAAATCACAGGGGATAGCATGCGGGCATAAAACATGGCTGGTCAAAAGATACTCAGCACGTTGCAGGGAAACATTCCTTTCGTATTCAGCATGTCTGGAACCCAATTGAAATCTAAAATAAACAAGATATCACAAAATTCTTCATCTAAAAAGAAGCACAGATCCGATGCGCTGCTGCTCTTCGTCAAAATAAAAAGTTCTTTATTTAACTGTTTAGAGATGCCTCCATACCTGTGCCGCCAAATAGGCTAATGACTATGCCCATCAACTTATTTGCAACATGACCAAAACAATGTGTTGTGTTGCCACAACTGCTGATCAGGATTGTCACAAGAAACAAATGGTAATCTATGATACAATTTTTTTTTATCACCATCAGTGAGAAATTGGAAGAGGAGCCTTGGCGCAGTGATAAAGCTGTTGCCTTGTGACCATGAGGTCACGGGTTCGAGTCCTGGAAACAGCCTCTTGCAGAAATGTAGGGAAAGGCTGCGTACTATAGACCCAAAGCGGTCGAACCCTTCCCCGGACCCTACGCAAGCGGGAGCTACGTGCACCAGGCTGCCCTTTTTTACTATCAGTGAGAAATTGAAAGCATGAAGAACTGGGAAAGTTAAGATGGAAGGTTTATAATATTAATGACAAAAATCAAAGCTATTTTCAGATGGTACCTTCAGTCTTAGTTTTTGATCTTTGTATCTGTTGTCTTTAATTGAGCCAAGTAAATCATCCACATTTTTCCTTTCAACAATGAAATCAAGAACATAATCCGTGCCAAGTTCTTTATGGCGAGCAATCCAAAGAGCATCTCCAACAGGCAAGTGTTTAATCTGGATGACATGGTTCGAACAGAAGGATCAGCACCATTTTCTTTGGCACATTATATGAACAGTTCAATCTATGCAAAGCAACTTTGTTAATATTATTATGCTGTCTCCTTGCAGACAAGCAAGAAAAGTGCAGTCAGCAATCATGAACACAGTGGGGCAGCGACCAAACATATCAGATAATTAATCCAGCAGTACAGGGCATTTAATTTAGAGTCGTGTTGATGCATATAATGACTTTTAGCAGTGTACTTTGGTTGTCTGAAGAAATGAACAAGGATAACACCCGGAGGAGTACTGATGAATTAGATACAAGAAGAAAGGAAAGGGCAAGCAGGGTTAAACAAAGAAGAGTTCACATAACTCTCAATCCAACTAACCTCTACAGGAATATTAAACTGCGAGCGTATATTATCAACAACTTTTCTTCTGGAACGGGGCCTGCACAAAAAGGGAGCAATCATAAGAGAACTGAATTTTGATGCATAGATGGATGATTAAATAAAACATAAAAAACTATTGGGTGCAACAATAATCAATTTGTTTCCTTGGAAAATAATTAAATTAAACAACATACAAAATCTAAATTTTATATACAGAAGCAGAAGGTTAAACAGTTTAAGTAACACGAGATAACGAATCAA
Source organism: Thinopyrum elongatum (assembly GCA_011799875.1). NCBI lineage: Eukaryota > Viridiplantae > Streptophyta > Magnoliopsida > Poales > Poaceae > Thinopyrum > Thinopyrum elongatum. The sequence goes on along the minus strand of CM022300.1, from coordinate 60,465,388 downwards.
AGTGTCATCAAAATTCATAATTCCAGCAGTAAGTGGATAAATATGTGAAATCCCTTGCCTATCTTATTTTAACAGAAATAATATTAACATGAAGAATAGAATGCCCTTGCAGGTCATGCGAAAAAGAGACTAGGTACGCATACTCCCAATCCTCAGTTACTTTACCCTCCTCAAAAGATGTTTTTTTGGGAGGGGGGGGGGCCTAAATATATTGTTTATTTGCTAAGACAGCCTTATTATGATCCTACTTAAATATCAGACACAACTAAAAAAATACAACTCATGAGTAAGATATGATCATACAGACCCGAAAGTATCTCGATCATCCAATATCAGCACCACTTCATAAACTTTCAGAAAACTTTCATTAGATTGATGAGGTGGCATAGCTAGTAAAGACTTTTCAGCAGAACCCTGACGTTAGAAAAGAAAATGTTGCATTATGTTCCATTTGAAAAAGAAGGGTACGAAAAGGGAAAGTCCAGTGTACCATTGCACTAAACGATTGCTGTCCAAACATTCCTCGAGATGAAAGAGGAGAATTAGTAGCACGGCCGTTGTCTGAAAAAAAAATGGCATTAACTACAAAGATCAGCGGGTTGTAATATTTTGCTTATGGAATATATCATCATATTATATGCAAAGAAAGCATGCTAATACCAAAGGAACTGGAACTGCCTGCTTTTGAGTTTGGAAGTCCACTTCCTTTAGAACCTGCAATTGAGTAGAAAGAATTTATTATAGTGCTGCTGGGGTACAATAATCGGTTTTCTGGAAATTCATACTGCATGAGCAGAAAACTTTATTAATACCTATCAGGGGACTGCTTCCGTCATATTCATCAGAATCTGAATCGCTGAGCACAACTGCAGGATGACCGGCCGCTGTTAAAGGTCCTGCAGGACCATCCAATCCAGATCGTGCGAGACAATTGCAAGCTGTCTCTTTGCCTTTTTCTGTTAGGTAATACCTACAGCAAACTCATACGGTAAGTCCCAAGTCTATGCTTTGTATCTCAACAGAATGTGTGTGATTGGCAAATAAAGCCCCAGAGAGAGAAAAGGAGATGCAAACTGAACAGGGTGAGCTTCTGCTTGTATTCAGGGTGGAAATAAAGAAGGGAGATGACTGTAGGACCAAAATAATGAGCAAGATCTGGTTCATGTAGCAAACTGGCATATATCTGGAACATTCCCAAATGGCCACATGTGCAAGATTTTTATAAACATGTTCAGGTTCATATTGTGGACCAGATAAGTACAAAGGAGCTATGGAATTGGACATGCCTGCTTCTATTCCATTGATAGAAAATTGATGATATACCACCGCAGAGCTGTATGTTTAAAAGATATATTTTCTTAATTAGCTCAAAAGATTAGAGAGCATTATATTACCTAAGGTGCCCACAAGCATCAACTAGCAAACTATCAGATGTTGATACTCTGCTAGCATATATATGACTTCACTGCTGCACTATATCAAACTTCTCCGACCAAGAGAAAAAACTGAAGTAGGAATGTTTCTTGATACAAGTTAAATTACTAGAGAACACATTTACCAGACAGCAAAAGCACACCAGAGGTTAGCCACATTTTTGGATCCAGCCGATCCACACTCAGACCAAAACATGTGAGAGGCTTTTCTATCCGGTGAGTGTCGCAAGAGCATGAATCGGATAAACTAGTGCAGACACAATCATACTTAAATACGTGAGAACCCTATGAACCCTCTAATGAGAGTCAAGTTCATGCATACAAGTGATATATTTTATAGCTCTGGTATCTCCTTGAGTTTGAGTCCATTAAAATATCACTTTATCATTTAAGAAAGATCAGGCAAAGTAAAAAGTTCACAACCAATAGCTAGCAGAGCCACAATAGTACATTATACAGCAATAGCCAGTGATGTGAAGGTAATAAAACTTGTGCTCTAATACGTGATATAAAACGTATTGGGTTTACTCCCCTAAAAGATCCAATTCTTTTTTTAATAAATGACAGAAAAACATAACATTAACATGAGGATGAGCCTGGTACATTACTTTGCAGGATTACTCTTTTTCTCAACCAGATCCTTATTTGTTAACGTCTTCATGCTATTCCATCCAGTGAAACTGTAACCGTCATTCCGAGAATTCCTACTGTTGTTTGGGCTGCTCATAATACAACAGAGACAGTTAGTGATGCACTAAAATATCAGATGAAATCAGCAACCGTGGCATATATTGAGTCACTGAAACTGTACCCTATTGCATGTTGTGACAGACCACTGGCTTCAGCAGCATCAATAAGCTCTTGCCTCATCATAAATTCCTTCCCTCTTTCCATTTCCCTAGGGAAGAAACAGCTGTCAATATCTGCTGTTGCATATTCAAGTGTCTTTTCCCTTTTGCTCTGATTAAATGTTGCCCTTTGTACTAAGGTTGCACTAATTTTGCAGCGTGAACAACAAAAATTTAGGTAAGATAGCCCCCCACCCCCCACCCTAAAAAAATCATACCTGTAGAGTGTGATCATTATTGCATAGGCAACTGATTTCAACCGTGGCACATAAGGTTTGTTTCGTGTGTTCTTTCTTCCCTGTTAAAAGGACAGTACCCTTTTAAGATATAATAATAAACCTGTTTCCATTGAACTGACTATTGATAAAACTGAAGGGGAAGAAGACTTGTTGTCATCCTGATGATGAAAAAGGAATAACAGATTCCAGAGGACACGTGAGCAATCATGAAAACTATTACCTGTTTCTCCTGGTGTATTACTTCTCGGAGGAGACGAATCAAGGCTGGACCCTGGAAAGGAGTCTTTCATGATGTCAACAACCCAACCTCCAACGCCCCTGACAAAAATAATAGAACCGAAGAAGCAACAAAAATTATCAAACTAATTCAGAAAATGTAAAGTTTCTGAAAAATTGATGCAACTCAATGTAGAAAGTAACATTTGGTAGTAGATACATCCCACATTAATCTAGTGTGTGATTTCCACCTCTAAATTCAACACACAAAAGAAAAAATCAAAGGAAGAGAGTTCTATATGGATCAAAACTAAAGCCATACTGTTATAGACTTATACCACTTGTCTGGTTATCTACTTGCAGGCAAGTCCCAAGTAGAATGGCAACCCTAAAGGGATACAAACACACCTCGCCATATAAAAATGGTAATGACCTAAATCGATTTCAGCATATACCTGCAGCAAATCAACGGTAGCAGCAGATGAGTAAACATCTGAAAATTATGATTCCACAGATCAATAGCTATCCAAACCAACTAAAATCCCCTAAGGACTGAGCCATCACATCCACCGGACAAAACTAAGATCCCAGAGCTGAGGCGCCCAAATCATAAACCGACCCATTCGTCTTAGAGCAGCAATGTGACTGCAGCGCCCGATCCAAAGCGCGCGACCCCGAAATCGACCGAAACCTAGTCTCGTCGCAACAGTGTAAGAGGGAACAGTTTGAGAGGGATGGTGAAATGCGCACTTGAGACGGGCCAGGTCGCCGGGGGTCCGGACGGGCTCCCTGGCGGAGCAGACGCCGGTGTAGGCGGCGGAGAGCAAGCGGGCCTGGTGGTCCGGGAGGCCGCCCGGCTGCTGCGCCGCCATGGAGCGGTGCTTCTCGAAGATCCTCGCCGCGACCTCCTCCTTCTCCGGGAGGCTCACCTTGCGCTTCTTCTTCGGCACCGACGGCGCCATCTGCGCCGAGGGGCTGGGGGCGTGGGATTGGGAGGGGACTCAGGGTGTGGGGTGTGGGGGGAGTGGGAAGGGGATTAGGGTTTTTGGGGTTTGGGAGTGGGGAGGGAGAGCCCGCCATTATTGGGTTTGGAGGTTTTGGCTTTGCGATTCACTGGTTTTTTTTAAGTCGAGAGTTAACTCTGCGACAGGTGAATAAAAATAAAGAAATAAATAAATGCCGACGCGGTCATGGGTCGATTTTGTTGGCATTTTGAAAAACCGTTTGACATTTCAACTTGCGTAGGAGCACACGCAAGTCTCGGATTACATTTAAGCGGACTGAAACAGATAGGCCCAAAACTTCCCTGATAGAGAGCAGCTGGTCAAGGAAACCTAGCCGTTCTATCCCATTACCTTCTTTCCCTCCCGTCTGAAAAGATTGTGGCGGCGGCTCAAAGGTTCTTCATAGATGCGCTCGGCGGGTTAGTGGTTGCTTTGCCGGAAGCTGTTGGTTGTGACGGATGAGTAGGCAAGGCTACGACCGGGTCTCCTAGCAGTAGCCGCCAGGCTGCGATCGACGAAGATGGGGGCCTCTCCGCCTCTACACGATGAGTCCACGATGTCATCTCAGTCTCACATGGTTCCAACTCCCACTACATTGCCATTGCCGGCTGGTACAGACAAGCCTTGTTTCTACCTACTTGATTAGCAAGTGTACATTGCCATATTAATTTTTGGTTCTTCGCCATGCCATGCTTGCACCATACCATGTGAATCTTCGGTAGCACTAGCGACAAAATCTGCACCATGCCATGCTTGTTGATGCACCGTGCCATGTCAGTGTTCAGTAGCACCAGCAACAAATCTTGCACCACGCCATGCTTGTTGATACACCGACGCAACTCTCGAGGCTCAATTATTTTTTATTGTCGACTATGCTACTAGCCTACTACTGAAGCTTTTTTGCAAAACATTGAATTTATGGTCGCACAATAGCTTTTGATAGTTTGATTGATGTCACTGATTAATTATAGATTTATGTTGGTCACACATTGGTTTGTTTATTTATTAACTACATAGGTTTGATTAATTGCATATTTGTGTTGGTTTATGTTACTAGAACAGTAGGAAGGTGTTGGATTAATTCTTTAAGTTCTTGACGGAGCACATAGATAACTGAATTTGATGTTTATGTCTATTTGATTTTTGTAGGCTTGGCTAGTCAAGCACTTCACCCTTCTTTGATACAAAGGAAATTCATAGGATTTTTAAAGGATTTGGGTCCTTAAGAAATTTTTTCTATGATGGTAGTTTGATTCGTAGGATTGGAATCTTTAGGATTTTTTTCATAGGATTCATTTGTACTATATTTTGGAGGAAACTTTCCATCCACTCAAACCTCTTTGTAGAATTGTTTTTGTTTTTCATGTGCTATCAAACACTTCTCCCAACCCGTAGGATACAAGAGGACATGACACTTTATTCCTATGTTTTTTCTATTCCCGTGTTTTGAGAATCCTGTGAATCGAAGAGGCCCTGATAGTACAACCACCTCATGTACCTCCAGCGAACTCAGATGACCCGACATGGATGCATTGCACTATCCATATTAACTAGAAGGCCTTGTAGAATGCAACTTCTGCCATGGTGTTTACACTAATGGTATTACTGAATGAAGTAAAAAAGAAAATGTATTTTTGTGCAAATATGTTCCTAATGATGTAAAGTAAGGGGTTATGGAGTTGATCGCAAACAAAGATGAATAAAAGGAAAAGAAGACCAATGACACAACAACATGTAAAAGTGATGTAGCTTTGGATGGCAATGATGTTGGGACTACCGATGAAGATGACGTATTGGGTGGTGGTGGTGGTGCTATTCTTCTATTAGGGCATCTCCAAGGCGGACCCGTAAACCTTCCGTAACCATCCGGACCGCGCTGTCCGGACCACGGAAGCCATCCAACGCCGACCTGTATCGGTCCGCGAAGTGGTCCGGACGCGATTTCTCCCGCAAACCGGAGACATAAGTGCGGGAGTCTGGACCGCTCCCAAGCCCGCTCTGACCGCCCTGGCCCACCAAAAAAAACCTCCCCCTCCCGCGCGCGCTCCCTCCCGACGCCAGCTGCCCGCATTCATGCCGCTGTAGAGCGCGCTGCTCCGCATTGAAGATGGCTAAGGGCGGACGCGACCTCTCACTGCCTCCGCCATTGAAGCGGCGCGCCAGCCGAGGGCGCCGCCCGCTGCACGCCCGGCTGAACACGCCTCCTCGTCTCATTCATACACCTCCATTAACCCACGCGTGGAAGCCGAGAAATCTACTCCGGCCACACGTCCGTTCAGGAGCGGGCCGGCATTAAACGCCACGCTGGCCGAGCTCCTCCTGTTCGCCCTCTATTTAAACGATGGCATGCGCCGGGCAAGAATCACACCCCTCCGTCGCTCCCCCATCTCCTCCTTCACCATTTTCTCCACCATTTCGATGGCATCCAACGGGCAAGAAGAGGAGTTCTCTGGCATAAAAGCCGGCATGGTGGCCCGCCGAGCCCGGCGGATACGACGAGCCAGCTCGTTGCTCCACCTCCCTCCCCTAGCACTACAAAAAAAGCACTTTCATGATGATACGTGTTTGTCACAGTAGGTCACGTTTTCTGTCATGCATGTACATCCATGACGATTTTATGACAGAATCAAGATAGTCATACATGTGATGTCGTAGAAGTGTTCCATGACAATACTCAAATTATCATCACGGAAGTGTTCACTTCCATAACGATAAATGATGCATGGAAGTGCTTTCATCAAGGGTAACCGACACGCGGCATCCACCGTAACGGGTCGCCGTTAAGCTATCGGGTCCGGTTTTGATCCGATAACCCATTAACAGCAATGACCAATGGCGATTTTCCACGTGTAAAATTCTCATTGGCCGGAGGAAACACGTGTCGGCTCCGCGATGGGCCAGATGTAGTCAGTCCAATGGAGGAGACGTGCCTATGATACGTCGACATGTGGTGGGGCCCAACAGAGGCCCATTGTGACACCCTGGATTTTGGCCCTTTCTTTTTCTTTTGATTTTCTAAGGATTTTGCTTGAGATTTCTTTTTTCGTGGCTCCGTGGGCTTGAAACCTGAGGAGATCACCTTTGATTCCTCTCCCAAGTGGCTTGTCATCCTCAAAACCATCTCAAGACCTTGTCATGTTCATCTTAGCCCAATCCCAATATTATTTTTATTGGGAACATTCCTTTTTCTATTAAAGGAATAACCCTATTTGCCCTAGGTTGTGAAGCAACCTATATTTCTCTCTTCCAAAAAATTCCCAAATAATTCTCATAATTTCTTTGGGTCATATATTGCTCAAATATGCCCAAACCTTCCTGTCCTAGCCCAAAAATAATTCCCCAATATTTATTCTTCATTTCTGTCCACTATGGTTTTCTGTGAAGGAAGTGCCACCTATCCTTTCTTGATTGCTCCCAAACTTTTTGGGCATGATATGTCATCCAAATTATTGCTCCATGCCAAAATTCAGCTCCATTTGCCTAGTGAATCTTCCTCAGCAATTTTTCAAAGTTTCTGTCAAATAGAAGCCATTGTGAAGGAAGTACTAGCTAGGGGTACCCAAATGAGTTGAAATTTTTCACACTCCTTCATGTGCTCATATTATCACACTCCTCCAATTTTCATCTCCATCCAGTCATCTATGTGAGCACAGGATCAAATCTTTGATTCTGGCAATATTTTCAGGTTGTGAAGCAAGTATATTTTATTTTGCTTCATTAATTCTGAAAATTTACCAGATCATGCTCCTACCTATGTCACTTCTATCCACAAAATTTGGGATCATTTAAGCAATCCATGTACTCACCAATATTATCTCAAGTTTCTGGATAGAGAGGATAGCTGTGAAGGAAGTACTATTTTGGAAAGTCCAAATGGTATGAAATTTCTACAGCATCCTTATATGCCCAAAATATCACACTTTGCCAAGTTTCAGCCTAATCCAACACTCCCAGTGAGTGCTGCTTCTTGATCTTGATTCTGGACCAGATTTGGCAGTTGCAAAGCAACTATGCTAAATACTTGTCCAAATGATCTCATAATTAACAGGACTGTAGTCCTTCTCACCCTAAAACTCCCAGACATCAGCTATGTCCCTTATCACTTCTCTGTTCTGCGCCCGTGTCGGGGAAGAAGGAGGAGAGGAAGGAGAGAGAGTCAGAGGTGGGTCCCTCACGTCAGCGACCCAGGCGCCCGGCCCCGCCACTGCCACGCTGGATAAGTGGAAGCGCAGTTTACAGAATACGTTTTCGAAGTTGGAAAGCATATTTCGGTTTAACTGTGGCTGAAATTGCGCTTTCCTTTATAAGAAACGTATTTCAGCCGAGTGCGCTTTCAGTTCAACCGCCAGGGGCTTGTCTGTAAAAAAATGTTTTATAGATTAGTCCCTGCTGTTCCAACTCTCGTATCTCCGCAAACGTAACTCCGATTGAGGTGAATCCAACGCCTACTTCTTCATCTCGTCGAGCTTGTCATGTTGGTACCATTTTCATAATGTTTTCACACAGTAAAAATGACCATATTGCCCTTTCCCGTAAACAGCCCCTTCGGGAGAGAACTGTTTCCGCCGAATCTTTCCGCAATCCTTCCGCACTTCTTCCCGGTGACCTCTTCTTTCCCAGGCAAGCCACGATAGCCACTTGCATGATGGATTTGCAGTAGCCATGGTTTTCAACTTGAATATTTAAATATTGCGTGCCGGTTAAAATTTTGTGAATGCTTTATATATGCTCGTGAATCCATGCTTATCCTTATGATATGGTCATTTTGCTTCGGTTGTTTACATAGTTACTTGCTAGTATTATTATCATGTTCTTTTATGGTAAATACTTCCGATGCTAGTGGTCATGCTATGTCCTTATGTAGTGTTGTTATTGTGTTATTCATTACTATGCCATGTTCAGGTGCATCCAGTAGGGTAAATGATTTGTTGTTGCTGATATGTTAAATAGTGATGTGGTTCATCCATGCTCATGTTGATATCATGCTCATACGCATTGTTATTTCATCATGTTATTATGACTCAACTCATTACATTCAAGTTAAACCGGACATTAATCGAACTTGAACACCTGTTGGCTGAGTCATAGTGCCATCGAAATCGAACTGACCACACTTGCTTTATGTGGGCTCCTAATTGGGTCTATTGTCGTGCCTCTCGCCGGTGCCTCCAACTAGGGAAGGTTATGGGCGCGCGCTACCCTGATCAGGTAGGCGGACATAAGCCTTGTGTGCCTGTGTTTGGTATTGAGATCTCATGTCCCCGTTTGGGACGATTGTTTTGCCACGACGGTGGCCGTTGGATGTCCGGAGTGGCATCGGGGCCACCCATGACTTAGCCCAAAGGGGAGTTGGTCGGAGTGGCCGGGAGAGTGTCATGGCAATATATCGGTTTTGTCGGAACGCCGTTGGTCCACCCGAATGGGAGTGCGAGGCCATGGGTTCCGTGGTGTGGGTGCAGTGTGCTAACCTCTGCAGAGTGTGTTTAATCTATCGATAGCCGCGCCCGCGGATATGGGCCCAGTTCGTAGTAGTTCACACTATGGGTCAACAGTAATAAAAACCTGACTAATAAACAAACCCGGTTCGATGAGGAAAGAAGTTGGTTGATCTTTATGTGATCACGGGAGGATCACGAGGGTATTCTTGATATTGTTGAGGTGATCTTGTGAGGATCCCGATGGTATTCTTGATAACGGTTGAAGTGATCCCGTGACCATTATGGTAAGTAAGAGTGGCATATATTTGGTGGTTACGCGGTAACCCCGAACAGAGTAAGTGATATTTGTAGCATGTTGCATGCTAGTACCATCATTGTTCATGTCTCGAGTAATATGTTCATGCCATGTTGATAATGTTCTAGCGGTATCATGTTCATCTTGTACATGCCATGTTGTTCTAGTTGTATCATGCTCATGCTTGTTTAACTTGTAAATGCCATGCTGTTGTTTGTCTTGATTGCTTCTGGTTGTTGTGAGCTTGCAAGTACATTCAATGTACTGACCTGGCGTGTCATGCCAGTTTGCAGGTCATGCTTTGTCTGCTTACTTGTTTGCCGTGGATCCCTTGTTGGCGAGCTAGGATAAGCGTTCCAGCCAGAGTCCCTGTGGAGTGGAGTCCATCATCGTCATCGTTGTTCCGCTACTATGAGTTGTTCTGCTGCTAGCATAGAGCAACCTTGGCAGACGTAGCGTCGTCGTGCCGATGTAATTCCTGGTTATATCGGAACCCTTGTATCCCCGAGTATTTGTAAAAAAGAGCTGATTTGTTCTATGCCAGCAGTGTCGTATTCCAGAAGACTTGTCTCTGGGCTGGAATACGGGGCGTTCCGGTTTCCTCTGAGAGGTGCCACAACGGTTGGTATCAGAGCAGGTCTGGCTGTAGGACGCCCTAGTCCGCACAAACATTAGAAAACGGTAATATAGAGTCTTGTTAGTATGCTGCATTTGATTGTTGCATTTGTTCGTCGCATAGCATGCATATAGACTCATTATCTAGTCACTAACGATTGATCTTGTGAGTGTAGGTGGCATCGGTTTCGATCCACTACCTGCACCCTCATTCCTTGCATACCTGCTCTTCGGTGTTTGGCGTCATCTCTGTCCCAGCGGAGTGATGCCAAGTGAAAGATCGTGGATGTCGCCTAGAGGGGGGTGAATAGGCGCTTTAAAATAATTACGGTTTAGGCTTGAACAAATGCGGAATAAACCTAGCGGTTAATTTGTCAAGCACAAAACCTACAACAACTAGGCTCACCTATGTGCACCAACAACTTATGCTAAGCAAGATAAACTACTAGGTGATAGCAAGATATATGACAAGAAACAATATGGCTATCACAAAGTAAAGTGCATAAGTAAAGGGCTCGGGTAAGAGATAACCGAGGCACGCGGAGACGATGATGTATCCCGAAGTTCACACCCTTGCGGATGCTAATCTCCATTTGGAGCGATGTGGAGGCACAATGCTCCCCAAGAAGCCACTAGGGCCACCGTAATCTCCTCACGCCCTCGCACAATGCAAGATGCTGTGATTCCACTAAGGGACCCTTGAGGGCGGTCACCGAACCCGTTCAAATGGCAACCCTTGGGGGCGGTCACCTAACCCGTACACTTTGGCAACCCTTGGGGGCGGTCACCGGAACCCGTCAAATTGCTCGGGGCAATCTCCACAACCTAATTGGAGACCCCGACGCTTGCCCGGAGCTTTACACCACAGTGATTAAGCTCCGAACACCAACAACCGTCTAGGGTGCCCAAGCACCCAAGAGGAACAAGCTCAAGGGTACCAAGCACCCAAGAGTAATAAGCTACTCAACTTCACTTCCACGTATCACCGTGGAGAACTCAAACCGATGCACCAAATGCAATGGCAAGGGCACACGGATTGCCCAAGTCCTTCTCTCCCAAATCCCACCGAAGCAACTAATGCTAGGGAGGAAAATGAGAGAAAGAACAAGAAGGAGAACACCAAGAACTCCAAGATCTAGATCCAAGGGGTTCCCCTCACATAGAGGAGAAAGTGATTGGTGGAAATGTGGATCTAGATCTCCTCTCTCTTTTCCCCCAAAAACTAGCAAGAATCCATGGAGGGATTGAGAGATAGCAAGCTCGAAGAAGGTCAACAATGGGGGAAGAACACGAGCTCCAAGGATAAGGTTCATTGGGGAAGAAGACCCCCTTTTATAGGTGGGAAAAAATCCAACCGTTATGCTCACAGCCCGCACAGAGCGGTACTACAGCTCATGGGAGTGGTACTACTGCTAGGGCGGTGGAAGCACTTTGAAAAACAACAGCGAGGAGGCAAAAGGCCGGTAGAACCGCTGGAGCGGTACTACCGCTCGTCCTCACGGTACTATCGCTAGGGGTAGCGGTACTACTGCTTGCGAGCGGTACTAAAAAAATACATCTGTGCCTACCACCGCTGGACTTAAGACGAGTTTTTGGTCCGGAGCAGAAGTAGCCACGGAAGTAGCCACGGTAGTACCGCTCCCAAGAGAGGTAGTAAAAAATTACATCCCCTCCAAGCGGTAGTACCGCTCCCATGAGCGGTAGTACCGCTGCAGCCTTTTTAAGGACACCAAAACTGACACAACTTCTGCAAACGGACTCCGAATTCAATGAAACCAAGTTTGTTGGAAAGCTAGCGACAAGGGCTAACACAATCTTGATAGAAATAACAATAAGAAGGAAATTAGAAAAGGCCCATAAGAAAAAGGTGAGAACCCTTCCTCGAATAAGACCGATAAAACCTCCAACACCGAAAACGCAATAGAAGAAGCATGTGAACTCCGTTTTCGATGAACTCGAGCTTGTCAAGAAGATGACCATAAGCTCCAAATCTCACAAGGAGAAAACCAAACAAGAACCAAGAAAGATGATGCAAGCATGCAATGGTTTGAGCTCTCTACGAACGATACAATCAAGCTACTCACTTGAGAGCCCCCCTTGATAGTACGACAATCGATCCTATAACCCGGTCTCCAAACTACCACCATGAGACCGGTAAAATAGAGAACCTATCAAGGCCAAACCTTTGCCTTGCACAAAGTCCACTTGAGCTAGATGTAGACGATCTTGACTTCCTCAAGTAGGACCACCTTTCTTGATTGCGTTGGCTCGGTGAAGACTAGTAGATTGCTCCCCCATACTCCACTATGGGTGAGCCACTCTTCGGCACATCTTCACAAGTCCATTGTCACCACAATGGACGGCAATCTTCAAGCACTTGATCTCTTCGTGATGCATCACTTGAACGTGCACACCGCAACCTAACCCCACAAAGAACTCTCACGAAGACCATGGGTTAGTACACAAAGCGTAATTGACAATGCTTACCATACCATGGGATCACTTGATCCCTCTCGGTACATCTTCTACGCTTTGTGTGTTGATCAACTTGATTCACTCTTTGACTTAGTCTTGATCAACCTCTCACATGACCAATCTTTAGGTAATTCCTTGAATAGCACCTTGGTCATCACAAACTCTCCTTGAAACCAACAAATGGACTCCAAGAAAAGCCTATGGACAAATCCTTCAAATATAACTCAAGGCAACCATTAGTCCATAGAGATTGTCATTAATTACCAAAACCAAACATGGGGGCACCGCATGTTCTTTCAATCTCCCCCATTTTGGTAATTGATGACAATCACTTTCAAGAGAGTTTATATAAGGAAATATGCAGAGAGTTTATATAAGGAAATATGCATCACCATGCAATGCAAAGCAAGAAGAAACAACTCTCTAATATTCTCCACAAAAACTCTCTGAAACTTCTCCCCCATTGGCATCGATTACCAAAATGGGAGAAAAGCTTAGAAGGCCCATATAAATTGTGTTCCTCCATAAATTTTGTATTTCTCAACAAGAGAGTGGAATGCAATACACATATCCAACGGTAAATACTTGGAGGAAGACAAACTATATTGAGGCCCAGAGATTGCAAAAGAATGATATGCCACAAAGACATAACAAAGAGAGAAACAAGCAATCACGCAATCAAAAGATACCAATTGAATCAAGCTATCAAAAGATACCAATTGCACCAACTAGACCAATGATCCTATGTGCCACATGAATAAAAGATATTATGATATGAGCAAAGGAGTGTTCTAGAGAAACTAGAGAAGCTCCCCATGATTTGTGCACAATTTAGTTTTGTAATTGGATACAACGAGCACAAAATAGGATCGTCACTCCCCCAAGATCAATAGAACCTCACGACAAGTGCAAGAGAGCAATGGAGTGTTCTAAAGACACTAGTGAAGCTCCCCATGATTTGTGCACTCCTTACAATATTTGCATTAGGATACCAAGTGCACAAAATAGGATCATCACTCCCCGAAAATCAATAGAAACTCACAACAAGTGCAAGTGAGCATGTAGGAAACAAAGCCTAGCACTTGCAACAAACAAATGGTTGAGCAACATATAAAAGAGGCAACTTAAGAGTAGGCTCAACCAAAATGATGTGTGTGAGCCATGGCAAAGCACTTGAGAAGACTAATGTAAGGGTGAGCATTAAGCATCAACATAGTCTTGAATAGTGGAGATACAAGGTGCATGACATGTCCTTCCCACACACACCAAGCAAATGGGTTCACAAGCACACTAAATATGCAAAATGAATAACCAACACTTGTGACAACCCATGGTGAAGAAATAAAATGATAGCTTTGTCAAGAGGATGGATACCAAACGAAATGGCAAAAGCCTCATCAAGACAAGCAAGAGAAAAAATATCTTCACCACAACAAAGTGCATCAAGATGCAACGATATAAGATCCGCACTCAAGACACACACCTTCAAGGAGCCACCAAGGAAATAATACAAGAAGGAAAAGGTGGACGTGAAAGAAAGGGATATCAACTAGATATGCAACTTCTCTCAAGTGTATAAGATTCTAGGTAGATGAAGATCATGATGATATCAATCCACAAAGAAGGATGCACACACGAAATGGTTACAAAAAGGAAGGAATAAGATATCCACATGGAAGTCATAAATATACCAATAAGATATTTGCTTGAAGACATAGCACATGGCTAGATATGGTCTTATTGTATATAAATGAGTTCCAACCACACAAGCATCAAAGACATCACAACTAGCAACAAGAGATCATTGTTGGGATGCTTTGAGAAAGGAAACAAGTATCACAAGAAAGAATGAATTACATGCCATGATACAACCTACACAAGGTTGATGCAAGAAATGTGTGCATGAAGTAGATGATGATACTTGTTACCGAGATACCATTGGAAGGATGTAGTAGATACCAATTGAAGGTAGATAGTAGTTCATTGATCATCCTAGCTTGACTCCAATAAGCACATGGTGACAACACCTTCCTTGTGAGTGAGCCGAGCATCCAATGCATCTCCAAATGTTCCTAGAAGAACAACACAAACTAAACGGTACCCGAACTCATTGGGACCAAATAGTTAGAAACACCAATACATAGGACAGACTCCGCATAAATATGTGCATATAGATATATGAAAATGAATTTCATGCACATCTCATCCAAATTGAGACTAGGTGGAGTTTCCCTTATATATTGGGTCAAAGAAAGAAAGCATGCCAAAGAAAATACATGAAGTAAATATGCATGCTCAAAACTTTCAAGAACCGATACCAAATGAAAAAGAAATGCCAAGTGAAAAAGGATACCAAATGGAGAAATCATCACTTGGAAGATATCATTAAAGATACATCAAGGAATGAGATATCCATTGAAACACGCAAAAAGAAGGATATCGAACTCCCTAAAGAGAGGATGGTTCCAAACAAACCATGCCCTCTACAAAGTTTCATGATGGCACAAAGTACCAAAAAGAAACGGCTTGCCTTCCACCAAAACACACTTGATAAGGATCACAAGAAGAGTGTTCTAAAGAAAATAGGATAGCTCCCCCACAAGTTGTGTATTATAGAGAATTTGCATTTGAATACAAAATGCACAAGGTGGGATCACCACTTTCACTATACTAGAAAACACTAGACAAGAACAAGAAATTAACAAGATCCACAAGTGGTATGGAAGACAATGGGAGTTGACACAATCCTTGGCAAGAGATAAGGCAAATAAAAACAAAAGCCAATGTAAAGATGATCAATAAATTCTACCACACATAAGTGAGTACCAATTGTCAAAAGACAAGAAGTATTTGGAAATAATTCCCGGTGGTAGATAACAAGGATATCCAACATCATCTTCACAACAAACACAAGCAAATTGCAACTTGTAGAGCTAACATGTCACCTAGGAACAAGATAATTAATAATATCAACTCTAAGTGACAATATCTCAAATGTACACATTTTCTAGGCTTGTAATATGCACATAGCATATTACTCCCCCATAATGTGATACCAAGGAAAACTTAACAAGAGGCAATAAGAGTATCCAACAAGAGATAATTAATGGACTTTTTAGAATTTGAATTTCTCATGAGAGACATACCACCTAGCGACTAGATAATCTTGTAATATCAATACTCGATGGTATTTCTCATGTACACACATTTATAGGATTGTGAGGTGCACAAAGCACATCACTCCCCCAAAATGGGATGTTCCATTAATCTCTCACACGAGCCAACTATGATACAAACAAGAAGCATAAAGGCTCAACGCACGACACACACGTACATGCTGTGCAAACCAACACACACATACTTGATTGCTCAAGATAAGCAAGTTGGAAGCACAACATATACAAATACATGCATGGTACAAAACCAAAACATGCGAAAGGGGCAAGTAACTTTCAATGTAAACAATTTAAGCACAAGTTACCGCAAGGAGGAACATTGGATATAAGATAGAAACTTGATAATCCGAATGACTTGGCTTGAGACAATATGAATGATGAAGACCCCTTAACTCTTCATAATGTAGCCAAGTCTCCAATGCCCTCCAACAACACCTATTGATCAAGTTTGAGCTTGGTGGTCCCCAACCAAGTTGGGTCCTAAGAGGTTAGTCACAATAGGCTTGGCTACCCAAATGGTTCTTTTCTTGACACCACTTTGAGTACCAACAAACTTGGCAAACACATTACCAACCTTATCCTTCCCAAGAGAACAGATATCATCAATAATAATTGGGTTGGATAAGTTACCACTAGTGCATGAAGAAGCGACGTGACCTTTCTCACGACATAAGTAGCAACGTCTACTCTTCACATTCTTCTCACTTGATTTCTCAACAAGAGAAGCATTAACTTGAGTCTTCTTGGGAAGTGGCCTTTCTTCAACTTGAGGTTGAGCATGAGATTGAACTTGTGGCCTCTTCCCTTGTTGCTTGTCACTAATGGCCTTCTTCTTCAATGGGCAAGATCTAGCATGATGCCCTTCAATTTTGCACTTGAAGCAAATAATCTTGGCTGAATTCTTGAGTTGTTCTTGGCCCTTCTTCTTGTTTCCCTTGGACTTCTTCTTCTTATTGGAGTTGAATCCAAGTCCACCTTTGTCATTGGGGGATTTTTGCACACTCAAGATATTGTTGAGTGTGGACTTCCCTTCATGACACTTTTGCAAGTCAATCTTCAAGGAAGTGATCTGGGCCTTGAGCTCTTTGATTTCCTCTACATGGTTAGTATCAACACAAGTACTAGAGGAAGTGTAAGCTTTACTGTTAGAGAAACAAGGCAAGGAAAGTAATTCATCACAAGATGTACCAACATTGTGAGTAGATGAATTACAAGGACTAGCACATGGCAATTTGGCATTTTGACTAGTAGTGCTAATACCCACATGAGACTCACTAGATGTTACCTTAGTGATCGTAGCCTCATGAGCTATCTTTAGCACATTATGGGATATAAGAAGATCATCATGAGAGCTTGTGAGCCTTACATGACTTTCTTCTAATTTCCCATAATTGCTAGATAGCAACTCAAGTTGAGCCCTTAGCTCAACATTTTCCTTCAAAATGGATGCTTCACTAGAAATAGAGTTAGTAGCACAAGCATCATCATTAACAACAAGAGGAGAAGGCAACTTGGCAAGCCCTTTAGAATAAGAAGCTTTAAGTTGAGCATGAGACTCGGTGAGTTTGATGAGCTCACTCTTAATTACCCTTGAGCCATTTTTGAGGTGCTTAAAGTCCTCAAGGAGTTTACCATGAGCAACTTCAAGCTTAGCAATTTTATTTTTGAAATCATTAGCCACCTCGAGAGCTCTATCACGGGATTCCTTTATTCTAGATAATTCTAGAGCAAAGGTTACCTCAAGAGATTCCTTGGTGGTTTGTTCAAGTTCAAGAGCTTGAGAGAGGTCCACAATCTCATTAGCGTAATCACGCTCATGACCTTCCATTTTATCAATGGTGACCTCATGCTCCTCGAGATTAGATTCCAACTCCTCAATGTATTTCTTGCCCTCAATGGCAATGGACATGATTTCCATGAAGTTGGAACGAGCAATTTTATTTTTATGAAGAGCTTTAAAAATAATTTCCCCCTTAATTTTTAAGGAAGCAACATTATCATTATCCTCATCATCATTAGCATTAACAACATCATCAAGAGACATATTGGGGTTCAAAGTAGAAGATACCTTTGAAGCCCTAGCCATAAGGCAACAAGCAATAGATGATGTAGGATCCCTTGAGACACCATTCAAGACCACATCTTGTTCCATGGAGTGTTGAGTTTCCTCTACATTGTTAGTACAACAACTAGAGGAAATACATGCATTTTTTATCATGGCAACAAGATATAGCAAGCATATCATCATGAGATTTAGTCAAGCCATTTCTACATGATATGCACGGACTATCAACACTAGCATGTGAAACATGTAAGGTGCTCAAGGTGTTAAAGTCCAAAGAAGGAGCATTGCAATAAGATAGTGATGAAGGATCATCAATAATAAGCCCACTATCATCATTGCAATGACCAACACTACTCACCATATCATTACCCTGTGGCAAACCACATGTAGGTGAAGTAGAAGAAGTTGAGAACACAACACGGCCGGAGGTGGAGGGAGAACAATCATCCCCACAAATCTTGGACACACCATATTTATCTTGAAGCTTTGTCCACAACTCATGAGCATCCCGAAACGGCATGAGTTGAAATATAACTACATTGCTCAAAGCATCGAAAAGCACATTAGAAGCTTGAGCATTGAGATAAGAGTTTTTCTCATCCTCTAAAGATAATCTTTGGGGATCCTTCGGAGGAGAAAAACCCATATCTACAATTCGCTCTAAATTTGGGTCCATGACCCTAAAGAGATTAAGCATGCGAATTACCCAAACATCAAAATTTGTGCCATCGAAACTAAGAGTGTCAGAGAATCCTAATCCCCTAGTCGACATCTTTACTCTCTAGGTGGTTAAGCCTAATAAAGAGAGATGAGGCTCTGATACCAATTGAAAGATCGTGGATGTCGCCTAGAGGGGGGGTGAATAGGCGCTTTAAAATAATTACGGTTTAGGCTTGAACAAATGCGGAATAAACCTAGAGGTTAATTTGTCAAGCACAAAACCTACAACAACTAGGCTCACCTATGTGCACCGACAACTTATGCTAAGCAAGATAAACTACTAGGTGATAGCAAGATATATGACAAGAAACAATATGGCTATCACAAAGTAAAGTGCATAAGTAAAGGGCTCGGGTAAGAGATAACCGAGGCACGCGGAGACGACGATGTATCCCGAAGTTCACACCCTTGCGGATGCTAATCTCCGTTTGGAGTGGTGTGGAGGCACAATGCTCCCCAAGAAGCCACTAGGGCCACCGTAATCTCCTCACGCCCTCGCACAATGCAAGATGCCGTGATTCCACTAAGGGACCCTTGAGGGCGGTTACCAAACCCGTACAAATGGCAACCCTTGGGGGCGATCACCGAACCTGTACACTTTGGCAACCCTTGGGGGCGGTCACCGGAACCCGTCAAATTGCTCGGGGCGATCTCCACAACCTAATTGGAGACCCCGACGCTTGCCCGGAGCTTTACACCACAATGATTAAGCTCCGAACACCAACAACTGTCTAGGGCGCCCAAGCACCCAAGAGGAACAAGCTCAAGGGTACCAAGCACCCAAGAGTAATAAGCTACTCAACTTCACTTCCACGTATCACCGTGGAGAACTCAAACCGATGCACCAAATGCAATGGCAAGGGCACACGGAGTGCCCAAGTCCTTCTTTCCCAAATCCCACCGAAGCAACTAATGCTAGGGAGGAAAATGAGAGGAAGAACAAGAAGGAGAACACCAAGAACTCCAAGATCTAGATCCAAGGGGTTCCCCTCACATAGAGGAGAAAGTGATTGGTGGAAATGTGGATCTAGATCTCCTCTCTCTTTCCCCCCAAAAACTAGCAAGAATCCATGGGGGATTGAGAGATAGCAAGCTCGAAGAAGGTCAACAATGGGGGAAGAACACGAGCTCCAAGGATAAGGTTCATTGGGGAAGAAGACCCCCTTTTATGGGTGGGGAAAAATCCAACCGTTATGCTCACAGCCCGCACAGAGCGGTACTACAGCTCATGGGAGCGGTACTACAGCTCATGGGAGCGGTACTACCGCTAGGGCGGTGGAAGCCCTTTGAAAAACAACAGCGAGGAGGCAAAAGGCCGGTAGAACCGCTGGAGCGGTACTACCGCTCGTCCTCACGGTACTACCGCTAGGGGTAGCGGTACTACTGCTTGCGAGCGGTACTAAAAAAATACATCCGTGCCTACCATCGCTGGACTTAAGACGAATTTTTGGTCCGGAGCGGAAGTAGCCACGAAAGTAGCCGCGGTAGTACCACTCCAAGCGGTAGTACCGCTCCCAAGAGCGATAGTAAAAAATTACATCCCCTCCAAGCGGTAGTACCGCTCCCATGAGGGGTAGTACCGCTGCAGCCTTTTTAAGGACACCAAAACTGACACAACTTCTGCAAACGGACTCCGAATTCAACGAAACCAAGTTTGTTGGAAAGCTAGCGACAAGGGCTAACACAATCTTGATAGAAATAACAATAAGAAGGAAATTAGAAAATGCACATAAGAAAAAGGTGAGAACCCTTCCTCGAATAAGACCGGTAAAACCTCCAACACCGAAAACGCAATAGAAGAAGCATGTGAACTCCGTTTTCGATGAACTCGAGCTTGTCAAGAAGATGACCATAAGCTCCAAATCTCACAAGGAGAAAACCAAACAAGAACCAAGAAAGATGATGCAAGCATGCAATGGTTTGAGCTCTCTACGAACGATACGATCAAGCTACTCACTTGAGAGCCCCCCTTGATAGTACGGCAATCGATCCTATAACCCGGTCTCCAAACTACCACCATGAGACCGGTAAAATAGAGAACCTATCAAGGCCAAACCTTTGCCTTGCACAAAGTCCACTTGAGCTAGATGTAGGTGATCTTGACTTCCTCAAGTAGGACCACCTTTCTTGATTGCGCTGGCTCGATGAAGACTAGTAGATTGCTCCCCCATACTCCACTATGGGTGAGCCACTCTTCGGCACATCTTCACAAGTCCATTGTCACCATAATGGACGGCAATCTTCAAGCACTTGATCTCTTCGTGATGCATCACTTGAACATGCACACCGCAACCTAACCCCACAAAGAACTCTCACGAAGACCATGGGTTAGTACACAAAGCGTAATTGGCAATGCTTACCATACCATGGGATCACTTGATCCCTCTCGGTACATCTTCTACGCTTTGTGTGTTGATCAACTTGATTCACTCTTTGACTTAGTCTTGATCAACCTCTCACATGACCAATCTTTAGGTAATTCCTTGAATAGCACCTTGGTCATCACAAACTCTCCTTGAAACCAACAAATGGACTCCAAGAAAAGCGTATGGAAAAATCCTTCAAATATAACTCAAGGCAACCATTAGTCCATAGAGATTGTCATTAATTACCAAAACCAAACATGGGGGCACCGCACGTTCTTTCACCGAGGTACCAAGTGTTCCAGACACCAGTTGCGGGTATCGCATCCTTATCCTTCCAACAGTCACCCCTACCTTTTCGGTGATAGCCATGTTTCTATCCTGAATCGTGCCATTCATCTCGCCGTGATGGCAACCCTTACTGATCTCTGCTATCAGAAAAGGGCAATGTTAGCAGGCCTTGTTTTTCACCTCTACCCTACCCTGTCACACCATTCTTTGGACGTGTGCGGTTCCCTTCCGTACGCTTGATGATGGTGTGATCGTGACCTCCGTGTCCGCCTAGATGCGACCGATGTTAAGCCAGTGATTGGTGTAGCCTTGTTTACACCAACTCCTTCCACACGAGAATTCACTTTCGTGCACACCGCCACAGCATAATAGATTGCAATACCGGAGTTTCCACGAGATTTGTGTGCTTAGGTATGCATGAATATTATTGTTGTGAGTAGTAGTAATATGTGGTGTTGCTTGAATATGATATTATTTGTATGCTTTGTGTGCTTTTGTTTTAGTCGTTTCTTTTGCTTATTTCTTTGGGCCCTTGGTGTTGCATTACTTTTCCCTTATTAAAGTTGCTCGTCCACCAACACCGGACCCGAAGAATCAGCAATGAGTTCAAATATTTGGAAACTCAGCTAAACAGAATGGAATTCTCAGCCGACTGCAGTGAAATGGGAAATATCTGATCTTGATGCTGATAATCAAGTTTACATTAGTGTGCCCTCCTCACAACAGTACTGATAATCAAGTATACATCAGTGTGCAATTTTCACAGCAGTAATGATGGAATCAGCCAGAAGACAGCTTTGGGTGCAAGACCAACAGTATATTATCAGTCAAAGGTATGGTTTATATACAAGGTTGATTCTGTTATGAGTAAAATTTGAAATGTGCTATACCCCGGAAGCAAGTCAGAATGTACTATGAATTCAGTGTTCCGCAAGAAGGATAGTCGAACAATTTTTTTCATATGAGTAATCGACAGCAGAAATATTAAAGGGTATATATATGGCAGTCAGTCAGCATACCACAGTAAACAGCTTCTGGTGTAAGCAACACAGTCTTCCCTCGCAAGCTACCCGAGAAGCTTCCAATGCAAGATTCCTCTATCTTCTTGGGCACGATAGGTGGATGACTCCCTGGGTAAGATACTCTGCCTTCTTCGGTACGCCACCGCAAAAGCTTCCGGCACAAGGTACCGAGTCTTCCCCAGCAAGTCTTTAAGGGGGGAAGCTTCTGAAGTACGGTGCCCAGTCTTCCTCAGCACGATACTTTCGATGGTTTCCAACACAAGCTGTCCAATCTTCCTCAGTACGGCACTGGTACAAGGTATTACATAGTGAGTTGACAGCATATGGCAGCGCATCTCAAAAATCAGATCCACAATAGTTTGGTCAGGAACACAAGCAAATCTGGACACAAGTGTCTCTCCCGGGAACCAAATGCTCAGCTACACATGCTTTCATTGTGAGCATACAACCAAGGTCTTGCAAGTCACTCGAACAATGATGTAAATGGAATCTGACAAAACATGAGTATTGTTAAAAGAAGGAGGCCAGTTATACACCTCAGTGTGACAAAGGACTATAAAGATTGACGACAACAGTGAGCTCTGTACAGGTACCTGTGAGCTGGTATATGATCCTGATGAGCCCTTGTCTACTTTTCTCTAGTGACGGCACCACGCCTGTGATCTAAGCTGTTTTTGGCCATCCAGGGTGGATGCCGACTTTATTTCTCTCTATTCAACAACTGTCACGAGTTCTGAGCTGCTTTCTGGCCGTCTCGTACAGCTGTTGAGTTTCTTTTTGTGACAGTGTCCCTATGCTCTAAGATGCTTTTCGGCCGTCTTAGGGAACTGCCACTTTCTTCTTATCAACACGGTCTCATGCTCTGAGCTGCTTTTTGGCCGTCTTGAGCCGTGGTTGAGTTATTTCAGTAATGTCCCAGATCTGAGTTGTAAAGACCGTTCTGGTGGCTACTGATTTATTTGCCGATTTCTTGCAAGGTTTCAGCTGATCATTTCCCTACGGTTAAAACTTGAGAGACGATGAACCTGCCATTTAAATGATGTTACCATGTCAGGAGATGAGGATAAAGGTATGCCTGTCGAAATATTTCCCCTGACAGAACCCATGGTCACACGAAGCATTAAGATATATGGCCAAGCCCTCCACCGTCAGTCAAGTCGGTGGATACTATCGTTATAAGGTAGTACCTCTTTTATGCTGGTCACGACAGGCGACAGTCAAATATTTGGTACGGATTTGATACTCAAGATAGTGGATCTAGTCAAGATGATTCAGAAACTCCGGCGAGAAGTCAGATTTTGCCAGAAGAACAGTTATGATTCACGCCACTGTGTTGAACACGGAGGACATGCATCTAATTAAGCAACCCGATGCCAGGATGAAAAGAATTCGTGCCCATCAAGAAAATTGGTTCACGACTCCATGGAATGTTGTCAGTACTGGATGATACATCCATCGGAAACCACTCACGGACTTGTGAAAAGGGCATATATCTCAGTCACAATAATCCATTGCACCCCAGTTAAGTCAGCAGATATGAAAGAAATTGGAGCCAGTATAAGCATGAACATATGAGGAAAGATCTGTGAAAATATCGGATACGGTGAAGCAAACCACCCCAGAGACACGCAGTCAAGTCATATAAATTTTAGTAGGAACAATCATATAAGGAAAAGGATACCCGAGTTGGAAACGGTTTCCTTAAGTCAGGTATATTCATCTTTGTTCCCTGAGCAACCAAATTTCGAGGACGAGATTTCTTTAAGGGGGAGGGTTTGTGACACCCTGGATTTTGGCCCTTTCTTTTTCTTTTGATTTTCTGAGGATTTTGCTTGAGATTTCTTTTTCCATGGCTCTGTGGGCTTGAAACCTGAGGAGATCACCTTTAATTCCTCTCCCAAGTGGCTTGTCATCCTCAAAACCATCTCAAGACCTTGTCATGTTCATCTTAGCCCAATCCCAATATTATTTTTATTGGGAATATTCCTTTTTCTATTAAAGGAATAACCCTATTTGCCCTAGGTTGTGAAGCAACCTATATTTCTGTCTTCCACAAAATTCCCAAATAATTCTCATAATTTCTTTGGGTCATATATTGCTCAAATATGCCCAAACCTTCCTGTCCTAGCCCAAAAATAATTCCCTAATATTTATTCTTCATTTCTGTCCAGTGTGGTTTTCTGTGAAGGAAGTGCCACCTATCCTTTATTGATTGCTCCCAAACTTTTTGGGCATGCTATTACATCCAAATTATTTCTCCATGCCAAAATTAAGCTCCATTTTCCTAGTGAATCTTCCTCAGAAAATTTTCAAAGTTTCTGTCAAACAGAAGCAATTGTGAAGGAAGTACTATCTAGGAGTACCCAAATGAGTTGAAAATTTTCACACTCCTTCATGTGATCATATTATCACACTCCTGCAATTTTCAGCTCCATCCAGTCATCTATGTCAGCACAGAATCAAATCTTTGATTCTGGCAATATTTTCAGGTTGTGAAGCAAGTATATTTTATATTGCTTCATTAATTCTGAAAATTTACCAGATCATGCTCCTACCTATGTAACTTCTCTACACGAAATTTGGGATCATTTAAGCAATCCATGTACTCACCAATATTATCTCAAGTTTCTGGACAAAGAGGATAGCTGTGAAGGAAGTACTATTTTGGAAAATCCAAATGGTATGAAATTTATACAGCATCCTTATATTCCCAAAATATCACACTTTGCCAAGTTTCAGCCTAATCCAACACTCCCAGTGAGTGCTACTTCTTGATCTTGATTCTGGACCAGATTTGGCAGTTGCAAAGCAACTATGCTAAATACTTGTCCAAATGATCTCATAATTAACAGTACTGTATTCCTTCTCACCCTAAAACTCCCAGACATCATATCTGTCCGTTATCACTTCTCTGTTCACCATAGTTTCATGAAAGAGTTTGCAACAGAAAACTTCAGAGGTCACTTCCAGTCTAACCACAACGTATTTCATCACGACATCACATGTTTTGTAACCTAACTTAGAGAGACTACACACTAGACACGGTTTTCTGGTCAGGGCGCAACCGTGTGAACCAGTTCACGCGGTGACCATGCGGGCGGCATGCCGTTGCGTGCGCTCTGGCAGCTGGACCCCTCTGTTTCGTCCGTTCCCTCGCGCCCTCGACACCTAGCCATGTCCAGGAGGTTCCCCTCGTCGTCCTCTTCTCCCTGTACCCCTCTCCCCCCGGTAGCTCGCTCGCTGGCGCTCGTCGCCGCGTGCCCACGGACGAGCTGTAGCCGGCCGTCGTCTTCCTCCTCTGGCGTCTTCCTCCCCGTGCCCCTCGGCCTCCTCTGCCCCGTGAGCTCCCCCATGTACCCTCTCGTCGCCTACCATCGAGCAAGCTCGCGTGCCCACGCGTCCGCGGCTCCGGCGACGTGTCCCGCGGCCGTGCTCGCCCACCCGCGTCGCCCCGGCTATATATAGGCCTCTCCCGAGCCCTCCGAGCTCACCCACGGCCTCCTCCCCCTCCAAGCACTCCGCCCAGCCTCTCCAATCGCTCCCGGAGTCTCTCCTCGTCTCCCATGGCCGCCGCAGCCGCCGTCGGGCTCCGCTCGAATCCGAGCATCCCCGAGCCCCTCCCCTCCTTCTTTCTCCACCAGAGGCCCCCAACACCGCCCTAGACCTCGCCCCGAAGCCCCTCCACTCACCTACGCCACCGGAGCGTCGTGCCCAATTTCGGTCGAAGGCCACCTCCGTCGGAGTCCAAGCTGCTGTCGCCTCGGTCCTCCTCGGCGGTCGCCGCGTACACCGTTGGATGCGCCACTCCGAGACGAGCTCATCCGTATGCGGAGCACCACGGGAGATGGTCGGAGTCGGCCGGAATCACGCCGGCGCCGGCGACCCCTCTCCCTGCTCTGTGCCCGCGTCGGGGAAGAAGAAGGAGGAGAGAGAGTCAGAGGTGGGGCCCTCACGTCAGCGACCCAGGCGCCCGGCCCCGCCACTGCCACGCTGGATAAGTGGAAGCGCAATTTCAAGAATACGTTTTCGAAGTTGGAAAGCGTATTTCGGTTTAACTGCGGCTGAAATTACGCTTTCCTTTATAAGAAACGTGTTTCAGGCGAGTGCGCTTTCAGTTCAGCCGCCAGGGGCCTGTCTATAAAAAAATGTTTTACAGATTAGTCCCTGGTGTTCCAACTCTCGTATCTCCGCAACCGTAACTCCGATTGAGGTGAATCCAACGCCTACTGCTTCGTCTCGTCGAGCTCGTCATGTTGGTACCATTTTCATAATGTTTTCACACAGTGAAAATGACCATATTGCCCTTGCCCGTAAACAGCCCCTTCGGGAGAGAACTGTTTCCGCCGAATCTTTCCGCAATCCTTCCGCACTTCTTCCCGGTGACCTCTTCTTTCCCAGGCAAGCCACGACAACCACTTGCATGATGGATTTGCAGTAGCCATGGTTTTCAACTTGAATATTTAAATATTGTGTGCCAGTTAAAATTTTGTGAATGCTTTATATATGCTCGTGAATCCATGCTTATCCTTATGATATGGTCATTTTGCTTCGGTTGTTTACATAGTTACTTGCTAGTATTATTATCATGTTCTTTTATGGTAAATACTTCCGATGATAGTGGTCATGCTATGTCCTTATGTAGTGTTGTTATTGTGTTATTCATTACTATGCCATGTTCAGGTGCATCCAGTAGGGTAAATGATTTGTTGTTGCTGATATGTTAAATAGTGATGTGGTTCATCCATGCTCATGTTGATATCATGCTCATATGCATTGTTATTTCATCATGTTATTATGACTCAACTCATTACATTCAAGTTAAACCGGACATTAATCGAACTTGAACACCTGTTGGCTGAGTCATAGTGCCATCGAAATCGAACTGACCAGTGCAGCCACACTTGCTTTATGGGGGCTCCTAACTGGGTCTATTGTCGTGCCTCTCGCCGGTGCCTCCAACTAGGGAAGGTTATGGGTGCGTGCTACCCTGATCAGGTAGGCGGACATAAGCCTTGTGTGCCTGTGTTTGGTATTGAGATCTCATGTCCCCGTTTGGGACGATTGTTTTGCCACGACGGTGGCCATTGGATGTCCGGAGTGGCATCGGGGCCACCCATGACTTAGCCCAAAGGGGAGTTGGTCGGAGTGGCTGGAAGAGTGTCATGGCAATAGATCGGTTTTGTCGAAACGCCGTTGGTCCACCCGAATGGGAGTGCGAGGCCATGGGTTCCGTGGTGTGGGTACAGTGTGCTAACCTCTGCAGAGTGTGTTTAATCTATCGATAGCCGCGCCTGCGGATATGGGCCCAGTTCGTAGTAGGCCACACTATGGGTCAACAGTAATAAAAACCTGACTAATAAACAAACCCGGTTCGATGAGGAAAGAAGTTGGTTGATCTTTATGTGGTCACGGGAGGATCACGAGGGTATTCCTGATATTGATGAGGTGATCTTGTGAGGATCCCGATGGTATTCTTGATAATGGTTGAAGTGATCCCGTGACCATGATGGTAAGTAAGAGTGGCATATATTTGGTGGTTACGCGGTAACCCCGAACAGAGTAAGTGATATTTGTAGCATGTTGCATGCTAGTACCATCATTGTTCATGTCTCAAGTAATATGTTCATGCCATGTTGATAATGTTCTAGCGGTATCATGTTCATATTGTACATGCCATGTTGTTCTAGTTGTATCATGCTCATGCTTGTTTAACTTGTAAATGCCATGCTGTTGTTTGTCTTGATTGCTTCTGGTTGTTGTGAGCTTGCAAGTACATTCAATGTACTGACCTGGAGTGTCATGCCAGTTTGCAGGTCATGCTTTGTCTGCTTACTTGTTTGCCGTGGATCCCTTGTTGGCGAGCTAGGATAAACGTTCCAGCCAGAGTCCCTGCGGAGTGGAGTCCATCATCGTCGTCGTTGTTCCGCTGCTATGAGTTGTTCTGCTGCTAGCATAGAGCAACCTTGGCAGGCGTAGCGTCGCCGTGCCGATGTAATTCCTGGTTATATCGGAACCCTTGTATCCCCGAGTATTTGTAAAAAAGAGCTGATTTGTTCTATGCCAGCAGTGTCGTATTCCAGAAGACTTGTCTCTGGGCTAGAATACGGGGCGTTCCGGTTTCCTCTGAGCCGGGGTGCCACAACGGTTGGTATCAGAGCAGGTCTGGCTATAGGACGCCCTAGTCCGCGCAAATGTTAGAAAACGGTAATATAGAGTCTTGTCAGTATGCTGCATTTGATTGTTGCATTTGTTTGTCACATAGCATGCATATAGACTCATTACTTGGCTATGCTCCATCTTCATCACACAAAGTATTTCATCATGCACAACTCCGATGACAAGCCAAGCAATTGTTTCATACTTTTGGTGTTCTCAAACTTTTTCAACTTTCACGCAATACATGAGCGTGAGCCATGGATATAGCACTATAGGTGGAATAGAATATGGTGATTGTGGAGAAGACAAAAAGGAAGGAGAAAGTCTCACATCAACTAGGCAAATTAATGGGCTATGAAGATGCCCATCAATTGATATCGATGCAAGTGAGTAGGGATTGCCATGCAACGGATGCACTAGAGCTATAAGTGTATGAAAGCTCAAAAAGAAACTAAGTGGGTCTGCATCCAACTTGCTTGCTCATGAAGACCTAGGGCAATTTGAGGAAGCCCATCATTGGAATATACAAGCCAAGTTCTATAATGAAAAATTCCCACTAGTATATGAAAGTGACAAAATAGGGGACTCTCTATCATGAAGAACATGGTGCTATTTCAAAGCACAAATGTGGAAAAGGATAGTAACATTGTCCCTTCTCTCTTTTTCTCTCTTTTTTTTGTTTGGGCTTCTTTGGCCTCTTTTATTTTTTTAAAGTCCGGAGACTCACTACTGCAGGATGCTGCTAACGCAACACTACGATCAGAAACCCTTTGATGAAACTGTGTGTGATGCATTAATCGCAAACGGTGATGTAAAAAAATGTCAAAAAAGATTCAAAACGTTTGCGATGGCGGAGACATCGAACACGGTTCATATTTTAGTTGCGTGTGCGATGCATGGCATACGGTTGATCCATACGAACTGTTTGCGATGAGACAGAACAACAGAAATGGGCAGCCATATCAAGGTGTGTGTGATATACGGCATATAGTTCGCTCAGATGAACTATTTGCTATTAGGGAATGCAACAGAAACGGTTAGCCAGATCAAGGTGTGTGTGATATACCGCATACGGTTCACTCGGACGAATTGTTTTCGATTAGGGAACAGAACAGAAATGGTTCAACTTAACAAGATGTGTGTGATATGCGGCATACAGTTCACATAGATGAACTGATTGCGATGAGCCAAAAGAACACAAATGATTCGTGTAAACAAGATGTGTGTGATACGTGGCAAACATCCCACTCAGATGAACTGTTTGCCATGAGAAATTATAACACAGACGATTACTATAGTTAATTCGTGTGCGATTCTGTGTGTACAAAAAACTTTGAAAAATGCAAACTAGTTGCGTGCAGTGGCTAGGAGTATCGCACACGATGCGTCTGCGAGTACTCGTGTGCGATGATTAGTAAGTTACACATACATTTCCTTATGTTAACACGTGTGTGATAGATAACACGTGGCACCGCATACGGTATTCGGGTTGTGTGCTCCACTTAGTCTTCCCGCGCTCCAGCGAATGCTTCCCGCGCTCCACATTGGTGAATTGTAAAATCCCCGCCTCTTCCCTCATCGATTTCCCGCCACCAGCTAATGGCTTGCTGCATATAACCCAGGCGGCAATGCACCGTCGCGACACTGTGTGCAGATCTAGTCCTCACCCATCTACCATTAGTTATTCCAAGCATGCCAGGCAATGACCAAAGCTTCGACGTTGACCCCTACCTGCATTACATCTTTGTCGAGGAGAACGAGCTGGAGTAGGTCGGGGAGCAAGAGCTTCATCGGCCAGTGCAGGCACCATGGCCCATCGGCAACGATATTGGCGTGACAGTTCTTGGGCGCACAATCGGCATATTGCAGAGGAAGTGTGATGAGCAGTTTGCCATCCACCATGCAAAAGATCCAGAGCTGCTTGGCGGCATGATCGATGACCCACCCGAAGAGCCGCTGTCACCAGTGCTCATTGAGAGCCTGATGCCCCGCAAGGAATGGGCAGAGGACCTCTGCGATTCAGTCAAGACACAGCCAGCCTGCGGCTTCATCATTGCCGGCGGCGGCCGTGTCAACCTCGACCCCGACGATGTGGTGGCTAGGCTCGAGCGCATCCTTGGCGGAGTTGACGTCCCCGACGAAGTAGAACATCGCCAACGTGGTATCTTGAGGATGCAGGTGAGGGACGGAATTTGCTACCAGGCCAGAGACATGGAAATGGAGCGGTTCCGCGGAGATGTCATGCGCGCGATTGCACGCTGTCAAGCTCTTCTGGAAGAGGCCCAGCAGCCCCAAGAGCCTCCCAGCGCCAGCAGCTCCGTAGGCGGAGGCGGGTCGGGACACTTGGAACGAATGGCCGCAAGGGTGCTATGCTGATCATGGAGTCCGAGAAGACCGTCGTCGGAAGGCCGCCAGCTCGGCCTTTTAGCCTATATTTTATTATAATTGTGTGGCGCCCCGCCTGAATACCACTGTAGCAAGACGGTCGTCACGCATACCAGCCCAGGAAATCACTCTGGCATGCGCACTTACAACAAGTATCATGAACACAGGCATTTCTTTTAATGGATATATAAGTCTTACATGAGATATATTACAGAGGTGATGGCAGCGGAAAGGCTCTATCTAAGGCAGCATGGTCCTGGTGCGGCTCCAATCCACAGGGATCTGACTGGGTTACGCTCCTAGCCCGCGAACGCTCTGGCTCCTCGTCGACGGACGACGGATTCTTATGTGAACCTGGCCACATTGAAGGCCGCTGAGTACTTTTGAATGTACTCGCAAGCAAACCAAGCTAACATATACACCAAGCAGAGCAATCCATGGCATTCAAGCACGCATTTGTTATTAGAGCAATATTAATTATCATGACATAGCATACCTATCTAGCATCGTCAAGTCTTAGCAAGTTTATCAGCAATGTAAGTTCTGAAGTAGGATATAGTAAAGTAAAGCATATCAAGTAAATAATCCATACTCCGAACAATATCAGGATCCAATCCAACTCTTTCTGTCATCTGACCATCTCTTTCATAGCCATTCCATGGCTATCATATCATTTTCCTGACACCATCCGATGTCTATGCATCTGCACTACAAGTCTGATAAACTTACTCTCTTCCGGGTTGCCTTACAACCCTCAGAATACTCATGATCCACTAAGTACTTCAGGGCATAAGACGAGTTCTTTCATCATTATTATTACTGTTCCGGTTGACCACCTAGAGAGGTCTGGACGGACTATCCAATACCGTGGACACGGCTATTCGAATAGATTTTACACTCTGCAGAGGTTGCGCACTTTACCCACACCATGGAGCACCTGACCTCGTGATCCCATTCGGGTGGACCAGCGTTGCTCCAACGAAACCTGCCTGACCCATGACTCCTCTACCGTACCACCGACAATCATACCCTCCCAAGGTCATGTCCTGGGTGGCCCCTGTGTCACCTCATGACGCCTACCACCGTCGTGGCCAAACTAAACTGTCCCAAACGGGGACGCCGGCAAATAACTCAACTGGGCTCACAAGGTTATCGTCGCCTACCGGGCCAGGGCAGTGCGCACGCATAACCTTCCCTAGTTGGTGGTATCGATGAAAGAGCACGCGATCAGACCAAGTCAAGGCCGTCCCATACCGGCAAATGTGGTTGCACAAATAAGCCCGGACAGGTGACTCTAGATCAACCGACTAAGTTCATTTAGCAAGCTTAGTGATTCATCACAATAACTTAACATGGTGGTAACTATGTATGAGATAACAACTGTGGAAACATAACCACCTATCTCCATATAAGATCACAATGAGTCATTAGTGAAACAATATTTAAATGGCAAGTTATCAGTTTACAAGTTCTAGCTGTAAGTGAAGACCATCGGAACCCTTGCACAAAATCGGCAAAGAAACCAATAGCCACCAGAACGGTCTTTACAACTTAGATCTGGGACATTACCGGAATAACTCAACCCCGGCTCAGGACGGTGGGAAAGCAGCTCAGAGCATGAGACGGTGTTGATAAGAAGAATGTAGTAGTTCCCTAAGACGGCCGAGAAACAGCTCAGAGCATAGGGTCACTGCTACGGAAAGAAATTCAACAGCTGCCCGAGACGGCCGAAAAATAGCTCAGAACACGGATAGTTGCTGACAAGAGAAATAAAAAGTCGGCATCCACCCCGGACGGCCGGAAACAGCTTAGAACACAGGCGTGGTGCCGTCACCGAAGAAAGTGCAAGCAAGGGTTCGTCAGAGTCACATACAGCTCACTTCTACATAGACAAGCACAAGCATATTAATTTAAACATGCAAGAAATATCACAGAGCAATGCTTTAGGGCATATATCAGATGGTCAGCTTGCTTGGGGTCGAAGAATACTCCGGGAAGAAGTGCGGTGAAGCCGCGGAAGAATTTGCCGGAAAAGTTCTCTCTCGGAGGGGGCTGATAGAAGGCAAGGGCAAAATGGTCATCTCCACTATGTGACCACCTTGTGAAAATGATACCAAAAGAACGGGCTCGACGAGACGAAGAAGTGGGCGTTGGATTCACTTGAATCGGAGTTGCGAGTAAAAAGATGTGAGGGATTGAAGTGGAGGGACCTGTCTGTAAATATTTTATTTACTTATGGGTGCTCGGCTGATTTTCTGTGGAAATGGAGAGAGGCTACTGTGCAGCTGGGCCGGCTCGGGCCGAAAGCGGCGAGAGCCCGAGCGCCAGCCGGGCCGCACAGTGGCTGCTGCTGCTGGGCCGACCCACCCGAAGTGCCACTTAACTGACGTGGCGGGCGGGGCCCGGTCTCGGCCATTGACCGATGGGGCCGTCGTTGACCCCTCCCCTTCTTCCTTCCTACTTCTTCTTCCCCCGACGAGCAGAGCAGAGGAGGCCCGGCCGAGCGGGCGCCGGCCTGCTCCGGCGGCACTGGGCACCTCCGACGGAGCTCCGGGCACCGACGAGTTTGGGAGGGAACGCCACATCCATCCCGGCCAGTCACGGACGTCGAGGGGGCGGAAGCGAGCGTGCATCACGGCGCGGCGGACGGCAGCCTCGGCGATGATGGGATGCGCAGCATGGCTACGGAGGAAAGGGGCCGAGGTTGGGCGGAGCTCCGCCGTGGGCACGGAGGCCGTCTGGTGTGGAAAGGAGGGGCAGGGGAGCTCCGGCTCGCCCGAATTTGGGCGGAGCCCGTGGCGGCCAGGGCGACCAGAAACAAAGAGGGGAATGCTCCGAGGATCGAGCTGCTGCGCGGGGAGGGAGCTAGGAGGGAGCGGAGGAGGCCGCGGTTGCTGGTGGTACTCGGGGATGGCTCGAGCTGGGCTATATATAGCCGGGGCGGCCGAGGCGATCGGGACGGCCACCGTGGCGTCCTTAGCCCCTTACTGGAGCTCCGAGACACGCGGCGGGAAAGGGCGATGTCGGCAGAGGTTCTCAGAGGAGTGGAGGAGCTAGCAGAGGCTTCGGGAGATCTCAGGTTGGAGTTATACGGCGACGACTATGCGGCGACAGTAACGGTACAGCGGCGTTCGTCGCGGCGCGGCGGGGAAGAAACTAGAGGGGGAAACTGCTGGAGGGGGTGTACGTGGGTGCTGTGAGGCTACTAGACATGCTGGGACAAGCTAGAGTTGGCCGAAGGTGACTGCACAGAGACGTCAGAGTGCAAACCGCGGTTTCTGGATGCTTGTTGCATGGTCACCACGGGTACCACACGTCCAGGGCATCCAGGTGTTGTCACACCTTGTCCAACAAGTAGCTTACTGCTCAAATAAGAAGCTATGTGGCTGGGATCAACTGGAAGGCTCTGGGGTGAGGGAGACTTGCTGAAGAAGTCTCTGACAGCAAGGTGTTTGTAGATATTTCTGGAGAAATAGATGGATAAATGGAGTTGGATATTTTTCATAACAGAATAGGGTAGGAAGGAGTATATGCCTGCAAAATTTGAAGTCATTTAGACCCCATTTGCATACACTTCCTTCACAAACCACAAATTGGTCCAGAAACTAGAATTTGGCGCTGTGATCAAATGGCTTGATGAAATGAGTTGAATTTTGGTGGAGGCCAATGATTTGGAAGTATGAAGATACTGGAAAAGTTTCAGCTCATTTGGAAATGCAAAGTGGTACTTCCTTCACAGCACTTCCAAATGAACAGAAACTTGAGAAAAATGCTCTGGATTAATGGATAGAGGGATTGAGCTGATTTTTGGTTTCCATAAGTGATTTAGCAATGTTAATCACCATGAAAAATTTCAACTCAAATAGATGAAGGGTTCAAGCACTTCCTTTGCAAACTGAAAATCTGGACATAATTTGCAAATGGATGCTGTGCTCAAACTTTAATGGTGGAACTTGGGTTCTTGATGGAAATGGTGAAGATATGGATAGTAGAAGCTCCACAATTTATTTAGGATTTTTCCTGGCTACCAAAATGGTAGTTCCTTTAGAAGCTGCCCAAAATGCAATATTGGCATTAAATAGGAAAATGCAATTTCCCTTATTTAATTATGGCCAATATTTTTATGGGAGCTCAATATGATCACAAATAATATCTCCACAAGTTTTCATGAACTTTGGAGATGGATAGATATTTTCCTGGATTTAATTCCTTTAACTGGCAGAAAAAGGAATTAATTATAAATGAAAAATATTGCTAATGACTTGGCAATATTTTTGCATATCCAGGGTTTAAAAAAATAGGATGATCACTGGGAAAAATTTGGGAGGCAACAGATCAAAGGAAGTTGAGGTTCCTTTGTAACCAAAGAGATTAGGGTTTCCCTTCCGGTATCTCGGAAGGTAGGGTTTCGGCGGCAAAACCCCGAGAATATATCTTAGGAGGCAAGGTTGGACTGGAGAAAAATCTCTGGTTGGATAGGGAAGGCAAGGTTAGATGACCATCTTCATATACCCAAGATTTAAAGAAATCCGATAACACCGAGAAAAAAGACGGGAGTCAAATCCCGCGAAGGAAAAAAAAACAGGAGCGGAAACCAGGGTGTTACAAATTGTATGCATATGTAGGTCGTGAGTGTTTTGGGTGTTGCCGCATGTGGCATTTTAAATTATCCTGGATATGTAAGACAATTATTAACCATTGCCATTGTAAATTTGCCTCAACGGCGAGTAGAGCGCGCGCAGGGACGCCAGAGCGGAGCGCGCCGCGGCCGCCTCAATGGCGAGCAAAACGCATGGACGGACGTGAGCAGAGCGCGCTGCGACCGCCTCAATGGCAAGCAAAACGCGCGGACGGACACGAGCAGAGCGCGCCACGGCCGCCTCAACGGCGAGCAACCACGTGGTCAACCTTCTAGCACCCCGTGGGAGGCGCGACGACGCATCCATCGGACACGATGGTGATATCTTAACCGTGTGTGATAGTGGGCAGACACGTACACTTACATCCGAGAACATGGGCCCACGTACGCCATCCGGGGACCGTTTCGGGTTCCGATGCGTGGCATACGGTTGGTCCAAAAGAACTATTTGCGATGAGCCATCAATAAATTTTGACCTTGTTTCTCGTCACATTGTAGATTACAACGCAATAAGTAATTGCAAATCTGTTCACACCGATCAAGCCAATATGTGTTCACACCTAGCACCGGGCTATAAAAACTACCCACTCAAAAATTACTTCACAGTTCCTCTTCTCGCCACCCACAAAACTGGTCTTTCCTGTCAAGTCGTTCTGCCATGATCGGTAGGAGGAGTTTCGGGTGGACATATAACCAGGGAGCAAAGACAAAGGCCGCGGAAGCACTAGAGAGGTCCCGCCGCTACGCGGCAGCCGCAGCAGAGATGTCCCGGCGCGCCATGGAGTCCTCGAACAAACTCTCACCGACATGCGAGGGCTCTCACAAGCGCACTCGCCGCGTCGGCGATCGCGACGAGCTGGCGTTGCTGAAGTCCTTGGCTAGCGACAACGACATTCTCGCTGGCCTCGTTAAGCAGCAGGAGCTGGTTGACAGCTTGATGAAGCTGCTCGAGATCAGCGATGCCTCGGTTGAGAAGGCGACCGGCCTCATCGAGCAACTCATGGGTGACAATGCAAAGCTCCTCAAGGCGCTCGCCGAGAAGGAGGAGGAGGCCGCCGGCTAGAAGTTGCTGCATGAGCAGAGCAGTGCCTCGAGGATGACGCTGAAAGCGGTCGTCGAGGAACTGATGGGTGACTTGAGGGAGCTCCGGATCGAGCGCGAGTAGGAGGTGGAGGAATCCATGGCTGCTGTCAAGCAAAGTCGTGAGGAATTGAAGAAGGAGCTGGAGGATGTCGTCGCTCGGTGATCCATCGAGGAGTGGAGACAGTAGCGACCCAGATCGCTGTATGCGATTTCCTTCTTCTCTTGCC
The DNA here is from genome assembly GCA_011799875.1 of Thinopyrum elongatum. Lineage (NCBI taxonomy): Eukaryota > Viridiplantae > Streptophyta > Magnoliopsida > Poales > Poaceae > Thinopyrum > Thinopyrum elongatum. The sequence goes on along the minus strand of CM022300.1, from coordinate 60,428,698 downwards.
CCTGTGTCTTCTGGGCTTTGCCGCATGTGGCATTTTAAATTATCCGGAATATGTAAGACAATTATTATCTGCGCCATTGTAAATTTGTCGTCGTATTATCCATTGCCATTTTATTTGTCGTCGTATTATCCGTTGCCATTTTATTTGTCGTCGTATTATCCGTTGCCCTATGTGGCATTTTAAATTATCCGAAATACGAGTTGAAAACACGAACAAAGCAAATGCTAACGTTGAGAGGGGCCATGGGATCACAAGCAAAGACCCTCCGTCTAGGTGCTTTTAATTAACCGCGTGTTAAACAATGGCTCGGTCGTCATTAATGGAGAAGTTGTGAGCGAGGCGGGCGGCTGGTGGACGGAGGTCAAAGAGCTCGCTTCCTGGTGAGCATGGGTGGCCTTGCTGCTCGCATGTGTCCCGTCGAGCCTGCGAGGTGGACAGGATGCACACGTCCCGTCGAGCCTGCGCGGCGGACTGCTCGCAGGCGTCCCGTCGAGCCTGCACGGTGGACTTCTCGGGCTCGTCCCGTCTAATCAAACAGCTGCACGCACACCATCGAGTATGGTTAAATTTTGGCACAAATACAAAGATGAGCAATAAACGAGGACGGATGTAGTACTATCCCATAAGAAAAGAGGGATGCGTGGCCGCACTTAAATGGTTACGAGAACACATGGTTCATATAATACAACCGTTTGCGATATTAACGTGTCAGATATTTGTTTCAAAAGGACTTCGTTGGCTATTAATGTGTGCGCCTTGTCTCAAACTGGACGATTTTTTTTACCACGGCATATATGTGCCATGTCATGAAACCATGCCAAGTTTCATGTTTTTTGGGTGAGTTTTCGATTTACTGGGATTTAAAAACCGAGATTCTCAATGTTTCAGGACGACGAGATGTTTGTAATTCATTCCTGTTCCTTCAATGAGACCTAAACATGCATCCAATTACACATGTACGATTTTCCACCCATTTTGCTTCACTGGAGCATGTGCTTGTAGTTCAAATTTGAATTATGGACTACATTAAATGCCTAGAAAACTCAATTAATATAAAAAATGGCCAAACGAACCCTAAACAGTTTCAAATTTCAGCACAACACTCCTGATATTCTATGTTGCGTGTAGAAAACAAAATTCAAGGCGAGAAGAGGCAACGATTAACGTTTCGCCCACAAGAGGGGCATGTTTCCCCTACTGGAACCACGAGGGTTACGAGAAGCTTCGGTTTGTAAGAGACTTGAAGTATAGCTTGGCCCAAATTGGATAATTTTTTTTTACCACGACATATATGTGCCATGTAGTGATACCATGCCAAGTTTCATGATTTTCTGGTGAGTTTTGGATTTACGGAGATTTAAAAACCGAGATTCACAATGTTTGAGGCCAAGCCAGGACGCTGAGACGGTCGAATTCATTCCCATTCCTTCCATGGGACCTAAACATGCACCCCAAGGACACATGTACGATTTTTCTAGCCATTTTGGTGCACTGGAGCATGTATTTGTAGTTCGGATTTGAATTATGGACATTAAATGCCTAGAAAACTCAATTAATGAATAAAAAAGGTCAAACGAACCCTGAATAATTTCAAAGTTCAACGCGAATCTCCCGTTGTTCCATGTTGCGTGTAGAAGAAAATACAAGGCTAGAAGAGGGAGCGATTATCGTTTCGACCACAAGGGGATACGTTTCCCTATCGAAACCACGAGGGTTCTTACGACAGGCTCTGGTTTGTAAGAGGTTTGTAATAAAGCTTGGCCCAAATTGGATAATGTTTTTACCATGACATATATGTGCCATGACGTGACACCATGCCAACTTTCATGACTTTCTGGTGAGTTTTGGATTTACGGGGATTTAAAAACCGAGATTCCAAATGTTTGAGGACGAGCCAGGACGCCGGTACGGTTGTAATTCATTCCCATTCCTTGCATGGGACCTAAACATGCACACAAGGACACATGTATGATTTTTCTAGCCATTTTGGTGAACTGGAGCATGTATTTGTAGTTCAGATTTGAATTATGGACATTAAATGCCTAGGAAACTCAATTAATGTAAAAAAGGCCAAACGAACCCTGAGTAATTTTAAATTTCAGCACAGATATCCTGTCATTCCATGTTGGCTGTAGAAGAAAATACAAGGCGAAAAAAGGCAGTGATTATCGTTTCGCCCACAAGGGAGACACGTTTCCCTATCGGAACCACGAGGCTTCTTGAGAGAAGCTCCGATTTGTAAGAGGCTTGTAATAAAACTTGCCCCAAAATGGACAAAAAAATTTCCTCGACACATATGTGCCATGTCATGACACCATGCCAAGTTTCATGATTTTCGGGGATTTAAAAACCGAGATTCTCACGAAATGTTTTCAAATAGCACACGGTTCACTCACGAAAGCCGTGTGCCTACCAAACCATGGCCGATGCCCCCCTGCTGTGCACGTGATCTGGGTCGTGCATTCTGATTGTCCAGAACCCAAACCCCACGGATCGTACGCTTGCACCGTTGGATGCTCCCAGATCGAACGTCAATCCTCATCCCTTTTGACAACACATGCAGTTCCGGTTGTGATTTTATTTATATGGGTAAGCACTGTGCGCATGCGTCGTGCTAGCTCACGCTTCCTTCTCTACTAAGTTTTCCATATTCATGTAAAAAAGTTTTCCATATTAATGTTGTTATATATCCAAACACACTACCGTTTCCCGCCACTCCTCCCATCGGTTTCCCGCCTCTTCTCCCATCGTTTTCCCGCTGCCAGTGTCAGTGCTCATAGAAGGCTAGGCGGTGACACACCGACCATGTAATTATTGCACATAGTTTCTAAAAGCACAGACGTGTGTGATAATAGGGAGTAGGTCCCATAGGGTGACCAGCGTGAAACGCCTTAAAGGCAAGGAGGCAATTCCTATCAGCAAGGGGCGGCTTCCCATTCGCTAGCCTAGTCGAATAGAACGCAGATGTTAAGCATGCTCGGGCTGGAGTAGTCTAAGGATGGGTGACCCGGTGGGAAGTTGCATACCTCAAGCTTCATTTAAACGCTATGATACGGTCATTATAGAGATAAATGTCTCTATAGTGACCTGTCATGACGATTATATAAACCTTGGGATCCTTGTTTTGCTAATTTGTAGACTATGTTTTTTATTGGTTATTTTTTGTTCTAAAAATCAAAGAACGATTGACATCTATAGGCCCACACAAACTATCCCTTTGACCCAACGCACGAGAAGGGTTTACTCTTTGCTCCGTGTGCTATGTTACAACAAATCAAGTTTCAGCACATGCGTTGGACGACACCCGGCCCCTACCCCCCCCCCCACCCGCCTCGAAGTTGCGTTCCCAACATCGTACGTCTTTAACCTGTCCGCGGGGGTACGATGTTCAGTTTGTAATGTTACTGATGTAGTTGGTGCCCCATCTAACTTGTGCTTTCGGAATTTGAACAAATCACACACCAGACCCATACATTTTTTTTCGGGCCGCATGCAGGGCATAGGGGGCCGGGTGTTCTGATCGAGCATGCATGTCTCCCTTGTGCGGTTTATAGATGCCGCACATATATGTGGGCTCCTCGAGGTATATTTATATATATATATCATCCTTGATCGATAACGAGGGGGCCCACACAATCTATCCCTTTGACCCAACATACGAGAAGGGTTTGACCATGATGGTTTCCTATTGCTATGTGTGCCATGTTAGACCAAATAAAGTTTGAGCGCATGCGTGGGATGACACCCCCCCCCCCACCTTGAAGTTGGGGAACCGACATCGTATGTATTGAACCTGGCTTGGGGTCGGGTACGGTGTTCGGTTTGTAATGTAGTTGGTGCCCCATCGAAGTTGTGCATTCGGGATTTGAACACATCACACACCACCGTACCCATACATATTTTTGGGCCGCATGCAGTGTATAAGGGGGTCTTCTGATCGACCACGTCTCCCTTGTGCGGTTTTTTGTGACGACACGCATATCTGTGGGCTCCCCGAGTGTATATATGTATATATATCATCCCTTTGACCGATAACGAAGGGTATGTGTTGGCCATGAATGGATTCCTCCTAGTTCGTGTTAGGGCAGGTCACCATCACATGTCGTTCAACCAAAGCTCGAGCTCATGTGTTGTCAGGATTCCCTCCCACACGCTCGGATTGCTCGGTTCGACCAACACCGTACCCTGCGTATCTCGTCCTTAACTACCTGGCTTTCATGGTTGTTGTATGTATCGAGAGGCAGGCGCCACATCTAAATTGTACATTATTCGATATTGAAAACACACATCACCCCTTCCAACGTACATCATTTTGGGCTGCATGCAGGCGGTGCTGGTTTTGTGCTCCCTCTCGTGCGATTTTTTATGATGGTTCAATCTATTGGCCCAAGCGGTTTATATATATATATTCTATCCATTTTTTATCGACAACAATAGTTGTCGTTTGACCAAGTGATAGATTCACCGGTCCGTCTTATGGTAGGTCATGGCGACATGCATGTATGACCAAAGTATCATTACGTGCATCCGCCCCGCTGACACGAAGTGGGAGGTGGGTCAAGCACCCTAGCTAGGTAGCTACGACATTATGTCATTATAGATATATCCAAGGGTGCTTTCGGGTTTGCGAGGCAGGTGCCACCAAAGTTGTGCATTGTGTATTTAAAGTTTTAAACATTACACCATATATTCCTACATATATTTGGCCACTTCCAGGTGGTTCTTGACTTCTGGCCCCTCTCATCAATCTTCGATGACACGCCCAACCGTGGGCCCGCGCGGTCAAAGTTGTGCATTGGAATTTTGAACATCACATACCACCCTTTTCACTCATATATTTGGGCCACATGCTGGTGTGGTTGTCTTCTGACCCTCTCTAACAATTTTTTTGCTGCAAAGACTAGGACGACGCTCAACGGACACGGGTGTACTGGCTTAACCATGTGCGATGCAAGTGCGCTGTGAATCCCCACAACTGCGCAAGCGCGAGCAAAGGTGGAGGTACTGGCTTAACCGTGTGCGATGCTAGTGCGCTGTAAAATCACCACCTGCACAAGCTAAAGGCGGGTAGTTTGTTTAGATTGAATTCCACGTCTGCGTCTGAAAATTAGGATGAACCGTGTGTGATAGACCAGCTAGCTAGAAATCTAAAAACAAACTACCCGCCTTGAGCGTTGCAAAAATCGGCGGTTCCACCGCTTTTCCTTCTTATCATACAAGCATATTCTTATTGGACCATGTGCGATCTTGGGTACTCCCGCCCTGCATCAATTCCTTTACCCAAATTTTAGTAGCCGCCGTACTTCAACTGTCGCCCCACTCCTCCAGCACCGACCTTATAGTAAAATTGTAGTAGCCGAGGCATATGAACTGTCGCCCTCCCTCGTCCACCACCATCTCTACCCACCATTACTAAAATTTTCAGTAGCCGCGGCGTATCCTCAAACACCACCCGCCCCCCTCCTCCCTTGAACCCTAGCTCACCGCCACCGCCAACCCCTACCGGTCTGCCCGTTCCTCCTAGCTTAGATAATAAAGTTCAGGTTACCCATCGATTCTCATACTGTCGCCCCACTCCCCTGAGTTTTTAGATGAGGCCTGCGGTGTCCCTCCCTGCTAGATCCACATCCCCTGCTCCAGAATGTCGCAGCCTAAGCCCGACCGCGTATCCCAGGGAGCCCGACGAGCGTTCGGCCAAGAAGAGGTTTATCATGGCCTCTCCGGTGGACGTTGGCGAGGTGGCCGCTGTTCGCCCTGACTTGTCGATCCCGGAGCAACACCTCGCCACGGAAGTTGGCGAAGACGTTAACTACGTTGCCATGCCGAAGGCTTCACATCAGTGGGCTAGTGTATTACTATATCTCGGGAAAGCTGGCTACGACATCAAGCTCGTCGACAGCGACGGCTTCACGCAGGCCATGTCACAGGTTAAGTGGTCCATCCCCAACCCCTCTGGTTCAACCGCCGTCGATTTCTTCGACGGCCCTGCCGCTGATCTCCTCCGCCACACGGTCAAGGATCTGCGATCCTTGTACGCCATCGAGCCCATTTTGTCATTTCTAAAGGACACGTTCTATGGCGGCGACTTGGGATCCTCAATTGCCAAGTCAGATCTCATCGACCACGACCACGATGAGGGCACCCACAAAGGTTCTTCCAAGGTGAAACAACCCATCTGTGACATCAGAGAGTGCACCATGGGTCTGTGCTCTTCCAACTGGAAGGATCCCATCCATGACATGTGAGGCAACATCCTATCAGCAAATCTTACATTTTCTAGCTTGCCAACCCGTACCCTTTGTTGTAGTAGCTTTTGCCATGCGGTGTTTTAACTGTGTCGTGTTTAATTATTCCAGTTATGCAAAAATGTAATGTTCAATAGGGCTATGTGATGTTTAAGTATGAATCGTCCACTTCAGTTTCACGAATGGCTATATTTGGTTGTTTATAGTGAGTAGATGCCTTGTTTATCTGTATTTGGTTGTTAGGTTGGTTGAAGTGAGCATTTGTCCAGTTATCGAGCAGATGCCTTGTTTATCTATATTTGGTTGTTAGGTTGGTTGCAGTGAGCATTTGTCCAGTTATCGAGCAGATGCCTTGTTTATCTGTATTTGGTTGTTAGGTTGGTTGCAGTGAGCATTTGTCCAGTTATCGAGCATATGCCTTGTTTATCTGTATTTGGTTGTTAGGTTGGTTGCAGTGAGCATTTGTCCAGTTACCAAGCAGATGCCTTATTTATCTGTATTTGGTTGTTAGGTTGGTTGCAGTGAGCATTTGTCCAGTTTTCAAGCAGATGCCTTGTTTATCTGTATTTGCTTGTTAGGTTGGTTGCAGTGAGCATTTGTCCAGTTTTCAAGCATATGCCATGTTTATCTGTATTTGCTTGTTAGGTTGGTTGCAGTGAGACTTTGTCCAGTTTTCAATGGCTATATTTGGTTGTTATACTGATCATTTATGCCTTGTTTATTTCAGTCATTCCCAATGTGATGTTCATTATGTGCAAGTCGGAACTGTGCCACTCGATTGCATCAATACCAGTTTGAACAGCTATATTTGGTTCCAGTTATGCCTGGTGTAGTTAACACATGACCTTTATTTTAGTTTTACACATTTATCCAGTGTGATGTTTAAGCATGACCTACGTTCTATTCATTTTCAACAATACCAGTTTGAATTGCAATATTTGATGGTTGTTAAGCCTGTTGTAGGTAACACTCCCTTCCATTTTATATCTACTTTAACAGCATGCTGAAACCAACACATTCAATCTATCATTTGGAGATGATGTTGTTTACCTTTGCTATATTTGTTTGATGTTAAGGTTGCTGTACTTATCATGCCTTTCCACTACTTATGCAGGACAACAACTGGAGTGGCCACCATTTTCCACCGAGGTTAGTTTCATCCCTCGGCTTGTACTCCCCTCGTCGTTCCATAATGTAGTGCATATAGATCCAGGCCTGAACACTTGTTAGCTTCTAATATTGACTTGTTGCTTGTAGGTACATATGCCCTTGGCAAGGATCCACGCATCGACCCTTTTTGCGTATGGGGCAATGAGATATTCATGAACAAGCATCAAGTGAGGAAACTGATAAGGATTATTAGCAAAAAGATACGAACGGTGGCAAGCAAATTATTTGTTTACGCTCTATCCAACACAACAGTGAGCTGTAGGATGGTAACTACAAACTCTGCAGCCTTCTCTTTTTACTACCCATAATGAGTTGTTAGACAACAATGTCTGAATCTTTTTCGTTCGCAGTGGTTCCCGAAGTAGTTTAGTCAAGATTACCTCGCAAAGTACACGATTGGTGGACACGCAATGAAGGTTAAAGTATTTCATCCAGACTAAAATGACCATCGAGAAGTCCTAATGAAGATAGTGAAGGATGGACGGGCAGCCATCACAAGGGGTTGGCCTAGAGTCGTGCGCGCATTACGCATGGAGGAGGGCACAATATGGGCATTCTGCTTCACCTTCTCCAGCAACGAGAATGTCTTTCGCATCTCTCTTTACAGTCTTTAGTACAACTGTGGTTCATCATTCTTTACTTGGTGCTTCTGTAGTTCTTCAGTATATGTACCTGTGCATCGAATTATGCATTCGTGGTTGAACCTATATTTGTAATAAACATGGTTCGATATGAAATAAGTGATTGCCTACTTTCAAATTCAAAATCTGTGATTTTTAAATGCAGGGATTAAATTAGGGATAAATTAGGGATTACACTGCACATGGTTTGCGAAAGCGAAACGTCTGCGATAGACGTGGAGATCAGACACGTTTCTCGAATCCACTACGTGTGTGATCAATCTCTATTGCACACACGACCAGCCAAGGAAAAACATGTGCGATTAACAACAGCATCGCACATAGTTCCTTCTTATTAAATGTTTGCGAATGTCACCTTATCACACACACTTGGCAATTATGGACTATTTATGATGTTGTGCGCATCGCAAACGTTTGGTCATTGAAGGGCGCGTGCGATAGGTCTTCATCTGATGCGGGTACGGCGGATGAATCGTGTGGGATGTATTCAACCTTCGCATACAATTTTATAGGGACAACTGTATGCGCTCTTACATCGAAACACATACAGTCGAGGAAAAGTAAACGTGTGTGATTGTCTACTTATCATACATGTTCTATAATCGTGAACTATTTGTGATGGGTCGCGCATCGTAAACGTAGCACCACAGAATACCGACTGCGATGGCAATGCGAGCATAAATGAATTGCAAGGATGAAGCGTTTTGTATATTCGAGATATCAGAAACAGTTTTATAGGGACAACTGTATGCATCAAGGCTCCCTATCCCCGATGGTTTCTGGGTCGTGTGGGAAGGACACCCCTATCGCAGTCACTCACTTGGCGACGGTTCAAAACGCCGTCGCGGAAAGGGGTTAAAAACCGTTTGTATAGCACCTCACTGTACCAGTGACTCATCCCAACTTGTGAGGGAATCATAGCTTCCATCATCCTTTCCTCACATGGGACAATGCTCTAATAATGATGATCATCACACTTTTATTTACTTACAACTCAAGAATTACAACTCAATACTAGAACAAAGATATGACTCTATATGAATGTCTCATGCATATGAGAACAATATGACAATGATGGTATGTGTCATAATAAAATAGAACGGTGGAAGTTGCATGGCAATATATCTCGAAATGGCTATGGAAATGCCATAATAGGTAGGTATGGTGGCTGTTTTGAGGAAGGGTATATGGTGGGTTTAATGCACCGGCGAAAGTTGCGCGGTACTAGAGAGGCTAGCAATGGTGGAAGGGTGAGAGTGCGTATAATCCATGGACTCAACATTAGTCATAAACAACTCACATAATTATTGCAAAAGTCTATTAGCCATCGAAACAAAGTACTAATACTCATGCTCCTAGGGGGATAGATTGGTAGGAAAAGACCATCGCTCATCCCCGATCGCCACTCATAAGGAAGACAATCAAAGAATAAATCATGATCCGACTTCATCACATAACGGTTCACCATATGTGCATGCTACGTGAATCACAAACTTCAACACAAGTATTTCTACCAATCCACAATTACTCACTAGCATGACTCTAATATCACCATCTTTATATCTCAAAACAAAATGCAAGGAATCAAACTTCTCGTATATTCAATGCTCTTTATATGAAAGTTTTTATTATATCCCTCTTGGATGACCATCATATTAGGACTAAATTCATAACCTAAAAAATTACCATGCTGTTTAAGACTCTCAAAATAATATAAGTGAAGCATGAGAGTTCAACAATTTCTATAAAATAAAACCACCGCCATGCTCTAAAAAGATATAAGTGAAGCATTAGAGCAAACTGCCTAGCTCAAAAGATACAAGTGAAGCACATAGAGTATTCTAATAAATTCACGATAAAGCGTGTCCCTCTCAAAAAGGTGTGTACAGCAAGGATGATTGTGGCAAACTAAAAAGAAAAGACTCATATCATACACGACGCTCCAAGCAAAACACATATCATGTGGTGAATAAAAATATAGCCTCAAGTAAATTTACCGATGGATTGAAGATGAAAGAGGGGATGCCATCCGGGGCATCCCCTAGCTTAGATGCTTGGTTGTCTTTGAATATTACCTTGGGGTGCCTTGGGCATCCCCAAGCTTAGGCTATTGCCACTCCTTATTCCATAGCCCATCAAATCTTTACCCAAAACTTGAAAACTTCACAACACAAAACTCAACAGAAAACTCGTAAGATCCGTTAGTATAATAAAATAAATCACCACTTTAGGTACTGTTGTGAACTCGTTCTAAATTTATATTGGTGTTATATATACTGTATTCCAACTTCTCCATGGTTCATACCCCCGATACTACCCATAGATTCATCAAAATAAGCAAACAACACATAGAAAACAGAATCTGTCAAAAACAGAATAGTCTGTAGGAATATGGAAATTTTGTATACTTTTGTAACTCCAAAATTTCTAAAAAAATAGTAAAACCTGGGCAATTTGTATATCAATCTTGTGTGAAAAATTCAGATCAAAAGCATGTTTCTGTGATTTTCTAAAATTCTGGCAATGAGCGCAATTTTTTTTGTTTTTTAGCAAGATCAAATCAACTATCACCATAGACCATCCCAAAGGTCTTACTTGGCTCAAACACTAATTAAAACACCAAAACACAATTACTACAAAGGTAATAATGTGTATTTATTGAAAAACAGAACCAAAAACAAAGAACACAAAAAATAAAAATTGGGTTGCCTCCCAACAAGCGCTATTGTTTAACGCCCCTAACTAGGCATAAAACATAGATCTAGGTATTATCATCTTTGGTATGCAATCCATAAGTAGCCCTCATAATAGATTCATATGGCAACTTAATTCTATTTCTTGGAAAGTGTTCCATGCTCTTCCTTAATGGAAATTGAAACCTAATGTTTCCTTCTTTCATATCAATAATTGCACCAATCATTCTAAGGAAAGGTCTACCAAGAATAATAGGACATGTAGGATTGCAATCTATATAAGGAACAATAAAATCTACGGGCACATAATTCCTATTTGCAACAATAAGAACATCATTAATCCTTCCCATAGGTTTCTTAATAGTGGAATCCGCTAGATGCAAATTCAAACAACAATCATCAAATTTATGGAAACCTAGCACATGACATAAAGTTTTCGGAATAGTGGAAACGCTAGCACCCAAATCACATAAAGAATTACACTCATAATCTTTAATTTTAATCTTAATAGTAGGTTCCCACTCATCATAAAGCTTTCTAGGGATAGAAACTTCCAATTCAAGTTTTTCTTCAAACGATTTCATCATAGCATCAACGATATGTTTAGTAAAAACTTTATTTTGATTATAAGCATGAGGTGAATTAAGCATGGATTGCAACAAGGAAATACAATCAATCAAAGAACAATTATCATAATTAAAGTCCTTGAAATCCAAAAGAGTGGGTTCATCGCTACTTAAAGTTTTGACCTCTCCAATCCCACTTTTATCAAATTTTTCATTACGATCTTCACCCTCCCAATTATTGGGACGCCTTCTAGCTAAAGTTGACTCATCTCCAGTCCCATCTTTATCAAGATTTATATTATCAAACAAAGATTCAATAGGAGTCACACCAATCACTTTAAGATGTTCATCATTATTTTCAAAAAAACTAGAAGAACATGCTTTTTCTAGCCAATCTCTCTTAGCACGCAAATGGCAAATGGCAAATAATGTAAGTGCAAGAGATGAGAGTTTATGATGGGTACTTGGTAGGCTTGATGTAAAACCTCCCCGGCAACGGCGCCAGAAATTCTTCCTACTACTTCTTGAGCTTGCGTTGATTTTTCCCTTGAAGAGGAAAGGGTGATGCAGCAAAGTAGAGATAAGCATTTCCCTCAGTTAAGAACCAAGGTATCAATCCAGTAGGAGGCACAAGCAAGTCTCCAATATATGCACCTGCACAAACTAACAAACACTTGCACACAACGCGAAAAGGGGTTGTCAATCCCTTCATGGTCACGAACAAGAGTGAGATCTAACAGAGATAGGTATAAAAGATAAATAAAAGAACAAACTAAAGTAAATATAAATAAATTGCTGCAAGGTATTTTGAGTTTTTTTGGTTTATAGATCTGAAAATATATGATGGAAAATAGACCCGAGGGCCATAGGTTTCACTAGAGGCTTCTCTCTTGAAGAAAACATACGGTGGGTAAACAAATTACTGTTGAGCAATTGATAGAAAAGCGCATAATTATGAAGACATCTAAGGCAATGATCATGAATAGAGGCATCACATCCGTGACAAGTAGACCGAAATGATTCTGCATCTACTACAATTACTCCACACATCGACTGACTCCTGCCTGCATCTAGAGTATTAAGTTCATAAGAACAGAGCAACGCTTTAAGTAAGATGACATGATGTAGAGGGATAAACTCAAGCAATATGACATAAACCCCATCTTTTTATCCTTGATGGCAACAATACAATACGTGCCTCGCTACCCCTACTGTCACTCGGTGAGGACACCGCAAGATTGAACCCAAAACTAAGCACCTCTCCCATTGCAAGAAAAACCAATCTAGTTGGCCAAACCAAACCGATAGTTCGAAGAGAAATACAAAGATATCTTAATCATGCTTAAAAGAGTTCAGAGAAGACTCAAATAATATTTATAGATAATCTGATCATAAATCCACAATTCATCATATCTCAACAAACGCACCATAAAATAAGATTACATCGAATAGATCTCCAAGAACATCAAGGAGAACATTGTATTGAAGATCAAAGAGAGAGAAGAAGCCATCTAGCTACTAGCTATGGACCCGTAGGTCTGTGGTAAACTACTCGCACATCATCGGAAGGGCAGCAGGGTTGGTGTAGAGGCCCTCCGTGATCGAATCCCCCTCCGGCAGAGTGCCGGAAAATGCCCCAAGATGGGATCTCACGGGAATAGAGGCTGGCGGCGACGAAAAAGTATTTTTGGTGTGCCCTCTGGTGCAGGGGGAATATTTGAGGATTTATAGTGCCCAGATTAGGCTTGTGGCCACCCCGTAGGGCTTCTGGCCTCCTCTCCAAGTCTCGTGGGTTTCTTCTGGTCCAAGAAAAATTACCGTAAAGTTTTACTCCGTTTGGACTCCGTTTGATATTTCTTTTTTGTAAAAGTCAAAAACAAGGAAAAAACAGAAACTGGCACTGGGCTCTAGGTTAATAGGTTAGTCCCAAAAATAATATAAAATAGCATATGTCGGGGAACACAGACAGGCCCTAGGGGTATATGTTTTCCCCTGACTATGCACGGACAGCAAGCCAACAGGCTCGAATACAAGATTACAAGACCAAGATCAGACCAAACAAGGATGATCAATTCCTTTGAAGGATCCAAGTGCAAGTCGAGAAGGCCAAGGTGAGCCAGAGGAACAAGGCATCGCTAAGGGAAGGACCTACCTTGCCGGGCAGGCGAGCCCGGCAGGGTTGGGTTTTGCCCCGGAAGCAAGCTCCCAGGTCGTCCCGGCAGGCCTGCCGGGGCTGGCAGAGGCAAGCCACTCCACAGCTCCACCTCACAAGCGATGCAAGTCATTAATCAAAGCGGTGTCGAGCTCCAAGGTGACTAAGTGGCTGCTTTCTGCCACATGGCAGCCACTTCCTACAGCAAACACCTCCATATGACACCCGTCCTGAGACATGTCAAGCGAGCAGGCGCGAAGCTGGCAAAACAGCCCGGCAGGGCCTGCCGGGCGAGCTGTGATGTGACACTGAGCGGCGCATTTAATGCGCTCTGTCAGCCTACAGAGTTAGATATGATAGCACTATTAGCTATCTAATCAGTACGCAAAGACTGATTTGCCACTGCGGTGACCCATTAATCTATAAAAGGAGGCCCATGGCAACGGTAGAAAGCGTTGGACGCTCGCATATCCATACGCGCGTAGTCACTCTCGCCCCCAGAGCGACCTTGCCGGGTGAGTGTGCTGCGTCCACCACCATTATCCACCATCAATCCACCAAAGCAGGAGTAGGGTTTTATGCCTCACGGTGGCCTGAACCTGGGTAAAGACTGCCCGTGTGATCTCTGCTGTGCTGCGCGACGCTTCTCCGCTCTTTGTGCAACGTGCCCATCCCCCCGCCGAACCAAAAGGGGCTCATGGCCCCATAGGTGGCCATGGTTTCCCACGACATCTTTGGCGTGCCAGGTAGGGGGATCACTTGCACAAACCTGAGAGCGTTGGCAGCGCGTCGTCTCCATTGCAAACCAGCTGAAGCTTTTGGTGTCGATGGTGCTCATGAAGATATGAAGACAAAGCGGGAGAGTGGGGCCGTCCCCTCACCTGTTTTGTTCATCATCTCATCCCACCGCGGTCGCGGCCGCGGTGAAGATCGGCACTGACGGTGGTATGCTCCCCCCAGGCGGCCTAGGCGGCGCGACCACCGCTCGGGCGCCGTCCGGGGAGAAGGGGCAAGGCGCGCGGGAACGAGGCTCCTCTTTCCATCTCTCTCCCTCTTCGGCAATCGAGCTGCTCTGACCCTGGCATCGTCAATGTCGATGAGTACCACGCGATACTCGGTTTAGCATTTACCCTGCTTACGGAAATCCTGAGTAAAACGCCGGTACGAATCCATTGATCGATGCCCCGGCAAGTATGCTCCAGCAAGGCTGTCCGCACTGGCGGGACTCTTGCGCCAGCTGCTGTCAGATTGTTCGAAAAGAATGGAGGAGAGAAAGAGGGGCCGGGAAAGCCCGACACCATATCCTGCCACCCGCCAGACACGCTTGACGTATGTCGGTCCCTGCCGGGAACCAGAGAGTTATTCACTTGGCCTTCATCTTTTCGGGTATCGCGAGCACGCCAAACGCACAACTGGAAAGGATGGGAAGGAGCAAGAACAAAAGCTAAGTCCACGCAATCATTTCCTTTTGATGAATCCTAGATTTTTGCATCCATTTATCCCTCGGTTTTAGTAAGTGTTCGTACTATGAAATCCTTCGTGTGATGGAACCTTGGCTAGTTCTTTGTATGCACCCTCGTTCTGTCCTGAGCCTTGCTCACAGAACGAGCGGCTGCATCGAGTGCTACCAAGGAAAAACTTGCCGGGACGCATCCACGCCAAGATGAATGTTAAGGGCCGGACCCTTACGACAATCGCGACAATATGATACCGGCAAGCAACCAGAACATGCATAGGGACTAATCGTACGAACACAAGCATATAAGCTCAGAGGGATAAACATGCGTTTAAGATTAAGCAGGGGACATCAGTTCCATGCAAACGTAAACAATACGACACCTAAACATGAAGCATACATCATGTTTTGTTACAGGATAGCACGATGACAAGAATAGCTCGGAGTCAAGCCCGACGACTGCGTGAAGCCGTTGGGACATGAAGGGCCCTAGCGGCCAGAGGGGCAGCTTTCTCTTTGGCAGCTGGAACATCAGCACCCACCGGCGGCTCCTTAAATCCGTCGGCAAGGTCGAGGTCCGGATGACGGCAGGCGATGTTGCTCAGGACCATGAGGAGGGCATCGTGAGCAAGCTTTCGGGACTCGGTCGCGAAGCGCTTGGCCCTCCCCTCTTCATGCACCCTCAGCTTTTCGATCAGCTCGTTGATGAAAACTCCCAGCTTGGCACTAGGGACCTCCTGCCAGTTGATCAAGAAAGCTGGCCCGTCCATGCCCATCGCTACGGTCTGGGCAGCAAGGCGCATAGCGATGTCAATCATGCTCTTGATCCGGAGGTTCACCTGCTCGGATTGTTTTGTCAGCTTGTCCTCTGCATCCTTCCGGAGGCGCTGGGCGGTGTCTAGATCTTTGGACAGCTGTTGCTGGTGGGCTCCATTGGACTCTGCCGCGCTTTCCAAGGTGCCGATCCTGACCTTCAGATCCGTGATGGTGCCGTTGGCGGCTTCAAGGCCTTGGGTCCTGGAGGAAAGCTGCGACTGCACATCGCTCAGAAGGACCTCTGCCTTTCGCGCTTCCTCCTTGAGAGCCTCCATCTCCTTGGTGCTCCCGGCAAGCTCCTCAGTCAGCTTAGTCACCTGTCGATCAAGGTCAGTCCTGGCAGTGGATGCGGCAGCAAGATCATCAGTGAGTTTCTTTAGTCGAACAGCAGAATCAGTTGTGAGGACGTCCAGGGCAGCTTTGTGCTTGTCCTCCAACTCCTTGGTGCGTTGCTACACGAGGGCTTCCAGGTCATCATCTTTGGCGCGAAGGATGGCTCCAAGCTTCTCCTCCTGGAGAGAAATCTCTTGCTCTCTGGCGTCCAGACGTGCCTTGTGATCCGCCAGGCACGCTTCACGGGCTATGACGTCTTCCCTCATCATCAGGATCACCTCCTGCTGCCTCATAAGTACCTGGAACTGCTTGCCATGCCATTCGCGCAGCTCCAGGCACTTGTCCTTCAGCTTCTGGTCCACTTTGTTGGCGGACTCGCGCTGCTCTTTGAGCGCCTGCCACTTCTGGTCGTGTCGGGCCTGCATTTCTTTGATGCCCGCCGCCACGGACTCCAGGAAGGACAAATCCATTGCAACGGCAACAGAATCGCCCGATTCTTCAACCCCTTGGTGCAGCGACGCCAGGATTCGCTGGAGCTCTTCATCAAGCTCCGCGTTCATCGATGCCGATGGGCCGGGGGCTCCAATCCCGGGCTGCACCAACACCAGTGCCAACTGGCTTGAGGGGGATGGCGAGGTCCCCACCATGGGCCCAAAAGAGGGAAGGGGATCCATGGTTCGGAGGGGAATCTTCCCCTCGACCACCACTCCCACCTCTGGGGCACTTTCAGAAGTATGTTCCGCCATTGCCAAAGGATCTTGAACACTCCCGGCAGCGGGGCACTATCCCTCCGCGATGGCGATCTCGGCGGCCTTGACCGCGGCAGCTCTCCCTATGCTGGCCACCTCTTCCAGCAGTTCTGGCTCTTCGGCCTGGAGGACTGCGGATGAAAGGACAAGCGAATGGCAAAAAAAGGTAGAAGTTTTAGATTACCGGGATATAGGGAGAGGGGATACATAAGAGAAATAAGGAGAAGAGTGGAAGTTAAGTACCCCGGAGAAGCCTGCTGGGCAGGGGCCTCAGTTTCACCGGCAGCATCAGTTGCCGGGCCATGAAATCCACCCCCTGCCGCAGCAGCCACGGCGACGCTCTGAGCGGGCTCATCCACGGAGGGTCTCGCCAGGGGTCCTTTGGCTGGGTCAGCAGGAGGAACATACCCTTCCAGGGAGGGCTCATCCCGTGTCGTCTTGCTGCCTCCTCCAGCTGGAGGGTGTGGGAAGTTTGTCTCTGTTGCCCCCAGCAGAAGGAACCAGCCCTCCACTTTCAGGCCGGGGGCTGGGCCGGGGGCTCGGCACGGGATACTCCGTATTGCTCCCCACCAAACCCAAGCTCTCCACATTCTTCGGTGACCCAGCACGCCGGAGCCTCTTCGACCGATGGATGAGGGTCTCCGTTTCCTCCTCCTCCTCCCTGCCAACGACAGCAAAACAAAAGGTCAGCCAGCAAAGACAATCAAGTATACTAAAGTTATCACGGAAAGGGAAATCTTCCTTACTCCTCATCAATGAGCATGGAGCTCAAATCAAATTCCATGGGCGGCGGGGATGCTCTGCCTCTCTTCTGGGATAGAGGGGCAGAGCTTTCCGGTAGCCCCAAACCCTGCTGAAGCGCTGGGGGCTCCGATGAAGATGAGCTCTGCGAAGAGCTCAAGCCAGAATGAGAGCTGGAATCGCCCTCCACATCCATCGATTGCTTGGCGGGAGAAGCTTTGATCCCGGCAAGGCGAGGAGACTAGCGGCACGCCACGTCTGTCTTGGTATTTCTGGTGGTGGTCTTCTTCACCTTCTTGGCGGCAGGCGCTGGATTTGGGGCCGCCGTTCCCCGGTTAGCAGCACACCTGCGGGGACGCTGATCCAAAATCGGCTCGGGGGCTTGAGGACCAGCCGCGAGCCACTCCGCTTCGGGCTCCACTGCCTCAGCAGCCTCCTCCTCCTTTTGGAGCTCTGCTACCGCGGTAGCTAGAGCCTCAAGCCCGGAAATCTCGTCCCCGGCAACCTCTTCCGTGGCCTGCGCCTCGCTACCACCGTGAGAGGAACTCTCATCCGCAGCTTTTCCCTTCCCGACCTTTGCAGCCCTTGCCATTGCAGCAATTCGGGCAGCTTTGTCCTCCTCAATCCTCCTCTTGATAAACGCTGCCTCCATGGTGGAGGTGTGTTTGTACACGTTGGTCTCCACCCTGACAGCCCTCTCCGCCAGGGCGTTGGACCATTCAAGTTCTTCGTCAAGAGTGGGCAACCGCCAATCACCTGCCACCCCATGAGCGTTGCAATCCGGCATCCACTTCAAGATCTGGTCCCGGACCGAATTGACATTCAGAGGGATAACGGTTGCCGGGAGCTTGAACAGCTCGAAGCGGCCAAACAGCTGGTCACACAACCAGGCATGGCCATAAACAGACAAGTTATTGGCCAAACCTGGGAGGAATCTCATCCTGTCCCTAGCATCACCATACAACCAGGCGGGTCTGTCCCTCTTCTGCAGTGGCGAGATGCGATGAAGGAGAAAATCTGCCCCCACGTGCTCAATGGTTAGCCCGGCAGCCTTCAGGCAGGTGATCCTGTTTATTGCCGGGCGAAGCCTATCATTGGTGAGGCCGAATGCGCTCCATTCCTTGCTGCGCTCGACACACACTGTCTGTGCTTCGCAGAACTCTGGGGCTTCCTCATCCTGAATCCAGCACCAGTCTCCTCTCCACTCATCCCACCTCTCGTGCTGCAGACCAGGGATATAATCCCAGGACTTCCTTGCCACCCGTGGCATCCAGCTGATGTTCCCAGAGCGGTGAAATTTGTTCTCCACCTGTGGGACAAAGTAATGCCTGAACAGATCAACATTGGGGGTGACTCCAACAAAGTTCTCACACAAATGGGCAAAGATGGCCATGGTCGCCATTGCATTTGGCGTAAAGTCCAGGAGGTGGAATCCATAAATCGTCATCATCGCCTCAAAGAAATCAGAAAAAGGGGGGCAGAGGCCGCAAATGAAATATGCGCAGAAGAATCGGTATGAATTTGGCGGATCTTCTTCCCCCTCCGCCAAAACATTGGGCACGACGTGCCCTTTCAGGACTTCCCTCCCCCATAGGTACCCGTACCTTGCCTACAGAACCGGGCCGTCCAGGTTCAACGGAAAGAAGACAACATCTCCCCTCCGCTTCTTGTCCATCTCCGCCGCCCTCTTGCTTCCCTCGGCGACCACCTCCTTCACCGCAGCCGTCTGCTTCCCTTTTGCTGCTGTTTTCTTCCCCATTCCCGTGGACGCCGGTGTGAACGGGGGAAGGAATCAGGTGGGGGAACGGCGACGGGCGAGGGAGAGAAAGGAGGGGCGGTTGTTTGGCTTGCGGAGGAAGATGATGGGAGGGTAGGACAGGCGACAAGTGAACCGTGCCGTTCCGCGTTTTCCTATCTTAAGGGGAAAAGGCGTGGAGCGGGGACGCGACGCTCCAGAAGTTACCGTTTTACATTAACTGCAACAGTCCCATGACCCCATGACTCGCAGTAAGTGCGCGAAGTGGACGTTGGATTGACTGGTCATCATGACGTACCATGATGCGAGCAGCCCTTTTTTGCCACGTGTCCGTGCACTGTTTGGGGCCTAACCCGACGTGCCCAGCGACACGTGTGGCTTAGGCCCGGGGGCTTATGTCGGGGAACACAGACCGGGGTATATGTTTTCCCCTGACTGTGCATGGACAGCAAGCCAACATGCTCGAAGACAAGATTACAAGACCAAGATCAGACCAAACAAGGAGGATCAATTCCTTTGAAGGATCCAAGTGCAAGTCGAGAAGGCCAAGGTGAGCCAGAGGAACAAGGCATCGCTAAGGGAAGGACCTACCTTGCCGGGCAGGCGAGCCCGAAAGGGTTGGGTTTTGCCCCGGAAGCAAGCTCCCAGATCGTCTCGGCAGGCCTGCCGGGGCTGGCGGAGGCAAGCCACTCCACCGCTCCACCTCACAAGCGACGCAAGTCATTAATCAAAGCGGTGTCGAGCTCCAAGGTGTCTAAGTGGCTGCTTTCTGCCACATGGCAGCCACTTCCTACAGCAAACACCTCCATATGACACCCGTCCTGAGACGTGTCAAGCGAGCAGGCGCGAAGCTGGCAAAACAGCCCGGCAGGGCCTGCCGAGCTAGCTGTGATATGACACTGAGCGGCGCATTTAATGTGCTCTGTCAGCCGGCAGAGTTAGATATGATAGCACTGTTAGCTATCTAATCAGTACGCAAAGACTGATTTGCCACTGTGGTGACCCCTTAATCTATAAAAGGAGGCCCATGGCAACGGTAGAAAGCGTTGGACGCTCGCATATCCATACGCGCGTAGCCACTCTCGCCCCCAGAGCGACCTTGCCGGGCGAGTGTGCTGCGTCCACCACCACTATCCACCATCAATCCACCAAAGCAGGAGTAGGGTTTTATGCCTCACGGCGGCCTGAACCTGGGTAAAGACTGCCCGTGTGATCTCTGCCGTGCTGCACGACGCTTCTCCGCTCTTTGTGCAACGTGCCCATCCCCCCGCCGAACCAAAAGGGGCTCATGGCCCCATAGGTGGCCGTGGTTTCCCACGACAGCATATTAATGCATATAAAACATCCAAAACAGATAATATAATAGCATGGAACAAGCAAAAATTATAGATACGTTGGAGACGTATCAGTAGCAGTCAGTACACAACAAACCCTAATGGCAGTCCTGCCTAATGAGTAATGAATCAAGTAGAAAATGGGTGATGGGGAGTGGCTGCTGAGTGTTCAGGATGTATCTGAGGATAAATCGGGTTGGCTTGGTGGGTGCTGCATGCTTGAGCCCTGAACGGACTAGGAAGGTAGGTACGGCGGCGCGCCCGGGTAGCGGTGACGCTATTGGGCGAGTGGCTCCTAACCTCCTGTTAGTTCGGTGTCTCCTCCTAAAGTCACGCCATCCCTCGACGAAAAGACACCGGCGAGGCAGGCGGCTGGGAGCGAGTAGAGATCGAAAGCGCAACAGAACAGAGGGGAATCAGGGTCTGGGCCGACACAAAATCCCAGGGTGGGCCGCGGCCCACCGTGGCAACCCTGTAGATCCACCCCAGCGGCGTACATGCATTTCGAAACTAAATTAGGATCATTTAGCTAACCAATTAAATTACTCTGTTTCGCTAAAAAAATAAATGACTCTGTTTTAATAATATCAGATTCGTATTTGAACAACTAAGCTTGTTTAGCTTGATGGGTGGAGCAGTGCTATTATGACACGAAGCATGTAGGCTAATCGTATAGTGATCGTAAAAGGGGGAAACCCTAAGCATGATCAATTAAACCCTATTATGACTCATGGTAGATTTGAAGCTACAAACCATAGAAATGCTACTTAGCAACCATTGTTTGCTTCGAACTAAGAACTAAGACTCTAAGAGCTGAAAAGAAAGTACAGTAACCAACTTACGATCTATTTTCTGGTTGAGATCAAAAAGTTGAGCAGATATGAAGTAGTACCACCTCTCTTGCGGCATCGTGTAGGCATCGGGGGTGCGATGGCTGTCGGTGGCATGGAAGCAGATCTGTGACGGTAGACGGGTGCATCGGGGGATAAGTCCCATTGCGGTGGATGAGAAGGTCGTCGGAGCGGCCCCGGCAAGGAGGACGATGGTGCCGATGAGGTGAGAGGATGCGGTGCAAGGCTCCTGGTCCATCGCCTTGGATGAGAAACGTCCATCTCTAGTAGTGGACGACGTGGTCTTGGTAGGCGCTTCGGCATGGTGGAGGACGACGACGATGGATGGGGTGGCGGACGGAGGAGGCTGGTGTGGGGATGGTGTTCTAGCGCG
Organism: Thinopyrum elongatum; assembly: GCA_011799875.1. Lineage (NCBI taxonomy): Eukaryota > Viridiplantae > Streptophyta > Magnoliopsida > Poales > Poaceae > Thinopyrum > Thinopyrum elongatum. The sequence continues at coordinate 60,406,822 of CM022300.1, read as the reverse complement.
GATAGTGTATGAATGGGAAAATGGAGGGAGAGGTATGGGGAGCCATGTCTTTGGGACGCGCCTATCTGAAATATGGGAAAGTTACGACCTTAGCCCCCGTTTAAAATTTGGACATCTCATCGGTTGGGGATAGGGCGATAATCTAGCATCTCCCCAATATTTGCCCACAACGATTTCGGGCGAGGAGAGGGTGTGTTGGCGCCCACGGTTGGTGCCCATGGTGTATGAATGGGGCTGACATGTAGTGAAATGCCTTCACTGGAGAAAGGCAAGGCCAAGTTGGACTTCAAAGACTATTCATCTTATAGTGCAAGTGAAATCCACGCAGGCTACCTAAGCCACCTCCATAGAAGCCGATCAAGAGGGTTATACGCTATGCTCACAGAGCAGGAAGCCCCCAAATGACCAAACATGGCATAAAAGCCGATCAAGAGGGTTATACGCTATGCTCATAGAGCAGGAAGCCCCCAAATGACCAAACATGGCATAAAAGCCGATCAAGAGGGTTATACGCTATGCTCATAGAGCAGGAAGCCCCCAAATGACCAAACATGGCATAAAAGCCGATCAAGAGGGTTTTACGCTATGCTCATAGAGCAGGAAGCCCCCAAATGATCTTATGAGTAACCAATAATGACTCTTGCTCAAAAAATTTGAGATGAAATGATAGAGGCCCCGAATTTTGGGGATGCCGGCTTTATTGTACTGATCATAAAAAGTATGTACATCAATGAAAGTATATACAATGATGAGAGCCTATGACTCAAGTGTAGTAAGGCCAAAGATGAGCAATGTTCCACGGCCTGTTGGTCTCCTTCTCAGATGTGCGGGAATCTTTGTTCTCTCGTATGTCAATGAGGTAGCAAGACCCGTTATTGAGATTTTTGCTGATCACAAAAGGCCCTTCCCAAGGAGGCGAAAGCTTATGCATCCCTGTCTGGTCTTGAATCAAATGGAGCACTAAGTCGCCCTCCTAAAAGGTCTGGCTTTGAACTCTACGGCTATGATAGCGACGTAGGTCTTGTTGATATATCGCTGAACGAGCCGCTGCAAGGTCACGCTCTTCATCTAAGGCATCAAGTGCATTTTGACGTGTTGTCTCATTATCAGCTTCAACATAAGCCGCCACTCTAGGCGAGTCATGACGGACATCACTTGGGAGAACCGCCTCTGCACCATAGACCATAAAGAAAGGCGTATAGCTTGTTGACCTGTTGAGGGTGGTATTGATACTCCAAAGCACTAAAGGTAGCTCCTCCACCCAACAACCCGGCGTTCGCTCCAAAGGAACCATAAGCCGGGGCTTGATACCTCTCAAAATTTCCTGGTTAGCGTGTTCTGCTTAACCATTAGACTGTGGATGAGCCACTGAAGAAACATCAAGACGAATATGCTCTCTTTGGCAGAACTCCTTCATAGCATCCTTAGAGAGATTAGTACCATTATCAGTGATGATGCTATGAGGATATCCAAAACGAAAGATTAGCTTCTTGACAAACTGAACTGCAGTTGCCGCCTCACAATTGCTAACCGGCTCTGCCTCAACCCACTTGGTAAACTTGTCAACCGCCACCAGAAGGTGGGTCTTCTTATCCTTAGATCGCTTGAATGGCCCCACCATATCAAGCCCCCAGACTGCAAACGGCCAAGTTATTGGGATCATCTGCAACTCTTGAGCCGGCACATGAGCTTGCCTTGCAAACTTTTGACACCCATCACACTTGCTAACAATGTCCTCTGCATCAGCATGAGCCGTCAACCAGTAAAACCCATGATGAAAAGCTTTAGACACCAAAGATTTAGAGCCGGCATGATGACCACAATCGCCTTCATGAATCTCTCATAAAATTTCACGGCCCTCCTCAGGAGAAACACAACATTGGAACACGCCTGTCACACTGCATCGGTGTAACTCGCCGTTGATGATAGTCATAGACTTAGACCTCCTGGTTATTTGTCGTGCCAAAGTTTCATCCTCGGGTAACTCGCCCCGGGTCATATAAACCAGATAAGGCAAAGTCCAATCTGGAATAGCATGAAGAGCCGCCACCAATTACGCCTCCGGGTCAGGGACAGAAAGGTCTTCTTCAGATGGTAACTTGACAGAAGGATTGTGTAATACATCGAGGAACACATTAGGAGGCACCGACTTACGTTGAGACCCAAGCCGGGACAATGCATCCACCGCCTCGTTCTTCCGCCGATCAAGGTGATCCACCTGATAACCCTTAAAGTGACCAGCAATGTTATCAATCGCCCGACGATAAGCTGCCATGAGCGGGTCTTTAGAGTCCCACTTGCCTAAGACTTGCTGAGCCACAAGGTCTGAGTCGCCCAGGCACCTGACCCGGCTTAAATTCATCTCTTTAGCCATACGAAGGCCATGGAGTAAAGCTTCGTACTCAGATGCATTATTAATACAAGGAAACATTAACCTTAAAACATAACAAAACTTGTCACCTCGTGGGGAAGTCAAAATAACTCCAGCCCTTGAGCCTTCCAACTGCCTGGACCCGTCAAAATGGATTGTCCAATATGTGTTGTCAGGCTTCTCCTCAGGTGTCTGCAACTCTGTCCAATCATTGATGAAATCCACCAAAGTTTGAGACTTGATAGCTGTCCTTAGCACATACTTCAAATTATGAGGTCCAAGTTCAATTGCCCACTTAGCAACCCAACCTGTAGCCTCTCTGTTCTGAATAATATCTCCTAAAGGAGCAGAGTTGACCACAGTAATAGGATGACCAAGAGAAATAATGCTTCAGTTTGCGACTTGCCATGAACACCCCAAATACCAGTTTCTGCCAATCACTGGTACATCGAGGTGCTGTACAAACGGTTTTTAACCCCTTTCCGCGATGGCATTTTGAACCGTCACCTAGTGAGTGACTGCGATAGGGGGGTCCTTCCCACACGACCCAGAAACCGTCGGGGATAGGCCCTCCTGGCACACACGCTCGGCAAAATGAGGTCGTGTGCGATGGGCGAGCGATCAAATACGGTTATACGTACAGTTGTGCTAAAAATACAATTATACATGCCAAATCGTTTCCGGTCGTAAGTACATCCCACACAGTCAGTCCCGGCTAAATGTTTCCGTTTGTATGTACATTCCACAGAGTCAATCCAAGGAATACATTTCCGTTAGTATGTACATCCCACATAATTAATCCAAGAAGTACGTTTCCGTTCGTATATACATCCCACACAGTCACTCCAAGGAAAATGTTTCCGTTCGCAGGTACATCACACACAATTTTCCCCATTAAATTGTTTGTGATAGCGTTGCCATTGCACATGATATTAACAATTTTATCATTTGCGTTATTGAATGCAATCACACACGGTGCGTAGAAGAAACTGTGTAGCAAAGGCTATCCATCACACACACACTATTTATGTGGTAAACGTTTGCGCAAGGTGGCCTAACGCAAACAGTTTTTAAGAGGACGTTGTGTGTGATTGTTCATGGATCCAACACGGTTTATCTCTAGAAACTGTGTGCGTTACCTGAGGTCATCGCCCACGATGTTTTCTCAATAACCGTTTGTAATAGAAAAACCCAATTAGTAGGCTAATTGGCCATTAGCAGGCTAATTGTCCTATTATTAATAATCCATTTATTAATCTAATTGGCATTTCATATTAAGCACACAATATATTTCATTTTCATATTAAGGAAGCAGGATTTCATAATTGAAATACATCAGAGTACAACATCATATAGCTTCAGCACTCAGCTACCCCATTACACAATTGCACCAACACCAAATTTCACGTGCAACATCTATAACCTTTCAAAATTAGCATCATAGACGGCACATAGGCAGATGAATCTCATCTGGAAAACTGCTGAAGCGGAAGGCGAATATTGAGCCTTCATTGATGTTGAAGGTCTTTGCAACTTTAGGCCAGTGCCTGTGGATGATTGACCGTCCATCCTTCATCCTCTTCAGGAACACTTCAGTATTGAACCGTGAGTGTTGTATGAATACCTTCCTCGCCTCCTGACCATACAGGTGGTTTGAGAGGTAATCATCAGTGAACTGCTTTGGAAAGGCCTGAAAACAAGGATGTGCATAAATATCTTCTCTATATTGGAAATGGGGCAAAGGAATAAAAAAGGCAAGGTATAATAGTTAGTACCATCCTGTAGTGAACTGATGTCTTCTTCATTGTGCAGACAAAGATCTTGTTGTTTTTTGTCGCTAATTTCTTTATCCTAACAATCTTTCTAAGTTTCTTGACTTGACTGATATTCATGGACAACTCATTTCCCCATATGCAAAAAGGGTCAAACAGTGGGTCAAAACCTCTGACAGCAGGACCTACATGTGCAAGACCAAATTGTTAAAAACATAAATATTAGAATGGTTCCTGCAATTGCAAAATAATGTGCTACTAGACAAAGGACCATGCATGTGCAAACCTCGATTGTAAACCTCAGTGCTTCCCATTGTTTCCCTGCAACACATATAAGGTAGTTAGTGATCAGGTTAAATGAGGGTTCGCATGCTATCAGTAAAATATGTTGATGAAAAATAAGCACATTGCAGATTCATCAGATTAATTCAAGCCACATGGAAAACCCATTTATCCAAACCAAGCATGATTAAGAACTAGGAAATATAGCAATTGTATATGTTTCTCATGTATTAAGTGCATCCAAATTTGATTTATTCCTCACATGCACAACAATACAAAATTCTACCCACGACAATTGGACATCGCATTGCAGAATTGAACCAAGCAGTTAACTAAACACCACAACAAATGAACCAAACATTACTGAGCACCACATTGCACAATATAACATACTCCTAATAGAAGATCAGACAGTTAACCAAACCAAGCATGCTTAACAACTTGAAAATATAGCAATTGTATTTGTTTCTCATGTATTTAGTACAGCCAAATTTGATTTATTTCTCACATGGTATACAATAACAGAATGAACCCACAACAATTGAACATTGCATTGCAGAATTGAACCAAACAGTTAACTAAACACCACAAGAAATGAACCAACCATTAAATGAGCACCACATTGCACAATGTATAACATACTAGAAGATCAGACAGTTAACCAAACCAAGCATGCTTGACAACTTGGAAATATAGCAATTGTATTTGTTTCTCATGTATTTAGTAAAGATAAATTTGATTTATTTCTCACATGGAAGACAATACAAAATTGCACCCTGAAGAATTGAACATCACATTTGCAGAATTGAACCAAACAGTTAACTGAAGATGACAACTAATTAACCAAACAGTTAATAAGTGAGCACCACATTGCACGACATATAGAACATATACACTAGAGCAACATATTGCATGGTAAAAGTAGATAGGACAATTCACTAGAATTTGTTAAGGAAAGGCAGGAGCAGCACATGCAACTGGTAAACCAAGCATGCATAACCGGCATAGCTAGCAAACTGAACATAGGTCCTTATAGTGAGCTAATAAGACAAGCTACTCCTCATCGTCGGAGATATCGATGATGATTGGCTCCTTGGACATGGAAGAGGGCGAGGCCTCCACATCGTGGGTGCCCTCATTGTAGTGGTGAGTTGCCTGAGCCGCTCCGGGCACCAAGCTGCTGCCTCTCGAGTTGAGGTAAGCACGGGCACGCTGAGAAAACACCTCGTAGTCTTCGTCGAAGGCACCGACGGTGGCCTCGAGGAAACGCCACAAACTGTCATTTAAAGCAGCCAACCACATCGCGGCGTCGGCGTGCAAGGCGTCGACGGTGGCCTCAACGGCGATGTGCTCCTCCAAGATCTGGGGGTCGGCATGAATTGCAGCCATCGCGACCTCATCCGTGCGTTCGGCCACGATTTGCTTCTCCGCTGCCAAATGCTCCTTGAGCTCCTAGCTATACTGCATGCACCATGGCTTAGGGCGGCGCTTATTTGGGGGAGGGGTCGGTGATTTGGGTGGAAGGTGTCGCGCTGGCGGTTGGGGCATGTGGGATGTGGAAGGAGGAGGAGGATGGGGGTCGGGTGTGGATTACCTGCCTGGATCGACGAGGCCGAGCAGCGTGAAGGAGGGTCGCCGGCGAGGAGGCGGCGCTGCAAGCAAGGAGTGAAGGTTTCAACTTGGAAAGGAAGGCGGAAACAGGGGAAATGTGGCTTTTGATAAGGGGGAGGGGCGGGGAGGTAGATATTTCCGCGGAAGCCAAAAATTTTGGATCGGTGCAGCGAAAAAACTGGCGCGCAAAGTGTCATCAGACACGGTCCCTTATTCAGCACTGTGTACGATATGTGAACATCACAAACGATTCATATAGTTTAACCCGTATGTGATGAGTTTGAACGTCAAAAATTTTGGTTCAAATTTCCCTGGTTACAGTGGTCATCCACGTCATTGCATAATTTGGGTACACAAAGGAGACTACATCACACTCACACTTCTTAATAGAGCAAGTTCAACAATTAAATAGAGCTAGCTGACCTAAACATTACTCTAACAAATTAAAGACCGGTGCTCTTAATTAAACAAAACAAAGAGTACTACTACGGCTGGTGCTCATCTATCTCTGCCGCCTCCTCCATGTCCAGCTCGTGCCCGACGATCTCCTGGGGAAGGGGCTCCATGGCATCCATCGCACCATACTCGGCAAGCATCTCGCCATCCGCGTCCGCCATCTCTTTGGAAAAGGCCGCCACGAGCTGGGCATGGGCGGCCGCGATCTGGGCTTGGACGGGCTCCGTCGTGGCAAGGTATGCCGCGGAGGAACATACAGCTGCTTGAACGCTCTCGACGATTGCCAACTCTTCGGTCGTAGGTTGCTGACCGTTGTCGTAGAAGCTTCATTCGATTTGTGTGGTGACCGCCACGAGCTAGGCGTGGGCGGCCTCCACATGGTCATGGGCGGCCTCCATCAGGGCTAAGGCCGCCGCTGCGGAACAAACAGCTGATGTGCCGCTCTCGTCAGTTGCTATCCCCGAGGCAGATGTTGCTGCCGCCACCTGAGAAGCAACAGCGGCTGTTTGGGCTGCCTTGGCCACCCGATCGCAGATTGCGGCCGCGCTCATGCAGCTTGTTACCACGCGCATGGCAGCTGCGGCCGCGCTATCGTCGGAGTGGGCCGCCAAAGTTGCCCTCACGACATGGGTCCATGTCCCCGTCTTTCACCGGGGATGATTGAACAGTGAAATGATATTTAGGGAGCGAGCTAGAGTGCTTGACACACCGGTTGTGGACTGTAGCCGACGCACCTTCTCGCGTAAGCCATAGGCGTACTATACTCCAACGGTGCTCCAAGATATTTTGTACTGCATCTCACACGGTTGGTTATAATAAACTGTGTGCGATCTACTTGATTTTTCATCTTGATTTGAATTACATAATGGGGTCACAGCGGCAAAGGAGGGTGTTTGAATTGCTAGAACTTTTATCTGCAGTGAACATGCAACTATAGGTGTGTCGTCAAAAAATTGGAATTATTCAGGGTTCGCTTGGACATTTATATACATTAACTTGGTTTTCTAGCCATTTCAGGTGCACAATTCAAAATTAAAATACATGCACATGCTCCGGTGCACCAAAATGGGTTGTAAAATCATATATGTGTCCATGGGTTTGTGCTTATGTCCCATGCAAGAAATGGGGATGAATTTCGAACACCACAGCACCGTGGCTCTCCGGCAAATGTTGAGGTACTTGCTTTTGTAATTCTAGTAAATCCAAAACCCGTCTGAATTTCATGAACCTTGGCATGCTATCATGGAATGGCATCAACATGCTGGGGTAAAAAATATTGTCCCATTTGGGGCAGGTTATGGTATAAGTTTCTCACAAACCAGAGCTTCTCACAAGAAGCCTCATGGTTCCTTTAGGGAAACGTGTCACCTTTGTGGACAAAATGATATTCGTCGCCTCTTCTTGCTTTCAATTTTTTTTTGGTGTCAACATAGAACAACAGGAGTGTCGTGTTAAATTTTGGAATTTTTCGGGGATCGTTTGGACATTTTTGTATGTTAACTGAGTTTTCTAGGCATTTATGTGCATAATTAAAAATTGAACTACATGCACATGCTCGAGTGCATAAAAATGGGTTAAAAAATCAAATGTGTGTCCTTGGTTGCAAGCTTAGGTCACATGCAAGAAATGAGAATGAATGTCAAACACCTTGACACTGTCGCTCGGCCGCTAAAATTGAGATACATGGTTTTAAAATTCTAGTAAATCAAAAACTCGTCTAAAATTCATGAAACTTGACATGATATCATGGAACAACATCGACATGCCATGGTAAAAATATTGTCCCATTTGGGGCAGGTTTGGGTATAAGCTTCTCGCAAACCAGAACTTCTCACAACAAGCCTAATGGTTTCAGTAGGGAACGTGCCACCTTGGGGGACGAAACGATATCCGTTGCCTCTTCTTACTTTCAAAAATTTTCTCGTGTCAACATAGAACAATAGGAGTGTTGTGTCAATTTTTGGGATTTTTCGGGGTTCGCTTGGACATTTTTATACATTAACTGAGTTTTCTATGCATTTATGTGCATAATTTAATTTTGTACTACATGCACATGCTCCAGTGCATATAAATGGGTTCAAAATTGAAATGTGTGTCCTTGGTTGCATGCTTAAGTCCCATGCAAGAAATGAGAATGAATGTCAAACACCTTGCCACCGTCGCTCGGCCGCTAACATTGAGATACATGGTTTTTAAATTCTAGAAAATCGAAAACGCGTCTGAAATTTATGAAACTTGACATGCTAGCATGGAACGACATCAACATGCCATGGTAAAAATATTGTCCCATTTGGGGCAAGTTGGGGTATAAGCTTCTCACAAACCAGAGCTTCCCACAACAAGCCTCATGGTTACAGTAGGGAACGTTTCACCTTTCTGGATGAAACGATATCCGTTGCCTCTTCTTGATTTCAAGTTTTTTCTATTGTCAACATAGAACAACAAGAGTGTTGTGTTAAATTTAGGAATTTTTCGAGGTTCGTTTGGACATTTTAATACATTAACTGAGTTTTCTATGCATTTATGTGCATAATTCAAATTTGAACTACAGGCACATGCTCTAGTGCATGTAAATTGGTTGAAAAATCAAATCTGTGTCCTTGGTTGCATGCTTAGGTCCCATGCAAGAAATGAGAATGAATGTCAAACACCTTGCCACCGTTGCTCGGCCGCAAACATTGAGATACATTGTTTTTAAATTCTAGTAAATCCAAAACTCGTCTGTAGTTCATGAAACTTGACAAGCTATCATTAAGCGGCATCAACATGCTGTGGTAAAATTGTTGTCTCATTTGGGGCAGGTTTGGGTATAAGCTTCTCGCAAACCAGAGCTTCTCACAACAAGCCAGATGGTTTCGGTAGGGAACGTGCCACCTTTGGGGACAAAATGATATCCATTGCCTCTTCTTGCTTTCAAAATTTTTCTAGTGTCAACATAGAACAACAGGAGTGTTGTGTCAATTTTTGGGACTTTTTGGGGTTCGCTTGGACATTTTTATACATTAACTGGGTTTTCTAGGCATTTTATTTGCATAATTGAAATTTGAACTACATGCACAAGCTCCAGTGCAGAAAAATGGGTTGACATATCAAATGTGTGTCGTTGGGTGCATGCTTAGGTCCCATGCAAGAAATGGGAATGAATTTCAAACACCAGGGCACTGTTGATTGCCGGCAAAACGTTGAGATACTTTGTTTTTAAATTCTAGTAAATCCAAAACTCGTCTGAAATTCATGAAACTTGGCATGCTATCATGGAATGGCACCCGACATGCTGTGGTATTTTTCGTGTTCATTTTGAGAGAAGGCGCACTCGAATAACAGCCAACAAAGGCATTTTGAAACAAATAGCTGCCACTTTAACATCTCAAATGTTTGTATAATTTAAATCGTGTGTGTTCTGTTAACCATTCATGTGACGCCATGTGTCTCTCTTTTAATGGCTATAGGAGGTGCCGTGCGGACAGCTGTTTGACTGAACGGGAGGCGTGCGAGCGCAGTCCGGTGCGCAGGCTGACCGAGAGGTGTGCAAGCTGTCCTCCAATGCGCAGGCTCACCGGGAAGCATGCAAGCTGTACGCTGCACATGCTCACTGGGAAGTGAGCCCTTTGACTTCCATGGCCGCCCGCCTTGCTCGCATCCTCTCCATTAATGGCGCCCGAGCCGCTGTTTAATACGGGCGGCCTCACTATTCGCCTCCCATTCCCCTCCCTCCCGCAGACCTCCACCAACGCCATGGCGCAGAAGGATCATCTGCCTCTAGTCTTCTAGTTTGGTGAAGTCGACTCCGAGCCAGAAGAGATAGAAAATAAGGAGGAATGGGGCCTCATGGACATGGCCCTGAACGAGCTAGCCGCGGCGGTTGATGCCCCCGCGCCCGTCCCAGCTCCCATCCCCGCGCCCGCACTAGCAACCATCCCCGTAGCATTGACGGGCTGGTCGCCGAGCACTATCGCAGAGCTAGAAGCCGCTGGCGTCAGTGAGGTCTCCGCGGACTAGCGCGAGCTCGTGTACATGCCAGTGCTCGTGCCCGTGCGCGCCCATGCACCCACCACGGCGCCGGTCCCCGTGTGTTTTCCTACACCCACCGCGCCCGTGCCCATGCATGCGCCCCCCTCAGCGGCATGGGACGCCGCCGTCGATCGCTACCTCGCAGCGCCGCAAGTTGCCGTCCTCCCGCGCCCAGCCCGTCAATCGTGCGACGACATGATGTTTGATTTTCAAGTGAAGAACATTATGTGCTGCCTTGAAGACTTTAACAACGGCGTCCCGGAGGACGACAACGGCAACGCCGGCACGGCACGCCGCCTCCGCCGGCGCCGGAATTAGTTTTTTTTGGGGGTTTAATACTGTATCAGTGTATCTCGATCATATGAATATAAATTCGCAGTGTGACTGAATGAAAGATATGGTTTGAACGAACTTGCTTTTTTCTCTCTGAATGTCAGACTTATCAAACGATTTTCTTTAAAAACAACATAAATGGTTTTTAAATATAAAACACTCATCACAAACATTTTAGATAGAACACCCGTATGCAAACCGACAGCTTCCCCAGGAGGCCAAGGGAAAATGTGCCGAGCAGGATTTGTGCAGCTCTTGATCGCAAACGTTTTAGATAGAACACCCGTATGCAAAGTGAGAGCTATGGTCTTCCCCAGTAAGCCAAGGGAAAATTCGCAGTGCAGGATTTGTGCATCTCTTCAATGCAAATGGTTCAGATTGAATACGGTATGCATAGCCAGACTTCGGCGCTAAGCCAAGAGAAAATGTGCCGAGCAGGATTTGTACATCCCTTCAACGCAAACGGTTGTTTTGGATGACCCGTGTGCAAGCACGTACAGACAATTTGGTAAGATTTGCATTTGTCATATTGGGTATATTGCCATTTGTCAAACTGGAAAGATTGACATTTGTTGATCTACTAACATTGCCATTTGTCAAGCTTGTAACACAACTTTTTGTCAAAATATGCAGCTAAAAATCACTAACACTATCTAAATTTTGCAACTAAAATTCAGTAATTAAGCATAGATTTCATTCATAGATTAAGCAGTCGTTCTTTTATACAAACAGTTCAACTCGACAGCTGAACCGACCAAACTTTTCCCCAATTGTTGTCAACCACGTACTGAAATAGCTAGTTCAACTATATATACTAGCTAATTTTAAGTATGTTGTACAGTTCCACCAAATCTATAGTCAGATGAACTGAACAAAATAGCCCCTAAATACTACTACTACTACGGAGGGGCTTTGTACTACTTCCGATAGGCTCTCCTCTGCCGAGCGCACTCAGTAAGAGGCAGAGGAGGAGGAGCCTACCGATGAGCTGGACAACTGCAATACGGTGCCTGCCGCTGCTGCACCTTCAGCGACGCTCACCTCGAACGCCCTCTGCCACTCCAGACGACCCCTCTCAAAGCAGTGGTTCTCCTCGTAGATCTCCTGATTCCTCGCCTCTGCGGCGGCGTGTGCTACGGCCATGGCAGCAGTAAGGCTCTTTGCATGCTCGACGAGGTGCTCCTCCTCCTCCTCCCGCATGAACTCGATGTAGTGCGCAAGGTCGATGACACATTTGCTGGCCTCCACCTCTGCCTCCCGCCTTCGGGCGGCGGTGGCGGAGCGGGTGATGACCCCGGCGGTCGATGGTGGGCTGGCGGCCACGGCGGCCGACGATGGGGTGGCGGCCACGACCACCACCTCCCGCCTTCGGGCCGCGATGGCGGAGCGGGTGATGGCCACGGTGGCCGCCAGTGGGGTGGCGGCGACAACGGCCACCTCCCGCCTTCGGGCCGCGGTGGTGGAGCGGGCGATGGCCCTGGCTTTCGACGGTGGTGTGGAGGCCACGGCGGCCGGCAACAGCTACCGACGGGCATCGGTGGCGGAGTATGTGGTGGGTGTTCCGCGAACACCCAACAGGGACGCCGCGCGCACTACACTACACCGGGGACTGCACCGCCGCCGCAGTGTAGCCTCCCAGCTGGAGCTGTCCTCTGATGACAGCGGAGTGGCTGAGCGACGATGACGGACCGGTGCCATTGGAGATTGTGGGAGAAGCAGACGAGATAAGCTACAGGGAGGGAGGGGAAAATGCGACTCAGGACTCGTCGGCCGTGATGGTTTACAAAGCAGGCCGGTAAGCATTGGGATTTTGGGGGATTTCACCAAGTCGGGCGGGAAGCTTGCGCGGGAACCTGCGAGGTTGCGCAGGAACGGGCTCACCGACGATTCATTGGTGCCACTTCGAGCCACCGTTTGGCCAAAAGAACGCCCCCGTGCGCTGCGCAAGCTTGCGCTGTAAGCCGTCTGCGGCAGCGGGGTGACAAGACGAGCGAGAGGAGCATGAAAGGACACGTACACATATGGTTAATAAAAAAATGTTTGGGATTTAATTACCTACTACCCCCGTCCTGGTTTATAAGTCGTCTATGTATTTTTGTGCCAAATTTTGACTAGAGATTTAACTAATAAAATACGAATGCATGTCGCCAAAGATTATATCGTTGGATTTGTATTTGAACATAGTTTCCAATTATATAATTTTTATAACATGCATCAACATTTTGTTGGTTAAATTTAAGGTCAAAATATGGCACATAATATAAAGGGGACTAATAGACGAAGACGGAGGTAGTAGCACATGACCGCTCTCTACGCAGCGTCGCAACTGCCGGCCGGCTTGTAGACGGCCGTTCCCTGCGTGTTCAACTACTCTATGCGTGTGGTTGCTCACGGTTGAGGCGGCCGCGGTGCGCTCTGCTCGCGTCCCGTCGCGCGCGTTGTGCTCTCGCGTCCCTCCGGGCGCTCTGCCCTCGTCCCTCCACGCGCGCTGCCAGTGTTTGGGGCCGGCGCACGATCACGTACGTTCGTGCTGCCATTATGCATGCGGTTGCGCCGGGCGTGGCACCATGATGCAGTTACCCACTGCAAAAACTGCCATGCGGACGCGCCGAGAATCCAGGCCGCCCGGCCCCCATTTATTCCTGCAGCCATTTACCTTCATCTCTCTCGCCACACTACACAATAAGCACACCCACGACGACACATACAGAGAGGACATCCAGCGGTTCCAATGGCGCTCCCAGCGGCCGACAACGACAACGGGGGGCAGTTCACCATGAATCACGTAGTGGACACCCATGTGAGGGGGAAGGCCCTCTCGGTGGTGTACACGAATGAGCCGGTCTCGGTGGAGAGCTCCATCCAAACTATGGAGCAGTTGCTTGCTGAGGACAAGTACCAAGTGGTCGGCTTCGACCTCGAGTACACCATCGGTCATGCCGAGCATGATCAGAAGGTTGCCGTTGCCCAGTTGTGCGTGCGATATGACGTCCTCGTCTATCACTACCACCTAGCTACAAGGCCTTGCGAGCATTTCTCCAGGTTTATCAACAACTCCAACTATAGTTTCGCCATGGTGGACACCACCAACGATCTAAAAGCGCTCAAGATTTCGGGATTGAAATGCCAGAATCTTGTCAACATCCAGGACCACTACAAGGTCTGGGGCAGCGACAACAACAAACAGAACTCCCTGGTTGACCTCGCCTCAGCCATCATCGACCCCTACTACATGAAGATGAAGGATGAGAGCAAAAAGGACAAGAACGCCTGGCATAGTGTCTGGCATCAGAGACTGGATGAACAACACATCAAGTATGCGGCCAAGGACGCGTACACAAGCTACGAGATGTACAGGCAGATTGTTGACATGAGGAAGTGTCTTCTTCCTGCCCCAGATGAGGGATCAAGCCACAGAGCAGTGGCGGGAGCGTCATAAGAAGTAGATGACTAGATGATCGTTTCTCCTAGTTTAGAATGCATGCAATTGTTTATTGAGATGTGTGCGAATGATCTGTACAGTCACTTATGTAATTGGATGTTTATTTCAGTTATATATATATATATATATATATATATATATATATATATATATATGTTTTTCTTCTGTAGACAGAGCAAATAACACGGCTCATTAGCAGCAATCGTCTGTGTTATTATTGGTCTTCGCCCACATTTCTGATTACGGGCCTGTTTGCCGCGTATCACACACATCTTGTACAGTCAAACTATTTCTGTTGTCTTGGCTCATCACAAACAGTTCATTGGAGTGAACTGTATGCCCTCCATTGCACACACCTTGATCTGGCTGACCGTTTCTATTGTGTTGCCTAATTGCACACAGTTCATCCTAGTGAACTGTATGCCGTATATCGCACACACCCTCATCTGGCTGCCCGTTTCTTTTGTTCTGCCTCATCGCAAACGGTTCTGCTGGATTAACTCTATGCCACGCATCACACACGCAACTCTAATCTGAACCGTGTTTGATGTCACCGCCATCACAAACATTTTGTATCTTTTTTTATGGTTTTATTACATCACCGTTTGTGATTAATGCATCGCACATAGTTTCGTCGAAGGGTCTCTGATTGGACTGTCGCGTTTGGACCAACCTGCAGTAGTGAATGTGGATATCGTTGTTTGGACTCTGTCAATACCTCACTGATATAGTAAGCCGGCCGCTGAACTGGGTACTCCTTACCCGCCTCCTTGCGCTCCACAACAACTGCCACGCTGACAGCCTTATTATTAGCCGCCACGTACAGGAGCAAAGGCTCTTTCTCAATGGGAGCAGCAAGAACGGGCGGTTTAGCTAACTGTTTCTTGAGTGCCTCAAACGCCTCATTGACGGCATCACTCCAGACAAAATGATCTGTCTTCTTCATTATCTGAAATAGAGGAATTACCTTCTCTCCCAGGCGACTTATAAACCGGCTCAAAGCCGCAATGCGACCCGCCAGACACTGAACGTCATTAACACACGCCGGCTTAGAGAGTGACGTGATGGCTTTAATCTTCTCCGGGTTAGCTTCAATACCCCGTTCTGAGACCAGAAACCTCAACAATTTACCTGTAGGCACACCAAAGACACACTTGGCCGGGTTAAGCATCATTTTGTAGACCCGGAGATTATCAAAAGTTTCCTTCAAATCATCAAGAAGAGTCTTTTTCTTCCTTGACTTGACCACAATATCATCCACATAAGCATGAATGTTGCATCCGATCTGACTATGAAAACAATTCTGAACACAGTGCTGATAAGTCGCCTGAGCACTCTTAAGCCCAAAAGGCATAGAAACATAGCAGAAAGCTCCAAAAGGTGTAATGAAGGACGTCTTCTCTTGGTCCTTAACTGCCATCTTGATCTGATGATAACCAGAATATGCATCCAGGAAACATAAACTCTCACAACCCGCCATTGCATCAATAATCTGGTCGATACGGGGGAGAGCAAATGGATCAGCTGGACAAGCCTTGTTAAGATCTGTGTAATCAACACACATACGCCAAGTGCCGTTCTTCTTGAGTACAAGCACATGGTTAGCCAACCACTCAGGGTGAAAAACTTCGACAATAAACCCAGCCGCTAAGAGCCGGGCTACCTCTTCTCCAATAGCCTTACGTCGCTCTTCATTGAAATGATGAAGGAACTGTTTAACCGGCTTAAACTTAGGACCCACATTAAGAGTGTGCTTAGCGAATTCTCTAGGAACACCCGGCATGTCAGAAGGTTTTCATGCAAAGATGTCCCGATTCTCACGGATGAACTCGATGAGCGCGCTTTCCTATTTAGGATCCATATTAGCCCCCACTGTGAACTGCTGAGATGAGTCGCCAGGGACAAAATCGACCAGCTTAGTATCATCAGCTGACTTAAACTTCAATAAAGGGTCTTGCTCAGTGGTGGGCTTCTTTAGAGGGGTCATATCAGCTGGGTCAAAATTATCTTTGTAAAACTTAAGTTCCTCAGTGGCACAAGCTGACTCTGCATAAGCCGCGTCTCCTTCCTCACATTCTAAGGTGACTTTCCGGTCACCATGGACCGTAATTGTTCCCTTACGCCCTGGCATCTTAAGCTATAAATAAACATAATAAGGGCAAGCCATGAACTTAGCATAAGCCGGCTGTCCAAACAAGGCATGATACGGACTCTTGATTTTGACCACTTCGAACCATAATGTCTCGGCTCTGTAATCATAGTCATCACCAAAGGCTACTTCCAGGGCAATTTTCCCACAGGATACGCCGACTTACCAGGCACCACACCATGAAAGACTGTGGAAGACGGCTTAAGATCCTTGTCAGTCAAGTTCATCCGACGAAAAGTGTCATAGTACAGGAAGTTGATGCTACTGCCACCATCCATCAACACCTTAGTGAATTTATAACCGCCCACTTGAGGGGCTACCACTAACGCCAGATGACCCGGATTTTCAACCCAGGGCGGGTGATCCTCCCGACTCCATGTGATCGGATGCTTCGACCAACATAAGTATTGGGGTACAGCCAGCTCAACAGCACTAACAGCACGCTTATGAACCTTCTGATCTCTTTTACAAAGACTTATAGTGAACACATGATACTGGCCACTATTGAGTTGCTTTGGATTACTCTGATATCCTAACTGATTGCCTTGCTGCTGGATTCCCTGACCAGACTGTTGATTATGACCACCATGGTTACCTTGGCCTTGATAGCCAGAATTTGAGCCGCCTCCACCAAAGCTGGAGCCCTGAAAGCCGGATCCTGACCCGCCGGACTGTCCATTATCATTGCTATGATTCTGATCGAGATTGTAATTCCTGAACTCTCACATGACCCAACAATCCTTCCAGGCATGAGTGGATGGCTTGTCAGGAAGACTGTGCTTCGGGCATGGGTCATTAAGCGCCGCCTCAAGATTAAAAGGTTTTCCCTTGCCATACGGCGGCTTACCATTACCATTGTGATGTTGGTTCTTGTACCCAGTGTTGGTGTTAGCTACTAGATCTGACCCGCCATCGGGGTGTCTGCGCTTACCACCAGTGCCCTGGTTGTTGCCATTATGCCCTTCCACATTCTGCTGCTGACCCTTACCATTGCCACTCTTCTTGCCCTTGTTGGATTTCTCATCATCAGATCCAGGGTCCTTTGTGGTATCAGAGTCGGCATATTTAATGAGAGCTGCCATGAGCTCACCCATGTCATTTCAATGACACTTTAGCCGCCCGAGCTTCTGCTTAAGGGGGGGGGGGTAAAGTGACAGTTCTTCTCCAAAACTAGAACCGCCTGACCGGCCGCAATACTATCAGATGAGTGAATAATAGCAGAGACCCACCGAACCCAATGATGGGCCGACTCATCCTCGCGCTGCACGCAATTATCCAGATCGATAATCGTTAAAGGCTGTTTGCATGTCCCTTGAATTTTTTTGATGAAACGTTCCTTCAACTCTGCCCATGAGTTGATAGAATTAGCAGGTAAACTTTTTAACCATGTACGAGCGGGTCCATCCAACATCATGGTAAAGTATTTGGCACAGACAACATCATTGACATCCAGCATCTCCATGGCTAACTCATAACTCTCAATCCAAGCCTCAGGGGGGAGATGCGCTATGTAGTTAGGCACCTTACGAGGACCTTTAAAATCCTTCGGCAGACGTTCATTACGTAGAGCCAGTACTAAACATGGCACTCCAACTGTCTTGGAAATCGTCCCAACCCCTCACTACAAAAAAAGACACATCCGTGACATTTTGGGCCGAACGAATTTTTTTCTGTCATGCTTATGACACTTCTATGACGATAATTGTGACAAAAGCATGTATCATCATAGATGTGGTGGGCTCCTACTTCTATGACAAAAAATCATGATAGAAAATGGGCTTGTCATCCTGGGCGGGCCGGGGACGCAGCTGCATGACATTCTTTGGGCCGTCCATGACAGAAAAAAACATTGTAGAAGCGAGGGTGAGGAAAATATCGTAGAGTTCCCGATTACGGTGGGTGGTCAGGGCCGAGCGATGCATGGAGGTTTGTGTGTTTCTCTCGTACACGTACGCGCGTGTGTGCGAGGCGTTGGGCTCTAGCTGAACCCGAGCGAGGCGTTCTCTTACTGAACCCGAGCGATTGCACTAGCTACGTTACTGAACCCGAGCGATCGATCCCTGGCTGTTAACTGAACACGAGTGATTCCTTCGCTACTGCTGCTAACTGAAGCCGATCGAACCTGCCTCTTGATGAACAGTGACCGTTGTTGGCGGTTGGATGAACAGTTCCCGGTGGGGGTTGGATGAACAGGACCCCGTGGTAGTAGTAGGCCATTGCCGCTGGATGAACAGGACCTCGATCGAGAGGAGGACACCCGATCGAGAGGAGGACACCCGAGCCGGTTGGGGGTGGATGAACAGGACCCCGTGGAGGGCTGGTTGAACAGTAGCCGGTGGAGGGTGGAATGAACAGGACCCCATGGATGAACAGTAGCTGGTGTAGGGAGGAAGTCAACGGTGGATGAACAGTAGCAGGTGGAGGCTGGAGGAAGTCGACGGTGGATGAACAGTAGCCCGTGGAGGCTGGAGCGAGGCACTAGACGGTGGATGAATAGTAGCTCGTGGAAACCCGTTTTGCGGTACGCCACACCCCTCCCGATGAACAGAACACTGTTTCGACCATAGGCGCTCCAACACAAGTCCGTTTTCTCTGTTTTGCGGTACGCCACACCCCTCTCGTTTAACAGCACCCCGTTTCGACCATAGCCGGTCAAACAGAAGGCCGTTTCCTCCGTACTGCGGTATGCCAGACCCCGTTTCGGCTGTTTCGTCCAAGCCGGTTGGCTCCCGTTGAACAGGACGCATTCCGACCCAGTCTATTGCCTCCCGATGAACATGACGCTGTTTCTCCGTTCTGACCCAGCCGGTTGGCTGCCCGATGAACAGGACGCCGTTGCTGCCGTCCGTTGCCTCTCCATGTACACGATGTGACACCCTGATTTTGACAACTTTTTCTTTTCAAACTTTTTCTGGTTTTATTTGGAATTTGAATGGATTTTTTAATCTTTCACTTGGTCTTGGACATTCTTGAATCTTCTTCCAAGTGATCCAAAGCCCCATCACCTTGCCAAAACTTTGCCAAGTACCCCAAGGATCCAAATTCCAATTTAAATTATTTTCCAAAACTCTTTTCTTTTATTTGAGAATTTAGGGCATTACTATGGGTTATGAAGCAACCTATGGATTGGATGCTCAGAAAATTCTCAAATAATTCCCTAAAATACCTTGGACTATATCTTGCTCCAATATCCAAAAATATTCTATGACCTAGTTCAAAATTTCAACAAATAAATCATTTTTGCTCCTGGACAGTTTGGACCTTTATGAAGGAAGTGTATGCTAGGATTGTCCAATTGCTCTCAAATTTTTGTGGCATGAGGACACCTACAAATAACCTTCCTCCACCAAGTTTCAACCCCAGGAGATCATGCTAGTGAGCAGCACTTCAACATTTTGATTCTGGACCAGAAATGTAGTTTGTACATGAACTACCCTCAAACTTAAACCAAATCACCTCAAATTTTGTTAGCTCCTAGTCCTTCCAACCTAAATCACTCTGGACATCTCCATTGGCCCTACCTCCATCTCTCCAACCCTCCAGATCCCTCCCAAGTTCTCTGTCAGGAACTGTTGCTGATTCTACCATTCATCTCAGACCGAACCAAGTCAAACCAAGGACACAGGTGAAATGAGGGATCGAAGGTCGACGTGCTAGACAAGAAATGCCAGGCATACGTGGCCTCCTAGTGCCAAGCACCGTGGTGAGCACGGTGCTGGCATGGTTGTCGCCGCGCTCTGCCTCACGCCAGGCTCGGGTCTCGTCGAGGCGAGACGCCAGCGCCGCAGCAGCTTGTCCAAGCATGCTGACGTCGTCCCTGGATACCAGCTAGCCCCTCCAGAACCCTCGCCCTCACTAGAGAAGCCCTCGGCGGCCGCCACGCCCGCGGGCACTGTTTTGCCCGTGCTGCCACAGTGCGGCGCCGCTCGTCGTCTTTCCCCCGAGCTATCTCATCGCATTAAGTGCTTCTGCTCGCTCCCGTCGCTTCGCCCCACGCCACGACGGGCAGCTCGCCGTCCTTGCGCCAGTGGCGGAGCCACGTCGCCGCCGATCCAGAGAGATCGCCGCACCCCTCCTCCTGGCTATAAATAGCCTCGCCCGGCTTTGTTTAGCTCCTCACCCCTCTCCCTCCATCCTCAATCGCCTCCCCAAGCAAGAGTCAAGGCCGAGAGGCCCTCTGGCCTCGAGCTTCGCCAGAGCTCCGCCGGAGCTCCGCCGTGAGTCGAGCTCCACCACCAGCTCTCTCCACTCCACCTTAGCCCCACCTGAGACCACCATAGTGCTCAGTGCACTCCACTAGAGCTCCCCGACCTCCTGCCCGACCGAATTGTCGCCGGAATCGTCAACCACCGCAGCCACCACCCACTGGATAAGAAGGGCACGACGCCGTCCGGCCATCCCCAGAGGAGCCACGGGTACAGGGAGAATCGCCGTTGAACACCCGATCCATCCCCACCATCCACGAGCCCAACCGTCGTCGCTAACTCCGGCAATCACCACCGGTGAGCCGCCCCCTCCCTTTGTTCTCTCTCCTCCCTCTGTTTAAACGGGCCCGGCCCCACCCGTCAGCCACTGTGGGCGCGCGCGCGAAGGGGTAAGTGGAGGCGTACTCTCCGTTTATGCCTTCGACGTGGCCCGTTCGTCTGTTTTTCTGATTTTTCTGATTTTTGTTTATTTAACAGAATTGACCAGCTACTTTGACCGTTTATAACTTTTTACAGGAAGGTCCAATTGACCTGATTCTTTTTGCATTGTGTTTGTATTAAACCCCTTTATTTTTTCACCAAGTTTGGTATTTTTCCAATACTCACAGAATTGTTGGTGAATAAAAAGGCTTTATGTGACATTTTATTTTGCTATTTAAAAATATTTTCAGAAGGGGATTCTTGTGGATTTGAAGACCAGGAGTTTCTGAACAACCCAACTGATCAAGGCAAGCCAGGACATCCATATTATGAAGCATTTCATAGCATTGCATAATTCATATTCATTTCTTGCATATATTTGACCTAGATAATTCATAGTAAATTATTTAAATGTTTAAAGTTGATAACTCAGAATGATATGATCAATAACTATGCTTGCTAAGTGAAACATAGTTGGTTGATCAAGAGTCACCTGTCCGGGCTTACCCGTGCAGCCACATTTGCCGGTATGGGACGACCTTGACTTGGTCTGATCGCGTGCTCTTTCACCGGTATCGCCCGACAAGGAAGGTTATGCGTGCGCGCTACCCTGGCCCGGTAGGCGGCGATAACCTTGTGAGCCCAGTTGAGTTGTATGGTACCAGGTCCCCGTTTGGGACAGTTTAGTTTGGCCACGATGATGGCAGGTGTCACAAGGTGACACAGGGGCCACCCAGGGCAGGACTCCGGGGGAGGATGAATGCCGGTGGTACGGTGGAGGAGTCACGGGTTAGGCAGGTTTCGTTGGAGCAACGTTGGTCCACCTGAATGGGATCACGAGGTCAGGTGCTCCATGGTGCGGGTAAAGTGCGCAACCTCTGCAGAGTGTAAAATCTATTCGAATAGCCGCGTCCACGGTATTGGACAGCCCAACCAGACCTCTCTAGGTGATCAACCATAATAACTTTAGTAATGATGGAAGAACTTGTCTTTCGAGCGAAAGTACTCGTTGGTATCAAGTATTCCGAGGGTTGTGAGGCAACCCAGAGACGAATAAGTTGGTAACAGTAAGTGAATCACTTAAGACTTAACATGTTGATTTGCCATGCCATTATTTGCTGCATAAATTGGTTGTCATGTGCTTGCGAGTACATTCAAAGTACTCACCTGGCGTATCATGCCAGATGCAGGAGAAGACTGAGATGGAGGTCTCGATGTCCGTGTTGTGATGCCTAGGATGTGTCCTCAGCAGTGTCCCTGTGGATGGAGTTACTATCATGTTCTGCTACGCAATAGTCTTCCGCCGTAGTATTCTGCAGTAATACCGAGGCCCTGATATGTTGGATAAATAATGTAGATATTGTCATAGCACTAGGTGTGCTTTTGGCCTCGATGATCATGTAATATATGTGAGCTTGTACTCGACTATTATCAATAAAAGTTCAGCTATGTTCTGTTCCAAGTTGTTGTGTGTTTCCAGAAGACATGATCTCTGGGTTGGAAACATAGGTAAACCGGTTCTCTGAGCCGGGGTGCCACAATGCTTGGTATCAGAGCCGTGCTGACTGTAGGACACCCTAGGCAACCGTGTTAGGACTGCGATTAGCATAGGACCTTGAGTGTGCATCTTGCTTGTTGCATTTGATTGTTGCATGCCATGCATCGTGCATCATAATTCATTATGTTATTAACCTTTGGCATTGTGAGTGTAGATGGCACCAGTTCCATATCACTACCATCATGAGCCCGAAGCCCACACTTTTTCGGTTTTGCTTCGTAGCGTCTGGCTTCGACTGTATCCCTACGGTGATGACCCGGTGTATCAGGTGTTTCGGGAGCAATTGGGCGAGTCGGTATATGAGTACCATGTAGTAGCTTACCTGACCGCGAATTCGGATATTGGAAGCTCTTCTCGTTCTTCCAAGGGCGGGGTGGTTTCTACTCCGGAGTTGGCGATCCAGTTTGCTGCCATGGAGGCCATTACTGACTTGCGCTTCCACGAGGCTGAGATGCAGACCCATCCAGGTTTCCTCCACTATCCCACCCTGTCGCCTACGACAGGGCGAGTCCTTTTCTCACCTGTAGACCCGGCGTGTGATCATGCGGCTGGTGTTTTGTCTCGCTACCTGAACGCCAGTTACTGTATGATCATTTCCTTGGCTGAGGAGCTGTGTCGTGTTCAGGGGGCACTTGCAGCAGTGACTCTAGCACCTCCTCCCGTAGTTCCACCTAGTTATCCACCACCAGTTCCACCTCCGCGTGTGCTTGATATCCCTTCTGGTTCTTTTGGACTATCAGGCTTATCGTCTGGTAGTCGATTTGAGACCCCAGCTGAGTGGGCCTCACTTCTAGCCACTCCTGCTCCGCCAATGCTGAGGCGACGTGCTCTTTCTCCCGCAGAAGGAGAGCCGACCCAGCAACGACGTCGTGTGTCCTTTGACCCGGTGACTCATATCATCAGTTCTGATTCCGACTCAGGATCTAATGACGAGGACTCTTCAGATGGGCAGTGCTTGTGTCACCGATGCCACTAGACTGGAGCTTGAGTAGTAATGCATGCGTCTTTGCATATGTCAACTGCCGTATGAGCAGTTTAGCCATGATATTCCCCTACTAGCTTGCCATGTATGATGTTGGGTTATATTGTATAATTATGTTGTTCTCTTTATTTGCCTTTTCCATGAATTTTCTTCGGTGTCATATTACTGTATTTCTCCTTATGGATGTTGCTCATCCATTCGGTCTTTGCCATGGGAACAAAAATTAGGATGAAGAGAGGAAGTAGCAGTCAAGGCAGCGATGGAAACCCCGTCCGTCGATCCGCCAGGCAGGCAGGGCAACCGCCCGAAGACTTACCACCACCACCACCACCACCTCAAGCACCAGCCACAGATCAGATAATGAGAATGTTTGAGGAAAAGAGAAACCAAGACCTCATGGAAATCCTCAAGAGTATGCAGACAATAGTAGGTCAGAATAATGGCAATGGGGTGCGTTCTAAGCTGACTGACTTTCAGCGCACAAAACTGAAGGAAATATGCCCTAGAGGCAATAATAAAGTTGTTATTTTATATTTCCTTATATCATGATAAATGTTTATTATTCATGCTAGAATTGTATTAACCAGAAACTTAATACATGTGTGAATACATAGACAAAAGAAAGTGTCCCTAGTATGCCTCTACTTGACTAGCTCGTTAATCAAAGATGGTTAAGTTTCCTGACCATAGACATGTGTTGTCATTTGATGAACGGGATCACATCATTAAGAGAATGATGTGATGGATGAGACCCATCCGTTAGCTTAGCATAATGATCGTTAAGTTTATTGCTATAGCTTTCTTCATGACTTATACATATTCCTCTGACTATGAGATTATGCAACTCCTGAATACCGGAGGAACACTTTGTGTGCTATCAAACATCACAACGTAACTGGGTGATTATAAAGATGCTCTATAGGTGTCTCGGAAGGTGTTTGTTGGGTTAGCATAGATCGAAATTAGGATTTGTCACTGCGAGTATCGGAGAGGTATCTCTGGGCCCTCTCGGTAATGCACATCATATGAAGCCTTGCAAGCAATGTGACTAATGAGTTAGTTGCGGGATGATGCATTACGGAACGAGTAAAGAGACTTGCCGGTAACGAGATTGAACTAGGTATGATGATACCGACGATCGAATCTCGGGCAAGTAACATACCGATGACAAAGGGAGCAACGTATGTTGTTATGCGGTTTGACCGATAAAGATCTTCGTAGAATATGTGGGAGCCAATATGAGCATCCAGGTTCCGCTATTGGTTATTGACCGGAGATGAGTCTCGGTCATGTCTACATAGTTCTCGAACCCGTAGGGTCCGCACGCTTAACGTTCGATGACGATCGGTATTATGAGTTTATGTGTTTTGATGTACTGAAGGTAGTTCGGAGTTCTGGATGAGATCACGGACATGACGAGGAGTCTCGAAATGGTCGAGACATAAAGATTGATATATTGGACGACTATGTTTGGACATCGGAATGGTTTCGGGTGAGTTCAGGCATTTACCGGAGTACCGGAGGGTTACCGGAACCCCCCGGGGAGTCAATGGGCCTTATTGGGCCTTAGTGGGAGAGAGGAGGAGGCAGCCAAGGTGGGCCCCCCCCCCCCAAGCCCAATCCGAATTAGGGTGGGGGGCCGGCCCCCCTTTCCTTCTCCCTCTCTCCTCCTTCCTTCCTCTCTTACTCCAACTAGGGAAGGGGGAATCCTACTCCCACCGGGAGTAGGACTCCCCCCTTGGGCGCGCCATGAGAGGGCCGGCCCTCCCCTCCTCCACTCCTTTATATACGGAGGAGGGGGGCACCCCATAGACACACAAGTTGATTGTTTAGCCGTGTGTGGTGCCCCCCTCCACAGATTTCCACCTCGGTCATATTGTCGTAGTGCTTAGGCGAAGCCCTGCGTCGGTAACTTCATCATCACCGTCACCACGCCGTCGTGCTGATGAAACTCTCCCTCGGCCTCAGCTGGATCTAGAGTTCGAGGGACGTCACCGAGCTGAATGTGTGCAGATCACGGAGGTGCCGTATGTTCGGTACTTGGATCGGTTGGATCGCGAAGACGTTCAATTACATCAACCGCGTTACTAAATGCTTCCGCTTTCGGTCTACGAGGGTACGTGGACACACTCTCCCTGCTCGTTGCTATGCTTCTCCTAGATAGATCTTGCGTGATCGTAGGATTTTTTTTTAAATACTACGTTCCCCAACAGTGGCACCCGAGCCAGGTCTATGCGTAGATGTTATATGCACGAGTAGAACACAAAGAGTTCTGGGCGATAATAGTCATACTGCTTGCCAGCATGTCATACTTTGATTCGGAGGTATTGTTGGATGAAGCGGCTCAGACCGACATTATGCGTACGCTTATGCGAGACTAGTTCTACCGACGTGCTTCGCACACAGGTGGCTAGTGGGTGTCAGTTTCTCCAACTTTAGTTGAATCGAGTGTGACTACGCCCGGTCCTTGTTGAAGGTTAAAACAACACACTTGACGAAAAATCATTGTGGTTTTGATGCGTAGGTAAGAACGGTTCTTGTTCAGCCCGTAGCAGCCACGTAAAACTTGCAACAACAAAGTAGAGGACGTCTAACTTGTTTTTGCAGGGCTTGCTATGATGTGATATGGTCAAGACATGATGTGATATAATTTATTGTATGAGATGATCATGTTTTGTAACAGAGTTATCGGCAACCGGCAGGAGCCATATGGTTGTCGCTTTATTGTATGCAATGCAATCGCCATGTAATTGCTTTACTTTATCACTAAGTAGTAGCGATAGTCGTAGAAGCAATAAGTTGGCGAGATGACAATGATGCTACGATGGAGATCATGCTGGGGTGCCGGTGACGATGGAGATCAAGCTGGGGCGCCGGTGACGATGAAGATCATGACGGTGCTTCGATGATGGAGATCAAGAGCACAAGATGATGATGGCCATATCATGTCACATATTGAATTGCATGTGATGTTAATCCTTTTATGCATCTTATTTTGCTTAGTACGGCGGTAGCATTATAAGATGATCTCTCACTAAATTTCAAGGTACAAGTGTTCTCCCTGAGTATGCACCGTTGCGAAAGTTCTTCGTGCTGAGACACCACGTGATGATCGGGTGTGATAGGCTCTACATTCAAATACAATGGGTGCAAGACAGTTTTGCACACGCAGAATACTTGGGTTAAAACTTGACAAGCCTAGCATATGCAGATATGGCCTCGGAACACTGAGACCGAAAGGTCGAACATGAATCATATAGTAGATATGATCAACATAGTTATGTTCACCATTGAAAACTACTCCATCTCACGTGATGATCGGACATGGTTTAGTTGATTTGGATCACGTGATCACTTGATGATTAGAGGGATGTCTATCTAAGTGGGAGTTCTTAAGTAATATGATTAATTGAACTTTAATTTATCATGAACTTAGTCCTGGTAGTATTTGCAAATTATGTTGTAGATCAATAGCTCGCGTATAGCTCCCCTGTTTCATTTTTGATATGTTCCTAGAGAAAACTAAGTTGAAAGATGATAGTAGCAATGATGCGGACTGGTTCCGTGATCTGAGGCTTATCCTCATTGCTGCACAGAAGAATTATGTCCTTGATGCACCGCTAGGTGACAGAACTATTGCAGGAGCAGATGCAGATGTTATGAACGTTTGACAAGCTCGGTATGATGACTACTTGATAGTTTAGTGCACCATGCTTTATGGCTTAGAACCGGGACTTCAAAAACGTTTTGAGCGACATGG
Source organism: Thinopyrum elongatum (assembly GCA_011799875.1). Lineage (NCBI taxonomy): Eukaryota > Viridiplantae > Streptophyta > Magnoliopsida > Poales > Poaceae > Thinopyrum > Thinopyrum elongatum. Next base: position 60,379,470 of record CM022300.1, on the reverse strand, counting down.
AGCATATGAGATGTTCCAAGAGCTGAAATCGGTATTTCTGACTCATGCCCGTGTCGAGAGGTATGAGACCTCTGACAAGTACTTCGCCTACAAGATGGAGGAGAATAGCTCAACCAGTGAGCATGTGCTCAGAATATCTGAGTACTACAGTTGCTTGAATCAAGTGGGAGTTAATCTTCCGGATAAGATAGTAATTGACAGAATTCTCTAGTCACTATCACCAAGTTACTGGAACTTCGTGATGAACTATAATATGCAAGGGATGACAAAAACGATTCCTGAGCTCTTCGTGATGCTGAAATCAACGAAGGTAGAAATCAAGAAAGAGCATCAAGTGTTGATGGTTAACAAGACCACTAGTTTCAAGAAAAGGGCAAAGGGAAGAAGGGGAACTTCAAGAAGAATAGCAAGCAAGTTGCTACTCCCGGGAAGAAGCCCAAGTCTGGACCTAAGCCTGAAACTGAGTGCTTCTACTGCAAAGGGACTGGTCACTGGAAGCGGAACTGCCCCAAGTATTTGGCGGATAAGAAGGATGGCAAAGTGAACAAAGGTATATTTGATATACATGTTATTGATGTGTATTTTACTAGTGTTCATAGTAGCCCCTGGGTATTTGATACTGGTTCAGTTGCTAACATTAGTAACTCGAAACAGGAGTTGCAAAATGAACAGAGACTAGTTAATGATGAGGTGACGATGTGTGTTGGAAGTGATTCCAAGGTTGATAAGATCACCATCGCACACTCCCTCTACCTTCGGGATTAGTGTTGGACCTAAATAAATGTTATTTGGTATTTGCGTTGAGCATGAATATGATTGGATCATGTTTATTGCGATACGGTTATTCATTTAAGTCAGAGAATAATTGTTGTTCTGTTTAAATGATAAAACCTTCTATGGTCAAACACTCAATATAAATGGTTTATTGAATCTCGATCGTAGTGATACACATATTCATAATATTGATGCCAAAAGATGCAAAGTTGATAATGATAATGCAACATATTTTGTGGCACTGCCGTTTAGGTCATATTGGTGTAAAGCGCATGAAGAAACTCCATTCGGATGGAATTTTGGAATCACTTGATTATGAATCATTTGATGCTTGCGAACCATGCCTCATGGGCAAGATGACTAAGACTACGTTCTCCGAAACAATGGAGCAAGCTAATGACTTATTGGAAATAATACATATGAATGTATGCGGTCCGATGAGTGTTGAGGCTCACGGCGGGTATCGTTATTTTCTGACCTTCACAGATGATTTGAGCAGATATGGGTATATCTACTTGATGAAACATAAGTCTGAAACATTTGAAAAGTTCAAAAGAATTTCAGAGTGAAGTAGAGAATCATCGTAACAAGAAAATAAAGTTTCTACGATCTGATTGCAGAGGCGAATATTTGAGTTACGAGTTTGGCCTTCAATTAAAACAATGTGGAATAGTTTCACAAACTCATGCCACCTGGAACACCACAGCATAATGGTGTGTCCGAACATCATAACCGTACTTTATTGGATATAGTGCAATCTATGATGTCTCTTACCGATTTACCACTATCGTTTTGGGGTTATGCATTAGAGACAGCTGCATTCACGTTAAATAGGGCACCATCTAAATCCGTTGAGACGACACCATATGAACTATGGTTTGGCAAGAAACCTAAGCTGTCGTTTCTTAAAGTTTGGGGTTGCAATGCTTATGTGAAAAGTTTCAACCTGATAAGCTCAAAACCCAAATCGGAGAAATGCGTCTTCATAGGATACCCAAAGGAGACTATTGGGTACACCTTCTATCGCAGATCCAAAGGCAAGACATTCGTTGCTAAAGAATGGATCCTTTCTAGAGAAGGAGTTTCTCTCGAAAGAAGTGAGTGGGAGGAAAGTAGAACTTGATGAGGTAGTGGTACCTTCTCTTGAATTGGAAAGTAGTTCATCACAGAAATCAGTTCCAGTGATGCCTACACCAATTAGTGAGGAAGCTAATGATGATGATCATGAAACTTCAGATCAAGTTACTACAGAACCTCGTAGGTCAACCAGAGTACGTTCCGCACCAGAGTGGTACGGTAATCCTGTTCTGGAAGTCATGTTACTAGACCATGACGAACCTACGAACTATGAGGAAGCGATGATGAGCCCAGATTCCGCGAAATGGCTTGAGGCCATGAAATCTGAGATGGGATCCATGTATGAGAACAAAGTATGGACTTTGGTTGACTTGCCCGATGATCGGCAAGTCATTGAGAATAAATGGATCTTCAAGAGGAAGACAGACGTTGATAGTAGTGTTTCTATCTACAAAGCTTGAATTGTCGCAAAAGGTTTTCGACAAGTTCAAGGTGTTGACTACGATGAGATTTTCTCACTCGTATCGATGCTTAAGTTTGTCCGAATCATGTTAGCAATTGCTGCATTTTATGAAATCTGGCAAATGGATGTCAAAACTGCATTTCTTTAATGGATTTATTAAAGAAGAAGTTGTATATGATACAACCAGAAGGTTTTGTCAATCCTAAAGGTGCTAACAAAGTGTGCAAGCTCCAGCGATCCATCTATGGACTGGTGCAAGCATCTCGGAGTTGGAATATACGCTTTGATAAGTTGATCAAAGCATATGGTTTTATACAGACTTACGGTGAAGCCTGTATTTACAAGAAAGTGAGTGGGAGCTCTGTAGCATTTCTGATATTATATGTGGATGACATATTGTTGATTGGAAATGATATAGAATTTCTGGATAGCATAAAAGGATACTTGAATAAGAATTTTTCAATAAAAAAGACCTTGGTGAAGCTGCTTAAGTATTGAGCATCAAGATCTATAGGGATAGATCGAGACGCTTAATAGGACTTTCACAAAGCACATACCTTGACAAGATTTTGAAGGAGTTTAAAATGGAACAGTCAAAGAAGGAGTTCTTGTCTGTGTTACAAGGTGTAAAATTGAGTAAGACTCAAAACCCAACCACGGCAGAAGATAGAAAGAGAATGAAAGTCATTCCCTATGCCTCAGTCATAGGTTCTATAAAGTATGCCATGCTATGTACCAGACCAGTTGTGTGCCTTGCTATGAGTTTAGCAAGGAGGTACGATAGTGATCCAGGAGTGGATCACTGGATAGCGGTCAAAGTTATCCTTAGTTACCTAAGAGGACTAAGGAAATATTTCTCAGTTATGGAGGTGATAAAGAGTTCATCGTAAAGAGTTACGTCGATGCAAGCTTTAACACCGATCTGGATGACTCTGAGTCTCAATCTAGATACATATTGAAAGTGGGAGCAATTAGCTAGAGTAGCTCCATGCAGAGCATTGTAGACATAGAAATTTGCAAAATACATACAGATCTGAATGTGGCAGACCCGTTGACTAAACTTCTCTCACAAGCAAAACATGATCACACCTTAGTACTCTTTGGGTGTTAATCACATGGCGATGTGAACTAGATTATTGACTCTAGTAAACCCTTTGGATGTTGGTCACATGGCGATGTGAACTATGGGTGTTAATCACATGGTGATGTGAACTATTGGTGTTAAATCACATGGCGATGTGAACTAGATTATTGACTCTAGTGCAAGTGGGAGACTGAAGGAAATATGCCCTAGAGGCAATAATAAAGTTGTTATTTTATATTTCCTTATATCATGATAAATGTTTATTATTCATGCTAGAATTGTATTAACCGAAAACTTAATACATGTGTGAATACATAGACAAAAGAAAGTGTCCCTAGTATGCCTCTACTTGACTAGCTCGTTAATCAAAGATGGTTAAGTTTCCTGACCATAGACATGTGTTGTCATTTGATGAACGGGATCACATCATTAGGAGAATGATGTGATGGACGAGACCCATCCGTTAGCTTAGCATAATGATCGTTAAGTTTATTGCTATAGCTTTCTTCATGACTTATACATATTCCTCTGACTATGAGATTATGCAACTCCCGAATACCGGAGGAACACTTTGTGTGCTATCAAATGTCACAACGTAACTAGGTGATTATAAAGATGCTCTACAGGTGTCTCGGAAGGTGTTTGCTGGGTTGGCATAGATCGAAATTAGGATTTGTCACTCCGAGTATCGGAGAGGTATCTCTGGGCCCTCTCGGTAATGCACATCATATGAAGCCTTGCAAGCAATGTGACTAATGAGTTAGTTGCGGGATGATGCATTACGGAACGAGTAAAGAGACTTGCCGGTAACGAGATTGAACTAGGTATGATGATACCGACGATCGAATCTCGGGCAAGTAACATACCAATGACAAAGGGAACAACGTATGTTGTTATGCGGTTTGACCGATAAAGATCTTCGTAGAATATGTGGGAGCCAATATGAGCATCCAGGTTCCGCTATTGGTTATTGACCGGAGATGAGTCTCGGTCATGTCTACATAGTTCTCGAACCCGTAGGGTCCGCACGCTTAACGTTCGATGACGATCGGTATTATGAGTTTATGTGTTTTGATGTACTGAAGGTAGTTCAGAGTTCTGGATGAGATCACGGACATGACGAGGAGTCTCGAAATGGTCGAGACATAAATATTGATATATTGGACGACTATGTTTGGACATCGGAATGGTTTCAGGTGAGTTCAGGCATTTACCGGAGTACCGAAACCCCCCGGGGAGTCAATGGGCCTTATTGGGCCTTAGTGGGAGAGAGGAGGAGGCAGCCAAGGTGGGGGCGCCCCCCCCCCCAAGCCCAATCCGAATTAGGGTGGGGGGCCGGCCCCCCTTTCCTTCTCCCTCTCTCCTCCTTCCTTCCTCTCCTACTCCAACTAGGGAAGGGGGAATCCTACTCCCACCGGGAGTAGGACTCCCCCCTTGGGCGCGCCATGAGAGGGCCGGCCCTCCCCTCCTCCACTCCTTTATATACGGAGGAGGGGGGCACCCCATAGACACACAAGTTGATTGTTTAGCCGTGTGCGGTGCCCCCCTCCACAGATTTCCACCTCGGTCATATTGTCGTAGTGCTTAGGCGAAGCCCTGCGTCGGTAACTTCATCATCACTGTCACCACACCGTCGTGCTGATGAAACTCTCCCTCGGCCTCAGCTGGATCTAGAGTTCGAGGGACGTCACCGAGCTGAACGTGTGTAGATCACGGAGGTGTCGTACGTTTGGTACTTGGATCGGTTGGATCGCGAAGACGTTCGATTACATCAACCGCGTTACTAAACGCTTCCGCTTTCGGTCTATGAGGGTACGTGGACACACTCTCCCCGCTTGTTGCTATGCTTCTCCTAGATAGATCTTGCATGATCGTAGGAATTTTTTTGAAATACTACGTTCCCCAACAAAAACCACCCAGCTTTGGTTAGGCTGTGGATCCTTTTGAGGCTGATGACTGGTTGAGAACCATGGAAAAGAAATTGGACATCGCCCGTTGTGAAGAAGCAGATAAAGTTCCATCTGCCACTCATTATCTCGAAGGCCCAGCAGCCATATGGTGGGATAACACCAAGTTAATATGGCCTGCTGAAGAGATTTCCTAGGAGAAATTCAAGGAGCTGTTCCGTAAGTATCATATTCCCACAGGTATCATGAAAGTGAAGCAGAGGGAATTTCTAGCCCTCACATAGGGCAACATGACTGTGGGAGAATACTTAAACAAATTCAATAACTTGGCCCGGTACTCTCCTTATGATGTGGCCACCGAAGAGAGGAAAATAGACCGGTTCCTCGGAGGACTTAATCACGCCCTCCGATGTCAGCTATGCATGTTGGATTTCCCCGATTTCCAGACATTGGTGAATAAGGCCTTCATCGCCGAGCGAGAGTACAAATCTGGGAATGATGATCGTAAGAGGAAGTTCGAGCCCAAGAAGGACACCAAGGAACCGTATGCACAAAAGCTGCGCAGTTGGCAGCCAGGGCCATCTGAGAACAAACCAATGTGGAACAATGGTGGCAACTACAATAACAAGCCAGTCAACCAGAGCAAGACCTTCGGCAAACAGCCAGTCATAGAAGACTGTCGTCGCAACAACACTTGTTTCACTTGTGGCCAGAGCGGACACTACGCCAAATAGTGTCCTACTAATAACGGAAAGCAATCAGCTGACCACAAGCCACAAGTCAATCACCTTGGATGCCATCCCAACCACAACTTCAGCCATGGATGCGTCCATCATATCTCTGCCGAAGAAGTCTGCGAAGCTCCAGACATCGTCCTTGGTATGTTTTCTGTCCATAACATACCTGCAGTAATTTTATTTGATTCTGGGGCTTCCCACTCGTTTATTTCGCGGAGTTTCACCACCTTGCATAAATTTTCTCCTTCACTTTTGGACAAAATCATGGTGGTACAATCCCCTGGCTCAATGCTCAGAACAAATATAGTATACAAGGATCTGGAAATCTCAATTCATGGAGTCAAATTTCCAGCTACCCTTGTTGCTATTGAATCCCCAGGACTGGACATAATACTGGGAATGGACTGGTTGGCACCGCACCAAGTGTGCATCAACTGCACCACCAGAATAGTGACAATGGTGAACCCCGCCGGACAGACCGTTCAATTCTTGGCCAGCAGAATGATAACAAGAAAGGGCACGGCATATCAGACCACTGTTATAGATATGAATCTGATTCCGGTAGTGGGTGAATTTTCGGATGTGTTTCCTGAGGAATTACCAGGAATGCCGCCCGACCGAGAATTGGAGTTTGCTATTGAAGTGATTCCTGGTACAGCTCCAATATACAAGAAATATTACCGTATGCCAGGCCCGGAGCTGGCAGAACTAAAGAAGCAGTTGGACGAGTTGCTACAAAAAAGGTACATTCGTCCAAGCATCTCGCCATGGGGGTCACCAGTATTATTTGTCAAGAAGAAGGATGGAAGTCTACGAATGTGCGTAGACTATCGCCAGCTTATTGAGGTCACTATCAAGAACAAGTACCCGCTCCCTCGAATTGATGACTTGTTCGACCAGTTGAGTGGAGCACAGGTATTCTCCAAGATCGACCTCAGAACGGGATATCATCAATTGAAAATCCGAAAGGAGGATATCCCCAAGACAGCGTTCACCACTCGATATGGACTATATGAATTTACAGTTATGGCGTTTGGATTGACCAACGCTCCAGCCTATTTCATGAGTATGATGAATAAAGTTTTCATGGACTTTCTGGATAAGTTCGTAGTGGTGTTCATTGATGACATACTGATATACTCCAAGGATGAAGAGGAACATAAGCAACATCTCAGAGCTGTCCTAGAAAGGTTGAGAACCCATCGCTTATATGCCAAGTTCAGCAAGTGCGAATTTTGGCTGAAAGAGGTGGGATTCCTTGGACATATTCTGTCAGAGAAGGGAATAGCTGTTGATCCAAGTAAGGTTACTGCGGTCTTGAACTGGAAGACACCAGCTACGGTGACCGAAGTCCGTAGTTTCCTGGGCTTGGCAGGCTACTACCGTCGCTTCATTGAAGGCTTCTCTAAGATAGCCAAGCCACTGACGGAATTGTTGAAAAAGAACCAAAGGTTTATCTGGACAGCTGAGTGCGACAGCAGTTTCCAGGAGTTAAAGACGAGGCTAACCACAGCCCCTGTCTTAGTGCTTCCAGATATTCACAAGAGTTTTGACATATATTGCGACACATCCAGGCATGGAATTGGATGCGTATTAATGCAAGAAGGGAAGGTTGTGGCTTATGCATCACGACAGCTACGACCTCATGAGGAGAACTATCCCGCCCATGACTTGGAGCTAGCTGCTATGGTTCATGCCCTGAAGATTTGGAGGCATTATCTTATTGGACAACGATGTGAGATATACACAGACCATAAGAGTCTCAAGTATATTTTCACTCAACCCGACCTGAACCTCAGACAGCGAAGATGGCTTGAGCTAGTCAAGGACTATGATGTTGGAATAAACTATCATCCAGGGAAAGCGAATGTGGTCGCTGATGCCCTGAGCAGGAAACAAGCTACTGTGAATGCATTAGTTGAGAGTATGCATCCGAGCTTACAAGAAGAGTTTGTCAGGCTCAATATGGTGCTATGTGGCCCAATGACTCTGGATACATTGGAAATTACTCCAACCCTCATGAAGGAAATCAAGGAAGCACATAAGTCAGATGAAGAAATTCAGAAGATCAAGGAGTTAATTCAGCAAGGGAAGGCCAAGTCCTTCCGCATGGATGAACAGGGTACCGTGTGGTTCGAGAAACGAATTTGTGTGCCGAATCAGAACAACTTGAGGCAATAAATACTCAAGGAAGCACATGAGTCCGCATATTCGATCCACCCAGGAGGTACCAAGATGTATCAGGACTTGAGAGAAACCTTTTGGTGGTCGAGAATGCGGAAAGATATAGCATACTATGTCGCCTGCTGTGACATTTGCAACAAGGTCAAAGCAGAGCATCAAAAACCCGCTGGGCTACTGCAACCTAGTACCCCAGTGGAAGTGGGATGACATATGTATGGATTTTATTGTGGGACTGCCCAAGTCCATGAGAGGCAATGATGCTATTTGGGTCATTGTAGACATCCTTACGAAAGTGGCGCACTTTATCCCAGTAAAGACCACTTTCAACGCAAATCAGTTGGCACAACTCTATATGTCTCGAATAGTCAGTCTGCACGGAGTACCCAAGTCTATCACTTCGGATAGGGGTTCCTTATTTACCTCAGCATTCTGGCTACGGTTACATCAGGCTTTGGGAACCATGCTGAAACATAGCACAGCATATCATCCGCAGACAGATGGACAAACCGAGTGAGTGAACCAAATATTAGAGGATATGCTTCGGTCATATGCTCTCTCCCATGGACCCAAATGGGAGGATAGTCTGCCATATGCTGAATTCTCCTACAACAACAGCTATCAGGCAAGACTCAAGATGTCGTCTTTTGAGGCATTGTACAGATGGAAGTGCCGCACACCGCTGAACTGGTCCCAAACAGGAGATAGTCGCATTTTTGGCACGGACTTGGTGCTCGAGGCTGAGAGGCAAGTTAAGGATATCCAAGAACGACTTCGAGCAGCCAAGTCCCGACAGAAGAGCTATTACGACCCAAAGCACCGGGAAGTAACTTTTGAGCCCGGAGACTATGCTTATCTATGGGTAACTCCTATGAAGGGAGTAAAGAGGTTTGGTACTCGAGGAAAATTAGCCCCAAGATACATCGGCCCCTTTCCAGTGATTGCCAGGAAAGGCAGAGTCGCATATCAGTTGGAATTGCCACTAGCATTGTCAGATGTTCATGATGTCTTTCACATCTCATAGTTAAGGAAATGCATTGCACCCCCAGCCAAGCAAGCGGATATGAGTGAGCTAGAGCTAGCTAAGGATTTGACTTATGAGGAAAAACCTGTCAGGATCTTGGAAGAGATGGAAAGAACCACAAGGAGTAAGGTGATAAGATTTTACAAGGTGCTATGGGAGCATCACACTGAAGAAGAGGCTACTTGGGAAAGAGAAGATTTTCTGAGATCCGCTTACCCATATTTGTTCCCTGAGCAACCGAATCTCGAGGATGAGATTCATCCTAAGGGGGGTAGGTTTGTGACACCCTGTTTTTGACAACTTTTTCTTTTCAAACTTTTTCTGGTTTTATTTGGAATTTGAATGGATTTTTGAATCTTTCACTTGGTCTTGGACATTCTTGAATCTTCTTCCAAGTGATCCAAAGCCCCATCACCTTGCCAAAACTCTGCCAAGTACCCCAAGGATCCAAATTCCAATTTAAATTATTTTCCAAAACTCTTTTCTTTTATTTGAGAATTTAGGGCATTACTATGGGTTATGAAGCAACCTATGGATTGGATGCTCACAAAATTCTCAAATAATTCCCTAAAATACCTTGGACTATATCTTGCTCCAATATCCAAAAATATTCTATGACCTAGTTCAAAATTTCAACAAATAAATCATTTTTGCTCCTGGACAGTTTGGACCTTTGTGAAGGAAGTGTATGCTAGGATTGTCCAATTGCTCTCAAATTTTTGTGGCATGAGGACACCTACAAATAACCTTCCTCCACCAAGTTTCAACCCCAGGAGATCATGCTAGTGAGCAGCACTTCAACATTTTGATTCTGGACCAGAAATGTAGTTTGTACATGAACTACCCTCAAACTTAAACCAAATCACCTCAAATTTTGTCAGCTCTTAGTCCTTCCAACCTAAATCACTCTGGACATCTCCATTGGCCCTACCTCCATCTCTCCAACCCTCCAGATCCCTCCCAAGTTCTCTGTCAGGAACTGTTGCTGATTCTACCATTCATCTCAGACCGAACCAAGTCAAACCAAGGACACAGGTGAAATGAGGGATCGAAGGTCGACGTGCTAGACAAGAAATGCCAGGCATACGTGGCCTCCTGGTGCCAAGCACCGTGGTGAGCACGGTGCTGGCATGGTTGTCGCCGCGCTCTGCCTCGCGCTAGGCTCAGGTCTCGTCGAGGCGAGACGCCAGCGCCGCAGCAGCTTGTCCAAGCATGCCGACGTCGTCCCTGGATGCCACCTAGCCCCTCCAGAACCCTCGCCCTCGTCGGAGAAGCCCTCGGCGGCCGCCACACCCGCGGGCACTGTTTTGCCCGTGCTATCACAGTGCGGCGCCGCTCGTCGTCTTTCCCCCCGAGCTATCTCGTCGCATTAAGTGCTTCTGCTCGCTCCCGTCGCTTCACCCCATGCCACGACGGCCAGCTCGCCGTCCTTGCGCCAGTGGCGGAGCCACGTCGCCGCTGATCCAGAGAGATCGCCACACCCCTCCTCCTGGCTATAAATAGCCCCGCCCAGCTTCGTTTAGCTCCTCACCCCTCTCCCTCCATCCTCAATCGCCTCCCCAAGCAAGAGCCAAGGCCGAGAGGCCCTCTGGCCTCGAGCTTCGCCGGAGCTCCGCCTTGAGTCGAGCTCCACAACCAGCTCTCTCCACTCCACCTTAGCCCCACCTGAGACCACCATAGTGCTCAGTGCACTCCACTAGAGCTCCTCGACCTCCTGCCTGACCGAATCGTCGCCGAAATTGTCAACCACCGCAGCCACCACCCGCTGGAGAAGAAGGGCACGATGCCGTCCGGCCATCCCCGGAGGAGCCACGGGTATAGGGAGAATCGCCGTTGAACACCCGATCCATCCCCACCATCCACGAGCCCAACCGTCGTCGCTAACTCCGGCAATCACCACCGGTGAGCCACCCCCTCCCTCTGTTCTCTCTCCTCCCTCTATTTAAACGGGCCCGGCCCCACCCGTCAGCCACTGTGAGCGCGCGCGCGAAGGGGTAAGTGGAGGCATACTCTCCGTTTACGCCTTCGACGTGGCCCGTTCGTCTGTTTTTCTGATTTTTCTGATTTTTGTTTATTTAACAAAATTGACCAGCTACTTTGACCGTTTATAACTTTTTACAGGAAGGACCAATTGACCTGATTCTTTTTGCATTGTGTTTGTATTAAACCCCTTTATTTTTCCACCAAGTTTGGTATTTTTCCAATACTCACAGGATTGTTGGTGAACAAAAAGGCTTTATGTGACATTTTCTTTTGCTATTTAAAAATATTTTCAGAAGGGGATTCTTGTGGATTTGAAGACCAGGAGTTTCTGAACAACCCAACTGATCAAGGCAAGCCAGGACATCCATATTATGAAGCATTTCATAGCATTGCATAATTCATATTCATTTCTTGCATATATTTAACCTAGATAATTCATAGTAAATTATTTAAATGTTTAAAGTTGATAACTCAGAATGATATGATCAATAATTATGCTTGCTAAGTGAAACATAGTTGGTTGATCAAGAGTCACCTGTCCGGGCTTACCCGTGCAGCCACATTTGCCGGTATGGGACGGCCTTGACTTGGTCTGATTGCATGCTCTTTCACCGGTACCGCCCGACAGGGAAGTTTATGCGTGCGCGCTACCCTGGCCCGGTAGGCGGCGATAACCTTGTGAGCCCAGTTGAGTTGTATGGTACCAGGTCCCCATTTGGGACAGTTTAGTTTGGCCATGACGGTGGCAGGTGTCACGAGGTGACACAGGGGCCACCCAGGGCAGGACTCCGGGGGAGGATGAATGTCGGTGGTATGGTGGAGGAGTCATGGGTTAGGCATGTTTCGTTGGAGCAACGCTGGTCCACCCGAATGGGATCACGAGGTCAGGTGCTCCATGGTGTGGGTAAAGTGCGCAACCTCTGCAGAGTGTAAAATCTATTCGAATGGCCGCGTCCACGGTATTGGACAGCCCGACCAGACCTCTCTAGGTGATCAACCGTAATAACTATAGTAATGATGGAAGAACTTGTCTTTCGAGCGGAAGTACACGTTGGTATCAAGTATTCCGAGGGTTGTGAGGCAACCCAAAGACGAATAAGTTGGTAACAGTAAGTGAATCACTTAAGACTTAACATGTTGATTTGCCATGCCATTATTTGCTGCATAAATTGGTTGTCATGTGCTTGCGAGTACATTCAAAGTACTCACCTGGCGTATCATGCCAGATGCAGGAGAAGACTGAGACGAATGTCTCGATGTCCGTGTTGTGATGCCTAGGATGTGTCCTCAGCAGTGTCCCTGTGGATGGAGTTACTATCATGTTCCGCTACGCAGTAGTCTTCCGCCGTAGTATTCTGTAGTAATACCGAGGCCCTGATATGTTGGATAAATAATGTAGATGTTGTCATAGCACTAGTTGTGCTTTTGGCCTCGATGATCATGTAATATATGTGAGCTTGTACTCGACTATTATCAATAAAAGTTCAGCTATGTTCTGTTCCAAGTTGTTGTGTGTTTCCAGAAGACATGATCTTCGGGTTGGAAACACAGGTAAACCGGTTCTCTGAGCCGGGGTGCCACACACGAGCCCCGGCCGTACGTATGCGCGAGTAGGCGTTCGAGACCGCACCCATACGTACGTACATGGCCGTATTTTTTGGCATCTGGTTGTACGTACGTGTACACGGTTTAGACTGGACTGCCTGAACTGCTACGTCGGGGGCTCTACTACTACACGTGCCGCTGCTTGCTCGACCACGGTTCATCGTTGCAGAGAGACCGATCGACCAGGATCTACGTACACGTTCGCGACCAGACAGGCAACGCTACATACGCTTCGACCAGGTGGGTCCCAGCTGTCAGGGAGGATAAGGACGCACTTCCTTGCATGCGAAGATATAGCTGGTGGGTCCCAGCTGTCAGGGGGAGGAATCGTTTTTATTTTTTGAGTAATAAGGAGGCACTTCCTTGTGTTCGAAGATGTAGCTGGTGGGTCCAGTTGTCAGCCTCACAGCCTAAAGTTCTCTTCTAATGGCTGTCGTCCGTTGACCTCGTTGACCATGAGGCGTCGAGAGCATCAAGGCGGTGGATGACAACGAGGCCTAGGAAGGGAATGACGTGGAGCCAGAGAAGACGTGGCAGGTGGATGCCCACGCGGAGGGGAGTACGAGGGTTCACTGGTTCGGCTGCGGCGTAAGGCTGCCGTCGCCGGAGAATAACAGGGGGTGTGGGTGAGTAGAGGGAAGGCCTGGCCAGTCGTAATATGGTCGGTCCATGAGGCCTACACGGCAGCACAGCCGGCTACGGGAGGCTGGAGCAGGCGGTACAGCGGGCGCTGGTTTGGGCGGCTGGAGCAAGAAGACCAAAGGTTGAAGACGCAGCACGACCGTTGATTTAACATCCAACGGTCACTGCAGCTAGTCGTTTTGACTAAGTTGACAGAGCCCGTACGCGTCAACTTAGTTGGCCCACAAGTCAGCCTCCAAATCTGGTGGGTCCCAGCTAGCAGGGGGGAAACATTTTTTTGCTCGTAATAAGGTGGCACTTCCTTGCGTGCGAAGATGTTTTCTGGTTTTTTAAATTTCTTCTTTTTTGAGTTAGAATAAAAATAAAACAATTTAGCATCTTTGGTACAATCTATATTTTCGCAAAACGGATCATAATAAAGCTGGTGGGTCCCAGCTGTCAGGGAGAGGTAACTTTTTTTTTCTGCATAATAAAGGAAACACTTCCTTGTGTGCGAAGATGTAGCTGGTGGCTCAAACCTGTTAGGTGGGAAAATCATTTGTTTTCGCATTATGAGGGACTTGCTCGCGTGCGACCATGGGCCATGCGGGTCCCTACTGTCAGTCACTCCATGTACATGCCTCTTCCAATGGCTGTCGTTTGTTGACAAAGTTGACCACACCGCACCGAGAGAACCAACGTGATGACGATGGCGAGGCCTAGGAAGGGAACGACCCGGAGCCGGCGAAGACACAATAGTGGATGCCCACACGGAGGGGAGTACGAGGGTTCACTGGTTTGGCTGTGGTGTGAGGCTGCCGTCGCCGGAGAATAACAGGAGGTGTTGGTGAATAGAGGAATGACTTGGACGGCGATGGGAGTAGGGTGGGCCGGTGAGGCCTGCGCGGCAGCACAGCCGGCCACGGGAGGCGGTACCGTCAGCCGTGGTTTGGGCGGCTAAAGCATGAATATCCGAGATTGAAGAAGCACCACAGCCATTGGATGGACATCCAACGGCCACTGCTACTAGAATTGTGTATTGACTATAAGTTGGCAAAGCATTGCGTACGCATCATCTTAGTAGGCCCACAAGTGACCATCACATCTGTGGCAGAGAAAATATAGCCCATTTGCGATTTGTTATAATGTACAACCCATTTTTGAATTATAATGGAATTTACTCAGCCCATTTACTGTTTGTTAAAATTACAGCCCATTTTCCAGCCAGGACACGGTTAATAATTTCAACCAACCGCTCAAAAAAAATTCAACAAAATTTCCCACATTTTGAAGGGATCTGAAATATTTTTTATCCCGAAATTTCGAGCCAGATTAAATATAATTTCAAAATAAATTTGTATTAGGTAAAAATCTAATGAAATTTTGCGCGCGCAACAAGTAATGAAATTAAAAAAATTAAAATCCAAAAATAGTAATTTTGAAACTAGTTACCTCTTCGGTGCGTTTTTTAATATTTACAGCCAAATTTTTATAATTACAGTCCATTTATTATTTCTTAAAGCTCATTTTCTTGGCAAGTCTAATGCGGGGCGGAGAATAACAGGTTGACCTGGGTTGGCTATTCCACAAAAAAAGTATAGCTGGGCTAGCCATTTCACATTGAAAAATTAATATCTGGGCTGAATATTTGGTCGACATAAAATAATAGCCTGGGCTAGATGGGCCACAGCCCGCCCAGTTGATACCCTGCTCCTCTGAACAACAACAAAAACATCGCTCAAGAAAAACTCTGCTCACACCTCCAAAAACAAATACTGCTCGAGCTGCTGGGTCCCAACTGTCGGCCTCTCCTTGTGCAATTCTCTCATTTATTGAATATATATGTTGACAATGGTGTGGGACCGTGATGTCAGCAAACCAGGAGGAAGCAAAAAAAATTATAGTTGTATATAATGAGGCACTTGCGTATGTACGGCTATGGCCCTCGTGGGTCCCTACTGTCATCCTCTCCAAGTAAAGTCATCTCCTGATTCCTCATGTTCGTTGACCATGTTGACAACACGAGACGGCGGCGCCACGGCGAGTGCAAAAACTCAAAGGACGACGGAGAGGGCCTCGCGGGCCCTACGGATGGTTTGATACAGCGCCCGCTGGTCGTTCAGGAAGCCAGGATCATCGGACCCCTGTGAGCACCTTCGAGAGACTGAGCCGGCATGAAACGGTAAGGCCGCGCTTGGGAGCTCTGGATTGTTTCACACCTATATTAATGATACAAGTGTAATTTACTCATCACCGGAAACAACGCTTAAAATACAGGCGTAATGAAACCGACGGCCCGAGGTCTGTAACAAAAACCGGCGAGTTACGCGTGTAATCTGAGAAACCAGTATATATTTTACCAGTCGAAAACGACCAACCAAGCGCTTCGCCTAAGACCATCTGCTTTTATTTACAAGCGTCAATTTTAGAAGCGGTTTTGGTTGGAAAACAACGATCCAATCACGGCCTAATATGATGAGTTGGTCGGAAGATCATATGGTTTCACCTCTAACCTACCCAAGTTGTCGTATAGGCTATGAATGAAAGTATGAAACATAAGACGATGAACTTATTAAGCACAAAAACAACAGAAGAGGATGATCTTCTTAACATGCAAATCACTGGCATTAGATCAACGTGCAAAACAGTACGAAGCATTATTCTCAGGAGGCACGGTGATGCCGCATGCCACAGCATTCCAAGCTCAACTTTGCAATCAAACTCACAAGGCCTGGCATTTCATAGACAACATTCAGAACAAATCTTAAAATACCTTACATAAGTCAACATTCATGACTATGCATCTCATCAGAGTAAATATTAACTTCTGAACTAAACACACAAATAGGAAAAAACGATCAACGCTACTCACAGCAAAGGGCATCCCATTCCAAAATATCAAATGCATGTCTTCTGGCTAACATCAATGAGCAAAATTTGACAAGGTTTTCCAATTACAAAATATTAAACGAATGATTAAACTTTGACAAGCTTTTCCCATTCAAAATATGTAATGCCTATGATTGTGGAACGGGCAGGGTTTGTCATCAGTTTTCACATTGAAATGGCACATGGAGCCAGATTAAACAGCGTATCTTTTTGTGCAGTTCCACTGAAATCAAACAATGTCTTGCGTAGCATGGTGGATTTCGTATTTATATGTTGCAAGGCCTTGAAGACATTGGCAGCTCCATTCAAGTAGATAGTCCTGTGGCTCAAGGTGACGACAAATGATCAGAGAACCATTCGATGTATTGTGCATGATGAAGTATTATGGAGGACATGAACCATCTGAACATTTTGTGCAGTTCTACTGAAATCAAGCTGAGCATCCCTGTCTGCATAAATACAGAAAAAGTGTGATGAATATAATAGTGGTACTAGTTGATTAAACATACGCTCACAACTATAATCATCTTCATTATCTTAACAGAAAAAGATAGCAATAAATAGCTTCAATTAAACATTTATTCAAAACAATACAACAATATAATTAGAACATAACAAAGCACGATCATGTGGATGAAGGCCGATAGTGACCTCGTTTATTACAGCTGCGTTGGCTACTGACTTGGTCATACCTTTCCTTGTGGAGTGAATTTTGCACTCCACGTGCTGTTGAGTTGAGTTTTCCTTGGTCTGCAGACTAGTCATGTCACCACGTGCTGTTGACTTGAGTTTTCCTTGGTCTGCAGACTAGTCATGTCACCACGTGCTGTTGACTTGAGTTTTCCTTGGTCTGCAGACTAGTCATGTCACCAGCGTCTACTAATACTCTAAAGCTTCTCGATCATTCCTTGTGTAATGTAGCGCAAACAGTGACTGCTTCTTTCTGCAAAGTGGAAAGACCAACTGGGCCCAATAATGCAACAGTTTGCCTTAAACACATTGGCTCCTTTTGTGCAGTTCAACTAAAATCAAAGTCGAAATAGAACCAAGCAGAAGTTTTGACCTGTATGCACAAATAGGTATGAAGGAAACAATTACTGAGAAATAACGGTTGACGACTTACACTCCCAGAAGAAAAAACATCTACCTTATCTTAATGGGAAACAAAGCAGGACGGTAGCAATTCTCAAATAGTGTGATTCATTCATATTAACTGAGACATTATCTTAACAATACCTTGTTTCAACATGTATAAAGAACGACAAAGCAGAAAAGTACCATTCCTAAAACAGTGCAACTGATTCATATTAACAGTGACATTATCTTAACAATACCTTGGTTAAACATGTAGAAAGAACTACAAAGCAAGATAGTACCATTTGTAAAATACTGTCACTGATACATAATAACAGACACATTATCTCAACAATACATTTCTTAAACATGTACTCCCGCCGATCCCTAACAGAAATGGTACTCCCGCCGATCCCTAACAAGTGTTGCAGTTTTGAACTAAGATTCTGTAGTTAATTCTAAGAGTGGCATTGCTTAATTTTACTAGTGGCATTAGATTAACAAAAAGCATAAACAGTTCCAGGGGAGAGTGGGCGCAACAGCACCATGTGCTTCCATCTACTTATAAAGGGGGTGATGCAGAGTTTGTTGTAACAAAGCAACAAGCATCATGTCTGGGTTGGTCCCATTTTTGTTCATTTAATGGGAAAAGACAGCAATACAATAGCTTCAATTCAACATTTATTTAAAACAGTACCACTACAAGTAGCACAGCATATCAAAGCACACTACACAATCATGTGGATGAAGGCCGGTACTAACCTTTCATGAGGCAGACAAGATCAAATATGAATCTGCCAACACGAATAGGAAATCCAATCTTGTTTTGTGTAGTTCAACTAAATAAAGCAAAGTTGCCGGTGTGACATTTAAGTTGAACTGCACAAAACACTCTTAAAACAGAAGTGTTTTGCGTAGTGAAGCAAAAGGTCGCAATAGCAACGAGTTGAATAGATATCCCTGTCTTCAGAGGTAAAAAAAGAAACAATTACTGGCCAATAAAGGAGGATGAATCATATGGCTACAAAAAGAAGCATCTACCTTATCTTGATGGAAAACAAAGTAGGACAGTAGAGTTTATAAAATGGTTGCATTGATTCACATTAACAAAGACATTCTCTTAAAATAACAGTCATTAAAAATGTAATTTACTTTTAACAGTGGCATTGCTTCAATTTTCCAGCGGCATTCTTAGATTAACAACAGCAAAATAGTTGTATGGGACATGGGACATGCCAGCACCATGTGCGTCCACACATATAAATGGGTGATGCAGAGTATGTTGCCAAGCAGCATATCTGCGTTGGTCCCATATTTGTTCTCTTTGAACCTTTTTCCTATGTGAGGGCAGCAAATCTAGTCCTGCACAAACTACCCGACCCCCAGTTTCTTTCCTTTTTCAACAAAGAGATCGGTTCCTTACGGATGTGTGTACTGGGTTACCCCCTTTTTCCCTTTTTGACCAACAAAGCGGCTGGATAGCCAGTCTATACTACTTTCCCTCCCTGCTTTACTCATTGAACCATGTCCTAGATTCATGCTCCACCCCACCCCCCTTCTTTCCTCTTTGAACCAAGACCTAGATTCGACTACAGAATCGAAAAAGATCCGCATGCAACTAGAGCAATGACAGCTTCAAAGAAAGTTATACCTTAGGGTCGTCGGGATGTGGCTAGGCGTGCGGCGGGAGGCCGGATCTGCCCACACTACATACGACAGCGAGGAAGAAGAGGTCGGAGGCCCTCCCGCATAGGCGCTGGGTGAAAGAGAACAGCGCAGGAAATATTATATGCTAATTTTATGGTAAGTAATGACATCACATAAGGAAGAGTATAAGTAGAAAATTTCATTGGAGATTGACAAACATAGCATTGGTCAATGATGCAATTCATGAAAGAATTAATAAGGGAAGAGAAGATTCACATGCAAATATACTATCTTGGACATCTTTTGTGATTGTGAGCCCCCACCAAAATATTATATGCCAAAATTGTTGACGTTGGACAAGGAAGACAACGTAATGATTTATGTTTGCTCATATTCACATAGAAGTTATATTGTCATAGATCCTTTAACATGTGGTGCTTGCCCCCATCTTTGCTAGCCAAAAATTCCGCACTAAGTAGAGATACTACTTGTATATCCAAAAACCTTTAAACCAAAATCTTATTTTGAGAGTCCACCATACCTACCTATGGATTGAGTAAGATCCTTCAAGTAAGTTGTCATCGGTGCAAAAAGGGCAATAAAAATTGCCTCTAAAAGTGTTGGATCATTTAGTGTAAGAGAAAATTTAGCGTTGTACGAACTTGTGATGGCAAAGAATAAAAGCGACAGACTGTATAATAAAGGTTGCTATCACAAGGGGTAATATAACATGACGCTCTTTTGCACTAAGAGATTGAGCATACAAACAAATAAGCGCATGGCAACCTCTGCTTCCCTCTGCGAAGGGCCTATCTTTTACTTTTATGTATTTACTTTTATGAAAGAGTCAAAGTTCCTCTCTCTATTCCTTTTTATTTTCTCTTTTGGCAAGCACCATGTGGTGAGGAAAGATCTAGGCACATATATCCAGTTGGATATGAGTAGCATGACTTATTATTGTTGACATCTCCCTCGAGGTGAGTATGTTGGGAGGCGAATCTATAAGCCCCTATATTTCTATGTGTCCGGTTGAAACATTTTGCTCATGTGTATGCGGTGAGTGTTAGTAATCATAGAAGACTATATGATGGTTGAGTATGTGGACTTGCCAAAAAGGCTCCGATATGTGACCCTTCCTGAAAAGATGATGAATTGTAGTTGCAAAGTTGACTGAAAACATAGTTTGTTGGTTTTCAATAGAGTTTATGCTTTATACTTCGATGTTGTGATGAATAGTTACTTGTTCATGAGAAGTTATATGATAAAAGTTCTATGAGAAAGTTCTATGAGAAAGTTCTATGTTAAAGTTTGTTGCTGTTATAATAATATACATGATGCTTCTATGTCCGTATTTTGTTTTTATCGACACCTCTCTCTCTAAGCATGTGGACATGTTTTTCGATTTTGGTTTTCGCTTGAGGACAAGCAAGGTCTAAGCTTGGGGGAGTTGATACGTCCATTTTGCATCATGTTTTCCTACTGTTATTTATGATGTTTTTATGCATAATAATGCTTTTTGGAGTAATTCTAATACCTTTTCTCTCATAATATGCACGGTTCAAACAAAGAGGGAGAATTCCGACAGCTGGAAATCTGGACCTAAAAAAGCTACGTCAGGTTATCTATTCTACAAAACTCCAAATGAGCTGAAATTTCACGAGGAATTTTTATGGAATAAATAAGAATTATTGGAGCAAATAAGTACCAGAGGGGTCCCACCAGGTGGGCATAACCCACCTGGGCGCGCCAGGGAGCCCAGGCGCGCCCTGGTGGGTTGTGACCTCCTCGGCCCACCTCCGGTGCCCCTCTTCTGGTATATAAGTCATTTTGACCTAGAAAAAATAAGGGGAGGACTTTCGGGATGAAGCGCCACCGTCTCGAGGCAGAACTTGGGCAGGAGCACTTTTGCCCTCCGGCGGAGCGATTCCGCCGGGGGAACTTCCCTCCGGAGGGGGAAATCATCGTCATCATCATCACCAACAACTCTCCCATCTTGGGGAGGGCAATCTCCATCAACATCTTCAACAACACCATCTCCTCTCAAACCCTAGTTCATCTCTTGTGTTCAATCTTTGTACCGGAACTATAGATTGGTACTTGTGGGTGACTAGTAGTGTTGATTACATCTTGTAGTTGATTACTATATGGTTTATTTGGTGGAAGATTATATGTTCAGGTCCATTATGCTATTTAATACCCCTCTGATCTTGAGCATGATTATCATTAGTGAGTAGTTACTTTTGTTCTTGAGGTCACGGGAGAAATCTTGTTGCAAGTAATCATGTGAACTTGATATGTGTTCGATATTTTGATGATATGTATGTTGTGATTCCCTTAGTGGTGTCATGTGAACGTCGACTACATGGCACTTCACCTTATTAGGGCCTAAGGGAATGCATTGTGGAGTAGTTATTAGATGATGGGTTGTGAGAGTGACAGAAGCTTAAACCCTAGTTTATGCGCTATTCTGTAAGGGACTGATTTGGATCCAAAAGTTTAATGCTATGGTTAGATTTATTCTTAATACTTTTCTCGTAGTTGCGGATGCTTGCGAGGGGGTTAATCATAAGTAGAAGGTTTGTTCAAGTAAGAACAGCACCTAAGCACCGGTCCACCCACACACCAAATTATCAAAGTAGCGAACACAAATCAAACCAACATGATGAAAGTGACTAGATGAAATTCCCGTGTACCCTCGAGAACGCTTTGCTTATCATAAGAGATCATTTTGGCCTGTCCTTTGCCTCAAAAGGATTGGGCTACCTTGCTGCACTTTTATTACCATTATCGTTACTTGCTTGTTACAAATTATCTTGCTACCAAACTACTCGTTACTTATAATTTCAGTGCTTGCAGACATTACCTTGCTGAAAACCGCTTGTCATTTCCTTCTGCTCCTTGTTGGGTTCGACACTCTTACTTATCGAAAAGACTATGATTGATCTCCTATACTTGTGGGTCATCAGGCTCCTTCACCAGCTGTGAGGGGGGAGAGAGAGAGACAGAGGCCAACGCAGACTTGTTTAGATCTGGTGAAGAGGGTGAGAGACTGTGAATATAGCAAACCCTAGCAAAGGAACGCTGAGCCTCCAGCATGTATATATATATATATATGTAGTGCAGCGAGAGTGTGGAGAGTGCAAACCCTAGCGAACAAGCGATGAGGCTCCAGCTTATATAGTACTTGTGTATACTACTAATATAGTGGAGTGGTTTTCTTTTTCTCTCCATAACAATCGTTTTAAATTGTGTAAGTACGAAACGAAACTCTTTATATAACGTACCAGTGAAGAAAACTACTTGCGATCAACTAACGATCCACGCGTCCTGGTCGCACTTCCTGTCCTTCACGTGCGGTACACTACCCTCCGTTATGTGAACAACCACACACGGGCCAAATTATCGGAAAGGTGTGAGAGTGTGTACAAATAAAGAATTTTAATTTCAATTATCGGAAAGGTGTGAGAGTATGTACAGTTTGCCCTCTCTTAATAATTATGGTTTGTTGTGTTTGGCCTAAACTTGGTCAACCTTTACAAAGTTTGACTTCAGTCAAATCTAATATGCAGAGTTAATAAAAATGGAGGGGTACTACCTCCATCCGGTTTTTAGTCCACACCATGTTTTTAAACAAAGTTTGACCACATATTTAGTTAAAAGCTGGACAAATAAAATTACTGGGTAGCTGAAGACAAAGTTGTGAGAAGGCTTAGAAATCAATACAAAACTTTTGCTCTTAGTACCAACGTCGATGCTTCTTCGAGGAAACATTTGGTTCATATCCAATTGTGTGATAAAATTGCACCAACGTAAACGACTGCTCCAAGATGAACTAATGAAGGATATCGTCTTTGTGGTAACAAGCAAAGAGCACTGATGGAAGACAGCCCGTTCTTCATTGAACATCGATCAGCTTCACCAGCCGATGCAACCATGAGATGCAACCATGAACATTGATAGCTCATCATGGTGTGATGCATCATCAATTTTGGCATCATGTTTGGGTCAGGCACCAATGAAGTTTGACAATCCTCACTGTGGTTTGTCTCTTCTCGGTAATCAAGATCGAGAAAGGAAGAACTAAGCAACAGTGGCCATCCAATTTTGTGCAGTTCATCTAAAATTGAGGAAGACATGCCCGGGTATGGAAATACGCATCCCTATTTGCAAAAATATAAAAAAAATGATATTTAAGTAGTGTCGTTTCTTTGTTTTAGCAGTGGAACAAGATTAACAGCAGCATCTTAATTGTCAATAAGAATTAATGAAACGTACACCAAAAAATAGAAGCATCATGATTATCTTGATGGGAACTAAAGCAGGATACCCGAAAAAAACTAAAGCAGGACAGAAGCATTTATCGACGCCTCTACATGGGCATTGCTTCATTTTACGAGTGATAGTTTTAGATTAGCAGCAGCAATAGGAGAATATGGACAATGACCGCACAACCACCATGTACTTTATGTCAAAAAAAACGTGTATACCTCCACCGATGCATAAATGATAAACCAGGACAACTTTTGGAGTGGCCTTTCCTCTATAATAGTAAAAAATAGGTGATGTTGGACCAGCCGATGAACCCTAGCTACTGTACATGGGGAGCTGGGGAGTAGTGGTATAGAAGAAAACCCGCATGCAGAGTACAATGAAGCATGAAATACAAAAGAAGTTATACCTCAGGTGGGCGAGATGTGGCTTAGGCGGGCGGGCGGGATCTACCCACACGATGGCAGTGAACAAGGGTGCGGAGGACCTTCGTCCGCGCCGACGCCAGCTCAGAGAGGACGGTGCGCATCGGCTTCCTCCATCGCTGACGGCGACAACGTCAACGCTGGACCTCCTCACCTCCCGCAACAGACGGGATCCGGCCGGATCTGTGACCACCGGTGAGGAGAGAGATAGAGTGGACACTGTCATCTTGTTCAGACTAGCAAGAGGCCCATGCGTTGTACGGAACATCAAGATGCATTCATACGAGTTGTTTATCTTGTGGGAGACAAAGATGAACGAGGGAAGGCCTTATTTGCAAATGTGGAGAGGGGTGCGGGTATCTTTTTGCAAAATTGCCATAGTTTGCTTTCTATTCCTCTGATATAGATCGGACGGTCTATATTGCAGGATGGCAGGCACACCATCATCACCAACTCGGTTTTTTATAAGAGTAGAAGTAGAGAGTAGAGATACGCGCGTTCTCAGAAAAAAGAAACAAAAACTGGTGGAGAAATCTTTTTTTAACGTACCAAGAAAGAAAACTCGATCAATAACACGCCCCCGCTTCTAGGTCGCAGTTTGTATCGCTCACGTGTGGTCCCCGACCCTCCATTATTAAGTGAACAAATTAAAGGGTCGAATTATTACGTACGTAAGCTGCCTCTTCGTGTACAAATGCGCTCCATCGTGTACTCGCGGGTATGTCGGAGGCAGAGTGAGTGCGTGTACATTTCTTCTTGTACATAGTACTCCATTTATCTCACTTCATATTGTTTCCCACTTCTATGATATTCCTATCCTAGGAACAAAATGAGGCGGTACTAAGTTTGTGTGTGTGTAGGGAGAACGAGACATCGATGTTGTGTACGAGTAGTCGCGAGAGTCGTCACTATGTGTGTGAGCGTGTTCACACACATAGACATGCATATCCATGTTTACGTAAAATTCTTACTTTCATCACCATCTCCATCTCCAATCATATTTGTCCAACTGGCACATTATTTATGTTATTAATTACGCAGCAATATTTACGTACGTCCAGCCTGACCGCCCTGGCCAACCTGGACCCCCATCATCACCCGTGCGCGGTTCCCGCCCGAAACGGTCAGTGCCGCATTCATGCCCGGCCAGAGCGGACGCGACCTTTCACTGGCACCGGCATTGAAGTGGCGCGCCAGTCGAGGGAGCGCCGCCCACGCCGCTTCCCGGTGCACGCGACTGCTCCGCGTTCAAATGTCACCACGGCCGGCCACAACATGCATGTAAAAAAGTTCTTGGGAGTCCGTGCTACAGCTAGCTGTCCTCCCCCTCCTCGTCTATCTCTTCCAGTAGTGCTAGTACTCCATGGCGCGATGCATCAAGAAGCAGGCGTGAAAGTTTGCGTATACTCGGTTTGCGGTGAGTGGCATGCCGAGTGACCGTGTGGGGTGGAGGTGGGTGAGACACTAACGCGATAGATGTGATTTAAACGTTGGTTTTGCTCGATGGCGCGATCCAACAAAATGAAACATTGGTTTCCAAAAGAATATTGTACTGCATGAGAGAGATAGAGTGATTGTTTGCTTCTTCCGTCCAACTAACTGTACCAGGTCTATGTGATTTGACAGCTCATTGGTCACTATTACTGTGGCGGTAGAGCGTCTGCACTCTTATTTATTTATTTATTCTGTGATAAAACTAACTTTCTCCACTCTTACACCGGAGGAGTACGAAACACGGCAGCCCAGTGACTACATGGCCCACCTCCCACTATCACCATATTCCTTGGACATCGTGCGACACCTCCGGTCCTTTTTTCTTTGCGTAGTACTCCCTCTTTTCCGGTTTATATAGGGCTTAAATTTGAAATCTCATCAACCAAGGCAGATGATGAGTGGAGGAATATATCTCGTAGTTTACAAAATTACTCAAACTTTAATCTGCATTAATTAGAATATATGCATGGATGACCACTAAATGAGTAGGAATGGTTACATGCATTGGTTGGTTTCTTTTAATCCTTGCATGCATCAATTTAATGCACCTTGGAATGCGAACATGTGGTGGAAAGAAGTAAAAATAAGACTTATAATATGGTATAATACTAAGAAAATGAGATGAACCCAATAAACCAGAAAGGAGGGAGTACATTTTACCACATGACCCACCATACGCTCTCACATACTACCTCCGTCCTGGTTTATTAGTCCCCTATGTAATTTATGCATGATACTAGTATATGATACTCCCCACTATGAGTAGACTTATACACATACAAAAAAGGACCGGAGGGAGTACGAAGCTTTATGATTTTGTTTCATGTATGTATCCTGACTCCAAGGTTGCCTCGTTACAACATTCCGTCAAATACAAAGGAAAACTAACACGCATGCTGATGCATCTCAATGATTCACAGATCATAGCCAATATTTACTTCACAACTAAAGACAAAAGTTGTGAGAGTGTGTACAAAAAAAAACTAATGATGGGGTCTCTACGACTTGAACCCTAAACCCTAAAACAGGATTTAATTTCCTGGCCAGGTAGAACCTGTCGAAGGAAAGAAGCCTGCCCCCCTCGGATCATACGATGCTTTTGTGCAGTTCCACTAAAATCGAGCTGAGCATCCCTGTTGGCAAAGATATTGAAGAAGTGTGATTAGAATAATAGTAGTGGCACTAGTTCATGAGACATAAACTCATCACAAATAGAAGCCGGTAGAAGTAGAGAAAGATCCACATGGAGACAAAGCTACGTGGGGAGCTGCGGTAGTGGAGCAAGCCGGCTCCAAAAGAAAGTTGTACCTGGGACATCGGGGTGTAGCTAGAAGGGCGGTGGGAGGCGGCATCAGCCCATACCGCGGGGACCCCTGATCGGGATGCACCGACAGTGGGTTTTCTTCCTTGCCGCTGTCGACCGCGTCTACGCAGAACATCGTCCGCTTCCCCCGGCGACGGGATCAGACCGGATCTATGACCAGCGGTGTGGCCACCGTTGTTCTTTGCTTGTGAAGAGAGCAACCCAAGCAAGCAGGCTTGTAGCTTAGGCTCCTGCTAGTGTATATATAGTGGAGCGGTTTTCTTTTTCTCTTCATATCAACCTTTTAATGGTTGCTTCGTCCGACTAACTTACTGTGTGATTTGACTGCTCCTGAGTGGCCCCTGCACGTACTCCCCCTATGTGTATGACCGTTCCTGAGTCTCACTTGTACTTATCTCTATTTTCTTGCATGACACGTAGACTGGATGCGCATAGAGGAATTTTTTTACTACATGTTGTTTACGTAGTACCTACTCCCTCCTTCCGGTTCACTACTAGTACTCCCTCCATCCTGGTTTATTGGTCCCCTTTGTACTCAATTCATGGGCCCGTTTTCCTCAAGAAATTGCCTTTACCAATGTATTAATATCGGGAATGCATGCGTGAACAACGAATGATTAAACCTTGCAAGCAACATTTTGACAAAGCATTGACATATGAACATGTGAATGTGAGGGACTACAACCTCGTGCATGCATGCAACAGTCACACATACACATGCACGCAGAAACGCGCATGACCGCCTAATGCATGCATGTCCGAGCACACGATGGAACACACACAGTCACGCTCAAGTGCTCAACCTACACGTGCATGCACCCACATACTCAGCCAGGGTGAGCTAGTGACCATATAAACACCGAAAAATGTATATATTGACCGCAATGAGCGTATTATGAAGTCCACCGATCGTATTTTTACAAATATACAGTGACAGCCAATGTATTTATCTCGTTTTAAATCAAGCCATATTAACCGGAAAGGAGGCAGTATGGACTAGCATTACTTTGTTGTGTCTCGTCAACTTGCAGAATGAGGAGAAGCTTGCAGGACGGGAGAAGCTTGCGCGCGGTGGCTCGTAGGACAAGGAGAAACTTTTGACTATGCAAGCTCTCCCTCGCTCAGGCGGTGGACGTGCAACAGTTAATTCGGTGTCAGATTGCCAGAAGCATGCATACATTGTACTAGTACCATCATTGTTCGACTTCCCGAAGAGGCGAACAGCCAAGCGCAAAGTTTACTATGGTAGTAGAGTACTCCGAGTAGTATTACGTACTACTAGTACTGTATAGGTAGTACTACTAGGAGCCGCATGGTGGAGCGTCTGCACTCTTATTTTATTTTAATCTGTGATAAAGCAATCTTCAACACATTTGCTTCTCTTCGAGGGTTCTCGCAGGTGATAGTGGAAGTTGATTGCATGGAACACTCGCCATAATTCTCGCTTAATTCTGGCTCCTATCCTATTAGAAATAGGAGCGCTCAGTAATATTTTCTCTTTTTTTGTTATTCAGCATGTAAATAGGTCAGCAAACCTTGCGGCGCATCTTTGTGCGAACCGTGCTTACTGCACTTTGAATGTGACCGAGAGCTGGCTTGATGAAACACCTCGCTTTTTTTCACGGGGTACCTCGCTTCCTAGTGACCAGTCTCTTGGCTGATTGTCCTAAGAATGCTTATATATGAATAAAGCTCTCTCATTTACCCGCAAAAAAGACTAAGCCATATTAACCGGAAAGGAGGGAGTATGGACTAGCACTACTTTGGTGTGTCCAGTCAACTCGCAGAACGAGGAGAAGCTTGCAGGACAAGGTGAAGCTTTCTTACGCCCTCTCCATCTACCTCAAGCGTGGTGGCTCACAGGACGAGGAGAAGCTTTTGACTAATGCAACCTACCCTCGCCCAGGCGGTGGACATGCAGCAGTTCATTCGGTGTCAGATTGCCAGAGGCATACACTGTAGTACCATCATTGTTCGACATCCCGAAGAGGCGAAGAGCCAAGCGCAAGGTTTAGTAGTACTACTAGTATATCGGTTCTAGGAACCGCATGGTAGAGCGTCTGTACTCTTATTTTATTTTAATCTCTGATGAAGTACACATTTATTCGGGAGAAGTGCGGAAAACGGCAGCCCAATAGTACAATTAAAAAAACATTGAACATGTAATGATAATATCAATCAACCAAGCTCGAATATATCTTGGCCTCCGTGCGAGCCCGTCTGTGTGTTCTCGCTCCTCGTCTCTCTCAAGGAGCGGCGGGGTTGGCCATTTTGCCGTCCTCCTCAATTGAGATCGGTTTGCTCACACTCCGGTCCCACATGTCAGTGATATGCCAAGTGGAAGCGCGTTGACCGACAGGCCATACGTGGACTTGGCTTTGCACCTTCATACTAGTATGAGCGGATTCAAAGAAGAGCGTATTGATGGTTGCTTCTTCCGAGCAACTTACTGTGGGAAAGGTGGGGCTTATGATTTGACTGCTCATTACTCACAATTAGTGCGGCGCAACGACCGGGCTGAGTCTCCCATGCAGTTGTGCACTATAATTTGGTGCATGGCACATGGATGCTGAATGGCTTCTGGCAATGCTATCAAGCTTCCAGCATTTGTTTACATAATTAACGTATACAAATAATTTTCCAGCGACATGAAATTGTACAATGCTCTGAAGCTTTCAACTTTTGTTTCGTGTGTCTTGCCAGCTGGAAGGTTGTCTTGTTACAACATCAATCAAAATACTAGAAAGGAAACTAACTTCCTTGCTAATGCATCTCAAAGGTTAGCAGATCAGAGCTAATATTTACATCACAACTGAAGACAAAGTTGTGAGAAGGTGTTAAATTAAAATTGATCCATGCTTTAATTGGCAGCAACTTCCCCCCAGCTCTGTCTAAATCAACAAGGCATGTTGGGGAAAAAGTAGCTGTCAGGAGCATGCAACATTCCGATCATTTTGTGCAGTTCCACTAAAATAGAGCTGAGCGTCCCTGTTCCAAAGATATTAAGTGTGATTACAATAATAGAGGACTGTTGATGAAACAATAAACACACAAATAGAAGCCGGTCACCTTTGCAGTCTCTCTTAAGACTAACTAGTTGGAGAAGATTAAGTAAATAGTTGGAGAAGATTAGGATCGGAGTTGGATGAGGAAGATAGAGCAAAACCAATCTCCCTTTGTGCAGTCGCACTGAAATGTAGAGACGTTGCCCGTGCGACATTTTAGTAGAACTGCACAAAACACTCTTAAGAAAAAAGTGATTTGTGCAGTTCACCAAAAGGTCGCAATAGCAACGAGGTGAAATGGATAGCTCTGTTTGCAGAAAAGAGGTAGAAAGTAAACAATTACTAGCCAATAATAGTTGATGACACAAACGACGACAAAAAAGAAGCATATTCCTTGTCCTAAGGGAAGATAACAGCACGGTTGTTTATCTAAAATGGTGTGAGGACGAGATTGCAATATGGAAAGTACGCCGGATGAGCTACGTTTTGGGCAAAGAACTAGGGAAGATCCACATGCAAGATTTTCCACATGCAGTGACATGGGAAGATGGGCAGTGGAGCAAGGCCAGAGGGGAGGAAGCTATACCTGGGGGTCATCAGGATGTAACTAGGAGGGCGGCGGCGGGTGGGATTTGCCCATACTGCGGCAGCGAGCAAGTGGCAAAGGTCCTACCGCGCCAGAGCTTGGTCAGAGAGAACGACGGGTACCGCAGATCGGGACGTGCTGCCTCGACACCGTCGAACGGAGAAACGATGCACATCCTCCCTTTCCGCCGGTGGACGGGATGCGGCCGGATCAGTAACCAACGGTGAGAGAGAGAGGCCACCACCGCCTTGTGTGAGATAGTGTGACGAGAGACAAACCCCGGCAGGCAGGCTCCATTGTATATAGTGGAGCGGATTTTTTTTCCTGATGACAATCATTTTATATCCTGTACGTGCCATTGAGAAATATAACTTTATTTAATACTAACACGTCAAGTCGAACTTTGTTCCGTGTACGCGTGGTACACGACCCTCCTTCGAGTAAACAACCGCTACACACGTCAAATTATCACGTGGGCTGTCTTTTCATACAGAAATGAACTCCACCGTGTACCCGCGCGGGTGTGACCGGGAATGAGACGTGAGTACGTGCATTGTGCGTGCACCTCTTCTTTATGTGCAGGTATGTACGTGGGTGGGCGTGAGAGAGATGGTCTGTGCAAAACAGAGGCAATGTGTCAATGATATCTCAAACAAAAAAATGTAACATATGCAATGTGTGTGAAACAGAGTTATGGATATATCATATGTAGAGGGAGCGATCCACGAGAAGAGAGTGGAGGGATCATCAGCGTGAGATATCGATAGAATCTAAAACTGGGATGAAGTGTGTGGGTATGCGATCGATAAAGAGTGCCATCGAATTTGTATTTGCCCACGTCAAAGATACATGGCGGCTGGCCTACTGGAATGTGAGAGGGCAGAGGTGCAGTTTGTCTCTGTGGCATGGATACCTACCTACAACGTTCGACTATCGGTGTGTGTGTGGGGGGGGGGGGGAGGGGGAGGGTGCAGAGACCTAACTATAGAGAGGTAGATCGACTAGTATATGTGTGCAGAAGGAGAGAGACCTAGCTATGTATTGAGGGAGATCGATCCGCATCCATGCATATGTGTAGTAGAGGAATAAGGTTGGGAGAGAGACAAAGGTAGAGTGTCAGAGGGTTGGTGGTGGAGTTGCTTCTCACAAATGGTGGGAGAGGCCTGCTAGACAAACGGAGGGTACGAGTGCAATATCAATAAGAGAGGGGATGTCTGCCTGTCTATGCACGTGCGTGTGAGAGACGGGTCGGGAGGTATGCAAGGATGATGAGGGGGGACGATATGGTTGTGGTAAGCAGACATAACTACATAGGAAGATCAATCGTCGTGTGTCGGAGAAAGGGAGAGACATAACTAGTGAGGTATGTCGATCGATGCGTGGGGAAAAAGACTTATAGTCAACCTAGCTATATGTAGGGAGATCGGTAGGTATACATGCATGGATGTGTTAGAAGCAAATAAGGTCCGGAGAGACGGACAGGAGCAGAGGGATGCGGCTAGGAGGTGGTGCGAGAGGCCTACTATATCGAGGGGGGGGAGGAGTGTGCGAGTATGAGCTCGATGAAAAGATGGGCGGGAGTGTGCACGTGCGTGGAACCGTATTGGACATAGGAGGGCATGGACGGTGAGAAGAGAAGAGGGAAAGTGTGTGTTTGTGGTAGGCACACTTTGCTAGAGAGGTATATCGACCGGTGTGTGCCGGAAAGAAGGAGCCGGGGGGCCTACACACACCGTGGGTGAACGACATAAAGAGAAATAACGAATGTGCTCGATGGAGGGGATGCTGAGGGAGGGTGAGAGGGGGCGGGCGTGTGCATGCATGAGAGAAAGTTAGCGCTAGCTACAAAGAGAAGAGGATCGTGTGGGTGTAAAAGACAAACAGAGATCATAATTCATTATAAAAAAGTGGATTCAGATATTTGAAGAAGATATCATAATGTTTTAAACCGACGCATACATGAATATATATAATGGTGATACGCATGGTGTGGTTATGAACATGTTATACTACATATAATATATAGAACATTTATTTGAATTTGTGACAATGTGTGGCTTTTGCAGCTCAGGGCTAAATACTTGTCATAATGTAGGGGCGGGGCACTATACATTGTGTGATAAACACAGTGTATGTATGAAACATAGTTTAGATCATGAAGATCTAGTTAGTACATCAAATGTACTATTATTTGGAATCAACATCAAGTGTATTCAAAATTTTGAATTCGAGTTCATATAGTACACATAGTTCATATCTATCTCTATAGTAATCATGTGGTGTGTTGTTAAGATAATATACGAATGATGGTTTAAGTTGGCAACAATCATGATTGTAGATTCTTATTCAAATAGAGAAACGAATTCAAATTTAGTTCGAATTGCAGCGATAGTATAGAAATTTGGAATGCACTAAAATATTCGTATGAGTAGGTTACATGCATTATACAACCAGCAAAAAAAATTAATTGGACATAACATGGATTCATAGCTTTGAATAGCATTTGTACAGTAAAACGGGACAAGGCTCTCTCTTTGTGTGGTGCGAATAGTTTTATTTTTTTCATTTTTTCGTTGAGGGAAGTGCAAATTGATTTGGTACGTACATTATTACACGTTAGGCTTGTCCCTAAAATTCAACCCGCGCCTTGTTATCCTGAAAATTCAGATTTCGTGCTCCCAAAACTCGCGCCTTGCTATCCCGAAATTACAACGTGCGCGAAAACTCCCTCCAGCTGCCAAATCCCGACACGCGAAATCCCCCTTCTAACCCTAAGCCGAAAGGGCCGCTAGTTCAAATCGGTGGGGGTACTTTTGTAACACACCCTACATTTTGGACAAGCGCGTCCCTAAGTCATGGTTCCCCCCCTACCATCACCTCCTTTTCGCCATTCGAAATCCCAGGCCGCCATAACCTCTCTGCTCCAGCCGCGAAACCCCACCCTCCTCCGTCCGCCACCCCACCGCTGCCCAGCCGAAGCCTCTTCCCCGATGATGACGTCCACCACAACAGCTCGACGTCCCTCATCCACCTCCCCGGATGAGGATCCGTCGTCAATCTCATCGTACCGCCAAATCAGCCGGCCCGTCCTCCACCTACAAGGAGCTGCTCCGACGATCGTCTCGTCTATCGTGGCTGATCCATCCCCACAGCGTCGCCTTAACTTGCTCCACCGGAACCGCAGCATCCTCACCGACTCCTCGGACGAAGACGAGGCCTACTCGGTGCCACCAAAGAGGTTGTACAATCATCGCATCGCACCTTCTCCTTAACTCGACCTCCCGGCTTCGACGGTACTTGATCCCGCACCCCCATGGCACGGCTACCTCGAAGCCGGCGCCGCGGGCGACATCTCCACGGCGGCTCTCCCCCAGTGCGAGGCTACTTCAACGGCAGCGTCCATACCAGCCGGATCTGCTGCTGCTACTCCGGCTCTCGCTTGCTCACGCTGATGCTGCTGTTGCTGCTGCTGCTCTGACTCTCGCTCGCTCGTGCTGCTGCTGCTCCGTCTCTCGCTCGGTCATGCTGCTGCTCTGCTCTCCCCCTCGCTCGTGCTGCTGCTCTACTCTTGCTCTCGCTCTCGCTGCTGATGCTGATGCTGGTACATGGGCTGCTGCAGCTACACGAGTTGCTGCTCTGGCTCTAGTTCGCGCTGCTCCTCTAGGCGCTGCTGCACCGACTGCTATCTGCTACTGTGTTCCCCGTCGATCGCCTGCTGATTTAGATCACTGTTTCTCTACTACTATTGCTCGAGCAGCCTAAACTACATGTGAAGTGCCTCTCTGCTACCAGTGCATTTAGTTTCGACAGTAACATTCAGATTCCATAGTAAATTTTAGTTTCGGCAATTAAGTTCAGAGTCAACAATTTTTACCTCATCTGGTGTAGTCAGGTGTTTTTTGGTGATGTAAATTTTACATCTATCACTTTTTGGTAATGTATTTTACATCATCTATTGGAAATGCTATTAGAATCCCATTTGACATTAACGACGTCTGTCTTGTACTGCTTCAGCCTCGATGTCTTACGGCTCACCGGAGCTGCTCCAACGACGGAACCATCCATCACAATAGAGCAGTGCCATGGACGCCGTCTACAGACGCCTCAGATCTTCCTCCACACCTCTGACAGCCACCTCTGCCGCAACTTCTTCAGCGACCAACCCAATGATGTTGAGGTCGACACGGCTACGGTAAAGAGGTTGTACACTTGTCGCATCACTTATTACTCTACATTCATGTCGATCCATTAGGGCTATTTTGGTTCAAAGGAAAAAGTGAAGGAAAAACATAGCAATAGGAAATTTTCCTATGGCACTCTACTATTCAATTATTCATGCATTATTTTTCAAAATCCTATGCATGAAAACAAGACCAAATGCATTAGTGGCAGAATAACATTCTAACTGTACACGCTTTCATATGGTCTCACTTTAATTTGGCCATGTTTCTTTGCATTCCTCTGCTCTTCCAATTCCTGTGAACCAAACACCCAAGTTGACAGAAATCCTGTGTTTACAAATGCACTGTTTCCCACATGCATTCCTATCCTATTCCGGTGTTTTTCCTATCCCTGCATTTTTAGAATCCTGCAAGCCAAAGGAGCCCTTACAGAATTACTTCAGTTACAGATAGGTGTCGAAGAAAACTTTGTGTGGTTTGTCCTGCTCCTGCCGTGACGTCGTCCACCTCACCTGAGCTGCTCCATCGACAGAAGCATCCACCAAACCAGACATCATGACTCCTGACCGTCTTTTGCCGCCTCAGATCTCCTTCCCTACCGCCGGCACCCACCACAACTACATCACCATCATCGACTCAGCAGATGAACCTGAGGAGTACACGGGTCCACAAGAGAGGTCGTACTCTTTTGTTTCTGCTTATGTTATGCATTGCTTAATATTACCTGCTACTTTATCGTCATGTTCACCTCTTAGACTCCAAGTTAGGTCCAAATTAATGTTCAAACTTGAGTTTTAAAATTACTAGTGGGGCACATATCGAGGCAGCAATGAATAGTATCTCTGTCTATTATCTGGTTCACCTAGGGTATGCCTATGTTGTTCATCTTGGGTGGGAAACAAATAGTAAAGCAATCATCATCTATATTTTTATTAATTTAAAGCTATCATCAGCCTGCTATCATTATTTTAGGATCAATCCACTGGTTGTTACCATCACTCTAGATTTCTGCATGCTCTCCTTACATAATCTCACTATATTTTTTTCGTATGCATGTTAGATATTGCACACAGTCATGCTGAACATGTAGAGAAAAAGAGAAGAGTTTTGCGCGGCAATACAATGTCATGCAGACATCGCTCCATTGTGAGTTCAATGGCAAACCCTCCCCCTGTCGGTGTCAAAACCGGCGGATCTCGGGTAGGGGGTCCCGAACTGTGCGTCTAAGATCGATGGTAACAGGAGACGGGGGACACGATGTTTACCCAGGTTCGGGCCCTCTCTACGGAGGTAATACCCTACTTCCTGCTTGATTGATCTTGATGAATATGAGTATTACAAGAGTTGATCTACCACGAGATCGTAATGGCTAAAACCCTAGAAGTCTAGCCTGTCTGATTATGATTGCCTCTACGGACTAAATCCTCCAGTTTATATAGACACCGGAGGGGACTAGGGTTGTACAAAGTCGGTTACAGAGAAAGGAACCTTCATACGCGAACGCCAAGCTTGCCGTCCACGCCAAGGAGAGTCCCATCCGGACACGGGAGAGAGTCTTCTGTCTTGTATCTTCATGGCCCATCAGTCCGGCCCACCTTACGTAGCCTGGACGCCCGAGGACCCCTTAATCCAAGACTCCCTTAGTAGCCCCTGAACCAGGCTTCAATGACGATGTGTCCGGCATGCAGATTGTCTTCGGCATTGCAAGGCGGGTTCCTCCTCCGAATACTCCAAAACAGACTTCAAGCACAGAAAGCGTGTCCGGCTCTGCAAAACAAGTACCACACACAACCGCAGAGAGTATAATATTTCATGAGTCCAATCTGCTGACAACTTTTTGTAACGCGACGCCACGTTCCTGCACGGTCACTATTTCAAACCGTTCTTTAGCCTCCCGCTCCACGCTTTAAGATGCGGTTTCCAGTGGCATGTCTTGTCACAGCAGAGATCGTGTCCCTTTATTACGGGATTCTCATTGATACGGGCGTGGGTAATCCAACCGTGCAGTCTGCACGACCCTTGGGAATAGGCGAGTTTTAAGGCGAGTGGGGAGGCGCTTGATATTCACTGCCTTTATAAGGAGATAAGGATTCACCCCTTTCACCCACGCCTTCTCTTTTCCTCATCCTTTCCAACCTCGAGTTCTAGCACCCAAGGTTCAATTTATTCGTTCCGAGCCTCCTAGTCATGTCCGGACCCAACCCTCAAGGCCGGTGGGTGGCCTCCTCCGTCACAGAGGAGGATATCGCGAAGCTCTGGGTGGCAAAATACCTGACCGCGGAAATCCCCCACAGGCTCCCTGCTCAAGGGCAGGTCATTCCTACTCCCAGATCCGGCGAGAGGGTCGTATTCATCTCTCACTTCCTCCGAGGGCTAGGGTTCGCTCTCCATCCCTTCGTCCGTGGACTCATGTTCTATTACGGGCTAGATTTTCATGATCTAGCTCCGGACTCCTTTCTTCACATCTCGGCATTCATTTTCATGTGCGAGGCCTTTCTCCGTATTCCCCCACACTTCGGCTTATGGCTCAAGACCTTTAATATGAAGCCAAAGGTAGTTGATGGGAAGCAAGCAGAGTGCGGCGGTGCGATGGTGAGCAAACTCACCCACACACCTTGGCCAAAAGGCTCTTTCATGGAAACCTCCAATTTATGGCAACGGGAGTGGTTTTACATCACTGAACCCCGCGGTACCAAGTGGGCAGCTACACCTGCGTTCCGGCTTGGCCCTCCATTACGGCTCGCATCATGGATTAATAAGGGGCTGGACTGGGGATCAATGGACGAGGTGCAGACGCTACAAAGTCGCATCCGGAGCCTCCTCGAGAAGGACACCGACCTCATCGACGTAATCTAGGTAATGCTAGTCCGCCGGGTCCTGCCGTGCCAGCGACGGCCCCTCCGCATGTGGGAGTTCAATCCGAAAGGACCACGGACTCTTCAGCACTTCTTTGGCACGACACACAAAGGAATGTGGAAGTTATTCTTTAGGACCCAAAAACAGTGGCCGGATACTACCGAGGACATCGGCCTCGACTGCAACCATCCGGATACCTCGGTAGGCCCTCGACTCCTGAACACATCTTAGTTAAATATTTCGTAACAATATACTAAGAAAACCATCTTCGACCGGGGCTGGATCAAGAAGGCGGAAAGAATTAGGTGTTCGGCCCCTCTTCCCGAAGACTCAGTAGATCCTGTGTTAACAAGGATGCTGGCTCCGGCGCCATACCAAGTGTCGGCGAAGGGGGACAAAGAGGATAGCAAGAAGGCCAAAGGTGGCCTCTATTCTAAAGGTACACCAGACAATTTGTCCAGGGAGATTGGAACTCCCTCTTCCGAAGACAAAAGAGAAGGAGAGACTGACATCCCCTCTCCCGATGGGAAGAAGAGGGCCGCCTCCGAAGATTTGGAAGCAAAGGCTCCTAAGCGAGGGAAGATGTCCCTGTCAGGTGGCTCGGGTTCAGAAGACGACGTTGTCGCGCAGTTCCTCCGTAAGGACAAGCCTTTAGCCGAATCGTAAGTGAACAGGGGCGTCCGAAACATAACCCATTGCTTTCCGGTTACCAGGGTAACATTTAAAATATATGTTTGCAGTCCGGCACACAGTATTCCTCAACAGTCCTCCTCCTCGGGGGATCTTCTTCCGGAGATGATGGAAAGCGAGACGCCTCCACAAACCTTCTCGCCCGACAGGGCAGATGACTCCGAGGTGTCCTCCCGGAGGATCTCTCCCGACCAACAAGCGGTGCGAGGGATAATGAAAACTACGCCCAAAGCTGATACTTCGGCCGTCCAGAGTCCGGGGCATGTGGACCCTATGGGGACCA
This sequence comes from Thinopyrum elongatum, assembly GCA_011799875.1. Taxonomy (NCBI): domain Eukaryota; kingdom Viridiplantae; phylum Streptophyta; class Magnoliopsida; order Poales; family Poaceae; genus Thinopyrum; species Thinopyrum elongatum. The sequence goes on along the minus strand of CM022300.1, from coordinate 60,341,291 downwards.
ACAATAAAGGGCCCGGACTATCCGGTTTATAGTCGGGGACGACTCTAGAGCTGGGTAAACATATTCTTTCGAAGGGAGTCCATACTCCTGTGGCCGTTCCCAGGGATCCGGGGGCGCCGGATACAATAACGGGCATGCTGCAACATGCGTCCGTTTCAGAGGAACATCGTACCTTAATGGGTACGGTAGTTGAGAGGATTCTGTCCGCGAGAAGCGGATTGAATGAATCCTTCATGAGCCTGCTAAGAGGCTTCGAGGTATGCAATGTAATATCTTTAATTGCACTTCTACGTGCAAAATGCACCTGTGTATAGATAGTAGCCCCTTAGACTCTGGTTGGCGTCCGAAGGGAGGCAATCAGAGGATCGAAAAAGATATTCCCAGGAAATAATCTGATGGATTGGAACACAGGCTGTTTCATCCATGACGACTGCCCAAGCTATAGAGGTTGCAAGGCTGAAGCAGAAACTTGATGTGGCGGATGACGACCTCACGCTTATTAACAGGCGGCTCGACGAGCCGCAAGGTATGTTTTTGGGGCAGTCAGTATATGTAAGTATGATAATATGAGCATGACGCTGAAAATTGTATACTGAGATATGCATAACTGCAGATAATGCTGCCGCAGTTGAGGCCCTACGGGCTGAGCTTGCCCGGGCCAAGGAGCAAGCCAAGATGAGTGAGGCAGCTGCCAAGAAGGCCGCTGCTGAGTTAAAGGCCGAACAGGCTGCTCGGCGCCAGTGCGAGGAGACAATATCTACCATGACGCGCGAGCTAAAGGATGCCAATGTTTGATGCGAATTCCTCGAGAAGGATAACAAAGCCAGAACGGTCAAACTCGGCAAGGCCTTACAAGAGGCGAGAGAAGCATGGTCCGAGTCTAGAGCGGCTCGGGAAGAGATCCGGCAAGCTGGGGAGGTAGCGGCCGGTAAGCCTTTCTTATTACAGACTAAATTCGGCGATCCGAAGTATGCCCCCCTTAATCAAATGTGGAGTTCTCCAGACGCATTCTTGGACTTGCCGAAGAGTGTCTCCGATGCGGCGCAGTTTTTCCAAGCGCAAGAAGGACGTGCAACGGAGAAGCTTTTCTGGTCGCAATTCAGCATGCCGAAGCGTCCGCTGTTGCTGAATGAACAGATGGCCCAGTGGGCCGAGCTCCACAAGATATCTGGATCTGCCATGAAGGACGTCATGGTCCGGCTGTGGCCGACAGAGCCAATTCCGAATAGTTATTTCGGTTTGGTGCAGCGACTTGTTGATGCGGTGCCGCGTATCGACGCTGTTAAGCGGTCAACGTGCATTGAGGGTGCACGGATGGCCTTTGCCCGCGTCAAGACGTACTAGGCGAAGATGAAGGCCACCGATATTGCAGTGAAGAGTCCACCCGAGGGCCAGGACCATCACACGCCGGAGCATTATTTTGAGGATGTCCTAGAGGGTGCCCGCTTGATAGAGGGTCAGTGCTCGAAAGATATGATATTCGAGTGAATATACCAAATTTGTAAAAACAATATTATGATATATTAAGGCCATATTTTTATACTTTTGCCTGAAAGTTTTGATTCCTCCTGTGTGGCCGTTCTTCATATAATCTGAAAGTTTGCCAGTCGTCGGCTACAGCTCCCTCGCATATAATACGGGGGTGTTCGGAAAAGCACTTGATCACTCTTGACCCAACGTCTTGGTCCATGAAGGAGGTGTCAATGCGGCGAACTAGGCAATCGGACTATAGGGCTTTAACACTTTCACTTAGCCATAGGAGTTTGACGGCGGGTCTACGATATAGCCCCTGGTATATACGCATTTACCCGAATACGGTGCGTTACATAGGTGACCAGAAAAATGGTCCTTTGTGTAATACGGAAAGAATCGCGAAGGATTCTGATGAGTCATCGAGTGGTTGACCAGCTCTCGCCGCATCATGACAGTCAGTTTTCGGCTTTCTCTACTGAGGTGCTCATCCGGATAAACCAGGACACAATCGCAGTAGTTCTCCCTTTACTAGCCTAGCCGATATAGCGGAACATAAGGTAGTAAGCACAGGAGCCGGGCAACCCAACTATTGACCAAAGACATGATTCGAAGCTGATGCATATAAGGCCAAACTCGTGACACCGAAGTGTGCTGAAAAGCTGTTCGGACTTGTCGGCAACTCATGTGTTGCCGTATCGAGCCCCTGGCAATTTGTGCCGAGGTGCGTTCGTGAAACAACCGAAGAAGCAAAATTCAGTACGTAGAAAAAGCGAATACTGAATACGGGTTATGTTCACTGGAATCTGATTGACACGTCAAACGCGATTCTACAGATTATAACGCCCCTACCCGGGCTATTTAACATGCCACGGGCCGAGGGCTGAGGAAAAAGGCACTTTACAGGTTTAAAATAAAGAGTGCGGTCTTACAAAAATCATTAGGACCTCCTGTCGCACGTCTGCGCTGCCTTGCCTCGGTTAAAGGACTCCTTAGTAGGAATAGCCTTTGGTTATTTATATGAAGCCAAACTTTAGAAAGAGTTTGTAAGATGACCAAGCTTGGAATCACCTGTTGTAAAGGATAAAAAATAGTTAGAAAAAGTAAAAAGATTATGAGGGTGCGGACCGCATTGTAGGCCTGTCCGTACTGTGCCTCCGCTGATGACCATGGTATTTTAAGTGCACAATTATATATGCGCGGTACAAACTTCGCGGCTATATGGGGCGGACGACGGAGGCCGAACTGCTAATCCATCTCTGAGATTGATTGGTCCTGTTTAGTAGAGACTGGCGGCTTGACGGCCGATGAGATATGCGGCTTGAGAAGGCCACTTTGTACTTCGGCTGCAGCAGCCATAGTACGCTCCTCTGTATGGAGGAAGCATTCCGTATTTTCGTTTATCGTGATGACGCCACGTGGACCGGGCATCTTAAGATTGAAATAGGCGTAATGTGGGACCGCATTAAAACGAGTAAAAGCGGTACGCCTGAGTAGTGCGTGATAGTTGCTGCGGAACGGTACAATATCGAAGGTCAAGCCTTCGCTTCTAAAGTTGTTCGGCGAGCCGAAAATGACTTCCAATGTAATTGAGCCCGTGCAGCGAGCTTCTACGCCGGACACTGCTCCCTTGAAGGTAGCTGTGGTGGGCTTGATTCGTGAAGGATCAATGCCCATTTTGCGGACAGTGTCTTGGTAGAGTAGATTAAGATTGCTGCCGCTGTCCATAAGGACTTTCGTGAGATGGAACCCATCGATAATTGGATCGAGGATCAGAGCTGTCGAACTTTCGTGACAGATACTGGCTGGGTGGTCCTTGCGATCAAAAGTGATTGGGCAGGCCGCCCATTGGCTTAATTTTGGGGTGCCTGGCTCTATGGCATTGGCGTCCTGTAGTGCGCGCTTGCGCTCCTCTGTAGGGATGTGTGTCATGTATACCATGTTGACTGTTTTTACTTCAGGGGGAAATTGCTTCTGACCCCCGGTGTTCAGTTGGCGAGTCTCTTCGTCATCGCTGTCACTGGGTGGCCCCTTCCCCTTGTGTTCGGCGTTAAGCTTGCCGGCTTGTTTGAAGACCCAACAGCTTCTGTTGGTGTGATTGGCTGGTTTATCGGGGGTGCCATGAATCTGGCAGGGCCGATCCAGTATCTTGTCTAAATTGGATGGTCCGTCTCTGTTTGCCTTGAATGGCTTTTTCTGCTGACCAGTTTTGGAGCCGCTGAATCCGGCGTTTACCACCGTGTCTTGCGTTCCTTCATTATTATTTCGACGCTTGCGTTTATTGCGTCGTGGCTTGCCGTTGCCGTCTCGAACTCCGGAAGTGCCCGGATCACTGGTGCTGTTGCTTCTACGAGCGAGCCAGCTATCTTCTCCCGCGCAGAAGCGGGTCATCAGAGCGGTAAGGGCTGCCATGGATTTTGGTTTTTCTTGACCGAGGTGGTGAGCCAGCCATTCGTCTCGGACGCTATGTTTAAAGGCCGCGAGGGCTTCGGCGTCCGGACAATCGACAATTTGGTTCTTTTTAATTAGGAACCTAGTCCAGAGCTTCCTGGCTGACTCCCCGGGCTGCTGGATGATGTGACTTAGGTCGTCGGTATCCGGAGGCCGGACATATGTACCTTGAAAGTTATCGTGGAAGGCATCTTCCAAGTCTTCCCAGCTGCCAATGGAGTTCTCTGGGAGGCTGTTCAGCCAGTGCCGCGTTGGTCCCTTTAATTTTAGTGGGAGGTATTTGATGGCGTGGAGGTCATCACCGTGGGCCATGTGGATATGGAGAAGGAAATCTTCAATCCATACTGCGGGATCTGTTGTTCCATCGTATGATTCGATATTCATGGGTTTAAACCCTTCCGGGAATTCGTGTTCCATTACTTCATCAGTGAAGCAAAGGGGATGTGCGGCGCCTCTATATCGGGCCAAGTCGCGATGTAGTGCGGATGTAGTCCGTCTGCGGTTTTCGGCACGGACGTGGTTATGCTCGTTACGTCTGGCTTGATAGCCGTCGTCGCATGCCAGGGCATGCCCCCGCGATCCGTAGATCGATCTGGACTGACCTGCTCTATTCTCCAGGTCTTGCCGTAGGTCATATGTGTATTCCCAAGCTGTAGTGTCTTTGCCTTTACGGCGAGGTAGTATGGGCAGGTGTTCGGCTTGGGTTGCCGCTTTGTCCCGGCCACGTGGTGGTCGGTCAGCCGCATTACGTGTTGATGGCATGGGCTCAAGTGCCTCGTCGTCGAATTGGGGTAGCAGTTTATGCTTCGGGTAACTTTTAATGGGGCGCTCGAGTCCGTATTCCTCGGCTACCAAGACATCAGTCCATCTGTCGTTGAGTAGATCTTGATCAGCTTGAAGCTGCTGCTGTTTCTTTTTCAGGCTCCTCGCAGTGGCTATTAGCCGGCGCTTAAAGCGCTCCTGCTCGACGGGTTCCTCAGGCATGATAAAGTCTTCGTCGCCGAGGCTCACCTCATCCTCGGAGAGTGGAAGATAGTTGCTGTCCTCCGAGTTTTTGTTTATGGCCTGTTCGTCAGGGCTGACTTGCCCATCTTCCCTATCATCCTGTTCAGAAGTCGGCTCGACGGGATCTTCTTTGTCTTCGGCATCGTCCGGAGTATTGTTTTCTCTTGTGCCGGTATTGCTGTCTTTTCCATGGTGCGATTTAGAGCGGTGCCGCTAACGTCGGCGCTTTGGATGTGTCTCAGGAGGTTTATCCTCGACTGGATCTTTCTCGTTATCGCCGTTATTCGCTTTGGGAGTATCCACCATGTACACATCATATGAGGAGGTGGCTGTCCAGCGCCCAGTAAACGGCGGGTTTTGGGCCTGCTCCTCTCCGGCATCGCCGTCCATACCGTCGATGTCTTCGGAGTCGTAATCGAGCATGTCGGTTAAGTCTTCGACAGTGGCAATGAAGTGGGCGGTGGGTGGGAAGCGAAATTCTCCGTCATCAACCTCCAGTTCAAACCGGATATAATTCGGCTGTGAGTCCCCCGCTAAGGAGAGGGTTTTTAATGAGTTTAGCACATCACCCAAAGGTGAGTGCCGGAAGATGTCCGCGGAGCTGAACTCGACGATCGGCGCCCGATCGAGCTCGATGGGCGCGGACGCACGCGGTTCGGAACCTGTGGCCGAAGACGAATCCGAGGTTCCGGTGACACATATCCCGTTCAAAGTTGGGTCTGTGTGCGGCTCCAACGCCGCTGAGTCTGCGGCTTCCGTGGCGGGGTTGAGCTTCCCGTCCTCGGATGGCGCAATCTGCTCCGGATCTAGGGCCAGAGCATTCACAGGCGCTATCTCCCGGGTATGGTCCGATGATAGATTTAGGTCATGTTCATCGCGGTGGCAGGGAGCGGCTGCCATGGGCTCGAATCCGTCGAAGATCAAGTCTCCGCGGATATCAGCAACGTAGTTCAAGCTTCCACACCTGACCTGATGGCCAGGGGCGTAGCTGTCGATCTGCTCTAGATGGCCAAGCGAGTTGGCCCGCAGTATGAAGCCGCCGAATACGAAGATCTGGCCGGGGAGAAAGACCTCCCTCAAGGCAGCGTCGTTGTGGATGATTGATGGAGCCATCGAGTCTTCTAGCGACGACACAGCGGAACTCTCAATGAAAGCACCAATGTCGGTGTCAAAACCGGCGGATCTCTGGTAGGGGGTCCCGAACTGTGCGTCTAAGATCGATGGTAACAGGAGACGGGGGACACGATGTTTACCCAAGTTCGGGCCCTCTCTACGGAGGTAATACCCTACTTCCTACTTGATTGATCTTGATGAATATGAGTATTACAAGAGTTGATCTACCACGAGATCATAATGGCTAAAACCCTAGAAGTCTAGCATGTCTGATTATGATTGCCTCTACGGACTAAACCCTCCAGTTTATATAGACACCAGAGGGGACTAGGGTTGTACAAAGTCGGTTACAGAGAAAGGAACCTTCATACGCGAACGCCAAGCTTGCCGTCCACGCCAAGGAGAGTCCCATCCGGACACGGGAGAGAGTCTTCTGTCTTGTATCTTCATGGCCCATCAGTCTGGCCCACCTTACATAGCCTGGACGCCCGAGGACCCCTTAATCCAGGACTCCCTCACCCCCCTCTCCAGATTGTAATCCAGAGGAACATATCTATTCTGAGACGGATTCAGAGGCAGCTGACCACTCCTATTTACCCCCCAAGGAGTTTGCTCTAACTTGGCATGATGATGTTGGTCATATCATGCATATGTTGCCTTGCAGTGCCTACTTTCGACATCATATATGTTATCTGCTTAGTTTAGACATGTTCTGTAATGCCACCTGTTTAGTTTCTATATCATATATGAGAATTATGCAATCTCATCTCTTTTAGCCAGCCATAATATATGTGAAATATGCAATGCCATCCTATTTAACCAGGCATCATATATTTGAATGATATCTTGCCAATCCTTTTCTTCATTACATTTCCATTTGTCGACAATGTTTGTACATTAAACTACTCTTCCTATGAATCAGCCATTTGAGTGGGTGATGGAAAAATCTGGAGTGAAAACAAGGTCTTCAGAGCAGACAGTGCTACCTGTCGAAGCAGATCTCTTGCTGGGTCCTGATAGCTCCTCAGAGATGGATTCAGAGACAGATGACCAGTCATATTCCCCCACCGAGGTGTATGCTCTAACTTGGCACGTTTATACTGCTCATATCATGCATATGGTGTCTTGCATTGCATAGTTTAGACATCATATACACAATATTCAACACCATGTTCTTAATTCAGACATCATATATGCGAATGCCCTCTGCTTAGTATATAATATCACATATGTGAATTAAATCATGCGATCCTGATTACTTAAATAACATGTATGTGAATTATGTCATGCGAACCTATTTACTAAAGACATCATATAATTATCTCATGCCATCCTGTTTAGTTAGTCATCATATCTTTGAATTATGTCATGCTATGCTATCCAGTTTAGATAAACATCATATATGTGAAATTATGTCATGCTATCCTTTTTAGTTAAACAATATACATGTCAACTATTTCATGCCCTCTTTTTTCCACACTATCTATTGCATCTGTCTCTCATACAAGGTCTGTACATTCAACTATGTTCCCTGTTTATCAGCCATTTGAATTGGAACGGGTGATGGCAGTATCTAGCGGAGTAAAAACACGGTCTTTAAATAAAACAGTGCTACCTCTTGGTGGAGATAGCACCCCGGTTGTACATGCACGAGAACCAGCCCTACCACACATAACCCAGACTCTCGCAGATTGTACCCCTACTGCGATGGATAGAGAACCAGCTTCACCCAATCTAACCCCAACCCTAGCAGATAGTAACCTAGTTCCTGTTGACACGGCACCATCTCCACCACAGAGCTCCCAAACAAGAGCAGTTAGTAAGGCAGCTCCAGTGCCCAAAGCGCCAGTACTACCACGGCGAACCCCAACTCCACTAGTTAGTACACCTATTCCTGTGGAGGAAGCACAACCAGCCATTCGTAGTTTAGCATCTATCGCATTTGATGTTGTTAAATCCTATGTGCGTATCTTCCCATCATGGAAATATTATACTGAAGATGAAGGAAAATGCCAGTTGCAGGTGTTCGTCCAGGAGTTATGTGTAAGTAATGTTATTCATGACAATTACTTTGCTTTGTCCCATACATTCTACCTCCATGATGGTTATAATACAACAAAAATTCCCAATTTTCTCTATAGAGAAGGACCGATTTGGAAACTCAGGATGAGGTAACCTGTGCTAATACCTCTGCTATCTTCAAGAATGCTTGGTGGCAGTATCGGAATTACCTGAAGAAAACGTACTTCACTGGCAAAGAAACTCATCAAATTCCCTTAAACACATTTACCGGACGATGACTGGGAACACCTTGTTCTGTACTGGTCCCGAACCAAGAATGTGGTAAGGTCTATGAGCTCATTTTTTATTTTTAAGTACTATATGCCTGCGTCTTACTGTACTCTATTCGTGTAGAACAAGTGCTTAAACCTGAAGAACAACTATTCTCATTTAAGATTCCATTGCTATCGTGCATACTGCTTTGCTCTTGTATCACTGTATTTACTCATACAAACTTATTTTTAAATTGAAGGATCCAATAGAAACTCCAATGGCACAACAGGTATGTTTAAGCATGTTTCTTTAACAGGTTTGCTCTTATAAATAGCTCTGTTGATTTCGATTTCAATTGTGTATACAGTTGACTTCTCATAACATGCACATTACTAGCATCACAACAGAGCCAATAGTGTTGTTGTGCATGTAGACCCGTGGTACCCATCTGAAATCTTGTTGTGCTGTGTAGTTTCCCACACTTTGTATTCTTTCAATGCTGCTTTGTCTTGAACTGATATGATTTGAACCGTGTCTCTATTTTGATTTGGCAAGACAATGCAGTGACCATATGACAGATATATGTTTGCTTGATGCTTTTATTATGTAGTACTTGGCAATAGAAGACTTGGTAGTTTAATCCTGTCCACCTTACTAATGAATTGGTTCACCAAAATGAGTTTCATATACTACATGCTAAACCTGTTATGTGTCTGCTTGTTTCTTCTTTTAGAATGCTGACAGAATATTGTGGAAGAGTGCCTTATTAAGCAATGGTAAAGGAAGTAATGCGGATAAGGTTCAGGATAGTGAGACATCCTTGTTGGTCTCCAACAAAGCTAATAAAACAGCTAAGGAAAACTATCTTGAAGACAGTGAGACAACGCCAAAGTCCTGTCTTGGTGTAGTGTTCGAGTTACTGGCCACTACCGCTGGCACAAGCTATTCAAACTCATTGTCTGAATCAGTTCAGTTTCTTGAGTCTCAACTACAGGCTGAAAGACATCGATCAGCTGTGCTGCGACAAGAAGCCGAAGGACTGCGGAAGTCCCTGGAGAATTCAGATGCATACTTTCTGGTGCAACATCAAGCGTTCGAGGATTTTAGCGCCAAACAGGAGAAAGCTAATAAGCTTGCTAAGCTTATTGCCAGCATGGTGGACATCCAGGATAACGTTTCTTGAGCTCTTGTGAAGTTGTTTCAGTTATGGACTTGTTTTGCTGCCGCTCGTTTATTTGCACTGGTGGCCAATTTAGACGCCCAGTGTATGTAATATGCTGCATTGTTCCCTATATTTGCACTGGTGGCGAACTTTGATGCCCAGTGGGTGTAATATGTGTAATAGCCGTAATAGCCTAGCATAAGTTGCTTGCTTATTTATTTCCTTATTGTCTTGTTTATTTGTTTGGTTGTAGTCACTGCAGTTCTTTTTCCGCGGTTTGCTAGTGGCAACAATAAAATATTTTTTTAAACTAGGCCGTAATAACCATGGACCATTATGTAATGACCATGGGCCTCCTACGGGCCTCCTACGGCCGTAGGATCAATGGGCCTTGTGCGGGCATTAGAATCAATGGGCCTTCTACGGGCCGTACTATTCATGGACCAATAAAGGACCGCAATATGGGCCGTAAACAGGCTAGAGTGGAAATTGTCTGTTTATGGCCCGATCATAACGGGCCGTTAATAGCCGATATGTATAACATGCTTAAACGGGCCGTATTTGATGATGCTAAGAAAACAGCCCAACGGATTAACGGGCCACAAACGGGCTGACTTTAACCACAAGCTGAATTTGGCCCGCAAGCGGAACAGGCCAGTAACGGACTGGAAGTAATCGAATGCTGGAAATGAGCCCAAGAATAAATGGGCGCTTAGAAGGCCCAAAGATCATACGGGCTGGAAAGGGCCCAATGGAATAATGGGCCGTTAATGGGTATAAAGCGATACACTATTCATTATGGGCCAATGTCACCATGGGCCGTTAATGTGCCAAGAGTTACATAGGGCCTCATATGGGCCGAAAGACGTCATGGGCCATACATGGGCCGGAATCATATTGGACGGCCCAGATGCCGGTACTGGGCCTAATTCGGATAGGCTATAACGGGTCGTGAGTTAGCGGGCTGTAAATGGGCTATATGCGAACAGGCCGTTAACAAGCTTTCCGTGGGCCGGCCTTTTCACCTGAATGGGCCACTGTTGGGTCGTGCCACGTGTCTACGTATCATAGGCGCCTCCCGTCCAATGAGTGGACGACATATGTCCCAACCCTGAGTAGACACGTGGAAACTCAGGCGAATCAGAATTTTACACGTGGAAAATCCCCATTGGTTCGGGCTGTTAACGGGTTATCGGATCTAAACCGGAACCCGATAGCTTAACGGCGACCCGTTACGATGGATGCCACGTGTCGGTTACCCTTGACGAAAGGACTTCCATGACGCGCCATTTATTGTCATGGAAGTGGACACTTCCGTGATGATAATTTTGGTATTGTCATAGAACACTTCTACGATAGGACAGGTATGACTATCTTCATTCTGTCAGAAAATCGTCATGGATGTACATGCATGACAGAAAATGTGACCTACTGTGACAAACACGTATCATCACGGAAGTGTATTTTTTTTGTAGTGCCTATTGAAGCTGAAGGAGTCACCGGGGGCTACTGATAAACCCCCTGCTGAGCCGCCGCGTCCGCCTCACAATGGGGCGGGTTATCTACATGGGGTGGGTGACCATCACGGGGTGGGTTATGACGTCGTTCGCTACTGGAGACCGCAGGTGACTCAACACGCCGGCTGTAACTTCGACTTGGACGAGGAGTCGAATGAACACGATCAAGACTGTATGAGTAAGCCGCCTGCTGTGCCACAGCCATTTGAAGGAGCTCGACTGTGTTTCGTGTCTCCACCACAATCGGTGACTCGCCCTCGATCGGAATAGCCGCCAGCCGGGTTGCCGCTGCTAACATGTTATCCACCGGGTTAGAAAAGTGCCCCGGAGGTGGTGTCAGAAAACGCTGAGGCAGTGCTGGATTGGGGGGCGGGTTAGGCATCCGCTCCTCCCTCCATGCCGGCTCAGGCTGACGAGGTTGAGCCGCTGCTTGGCTTCCTGGCCCGTCCGGGTTTACTTGGGGATTCACCCGGGTGTCCGGAGTATTTGGGCCCACTCCAGGGGTATTAAACAAATTCATAGGCTCATAATGCAAAGGCAGGCGAGTTTGGTGCCTTCGACGAAGGACTGCATTAGAAGCATTCTGATCCAGACTTAAACGCCACGCCTCTGCTCTCACACGCTCTGACTCAGCTGCGATCTGAGCCCGTTCCTCTGCCATCCTGATATTGTCTGCGTTGACATCCTCCTGGGCCTTAGTGATCTCCACTTGAATCTTGACAATTTCTGTGTTGCGTTCTGCTTGATTCACCGCAGTAACCTCTGTTGCTAGCAAAGTTGTTAGAGTGCCCAAGAGATCTGATAAGACCTGAGCCAGCGGCCTAGCAGAGCCGCTAGCCCCAGCTATCGCAGTAGCAGTCGATCCAGACATCATAGCTGTAGTTGTTGATGAATTGAGAGCCGGCCCTGTACCAGCCATGAAGATAGCAGCCCGGCACGACGGCTCATAGGGGTCTAGAATACTGTCACCATCGGAATAGCCCCCAAGCCCGCCATCTGGAAGCTGATAGATCGACTCCGTCTCTCCGGTTGAGGACTCATCACCTGAGTAGACGAGAGTCTCTCCTCTAGATACAGAATCTTCCGCGAGATCCGCGCCATGTGTGAAACCAACGAAGACATGTTTCCGGCCGGGTTGAACCCGAGCGGGTCACGCGCACCCAGACGGCTCGATGATGTCGATGTAGATGTCCGGCTCAGGCTCTGATCCGTCGATCCTGCCAATGAAGATGTGAATTCCATCGAAGGGGACCCGGTATCCGTACTCGATTGAGTCGGCCTCGGGGCCCCAGCCAGCGTCGTATGTTGTCTTTCCCCCTGGCAGGTCTTATGGGCCCCCTGGCAGGTCTTCGGTGCCCATCTTCTGCTATATGAAAGTTTTTGACCTGGAAAAAATAAAGAAGAATCTTTCGGGATGAAGTGCCGCCGTCTCGAGGCGGAACCTGGGCAGAAGCAATCTAGGGCTCCGGTGGAGCTATTCTGCTGGGGAAACTTCCCTCCGGGAGGGGGAAATCAAAGCCATCGTCATCACCAACGATCCTCTCATCGAGGGAGGGTGAATCTCCATCAACATCTTCACCAGCACCATCTCCTCTCAAACCCTAGTTCATCTCTTGTATTCAATCTTTGTCCCAAAACCTCAGATTGGTACATGTGGGTTGCTAGTAGTGTTGATTACTCCTTGTAGTTGATGCTAGTTGGTTTATTTGGTGGAAGATCATATGTTCAGATTCTTAATGATAATTAATACCCCTCTGATCTTGAACATAAGCATGCTTTGTGAGTAGTTACGTTTGTTCTTGAGGACATGGGAGAAGTCTTATTATAAGTAATCATGTGAATTTGGTATTCGTTCGATATTTTGATGAGATGTATGTTGTCTTTCCTCTAGTGGTGTTATGTGAACGTCGACTACATGACACTTCACCATGATTTGGGCATAGGGGAAGGCATTGGGAAGTAATAAGTAGATGATGGGTTGCTAGAGTGACAGAAGCTTAAACCCTAGTTTATGCATTGCTTCGTAAGGGGCTGATTTGGATCCACATGTTTCATGCTATGGTTAGATTTATCTTAATTCTTCTTTCGTAGTTGCCGATGCTTGCGAGAGGGGTTAATCATAAGTGGGAGGCTTATCCAAGTAAGGACAACACCCAAGCATCGGTCCACCCACATATCAAATTATCAAAGTAACGAACACGAATCATATGAGCATGATGAAAACTAACTTGACAATAATTCCCATGTGTCCTCGGGAGAGCTTTGCTTTATATAAGAGTTCATCCAGGCTTATCCTTTGCTACAAAAAGGATTGGGCCACCTTGCTGCACCTTTGTTACACTTGTTACTTGTTACCCGTTACGAATTATCTTATCACAAAACTATCTGTTACCGATAATTTTAGTGCTTGCAGAAAATACCTTGCTAAAAATCGCTTGTCATTTCCTTCTGCTCCTCGTTGGGTTCGACACCCTCACTTATCTAAAGGACTATGATAGATCCCCTATACTTGTGGGTCATCAATTACAGCAGCAAACCAGGTAAACAAGGAAGTTTTTGAAAACATACCTGTTGTGCCATCGGAGTTTCAGTTGGATCCTGCAAACTTGAATGTTAGCAATCATAAATAAAGTGTTGCAAGGGCTATAAGAAACTAACATCAAACTAGTAAAACTAACCAGTTTTGGCAACGTATTTAATTACACATGAACTAGTAAAACTAACAAGTTCTTGGCAACGTATTACAGTAACAAGTCGTTACCATTTACCAGCAACACAGACATATGTAAATTTCTTTGATGTAAGCAAAATGATTCTGACACATATATATAAGTTAAAAAGACGTTGTCCTTCGTATAAACCTGACAGTTGTCTGTCTATGAACATGCAAACATTACTAGTGCTACAAGTCATAACAGCAAACCATTTAAACAAACAGGGTATCAGAATGTAAATTACACATGAATTTTGTTGCACCCTAGAAGTACATATGACCAGCTATCTACGTGCTTAAGTAGCTATTTAAGTTCAGCCAAACAGGTAATTCTATAAACAGTAAGTATCAAACACATAGATACGCACAGTCTATAGTAGGATTAACAGACTATGGCATTATGTAATCAGTAGCAAACTAAATTAAGCCAAGCAAGGTAATTGAACAATTTCGCAATCAGTGGCTAACAAAAATTCCGAGAAGCAGGTAACTGAACTTACGCTAGCTCTTTGTACAGGCACACTGCAACTTCTTTTTCGCTTACAAGGTTCTACGTAGGAGTCCATGGCATCAATTGCTTGGATACGCAGTCCCAATACTTCTTTCTTCTCACACTGCATTGGTAAGTCGAATGGTTAATCTGATAAGATGGTGCGTCCTTGATATGTTATATGAGGACGGGTTGTCAGACTAGTTGTAGCAACACACATCAAACTGGCTTTTACTGTATATTTCATGCGATTACATTTGGCATATCGAGATCTAAGGAATCTACAATAGGATGAAAAGACTAGCATCCTTCACATTATTGGCAAACTCAGTTTATAGAAACAAGCAATTCAACCATTCTGTGGGTAAATCAAAAGCGCCACTGGAATATTTTTCACTACCCCAATCATACACGCAAAAGGGGCGGCACCACCGTAGGGCTGGTATGGGCGACCACCTCTGGTGGCTGGAAAGTGCGCACCTAGTTTGAGTCGTCCAGGTTGGCCCAGGCTAGTTTTGTTCATCCCAGCGCACGAGCAGGCAATGTAAAAATAAAAAAACATTTCAATTTGGATGGGCCAATAACGTAAGTGCAAGGCAGGCCCTACAGCAGGCTCGCGGCCCAAACAAGCGCCTCCCAAACAAGCGCCTCCCATATCGATCGACAGCAGGAAAAATCCCCAATTTGTTCGCTCCAGCCTCCAGTCTGGTTTGCTCCTAACCTAGCCGCCGCTGGACAGACCAACAGAGCTCTTTCTCGCGCCCTCATTGGACGTTGGTCACTGGGCTTCAAGCGAATGGAAGGACAAGAAGACAAAGATCCAACCCTAGGTGTAGCCTGCGTGGGAAGCAGCGGTGGTAGCACAGGCATGGCATCGAGCTTGCGCAAATGGACAGTCGCAGCTTGCAAGAGCAGCATGCGCAACGAGCAAGTACATCACATCCCTGATTATATCTAATTCAACTGATCAATTTCTGGCCAATAGTTAAACCTGATGGTGTTGTAAAACTGCTTGTATGTAGGGAATCTATAAGAAAATGAAACCAATTTCTGCTTATTTTATAACTCCCCCAATCAATACCAAACTGACTGAACCTGATGTGTCTAATCAAGTTTCCGGTGCAAACATACAAGCTCATGTTGTTCTTGAGCCTGAAGTGTCTAATGAACAGACTGCTAATGAAGGATTTGATGCAAACACTTTACATGCTCCTGGTGATGAACATATAGGGTCTAATGAGGGATCTAATGCAAGCATTTTGCAAGCTCCCATTGAAGGATTTCTATATCTATACCCCTACATAGTGTGCGAATAACTTTGAAAGATGGTCGGTTGATGAAGCCAATCTGACGGTGCAAAGATGGCAAATCCGAGCACTACTGGCCATTGGATATCATCTACATTCCACCAGATTCTGCCACATGTACAATCTAGAAGACTCCATGGTTGAACTTAAGCATAATGCACAAATCTCAAAACACAAGCACTTCTCCTTTGTTCTAGAATCTTCCATATCATAATTGCCCAAACTTTTTTTCTAAATGTATTGCCATTATTTGTTTTTACTTTATGCTTTACAATGCACAATCCCATGAATCTTAACTTTTTTTATAAAACTAATTGATTTTGAATGAGATGAACTATAAGAACTAAACGAACATCTACATCATGCATATATGAATCAAAGCTTACATCCTATAGTGTGCTATTTATTCATAATTTGGTTGCCAAATCTCATGCGTGCAATGCTCGTGTAACTTACTAGTAGTGTCTAACGATGATCTGCTATGTTGAGAGAGAGGTAGAGATTTGCAGGAACTGATGATGAGAAAATTATAGTACATTTTCATGGCTTGAGGAAACATCGAGGCCATCTAGCACAATGTCCCCGTATCATGACAACCTAGCATAAATACTTTTCTAATCTGTTGTTTGAAACTATTGGCATACTTGTGCAAGATAGATATATTGATATGCAGTTTGCACACTGGTTATAGGTGCAACTAGACTTGGATATATTTGGCCAGAGAACGAATAATTCAAGCAGGTACAGTCCATGTTAGTAGTCCTTGTACACCATGTTGTATTTTGTATTTTTTGGTGCTTACATCATCTAGTGTTTTATAATCTGGAACTACTTTGGATCATTAGCTGGTTTCAAAGTGCATGTAGCTTCACATTTCTCAAGTTATGTTGATTTCCGGAGTGCAAGTGCCTTCATATTTTTTAAGTTAAATTTTTGCCCCTGGTAACTTGAATTCATGGATCCGCCACTGCACACAAATCATACACGGAGGCCAGTACGAATTAAATGAAATGCAGTGACTTATGCTAGCTTGTTGTACAGGCTCACTGCAGCTTTGCTTGCATTTGGCATGTTCCATGTACAAGTCCGTGTTACCACTTGCTTGGATGTGCAGGCATTGTGCTCCTTGCATCCCCCTCTGCATTTTTGGCACGGCGAATGGTTGATCAAATGAGGGGAATCGACCTTGCTGTTGTACCGGAGGACAGGTACTTACAAGGTTATACCGGCATGCAGGATGTGTACCAGATCCCGTAGCACCGTCATGCTTCGCTAAAAAATGGTTTTGCTTGTTTCAGATGATATCTCCAGAAGAAATAAGAGTTAAAGTCAGAGTTGCATAGGCGTGTAAGCTAAGAGAGCAGTAAAAAGATATCCAAACATCGTCAGAACAGTGCACATGGGAGTGATATGTGGATACCTAGTTCGGGCCGGCGTTTGGGCATGCTCGCCTAGAGTGCGGGTCACTTCAGAGCCGTTAAGGGTGATGCGCTGGCGTTGGCTGGCCGCGTACGGATGCAGATCTTGAGCGGCAGCGGAGCGCTACGATGTGGTGGATGAGGCCATTGGTGAAGCACCAACGGCCTCGGGGGTGGAGGTGCGATGATGTGCTCGATGAAGTAGCCCTGGTGAGGTGGGAGACAGTGTCGGTGAAGCACACCTGATGCGGTGGAAGTCGGTGTCTGTGAGGCACGTCGGCTGCGGCGGCCGACGTTGTCGGTGGATCACCCGGTGCGGTGGACGAGGGCGTAGATGAGGTAGCTCCGGTGTGGTGGTGAAGTGCGACCGTCATCTTTGTCATCGTCGTCCGGCACAGAGGTGGGGAAAGAGACGAGACGAGGGGCGATTCAAATTTTGCTTGGGTTGGCGGCGAATTAGGGATTTGAGCGCTCTGGGCGTGGAAGGGGACGGCGGAGAAGGGAGATTTTGCAGGGCAGGAATTGGGGCCGCCGGATATTTCAATCCAAAACATGGAAGGGCGAATTTTTTTGTCGTCGTTCTTTTTTTGGGGTGGGGGGAGGGAGGGGGTGGGTGCTAGCGTCCATACGACACACGCGACCACCACGACACGATCCTGGTCTGCGTGGTGCGCCTACATTTGAGAATGTAAACGAATCTTCTTTCATTGGCAAACAAATTTGTATGTATTACCATGCCCGTGTTTTCCTTGCAAATAATTAGTCCTTCGAAACGAGATACTATAAATTAATTAATGAGAAGTTCTTTGAATTAGAGTGTGTTTGTCATGTAGCGATCTCCAATTCTAACGTGGATTTCGCATTTCATGGTATCCATGCTACTTTTTTAATACAAATTCATTTGTATAAGATGAACACCATGGTAGCGAGAAAACTTTGGATGGATTCAAGCATATGACCACACACGTACAAAATACCACAACAATCAAGTCAATATCAACTTTTCCAAACCTAGTATGGCACGAATTCGAAATAATTACGGAAGCCATATGCATGGTCCTCAATTCAAATCTTACAATGTACACTAAATTGAAACGTCAATATTAAGTCTAGTACTATCTACATTCAAATGTTGTTTTTAGCCACCCCCCCCCCTCGGCACACACGCTACATACTTCATGTATCAATCAATCTTCCTCTCCTAACTACCTTACAAAGCTATTGCTTTCCGACACACGTTCATTCTTTCTCTCCATGTTTCGATCTCTAACTCTCTCAACTACACAACCCCCTTTTCCACTCTGTTAACAAATATATCTCGGTCACACACCCGCCATTGCACTCCATGCCGAGCTCTCTCTCTCTCTCTCCCTCCCACCCTCTCTCACTAGATACATGCATTGCATATCTAGACCCCCTCCCTCTCATGCGCACGCACGCACATTGTCTATCTAGGTCACTCTCTCGAGACCGTCTCACTCTTTCTTCTGCACGGTGGCCCACACTCGCTCAATCTCTCTCTTCCTTTATCTAAGTCTCGATTAACCTTGCTTTTTCTCACACACAAATGATATATCTCCCTGTTCGGGCCTCGATCGACACACTCTATACTCTCTCATGAAAATTGTCTATCTAGGTCAGTCTATCCAAGCCGCCCCACTCTTTCGACCTCATGGCGGCCCACGCTCGCTCAATCTCTCTCTCTCTCTCTCTCTATGTATGTATGTCTCGATTGACCTCGCTCTTTCTCACACACAAACGATATATCTCCATGTTTGGGCCCAATTCGACATATTCATATTGTATACTCTCTCACGCACATTGTCTATCTATGTCACTCTCTCCATCCCGTCTCACTCTTTCAATCGCATGACGACCCACACTCGCTCAGTCTCTCTCTCTCTTTTATCTATGTATCTATTGACCCTGCTTCCTCCCACACACAAAATATATCTACCTGTCTGTGACTGGATCATCTCTCAAGCTCTCTCTTACAGCCCTCACCCTTCCAAAAAGCTCAATCGAACAATATCTCTCCACGGCATATATATCTTTTCAACGAATGCCGGGCCACACTCACTTTGTCTCTCTATCTATCTATGTCCCGATTGACCTCACTTTCTCACGCCGTCTCTTCCACACATTGAAGCTACCTCTCCATCCCTCGCAGAGCCGAAGCTATTTACATTGCGAGGGGGACTCCAACCTTGGATTAATTTGTGAAGGCATTTATTCTGGTGGGTTTAGATTATATTTTTGTAGCATTCGGCCCACAACTACTCCAAACATCGTTGCAACCCCCGCCCCTCCCCCAATTGATTTCCCTCTGGCTCGGTCACCGCTCTCTCTCACGCCCTATCTCACCTTCCACGTCGCACCATGGTATTTTTGCAAAAAAACTCTGTTGTTCTCTTTAATTATTACAAATAAGCTACAAA
The DNA here is from genome assembly GCA_011799875.1 of Thinopyrum elongatum. Taxonomy (NCBI): domain Eukaryota; kingdom Viridiplantae; phylum Streptophyta; class Magnoliopsida; order Poales; family Poaceae; genus Thinopyrum; species Thinopyrum elongatum. The sequence goes on along the minus strand of CM022300.1, from coordinate 60,321,933 downwards.
CTACACACCGGTAGTCCACTTGTAATGGAACAAATTTCTACCCAAAAATTAAAGTGCTACAAACTACACACCGAGGGGCCCACCTGCCATGGAACAAATTTGGACCCATGTATAAATTAAAAATGAAAAAGGACGAGGATCGAACATGCGACCAGGGCCTTCAAGCCGCACGTCAATAGGCAACATAGTAGCAACATCTGCTGTACTCCCCTTTGTTGATATAATGTTTTATATTACCACAGCCTATTTAATGGATAACATGTTTTAATATTAATTTTAGTACATTAATGGGACCGGCTCGTGAGCACGTATTGTTTGTCTTCACTTACTGGTGGGTTCCATGTCTGCTCTCCCCTCCCCTTCTACGTTTAGATGCACGGGCAAACACGAAGAACGCGTGGGCGGTGTTGCCGTTGACCATATCTGGACGCGTTCACAAGTTACGACGCCAGTTTCACGTACTAGTAGTATTATACATGTAACAAGTTTAGGAAGAAAAGTGACCGTGGCGGACAAGTTAGGCTAGTAGTAATACTATTTATCTACTAATAATTAAATGCGTGGATAAATAGATGTATCGCCTAGTGCTCGAAAAAGGGGACTGGTCACGCCCTACAAGTATTTGGAACTGACTTCCCTAAAAAAATATTTGGAATTGACGTGGTATTTAATATGAAATGTTTGCGATGAGAAGGAATACATGTCACTTGATGACGTTTTATATTTAATTTGATACGGCTCTAGCAGAACATTCAATCGATCAAACCATAGATTTCATTCAGTCTGACTACGACTTTACATACATACCATGATCGAACTAAAATAAACGGACATGATAAATCCCAAATGTTTGGATTTTAAGCATGGCAATCCGTATGTTTTTCATGGCAAATTTAGATTACTCGGCGGCGGCGGAGGCATCTTGCGGTGGGAAGCGGCTCCTCTGCCGTGCTCTGTGTGTCATCGGGCCACTGACCGGCGGTGACGGCAGTGTCTTGCTCCGTTGTTGGCGTACTCCTGGACGTTGGCCCTAGCTTCAAGGAAGGCTAGTATGTTCTGGACTTCGGTCTCCAGGAGCTAGTCAACTGGCGGGAGGAGGCAACTGGCGTTGGTGCAAGAAAGCGGTCGACAGCGGCGATCCATGCTGCTGAGGGGGGCACTGGCACCGGCGCGGGACAGGCGCTGGCAACGGTGCGATAGAGACATTCGTGTGCACGGGCACCGGCACGGGCGCGCGCGTTAGTGCACGCGCAGGCGCATGCGCTGGCAGGTGCACGGGCGCGTGAAAGTCGGCGGGGACCTCGTGGAACCCCGTGGCATCAAGCTTGGCAACAATGTGCGGCTTCCAGCCCATCAATGCCACACGGATGGGCGCTGACGCAGTCGGGGCGACGGGAGCTGGAACTGGAGCGGGGACAGGTGCGGCGTCTTCCCGCAAGGCCAGTTCAAGCTCGTCCCAAAGTGCCTTATGTTCTTGAGACTCCGACTGGGTGTCTTCCTCAGTAAACTAGAAGACTAAGGGCAGCCCATCGTGATGCGGCATGGCGTATGGTGAGGTCAGGCTGGTTGGAGGTAGATGACAGGAGAATCAGAGAGGAAGAGAGAAGATTGTAGTGAGACCGGGGAGTGCGGGGGTGATTTAAACTGCGACGCCGGCACCATTAAAAGTGGGGGCAGTTGGTAGTAAGGTGGGCGGCAGAACCTGGTCAAAGGGCTCGCCTCCCGGTGAGCCTGCGAAGCGGCCTGGTCACACGCCTCCCGGTCAGCCTGCGCAGCTGCCTGGTCGCACGCCTCCCGGTCAGCCGACGCAGCGGTCTGCTCTCACGCCTCCGGTCGACTCACACGCTTGCTCGGACGGCACTTGTCGATGAGAAGTGGGACTCGTGGCGGCACGTAGGTCTAACGCCCACGGTTTGAATAGTGAAACCGTTCGCGTTAATGTGACATGTCTTTGTTCCAAAATACCTTGGCTCTTCATTTTTGCAACTTTTCATAAGCAGCTTGTCTCAAATTGAAAAAAATTACGACAACCTATTTGTGCCATATCACGAGACCATGCTTAGTTTCATGAATTTCAGGTCACTTTTGGGTTTTCTGAAATTTAAAATCCAGGATTCAAAACAATATCATAACCTGCATCATGAAATAAATTTTCAAGCGATACATATTTACTGCTGTAGATGTTAATATTTCTTAAGAAAGGATTTGGTCAAACATTTTGCTTTTTTAGACTTCAGACAAGTTATATATGCAGAGTAAAAGGATAATCCCTCTGTACCGATGCATTGCCTGATGTAGTAACTCTAGTACTAGGCACGAACAAATGGAGCTCCATTCTGTGCTCATCCTGGTGTAGTACTACTAGTACTAGGCAATGGAGCTGACGGGTGACCTTGGGTAGCGGCGACCGAGGGAATTGAACCGTGCTCGGCACGGTAGGTAACGTGGTCTAGTTACTAAAGCATCCCTCCATTGTTCAACGGTAGTCATTATGGACCGGGTACATGAGAGGAATTTCCTAGGGCTGGAATTCTGGCCGCCAGATATTTCGATTCGAAACGCGGAGGCTCGAGTGGTTGGGGTTGGCTAATGTGCGTACCACGCACGCCACCGGTAGGACACGAGCCCGGGTCTAGCTGGTACGCCGTCGGGTGCTACCATTCGAGAATATGAAAGGAATCTTTTAAATTGCCAAATGAATCTATATGTATTACAATGCCCGTATTTTCTTTGCAAATAACTGGTCATTCCAAAAGGCACGATAATTGATTTATGACGAGTTCTTGAATTAGAGTGAGTTTGTGATATAGTGATCTCAACGTGGATTTCACATTCATGGTATCCCCTATAAGTTTTTCATTGCAAATTCAAATTTAAAAGATGAACGGTACGGTGGTGAGAAAACTTTGTATGTACTCAAGCATATGACCACACACACACACACGAATACAACAACAATCCAGTAAGTATAGTGCATCTATTTTTCCAGACCATGCATGTATGACACGAATTCAAAAATACCCCCTCTGTTCCTAAATATTTGTCTTTTAGAGATTTCAACAAGTGACTACATACAGAGCAAAATGAGTGAATCTACACTCTAAAATAAGTCTATATACATCCGTATGTGGTAGTCCATTCGAATTCTCTAAAAAAACAAATATTTAGGAACAGAGGGAGTAAAATGTAAGCCATGCATGGTCCTCAATTCAATATTTAAAATGCACAGTAAACTGAAACATGAATATTAAGTCTAGTACTACGTACATGCAAATGTTGTGTTTAGGTTTCTCCATCGACCCCCCCCCCCCACCACACATACTTCATGCATCGATTGATGTTCATTTCTTTGTTAATAGAGCTATTGATATCCGGCACACGCGTGCTCATTATTTCTCTTCATGTTTCGATCTCCATTTATGTCATTCCCGCCCTCACACTCTCAACAAATGTATTTCTCACACACAACCTCGTTGTGCCCTCCATGACAAACCCTCCCCCCTCTCTCTCAAGACACATACGTTACCTTTGTAAAACACCTTCAACGTGCGCGCACACACAAAGTATATCTAGGCCACTCTCTCGGTAACTATCTCCCTCCAGCCCTCACTACAGCTTCACCGCACGATATCTCGATGTATCGTCTTTAACATTCGAGTGTACGCTAGGCCACACTCACTTGATATCTCCCTCTATAAATGACTCGATTGACCTCGCTTTTTCGCGTCGTCTCTCTCAAACACAGACGCTCGCACTACACTTCTTGCATAGGCGGAGCTATGTAGATTGTCGGGGGGTAACCCCTCAACCTTAGATAAAATTGTGAAGCTTTGTTTAGGATTGTTTAGATTATATTTTTTGAACATTATATTTGTCCCCACCCTCCCAAACATCGAAGGGTTGTGCACCCCCCCTCCCCGGGAGAATATCATGTGCCCCACACCTTAGATGTTATATGGTGATACGAGTCCCTTGGAGCTTGTAGATTTGAGATATAACGGCTCACGGGATGTCTTAATATTTTTACAAGAAACCTTAACGAGTTTGGGAATTGCACACAATTTGTACAAAAACTACTCAGATGCCCTTGGATCCCATATCCAACGACCTCGAAGCTCGTATCACCGTAGCATCTAAGATGAGGGAGGACCTCATATTCTCTTGTATGTAAGAATATCATGTGCTACCACACCTTAGATGTTGTGGTGATACAAGCTCTTCGGAGCCGTTGGATCTGAGATCCAACAATTCCTTGGTGGTTCGAATGTTTTTTGCAGAAAAGCCCCCAAAGAGTTCGGCACTGCTCACAAGCACAAAGACTGCTTAGATGCCATTGGATCTCAGATCGAACGACCTCGAAGCTCGTATCACCGTAGCATCCAAGCTGCGAGAGCACCTGATGTTTTCTCGCACGGGATAATATGAGGTGCTCTCACACCATAGATTCTATGGTGATACGAGTTCCCAGGAGATCTAACGGCTCGCAATAGGAAGTTTGAATGTTTTTGCAATATAGGCCTCAAAGAGTTTGGGAGTTGCGCAGAAAGTACAAATACTACGCATGTGGCATCTGTGATCCAACGACCTATATGCTCGTATCACCGTAGCGGCTAATTAACCTGCGGGGAGCACCTAATATGAGCTATTGGAGCCGTTGGATCTAAGATCCAGCGGCACACACGAGGCCTGAATGTTTGTTTTTTGCAAAAAAAAACTTGGAGAGTTTGGAAATTGCGCATAATTACAAAGACTGCTCCCAAGCCATTGGATCTCAGATCCAACGACGTAATATCTCATATCACCATAGCATCTAAGCTGTGGGGTGCATGTGATATTCTATGCCACTGTCATTTTTGTTCCAAAACTTGCAAAATACATGTAACTGGTGCCGTAACTTGTCTATACGTGCAAAGTGTTTGTGCAAAAAAAACATCCTACACTGAAATATCGGAACAACACACGGGGGCCCCACTTGTCATTGATCAAATCTGGACCTAAAACTAACAAATCTGAAGGACGACATTCGAACTGGCAACCTGGACTACAAAGCGTATGTTGATAGCCTGAAACGGCAACGGTTGTTGGCTTTTGTCACATAACTTGATTTTATACAGTATTACATTGAGTAGAGTAGAGGGAGTGGCTCGTCAACACGTGCATGACCATTGACTCACTTACTGGTGGGTCCCATGTCTGCGATCTCTCTCTCCTCTCCAGCTAGTACAACCTTTAGACACACGGGCACACACGAAGAGCGGCGCGAGCTTGCTGTGGTGTTATTATAACTAAAAAATGCTTGGAAAATAGATGAATCGCCTAGAACAAGAGACGTTGTGGCTGGTCGAGATGGAGCTAACCACACCTATCCTCCATGCCACGTTGGCATGATGAAGCTGTGTGGCTAGTGGGATGCTTTCCACCGATTGCATGGATCTCGAGGTCGAACCATAGGTAGTACGTCTGATACAGTATATTTTTACACGCACATTTTTCCTCCATGTTGAGACGTGGCACATCCTACCGCGCGGTTTCTAGGTCCTCCTGGGTGGTGCACGCATATTTTCTTCCTTGCCGAGACGTCGGACGCCCTACCGTGCATTTACTGGGTCCTCCTCGATCGTAGCGCCAAAGCAAGTAAATGAGTCATCAAATCACAAAATCCCACCTTTCGCGCCGAGTACATCAGTGAAGCACAGTGGCTGGCTAGTTGGGCTAGTGCGATCAATTAGCTAGGCCGCCGCCACATTTTTTTTTTCACACCTTTTTTCTATCCTTGCCGGTAGGTAAATTTAAATATCCACCGCGGCGTTGCTCTAGTCTTTGGGTGCGACATGCGTGGCAGGATTTTTATTTTTTGATTGACGGGAGCAGGCACAGCAGCAATTAGTCATGATGACTCGGCCTGTAAAACCCACTCCTCCCTGATGTGAAAAGTTGTTGACTGGTGTTTTCTCATGGTGAAAACCAAAAGATTCACCCCGCTCCTCGGCTGGCTCCCTCTGCCTTTCCGTAGATTGCATTGCCTTTCAGCCATTTTAGCCCCTTTTGCTTCCTCTCCCCATTGCTTCTACCTGGTTCCATGGCGGCGCACCAGATCACGGAGTCTGAGGTGAGGCGCCTGACAAAGGAGCTCCAGGCCAAGGATGTGGAGCTCAGGGCCAAGGACGTGGAGCTCCATGAGCTCAAGGAGGAGAGGAGTGCCATGCTCCTGCTTTATGTGCGAGAGTTCACGGAGCTTCAAAAGCGGCAGACGTCCACCACAAAGATGCTCGAGGCGTCGGCGACATTGCTGCAGAAAGCGGCAGATACGATAGGCAGTCAGGCAAGCCGGCTGGAGTGCGAGCGGGCCGATAGTGACGAGGTCCAGGATTGCCTCAACCACTTGCTGGACCATGTTGCCACACACGTGTTGCGGCTGCGCGATGCCTACCGTCATGCCAGCACGACCATGCCGGCCGTCGGGCTAATCCCGTTCGACCACCCCATAGACTTCAACGAGCTGCGGCTTCCTGACCTGATCTCCTTCTTCACCTATATCTCCGAGGAGCTGAGCCATCTCTGCGCGATGGTGGGGGCAGAGCTGGACAAGGAGGGGTTGCGGGCGGCCATCGCCATTGCCGGGCGAATCCTCTCAGGGCTTCGTCACCGGAATCCATTCGTGCCATTGGACACCGTCTTTGACGGTGGTGTTTAGGCGTCCTCTGCATGGGCATGTCTCGGCGCAACATGACCGTTGGATCAAACTCAGACGGTGCAGATCAGTCACTGTAGCATAAAGCGTGCGGGTGTGTTTGGTTGCATTCTCATCTCAATATAGTCGTTCCCTCTTCATGCATGCTCATCTCAGCAACCCTCTTTATGCATGCTCTGCATGCTCCTAGTGTATTTGTGTTAACCTAGTGTGGACTCATGCACCCTTCATGCAGTCTGCCAAACACCCAAAAGTGGGTCGAGAAGGGAACTTTTGCTCCCATGCACCCTTCATACACCCTACCTAACACTGATCCGTGCTTCATATGGTTCATGTTCTGTGGATTACTGTAGCACCATACTCTCCGTGCGCTGTAGACCTAGTTCTGTTAACATTGATCTCACCGTTCATTCTCGACCGGACAATCAAAAAGGGGCATGTTACATTACTGTTCATAGTTGACATGCGCACAACATCATTTTTTATCATCATATCTTACTACACTAGCAACAAGATTATGGTACTGACATATGAACACTGCACATGCCTAGTAGTAGGAGTACTGTGTAAGTTCAAGTGGCTGCCGTGTTTCGCACTCCTCCGTCGTAAGAGTTGAAACGCTTGTTGTAATCATTTTTTTCAGAAACAGTGGACACGCTCTACCGCGCGGATCCTCCTCGACGGTCGTCGAGAACCTTGCTACTCACTTTCGCCGATGTGTGGGACAACCAACATCGGGGTCCACTTGCCATGCACTAAATTACTCCATACTAGAGTGCACAAATGCACGGTAGACTACCCCGGTCGAAGCGCCGCAGTAATGCCCAATGAGCCATCAAATCACAAAACCCCCACCTTTCTAGCAGTAAGTTGGACGGACGAAGCAACCATCATTTCACTCTTCTCCCTCATCTTCCTCTCTAGAAGAAAACCCCAACTCGCTTCTCCCTCATCTGCTTGTTCCTCATTTCTTCAAGAAAACCCCAACGCGCTTCTGCCATTGTTCTTCTCTCCCAAAGAAGGAAAGGTGAGCGCATCAATGGTGTTGCTTCTGGCCAAGGCTTGGTCTTGCAACCCTGTGACCGATCCTAACTCCCTCTCTGTTCTTCTTTTGGGTTTGTGATTATGGTTTCTTTTCTTTTATTTCTATTTGACAGTTTCTTGATGGACCCTGGAGCACCGGCCGAAGTGATGTCTATGGCTCTGGCCAAAACCGTCGAGGCTCAGGGTACGAAGTAGCGCAAGCACCCCGCCGAGACTACCGCAAACAAGCATAAGGCCATCACCCTGTCCAAGCCCCCCTCTCCCAGATCCCTCGTTAAGCCATTCCAGGTAATATGTCTTCATGACCATCTTTTTGGCGATCTTGATCGTGTTTTTTCATCTAACTTGTAGAGTGCTTGCTAATATACGAGGTTTGTGTAATGTACACGCAGTACTAGTACTAGTAGTACAACTTTCTGGGCGATCTTGCATGTGATTTTTGTGTGCCAAATGACGGTTCTAAATGGCTCTTTTGACCAAAACATGCGAGAGGTTGACATACATATGATTTTTGCACATATCACTGATTTCTTATAGATTACTTTCAACTAATTTATGAACATCAATGCTAGCTGTAGGAAATGCAAAATTTTAGCTCTCCTGCCTTGGAAGAGAGTATAGTAGCCTCAGTAACTTGTGTTATGGATATTGCAAGTAATCCCTCTGTTCACAAATATAAGATGTTCTAATTTTTTTGTGTATCTCATGTAGACATGTTCTAGTATCTTTTTTCACTCATTTCTATGCATATATGTAGTCTTATATGGAGTAAAATATCGAAAATCATCTTATATTTCTGAATGGAGGTAGTAATAAAATATTTGGTTTCTGTTTGAATTAGAACCAGGTCCGCGGTGGATATGAAGTTCCCAAAGTCATGCCGTGTGAACTGGAAGACCTAAGGATGTGTTCTACTACTAAACTATTGTAACGCCCCCGGCCCGATCGTGCACTAATCATACACGCAAATGCACACGATCAAGCCTAAGGACTCACGGGAAGATATCACAACACAACTCTAAAATATAAATAAAGTCATACAAGCTTTATATTACATGCCAGGGGCCTCGAGGGCTCGAATACATAAGCTTGCGAACAAGCGTCAGCGGAAGCATCAGATATCTGAGTACAGATATAAAAGAAAGTACAGAAAGGCCTTTAGAAAGGCGGGGCAAAATAAAACACTACGATCGAAAGGCGCAGGCCTCCTGCCTGGGACCCTCCGATCCTACTCCTGGTCGTCAGACAACTCGTAGTAGTATCCATCCTCTGGGTAGTAGTAGTAACGATCGTCGGGGCATCTGTCTCAGGGGACTCCGTCCTCTGGTCACGTCAAGCTGATATGGGGAGAAAAAGGAAAACAAAGCAACCGTGAGTACTCTGAAGTACTCAGCAAGCAAGGATCTACACTACATATGCAACATTTTCAAGGGGAGGCTGTATATGTGGACTGGGCTGCAGAAATGCCAGAATAGAGAGAAGGCCTAGTCCTATCGAAGACTAGCATCTTCAGCGGTCTTGCAGCAGTAGAAGAGAGTAGAACAATACCATATAATGTAGCAGTAATAATATCAACCTCACCCAGAGATCCTTTCTCGACTCCCTGCGAGAAAGCAATCCCAGAGCCATACATTCATCAACCTCGTCCTGAGATCCCTTCTCGACTCCCTGCGAGAAGCAATCCCAGAGCCATATATACAGGTCTCATCACAGGTATCCAGTTCTAAATTGTATCAATCAGGATACAACTCCGAGTGTCCTTTACCGTAGGACCGGCTATCGATAGAAGTGTTCTTCCCTGCAGGGGTGCACCAACTTACCCAACACGCTCGATTAACTTCGGCCGGACACACTTTCCTGGGTCATGCCCGGCCTCGGCCAAACGACACATCGCAACCCTACCTACAGCTCAGCAGAGAGGTCCCCGTCGGTCTATATCCTAAGCGCTCAGGGGTCATGGGCCATCGCCCTGTGCACTCTGGGTCGGTGTGTGCAGGGTCGGGACGAGCACCACCTCAGTCCTGGATGGTACTGGCCCGGCCCGGCCACGAGGCTGAACTGGACGTCTGACAGAGCTTTCGGCTGATGCATACGATGCAGAACGCCCATATTATGCCCACGTGATGGTTAGTGCTATCAGACCAGAGGCCTGCTCGGATCAAATATCCAAATCGCTAGGACTAGGGGCTTGCGGTAACGAGCAGAGACTCACGAAAGATGTGACCCCGTCGCCCCGTCTCGAGGACTTGCGGCAAGGGCCAAGAATGCCCGGCCGCGCCTCGTATTCACCACTCGGGCACCACACTGGCAACCCGCCTTCACATCACACGCGGGTACCCCTCAGGGTCGACCCGCCTTTCCAAGTAACATTGTAAGGTCCAAGTATCCGTGTGTCCATAACATCAGGGAATCCGAGGTATCACCCTCATTGAATTCCCACTCGATGTATCCGTCAAGGTGAACTAGGAGGGATCACCCTCACTGGGTCCACACTTGAGGTGTTGTAGGACAGCGTCGTTATCGGAAGCGGTGAAGGAGGAATCACCCTCGATGACCACGACCGAATAGCTACTCTACAGAGTTAACATCAGAAGTGCTACAAGAGGTTTCACCCTCGGTACTCGATAGTAACGCTGCAGTGTCGTTACAACTAAGTGGGGGTGATGTGCGGTGTCGGGTCCGGGTCTTCAATCCCATTGATCGGGTCTTCTGACGATCCAGCGCGGCAGTCGGGATAAGTGGGGTCACTGATAGGTCTCTACCCAGCCTAGACTAAACAGTTTAGGATATGTAGGTAATTATCAACAGTAGGTTACAATGAACAGGCTATGCATCAGAATAGGTAAAGCAGCTGCAGCAGTAATTCTAATGCAAGCATGAGAAATTTAGAATGGGCGATATCGGTATGCTCAAGGGAGGGGCTTGCCTGGTTGCTCGGCGGCAAGGGCAAGGTCGTCTATGGTGTCTTCGGGATCCGGAGCTGCGTCGGTCTCGGGGACGATGTCAGGGTCGGGGGCTATCGAGAGAGAAGAGGGGGAGGAAACAGTATAAATATATAGCAAACATGAGCATGACAAATACGATACACGGTGCTAGGGGTAGTCTAACGCAGCATCACACGTAACAGACGGAGTGGGAGAATATCTGACGATATTTCCCGGGTCTTTGGAATTATCGGACAGAGGATAAGAGGGGAACGGTTGCAAGTTCGGATAGTTAGGGACGCGTGACGGGCGAACGGACCGCGTATTCAGATTCGTCTCGTCGTTCTGAGCAACTTTCATGTACAAAGTATTTTCATCTGAGCTACGGATTATTTTATATGATTTTCTAAAGTTTTTATTAATTTTCTGAATTTATTTAATCATTTAAATTAACATTATCCGAAACAGTGTCTTGCTGACGTCAGCATGACGTCAGCATGACATCAGGACCAGTGGGTCCCACCTGTCATAGGCTGTTAGGTTAATTAGTGATTAACTAATTAAATTACTGTTTAATTAACACTAACTACTTAATTAGATTAACCTAATCAGGATTAATTAACTTAATTAATTAACTAATTAATTAATTAATTAATTATTTTTATTTATTTTAATTAACAGGCAGGGCTGTGGGCCCCACTGGTCAGTGGACCAGGGCCGGACATGTCCGGAGCATGCCCGTTTGGGACCGGACATGTCCGGTGCCCAAATGGCACGCGCGGGCGCGGGCGGGCGAGGCCGCGGCAGCGCGCGGCAGTGCGCGCGGGGCCGGAGCGGCAGGGGGGTGGCGGCGCGCGGCGCAGGCGGCGGGGGTGGCGGAGCAGAGGGGAGCAGCGGCGGCCGTAGCCGGTGCGGGCGCGTGCGGGGCGGCAGTGGCTGGCGAGCGAACGCAAGCAGGCAAGCGCGGCCGCATGCGTCAGCGGGTCGCGCCAGGGCGGTGAGCAGGAGTAGCGTCGGGGGGGAGGGGAGGCAGGCCGTGCGCAGCGTGGGGAGAGAGAGCGCGGCTCCGCGCGGGACAGAGAGGAGGGGGAGACGGACGGGCTCACAGGCCGGACGGAAGGGGCAGCGGGCTCGGGTGGCCGGGGCGAGGAGCGACAGTGAGTCGATGGCGGCGGAGGGGCGACGGGCGCGGTGAGGGCACGCGGCGCCGGGCGTCAAGGGCGTCGGGGTCGAGGAGCGCGTCGGGGAGGAGGAGGAGGGCGAGGCAGTCCGGCGGGGAGGCGGCGGCGAGTACGGGGCGGGCGGCGCCGGGGACGGTCACCGGCGTCGGGGGGGGGGCGATGGGTCAGGCCCTCTCGATCCAGATCCAGAGAGCGGGGGAAGGGGAGCGAGGGGAGTGGGGTGTCGGGGTGGGGTTAGGGTTTCCTGGGGTGGGGGATAAGGGAGGCCGGTTGGGCAGAGGGGAAGCTGGGCCGGCGGGCCAGCTGGGCTGGGGCCCAGTTGGGCCAGAGGGGGGGGGGTTTCTCCTTTTTCTTCTTCTTCTTTTTTTTATATTATTTATTTTCCTTTTCTGTTTTTCTCTTTATTTTTATTCCAAAAGACTTTTTGTAAAATATGAGACTTGCTCCATTATTTATAGTGCATTATCTGTCACTGCTAGAAATTGGTTTGGGGTCCATATCTTTTTGTTTGGATTTTATCTAAATTGAAAAAGGATTAAACAGTGTTATGTTGCTGCTGTTCCTTGTTGTTCGAGTCCTTTTACAATTCCAACAAATGTTGCAATCATTTTTATAAATGCTATGAGAATATTTGCAACATGATGCACATTTTAGTTTTCAGGTTTGGACAACTTTTATTTTCCACTTTAGTTTAAATCTGAATTTTGAGGTTAGGAGTTGAAATGCAATATGATGTTAATGATGATCATGCACTGATAATCATGCTGACTTGGCATTATCAAAATGGGATTACTGTGGCTAACCACCGGGGGTGTTACAACTATCCAGCTGTTGTGTCCTTGTCGCCACGTGTCGTGAACAAGTGTTTTCCTGTAGCATTGTTGTCAGGCGTGTTCTCGAGGGTGTACTTCACCACAACAATTTCGTAGTTGTGCCTTCGATTATGAAGGGTGTGGTTCTTGTAAAGCTTCCCGACAAATCTGATGCGGATTGTCTTCATCGTCATGTTTATGAGTGGAAAGACCACTCTGTTAGGTTCTCCAAGGTTGACAAGATGGCGAAGGTGTCGGTAGACATCTCTCACGAAGTCCATGGCCTAGTCAGTTATGTGGGGTACATCCTGTAGGTCGGTGGCAAGAAATAGTCTGCAGAGTTTAATTAGTGCAACTTTGCTTGTCTGTAGTAAGTAATATTGTTCAGTACTTGATTTGTGTGTGTGAACCCTGTATTGTTTAGTACTGCCGCTTTTGTTGTGTGGTGAGTCCTGAGAATAGTCTATGTTAATGTTAGTCCACTCAATTCAGTCTGTATATCTTGAAGTATCCAGATCATCTTTTTTGTGAGGACGGTTTATCAATTATGGTTACACTCCAATATTGATGTTTGCTTGAACTACGTCGGTATTTCCCCAAAGAGGAAGGGATGATGCAGCACAACAACGGTAGGTATTTCCCTCAGTGATGAGACCAAGGTTATCGAACCAGTAGGAGAACCAAGCAACACTACGTAAACAGCACCTGCACACAAAGAACAAATACTTGCAACCCGACGTGTTAAAGGGGTTGTCAATCCCTTTCGGGTAACGGCGCCAGAAATTGGCAAACGGACGGGAGATAAATCGAGTAGATTGGATAAATAGATCACGAATAAAATAAAGTGAAGCAAAATATTTTTGGGTTTTTAGAAATGTAGATCTGAAAATAAAAGTAGCAAATAAATAAAAAGGCAAATAGCAAAATAGATCTGAAAATATATGATGAGAAAATATACCCGGGGGCTGTAGATTTCACTAGTGGCTTCTCTCGAGAAAAATAGCATACGGTGGGTAAACAAATTACTGTTGGGCAATTGATAGAACTTCAAATAATTATGACAATATCCAGGCAATGATCATTATATAGGAATCACGTCCAAGATTAGTAGACCGACTCCTGCCTGCATCTACTACTATTACTCCACACATCGACCGCTATCTAGCATGCATCTAGTGTATTAAGTTCATGAAGAAACGGAGTAATGCAATAAGAACGATGACATGATGTAGACAAGATCTATTTATGTAGAAATAGATCCCATCTTGTTATCCTTAATAGCAACGATACATACGTGTCGGTTCCCCTTCTGTCACTTGGATCAAGCACCGTAAGATCGAACCCATCACAAAGCACCTCTTCCCATGGCAAGAAAAAACGATCTAGTTGGCCTAACTAAACCAAAGATTCGAAGAAGAAATACGAGGCTATAAGTAATCATGCATATAAGAGATCAAAAGACTCAAATAACTTTCATGGATAAAAACATAGATCTGATCATAAACTCAAAGTTCATCGGATCCCAACAAACACACCTCAAAAAGAGTTACATCAAATAGATCTCCAAGAGACCATTGTATTGAGAATCAAAAGAGAGAGAGAGAGAGGAATCCATCTAGCTACTGCCTACGGACCCGTAGGGCTACAATGAACTACTCACGCATCATCGGAGAGGCACCAATGAGAATGATGAACCCCTCTGTGATAGTGTCTAGATTGGATCTATGGTTTCTGGAACTTGCGGCGGCTGGAATTGATTTTCGTCGACTCCCCTAGGGTTTTTGGAATATTGGGGTATTTATAGAGCAAAGAGGCAGTGCGGGAGGTGGCCGAGGTGGGCATAACCCACATGGGCGCGCCTGGGCCCCCAGGCGCACCCTGGTGGGTTGTGCTCCCCTCGGAGCCCCCCTCAGGTACTTTCTTGGCCTAACATGTGTCTTCTGGTCCAGAAAAAATCACCAAAAAGTTTTGCTATGTTTGGACTCCATTTGGTATTGATTTCCTGCTAAGTAAAAAACAAGCAAAAAACAGCAACTGGCACTGGGTACTATGTCAATAGGTTAGTCCCAAAAAATGATATAAAGTTGCTATAAAATGATTGTAAAACATCCAAGAATGATAATATAACAGCATGAAACAATCAAAAATTATAGATATGTTGCAGACGTATCAGCATCCCCAAGCTTAATTCATGCTCGTCCTCGAGTAGGTAAATGATAAAAACAGATTTTTTGATGTGGTATGCTGCCTAACATGTTCATCACATATTCTTTTCTTTGTAGCATGGACATTTGGACTTTTATATGATTCAAAGCAATAGTCTAGTTTTGACATGAAGATTTCAATACTCAAGAATATCAACAAGCAACCATGTCTTTCAAAATATCAACACTAAAGCAAGTTATCCCTAGCCCGTTATGCTCAATCATTGATCCACTCATGAAACACACTCGCATATTAGCTACACCCAATGCTCAAGTATGATCATAGTGCCCCTTAGTTGGTGCTTTATAAGAGAAGATGGAGACTCAAAATAATATAAAAATTGCATAAAGTGAAAGAAAGGCCCTTCGCAGAGGGAAATAGGGATTTGTAGAGGTGCCAGAGCTCAAAGCAAAAAAAGTAGAGATAAAACATTTTGGGTGGCATGCTTTTCCTGTCAACGAAAACGATCGAGTAGTTCCCAATACTTTCCATGCTAGATATATCATAGGCGGTTCCCAGACAAAAATAAAGTTTATTCCTTTTTCCACCATACTTTCACTTTCCATGGCTAGCCGTATCCACGGGTGCCCTCCATACCAACACTTTCCAAGGAATTTATTATTTGACAACATAAAGTAAATTCATTTTTCATTTCCGGACTGGGCATCCCTAATACCTTTGCCGTACTCTCGTGCAATGACAAGTGAATAAACACTCATCTTGAGAATAACACATCTAGCATGGAAATATATCAGCCACCCCCTACCGTTTCATGAGCGGTACGAGTACACAAAAGAGAAATTTATTTTGAAATTAGAGATGGCACATACAAATTTGCTTAGAACGGCACAGAAATACCGCATATAGGTAGGTATAGTGGACTCATATGGCAAAACTAGTTTAAGGATTTTGGATGCACAAGTAGTGATCATACTTAGTGCAAATGAAGGCTAGCAAAAGATTGAGAAGCATCCAACCAAGAAACGAAAAATCTCATAAGTGATCATTAAGCATAGCTAACACCGAATAATGCACCACAAGTAGGATGTAATTTCATTGCATAACTATTGACTTTTGTGCTTGCGTAGGGAATCACAAACCTTAACACCAATATTCTTACTAAAGCATAATTACTCATCAACATGACTCACATATTATATCAACATATCGCAAAACTATTACAAGGAATCAAGTTTATTTTGTCCAATGATCTTCATGAAAGTTTTTATTATATCCCTCTTGAATACCTATCACTTTGGGACTAGTTTAATGTGTTGCTTTTGATAGCTCAAACAAATCTAAGTGAAGAACATGAGCATAAAAAATTTCTTCTCTCAAAATAATTTAAGTGAAGCAAGAGAGAATTTCTAAAAAAAAAACTAACTCCCAAATAAATCTAAGTGAAGCATGAGAGCATTTCTTCAAAAATACTAAAGCACACCATGCTCAAAAAGATATAAGTGAAGCACTAGAGCAATTCCATAGCTCAAAAAGATTTAAGTGAAGCATAGAGAGCAATTCTAACAAGTCATAGCATAATTTTGGCTCTCTCAAATAGGTGTGTCCAGCAAGGATTCATGACTAAAAATAAAAATTAAAACAAGCAAAGACTCATATCATACAAGACGCTCCAAGCAAAACTCATGATATGTGACGAATAAAAATATAGCTCCAAGTAAAATACCGATGGTCGTTAGAAGAAAGAGGGGATGCCACTCGGGCATCCCCAAGCTTAGTTGCTTGCTTATATTTGGATAATGGCTTGGGGTGCCATGGGGCATCCCCAAGCTTAGGCTCTTCTTACTCCTTATTCCTTCATCCATCGTAATCTCACCCAAAACTTGAAAACTTCAATCACACAAAACTCAACAAAACCTTCGTGAGATCCGTTAGTATAAGAAAACCAATCTTTACTTTAAGTACTGTAGAAAGCCCATTCAAATTTTGTTCTTGCATTATATATACTGTATTCTAACTTTACCATGGCTTATAACCTCCAATACAAACCATAGATTCATCAAAATAAGCACACAATGCAAAGAAAATAGAATCTGTCAAAAACAGCAAAGATACGAATTGTTATCATACTTATGTAACTCCAAAAATTCTGAAAAATTAGGAAAACGTAGGCAATGTGTATATAAATCTTTTGTAAAAAATTCAGAATTTTTCGTTGCTTATGTGAATTTAGAAAAATATTTTACTGGACAAAAAAGTTTCTGTTTTCCAACAAGATCAAATCAACTATCACCCAACATGATCCCAAAGGCTTTGCTTGGCACTAACACTAATTAAAACATAAAAAACACAATCTTAACAGTAGCATAATTGTGCAAACACTCAAGAACATAAAGAAAAAGACAAAAATAAATTTTATTCATTGGGTAGCGCTATCGTTTTATGCCCCTAGCTAGGCATTGATAATTTTAATGATGCTCACATGAAAGACAAAAAATTGAAGCACAAAGAGAGCATCATAAAACATGTGACAAACAAACTTAAGTCTAACATACTTCCTATGCATAGGAATTTTATAAGCAAACAAATTATCAAGGCAAGAAATAGATAGCAAATGCAAGGAAGAAGAATAAAACATAGACAATCTCAACATGAAGAGAGGTAATTTAGTATCATGAAAATTTCTACAAGCATATTTTCCTCTCTCGTAATAATTACATGTGGGATTATATTCAAATTCAATAGTATAGCTATCACATAACATATTCTCTACATGATCCACATGCATGCAAAGTTGACACTCTTCCAAAATAGTGGGATCATCAAATAAAGTCATGACCTCTCCAAGCCCACTTTTATCAAAATTTTCATAAGATTGATCATGCTCCAAAGTAGTGGGATCATTATTACCTAGAGTTGACACTCTTCCAAACCAACTTTCAATATTATCGCAAACATATTCATCATGAGGCTTAAATAAATTTTCAAGATCATAAGAAGAATCACCCCAATCATGATCATTGCAATAAGTAGTAGACATATCAAAATTAGCATCCCCAAGCTTGGGGTTTTGCATATTATTAGCACAACTGACATTAATAGAATTTATAATAACATCATTGCACTCATGCTTTTCATTCAAGGAGCTATCATGAATCACTTTATAAATTCCTTCGTTTAACACTTCATCACAATTTTCAGATTCATAAATCTCAAGCAAAACTTCATAAACATAATCTAGTGAACTCAATTCACTAGCAATTGGTTCATCATAATTAAATCTTTTGAAAATATTAGCAAGTGTATGAGGATCCATATCAATAGATTTTTAGCAAGCGAAGATGCAAGCAAATAGAAGGCACATGGCAACACAAGCAAACATGAGATCTGATGAGAAAAAGGCGAACGAAAAAGAAGGCGAATAAAACGGCAAATTTTTGTGAAGTGGGGGAGATGAAAACGAGAGGCAAATGGAAAATAATGGAAATTGCAAGGAGATGAGATTTGTGATTAGGAACCTGGTAGATGTTGATGATGTCTCCCCGGCAACGATGCCAGAAATTCCTTTTGATGTTTGGTTGAACTACGTTGGTATTTCCCCAAAGAGGAAGGGATGATGCAGCACAGCAACGGTAGGTATTTCCCTCAGTGATGAGACCAAGGTTATAGAACCAGTAGGAGAACCAAGCAACACTATGTAAACAGCACCTGCACACAAAGAACAAATACTTGCAACCCGACGTGTTAAAGGGGTTGTCAATCCCTTTCGGGTAACGGCGCCAGAAATTGGCAAACGGGCGGGAGATAAATTGTAGTAGATTGGATAAATAGATCATGAATAAAATAAAGTGAAGCAAAATATTTTTGGGTTTTTAGAAATATAGATCTGAAAATAAAAGTAGCAAATAAATAAAAAGGCAAATATCAAAATAGATCTGAAAATATATGATGAGAAAATAGACCCGGGGGCCGTAGATTTCACTAGTTGCTTCTCTCGAGAAAAATAGCATACGGTGGGTAAACAAATTACTGTTGGGCAATTGATAGAACTTCAAATAATTATGACGATATCCAGGCAATGATCATTATATAGGCATCACGTCCAAGATTAGTAGACCGACTCCTGCCTGCATCTACTACTATTACTCCACACATTGACCGCTATCCAGCATGCATCTAGTGTATTAAGTTCATGGAGAAATGGAGTAATGCAATAAGAACGATGACATGATGTAGACAAGATCTATTTATGTAGAAGTAGACCCCATATTGTTATCCTTAATAGCAACGATACATATGTGTCGGTTCCCCTTTTGTCACTTGGATCAAGCACCGTAAGATCGAACCCATCACAAAGCACCTCTTCCCATGGCAAGAAAAATCGATCTAGTTGGCCTAATTAAACCAAAGATTCGAAGAAGAAATACGAGGCTATAAGTAATCATGCATATAAGAGATCAAAAGACTCAGATAACTTTCATGGATAAAAACATAGATCTGATCATAAACTCAAAGTTCATCGGATCCCAACAAACACACCGTAAAAAGAGTTACATCAAATAGATCTCCAAGAGACCATTGTATTGAGAATCAAAATAGAGAGAGAGGAAGCCATCTAGCTACTACCTACGGACCCGTAGGTCTACAATGAACTACTCACGCATCATCGGAGAGGCACCAATGAGGATGATGAACCCCTCTATGATGGTGTCTAGATTGGATCTGTGGTTTCTGGAACTTGCGGCGGCTGGAATTGATTTTCGTCGATTCCCCTAGGGTTTCTAGAATATTGGGGTACTTATAGAGCAAAGAGGCGGTGCGGGAGGTGGCCGAG
Source organism: Thinopyrum elongatum (assembly GCA_011799875.1). Taxonomy (NCBI): domain Eukaryota; kingdom Viridiplantae; phylum Streptophyta; class Magnoliopsida; order Poales; family Poaceae; genus Thinopyrum; species Thinopyrum elongatum. Next base: position 60,302,284 of record CM022300.1, on the reverse strand, counting down.
GTGGGCACAACCCACCTGGGTGTGCCTGGGCCCCCAGGCGCACCCTGGTGGGTTGTGCTCCCCTCGGAGCCCCCCTCATGTACTTTCTTGGCCCAACTTGTGTCTTCTGGTCCAGAAAAAATCACAAAAAAGTTTCGCTGCGTTTGGACTCCGTTTGGTATTGATTTCCTGCGAAGTAAAAAAACCAAAAAACAGCAACTGGCACTAGGCACTATGTCAATAGGTTAGTCCCAAAAAATGATATAAAGTTGCTATAAAATGATTGTAAAACATCCTAGAATGATAATATAACAGCATGAAACAATCAAAAATTATAGATACATTGGAGACATATCAAATATTTGTATGCATTGCAGGGTTAATCGCACCCATCAGGATTTCCAGTTCCATGGATGTTCTCTCCAAACGACTTGTCACGACCTTTAGACTGTCCTGCTTGTGGGAACCCTTTCCATCCTCTAATGGGTATACACATATTTTGGTTGCTGTTGATTATGTCACTAAGTGGGTAGAAGCTATTCCAACTAGTAATGCTGATCATAACACTTTCCATTAAAATGCTTAAAGAAATTACTTTCCCGAGGTTTGGGGTCCCTATATATTTAATGACTGATGGTGGTTCACATTTTATTCATGGTGCCTTCCGCAAATTGCTTGCTAAATATGATGTCAACCATAGAATTGCATCTCCTTATCACCCTCAATCTAATGGACAAGTTGAACTTAGCAATAGAGAAATAAAATTAATATTGCAAAAGACTGTCAACAGATCTAGAAAAAATTGGTTTAAGAAACGTGATGATGCACTATGGCCTTATAGAACTGCTTAAAAAATCCTATGGGTATGTCTCCATATAAAATGGTATACGGAAAAGCTTGTCATTTGCCTCTTGAGTTAGAACATAGGGCATATTGGGTAATTAAAGAACTCAATTATGATTTCAAACTTGCCGGTGAAAAGAATTTATTTGATATTAGCTCATTAGATGAATGGAGAACCCAAGCCTATGAAAATGCCAAATTGTTTAAAGAAAAAGTTAAAAGATGGCATGATAAAAGAATCCAAAGACGGGAATTCAAAGTGGGTGAGTATGTTCTATTGTACAACTCTCGTTTTAGATTTTTTGCCGGAAAATTTCTCTCCAAGTTGGAAGGACCATATATTATTGAAGAAGTTTATCGCTCTGGGCTATTAAGATCAATAACGCCGAAGGCACTAATCCAAAGGTGGTCAATGGTCAAAGAATTAAGCACTATATTTCAGGTACACCTATTAATGTTGAAATTAACACTATTCAAACCATGACACTAGAGGAATACATAAAAGAGACCTTCCAGAACACTGAAAAGGAAGAGGTACGTGAAATGGTAAGTAAACTGACTCCAAAAATTACGAAAAAGATTTTCTGTCAGTTTTGGTATATTAGAAAAAATAAAAAATAATAAGTGATACGTCCATTTTGCATCATGTTTTCCTACTGTTATTTATAATGTTCTTATGCATAATAATGCTTTTGGGAGTAATTCTAATGCCTTTTCTCTCATAATATGCAAGGTTTACACAAAGAGGGAGAATACCGGCAGCTGGAATTCTGGACCTGAAAAAGCTACATCAGAGTTACCTATTCTGCACATCTCCAAATGAGCTGAAAATTTACAGAGAATTATTTTGCAATATATTAAAAATGCTGGAGCAAATAACTACCGGAGGAGGCCCACCAGGTGGGCACAACCCACCTGGGCGCGTCAGGCCCCCCAACCGCGCCCTGATGGGTTGTGCCCTCCTCGGCCCACCTCCTGTGCTTTTTGACCTAGAAAAAATCAGGGGGGACTTTCGGGACAAAGCGCCGCCGTCTCGAGGCGGAACTTGGGCAGGAGCACTTTTGCCCTTCGGCGGAGTGACTTCGCCGGGGGAACTTCCCTCCCGGAGGGGAAATCATCGCCATCGTCATCACCAACAACTCTCCCATCTTTGGGAGGGCCATCTCCATCAACATCTTCAACAGCACCATCTCCTCTCAAACCCTAGTTCATCTCTTGTGTTCAATCTTTGTACCGGAACCTTAGATTGGTACTTGTGGGTGACTAGTAGTGTTGATTACATCTTGTAGTTGATTACTATATGGTTTACTTGGTGGAAGATTATATGTTCAGATCCATTATGCTATTTAATACCCCTCTGATCTTGAGCATGATTATTATTTGTGAGTAGTTACTTTTGTTCTTGAGGTCATGGGAGAAATCATGTTGCAAGTAATCATGTGAACTTGATATGTGTTCGATATTTTGATGATATGTATGTTGTGATTCCCTTAGTGGTGTCATGTGAACGTCGACTACATGGCACTTCACCATATTTGGGCCTAAGGAAATGCATTGTGGAGTAGTTATTAGATGATGGGTTGCTAGAGTGACAGAATCTTAAACCCTAGTTTATGCGCTACTTCGTAAGGGACTGATTTGGATCCAAAAGTTTAATGCTATCACTAGTGCAGGTTGGTCCAAACGCGACAGTCCAATCAGAGACCCTTCGACGAAACTGTGTGCGATGCATTAATCACAAACGGTGATGTAATAAAACCGTCAAAAAGATATAAAATGTTTGCAATGGCGGTCACATCAAACACAGTTCAGATTAGAGTTGCATGTGCGATGCGTGACAAAGGGTTAATCCAGCAAAACTGTTTGCGATGAGGCAGAACAACAGAAACGGGCAGCCAGATGAGGGTGTGTGCGATATACGGCATACAGTTCACTAGGATGAACTGTGTGTGATTAGGCAACACAATAGAAATGGTCAGCCAGATCAAGGTGTGTGCGATGGAGGGCATACAGTTCACTCAGATGAACTGTTTGCGATGAGCCAAGACAACAGAAATAGTTCAACCGAACAAGATGTGTGTGATACGCGGCAAACAGGTCCGTAATCAGAAATGTGTGCGAAGACCATTAATAACACAGACGATTGCTGCTAATGAGCCGTGTAATTTGCTCTGTCTACAGAAGAATTACATAAGTGACTATATATAAAACTGAAATAAACATCCAATTACATAAGTGACTATACAGATCATTCGCACACACCTCAATAAACAATTGCATGCATTCTAAACTAGGAGAAACAATCGTTTAGTCATCTACTCCTTGTGACGCTCCCGCCACTGCTCTGAGGCTCGATCCTTCGTCTGGGGCAGGAAGAAGACACTTCCTCATGTCAACGATCCGCCTGTACATCTCGTAGCTTGTGTACGCGTCCTTGATTGCGTACTTGATGTGTTGTTCATCTAGTCTCTGATGCCAGACACTGTGCCAGGCGTTCTTGTCCTTTTTGCTCTCATCCTTCATCTTCATGTAGTAGGGGTCGATGATGGCCGAGGCGAGGTCAATCAGGGAGTTCTATTTGTTGTTGTCACTACCCCAGACCTTGTAGTGGTCCTGGATGTTGTCAAGATTCTGGCATTTCAAGCCCGAAACCTTGAGCTCTTTTAGATCGTTTGTGGTGTCCACCGTAGCAAAATTGTAGTCGGAGCTGTTGATAAACCTGGAGAAATGCTCGCAAGGCCTTGTGGCCAGGTGGTAGTGGTAGACGAGGACGTCATGTCGCACGCACAACTGGGCGACGGCAACCTTCTGATCATGCCCGGCACGACCGCTGGTGAACTCGAGGTCGAAGCCGACCACTTGGTACTTGTCCTCAGCAAGCAACTACTCCATAGTTTGGATGGAGCTCTCCACCGAGACCGGCTCATTCGTGTACACCACCGAAAGGTCCTTCCCCCTCACATGGGTGTCCACTACGTGATGCATGGTGAACTGCCCCCTGTTGTCGTCGTCGGCCGCTGGGAGCGCCATTGGAGCCACGGGCAGCGCCATTGGAACCGCTGGATGTCCTCTCTGTATGTGTCGTTGTGGGTGTGCTTATTGTGTCGTGTGGTGCGAGAGATGAAGGTAAATGGCTGCAGGAATAAATGGGGGCCGGGCGGCCTGGATTCTCGGCGCGTCTGCATGGCAGTTTTTGCAGCGGGTAACTGCATCATGGCGCCGTGCCCGGTGCAACCGCATGCATAATGGCAGCACGAACATACGTGATTGTGCGCCGGCTCCAAACACTGGCAGTGCATGTGGAGGGACGAGGGCAGAACGCCCGAAAAGACACGAGAGCAGAGCGCGCATGGCGGGACGCGAGCAGAGCGCGCCGCGGTTGCCTCAACCGCGAGCAACCACACGCATAGAGTAGTTGAACACGTAGGGAATGATTGTCTACAAGCCGGCCGGCAGTTGCGTCGCTGCGTAGAGAGCGGCCGTGTGCTACTACCTCCGTCTTGTTCTATTAGTCCCCTTTATATTCTGTGCCATATTTTGACCTTAAATTTAACCAATAAAATGTTGCATGTTATAAATATTATGTAATTGGAAACTATGTTCAAATACGAATCGAACGATATAATCTTTGGTGACATGCATTTGTATTTTATTAGTTAAATCTCTATTCAAAATTTGGCACAAAAATACATAGACTTATAAACCAGGACGGGGGTAGTAGGTAATTAAATCGCAAACATTTTTTTATTAACCGTATGTGTACATGTCCTTTCGTCCTCCTCTCGCACGTCTTGCCACCCCGCTGCCGCAGACGGCGTCGAGCGCAAGCTTGAGCAGCGCGCGGGGGCGTTCTTTTGGCCAAACGGTGGTGAGCCCATTCTCGCGCAACCGCGCAGGTTCCCGCGCAAGCTTCCCGCCCGACTCGATGAAATCCCCCAAAATCCCAATGCTTACCAGCCTGCTATATATAAACCCTCACGGCCGGTGAGTCTTGTGTTGCATTTCCCCTCCCTCCCTATAGCTTATCTCGTCTGCTTCTCCCACAATCGCCAATGGCACCGGTCCATCATCGTCGCTCAGCCACTCCGCCATCATCAGAGGACAGCTCCAGCTGGGAGGCTACACCGCGGCGACGGCTTAGTCCCGGGCGTAGTGTAGTGCGCATGGCGTCCCTGTTGGGTGAGCGCGGAACACCCACCACACGCTCCGCCGCCGCTGCCCGTTGGTAGCTGTTGCCGGCCGCTGTTGCCACCACCCCACCGTTTGTCGCCGTGGCCGCCACACCACTGTCGAAAGCCAGGGCCATCGCCCGCTCCGCCGCCGCGGCCGAAGGCGGGAGGTGGTCATTGTGGCCGCCACCCCACTGTCGGCCACCGTGGACATCACCCGCTCCGCCACCGCGGCCCGAAGGCGGGAGGTGGTGGTCGTGGCCGCCACCCCATCATCGGCCACCGTGGCCGCCAGCCCACCATCGACCATCGGGGTCATGACCCGCTCTGCCACCGCCACCCGAAGGGGGGAGGTGGAGGCTCGCACGTGCGTCAGTGACCTTGCGCGCTACATTGAGTTCCCACGGGAGGAGGAGGAGTGCCTCGTCAAGCACGCAAAGAGCCTTACCGCCGCCGTGGCGGCAGCACACGCCGACGTAGAGGCGACGAATCAGGAGATCTACAAGAGTCCCGCCGCTTCGAGATGGGGCGTCTGGAGCGGCAGAGGGCGTTCGAGGTGAGCGTCGCTGAAGGTGCAGCAGCGGCAGGCACCGTATTGCAGTTGTCCAGCTCGTCGGTAGGCTCCTCCTCCTCCTCTGCCTCTTACTAAGCGCGCTCGACAGAGGAGAGGCTGCCGGAAGTAGTACAAAGCCCCTCCGTAGTAGTAGTAGTAGTAGTATTTAGGGGCTATTTTGTTCAGTTCATCTGACTATAGATGTGGTGGAACTGTACAACGTACTTAAAATTAGCTTGTATATATGGTTGAACTAGCTATTTCAGTACGTGGTTGGCAACAATTGGGGAAAAGTTTGGTCGGTTCAGCTGTCGAGTTGAACTGTTTGTATAAAGGACTGCTTAATCTATGAATGGAATCTATGCTTAATTACTGAATTTTAGTTGCAAAAATTAGATAGTGCTAGTGATTTTTAGCTGCATATTTCGACAAATGGCAGTGTTACAAGGTTGACAAAGGGCAATGTTACTAGATCAAAAAATGTCAATCTTTCCAGTTTGACAAATGACAATATACCCAATATGACAGATGCAAATCTTACCAAATTGTCTATACATGGTTGCACACGGGTCATCCGAAAAAACCATTTGCGTTGAAGGGATGTACAAATCCTGCATGCCAGATTTTCTCTTGGCTTAGCGCCGAAGTCTCGTTTTGCATACCGTATTCAATCTGAACCGTTTGCATTGAAGAGATGCACAAATCCTGCACGGCGAATTTTCCCTTGGCTTACTGGGGAAGACCATAGCTCTCACTTTTGCATACGGGTGTTCTATCTAAAATGTTTGCGATGAAGAGCTGCACAAATCCTGCTTGGCACATTTTCCCTTGGTTTCCTGGGGAAGTTGTCGGTTTGCATACGGGTGTTCTAACTAAAATGTTTGTGATGAGTGTTTTATATTTAAAAACCATTGACCATTTTTTTAAAGAAAATCGTTTGATAAGACTGTACATTCAGAGAGAAAAACGCAAGTTCATTCAAACCATATCTTTCATTCAGTCACACTGCAAATTTATATTCATATGATCGAGGTACAGTATTAAACCCAAAAAAACTAATTCCAGCGGCGGCGGAGGCGGGGTGTCGCGCCGGCGTTGTCGTTGTTGTCCTCCGGGACGCCGTTGTTGAAGTCTTCAAGGCAGCACAGAATGTTCTTCACTTGGAAATCAAACATCATGTCATTGCGTGATCGACGGGCGGGGCGTGGGAGGATGGCAACTCGCGGCGCTGCGAGCTAGCGGTCGACGACGGCGTCCCATGCCGCTGAGGGGGCCGCGGGCGCGGCGGGTGCAGGTAAACGCACAGGGACCGGCGCCGCAGTGGGTGCAGGGGCGCGCACGGGCACGGGCGCTGGCGCTGGCATGTACACAAGCTCGCGCGGGTCCGCGGAGACCTCGCTGACGCCCGTAGCTTCCAGCTCTGCGATAGTGCTCGGCGACCACCCCGTCAATGCTACAGGGATGGTCGCTGGCGCGGGCGCGGGGATGGGAGCTGGGGCGGGCGTGGGGGGAGCAACCGCCGCGGCCAGCTCATTCAGGGCCATGTCCATGAGGCCCCATTCCTCCTTATTTTCTATCTCCTCCAGCTCGGAGTCGAATTCACCAAACTGGAAGACTAGTGACAGATGATCCTTCCGCGCCATGGCATTGGTGAGGTCTGCGGGAGGGGAATGGGAGGCGGACAGTAAGGTCGCCTGTATTAAACTGCGGCTCGGGTGCCATTAATGGAGAGGATGCGAGCAAGGCGGGCGGACATGGAACTCAAAGGGCTCGCTTCCCATTGAGCCTGCGCGGCGTACAGCTCGCACGCTTCCCAGTGAGCCTTCGCATTGGAGGACAGCTTGCACGCATCTTGGTCAGCCTGCGCTCGCACGCCTCCCGTTCAGTCAAGCAGCTGTCCGCACGACACCTCCTAACCATTAAAAGAGTGACGCGTGGCGTCACGTGAATGGTTAACAGAACGCACATGATTTAAATTATGCAAATCGTTTGAGATGTTAAAGTGGCAGCTATTTGTTTCAAAATGCCTTTGTTGGCTGTTATTTGAGTGCGCCTTCTCTCAAAATGGACACAAAAAATACCACAGCATGCCGGTGCCATTCCATGATAGCATGCCAAGTTTCATGAATTTTAGACGAGTTTTTGGATTAACTAGAATTTAAAAACAAAGTATCTCAACGTTTTGCCGGCAATCAACAGTGCCATGGTGATTGAAATTCATTCCCTTTTCTTGCATGGGACCTAAGCATGCACCCAAGGACACACATTGATATGTCAACCCATTTTTCTGCACTGGAGCATGTGCATGTAGTTCAAATTTGAATTATACACATAAAATGCCTAGAAAACTCAGTTAATGTATAAAAATGTCCAAACGAACCCCGAAATTGCAAATTTTAACATGACACTTTTGTTGCTCTATGTTGCCACTAGGAAAAAAATTGAAAACAGGAAAAGGCAACGAATATCGTTTCATCCACCAAGGAGTCACATTCCCTACCGGAACCATGAGGCTTGTTGTCAAAAGCTCTGGTATGTGAGAAGCTTATACCCAAACCTGCCCCAAATGGGACAATTTTTTTACCACAGCATGTTGATGCCGTTCCATGATAGCATGCCAAGTTTCATGAATTTCAGACGAGTTTTGGATTTACTAGAATTTGAAAACCATGTATCTCAATGTTTGTGGACGAGCGATAGTGGCAAGGTGTTTGACATTCATTCCCATTTCTTGCATGGGACCTAAGCATGCAACCAAGGACACAGATTTGATTTTTCAACCAATTTATATGCACTGGAGCATGTGCCTGTAGTTCAAATTTGAATTATGCACATAAATGCATAAAAACTCAGTTAATGTATAAAAATGTCCAAACAAACCCCGGAAAATTCCAAAATTTAACACAACACTCCTGTTGTTCTGTGTTAACACTAGAAAAAAATTGAAATCAAGAAAAGGCAACGGATATCGTTTCGTCCAGAAAGGTGAAACGTTCCCTACCGTAACCACGAGGCTTGTTGTGAGAATCTCTGGTTTGTGAGAAGCTTATACCCCAACCTAGCACAAATGGGACAAAATTTTTACCACGTCATGTTGATGCCGTTCCATGATAGCATGCCAAGTTTCATGAATTTCAAACGAGTTTCGGATTTACTAGAATTTGAAAACCATGTATCTCAATGTTTGAGGGCGAGCGACGGTGGCAAGGTGTTTGACATTCATTCCCATTTCTTGCATGGGACCTATGCATGCAACCAAGGACACATATTTGATTTTTCAACCAATTTATATGCACTGGAGCATGTGCCTGTAGTTCAAATTTGAATTATGCACATAAATGCATAGAAAACTTAGTTAATGTATAAATATGTCCAAACGAAACCTGAAAAATTCCAAAATTTAACACAACACTCCTGTTGTTCTATGTCGACACTAGAAAAAAATTTGAAATCAAGAAGAGGCAACGGATATCGTTTCGTCCAGAAAGGTGAAACGTTCCCTACCGTAACCATGAGGCTTGTTGTGAAGAGCTCTGGTTTGTGAGAAGCTTATACCAAAACCTGACCCAAATGGGACAATATTTTTACCATGGCATGTTGATGCCGTTCCATGATAGCATGTCAAGTTTCATAAATTTCAGACGCGTTTTCGATTTACTAGAATTTAAAACCATGTATCTCAATGTTAGCGGCCGAGCGACAGTGGCAAGGTGTTTGCCATTCATTCCCATTTCTTGCATGTGACTTAAGCATGCAACCAAGGACACACATTTGAATTTTGAACCCATTTATATGCACTGGAGCATGTGCATGTAGTTCAAATTTCAATTATGCACATAAATGCATAGAAAACTCAGTTAATGTATAAAAATGTCCAAGCAAACCCCGAAAAATCCCAGAAATTGACACAACGCTCCTGTTGTTCTATGTTGACACTAGAAAAAAATTTAAAGCAAGAAGAGGCAATGGATATCGTTTCGTCCACAAAGGTGGCATGTTCCCTACCTAAACCATCAGGCTTGTTGTGAGAAGCTCTGGTTTGCGAGAAGCTTATACCCAAACCTACCCCAAATGGGACAATATTTTTACCACGGCATGTTGATGCCGTTCCATGATATCATGTCAAGTTTCATGAATTTCAGACGAGTTTTCGATTTACTAGAATTTTAAAACCATGTATCTCAACGTTAGCGGCCAAGCCACAGTGTCAAGGTGTTTGGCATTCATTCTCATTTCTTGCATGTGACCTAAGCTTGCAACCAAGGACACACATTTGATTTTTTCAACCCGTTTTTATGCACTGGAGCATGTGCATGTAGTTCAATTTTGAATTATGCACATAAATGCCTATAAAACTCAATTAACGTATAAAAATGTCCAAACGAACCCCGAAAAATTCCAAAATTTAACACAACACTCCTGTTGTTCTATGTTGACACCAGAAAAAAATGAAAGCAAGAAGAGGCGACGAATATCATTTTTTCCACAAAGGTGACACGTTTCCCTATCGGAACCATGAGGCTTCTTGTGAGAAGCTCTGGTTTATGAGAAGCTTATACCATAACCTCCCCCAAATGGGACAATATTTTTTACCCTAGCATGTTGATGTCATTCCATGATAGCATGCCAAGGTTCATGAATTTCAGACGAGTTTTGGATTTACTAGAATTACAAAAGCAAGTACCTCAACGTTTGCTGGAGAGCCACGGTGCCATGGTGTTTGAAATTCATCCCCATTTCTTGCATGAGACATAAGCATCAACCCATGGACACATATATGATTTTACAACCCATTTTGGTGCACCGGAGCATGTGCATGTAGTTTAATTTTGAATTGTGCACCTGGAATGCCTAGAAAACCAAGTTAATGTATAAAAATGTCCAAACAAACCCTGAATAATTCCAATTTTTTTGACGACACACCTATAGTTGCATGTTCACTGCAGATAAAAGTTCTAGCAATTCAAACACCCTCCTTTGCCGTTGTGACCCCATTATGTAATTCAAATCAAGATGAAAAATCAAGTAGATCGGACACAGTTTATTATCACCAACCGTGTGAGATGCAGTACAAAATATCTTGGAGCACCGTCGGAGTATAGTACGTCTATGGCTTACGCGAGAAGGTGCGTCGGCTACAGTCCACAGCCGGCATGTCAAGCACACTAGCTCGCTCCCCAAATATCATTTCACTGTTCAATCGTCGTCGTTGAAAGATGGGGACGTGGACCCACGTGGTGAGGGCAACTTTGGCAGCCCAGTCCGGCGAGAGCACGGCTGCAGCCGCCATGCGTGTGCTAACAAGCTGCATGAGCGCGGCCGCAATCTGCGACCGGGCGGCCAAGGCAGCCCAAGCGGCCGCTGTTGCTTCTTAGGTGGTGGCAGCAACATCTGCCTCGGGGATAGCAACTGGCGAGAGTGGCACAACAGCTGTCCGTTCCACAGCGGCGACCTTAGCCCTGATGGAGGCCACCCATGACCATGTCGAGGCCGCCCACGCCTAGCTCATGGCGGTCACCGCACAAATCGAACGAAGCTTCTCCGACAACGGTCGGCAACCCACAGCCGAAGAGTTGGCAATCGCTGAGAGCGTTTGAGCAGCCGTCCGTTCCTCCGCGGCATACCTTGCCACGACGGAGCCCGTCCAAGCCCAGATCGCGGCCGCCCATGCCCAGCTCGTGGCAGCCTTTTCCAAAGAGATGGCGGACGAGGATGGCAAGATGCTTGTCGAGTATAGTGCGATGGATGCCATGGAGCCCCTTCCCCAGGAGATCATCGGGCGCGAGCTGGACATGGAGGAGGCGGCGGAGATTGACAAGCACCAGCCGTAGTAGTACTCATTGTTTTGTTTAATTAAGAGCGTCGGTCTTTAATTTGTTAGAGTAATGTTTAGGTCAGCTAGCTCTGTTTAATTGCTGAACTTGCTCGATTAAGAAGTGTGGGTGTGATGTAGTCTCCTTTGTGTACCCGAATTATGCAATGACGTGGATGACCACTGTAACCAGAGAAATTCGAACCAAAATTTTTGACGTTCAAACTCATCACACACGGGTTAAGCTATATGAATCGTTTGTGATGTTCGCATATCGTACACAGTGCTGAATAAGGGATCATGTCTGATGACACTTTGCGCACCAGTTTTTTCGCTGCACCAATCCAAAATTTTTGGCCTCCGCGGAAATATCTACCTCCCCGCCCCCTCCCCCTTACCAAAAGCCACATTTCCCCTATTTCCGCCTTCCTTTCCAAGTTGAAACTTTCACTGCTTGCTTGCAGAGCCGCCTCCTCGCCGGCGACCCTCCTTCACGCTGCTCAGCCTCGTCGATCCAGGTAGGTAATCCACACGTGACCCCCATCCTCATCCTCCTTCCACATCCCACATGCCCTAACCGCCGGCGCGACACCTTCCACCCAAATCACTGACCCATCCCCCAAATAAGCGCCGCCCTAAGCCATGGTGCACGCAGTATAGCCAGGAGCTCAAGGAGCATTTGGCAGCGGAGAAGCAAATCGTGGCCGCACGCGCGGATGAGGTCGCGAGGGCTGCCATTCGTGTCGACCCCCAGATCTTGGAGGAGCACCTCGCCGTCGAGTCCACCGTCGATGCCTCGCGCACCAACGCCGTGACGTGGCTGGCTGCTTTAAATGATAGTTCGTGGCGTTTTCTCGAGGCCACCATCGGTGCCTTCAACGAAGACTACGAGGTGTTTTCTCAGTGTGCCCGTGCTTACCTCAACTCGAGAGCCAGCAGATTAGTGCCCAGAGCGGCTCAGGCAACTCACCACTACGACGAGGGCACCCACGATGTGGAGGCCTCGCCGTCTTCCATGTCCAAGGAGCCAATCATCATCGATATCTCCAACGATGAGGAGTAGCTTGTCTTATTAGCTCACTATAAGGACCTACATTCAGTTTGCTAGCTACGCCGGTTAAGCATGCTTGGTTTACCCGTTGCATGTGCTACTCCTGCCTTTCCTTAACAAATTCTAGTGAATTGTCCTATCTACTTTTACCATGCAATCTGTTTCTCTAGTGTATATGTTCTATATGTCGTGCAATGTGGTGCTCACTTATTAACTGTTTGGTTAATTAGTTGTCGTGTTCAGTTAACTCTTTGGATCAATTCTGCAAATGTGATGTTCAATTCTTCAGGGTGCAATTTTGTATTGTCTTCCATGTGAGAAATAAATCGAATTTATCTTTACAAAATACATGAGAAACAAATACAATTGCTATATGTCCAAGTTGTCAAGCATGCTTGGTTTGGTTAACTGTCTGATCTTCTAGTATGTTATATATTATGCAATGTGGTGCTCAGTTAACATTTGGTTCATTTGTTGTGGTGTTTAGTTAACTGTTTGGTTCAATTCTGCAATGCGATGTTCAATTGTTGTGGGTGCATTCTGTTATTGTATACCATGTGAGAAATAAATCGAATTTGGCTGTACTAAATACATGAGAAACAAATACAATCGCTATATTTCCAAATTGTTAAGCATGCTTGGTTTGGTTAACTGTCTGATCTTCTATTAGGAGTATGTTATATTGTGCAATATGGTGCTCAGTTAATGTTTGTTTCATTTGTTGTGGTGTTTAGTTAACTGCTTGGTTCAATTCTGCAATGCGATGTCCAATTGTCGTGGGTAGAATTTTGTATTGTTGTGCATGTGAGGAATAAATTGAATTTAGCTGCACTTAATACATGAGAAACATATACAATTGCTATATTTCCTATTTCTTAATCATGGTTGGTTTGGATAAATGGGTTTTCCATGTGGCTTGAATTAATCTGATGAATATGCAATGTGCTTATTTTTCATCAACATATTTTACTGATAGCATGCGAACCCTCACTTAACCTGATCACTAACTACCTTATATGTGTTGTAGGGAAACAATGGGAAGCACCGAGGTTTACAATTGAAGTTTGCACATGCATGGTCCTTTGTCTAATAGCACATTATTGTGCAATTGCAGGAACCATTCTAATATTTTGGTTTTTAACAATTTGGTCTTGCACATGTAGGTCCTGCTGTCAGAGGTTTTGACCCACTGTTTGACCCTTTTTGCATATGGAGAAATGAGTTGTCCATGAATATCAGTCAAGTCAAGAAACTCAGAAAGATTGTTAGGATAAAGAAATTAGCGACAAAAAACAACAAGATCTTTGTCTGCACTATGAAGAAGACATCAGTTCACTACAGGATGGTACTAACTATTATACCTTGCCTTTTTTATTCCTTTGCCCCATTTCCAATATAGAGAAGATATTTATGCACATCCTTGTTTTCAGGCCTTTCCAAAGCAGTTCACTCATGATTACCTCTCAAACCACTTGTATAGTCAGGAGGAGAGGAAGGTATTCATACAACACCCACGGTTCAATATTGAAGTGTTCCTGAAGAGGATGAAGGATGGACGGTCAATCATCCACAGGCACTGGCCTAAAGTTGCAAAGACCTTCAACATCAATGAAGGCTCAATATTCGCCTTCCACTTCAGTAGTTTTCCAGATGAGATTCATCTGTCTATGTACCATCTATGATGCTAATTTCGAAAGGTTATAGATGTTGCCTGTGAAACTTGGTGCTGGTGCAGTTGTGTAATGGGGTAGCTGAGTGTTGAAGCTATATGATGTTGTACTCTGATGTATTTCAATTATGAAATCCTGCTTCCTTAATATGGAAATGAAATATATTGTGTGCTTAATATGAAATGTCAATTAGATTAATAAATGGATTATTAATAATAGGACAACTAGCCTGCTAATGGCCAATTAGCCTGCTAATTGGGTTTTTCTATTGCAAACGGTTATTGAGAAAACACCGTGGGCGATGACCTCAGGCAACGCACATAGTTTCTAGGAATAAACCATGTTGGATCAATGAACAATCACACACGACATCCTCTTGAAAACTATTTGCGTTAGGCCACCTTGCGCAAACGTTTACCACATAAAAAGTGTGTGTGATGGACAGCCTATGCCACACAGTTTCTTCTACGCACCGTGTGTGATGCATTCAATAACGCAAATGATAAAATTGTTAATATCGTCTGCAATGGCAACGCTATCACAAACGATTTAATGGGGAAAATTGTGTGTGATGTACCTGCGAACGGAAACATTTTCCTTGGAGTGATTGTGTGGGATGTATATACGAACGGAAACGTACTTCTTGGATTAACTATGTGGGATGTACATACTAACGGAAACGTATTCCTTGGATTGACTGTGTGAAATGTACATACAAACGGAAACGTTTAGCCGGGACTGACTGTGTGGGATGTACTTATGACCGGAAACGATTTGGCATGTATAATTGTATTTTTTTTAGCACAACTGTACGTATAACCGTATTTGGTCGCTCGCCCGTCGCACACGACCTCATTTTGCTGAGCATATGTGCCAGGAGGGCCTATTCCCGACGCTTTATGGGTCATGTGGGAAGTACCCCCCCTATCGCACATACTCACTCGGCGACGGTTCAGAATGCCGTCGTGGAAAGGGGTTAAAAACTGTTTGTATAGCACCTCGTTGTACCAGTGTATGGTTAGATTTTATCTTAATATTTTTCTCGTAGTTGCGGATGCTTACGAGGGGGTTAATCATAAGTAGGAGGTTTGTTCAAGTAAGAACAACACCTAAGCACCGGTCCACCCACATATCAAATTATCAAAGTAGCGAACACGAATCAAACCAACATGATGAAAGTGACTAGATGAAATTCCCGTGTACCCTCAAGAACGCGTTGCTTATTATAAGAGACTGTTTTGGCCTGTCCTTTGCCACAAAAGGATTGGGCTACCTTGCTGCATGTTATTTACCGTTACCGTTACTTGTTCGTTACAAATTATCTTGCTATCAAACTACTTGTTACCGACTATTTTAGTGCTTGCAGAAAATACCTTGCTGAAAACCACTTGTCATTTCCTTCTACTCCTCGTTGGGTTCGACACTCTTACTTATCGAAAGGACTACGCTTGATCCTTTATACTTGTGGGTCATCAAGGCTCTTTTCTGGCACTGTTGCCGGGCAGTGAAGCACTCTTGGTAAGTGGAAATTGGTAAGGAAAAATTATTACTACGTGTTGAAATTTATTGTCACTTGTTACTATGGAGAATCATCATTTGAGGGGTTTGTTCGGGGTATCTTCACCTCAACCGGAACCACAATTAGCTACCCCTCAACCTACTGCACCTACTAAAAACATTGGTTATGAAATTCCTTCCTGTATGATAGAACAACTGCTAGCTAATCCTTATGCAGGAGATGGAACCGAACATCCTGATATGCATTTGATATATGTGGATGAAATTTGTGGATTATTTAAGCTTGCAGGTTTATTCGGAGATGAAGCTAAGAAGAAGGTTGTCCCTTTATCTTTGAAGGGAAAAGCATTGACATGGTATAGGCTATGCGATGATATTGGATCTTGGAATTGGAATCGGTTGAAATTGGAATTTCAGCAAAAAAAAATATCCTATGCATCTAGTTCATCATGATCGGAATTATATATATAATTTTTGGCCTCGTGAAGGAGAAAGTATTGATCTAGCTTGGGGGAGGATGAAGTCAATGGTATATTCATGCCCCAATCATGAGCTCTGTAGAGAAATTATCATTCAGAATTTTTATGCTCGGCTTTCTCATGATGATCAATCCATGCTCGATACTTCTTGTACTAGTTCTTTTATGAAGAAAACTATTGAATTCAGGTGGGATCTTTTAGAAAGAATTAAATGCAACTCTGAAGATTGGGAACTCAATGAAGGTAAAGAGTTAGGTATTAAGCTTGAATTTGATTGTGTTAAATCTTTTATGAATACCGATGCTTTTCACAAGTTTAGCACTAAATACGGACTTGACTCTGAGATAGTAGCCTCTTTTTGTGAATCATTTGCTACTCATGTTGATCTCCCCAAAGAGAAGTGGTTTAAATATCATTCCCCCATTAAAGAAGAAATTAAAGAACCCGACATAGCTAAAGATGAAACTATTATTTACAATGTTGATCCAGTTGTGCCTACTGCTTATATTGAACAACCACCTTTCCCTATTAGGATAAAGGAACATGCTAAGGTTTCAACTGTGGTTCATAAAAGTAATATTAGAGCATCTAAACCCGCTGAACAAATTAAAGTAGAACCTAGTGTTACTATGGTTAAAGATCTCCTGGTATAAAATATTGATGGGCATGTTATTTACTTCTATGATGAAGCTGCTAGAATTGCCAAACCCGATGAAAAAGATAAACATAGACATGTTGTTGGCATGCATGTTGTCTCAGTTAAAATAGGAGATCATTGTTATCATGGTTTATGTGATTTAGGTGCTAGCGTGAGTGTTATTCCTTTTACCTTATACCAAGAAATTATGAATGACATAGCACCCGCTGAAATAGAAGACATAGATGTTACTATTAAACTTGCTAATAGAGACACCATCACACCTCTTGGGATTGTTAGGGATGTTGAAGTCTTGTGTGGGAAAATAAAATATCCTACTGATTTTCTAGTTCTTGGTTCCCCACTAGATGACTTCTGTCCCATTATCTTTGGTAGACCTTTCTTGAACACTGTCAATACTACTATAGATTGTCATAAACAAACTGTCAGTGTTAGCTTTGGTGATGAGTCTCATGAATTTATTTTTTTTCCAAGTTTAATAGACAACCTCATAAGAAAGAGTTACCTAGTAAATATGAAATAATTGGTCTTGCTTCTATTGGTGTGCCTCCTACTAATCCACTAGAACAATATTTGCTAGACCATGAAAATGATATGCATATGCACGAAAGAAATGAGATAGATAAAATTTTCTTTGAACAACGACCGCTGCTCAAACACAATTTGCCTATTGAAACTCTAGGAGGTCCTCCTCCACCTAAAGGTGATCCCGTGTTTGAATTAAAACAATTGCCTGACACTTTGAAATATGCTTATCTCAATGAGAAAAAGATATATCCTGTTATTATTAGTGCTAACCTTTCAGAGCATGAAGAAGAAAGACTATTAAAAATTATGAAGAAGCACCGTTCCGCTATTGGGTATACTATTGATGATCTTAAGGGCATTAGTCCCACTCTATGTCAGCACAAGATTAATATGGAACCAGATGTTAAACCCGTTGTTGATCATCAACGACGTTTGAATCCTAAGATGAAAGAAGTGGTAAGAACTGAAATATTAAAGCTTCTGGAAGTAGGTATAATCTATCCCATAGCTGATAGTAGATGGGTAAGCCCCGTTCATTGTGTCCCTAAGAAGGGAGGTATTACTGTAGTTCCTAATGATAAAAATGAACTCATTCCACAAAGAATTGTTACTGGCTATAGAATGGTAATTGATTTTAGAAAATTAAATAAAGCAACTAGAAAAGATCATTACCCTTTGCCTTTTATTGATCAAATGTTGGAAAGATTATCTAAGCACACACACTTTTCTTTTCTTGATGGATATTCTATTTTTTTCTCAAATACCTATTTCACAACCCGATCAAGAGAAAACCACTTTTACTTGCACATTTGGAACTTATGCTTATAGACGTATGCCTTTTGGTTTATGCAATGCACCTGCTACTTTTCAAAGATGTATGACTGCTATATTCTCTGATTTTTGTGAAAAGATTGTTGAGGTTTTCATGGATGATTTTTCTGTTTATGGAACTTCTTTTGATGATTGCGTGAGCAACCTTGATCGAGTTTTGCAGAGATGTGAGCAAACTAACCTTGTCTTGAATTGGGAGAAGTGCCACTTTATGGTTAATGAAGGTATTGTCTTAGGGCATAAAATTTCTGAACGAGGTATTGAGGTGGACCAAGCTAAAGTTGATGGAATTGAGAAAATGCCATGTACTAAAGATATTAAAGGTATTCGTAGTTTCCTTGGTCATGCTGGTTTCTATAGGAGGTTTATTAAAGACTTCTCTAAAATTTCTAGGCCTCTTACAAATCTTTTACAAAAGGATGTTCCATTTGTTTTTGATGATGATTGTGTAGAAGTCTTTGAAACACTTAAGAAAGCCTTAACTTCTGCACCTATTGTTCAACCACCTGATTGGAACTTGCCTTTTGAAATAATGTGTGATGCTAGTGATTATGCTATTGGTGCTGTTCTAGGACAAAGAGTTGATAAGAAATTAAATGTTATTCATTATGCTAGCAAGACTCTAGATAGTGCCCAGAGAAATTATGCTACTACTGAAAAAGAATTTTTAGCAGTTGTGTTTGCTTGTGATAAATTCAGATCTTACATTGTTGATTCTAAAGTTATTGTTCACACCGATCATGCTGCTATTAAATATCTTATGGAAAAGAAAGATGCTAAACCTAGACTCATTAGGTGGGTTCTCTTACTACACGAATTTGATTTACATATTACTAATTGAAAAGGAGCTGAGAACCCAGTGGCTGATAACTAATCTAGGTTAGAGAATATTCTTGATGACCCACCACCTATTGATGATAGCTTTCCTGATGAACAACTAGCTGCAATAAATGTTTCTCATAATACTCCTTGGTATGCTGACTATGCTAATTATATTGTTGCTAAATACATACCACCTAGTTTCACATACCAACAAAAGAAAAAAATTCTTTTATGATTTAAGACATTACTTTTGGGATGACCCACATCTTTATAAAGAAGGAGTAGATGGTATTATTAGATGTTGTGTACCTGAGCATGAACAGGAACAAATCTTACGGAAATGTCACTCCGAAGCTTATGGAGGGCATCATGCGGGAGATAGAACTGCTCATAAGGTATTGCAATCTGGTTTTTATTGGCCTACTCTTTTCAAGCATGTTCGTAAGTTTGTTTTATCTTGTGATGAATATCAAAGAGTTGGTAATATTGGTAAGCATCAAGAAATGCCTATGAATTATTCACTTGCTGTTGAACCATTTGATGTTTGGGGTTTTGATTATATTGGACCTTTTCCTTCCTCTAATGGGTATACACGTATTTTGGTTGCTGTTGATTACGTTACTAAGTGGGTAGAAGCTATTCCAACTAGTAGTGCTGATCATAACACTTCCATTAAAATGCTTAAAGAAGTTATTTTCCCGAGGTTTGGAGTCCCTAGATATTTAATGACTAATGGTGGTTCACATTTTATTCATGGTGCTTTCCGTAAAATGCTTGCTAAATATGATGTTAACCATAGAATTGCATCACCCTATCATCCTTAATCTAGTGGTCAAGTTGAACTTAGCAATAGAGAAATAAAACTAATATTACAAAAAACTGTTAATAGGTCCCGAAAGAATTGGTCTAAGAAATTGGATGATGCACTTTGGGCCTACAGAACAACATATAAAAATCCTATGGGTATGTCCCCTATAAAATGGTTTATGGAAAAGCTTGTCATTTGCCTCTAGAGTTAGAACACAAAGCATATTGGGCAATCAAAGAACTCAACTATGATTTTAAACTTGCCGGTGAAAAGAGTTTATTTGATATTAGCTCATTTGATGAATGGAGAACCCACGCTTATGAAAATGCCATGTTATTTAAAGAAAAAGTTAAAAGATGGCATGACAAAAGAACCAAAAGCAGGAATTCAAAGTTGGAGAATATTTTCTTTTGTACAACTCTCATTTTAGATTCTTTGCAGGAAAACTTCTCTCTAAATGGGAAGGACCATATATTATCGAGGAGGTTTATCGCTCTGGAGCCATCAAGATCAATAATGCCAAAGGCACTAATCCGAAGGTGGTCAATGGTCAAAGAATTAAACACTATATCTCAGGTACGCCTATCAATGTTGAAAGCAATATTATTCAAACCATGACACCAGGGGGACATATAAAAGAGACCTTCCGGAACTCCAGAATACTAAAAAAGAGGAGGTACGTGATACGGTAAGTAAACGGACTCCAAAAAATCCGCAAAATTATTTTCTGTCAGTTTTGGAATATTACAAAAATTAGGAAAATAAGAAATTACCAGGAAGGCAACCGAGGAGGGCACAAGACACCAGGGCACGCCTGGGCCCCCTAGCGCGCCCAGGTGGGTTGTGCCCACCTCAGGAACCTTCCCGACTCTGTTTTCCTCCTGTTTGCTTGTTTCCCAAGTTAAACAAATCTTTATATACTCCCCGAACGTATTGACCACCGTATCACAGAGAAATCTCCTGTTCTTCTTTCTTGCTGTTTTCTGGCAGATCTGAAAATATGTCATCTCAAGATTCGGAGGGTGAGAGCTATGTTGATGATTATATTTCAAACCCCAAGGTTCACGGAGATGTAGAACATTATGGTTGGACCACAGAGGAAGAAGGAGACTATGACCCGAAAGGGAAAGAAGAGACAAGCTCAGATGAAGATGAAGTTCCATTGCCCCAACCTGGGGACATGCATGTGGAATTCAAGAAGTCAAGTCTCCCTGATAAAGCAAAGAAACCTAAGATCCAGTTTATCCCTTTTCGTCTCTTGCAGGAAAACAAGCAGGAATTATGCAAAAAGATATTAAAGCTTGAGCAGGAGATCGATGACTTGAAGGAGAAAAATTCCATCCTCAAGCATAAGATGAGGAAGAATAAGCCCACTACTACTTCACCACCACCACCATCATCTTCTCCAACAAAAGAAACTTGAGTTCATCGTATGGGCATTCCCCTTGGCTTGTGCCAAGCTTGGGGGAGGTGCCCCGGTATCGTATCACCACCACAATCTTTGCTTTCATCTATTTTAGTTCGATCTTTAGTTATCCTATGATTTAGTTGAATAAAAGTTTAGTTCGATCCTTTCTTTTCGGGTGCTTGGTTAGTGATCTATCTATGTAATCGTGTGCGAGATATATAATAAAGAGTAGTTTGAGTTTTGTTTCTTTACTCTTTTGTTTCAATAAAAAGAAAGGAAAATAAATGAAAAAGATCATATGCTAATCTTATGGTAAGTAATGACATCACATAAGGAAAAGTACAAGTGGTAAAATTTGTTAAAGATTGACAAACATAGCATTGGTCAATGATGCAATTCATGAAAGAATTAATAAGGGAAGAGAAGATTCACATGCAAATACACTATCTTGGACATCTTTTATGATTGTGAGCCCCCATTAAATATTTTGTGTCAAAATAGTTGATGTTGGACAAGGAAGACAACATAATGATTTATGTTTGTTCATATTCACATAGAAGTTATATTGTCATAGATCCTTCAACATGTGGTGCTTGCTCAATATCTTTTCTAGCCAAAAATTCTGCACTAAGTAGAGATACTACTTGTGCATCCAAAAACCCTTAACCCAAAATCTTATTTTGAGAGTCCACCATACCTACCTATGGATTGAGTAAGATCCTTCAAGTAAGTTGTCATCGGTGCAATAAGGCAATAAAAATTGCTTCTAAATGTGTTGGATCATTTAGTGTAAGAGAAAATTGAGCGTTGTACGAACTTGTGATGGCAAAGTAATAAAAGCGACGGACTGCATAATAAAGGTTGCTATCATAAGGGGCAATATAATGTGATGTTCTTTTACATTAAGGGATTTGGCATACAAACAAATAAGCGCATGACAACCTCTGCTTCCCTCTGCGAAGGGCCTACCTTTTACTTTTATGCATTTACTTTTATGTAAGAGTCAAAGTATTCTGCCCTATTCCTTTTTATTTTCTCTTTTTGCAAGCATCATGTGGTGAGGAAAGATCTAGGCACATATATCCAGTTGGATATGAGTGGGCATGAGTTATTATTGTTGACATCACCCTTGAGGTGAATACGTTGGGAGGTGAAACTATAAGCCCCTATCTTTCTATGCGTCTGGTTGAAACTTTTTGTTCATGGGTATGCTGTGAGCGTTAGCAATCATAGAAGATTAAATGATGGTTGAGTATGTGGACTTGCCTAAAGGCTCCGATACGCGACCCTTCCTGAAAATATGATGAATTGTAGTTGCAAAGTTGACTGAGAACATAGTTTGTTGGTTTTCAATAAGGTTTATGCTTTATACTTCAGTGTTGTGATGAATTGTTACTTGTTCATGAGAAGTTATATGATAAAAGTTATTTTATAAAGTTTTATGTTAAAGTTCCTTGTTGTTATAATAATATGCATGATGCTTCCATGTCCATATTTTGTTTTTATCGACACCTCTCTCTAAGCATGTGGGCATGTTTTTCGATTTTGGTTTTTCGCTTGAGGACAAGCGAGGTCTAAGCTTGGGGGAGTTGATACGTCCATTTTGCATCATGTTTTCCTACTGTTATTTATAATGTTCTTATGCATAATAATGCTTTTGGGAGTAATTCAATGCCTTTTCTCTCATAATATGCAAGGTTTACACAAACAAAGAGAATACCGGCAACTAGAATTCTGGACCTGAAAAAGCTACGTCGGAGTTACCTATTCTGCACATCTCCAAATGAGATGAAAATTTACGGAGAATTTTTTTGCAATATATGAAAAATATTGGAGCAAATAACTACCGAACGAGGCCCACCAGGTGGGCACAACCCACCTGGTCGCGCCAGGCCCCCCAGGAGCGCCCTGGTGGGTTGTGCCCTCCTCGGCCCACCTCCGGTGCCCATCTTCTGGTATATATGTCATTTTGACCTAGAAAAAATCAAGGGGTAATTTTGGGACGAAACACCGCCGTCTCGAGGCGGAACTTGGGCAGGAGCACTTTTGCCCTCTGGCAAAGCAATTCCGCCAGGGGAACTTCCCTCTCGGAGGGGGAAATCATCGCCATCGTCATCACCAACAACTCTCCCATCTTTGGGAGGGCCATCTCCATCAACATCTTCAACAACATCATCTCCTCTCAAACCCTAGTTCATCTCTTGTGTTCAATCTTTGTACCGGAACCTTAGATTGGTACTTGTGGGTGACTAGTAGTGTTGATTACATCTTGTAGTTGATTACTATATGGTTTATTTGGTGGAAGATTATATGGTCAGATCCATTATGCTATTTAATTCCCCTCTGATCTTGAGCATGATTATTATTTCTGAGTAGTTACTTTTGTTCTTGAGGTCACGGGAGAAATCATGTTGCAAGTAATCATGTGAACTTGATATGTGTTCGATATTTTGATGATATGTATGTTGTGATTCCCTTAGTGATGTCATGTGAACGTCAACTACATGGCACTTCACCATATTTGGACCTAAGGGGATGCATTGTGGAGTAGTTATTAGATGATGGGTTGCTAGAGTGACAGAAGCTTAAACCCTAGTTTATGCGCTACTTCGTAAGGGACTGATTTGGATCCAAAAGTTTAATGCTATGGTTAGATTTTATCTTAATACTTTTCACGTAGTTGCGGATGCTTGCGAGGGGGTTAATCATAAGTAGGAGGTTTGTTCAAGTAAGAACAACACCTAAGCACCAGTCCACTGATACGTCTCCAACGTATCTATAATTTTTTATTGTTCCATGCTATTATATTATCTATTTTGGATGTTTTATATGCATTAATATGCTATTTTATATTATTTTTGGGACTAACTTATTAACCCAGAGCCCAGTGCCAGTTTCTGTTTTTTCCTATTTTTTGAGTTTTACAGAAAAGGAATATCAAACGGAGTCCAAACGGAATAAAACTTTACGATGATTTTTCTTGGACAAGAAGACACACGTAGGACTTGGAGAGGAAGTCAGAAGAGTCCCGAGGGCTCCACAAGCCCTCAGGGCGCGCCCTAGGGGGGCACGCCCCTGGTGATAACCCACAAGTATAGGGGATCGCAAAAGTTTTCGAGGGTAGAGTATTCAACCCAAATTTATTGATTCGACACAAGGGGAGCCAAAGAATATTTGCAAGTATTAGCAGCTGAGTTGTCAATTCAACCACACCTGGAGATTAATTATCTGTAGCAAAGTAAATGATAGTTTTGATAGTAGTAGCAATAGCAATAGTAACAGTAACAGTGATAGCAATGATTTTGTAGCAAGTGTAACAGTAATGATAGCAGTAGTAACCTAGCAAGAACAATATGAGAGAAATTCATAGGCATTGGATCGGTGAATTCGTTGGATGATATTCATCATATAACAATCATAACCTAGGGCGATACGGCACTAGCTCCAGTTCATAAATATAATGTAGGCATGTATTCCGTAAATAGTCATACATGCTTATGGAAAGAACTTGCATGACATCTTTTGTCCTACCCTCCCGTGGCAGCGGGGTCCTATTGGAAACTAAGGGATATTAAGGCCTCCTTTTAATAGAGAACCGGAACAAAGCATTAACACATAGTGAATACATGAACTCCTCAAACTACGGTCATCACCGGGAAGTGTCCCGACTATTGTCACTCCGGGGTTGCCGGATCCTAACACATAGTAGGTGACTATAACTTGCAAGATCAGATCTAGAACATAGATATAATGGTGATAACATAAACGGTTCAGATCTGAAATCATGGCACCCAGGCCCAAAGTGACAAGCATTAAGCATGGCAAAGTTATAGCAACATCAATCTCAGAACATAATGGATACTAGGGATCAAGCCCTAACAAAACTAACTCGATTACATGATGAATCTCATCCAACTCCTCACCGACCAGCAAGCCTACGAAGGAATTACTCACTCCCGGTGGGGAGCATCATGGAATTGGCGATGGAGAAGGGTTGGTGATGACGAAGATCGAAGATCCCCCTCTCCGGAGCCCCAAACGGACTCCAGATCTGGCCTCCCGATGAAGAACAGGAGGTGGCAGCGGCTCCATCTCGTGAAACACGATAATTCTTTCTCCCTGATTTTTTTCTCCAAATATGTGATTTTATAGTATCAGGGTTGAAGTCTGCGGGGCCACCAGGTGGGGACAACCCACCTGGGCGCGCCTGGAGGGGGGGCGCACCCTGGTGGGTTGTGCCCACCCAGGTGCCCCCCTCCGGTGGTTCTTGGCTCCAGAAATTCTTATTTATTGAATAAAAAATCCTCGCAAAGTTTCGTTCCAATCCGAGAACTTTTATTTCTACACAAAAACAACACCATGGTACTTCTGCTGAAAACAGTGTTAGTCCGGGTTAGTTTCATTCAAATCATGCAAATTAGAGTCCAAAACAAGAGGAAAAGCGTTAGGAAAAGTAGATACGACGGAGACGTATCAACTCCCCCAAGCTTAAACCTTTGCTTGTCCTCAAGCAATTCAGTTGATAAACTGAAAGTGAAAAAGAAAAACTTTTACGAACTCTTTTGCTCTTGTTTACATAAATAAGCTTAAGTAGCACCCAGGTTTTCAGCAAAGATTATAACTAACCATGTCGACAATAACTCTTAAAAATTATATTAACTCATAACAATGGCATAATCAACTAGCGAGCAATAATAAGGTATCTCAAACAATCAACACTTTGTCAAAGCAACCATGATATAATATGACAATAGTGGTATCTCGCTAGCCCTTTCTGAGACCGCAAAACATAAATGCAGAGCACCTCCAAAGTCCAAGCAGCGACTAAACATTGTAATTCATGGTAGAAAAGATCCAGTAAGGATGCACCCAACATTAGCTATACACAATGCATGAGGATGACAATAGTGCTCTCAGGTTCTGGCGCTTATTTGAGAAGGTGATGACACAACATAAAAGTAAATAGATAGTCCCTTCACAGAGGGAAGCAGTGATTTGCAGAGGTGCCAGAGCTCAAATTTTAAAACAGAGGTAATTGAAATTTTGAGAAATGCACCCTTCTTATTTACTTCGCGACCATTAGTTATCGGTATCTTCCATGCTAAACACATTAGTGGCGGTTCCCAAGCGATAAAAGTAAAGGTTTACTCCCCCTCCATCAATAATCACACTCCACGGCTTGTCCGAAACAACGGGTGCTGTCCATACCAACAACATTCTTGGGGGAGTTTTGTTTAATTATTTGCAATTTGAATTCGGGACTGGGAATCCCTATTACCGCCCCTCTCGTGCAAGGACGAGTGAATAAACACTCATCATGAGAATAACCCGCTTAGCATGGAAGATACTGACTACCTCCTGTCGCTCTATGAACAATCCAGGCACACAAAAAGGATATTTATTTGAAGTTTTTAGAGGTGGCACATGCAAATTTACTTAGGACGACAGGGTAATACCGCATATAGGTAGGTATGGTGGACTCATCTGGAATAACTTGGGTTTCAGGGTTTTGATGCACAAGCAGAATTCCCACTTAGTACAGGCGAAGGCTAGCAATTAGGTTGAGAAGCGGCCAGCTAGAGAGCAAAAACGGTCATGAGCATGCATTATGCATAAGTAACATTGAATACTAGCATGAGTAGGATATGAACACCATGAACATAAATATCATAGAGGCTATGTTGGTTTTGATTCAACTACATGCATGAACATGTGCCTAGTCAAGCCACTTGAACATTCAGAGGAGGATACCATATCATCATACTACATCACAATTATTTTAATGCAATGTTGACATCCAAGATAAATCATTATCCACTCCTAGCTACTTAAGCATGACATGAGAAACTATAATCTCTAAGGGTCATTGCAAACATGTTTGATCATAATGAGCTGAATCATGGATACTAGGTTAAACATATTTACAAAAACAGAACAAGTTGAGTTCATACCCGTTTCTCTCTGCCACAGCCAGTTCATCAAATATCGTCAATATTGCCTTTCACTTGCACGACCGAACGATATGAAAATAATAATAGTGCAAGAGTGCCGTGGACTAAGTTGGAATCTGCAAACATTTTATTCAAAAAGAAGAAAACAAGGTAATATGGGCTCTCTGTTAGATCAACAACAATGCATATGAGAGCCACTCAACATTTTCATCGTGGTCTTCTCCTTGGTACGACTCAATAAAAAGAAATTTAGAGAAACATACTGATTTTTTTTTGGAGTTTTTGGTTTTCTGAAAGAAAGGAAATTTAAGAAAGGAAAAACAAAAACGAGAAAAACTATTTACACGGGAGAGCTCCCAACAAGCAAAAAGAAGAACAAGGAAATCTTTTTGGGTTTTCTTTTTAAATACTACAGCTAGTTATACTAGAAGGAAGCAGGAAATATTTTTGTATTTTCTCAAAGTTTTTTTAACACACAAGAAGAAGGCGAGAAAAAAAATTAATCTAGCATGGATAATACAATGAAAAAGTGTGGACACCGACAACTGGAATGAAATGTATGAACATGAATGTAATGTCAGTGGAAATACGTACTCCCCCAAGCTTAGGCTTTTGGCCTAACTTGGTAATCTTCATCAGTAGCCTGCATAATGGTCGGAGTGATAGCTCACGGAGGCTCCAGGTGCAGATGTCTCAGCCCGCCGTGCAGCCACAACTGCCGCGTTATGTGCTCGGGCCTCGCTCTCAAGAACGTAATATCTTCCCTTGCTGTGAACATCAAAGAGAGCAGGTGCAGGCAAAAAGGTGTCCACGATGGACCTTTTATTAAACAACAGGTTATAAGTAAAATTATGGGGTTCACCACTAAGGATCTTATGACGTTTCATAGCATCAAAGTCAAGGTATTGCGTGGGTAAGATGGGGTCATAAGGCCAAGGTGAAACACCTAGCTCTCTTGCTAAGCGCGTGGCGTAAATCCCACCATAAAAATATCCACTACCAGCGTTGTGTTGCAATCTACGTGCCACTATCGCTCCAAGGTTATAACTTTTGTCACCGGTGAGAGCGGTGCGGATAAGGCTCAAGTCTGGGGCACAAAGTGTACTACAATCTTGTTTGCCTATAATGCATTTACGACAGTTGAAAGGGGAGGGCTAGACATCTAGGTGGCGCGCAGGCACGCGATGTGGAAGTACACAACGAGACATAGCAAAGGCTACGTCAACGTCGGAGAAAACTATTGGAGCGAGGAATCTGCAAGTGTCAACACAGGTTGCCCTCGATAAAGGATCCTGCAAGCAGAACCTGGCCCGCAATCTTGAAGGAAGGGGGGAAATTTCATAACACCGGGTGGATGTGATCACGAGAACCTAATGTTGGAGTTAGTAAAATTTTAACCCGAATAGAGGAGAGATCAGAGTCCCAGAGTAAAGGTCGAGGAGTAAAAGATCCTAATACCACCCAATTGGCGACGTGGGCCCATAAGCCACACAGCCAAGTTAGTAAATTAGTTTTGGACCACTAGACTCAACTTCAGCCAAGGAGTTGGAAAGGGGGGTTCCTACAGGCAGTCGGCTCTGATACCAACTTGTGACGCCCCTGGCTCAATCATGCACTATTCATACACGCAAATGCACACGATCAAGCCTAAGGACTCACGGGAAGATATCACAACACAACTCTAAACATAAATAAAATCATACAAGCTTTATATTACAAGCCAGGGGCCTCGAGGGCTCGAATACATAAGCTTGCGTACAAGCGTCAGCGGAAGCATTAGATATCTGAGTACAGATATAAAAGAAAGCACAGAAAGGCCCTTAGAAGGCGGGGCAAAAGAAAAACACTACGATCGAAAGGCGTAGGCCTCCTGCCTGGGACCCTCTGATCCTACTCCTGGTCGTCGGCAAGCTCGAAGTAATAACCACCCTCGGGATAGTAGTAGCGATCGTCGGCGGGGCAGCTGTCTCAGGGGCTCCGTCATCTGGTCACGACAAACTGATATGGGGGAAAAGAAAGCAAAGCAACCGTGAGTACTCAGAAGTACTCAGCAAGCAAGGATCTACACTACATATGCAACATTATCAAAGAAAGGCTGTATATGTGGACTGGGCTACAGAAATGCCAGAATAGAGAGGAAAGCCTAGTCCTATCGAAGACTAGCATCTTCAGCGGTCTTGCATCAATAGAAGGGAGTAGATTAGCACAGTATAAAGTAGTAGTATTAATAAGTCTCGACCTCACCCAGAGATCCTTTCTCGACTCCCTGCGAGAAAGCAATCCCAGAGCCATACAGTCATCAACCTCGTCCTGAGATCCCTTCTCGACTCCCTGCGAGAAGCAATCCCAGAGCCATAGTATCCAATTCTAGTTGTATCGATCGGGATACAACTCCGAGTGTCCGTTACCGTAGGACAGGCTATCGATAGATGTTTTCTTCCCTGCAGGGGTGCACCAACTTACCCACCACGCTCGCTTAACTCCGGCCGGACACACTTTTCTGGGTCATGCCCTACCTCGGCCAAACGACACACCGCAGCCCTACCTAGAGCTCAGCAGAGAGGTCCCCGCCGGTCTACATCCTAAGTGCAAGGGGGTCTTGGGCCATCGCCCCTCGCCCTCCGGGTCGTTGCGCGCATGGCTCAGATCCAAGCACCACCTCTGTCGTGAATGGCGCCAATCACTCCATGCCGCACTGCTGAACTGGATGTCTGACAGAGCTTTCGACTGATGCATACGATGCAGAACGCCCATACTATGCCCACGTGATGGTTAGTGCTATCGGGCCAGAGGCCCACTCGAATCAAATATCCAAATCGTTAGTACCTTGGGGGGTGCGGTAACGAGCAGAGACTCACGATCGATGTGACCCCGTCGCCCCGTCTCGAGGACTTGCGGCAAGGGCCAAGAATGCCCGGCCACGCCTCGTATTCATCACTCGGGCACCATCCAGGCAACCCGTCTTCACATCACACGCGGGTACCCCTCAGGGTCGACCCGCCTTTCCAAGTAACGGTGTAAAGTCCAAGTATCCATGTGTCCATAACATCAGGGGAATCTGAGGTATCACCCTCGTTGGATTCCTACTCGATGTATCCGTCAAGGTGAACTCGGAGGAATCACCCTCAATGGGTTCACACTTCAGGTGTTGTACGACGGCGTCGTTATCGGAAGTGGTGAACGAGGAATCACCCTTGATGACCACGACCGAATAGCTACTCGACAGAGTTAACGTTAGAAGTGCTACATGACGTATCACCCTCGGCACTCGATAGTAACGCTGCAGTGTCGTTACAACTAAGGGGGGGTGATGTGCGGTGCCGGGGTCTAGTCTTCAATCCCGTTGATCGGGTCTTCGAATAATCCAGCGGGGCAGTCGGTATAAGTGGGGTCACTGATAGGTCTCTACCCAGCCTATACTAAGCAGTTTAGGGTAAGCAGGTAAGGTATCCATAGCAGGTTACAATAAACAGGCTATGCATCAGAATAGGTAAAGCAGTAACAGCAGCAATTCTAATGCAAGCATGAGAGAGAAAGAATAGGCGATATCGGTATGCTCAAGGGGGGGGTGCTTGCCTGGTTGCTCGGCGGCAAGGGCAAGGTCGTCAATGGTGTCTTCGGTCTCCGGAGCTGCGGCGGTACCGGGAACTGCGTCGGGGTCTAATGAGAGAGAAGAGGGGGAGGAAACAGTAAATATAAAGCAGACAAGAGCATGACATGACAATATGCAGTGCTAGGGGTAGTCTAATGCAGTACTACACGTATCAGACGGAGCGGGAGAATATCTGACGATATTTCCCGGGTCTTTGGATTTATCGGACAGACGATCCAGAGAGGGAAGTTCCATGTTCGGATAGTTAGGGACGTGTGACGGATGAACGGACCACATATTCGGATTCGTCTCGAAATTCTGAGCAACTTTCATGTACAAAGTTTTTCGATCTGAGCTACGGTTTATTTTATATGATTTTCTAAAGATTTTATTAATTTCTGGAATTTATTTAATTATTTAAATCAACATTATCCAGAACAGTGATTGGTGACGTCAGCATGAGATAATGGTGAAGTCAGCAGTCAACAGCCGGCTGAACAGAGTCAAACCTGACATGTGGGGCCCACATGTCAGCCTCTGTTAGTTCATTAGGATTAATTGAACTAATTACTGATTAATTAGGGGGGTGGGTCCCAGTTGTCAGTGACTAGATAGAGTTAACTAAAACATGTTTTAATTAAAAGTGGTTAATTAGTCTAATTACAGAAAGGGGGCCCACATGTCAGTGGCCGTAGCTGCCACATCAACGCAGTTGACTTGGTCAACTGGTCAACAGGGCCCCCTGGGCCCACGGGTCAGTGTCCCAAGGGGGTGGCCCAGGTCGGCCACGTAGGCGTCGACCGGCGACTCGCCGCCGGCGACCAAAACGACGGCGGCGTGCATTGGAGGGGGTCGGATTTCGTCTATGGTGGTCCATTCGACGCGGGGGCGGGCTCATTCGATCGGGTGTTCAACGCCACGTCTAACCGTGGCGGTGCCGTGGCCGGGGATGCGGTGTGGCGTCGGCGGCGAGCTCGCGGGCGGCGTCGGAGTTCGGGGGCCGGCGGAACCAGCGAAGCGCGGCGCCAGCGTTCGAGCTAGCTAGCTAGGTAGCGGCAGTAGCACTCCAGAAGCTCGCCAGAGCCACTGGCTCGAGCCGTAGGGGCTCAGGAGCGCGCTAATGGCAGCGGCGGCGGCGGTCAGAGCACGGCACCGCAGCGGCACGCCTACGGGCTACGGGAGACGGCGCAAATGGAGGGGAGAGGAGGGCGATCTCACCGTGCGGCGCAAGGTGGCCCGTGGAAGATTAGGAGCGCAGAGGGAGGCCGTGGTCGCCGGAACTTGCCGGAGATGCCGAAGGGAAACGGTGGCTTGATTCCGATGAAGGAGGCGTCCTTGGCTCGGGATCGTTGGCGTAGTCGAAGCAGCAGTCGCTGGTGAGCCTCCTGGACGCGGTCCTAGGCGACGAGGAGCATGGTGGTCGCGTGCTTCACGGTGCCGTGGTCATGGCGGCGCTCGACCGAGGGGGAAAAGCAGAGAGGGAGCACGGGGAGTGAGAGAGGGGAGGCCAGGGGGGCGCGGGAGATGCTGTTTATCCTCCCCGGTGAGGCGAGGCCGCTGTCGACCGCTCGGAGAGGGGCCAGAGGGGGTCGGGTACGCGCGCGCTAGCTGTTCGACAGCGCGCCTGCGGCGTCAGGAGGTAGGGGGAGGGGTGGGGCTAGTTGGGCTGGGCCGCCACTATGCACTTGCGGTCCAGGCACAGTGGACTTCTTCTCCCTTTCTCTAATTTCCTTTTTCTTTTCTGTTTTGTTTGCCTTTTGTCTTTTGTTTTTATTTCAAATGACTTTTGTAAAATATGAGACTGGTCCAACTATTAACAGTGCAAAATTAGTCACTGCTAGAAATTGGTTTGGTGTCCATATCTTTTTGTTTGGACTTTTTTAATTGAAAAAGGATTAAATAGTGCTGTTTTGTTGCTGTTAGAGTCACTTAACTAATTTAGTGAATATTGGTTATGATTTTAGAATTGTCTGTGGAATATTTGCCATTTAATGAACATTTTAGTTTTTGGGTTTGGACAACTTTTATTTTCACTTTCAGTTTGAATTTCCATTTTAATTTGAATTTGAAAAGAGATATGATACTAATGATGATTAAGCACTGTTGATCAAGATGACATGGCATAATCAAAAGGGTGATCACTGTAGCTTAATACATGGGGTGTTACAAATCTCCTCCACTAACAAGAATTCTCTTCCCGAGAATTAAGAGGTAGAAGGGAAAAGTTCGGGGTATTCCGCTCGAAGTTTATCCTCGCGTTCCCAAGTGGCTTCATCTTCCGTATGATTTGACCACTGCACTTTGAGGAACTTGGTAACCTTCTGACGGGTTTGACATTCAGATTCATCGAGGATGCGGATCGGATGTTCCTTATATGAAAGATCATCATGCAATTCGAGCATTTCGTGATCCACAGCTCGGTGCGGAGATTCCTTGAAGCATTTACGAAGTTGCGACACATGGAAGACATCGTGGATATGAGAGAATTGCGGCGGCAACTCCAATTTATATGCTACCTGACCATGTCTTGCAATAATGCGAAAAGGACCAATGTAGCTTGGAGCTAACTTGCCCTTGATTCCAAAACGGTGAGTGCCCTTCATAGGAGTGACACGCAGATAAGCTTGGTCACCAGGTTGATAAGTCA
This sequence comes from Thinopyrum elongatum, assembly GCA_011799875.1. Classification (NCBI taxonomy): domain Eukaryota; kingdom Viridiplantae; phylum Streptophyta; class Magnoliopsida; order Poales; family Poaceae; genus Thinopyrum; species Thinopyrum elongatum. The sequence goes on along the minus strand of CM022300.1, from coordinate 60,268,965 downwards.
AACCCCATCGTTTGCGATCATAGTTGCTCTTCTGGCGGTCCTGAGCCGCCTTGAGATTTTCTCGAACAATACAAACTTGCTCTTCGGCGTGTTGAATAATATCCGGACCCACGAGCGTTCGTTCCCCGGTTTCTGACCAATTCAGAGGGGTTCGACACTTATGTCCATATAGTACTTCGAAGGGGGCCATTTTCAAGCTGGCTTGATAGTTGTTGTTATAAGAGAACTCGGCATACGGGAGAGATTCTTCCCACTTCTTACCGAACGATATAACACAAGCCCGAAGCATGTCTTCAAGCACTTGATTTACTCATTCGACTTGGCCTTGGGACTGGGGGTGATAAGTTGAACTCCAGGTAATATGAGTTCCCATAGCTTCTTGGAAACTTTCCCAGAACTTGGAAGTGAAAAGGCCGCCACGGTCCGAACTAATCTCCTTCGGAATACCGTGTAGTGAAACAATTCTGGAGATATACAACTCTGCTAACTGACTAGCAGTGATAGTTTCCTTGACGGGCAGAAAGTGTGCAACTTTAGAGAGTTGTTCAACGACGACAAGAATAGCATCGTGTCCCTTCTGTGACCTGGGAAGGCCAGTAATGAAATCCATCTGAACCTTATCCCATTTCCATAAAGGAATAGGAAGCGGTTGCAGAATTCCAGCAGGCTTCTGATGATCTGCTTTAACGCGACGGCAAACATCACATTCAGCAACATAACAAGCAATGTCCTGCTTCATTTTAGACCACCAGTACCTTTGACGAAGATCACGATACATCTTGGTGCTACCCGAATGAATAGACAGCGGGGTATCATGTGCCTCCTTCATGACTTTGTCAGTCATAAGCTCGAAACGAGGTATGACAATGCGGTTTCTGAAATACAAGGTTCCATCTTCAGACAGCGAGAAATCCCTGTACTTTTCAAGGTGAAGATTTTTCTTCATCAGATCAACTTCAGCATCTTTAGTTTGCGCATTCTTAACAGCTTTCTCTAGATCTGGTTGTATCACCAGGTTATTAAGAGAACCCTGTGGAACAATATGCAGATTCAGCTTGCGCAGTTCTTCAAAAAGACAAGGTTGAGCTCGCCTAACCATGAGGTTGTCGCAATAGGACTTGCGGCTTAAGGCATCAGCCATCACGTTAGCCTTGCCAGGGGTATAGGAAATACCCAAATCATAGTCCGCAATGGCCTCCATCCATCTTTGCTGACGGAGGTTTAGAGATGGCTGAGTGAACAAGTACTTTAGACTTTTATGATCCGTGTATATCTCGCAACGATTACCGAGAAGGTAATGTCGCCACAACTACAGTGAATAGATGACAGCAGCTAGTCCTAGATCATGTACCGGATAATTCTCTTCATGTGGGCGCAACTGACGAGAGCCATAAGCAATCACTTTACGCTCTTGCATTAGGACACAGCCTAATCCTTCACGGGATGCGTCGCAATAAATCACGAAGTCTTTGCGAGAATCTGGTGGAGCAAGTACTGGGGCAGATGTTAGCTTGTCCTTGAGTGTTTGAAAACTATCTTGACATTTGTCTGTCCATTCAAACTTAACGCCCTTGTGAAGCAGATCAGTCAAAGGCTTAGCAATCTTAGAAAAAATCTCAACAAACCAACGGCAATAGCTTGCAAGGCCGAGAAAACTTCTCACTTGCTTGACGTTCTTCGGAGGAGTCCAATCAAGAATAGCCTGAACTCGTTCTGGGTTAACGGCAATGCCATCTTTGGAAATCACATGGCCGAGGTATGTCACTTCAGACAACCAGAATTCACATTTGGAGTATTTGGCATACAACTGGTGTTCTCGGAGCCTTTCCAGTACAAGACGGAGGTGTTCGGCATGTTCTTCCTTATTCTTCGAATAGACCAGAATATCATCCAGATATACCACGACGAACTTGTCGAGATAATCCATGAAGATGTAATTCATCAGACGGGAGAATGTGGCTGGAGCATTGGTTAAGCCAAAAGACATTACAGTGTACTCATAAGAGCCATAGCGAGTAACAAATGCAGTCTTGGGAATATCCTCTTCGCGGACACGGATTTGATGATAACCCAACCTCAAATCAAGTTTAGAGAATACCGATGATCCAGCAAGTTGATCATACAAATCATTGATCCGAGGAAGCGGATATTTATTCTGAATTGTGGCTTGGTTAATGGGCCGATAATCCTGAACCAATCGGTTAGTTCCATCCTTCTTCTTAACGAAGAGTGAAGGTGCTCCCCAAGCAGAGGAACTGGGGCGGATGAAACCTTTCTTAAGTGACGTGTCGATTTCTTCCTTAAGCTCGAGAAGATGATGCAGAGGCATCTTATAAGGACGATTCGCAATAGGGGTAGTACCAAGCTTCAAGTCGATGACGAACTCGACAGCTCTAGCAGGGGGTATTCCTGAAAGTTCTTCTGGAAGACATCTTGAAAATCATGAACAACTGGAACGTTCTCGATGCCTTCAAGAGGTGAAGCATTCAATGCATTCAGAACATAAAGCTGAGCTTCGGCGTCCTAAACTGTTCGAGCTGAGTATCTGACTGTCTGGCCAGAAGGGTGTGTGAGGCGGACTGTTTCAGTGGCACAGTCAATCAAAGCTTTATGAGGCTTCAACCAGTCCATACCCAGAATAATGTCTATGTTGGAGGTCTTGAGAGCAATGAGAGAAATGGGGAACATCAATCCTCCGATCACAATGTGGTTACCGTGGCTTACCGTGGTAGTTTGCCAATTAGCCCCAGGTGACTGGATTACTAATGGAGTGGACATCTCCTCGAAAAGTATATCATGGCTTCGCGCAAAACTTTCAGACATGAAGGAGTGCGATGCTCCAGAATCAAAGAGGACTGAAGCTGGGATTGAATTCACTAGAAGGGTGCCCATCACAATTTTGGGGTCCTGTCGAGCTTCTTCAATGTTGACTTGGTTGACATGAACACGCTGATTAGCAGGTGGTCTGGTTTCAATGTTCCTAGAAGGATGTTTTCGACGGCTCTTCCTGCAACCAGCAGAAGGACGTGATGCGTGTTGAGGCTGACTCTGACGACAGTTGATAGTACGGTGCCCTGGCTGTCCACACTGGTGGCACAAACCATCATTATGGGGAGAAACACCAACATTGGGCTGTCCACTTGCAATGTTCAGTTGTCTTGGTGGTGGAGGCAGACGAGGTGTAGCATAAGATGGCCTGGGTATAGGGGCAGGTCGGTGATGAACATTGTGCGGAATCCACACTTGACGTTTCTGAACAGGCTGACCCGAGGATGAGCCAACATCATGAGTGCGCTTGAGCGACTCCTGGTACTTAGTCAGAGCAGTTTCAACTTGGAAAGATTGGCTGACAAGCATTGCGAAGTCTATGCAATCATGGACAGCAAGTGCAAGATTTATATCAGTACGCAGTCCTTCACGGAATTTCTCCTGCTTGCATGCGTCAGTGCAGACGTCATCTTCAGCATAGCGGGACAATTTAAGAAATTTCCTCTGATATTCATCCACAGTCATTGTGCCCTGTGTAAGTTTGCGGAATTTCTGCTTCTTCTGGTCCATCAAACCTTGAGGAACGTACCGTGCACGAAAGGCTGACTAAAATTCCTGCCAAGTGGTTACAGTTTCTGCAGGCAACATACCCTTGTGGCTTTCCCACCATTAAGCAGCTGGACCCTTTAAGTGGAATGTCGCAAAGGTGACGTAACTGTCAGGGGCAACATTAGCTGACTCCATCTCAAACAGGATGTTACAAAGCCAATCATCAGCATCCATAGGATTGGTGGAGTTGTGGAGAACGGATGGATTGAGGCGCACAAATTCTGGCAGAGTTATTGGAGCATTCTGCTGCTGAGCATTCTGAGTTGGGAATTGAGCCAATACTCAGGTCATAAACTGATGGTTAAGCTCAAACTGCTAACGGTTGAGTTCAAACTGCTGCATCATTGCGGCAATATAGGGTGGAGGTGGAGGATTGTCAGCCATCCTGCCAAATCAACAGGGGCAGTTTAGCAAGAAAAACTGCAGGTGTATGGAATGATTCATGAAGTAACACGCACAACAGAAGGAAGTGCAATAGATACTTCATCATATTCGCACTAGACATTCAAAGCCACACATAGCCTTGGTTAGTATCCGGCATTATGACAGTTCAAAGGGGAGGGCTAGACATCTAGGCGGCGCGCAGGCACGCGATGTGGAAGTACACAACGAGACATAGCAAAGGCTACGTCAACGTCGGAGAAAACTGTTGGAGCGAGGAATCTGCAAGTGTCAACACAGGTTGCCCTCGACAAAGGATCCTGCAAGCAGAACCTGGCCCGCAATCTTGAAGGAAGGGGGGAAATTTCAGAACACCGGGTGGATGTGATCACGAGAACCTAATGTTGGAGTTAGTAAAATTTTAACCCGAATAGAGGAGAGATCAGAGTCCTAGAGTAAAGGTCGAGGAGTAAAAGATCCTAATACCACCCAATTGGCGACGTGGGCCCGTAAGCCCCACAGCCAAGTTAGTAAATTAGTTTTGGGCCACTAGACTCAACTTCGGCCAAGGAGTTGGAAAGGGGGGTTCCTACAGGCAGTCGGCTCTGATACCAACTTGTGACGCCCCCGGCTTAATCGTGCACTATTCATACACGCAAATGCACACGATCAAGCCTAAGGACTCACGGGAAGATATCACAACACAACTCTAAACATAAATAAAATCATACAAGCTTTATATTACAAGCCAGGGGCCTCGAGAGCTCGAATACATAAGCTTGCGTACAAGCGTCAGCGGAAGCATCAGATATCTGAGTACAGATATAAAAGAAAGCACAGAAAGGCCCTTAGAAGGCGGAGCAAAAGAAAAACACTACGATCGAGAGGCGCAGGCCTCCTGCCTGGGACCCTCCAATCCTACTCCTGGTCGTCGGCAAGCTCGAAGTAATAACCACCCTCGGGGTAGTAGTAGCGATCGTCGGCGGGGCAGCTGTCTCAGGGGCTCCGTCATCTGGTCACGACAAACTGATATGGGGGAAAAGAAAGCAAAGCAACAGTGAGTACTCAGAAGTACTCAGCAAGCAAGGATCTACACTACATATGCAACATTATCAAAGGAAGGCTGTATATGTGGATTGGGCTACAGAAATGCCAGAATAGAGAGGAAAGCCTAGTCCTATCGAAGACTAGCATCTTCAGCGGTCTTGCATCAATAGAAGGGAGTAGATCAGCATAGTATAAAGTAGTAGTATTAGTAAGTCTCGACCTCACCCAGAGATCCTTTCTCGACTCCCTGCGAGAAAGCAATCCCAGAGCCATACAGTCATCAACCTCGTCCTGAGATCCCTTCTCGACTCCCTGCGAGAAGCAATCCCAGAGCCATAGTATCCAATTCTAGTTGTATCGATCGGGATACAACTCCGAGTGTCCGTTACCGTAGGACAGGCTATCGATAGATGTTTTCTTCCCTGCAGGGGTGCACCAACTTACCCACCACGCTCGCTTAACTCCGGCCGGACACACTTTTCCGGGTCATGCCCTACCTCAGCCAAACGACACACCGCAGCCCTACCTAGAGCTCAGCAGAGAGGTCCCCACCGGTCTACATCCTAAGTGCAAGGGGGTCTTGGGCCATCGCCCCTCGCCCTCCGGGTCGTTGCGCGCATGGCTCAGATCCAAGCACCACCTCTGTCGTGAATGGCGCCAATCACTCCATGCCGCACTGCTGAACCGGACGTCTGACAGATCTTTCGGCTGATGCATACGATGCAGAACGCCCATACTATACCCACGTGATGGTTAGTGCTATCGGGCCATAGGCCCACTCGAATCAAATATCCAAATCGTTAGTACCTTGGGGGGTGCGGTAACGAGCAGAGACTCACGATCGATGTGACCCGTCGCCCCGTCTCGAGGACTTGCGGCAAGGGCCAAGAATGCCCGACCACGCCTCGTATTCATCACTCGGGCACCATCCAGGCAACCCGTCTTCACATCACACTCGGGTACCCCTCAGGGTCGACCCGCCTTTCCTAGTAACGGTGTAAAGTCTAAGTATCTGTGTGTCCATAACATCAGGGGAATTCGAGGTATCACCCTCATTGGATTCCTACTCGATGTATCCGTCAAGGTGAACTCGGAGGAATCACCCTCAATGGGTTCACACTTGAGGTGTTGTACGACGGCGTCGTTATCGGAAGTGGTGAAGGAGGAATCACCCTCGATGACCACGACCGAATAGCTACTCTACAGAGTTAACGTTAGAAGTGCTACACGAGGTATCACCCTCGGCACTCGATAGTAACGCTGCAGTGTCGTTACAACTAAGGGGGGTGATGTGCGGTGCCGGGGTCTAGTCTTCAATCCCGTTGATCGGGTCTTCGGATAATCCAGCGGGGCAGTCGGCATAAGTGGGGTCACTGATAGGTCTCTACCCAGCCTATACTAAGCAGTTTAGGGTAAGCAGGTAAGGTATCAATAGCAGGTTACAATAAACAGGCTATGCATCAGAATAGGTAAAGCAGTAACAGCAGCAATTCTAATGCAAGCATGAGAGAGAAAGAATAGGCGATATCGGTATGCTCAAGGAGGGGTGCTTGCCTGGTTGCTCGGCAGCAAGGGCAAGGTCGTCAATGGTGTCTTCGGTCTCCGAAGCTGCGGCGGTATCGGGAACTGCGTCGGGGTCTAACGAGAGAGAAGAGGGGGAGGAAACAGTAAATATAAAGCAGACAAGAGCATGACATGACAATATGCAGTGCTAGGGGTAGTCTAACGCAGTACTACATGTATCAGACGGAGCAGGAGAATATCTGACGATATTTCCCGGGTCTTTGGATTTATCGGACAGACGATCCGGAGAGGGAAGTTCCATGTTCGGATAGTTAGGGACATGTGACGGACGAACGGACCGCATATTCGGATTCGTCTCGAAATTCTGAGCAACTTTCATGTACAAAGTTTTTCGATCTGAGCTACGGTTTATTTTATATGATTTTCTAAATATTTTATTAATTTCTAGAATTTATTTAATTATTTAAATCAACATTATCCAGAACAGTGATTGGTGATGTCAGCATGACATAATGGTGACGTCAGCAGTCAACAGCCGGCTGACCAGAGTCAAACCTGACATGTGGGGCCCACATGTCAACCTCTGTTAGTTTATTAGGATTAATTGAACTAATTACTGATTAATTAGGGGGGTGGGTCCCAGTTGTCAGTGACTAGATAGAGTTAACTAAAACATGTTTTAATTAAAAGTGGTTAATTAGTCTAATTACAGAAAGGGGGCCCACATGTTAGTGGCCGTAGCTGCCACGTCAACGCAGTTGACTTGGTCAACTGGTCAATGGGGCCCCCTGGGCCCACGGGTCAGTGTCCCAAGGGGGTGGCCCAGGTCGGCCACGTCGGCGTCGACCGGCGACTCGCCGCCGGCGACCAAAATGACGGCGGTGCGCACTGGAGGGGGTCGGATTTCGTCTACGGTGGTCCATTCGACGCGGGGATGGGCTCATTCGATTGGGCGTTCAACGCCGCGTCTAACCGTGGCGGTGCCGTGGCCGGGGATGCGGTGTGGCGTCGGCGGCGAGCTCGCGGGCAGCGTCGGAGTTCGGGGGCCTGCGGAACCAGCGAAGCGCGGCGCCAGCGTTCGAGCTAGCTAGCTAGGTAGCGGCAGTAGCACTCCAGAAGCTCGCCAGAGCCACTGGCTCGAGCCGTAGGGGCTCGGGAGCGCGCTAATGGCAGCGGCGGTGGCGGTCAGAGCATGGCACCGCAGCGGCACGCCTACGGGCTATGGGAGACGGCGCAAATGGAGGGGAGAGGAGGGCGATCTCACCGTGCGGCGCAAGGTGGCCCGTGGAAGATTAGGAGCGCAGAGGGAGGCTGTGGTCGCCGGAACTTGCCGGAGATGCCGAAGGGAAACGGTGGCTTGATTCCGACGAAGGAGGCGTCCTTGGCTCGGGATCGTTGGCGTAGTCGAAGCAGCAGTCGCCGGTGAGCCTCCTGGACAGGGTCCTAGGCGACGAGGAGCATGGTGGTCGCGAGCTTCACGGTGCCGCAGTCATGGCGGCGCTCGGGCGAGGGGGAAAAGCAGAGAGGGAGCACGGGGAGTGAGAGAGGGGAGGCCAGGGGGGCGCGGGAGATGCTCTTTATCCTCCCCGGCGAGGCGAGGCCGCTGTCGACCGCTCGGAGAGGGGCCAGGGGGCCGGGCGCGCGCGCGCTAGCTGTTCGACAGCGCGCCTGCGGCGTCAGGAGGTAGGGGGAGGGGTTGGGCTAGTTGGGCTGGGCTGCCACTGTGCACTTGCGGTCCGGGCAAAGTGGGCTTCTTCTCCCTTTCTCTAATTTCCTTTTTTTTCTGTTTTTTTGCCTTTTGTCTTTTGTTTTTATTTCAAATGACTTTTGTAAAATATGAGACTGGTCCAACTATTAACAGTGCAAAATTAGTCACTGCTAGAAATTGGTTTGGTGTCCATATCTTTTTGTTTGGATTTTTTTTAATTGAAAAAGGATTAAATAGTGTTGTTTTGTTGCTGTTAGAGTCACTTAACTAATTTAGTGAATTTTGGTTATGATTTTAGAATTGTCTGTGGAATATTTGCCATTTAATGAACATTTTAGTTTCTGGGTTTGGACAACTTTTATTTTCACTTTCAGTTTGAATTTCCATTTTAATTTGAATTTGAAAATAGATATGATACTAATGATGATTAAGCACTGTTGATCAAGATGACATGGCATAATCAAAAGGGTGATCACTGTAGCCTGTAGCTTAATACATGGGGTGTTACATGCTACTAGAAGATCCCTCCGAGGACCTCCGCCTCGAAGAACTCCTTCCAAAGAGGTTTATCATATTCGCGTACAATTTTCTGAAAATTTTTGGGTCACAAATTTTTATCAACAAAACTTAACAAGATTGATAGCAACTTCTCATATAGATGCATAGAGGCCATATCAAGCATTCAAACTACTTAGAACTCTAAGAATTCAACATGCAAGCTCATCTACAGCAGCACCAAGAGTCACTAATTATTCTAAATATAAACCACTAAAGCAAAAAACTAATTGGACCAATGGAGGAGGCACATACCAAGCAACAATCCCCCAAAACAGTTTCGGAAATGGAGCTTCGAGCAAAGAAATCGAAATCCGTGGGTTTGAGAGCAAGAACACGAGAGAGAGAGAGAGAGAGCAATGGTGATTTTTTTCTGGAGGTAGGTGATGATATGGAGTGAAGGGATAAGTGAGGGGGCCCACGTGGGGACAGCAACCCACCAGGGCGCGCCTGGGGGTGCTGGCACGCCCAGGTGGGTTGTGCCCACCTGGAGCACCTCCCTCTGATGTTATTTCACTAAAAATTCTTAAATATTCAGAAAAAAATCGTATTAAATTTTCAGAGCATTCTGAGAACTTTTATTTTTGGGTCATTTTTTATCGCACGAAAAAACTCAGGAAACAGGCAAGGCATGGCATTTTATTTTATTTAACTAATAAAAACATAAAACAAAAGGTAGGGACAGAAGGTAGTGCTCACTAAATTCATCAACTTCATACCTCTCAAAAATGATTTATTAATAAGGTTGATCAAGTCTTATTAACAACCACTTTCGATTAGCATGAAACTGAAGAACTTTCATAAAACACTAAGTTACCTCAATGGGAATATGGATGTCCCCAACAATAAGCATTTCATATTTCTTTTTGGCAGTAGGTAGAGGTAGTTCAAAACTTCCAATAGTGATTGTCGGAGATTTTTCAATAACATTAATACCATTCACTTCGAATTGTTTCTTCGGAAAGTGCACCGTATGCTCATTACCATTGATATGAAAAGTGACCTTGCTTTTATTGCAATCAATAACAGCCCCTGCAGTATTCAAGAAGGGTCTACCGAGGATAATCGACATGTTGTCATCCTCGGGCATCTCAAGTATAACAAAGTCAGTCAAGATAGTAACATTAGCAACAACAACGGGCACATCCTCACAAATACCGATAGGTATGGCAGTTGATTTATCAACCATTTGCAAAGATATTTCAGTAGGTGTGAGTTTATTCAAATCAAGTCTTTTATATAAAGAGAAAGGCATAACACTAACACCAGCTCCTAAATCACATAAAGCAGTTTTCACATAATTTCTTTTGATGGAGCAAGGTATAGTTGGTATTCCCGGATCTCCAAGTTTTTTAGGTACTCCATCCTTAAAAGTATAATTAGCAAGCATGGTGGAAATTTCAGCTTTAGGTATTTTTCTCTTATTGGTGATGATGTCTTTCATGTACTTTGCATAAGGAGGAATTTTTAAGATATCAGTCAAGCGAGTACGCAAAAAGACTGGCCTCAGCATTTCAGCAAAGCGTTCAAATTCTTCATCATCTTTCTTTTTGGTTGACTTAGATGGAAAGGGCATAGGTTTTTGAACCCACGGTTCTCTTTCCTTACCGTGTTTTCTAGCAACAGAGTCTCTTTTATCATACCTTTTATTCTTGGTTTGTGGGTTATCAAGATCAGCTGTTGGTTCTATCTCAGCATCATTATCTGGTTCTTTATTATTTGTTTGAGTGGCTTCATGAACCTCATCATTGTATTTTTCATTATCAGAAGGTGGGTGTTCACTACCAGATTGAGTTTCAGGATCAGAGATAGAGACTTCATTATCATTATCAGGAGGTTTTTCAACTTCAGGTTCACTAGAGGCATGCAAAGTCCTATCATTTTTCTTCTTCTTTTTCTTTTTAGAAGGACTAGGTACATTAGTGTCAACTCTTTGAGAGTCTTGTTCAATTCTTTTTGGGTGTCCGTCAGAATAAAGTGGTTCTTGAGTCATTCTACCTCCTCTAGTAATTACTCTAACATCATGATCATTGATATTATTATTCATTTCATCTAGCAACTCTCTTTGAGATTTAGCAACTTGTTCTAATTGAGTTTGAACCATAGAAGCATGTTTTCCCACACCTCTAACATCATTTGAGATTCTAAATAACAAGTCACTCAAGCGAGCAATCATATCAGAATTGTATTTCAATTGTTTCATAACATTTGCATTGAAGTGATCTTGCTTTCTAATGTAATTATCAAACTCATAAAGGCATTGACTAGGATGTTTATTATAAGGAATATCACCTTCATTGAACTTTAGTAAATAATTTACCTCTACCACCTTAGGTGGTGGTGGTGTTTCAAGCCCATGTATTTCTTCGTTAGGTGGTAAATTTTTAACATCCTCTGCTTTAATACCTTTTTCCTTCATGGATTTCTTTGCCTCTTGCATATCTTCAGGACTGAGATATAAGATACCCCTCTTCTTCGGAGTAGGTTTGAGTGGTGGTTCGGGAAGAGTCCAATCATCATAATTTTTCAACATGTTATTCAATAATTCTTCAGCTTGTTCAACAGTTCGCTCCCAGAAAACACAACCAGCACAACTATCTAGGAAATCCCTAGAAGCATCAGTTAGTCCATTATAGAAGATATCAAGTATTTCATTTTTCTTAAGAGGATGATCAGGCAAAGCATTAAGCAATTGGAGAAGCCTCCCCCAAGCTTGTGGGAGACTCTCTTCTTCAATTTGTGTAAAGTTAAATATTTCCTGTAAAGCAGCTTGTTTCTTATGAGCAGGAAAATATTTTTCAGAGAAGTAATAAATCATATCCTGGGGACTATGCACACAACCAAGAGCAAGAGTATTGTACCAAGCCTTAGCATCACCCTTTAATGAGAACGGAAATAATTTGAGAATATAATAGTAGCAAATTTTCTCATCATGAGCAAATAGGGTGGCTATGTCATTTAACTTAGTAAGATGTACCACAACAGTTTCAGTTTCATAACCATGGAAAGGATCAGATTCAACCAAAGTAATTAACTCTGGGTCGACAGAGAATTCATAATCCTTATCATCAACAAAGATAGGTGAAGTAGCAAACTTAGGATCACATTTCATTCTAGCATTCAAAGTCTTTTCTTTATACTTGCATAATAATTTTTCCAGATCATCTCTATCCTTACAAGCAAGAATGTCTCTAGTTGTCTCCTCATCCATAACATAACCGTCCGGTACTTTTTGCAATTCATATCTAGGAGAACTAGGTCTAATAGGTGTTTCAAGATTTTCAGTTTCAAGCTCTTCATCAGTTTCAACAATTTCATCAGTTTCAGCATTCTCAAAAGCTTTAGTTCTAGCAAGTTGTTCATCAAGAAATTCACCTAGTGGCACATTATCACCAAGCAAGGTACTAGCATCATCATGAGTAGCATTCATAGCAGAAGTAGCATCATCAATAACTTGCGACATATCAGAATTGATAGCATGTGGTGGTGTTGCAAGTCTACTTATAACAGAAGGTGAATCTAAAGCGGAGCTGGATGGCAGTTCCTTACCTCCCCTCGTCTTAGAGGGAAAAATCTTAGTCTTAGCATCCTTCAGATTCTTCATAGTGATAATTTGATAATAATCCCAAGTGACTCAACAAATATAGCAATGCTCCCCGGCAACGGCACCAGAAAAAGGTCTTGATAACCCACAAGTATATGGGATCGCAAAAGTTTTCGAGGGTAGAGTATTCAACCCAAATTTATTGATTCGACACAAGGGGAGCCAAAGAATATTTGCAAGTATTAGCAGCTGAGTTGTCAATTCAACCGCACCTGGAGATTAATTATCTGCAGCAAAGTGATCAGTAGCAAAGTAATACGATAGTTTTGATAGTAGTAGCAACAGCAATAGTAACAGTAATAGTGATAGCAATGATTTTGTAGCAAGTGTAACAGTAATGATAGCAGTAGTAACTTAGCAAGAACAATATGAGAGAAATTCATAGGCATTGGATCGGTGAATTCGTTGGATGATATTCATCATATAACAGTCATAACCTAGGGCGATACAGCACTAGCTCCAGTTCATAAATATAATGTAGGCATGTATTCCGTAAATAGTCATACGTGCTTATGGAAAGAACTTGCATGACATCTTTTGTCCTACCCTCCCGTGGCAGCGGGGTCCTATTGGAAACTAAGGGATATTAAGGCCTCCTTTTAATAGAGAACTGGAACAAAGCATTAACACATAGTGAATACATGAACTCCTTAAACTACGGTCATCACCGGGAAGTGTCCCGACTATTGTCACTCCGGGGTTGCCGGATCATAACACGTAGTAGGTGACTATAACTTGCAAGATCGGATCTAGAACATAGATATAATGGTGATAACATAAACGGTTCAGATCTGAAATCATGGCACCCAGGCCCAAAGTGACAAGCATTAAGCATGGCAAAGTTATAGCAACATCAATCTCAGAACATAATGGATACTAGGGATCAAGCCCTAACAAAACTAACTCGATTACATGATGAATCTCATCCAACTCCTCACCGACCAGCGAGCCTATGAAGGAATTACTCACTCCCAGTGGGGAGCATCATGGAATTGGCGATGGAGAAGGGTTGGTGATGACGAAGATCGAATATCCCCCTCTCCGGAGCCCCAAACGGACTCCAGATCTGGCCTCCCGATGAAGAACAGGAGGTGGCGGCGGCTCTGTCTCGTGAAACGCGATAATTCTTTCTCCCTGATTTTTTTCTCCAAATATGTGATTTTATAGTACCAGGGTTGAAGTCTGCGGGGCCACCAGGTGGGGACAACCCACCTGGGCGCGCCTGGAGGGGGGCGCGCCCTGGTGGGTTGTGCCCACCCCGGTGCCCCCCCTCCGGTGGTTCTTGGCTCCAGAAATTCGTATTTCTTGAATAAAAAATCCTCGCAAAGTTTCGTTCCAATCCAAGAACTTTTATTTCTGCACAAAAACAACACCATGGTAGTTCTGCTGAAAACAGCGTCAGTCCGGGTTAGTTTCATTCAAATCATGCAAATTAGAGTCCAAAACAAGAGGAAAAGTGTTAGGAAAAGTAGATACGATGGAGACGTATCAACTGGCTTGTGGGCCCCACGGGAGTCCTCCAACCCTAATCTTTGGCCTATAAATTCAGAAATATTCCCAAACGACCTGAAGCGTCCACCAAAATACTTTTCCGCTGCCGTAACCTTCTGTACCCGTGAGATCCCATCTTGGGGTCTTTTTCGGCATCCTGCCGGAGGGGGATTCGATCACGGAGGGCTTCTACATCAACTCTATTGCCCTTCCGATGAAGCATGCGTAGTTTACCACAGACCTACGGGTCCATAGCTAGTAGCTAGATGGCTTCTTCTCTCTCTTTGATTCTCAATACCATGTTCTCCTCGATGTTCTTGGAGATCTATCCGATGTAATATTCTTTTACGGTGTGTTTGTCGAGATCCGATGAATTGTGGATTTATGATCAGTTTATCTATGAATATTATTTGAATCTTCTCTGAATTCTTATATGCATGATTTGATATCTTTGTATTTCTCTTCGAATTATCGGTTTGGTTTGGCCAACTAGATTGGTTCTTCTTGCAATGGGAGAGGTGCTTAGTTTTGGGTTCAATCTTGCGGTGTCCTCACCTAGTGACAAAGTAGGGGTAGCGAGGCACATATTTGTATTGTTGCCATCAAGGGTAAAAAGATGGGGTTTTCATCATATTGCTTGAGTTTATCCCTCTACATCATGTCATCTTACTTAAGGCGTTACTCCGTTCTTTATGAACTTAATACTCTAGATGCATGCTGGATAGCGGTCGATGTGTGGAGTAATAGTAGTAGATGCATAATTGTTTCAGTCTACTTGACATGGACATGATGCCTATATGCATAATTATTGCCTTGGATATCGTCATGACTTTGCGCTTTTCTATCAATTGCTCGACAGTAATTTGTTCACCCACCGTATTATTTGCCTTCAAGAGAGAAGCCTCCAGTGAAACCTATGGCCCCCGGGTCTATTTTCCATCATATATTTTCAGATCTATAAACCAAAAAACCCAAAAATACCTTGCTGCAATTTATTTACTTTTATTTTGTTTTATGTTTTAGTAATCTTTTATATCTATCTCTATCAGATCTCACCTTTGCAAGTGACCGTGAAGGGATTGACAACCCCTTTATCGCGTTGGGTGCAAGTGTTTGATTGTTTGTGCAGGTGCATAGATTGGGGACTTGCTTGTATCTCCTACTAGATTTGATACCTTGGTTCTTAACTGAGGGAAATACTTATCTCTACTTTGCTGCATCACCCTTTCCTCTTCAAGGGAAAAACCAACGCAAGCTCAAGAAGTAGCATCCACCCACATAATAAATTATCAAAGTAGCAAACACGAATCTAACCAACATGATGAAAGTGACTAGATGAAATTCCCATGTACCCTCAAGAACGCTTTGCTTATTATAAGAGACCGCTTTGGCCTGTCCTTTGCCACAAAAGGATTGGGCTACCTTGCTGCATATTATTTACCGTTACCGTTACTTGCTCGTTACAAATTATCTTGCTATCAAACTACTTGTTACCGACTATTTCAGTGCTTGCAGAAAATACCTTACTGAAAACCACTTGTCATTTCCTTCTGCTCCTCGTTGGGGTTGACACTCTTACTTATCGGAAGGACTACGATTGATCCCCTATACTTGTGGGTCATCAATAAGAAACACCCAAGAAGGCAACCCAGGTGCCCACTAGGCACCAGGGCGCGCCTGCCCCTCCTGGCGCGCCCTGGTGGGTAGTGGGCCCCTCGGGAGCCTTCCCGACTCCATTTTCCTCTGGGTTACTTGTTTCCCAAGATAATTTTTTTATATATATACTCCCAGATGTCTTGACCACCGTATCACGGAAAACCCTCTGTTCTTGTTTCGTGCTATTTTTCAAGCAGATCTGAAAATATGTCGTCAGGCAGACGCGCCCTGGTGGGTAGTGGGCCCCTCGGGAGCCTTCCCGACTCTGTTTTCCTCTGGGTTACTTGTTTCCCAAGATAAAAATTCTTTATATATACTCCCAGATGTCTTGACCACCGTATCGCGGAAAAACTCTCTGTTCTTGTTTCGTGCTATTTTTCTGGCAGATCTAAAAATATGTCGTCACAAGATTCAGATGGGGAGAGCTATGTTTCCCACCATGGTGCAGATCCAAATATCTTTAGGGATACCTATCCCTACCTATGGGCCACAGATGAGGAGGAAGACACCGACTTGGAGGAGATGGAGGATGCCTCCTCAGATGAAGATGAAGTTCCACTACCTCAGCCTGGAGATATGCACGTGGAATTCAAGAAGTCAAGTCTCCCAAATGGAGTAAACAAATCTAAGACCCAATTTATCTCATCCCATTTTCTGCAGGAAAGCAAGGGTGAAAGGATATAGATGACGACTAGAGGGGGGTGAATAGGCGTTTTAAAACTTTTAAGGATTTGGCTTTATCCTAATGCGGAATAAACTAAACAGATACTTTTCAAGCACAAATCCTAAATATGCTAGGCTCAACTAAGTGCACCAACAACCTATGCTAAACAAGATAGGCACTCTAAGGAAACTAGCAAGCACAAACTATATCACAAGATATAGAAATGTAGGAACAACTAAGCAATTCAACTAGCACAAGATATATCAATATGAGCAAGTATGAATTGCGGAAAGTAAAGGGTGTGGGTATGAGATAACCACAAGTGAGTCGGGGACGCAGATTTATCCCGAAGTTCACACTCGTGAGAGTGCTAATCTCTGTTAGAGCGGTGCCGAAGCCAAAGCTCCGGGGCATCACCAAGTGACTCACCGTATTCTCCCTTCAGAGTCACCCCCAACGGATGAGCCTCGGTTCACTCGGGGTTGGTCTTGAAGGCAACCACCACACCTTTACAATCTTCTCCGGAGCACACCACAACCACGGAAGCTTCCGGAGGAACTTGACCACCTAGGCCACTTCACACCCTTCCCCGGAGCACACCACAAAAGGAAGCTTCCGAAGGAACCTTGGCCACCTAGGCCTCTTCACAAACTTCTCAAAGATATCACCAAACCGTCTAGGAGGCGAAGCCTCCAAGAGTAATAAACTCACGGGCTCTCACTCAAACAAATCGATGCGGGGAGCTCAAACCAATGTAACAAATGCAATGCAAGTTCAAGCAACAAATGCTCAACTCACTCTCTCAATCTCACAAGATGCAACTCAAGAAAGTGGGAGATTGAAGAGAGGGGATGCAATGGAGGAAATCAACAAATGACTCCAAGATCCATCCACAAACCCCCCTTCACTTAGAGGGGAGATAGGGGTTTGGGAGAGGTGGTAAGAGGCTCAAAATGATGTTTAGAATCTGTGTGAACCAACCCCAAACCGGTGGAGAGGAAGGGCTCTTATATAGCCAACTTCAAAAATTAGCCGTTGGGGCTCCAACGGACACTTCCTGGGGACCCCGTGCCCACGGGGGTCAAGACCCCGTGCCCACGGGGTCCCGTGCCCACGGTACAAGCCCCGTGCGCATGGAGGCCCCGTGCCCATGGCCTCAAACCCCGTGTCCACGGGGTACCCAGAAACATCCTACAGCAGCCCACTAAAACATGCACAACTTTGGCATACGAACTCCAAATTCGATGATCTTGGGCTCGTTTTAAAGCTATGGAAAAGCCCAAGGTCCTCACATAGAGAACCACCCAATATCAACAAGAAATAATGATGCAAATTATGCAAAGGTTTGAGCTATCTACATGCGACGTGATCAAGCAACTTGCCCGAAAGTCCCTCTTGATAGTACGACTATCAAACCTATAATCCGGTCTCCCTCCAATCACCATGAGACCGGCAAAACTAGGAAAACCTAGCTAAGGTATAACTTTGCCTTGCATATTCCACTTGAGCTTGATGATGACTTTAATGCTTGCCTCAAGTTGGAATCATTTTCTTGTCCACAATTACTTGGTGAAGATACTCGAAATGCTTCCTCATATTGCAATGAGGAAAGCCTTAACTTAAGCCCATCTCACATGCACACTATCATGATGTGGACCACAATCTTGAAAGCATATAACCTCCAACTTCTCATCTTGCATTTGGACTCCTCGAACCCGATGACCATCACCACTTGATGTCATCCACACATAGGCTACTTGAAATCTTTCTTTTGATGCAAGCCCATGAGAAACACATCTTTACCTCAAGCTCTATATTGTTTTCTTGAAAGCCACAATGAACTCTTCATTTCCCTTCATTGCTTCAAGAAAGAGATCACCAAAGACTCTCTCATGACCATATCAAGTTTCACTATGAATATCATATTGGTCATCATTTGCTCTTCTAAAAACTCCATCATAATCTCTTGAGAGGCACAATGAATTCTCCACTCTAGTTGCTTTGCTTCAAGACTTGATCAACCAAAAACTCAACACATGAGCTTACCATGATCTTGTCTTGAAACCATAACTTGAATTCTTCTATTTGTTTATACTCTCAAGCTCTTGATCCTTAAAAGCCCACATATGTCAATCCTGAGATCTTCTAACGAACTCCACTGGATATGGGACCTCATGTGCCAAAACCTAGGCCCCGTGTGCACGGGGGGTCAGGGACCCCGTGCGCACGGGGTATCCAGAGAGTTGACACTCGACCCCGTGCGCACGGGGGTCAGAAGGCCCGTGCGCACGAGGTATCCAGAGAGGGATACCATGAGGACTACTTCGAATGTTTTGATGGCATTCTTCCCACATAAATCCAACATGCTTCATGCATCACTATGGAACATTTCTTCATATAGGATTCAATGCACTTGATGCTCCATAGGAATTGTCCATGAATACCAAAGCTGAGAGCAAATATATGTTCATATATATGGACTTCATCCTTGATTCCTTCTAATATCCTTGATGCACCTTCTATCGACAATACCTTCAAATATATCTCAATGAAAACATTAGTCAATAGAGATTATCATTAATTACCAAAACCACACTTAGGGGCTACATGCCCTTTCAAAGGGGGCATTATGCAAAAGGATATTGAAGCTTGAGCAGGAAAACGATGATTTGAGGGAGGAAAATTTTATCCTCAAACGTAAGCTGGAGAAGAAGAACGCCACCCCATCACCACCACCATCACCAAAGAAGGAGATTGAGTACACGGGTATGGACACTCCCCTTGGCTTTCGCCAAGCTTGGGGGAGATGCCCCGGTATCGTATCACCATCACTTTTATTGCCTTCATCAGTTTTTAGTTCGTTCCTTAGTTATTTTGTGATTTAGTTGAATAAAAGTTTAGTATGATCTATTTTTGAGTGCTAGTTTCGTGATCTATCCATCTATGTAGTCGAGTGAGAGTTATATAATAAAGATTAGTTTGAGTTTTTGTTTCTTTACTTTTATGTTTCAATCAAAATAAAGAAAATAATGAAAAAGATCATATGCTAATCTTATGGAAAGTAATAACATTACATAAGGAAAAGTATAAGTGGTATTTTTTTTTGAAGGTTGACAAACATAGCATTGGTCAATGATGCAATTCATGAAAGAATTAATAAGGGAAGAGAAGATTCACATGCAAATGTACTATCTTGGACATCTTTTATGATTGTGAGCCTCCATTAAGTATTTTATGCCAAATTGTTGACGTTGGACAAGGAAGACAACATAATGATTTATGTTTGTTCATATTCACATAGAAGTTATATTGTCATAGATCCTCCAACATGTGGTGCTTGCCCAATATCTTTTCTAGCCAAAAATCCGCACCAAGTAGAGATACTACTTGTGCATCCAAAAACCCTAAACCCAATTTCATGTTATGAGAGTCCACTGTACCTACCTATGGATTGAATAAGATCATTCAAGTAAGTTGTCATCGGTGCATAAAGCAATAAAAATTGCTTCTAAATATGTTTGATGTTTTATTGTAAGGGAAAATAAGCGTTGTACAAACTTGTGATGGCAAAGTAATAAAAGCGACAGACTGCATAATAAAGGTTGCTATCATAAGGGGCAATATAACGTGACGTTCTTTTGCATTAAGAGATTGTTCATTCAAAACCAAAAAGTGCATGACAACATCTGCTTCCCTCTATGAAGGGCCTACCTTTTACTCTTATGTATTTACTTTTTATGCAAGAGTGAATAGTATTCTCCTCTATTCCTTTTTTATTTTTTCTCTTTTGCAAGCATCATGTGGTGGAGAAAGATCTAGGCACATATATCCAGTTGAATATGAGTGATCATGAGTTATTATTGTTGACATCATCCATGAGGTGAATAAGTTGGGAGGCGAAACTATAAGCCCCTATCTTTCTATGTGTTAGCAGTCATAGAATACTAAATGATGGTTGAGTATGTGGACTTGCTAAAATGCTCTGACATGAGACTCTTCCTGAAAATATGATGAATTGCAATTGCATTGTTGACTGAGAACATAGTTTGTTAGTTTCGAGAAAGTTTATGCTTTATACTTTGATGTTGTGATGAATTGTTACTTGCTCATGAGAAGTTTTATGATAATAAATATTATTGTTATAATAATGATCATGATGCTACTATGTCCGTATTTTGTTTTTATCGACACCTCTCTCTCTCTAAACATGTGGACATGATTTTCGATATCGGCTTTCGCTTGAGAACAAGCGAGGTCTAAGCTTGGGGGAGTTGATACGTCCATTTTGCATCATGTTTTCCTACAGTTATTTATAGTGTTTTCATTCAATATAACACTTTGTGGAGTAATTCTAATGTCTTTTCTCTCATAATATGCAAGGTTTACACAAAGAGGGAGATTACCGGCAGCTGGAATTCTGGACCTGAAAAAGCTATGTCAGAGATACCTATTATGCACATCTCCAAATGAGCTGAAATTTTATGGAGAATTATTTTGGGATATATAAAAAATATTGGAGAAAATAAATACCAGAGGGGGCCACCCAGGTGCCCACTAGGCACCAGGGCGCGCCTGCCCCCCCCCCCCTAGCGCGCCCTGGTGGGTAGTGGGCCCCTGGCCAGCCTCCGGTGCCCATCTTCTGGTATATAAGGTTATTTGCCCTAAAAAAGGAGGACTTTCGGGATGGAGCGCCGCTGTCTCGAGGCGGAACTTGGGCAGGAGCACTTTAGCTCTCCGGCGAAGCGATTCCGCCGGGGATACTTCCCTCCGGGAGGGGGAAATCGAAGCCATCGTCATCACCAACAACCCTCTCATCGTGGGAGGGCCAATCTCCATCAACATCTTCAATAGCACCATCTCATCTTAAAACCCTAGTTCATCTCTTGTGTTCAATCTTTGTATCAAAACCTCAGATTGGTACCTGTGGGAGACTAGTAGTGTTGATTACATCTTGTAGTTGATGCTAGATGGTTTATTTGGTGGAAGATTATATGTTCAGATCTTTTATGCAATTTCATACCCCTCTGATCTTGAGCATGAATATGTTTTGTGAGTAGTTACTTTTGTTCTTGAGGACATGGGAGGAGTCTTGTCATAAGTAATCATGTGAATTTGGTATCCGTTTGATATTTTGATGATATGTATGTTGTGATTCCCTTAGTGGTGTTATGTGAACGTCGACTACATGATGATACGTCTCCAACGTATCTATAATTTTTTATTGTTCTATGATGTTATATTATCAATCTTGGATGTTTTATATTCATTTTATAGCAACTTTATATCATTTTTTGGGACTAACCTATTGATATAGTGCCCAGTGCCAGTTGTTTTTTACTTCATAGAATATCCATATCAAACGGAGTCCAAATGCAATGAAACTTTTTGGAGAATTTTTTCTGCCCAAAAGACACCCAGGAGGCCAAGGAGGTGCACCAGAGGAGGCCCGTGGGGCCCACTAGGCCCCTGGCGTGATCTGGTGGGTAGTGGGGCCCACAGGGGTTTTTTCCACCGCCTCTCAGCTCTATAAATACCAAAATATTCCAGAAACCCTAGGGGAGTCGGGAGATCAGAGTTTCCACTGCCACAAGTTCCAGAACCATGAGATCCAATCTAAAGGCCCTTTCCGGCACCTTGCCGGAGGGGGAAACGATGACGGAGGGGTTCATCATCCTCATTGTTGCTCCTCTGATGATGCGTGAGTAGTTTACCACAGACCTATGGGTCTGTAGGCAGTAGCTAGATGGCTTCTTCTCTCTTTTTGATCCTCCATACAATGTGATGACCCACAAGTATAGGGGATCTATCATAGTCCTTTCGATAAGTAAGAGTGTCGAACCCAACGAGGAGCAGAAGGAAATGACAAGCGGTTTGCAGCAAGGTATTCTCTGCAAGCACTGAAATTATCAGCAACAGATAGTTGTATGATAAGATAATTCGTAACGGGTAACAAGTAACAAAAGTAACTAAGGTGCAGCAAGATGGCCCAATCCTTTTTGTAGCAAAGGACAAGCCTGGACGAACTCTTATATAAAGCAAAGCGCTCCCGAGGACACATGGGAATTGTTGTCAAGCTAGTTTTCATCATGCTCATATGATTCGCGTTCGTTACTTTGATAATTTGATATGTGGGTGGACCGGTGCTTGGGTGCTTCCCTTCCTTGGACAAGCCTCCCACTTATGATTAACCCCTCTCGCAAGCATCCGCAACTACGAAAGAAGAATTAAGATAAATCTAACCATAGCATGAAACATATGGATCCAAATCAGCCCCTTACGAAGCAACACATAAACTAGGGTTTAAGCTTCTGTCACTCTAGCAACCCATCATCTACTTATTACTTCCCAATGCCTTCCCCTAGGCCCAAATCATGGTGAAGTGTCATGTAGTCGACGTTCACATAACACCACTAGAGGAAAGACAACATACATCTCATCAAAATATCGAACGAATACCAAATTCACATGATTACTTATAACAAGACTTCTCCCATGTCCTCAGGAACAAACGTAACTACTCACAAAGCATATTCATGTTCATAATCAGAGGAGTATTAATTATCATTAAGGATCTGAACATATGATCTTCCACCGAATAAACTAACTAGCATCAACTACAAGGAGTAATCAACACTACTAGCAACCCACAGGTACCAATCTGAGGTTTTGAGACAAAGATCGGATACAAGAGATGAACTAGGGTTTGAGAGGAGATGGTGCTGGTGAAGATGTTGATGGAGATTGACCCCCTCTCGATGAGAGGATCATTGGTGATGACGATGGCTTCGATTTCCCCCTCCCGAAGGGAAGTTTCCCCGGCAGAACAGCTCCGCCGGAGCCCTAGATTGGTTCTGCCC
This sequence comes from Thinopyrum elongatum, assembly GCA_011799875.1. Lineage (NCBI taxonomy): Eukaryota > Viridiplantae > Streptophyta > Magnoliopsida > Poales > Poaceae > Thinopyrum > Thinopyrum elongatum. The sequence continues at coordinate 60,245,881 of CM022300.1, read as the reverse complement.
AAGTTCCGCCTCGAGACGGCGGCGCTTCGTCCCGAAAGCTTCTTCTTGATTTTTTTCCAGGGCAAAAGACACCATATAGCAGAAGATGGGCATCGTGGGCCTGCCAGGTGGCCCACAAGGCAGGGGGCGCGCCCAGGGGGGTAGGGCGCGCCCTCCACCCTTGTGGATGGCTGGTGGCGCCCCCTCTGGTGCTTTCTTCGCCCAATATTTTTTATTAATTCCAAAATGACTCTCCGTGAAGTTTCAGGACTTTTGGAGTTATGCATAATAGGTCTCTGATATTTGCTCCTTTTCCAGCCCAGAATTCCAGCTGCCGGCATTCTCCCTCTTCATGTAAACCTTGTAAAATAAGAGAGAAAAGGCATAAGTATTGTGCCATAATGTGTAATAACAGCCCATAATGCAATAAATATCAACATAAAAGCATGATGCAAAATGGACGTATCAACTCCCCCAAGCTTAGACCTCGCTTGTCCTCAAGCGAAAGCCGAAATCGAAAAATATGTCCACATGTTTAGAGATAGAGGTGTCGATAAAATAAAATATGGACATGAGGGCATCATGATCACCTTTAGAGCAGCAACATATATTGTCATATAATTTCTTATGCCAAAGTAATAATTCATTCACAATGTAAGGTATGAATCAAGAACTTCATTGAAAACCAACAAACTATGATCTCAGTCATTGAAGCAATTGCAATTTATCATAACATCAGAAAGAGTCAATTTAAGAGCTTTTCAGCAAGTCCACATACTCAACTATCATTTAGTCTTTCACAATTGCTAACACTCACATGATACTTATGGGTTCAAAGCTTCCGTCGGACACAGAGAAAGATAGGGGCTTATAGTTTCGCCTCCCAACCTTTTACCTCAAGGGTAATGTCAACAATAATACTTTATGATGACCTACATCCGAGTGGATCTATATATCTAGATCTTTCTCCAACACATAGTGCTTGCCAAAAGGAAAAAAAGTGTAAAAAGGAAAGGTGAAGGTCACCATGACTCTTGTATAAGGGTAGAAGATAAAAGTAAAAGATAGGCCCTTCGCAGAGGGAAGCAGAGGTTGTCATGCGCTTTTATGGTTGGATGCACAAAATCTTAAGGCAAAAGAACGTCACTTTATATTGCTGCTTGTGATAAAGAACTTTATTATGCAGTCCGTCGCTTTTATTTCTTCCATATCACAAGTTCGTATAAAGCTTATTTTCTTCACACTAATAGATCATACATATTTAGAGAGCAATTTTTATTGCTTGCACTGATGACAACTTATTTGAAGGATCTTACTCAATCCATAGGTAGGTATGGTGGACTCTCATGGCAAAACTGGTTTAAGGGATGTTTGGAAGCACAAGTAGTATCTCTACTTGGTGCAAAGAATTTGGCTAGCATGAGAGGGAAAGGCAAGCTCAACATGTTGGAGGATCCATGACAATATAACTTCTATTCGGATATAAGAAAACATAACTCATTATGTAGTCTTCCTTATCCAACATCAACTTTTTAGCATGTCATATTTTAATGAGTGCTCACAATCACAAAAGATGTCCAAGATAGTATATTTGTATGTGAAACCTCTCTTTTTTTATTACTTCCTATTAATTGCAACAATGACCAAAACTATGTTTGTCAACTCCCAACAAATTTTATTCATCATACTCTTTATATGTGAAGTCATTACTCTCCATAGGATCAATATATGATCTTTTTATTTCCTTTTATTTCTTTCTCTTATTTTTATTCCATCAAGATCATAGCAATAAAGCAAAGCCCTCAACTCAAAACTACTCTTTATTATATATAGCTCACGGACTCGATTACATAGATAAATATCAAAACAAAACTCAAAGCTAGATCATACTAAAAACTTTATTCTACTAGATCAAGATATAACTAAAAGGATCGAACTAAGAAAAACGATAAAAGTAAAGGTGTGATAGTGTGATACGATACCGGGGCACCTGCCCCAAGCTTGGTAGTTGCCAAGGGGAGTGCCCATACCTATGTATTTATGTCTCTTTCTTCGGAGGTGGTGATGATGGAGTTGATGATGTATCTGTCAGCTTTATTAAGGCATCTTTCAGGACTTGCAGTTCTTGGAGCACACGTTGGAGCATATTTGCATTCTTCTGAATTTCCTCCATAAGATGCTTATTTTCAGGCCCCCAAGAGCTCTTCCCTGCATTGCTTTCACTTGGACAGGATATGTCCCAATTGGAGGGTATATGTGTACGAGGGGTGTTCTCCACTCCGTAATTATGAACCAAATTATGAAAGTTGTTCCGATGTAACCTATGTAAGGGCCTCCTAGGGGGAAGCCCTTCTCGAACCTCTTGGTCTTCATGGTTGTTTGTAGTCCCTATTGCTTGATGGGGACTAGGAATAGTGGAGATGCCCGCCAGAGTACCTCTCTCCGATGCCGGAGGTTGTTCCTCAAGCGAATCTCCTTCATCCTCCTCCATCGTGGCTTCCTCGACGTTCTCCCTTCTAAGTTCCATCTGCATCAACCAAGCATCGCCGTCCTCATTGTTGGAGGAGGAGGACGACATGATGCCTGGCCTTGGAAACTCTGGCAGAAAACAGCTCAAAACGAAGACAGGAGATTTTGCCGTGGTACGGTGGTCAAAATCTTCGGGAGATTATATAATGAATTTTTACCGACCAAAAGAAGTATTGTGCAAGAAAACAGAGTCCGGAGGGCACACGAGGTGGCCACAAGGCAGGGGGGTAGGGCGCGCCCTCCACCCTTGTGGTCTTCTCGTGCAACTTTCGGACTACTTTTAAGTTTCCTAATTTTTTAAATATTCCAAAACGGAGAAAAATTATCATTGGAAACATTTTGGAGTCGGTTTACTTACCGCACCACATACCTATTCCTTTTCGGAGTCTGAAACGTTCTGGAAAGTGTCCCTTATGTACTCCTCCGGTGTTACGGTGTCAATTATATTGGTCTCAACATTTATGGGATTACCTGAGATATAATGTTTGATTCTTTGACCGTTTACCACCTTCGGATTTGTGCCTTCGGCATTGTTGATTTTTATGGCACCAGAACGATAGACCTCCTCAATAATGTAAGGACCTTCCCATTTAGAGAGAAGCTTTCCTGCAAAAAATCTTAAACGAGAGTTGTATAGAAAAACATGATCACCTACATTAAACTCACACTTTTTTATCCTTTTGTCATGCCATCTTTTAACCTTTTCTTTAAACAACTTGGCATTCTCATAGGCTTGGGTTCTCCATTCATCAAGCGAGCTTATGTCAAATAACCTCTTCTCACCGGCAAGTTTAAAATCATAGTTAAGCTCTTTGATTGCCCAATAAGCTTTGTGTTCTAGTCAAGAGGTAAGTGACAAGCCTTTCCATAAACCATTTTATATGGAGACATACCCATTGGGTTTTTATAAGCAGTTCTATAAGCCCATAATGCATCATCAAGTTTCTTAGACCAATTCTTTCTAGATCTATTAACAGTCTTTTGCAAAATCAATTTAATCTCTCAATTGCTCAATTCTACTTGACTGCTAGACTGAGGATGATATGGAGATGCGATTCTATGGTTAACATCATACTTAGCAAGCAATTTACGGAAAGCACCATGAATAAAATGTGAACCACCATCAGTCATCAAATATCTAGGGACTCCAAACCTTGGAAAAATAACTTCTTTAAGCATCTTAATAGAAGTGTTATGATCAGCACTACTAGTTGGAATAGCTTCTACCCACTTAGTAACATAATCAACAGCAACTAAAATATGTGTATACCCATTAGAGGAAGGAAAAGGTCCCATATAATCAAAGCCCCAGACATCGAATGGTTCAATAACAAGTGAATAATTCATAGGCATTTCCTGACGTCTACTAATATTACCAATTCTTTGACATTCATCACAAGACAAGACAAACTTACGAGCATCCTTGAAGAGAGTAGGACAATAAAAACCGGATTGTAATACCTTGTGTGCAGTTCTATCTCCAGCGTGGTGTCCTCCGTAAGACTCGGAGTGGCACTTGCGTAGGATGTGTTCCTGTTCATGCTCAGGTACACAATCTCTAATAACACCATCTACTCCTTCTTTATAAAGATGTGGGTCATCCCAAAAGTAATGTCTTAAATCATAGAAAAACTTTTCTTTTGCTGGTATGTGAAACTAGGTGGTATAAATTTAGCAACAATGTAATTAGCATAATCAGCATACCATGGAGTATTACGAGAAGCATTTATGACAGCTAATTGCTCATCAGGAAAGCTATCATCAATAGGTAGTGGGTCATCAAGAACATTTTCTAACATAGACAAGTTGTCTGCAACAGGGTTCTCAGCTCCCTTTCTATCAATAATATGCAAATCAAATTCTTGTAGCAAGAGAACCCATCTAATAAGTCTAGGTTTAGCATCTTTCTTTTCCATAAGATATTTAATAGCAGCATGATCAGTGTGAACCGTTACTTTGGAATCAACAATATAAGATCTGAACTTATCACAAGCAGAAACAACTGTTAAAAATTCTTTTTCAGTAGTAGCATAATTTCTCTGGGCACTGTCTAGAGTTTTACTAGCATAATGAATAACATTCAATTTCTTATCAACTCTTTGCCCTAGAACAACACCAACAGCATAATCACTAGCATCACACATAATTTCAAAGGGTAAATTCCAATCAGGTGGTTGAACAATAGGTGCAGAGATCAAGGCTTTCTTAAGTATTTCAAATGCTTCTACACAATCATCATCAAAAACAAAAGGAACATCTTTTTGCAAGAGATTGGTGAGAGGCCTAGAAATTTTAGAGAAGTCTTTAATAAACCTCCTATAGAAACTAGCATGACCAAGGAAACTTCTTATACCTTTGATATCTTTAGGACACGACAACTTTTCAATAGCATCTACTTTAGCTCTATCAACTTCAATACCTCTTTCAGAAATTTTATGCCCCAAGACAATACCTTCATTAACCATAAAGTGGCACTTCTCCCAATTCAAAACAAGATTAGTTTCTTCATATCTCTGCAAAACTCGATCAAGGTTGCTTAAGCAATCATCAAAAGAAGTTCCGTAAATGGAGAAATCATCCATGAAAACCTCAACAATCTTTTCACAAAAATCAGAGAATATAGCAGCCATACATCTTTGAAAGGTAGCAGGTGCATTGCATAAACCAAAAGGCATATGTCTATAAGCAAAGGTACCGAAAGGGCAAGTAAAAGTAGTCTTTTCCTGATCATCTTTTAACACAGGTATTTGAGAGAAACCAGAATAACCATCTAGGAAGCAAAAATGTGTATGTTTGGATAGTCTTTCTAGCATTTGATCAATAGAAGGTAGAGGGTAATGATCTTTTCTAGTAGCTTTATTTAATTTGCAAAAATCAATTACATTTTATAACCTGTAACAATTCTTTGTGGAATCAATTCATTCTTATCATTAGGAACAACAGTAATACCTCCCTTCTTAGGGACACAATGAACAGGACTTACCCATTTACTATCAGCAATAGGATAAATTATACCTGCCTCCAGAAGCTTTAGTATTTCATTTCTTACCACTTCTTTCATCTTAGGATTTAACCGTCGTTGGTGATCAACAACTGGTTTAGCATCGTGCTCCAAATTAATTTTGTGCTGACATAGAGTGGGACTAATGCCCTTAAGATCATCAAGAGTATATCCAATAGCGGTACGGTGCTTCTTCAGAGTTTTCAATAATTTCTTTTCTTCATGCTCTGAAAGGTTAGCACTAATAATAACAGGATATATCTTCTTTTCATCAAGGTAAGCATATTTCAAAGTATCAGGTAATTGCTTAAGCTCAAACACGGGATCACCCTTGGGTGGAGGAGGATCCCCAAGGATTTCAACAGGCAAGTTGTGTTTCAAGATAGGCCCTTGATTGAAGAATATTTCATCTATTTCCCTTCTTTCATTCATAAACATATCATTTTCATGGTCTAGCAAATATTGTTTTAAGGGATTAGTAGGAGGCACGACAATTGAAGCAAGACCAATAATCTCATCCTTACTAGGCAATTCTTTATCATGGGGTTGTCTACGAAATTTAGAGAAATTAAAATTATGAGACATATCCCCTAAACCAACAGTAACAATATCTTTCTCACAGTCTATCTTAGCATTAACGGTATTCAAGAAAGGTCTACCAAATATAATGGGACAAAAGTCATCTTGTGGGGAAGCAAGAACAAGAAAATCAGTAGGGTATTTTATTTTCCCACACAAGACTTCAACATCTCTAACAATCCCAATTGGTGATATAGTATCTCTATTGGCAAGCTTAATAGTAACATCAATATCTTCTATCTCAGCAGGTGCAATATCATTCATAATTTCTTTATATAAGGTAAAAGGAATTGCACTCACACTAGCACCCACATCACATAAGCCATGATAACAATGATCTCCTATTTTAACAGAAACAACCGGCATGCCAACAACAGGTCTATGTTTATCTTTAATATCGGGTTTAGCAATTCTAGCAGCTTCATCACAGAAATAAATAACATGCCCATCAATATTATCAACCAAGAGATCTTTAACCATAGCAATACTAGGTTCAACTTTAATTTGTTCAGGGGGTGTAGGTGTTCTAGTATAACTCTTACGAACCACAGTTGAAGCTTTAGCATGATCCTTTATTCTAACAGGAAAAGGTGGTTTCTCAATATAGGCAGTAGGAATAATAGGATCAACATTATAAGTAATAGTTTCTTCTTCAACTTTAATAGGTTCTACTACTTTAGCTTCAATGGGATGATGATATTTAAACCACTTCTCCTTAGGGAGATCAACATGAGTAGCAAATGATTCACAGAAAGAAGCTACTATCTCAGAGTCAAGTCCATATTTAGTGCTAAAATCACGAAAAGCATCGGTATCCATAAAAGATTTAACACAATCAAACTTAAGGTTTATACTTGACTCATTACCTTTGTCGAGTTCCCAATCTTCAGAGTTGCGTTTAATTCTTTCCAATAAATCCCATTTGAATTCAATATCCTTCTTCATAAAAGAACCAGTACAAGAAGTATCGAGCATGGATCGATCATTATGAGAAAGCCGAGCATAATTTTTTTGAATAATAATTTCTCTTGAGAGCTCATGATTGGGGCATGAATATAACATTGACTTAAGCCTCCCCCAAGCTTGAGCGATACTTTCTCCTTCACGAGGCCAAAAACTATAAATATAATTCCGATCACGATGAACCAGATGCATAGGATAAAACTTCTGATGAAATTCCAATTTCAATCGGTTGTAGTTCCATGATCCAATATCATCACATAGCCTATACCATGTCAATGCCTTCTCCTTCAAAGATAAAGGGAAGACCGTCTTCTTGACTTCATCCTCGGGCAAACCTGCAAGCTTAAATAATCCACAAACTTCATCCACATAGATTAGATGCATATCAGGATGTAGTGTCCCATCTCCTGTATAAGGATGAGCTAGCAGTTTCTCTATCATACCTGAAGGAATTTCATAATAAATATTTTCAGTAGGTGCAGTAGGTTGAGGGGCAACTCATTGCTCTTCCGGTCGGGGTGAAGATACCCCGAACAAACCCCTCAAAGGATTATTTTCCATAGTAAAAAGTAACAGTAAATTTCAGCACACTATATAAATGTTTCCTTACCAAAGGCGCTTCACTCCCCGGCAACAGTGCCAGAAAAGATTCTTGATGACCCACAAGTATAGGGGATCTATCGTAGTCCTTTCGATAAGTAAGAGTGTCGAACCCAACGAGGAGCAGAAGGAAATGACAAGCGGTTTTCAGCAAGGTATTCTCTGCAAGCACTGAAATTATCGGGAACAGATAGTTGTATGATAAGATAATTCGTAACAGGTAACAAGTAACAAAAGTAACTAAGGTGCAGCAAGATGGTCCAATCCTTTTTGTAGCAAAGGACAAGCCTGGACGAACTCCTATATAAAGCAAAGCGCTCCCGAGGACACATGGGAATTGTTGTCAAGCTAGTTTTCATCATGCTCATATGATTCATGTTCGTTACTTTCATAATTTGATATGTGGGTGGACCGGTGCTTGGGTGCTTCTCTTCCTTGGATAAGCCTCCCACTTATGATTAACCCCTCTCGCAAGCATCCGCAACTACGAAAGAAGAATTAAGATAAATCTAATCATAGCATGAAACATATGGATCCAAATCAGCCCCTTACGAAGCAACGCATAAACTAGGGTTTAAGCTTCTGTCACTATAGCAACCCATCATCTACTTATTACTTCCCAATGCCTTCCCCTAGGCCCAAATCATGGTGAAGTGTCATGTAGTCGATGTTCACATAACACCACTAGAGGAAAGACAACATACATCTCATCAAAATATCGAACGAATACCAAATTCACATGATTACTTATAACAAGACTTCTCCCATGTCCTCAGGAACAAACGTAACTACTCACAAAGCATATTCATGTTCATAATCATAGGAGTATTAATTATCATTAAGGATCTGAACATATGATCTTCCACCGAATAAACTAACTAGCATCAACTACAAGGAGTAATCAACACTACTAGCAACCCACAGGTACCAATCTGAGGTTTTGAGACAAAGATTGGATACAAGAGATGAACTAGGGTTTGAGAGGAGATGGTGCTGGTGAAGATGTTGATGGAGATTGACCCCCTCTCGATGAGAGGATCATTGGTGATGACGATGGCTTCGATTTCCCCCTCCCGGAGGGAAGTTTCCCCGGCAGAACAGCTCCGCCGGAGCCCTAGATTGGTTCTGCCCAAGTTCCGCCTCGAGACGGCGGCGCTTCATCCCGAAAGCTTCTTCTTGATTTTTTCCAGGGCAAAAGACACCATATAGCAGAAGATGGGCATCGGGGGCCTACCAGGTGGCCCATAAGGCAGGGGTGCGCGCCCAGGGGGTAGGGCGTGCTCTCCACCCTTCTGGATGGCTGGTGGCCCCCCCTCTGGTGCTTTCTTCGCCCAATATTTTTTATTAATTCCAAAATGACTCTCCGTGAAGTTTTAGGACTTTTGGAGTTATGCATAATAGGTCTCTAATATTTGCTCCTTTTCCAGCCCAGAATTCCAGCTGCCAGCATTCTCCCTCTTCATGTAAACCTTGTAAAATAAGAGAGAAAAGGCATAAGTATTGTGCCATAATGTGTAATAACAGCCCATAATGCAATAAATATCAACATAAAAGCATGATGCAAAATGGACGTATCACAATGTCTCCTCGATATTCTAGGAGATCCATTTGATGTAACTCTTTTTTGCGGTGTGTTTGTTGGGATCCGATGAAGTGTGAGTTTATGATTAGATCTATCTATGAATATTATTTGAGTCTTCGTTGAACTCTTATATGCATGATTGTTATAGCCTCGTATTTCTTCTCCGAAACTTTGGTTTGGTTTGGTCAACTAGATTGATTTTTCTTGCAATGGGAAGAGATGCTTTGTGATGGGTTCGACCTTGCGGTGCTTATTCTCAGTGGCAGAAGGAGACATGACATGCATGTATCGTTGCCATTAAGGATAAAAAAGATGGGGTCTATTCCTACATGAATAGACCTTGTCTACATCATGTCATCATTCTTATTGCATTACTCCGTTTTCCCATGAACTTAATACACTAGATGCATGCTGGATAGCGGTCGATGTGTGGAGTAATATTAGTAGATGCAGGCAGGAGCTGGTCTACTAATGTTGGACGTGATGCCTATATACGTGATCATTGCCTTGGATATCGTCATAATTATTTGCTCTTCTATCAATTGCCCAACAGTAATTTGTTAACCACCGTATGCTATTTTCTCAAGAGAAGCCACTAGTGAAATCTATGGCCCCGGGTCTATTTTCTATCACATTGTTTTCAGATCTATTAATCCAAAAATCCAAAAATACCTTGCTGCACTTTTTCTTTACTTATTTTTGTGTGTGTTTTTGTTAGATCTATTTATCCAATCTCATACAATTTAATCTATCTCAATACCGAGGAGGGATTGACAACCCCTCTTACACGTTGGGTTGCAAGTTTTTGTTATTTGTGTGAAGGTACTGCTTACATAGTTTGGTGGATCCTCCCTGGATTGATACCTTGGTTTCATAACTGAGAGAAATACTTACCGTTGCTATGCTGCATCATCCTCTCCTCTTCGAGGAAAATACCAACGCAGATACAAGCAATCACATGACACTTCACCATCTTTGGGCCTAAGGGAATGCATTGTGGAGTAGTTATTAGATGATGGGTTGCTAGAGTGACAGAAGCTTAAACCCTAGTTTATGCGCTATTCCGTAAGGGGCTGATTTGGATCCATATGTTTAATGCTATGATTAGATTTTATCTTAATTCTTCTTTCGTAGTTGCGGATGCTTGCGAGAGGGGTTAATCATAAGTGGGAGGCTTGTTCAAGTAAGAACAACACCCAAGCACCAGTCCACCCACATATCATATTATCAAAGTAGTGAACGCGAATCAAACAAACATGATGAAAGTGACTAGACGAAATTCCCGTGTGTCCTCAAGAACGCTTTGCTTACTATAAGAGACCGTTCCGGCATGTCCTTTGCTATAAAAAGGATTGGGCTACCTTGCTGCACTTATTGTTACTATTTCTACTTATTGCTCGTTACAAATTATCTTGCTATCAAACTACTTGTTACCGACAATTTCAGTGCCTGCAGAAATTACCTTGCTGAAAACCATTTGTCATTTCCTTCTGCTCCTCGTCGGGTTCGACACTCTTACTTATCGAAAGGACTACGATTGATCCCCTATACTTGTGGGTCATCAATGACCTTGAGGTTAAGAATAGGGCCCTCCTCGACAAATGGTCTTTTAAATTACTGACGAAAGATGGTGTATGGCAAACCCTCCTAAGGAGGAAATATGCGGGTTCCAAGGCGGTATCCCAAGTATACTGGAAGCCTAGGGATTCCCACTTTTGGGCGGGTTTAATGGCTACGAAGAAATATATCTTCTGCTATGGATCCTTCCTTATTAAGGGTGGCTCGAAAATTAGATTCTGGGAGGACAAGTGGCTAGGAAATGCCACACTCCGGGAACAATATCCGGCTGTATACAACATTGTGCGCCACAAGGGTGATACTATCGCCACGGTAATGGAATCATTTCTGCCAAATGTAACGTTCAGAAGAGATTTAATTGGACCCAAACTCCAATCATGGAACATCCTGCTCCAGCGGTTGTCCACGGTGCAATTGTCACATGGGTCTGATGTATTTCGCTGGGACCTCCATGGGAATGGACAATTCTCAGTGGAGTCCATGTATAGAGCGTTAATCCAGTCTGATGTGCCAGTAGATAATAACAAGAAGGTCTGGAAGATGAAGATACCTCTTAAGAATAAAATCTTTGCATTGTATCTTCGTCGCGAAGTCATTCTTACTTGTCACCATGAGGAGACAATAAAACATTTATTCTTCCAATGCTTGGCTCGTTCTATATGGTCAGTCATCCAAATAGCTTCTGGCTTGTATCCTGCTTGTAGTGTTGCTAATGTATTTGGCAACTGGTTACATGGGATTGATCATAGGTTTAGAATGCTTCTCAAGGTGGGAGCACTTGCTATTATTTGGTCGCTTTGGCTATGTAGAAATAATAAGGTTTTTAATGATAAAAGTACTTCTCTGATGCAGGTTATCTATAGATGTACCGGGACTCTTCGTTTATGGTCCTCTCTACAATGTGTGGAGAATCGAGACCTGTTTACGGAGGTGTGTACATGATTGGAGGCTACGGCGAGAGATACTTTTACCCAACATGGGTGGCAGCATGATCTTAGGATTGCCCCCCTCCGCTTTAGGCGTTATACGGACTCTACATGTCTCTTTGTATTTCGCCTTTCTTATTTTTCGTTCCTATAAGAGGACCTTGTTTGTCTGTGTGCATCTTACTTATGCAGAGGCCGGGTGTAATGCTTAAACCTTTTAAGTAAGAAAGCACCCGTTTTTTAAAAAAGTATAAATATTCAACCCAAACATGGAATTTTGCAATAAAATAGTTCAAATTTGGATTCAACTTATTCAGACATATTTTTTAGTTCCCCCTAGAATCGTCCACAAATGCTCAACCAGATCATTCCGAAGTTGCCCACGAGTTGCTCGATGGAGAATCTGTTGATGCATTTGGATAAATTAATTGAATGTCGTCGGATTCTGCTCAGGAAGTTCGATAGGATCACCCATTCACTCAAATTCCAGATCATAGTGTACTCCGTCACCCTCATCCTCCACAATCATGTTGTGCGTGATCACATAACATGTCATCATCTCCCACAACCTCTCTGGATACCATATTTTTGCAGGTCCTCAAAACAACTGCAAAACAGGCTTGGAGCATTCCAAATGGCCTCTCGACATCCTTTCTAACTCCTTGTCTTTGGATAGAGTGAGATCTTTTCTCACCCCTTCTTGGATCGGAGATCATCTTCACGATGGTTGTCCATGTTGTACTCATGAGCAACTTCAGAATGATCTGGTTCAGCATGACAATTGATGGTATAGTTGCACGGAGGATCTTGTCCCGCACACAACCTTGCAAACAATGGAGACCGCTGATTGATCCCTTGAAATTGGAACATCCTCCTCTGCATGTTGGGCCTCTTTGAGAACCGCATGCATCATTGCCGTTTCATCCTCATATTTTTCCTCATCTGATGAGGACGAATCAATGAACTCAACGTAGAAGTACTCCGAGGCCGAATTCATTGTGTTTGCTTCAAAGTAAACAACAAAAGGTCAATAAATTTGGCTATGGCATTTGGCAGAACACTTGTCCGGCGTGGTGTCTGCAATGGACGACAATGTGCAGGGGCGAAGGGTACCTGGGTGGTGGCCTAACTAGGGTGGAAGGGAGGCGCATGCAAGTCGGCTGCCACTCGGTCGAGAAAAGGAGGTTTGATAAGGCTTGGACGACAGAGCGGGTAGTACATCGGCGACGGCGGTGTTGGACTACGCGAATACACAGCAAGGACGGAGGGACAAAGTGAGAAAAGCGGGGCTCTGGGTGGGGTTTTGTGTGGGCCAGGGGTGTCGGAGTCCAACGTGGCAGCTGTCCGTACGCCCGCAAACCTTCTATATGTTTGCTTATGGTTTGCAGGAATTCGGATGTGTGAACCGGTCCGTGGAATGATGGACGACATTGGAGGGTTCAAAGTGTGTTAACCACGCAATCCAGATGTTTACGGGCGGTTTGATTGACGGAGCTGGAGATGCCCTTGAGGCCTATCTGGTTGATCCCTTATAACCAACTTTACTAAAAAAATATAGCTTTGGCTCCCTAAAAACCAACCAAATTCTCTCATATTTAATTCAGACCAAGTCGTTGGACCTAAAATGAAGTTTCAAGTAAATGAACGCACATACAACACCTTGCGGATGGGATACATCCGGAGTGAGCTACTTTCGTGAAGACAATTTCAAACCTCTTAAGGTAAGAACGAGCCCTACTTTCATAATGCTCAAACGACCATTAGAAAATATGTGGAAAGATTTTTTAAGATTTTACAAGCCCAATTTGCTATTATGTGAGGACCGGCTAGATTAGAAATGAGCGTGAGAAAGATTTAGATTACAACTTCTATGATATTAATTTGTCACAGTATGTATGTAAATTGCGAAGAAGAAATATACCGGAGGGCCGCTTGTTGGAGATGTGGCGTCCTAAATTTTGTAGGTCTGCTGTTGGAGATGAATATTTTGGATATAATAATAAAAAATCACTGTTTGATACCCTAAAATTTACTCCGAGCTTTTTTCTCTACATGGACTGCTGTTCAAGATGCTCCGAAAGAAAAGAAAAAAAAACTCGTCCAGCTCGAACCTTTTCCCACACCCCTTCTGTTCCGTCTACCGGCCACCCCCCACCCCTGTCCTTTCCCGACTCCTCCCCCACCCCACTCTCCTCCTCTCCCCATTGGAGCAGAGCCACAAGCCATAGCCCCTAGGCCCGTCGCCTCGAGCCATCTCCGGCGAGAATCGTCCGCATCTCGGGCGTCCGCCCCGTCCACCATCCTCCTCCGCGCCGCAGCTTCCCGGATTCCACCTGCGCCGCCGTACCGGACCTGCACCGCCGCCGCCGCCGCCGCGCTCCCCCCGGAGTCAATCCGCTCCCGAGCACACCTTCAGTTTGTTTTGTTTTTCGATTGAATTGAAATCAATTATGCGTCCTCCGTGCTAGAAACGGAGTCGGAATCCATCTCCTCGACGGTTTCGTTCCGCTCCGCCTCCCCACCTATATTTATTGCCTCTCCCCCTCTCCCGACCCGCGCAGCCTCCAATCTGACCGCTGTGCCCTAGACCTGCCGCCGCGCCGCCGTAGCTTAGCGTCGCCGCCGATGCCCCACCCCCCAATTCCACGCGTCGCCGCCATCGCCGTCTCTGTTCGGCCTCATCGCGTCGTCGTCGGTTAAACTCCACTGACCCTCCACCAATTTCGGTCGGCACGGCGTCTAGATCCGCCGCTCAGGGGGGGTTTCCGAGGATTGAACCGTGGAGCCTGGCCCTCCAGCAGCCAGGCGCCGGTGCGGTGAAGACAAGGAGTCGGTCTGCTTCTGCTGTCCGGGGTAGTGCGACGTGTAGGCTCAGTTTGATTGATTTTACTGCTGTAATATATATTTTTGGTGTTGTATTGAACTCTACCTTGTAAAGCTGGTATCCCCAGCATCCCCCTTTGCTTTATATAAAGCTTGTACAACCGACCTTCCATTGAAAAATAAAATAAATAATAATTTGGGAGCCTTGATGGCGAAGAGCAATACTGGTTATCTTGGCGTCTCCGAGCCAATCTCATTAGGCGGGCCAACTGAGAAGGATGTTGTACAGACAGCCGAGGTCGAAAAGGTGCGTGTGTGTCTGATATGGGTGTCAGATAGACCACGAATTTTTGAATTTTCCGCTGCTCTCCTGTTTAATATGTTCTGCTCATATGTTGTTATTGGTGTCGATCAGTTTCTTGCTGATGCGGGCTTGTATGAGAGTCAAGAGGAGGCTGTCTCGCGAGAAGAGGTCTTAGGCAAACTTGACCAGGTTTGAGTGCTTATATTTTGGATTATAATTTGGGTACACCGGTTTTAGAAGACTTGTTTGTCCTGGCAGACTGTGAAAACTTGGATTAAGAAGGCCACTAGGGTGAGCGGTTATGGCGAGCAGTTCGTGCAAGAAGCAAATGCTAAGATCTTCACATTTGGTTCATACCGCCTTGGGGTACTCCGTTGCGCTGTTTCTTGTCTAGTCCTATTTCTAAAGAAATACTTACTCATCACTTGTTACAGTGCTTTCATGCCTTTTGCCTATTTTGTATGTTTTTTCTATCAAATGATGCAAGTGCATTAGTCATTATGCGTATATCTATATGCAGAGTCTGGTGGTTTTATTTAGGTTTATTGCTAGAGATATATACTGTCGCTGTTTTATGAGGTTTTCTATCTTTGTCACCTAAATTTACTGTTGTGATTCTACTTATTCTGTTGCTTATTGCACAGGTGCACGGTCCTGGCGCAGATATTGACACGCTATGTGTGGGTCCAAGACATGCAACTCGAAATGTAAGAGGATCTATTACTAAAATTCCAAAGGTATCAGTCTTATTGTGTCCAATGTGCATTTTATTTTTCGCAGGACTACTTCTTCAGGTGTCTTCACGATATGCTAGCCGAGATGCCAGAAGTTTCTGAATTACACCCAGTACCAGATGCTCATGTGCCTGTTCTGGGGTTCAAACTTTGTGGGGTGTCTATTGACCTTTTATATGCAAACCTTGCACATGTGGTTATTCCTGATGTAAGTTTTGTTTTACAGCTTTGTTATTTAAACAATATATCGGTACTGTATGCTATATTTATATTGTACTCATTGTAGTAAATGAGTAGGAAATGGAAGCATTTGCATCCCCAAAAAATTGAAGACTGTAAAATGGAGCTTAGCATTTTATTCCCTAGTTTTGTTTGGCTCGTGAATCATTTCATAACATGTTCTGATGATGTTTGATATGAATTCCTGATCATGTTACATGATTCCATTTCAGGATCTTGATCTTTCTCAGGACTCCATACTGCACAATGTTGATGAACAGGCTGTTCGTAGTTTAAATGGTTGTCGAGTTACTGATCAAATCTTACGATTGGTCCCAAACATTCCGGTATGTGCCGCCTGTTTCTCAAGTAAACATGTCAATATTACTCTTATGGACTAAAACCCATTTGTTTTCTCAAATCCAGAGTTTTCGCACAACCTTAAGGTTCATGAGATACTGGGGGAAGCGCCGTGGGGTGTACTCAAACGTATGTTTCTTCTCGCTGCAAGAGTATGCTTTAAAGTATGAACGCACATGCATTTTTAGGGAATGATCGGAAACTTTACACGAGGAGGCCAACAGAACAAGAGAATATTTCGCTTCATTCTAAAAGAAGACATTATGTTCCATTTGGTTTCAATCAAGAGTTGACACCAAATGTAACAATATGTTGTCTGATTGTCTGCTATTTATCTGCCTTAATAGATCTACGAAAATAGCTTCCATATTGTTTAGGGGTCAACTATTCAAGTAGTACTGTGGTAGTATGGGACACAGAATACAAGTAAAGAAAACAAGAGAACCAAAAAAGTTAGCATTTTCTTAAGCTGTTTACTGATATTTCTAAAATGCCGTTGCACATAAAATGTAGTTGGGTAAATAAAACAAATTGCAGCATGTGGAGACACTTAGCACCCTGCTAGCTATGTCCAGTGCATGATTGCATGTTTACATTACGGTGCATATGCATATCATTACATCAGTATTATGGTCTATGAATGTGAAATTGATGCTCAAAATTTTCTTGCATGTCCAGGTTATGGGATTCTTGGGTGGCATAAATTGGGCAATTCTTGTTGCTCGTATATGTCAATTGTACCCAAATGCATCACCCAGCATGTTGATATCTCGTTTTTTCAGAGTCTACAGCCAGTGGAAGTGGCCCAACCCTGTTACACTTTGCCATATTGAGGAGGGTCCTCTTGGCCTCCCTGTTTGGGATCCAAGAAGAAACTTTAGAGACAGGGGCCATCAGATGCCTATAATTACACCCGCCTATCCTTGTATGAATTCTAGTTATAACGTATCTACTAGTACTAGGTATGTGATGGTCCAAGAATTCACACGAGGATACGAGATCTGCCAGGTACTTATTATTTCAGAATAATTTGTTTATAATTTAAGAGGAATTCAGTAATTAAAATCATAGCATGCATTCAAATGGTGTGATGTTACTGATATCTACTGTCTAGTAGTAATATATTCATATTGATCTTAAAAGTGTGAATTTTATCCTCAGAAGACATTTATCTCAATGCATCTGTAATACTAATAATGGAAGCACCCCATTTCTGCTGTCTAAATAATAATTATTAATGCAGGATATGTATTTGTTACATTGGTATTTAGAGTTATGCAAATTCATTTTATTGTAGAGTTATCTTACTTTAATTATCTGATTAAAACATACTGTAATGTATGCATGTAATGCTTGCGTTTTTGCTGTTAACTTATACCGTAGCAACTTTTTTGGATTTATGTTTAGAACTTCTATTTTGAGTTCACATGTATGGAACCTATTTACGTCTTGCATCAGACTTGATATCCCCTTGATGATTAACTGCAGGCAATAGATGAAAATAGAGCAACCTGGGATGATTTATTCGAGCCATATCCATTTTTTGAATTATATAAAAATTATTTGGAGGTTGGTATCACAGCAAGAAATGAAGATGACCTCAGGAATTGGAAAGGTTGGGTAGAGTCTCGCCTTCGGACGCTTGTATTAAAGGTGAATAACTGAAAAAAAAAACTTTCATTCTTCTTAGTAATGTGTGCCGCGTGTGTTTTAATATGTGATTTTGGCTGCTGATGTAGTTTGAACGATATACTCATGAGATGCTCCTTGCACATCCGCATCCCAGAGATTTCTCAGATGGATCCAGGCCGTTGCATAGTTTTTACTTCATGGGTCTTTGGAGAAAACAAACTGCCCAACCTCAAGAAGCGGAGCAATTTGACATCAGAGGAATCGTAAATGAGTTTAAGAGCGCAGTTCTTGCTTATGCACATCGGAGAGAAGGAATGGATATTGAAGTGTCCCATGTAAAAAGAAAAGATATCCCTTTGTTTGTTTTTCCTGGTGGAGTGCGCCCTCCTCGTTCTTCCAGAACAGTAGCTAGGAGCAGTCGCACTGTTTCTAGGAACGTTGTTACTGCTGATGGTCAAGTTGGAAATCCATTGGGCGCTGAAAGTTGGAGTGATCCTCAATCTGCTCTAGATCATTCTGGTGGCTATCAAAGTACTTCTTTGTTGGTCCCCAGTGTATCAAGTAAAGAAACCCAAAGTATTTTGAATGGGCATTCAAATCTTCACACAGAATCCCTTGAGCATGAACATCCAGGGCACTTTCTTGGAAGTACATCTGCTCCTGGGAACATTGCTGTGTTGGATGTAGTTGCACAACCTAACAGTATGCCATCTACTTCAAGCAATGGTGCTCCAACAAACGGGTTGGACATTTGTTTCAATAGTTTACACAGGGAAGCTGAGGGGATTCCTGCAAATAATCCTGTGAATTTCTCTCCGGCTGTGGTTAATGAGCTTGATGAGCTGGCATCGTATCAAGCTAAGCCTGACAATAAACATGTGCTTCCTGTTCATGAATCATCTTTGGAAAGATGTTCTGGAAGGACCGTGGGGCAAACATGTAATTTGAGATCTCATGGTAATAATCATCTGAAGCGCAAGGCTGAGGAAGAGCTGGAGGTATTTTTTTTCCTTTTAGTTTTAGCTTCTTCGACTATTATTTGCTTGTATTTTGATATTAATTGTGATTATGTTTTTATTTTTAAAAAGCCACTTGAGCTTGCTGGCCTGCCAGTTGGCGCTATTCGTGCATCAACATCAACCGTTCAAAGAAAGCCCCTCAGGTACTCTTGTGCTACCTACTACTAACTGCCTGTATTTGGAAATATATGACGTCCTAGAAAGCATGCAGTCAAACTTCTCTAGCTTTGACTTACAAATATATGATGTATTATAGATTGATCAAAGCAAAAGTAACATTTCATTGGAAGTATGGTTTGTCATGACAAGTACTATTTTAAATGTATTACTAACATATTCATTTGCAAAGTAATAATGGCCAAAAACCTGTTTTATATTGGGAGACTGCCAATGTGCGTGTCTCCACTTGTCGGATGGATATTCACAGTATGTTGGCAGTTCATCTTGTTTGTTGGTTTTCCTGCTTGACGTGCGATGTTATGCTGATAATAACATTTCTTCTTTTTAATCTGTTTAAGGCTTAGATTGTCAACTGTGCCGCAACCAAAGCAAGCTGAATGAAGCTCCTGAATCCAACACCAGGCCAACGCGTCGTGAAGATACTGAGGATAGGACAATTCCAGCGGAGAGCTTTCAATTTTTCATTTTATTACGTTCAAATGTAAACATCCACTGTAGGCCATTGTAGGCCAACTTTTCTGCCGCGGAAAAAAGTACAAGAGAAAATGTTGTAATTTACGACCTTTTTAACCGCGGCACATGCTGTTTGCGATCTTGGAATCTTCTCATCTTTGCTTGGCTTGTGTATTCACTGTAAAAGACATATGTTCTGCTAATATAATTTATTTGTCAATAAATGCCGGCCTCGTGCATAAATTGAATGAAGGAACTTGAGCGGCCTTTGGTGGTTAGCTGTGTGGTTATCAAGGTTTTAAATTGCATTTTTTGTGGCTTAGCGACGAGGTCCGAGCTATCACGGATACTATTTACAGTTGCGTTTTTAAAGTAATAAAACTACCAAGAAAAACTCACAATCAAGACAAAACTAGAAGCACAGATTTTTAGATTTCGAAGAGCCCAGATAGCATAACTAGAATCGGCAAGAGGGAAACTTTTAATGAATTGTTCGCCTACTAGGGTTTCTGTTTTCTTCATCTTATTAAGTACGTAATATACATGGTTATTTTGAATTATTAAGTTTACATGTGTAATTAGTGACAGGCTACTTTTGCACATGTACATTTACAAGATAATAGCTTTAGCGGTGAGCTATGCTAAATAGCTTAGGTATTTGACGCTATAGGGGCCCGGAGTCTACACATCGGTACAAAATTTCATATCTTAGGGCACTCCGAGGACCTTCAAATAACCCGCAAAACATCCAGACCGAGCTGTTTGGACGCTACAAGCCATCCAACGCCATCCCGCATCGTTTCACGGACGCGTTTGTGTGTCCGTTTCCCGCAAACAGGGGACTCCGTCACATAGGACTGCTTCACCCCCCGCCCACCCAAAACCACACCCAGAGCCCGTGTCTCCATCCCTCCCCCTTAGCTCTGCATCCACTTCCTCCCTATCCGATGCCGTCGCTGTATCACCTTGGATGTCCGTCAAGCCTTTGCTGGACCTCTGCGACCTCCGCCGCTCCACCTGGTTGCCACGCCGCTTTGCCTACGCCGCCGTTCCACCTCTTGTTCGTCCGTCGCGCAGGTACCATCTGCCCCCGCGGATGCTGTCCGTGGGTGTCACCAAGCCCGACAAGTGTTTGGTGAAATGCCCGTGCTTTGAAGCAGTGGATTCGAACATCAAGTACTTGTATGATCACTACGTTGAGTCGTCCGACTAGAAGGATTATGCGGATGAAGTGACGATGATGCATGCAGTCCTTGCATATGAGGAGCGTGTGGAAGAGCATGTTCTCAATTTCAAGGGATCGATCAAGGGTCATCGAGTGCTGAATCAGAATAAGGCATGGGGGTATTTGATGCTGATGGACGACCACTTTGCCCCTGATGCCCTATTCGCAAAAAAAATTCTCCGGCCCTTTCTGATGCGGAGAAATGTGCTCGATCGCCTCTACAATGGCGTCCGAGCCTTCGACGATGTCGTAGGAAGAATTGGATTCTCTGGTTATCATAAGTGCACGGTTGCATTGTGGATGCTTGCATATGGCAGGGTTGTAGATTCGTGGGACGAGTACATTCGGATGTCTGAGAGAACATGCGCCGACGCTATGTCAGATTTGCTATTGCGGTGGTCGAGGTGTTTGGACGTTAATACTTGATAGAACCAACTGTCGCAAACACCGAAAGACTCATGGCATTCTGGGAAGCAAGAGGATGGTCAGGTACACTTGAATCTCTTGGTTGCATGCACTAGAGATGGAAGAATTATCCATATGCTCTACAAGGGCAATATCAACACCATGCTAAGAATCCCACCATCATTCTTGAAGAAGTTGCATCACAGGACCTCTGGATTCGACATGCTTCGTCAATACCATCTCAGGGCCAGTTGGTAAGAAAAGAGCTTGCTTTGATCAAAGACACGAAGGAGCTAGAAAGGATGTGGAGAGGGCATTTGGAGTGCTCCAAGTCCGTTTTACAGTTGTTCAAGCACCCGCAAAAAATGTGGGATCCAGAGACCTCGTGGGAGGTGATAACATGTTGTGCGATCATCCACAACATGATCATGGAGGATGAGACTGAAGATGTTGCCGGAGGTCGGGAATTTGAGAACATGGGTGATTCTATCCAACTTCAAAATCAGAATCATGGCACATTTGAGGAGTTTTTTCAAATGCATCAACAAATTCGACATTGAGCAACTCATGAGTAGCTCAAGGAAGATCTGATGGAGCATATGTGGGCGCTTAAAGGGGACAACTAGAACATATGTGTGAATTGAATTCAAGTTTGAACTATTTTATTTCAAAATTTAGTTGGATTGTAATATTTACATTTGAACCAGTGCTACATTTGAATATTTTCATTGATCAAAGATTTGATATGCCATTATTTTGAGTATTACAGACTTAAAAAACATGAGAGAGGACGTTTAGGGAGCAGGGTCGGATGGTCGGCTCCAGTATCCGTTTCCGCGGACGAGACCGACGAGTCCGCGGACAAATAGTGTGTCGGTTTTGAGGGTGGGCGTTGGAGATGCCATTAGCTTTTAGGCTCCCGAAAATATAGTGCACCTGTAGCATATCTAGAGCATCTACAATCGGACCCCCCCCCCCCCTCCTAAACATTCGGGCGGATACCACTCGGACCAAAAAACGCCACCCAATCGGACCCACCAAAGGAAGCTCATATGCCTGGGTTGTCCAACACCCCTTGACGGAGCTAAATTCAGGAGATCTCAGGTAGGGGTCCCCAACTAAGGGTCTTGAGACTATGGTAATAAAGACACGAGTTTTTACCCAGGTTTGGGCTCTCTGGAAAGATAAAACCCTACACCCTGCTTATGTTTTATTGCTTTTGGTTGGAGTACAAAGTACATATGATCTACCTCAAGATTGTTGTGTGTTGTCTACGAGCCCTACCCCTCGGTTTATATAGGCATCAGGGGGAGGGGGCCGGGGGGGTTCTAGGGATACATCCTAGTCAGTTACGTACAAGGAGAACGTGTTGCAGACGACTTATAATATCTTCGAGTATACGTCAAGTCTTCGGGAATCCTCCTTTTATATGCCATGGGTCGCCTTGATGTGGCCCACCGGTGAACGAACACATGGGTCCTCGTCCCGGCTCGCCAGGCCTGGAGATGACGTGGTGAGAGAACCCCCATCCAGGACACCGTCACCCCTCATATCCAGCCCATATGTGGGCCAGATATGGGGGCCCCCGGATGAGTCCGCCACATCAGACCAACGGGCAGGACCCACGCGAAACCCATCGGTCCATCGTTTTGATGAGGACGCATTCATGCCGCCGCTCTGACGCATCGCCCGAGGGGTCAAATCCGGATCTTTAAGCCGGACGGCGAGGGTAAACCCTAGCCACCCCTATTCCCCCCCGTCGTTTGCACCTCCACCACTTCCCCTTCCGCTTCCACCTCTCTGTCCACCAAGGTCCGATAGAAGATCACATATTATTAAATGCTCACACCGGAGCATCACGGAGATTGCACGGGAGATGCGCGCCGCCGAGATACATTGCGTCGCTCGCCTTGCGGAGGAGGATTTAGTGGAGGTGTACATGGAGAGCAGTGGAGGAGGAGGAGGCGGCGGGCATGGAGGTTGAGCCCGGTGGACTCATCATGGAGGAGGCAGAGGTGGAGCACCTCGCGGTGGAGGCACAATTGTAGGTGGAGCAAGCGGGCGCTGCCACCTTCATGACGCTCATCGTTGATCCTGACCTCGTGGCCGTAAACCAGGCCATCTTGGAGTCGCTCCAGTCCGAGTGGGAGGTGGAGGCAAACCGCCGCCGTATCCACCTCACCGACGTGAGGCGGGATCGACTATTCGTGGACGACGACGACGAGGCGTCAGAGCTTCGGCCCACTATCAATGTCTACGAGGCCGGCGGCTCCGGCAAGGGGATCATGTACATCTCCGACGGCGACGAGTAGAATTTGGGTAGTTTGCTTTTGAATTTTCTAGTTTGCATGGATTAGTATGCAAATAGAGGTTTACAAATGGGGGATGTGATTGCAATGACAGACAAATGGGGGTGACCGGCTTTTGCCTGCACGGACGTATAAGAGGCCAAATTTGCACATTTTGATGGTAGATGCTCTTAGCTAGCAATTTAAATCCTTGATGGTTATGCCTTAGGATCAATCCCAAATTTGATGTCTTGTACTCCCTCCGTTCGGAATTACTTGTCTCGGAAATGGATGTATCTACCAGATACATCCATTTCCGAGACAAGTAATTCCGAACGGAGGGAGTAGGTCTCACAAAAAACATTTTGACGGCATGTCTCGTCACGCCATTCTTCATCTTTAGTAGGCGTTGTGTGAGTGTGTGCACGTCGTGGTATGTAACATTTACATTTCTTTTTTGAAACAAGGAATAAGATTTGCCATTCATTAATTAAGGAGAGAAGGTTCGAAACTACTCCCTCCGTTCGGAATTACTTGTCACAGAAATGGATGTATCTAGACGTAATAACCCAACAGAGGGTTAAAAAAGGAAGTCATCACTGTCCTGACATTACAATACTCAATTGCTTAGCTCCGTCGAGCACCCAAGAACTCACTTCCTCTTTGATATTGCACACAATGACCATGGTGGGAATCTCGGTGTACTCTAGCGTTACGCTCCTTCCAAGAGTTCGCAAGAGACCGATATCAGCATGGACATGGCCTTCCTGGAGCGAGATCTTAGTTTGAGTGATCTAATCCACCAATCATTGACACTAGTCACATACCTCCATCCACCGATATTTTATTTTTAAGGATGAATTTTGGTTAACTGAAAAATTGCATAATTATATTTATTTTGAAAGATGAACTTTGGTTAACCAAAAAATTGCATAATTGTCAACATCTTTTAACTTCGCCCCGAGCATGCCTTCTAAACACTTCTTTTTAATTTGCCAAATGTTACAGCACAAGGTGTGCGTTGAAAATCTTTTGGCACTAAATCCTAGCGAGCAACCGAGCTGTTCAAGCAGGCTACAGTTTCCTGCTTTACAATCTCATATTCTCATAAGCTGTTTCCAGTGGCCAGGAAACTGAACTGAACAATGAAAGCAAATACCTTAATTGTGCAACAATTGTATGTTAAGGCACCATTAGCAATCTAATAGCAGTAAAGCATGATCTCACGAAGAAAATTTGCACAAGGGTTGTCCATATAACTAAGTTCCAGTATTATAAAAAGCGGCCCAGGCAAATTCTAGCCTCCTGACTGATCGTGAAGTAACTAGAATTCTCCACAATTTTAGGCACCACAACATCTCAAAATAAGAAAGAGGAACA
Organism: Thinopyrum elongatum; assembly: GCA_011799875.1. Taxonomy (NCBI): domain Eukaryota; kingdom Viridiplantae; phylum Streptophyta; class Magnoliopsida; order Poales; family Poaceae; genus Thinopyrum; species Thinopyrum elongatum. The sequence goes on along the minus strand of CM022300.1, from coordinate 60,221,122 downwards.
TGTTCTTTGCGTAGACAAAATCATCCGATCTGGTATGAAAACAAGGATCCAGCAATACACACAGAGCAGGCGCAAACTGCATGCTCCCGCTTAGATGAACTTCACTAGGCTTAGCGACCACAGAATTTCACTTTGCGGCTCATACTTGAGGTGACGCTGATGATTCACTCTTGTTGCCTGTTGCCTTCTCTCCTGCGGTTTTGTCTTCGACGTTGTTTGCAGCTCGCTCGTTCGCACGGGCCTCGTCTTCAACCAGGGATCCAGTGCGCATCAGTTCCTTGACCTTGCGGAATTCATCGTAGTGATTGCGGCGATGCTCTTTGAAACTCACTGATGATCTGTCAGCTTCTGAGTCTGCATGAACACCAAACATATCACTGCCTGTTCGAATGACGTCCTGGACTCAGATGGTAAGCTTATTATTGCCCATTACGTTGATAATTAAGTATACACTTGTGCATGACATCAAATACAAATATAAGATACCAACTTAGAAAGAGTTACAAAAGGTTTATCTTAGCTAGCTAATTCAGAAGAGCTATATGAGTAGTCATATAGTTGGATCACTTATGGACTTCATTACAGAAAGCTGATATGATAAAATCAAGTCACATAACTCAGCTTGTCAAATATATTGAATATCAGTAATTACTGATTTACTCTAGCAACTCTAGAAACATAAAATGGTAACTGAGAAAGAAGCTACCAACCACCATCCTGTTCCATGGCATCTGCATCATCATCTGAGGATGCCCACTCATCATCCTTTGAATCATTTTTACTTGAAGAGGCCACACCATTTAAAGCAGTCAGTATAGCTTCAGCACTAACAGTCTCATCTAGACACTTGTCGAAAGGGCGTGTTGGTGATAGTGACCCTAGAGAGCAACCAATGAAAGCAATTATTCAGCGCTTGCACATTATGAGCACAAATAGTGGTCAGATATGATGAGATACAAGTAACAAGACATATACCATCTTCATCCATCATAGGGTGATACGGTGTCTTGGGCTCGGTTATCTTCTGCCTCACTGGCTTGTTTGATTCAATCTCATACAGATTATCCTCATTCCACTTCACGCGATGGGAGCTGAAGAGAAAAAGGTCAAAATAATGGAAGCAAAATCAAGCAAGCTGAGGTCTAGCTCACACTTATGCAGCCAGTTCAGTTGTTTTCATTAGCTCTGGATCATAGCGCAGCATTTGCGCCAAAAAACATGGTTTCATGTACATGTAAAACCATATAAAAATTCAAATGGTACTACAAAATCATACGCATTTGTTCCAATACCACATCCATGTAGAAATCAATAGCTAGGCCTTACTGTGTTTAAGCAGGCAACAAAGCAATGCTATTTTCTATGTCTTCATAGTACCATAAAATGCAAAAGCCAAATAGAGAATCTTATATCGAATATAAGCCCTTTGACATATTAGCTCTATCAGTCCTTCAAGTTTCTCAAACAAAGAATACTATTTTGTATAAAACCTGGATTAAGTTCAAGACTGTCTACACACTTTAATTTACCATGTCATGTTGCAACGTAAAAATCAATTGTATTTCGCAGGACACCAAACAAATATGCTGAACCCTTGTTCACAAGTTGGTAAAAAAAAAGAGAAATACTTATGCTCCATCATTATGCTAGCCCAGAGATAAGATTTGAAACAACCCAAGCCAAGTAATGGAGTACTAACTAAGACTCTGAAAAACGTGCATACCAAAATAAGTCAGTATGTATCATATCTTTCAAACAGTTTCTAATTGATCTCAAAGGAGGAATTAAGACTACTAACCTCATGCTTTAAGTTTCTGATGAGTGAAGGTCAAGAAATGTTTAGACAGCAATTCGAAGCCAGATAACACCACCTATTCTAGGTTTTCCTGCAGAAAAAAACTGTCAAGAGTAAATCGAACAAAGATGCACATATTTTGGGAGGTGGGAGTGTGCCACTGTGACTACTGAATCCGACATGCACAGACCATCTAATAGTGCATCTGACACATGGGAGGTGGGACAAGCTAATGACCAGACGGCAGTTGTCAGCAAGAATCTATGGATTTTGTAGTCAATCAAATGTGCAGTTTTCTGATAATTTTGACAGAATGTGTATACCAACAATCTTTCAAAAACATACTTCATAGTAGATTAATACACAAATTGATACGGAATAGTTCAACACGATAATAAGCAAAATTTGCTACGTGACATTGTAAAATGGGGGTAATTGCGCATCACATCAAAATGGTGGCCGTTTGATACATAACAGTAGAATTAATATACTACTATTGTAACAACCAGCAAGAGGGCTGCACGAACTGTGTACTTAATTTGCCTTCCATCCTCCTAGCATTACTGCTCAAGAACAAGCAAGCACTCCCTCGGCACCGCACCGGCACACATTGCTGCACAATTTCTCTTCGCTGGACTGGCCGCCTTGCTTTCTACAAGGGTGCCCCACAAAGGCCAAACATGCCATCACCAGCCATGATGGTGTGTTCAACAGACGGTCTTAGTTGAGTTAGTTCACTGATGGGCATGCTTCAACCTGGCGCAACGCGTCCATGAAGGGAGTGTGCCACTCTGTAGTGGCACCGGAGACCATCGCTACAAGGCCGTGAGGTGTGAAAGGCTGAATCTGAGGATTCGATTTACGGTGGTGAACAATCGGCCAGGGCTACACGAAATGTTTATTGCCTCTAAAAAAAATATGGAACGACTGTATTACGATGGCTTCAGTGTGCTGTGGCAGATGGCCGGTCACCATTTCGGAGCCAAACCCCATGATTTTGTACCCATAATTAAAACTAAAAAAAAAAAGAGATCATCATCGAAGTATTGTGCGGGCGCGACAGGGCGGATCTCGACGGGGTGCCCAAAACTCGTAGAGGTTACTTTGGGTTTAACTAATCATCGCTGGATGATTCCAAAAAAATCCCATACCTCGAAAATCAATGTCCGAGGCTGCGGGCGGGCGGGCGGACGCAGCGGACGCGCGATGTCGCGATGAGGTAGAACGGGCACGGCGGCCCCGGCGAGGCGGGAAGGGTTGGTGGGGGAGGGCGTCGGCGATGACGCGGGGCTAGGGCACGGCGGCAGCTCTGAGGCGCAGCGGCGGCGGAGGTTAGGGGAGATTGCACAGCCGCGTCGGGTCGGGTCGGATTGGTAGGGTAGGTAGGTCAGGCGGAGAAGATGAGAGGCACCTCACGGGATGGTGGCGGTGGGGAGGAAAAGTCGCCGCTACGGGGATCGACCGCGCGTCGTGGCGAGGACGAGATGGATTTTGACCGGGATCAAGGGGGATTACCTTAGCTGCTCTCGGCAGTGGTTCCGGCGGAGGAGCGAGCTGGCGTCGACGAGGGAGCAGGGGCGGAGGAGCGAATCGTGGTCGGGGTCGGGGTCGAGGTCGAGGTGTGCAAGGAGGGGCGGAGGAGCACGCGCCGGAGGTGTGGTGTTTCCGTGGCTTATTTCTTTTCTCGCGCTCTCCCCCTCTGCCCCTGGTACTTCCACACAGTTACAAGAAAATTCCGCCTCTGCCGTGAACTGAAATGAACAAGCCAGGCTGCAAATGCCAGGGTGTATTTTCTTGACTTGGCCGTCTCTGATGTTTGCCAAGAATCATAATCAGTACATATGATAATTAAGCCTGTATGACATCTTTATAAGATGGGTGTCTAATTTCTTGTCATCTGTTTGCTTAGAGTAATTTGTCCCATGTACACTGTACCATGAGCAAGTTGTTCCGTGTGTACCACGTTTTCGATCTTGATTTTCTTTGAAATATTGATCTGACAGTGTACTGATAAAATTAGTGGTGTGCCCCTCAACTTACTTGCTCAAGTATTGAGAATGTACTGACAATCTAGATTTATTGGATGCCTTAAATGAATGAATGTACCCTTATATTCTGTACTCGCGCAACCTGAAAATCCTATCTTTGTTTTGTACTTGTGCCTTAAATTCCAAAGCCATCACTTTGTCTTTGCCTATGAAGAACAAGTGTTTTTCTGTGTTGTATTTTCAGAATTTTGGCAAGTTCCGAGTGCTAATTCTCCTCATCTTGGTTTTTTTTTTGAGGGGTCTCCTCTTCTTGGTTACTAGCTTGTAATTAGGGGCGGAGGAGCACGCGCCGGAGGTGTTGTCTTTCCATGGCTTATTCTTTTCTCACGCTCTCCCCCTCTGCCCCCGGTACTTCCACACAATTACGATAAAAGCCCACCCCTACCATGAACTGAAATGAACAAAGCCACGCTGCAAGTGGACGTGGGTAGTCCAGTATAGATAGAGTTCCTTTTTTGGAAAAGGAGGATAAACCCCCGGCCTCTGCATCTGGACGATGCATGCGGTCATCTTATTAATTATTCACATAGACCATACAAAGTAATACATCAGTGAGTCTGAAGCCATCATCTAGGCAACACCTGTTGCCACTCCTATCCCATTGATGAAGGTGTGCCGAATATCCGGGCCTAATACCAAACGGACATCGCACCAAACCCTAACATCTAAAGTCGGATGCCCCAGCCCAGCCACATACCGGGACTGGGTCCCATACCGGACCGACGCCCATCGACCTTGCCTGGCCTGCCGTCGATGCCACCACGACGCTAGACAACTCCATCATCCTGCACGAATCCGTCCACACGCGCCCGTCGCCGAACCTCCGCAGCACCATGCCACCGGGATCCGCCGTCGGCCTTGCGGTGGATGGGACACCGCTCTTCCGCTTGTCCCGTCTTGCTCCAAAACGATGCCCTCAAGAGGGACAACGGCATCAAAGGTATCATCATCATCCGATCCGGTAGATCCAGATCTAGGGTTTCCCCCGGAGCATCACGAGTGGGGTGCCACGACCTGCAACAACGATGCCTCGAGAAGGGAACAACGTCATAGACGCCGCCATCGTCCGCCATGATCGAAGTCGACGCGATTTTCACCGGAAGTCGCGTCCCCCCAACCTCGCAGCTGGCTGGAACCGAACGGAGCCTCGCCGTGGAGACGAGGGCCGCCGTTGGCACGCTGGCAGAGAGCCTCCAGTCGCCCCTCACCGGTCCTCCTCGCGCCACCGACCGGCCAAGGCCGTACCGAAACGGATCTGGACAGGACGCCAGATCCGCAGCCATCGGAGCCACACATGTGCCCGCGGCCGCCACACCGCCAACCATGTAGGTTCCCATCGCCACTGCGCAGCAGGGATGCCGCCCTGACTGCCGCCCCCGGCCTCCCCGCGTGAGACGCCGCCTCCGTCTCACCGGATCTGCCGCGGCGACCACCCGCCCTGGATCATGCAGGGCCCGCCGCCACCGTGGCCCTTGCCGGTGGCAGCTACGGCTGGGGATGGAGGAGCGGGGAGGGGCTGGCGGCGCGGGATCGGGGGCCCCTGGAGTCGCCCGAGGGGAGGCGACACGAGGGGGAGGGGAGTCGTCGGGGTGAGGTGGCGGCGCTAGATCACGATCCCTTCTAGCCTTCAGTATAGATAGAGTGATTCGACGGACTGCATTTCCAGTGGATCATCCCCGGCCCAAGTACGTTCATCGATCAAGGCTTTCTATCTTTTTGAATGGGCGACTCAAGTCGCTTTCAAAAACCATTATTGGTAATGTTCGTGCGGGTGAAAGAGTGATAACATCGTTTGTCCAGTGCAATTACAATCTTTTTACCGAAGTCTTTGGAGTATTTCTTCGAGAAGAGATTGATACCGCGAAGAAGGTGTTTCCAAAAGATTTCATTGTAATTCTTAGTCATGGCAGTTACTTTGTATTTCTTTGATCTTAGGTCCAAATCAGTGTACCTATAATTGTTATGAGTATGAATAAAGTTACATGTGTTTGTCAAAAAAATATAGTCCAGTATATATAGCTTGCCAAGCAAGAATGCCAAGTGTGTATTTTCTTGACTTGGGCGTCTCTGATATTTGCCAAGAATCATAATAAGTACATATGATAATTATAAGCCTGTATAACATCTTTCTAAGATAGGTGTCTAATTTCTTGTCATGTGTTTGCTTAGAGTAATTTGTTCCATGTACACAGTACCATGAGCAAGTTGTTCCTGTGTACCACATTATCGATCTTGATTTTCCTTGAAATATTGGTCTGACAATGTACTGATAAAATTAGTGGTGTGCCTCTCAACCTGCTCAAGTACTGAGAATGTACTGACAATCTAGATTTGTTGGATGCCTTAACTAAATGTACCCTTATGTTCTATACTTGCGCAACCTGAAAATCATGTCTTTGTTCTGTACTTGTGCCCTAATTTCCAAAGCCATCACTTTATCTTTGCCTACGAGGAACAAGTGTTTTTCTGTGTTATATTTTCAGAATTTTGGCAAGTTCTGAGTGCTAATTCTTCTCTTCTTGGTTACTAGCTTGTACTTAGTTGCAGTGGCGGAGCTTCATGTGGGTCAAAGGGGGCCATTGCCCCCCCTCTCTAGGAAAACTCTTAAGTGTATCCCTAATTATTGGTTTGAATATCCAAGGTTTCTCAGAGTTTATGTGTAACTTGTCTTCTTCGCCACCTCAACTTTGATTAGCCCCCTCAACTTTGATTAGCCCCCTCAAAAATCTTCATCAAGCTCCGCCACTTCTTAGTTGAGTTGAAGTAAGAAGCCTTGAGACAATGAAGAAGCAAGTTCTAAAGAAGGATGGCAGGTTGAATCTGGTTGATGTTTAAACAAGCAATCTTACAGAATCAATAAGTGCGTGAGAATTTGAGTGCTATCCTGTAACATTTCAGTATTTGGAGTGCATGAACATTCGTGTGCATAAACATTTTAGTATTTGTACTATGATGCGTGATGTGCTCGTGCTAAGCTGATAGCGTTTGGTGAAATGTTGCCTGACGTGCTTGCCATGCTGATCATGCTTGTGCCATGTTGCATGACGCGCGTGTAATGCCTAGTGTGAAGAGCTGCGTGTGTTTCTTTCTTACTTCGAGTCTTGTTCATGTGCCAATGCTCCGGGTAAAAACCTTTGTCTGTTCTCAGACTCGGCAGTGGCAACGTATCACACCATCACCCTCCTGGGAGCGTTGTTGTGGAGTTTTGGTGTCGTCGGTTGGTCCTAGGTGAGGTGTTAGGCTAGCTCTAGTTTCTTGTTGTATCTTTCGATCTGTTTTGTAAGAGAGTCATCTCATCACATTGTATCGTTCGGCCGTGTATTGGTCAGTGTTGTCGCTTTACATATAAAGTGGGACGAAAACCTGTTTCTAACGTTTGGTGGGATGTGGGATGCCCACTAAACCCACTAATCCCGTGTAAAAATTGTTGGGGATCGTAGCAGAATTTTAAAATTTTCTACGCATCACCAAGATCAATCTATGGAGTCATCTAGCAACGAGAGAGAGGGGAGTGCATCTACATACCCTTGTAGATCGCGAGCGGAAGCGTTCAAGAGAACGGGGTTGATGGAGTCGTACTCGTCGTGATCCAAATCACCGATGACCGAGCGCCGAACGGACGGCACCTCCGTGTTCAACACACGTACGGAGCGGAGACGTCTCCTCCTTCTTGATCCAGCAAGGGGGGAGGAGAGGTTGGGGAGGACAGCTCCAGCAGCAGCACGACGGCGTGGTGGAGTTGGAGCTGCGTGGTATTCCTGCAGGGCTTCGCCAAGCACCGCGGGAGGAGGAGGAGGTGTTGGAGAGGGGAGGGGCTGCGCCAGGGATGAGGTATGGCCTCCCTCCCACCCCTCCACTATTTATAGGGGGAAGAGGAGAGGGGGCCGGCCCCCTCAGATCCAATCTGAGGGGAGGGGAGGCGGCCAGGGGAGGGAAACTTGCCTCCCAAGCAAGGTGGAAGGCTCCCTCCCCTAGGGTTTCCCAACCCTAGGCGCCATGGGCCCTTGGGGGGGGGGGGGGCGCACCAGCCCACTAGGGGGCTGGTTCCCTCCCATATACAGCCCATTAGGCCTCCCGGGTAAATCAGCCCCACCCGGTGGACCTCCGGACACCTTTCGGTGGTCCCGGTACAATACCGATAACCCCCGAAACTATTCCGGTGACTGTATGACAACTTCCCATATATAAATCTTCACCTCCGGACCATTTCGGAACTCCTTGTGACGTCCGGGATCTCATCCGGGACTCCAAACAACATTCGGTAACCACGTACAAACTTTCCCTACAACCCTAGCGTCATCGAACCTTAAGTGTGTAGACCCTACGGGTTCGGGAGACACGTAGACATGACCGAGACGACTCTCCGGTCAATAACCAACAGCGGGATCTGGATACCCATGTTGGCTCCCACATGCTCCTCGATGATCTCATCGGATGAACCACGATGTCGAGGATTCAATCAATCCCGTACGCAATTCCCTTTGTCTATCGGTACGATACTTGCCCGAGATTCGATCGTCGGTATACCGATACCTTGTTCAATCTCGTTACCGGCAAGTCTCTTTACTCGTTTCCGTAACACATCATCCTGTGAACAACTCCTTGATCACATTGAGCTCATTATGATGATGTCCTACTGAGTGGGCCCAGAGGTACCTCTCCGTCACACGGAGTGACAAATCCCAGTCTCGATTCGTGCCAACCCAACAGACACTTTCGGAGATACCCGTAGTGCACCTTTATAGCCACCCAGTTACGTTGTGACGTTTGGTACACCCAAAGCACTCCTACGGTATCCGGGAGTTGCACAATCTCATGGTCTAAGGAAAAGTTACTTGACATTGGAAAAGCTTTAGCAAACGAACTACACGATCTAGTGCTAGGCTTAGGATTGGGTCTTGTCCATCACATCATTCTCCTAATGATGTGATCCCGTTATCAATGACATCCAATGTCCATGGTCAGGAAACCATAACCATCTATTGATCAACGAGCTAGTCAACTAGAGGCTTACTAGGGACATGTAGTGGTCTATGTATTCACACATGTATTACGATTTCCGGATAACACAATTATAGCATGAATAACAGACAATTATCATGAACAAGGAAATATAATAATAACCATTTTATTATTGCCTCTAGGGCATATTTCCAACAGTCTCCCACTTGCACTAGAGTCAATAATCTAGTTACATTGTGATGAATCGAACACCCATAGAGTTCTGGTGTTGATCATGTTTTGCTCGTGGAAGAGGTTTAGTCAACGGATCTGCTACATTCAAATCCGTGTGCACTTTACAAATATCTATGTCTCCATCTTGAACATGTTCACGTATGGAGTTGAAGCGACGCTTGATATGCCTGGTCTTCTTGTGAAACCTGGGCTCCTTGGCAAGGGCAATAGCTCCAGTGTTGTCACAGAAGAGAGCCATTGGACCCGACGCATTTGGAATGACTCCTAGGTCGGTGATGAACTCCTTCATCCATACTGCTTCGTGTGTTGCCTCCGAGGCTGCTATGTACTCCGCTTCGCATGTAGAACCCGCCACGACGCTTTGCTTGCAACTGCACCAGCTTACCGCTCCACCATTCAAAATATACACGTATCCCGTTTGTGACTTGGAGTCATCCGGATCTGTGTCGAAGCTAGCGTCGACGTAACCCTTTACGACGAGCTCTTCGTCACCTCCATATACGAGAAACATATCCTTAGTCCTTTTCAGGTACTTCAGGATGTTCTTGACCGCTGTCCAGTGTTCCTTGCCAGGATTACTTTGGTACCTACCTACCAAACTTACTGCAAGGTTTACATCAGGTCTGGTACACAGCATGGCATACATAATAGACCCTATGGCTGAGGCATAGGGGATGACACTCATCTCTTCTACATCTTCTGCCGTGGTCGGGCATTGAGCCGTGCTCAATCTCACACCTTGCAATACAGGCAAGAACCCCTTCTTGGACTGATCCATATTGAACTTCTTCAATATCTTATCAAGGTATGTGCTTTGCGAAAGACCTATGAGGCGTCTCGATCTATCCCTATAGATCTTGATGCCTAATATATAAGCAGCTTCTCCAAGGTCCTTCATTGAAAAACACTTATTCAAGTAGGCCTTTATACTTTCCAAGAATTCTATATTATTTCCCATTAGCAGTATGTCATCCACATATAATATGAGAAATGCTACAGAGCTCCCACTCACTTTCTTGTAAACAGAGGCTTCTCCATAAGTCTGTGTGAACCCAAACGCTTTGATCATCTCATCAAAGCAAATGTTCCAACTCCGAGATGCTTGCACCAGCCCATAGATTGAGCGCTGGAGCTTGCATACCTTGTCAGCATTCTCAGGGTCGACAAAACCTTCCGGTTGCATCATATACAACTCTTCCTTAAGAAAACCATTAAGGAATGCCGTTTTGACGTCCATTTGCCATATCTCATAATCATAGTATGCGGCAATTGCTAACATGATTCTGACGGATTTCAGCTTCGCTACGGGTGAGAAAGTCTCATCGTAGTCAACCCCTTGAACTTGTCGATAACCCTTAGCGACAAGCCGAGCCTTATAGATGGTCACATTACCATCCGCGTCAGTCTTCTTCTTAAAGATCCATTTATTTTCTATGGCTTGCCGATCATCGGGCAAGTCAGTCAAAGTCCATACTTCGTTTTCATACATGGATCCTATCTCGGATTTCATGGCTTCAAGCCATTTGTCGGAATCCGGGCCCGCCATCGCTTCTTCATAGTTCGAAGGTTCACTGTTGTCTAACAACATGATTTCCAGGACAGGATTGCCATACCACTCTGGTGCGGAACGTGTCCTCGTGGACCTTCGAAGTTCAGTGGTAGCTTGATCATGATCATTATCAATAACTTCCTCTCTAGCCGGTGTAGGCTCCACAGAAACATTTTCCTATGCTGCGCTACTCTCCGGTTCGAGGGTCATCTCATCAAGCTCCACTTTCCTCCCACTTACTTCTTTCGAGAGAAACTCTTTCTCTAGAAAGGATCCATTCCTGGCAACAAAGATCTTGCCCTCGGATCTTAGGTAGAAGGTATACCCAATAGTTTCCTTAGGGTATCCTATGAATACGCATTTTTCCGACTTGGGTTCGAGCTTCTCTGGTTGAAGTTTCTTCACATAAGCATCGCATCCCCAAACTTTCAGAAACGACAGCTTAGGTTTCTTCCCAAACCATAATTCATACGGTGTCGTCTCAACGGATTTTGACGGAGCCCTATTTAAAGTGAATGCGGCAGTCTCTAAAGCATAACCCCAAAAGGATAGCGGTAAATCGGTAAGAGACATCATAGATCGCACCATATCCAATAGAGTGCGATTACGACGTTCGGACACACCATTACGCTGAGGTGTTCCAGGCGGCGTGAGTTGTGAAACAATTCCACATTTCCTTAAGTGCGTGCCAAATTCATGACTCAAATATTCTCCTCCACGATCTGATCGTAAGAACTTTATTTTCTTGTCACGTTGATTCTCAACCTCACTCTGAAATTCCTTGAACTTTTCAAAGGTCTCAGACTTGTGCTTCATCAAGTAGACATACCCATATCTACTCAAATCATCGGTGAGGGTGAGAACATAACGATAACCACCGCGAGCATCAACACTCATTGGACCACACACATCAGTATGTATGATCTCCAATAAGTTGGTTGCTCGCTCCATTGTTCCGGAGAACGGAGTCTTGGTCATCTTGCCCAAGAGGCATGGTTCGCATCTGTCAAATGATTCATAATCAAGAGACTCCAAAAGTCCATCTGCATGGAGTTTCTTCATGCGTTTAACACCGATATGACCAAGGCGGCAGTGCCACAAGTATGTGGGACTATCGTTATCAACCTTGCATTTCTTGGCATTCACATTATAAACATGTGTAACATCACGTTCGAGATTCAATAAAAATAAACCATTCACCAGCGGGGCATGACCATAAAACATATCTCTCATATAAATAGAACAACCATTATCCTCAGATTTAAATGAGTAGCCATCTCGCATTAAGCGAGATCCAGATACAATGTTCATGCTCAAAGCTGGTACTAAATAACAATTATTGAGGTTTAAAACTAATCCCGTAGGTAGATGCAGAGGTAGCGTGCCGACGGCGATCACATCGACCTTGGAACCATTCCCGACGCGCATCGTCACCTCGTCCTTTGCCAGTCTACGCTGATTCCGCAGTTCCTGCTTTGAGTTACAAATATGAGCAACCGCACCGGTATCAAATACCCAGGAACTACTACGAGTGCTGGTAAGGTACACATCAATTACATGTATATCATATATACCTTTGGTATTGCCGGCCTTCTTGTCCGCCAAGTACTTGGGGCAGTTTCGCTTCCAGTGACCGTTTCCCTTGCAATAAAAGCACTCAGTCTCAGGCTTGGGTCCATTCTTCGACTTCTTCCCGGCAGCTGGCTTACCGGGCGCGGCAACTCCCTTGCCGTCCTTCTTGAAGTTCTTCTTCCCTTGCCCTTCTTGAACTTAGTGGTTTTATTCACCATCAACACTTGATGTTCCTTTCTGATCTCTGCCTCCGCTGACTTCAGCATCGCATATACCTCAGGAATGGTCTTTTCCATCCCCTGCATGTTGAAGTTCATCACGAAGCTCTTGTAGCTAGGTGGAAGCGACTGAAGGATTCTGTCAACGACCGCGTCATCCGGGAGATTAACTCCCAGCTGAGACAAGCGGCTGTGCAACCCAGACATTTTGAGTATGTGCTCGCTGACAGAACTATTTTCCTCCATCTTACAGCTGTAGAACTTATCGGAGACTTCATATCTCTCGATCCGGGCATGAGCTTGGAAAACCATTTTCAGCTCTTCGAACATCTCATATGCTCCGTGATGCTCAAAACGCTTTTGGAGCCCCGGTTCTAAGCTGAAGAGCATGCCGCACTGAACGAAGGAGTAATCATCGGTGCGTGTCTGCCAAACGTTCAAATCGTCTGGCAGTGCTGGGAGAGCAGGTGGGTCACCTAACGGTACTTCAAGGACATATGATTTCTTGGCAGCTATGAGGATAATCCTCAGGTTACGGACCCAGTCCGCATAGTTGCTACCATCGTCTTTCAGCTTGTTTTTCTCTAGGAACGCGTTGAAGTTGAGGGTAACATTAGCGTTGGCCATTTGATCTACAAGATAGATATGTAACATTTAGACTAAGTTCATGACAATTAAGTTCATCTAATCAAATTATGTAATGAACTCCCACTCAGATAGACATCCCTCTCGTCATCTAAGTGATACATGATCCGAATCGACTAGGCCGTGTCCGATCATCACGTGAGACGGACTAGTCATCAACGGTGAACATCTCCATGTTGATCGTATCTTCTATACGACTCATGTTCGACCTTTCGGTCTCTTGTGTTCCGAGGCCATGTCTGTACATGCTAGGCTCGTCAAGTCAACCTAAGTGTATTGCTGTGTAAATCTGGCTTACACCCGTTGTATTCGAACGTTAGAATCTATCACACCCGATCAACACGTAGTGCTTCAAAACAACGAACCTTCGCAACGATGCACAGTTAGGGGGAACACTTTCTTGAAATTTTAGTAAGGGATCATCTTATATGCTACCGTCGTTCTAAGCAAATAAGATGCAAAAACATGATAAACATCTCATGCAATCAAAATAGTGATATGATATGGCCATTATCACTTCGCTCCTTTTGATCTCCATCTTCGGGGCTCCATGATCATCATCGTCACCGGCATGACACCATGATCTCCATCATCATGTCTTCATGAAGTTGTCTCGCCAACTATTACTTCTACTACTACGGCTAACGGTTAGCAATAAAGTAAAGTAATTACATGGCGAATTTCAATGACACGCAGGTCATATAATAAATTAAGACAACTCCTATGGCTCCTGCCGGTTGTCATACTCATCGACATGCAAGTCGTGATTCCTATTACAAGAACATGATCATCTCATACATCACATATATCATTCATCACATCCTTTGGCCATATCACATCACAAAGCACTTGCTGCAAAAACAAGTTAGACGTCCTCTAATTGTTGTTGCAAGTTTTTACGTGGCTGCTATAGGTTTCTAGCAAGAATGTTTCTTACCTACGCCAAAACCACAACGTGATATGCCAATTTCTATTTACCCTTCATAAGGACCCTGTTTATCGAATCCGATCCGACTAAAGTGGGAGAGACAGACACCCGCTAGCCACCTTATGCAACTAGTGCATGTCAGTCGGTGGAACCTGTCTCACGTAAGCGTACGTGTAAGGTCGGTCCGGGCCGCTTCATCCCACAGTGCCGCCGAATCAAGATAAGACTAGTAACGGCAAGAAGATTGACAAATCGACGCCCACAACTACTTTGTGTTCTACTCGTGCAAGATACTACGCATAGACCTAGCTCATGATGCCACTGTTGGGGATCGTAGCAGAATTTTAAAATTTTCTACGCATCACCAAGATCAATCTATGGAGTCATCTAGCAACGAGAGAGAGGGGAGTGCATCTACATACCTTTGTAGATCGCGAGCGGAAGCGTTCAAGAGAACGGGGTTGATGGAGTCGTACTCGTCGTGATCCAAATCACCAATGACCGAGCGCCGAACGGACGGCACCTCCGTGTTCAACACACGTACGGTTGGGAGAGACGTCTCCTCCTTCTTGATCCAGCAAGGGGGAAGGAGAGGTTGATGAGGATCCAGCAGCACGACGGCGTGGTGGTGGAAGCAGCGGGATCTCGGCAGGGCTTCACCAAGCACCAACGAGAGGGAGAGGTGTCATGGGAGGAGAGGGAGGCGCCAGGGGCTGGGTGTGTCCTCCCTCCCACCCCTCCACTATTTATAGGGGGAAGGGGAGAGGGGGCCGGCCCCCTCAGATCCAATCTGAGGGGAGGGGCGGCGGCCAAGGGGGTGGCTTGCCCCCCAAGCCAGGTGGAGGCGCCCCCCACCCCTAGGGTTCCCAACCCTAGGCGCAGGGGAGGCCCATAGGGGGGCGCACCAGCCCACCAGGGGCTGGTTCCCTTCCCACTTCAGCCCATGGGGCCCTCCGGGATAGGTGGCCCCACCCGGTGGACCCCCGGGACCCTTCCGGTGGTCCCGGTACAATACCGATTACCCCCGAAACCTTCCCGGTGGCCGAAACTGGACTTCCTATATACAATTCTTTACCTCCGGACCATTCCGGAACTCCTCGTGACGTCTGGGATCTCATCCGGGACTCCGAACAACTTTCGGGTTACCGCATACTAATATCTCTACAACCCTAGCGTCACCGAACCTTAAGTGTGTAGACCCTACGGGTTCGGGAGACACGCAGACATGACCGAGACGACTCTCCGGTCAATAACCCACAGCGGGATCTGGATACCCATGTTGGCTCCCACATGCTCCTCGATGATCTCATCGGATGAACCACGATGTCGAGGATTCAATCAATCCCGTACGCAATTCCCTTTGTCTATCGGTACGATACTTGCCCGAGATTCGATCGTCGGTATACCGATACCTTGTTCAATCTCGTTACCGGCAAGTCTCTTTACTCGTTTCCGTAACACATCATCCTGTGAACAACTCCTTGATCACATTGAGCTCATTATGATGATGTCCTACCGAGTGGGCCCAGAGGTACCTCTCCATCACACGGAGTGACAAATCCCAGTCTCGATTCGTGCCAACCCAACAGACACTTTCGGAGATACCCGTAGTGCACCTTTATAGCCACCCAGTTACGTTGTGACGTTTGGTACACCCAAAGCACTCCTACAGTATCCGGGAGTTGCACAATCTCATGGTCTAAGGAAAAGTTACTTGACATTGGAAAAGCTTTAGCAAACGAACTACACGATCTAGTGCTAGGCTTAGGGTTGGGTCTTGTCCATCACATCATTCTCCTAATGATGTGATCCCGTTATCAATGACATCCAATGTCCATGGTCAGGAAACCGTAACCATCTATTGATCAACGAGCTAGTCAACTAGAGGCTTACTAGGGACATGTTGTGGTCTATGTATTCACACATGCATTACGATTTCCGGATAACACAATTATAGCATGAATAACAGACAATTATCATGAACAAGGAAATATAATAATAACCATTTTATTATTGCCTCTAGGGCATATTTCCAACAAAAATATGTGGACAAATGCGGGCCTTCCGCTTATACTATGCGGCAGATGTGGGGCGGATGCGGACCTCCCGCGGAACGTCCCACCTGCAGCCTGAACAAGCCACCATAGTGACTTAGACAGCCGAACTTTGCAAAAACTGACACCCCAAACATCTGCGAACGTGCCCGGACAACCCTGAAATCCATGCATGTCGGTCATATAGAACAAACATCACCAATTCAATAAAGCAAAATGAACCATAATTCAACATTGAAACATGCCAAAATGAAATTAAACATCCAGGCCGCGTCCAGTCAACGTGATGAATCACTCGTCGGGCGCCATCCGGTCTGACCAACTCATAGTCTGTGCATAGGTTGATCTCCTTCTTCCTCGCCTCAAGCCACTTCTTGCCTTCCGGATCGAATAGGTTTGCATCGGTCAATATTATCCTCGAATCCTCCGTAGCAAGTTGCAACCTCTCCTTATCGGGCTCTATTGTTTCAAAAGTCAGGGTCTTCTCGAGCTCCCATTTAATACACGTCTCTTGCTTCCCCAAGTCTATCATCTCCCTCTTAATTTGCAACTTATTGTTCTCCCTCTCTTAGTCCCAATCCATCCTCTCCTTTTGCACATTCAACATGAGTTACCACTTCACTTTCTTTGGTGCAGCGGCACGGATGGGGGAGCAAGGGTGGAGGACGGCGACGGATCGAACGCGAGAAATGTAAGATGGGTGCGCGAGGAGCCTTGTCAATTTGGTGAACTCGATCAATTTGATGAAATTTAGGGCGGGTCCGGTCTGTCTGGCCCACTGTGGCAGACACGCCCAGGCACGTCCAAGCCTCCCCATATCTGCCCCAGATATGGGAAGGATACGAGGGGTGGACGGATATGATGGGTCCTGGTCAGCCTGGACGAGTAGGGTCGGTTTGGGGGTGAACTGGTTGGGTCGCGATTTTGTGACCGGTCACTGACTAGTTTGTCCGTCGGACATATAGTGGGCATTTGAGGAGCCTGGTTGTAGATGCCCTTACGACGCGAGCTAGAGATGGATTAACCAGCCGCTCAGGCTTGGTTAAGCTCATGCTCATTAAGGCTCGATTTGTTCAGATTGTTAAGCTTAATGGGAAAAAACATTGCATGAATGTGTTCGTTTAATGCCCGTTAAACTCATGATTGTTTGTTAATATGCATTACCCCCTGTTGCGGGTTTGATTTTTATGAAGGTGCCATGAAATATTACCGCTTATAAGATGATAACAATATGTGTTATGTCATACTAATGAGCTTAACCGGCTGCTCGTGAAACTCGTTGTTAAGCTAGTTAAATTTGACGACCTGAAATCTGGCTTTGTTCATTACAAGGGAGCTAGGAGCTTATGAGTTGAGCTATCGAGCCCTTATTAACCCCAGGAGCTATGAGTTTTTCTCCACCCCTACTACAAGTTATGCTTTGGCTTATAATAAGCGGTGGAAGCTAAATCCAAAACTAAGCAAACAACCCTTGTGGAGATTTAATTTCTGAACAGAGTAAATTACATCCACGGTCGGTTGAAAAAATACATACAAAATATAAAAAATGGCTAAATTTGGCTTTAGAGTTTAATTTGGTCACTATATTCATAAAAGAATGGTGAGAAGTTTTTATTGGGGCTCAGAAAAGGGGAAACGGAAGGTCCACTGGAAGGCTTGGGACCATCTATTGCAACTAGGGCTGCAAACGAGTCGAGTTCGAGCAAGTTGGAGTAGGCTCGGCTCAACTCATACTAAAATTCGAGCGAGTTCAAACTGAGTGAAGCTCAAGGTCGAGCTGTAGAAAGTGGCTCATGCTCAGCTTGTAACGATCTCGAGTCGATCTCGAGCTAGTTTCGAGCTAAATAAGATGATTTGTTTCTGAATAATTGAGGCAAATTTTCACATAAGATAGGCCACAACATAGAAAATCACTATAAATTTCGACTTATTCTTTCACAACTGAAGATAAGATATCATGGGAACTAGCAAGAGAAGAAAACAAAGGTCATCTGCTTTCAAACTTCGACAAAAATAACAAGATATTCAACATATGGCTGATCACGCACCACATTGAGGCTAAAATTTTCTTCGCTCTTAATTAAGCCTCCATGTTTGTTAGTAAGTAAAATGGAAAAAAAATTCACACACAACATATATGGTAATAAACTAACCATTTCTTTGTAATAAACGTAAAAATTATTTAATATACTTATCTGATATCGAGCTATCGAGCTAAAACCGAGCGAGCCAATACCGGCTTAAGATCAGTTCGTTTCTCGATCGAGCTACATAAAGTGCTCATACTCAGCTCATTTCCTTTCAAGTCGATCTCGAGTCGAGCCAAAATACGAGTCGATCTCGAGCAGCTCACGAGCGTCGAGCTTTTCTTGCAGCCCTAATTGCAACCTAAGTGCAAAGGCGGTCTAGGTTTCCAGGACTTCCGCTTGTTTAATCAAGCTTTTCTTGCACGTCAGGCATGGAGACTTGATGGCTCGTGTCCGCGTCAGTATTTCCCTGAAGAGGAAGGGATGATGCAGCACAGCTACAGTAGGTATTTCCCTTAGTTATGAAACCAAGGTTATCAAACCGGTAGGAGAACCAAGCAACACTATGTAAACGATACCTACACACAAAGAACAAATACTTGCAACCCGGCGCATAAGAGGGGTTGTCAATCCCTCTTGGGTAAAAGATAGATTGGTTTGTATGATTTTGGATAAATAGATCTCGCGATAAAACAAAACAAAATAAATAAAGAAAAAGTGCAGCAAGGTATTTTTGGGTTTTTAGAATAATATATCTGAAAATAAAAGCAAATAAAAATATATCTCAAAGCAAATATGATAAAGAATAGACCCGGGGGCCGTAGATTTCACTAGTGGCTTCTCTCGAGAAAAATAGCATACGGCGGGTAAACAAATTACTGTTGGGCAATTGATAGAACTTCAAATAACTATGATGATATCCAGGAAATGATCATTATGTAGGCATCACGTCCAAGATTAGTAGACCGACTCCTACCTGCATCTACTACTATTACTCCACACATCGACCGCTATCCAGCATGCATCTAGTGTATTAAGTTCATGGAGAAATGGAGTAATGCAATAAGAACGATGACATGATGTAGACAAGATCTATTCATGTAGGAATAGACCCCATCTTGTTATTCTTAATAGCAACAATACATACGTGTCTTGCTGCTCCTTCTGTCACTGGGAAAGAACACTGCACGATCGAACCCATCACAAAGCACCTCTTCCCATGGCAAGAAAAATCGATCTAGTTGGCCTAACTAAACCAAATATTCAAAGAAGAAATACGAGGCTATAAGTAATCATGCATAAAAGAGATCAAAGAACTCAAATAACTTTCATGGATAAATAGATCTGATCATAAACTCAAAGTTCATCGGATCCCAACAAACACACCGCAAAAAGAGTTACATCAAATAGATCTCCAAGAGACCATTGTATTGAGAATAAAAAGAGAGAGAGGAAGCCATCTAGCTACTAACTATGGACCCGTAGGTCTACATGAACTACTCACACATCATCGGAGAGGCACCAATGAGGATGATGAACCCCTTCGTGATGGTGTCTAGATTGGATCTGGTGGTTCTGGAACTTGCGGCGGCTGAATTGTGTTTCATCGACTTCCCTAGGGTTTTTGGATTTTTGGGTATTTATAGAGCAAAGAGGCGGCCGAGGTTGGCACAACCCACCAGGGCACGCCTGGGCCCCCAGGCGCGCCCAGGTGGGTTGTGCTCCCCTCGGAGCCCCCCTCTGGTACTTCTTTGGCCCAACAGGTGTCTTCTGGTCCAAAAAAATTCTCCAAAAAGTTTTGCTGTGTTTGGACTCCGTTTGGTACTGATATTCTGCGAAGTAAAAAACAAGCAAAAAACAGCAACTGGCACTGGGCACTATGTCAATAGGTTAGTCCCAAAAAATGATATAAAGTTGATATAAAATGATTGTAAAACATCCAAGAATGATAATATAACAACATGGAACAAGCAAAAATTATAGATACGTTGGAGACATATCAGCATCCCCAAGCTTAATTCTTACTCGTCCTCGAGTAGGTAAATGATAAAAATAGAATTTTTGATGTGGAATGCTGCCTAACATGTTCATCACATATTCTTTTCTTTTGTAGCATGGACATTTGGACTTTTATATGATTCAAAGCAATAGTTTAGTTTTGACATGAAGATTTCAATACTCAAGCATATCAATAAGCAACCATGTCTTTCAAAATATCAACACTAAAGAAAGTTATCCATAGCCCATCATGCTCAATCATTGATCCATTCGTGAAACACACTCGCATATTAGCTACATCCAATGCTCAAGTATGATCATAGTGCCCCTTAGTTGGTGCTTTATAAGAGAAATGGAGACTCAAATAAAAATAAAAAATTGCATAAAGTAAATAAGAAAGGCCCTTCGCAGAGGGGAGTAGGGATTTGTAGAGGTGCCAGACCTCAAAGCGAAAAAATAGAGATAAAACATTTTGGGTGGCATGCTTTTCCTGTCAACGAAAACGATCGAGTAGTTCCAATACTTTCCATGCTAGATATATCATAGGTGGTTCCCAAATAGAAAATAAAGTTTATTCCTTTTTCCACCATACTTTCACATTCCACGGCTAGCCATATCCACGGATGCCGTCCATACCAACACTTTCCGAGGAATTTATTATTTGACAACATAAAGTAAATTCATTTTACATTTTGGGACTGGGCATCCCTAATACCTTTGTCGTACTCTCGTGCAATGACAAGTGAATAAACACTCATCTTGAGAATAACACATCTAGCATGGAAAAATATCATCCACCCCCTACCGTTTCATGAGCGGTACGAGCACACAAAAGAAAATTATTTTGAAAATTAGAGATGGCACATACAAATTTGCTTAGAACGGCACGGGAATACCTCATATAGGTAGGTATGGTGGGCTCATATGGCAAAAGTAGGTTTAAGGATTTTGGATGCATAAGTAGTATTCCTACTTAGTACAAGTGAAGGCTAGCAAAAAGATTGAGAAGCATCCAACCAAGAAACGAAAAATCACATAAGCGAGCATTAAGCATAACTAACACCGAATAATGCACCATAGGTAGGATGTAATTTCATTGCATAATTATTGACTTTCGTGCTTGCATAGGGAATCACAAACCTTAACACCAATATTCTTACTAAAGCACAATTACTCACCAACATGACTCACATATCACTATCATCATATCTCAAAACTATTACAAAGAATCAAGTTTATTTTGTCCAATGATCTTCATGAAAGTTTTTACTATATCCCTCTTGAATATCTATCACTTTGGGACTAGTTTCATATATTGCAATTTCTTTTGGCAAGCTCAAACAAATTTAAGTGAAGAACATGAGCATAAAAATTTTCATCTCTCAAAATAATATAAGTGAAGCATGAGAGAATTTCTACAAAATTACTTACTCTCAAATAAATCTAAGTGAAGCATGAGAGCATTTCTTCAAAAAATATTAAAGCACACGTGCTCAAAAAGATATAAGTGAAGCACTAGAGCAATTCCATAGCTAAAAAAATTTAAGTGAAGCATGAAGAGCAATTCTAACAAATCATAGTATAATTTTGGCTCTCTCAAATAGGTGTGTCCAGCAAGGATACTTGTGATGAACTAAAAAGCAAAACAAGCAAAGACTCATATAATACAAGACGCTCCAAGCAAAACTCATGATATGTGACGAATAAAAATATAGCTCCAAGTAAAATACCGATGGTCGTTAGAAGAAAGAGAGGATGCCACTCGGGGCATCCCCAAGCTTAGTTGCTTGTTCCTCCTTGAATATTGCCTTGGGGTGCCATGGGGAATCCCCAAGCTTAGGCTCTTCTTACTCCTTATTCCTTCATCCATCGTGATCTCACCCAAAACTTGAAAACTTCAATCACACAAAACTCAACAAAACCTTCGTGAGATCCGTTAGTATAAGAAAACCAATCTTTACTTTAAGTACTGCAGAAAACCCATTCAAATTTTGTTGTTGCATTATATATACTGTATTCTAACTTTGCCATGGCTTATACCCCCCGATACAATCCATAAAATCATCAAAATAAGCACATAATGCAAAGAAAACATAATCTATCAAAAATAGAACAGTCTCTGAAGACTCGAATTTTACTCATACTTCTGTAACTCCAAAAATTCTGAAACATTAGGAAAACAGAGGCAATTTGTATATCAATCTTGTAAAAAAATTCAGAATTTTTCGTCTCTTCTGTGAATTCAGACAATTATTTTACTGGACGCAAAAGTTTCTGTTTTTCAACAGGATCAAATCAACTATTACCAAAGCTAT
The DNA here is from genome assembly GCA_011799875.1 of Thinopyrum elongatum. Classification (NCBI taxonomy): domain Eukaryota; kingdom Viridiplantae; phylum Streptophyta; class Magnoliopsida; order Poales; family Poaceae; genus Thinopyrum; species Thinopyrum elongatum. The sequence goes on along the minus strand of CM022300.1, from coordinate 60,198,777 downwards.
CCCAAAGGCTTTGCTTGGCCCAAACACTAATTAAAACATAAAAAACACAATAATAACATAGGCATAATTGTGCAAACACTCAAGAACAGAAAGAAAAAGGCAAAAATAAATTTTATTCATTGGGTTGCCTCCCAACAAGCGCTATCGTTTTATGCCCCTAGCTAGGCATAAGATTTCAACGATGCTCACACGAAAGATAATAATTGAAACACAAAGAGAGCATCATGAAACATATGAAAAACACATTTAAGTCTAACATACTTCCTATGCATAGGAATTTTATAAGCAAACAAATTATCAAGACAATAAACATCTAACATATGCAAAGAAGAGGAATAAAACATTGACGATCTCAACATAACGAGAGGTAATTTAGTAACATGAAAATTTCTACAACCATATTTTCCTCTATCGTAATAATTACATGTAGGATCATAATCAAATTCAACAATATAGCTATCATTATAAATTTTCTCTTCATGACCCACATGCATAAAAGTTTTACAATCTTCCAAGATAGTGGGATTAGCATCAGCTAAAGTCATGACCTCTCCAAACCCACTTTTAGCAAAAAATTCATAAGATTGAACACTCTACAAAGATGTGGGATTATTTTTAGCTAAAGTTGACACTCTTCCAAACCCACTTTTAATATTATCGCAAGCATATTCATCATGAGGTTTAAATAAGTTTTCAAGATCATAAGAAGAATCACCCCAATCATGATCTTAACAATAAGTAGTGGACATAGCAATATTAGCATCCCCAAGCTTGGGGTTTTGCATATTATTAGCACAATTGACATTAATAGAATTTATAATAACATCATTGCAATCATGCTTTTCATCCAAGGAGCTATCATAAATCACTTTATAAATTTCTTCATTTAGCACTTCATCACAACTTTCAGATTCATGAACTTCAAGCAAAACTTCATAAAGATAATCTAGTGCAGTCAACTCACTAGCAATTGGTTCATCATAATTGGATCTTTTGAAAAGATTAGCAAGTGGATGAGGATCCATATCAATAGATATTTAGCAAGCGAAGATGCAAGCAAATAGAAGGCACATGGCAACACAAGCAAACAAAAGATCAAACAAGAAAAAGGCAAACAAAAAGAAGGCGAATAAAAAGGAAATTTTTTGTGAAGTGGGGGAGATGAAAACGAGAGGCAAATGGCAAATAATGTAAATTGCAAGGAGATGAGATTTGTGATTAGGAACCTGATAGATGTTGATGATGTCTTCCCGGCAACGATGCCAGAAATCCTTTCTTGATGGCTCGTGTCCGCGTCAGTATTTCCCCGAAGAGGAAGGGATGATGCAGCACAGCTACAGTAGGTATTTCCCTCAGTTCTGAAACCAAGGTTATCAAACCAGTAGGAGAACCAAGCAACACTATGTAAACGGTACCTGCACACAAAGAACAAATCCTTGCAACCCAACGCGTAGGAGGGGTTGTCAATCCCTCTCGGGTAAAAGATAGATTGGTTTGTATGATTTGGATAAATAGATCTCGCGACAAAACAAAATAAAATAAATAAAGAAAAAGTGCAGCAAGGTATTTTTGGGTTTTTAGAATAATAGATCTGAAAACAAAAGCAAATAAAAATAGATCTCAAAGCAAATATGATAAAGAATAGACCCGGGGGCCGTAGATTTCACTAGTGGCTTCTCTCGAGAAAAATAGCATACAACGGGTAAACAAATTACTGTTGGGCAATTGATAGAACTTCAAATAATTATGACGATATCCAGGCAATGATCATTATATAGGCATCACGTCCAAGATTAGTAGACTGACTCCTGCCTGCATCTACTACTATTACTCCACACATCGACCGCTATCCAGCATGCATCTAGTGTATTAAGTTCATGGAGAAATGGAGTAATGCAATAAGAACGATGACATGATATAGACAAGATCTATTCATGTAGGAATAGACCCCATCTTGTTATCCTTAATAGCAACGATACATACGTGTCTTGCTGCCCCTTCTGTCACTGGGAAAGAACACCGCACGATCGAACCCATCACAAAGCACCTCTTCCCATGGCAAGAAAAATCGATCTAGTTGGCCTAACTAAACCAAAGATTCGAAGAAGAAATATGATGCTATAAGTAATCATGCATAAAAGAGATCAAAGAACTCAAATAACTTTCATGGATAAATAGATCTGATCATAAACTCAAAGTTCATTGGATCCCAACAAACACACCGCAAAAAGAGTTACATCAAATAGATCTCCAAGAGACCCTTTTATTGAGAATCAAAAGAGAGAGAGAGAGAGGAAGCCATCTAGCTACTAACTACGGACCCGTAGGTCTACAATGAACTACGTACTCACACATCATCGGAGAGGCACCAATGGGGATGATGAACCCCTCCGTGATGGTGTCTAGATTGGATCTGGTGGTTCTGGAACTTGCGGTGGCTGGAATTGTGTTTCGTCAACTCCCCTAGGGTTTTTGGATTTTTGGGGTATTTACAGAGCAAAGAGGCGGTGCGGGAGGTGGCCGAGGTGGGCACAACCCACCAGGGCGTGCCTGGGGCCCCAGGCGTGCCCTGGTGGGTTGTGCTCCCCTTGGAGCCCCCCTCTGGCACTTCTTTGGCCCAACAGGTGTCTTCTGGTCTAGAAAAATTCTCCAAAAAGTTTCACTGCGTTTGGACTCTGTTTGGTACTGATATTCTGCGAAGTAAAAAAAAGGAAAAACAGGAACTAGCACTGGGAACTATGTCAATAGGTTAGTCCCAAAAAATGATTTAAAGTTGCTATAAAATGATTGTAAAACATCCAAGAATGATAATATAACAGCATGGAATAAGCAAAAATTATAGACACGTTGGAGACGCATCAAGACTCATTATTAGACCCGACAGTTTGTGTGCTCAACTACTGAAGGCTCGCTACTATCCGGATGGTAATATTGAGGATACAGTGTTCTCTGGTAATGCCTCGTCATCCCTGACATCAATATGTCATGGGCTAGATCTATTGAAGAAAGGGCTTATATGGAGAGTTGGGAATGGACAGAGCATTAGAGTGTGGAGGGATAATTGGATTCCAAGACCAGATTCCTATAAACCGGTCTCAATCCAAGGGAGGTGCAGAATCAGGTTTGTATTAGACCTACTAAACACTAATGGTTCATGGAATGTACAGTTGCTGCAGACATACTTTCTGCCTTGTGATGTTGTGGAAATCTTGAAGATCAGAGCATCTCCAAGATTGCTTGAAGATATATTAGCTTGGGGTCCAGGAGTGCACGGAAATTTTTCTGTCAAAAGTGCTTATAATCTAGCATTGCAACTGTCCGCCGGTGAAGCTACAGGTTCGTCTAGCTCGGCTCCGGATGGTAGCAGAAAATGTTGGAAGCTTGTATGGTCCTGTGAAGTTCCTCCTACAGTCAAGAATTTTGCTTGGCGTCTATGCACATATTCCCTACCATCATGGCAAAAAGCACCGTAGGGGTCTTGAGACGATGCCCATATGTCCAATTTGTGGCAAAGGAATTTAGGACAACTACCATCCTTTTTGTGTTTGCCCAAAATTAGTTGAGCTATGGAAGGAGATGGCAAATGTGTGGCGGCTTCCTGCAATTGAATCAATAGTAAATACTGGAGTTGAGTGGCTGTTTCAAGCTCTGGAAGTGTTGCCGGACACTGATCAAGCCATGGTACTGATGCTTCTCTAGAGATGTTGGCATGTACGAAATGAGATTGTTCATGACAAGAATCCACCACTGATAGAGGTTTCCAAACGTTTTTTATGCAGCTACTCAGAATCGCTATTATGCATAAAAAATGAGCTATTTGTGGATCCGTGCAAAGGTAAAACTGTTGTTTCGCCGGATGCCTTGCTACGCATATCACATAAAAGAACAGTGGCCGCAGTTTGCGGCTGGGTTCGGCCGGATCGTGGCTGGGTGAAACTTAGCTCGGACGGGTCGTTTTCAGAGGATGGAAGAGCTGGATCAGGCATGGTACTCCGTGATGAACAAGGATGCATTCTCTTCTCCTCTTATAGGGAATTGTTCTCGTGTCGGGGAGCCCTGAAAGCTAAACTAGGAGTGTGTATGGAAGGGCTATCATTGGCATTGATGCGATCAGAACTTCCGATGGCGATCGGGATGGACTCTTCAGTTGTAGTGAAGATGATAAAATCCAGCGATGCAGATAGATCGATCTATTCGGCTTTGGTAAAGGAGATCAAGTATCTCATGGGTCTTCATAAAACTAGTATTACTCACATTAGTAGAGCTCAAAATAAAGTTAGTAACTATCTTGCAAACTTTGCTCGTATGGAGGGAAGAACTATGACCTGGCTTGGGTCGGGACCTCCGGAGGCCATTGAGCTTAACTCCTTTGATTGTAATCCTGTGTGAAGTGAGTAATACAAGTTTTCCCGCAAAAAAAATCAAAATCCAATCATTATAATTACTGAAATGTCTCACTTTAAGGTCATATACATGTGTATTCTATTGACATGGCATGTAGAGATCATATATTGCATCATTGATTGTGCCACAGAGGTCTGCAGTCAGACCCCTGGAGCACTGGGCAATGTTTCGTATTCAAGGATTTCGAGTGATAACCCACAAGTATAGGGGATCAATTGTAGCTTTTTCGATAAATAAGAGTGTTGAACCCAACGAGGAGCTAAAGGTAGGATTTATATTCCCTTCAAGTTCTATCGACCACCGATACAACTCTACGCACACTTAATGTTCGCTTTACCGAGAACAAGTATGAAACTATTTCGTAGGTGATAGGATAAGTTCGCAAGAATAGAACTAGAAGTACTTAGCGGAAATAAAACTAGGAGTAATTTGCAAGATAATAAAAGTTAGTTGTTTTAGTAGAAATATTTTATAACACAAGAGAAAGATTTGTCCCTAGGTAATCGATAACTAGACCGGTCATCATTATTGCAATTTTATATGAGGGAGAGGCATGAGCTAACATACTTTCCGTACTTGGGTCATATGCACTTATGATTGGAACTCTAGCAAGCATCCGCAACTGCCAAAGATCATTAAGGTAAAACCCAACCATAGCATTAAGTATCAAGTCATCTTTATCCCATACGCAACAACCCCCTTACTCAGGTATAATCTTTTGTCACTCTCGCCACCCACCATAAGTGAATCATGAATGTATTGCAACACCCTACAGTGGGAATCCCTCACACTTGCGCGACATGGAGGGCACCATAGGACAACACCAAAATAAAACATACAACTCAAACCAATCACGATCATCAATCAACCCATAGGACGAAACGAATCTACTCAAACATCATAGGATGGCAACACATCATTGGATAATAATATGTGGCATTAAGCACCATGTTTAAGTAGATATTACAGCGGGGAGAAGAGGTGTTACACCGCTGCATAGAGGGGAAAGATTTGGTGATGACGGCGGCGAAGTTGTTGGTGTAGATCGTCGTCATGATGATTGCCCCGGCGGCGTTCCGGTGCCACTTGGGGAGAGGGGGAAAGAGCCCCTCCTTCTTATTCTTGCTTGGCCTCCCCCCTAGATGGGAGGAGAGTTCCCCCTCTGGTCCATGGCCACCATGGCGGCAAAGGGGCAGGAGCCCCTCCGAGATTGGATCTCTCTCTGTTCTCTTCTGTTTTTTGTTCCCGTTTTCTGGCCGAAAACTGTTTCTTAAATTCCCGGAGATCCGTAACTCCGATTGGGCTAAAAATTTAACACGATTTTTTTGGATATTAGCTTTCTTGCGGCGAAAGAAAGGGCTGCAACCGCCTTACGAGGGGCTCACAAGGCACCACGGCGCGCCCTGGTGGCTTGTGGGGCCCTCGAGCATCGTCTTGCGTTGATTCTTCTTTCCAAAAATCACATATATTCCAAAATAAATCTCGGTAACCTTTTATCGCGTTTGGACTTTGTTTGATATGGATATTCTGCGAAACAAAAAACATGCAACAAACAGGAACTAGCACTGGGCACTGGATCAATATGTTAGTCCCAAAAATAATATAAAATGTTGCCAAAAGTATATGAAACTTGTAGAATATTGGCATGAAACAATCAAAAACTATAGATATGACGGATACGTATCAGCATCCCAAGCTTCATTCCTACTCGTTCTCGAGTAGGTAAATGATAAAAAAGATAATTTTTGATGGGCATAATCTTGATCATATAATCTAATCATGGCATGAATATTAAGACATGAGTGATTCAAAGCAATAGTCTATAATTTGACATAAAGACATAAGTACTCAGGCATCCCAACAAACAATCATGCCTTTCAGAATAAAAAATGCTAAATAACGCTATCCCTACAAAATCATATAGACTTGTCATGCTCCATGTTATTAACACAAAGTATTTATCATGCACAACCCCGATGACAAACCGAGCAATTGGTTCATACTTTTTAACGCGCTTCAGCTTTTTCAACCCCCACACAATACATGAGCGCAAGCCATGAATATAGCACTATGAATGGAATAGAGTATGATGATAGAGATTAATATGGAGAAGACAAAAAAGGAAGAAAGTATCACATCGGCGCGGCTAATCAACGGGCTATGGAGATGCCCATCAATTGATATCTATGTGAGGAGTAGGGATTGCCATGCCACGGATGCACTAAGAGATATAAGTGTATGAAAGATCAACATGAAACTAAGTGGGTGTGCATCCAACTTTCTTGCTCATGAAAACCTCGGGCATTTGAGGAAGCCTATCATCGGAATATACAAGCCAAGTTCTATAATGATTCCCACTAGTATATGAAAGTGACAACATAGGAGACTCTCTACATGAAAAACATGGTGCTACTTTGAAGCACAAGTGTGAAAAGGATAGTAACATTGCCCCTTCTCTCTTTTTCATTTTTTTGTTTTCTCTTTTTTTTCTTGGGCTCTTTTTGGCCTCTCTTTTTCTTTTTTTTTCTTTTTGTCCGGAGTCTCATCCCGACTTGTGGGGGAATCATAGTCTCCATCATCCTTTCCTCACTGGGACAATGCTCTAATAACAAATAATGATGATCATCACACTTCTATTTATTTACAATTCAAAAAAATTACAACTCGATATTAAAACAAAGTATGACTCTATATGAATGCCTCTGGTGGTGTACCAGGATGTGCAATGATCTAGCATAGCGAAGATATAAAAAACGGACAAGCCATAAAAATATCATGCTCAAGTCATGTATATGATGATGGAAGTTGCATGGCAATATATCTCGGAATGGCTATGGAAATGCCATGATAGGTAGGTATGGTGGCCATTTTGAGGAAGATATAAGGGGGCTTATGTGTAATAGAGCATATCATATCACGGGGTTTGGATGCACCGGCGAAGTTTTCACCGGCTCTCGAGGTGAGAAAGGGCAATGCACGACACCGAAGAGGCTAGCAAATTGCAGAAAGGTGAAAGTGCGTATGATCCATGGACTCACATTAGTCATAAAGAACTCACATACTTATTGCAAAAGTTTCTTAGGCCTTGAATCAAAGTACTACTACGCATGCCCCTAGGGGGATAGAATGGTAGGAAAAGACCATCGCTCGTCCCCGACCGCCACTCATAAGGAAGACAATCAATAATAAATCATGCTCCAACTTCTTAGCATAACGAGAGACTATACGTGCATGCTTCGGGAATCACAAACCTTAACACCAATATTCTTACTAAACCACAATCATTAACTAGTACCTCCCACATATTACCATCTCTATATTGCAAAACTATTGCAAGGAATCAAACTGTAAGTGCATCTTGTGCCCCTTAGTGATTTTGGTGTATTGAAGACTTATAGGTAAGGGACTAATGCGTTTGTGAGTGTACACAGGTCTATAAGTCTATGAGGAGTTTGATATTTACGATGAATGTCGACCCCTAAAAATGAATGTCTTCAATTGAAGACTTTGGTTTTCTTGAAGACTTTGAAAGTGAAGAAATTGGTGTGACCTTGAAGACTTGATATTCATGCGAGGATTATGAAGCGTGAAGACTTTTGTTTTTGTAGTTTCATTTTCTTCTTCTTGAGTCATAGGAAACACCGTACTGTTAAAGGGGATTGAGGTAAAACTAAGGAAAAGTTTCCAAGTGATGCTCATCTCAAAATCCTACACCTACCCAATCCTTTCGAGTGAAGTCATTGGAAATCTCATACAGTTCAGTCAATTTCTTCAGTGACACAGACGAAGTTCTTCTGTTCTCTGAGGAATTTGTTCTGACTGAGGAGTTAGGAATTCGCCAGTGCGGATTGCCTACAAGTGAGAAACATGATAGCCCTAAGGAATTTGAAAGCTCAAATTTCCGACCGTTGCTGTGCTACGCGCCAGCTGTCCAAATATCCTACCCACCTAACGATCATATCATTGAAGGGCATTTATGTCTTATCATGTCGGGCTGCTCCCTAGGCTATAAATAGCCGCCCCCTACAACCACTAGCTGGTTGGCTGCTCTGAGAGATAGATTGACACTTGTCATTTAGAGCATCCCATCCTCAGAGGACTTTGAGCGAAAATCATCAAGTGAGGAAAAACCCAAAAACCCAAACACCTAAAAACCCAAAGTGATTGAGCATCACTGAAGAGATTGTTCTTGTGTGGAATTGACGCTTGTTACCTTTGAGGACTGTGCATCCTCCAGACGGTTAGGCGTCATGGTCTAGAGCATCCAAGAGGAATTGTGGATCGCCGAGTGACCGAGTCTGTGAAGGTTTGGAAGTCACCTGTGAAGACTTACCACGAGTGATTGGGCGAGGTTTGTGTGACCTTAGTTCAAGGAGAATACAGTGAGGACTGTGTGTCCTCAGGTTTAAATACCTAGCCGCTCCAACCAGACGTACAACTGTCACAACAGTTGGAACTGGTCTACCAAATCATTGTCTTCACCGAGCTACGGGTTCTATTTCCTCAACTCTTTCATTTCCTCATTCATGTGTTGATTTACTTGATTGTTACTGTGTGAAGACTTTCTCAATTTCCTCAATCCTATTTCTTCAGTCACTTAGTCTTCAGCTTGCTTATCCTGTGTTTCACGCTACCTGTACTCTGTGCCTATTTCATTTCATCATGATGACTGTACTTATGCCATGTTATGTTTGCATCTGAGTACTTATTCCGCTGCTAAGTAGTTCGTTGCTTAGGAATTTCCTCACCTTGGAATTCCTCAGTGACGAATTTGTAAAAATTGCCTATTCACCCCCCCTCTAGTCGATATAACGCACTTTCAATTGGTATCAGAGCAAGGTACTCCCTTGTTCTGTGTGATTTTGGTTTAACCACCTGGAGTTTTAGTTATGTCGACTGCAGGCATGATCAAGGTCTCGGCTGGGTGTCCTACCTTTGATGGGACGGACTACCCCTACTGGAAGAATAAGATGCGCATGCATCTTGAGGCAATTGACAACGATCTCTGGTACGTTGTGGAAAATGGCGTTCCCTCTGTCACTCCTTCCGTGAACGCTGCTGATGTGAAGAGATTCAAGCAACTCGACTCTCAAGCGAAGAATATCATATGTGGCCATCTGAGCAAAGGACAGTACGGCAGAGTGAGTGCTTTGGAGTCTGCAAAGCTTATCTGGGACAGGCTATCCAAGGTCAACGAAGGAATCTCAACTCAACGTGATTCTCGAGTTGACGTTCTTCACAATCTCTTCAACCGCTTCAAAAGACTCGACAATGAGAATGTCCAGCAAACCTTTGATCACCTCACTGACATTTCAAATGAGCTTCAAGCACTGGGTGCCACTGACATCACCGACCATGAGGTGGTGAAGAAATTGCTGAGGTCACTCGATTCTTCATTCGATACACTGGCACTGATGATTCAAGAACGTGGAGACTACAAGTCACTTGATCCTGCTGATATTCTTGAGAGGCTGAACACTCATGAATTCCAACAAGCTGAAAAGAGAGATCTCTACGGGCCAAGCTAGGGAAGATCACACGCACTGAAGGCCAAGGCAGTTTTCTCATCTGAAGGAGAAGATTCTAATAGCAGCCTTGGTGACCCTGAAGAACTAAGCCAGGAGCTAGCAATGCTCATGAAGAAATTACAGAAGTTCTCAAGGCGTGGTTGCTTTGTAAAATCTTCAAAAGGTGATGACACAAGATCAGATTCCTCATCCCGTGATTACAAGAAGAGGACTTGCCACAAATGCAAGAAACCTGGTCACTACATAACTGATTGTCCTCAGTGGGCAAAGGAATCAAAGAAGAAGAAATACAGTGATGATAGTTCAGATGACTGTAAGAAGAAGAAGAAATCTTCAAAGTCCTCATCATCAAAATCTTCAAAGTCTTCATCTCACAAGAAGAGCAGTTCCAAGAAGGCTCGGGCATTCATTGGCAAGGAAATGGACTCTGAAGCTGAATCTGAGGAACATGAGGAAGAGGAGGCATCTGAGGAGTCAGACTCTAGTGTGGCGAGCCTAGCCCTCGCTACTGCTTGCATCAGCGAGTCCATCTTCAACACTGAGGAAAATGGCTTCCCCAACACTGCTGATGACAGCAACGATGACTATGCTCCCACCTATTGCTTCATGGCAAAAGGTGCCAAGGTATTCAAATATCCCTCCTCTGAATCAAGTGAGGATGAATCTGATGATAACCTCAAACCCAGCTATTCCAAACTTGCTAATATTGCTGTTAAACAACAAAAGGCTTTGGAAAAGGTTCAAAATATGCTAGAAAAAAGCGATGACCTGTTAGGTGAGGAAATAGATCGAACTCAAACACTGACTGATAATCTTCAGCAACTACAGTCTAAGTTTGACAACCTTCAAAGTCGTCATGAAACTCTCTTAGCCGATCATGAGAAGCTTTCTTATGAATTTCTTCAAAGAAAGCAAGATCTTGAGAAGCTAAGGGTGAGTCATGAAGATCTTCAGAAGGAAAATGATTCATTACTTGCTCAACAGATCAGTTCCGCTCAGGAAGAATTTATTCCACCATGCTTGAAATGCATTGAACGTGAAACTGCTAATTCTTCACCTGAAAGTTCAAATGCTTCTATTGCTGCAAATTCTTCAACTATCTCTGTGGTCACAAATTCCTCATCTGAGGATACCACTAGTATCACTGACGAAAATGCAGGGTTGAAGGAATTGTATGTGACAGGCATGTACAAAAGCCTCAAAGGGCATCAGAATCTTTGTGATGTGCTCAAAAAGCAGATCTTGAACAGGAACCCTAGGAAAGAGGGTATTGCCTTTGAGAGGAAACTCAATGCTGATGGAACCTACTGGAAACCTGAGCAGTATCCCACAACCTCATGGGTTGCTGCGAAGGGACCTCCCGTAGATCCATCCACTTTATATGTCTTTACTTGTGAATTCTCACATTCATCTGATGAGTCATTTGACTCCAACTATAAACTGTTCAAAAATCAGAATGGTGAAGCATTTGCTAGATATGTTGGAACTAACTGCAGGAATGGTCCTCCTATGAAGAAAATCTGGGTTCCCAAAAGGTGCCTTGAAAGTCTTCAGGTGAATGTCCTCATGACACCACCTGTGAAGAATAAGAACCCCAGATCAAATTCTTCATATGGACCAAAGTCTTCATATGGATCCAAGTCCTCTTATGGATCAAATTCCTCACGTGGATCCAAGTCCTCATATGATCATCATCATGGTAATGCTTCTGTTTCGCAGGGAAAATCTAAGAGTTCTGATTATGTGCATTATTCTTCAAATCATTATGTTCATAAGTCCTCGAAGAATTTCTCTGCTTACTCATATTCCTATACTAATCCCTCTTCTGTGAAACGAAGCGCTTTGGCTTCAATGCCACCTTTCTCTTACGGAGCTCGCAGAATGATGAACTCTTTGCCACCCCTCCAGATGTGGGTGGTGAAGAAAAAGAACTAACCTCTTATGCAGGGTCAGGTCTCCAGACGAACTAAATCATCTGAAGAATTTTCTGGAGACCTGAAATGCTTGAAAGGACGCAAGCTAATCATGAAGAAATGAATCATTCATTTCTCACGTCCTCATACTGCTATATATACATATGTTGCATTAACTGATGAATTTATGTCTGATGAAATTGATGTCATATTCTTCACTCTGAAGATATGTGTTCGTAAGATGCACTAATTCATCTGCAGGATGATTTACCCAAAGCTACTGAGTGGGTCCTCGACAGTGGATGTACTAATCACATGACTGGTGACAAGAGCTTACTGATGAACACTCCTTTATCTCCATCACATTTGAAGCATATCACCTACATAGACAAAGGCAAAAGCAAGGTATTGGGTCTAGGTAGGGTTGCAATCTCAAAGGATCGACACATGGACAAAGTCATGCTTGTCGAGTCCCTCGAATTCAACCTCATGTCTGTCTCAATGCTTTGTGATCTTGATATGGTTGTTGTCTTTGGCAGATATCATTGCTTAGTGCTCATGGAATCTGACAATTCCAAAGTCTTCGAAGGCTTTAGGAGAGGAGACTTGTATATTGTTGATTTCTCTACAGGACCACGGCCTGCCACTTGTCTACTTGCAAAAGCTTCAGAAGGCTGGCTATGGCATCGACGACTAGGTCATGCTGGCATGAGGAAGAAGAAGCACGTCATTGGCATTGAGGGTGTCAAATTCCTCAAAGATCATCTTTGTGGGGCTTGTGAGGCGGGAAAGATGACCAGAGCCAAGCACCCCTCGAAGACTATCATGACCACCTCTCGTCCTTTTGAATTGCTTCATATGGATCTCTTTGGCCCTACTCATTATGCCACACTAACAAATGCAGCATCTCTATATGGCTTTGTCATTGTTGATGATTATTCTCGTTACACCTGGGTGCATGTCATTACTTACAAAAATGAAGTGCAGGAAGTCTTCAGACGATTTTCCTCAAGGGCTTCGACGAACTTCAGTGTGAAGATCAAGCATATACGTAGTGACAATGGGACCGAGTTCAAGAATACTGGTCTTGATGACTATCTCGATGAACTTGGTATTACTCATGAGTTATCTGCCCCATACACTCCTCAGCAGAATGGCGTCGTGGAGTACAAGAACATGACTCTTGTTGAGATGGCTCGCACTATGCTTGATGAATACAAGACACCTTGTCGCTTCTGGCCTGAGGCAATTGATACTGCATGCCACATTATCAACAGGGTATATCTTCACAAATTCTTCAAGAAGACCTCATATGAACTCCTCACTGACAAGAAACCCAATGTGAGTTATTTCAAAGTCTTCGGTGCTAAATGTTGGATTAGAGGTCCCCATCACATTTCTAAATTTGCACCAAAAGCACATGAAGGTTTTATGCTTGGTTACGAAAAGGACTCGCACACCTACAGGGTCTTCAACACCTATCACAACAAGGTTGTTGAAACTGTAGATGTGCGGTTCGATGAAACTAATGGCTCACAAAGAGAGCACCTACCTCCTGTGCTAGATGAAATGACTCCTGAGGAATCCATCAAGCTAAAGGCTACTGAGGATGTCATACCTACTGAAGAATCTGCTGAAGAAGTCATTCCAGATTGTGAAGAAAATCATGCTGGTGCATCTGAAGAAAATGGCTCTGAAGAAAATGCTGAGCCAAATCAAAGTCGCCAACCTGCTCATCCTCGCATTGCAAATGAAGTACAGATTGAGAGAATCATCAACGACATCAACGCACCAGGTCCTCTTACTCGCTCAAAAGCTTCACATTTGTCTAACTTTTGTGGGCATTTTGCTTTCGTCTCTATCACAGAGCCCACCAAAGTTGATGAGGCATTTCTGGAGCCTGAATGGATTCAAGCGATGCAAGAGGAATTACATCAATTCGAGCTAAACAATGTGTGGGAGCTTGTCAAGCGACCAGACCCACGCAAGCACAATATCATCGGCACCAAATGGATCTACCGCAACAAACAAGATGAAAATGGCCTAGTGGTGAGGAACAAGGCTCGTCTTGTAGCTCAAGGCTACACACAGGTTGAAGGAATTGATTTCGATGAAACTTTTGCACCTATTGCTAGACTTGAGGCTATTCGCATATTGCTTGCTTATGCTAACCATCATAATATCATCTTATATCAAATGGATGTGAAAAGTGCATTCCTCAATGGTAAGCTTGAGGAAGAAGTATATGTTGCTCAACCCCCAGGTTTTGAAGATCCTAAGCATCCTGATCAAGTCTTTAGACTCAATAAGGCCCTCTATGGCCTCAAGCAGGCCCCTCGGGCGTGGTATGATACTCTGAAGGAATTCCTCATGAAGAAAGGCTTCAAACCCGGTTCACTCGACCCAACTCTTTTCACCAAAACATATGATGATGAATTATTCGTGTGCCAAATATATATTGATGATATTATCTTTGGCTGTACTAACCAACGTTACAGTGACGAATTTGCTTATATGATGAGTGAGGAATATCAAATGTCCATGATGGGAGAATTGAAATTCTTCTTCGGTCTTCAAATTCGTTAACAACGCAATGGCATCTTCATTTCTCAAGAGAAATACCTCAAGGATGTTCTGAGGAAATTCGGTATGCAAGAATGCAAAGGCGCCAAAATTCCTATGCCCACAAATGGCCACCTATGCACTGATGAAAATGGTATAGACTTCGATCAAAAGGTATACCGCTCCATGATTGGCTCTTTACTGTATCTATGTGCATCTAGGCCAGATATTATGCTTAGTGTGTGCATGTGTGCCCGTTTTCAAGCTACACTGAAGGAATCACACCATAAGGCTGTGAACCATATTCTTCGATATCTAGCTCACACACCAACACTTGGATTATGGTATCCCAAGGGCTCGGCTTTTGATCTCATTGGATATTCTTACTCTGACTATGCTGGTGATCGTGTGGACCACAAGTCAACATCAGGCACATGCCATTTCCTCGGATGATCCTTAGTATGTTGGTCCTCAAAGAAGCAGAACTGCGTATCACTCTCTACTACTGAAGCTGAGTATATTGCTGCTGGTTCTTGCTGTGCTCAATTGCTATGGATGAAGCAAACCCTCAAGGACTACGGCATCAATGTGAAGAATGTGCCACTCTACTGCGACAACGAGAGTGCCATCAAGATTGCTCATAACCCAGTTCAGCACTCGAAGACAAAGCACATCCAGATTCGTCATCACTTTCTTCGTGATCATGTGTTGAAGGGTGACATCTCAATCGAGCACGTGAAGACTGAAGAACAGCTAGCCGATATCTTCACAAAGCCCTTGGATGAGAAGAGATTTAGCAAGTTGCGGTGTGAGCTAAATATCTTAGAATCTTCGAATGTTCTTTGAAAAGGACACACATCCTAACACTTATGCAAATTGATGACTTAGATGTGCAACACATGAAGTAATGTTTTTCTTCAATCAATGAAGACTAACCCTCTAAGTGTGAAGAAATTAACGAAGAATTTGATTCTCAGAGCCCTACGACAATTGTACGCGGCGTCTGAAATCACCATTCTTACACGGTGGGTCACGCCACCAACAAAAAGTTGAAAATCTTCAAAATTGAGTTTTTCTTCATTTTGTAAATTCTTCAAATTTTCAAATTCTTCAACTTTGCAAAGTCTTCACTCTTTCCGACTGTGTTCTTCATTGACTATATATATATTTGAGTTTTCAGTCCTCTACAGTATTCACTTATTGCTAATTCTTCAAGTTGATTTTCTTCTAAGTGAATGTGATCGGACCCGTTCCCCCTCTATGCTAAACTCAACCCAGTCTGTTCACAAATTCTTCATGTGCGTTCTATTTGAAACCCGTTCAAAGTCTTCACTGTGTCCTTGACAGCTGAAGAATTTGCGAATGAAACATTAAAATATTCTTATCTGAATTTTCGGCTTTTGCCGCTCAAACCGTTCCATATCCCTCGATAAGATTTATCTATTCACCCACTATCGAACACGATCTCCACTTCACAGTACGTGGGTGACACATGTCGTTAGGATAAGAAGGGTCAGGGGCACGTTCGTCCATTTTCTTCGGATGAGCGGTTTTTCACCTCGGCTATAAATACCCCTCGCCCTCCTCAGATCTCATTTAGCCCGCTCGATCTTACTCCCCTCGCTCGAGCTCTCAGACCTAGCGCTGCCGCTACACTCCATCGTCGCCGGTGAGGAAGAGCTTCACTGCCTCGACCTCATCACCGCCGTACTCACGCCGGCCGCGGAAATCTTCACTCCGTCGCTGCCGTAGCTGTTTTCCATCGCCAAGTTAGGGCGTGGAAGATCTGAACGGACGAGCTTCTCCACTGCTACTCTTAGTTCGTTGTGTTCTTCGTTAAGGTTAAATAAAATCTATTTTTACTGCCCTTGTTGATTCTGATGATTTCCACAAAATCTTCAAAAGGTGTTTATTCTTCAACTTTCATGTTCTTAAGCACCAACTTGCTTCTGATCTTGATCTATTTCTCTAAGCAACGTTTTTCTTCAAGATTCCTCAATTGTGTGGATTTTCAATCTATACAACTCTGGAACCTAAGTCAAAGAACTCTTAGTGAAATTCGTCAAGACACCCCTGGTCAAATTCCTCAAACTTGATACTTTTGAAAAACTTCTGAGAACGCATATGACCTCTCCAAATTCTTCGCACCTATATTCTGTTCACAGGTACACATGTCCGCTGCTGAATCACTAGGTTCTCATCAACTTAACTCATTTGCAGCGTTCCTTGAAGAAAAATTGCATACCTCGTCAGAAAATTCGATTGTTTAAAATCCTCAAGTGAAGAAAATGGCTGATGGGAAGAGACCTCAGAAGGGAGGAAAGAGGCCAGAGACAAATACTGCTTTTGAGATCCCTGATGACATCTATGATGAATATTGTACTCCTGATGAAGCAACTCATGGCAAGGAGAACAAAAATCAGCGCAAAGTGCGCATTCAAAAGATTAAGAGGAGATGGGCAAGAGAATGGAGGGAGTATCGATATGTGACTCCAAAGTACATGAAGAAATTCACTGTCAACCCTCCATGTCCAAGACCTCCATTGGCTTCAGGCCAAGAAGCTGATCCCACAAGCATCAGAAGAGGTGAGGAATTTCCTCAGGAGTGGGCTAAGCGTCAAGCCAAGCTGGCCAAAATGGCTAAAGAGGCAGTGAAGAAAATCAATGAAGATTCTGCTACTGCCGCTGCTGAGGCCTCTGCTAGCAAGCCTAAGAAGGCTATGACAAAGAAACCAGCTGTCAAAACAAGATCCTCAGCTGCAATGCCCTCACGACCAAGTTCTTCAAAGCCCTCACGGCCTGATCCTCAAGCAACTTCTTCAAAAGCAGCTCCAACTCCCTCAGTTGCAAAATCCTCAGCTGCTCCTGCAAAGTCCTCAGCACCTGTGCATCTTGCCACGTGCCAAAGGACTACTGGAATCTCAATTGCTTCAGAAGTCTCTGCAAGTTCCTCAGCTCCACCTCAGTCTTCAATAGCTCCGACCTTGCTGAAGAAAAAGGCCACTGCTGGACGAGGCACAAGGCCAAGTCCTCACAAGAAGCAGGTCGCCTTTCAGGTTCTGTCAAGCGAAGACGAAGCTGATGATGATGAATTAGCTGAGATCATCAGAGATCGACAATAAAGGGCCGCTAGTGCCAAAGGCAGTGCTGTGCCCCTCATGCTGGATCCAAGGAAGATCCTTGATTTCATCGATCTATGGCACAAGGATCCAAATACTCCTTTGCCTGAATTGAACCTCACTCCTGGGCAAAGCCACATGTTGACGTCCTTCATAGCCGAAGAAAAATGGAAATTTGAGAAGGCCAGGCAAGTTAAGAAAGCTCAATACAAGAAGGAGCATTTTCTGAAGAAGCATGTTGTGAATATGTCTCCTGAAGAACTTGTGAATATGCAGGCTGAGATCAAAGCACTCAGTGATGAATTTGACGCATATCGTGCAGATTGGCTAGGTGCCAAAGTCAGATTCATCAGAATGGCAAAGGGATTCACTCCAAATGTTGCAGCTTCATCGCAACCCAAATTTCCTCCGACTGAAACATCTGCTCAGCCTACTGAAGAACATGCAAGCACAGCTGATGAAAATCAGACTGTTGAAGAAAATGAAAGCACCAGGGCTGATGAAGAAATTCCAGTCTCTGAAGAAAATGCCAGGGCAACTGCATCAGTTGTGCCTGAAGGATTTCAACCAATTTCCTCTGCTCCTCCTGCAGCGATGACAAGCATCAACCTTCCTTCTGCAACAGAAGCAAAGAAAACCAAGGCTGCGGAGCGAGCAGCTGTGAAGAAAAGGAAAGCATCTGCCTCCTCAGAGTCTTCAGCTCCAAAGAAAGTGAAGACTTTGACGAGATTTTATACAAATCCTATAGATGTTGTTCCAATATCAAGCATGCCATCAAAGGAGTTTATTCCCTTTGGTAAGGAATATGCAATTCCAAGTGAATCGGATGAAGAAGATCCTTCTGCTGCTTTGACAGAGCAGTTAGATGAAGAAATTGAAGTGGACAATATCACTTCAACTCCGCTGGTATCATCGCCCATGCCTCAGTTCACAGCTGAAGCGGCAGGCGTTGAGAAAATTGATGATGAAGATGAAGATGTGGACATTGGATGTACTACACCAATTCTGAATGATGACTACTGGGAAAGTCATCACCCCAATTCACCACTGACGACTCCACTGCAACAAATTCCTCAGTCCCCTGCTCAAACTAAAGAAGTTCCAGCCACTAGTGCTGATGTACATGTTTCTGAAGAAATGGAAGCCAAGGCTGCTGCTGATGCCTTTGCTCCTGAAATTCCTCAGCCTGTGGCTCCAGTGGCTATACCTCAAGAGGCTGTGAAGACTTCAACTGTTAATCTTCAGCCCAAGCCACAGAACCCTCACTCCAAGAAGCAAAAGTTCAATGCTGTAGATTTCTTCAATGAGCACATATTCTTCACTGACTACAATCCCTATGACTCTGCTCGACTTCGTCGCAAGCACTTCTGGACTGCTAGCCAGATGAACTTCTATTCCTCACTGTTGTTTGATAAGGACAAGATCTTTGAACATGAGCAAATTCCGCATGTGGATATGGAATCGCTGCCGTGCTTCACCCCAGTCCTCAGTGTTCTTCATGACGCTGGGTTACTCAACTTCTGCATCGACATCTACGATTGGAATGAAGAACTCATTGTTCAATTCTTCGCCACGCTGCATATTACTGGAAATGTTGATGATGTCAATTCATGGGTATTGGACTGGATGACTGATAATACTCATTTCAAAGCACCGGCCTCTGAATTGCTTGATGCCGTCCCAGTCAGTCCTCCCACTGAAGGTGCAAGGCTTCTCTATGTTGAACCTGAACTATCCGATCATCTGATGCAAGTGCTGATGAAGCCTTTGAAGCCAGGCCAAGCTCCAAGGACCAAATTCCTTGTCAAGGAATTGCTCTATGTGCCAAGGATAGTTTATCGCATATTGACCAAAACCCTTAGTCCAATCAAGGGCCACAACTCTGATGACGAAGAGGTTGTTGGCATTATGAAGAATCTGCTGTTCAATATCATTCATGGTATTCCTATCAACTACCACGATTTCTTCATGAGGACTTTGGCCAATGCTGCTCTGTCACCTTTTGAGTTGAAGCCTTATGCTCCCTGGATCATGAAGTTCATCAGATCAAGGTCTTCAATTCATTATAAGGCTGACTTTCAAAATCATCTCAGCTATTTGCCCCCTATTGAAGTCCTCAAACGGACTATTTCCTCAGCTGACGAGAAGGGCAAGGCTGCGGTTATTGATGAAGGTACTCGTCCATTGGATGGACAGTTTCGCAAAGCTACTTCATATTCCACCAATGATGTCTCTGCAACACAAGATTCTGCCGCCAAAGCTTCAGAACAAAATCCTCAAGCCACAGCTCCGCGTGTGATGACTGATCGTGAACTTCTCCTTAGTCTTCATCAGAAAGTTGATCGAAATCACAAGTGGGTCAAGCGTCAGTTTGGTGCAATTCTTCAGAACATGACAGTCACTCAAAATACTATGAAGAAGAATAACTACTACTTGCATGAAGTCTTTGACCGCACTTGGGCTATTCTCTCGAATCTTTGTAGTGCTGAAGATCTCAAGGAGATGGGCTTCCAACAGGACTTTGACTGGTCTCAGCCACCTTCGAAGAAATTCAAAAAGGTCAAAGTTCCTCAGCTTGTTGCCAGTTCATATTCTTCATCGCACGAGACAGATGAAGCTGAAGACTTGAATGACACCGCGGCAGGCCCTACCTCAACGGACGACCCCAACAACGCTGGCGCTCCTCCATCGACATCATGATGATATTCTTCAGGGGCATTAGTGCTTATTTTTCGTCCCTTTTGGTCATTCGATGACAAAGGGGGAGAAATTTGAGTTAGTCTTCAAGCGGGTCTTATATGGGCTATATTTCTGTTAAGTTACAACTCTTGCTTTTCTGAGGTGTTTGCTCTGATGAGTTGTAAACTTAAGTCCTATGGTGGTCTGATACTTTTGAACTGCTTTCTGCATGCTTATTTCCTCAAGTACCTTAATGCATGCATGCTGAATTTCGTCAGACACCATATTTCATCATGCATTTCAAATTCTTCATATCATATGTTAAATGCGTGTATGAATTACAAGATATAGGAGGAGATCTCCATGATATTACTCTACAATGTGCATTTGCTATTCAAAGCAAATTCCTCAAATATGCACATCTTCGGGGGGAGTTCTTCTATATCTTGCAATCAAATTCCTCATTATCAGCATTTACACTTCATATGTTTAACCCCGTTGAAAACTTAACCTATATTGTCATCAATCACCAAAAAGGGGGAGATTGTAAGTGCATCTAGTTCCCCTTAGTGATTTTGGTGTATTGAAGACTTATAGGTTAAGGGACTAATGCGTTTGTGAGTGTACACAGGTCTATAAGTCTATGAGGAGTTTGATATTTATGATGAATGTCGGCCCCTAAAAATGAATGTCTTCAGTTGAAGACTTTGGTTTTCTTGAAGACTTTGAAAGTGAAGAAATTGGTGTGACCTTGAAGACTTGATATTCATGCGAGGATTATGAAGCGTGAGGACTTTTGTTTTCGTAGTTTCATTTTCTTCTTCTTGAGTCATAGGAAACACCGTACTGTTAAAGGGGGTCAAAGTAAAACTAAGGAAAAGTTTCCAAGTGATGGTCATCTCAAAATCCTACACCTACCCAATCCTTTCGAGTGAAGTCATTGGAAATCTCATACAGTTCAGTCAATTTCTTCAGTGACACAGACGAAGTTCTTCTGTTCTCTAAGGAATTTGTTCTGACTGAGGAGTTAGGAATTCGCCAGTGCGGATTGCCTACAAGTGAGGAACATGATAGCCCTGAGGAATTTGAAAGCTCAAATTTCTGACCGTTGCTATGCTACGCGCCAGTTGTCCAAATATCCTACCCACCTAACGGTCATATCATTGAAGGGCATTTATGTCTTATCATGTTGGGCTGCTCCCTAGGCTATAAATAGCCGCCCCCTACAACCACTAGCTGGTTGGCTGCTCTGAGAGATAGATTGACACTTGTCATTTAGAGCATCCCATCCTCAGAGGACTTTGAGTGAAAATCATCAAGTGAGGAAAAACCCAAAAACCCAAACACCTAAAAACCCAAAGTGATTGAGCATCACTAAAGAGATTGTTCCTGTGTGGAACCGACGCTTGTTACCTTTGAGAACTGTGCATCCTCCAGACGGTTAGGCGTCATGGTCTAGAGCATCCAAGAGGAATTGTGGATCACCGAGTGACCGAGTCTGTGAAGGTTTGGAAGTCACCTGTGAAGACTTACCACGAGTGATTGGGTGAGGTCTGTGTGACCTTAGCTCAAGGAGAATACGGTGAGGACTGTGTGTCCGGGACTGTGTGTCCTCAGGTTTAAATACCTAGCCGCTCCAACCAGACGTACAACTGTCACAACAGTTGGAACTGGTCTACCAAATCATTGTCTTCACCGAGCTACTGGTTCTATTTCCTCAACTCTTTCATTTCCTCATTCATGTGTTGATTTACTTGATCGTTACTGTGTGAAGACTTTGACTGAAGACTTTCTCAATTTCCTCAATCCTATTTCTTCAGTCACTTAGTCTTCAGCCTGCTTATCCTGTGTTTCACGCTACCTGTACTCTGTGCCTATTTCATTTCATCATGATGAATGTACTTATGCCATGTTATGTTTGCATCTAAGTACTTATTCCGCTGCTAAGTAGTTCGTTGCTTAGGAATTTCCTCACCTTGGAATTCCTCAGTGACGAATTTGTAAAAATCGCCTATTCACCCCCCCTCTAGTCGATATAACGCACTTTCACAAACATATTATATTCAGTGATCTACAAGTTTTATGTAGGATTTTATGACTAACCATGTGAATGACCAATTCTCGTTGACTCTATAAATAAATATAAGTGAAGCAAGAGAGTTTAATTCTCTCTACAAAAGACTTTCCCACACTCTAATAAATATAAGTGAAGCAAAAGAGCATTCTACAAATAACGGTTTTCTTATGTAGAGAAACAAGCAATCCAAACTTCAAATGATATAAGCGAAGCACATGAAGCATTCTATAAAGCCATACTCAAAAGATATAAGTGAAGTGCAAAGAGCATTCTATAAATCAACCAAGGACTATCTCATACCGGCATGGTGCATTATTAAAATAAAAATAAAATGCACACGATGCTCCAAGAATTTACGCATATCATGTGAACAAAAGAAAAACCAAAGCATACCGATACTTGTTGAAGAAAGATGGGATGCCTTCTGGGGCATCCCTAAGCTTAGACGCTTGAGTCTCCTTGAATATTTACTTGGAGTGCCTTGGGCATCCCCAAGCTTGAACTATTGTCTCTCCTCCTTCTCATATCGATACCTCCTCGATCTTCAAACATTTCATCCACACAAAACTTAGCAAAACCTTCATGAGATCCGTTAGTATAATAAAGCAAATCACCACTTTAAGTACTGTTGTAAACCCATTCGTATTTTATTATTGCATTATACCTACTGTATTCTAACTTCACCATGGCATATACCCCCCGATACAATCCATAGATTCATAAGCAAACATCACAACAAAAACAGAATCTGTCAAAAACAGAACAGTCTGTAGTAATCTGAACATTGACCATACTTCTGTAACTCAAAAAAAAATCTAAAAAATTAGGACAAAATGAAAAATTTGCGTAGCAGTACTATGTAATTTTTTTAGATTTTTACATGTTCCAGTAAAAAAATGTAAATTCATGCACTACAACAAAAGTTTCTATTTTTGCACCGAACATACCAAACAAGCAATCTAAACACCCTAAAGGAAAATCTTGGCTCATTATTTTTATAATACAATGGATTTGTACAAGGGGATAATTATTTTTGTTGAAAAGTTTCTGTAATTCAAGATTCACAAAGTTTCCATAGGCATGAACAAGTTCAAGGATATCCCTCACTTCAATGGTGCTCGTCTTTCTCACTTTCACTTCTCTTTTTGAAAAAATTTTAGGTTCCCCTCTATATTTTGTTTTGTTTTTAAACTTTATAAAAGCACACAACAGAATAAAATGACTCTCTAAAACTTTTAGGTTGTCTCCCTGGTAGCGCTTTCTTTAAAGCCATTAAGCTAGGCATAAAGTGCTCAAGTAATGGATCCACCCAGATCCCAAGGAATATCAAAGCCAATTTTAATTAACGATGATTTGGAATTTACTAGTGAGCACAAAGCAAAATATATCATGCAATAATGAAGTGTAACTCTCTTCCTATGCATCTGCATGTCATAAAAGAACAATTCATGCACATCAAGTAAAGGCTGATACATAGCATAAGCAGTTTCTTGCAATTTCATTGTGGTGGAAACATAGAGAGGTTGAAATGTAGTTCCTCTCTCATAATAATTGCAAGTAGGAGCAGCAAGAACATGCATATTATATCCAACAAAATCATCATGTGTAATTGTAAAACGCAACCCATCAATATAATCCTTAATAAGCGCAAACTTCTCCGATATAGTGTAGTTGGGAGAATTCAAAAAGATAATAGGACTATCATGTTTGGGTGCAATGGCAACAATTTCATGTTTATCATAAGGAACTATAGCAAGTTCATCTCCATAAGCATAATTCAAATTGGCATCTTGGCCATAAGCATAGCAAGCATCAATTTCATCAAAAGGGATATTTCAAATGAATCGAAGGGATCATAGCAATCATAGCATTCATCCTTCGGTAAGCATGAAGGGAAATTAAACAATGTATGAGTTGAAGAGTTACTCTCATTAGAAGGTGGGCACAGGTAGCTAATCCGCTCTTCCTCCTTTTGTTCTTCGCTCTCCTCATCATCTTTTTCATCCAATGAGCTCACAGTTTCATCAATTTCTTCTTCCATAGATTTTTGCAAAATATTAGTCTCTTCTTGGACAGCGGAGACGTCCTCAATATATGCTTTAACATAATCGTTAGAAGCATAGTTTTCATAGCAATATTTAAGTATGGAAAAAAAATCAGATTTGTAAAGAGTAGCATCATACTTTTCAATCAAAGAAGCAGTTTCATAAGCACCCTTAAAAGCAACAAATTCTTCAATTTGTTCAATATCATAGTAACTATAAACACCTTTAGCATAAGAAGATACGATTCCATTATCACTAAACTCACATTTGTAGGGAATGTGTTTCTTAGAGTCTTCAGAAGAACAAGTAAAATCATGTATTTCACATAAATTCCAAGCATAACAATGCATATTATTAATATGATGCCATAAAAGTTTCCCTTTTTGAAATAAGCGGTGTCGCACAAAATGAGCATGCTCATATAATGATTTTCCCTCAACTAAGCTAGCTGGGTTTTCAGCACGAGCACATAGGGACCGAAGATGATCCAAGTAGAAAGCTTTAGTAGTATGATAGATTTTGGGTGGTTCTTCAACCATTGGTTTAGCAAGCACAACTAATTTTTTTGGTATTTCGTGTTCCATATCCATAACTAAAGGTAGAGAACAACTTAGAATAGGAAATAAAATCTACTTAGTGATAAAGCAAACAAGCACACACGAGAATATTCACCCCACACTATTGCTCCCCGGCAACAGCGCCAGAAAAAGGTCTTGATAAACCACAAGTATAGGGGATCAATGGTAGCTTTTTTGATAAATAAGAGTGTCGAACCCAACGAGAAGCTAAAGGTACGATTCATATTCTCTTCAAGTTCTATCGACCACCAATACAACTCTACGCACACTTAATGTTCTCTTTACTTAGAACAAGTATGAAATTATTTTGTAGGTGATAGGACAAGTTCACAAGAATAAAACTAGAAGTACTTAGCGGAAATAAAACTAGGAGTAATTTGCAAGATAATAAAAGTTAGTTGTTTCCGGTTTCATCCAAAAACTGCCTGTCCTTCGCCAAGACTTAGGCTGGTGAGGAGCACTGTTCAAAAAAATCTTCCGATTCAGCGATTTATCGTCCGATTTATGGCTACTCCTCGGGTGACCGATAAGATTATGCCTTATCTTCATCGTTTATCGTTTGGGCCGATTTATCACTCTGACAAACGATTTACCGAGAATCTACTGATAAATCCAGCCTATTCCTAGCACTATTTTTCTATAAAAACTATGTTTATTTGTGTTTTGTGGACCTTGTTAAGCAATATGTACTATTGTCCTTTTTTAGGAATCAGAGGCTGGGAATCAAGGTAACACTTCTGTCCAATATTTTATAACAGCTAGTTGTTTTAGTAGAAATATTTTATAATAGTTAGTTGTTTTAGATAATAAAAGTTAGTTGTGTTAGTAGAAATATTTTATAACACAAGGGAAAGATTTGTCCCTAGGCAATTGATAACTAGACTGGTAATCATTATTGCAATTTCATATGAGGTAGAGGCATGAGCTAACATAGTTTTCATACTTGGATCATATGCACTTATGATTGGAACTCTAGCAAGCATCCGCAACTACCAAAGATCATTAAGGTAAAACCCAACCATAGCATTAAGTATCAAGTCCTCTTTATCCCATACACAACAATCCCCTTCCTCGGGTATAAGCTTCTGTCACTCTCGCCACCCACCATAAGAGAATCATGAACGTATTGCAACACCCTACAGCGGGAATCCCTCATGCTTGCGCGACACGGAGGGCACCATAGGAAAGCACCAAAATAAAAATACAACTCAAACCAATTACGATCATCAATCAACCCATAGGACAAAATGAATCTACTCAAACATCATAGGATGGCAACACATCATTGAATAATAATATGTGGCATTAAGCACCATGTTTAAGTAGAGATTACAGCGGGGAGAAGAGGTGTTACACCACTGCATAGAGGGGGGAGAGTTGGTGATGACGGCGACGAAGTTGTTGGTGTAGATCACCGTCATGATGATTGCCCCGGTGGCAGAGATGGGGAGAGATCCCCCTCCTCCTTCTTCTTGCTTGGCCTCCCCCTAGATGAGATGAGAGTTCCCCCTCTGGCCCATGGCCACCATGGCGGCGGAGGGACAGGAGCCCCTCCGAGATTGGATCTCTCTCTCTCTCTATTCTCTTCTGTTTTTCGTTCCCGTTTTCTGGCCGAAAACCATTTTTTAAATTCCTGGAGATCCGTAACTCCAATTGGGATGAACTTTTAACATGATTTTTTCCGGATATTAGCTTTCTTGCGGCGAAAGAAGGGCTGCAACCGCCTTACGAGGGGCTCACAAGCCACCACGGCGCGCCCTCTACCCCCCTGGGCGCACTTTGGTGGCTTGTGGGGCCCTCAAGCACCGTCTTGCGTTGATTCTTCTTCCCTAAAATCACATATATTCCAAAATAAATCTCGGTAAATTTTTATCGCGTTTGGATTTTGTTTGATATGGATATTCTGTGACACAAAAAACATGCAACAAACAGGAACTAGCACTAGGCACTGGATCAAAATGTTAGTCCCAAAAATAATATAAAATGTTGCCAAAAGTATATGAAAGTTGTAGAATATTGGCATGAAACAATAAAAAATTATAGATATGACGGAGACGTATCACCGAGGCAAAGCCATCAAGATGGAGGAAAGAGAGGCGACCGCGGTAATTGATGACATGTTTGTTGCGGGTGTACTTCTACAGTCAACTCACATGCGTGAGGGGCATTGATACGTCTCCAACATATTTATATTTATGAAGTATTCATGCCATGTTTACAACAATTTTATATGGTTTTGGTATGATTTTAATGGAACTAACCCAGACTGACGCTGTTTTCAGTAGAACTACCGTGGTGTTGTTTTTTGTGCACAAATAAAAGTTCCAAATGCAATGAAACTTTTTGACGATTTTGTTGGAACAAAAGAGGCACTGGAAGCTTCATGGGAGGACCAGAAGGTGAAGAAGGTGGCTACCACCCACCAGGGCGTGCCAGGGGCCTTGCCCGTGTGCTGGTGGGTGGTGGGCCACTCGAAGCCCATCTGGACGTGAGACCGACGCCAAAAAATCCTATAAATACAGAAACCCCCAGAAATAACCCTAGATCGGAAGTTCCGCTGCCACAAGCCTCTGTAGCTACGAAAAACCAATCTAGACCCTGTTCCGGCACTCTGCCAGAGGGGGAAATCATCACCGGTGGCCATCTTCATCATCCCAGTGGCCACCATGATGAGGAGGGAGTAGTCCACCCTCGGGGCTGAGGGTTTGTACCAGTAACTATGTGTTTAATCTCTCTCTCTCTCGTGTTCTTGAGTTGGCATGATCTTGATGTATCGCGAGCTTTGTTAATATAGTTGGATCATATGGTGTTTCTCCCTCTCTATCTTGTTGTGATGAATTGAGTTTTCCCTTTGAGATTTCATTTATCGGATTGAATACTTTTATGGATTTGAGAACATTTGATGTATGTCTTGCTATGAATACCCGTGGTGACAATGGGTTATCATATTGATTCACTTGATGTGTGTTTTGGCACTCAAATCGTGGATTCCCGAGGTGACATTGGGGTAATCTATGCATATAGGGGTTGATGCACATTCTCGTCTTTGTTTCTCCGGTGGAAATCTTGGGGCACTCTTTGAGGTTCTTTGTGTTGGATCGAGTATTATGAATCTGAAATTGTTTGATGCATATTTTATAATCAACTCACGGATACTCGTGGTGACATGGAGTATCTAGGTGACATTAGAGTTAGTTTATGTGTATCATATGGTGTTATTTTAGTATGAACTCTTAGATAGATCGATTAGAAAGGATAACTTGGTGTTATTTTAGTACGAACTCTTGGATAGATCGATCGGAAAGGAAAACTTTGAGGTGGTTTCATACCCTACAAACAATTTCTTCTGATGTTCTCCGCTAGATAAGAACTTTGGAGTGATTCTTCATCGCACGTTGAGGGATGGTTATATGATCCAATTATATTAGCATTGTTGAGAGATTGCACTAGGCCTCATTTTCAAGCATTGCAATACTGTTTGTGCTCACTTTTGTTACTTGCTACCTTGCTGTTTTTTATTGTTCCTATTACAAAAATGAATATCTACTATCATTACTACACTTGTATCACCATCTCTTCACCGAACTAGTGCACCTATACAATTTACCATTGTATTTGGTGTGTTGGGGACACAAGAGACTTTTTATTATTTGGTTGCAGGGTTGTTTGAGAGAGACCATCTTCATCCTACACCTCCCACGGATTGATAAACCTTAGGTCATCCACTTGAGGGAAAATTGCTACTGTCCTACAAAACTCTGTGCTTGGAGGCCCAACATGAGTCTACAAGAACAAGCTGTGTAGTAGACATCAAGCTCTTTTCTGGTGCTGTTGCCGGGGAGGTGAGTGCTTGATGGTATATCTTTAGATCTTGCAATTGAATCTTTTAGTTTCTTGTTTTATCACTGGTTTGGTCTATATAAGAAAACTACAAAAAAATGGAATTGAGGTTGCCTCATATTATTCGTATTTATCATGTCTTTCTTGAAAATGATGGATCAGAAAATTGTGCTCAATTGATAGAAGAAGAATTTAATAAAATGTTTGGCATAAAACCTTTGAATGATGAGCATGATTGCAATGTTGCTAGTATGAATTCTTTGAATATCCATGATGCTAGTGGTATGCAAAGCCATAAGCTTGGGGATGCTATATTTGATGAAGATGATATTTTTAGTCCCCCAAGTTTTGATGAGAAAAATTTATTATGATGATAGCATGCCTCCTATTTATGATGATTATACTGATGAAAGTGGGTTTGTAAGAGTGTCAACTCTAGGTAGTAATGATCCCACTATTTTGGAGGGTGTTGAATCTTATTCTAATAATTATGAAAGTGGATTTGGAGAGGTCATGACTTTATTTAGTAATGAATCCACTATTTCGGAAGAGGTTTCAGTTGATTATGACAACAAAGTTGCTATCTATGATGATTATGGTGATGACATGTATACTATATTGAATAATGATAACCATGAAACTTGTCATCATGATTTTAATTTTCAATCACATGATAGTTATTTTGTTGAGTTTGCTCCCACTACTATTCATGAGAATAAATTTGCTTATGTGGAGAGTAGTAGAATTTCTATTCTTATGGATCATAAAAAGAATGCTTTATGTGATAGTTATATTGTTTAATTCATTCATGATGCTACTAAAAATTATTATGAGAGAGGAATATATGCTTCTACATATTTCAACAATATCAAGTTTCCTCTCTATGTGTTGAAAATCTTGAAGTTATGTTTGCTTTGCCTTCCTATGCTAGTTGATTCTTGCTCCCATGAATTGTTTGCTCACAAAATCCCTATGCATAGGAAGTGGGTTAGTCTTAAATGTGCTTGCCATGTGTTTCATGATGCTCTTGTTATGTTTCAATTCTTATATTTTATGCGAGCATCATTGAAATCTTCATGCCTAGCTAAAAAGGCATTAAACAAAAGCACTTGTTGGGAGACAACCCAACATTTACCCCTACTGTTTTTGTGTTCTCACATGATTAAAATACTGTAGTAATCATGTTTTATAGCTTTTGTTTCAATAAAGTGCCAAGTAAATCCTTTGGGATAGTGTGGATTATATTTGACTTGATTCTGTGCAAAAACAGAAACTTTTGCGCCCAGTAACAGAATTGTTAGAAATCACTGGGGCATTGAAAAATTCTGAATTTTTTAAAGATGATTTATATACAAATTTTCTACGTTGTCCTAATTTTTCAGAATTTTTGGTGCAGCATAATTATGGTCATTGTTCATATCATTACAGGCCGTTCTGTTTTTGACAGATTCTATTTTCAATGTGTAGTTTGCTTGTTTTAGTGTTTCCATAATTTATATTAAGTGATATAAATTGTGGAAATGTTAAGGTATAGTAGGAATTATGTGGAAATAATTATGAATCTTGTCTTTGACAGTACCAAAGTGAATGATTTGTCTTTATCATACTAACCTATCTCACGAAGTTCCGTTAAGTTTTGTGTGATTGAAGTTTTCAAGTTTTGGGTGAGATGTCAATATGAGGAGAATAAGGAGTGACAAGACCCTAATCTTGGGTATTTCCAAGGCACCCTAAAGGTAATATTCAAGGAAGATACAAGCAACTAAGCTTGGGGATGCCCCGGAAGGCATCCCCTCTTTCGTCTCCAACATTATCGGTAACCTTACATGGAGCTATATTTTCATTTGTCACATGATATGAGTTTTGCTTGGAGCATCATTTTATTTTGTTAGGATTTGCTTTCTATTATTTATAAGAATGTTTTGTATCTTTTACTTCAATAAAATTGTCAAGTATAGCCTTTGCCATGCTTATTTTGCAAGTCTATATGTGGCTGTTTGAAAACAGAAAGTTGCACGCTAGTGTGTGAATTCTTGAGAAAAGTCAGAATGTGATAATTTTTGGAGTTATAGAAATATGAATCTTCTTGCATTCTTTACAGATTTTCCTGTTTAGACAGATTGTCGTTATGTTTGCATTGTTTACATATGTTTGCTTGTTTAATGATTCTATTTGAGGATAGGAGTATTAAATATGCAGAGGCATTTAGTATGCAATGTTAAATAATAATTTTAGTGATTTTCTACAGTAGAGAATGATAAGGTTTTGCATTGATTTATACTAACTCATCTCACGAGTTCTTGTTGAGTTTTGTGTGAATGAAGTTTTTAAGAATTAGGGAAACCGTGTTATGAGAGGAATGAAAAAGACACAAGAGATCAAGCTTGGGGATGCCCAAGGCATCCCAAATTAATATTTCAAGAAGTCTCAAGCATCTAAGCTTGGGGATGCCCCGGTAGGCATCCCACCTTTCTTCATCAACAATTATCGGTTAGTATCGGTTGAGCCTAAGTTTTTGCTTATTCACATGAGTTGTGCTATTCTTGGAATGTCATTTCATTTTGTTTTGTTTGCTGTTTTAATAAAATACTTAGATTTGAAAGTTTTTAAATAAGAGAACAATCCTCAAATAGCTACCCATTTACTTAACTACTCGCTTGATCTTCACTTATATCTTTTTGGAGTAGTTTGTCATTTACTCTTGTGCTTCACTTATATCCTATGAGTAAATTGTTGAATGAATTGAATATCATGAAGTTGAAATTATATGTTCATATCATGCCTAGTAGTAGCTTCACATTGGGTTTAGAAAGTGAAATCTTTTGAAGCTTGACAATCACAGTATTGGTCATACAAGCAATTCATGAATGATTAGTATAAGGAAGAGAAATTTCACATACAAATATATTATCTTGGACATATTCTATGATTGTGAATACCCATTAATTATTTTCAAACTTGATCAAATTAGTTGAATTTGGACAAGGAAGACAACGTAATGAGTTATGGTTGTGTATATTTGCATAGAAGTTATATTGTTATGGATCCTCCAACATGTGGTGTTTGCTTAGGATCTTTTGCTAGCCAAAAATTTGTACTAAGTAGAGATACTACTTGTGCATCCAAAAACCCTTAAACCGAGTTTCTTGCCATGAGTGTCCACCATACCTACCTATGGATTGAATAAGATCCTTCAGGTAAGTTGTCATCGGTGCATAAAGCAATAAAAATTGCTCCTAAATATGTTTGATCTTTTATTGTAAGGGAAAATAAGCATTGTACAAACTTGTGATGGCAAAGTAATAAAAGCGACGGACTGCATAATAAAGGTTGCTATCATAAGGGGCAATATAACATGATGTTCCTTTGCATTAAGAGCTTGCGCATCGAAAAATTAAAAGCGCATGGCAACCTATGCTTCCCTCTGCGAAGGGCCTATCTTCTACTTTTCGGTATTTACTTTTATGCAAGAGTCAATAGTATGCATTCTCATTTCAACCTCAATTATTCTCTAGTTGGCAAGCATCATATGGTGGGGAAAGATCTAGGCACATATGACCAGTCAAATATATTTGATCATGAATTATTATTGTTGACAATTATCTCTATGATAAATGAGTTGGGAGGCGAAACATTAAGCCCCCATCTTTCTCTGTGTTCGATGGATGCCATTTGTTCTAAAAATATGCTTTGAGTACTAGCAATCATGGAAGACTATATGATGATTGAGTATGCGGAGCTCTTACTTAGACTTTGTTGAATAAGTTGAATTGAAATTGTTTGGTGACTAAGAACATAGGTTGTTAAGTTTCAAGAGAAGGCATTGTTTGAACCATAACATGTGAATTGATTGCTACTTTATCATGATGAGTTTTATGAGAAAGAGTTACTGTTATAATGCTAGGAAAAGTGACCGAAATTATCATTGATCAAACTTATGCACTTTGCTAGCATTCACACTTCATAAACTATTTCTTTTATCATTTACCTACTCGAGGACGAGTAGGAATTATGCTTGGGGATCCTGATACGTCTCCAACGTATCTATAATTTATGAAGTATTCATGCCATGTTTACAACAATTTTATA
This sequence comes from Thinopyrum elongatum, assembly GCA_011799875.1. Lineage (NCBI taxonomy): Eukaryota > Viridiplantae > Streptophyta > Magnoliopsida > Poales > Poaceae > Thinopyrum > Thinopyrum elongatum. The sequence goes on along the minus strand of CM022300.1, from coordinate 60,165,943 downwards.
TGGTTTTGGTATGATTTGAATGGAACTAACCCGGACTGACGCTATTTTCAGCAGAACTACCATGGTGTTGCTTTTTGTGCAGAAATAAGAGTTCTCCAAATGCAACGAAACTTTTTGATGATTTTTTTTGGAACAAAAGAGGAACTAGAAGCTTCGTGGGAGGACCAGAAGGTGATGGAGGTGGCCACCACCCACCAGGGCGCGCCAGGGGCCTTGCCCGTGTGCTGGTGGGTGGTGGGCCACTCAAAGCCCATCTGCATGTGAGACCGACGCCAAAAAATCCTATAAATATAGAAACCCCCAGAAATAACCCTACATCAAAAGTTCCGCTGCCGCAAGCCTCTATAGTCATGAAAAACCAATCTAAACCCTGTCCCGGCACTCTGCCGAAGGGGGAAATCATCACCGGTGGCCATCTTCATCATCCCGGTGGTCACCATGATGAGGAGGGAGTAGTCCACCCTCGGGGCTGAGGATTTGTACCAGTAGCTATGTGTTTAATCTCTCTCTCTCTCTCTCTCTCTCTCTCTCTCTCTCGTGTTCTTGAGTTGGCACGATCTTGATGTATCACGAGCTTTATTAATATAGTTGGATCATGTGGTGTTTCTCCCTCTCTATCTTGTTGTGATGAATTGAGTTTTCCCTTTGAGATTTCATTTTATTGGATTGAATACTTTTATGGATTTGAGAACACTTGATGTATGTCTTGCTATGAATACCCGTGGTGACAATGGGGTATCATATTGATTCACTTGATGTGTGTTTTGGCACTCAACTCGCGGATTCTCGAGGTGACATTGGGGTAATCTATGCATAGGGGTTGATGCACGTTCTCGTCTTTGTTTCTCCGGTAGAAATATTGGGGCACTCTTTGAGGTTCTTTGTGTTGGATCGAGTATTATGAATCTGAAATTGTTTGATGCATATCATATAATCAACTCACGGATACTCGTGGTGACATTGGAGTATCTAGGTGACATTAGAGTTAGTTTATGTGTATCATATGGTGTTGTTTTAGTATGAACTCTTAGATAGATCGATCAGAAAGGATAACTTGGTGTTATTTTAGTATGAACTCTTGGATAGATCGATCGGAAAGGATAACTGTCGGTGTCAAAACCGGCAGACCTCGGGGTAGGGGGTCCCGAGCTGTGGGTTCTCGGATCAATGGTAACAGGAACGAAGGAGACAATGTTTTACCCAGGTTCGGGCCCTCTCTAAGAGGTAAAACCCTACGTCCTGCTCTTGTTTATATTGATGTAGTATCAAGTACAGAGTTGATCTACCTCGAGATCGTATGTCATGGTTTAAACCCTAATGGTATGATGATGAATGTCATAATAATCTATCGACTAGCCTAGCCTCGGCTTATATAATGTACTAGAGGCATACCATAACAAGAGTCCTAGTCGAATACGTCGGTGGAGAGGAGTACTTGTCTTGATCACCAAGTCTTGTGCAATCTTCCTCGTGTATGTCATCTGCTGCCCAAAGTGGCCCAATAATGAACCGCCATGGGGGTCCTCGGCCCGACCCACCTGGTCGGGAGACGACGTGGTGAGTACCCCCTAGTCCAAGACACCGTTAGTAGCCCCCTGAACCAGTGTTCAAGTTGGGGACGCTCCTCAATTCTTCCGAAACTGTTCTTCATCTTCGGTCGTCAATCTTGAAAACTGGTTCAAGAAATCTTCCCATCTTGGATCTTGAGGATTGTCGAGCTAAATCCGAAGAGTTCACACGTCGGACATCCGAGGAGCCCTTTAAGTCTTTGGCCTTTATCAATGCCTTGTTATTTTTTACGCCACACCTCGGGTTCGAAGTTTTTCCCGTGCGGCAGTGTCCTCTTGCGTCCGAGCTACAATGCCGGACAACATCCGAGGTGTCCTCCTGCGTCCGAGCTACAATGCCGGACCGCTTCCGAGGTGTCTATTTGCAGCCGAGCTCCAACGCCGATCTGCGTCCGAGATGTCTATTTGCAGCCGAGCTCCAACGTTGGACTGCATCTGAGGTATCTTTTTGCAGCCGAGCTCCAATGCTAGTCGGCATCTGAGGAGTCATAGATTTCCTCGGTCTATGAAAAAGTTGAAGGAGTTCAGCCGAGCTTAATGTCGGAAATGCCCTCTATGGAGCCAGCTACTTGCATTCGAGCTTTATGCCGGACTGCTTCCGAGGTGGTGCACCACCTCGGTCTTGGGCTGATTTTTTTGCGGAGTTTTAGTTCCAATCTAGGCAATTTATTTGCTGACGAGATGTATAGCCAGTAGCCCTCAAGGTGTTTGTCGGCCTAAAATCCGAGATGCACCTGAAGGAAAACTTAAAACCGCCGATCCCAGTAGCCCCTGAGACTCAGGTCGATTCGCGAAATCGGCCTAAGGATCAACTCCTAGCTCGGCAGCATACTTAGGAACAGAAACGGAGTGTGCATAGTCCTCGAGACTCAGGTTGGGTGCGGCCGACCAATCTAAGGATCGTAATATCCTTGAAAATTGTTTTGCACTTTTAATTTATGCATTGAATAGGCAATGCAGTAGCCCCCGAGCCACTGGTCGGGTGACAACACCGGATCAGGGGATGGATGCACCCTTTAATGGCTTTTAATTGACAAGCGCGAAGCCTAGTAGCCCCGATCCTTAATGTGGGCACGGGTGGCCGAAGTAAGGATCAAAATCCAGAATAAATTGACTTTAACCACAATTCATGTGTAATGATTTTATGTATCCAAGTACTCTACATCATTAATGCTCGGATCCGCATTGTACAAAACTTTATTGACCGACCATCGGCTTCAACCTCCTCGGCTAGTAGCCGAGGAGTAATTGTCCTACTTTATAAAGCCTTTACAAGGGCAAAGATTTACGGCAAACAAGGCAATCCAGCCATATGGTTTTATAAACAAAGGTACGCGGAGAGATAAGTTATATTACTATTTAACATAAGAAACATCTTCTGGGAAAAATAGTTCCTTTATAAGTTCCTTCTCCCAGGCTATCATGTTGACCATGATCATGAAACCTCACCTCCGATCAATGTGTGAGGAAAATATTGAGGATTTAGTTTGGGTAAATTTCCCGGACTCTGTGGTCTTTAGTGAACCTAAATCTTCATTTCCGTCGTTATCGACCAATTATATTTTTAAGATAGCTAGCTTTCGGCTTCACCCAGTCTGAGGTACTAATCCGGATGACCCGGAAGTAACAATAACAGAGGTGCTCCCTTTACCCCTAGCCGAACAATCGGGAACGTAGGCAGGTAAGCACAGGAGCCAGGCAACCCAGCTTGGCCAAAATCTGAAGTCAAATTGATGCATATTATGGCTTTATAACAATGATTACGGAAGGTAACTTCTCTGTTGTGACTATTTATAATCTGAAAGTGGCCCATCGTTGGCTTCTACCCCTTTGTAGATGCTACGCAGGGTGTTTCCGTACTAACAAGACAACCCTTAGCCGACGTCTCGGTGCCCAGAGGCGGTTGTGTTAGCGGAAACAAGGCAATCAAATATGCAGGCTTTATAACTTTCACTTAGTCATAGGAGCTTTAAGTTGGTCAGGCTAGTTACGAGCCCCCGAATAGTGTTCGGCGTCAGCTGAAGTCAAGCCATTAACACTTTGGACAGTTTTATAAAAGGCTCACCGTCTAACACGGGGTGACCTCTATCGATCTATAATTTGACACAGTCATTAGATCGCTGACCAGTTTATGCTCATTGTGACAGTCAATTTTCGGCTTTCTCCACTGAGGCGCTTAACCATTCGAGCTGGAAGCACAATCGCAGTGGTTCTCCCTTTGCACACCTAGCCGAACAAAGAGGAATGTAGGAGGCAAGCACAGGAGTCGGGCAACCCAACTATTGACCGAAGACACAATTCGAAACCGATGCATATAAAGCAATATCCGAGAATATTTTGCCAAGGACTCCATGTAATACCTCGGCTTTTGGTGGGTTCGGCACTAGCTGCAGTTCCCGTTGATATTGCGAATGCTTTAAAGATGTCCGGCCTTTGTACTGCGAGAGTTATGCCGAAGACACACAAATAGGTTAAAAGTGCCACAAACTCAGAAAACCAAAAAAACTCACATAAAAACTTTACATCTAATTTAAATCAAGTTTTTTGGTGTCAATCCGAAATTGGTCTTAAAATTTTTTGTGCTTCTGTCGTGTTTTAACATGACACATCCGATCTCTAAACTTCAGGTAAGTTAGCCTTCGGCTTCAACCTCCTTATCCCGAAGGCGGAGTGCTTCTCTAAGGCCAGTTTAGCAAACTAAACTCGAGCGGCTTTAGAGAGAAGTCAGGCTACCTGTCTATTGACCATATGCTCGAGTCAAGAAAGGAGTGGCAGAAAAAGACTTTGCAACAACTTAGAAGAAAACAGTTATTATAAAACGGCTCATATAAATTTTAAGAGCCCCCAGTTAACCTAGTAAAAGAAATGTTATTTTTCTGTTCCTCTAGTGTATATGTTCTATATGCCGTCCAATGTGGTGCTCACTTATTAATTGTTTGGTTAATTTGTTGTCGTGTTCAGTTAACTGTTTGGTTCAATAGCAATGGTGTCTCCACCACCACCACCATCACCACCTCCAAGCCATGGCGTCCTCTGCCCTAGGAGTTCATGGAGGGACTCCTACACTGGGATTTCTCGCCCGGCCTTGCGGTCGCGGCTCAGGTGCGTCGACGTTTTGGCTCTCATGTACACTTCTCCCCCTCTGGATCAACCAAAGAGTTCTTCTTGGTCGTGTACTTCTCTTCGGCATCCATTCCTCTTACTGAAGAATCACTGGCCATTGCGCTTCAATGTTGCATTGGGGGAATTCCTTCTAGTCTCAATGTTCAACATCTTGAAGGGAGATCCTATCGGTTTTTTGTGGCTTCCAATCGGGTGGGGCACTTCATCTATGGCCTCAAGGACCGTGTTTGGCCAGATTTTATCTGTCATTTTCAACTTTTTCGCCCAGGTGCTATGAGATCAGGGCATTTATCCAACTTTTGGCATTCAGACACCCACAGTCCCGAGGTTGCTTCTCGAGCTCCATTAGCCATCAAATCAAAGCTCAAGTTCTTGGTAGATGGACATTCTAAGGGTATTAGCTCTCATTATGAACTTGAAAATTTTGGTTTTGCTGTACCTTTGGCCTCTGCCAACCCACCGGAATCATCACCATGGGACTCTTTGTCGACGAAGGACTTTTCTGCAATTTTGTCTCATTCAAATTCTTTTGGTAAGGCGCCATCCACGGAGTAGTTTTTTCCATCATTAATGACAGAGATTACTTTTGGTAGCCTGCCGTCAATTCATTATGACAGCGTAATTGCACATTATGCAAAATTTGAAGGCTGTCAGTTCAAGTGGGAATCATGGCAATCTATCCCGGATTTCATTCTTCGGCATATTATGGATTATCTGTGTTTTGGTTATTCAGATAAACACATTGCCACCATATGGAAGGAAGCTACTCAGTGTCCCACCAATGGATTATATCTACATGCGATTAAATCTATGTTCCTCATGCAATGATACGGGACATTTGGCTGACTCCTGCCCTAGTATGTATTGTACATCTTGTTGGGATAGACCATGCGCGTGTACTGCTGTGAACTCCCCTGAGACAATCGCTTCCGAAAATTCTAATTTGGAGGATCAGCAACAGAGCCCACTTTGCTACATTTGTGGTACTACAGCCCACCTCATATTTTGCTGCCCTGCGGCCTCCTAGTGTCGTTCTTGCTCTTTCTTGGGCCATACTAGTAGATAATGCTCTACCATGAAGGTGGGCCACTACACTTGGAGGCCTAAAGGGGTACGAGCGGTGGCCTTCAATGACCCTACCAACTCGGTTAATGATTTGGGTAAGAATATTTTAATTTCATAGGCTCCTTTGGACAATAATCTTGATAATCATTCGACACCATCTTTCTCTGCCACTATTAAGGATTTTTCTAGACTAATGGAAACCAATGATCCTGATTTACCCTACCAAGGGAATATACCTACAATTATCGATAACTTACCCCTGGGTGAGGGTCCAATCTCGGGTCAGCAAAAATTCCATGCATCTCATACATGGCGACTGAATCATCATTCTAATCTGACACCGGCAATTACCACGCCTACCAAACCTGGCCTTGTAACCCAGCAGAAGGCTAGGGCCATTCGATGCAACAATTGCAGCCTCAGTGGACATGTGGCTTCATCGTGCTCTACTCGGAAACGGGGCGGAACTGGTGTTGGGTCCCCAAGTCGCTCCCAAGGGACGCTGATACGCATTCCGCCTCGCCATCTGCACCCTCCACTGCTCCTCTGTAGAGAGCCCCAAAAATGGCCAAATTCCCCATCAATGTGATCCCCTACCTCCTGCCGGGCATGATCGTCGAGTTAGGACCGCCAATCGCAAGGTGCGCGATGATATGGTGATTGGCCCAGTTCCTCCGCTGTGCCATGACTTCCTCGCCATTGCCGAAGCAAACATGGTCATCCCCTTCCATCGCAGGGCTGAGCTCCACCACATCATTGAAGGTTTGCTCCATGAATATGATTCTTCCCGACTGAGGTTGGTGACCACCCGCTTGGAGTTGGTATCTTTGGATTTGTGAATACGGTTACTAGAAATGCTGTAGTTAGCACCACGTTTGAGATTGATGAGGATGAGTTTGATGAGCATGTTATTATTTCCTTTGTTCCTCATGATGCTGCTTTGAATATGTGTGCCACTTCTTTTGGACCTGAAGTTTGGCTGCTCTATATTGGTTTCCCATACGATTACCAGACTCACCATTACATGCATAAATCTGTTGATAAGTTTGGACAACTCGTTGAGTGGCATAATCCTCGTGGAGATCGGAGACTTGTTCTGCTTAAGGTTAGAGTGATCCATCTTAAGTTCATCCCTAAGAGTTTGGTAATGCGTCAGCCTGGGGGTCCGAGGCACAGCTGGACTATTGCTGTCACTATCCTTCGCAGCAGTGACTGGAACACGCACATCCCGGACGTTCCCCCGGCCGGCGAGGACCCGCCGCCTGAAGATGGTATTCCTCACCCCCTTCACGGTGACAATATGACTGTTGAACAGATATACCAGATGCAACTCCACAACTGGATTGCACAGAATGTTGCTGCCAATGGAAATGGGAATGCTGCAAATGAACAGGTGGATGACAATGTGGAACAGGATAATGCTGAAGATGTGCAGTTTCAGCCTCAGTGGGGGGCCTGGCCTCCTTCACCACCTCACTCTCCTCCTGTTGTGTTTAATTTTCAAGCATGGCTTGCAGGAGAGGGTCTCCAGGTCTATCATGGAATCCTACATGCTAATAATCTGCATGATAGCCCAGCTGCGGCCTGGAATGACTCAATCTCCATATTCAACAGCTCTAACTCTAGTGCAACTCTGTCAGATGGCTCTGCTTTGGTTCCTCTGAATATCTTCAACCAGCTCCTCACTGCTAGTGGTTTTGCAGTAGGTGGTTCAGCTACAGGTACCTCTCGTTCTACTACTCTTGCTCACAGTCCCAGCACTCTCACACAGGAGGCAAATATCATGGAGGTGTCTTTATCTCTGTCCAATGCTGGTCTGCAATTTTCCATATCTACTCAAGAGGAAACATATGCCTCCCTGCTACTGAATGACTGCATCCCAATGATGAGGCTAAACACTTATCTCATGGCTGCTATTAGGCCCATTGTGGCGACATATGGCCCCTGGAGCTCTGGTTTTGGTTTTCGTGATGTCTCTGTGCAGTTCACTGTTAATATTGGGGAAGTAAATGGGCAGTTCTCTGTCCTGACGGTGACCAAAATTGTCCAACACACTACAGACTCGAACTCCTGTACTGATCTGATCCCTGGAAGCACCTCTTGGGCCCTGTCTATTGGAGATGGTCCACCCCCGACACCCACTGATCAATTCATTACACCAGTGGCTCCTAGCTCCAGTGTGGTTATCACAAAGATTGATGAAGAATCTTCTACGACTGCAGCTGATAACATTGTGATGAACTTACCGGTTATTGCTCCCCCTGTTGCTTCCGATGCAGGTAGCTCTATGAATTTGAGCAAAACCATGACTAGGCGGGCAAGGCTAAAGCCCCTGCCTCCTTGGTAGAAGTCCGTAGGAGCAACCGTTCCAACAAGTATGATGGATTCAAAGTACCTTTGATCTCTGACAGCAAGGCCAAACGCTCCAAAGTCAAGCCTAGAATTGTCCCCAGTGCTGCTGCTCCCCAGGGTTCCTCTGCTGCTCTTAGTGTTCAGGCTGATGACCAGATCCCACCACCTACTCCTGTCCAAGTGCTGCAACATATTGGAGTTGCCAAATGTGCCATTCCGCCTGAAGAACTCACTATTGAAGCTCTGACGGCTGACACAGAGGATGGCCCTTCCAACGCTTGAATCTTACATCTTTACTCTGTCTACGTCGCCTTAGTACTTTGCTCTCTATTATCATGGCACTTTTAGCGAACTGGAATATTTTGTGTTGGAATGTACACGGCTTAAACTCTGAACCTAAGCTTTTGGCGCTCTCGAATGCTATCTCTTCTAGTGGCTGTGCGGTTATTTGCTTGCAAGAAACAAAAAAACCTGTTATTGATAACATGTTCATGAAATCTTGTTGCCCGAGAAGATTTGATAAATTTGCTTACATCCCTTCCCGGGGTGCATCGGGAGGAATTGCTACAATTTGGAACAGTGCCATCTTCACAGGTACCATACTCATGGAGGAAGAGTTTGCTCTTGTGATAAAATTCAGATCCATGCAATCGGCCCAGGAGTGGACTTTGGTTAATATTTATGGCCCATGTCAGGGGGATCCACGAGTGACCTATACCAACTGGCTCCTCAACCTCAATATCCCTCCAAATGAAGATTGGCTTTTACTCAGAGATTTTAACTACATTCGTAGCCCTGATAACCGAAACAAACCTGGAGGTAACCCCAATGACATGATTGCTTTTAATGACATCATCCGCTCACAACAGTTAATTGAACTGCCAATCAAAGGCCGTACCTACACTTGGAGCAACATGTGGACTGACCCACTGCTCGAGCAACTAGATTGGTTCCTTACCTCCAACAACTAGACCTCATCTTACCCCAACACTCTAGTCATGCCACTGGGGAAACCAGTATCAAATCATATCCCGTGTGTCGTCAAGATTGAAACATCCATTCCCCGCAGCAAAATCTTTAGATTTGAATCATATTGGACGGAACATCCCGGCTTCCTAGATCTGGTGCAATCGGTTTGGTCTAAACCAATGAAACCCTCCAATGCAAATGCAGCTACATTGCTGTGCAGAAAGTTCAAGGCCCTCAGATATGAGTTGAAACGATGGAGCAAACGTATTTCTGAGCTATCAGTGGCAATTGATAATTCCAACCCGGCCTTGGCTAATTTGGATGCTCTCAAAAACTTAAGGACCCTCACCACTCCAGAACACAATTTTAGGAAAATTCTGAAAAAGCATATCCTCCGCCTCCTGAATTATCAACGACAATACTGGAAGAAGAGATGCACTATTAGATGGGTTAAATTTGGTGATGAAGATCCTAAATTTCTCAAAGCATTGGCCTCTGAGAGATACCGACGCAACACAATTCCAACCATCAAGCTCTCGGATGATACAATTGTGGAAGACCATGCTAGTAAAGAAGCGATTATCTACCAAGCATTCAAAGAAAGACTAGGAAAATCTGGTGACTTCCAAATGAAATTTAACCTTCAAAACATCATCGAAAAGGTTGAGGGCCTGGACCAATTAACTGTCCCCTTCACCAAGGAAGAAATTGACGCTGTCATACATGAAATACCGGCCGACAGGGCACCTGGCCCGGACGGATTCACTGGGGTGTTTCTGAAAAAATGCTGGCATATCATCAAAGAAGACTTCTATGAGGTTTGTAATCAATTCTTTGATGGCGGTCTCAATCTTGAGAGCATTAATGAGGGATTCATCATGCTGATACCCAAGGTTCGCTCCCCGGAGACAGTCTCTGATTTCCGGCCCATCACACTGCTCAACTGTTGCCTCAAGGTAATCACCAAGCTACTAGCCAACCGACTCCAGAAACTCATTCTTGCAATTGTCCACCGCAACCAATATGGCTTCATTAAAGGTAGATCAATCCAAGATTGCCTGGCCTGGGCATTCGAGTATATCCATCAATGTCAAGCTTCAAAGCAAAAGATTGTCCTTCTAAAGTTGGACTTTGCCAAAGCATTTGATATGATTAAACACGACGCAATGATTACAATTATGGAGCATATGGGCTTTAACAGTAAATGGCTTGATTGGATTAAATTCATTTTCTCCTCTGGTAAATCTGCCATGCTGCTAAATGGTGTCCCGGGTAGACAATTCATTTGCAAATGTGGTGTCCGCCAAGGTGATCCATTATCTCCCCTCATCTTCGTGCTAGCCGCCGATCTGCTTCAAGCTGCCATCAATGATGCCTTCAGGCAAGGAAAATTTTAGCTCCTGTTCCAAAGACAGAATAAGTAAGATTATCCGGTGATCCAATATGCTGATGACACGATTATCATACTCCCGGCCTGCCCCAATCAAGCTCGAACTATCACGGATATTCTCTCTGATTATGCAGCTTCGATCAGGCTCAAAATAAACTTCCATAAGTCTACACTAATCCCAATCAATTGTGAAGAAAGTTGCTACAACGAGATATCTAATATTTTTGGCTGTGAGGTTGGAAGCATGCCCTTCACATACTTGGGATTGCCCCTCGGGATAACCAAACCAACAGTTCAAGATCTAATGCCTCTTGTTTGCACGGTGGAAAGGAGATTGACCAGCACACTATTGATGATGTCATATGGTGCCAAACTGTCTCTCCTCAACACAGTGATTACGTCCCTAACCATTTTTGCTCTCTGCACTCTTAGATTTCCACCAAAGATACTGGAACTCCTAGACAAAGTACGAAGAAAATGTCTTTGGACAAAAAAGACAGAGCAAGGGGATAAATGTAACTCTTTGGTAGCTTAGGGTATGGTATGTCAACCAAAACAAAGTGGCGGTCTGGGAATAATCAACCTAAGAATCCAAAGTGAGGCACTACTTCTCAAATATCTACATAAGTTCTACAATCAACATGATCTGCCATGGGTGGAACTAATCTGGTCGTCTTACTACACCGACAAAATCCCTCACGCCTCAGAGCCCTGTGGCTCCTTCTGGTGGCGGGACGTGTTGAAACTCACACCAATACAGAGGAATATCAAAAGCCAATGTTCACGCTAGCGACACGGTGCTTATGTGGAAAGATCTATGGTTGGATAGCATACTAGCAGAAACATATCCACGAGCCTTCTCCTATACAAAAAATGAAGATATATCAGTACGAGACTTCTTGGGATCCGTGTCGTTGCATGAAATGTTTCATCTACCCCTCTCAGTTCAAGCACATGTGGAGGTCCGAGGATTGCAACAAAAGGTGATTCATATAGGTAACAACGAGGACTTGCACTCATATGACACATGGTCGTACTGCTGGGGGTCTGAGGAATACACGGCCAACCGATATTACAGATTCTATTTCAGAGATGTTATGGCCCATCAATCGTACCACTAGCTTTGGAAATCGAAGGTAACATTGAAAATCAAAGTATTCGGTTGGCTCCTTCTCTCTGACCGCCTAAATACACGAAATATGCTCAAAAGGCACTACAACATTGGTGATGACTTCAGCTGCCTCTTGTGTGGTCAACAAATAGAGGAGGATGTGGAACATATGATCTTCCATTGCACCTTTAGCAAGTCTTGTTGGTCCAAATTGGGGATAACGTGGGAAGAGAATGGTTCCAGGCTCCAATGGATAAGCCATGCAAAAAATAATTGGAACAGGCCCATGTTCATGGAAATCTTTCTACAGGCCGCCTGGAGTATCTGGAAGGAGAGAAATAACAAACACTTCAGAAGCATCACCCCCACTTACCACTCTTGGCTTGTGAGGTTCAAGACTGACTTTGGCTTCCTCCAACATAGGGCTAGTGAAGACAAGAGAGACTTCATTCTCTCTTTTGTAGATAATATACCATCCTTTTAGACTCCCTCTAGCATAGATCTCATCCCCTCCCTCCCAAAGTGGAGTGTGAGCAACATGTAAATATGAAGCTTTCTTTGTACTATCCTTTCTGATTAATACAAACACAGTGGGAGGCTCTCCCACTGTATGGGCCCTAAAAAAGTGTTTTTTTTAACAAATAAATTTTAACATAAATATAATGCTTGGTCGAACCTATTTTTTTTAAGAATTGAGGAAATTTGAGCATGAAAGCGACTTAGCTGGTTAGTGTGCTCGGTGTTGATGAAGAGGTCCGAGTTTGTGGCGGGACAAAGACGTAGTCCTCGGCCTGGCCGAGATCCCAACCCCCAAGCCCGAGGTGATCGAGCGAAGAGCTCGGCTTGACAAAGTGGCAACGCAACATGGTTGACATGGCGAGGCAAAGCCCCTAGTCCAGCCGAGGTGACGAAGCTGGTTGACTGGTGATGCCGAACTCGCCGAAGTAGGTTGATGAAGAGATGACGAAGCCCCCGGTCTAGCCGAGGTGATGGAGCAGGTCGGTAAGGCAATGTTGCAGCCCCCATGCTAGCCGAGGAGTTGAAGCAGGTCGGCGTGGTGGACATCGGCTTGAAGAAGCAACGACGCAGTCATGCCGACGTAGGTCGTAACTTGTGAATCGCTCAATGACGGCTTGATGAAGTGATCGTGCGGTGATGTCGGCACACCCGATCCATGCAATTCGTGGGGCGACGATGTTGGTGATGATTTAGCCTTCGCGATGCCGAACTCTTGTTCGGCTTGCCGAGATGATGATCTGATAAGGTTGAGCTCGGCTCGATGAAGCGACAACCCGTCTAGCGTAGGTCGGCAGCCGTGCAGCAACGTTGTCGGGCTGGTTTGACACCGCCGCGACGGTGAAGATTACCTCCGGAGAGGAGAAAAATTTGTGAGCATGTGTTTGGAAACAAAACACAATACCCTAGAAAGAGATTCCTCCAAAAAGGTTATCCAATGTCCCGTTCATGAAGAAAGATGAACTCGGGTCGGATTCGTATTCGTGCAGAAAACAGATTTGAAAATTGATCAACTCATCGAAAGTTTCCCGGAGTTGGAATGGTCAGATTGAGTTGAAATTTTGAGGAGTGGTCGATATATAAATTCCGCAGCCGATGAACGGTTGGATCTTCCAAACGATATCCGAGCTGGACGCTGGACTCCTTGCTCTAAACTTGTCCATATTCCCATTCAGATTCGACAGGGCTCCAGTATATCGCAGATCGCTGGAGATTCCTCCATTGGAACGTGATGAAATTTTACAGGGTTGTTTTAGACTCAATTCCGCACAATTCCACCAAAGCAATCATCAAAGCAACTCTCAAGGAGGCGGTGGCGGCGGATACAAATTCGCTGTCCAGAAAAACAGCACGGTCGCTCGAGGGCAATGTTGCCGTTGAGCCCCCGAGCTCCATGGATGATTCCTCCATTATCTTGATAAAGATCAGAGTTGATGTTGATGAAGGCCCTCGTCCGAACATGATGATATGAGACGGAGCGCAATCCTCGGTCGAGCCAAGGTGACTAATCGAGCTGGCGATGAATATGCCGACGTCGCAGTTGATTTGCAGGCTGGCCATTGATCCTTCGTCGATCTCACAGCGGAACTCTTAATGAAAGCATCATTGTCGGTGTCAAAACTGGAAGACCTCGGGGTAGGGGGTCCCGAGCTGTGGGTTCTCGGATCAATGGTAACAGGAATGAAGGAGACAATGTTTTACCCAGGTTCGGGCCCTCTCTAAGAGGTAAAACCCTACGTCCTACTCTTGTTTATATTGATGGAGTATCAAGTACAAAGTTGATCTACCTCGAGATCGTATGTCGTGGTTTAAACCCTAATGGTACGATGATGAATGTCATAATAATCTATCGACTAGCCTAGCCTCGGCTTATATAATGTACCAGAGGCCTAGGATAACAGGAGTCCTAGTCGAATACGTCGGTGGAGAGGAGTACTTGTCTTGATCACCAAGTCTTGTGGTATCTTCCTAGTGTATGTCATCGGCTGCCCGAAGTGGCCCAATAGTGAACTGCCATGGGGGTCCTCGGCCTGACCCACCTGGCCGGGAGACGACGTGGTGAGTACCCCCTAGTCCAGGACACCATCAATAACTTTGAGGTGGTTTCGTACCCTACAAACAATTTCTTCTTATGTTCTCCGCTAGATAAGAACTTTGGAGTGATTCTTCATCGCACGTTGAGGGGTGGTTATATGATCCAATTATATTAGCATTGTCGAGAGATTGCACTAGTGAAATTATGAACCCTAGGCCTCATTTTCAAGCATTGCAATACCGTTTGTGCTCACTTTTATTACTTGCTACCTTGCTGTTTTTTATTGTTCCTATTACAAAAATTAATATCTACTATCATTACTACACTTGTATCACCATCTTTTCACCGAACTAGTGCACCTATATAATTTACCATTGTATTTGGTGTGTTGGACACAAGAGACTTTTTATTATTTGGTTGCAGGGTTGTTTGAGAGAGACCATCTTCATCCTACGCCTCCCACGGATTGATAAACCTTAGGTCATCCACTTGAGGGAAAATTGCTACTGTCCTACAAAACTCTACGCTTGGAGGCCCAACACGAGTCTACAAGAATAAGTTGTGTAGTAGACATCAGGCATCATCGGCAGTGCGCTCGTGCGGCACCATGTACCAACGCGTTGCACTGTCAGCCCGAAGGTGACCCACCCCTCGTGTATGGGTAAGTACACTTTGAACCCTCTTGTTCTCTTAGTTTGGTTCTATCTACTTTGAGGTTGGTTTCATGGTGCTGGAATGTAATTTGTGTGGAGATGTTGTTGATAGGATTTAGGGTTTCAATTTTGATGCTTCAAATGCAAAGAGATGCGATTGACCATATAACCATGACATCACCTCTTCCTTTCAATCGACCAAGACAATAGATTCAAAGTTGTTACTTTTGAAAGTGCATGTAGTCCCCATTTGTGGTTTTGGTAATTAATGACAATCTGTATGGACTAATTTTTTCATCGAGATACACTTGAAGGAAAGTTCATAAGCAATGCATGGAGAATAATGGATGGATTTGGAATGAGTGCCATCAACATCAAGATATCCATGAAGATCACTGAGCTCTAGTGATGAATATATTATGATCAAGAAGAAGCAAAAGAAATGGACTTCGAGGCCTCAAGATTAAGTTCTATGATTGAATCAAGTATAATCGATATGAAGTCCATGTGACGTAAAAGATGTGATCAAGTTGGAGTTCATTGGAGGAACTCAAAAGTTGTCATGCTTGGACTTATGAGTTGAGCCATAA
This sequence comes from Thinopyrum elongatum, assembly GCA_011799875.1. NCBI lineage: Eukaryota > Viridiplantae > Streptophyta > Magnoliopsida > Poales > Poaceae > Thinopyrum > Thinopyrum elongatum. The sequence goes on along the minus strand of CM022300.1, from coordinate 60,150,571 downwards.
CGGATCAAGATCTTGAGAGAATGATCAAAGATAAAAATTCTAGATTTGGCTTGAAGATGGGATCATAATGAGCTCATATGTTGATCAAGTCTTGAAGCTAGTAATTCAAGTGAATAATTTATTCTGTCTCTCAAGAGATTGTGATGGAGCATGAAGAAGAACAAGTGATAACCAATATGATATTCACGGAGAAACTCTATATGGTCATGAGAGAATTGAGATATTGATGATCATGTCTTGAAGCAATGAAGCATAGTGAAGGGCTCCATATGGCTATCAAGACATCAAGATTAAGCATGGAATAAAGATAAAGGTTGACCAAGATAGAGAACGGAGATTGAATTCTAATGGTCAACACACAAGAGCAAATGATGTATCACATGGGATCTTCTGGTATGGTAATAAAATTTTGAATTGCGCTTTGTAAACTAATGTTCCCGGCCTGGTGGGCCAGGCTGAGGACTCCTAGGTTCGTTCTTTCCTGAGCCATGATGGGAAACCCATGACGCATTACACGAAGACTACAGAAGACTTGACGTATAAGCGGCAGATACAGTAACCACGGAGGACTCTGCCTCCACCGACGTAGATGACTAAGATCTGTAATCCTAGGATGGTCGACCCCTGGTATGTTATATAAGCAGGGGTGGTGCTCGTTGGTAGCATACATACAATCCCTTGGAATTCACATGTACTTTGTACAACCCCCCTACCGCAATATACAGGAGCAGGAGACCTTTACAAGGGTTGTAGCCAGTAAGTGTCTTGCTTTAGCGAAATGTTGGCATCCCAGGCATGTATTAACAATATCACGGCGTCTGCCTATGTGTTGTTGGCCAACAGAAACCCGCACGATAGGCCCTGCTTGCCAGGGTCCACGGAGCCACATAGTGACCATAAGTACCGGAGTGAATCTCATGCAGGAGTTGCCGACCTTATTCTAGATATATGCAACATTAGAAAACACCGTTGATGGTGTGCTTGTACAACTCTCCTTCGTGCTTAACAAACTATGCATCGGGTTTCCGTCTGATCCTTGGGTAACTTCTTGCGCAAAAGATAGGTCGGGATGGGCTCGGTCCATACACTTCTTGGATGGTGGATCAATATTTGGAGAGTGGCCATATCGAGCATCAAGATGATAAGTACATGGTGATCGACAAGTTCACTTCAAAGATGAACCTAATGTATACTCTTCATGGCGATGATGTTTTAGAGTCGAGAACGACTCTTCTCGAATGTATGTGTGGGAGGGGGGGTAATGATGCGGAGGATCCTAGGGCCATCACCATGCCAAGTGTTCCTTCCCTAAGGGGCGCATGCATCACATATGCAAAGGTGAATTATATCCTTTATGCGTGTTTATTTGGATCTCTCGAGGATGGTATACTACTTGACACTCCTACCTTGTACGTTTAGGTTTGAGCCAAACATCACAAATGGCATGGAGGAGGTCAAGCACAAGATAATGATTAGACTATCAAATAGGGAAGCATGTAGTCGGAGAAGAAACCATGAGGATTAAGGCACGGAGCGCAAAGACTGCGCTCGAAGAACAAGAACAACCGAAGGAGAACATTCATGTCAGACATGCCTCGGATGATCCGACCCCTGTTCAGCCATACTCCAGAGCTTCTACACCCTTCTTGGATAACACTCAGACCATTGAACCCCCTCCGACCTTCATGTAGTGCCTCTGGATCAGGTCAGGCATGCCCCGAACATGCCTCGAATAGCCTAACTCTATGACTCGTGCTTGCCTGCATCGAGTTGGGACCAACCCATGTATCTTTCCCTTCCTCACTTACCCTTTCATGGATGGACCTATATATACCTCTCCCCCTCCTAGATCTAGGGTTGGATATGATCAGAATAGACACTGATGAAGCTTAGCTCATTTACCTCCCCTAGTGGGATTCCTCTTATAGGAGAAGACTCCATTGGAGTTCAAGACCTCTTACGGGAGAAGACTTCACAAAGTTCAAGGCCACCTACGGGTGAAGGCTACATGAGCACAAGATCTCCTTCGAAGGAGAAGACTCCCCATGTGGAATTCATGCCCTCCTTTTAGTAGGACTTGCGGAAGAACCCTATCTAGCTCCCTCTTTCTCTCTTGTGGATGATTGGGATCAAGGATACATCCAATTGTATCTTGTATTGCAACTTTTGTGTTGATTTGTGCTTGTTTACCTTGTGAAGCACAAATCATGGGATCTAGCAGTTCAAATAACTTCAATCTTGATAAGAAAATGTTTAATACCCTAATTACCCACCAATGTTACCGGTTATAAATACGTTTAGACTCAACTCAACGCCATCCCATGAAATATGTCATGCAATTAATATACAACCAAATATCAACATGTTGTTAATATCCTAACAAGCAATTAATATCTTACCGAATATTAACGTCCATTGCACATATAAGAACTAGCAGGGGTAGATGCAGTGCATGTTTTTTTCTCGTTCTAGAACCGTTACTCTGCCTCCAATTTTTTTGAGCTCCAACAATAAAAGTTATTACAAAATAATAGAAAACATTATAATCTTACCTCTAGCACTCACATAAAAGATGTGCATGGTTTGAATTTTATATACATTAAGGATCACATAAATCCCAAAATAGATGATACATGGCTAGAAGTATTGCGAGTGCACTGATCTAACCATCATGTCATCCTCATTGCTGCTACTACCCAGGCTCGGTTGCTATTACATAGTACTATTTGACGTCTGGTTACTCGATCACACTAATTTTGGATGCTTGTTAACATTTTGCCGTGTTATTTGTGCTGCTGTGGTGCACTATTTGTGTGTGAGATATGCAGTGGTATTTATCGATGACGCATCAGCTGTGTGGCAATGCTACATAATGAGTAAGCAGGCCAAAAAACATTATCAGCACTTGTCCACTAATGTTCAGGGGAGAAACAAATTCACATCTTAAAACGCTTGAGAAAGCCACTAGTGCACAGTTATGCAATACAAGGTTTGTGCTACAAGTACCAAAAGCAGATTTTTCGGTAAAGCAGGGCAAAGCTTCAGCTACCACTACAAAAAAAATACACTTCTGTGATGATACGTGTTTGTCACAGTAGGTCATGTTTTCTGTCATGCATGTACATCCATGATGATTTTATGACAGAATCAAGATAGTCATACCTGTGCTGTCGTAGAAGTGTTCCATGACAATACCAAAATTATCATCACGGAAGTGTCCACTTCCATGATGATAAATGGCGCGTCATGGAAGTGTTTTCATCAAGGGTAACCGACACGTGGCATCCACCGTAATGGGTCGCCGTTAAGCTATCGGGTTCCGGTTTGGATCCGATAACCCGTTAACAGCTCAGACCAATGGGGATTTTCCACGCGTAAAATTCTCATTCGCTGGAGGATCCACGTGTCGGCTTAGCGTTGGGACAGATGTCATCCTTACATTGGAGGGAACACGCCTATGTTAAGTCAACATGTGGCAGGGCCCAACAGTAGCCCATTTAAGATAAAAAGGCCGGCCCAGCCAAGGGCCCACAAGATTTTGTCATACTCTACTGGGCCGGCCTGTTAACAGCCTGCCACGGTTTGGGCCAAATTACGGCCCACATAAGATCCGGCCCGTTAGATTCCTGTCACGTTTTGGGCTAAATGACAGCCCACATCATATCCGGTCCGTTAACAGTCTGCCATGTTTTGGGCCAAATGATGGCCCATATAGGATCCGGCCTGTTAACTGCCTGACATTCTTTGGGCCAAATTACGGCCCATATATGATCTGGCCGTTAACAGGCAATGTGCTTTCGGCCCCATTGGGGGCCCATTTGAAGTACGGCCTCTTAAAGGCCCATGTAATAGTTTAGCCCGATATTACTTTCGGCCTGTTAACGACCATTGGTACATGCGGGCCTATTTCTGGGCTGAAGTGACTTTCGGCCTCTTAAAGGCCCGTAGTCTTCGTGGATATATTTTAGCCCAACCTGACTATTGACCCATTATAGGCCAGTGAGATAACTGGGCCTAATGATGGCCCGCTTTGCATCGGGTCTGCTTATGACCCATTATGTTATTCGGCCAAATGTGGCCCAACAAATATTTTGTCCTGTTAATGGCCCGTCTTGTGGTTGAGCCAATCATGGGCCTCTAACACCGTTCAGGCCCAATCTACTTTTCGAACTATTAAAAGCCCATTCTTTTTTCTGGCCCAACTTAGGCAACTGGTTTACTCGGCCTATTAAAGGCGTGAAACCAATAGTTGGTGAGTTTACGTCTAGGCCTGCTATTGGCCGGACATGATTGTAGGCCCACGTTTCGGCCCATTTACAGCGATTGGCAGGCCGGCCAGTTTTAGTACCGTAAATTTTTTATATAATAAACCGAACCTTTAGGCCCATTGCGCTCCGTCAAAGCTTGCGGCCTTTTCAGGGAGCGACGATAGCATATACAAAAATTAAATTGCAGCATCATGACGAAGAATATACCTAGACTATACAACAAAGAAATTACTGCATATTACATGCACTGGGCATAAAAGTTCATCGCCAGCGATAATAAAGCGCAACCAGACAGCAGATTACATACACTGGGCATCAAAGGACGCCACCAGTGCAAATAACACGCCGTCTAAAATAATATATAGAACCAACAACACTTCAACACAGTTCAAGAAAGGTTAGCCCTGCCTGGGAGCTGCAACACAAGCAGCTGAGCAAGCTGATGACTGCACTTGTTTGACGTTGATATCCAGCTCTAGCCACATAGCATCAATGGCAGTACTTGGCGTCAGTGATATCACCCTGAAAGAGAAAAAAGCAGACAGATAACATGCTTTGCACATATAAGCAACCGTGCTGTCGATTCATCCCATTTCTTAGTGGCAAATAAAGAGACCTGGATTACAATAGAATAAAAAATGTTCACACTTAAGACATGGCAGGAAATGGCATTGTGCAGGAGTGGCCATCTTCACCGCACCACTGGATTACAGATCAAGAACACAAGCATAGATGCGGTGCTAAAGAATGTATAAGCATCGATGGTGAGCGTACTGTCAATTTATCCCATTTCAGATTGGTAAATAAAGAGACACGATTTAAATAACACGAACATAATATGCATTGTTCATAGTTAAGACATAGCAGGATATGACATTGTCCTGGAGTTGGTAGTTTGACCACACCATTGGATTACAGATCAACAAGCATACATGCAGTGCTAAGGAAGATCATTTGCTATGTTTAGTTTAATTTACATGGTATGAATAAGAATTTAGGTTGTGCAACTAAAAACTGAAATTGAGAAGGAGAAACTTATGTTTATGAACTTCATAGTAAACTTTAAACATGCAATTTGATGCAAACGACAAAAATAAACAGCAGTTGCAGTCATTGCTATCCAAATATACACAAAAAAGTTTGAAGGCTTTAGAAGGATAAACATACGTTAGTAATGAAGACCGGCTCTATAAGCATTGCCTTTATTCTACATTTTGTTAAGAGTAAATATAGAAGTGATAATATAGGAACAAATGGAGATTATTTAAGCTAAGATACAGAGTGATGCTACATAATCAACTAGCTATAAATGTAGGTACAACATACAGCCAAAAGGTACTGACAAGAGTAATGCAGCGCTAAACATCTTCAGTAGCATTGGTTTTATTCAACATTTCGGTAAGAGTAAACATAGATCAGATGTGTACAAAATGGATGCCAAGGGAAAATAAGCTGCAAAGTCATGGTACATGAACAACTAGCTGACTGTATAAGTACAGTGATAAAGGACAACAGATACTTACAAGAACAATGTAGAGCTAAATTTCTTCATAAGCATTGGGTTTATTCTACATTAATGTAAGCATTAATATATATCTGATAATTAGGAGAGAACAGTGGATATGCAGGTTATCATGCACACTGATGTCACATAATCAACCAGGTGTCATGGGAAACCACGGCCACCTATGGGGCCATCAACCCCCTTTTTGTTCGGCGGGGGGATGGGCACGTTGCACAAAGAGCGGAGAAGCATCGCGCAGCACGGTAGAGATCACACGGGCAATCTTTACCCAGGTTCGGGCCGCCGTGAGGCGTAAAACCCTACTCCTGCTTTGGTGGATTGATGGTGGATAATGGTGGTGAACGTAGCACACTCGCCCAACAAGGTCGCTCTGGGGGCGAGAGTGGCTACGCGCGTATGGATATGCGAGGTTCCAGCCCTTTCTATGGTCGCCATGGGCCTCCTTTTATAGATTAAGGGGTCACCACAGTGGCAAATCAGTCTTTGTGTACTGATTAGATAGCTAATAGTGCTATCATATCTAACTCTGAAGGCTGACAGAGCGCATTAAATGTGCCGCTCAGTGTCACATCACAGCTCGCCCGGCAGGCCCTGCCGGGCTATTTTGCCAGCTTTGCACCTACTCGCTTGACACGTCTCAGGACGGGTGTCATATGGAGGTGTTTGCTGTAGGAAGTGGCCGCCATGTGGTAGAAAGCAGCCACTTAGTCATCTTGGAGCTCGACACCGCTTTGATTACTGACTTGCGTCGCTTGTGAGGTGGAGCGGTGGACTGGCTTGCCTCCGCCAGCCCCGGCAGGCCTGCCGGGATGATCTGGGAGCTTGCTTCTGGGGCAAAACCCAACCCTGCTAGGCTCGCCTGCCTGGCAAGGTAGGTCCTTCCCTTGGTGATGCCTCGTTCCTCTGGCTCGCCTTGGCCTTCTCGACTTGCACTTGGATCCTTCAAAGGAATTGATCCTCCTTGTTTGGTCTAATCTTGGTCTTGCAATCTTGTCTCTGGCATGTGCATAGTCCGTGCAATGGACCCAGGGTCTGTTGCACTGACAGGAGCCCCCAGGCCTGGCATGGACGCGCCGCTGGGCGTTGTCGGGGTAGGCCCTAACCAGTGCACAGGTAGAAATGTAAGGGCGGCTCCGCCCCTTGAGATTTCTTTGCTTCTTCATTAACTTGAGCTCGGGTCAGTTTTCGATTTTAACGCATGGGCGGGTAACTGCCAATTCACCCTTCCCACCGCACCCTTATCCTCAGCCACGTATGCCGCATGCATTTGAGTGGAGTAGGTAATGTGACGACCCCGGCTTAATCGTGCACTAACCATACACGCAAATGCACACGATCAAGCCTAAGGACTCACTTGAAGATATCACAACACAACTCTAAAACATAAATAAAGTCATACAAGCTTTATATTACAAGCCAGGGCCTCGAGGGCTCGAATACATAGTTCGATGGCATACAAGCGTCAGCGGAAGCATCAGATATCTGGGTACAGATATAACAGAGTTACAGATAGGCCTCTAAGAAGGTGGGGTAAAATAAAACACTATGATCAAAAGGCGTAGGCCTCCTGCCTAGGACCCTCCGAACCTACTCCTGGTCGTCGGTCGGCTCCTCATAGTAGTACTCGTCGAGAGGGTAGTAGTAGTAGTAGTAGTAGTAGTAGTAGTGGTAGCCGTCGGCGGGGGCAGCTAGCTCAGGGGCTCCGTCATCTGGTTGCGACAAATGGATATGGGGAGAAAAAGAAAGCAAAGCAAACATGAGTACTCATCCGAAGTACTCAGCAAGCAAGGATCTACACTACATATGCAACATTTTCAAAGGAGGGCTGTATATGTGGACTGGGCTTTAGAAATGCCAGAATAGAGGGAAAGCCTAGTCCTATCGAAGACTAGCATCTTCAGCATCTTCATCAGTCTTGCAGCATTAGAAGAGTGCGGAATAACATAATGTAAAGTAACAGTAGTGTCATCAACCTCGCCCAGAGATTCTTCCTCGACTCCCTGCGAGAAAGCAATCCCAGAGCCATACTATCCAGTTATCATCTCAAGTCACCAGTTCTAGTTGTACCGATCGGGATACAACTACGAGTGTCAATTACCGTAGAGCAGGCTATCGATAGATTGTTTCTTCCCTGCAGGGGTGCACCAACTTACCCACCACGCTCGCTTAACTCCGGCCAGACACACTTTAGTGGGTCATGCCTGGCCTCGGCCAAACGATACGCCGCAACCCGACCAAGGCTTAATAGAGAGGTCAGCACGCCGGACTAAACCTATGCCCCAGGGGTCTTGGGCCATCGCCCCGGGATCTCGTGCAGGTTGCGTGGGCGGCCGAAAATAGACCTAGCAACCCCTTATACAAGCGCGGTTGCGTTCCAGTCCAATCCAGCGCGCGCCGCTCCACGCTGACGTCGTCTATTAAGCTTCGGCTGATGTATACGACGCGGAACGCCCATACTATGCCCACGTGATGGTTAGTGCTATCGGGCCAGAGGCCCCTCGGATCAAATATCCAAATCGTTATTGGATTAAGGGCTTGTGGTAATGAGCAGAGACTCACGATCGATGTGACCCCGTCGCCCCGTCTCGAGGACTTGCTGCAAGGGCTAAGAATGCCCGGCCGTGCCTCGTAAAATAACTCATGGGTAGCTATCCATCATTCGCGGGTACCCCTCAGGGTCGACCCGTCTATAGTATCATGGTTCAGTGTAAAGCCATAGTAACCACAGTAACCGTGTGTCTAACACCAAGGGGAACCCTGAGGAATCACCCTCGATGGAATTCCATCTGATGTTATCGTCAAGGTGATAGAAGGAGGAATCACCCTCGAGGTCCACACTTGAGGTGTTGCACGACTTCGTCATTATCGGGGGTGGTGTAGGAGGAATCACCCTCGCTGACCACGACTGATTAACTAACCAACAAGGTTATCATCAAAAGTGTTGACGAGGTATCACCCTCGGCACTCGATAGTAACCCAGTAGTGTCGAGCAACTAAGGGGGAAGAGAGGTGCGGTGCCGGGGCCTGGTCTCCGATCCCGTTGATCGGGTCTTCTGAGAATCCAGCGGGGCAGTCGGGACAAGTGGGGGTCACTGATGGGGCTCTACCCAGTCTATTCTAAACAGTTTAGGATAATAGGAAGGTATCAACAGCAGGTTACAATAAGCAGGCTATGCAACAGAAATAGGATAACAGTAATAGCAGCAACTTCTAATGCAAGCATAAGAGGGAGAAGAATAGGCGATATCGGCATGTTCAAAAGGGGGGTGCTTGCCTGGTTGCTTTGCAAACACCAACGGGTCTTCGTCGAGGTAGACGATCTTCGGGTCATCATTGGTCTTGGGTCTAACCGAAAGAAAGGGGGAGAAGAAACAAATAAATAAACGGTAATAAAAGCAGCTACATAAGCATGGCATGGTAGCATGTTGTTCGAGGAGTGCCCTAATGCAGTTCTACGCAAGTTGGTGGGAGCGGGAAATTATCCGGGAGTGTTCTCCCAGCTCCGGACGATTATCGGACAGATGAAACGGAGGGGAAAGTTCCATGTTCATCATGTTAGAGAGGGTTGACAGGTATGTGAGTGGCATATTCGGGTACGTCTCGTTTTTCTGATCGTTTTTCATATATAAATCATTTTCATCCGAGTTACGGTTTATTTTATATGATTTTTCAAAGTTTTATTCAGTTTCTGGACATTCTGAAATTAGTTAAAACTACATTATCCAGAATAGTATCCTGTGACATCAGCATGACATCACTCTGATGTCAGCAGTCAACGGTCCAGTTGACTGGTCAAACTGACCAGTGGGACCCACCTGTCATAGACAGTGGGGTTAACAGAGTTTAGAATTTAATCTAAGCACCTATTTAACTAACAGGGGCCCACTGTCAGTGTCTACTTATTTAGTTAATTAACTGAACTAATTTAATTCTGCTTAATTAGTTAACAGTGGGGTGGACCCCACATGGCAGTGACTGGGCGCTGCCCAGTCAGTATGTTGACCTGGGTCATCGGTCAACTGGGCCAGGGGGGCCACCAGTCAGTGACTGAGGGAGTGGCCCCAGCGGCGCCACATCGGTAGGGCGCCGGAGTGAGCTCCGGCGAGCCCGTGCACGGCGGCGCAGCCTCGGTGAGCTACGGGATTCTGCTACGGCGGCCCATTTCAAGCGCTGTGACCACCGTTCTGACGAGAAACGAGCACCGCGTCGATCTTCGCTATCGGTGCGAGCTCCGGTGGCCTGTAGCGACGGCTACGGCAAGCGCCGGCGGTGGCCGGAATCGGGAACACGCAGGCGTGCGGCTACGGCTCGATTCCGAGCAGGTTAAGTGGCTAGGCGGCAGCAGCGGTCCTCCAGTAGAGCGCTACGGAGACTAAACGGAGCAGGGGGAGCTCGGCAGCTCGTGCGCGGCAGCAATGGCGGATGGCGGAGCCGGCGCCTATGGCCAGCTAGCTAGGGGAGGAGGTAACGGAGCAAGGACGAGGAGGGAGGAGGCGGAGCTTACGGGGCAGGCACACAGAGGCCCTTCGGGTGCACGGGAGCGCAGTCGCGGCGGCGAATCGACGGCGTCGATCTCCACTGCCCGAGGAAGAAGACGAAGAGGAGGCGGTCGTTGCAGGGGGTCCCGGCTCCAATGAGCGACGCCCGACGACGTGGAGAAGCGAGGCGGAGCTCGCGGACTCGAAAAGGCGGCGCGGGGACATCGGTGGGCGCGACTACGGTGAGCATCGGCGGCGGTGGTGCTCGGTACAGAGAGGAAGAGGGGGCGAGCGCGAGCGAGAGAGTGTGGGGAGAGCGGGGCGAGTGGGGAAAAGCGACCTCCTGCCTCGTCGCGGTGGTGAGCGGCAAGCGGTGCGGCGAGCGCGGCCATGGAGACGGCGACACGGAGGGAGTAGTTGGTGGAGATGGGCTGGGCCGGCTTGGCCCGGTAGCCAGGTAAGTGGCCTATCGGCCTTTTTCTTTTACTGTTTTCCTGTTATTTAGTTACCAGAGAAGGAAAAAGATTTATTTGGGCATCCAAATAATTTTAGAAAAATATGCGTCTAAGCCCAATAAATCCAATACATTTTTAGGCACTATCACAAAAATTTTGGAGGCCAAAGTAATAGGTTAGATATTTTTAGAAATTGAAAAGGATAGATTAAATGCTGCTGGACTACTGTTTGAAAGTCTAGGGGCATTTTGGGAATTCCAAAAATATTGGTTTCAATTTTATAATGGCCTTAAGAATATTTGCAACAGGATGAACTATTTTAATTGCATGACAGAAGAAATAAATATTTGACATGCACTTTGAATTTGAATTTGGCTACAATTTAGGACAAGTGGCAAGATGACATGGCCACTATTAGAGGGGAATTACTGTAGTGAGATGCTGGGGAAGTTACAAATCTCCTCCACTACAAGAAATCTCGTCCCGAGATTTAAGTAGGGAAGTAAAGAGTAACTTCGGGAGAACTAACCCTTATAGGGTCGATTATCTGATGGACAATTCAGGGAATGCGGCAGTAGTATCTCTTGAGTTGGAACTTAAGAAAACTTCGAGGGCAAAGTATGGAGGCACAATAAGAGGTTACAAGCGAATGGACAAACGATCGATACCTGAACAGAGTGTGAGAAGGGGGTTCAGGGCATCAGGAATAGATCAACTCTCGGAAGGTGGCTCATGATAACACACAAAGCCAAGAGCTTATGATACTTCGGAATCAAGGATGTACAGGAGAGTCAGGTTACGATCCTGTGGAACTGTGGGGGGTGTCGATCATAATTAGGGAGAACGGTCTCATCTTTTCGGTCACGACAACAATGTATGTCAGAGGATAGTCTGTCATTTAGGTCGATAACAACGTCGGTACCAAGGACGAGGGACAAAGAGAACCATTTTCCTGCTCGTTGAATGAGGCGGACCAATAGGCAAAGTTCTCGTCCATCGGTGGTTACCGGAATGTCATCAACAATAGTAACAGGGTCACACTGATAGAGTTGTACAACCAAGGTGTTTTCATAAGCAGGGAAGTATTTCTGCTTATGTCATATAGATCATGAGAAGGTTAAAGTTTACACACTAGGATTGGGAGTATATCCTTCCCAAGGAAAAGCGGAGCAAGATATAATGATGGGACAACAAGTTCAAAAGCATTTACATAAAGGGGCGAAGGAAGAATCATAATATTACCCATACAACGATGTTTTGGACAATTGATGAAGAGACATGCAGCATTTGCATTTTCACTGTTCTCAATGATATTCGGAATACCATAGTCATGCTCCGAGGAAGCGATAACATGGTGTTTCAACTAAGGGTTGGATCGAAAGATCACAAAAGATACAAAGGAACACTTCCAGGATTATCTCGGAACGTAAGGATTAACCAAACACAACCAGGTCTGTGTTGGCAGAAAGTCAAGGATGTCATCGATGATATCACAAATCATCAAGGGGCAGAGATGGTATTTCTAGCCATGAATTCAATGGACATCTCCGAGAAAGCCAAAATATTGTCGGTGATCACGACACATTTGTCGAAAGGTTTCAGGAAGATGTAGTCGGTCAGCGATGACATCAAGCAAAAGGAATGCCGAAGCGAAAGGTTATTGGAACCACGGATACGGCACAAGCTCGAAATCAAGCTTGTTGTTTGAGATGAAATGACAAGATGAGGATGATCGATGTAAGCTTAACTCATCGTCGAAAATTGTGCTCCGGGAAGAAGGTCCAGGTAGCACAGTTAGAATTCAGCACGACAAGCATATAGCTGATCAGGCTAGGAATGATGTGATGGAGTATCCAACTCCCCAGCAACAAAGTACTAGGAGTGTTGAATCACCGAGCGGAATCGATTCATTGTTCGGTGGTCTCGGTTGAAGACAACCCAGAACCCATGGAGTGGCTATGATAGGGAAAGGTATCACTCCATTAGAAAATTTCATAGAACATAGTTTAATAGGATGATATCCTCGAGATAGTAGGGGGTTAATACTCGTGGTAATTCAATATAGAGGTTGGACAGGCACATTGATTTGCTGAAGACAAGTATTCCAACTTGTCCAAGAAAGGAATCAAGAGATATTAGTATGGCCGGAACCATGATTACAAAAGATCAATACACAGATGCAAGATGAATTAGTACCAAGGAAATAATTATTTTTACGAGCAGCTTCCATGATAAGTTCTACATCGTGTCCATGGGCATGAACACAAGGTTCAAGGTCGACTCCCACTTCTTCAATGCAAAACCTTTCATTCACTTCTCGCTTTCGATGGAGTTGAAATGTTGAAAAAAAATCTGGCGTAACACCAGTGGTGATTGACCCGTAGAAGTTTCTGGGGTCTCGCAGATGGAAGAAGCATAGATACAACCCATAGGGACATTTTACGAGTCTATACAACCATCAACCAAAGCAAGGGATACGAGTTCGAAAGCAAAGTGTCGAAGTCAAAGCAGATGATACAATTTTCGGGAGGTATTAAATACCAAGGGAAGAGCTCATAAGATGTTTGAATATGAAGGATACTGTCGGATATTGATCCAACAATAGATCAGGTAGACGACAAAGGATCTGACGTGAGTAGCGGTACTCAACCAGAAGAAGAAGAAATGCAAGGGCATCGGTTTATGGAAACATCTGAATAATTCGATGCTTAAATTCAAAGAAATTTGATTTCTAGATCGGTGTATCAGAATCAGGTGCTCCGATCGAAGATGGATAGGTTGAACAGACTTAGAGGCACACCGATCGAATCTTGGTTGGGCAAGAACCAGCTCATATCCGGAATGATGTCTAAGCCGGAAAGAAAATTCCTAAGGATTAATTGATAATAGTAAGCAGTCACATACATAATGAATCAAGGGACTCAAAATGGTAATGGCAAGAGATGTCAACGGAGATTACTAGAGATAGGGAATTAACCATAAGGAAAGCAGGCAAGAATTTCAAGAACAATAGGCTGCAGAGGATCTTCGGGAGATCGAATAGCATTTGGAAGAACTTTGTGAGACATATGTGCAGCTGGGGATGAACGGATACTGGGTAAGTGCGAGGAATTATCCGCAGTGCGGGAAGAAGCTGCAAGGCAGTAGGCTCAAAGAATTCTCGGAACGACGGAAGGTATTTTGGGGTATCTAGTAACAACAGGAGCAACTGGGGATGAGGGTACAACGAAAAGGATGTTATCCACGGGGATTTATTGGTGGTCAGAAATTGCAAAGATAGTGGGCACAAGGGTCTCAAGAACTTCGAGGAGTATCTTCGGAGTCTTCTAATAAAACAACCGATCATCTGGCATGCGGGGCTCTCTGGGAGGAAGAGGTTACGAGAACCTAGTGTTAGAGTTAGCAAAAAATTTAACCCGAATAGAAGAGAGATCAGAGTCCCAGAGTAAAGACGAGGAATAAAAGATCCTAATACCACCCAGTTGGCGACGTGGGCCCATAAGCCACACAGCCAAGTTAGTAAAACAGTTTTGGACCACTAGACTCAACTTCGGCCAAGGAGTTGGAAAGGGGGGACTCCTAGAGGCAGTCGACTCTGATACCAACCTGTGACGACCCCGGCTTAATCGTGCATTAACCATACACGCAAATGCACATGATCAAACCAAAGGACTCACTTGAAGATATCACAACACAACTCTAAAACATAAATAAAGTCATACAGGCTTTATATTACAAGCCAGGGCCTCGAGGGCTCGAATACATAGCTCGATGGCATACAAGTGTCAGCAGAAGCATCAGATATCTGGGTACAGATATAACAGAGTTACAGATATGCCTCTAAGAAGGCGGGGTAAAATAAAACACTACGGCCGAAAGGCGTAGGCCTCCTGCCTAGGACCCTCCGAACCTACTCCTGGTCGTCGGTCGACTCCTCGTAGTAGTACTCGCCGGGAGGGTAGTAGTAGTAGTAGCCGTCGGCGGGGGCAGCTGGCTCAGGGGCTCTGCCATCTGGTTGCGACAAATGGATATGGGGAGAAAAAGAAAGCAAAGCAAATGTGAGTACTCATCCGAAGTACTCAGCAAGCAAGGATCTACACTACATATGCAACATTTTCAAAGGAGGGCTGTATATGTGGACTAGGCTGCAGAAATGCCAGAATAGAGGGAAAGCCTAGTCCTATCGAAGACTAGCATCTTCAGTATCTTCATCAGTCTTGCAACATTAGAAGAGTGCGGAATAACATAATGTAAAGTAACAGTAGTGTCATCAACCTCGCCCAGAGATTCTTCCTCGACTCCCTGCGAGAAAACAATCCTAGAGCCATACTATCCAGTTATCATCTCAAGTCACCAGTTCTAGTTGTACCGATCGGGGTACAACTCCGAGTATCCATTACCGTAGGACAGGCTATCGATAGATTGTTTCTTCCCTGCAGGGGTGCACCAACTTACCCACCACGCTCGCTTAACTCCGGCCGGACACACTTTACTGGGTCATGCCCGGCCTCGGCCAAATGATACGCCGCAACCCGACCTAGGCTTAATAGAGAGGTCAGCATGCCGGACTAAACCTATGCCCTAGGGGTCTTGGGCCATCGCCCCGGGATCTCCTGCATGTTGCGTGGGCGGCCTAAAACAGACCTAGCAACCCCTTATACAAGCGCGGTTGCATTCCAGTCCAATCCAGCGCGCGCCGCTCCACGCTGATGTCTATTATGCTTTGGCTGATGTATACGACGCAGAATGCCCATACTATGCCCACATGATGGTTAGTGCTATCGGGCCAGAGGCCCCTCGGATCAAATATCCAAATCGTTATTGGATTAAGGGCTTGCGGTAACGAGCAGAGACTCATGATCGATGTGACCCCGTCGCGAGGACTTGCTGCAAGGGCTAAGAATGCTCGGCCGCGCCTCGTAAAATAACTCACGGGTAGCTATCCATCATTCGCGGGTACCCCTCAGGGTCGACCCGCCTATAGTATCATGGTTCAGTGTAAAACCATAGTAACCACAGTAACCGTGTGTCTAACACCAAGGGGAACCTTGAGGAATCACCCTCGATGGAATTCCATCTGATGTTATCGTCAAGGTGAACGAAGGAGGAATCACCCTCGAGGTCCACACTTGAGGTGTTGCACGACTTCGTTGTTATCGAGGGTGGTGTAGGAGGAATCACCCTCGCTGACCACGACTGATTAACTAACCTACAAGGTTATCATCAAAAGTGCTGACGAGGTATCACCCTCGGCACTCGATAGTAACCCAGTAGTGTCGAGCAACTAAGGGGGAAGGGAGGTGCGGTGCCGGGGCCTGGTCTTCGATCCCGTTGATCGGGTCTTCTGAGAATCCAGCGGGGCAGTCAGGACAAGTGGGGGTCACTGATGGGGCTCTACCCAGTCTATTCTAAACAGTTTAGGATAATAGGAAGGTATCAACAGCAGGTTACAATAAGCAGGCTATGCAACAGAAATAGGATAATAGTAACAGTAGCAACTTCTAATGCAAGCATAAGAGGGAGAAGAATAGGCGATATCGGTATGTTCAAAAGGGGGTGCTTGGCTGGTTGCTTTGCAAACACCAACGGGTCTTCGTCGAGGTAGACGATCTTCGGGTCATCATTGGTCTTGGGTCTAATGGAAAGAAAGGGGGAGAAGAAACAAATAAATACACGATGATAAAAGCAGCTACATAAGCATGGCATGGTAGCACGTTATTCGAGGAGTGCCCTAATGCAGTTCTACGCAAGTTGGTGGGAGCGGGAAATTATCCAGGAGTGTTCTCCCAGCTCCGGACGATTATTGGACAAATGAAACGGAGGGGAAAGTTCCATGTTCATCATGTTAGAGGGGGTTGACAGGTATGTGAGTGGCATATTCGGGTTCGTCTCATTTTTCTGATCGTTTTTCATATAAAAATCATTTTCATCCGAGTTACGGTTTATTTTATATGATTTTTCAAAGTTTTATTCAGTTTCTGAAAATTCTGAAATTAGTTAAAACTACATTATCCAGAATAGTATCCTGTGACATCAGCATGACATCACTCTGACGTCAGCAGTCAACGGTCCAGTTGACTGGTCAAACTGACCAGTGGGACCCACCTGTCATAGACAGTGGGGTTAACAGAGTTTAGAATTTAATCTAATCACCTATTTAACTAACAGGGGCCCACTATCAGTGTCTACTTATTTAGTTAATTAACTGAACTAATTTAATTCTGCTGAATTAGTTAAACAGTGGGGTGGACCCCACATGGCAGTGACTGGGCGCTGCCCAGTCCGCATGTTGACCTGGGTCATCGGTCAACTGGGCCAGGGGGGCCACCAGTCAGTGACTGAGGGAGTGGCCCCAGCGGCGCCACGTCTGCAGGGCGCTGGAGAGAGCTCTGGCGAGCCCGTGCACCGGGGCGCAGCCCCAGTGAGCTACGGGATTCTGCTACGGCGGCCCATTTCAAGCGCTGTGACCACCGTTCGGACGAGAAACGAGCACCGCGTCGATCTTCGCTATCGGTGCGAGCTCCGGTGGCCTGTAGCGACGGCTACGGCGAGCGCCGGCGGTGGCCGGAATCGAGAACATGCAGGCGTGCGGCTACGGCTCGATTCCGAGCAGGTTAAGTGGCTAGGCGGCAGCAGCGGTCCTCCAGGAGCGCGCTACGGAGACTAAACAGAGCAGGGGGAGCTCGGGAGCTCGTGCGTGGCAGCAATGGCGGATGGCGGAGCCAGCGCCTATGGCCAGCTAGCTAGGGGAGGAGGTAACGGAGCAAGGACGGGGAGGGAGGAGGCGGAGCTTACGGGGCAGGCACACGGAGGCCCTTCGGGTGCACGGGAGCACGGTCGCGGCGGTGAATCAATGGCGTCGATCCCCACTGCCTGAGGAAGAAGACGAAGAGGAGGCGGTCGTTGCAGGGGGTCCCGGCTCCAATGAGCGACGCCCGACGGCGTGGAGAAGCAAGGCGGAGCTTGCGGACTCGGAAAGGCGACGCGGGGACGTCGGTGGGCGCGACTGTGGCGAGCATCGGCAGCGGTGGCGCTCGGTACAGAGAGGAAGAGGGGGCGAGCGTGAGCGAGAGAGTGTGGAGAGAGCGGGGCAAGTGGGGAAAAGCGACCAGGGGGAAGGGCCTGGGATCACCCTTATCCCCTCCAGCCTCCTGCCTCGTCGCGGTGGCGAGCGGCAAGCGGTGCGGCGAGTGCGGCCATGGAGACGGCGACACGGAGGGAGTAGTTGGTGGAGATGGGCTGGGCCGGCTTGGCCCGGTAGCCAGGTAAGTGGCCTGTCGGCCTTTCTCTTTTACTGTTTTCCTGTTATTTAGTTACCAGAGAAGGAAAAAGATTTATTTGGGCATCCAAATAATTTTAGAAAAATATGAGTCTAAGCCCAATAAATCCAATACATTTTTAGGCACTGTCACAAAAAATTTGGAGGCCAAAGGAATAGGTTAGATATTTTTAGAAATTGAAAAGGACAGATTAAATGCTGCTGGACTACTGTTTTAAAGTCCAGAGGCATTTTGGGAATTCCAAAAATATTGGTTTCAATTTTATAATGGCCTTAAGAATATTTGCAACAGGATGAACTATTTTAATTGCATGACATAAGAAATAAATATTTGACATGCACTTTGAATTTGAATTTGGCTACAATTTAGGACAAGTGGCAAGATGACATGATGATCATGATGACATGGCCACTATTAGAGGGGAATTACTGTAGTGAGATGCTGGGGATGTTACAGGTAAATTTAGGCACGTGATGCATGAGAGCATCAAATCAGGGGCCCGATCTTCTTGGATTGGTGGAGGAGGACGGCGGGTACTCACCGGGGAATCAACCCCCACCCCCAGCTCGCCTATAAAAGGGGGAGCGGGGGAGGAGCGGAGGCATTCATCCACATTCCACTCCTCCGCCTTCTACTTCTTCTGGGTATGCTGAAAGGAAGAGCCTGGGGCCAGCCCCCGGGCCCTAGCTTGGAGTTGCTGATGATGTCGACTCCTCGTGCTGATGCTTGGGGAGTGAGTCTGGTCCGGTGCCGCGCGTCGCCGGGGGTCGCCACCCTATTGGCAAGGTGTCCGGGGCTCTTGATGCTTGCCTGGGATGCAGTGCATGGGGTCCTTGGTAATCCCAACACTGCTCCTTCCGGCGGACCTCGTATTCTTGCTAAGGACGGCGACGTCTTCCTGCCCGCCAAGGTAGGGAGCGGCGCACCTCGAGTGTCCTGCTCATCGCAGTCGCTCACCGTCTCTTCGAGGGAGGTGCCGGACTGGGGGCCCGGCGTCTTCCTAGAGCGGCGGTGATGGAGAGAGATTGAGGGAAGGCTGGGGAGGCGGGAGGCAGGGCGTCAGGTCGGAGTACGATGGCACCGATGCCTTCGTCTCGTATTGGCGACCTGCCGCCTCATTTTTCCGCTCTTCCCCTCCCTCGCCTGCACCATCATCACCAGTCTCTTCGGGTGATAGCCGGGGAGGGATGTTCCCTTGGTGCCTTCCCCCTCCTTCAGCAGTCTTCCAGCTGGGCGTCGGCGGTTGATCCCTCCGGTGCTCGAGCTGGGGCTTCTTGCTGGTCCTGGAGGTGGTGATCAGGGCACCGCCGTGCTGCTCTTTGTGCCCCTCCTTCGCAGCCTCGCCACTCCCGATCATGTCAGGCCGCTCCCGGCACGGCCACGACGGGATCGGGGGTGGGCTCCTGCTTGGGTGCTCTTTTTAGCCGTCTTCTCTTCCCACCGCAATACCTGGTGGAGGGAAAATGAAAAGAGGGGATCACGGGGCACTTATCTTTTTTCAGTCTTAAATCTGTAGGCACTTGCCAAATTTTAGTTCAAATAATGTAATCTCTTGTATCCATGTTTATGTTCCGTGAGATTGGTACTTGCAGATCAGCATATTAATGAAAAAGATAAGCTTTGCCGGGTACTTGTGCATGTATGATATCCATGCAGAGGTGAAACGTCTCCATACTTTCACGTAAACAAGTAGATCCCGGTAAGCTACCTTGCCAGCACCCCATAGGACTGCTGCCGTGAGGCTGAGCCTGCCGGGCGCAGAACCTATTGGGAGAGACCAGCCCCCTGCCAACCCCTTTCAGCCAAAGGACACTACGACCATCCTGACCGAAGCAGCGTTCGTGCCAGTAGATGGGAGCACCTTTGTTTCCGAGGCGGCGAGGTTTTCATATGCACAAGTTCTACCCACGGAACATGTATGGATAAGAGATGGAACTTATCTGTTTGGCTTGCCGAAGATTGCAGTGTTGGCTTGTCTTCGCATCCTCTTCCTAGGACTAAGTCCACGGCAGGAGCCTGCAGTTTATGCAAATGAAGATGATGCCAGATGCAATCTATCTACATGATCATGCAACCTATCTATATGAATCATGCAATGCTTGTGAAATGCTTATGCATGCATGCAACTTGTCGGGGGCCCCCAGCGCTTCATTTATTTCTCTGTTGCTCAGGGTCTGCGCCTGGCTTTGTACAAGGGGTTACATGCAGCTGAGGCAAGGCCTATACAAAAGGGTGGCTTCTGGGCAGGGCCCAACAGCCGCGCCTTACGGGTAGAACTTACGAAGATGCTCAATGTTCCATGAGTTTTGCAATTGAATGCCATCTTCGGTCTCCAGACGGACTGCGCCAGGTCTGGTGACTCGCAGTACCCGGCAAGGGCCTTCCCACTTTGGCGACAACTTGTTTGTACCCTTGGCGGACTGAACGCGCCTAAGGACAAGGTCGCCTTCCTCAAAACATCGGGAATGAACCCTGCAGCTATGATAGCGACGCAGGGCTTGCTGATAGCGTGCAGCACGCGTAGCAGCCCGGAGACGGTTCTCCTCGAGAAGCACGGCGTCGTCACGCATGTGCTGTTCCTATGCTACTTCATCGTAGGCAAGCACTCGAGGTGACCCGTAAATGAGTTCTGTGGGGATAACTGCTTCTGCCCCATAGACTAGGGAGAAGGGAGTCTGCCCGGTAGCTCGGTTTGGTGTCGTTTTGAGGGACCAAAGAACCACTGGCAGCTCATTGATCCATTGCCTGCCGTGCTTCCGCAGCTTATCAATCGTTCTCGTCTTGAGTCCTCGCAGCACTTCAGTGTTCGCCCTCTCAGCTTGCCCATTGCTTCTGGGATGTGCGACAGATGCAAATGAGATCTTGCTTCCGAGGGCATGGACATATTGCATGAAGGCGCGGCTCGTGAACTAGGTGCCATTGTCGGTGATGATCCGGGCAGGGACCCCAAAGCGGCACACCAATCATTTCAAGAATTTGATAGCTGACTGGGCAGTCACCTTTCTCACGCATCTACTTTCGGCCACTTTGTAAACTTGTCGATTGCAATGAATAAGAATTCAAAGCCCCCGGCAGCTCGGGGGAAAGGGCCGAGGATATCGAGCACCCAGACCAAAAACGGCCATGACAAAGGGATTGTCTGGAGTGCTTGGGCAGGCAGATGGATATTTTTGGAATGGAACTGACAGGCTTCGCACTTGGTGACGAGCTCAACCGCATCTTGGAGGGCTGTGGGCCAATAGAATCCTTGCCGGAATGCTTTCCCAACCAAAGCTCTTGATCCAATGTGGGAGCCGCACATGCCTTTGTGTATCTCTACCAGCAGTTCCTTTCCTCCTTCCCAGCAAATGCACTTCAATTTCACACCGTTGGGCCTTCTTCTGTATAGTGTGTCATCGACAAACTGATACATACTGGCCCTTCGGGCTACTCTTTCAGCTTCTTCTTGCTCTTCGGGAAGTTCTCCGGTTTGGAGGAAATGGACTATGTGCCTTACCCAAGTTGGAGCCTGAGGCTCGGCAACGAGGACTAGCGGCACCTCCTCATTCGTGGGGGCACATCCCTTGACTGTGGGGACGAGTGGCCCGGCAGGAGGGTGCAGCCCTGCAAGCGAAAGGGAGTTGTTCCCAGCAGGGTCCTTGCCAGGAGCCCCGAAAGGCTCTACCGGGAGAGGCTTACCGGAGTCCAATTTCCTCCTCTTTCGGGCCATTGTTGTTGGGGATACGGAGGGCTGAGTAAGGTGGAGAACAAAAGTCCCGGGTTCCACAGGAAGCTTCTGCGCAGCGCACTTTGACAGGTGATCAGCAATGCTGTTTTCCGCACGGGGTACGTGCTCTATTTGCAACCCGTCAAAGCGCTCCTCCAATCTTCTCACTTCCTCGATGTATGCCTCCATCAATGGTCTTTGGTAATCCTTGTTGACTTGTCTCGCCACCAGTTGTGAATCTCCTCGAATGATCAGCTTCTTGATTCCCAATTTTGTGGCAATTCTGAGCCCGGCAAGAAGCCCTTCATATTCTGCTGTATTGTTGGTTGCCTCCTCCCGGGGAAAGTGCATCTGGATGACGTACCTCAGGTGCTCTCCAGTGGGAGCCACGAGAAGAACACCAGCCCCTGCACCTTGTAGGGAGAAGGCACCATCGAAATACATGATCCATTCTTGGGGCGCTTCCCTGCCGGGGATAACTGTTTCTTGTACTTCTTTATCAGGGGTTGGCGTCCATTCTGCAATAAACTCTGCCAATGCCCTGCTCTGGATTGTTGATGTGCTTTCAAACTTCAGGCCAAAGCTGGATAACTCCAATGCCCACTCCACTATCCTGCCGGTGGCCTCTGGGTTTTGAAGTATCCTTTGCAACGGGAAGCGGGTGACAACCGTGATCTCATGGGCTTGGAAGTAGTGGCGCGGTTTCCTTGAGGCCATGACAAGGCCAAAGATCAACTTTTGCACGGGAGAATACCTGGATCTAGCCCCCTGCAACAGGGAGCTGACGAAGTATACTGGGCGCTGCACCACCTTCTTCCTTGTCGTGTCCTTGGGGTTGCTTCTGCTGCCGTGCTCTTCTTTGTCCTGATCCGTATCTGGCCTTGCCGGGCCGCTCTCTTCCTCTTCCCCGGGCGGGACACTTGCTGAGGTGGCTGCTTCTTCCACTTCTCGTTGCGCTACTAGGGCCGCACTAACCACTTGATTAGTTGCTGCCAGATATAGCAGTAACGGCTCTTGTAGTTTGGGTGCGACCAAAGTAGGCACAGAAGATAAGTATGCCTTCAAATCCTGCAGCGCTGCATCTGCTTCCGGGGTCCACTTCATGGGTCCTGCCCTCTTCAAAATCTTGAAGAACAGCAAGGCGCGCTCGGCAGACTTGGAGATGAATCTGCTAAGCGCGGCAACGCATCCTGTCAAACGCCTCACATCCTTAACCGTCTTGGGTGCCTGTATCTGCTCTATAGCCTTGATCTTATCAGGGTTGGCCTCTATCCCACGGTGGGACACAAAGAAACCAAGTAGCTTGCTGGAGGGAACACCGAACACGCACTTCTCTGGATTCAGCTTCAAGTTGATCTTGCGCAGATTAGCAAATGTTTCTTCTAAATCCTGGATGAGGGTTGATCCGTCCTTGGTCTTGAATACGATATCATCCATATAGGCTTCAATGTTCCTGTGCAACTGTGGCTCAAAGCCAATCTGGACTGCTCTTGCAAAAGTGGACCCAGCACTCTTCAACCCAAAAGGCATGCACACAAAGCAATACGTGCCGCATGGGGTGATGAATGAGGTTTTTTCTTCGTCTTCCTTGGACATGAAAATCTGATGGTATCCAGAGTATGCATCCAGAAAAGAGAGTAACTCACATCCTGAAGTAGAATCCACGATCTGGTCGATGCGCGGGAAGGGAAATGGGTCCTTTGGGCATGCCTTGTTCGGATCCGTAAAATCTATGCAAAGCCTCCATTTTCCATTAGTCTTGCACACAACCACTGGGTTTGCTAACCATGTTGGATGCAGTACTCCTCTAACCAAACCAGCTGCTTCAAGTTTCTTGATTTCCTTGGCAATGAACTGCTGCCGTTCCAAGGCCTGCTTCCGAACCTTCTGCTTGACGGGCCGGGCATGTGGGCAGACAGCAAGGTGGTGCTCGATTACCTCCCTAGGAACACCGGGGATATCAGATGGTTGCCAGGCAAACACATCGATATTCGCCCGCAGGAAGGCAACGAGCGCGCTTTCCTATTTGTCATCAAGGGTGGCGCTAATAGTGAAAGTACCATCAGCGCCAGCCAGCCCTGCCGTGACCTTTTTCACTTGGGGTGGAGTAGCCTTGGATCTCTTGCTGTTGGAACTCTCTGGCGTGTCATCAATGGGCGCGGCACATTCCACAGAGGTACGCTTCCCGGATTCTTGGCCAGTGCCTCTATTATGCTTTTCCTTGGCGGGAACTGTGGCTTCCGCGATCTCTGCCGCGACTGCGTCCCGGTACATCTTATCCACGCAAATAATTGCGTCTTTCTTGTCCGACGGAACGAAAATGATGCCCATCGGCCCTGGCATCTTCAAGGTGTTGTAGGCATAGTGGGATGCTGCCATGAATTTGGCCAGGGCCGGGCGCCCAAGGATCCCGTTGTACGGCAGAGGGAGGTCAACCAGATCAAACACAACTTTCTCAGTCCTATAGTTCAACTCCCCTCCAAATGTCACTGGCAACGTAACCTTTCCCTTAGGATGGCTCCTGCCGGGATTGACTCCTTGAAACGTGCCTGTGGCCTTAAGTTCTTCCTCTGCTATCTGGAGTTTGCCGATAACCTTTGTGGAAATCAGATTCAACCCGGCCCCGCCATCAACCAGCACCTTTGTGACCTTGAGGTTGCGAATTGTTGGTGAGACCAACAACGGCAAGCACCCTACCACAGTAATGCGGTCGGGGTGGTCATCTTCATCAAAGATGATGGGCGTGCGTGACCACTTGAGCGGCTTCTGAGAATCTGCCACTGGCTCCATGGCATTGACTTCACGCGCCCACTGTTTAAGTTGGCGGTGAGAGGAGTGCAAAGATGCACCCCCGTCAATGCACAGGGCGTCAGTAGCCTTCTAGAATTCCTGCTCGCTGGTTTCCTCTTCAGCCCCTCCATCACTCTCGTTATTGCAATCCTCCTTCTCTCGGCCCTTGGCGGGTTTCCCTTGGTTTCGAGGAGCCTTGCCGGGGCGATTTACTTCACCACCCCGGCCCTTCCCGCCAGCGCCATTCTGACCTTTTTCCTTATCGCGCTTCTCATACTCAGCCTTCTGTCTCTTGACGAGCTGCTCAACCTGATAACACTCCTGGAGATCAGCCTTGGCCTTCTTGCCGGTACTAGGCATGCCTGACCCCTCAACAACCATCATTGTCTTATCCTTGCGCTTCTTGTTGTGCTTCTTGTTCTTCTTCTTCTTACTAATGGTTTCGTCGTCATCTTCTGAGTCGATGTCGATGCAATCTTCCTCTCCAGCAAGTTTCCTCCCCTCCTCCACCCGAGCACACTTGTCCACCAAAGTGTAGAGCTCCTTCACAGTCTTGGGCAACCGAATGTTCATCTTGGAAAGTATCCTGCGGTTGCGCACGTTGGATTGGAAGGCAGCTATCACGGTAGCTGGGTGGATATCTGGGATATTTCTGTGGACTCGACTGAACCTCTGCAAGTACTTTCGCAGAGCTTCTCCTTCTTTCTACCGGAGAAGCTGCAAGTCGCTGGGCCGCCCTGGTTCTTGATGGCCACCCGTGAAGGCACCAATGAACTCGTGGCACAGGTCAGCCCAGGTCGAAATGGAGCTCTCCGGCAGGTGCATCAGCCAAGACCTCACATATGACTTGAGGGCCAAAAGGGAAGTAGTTGGAGAACACCTTCTCATCTCTTCCCCCGGCAGTTTGAACAGCGATGGTGTAGATGCTCAAGAACTCTACCGGGTTTAGTCTCCCATCATACTTCTCGGGTATCTCTGGCTTGAACGTGCGAGTGGACGGCCAACGGACTTGCTGCAGCTCACGGGTGAAGGCAGGGCACCCAACCTCGAAAGGCAGGCACCCGCCATCTCCGAGCACGGGCTCGTCGACGTCAGGGCCATCGCACCCATTGGACCGGTGGGGGTTGTCGCGGTGCCGCTCGTCGATGAAGCGCAGGCCTTCCCTTCGCCTGCCCCCCGGGGCAAGCTGTCGGCCTTGACGCGCTCGAGGATCTGACGAGGCCATCGAGACGTCATCGGGCGCCTGGACTTGCGGCTCCCGGGCGGCTTGCCGTGGTGGGGATTGCACCGTGAGGGTGGCCCCTCCTGCACGACCAGCCACACGAGCCGTCGTTGCTGCCTGGGAAGGCCGTGGTGGTCCGGCCCGCTGTGATCCTTCCGCCTCGGCAAAACCAATCAAACTTTGGATGGTGGCTCGCCACTCATCCATCTGGTCCGCCGGCGGTGGAAATCTCAACAACAGTTGGGCTCGCACCATGGCTTCTGAGGCAGTGCTTGGCATAGGTGATGACGATGTAGATCGTAGTGTCGCTCGGCTCCTGACATTGCCGGTGGTGACTGCTCTGCGCCCTTGCTGCTGTGAACCATCCGTTTGGACGGCATGGTGACACGACGGAGGCGCCTGAGGGCCAGCGGCTCCATTGGGCACAGTAGCTGGGTCAGCCCGCCCCAGGGGTGGCGCATGCCCTGCGGTCGCGCCCGCAGCGGGGGCCGCCGGAGGGTTGCGATTCGCCCCAGAACGAGCACCATCACTGCGGCTGTGCCCGTTGGCGAGGAGAAGGGGTTCAGGCGGAACGATCCCTCCATCCGTACCTCGTCGAGCATGGCCGTCGAAATGTTGCTGATGCTATCCTTCCCCGGTACCTCCCATTCCTGCTTCGGCCGTGGGGGAGGTGGTGACGACGCCGCCTGCGCCAACCACGTCCGCCGCAGCATCCACACCCTCACGAGCCCCGTGTTCCCCGCGACATCGGCGGTCGCGGGCGGCGGAGCCTTCGAGGTGGACGGGTGGTTTGCAGCCCCGGGCTTCCTCTTGGGCGCCATAGTCGATGACGCCGTCGACGACGAAAAATGTCGATGAAAATGACGCGCAGCGTACGCTCTCGGTTTCGCGCAAGTGATCCCCCTACCTGGCGCGCCAAAGATGTCGTGGGAAACCACGGCCACCTATGGGGCCATCAGCCCCTTTTGGTTCGGCGGGGGGATGGGCACGTTGCACAAAGAGCGGAGAAGCGTCGGGCAGCACGGCAGAGATCACACGGGCAATCTTTACCCAGGTTCGGGCCGCCGTGAGGCGTAAAACCCTACTCCTACTTTGGTGGATTGATGGTGGATAATGGTGGTGAACGTAGCACACTCGCCCGGCAAGGTCGCTCTGGGGGCGAGAGTGGCTACGCGCGTATGGATATGCGAGGTTCCAACCCTTTCTACGGTCGCCATGGGCCTCCTTTTATAGATTAAGGGGCCACCACAGTGGCAAATCAGTCTTTGCGTACTGATTAGATAGCTAACAGTGCTATCATATCTAACTCTGCAGGTTGACAGAGCGCATTAAATGCGCCACTCAGTGTCACATCACAGCTTGCCCGGCAGGCCCTGCCGGGCTGTTTTGCCAGCTTTGCGCCTGCTCGCTTGACACGTCTCACGACAGGTGTCATATGGAGGTGTTTGTGTAGGAAGTGGCCGCCATGTGGCAGAAAGCAGCCACGTAGTCACCTTGGAGCTCGACACCGCTTTGATTACTGACTTGCGTCGCTTGTGAGGTGGAGCGGTGGAGTGGCTTGCCTCCGCCAGCCCCGGCAGGCCTGCCGGGACGATCTGGGAGCTTGCTTCCGGGGCAAAACCCAACCCTGCTAGGCTCGCCTGCCCGGCAAGGTAGGTCCTTCCCTTGGCGATGCCTCATTCCTCTGGCTCGCCTTGGCCTTCTCGACTTGCACTTGGATCCTTCAAAGGAATTGATCCTCCTTGTTTGGTCTGATCTTGGTCTTGCAATCTTGTCTCTGGCCTATGCACAGTCCGTGCAATGGACCCAGGGTCTGTTGAACTGACACCAGGTATGAATGTAAGTACAGCGATACAAGACAACAGGTACTAACAAGAGCAAAGCAGCGAGCAGCATAGTTGCGATATCCTAGGTTTTGTGGCGCTGGTTCTATCGGCAATATAAGTGGGGTGCTGTCTGATTTCTGCGGTACCACCACCTTTTTCAAGGACTTTGCTACTACTCCTTCAGGTTCTGCAATCACTCTCTTCCTTTTGATGTCTGATACACAAGAGTAGCATTTGAATGGAAAAACATGGTATGATGGCAAATGGAATGCGTATTGATAATGGGTGGGCATGGCAACTTCACATATATGATGAGTAAACTAAGCACATGGAGGTGCAAAGAAGCAGAAGAAATGCAAGATAGCTTACGCAAGTTACGTGCAACCAATAAAACCTTGCCAAATTAGAACAAGCACCTTGTAGGGTGAACAGGATAGGCCATCTGCCTTTGACTCCTTGAGCTCAGAATAGTCATTAGGATCATATTCTGAACACGAATCTGTAGGTGCGGAGCGTGTGGGCTTCATTCCATCCAGAATGGAACTCAATGCCTCGATGCCATGTTTGTTAGGCAATGCACTGTTCCGCGATACTCTTCTGATGTGCGCATTCTCATATTCATTGTGATTTTGTTCAATTTCTGAGAAGCATGACAACATAAATAGTAGTGAGATTATCTTTGTAATGCAGAGGATATTCTAATATAATAGGGGGGTCCTTGTAAACCCTTGTGTGCTATTACTGGATTTTGATGAGAGAGCCCTTGTGTGCTGTAATTTGGTGCGTACAATAATATAATTTGGCACAACTACACAAAAAAATAGGTTCCCTGTTGGGAGCTCCAGAAGTAAGGATAGTTGGCAGATGATAGGTTCATAATATGTTGTGTTGAAAGTTTATTACGAAACCATGGCAACGAGAGTGCACAGAGAAATAGTATTCCAACATGTCTCTATATGTGGCGCACATGCATTTCAAAACTCACGTAGTAACACTAGCTGACCACTTAAATGTAAGCTTTGGAAATATGAGTGGCATGTAGTTTCGCTTGAAGGATGGAGTGCTACTAATAGGACACAAAGCCACTACGCAGATTGTAGTGTCGATAACAGGGGGACACCATAAGCATCATAAATAAATCGGGGAAGTGAAACTTGCTGATAAATATGGGGTTGTATTGCCGCTACTAATCAAAAGCCTATCGATCACCTACAGGCCAGCTCTATTCACCTGAAGGCGTGCTACTGTTACTATTAGTCTAGTCTCTCAAAGGCCGCACACCTCCCAGCATTTCCTAAATATTATGGCAGACCAACTCGAATTGCTGAAAGCAACTTGCAGAAGCGGCCAAATAGACATGTCGACTGCAGATGTCCCTGCTTGCCTTCTTGACGAGGAACATACTTTACTTATTAAAGAAGAACAGGAGAGGAACATTTTAAAGAATAGAAGAGGAAGCATATTATGGAGATTCTGTTTCTTTCTATACAATGTTGGTTGCCCACCCATGATGAATCGGAGCATCCAAAGAAATGCAATTCCATGCTGTCTCTCTCTATGTGGCCACAGGCATTTGGAAACTCAAGTGGGAGCATTAGCTGACCAATTAAATGTATGTCTGTTAACTAATATGAATATCATGTCACATTCGTATTGGAACAAGTAAGCTTTGGAATTATGATTGGTTTGTTGTTTAGCTTTAAAGGGTGGACTGCTGCTAGTAGGACACAAAGTGATGTGAAATGGGGACCCGATCTTTCGATGAGAGAGGATAAATACGATTTTGTAGGACTTGACCCTCACGATCCGACTACCAGCCGTACAGGGAGAACCTTACACGACTGATATCCATGGCAATCGCTGAACCAACTCCACGGTGTTATCGATCGAGCCAATGGCGCGATCGACCTATCCACGAAGGATTTTTCCTGCAAGCAAATCAAAGAACATGCAAGAAAATAATAGCCAAGCAATCTGAAATTGCGAATATGCTAGATGGAATAAATCTCACAAGGTGGGGTTCTGATAGGATGTCTTGACGTTCGCACTAGCCGCTACGAGCGAAGACAAATAAAAGTAGCAATAGCTAAACTTCTCTAAACAAAACCCGAGTCTAACCCTAATAATTTCTAGCTATTTATTAAACACGGCCGCTGCCTTTGAGCCCGTACGGGAGGTGTACATGGCTTGTTGGCCTAATGAATTGGTGACCCAGTGTTACATGGTGCACCAAACGATCCGGAGACCCACGTACGTGGTTGTTGTTTTTATCCTGGGAGCAAAGTCCAACGTTCATGGTCTTGTGCACTTGAACATTGTGGCCCATGTTGCATGCGTGATGGATGAATTGAAGTGGCGCATGTAGTGAGTATTTCTTCCTGTGAATTGAATATACATGCATCTCCATCTTCCATCTCCAAGTGCCTCTCTTGTTGACTCTTTGATCCCCTCTGTTCCTGAGTATAAATAAAATGAATAATGAGCGTAGCATTATATTCTTGTCAGTTAAATTATGCGTACGAAAAAATGAAAGTACCTGGTTTCTAATTTGCCATGTAAGATTTGTAGATGATTTTATGATAGTTATGTCCACATCATCCTCCCTTTCTTGAAAACAAAGCTGTCCTCGGCTTTCACTTACCTGGAACACATCATAGAGTAAGGCAAAAATAGACGCAATGTATATAGGCCGTTCCAAAGGCGTTAGGTCATGAGGGGCAGGCGAAAGTGTAACACCATAATTAATATCATGATAAATCCTCTTATGCGGTAGCATAACATAGTCGTGTATGGCCTACACAGAGTTTATATATGAATAATATGAATGCAAACTAACTATTTGAGCAAACGGTATATCTGGATCACTAGTTGGGACACTTGATGGAAAAAGTTCAGAATTGATAGCAAGCATAGTGTGTGTAGTACGATGCGTTGATTTAACTTTCTCATCATTTATTATTTCATAGGGGGTCATAGGAAGCAAGTTGATGGTTTTTCCTTGAAACACGAGAGTATATGAATTTGTTCTACCATAATGGATAACACTATTATCATATTGCCAAGGTCGACCTAACAATAAAGAACATGTTTGCATAGGTACGACATCGCAGTCAACATAATCATGATACGAACCAAGTGTAAAATGAACCCTCACACGACGTGTTACCTTCAACTTACAACAATCGTTGAACCATTGGATGTAATATGGATGGGGGTGTCTTGTAGTGGTGAGGCAAAGCTTCTCTACCATCTCATACTCGCCAAATTATTGCAGCTTCCACCATCAATGATCACACGAACAGAACGCCCTTTGACAACAAACTTAGTCTGAAAAAGATTATGACGTTGAGGCATCTCAGTATGCCCAACCTGTGCACTAAGTACTCGCATGGTTACAAGGCTTGGGTATTGATCTGCCATTGCAGCATTAACATGTATCGCCTCCGTGTCATTCTCCTTAGTATCACCTGCATTATTAGTGGCAAGCATAGCATGTGTATCTTCATCCAAATCACTAGCGGATGAATACTCACCATCTTCCCGCACAATGAATGTACGTTTATTTGGGCAGTCCTTCATCAAGTGCCGCCACCTTTGCATATATGACACTTCATGTCCCTTGTGTGTCCATATGAAGTGGTGGGTGCTAGAGACATTGCTTTCGAAGCCTCTGATGATTGTGGAGCTGATTTTGAACTTGATGGGTGAGCACCATTGTTCAACATAGGTGGTGTTGCCTCGGTAGTGGACAGAACAGTAGGAGAGGGTGTCCATGATGAGCGGCGACCTGCAGAAAAGTTACCTCGTCCCTTGTTGTGTCATCCCTGTACTTCCCTTTCAGCTTTACAAGCAAAATGAAACAAACGAGTAATAGAATTGTACTCCTTGTAGTCCAATATATCCTGAATATCACGGTTCAAACCACCTAAAAATCTAGCCATCATAGCATCTTCAGTTTCAACTAATCCACATCGCATTAACCCAGTTTGCAATTCTTGATAGTAATCCTCTACAGAACTACTACCTTGTTTCAAACGTTGCAATTCATTTAGTTTGTCACGAGCATAATAAGAAGGAACATAACATTGTCGCATATCTCGTTTTAAAGCATCCCAAGTAGCAGGTATATTGTTCGCATTAACACGGCAATACTCACTCCACCCAATAGAAGCAAAATTTGAAAATTCACTAGTGGCTGCCCTAACTATTTGGTTCTCAGGAATATCACGACATGCAAATTTTTGTTCAACGGAAAGTTCCCAATCAAGATAAACATCTGGATTATATTTACCATTGAAAGCAGGCATAGTAAATTTAATTTTAGCACTAGAATGTTCATAATCTCTAACATCATACCTTGGTGGACCTCGTGCCATAACTTGACGGTTGAAACGGAGTTGTTGATGAGCACGGTCATTGTGCCGGTCGACCGCTTGGTCGTCCTCGGTGTCACCGGAATAATCCTCGTAGTTGTCCCCATATTCCTCGTTGACACGGGGCGGAACGCGTTGGTGCTGGTTTATGGTGGCGGCATTGGTGGCAGTAGCTGGATGTTGTGGATGACCCATGGGCACACGTCGAGCTCGCGAAATAGCGGCGCCACCCGTGGAGTTGCGAGGATCAACGTTGTTGTTGACAGGGGGTGCAGTCCACAACTCATCCAGACATGACAAGATGTCCTTTAGCTGTGTGTTCGCAACACCCTGTGCATCCTCTATGGCCTTGAGCCTCTCTTCGTCCACAATCTGAGCACCCTCAAGTTGGGCGAGACGCTTGCTGGTGACTTTCACATCCGCGGTGAGGCCCTCAAGTGTGGGTTGATCCTGTGCCATTATTAGCGAAAGAGAAAAAACACACCGTGTATAATCCCTATCAACTAGTAGGACGTGGTGGAGGAAAATCGCTCACACTCAAGCTTAGTATCAAATTCTTACTTGTTCTTACCAATGCAACAGGTGGTGATCGGCGCGTTGGTGTTGGCTTCAAACTACCGATGAAGATTGGATGGAGCGATAACCAGGAATCAGTAGAACCGGGACCTGTTCTTATTGATAGAAAAAAGTGTAGCTTGGCAAAGGCTTCTCAACTCACAATATCAGTGGCATAATTTAGCAAAAAGCAATGCAAGCTGAATAATTGCTCAAACTCCTAACTAGTGCTGGCAGTCGAATAGTAAGAGACAAAACAATCTAAGCCCAGATACTGAATCAAATGAGTGAAAATCTATGAAATATGATAGCTCTAAATAGCTAGATATCAGTGAGGTATAAGCGCGGTGTATACCGAGCTCAAAAATAGATGATAAATGAAGTGGCGCTCAAGTAGCAGCAAAAATAATGTCCTGAGTAGCAAATGGAATAAAGTGGCCCAAAATTATATGCTAGCCGGTCTGATATTTTTCTTTTCAACTTTCTTTTGGTTTCTCTTTTTTCCTTTTTTTCCTTGGTTTTTTTTTACCAGGCCGGTTAGCAAATGATATAAAGACAGAAACTTTCAAAACAGCTTGTCTGTTACTATTGCCGGACCAGTAGTACTAGTAGAGATCACAAAGTAAACTGGTAAGAAAAAAAACGAGGCACAACCTGTGTGTTTGATAAGACGTGCGCTGCTAGCGGTGGCACTAAATAATTAATGATGGATGGCTGGAGGTGGTACACAAATGGTAATGATGGGGTGGCTAACCAGATGGAATCAAGATGCTTGGCGCTAGTGGCTGAGGTCTCAGGCATGCGCGCGATAGCACATGAAGAATTTTTAAGGCGGATGGGACGCCAGGCACAGGTGCAGCAATGAAAAAGAAACAATCCGATGCAATCTTTTTTCTTTTTGAAGACGAGCATTGCGACAAAGATTTGGAGGATGGACAAAAACAGATTGATCTAGTAGATGATTTTTCTCCCAAACAAATCTAAACCAGCACTAATACTAGGATGGATGCAACCAAAGAATCAACAAAACAAATACTAGATGCAAAAATTGCTAGAGGATAAAAAGGTAGGTGCAGCGGATAATCTAATCTAATTATTTTTGGCTTTTATTTGGTTGTAAGACTGAGAAACTAATCTAATAAAACTGTAAATCTCTCATCGATGAACCTGAAAACTGATACCACTTGATGTGAACTGGGGACCCGATCTTTCGATGAGAGAGGATAACTACGATTTTGTGGGACTTGACCCTCACGATCCGGCTACCAGCCGTACAGGGAGAACCGTACATGACTGATATCCACGGCAATCGCTGAACCAACTCCACGGTGTTATCGACCGAGCCAACGGCACGATCGACCTATCCACGAAGGATTTTTCCTGCAAGCAAATCGAAGAACATGCAAGAAAATAATAGCCAAGCAATCTGAAATTGCGAATATGCTAGATGGAATAAATCTCACAAGGTGGGGTTCCGATAGGATGTATTGACGGTCGCACTAGCCACTACGAGCA
Source organism: Thinopyrum elongatum (assembly GCA_011799875.1). NCBI lineage: Eukaryota > Viridiplantae > Streptophyta > Magnoliopsida > Poales > Poaceae > Thinopyrum > Thinopyrum elongatum. Next base: position 60,116,578 of record CM022300.1, on the reverse strand, counting down.
AAGACAAATAAAAGTAGCAATAGCTAAACTTCTCTAAACAAAACCCGAGTCTAACCCTAATAATTTCTAGTGCCTTTGAGCCCGTACGGGAGGTGTACATGGCTTGTTGGCCTGATGAATTGGTGACCTAGTGTTACACGGTGCACCAAACGATCCGGAGACCCACGTACGTGGTTGTTGTTTTTATCCTGGGAGCAAAGTCCAACATTCATGGTCTTGTGCACTTGAACGTTGTGGCCCATGTTGCATGCGTGATGGATGAATTGAAGTGGCGCATGCAGTGAGTATTTCTTCCTGTGAATTGAATGTACATGCATCTCCATCTTCCATCTCCAAGTGCCTCTCTTGTTGACTCTTTGACCCCCTCTGTTCCTGAGTATAAATAAAATTAATAATGAGTGTAGCATTATATTCTTGTCAGTTAAATCATGCGTACAACAAAACGAAAGTACCTGGTTTCTAATTTGCCGTGTAAGATTTGTAGACGTTTTTATGATAGTTATGTCCACATCACAAAGCACCTACGCAGATCATAGTGTAGATATAATGGGAAAACCCTAAGCATCACGAGTAAAATCAGGAAAGTGGAACTTGCTGGAAAATATGTGCTAGTATTGCCGGTACGGCTAGAAAGGCTTCGGATACCAGCTCTCTACAACTGAAGGCGCAGTACTGTTTCTATCAGTCTAACTCTCAAAGGCGACACAACTCCCAGTATTTCCTGGATATTAGGGCAGACCAACACGAAGAGTTGAAAGCGTCCATGACAGGCGATCGAATAGACCTATACACTGCAAATGTCCCTGCTCCTCTTCACTACAAGGAACATACTGTACAACTATTATACTCCCTCTGTTCCTAAACATAAGTCTTTGTAGAGATTCCACTATGGATCACATACGGGTGTATATAGATACATTTTAGAGTGTAGATTCACTCATTTTGCTCTGTATGTAGTCCATGGAGGAATCTGTACAAAGACTTATATTTAGGAACAGAGAGAGTACTTATTAAAGAAGAACAGAAGAGGAACATGCTAAAGAAGAGCAAGCAGATTTTGGACAATAAAATGTTCGTTGCCCACACATGATGAACCAGAGAGCATAAAGAATACAGCTCCCTGCTGTCTCTCTATATGTGGCGCACGTGCTTTTCGAAAGTAAAGTAGGAACATTAGCTGACCAATTAAACATTCTCTATTTTAGTAATATCAGCATCATATCAGATTCGTATTTGAGCAACAAAGTTTGGAATTATGAGTGGCATGTTGTTTAGCTTGATGGGTTGAGGAGCAGTGCAAGCATGTCTCGAAGCACCTAGGATGATGGTACACTGAATATAAAGGGAATGTCTACATGCAAGTCACCTGACTATCGTCATTTGGGCCAGTCGACCATTTCAGGCGGTTGGATGAAGATCCTACGTCTCCTAACCTTCTTCTTCCTCGCCTGTTATTCTTCCCCTACAGACCACCGCACGGGCCGCCGACCGAACCACCGGCCCCCGCCCTCCCCTGAACCGGCCACGACCTCCGGTCTTCCGCCGCCCCCGGCCATCCCTCTAGCTAACCCCAGGCCCCCACCCGCGTCGAGTTTTGCCTCCGGCGAGGCCCCACCATAGCCCGACGACAGTCCCCCACAACCAAAATCCCCACCCGAAAGCCTAAGATAGATAATGGGGCAGCCCTCCGGCGAGCCCCTTCCTTCCCTCCGGCGAACGCCCAAAAATGGACTGCCCCCAATTTGAAATTCAGTCGACTGTCATTTAAGCTAATGTGGAATATAAAAGGGCAAAACCATAAGCATGGCGAGTATAGTGGTGAGCGTGCCATGGCGGATCTGAAGGTGCAAAACGAACAAAGGCAACTTCGCAACCAATGTTTGGTTTCAACTAACAAGTAAGATTCTAAGTGATGAACAAGAAATCACAGTAAAGTAGTGACGATCTATTTTCTTGCTGAGATAAATAACTTGAGCAGATACGAAAGAGTACCACCTCTGGTGTGGCACCGTGTAAGCATCTACTAAGGCGTTGAGGGTGCTGCGGTAGCGATGGCTGTCGGCAGCGTGGAAGTAGATCTAGGAGGGCAGACGGTGGCGGCGAGGAAAATATCCTGGCGCGGTGGACGAGACGGTCATACGAGCGACCTCGGCAAGGTGGACGACGGCGTGGATGAAGCGAGAGGACGTGATGCAAGGATCCTGGTCCAAAGCCGTGGATGAGAGAGCTCGATCTCTTGTAATGGACGACGGCGTCGGGGTATCAGCTCCAGCATGGTGGAGGAGGACGGTGGTGGATGGGGTGGCGGACGGAGGAGACTAGGGTGGAGAGGGTGTTTTGGCGCCCACGGAGTACGGATGGGGAAATGGAGGGAGAGAGGTAGGGGGAACCATGTCTTCAGGGCGCGCTTGTCTAAAATGCGAGGAAATTTACAAACTTAGCCCCCGTTTGAAATTTCCTACATCACAACAATATTAGTCGGTTGGGGATAGGACGGTAATCTCGCATACACCGAATATTTGCCGACGGAGATTTTGGCCGAGGAGAGTTTGTTTTGGCGCCCATCGTGTATGAATCGGGGAGGTGAGAGGCGATTTCAGCCGAGGAGAAACTGTGTTTTGGCGCCCACCGTGTATGAATCCGGGGAGGTGAGAGGCAGAGGCGGTTATGTCACGTTTGAGTGCAATTACAAGCCTACCCCTATCGAAACCTATAGAAATCGAGCCGATAGGCTTTGCGTGTCAGGGATAGGCAGTAGTAATTTCCATCTCGCAGATTTTGGTTTCGGGTGGTTACTACGAGTTTCCCCGCTTCGTTCAAATTTTTGCAGAAAAATATTGCACGTTTACCGTGCCAACTCAATTCGAATCCATTTTGTATTCTTTTTTTCTTGGGGCAGGATCCATTTTGTATTCGAATACAAATCTATATGCATCATTTTTTTATATATACTTTAAAAAGCACAACAAAGAATTCTGCTCCTTTATATATAAAATATGATTTACAAATGCAATGATCTCAAAATCATAAGGTTGAATTCAAATTTTTGAAACCAAATTATGTTCGACTTTGAATTCAAATTTTTTAAACCAAATTATGTTTAGCTCAAATGTATGGATCGGTAATATCAATATATTAAATAACATACACGCGCGCAAATTCAAATTAGTATGCATGTTTGATAGATCAATTTTGGTTCAAAAATGAATTACATGTGTCATCATCTGGAATTCAAATATTTGAATCCCTTTTATGTTGACATCTTCTATGCACACAACTAAATATTTGAATCTCGTTTCACACCCATCTCTCTATAGGTCTCTCTCGCGTGCTCCTTCATGTAGCTATCACTCTGTTTTCTCCATCTCACCTGCACACTCACTACATGCTTCTCCGTTTTTTGCAAACACGGTCTCTCGTCGTCTCCCTCGAGAAGTGTCACACTCTCTCTATCTTCATAGATTACACGGTTTTCATTATCTCTCACGTCTCTATCATTCTCTGGTATCACTACAGCTATCTAAGCTTTCTTTTTCACCGCCACACACAGACTCTCGCTCGTCTTTCACTTTGCCTTTCTCCCTAGGGTTCTCTCATGCACCCTATATCTTTCTAGATATGACTCCTACCACTAAACTTACTCTCTCCCGCACACACATCATTTGTTGGGGTCTCCTTTCCGTCTTCATCTCTGTTCCAGAACTGACATTATTCATTTGTTTACCGATCAGACAAACTATCTCCCCCCCTCTCTCTCACTCACTCACACACACACAACTCCAGCTTTGGATCCCCCTACCGACTACCATCTCTTTCACACACACACAAAACTCTCGCTTTCGCACCCTTGACTCGTATCTCTCTCACAAACATTGATCGACCAGCCTCTAGATAGGTTTATCCATCCACCGCACACTTTCGCTCCTTGTACCTATGTAGATTTTTTGTCCCTTCTTGAGACACGCCCTCTCGATTGTGCACGCGCACACTATCGCCTCATTTTATGGTAATACCTGTCGCACACACACTCCTCGTGTCTTTGTCACACACGCACTCTGCCCTCCTCCCCTCTCTCTCTCTCTCTCACACACACACACACATGGGCTTTTTGCAACAATATCCCACTTCTCGAATCTTGAAACCAACCACATTCCTCCCTTATCTCATCAAAACAGCCAAAGGAATATATTTTGAGTGAAACATAAGATATTTTTAGTGATATATGTATATCAAAACTAGACTGTTTTCTATCAAATTGGTGAATATGTATTACCTCTACTTTGGATGTGTTGCAACGCACTGGCACATTGCTAGTTATTACAGTATTATTTTTTGGACACCAGACAAACGCTGGAGTACATATACGAAGAGAAGAGGCGCACGCACACAGTCGGTCTCTCGCTGTCTTGCACATGAGAGTTACGTAAGGCACGGTAAACAAATAAACCCATAGGTGCACGATTGTTGCATGTGCGGGTACCGGGTACGTGGTGGAGCGCACCTTTGTAGGAATAGTCAGCTCGCATGATAATTTGATCCGTAGGAGTTGATGGTCGGGACCACAGGTGAACGACCTGGAGGCGGTGGCTCGCCAGTCGCCACTGATTGAGTTGCCATGTTTAAAATATCATTTTTTAGCGGGGTAAGAGTTCCGACTTTCAATTGCGCGTTATACTAGTTTTTAGAACGATTGGTATGGAACAAAAATGGAATTCATAACTACTACCTCCGTCCTGGTTTACTAGTCCCCATCGTATTTTGGGTCAAAGTTTGTCCATGAATTTTACTTGTAAAATGTGAATGGAAAATGAGATTTTGTTATACCCAAATAAAAAAGGACCGGAGGGAGTGATTGCTCTGACACGGACGCAACCTCTCATAGCGTAGGCATTGAACCGGCGTGCCGGCCAAGAGGGCCCTACTAGCTGCACGCCAGGCTGAACTTGCCTCCTCGCCGCATGCAACCAGCTTCAGACTGCCCTGCCTGCCTCCATTGAATCCGTGCGTGTGCTGGCAACACGTCCTTCCGCGAGCCGGCCAGCATTTTAGAACACAACGCCGGTTGGCTCCTCTCGTTCGCCCGCTATTTAAACGAGGCCAGACACCTGGCAAGAACCGCACCACACCGCCGCTCCCCATATCCTCCTTGCACCATTTTCTCCACACTCTTCATGGCATCCGGTGAGCAGGAAGACAAGTTCTCCGGCATAAAAGCTGGCTGGGTGCCCCGACGAGCCAGGCAACTCGCTGCCCCACCTCCCTCCCCGCCCCAGGCCATTAGTACCATGGGCGAGACTGCAGGTGGGAAAGCGAAGGAGCAAGTCGCCGCTCCAAGCTAGCCCCTGGTGCAGCAACTCGACGCTCCAATCCTGCTCGCAGAGGAGTGGCCAGTTGCTGCACGCCGGCACATGGGGGACCATGGCGTCCAGTGCACCGTGGTTGGCCGCGCCATCTGACGCAAATGTTGGCGGAACCGCGGCATGCTAGCGGAGGTGGCCAACACGTCCGCGGCCACCGTCGACACCGAGGAATAGTAGACCACAGGAGCCGCCGCCGCTTAGAACCCACGAATGCTACGACCACCGCGTCGCTGGCATAGACACCCGGTGTGTTGCCCGGTTTGGCTCAAAACATTGTGGACCCCAGCCGCGGCCGGCATTAGAAATTATACCTGCTTCTAGAAGTTATTCACGTTTAGTCAAAAAATGTCCAAAAAATAATTAATTACGTATGGTCTTGACTTGTTGTGCTCGCACTGGTAGTAGGAACTAGAGACTTTCTTTATTTGTAACTCTCCTCACATATTTTTTTTGACTTTGAAGTGAATCATGGTTGTGGACATTATCTATGACTGTGCAGATATCTGTGAACATGAGTTTGATGTGGAAATTGAACTTGGAATGTTGGGCTTGCGTGTGAACTATACCATTTCCAATGGTTCGTCTGTTATTGTTCGGAAAGTAATGGCTGTTATTACATGACCCGGAAAATATATATTTTGTGCCACATCTAGGCATCACAGACGTACATACATCTCAGTAGATGCACGGACATCACAACAGGCATGCTGACTGGATAAACATTTGAACCTACCTATTATGAATGAAAATATGTATTTACAATAGCTTTAGATAGCAGGAGACGCCTAGCCTGCTCTGCCTCTGCTAGCTTCTTTCTGGCTTCTTCCATCTCTTCTTTGGCTTGGGTGAAGAGAGCATCTGATTGCTCTTTTCGCTTCTTCAGGAACTCAGCTACATTCTCAAGGGCTGCTGCACGCTTTGTTTCAGCCTTTACTAGAGCAACGAGGACACGAACACTTGACGACTCCACCTGGCTTGTGAGTAATCCAGCATCATCTGGGAATTTGCACCTTGTGTCTAATCCAGCATCATTAGGGAAATGGCACCTTGTGTGTAATCCAGCCTCATTTTGGAAACATGACCTCGAGGTTGACCATACTTCCCTCCTCGCAGGAACTGCTTCCTGACATGAAGAAGTTACTTCTTTTTTAGATCAATAGTCAGAGCTCCCCAGATCCATTAAGTAGAAGCCCGATAAACAGGACTAGGAGAAGTGAATTCAAAAGGAGTAATATAAAAACAGACTGCAGGGTGAGAACACCCACTTCCTACATCAAGCTAAAAAGGAAAGCATTAGGATGATTAAGACTGTGCTTATTACATATCAAACAGAGCCAGGTTATAGAAACTACGACATATACATCGAAGAACACAAGGCTAAGAGAAATAGAAAAACCAGCAGAGGGGTGCACTAAGCCAAGGGTTGCTGCAGCAAAACAACTGGCAACCAGATGATATCCAGGGCGTCTGTAGGCGCGTTTGACTGACTAGCTTCAACACTAAATTACAAAAGATTCGTCCTACGGCATGGTCGGTCCACTGAGTAAATTGAGATCCTACAAATGATTGAGAGCCTAATCAAGTGTACAGGAAATTGTTTGTCTCGCCTATTATTGTTTAATAATCTGCCACACTGCTGGATTGCATGGCAAGAACCCTAGCCAAGCAGACAACATGGTTTGACGCTGCTTTCGGCTCGGAGCTTGCCCAGGGCCTGGTCTGGTCCTGTGTTCACTACTGCTGCCAGACAATACCATGTCAAAGTAAAAAAAAATTGTCAAAAGAGGGGGCTCCCTCCGATTTCATTAACGAAACCATCAAGGACACACAAAACATCCACCACTGCTAGTCAGGTTCTCAATGTCAAAGTAATTGAAAGGTTGTTACTTACCAAAGCTCATTTTACAGGTTCAGTGCAACGCCTCTTTAACTTGCGATGTTCCTTGAAGATGTCCCCAACATCCCATATTTGGTCTTCATTGCTCCTCTGCATGTTCACATTCGTAGTTTTAAAATCTCAACATAGCAAGAAAAATATAGTAATACTCACGCATCTTGTGGGCAACATTAAAGCACTCATCTGCCATGTTAGCACGAGTGATTTTTAATATCCTACTATGTGGCTCTTCAACTTTGCTAGAACTACGTTGTGGTTTCTTTTTGAGTGAATAGAACAGGGGGGGTCACCTCCCTACTATTCTAAAAAACTTTCCATCATTTGTGACACTACTTGTTACAGATGAAGAACCTAACCAAGAACAGCGCAATAGAGGAGCGACGCACAATTACAAGATGATATTCTGTTCGACAATGCAAGCTATAACCAATTACTTTTACTGGAACAATAGCAGCTAGGAAATTTGAAGGGTAGGTATGAACATAATCGGAACTGCACATGTACTGCTTAGAGAATCAATATACACATTACTAATCGAGGAGGAGTACGAAGGTCGCGGTGGCGTCTGTGCATCATGATCGGCAACGGGAGTTAGTTCATTGTCGATGATGGTGGTGCTGCAGCGCTTGGCGTCGGCTTCCGGGAAGCAGATCTGAGACCGTGGAAGACGGCACCGGGGAAGCGGCTCCGTGTATGATGGCGATGGCAGACCGGCTCCAGTGCGGCGTACGACGTTGTCGATGAGGCAGATGCGCTGTGGTGGATGAGTGCGTCGATGAAGAAGGGGAGGAGCACGAAGGGAAGGTGCTGCGGTGCCGTGGAGAAGTCTATTTTGCGGAGGGATAGAAAATGGGGAGTAATGAGGAGTACTCTGGGTGCCGGGGTGGGGTTGGATGGGTGGGGTGAACATGAAGTTACCAAAACAGCCCTCGACCAACCAGCTTCCATCGGCCTGTTCAACCAAGGGTATGATGGTAACTTTGCATTGGTCGAATCTGAGTCGCGGGAGATCTCGATGGAAGCGGGAGATTTCGCCGCCGACCTGAAAATTTGTAACACTACTTTACTAGTACTCCCTACTCCCCGTCTGGCGTGTTGGGTGATTGGGCTGAGCAGCTAGGAGTACTACTAGTACTCGCTCCGATTTTATTTACTCTGCATATTAGGTTTGATTGAAGTCAAACTTCCTAAAGTTTGACCAAGTTTATAGGAAAATATAAACATTTACCATAACAAATCTGTATGATGTGAAAGTACATTCAATAATGAATCTAATGGTGTTGATTTGTTATTGTATATGTTAATATATTTTTTTATAAACTTTGTCAGAGTTTACAAAACTTTACTTTGACCAATGCTAATACGCGGACTTAAATAAAAACGGAGGGAGTACACATCTGTTTTCTTAGTTTGTCGTGCCATTAATTATTTGTTGTAATTGTGAAATAAATATATTAAGCTATTGACTTCGAATGTAATGGTTTGTACAATTCAATATTTAGAATCGTTGTTGAATTCCAAGATGAATATCAGGTCTATAGTACTTCACAATATGCTCAAACTCACATAATCCAACTCAAATGAAAATCTAAATGCATTTCATAGTTATTAATTTGTTGGATGCAATAAAACCAACCATAACTCTACATGATCCGGTCTAAAGCAATTTTCACAACACATCCCAATGTGTGAATGACACGTAGAGAGTTTGTGGACATGGAACAATGGTGGGAGAGAGATGCGTGCGCTCAACACACATGATATACACCCAGTGGAAGAAAGAGACAGAGGACGAGAAAGATTGTATATACGTGGGCGAGAGAGGGGGGTGTATAGAGAGGAAGAAGTTAGGTCTGTGAGTAAGATAGAGACATGTAATATATAGGGAGTGAGATGCGTGTGCATCGAGATTTTGTACATGTGGAAGGAGAAGAGACAAGAGGTTTGATGAGAGAGCTCAAAAGAACATGGAATAGAGGGGAATCCTGTGGGTTGAGGGATTGATAATTTTGTGCGGGAGGGATGGACAGAGAAAGAGGGGGGAGGAGTTACTTAGCCGTCGCGATGTCATCATGCTTCCAAATGGCCCCATGGTCTCTAGTGCGGTCTGGTCGTCGTCTTCGTTCTTCCTGATGCCCTCCTTGAAGATCAAGGTGGTGTGCATGTGGGGGTGCATATAAGCACAAGCGTTAGGGGTCGCTATATAACCTTGGATGGGGATGGATAGTGGTGTGTGTGTGGGGGGGGGGGGTTGTGTGTGTGTCAAATATTGAGAGAAATCAAACCTATGGAGAGAATATGTGTGCATAGTGAGCATGCGAGAGAGGCTAATGGTGCGAGACAGATACATCGTGTGCGTCAATGTTTAAGCAATATAGAGACATTGTGTGCGGGATACAAAGATAGGACTATGGGGAGTGTGTTTGCTAGGCAAAGAGACATAGTGAGAGATAAATATGTGTGTGCGTGGTACATGGTGTGTATGTGACAAAGAGGTACATGCATGCCAAATAGGGTTTTCATGACGAGATTGTGTGTGCGAGATAGAGAGCGATGTAGGGGCCTTGAGGCGGCAGGGGCTGAGTGAGGGTGTCAAAATGTGTGCATTGATGCATGTGTTAAATGCGATTGTGTGAGGGACGGTCGAATCGAGAGAGATGGTTGTTGTGTTACTGATGCTCTTCTCTCTCTCTCTCTCTCTCTCTCTCTCTCTCTCTCACACACACACACACACATGCACACACAAAAAACACAAATAGAAGACCGTTCTCTCATGTATACACAACATCTCGGTATATCTCTATGTCTCACTCATACATGATCATTTGCACGTTCCCCTCTCTATGACTATCACACACACACCGTCTCCACATTACCCTTCCGCGACAACACACATGTAGACACATACACGTGTTCTCTCTCCGTTACACACACAAAATCTCTATTAATTTTTTTTGTAGGGGCCACCTAAAATGCCCAAATCCAAATAATCAAGAACTGAAGCTAAATACAAATATATGGAAATGTTTTAGCGTGAGGAACTTTTCCAGCCAAAAAAAAGTAGAGTAATATTCGGGGATTGTTTTCACACACACAAAAAGGTTCGGTCGATGTCCTTCTAGCGCGACACCGTGACGCACCTTTCGATCGACCGCGCGGCCACGGTGCACGTGCTTGCACAGGATTCTGTATCGATGTTGTGCTAACTAATGTGGTGTATAGGCACGGCTGTGATGCACACACTTGCATAGGATTACGTGTACTAGTACGGTGTTCTTTTAAGTTTGACCAACCCTATAACCAAGCTCCCATAAGCGCACTCATCAATATGCCGCCGCCGCCATTGCGCATGCGTATAGTCGCTGAGTACTGTACGGTGCAGTACTATCACTGCCATGTGGGACCTGGCCCCACATGTCATCTGCACTACAGCACCGTACGGTACTATAGAGGATCTCAACCCCTCACGTCGTCTGCAGTCCCTCCTCGCGATGACGCCACACTACCAAGCACGCGAGTAGGTCGAGCCACGTCTATACCCGTAGCTTACAAAGAGGAGGAGGACGAGTGCATGCTCCAGCACGCCGGCGAGGAGGAGCTAGCATGTCATTAGCGTCTCCGCCCGCGCGGAGGAGGCTCGCATGGTGGCTGTCGCGGCGGAAGCCGGTCGCGCCCACGCCGAAACCGCAAACGGTGTGCGGACGTGGAATCTACCCTCGAGACCTTTAATTCCACGTGGATCATGCAATCTGAAGGAACAATTTGGGTCAGTCGACTCTTGTGAGCCGTTGGATGCAACATGGACGGCCAGAAGGGCTTCTTCAACCTCCGAAAACGATGCACTGTTCATCTTCTCTCTCAACCTTCGAGCCGCTAGCCCGCCACAGGCCTAACCGCCTGTCGCCGCCGCCCAGCCCTCGCCTGAACCGCCTGCCACCGCCTTGCTCCGCCCCACCCCCACCATCCGTTTAACCCCGGGCATGATCCATTTTTCCAGCGAACTGCATTCCACACCCAACACTCATAAGATATCATGGGCACCCTGCCACATTAATATATGTTGGGAAACATTGCATGGAAAACAAAACAAAATCTACGCACATGCAAGATCTATCCATGGAGATGCATAGCAATGAGAGGGGAGAGTGTGTCTACGTACCCTCGTAGACCGTAAGCGGAAGCGTTTGTTAACGCGGTTGATGTAGTCGAACTTCTTCGCGCTCCAACCGATCAAGTACCAAACGTACGACACCTCCGCATTCTGCACACGTTCAGCTCGGTGAAGTCCTCCTCCTTCTTGATCCAGCAAGATGGCGAGGTAGTGGATGAGTTCCGGCAGCACGACGGCGTGGTGACAGTTATGGTGAAGTGATCTCCGCAGGGCTTCGCCTAAGCACTATGAAAATATGACCGAGGGTGTAAACGGTGGAGGGGGGCGCCGCACACGGATAAGCAATTGTTCTGGGTGTGCTAGGAGCCCCCCTCCCACATATATATATGTGGGAGGGAGAGGGGAGAGGCCAAGGGGCGCCCCAAGTAGGTCCGAATCCTACTTGGGCTCCTGCCCTTGGCCGCGCCCCCCCTGCCATATTTGTCGGAGGGGGAAGGAAAGGGGGGAGAGGGAGGGAAGGGGGAGGCCGAATCCCCCCTTTCCTTTCCTCCACTTGGGCGGCTGCCATGGGGGGTGTGCAGCCCCTTGTGGGCTGGTGTGCTCCCCTCTTGTGGCCCAATAGGCCCACTATCCTCCCGGGGGTGTTCGGTACCCCCTCCGGTACTCCGATGACTATCCGGTACACTCCCAAACACTTCCGGTGTCCGAATACCATCGTCCTATATATCAATATTTACCTCTCGACCATATTTAGACTCCTCGTCATGTCCGTGATCTCATCCAGGACTCCGAACAACATTCGGGCACCAAATCATATAACTCATATAATACTATATCGTCAATGAACGTTAAGCGTGCGGACCCTACGGGTTCGAGAACTATGTAGACATGACCGAGACACCTCTCTGGTCAATAACCAATAGCGGAACCTGGATGCCCATATTGGCTCCTACATATTCTATGAATATCTTTATCGGTCGAACCGTTATGACAAAATACGCAATTCCCTTTGTCCATCGGTATGTTACTTGCCCGAGATTCGATCGTCGGTATCTTCATACCTAGTTCAATCTCGTTATCGGCAAGTCTCTTTACTCGTTCCGTAATACATCATCCTGTAACTAACTCATTAGTCACTTTGCTTGCAAGGCTTCTTATGGTGTGTATTACAAAGAGAGGGCCCAGAGATACCTCTTCGATACTCGGAGTGACAAATCCTAATCTCGATATATGCCAACTCAACAAACACCTTCGGAGATATCTGTAGAGCATATTTATGATCACCCAGTTACGTTGTGACGTTTGATAGCACACAAGGTATTCCTCCGGTATCCGGGAGTTGCATAATCTCATAGTCGAAGGAATATGTATTTGACATTAAGAAAGAAATAGCAATAAACTGAAAGATCAATATGCTAACGGATGGGTCTTGTCCATCACATCATTCTCCTAATGATGTGATCCCATTATCAAATGACAACACATGTCTATGGTTAGGAAACCTTAACCATCTTTGATCAACGAGCTATTCTAGTAGAGGCTTACTAGTGACACGGTATTTGTTTATGTATTCACACATGTATTTAAGTTTCCGATCAATACAATTCTAGCATGAATAATAAACCTTTATCATGAATAAGGAAATATAAAATAACAACTTTATTATTGCCTCTAGGGCATATTTCCTTCAGTCTCCCACTTGCACTAGAGTCAATAATCTAGTTCACATCGCCATGTGATTAGCACCCATAGTTCACATCGCCATGTGACTAACACCCAAAGAGTTTACTAGAGTCAATAATCTAGTTCACATCGCCATGTGATTAACACCCAAAGAGTACTAAGGTATGATTATATTTTGCTTGTGAGAGAGATTTAGTCAACGGGTCTACCACATTCAGATCTATATGTATTTTGCAAGTTTCTATGTCTACAATGCTCTGCATGGAGCTACTCTAGCTAATTGCTCCCACTTTCAATATGTATCCAGATTGAGACTCAGAGTCATCTGAATTGGTGTTAAAGCTTGCATCGACGTAACCCTTTACGACAAACTCTTTATCACCTGCATAACCGAGAAATATTTCCTTAGTCCTCTTAGGTAACTAAGGATAATTTTGACCACTGTCCAGTGATCTACTCCTGGATCACTATTGTACCCCCTTGCCAAACTCATGGCAAGGTACGCAATAAGTCTGGTACACAGTATGGCATACTTTAAAGAACCTATGGCAAAGGCATAGGGAATGACTTTCATTCTCCTCTATCTTCTGTCATGGTCGGGCTTTGAGTCTTACTCAACTTTACACCTTACAATACAGGCTAGAACTCCTTCTTTGACATATCCATTTTGAACTTCTTCAAAACTTTTGTCAAGGTATGTGCTTTGTGAAAGTTTATTAAGCGTCTCGATCTATCCCTATAGATCTTGATGCCCAATATATAAGCAGCTTCACCGAGGTCTTTCATTGAAAAAATCTTATTCAAGTATCCTTTTATGCTATCCAAAAATTCTATATCATTTCCAATCAACAATATGTCATCCACATATACTATGAGAAATGCTACAGAGCTCCCACTCACTTTCTTGTAAATACATGCTTCACCGTAAGTCTGCATAAAACCATATGCTTTGATGACCTCATCAAAGCGTATATTCCAACTCCGAGATGCTTTGCACCAGTCCATAGATGGATCGCTGGAGCTTGCACACTTTGTTAGCACCTTTAGGATCGACAAAACCTTCTGGTTGCATCATATATAATTCTTCTTTAAGATATCCATTAAGGAATGCAGTTTTGACGTCCATTTGCCAGATTTCATAATCATAAAATGCGGCAATTGCTAACATGATTCGGACAGACTTAAGCATCGCTATGGGTGAGAAAGTCTCATCGTAGTCAACTACTGGAACTTGTCGAAAACCTTTCGCCACAAGTCGAGCTTTGTAGACAGTAACATTACCATCAGTGTCAGTCTTCTTCTTGAAGATCCATTTATTCTCAATGGCTTGCCGATCATCGGGCAAGTCCACCAAAGTCCACACTTTGTTCTCATACATGGATCCTATCTCAGATTTCATGGCCTCAAGCCATTTATCAGAATCTGGGCTCATCATAGCTTCTTCATAGTTCGTAGGTTCGCCTTGGTCTAATAACATGACATCCAGAACAGGATTACCGTACCACTCTGGTGCGAATCATGCTCTGGTCGACCTACGAGGTTCAGTAGTAACTTGATCTAAAGTTTCATGATCATTATCATTTGCTTCCTCTCTAGTTGGTGTAGGCATCACGGGAACCGATTTCTCTGATGTCCTACTTTCCAATTCGAGAGAAGGTACAATTACCTCATCAAGTTCTACTTTCCTCCCACTCACTTCTTTCGAGAGAAACTCCTTCTCTAGAAAGGTTCCATTCTTGGCAACAAAGATCTTGCCTTCGGATCTATGGTAGAAGGTGTACCCAATAATTTCCTTAGGGTATCCTATGAAGACGCACTTCTTCGATTTGGGTTCGAGCTTATCAGGCTGAAGCCTTTTGACATAAGTGTCGCAACCCCAAACTTTAAGAAATGAGAGCTTAGGTTTCTTGCCAAACCACAGTTCATACGGTGTCGTCTCAACGGATTTAGACGGTGCCCTATTTAACGTGAATGCGGCTGTCTCTAATGCATAACCCCAAAATGATAGTGGTAAATCGGTAAGAGACATCATAGATCGCACCAAATCTAATAAAGTATGGTTACGACATTCGGACACACCATTATGCTGTGGTGTTCCAGGTGGCGTGAGTTGTGAAACAATTCCACATTGTTTTAAATGAAGGCCAAACTTGTAACTCAAATATTCGCGTCCCGATCAGATCGTAGAAACTTTATTTTCTTGTTACGATGATTCTCCACTTCACTCTGAAATTCTTTGAACTTTTCAAATGTTTTAGACTTGTCTTTCATCAAGTAGATATACCCATACCTACTCAAATCATCTGTGAAGGTCAGAAAATAACGATACCCGCCGCGTGCTTAAACACTCATCAGACCGCATACATCGGTATGTATTATTTCCAACAAGTCATTAGCTCGCTCCATTGTTCCGTAGAACGAAGTTTTAGTCATCTTGCCCATGAGGCATGGTTTGCAAGTATCAAATGATTCATAATCAAGTGACTCCAAAAGTCCATCCGCATGGAGTTTCTTCATGCGCTTTACACCAATATGACCTAAAAGGCAGTGCCACAAGTATGTTGCACTATCATTATCAACTTTGCATCTTTTGGATCAATATTATAAATATGTGTATCACTACGATCGATATTCAATAAACTATTCACATTGGGTGTATGACCATAGAAGGTTTTATTCATGTAAACAGAACAACAATTATTCTCTAACTTAAGTGAATAACCGTATTGCAATAAACATGATCTAATCGTATTCATGCTCAACGCAAACACCAAATAACATTTATTTAGGTTCAACACTAATCCCGAAGGTAGAGGGAGTGTGCGATGGTGATCGTATCAACCTTGGAATCACTTCCAACACACATCGTCACCTCACACTTACCTAGTCTCTGTTTATTCTGCAACTCCTGTTCTGAGTTACTAATCTTAGCAACTGAACCGGTATCGAATACCCAGGTGCTACTACGAACACTAGTAAGGTACACATCAATAACATGTATATCAAATATACTTTTGTTCACTTTGCCATCCTTCTTATCCGCCAAGTATTTGGGGCAGTTCCTCTTCCAGTGACCATTTCCTTTGTAGTAGAAGCACTCAGTTTCAGGCTTGGGTCTAGCTTTGGGCTTATTCATGGGAGCGACAACTTGCTTGCCATTCTTCTTGAAGTTCCTTTTCTTTCCCTCGCCCTTTTTCTTGAAACTAGTGGTCTTGTTAACCATCAACACTTGATGCTCTTTCTTGATTTCTACCTTCGCCGATTTCAACATCGAGAAGAGCTCGGGAATCGTTTTTGTCATCTCTTGCATATTATAGTTCATCATGAAGTTCTAGTATCTTGGTGATAGTGACTAGAGAAATCTGTCAATCACTATCTTATCTGGAAGATTAACTCCCACTTGATTCGAGCAATTGTAGTACCCAGACATTCTGAGTACATGCTCACTGGCTGAGCTATTCTCCTCCATCTTATAGGCAAAGTACTTGTCAGAGGTCTCATACCTCTCAACACGAGCATAAGTCTGAAATACCAATTTCAGCTCTTGGAACATCTCATATGTTCCATGGCATTCAAAACATCTTTGAAGCCCCAATTTTAAGCCGTAAAGCATGGCGCACTAAACTATCAAGTAATCATCATATCGATCTTGTCAAACGTTCATAACGTCTACATCAGCTCCTACAACAGGTCTGCCACCTAGCAGTGCATCAAGGACATAATTCTTCTGTGAAGCAATGAGGATAATCCTCAGATCACGAACCCAGTCCGCATTATAGCTACCATCATCTTTCAACTTAGTTTTCTCTAGGAACATATCAAAAATATAGGGGAGCTATATCGCGAGCTATTGATCTACAACATAGATATGCAAAACTATAAGACTAAGTTCATGATAAATTAAGTTCAATTAATCAAATTACTAATGAACTCCCACTTAAATAAACATCCCTCAAGTTATGTAAGTGATACATGATCCAAATCAACTAACCCATGTCTGATCATCACGTGAGATGGGGTAGTCATCAATGGTGAACATCTCTATGTTGATCATATCTACTATATGGCTCACGTTCAACCTTTTGGTCTCCAGTGTTCCCAGACCATGTCTGTACATGCTAGGCTCATCAAGTTTAACCCAAATACTCTACATGTGTAAAACTGTCTTACACCCGTTGTATGTGAACGTAGAGTCTATCACACCCAATCATCATGTGGTGCTTAAAACGATGAACTTTGGCAACGCTGCATACTCGGGGAGAACACTTTTATCTTGAAATTTAGTGAAGGGATCATCTTATAATGCTACCGCCGTTCTAAGCAAAATAAGATGCATAAAGGATAAACATCACATGCAATCAAAATATGTGACATGATATGGCCATCATCATCTTGTGCTTTTCATCTCCATCTCCAAAGCATCATCATGATCTCCATCGTTACCGACTCGACACCTTGATCTCCATCGTTGTGTCGGGGTCGTCTCGCCAACTATTGCTTCTACAACTATCGCTAACGCATAGTGATAAAGTAAAGCAATTACATGGCTCTTGCACTTCATACAATAAAGAGACAACCCTAAGGCTCCTGCCGGTTGTCGATATTACAAAACATGATCATCTCATACATCAACATATATCACATCATATCTTGACCATATCACATCACAACATGCCCTGCAAAAACAAGTTAGACGTCCTCTACTTTGTTCTTGCAAGTTTTACGTGGCTGGTACGGGCTTCTAGCAAGAACCGTTCTTACCTACGCAAAAACCACAATGGTGTTTCATCAAGTTTGTTGTTTTAACCTTCTTCAAGGACCGGCCGTAGTCAAATTTGATTCAACTAAAGTAGGAGAAACATACACCCGCCAGCCACCTTTATGCAAAACTAGTTGCATGTCTGTCGGTGGAACCGGTCTCATGTGCGTGGACATGTAAGGTTGGTCTGGGCCGCTTCATCCCACAATACCACCGAATCAAAATAAGACATTGGTGGTAAGCAGTATGACTATCACCGCCCACAACTCTTTGTGTTCTACTCGTGCATATCATCTACGCATAGAACTGGCTCATGATGCCACTGTTGGGAAACGTTGCATGGAAAACAATTTTTTTTCTACGCACACGCAATATCTATCCATGGAGATGCATAGCAATGAGAGGGGAGAGTGTGCCTACGTACCCTCGTAGACCGTAAGCGGAAGCGTTTGTTAACACGGTTGATGTAGTCGAACTTCTTCACGCTCCAACCGATCAAGTACCGAACGTACGACACCTCCGTGTTCTGCACACGTTCAGCTCGGTGACGTCCTCCACCTTCTTGATCCAGCAAGACAGCGAGGTATTGGATGAGTTCTGGTAGCACGACAGCGTGGTGACGGTGATGGTGAAGTGATCTCCGCAGGGCTTCGCCTAAGCACTACGAAAATACGATCGAGGGTGTAAACGGTGGAGGGGCGCCACACACGGCTAAGCAACTGTTCTGGGTGTGCTAGGCGCCCCCCTCCCACATATATATACATGGGAGGGAGAGGGGAGAGGCCAAGGGGCACCTGAAGTAGGTCTGAATCCTACTTGGGCTCCTGCCCTTGGCCGCGCCCCCCTGCCATATTTGTCGGAGGGGGGAAGGAAAGGGGGAAGAGGGAAGGAAGGGGGAGGCCGAATCACCCCCCCCCTTTCCTTTCCCCTACTTGGGAGGCTGCCATGGGGGTGCACCAGCCCCTTGTGGGCTGGTGTGCTCCCCTCTTGTGGCCCAATAGGCCCACTATCCTCCCGGGGGTGTCCGGTACTCCGATGACTATCCAGTACACTTCGAAACACTTCCGGTGTCCGAATACCATCGTCCTATATATCAATCTTTACCTCTCGACCATTTCGAGACTTCTCGTCATGTCCGTGATCTCATCCAAGACTCCGAACAACATTCGGTCACCAAATCATATAACTCATATAATACTATATCGTCAACGAACGTTAAGCGTGCGGACCCTACGGGTTCGAGAACTATGTAGACATGACCGAGACACCTCTCTGGTCAATAACCAATAGTGGAACCTGGATGCCCATATTGGCTCCTACATATTCTACGAAGACCTTTATCGGTCGAACCATTATGACAACATACGTAATTCCCTTTGTCCATTGGTATGTTACTTGCCCGAGATTCGATCGTCCGTATCTTCATACCTAGTTCAATCTCGTTACCGGCAAGTCTCTTTACTCGTTTCATAATACATCATCCTGTAACTAACTCATTTGTCACTTTGCTTGCAAGGCTTCTTATGGTGTGTATTACCAAGAGGGCCCAGAGATACCTCTTCGATACTCGGAGTGACAAATCCTAATCTTGATATATGCCAACTCAACAAACACCTTCGGAGATACCTGTAGAGCATCTTTATGATCACCCAGTTACGTTGTGATGCTTGATAGCACACAAGGTATTCCTCCGGTATCCGGGAGTTGCATAATCTCATGGTCGAAGGAATATGTATTTGACATTAAGAAAGCAATAGCAATAAACTGAACGATCAATATGCCAACGGATGGTTCTTGTCCATCACATCATTCTCCTAATGATGTGATCCCGTTATCAAATGACAACACATGTCTATGGTTAGGAAACCTTAACCATCTTTGATCAACGAGCTAGTCTAGTAGAGGTTTACTAGGGACACGGTATTTGTTTATGTATTCACACATGTATTTAAGTTTCCGATCAATACAATTCTAGCATGAATAATAAACCTTTATCATGAATAAGGAAATATAAAATAACAACTTCATTATTGCCTCTAGGGTATATTTCCTTCAATATATATACTGGGGCAGCTTCTCTGCCGTCTTCTTCCTTTGCTCCGGCGAACTTCTTCTTTCACAAATTGACTGACCCAAATTATACTACTAGTATGTATTAACTACAGTAGGAACGCAAAGAAACGAGTAGTAGTACCAACCAGAAGAAGAATAGTAGTAAGACATACTAGTACGTACTAAAGAGTTCAAACAACCAGAAAGAACATACTAACATAGTTCTGCTAGGGGCTCACCACAACACACCCCTGAAATAAAACTAAGCAACTAGTCCCTTGACACTGCAGTAGAACCAGCATGAGCAACGGCACTGCCACCTTACTCGGAGTCCTCGTCCACGTACTCGACTTCGTCCTCGTCCCTCTTCCTTTTCCTGTTGGCCGACACTTCTTTGCTTGAACCGGACACTCGGTTCTGCTTCTTCATCCAACCCTTGTAGATATTTAAACAAAGGTAGGCTTCCGTTGCTGCGTACACGATGTGATCTTCATATAGTGTCTTCGACTCCCATGCATGATGAAACTTGGGGTGAGGTTTCTTCAGTTCATTGTACGAAGGATCAATCATGGCTGCTGCTAGGGTCAGCATTGAAGGCTGAGAGGAGGACACCAGGCTTTCCTTCTGGAGATCGAAGGGCTGGCCTACAATGAGGCCTATCCGACCCAGGACTCTCCGGTCATTCGTAAAGTCTACAGTAACAATTTTCACTCTTTTGTCCTTGAGGAAGAACTCAAAATCCTGGCACCTAACATCGGCATGGCATATGTGGTAGACCAAGCACACGTTATGTACGCAAACCTGGATCACGGCGGGCTTCTTCATCTCTGCCTCCTTTAGAAGCTTCTCCCTTTCCAGGACTAAGGTGTACTCAACATCTAGCCCAGCGACCCACTCTTCCTTTGAACTTTCGAACATGTGTAGGAAGCGAGCAAGGCATGCTTCCACCGTCGTGGATGTACGGGTGATGATGAACTCATCACCAGTGATGGTTCTAACCTTGTACTCACCGCCGATCATGGAGATTTGGGAGGCCATGGATTTTGGAGGCATGTTAGGAGAAGTGGAACTGGTGTAATGTGAAAGGACAGGACGCCTGGGAGCGAACTGTTGTAAGGTAGAAGACGGGGACAAGTAGGGCATGCGAACGGCGTAGGGTGGTGGCTTGCCCGGTGGATAAACGACTACATGCCCCCAAAGAGTTCTTGAGTACTATGCGGGACCCACTAGATGTCATGTCTACTAGACCCACATCATAGGTCTGACGGTATAGCTTATGCGTGTTCGCACGCCATGCCGGCGCGTGAATCTAACTTTCACTTAATTCCATCAACCGTCGCGCCTCCCATGACCTTCGCCTCCCTCGCGCGGTCGCGCCCTTTGAGACTTCGGACGGCTATAAATGAGCAATTTTTTTGCCTACTCCGCATGCATGATACACCCTCTGGTCCTTTTTACTCCGTGTAAGATTTGTGTCAAGTCAAAGTTTGCAAAGTTTAACCAAATTTATACTTAAAATATCAATATCTATAATACCAAATATATATTTTATGAAACTACATTTCATAACGAATATAAAAATATTGATTTGACATTGTGAATGTTGATACATTTTTCTATAAGTTTGGTCAAAGTAGAGGTACTTTAACTTAAGACAAAACTTATATGCATGATGCAGACTAGTTCCTCCATCTAGGTGCGTTATGATATTGCCATCTCATATATAGTCATCACAACAAGGTTAGAGTACTACTACTACCTCCCTTCTTGTTTAAAGGGCTCGATTCAAAAATCTCACCTACTCTTTACGAAGATAGAGGTGGTGGAATAGTTTTTGTAGTCTGCAAAAGTACTCAATTAATGCTCTCGTTCTTTACAAATCTTCAAATCTTTTCCTCTCCATCATGTGTGAAAACAATCTGCATGCTTGACTCTCCGTCTCCCTCCGGCAGTCCCACCACTCCTCCCCGTGTGAAAACAATCTGCATGCTTGACTCTGAAGGAAATATGCCCTAGAGGCAATAATAAAGTTGTTATTTTATATTTCCTTATTCATGATAAAGGTTTATTATTCATGCTAGAATTGTATTGATCGGAAACTTAAATACATGTGTGAATACATAAACAAATACCGTGTCCCTAGTAAGCCTCTACTAGACTAGCTCGTTGATCAAAGATGGTTAAGGTTTCATAACCACAGACATGCGTTGTCATTTGATAACGGGATCACATCATTAGGAGAATGATGTGATGGACAAGACCCATCTGTTAGCTTAGCATATTGATCGTTTAGTTTATTGCTATTGCTTTCTTCATGTCAAATACATATTCCTCCGACTAGGAGATTATGCAACTCCCGGATACTTGAGGAATACCTTGTGTGCTATCAAACGTCACAACGTAACTGGTTGATCATAAAGATGCTCTACAGGTATCTCCGAAGGTGTTTGTTGAGTTGGCATAGATCGAGATTAGGATTTGTCACTCCGAGTATCGGAGAGGTATCTTTGGGCCCTCTCGGTAATACACATCATAAGAAGTCGTGCAAGCAAAGTGACTAATGAGTTAGTTACAGGATGATGTATTACGGAATGAGTAAAAAGACTTGCCAGTAACGAGATTGAACTAGGTATGAAGATACCGACGATCGAATCTCGGGCAAGTAACATACCGATGGACAAAGGGAATTACGTATGTTGTCATAACGGTTCGACCGATAAAGATCTTCGTAGAATATGTAGGAGCCAATATGGGCATCCAGGTTCCGCTATTGGTTATTGATCAGAGAGGTGTCTCGGTCATGTCTACATAGTTCTCGAACCCGTAGGGTCCGCACGCTTAACTTTCATTGACGATATAGTGTTATATGAGTTATATGATTTGGTGAGCAAATATTGTTCGGAGTCCTGGATGAGATCACGGACATGACGAGGAGTCTCGAAATTGTCGAGAGGTAAAGATTGATATATAGGACGATGGTATTCGAACACCAGAAGAGTTTCGAGATGCACCGGGTAGTCACCGGGTCATCGGAAGGGGTTCCGGACACCCCCGGTAGGTGTTATGGGCCTAATGGGCCAAGGGAGGGACAGAACAGCCCACAGGGGGCTGGTGCGCCCCTCTCCCTGGCCGGCCGGCCCTAGGGAAGGAAAGGGGGGAGGGCTAGCCCCTCCTGCCTTCCCCTTCTCATGGGAGAAAGAAAAGGGTGGGCGCCTCCCTCCCCTGCCTTTTCCCCGCACCTAAACATGTCGGGGGCGCCACTTGGGAGGAGACCCCAAGTAGGATTCGGCCTACTTGGGGCGCCTTCCTGGCTGCTCCCTCCTCCCCCACCTATATATATGTGGGAGGGGGCACCTAGCACACCAGAACATTGTCTTAGCCTTGTGCGGCGCCCCCTCCACCGTTTACACCCCCGGTCATATTTTCGTAGTGCTTAGGCAAAGCCCTACGAAGATAGATTCACCATCACCATCACCATGCCATCTTGCTGGATCAAGAAGGCGGAGGACGTCACCGAGTTGAATGTGTGCAGAACGCGAAGGTGTCGTACATTCGGTACTTGATCGGTTGGAGCGCGAAGAAGTTAGACTACATCAACCGCGTTATCAAACGCTTCCGCTTACGGTCTACGAGGGTATGTAGACACACTCTCCCCTCTCATTGCTATGCATCTCCATGGATAGATCTTGCGTGTGCGTAGAATTTTTTTTGTTTTCCATGCAACGTTTCCCAACAGACTCTCCTCCCCCCGCGCTCGTCCAATCCGTTGTGACCAGCAATATTTCCACCCCTCCCCTTCCCTGTAATTTACTCCAACAAAAATATGCCCACATAGCTGTTACGTTAATCACGTAACATATCTTACGTAGATGTGGCATTGCTCACTATAATTACTGCGCCTCCCATGGCATTCAGAAGAATGCTCATGTTCATCGCCTTTATCTCCTCCTCCTCCCTCTCAATTAAGGACCCGTCGACCACCATGGCATCGCCCCTCCCAAGCCCTAGGCACCCCTCGCTGCCCCGCGCGGAGTGTCATGCGTCACCGTTCCGTTCCTCGCCACCACTAGTCAAGGACGACACGTTGGCGTTCCGTTCCTCACTGCAACCAGTGGAGGATGACGCGTCGGTGTTCCGCTCCTCGCCGTGACATGTCGAGGTGGATGCATCGGCGTTCCCAATCTCGCCACCAGGCGCATCAGAGGACGCCTCAGCTCCCCGCTATGAGGAGAACGTCACGCCGCCCGCCGAGCCCCCCCCCCCCCCCCAGCTTGGAGGAGCTTTGGAAAGAAATGGAGGTCGCCTTGTGGGAGACTTTGCCTCCGGCAGAGCGCGCCAAAAGAGAGGCGAAGAAGAAGGCCAAGGAAGAGAAGCGCGCCATGAGGCATGCTGCCTGGCAGGCCTATGTCATGTCCGAGAGAGTCAGGCAATTTGCTCTGTGGCAGAAGGCTTGTGCGAGGGTCGTGTTGGTGGCAGAGGACGCCCGTGCCAAAGCCCTAAGTGCAGTCGGGCCCAAGCGCCTCATCTACGCTTGGCGGTACGTGGACCGGGTGCACGCTTCTAGCGAGGAGGAGTACCTGTTGGTGCCGGATCACCAGACCGATGAGATCATGCTCGCCCGCCGGCAAGCCGCCAATCAGCACCTCGCGAGTTGCGAGGCCGAGGAAGAGGCGTTGTGTCGCCAGGCTGGGAAACGGCCACGCACGAGGGCACTCGTGGCGCGCCGCAAGTGCTCCACCCAGCGCCATGGCTTTTATTAGGAATAATTTAGTGTCGTAAGGCGGTCTCATTAGTTTTGGGACGGAAATGATAAATCCCGAACGTTCGGGAATTATTAGCATCGTTAATTAAGTATGTAAAAGGAAAAGTTTTTTTTTAAATGAGCTAAAAGCAAAAGTTTGGAAACCTTGTGTATCCGTAAGCATTTGTAAGTATGTGCATATAGCACAAACTTAACTATATATCACAGTACACGTCTCTCTCTATATATGCTTGTAGACTGTACTACTACTATTATGTATACACACACGTGCAAATGTGCCGGGGCCGGGACACGAAATCCCAGAAATTAACCCCTCGTGTCATCACCAGCCCAGGATTACCGTTACTGGTGGACACGTCCTTGTTACAGATTACCAAGCAATTACAATAATTGGATACAAGACCATAAAGGTCTAATGGTACAACAGTGACTCTGGTGGTGGATGATGGAAGCGACTCGTGGTTCTTCAACGTCGATGGGGCTCCATTCCCACAGGAACGGCTGACCTGGATAATTCCTATCCCGCGTGGCTGCCATCCTAGGCTTCACACGGACGTCTCTGTGGAACTCCTCGTAGAACTCCTGACCTGGCCAAGTAAATAGCCAGGGACAAGCCTGTGAGTACGTTTGAATGTACTCGCAAACATCATGAACAGGAGATATACCGAATGCAGCAGACAAAATATATGATCATGTTGAACCAAACTATATGCGTATGCTCATGCTGGATCATGCTAAAATGCTCATGCTGACACAAATCTAAATCATGACATGACAATAGCAAAATGATACGTAAGTAAATATAGCATGTTAGTCATGATCAAACTTGTCAGAAATAACACAAATGAATGCCACGGGTAGTCTAGCCAGCCCAAGTGACATTCAAAAAATAAAAGAAATGCCAATCGGGTGTCCACAAGAGTAGTGGCGGGACCGCCTGTAAACTCGAGGGACGTCACGAAGAGGTCTTGAAGAGAAATGCCAGTCGGGTGTCAAGTGACGGCACGGTCGGACTTGAAGAGAAATGCCAGTCGGGTGTCAAGTGACGCCACGGTCGGACTTGAAGAGAAATGCCAATCGGGTGTCCACAAGAGTAGTGGCGGGATAAACCGCCTGTTAACTCGAGAGACACCACGAGAGGTCTTGAAAATAAAATTGAGTGCCCGGGGTAGTCTAGCCAGCCCTTGAGACACTCAGGAAATACAAAATAAGAGAAACGGGTTAGTCCTCAATAATAACCATATTAACAAGCATAAAATATACACGGTAGCATCAGGGTGACAACAATTATCCTGCAAAATAATTCAGGCTCAATTTAATTATTTTCCTCCGAAGACCGACACTAAGACCGACACTTGACCAACCCAGACTGTAGCCCTTAACCGCGGACACGGCTATTCGAATAGGTTTAAAACTATGTAGAGGGTGTACACTTTTCCCACAAGTAAAGGATTTCTTTAGTCAGCACCATGACACTGACTAATTCCCATTACGGTCTTTGGGTTGAAAACACACCTAACCAGCACACACCAGATTAACTTTTCGGATGCCAGGAATCACCCAAAGCATCGTTCAAGAAAAACTCTAAGACGGAGAGACCAACGTCCTGCATGGGATCACTGTTCACACGCGCAGATTACAAGGGGTGCCCCCCTCTCAGTCACAACTGGAAACACCCATGCCCCCTGACCCGATGACAGGATTTAGTCCGCGGCCGTGGAAACCCTCATCGTGGCCCTTTGTACGGTGTGTGCATGGAAAGGGGTTATCAACTTACTGAACCATACCCTACCTATGGCAGGGACCTGTGGCAGTACGGAACAAGTATGGGGGTTACCGGAACAAGACTCGATCTACGGTCGACTCAGGAGGTTCAAGTTTTCCTGCAGTGGTTAGCTCAACAAAGTATCTTTTTAAGAGTAACACCAAACAGGGCCACAACCCTTGCATGCTCCAACATGCATAACCAATAAGGCATGATCACGCTTCAACGTGGTCACCCTTCTGCCGGAACTGTATTTTACTTATACCTGCTCCTGCAAGTTAGTCATGACAACACACGATGCACGATACGATGAAACATGCCAACGCTACATGCATGCAAATTTTTACTCGAATTCAAACCATGCAAGCACTACTAACAATATGCCAATTTAATTTGAATTCTACATAGTCATGTTCAAATTATTCTAGCAAATAATCTACAATGCATTCACCATATCAAGTGTTCAAGATGCTTGCCTTGAGCATGTAAAAGTGTTGGGTGCACTCCAAAAGTTTTGAAAATTCTCTTCCGTCCATTTTTCCTATTTTCAAAAAAAAATTGCAATTACCATATAAAACAAAAACAGTGCTAAAAAGTGTTTCAAATATTTTTGAAATAAATACTAAAATAAACTAGATGAAAAATAATAAATACAAGAAAAAGAATCAAATTATTTGGAGTTCATACGATTTACCTAGAGAGTTTCTAAGCTGAAACAATTGATTAAAAGGACTATTTAATTGATCCAGTGGAGAAAAAGCTTAGGAAAAAGGTTCGCCCTATCTGGATTAATAGAGAATGATTTTATAAGTATTTAGAAATTTGAACCATCAAGTTTGGTTTTGAAATGGCCACAGTGGAATTATTTGAAAACTGCTGGAAAAGAAAAAACAGAAGAAAAAAAAAACAGAAGTGCACCCTGAGCGCGATTTAGTCGCTGGGCACTACTGGGTCGAGCCCAGCCGATCAGCTGTGCGGGAGGACCGACGACATCGATGGCGTATTCCCAGGATTGCGCCGTCCCCGCGCGAACACATGTTCGGGGAAAACCGTCTCCACTTAAACGGCGGGGCCCGCGACGTGTGAGGCTGACGGGCGGGCCCCACTTGTCGGGTTTGTCCCCTTCCTCCCGCGCCCCTGGACTGGAACAGAGGGGCGCTCCGGCGATGATTGCCGGCATTGTAGGGCATCTCCGGCGACGCTTGGTACATGGATAGGTTCAGGCGGATGTGCCCACCCGATGGTGGTGGATATGGACGCCGGCGAGCTAGGGATGCAGCAGGGCATTGGCGGAGGCGGAGCACGGTCTCGGGTCATGCTGGGGTCTAGGCCCTGGCTATCCCTAGAGCAAAATGAGGCTCGGGAGGTCTCTGTGGTGGTGGTGGAAAGCTACTGATGTAGTGGTTTTGAAAACGATGAGGTGGTTGTGATGAATTTGGCAGAGGGGTTGCGGCGGCTGTCTTCATCGGAGGCGAAGAAGAAGGGGCTTCCGGTCGGTTGGGTGCTCCCTGAGGCAACTAGAGGACGAGTGGGTGTTGTGTGAAGAACGGGACGAGCTCGGGGGCCATTTTATAGCTAGCGGGGATCGGTTCCGAGGCTTCCCGAAACGGAGCACGCGGCGGAAGCCATTGATGGAGAGCCGTAGTCGGTGGCGAGGTAGGCGAGCAGCGAATGAGCTCAGGGGGTTGAGAATTTATTGTGTGCTACGCTGGTGGCCTCGGGTTTGTCCATGTGCTGTGGACGGTGCCGTCCCCGAGTGGATCACGGCGGCGGCCATTAATGGCAAGCGAGGACGGTGGCGAGGCCGTTGGTGGACGGCGGAGTTCGGTGAGGATGGTGGCGGCTTGCAGTGATGGAGGGGCGCACTGGCTGGCTCGGATTGGAGCCACGCGTCATGGGCGGCACCGTGACAGCGACGGGTGGGAGGCGGTAGCGATGCTGGCCAGCGGTGGGCGGCGCCAAGGGGAGAGATTTGGTGCGGGGGAGGCTGCGGCTGGTGCAGGTGGCCAGTGGAGCGTGCGGGGCAAGCCAGGGAGGCAGCAGCGGGGCAGCCAGGACTCGGGCGCCGTCGGGGTGCAGTGCGGGCGCTCTGGCCATGCCCAGTGCACGCACACAGGGTGTTCGACGAAGTGCCTGGGTGCCCTAGGTTGATCCTTTGGCTTTGAATTTTGGCAGGGAGATGCTACTATGAGTGGAAAGGATACTAGACATGCTGGATTGGGCAGATGATCAAGTTCCATATGTAGTTTTAAGAAGTTGCCAAATTATGTCATGCACAGGAGCTGTTTGATGAAATGCTAGGGCAATCTAGGAGACTTTTCTGGGTGTGAAAATTACCAGGATGATGTCTCACTGGATGATAGAGATGGTGGAGTTGTTTTGGCAAAAAGAAAAACTAGATAGTGCAAGTTTTAGAGAAATTCATTTCTGGACAGGAACTACAGAGGAATATTTGGTGAACTAAAAAGATTCCAATGGAGCTAAACTTTTGTACTTAAGGGTTTACTAGGAAGGAATACAGGTGGGAAAAATTTCAAGATTTTTGAAGCAACAGAAAATTGGGTTGCAGTTGTAACTCAAAAATGGGACAGAAATGAAAGGAGGATGTTTCACTCAAAATTTTCAAAAGACCAAGTTGGGTTTTTGCATAAAAGTGATCTGTAGGCATCACATGACCTCCCACAATTTTTGTGGAATTTTAAAAATAATTATTTAAAATGGTTGTAGTGCAATAGAGGCATTTAAAATATAGAAATAGCTATTAAAAGAATTGTTTTGGGGCAATTTTTATTATGAAAATAATTCCTATTGTTATTAAAGTAGTAATGAAATGGTTTAAGAAAACTCCCAAAGCCACAATATTATTTCCAAAAATTTCCATATGGAGGGAAGAATTTTGAAAAACAGAGGGCGGAAAATACTCCGAAAATAACAAAGGACTTAATATACTTCAAAATTTTATTTCTAGCCAAATTTTTATTTAGTAAATACATGATTAAATTTTTGGGGTGTTACAAAATGCACGTTTTAACCCTCGTAAAAAAATGCACGTTTTAACATTACGATGCGGTTTTTGTAAAAGTAGAAGAACACCACTAGTCAAGCTTGTGAAATGATTCAATGCAAAAGAAATGCAAAAATGCTTGTTTGAATGTTTACTTTAGCTTCCTTCTCTTTGTGGTTATTTCTCTATCGTACTTTGTATGGAGTATCTCACTGGTCGGGAAGGCATGCAAATTCCCAAACTGCTTCGTACACTCTGTATCGAATTTTTTGCCTAACAAGTTGTGTCGTGCAATTGGAATTCCAACTTGAGTACTGTCGTGGTTCTAAGTCTGACAGTAGAATGGGGGGTAGGTATGAGGAGGCAAGATCCTAGCTACGGTGAGGTTGTGCACGCAAGATTTACGAGTTCAGGCCCTTCTCGGAGGAAGTAACAGCCCTACGTCTTGGTGCCCGAAGGCTCGGTCGATTGAATTATGCGTGAAGTTACAGGGGGTGCGAACCCTTGTGCCTGAGGAGGGGGTGGCTTATATAGAGTGCGCCAGGACCCCAACCGTCCCACGTTACAAGGGGTTCAATGTCTATAAAGACAGGACGTTACTGATAACGCCAGCAATAAAGGCAAATAAATGACCATTAAGACTACAGAGTGAACGCCTGACCCTTGCCATCCTGAGTGACCTTAGATCTTCTATCTTCCGAGTGGTTTCTGGTGTGGTCGAGTGAGTACACCCCGGTCGAATGGAATTGGGTTATCCGAGTGAACTGTTGGTCGAGTGGGTTGCACCCTGTGGCGATTTCAGTCGGTAGATGGTGCTATCCTTTGAATGTCCTTGGCCTTAGGGCAGTGTCCTCGGGTAAGGGTGTCTAGGTCAGGCCTATTACCCTACCCTAGGTACATGTCTTTGTCATTAGCCCCCGAATGGATCTGGGTCCGAGTGGAGAAGGGGCTGAAGATGGTTCCGACCCGATTTATATGCTTCAGAGGCATCCTAACCGGGCCGGTGATCTTTGCAAAAACTTCAACTTCATTTTCAGTCGCCTGGGTCCATTCAGAGGTCGTCGAGTGATTTTTGCTGATAAGCTCTGAGTGTTGGTATGGTATAAGATCCTCGGCGCGATTGGTCACGCTGCCGCTTTTCGGATCTCACGGGATTCGAAATTTGGAGAAGCGCGCGGGAAGGAGAGTACCGCAGTAGACGGAGCGGGTTAGGCAGGGACGCCCCGATTCTCACGCCACCTTTTTCGCCACGTATCCAGCGCGCGACTATTGCGGGATTTGACTGGATTGCCTGGGCCCACAAGTCAGCCACTCGGGAGCAGGCCCATATAAGGCGTCGGGGCCGATGAGCCCGGCACTGTGCTCCCCATCTCCTTCCTCTTCTCCTGTTTCACCACCACATTCGCCGCCACCTTCGACGCCGCCGCCCCGCCCGAGCGCAGCCTGCCGTGATGGGGAAGGAGAAGACGGCAGCCCTGGAGCGTGCGAAGAAAGCGACGGCGGCAGTGAAGGGCAAGAAGACGAGTCAGGGTGGCTCGTCGTCGAGATCCGGCCTGCCGCCCGGCTGGATCCAGGGCGATTGGATTCGCTCCACGATTCAGCAAGAGGATATGGAGGATTTGGTCGAGGGGGGCTTGATCGCCCATGGATCCTGGAGGCTGCCAGGTGATGAGACCGAGCCGCAGCCGCAGGAGGGTGAGTGCGTCCTCCTCGCGACCCACGTTGACCATGGTTTTTCTCTGCCCCCTCATCCTTTTTTCCGAGGTTTTCTGAACTTTTTCGGGGCCCAACTTCATCACTTTTCTCCAAACACCATCACATACCTTGCTGTGTTTGTCTCCATGTGTGAGAATTTCCTGGGTTGTCGACCGCATTGGGGTCTCTTCAAACACATCTTTACTTGCCGCTCACAGTCTGTGAAAAAGGCCAATCCGAGTGATGAGAGGATGCACGTGATCCAGATGTGTGGAGGTCTAGGGATCCAGATGAGAGGAAAAAGCACTTTTCCACCTATGACTCTTCCCGATTCGGTCAGAGGGTGGCAGTCGACCTGGTTTTATTGTAAGGACAAACCAACTCCTGGTCAGTCGACTGGCCTTCCCCCCTTTACCATGGGGCGAATTGAAAAGCCCTCTCCCTTGAAAGTGACTCCAGAAGAAAAGGCGGAAGTGAATATGTTGGTTGAACGCGTAATCCAACTTGTCCGCGATGATGTGACCGGATGGATTTGCTAGAGGTGTTTCTCACTCGCCGCATCCAGCCGCTCCAGGCCCGCGATCATCCTATGTGGATGTATTCGGGCGCCGATGATTCTGCTCGGATCCACCCGGAGGAAGTTGCCGAGGAGATGGTGGCGCGGTGGCTGCAGAGCATTACCGGAAACAAAGACAACCCCAGGGGGTCCAGGAGAATTCCGCCACTCGACGCTGATAATGAACCAGACAAGGTCAGACCTTCGATGTCGAGTGACTTTTACTCTAATTTGTAAACTGTCTTTGGAACCGACTGATGCTTGTTCGATTCTTTGCTTCACAGATATATACTGAGATGTACTCGATGCCCAACGGGGAGCAGATCCAAGAAGGAGAAGAGAGCGGAGGCGACAGCGGCGACTGGAACTCCGATGGGGAGAGTGATGAAGAGCACGAAAACTCAAGCAGCGAGGAGGAGGTCGATTCTCCACCTCGCACGGAAAAGCGTTCCAAGCACAAGCACGACCCATCAAGTATCCGGGGCAAGGTGGCAGCACCGACTGGACAGACTTTGAAGCGCACTCGGACATCTTCTCCGGTGCCGACTGAGAAGGCTCCGAAGCAGCTCAAGACCGCGCCGTCAAAGCCACGGAAGGCTTTGCCCAAGATCAAGGTTGACGTTCCCGTCGCCTCTGCGTAAGTGTTTTGTTTTCGCCCTTTGTTTGAAGAATCTTATATCAGTTGTCGACCCATTCACTTGCTTGACCGAGTGAACCTTGAGATTTGTAGCGCTGCCACCTCCGGGACTTCTGCTTACCAAGATGATGGTGACGAGGAAATGGAGGACGCGGTCACCTCCAAAGCGGGTATGACCCCTGTTATCTCATCTTTTCTTTGCTAGCCAATTCTACAGTCGACTGAACTCTTGTGGTCGATTCTTTTGCAGCTCCGCAAAATGTTATTGAACTTCAAGACGATGATGAAGATGAGCCACAGAAACTCGTGGGTAGGAGGATTGGGACCTCAGTCAAGAAGGTACCAGCTAGCAAGACGCCTCAGTTGACGCCGGCGACGGAACCAGCTATCCAGCAATCCGGGGACTTCAACCGTGCCTCCGTTACTTTTGCGAATCCCTTGTCGAGTGCTCGTCCTTCATCGTCGACTGTGTCGGCCCTTGCTTCGCCTATCCAACTTCATGCCTCAAGCTCTCAAGCTACTGCAACTGATACGCCGACTGCACCTCCCACTGCCCCTCAAGTCCCAGAAGACCAAGTGAGTGCTGCCAAGGAGGCTATACGCCAGGCTGGCGTTATGATGGAGCAGATGAAGGTGGTGCGCGAGGCCAGTCAAGCTGCCTATGATGCCAGTTCAGCACTTCAGGCCAATGTCCAGGTTAGCTTACTCCCGACTGAACTCCATCTTGACGCTTGTTCTGTTAGGATATGATATTTAGAAATTGCCGCCTTATCCGCAAGACGTCTGTGGATGAGCGTTTTGGAACCTTGATTGCACACCCATTGTCAGTCTGCACACCCAGTGGGTGTTTTAATTTCTGTTGAGTAGTTTTTCCACTTGAGTCGACTAGGTTGTGCTGATTGAATCTCTGAACCAGTGGGGGCACGCTGAGTGCACCCACTGGGTGTAGTCCCCGAGACCACCGTCGAATGTTTGATTCGGCGGGGGTCTTTTAACAGATCTTCTCCACTCGGTCTGGGCAGATCATGCCGAGTGGAACCTTTACCAGTGGGGGCACGCTGAGTGCACCCACTGGGTGTAGTCCCCGAGACCGTAGTCGACTGCGGGCAGTCGGCTATGGTCTGAGTTTTTTTTTTGACTGGACGGACCAAGTCGATTGAAAAAGTCGGACCAGTGGGGGCACGCTGAGTGCACCCACTGGGTGTAGTCCCCGAGACTATTGGCGAATGTTTGATTCGGCAGTAGTCTTTGTGTCTGCCGACTGACTATC
This sequence comes from Thinopyrum elongatum, assembly GCA_011799875.1. Lineage (NCBI taxonomy): Eukaryota > Viridiplantae > Streptophyta > Magnoliopsida > Poales > Poaceae > Thinopyrum > Thinopyrum elongatum. The sequence goes on along the minus strand of CM022300.1, from coordinate 60,083,027 downwards.
TTCTGAACACATAAATCTTGTGATCTTGGAGCCCGGTTTGCCGACTTGGAGAAGAAGCAAATCCAGCTCAATCTTGACCTGGAGTTGGCTCGAAACAACTTGCAGAAGGCTAAGGATGACGCTGCTGGTAAGGAAAGCTTGTCGACCTGTTCTCTTGCCATCTTCTCTCCTCCTTTTTCTGATTCGAATGTTATTCTTTCTAGAAACAATGAGACAAGCTTTGGAGAAGAAGGACCTTGACCTTGCGGTTGCAAAGAAAACCGCCGAAGACAAAACGGCGCTTGCTGACCAAAAGATGGCCTCAGTCGGACAGCTGGAGGGAGAGAATGCCAAGCTGAAGGCTGCTCTTGACGAAGCCAACAAAGAAGTGACTCGTCTGAAGAAGGACAAGCGGACCCTGACCGACAAAGTAGAAGACATCACCCGCAGGAGGGACGAGCTGGAGAACTACCTGGGAGGACTCGCCAAAAAATTATTCCTCATGCTTGAAGGTATTTTCTCTGTGCGATTGGTTTGCTTTCGTCGACTCATCATACCGCTGTCGACTCATTATTTCTCTGCGAGTGCAGAATTTTGTCAAGACTTCGAGGAAGAAACTGGGCGAGTCGAGACGAACTTGGACCCCATCAACTCCCCTGTCAAAGATGAAGCAGCCATGAATGTGCTCCGACTAGAGTCTCGCCTTGCCAGTGCCTTGGAATATCTTGCTCGACTCAAGGTTGCAGTTTCGCGGATCGACACAGCGCTCTGGCCAGGGGACACGCTCCGAAACGATCTCGAGTCTCTGATGACTCGACTTAACGAGATTCCTGGTCGAGCGCAGGAGTGGAAGAAGTCCGCTGCTCGATGCGGTGCTGACGTAGCTTTGTCCCTGGTTCGCGTCCACTGCAAGGAAGCCAGAGAAGAGAAGCTAGCGGCAATCAAGGTCGCCAACACCAAGAAACTCGACTTCCAGTCTTTCATGGAGACCTTCATTGCTGCTGCTACTCGAATCGTAGACGGAATCGACCTGGACGAGTTTGTCGAGCCTGCCAGCCCCTCTGCGGAGTGAATGAAACTTTTATGATCTGATTCAATTTGCCTCGGTATGCCGAGTGATTCTGTAACCGTAAAACTCCTTCGGGCCTGATGCCCGAGTACTTTGAGCTCCTTCGTCCGAACTTTTATGATCCGGTTCAATTTGCCTTGGTATGCCGAGTGATTTTGTAACCGTAAAACTCCTTCGGGCCTGATGCCCGAGTACTTTTAAGCTCCTTCGTCCGAACTTAGTTTGCCCTTAAATATGCTTGTTTTTATTTCCGAGTGGAACTTGTATCTTCACTCGGAACAGACGCAGTTCTGAGGAGAGGATCGCGGACGACCTGCACCTCGTCGTCCTTGCAGATCAGGATGGAGCATGTTTTACACTTAGGCGAGTACAGGACTGCAGCTAAGCCTCCAAGTGAGAGGGTTGCTCATCGCTCGGTAGGATTTTTTTTTAAACTTAGGCGAGTACAGGACTGCAGCTAAGCCCTCGAGTGAGAGGGTTGCTCATCACTCGGTAGGATTTTACAAACTTAGGCGAATCGGATTCGTGGCTAAGCCACCCACTGGGGGATTTTGGACACATGTATTAGTAACAACAATCATTTAGGAGACTGTAAAAACCATGTCTTTGATAAACGAACTGAAAGGTACTCTTTATTACATCTCATCAGTCTGAACACTTAAGTATAAAAACGGCGGAGTAGCTCCGCATTCCAAGCGCGTGGCTCGTCTTTATTATGCTCCACATTGTAGAGGTGATACGCTCCGTTGTGGAGCACCTTGGTGACGATGAAGGGACCTTCCCAAGCGGGGGCAAGTTTGTGAGGCCATTGCTGGTCCACTCGGAGCACAAGGTCCCCTTCCTGAAATGCTCGACCCTTCACATTTCTGGCATATAATCGACGAAGGTCTTGCTGATAAATGGTCGATCGGATCAAAGCCATCTCTCTTTCTTCTTCCAGAAGATCGACAACATCTCCTCGAGCTCGTTCTGCTTCAGCTTCTGAAAAAAGTTCTACTCGGGGCGCATTGTGAAGCAAGTCACTCGGCAGCACAGCCTCAGCCCCATAGACCATGAAGAAGGGGGTTCGACCAGTCGACCGATTTGGTGTTGTTCTTAATCCCCAAAGGACTGACGGTAGCTCATCTACCCAAGCGCCGGCCGCATGTTTGAGGTCGCGCATCAATCGAGGTTTCAGCCCTTTGAGAATCAAACCGTTCGCTCTTTCTGCCTGTCCATTCGACTGAGGGTGGGCGACTGAAGCATAGTCGACCCGAGTACCTTGGGACGCACAGAAAGCTCGAAACTCATCAGAATCAAAGTTCGACCCATTATCTGTGATGATGCTGTGTGGGACTCCATATCTAAATGTTAACCCTCTGATGAAGCTGACTGCAGTACTTGCATCCAGGTTTTTGACAGGTTTAGCTTCGATCCACTTGGTGAACTTGTCGACTGCTACAAGCACATGGGTGAAACTACTCCTGCCAGTCTTCAAAGGTCCCACCATATCCAAACCCCAAACAGCGAAGGCCAGACGAGTGGAATGGTCTTCAGGGCTGAAGCGGGTTTGTGGGACATGTTGGAGTAGAACTGACAGCCCTCACATTTGTCAATTATTTCCTTTGCCATCTCATTTGCCCGCGGCCAATAAAACCCTGCTCGATACGCTTTGGCCACGATGGCCCGAGAAGACGCATGGTGACCACAGGTTCCCGAGTGAATATCATCGAGGATCATTCGGCCTTCTTCCGGAGTGATGCATTTCTGAACGACCCCAGTGACACTTTCTCTATAGAGTTGCCCCCCCCCCCATCACTGTGAAGGCTTTGGATCGACGGACAATCTGGCGAGCCTCTTCTTCATCCTCTGGAAGCTCTTTCCTGAGAATATATGCGATATATGGCACTGTCCAATCAGGAATAACAATCAAAACTTCCATGATCAAGTCGACCACAGCTGGGATTTCAACTTCAGTCGGATCAGTGGAACTTTTAGGCTGTGGGGGCTCTTCAGTGAAGGGATCTTCTTGAACTGATGGTGCGTGAATATGCTCCAAAAACACATTGCTGGGAATAGGCTCCCGCTTGGATCCTATTTTCGCCAAGTCATCAGCTGCTTGATTCTTCAGTCGGGGTATATGGTGGAGCTCTAGCCCTTCAAACTTCTTTTCTAACTTTCTCACCGCATTGCAATAACCAGTCATAGCTTGGCTCCTGACGTCCCACTCCTTCATCACTTGATTAATCACTAAAATCTGAGTCACCGTAAACCATTAGGCGGCGGACGCTGAGTGAAATGGCCATACGCAACCCATACAAGAGTGCCTCATATTCAGCTTCATTGTTGGAGGAATCAAAGTGAATCTGGAGAACATATCTGAGGTTGTCGCCTCGTGGAGATACCAGGACCACTCCAGCGCCTGAACCATTCAACATCTTGGACCCGTCGAAGAACATAGTCCAATGTTCCGACTGTATCTGGGTCGGTAACTGTTGTTCAATCCACTCTACGAGGAAATCTGCTATCGCTTGAGACTTGATCGCTTTCTTTGCCTCGAACTTGATATCCAGCGGAAGGAGTTCAATCGCCCACTTTGCCACTCGGCCAGTTGCATCTCTGTTGTTCAGAATTTCTGACAACGGAGCGTCGCTGATGACTGTAATCGAATGATCTGAGAAATAATGTGCAACCTTCTTTGTGGTCAAGTAGATTCCATAGACAAGCTTCTGATAATGTGGATATCTCTGCTTGGATGGAGTTAAGACTTCGGAAATATAGTATACTGGGCGTTGAACCTTGTAGGTTTTACCTTCTTCTTCCCGCTCGACCGTGAGTACTGTACTGACAACCTGTCCAGTGGCTACTATATAAAGCAGTAAAGGCTCTTTGCTGATTGGAGCAGCAAGCACCGGCTGGGTGGAAAGCAGGGCTTTGAGCTCTGCAAACGCTGCGTCAGCTTCAGGAGTCCACTCGAACTTATCAGATTTCTTCATCAGTCGGTAAAGAGGCAATGCCTTTTCACCGAGGCGAGAGATGAATCGACTCAAGGCGGCCAAACAACCAGTAAGCTTCTGAACGTCGTGTACACGCACAGGGCGTTTCATTCGGAGGATTGCACCAACTTTCTCTGGGTTTGCATCGATCCCACGTTCGGAAATGAGGAAACCGAGTAACTTTCCACCTGGAACTCCAAATGTACACTTCGACGGATTAAGCTTGATATCATATCTTCTCAAATTGGCAAAGGTTTCGGCAAGGTCAGTCAACAGGTCGGAACCTTTGCGCGACTTAACCACGATGTCATCCATGTATGCTTCCACATTCCGACTGATTTGAGCTAGCAGACACTTCTGTATCATGCGCATGAATGTGGCACCAGCATTTTTGAGACCAAAGGGCATGGTGATGTAGCAAAAGCACCCGAATGGGGTGATAAAAGCTGTTTTTATTTCGTCAGGTCCATACAGTCGGATCTGATGGTACCCGGAATATGCATCCAGGAAGGACAATCGTTCACATCCCGCAGTTGAGTCAACTATCTGATCGATGCGGGGGAGAGGAAAATGATCTTTCGGGCAGGCCCGATTGATATGCTTGAAATCAATGCACATACGGAGTGAATCGTCCTTCTTGGGAACCATGACAACATTGGCGAGCCACTCGGAGTGGTAAATCTCGCGGATGAACTCAGCTGCCAAAAGCCGAGCCACCTCTTCGCCGATTGCCTTTCTCTTCTCCGCAGCGGACCGGCGGAGGTGCTCTTTCACGGGTTTTGCCTTTGGATCGACTCGCAAACGGTGCTCAACCAGCCCCCTGGGTACACCCGGCATGGCAGACGGCTTCCATGCGAAGATGTCCCAGTTCTCACGGAGGAACTGGATGAACGCTTCTTCCTATTTGCTGTCGAGTGTTGTTGAGATATGAGTCGGAGCAGCACTGGGATCGGTCGGGTGAATGTGAACAGGCTTTGTTTCACCGGATGACTGAAATGCAGACTCGGAAGCAGGCTTCATAGCGCGCAACAAATCACTCGGATCTGCAGTCTTCTTATATTCTTCCATTTCAATCGCTGCCATCTGTTCATCGGCAATCTTAGAGCCCTTCTGGAGGCACTCTTCTGCTCGTTGCCGATTACCAGTGACCGTGATCACGCCCCTGGGGCCAGGCATCTTCAGCTTGAGGTACACGTAACACGGTCGAGCCATGAAATGGGCATATGCAGTTCTGCCCAGAATAGCATGATAGGCACTGTGAAAATCCACAACTTCAAATGTCAGCTTCTCCTTACGGTAATTCTTCGAGTCACCGAAAACCACGTCAAGAGTGATCTGTCTGAGTGAATCAACTTTCTTCCCTGGAATGACACCGTGGAACCGCATGTTGCTCTCACTGAGCCTGGACATCGGAATGCCCATCCCACGAAGAGTCTCTGCATACAAAAGTTCAAGCCGCTGCCACCATCCATCAAGACTTTGGTCAGTCGGGTGCCCCCAATGACCGGGTCGACCACCAACGCTTGCCTCCCGGGGGTGGCGACATGCGGTGGGTGGTCAGATTGGTCGAATGTGATGGGAGTCTTTGACCATTTCAAATATGTCGTCGTTGCCGGAGCAACCATGTTTACCTCTCTGTTGATGACTTTCAGTCGACTTTTACTCTCAATGTCAGCAAAAATCATCAAAGTGGAATTGACTTTAGGGAAACCGTCATCATCTTCTTCCTGATCACCATCCTTGTCAGACTCTTTTTCCTTTTCATTGGGTTGTTTCTCTCGAAACTGCTGGATCAGGAGCCGACATTGTCGAGTGGTATGTTTGGGATAAATCAGATTTCCCTCTTCATCCTTCTTGGTGTGAATGTGACATGGCAAGTCCAACACATCGTTCCTAGCCTGATCTTTCACCTTCTTGGGGATCCAGGGTCCCTTGGGCTTCCCCTTGAATTTTCCTTGAGTTACAACTGCAGCTTCACCTGGACCTGCTGGCTCGGCTTTGCGTTTCTGCTTCCGACCCACTCCGGTGTCTTGGGCGACTGGCTTGCCCTTTCCACTGCGGAGTCGGTCCTCTTCTTCACCATTAGCGTACCGGGTGGCTATTTCCATCATTCGGGTCAGAGACATATCTCCTGTCCGACCGAATTTCAAGTTAAGCTCCCGATACCGAACGCCTTCCTTGAAGGCACAAACTGCTTGGTGTTGGGATACATTTTCTATTGTGTGGTGTAAAGTGGTCCATCTTTGGATGTAATCCCTCAAAGTTTCATTCGGCTTCTGTACACAATGTTGCAATTCTGTCAACCCCGCAGGTCGTTTGCATGTGCCCTTGAATGTCCTGACAAACACTCGGGCTAACTCCTCCCAGCTGAATATACTGCCTGGAGCCAACTGATTCAGCCATGCTCTGGCCGACCCTTCCAGCATGAGAGGAAGGTGTTTCATAGCTACCTCATCATTTCCACCACCGATCTGGACAGCCACTCAGTAATCTTCCAGCCAAGTGTCAGGCTTCGACTCACCGGTGAACTTACTAACCCAGTCGCCAACCTGAAGTTGGGGGGGATCTCAGCGGCTCTGATAGCTCTGCTAAAACACTCGGGACCAGAAACATGAATCCTGCTTCCACTCGGGCGATCCCCGCCTTGCCCCTCTCTGTGTGCTCGGTTCCTGTCGACCAAACCTTGCACTAAAATTGACCTCGCATCAAACCCTGGCTCTCTTGGGTCGACCGGCGTCCTCCACCCTCCGCTGTGCGGGCGCCTGTCATCATAGTGCCGGGGCACGTATGATCCGCTTCTCGGAGGGGGTGTAGGCGCTCGACGGCGATCGTCACGGCCGAGTCGATGATTGTACTGCTCGTGGATCCGACCCAAGTGCTGATCCTGGTGATGCACCCGCCCCTCACGCCGCGGAGGCGATCTTGGGCTGTGAGCCGATTGAACTGTGTCAGCCACCACAGATCTGCTATGGATTCTGTTACGCGACTGTGATACTGCAGTGTTTTGGTCTCCTGCCGCCCGGAGCAGAGCCCGGATCTGCATCAAACCTCGTCCAGCTTTTGACTGGGATGGCTAGATGGATTCTGCTATATGAGCTGCGGCTGCAAGATTCTGAATCGAAGTGCGGTATACCTGAGGTTCAGGAGGGAACAATTGCCGCCATCGACTGGACTCAGGAATCCGCTGCCGAGCACGTTCGTCAAGTGCATGCTGAAGATTTTCCAGTCAAGTGCGCTCAGCCAAAGTGGCCAAGCGCGCTGCCTCCAAGGCCCGAGCCTCAGAGGTCTCTCCGACGATGGGCGTGTGGAGTGCTTCCTCGTTACGGCGGCAAAGTTCCTCCCTCCGCTGTGAAGAGAGGGCTTCGGGGTGGTATTCCTCGTGAACACGCGACGGATCGCCACCGCCGTCGCCGCCTCCGTTGCGACGCATGCCAGGTGGGCTACGCGGCGTGTCGACCATCAGGACCTCCGCCGCAGGATCGCTGTTGTCGCACTCGGACAGAGTCTCGACGGAGCCAGTCGACAGATCGTAGAGAGATTCATCGGGCTCGATTGCCGCGACTTGAGGGGTGGCCGATTGACATGCCACTTCATGCTTCACCCACCGCTGAAGCCGCGATCGACCGGATCGCTTGCGACGGTGAACAGCGGGGAACGAAGACGCCGTAGGAAACGACCGATATTGGGTCGACGGCTGCCGCAGAAGGACGCCGCGGACACATGCACGAAAGTGCGTCGCCCCACGGACGGGGAACGCCTCGACGTCGAGGGGGGCCTCCTGGAGCCAGGCGGAGTCGTCGGCGATGAAGACGAGCGCGCCAAGACGGATCTCGTGGCCCTCAGCCAAACCTCCACCCGAAACCATGATGATGGGAACCGGAGAAAATCGCAACCTCACCGGAAAGTCGCTAAGACACCAGCCCCAAGGTGGGCGCCAACTATCGTGGTTCTAAGTCTGACAGTAGAATGGGGCGTAGGTATGAGGAGGCAAGATCCTAGCTACGGTGAGGTTGTGCACGCAAGATTTACGAGTTCAGGCCCTTCTCGGAGGAAGTAACAGCCCTACGTCTCGATGCCCGGAGGCTCGGTCGATTGAATTATGCGTGAAGTTACAGGGGGTGCGAACCCTTGTGCCTGAGGAGGGGGGTGGCTTATATAGAGTGCGCCAGGACCCCAACCGTCCCACGTTACAAGGGGTTCAATGTCTATAAAGACAGGACGTTACTGATAACGCCAGCAATAAAGGCAAATAAATGACCATTAAGACTACGGAGTGAACGCCTGACCCTTGCCATCCTGAGTGACCTTAGATCTTCTGTCTTCCGAGTGGTTTCTGGTGTGGTCGAGTGAGTAGACCCCGGTCGAATGGAATTGGGTTATCCGAGTGAACTGTTGGTCGAGTGGGTTGCACCCTGTGGCGATTTCAGTCGGTAGATGGTGCTATCCTTTGAATGTCCTTAGCCTTAGGGCAGTGTCCTGGGGTAAGGGTGTCTAGGTCAGGCCTATTACCCTACCCTAGGTACATGTCTTCGTCAAGTACTACTACTAGGAGTACTAGGAGTAGTAGGTAGAGATACTAGGAGTAGTAGCTAGGGATCGAGTGTGCGAGATGAACCGGACAAAGTAAATGCAGAGAGATGAAATGAAAAAAGGACAGAGGGATGTGATGGTTGCTTGTCCGTTTATTTTACCAAGCCACTTATTACTGGGAGTGGTGGGGTTTTGTGATATGACGGCTTTACTACCGCGCCACGAGCGGGGTGAGACTCCCGTGTAGCGCCGCCCTCTACACTAGTACTACCTCTGTCGTGGTTTATTAGTCCCCCATGTAATTTGACTGAAGATTTAACTGACAAAATGTTAGTGCATGTCGACAAAAACTATATCGTTGGATTCGTATTTGAACATAGTTTTCAATGATATAATTTTTGGTGACATGCATGAGCATTTATCGTACTATATATAATGTTAGTTAAATTTATGGTCGTACTATATATAGTAAGGTGCCCGTGCGTTGCACAGAACAGTGAAATGGATTGATCGGGGAGTTTTTTATTTTGACAAAGTATGTGGGGGTCATCTAATGTGTAACGAGTATCGATAGGTTTCTTCGGATATTATTTCTTCTCTAGAGTTGACAAGCATCCGGGTGAATAATAAATGTAGGCTAAATAGATTAAAAAGTATCTTTTGCAAACAAAAGCGTTCAACTGTTCAACCTGCATCCAAAACTTTTGAAGAAATAACACTTATTGTGCTTTGCAAGAAATGATCTTTAAGAATTATTTTTTGAGTATCGATTTTGTTTATTTTTTCCAGACCACCATGAATGTAAATCAGGATGACTTGGGAGAGGGCAGAGGAGATGTAATAAATGGTTCATCATAAGTCTTTCACCATTACTATAGTAAAAATTCACAATTAATCTCATAAATGGCAAGCGAGAACTCTAATAATGGAGCAAAAGCATACATGGAAGATTCTAGACTAAACCATAAATGGATACACTTTTATTCAAGCGCGATACTCTAATAGAGCATGATCATGCATGGAAGGTTCTATACTATATAAATAAGAAGTGTCCACATGCTTAGACAGCGGCTTACATTGAGCGAAGACTAATGACGAACAGTTAACTTGGTAATGCATATGCCCAGGTGAACCTCCTTGGAGTCCCCGTGCATCATCTCGGGGTGAAAAATCATACCAGGCCTCTTCCATGTCCACATTGCCAGGAACGGAGCAGCTCAGCACAATCCCATTCAGCGTGAGGGAGGCGCCGAGGTCGCCCTCGTACGCCGGAGGGGCAGTAACAGTGAGCACGCACCAGTACAGCGGGCTCGTGTCAGCGTCAGCGGCGTTTCCCCTGATGCACACTACAGAGACGGGGCGGCGGCCTGTGCGGGCCTTGCCGGTGCCCACGGCCAAGAGGAAGATGTTGCCGTCCTCCTCCGCGACTAGCAGGTGGCGGTGATCCTCCAGCGACTCCGACACGGCGAACGGGTAGCACGTCCCGTACTTGATGTTCACCGCGGGCCAGTAGTGATTGTCGAATGGTGCCGTGAGGTGATGTAGGAGGCTCGCCAGTGAGCCCTCAAATGACGGTGTGCACTCATAGCAGTAGCAGGGCGCGTGCGCGCATCTGGAACTATGGTCCGCCAGCGAGTGCTGGTCGACGTACCTCTCGCAGCCAAAACTCTTGTAGACGCAGGGCACCTTGCAGGCATCGACCAGGCCATCCATGAAACGGGAGTGGTTGTAGGGGACGTTGCGACTGCCGCATGGAGCGCAGGATTAGCACACGAAGCAGTAGATGGTGTACTTACTAGTACTCCCTCTGTTTCTTTTACTAGTCTCTACTTTCTATCTCTACTCTCTACTTTTTTCTACTCTTATAAAAACAGAGTTGGTGATGATGGTGTGCCTGCCATCCTGCAATATAGGCCGTCCGATTTATATCTGATGGATAGGAAGGAAACTATGGCAATTTTGCAAAAAGATACCCACACCCCTCTCCACATTTGCAAATAAGTCCTTCCCTTGTTCATCCTTTTCTCCCACAACATAAACTAATCATACAAATGCATCTTGATGTTCCGTGCAACGCATGGGCATCTTGCTAGTCTCCCACAACTTCATTGTTCAGTAATTAAAAAAGGAAGCTTCTGGAACAATCTGGCATGGTGGCCACTGCCGGCGTCGTCCATCCCCATGGCTCCGCTAAGTCCGCCCACCAATCACCACCGCGCCCCACTCCTCCTCACCTTATCTCTCATTTTTCTCGAGATGTCATTTTTTTATGAAATTCTCGAGATACCATTTTTTTGATGAAATTCTCGAGATATCATTAGTTTTTACACATGGGATTACTATTGCATGGGTCAATCACAATAGGTGTTTTGTAAAAAATGCATCTTGATGTTCCGTGCAATGCACGGGCATCTTGCTAGGTTGCATATAATTCCAAACACCACGTAGACACGTTCTCTGGCCATTTTACAACTATGTTAGTAACATTGTTAGTGGTCAGCCGGTGCAAGTTCTAGCCCCGGGTGTTTTAACATTTTTTTAGTAATGATATGTGGTGATTGTTCGCCACGAGCCCAATCCTGGTGAATCCCACATAACCGTCAGATTTCCATCCGACGGTGGCCTATTTTTAAGCCATAGTATTTGACAAAACAGCCACCCTTACACACATACTGTAACTGCATCGCGGGCATTTGCAACTGCCATGTCTCCCAGCGAACGTTTGCTGGGGATTCGATTTAGCACCGATGGCGGTTCGTAGTCGTTCCATGCTCAGGCATTGAAGTTTGTAACTATTTTACAATATAATACTACTCCTCCGGTGCTAGTAGTAGAGCAGAGTCCTACTCCACTATACTACTCGGGCATAGTAGTAGGTACTGTAGTTTATTGTACTAGTACTGTGATCACTCCAGCAAGTTGTCTGGCATCGATATGACCCTACACTGCTGGGATGTGTCTCGTAAGTTAAGCGGCGTGCTGCTTCTACATTGTCATCATCACATGTCCACTTCTCGCAGCACATATTCGCTTCTCCATCCTCATCCGCACATAATCGTCCAATCTTCCATCCCCGCTAGGCGCCTCCCCCTCTTCCGAAACCCAAACACTAACAATGGCAGAACCGAGCAGTGTCCGACGAAAGAGTGGCTGGAATTCTCTCTCCACAGAATTAATCAAGCTCATTGTTTCGCGTGTGGACAATCTCAGTACCATGCCGCTCGCCGCGTGCTCGTCGGGCTTGTACCGTTTACTCAAAGCCCTCAGGCCAGAGCTTTTTAAGCCAGCTGCCTGCTTGCTGATGCCGCCTGATCTTCAAAAATGGCATGTCACGCAGCATAACGATCGTAGGGTGGCGAGCATCACCCCCCTCGACTACGATCCGATCCCCGTCACCCTCAACTACATTAATGGTATGTACTGGGTCGGCATGAACACGTCTTGTATGGTGCTCGTCGACGGTCGCGGCAGCTGGATGCTCGTGGAGGTCTACACCCAGCGATTGATCACCCTTCCTTCGATTAACACTGCACTGCTTTGGCAACGCGGCCCAAAATACTCTGAATCTTACAGAAGCCAACATGATACCAAGTTTGATTTGCTCAAGGTTGTAATCTGCCAAGTGCCCACAAGATCTGTGAATTATAAAGAATTCTGGCTAATTGCGTTCTTCAACCGCGGTCTTGCCTATCGACAGGTCACTGCGGTAAGTGGATAAATCTGCACGTCCATCGCAGGATCATACATCCTCCATGGTTCTCTGATGCCATTGAACACAAGGGCTTCATTTACGCTGTGGACTCCTTCTATGGCTGGACGTATTGCTGGCCTACTCCAGTCATCACTACAAACGGCTGTTACAGCAGTATGTTACTTTCCTATGATATCATGATGGCTTGCTTATATTACTATCAACATTTACTGAAAAAATATTCATGCTCATAACATGTTGTCCTAAAGATTGACTACAGTACGAGCCCTTTTTTATTTGACTCCAACTTGATATGATGTTGTAGGCTGCCTGGTGTCCCTACCCTTCCTAATCCCAGAGCCTTTCAAAGAAAAGCGGCATGGCAGTTGCAGGTGGTTCCTGGCTCGATCAGATGACAATGAACGATTGATGATCGTTCGCATGTACCGGACGTGTTGTTTCGCGGAATACAATCACAGTCACTGCAAGGTCTTTGAGCAGGATCCCAGCTTCTCTGGGCCTTCAGGAATTTTTGACTGGATGCCGGTAAGTAGCCTTGGTAAACACTCTCTGTTTCTTGGACTGAATTATCTGATTAACTAGGAGATAACTGATGGCAAGGATCATGATGGCAGCACGGTTTTGTTCATCAGGCAAAATTGTGTGTACACAGCGTACCATGTGTCTCTCCATGCACCATACCCTGATATGTGTCGCCACGCTATGCAGCCCAAAGTAGGAGAGAGGCTCGCAAGTATCAGACTTTGACCTGCTCGCTGGCGTTTCTCCCGTCAGGCACCCATCTGGTTCAAGCCGTCAGCCAATCTCCACAGCTTAATAAATAGTAACGTCTAACTGAGCCAGTTAGTTAGATGCGTACACTTGGTGTAGTAGGATCTTTATTTAGTTTGATGCATACACTTGTTCTTTTTTGGTAACCCTTTTGTAATGTTGGTTGATCTTTGGTTTGGAAGAGAGAGATGCGTCTTTACTCTTCTGGCCAGCTTACTGCTTCTGTTGCACCCCCAGCCCTGGTTGCTGCTGCTATTGTTTTCAATGTACAATCAGTAATAGATTTCGTCTGTTGGTTGAATAAATGTGTTGTTAGAATGACAAACACAATGTTTTGGAAGTCATTGCATGGTCCGATCCTTTAGTGCCCCGTACACAACGCATACTATTTTTGGTACGGAACACACTTTCCACTTGTCGATCACATGCAGCCCAGCGATGAAGGCCCAATAAAGGAGCCCATAATTAAATGGAAGGGAGGCTCTCACATGAATCCCGCCCAGGTACATGCTCATGGTCCCCTAAACATAAATAAATAAATAAAGCTAAATGCTCATGCACCAGTTCTTTAAATTTACAATTTGAAAAGTCAAATTTTAACAGGAGGATATTATTTCCTATGAGAGTGTCGTTACATTCAGTCGATATTATTCTTAGGCAAAGATAGCGACCAGTCTTTTTTCTCCAACCATTTTCTTCCTACAACCAGCGGACCCATGCAAATCGTAGTCAACGTCATAAATAGTTCTGGTCCATTATTATTTTTCAATAAGAATGCCCAACCCAGCCCAACACACTGGCAACACCGCTTTATCCCAGGGCTTCTGAATGTGCCCGCCTGTTCCTGCCTTCTACGGCTGGTTGCGCTACCATGCACGCATCACCGCCCTATCGTACCCTGAAATGCTGGCCAGGCCATCCCTTTACTCCCCCCGACATCCTATTCTTCTCTGGCGACGGTAGCCTACCCCGCACCAGAACCAGTGAACCCTCATACTCCCCTCCGCCTACGGCCATACTAACGCATGTTCCCCGGCTCTTGTTCATTCCCGCCCGAGGCCTCGCCGTCGTCCTCTGCCTTGGTGCACTCGCAGCGGCGCCGCCGTCCGGCCCTGTCAACATAGTGAATCGGGAGAGGACTATAGTTGTGAGTATGACAGTACGGACCCACCAGGTCCACTCCCGAACACAAGCAAGCGCCTCTTTACTACTGAGATGCACCCCTCAATTTTTTTAACTCTAATCCACCCTGCTGATATCTGGGACCCACATCATTGTCAATGTATAGTCAATTTACGACAGAATTGCATAACGCTTTTTTTTAGGATTTGTTTAGAGGAGCAGGCTATAAACTGGGTTGTGCGGTCTCTGTGGCCCGTCTAACAACATGACCAGCCCAGCAGTTTTTTCTTTGGGAAAATAGGTAGCCCACTATTTCTTTTTGAAGAATACCCAAGCTAGGCCTATTTGTTTTCTCCGACTTACTAGGCTGCAAATCTTTGAAGACGATGAGGGATGCATTCCGGCCTGGCCAGAGAGTATGGGCAGTAAATCTTAAAAGTAATATGAAAGTGGTTGCAAATTCCAAAAAAAATATAGCAAATGGGCAATTAGTTTTGTTTTTTGTTTTTGTTCTTCACTGATATTTTATATTTCATTGGATTTTAACATAACATAGTATTACTTCATTTTTAAATTAGTTTTAGTATGGCTACTATTTTTTGGATTAAAAATATTTTGTTCCCCGGCAAAAATATGTGAATTTTTAATATTTTGCATATTTTTTAGCTCAAATTTTTAACCCTGGTACTGACCAGAAAATGGGCAGCAATTCTAAAAATGGAAAATGGGCTGCAATAAATTCCATATGAATTAGCAAATGGGCTGTAAATTGTAAAAATAATAGCAAATGGGCTGTACACGCCACAGATTTCGAGGCTGACTTGTTTACGCAAGGCTTTGTCAACTTATAGTCAACACACGATTCTAGCAGCAGTGACTGTTGGATGTCCATCCAATGGCCGATGTGCTTCTTCAATCTCTGATCTTCTTGCTCCAGCCGCCTAAACCAACGCCGGCGGGACTGCCTGCTACCTCCTCTTGTGGCTGGCTGTGATGCCGCGCAGGCTTCACCGGCCCACACTACTCCCTCCGCTGGCCTGGCCATCCCTCTACCCACCCGCACCTCCTGTTATTCTCCCGTGACGGCAGCCTCACGCCGCAGCCGAACCAGTCAACTGTCATACTCCCCTCAGCGTGGGCATCCACTTCTGTGTCTTCGCCGGCTCCGAGTCATTCCATTCCTAGGCCTCACCGTCGTCCACCGCGTTGGTGCTCTAGGCGCGGCATCCTCAACGTGGTCAACATTCAACAAACGACAGCCATCGGAATAGGGATGTACGTGGAGAGGCTGACAGTAGGGAGCCCCATGGTCCATGGCCGCACGCAAGCAACTGCCTCCTTATTACGCGAAAAAAATGATTCCTCCCGCTGACATATGGGGCGCACCGGTTCGAAGGCTGACCTGTGGGCCTACTAAGTTGACGCGGACGCAGGGCTTTGTCAACTTAGTCCACAAACGATTCTAGCAGCAGTGACCGTTGGATTTTAATCGAACGGTCCTGCTGCTTCTTCAATCTCTGATCTTCTTGCACCAGCCGCCCAAACCAGCGCCGGCGGGACCGCCTGCTCCTGCCTCCAGTGGCCGGCTGTGTTGCCGCACAGGCCTCACCACCCCACCCTACTCCCACCGCTGGCCAGGCCTTCCCTCTACTCACCCACACCCCCTGTTATTCTCCGACGACGGCAGCCTCAAACCGCAGCCGAACCAGTCAACCATCGTACTCCCCTCCGCATGGGCATCCACAACTGCGTATTCCCCTGCTTCGGGTCGTTCCCTTCCTAGGTCGCACCGTCGTCCACCACCTTGGTGCTCTCGGGCGGTACGGCATCGTCAACGCGGTCAATGAACGACAGCCATCAAAAGAGGACTGTAAGTGGAGAGGCTGACAGCTGGGTCCATGGCCACACGCAAGAAAGTGCCTCCTTATTATGCGCAAAATAATGATTCCTCCACCTGACAGCTCGGACCTACCGGAAGGGCCTCTGTATTTCGTGAAAAAATGTTCCCTCCTGACAGCTGGGACCCACCGGCTTTATCTTCGCACGGAAGGAACTGCCTTCTTACCCCCTGACAGCTGGGACCCACCAGGTTGAAGCGAAGGTAGCCTTATCTGTCTGGCCGTGAACATGTACGTACATAGCGGTCGATCGGTCTCTCTGCAGCGACGTACCGTGGCCGAGTAAGGAGCGGCACATGTTGAAGTAGAGGCGCCAACGTAGCATGTCACGCAGTCCCGTCTATATCGTGTACACGTACGTACAGCCACGCTGCAAGATAGTAAATACGGCTACGTACGTACATACGGGCGGGGTCTCTAACACGTACAGTGATGTCGTCCTGTTCATCGGGAGCCAACCGGCTTAGACGGAACAGCCGGAACGGGGTCTGGTGTACCGCAAAACGGAGGAAAACGGCCTTCTGTTCAACCGCGTACGATGGAAACGGGGTCCTGTTCATCGGGAAGGGTCTGGCGTACCGCAGAACGGAGGAAACGGACTTGTGTTCGAGCTCCTACGGTCGAAACGGGGTGCTGTTGATTATGAGGGGTGTGGCGTACCGCAAAACGGAGGAAACGGACTTGTGTTGGAGCGCCTACGGTCGAAACAGGGTCCTGTTCATCGGGAGGGGTGTGGCGTATCACAAAACGGGACTCCACGGGCTACTGTTCATCCACCGTCAACTTCCTCCAGCCTCCACCTGCACTGTTCATCCACTGTCGAATTCCTCCTGCCTCCACCAGCTACTGTTCATCGACGGGGTCCTGTTCATCCAGCCTCCACCGGCTACTGTTCAACCAGCCCTCCACGGGGTCCTGTTCATCCAGCCTTCACTAGCTACTGTTCAACCAGCCCTCCATCGGCTACTGTTCATCCACCCCCACCTCCTCGATCGGGGTCCTGTTCATCCAACGGCAACGGCCTCTACTACCATGGGGTCCTGTTCATCCAACCCCCACCGGGAACTGTTCATCCAACCTCCAACAACGATCACTGTTCATCAAGAGGCGGCAGGTTTGATCGGCTTCAGTTAGTAGCAGTAGCGAAGGAATCGCTCGATCGGGTTCAGTTAACAGCAAGGGGTCGATCGCTCGGGTTCAGTAACGCGTAGCTAGTGCAATCGCTCGGGTTCAGTAAGCGAACGCCTCGCTCGGGTTCAGTTAGAGCCCAACGCCTCGCACACGCGCGCGTACGTGTACGAGAGAAACGCGCAAACCTCCGTGCATCGCTCGGCCCCGACCACCCACCGTAACCGGGAACTCCCCGAAATTTTCCTCGCCCTCGCTTCTACCATGATTTTTTCCGTCATGGATGGCCCAAAGAATGTCATGCAGGTGCGTCCCCGGCCCGCCCAGGACGAAAAGCCCATTTTCTGTCATGATTTTTTGTCATAGAAGTAGGAGCCCACCACATCTATGATTATACATGCTTTTGTCACAATTATCGTCATAGAAGTGTCATAGGCATGACAGAAAAAAATTCCTTCGGCCCAAAATGTCACGGATGTGTCTTTTTTTGTAGTGTACCCAACCTATGTGATTGGAGATCCTGTGAATTAGGACCTGGGAAAACAATCCAGCGGTCAACTGAGGAGAGTATCCTTAATTAACCCATTCCGTTGGAGATGCATAATACTCTTAATTCTGTAAGGCAGGCTAACTTTTGTCTTAATGTGTTCCAAAGCTTATCTAAGCGAGATGCTAACCTACAGAGCATTCTTTGGAGGAACACACCTATGTGAGCCCGACTGCTGGTCACAGTCTATGAGATTGGGTGATCTCTAGGAAGCTCATGAGAAGGTACGGAGTATGACTAATAAGCTCCACCCGTGGGGTTTAGCCTTCGGCAGCCACGTATCAGCTGACAAATGGGCCAAACTTCTACACGCCAAACTGATAATTCAAGGCATAGTCCATTGTTCAGTTGTGAAGAAGTATAATCCCATTGCTCTAGGTGGAAGTTCAACTTAACAGTCTCCACTGAAAATTCTGGTATATCAAACATTGTTTGGAACAGTTGACAAATTTATGTGCCTCGAGATCTGGTGGGGGGTTGTTGGATTATGGATGGCCTTAGGCCCATATAAGACAATAATCCCTGGTTAATCTCTAAGGCCCATTAATGTGTACGGCAAGTGGTGGGAAGTGTGGGAAGATTAGTACCATACTGCTACAGCAAGAAGAGTGAGACCTCTTTATAAGGGCTACTCCACCACTTGCTATTGGGAGCTTGGGAATAGGAGTTGTACACGCGCGCTCCTCCTCCGCCGCCGCCCGCCTCACCTCGCCTCGTCACGAGGCGCGCGCGCGCCGCGGGTTGCGGGAATGAGCCTAGCCGAAGCTTATTTTTGCCGGCCAGGAATAATTAATTAATCATAGATTAATTAACGAGTCGCCTACGAAAGTGCCACTGTCCGAGACGTTGGACCGTGGGCTGTTCGCGGACTCGATCGTGGGCCTGAGCCCAGGCCCATCAACCTGACGGCCTATATAAGAAGGCGCTGGCTAGTGGAATGAACCCTAACTCAGTTCACTCAATCCCTCTCGTATAACCCTAGCCGTCATCTACTGTTCCTCTCACTGTGCTGCATCCGACGATCCCATCCCAATGACCGCGTGCATGGTTGGTCAGGAGAGCAGGTGCCTCCGGAACCCTGTCGTTCGAGATCCTGCCCGGGAGAACGGCAATAAGGTTTTTGGGGAGCGTCTCGACGCGACTGCTTCTGATCCGTTCCCGTCTCCGTCCGCCTCTGCTTCCACTACTTCCCCTGCATCGACTCCATGGCTGACGACGAAGCCGCCAAGAAGAAGGCCTCGGCCGATGCCATGGCTGCCGCTGCCGCCGCCGCGTTGGCCTGGCCAACCGGAGGGTATGACTCATTCATCCCTATTTGCTAGTACATGTGCTGGCCGTATATATGTTGTTCATAGATGTTTCGGTTCTATGTACTGTACGTGCTCACATGCTTAGGTTTCGGTATGAGATGCATATCATATTTTCCATGCTTATCATTTACTCGTGGATTAGATTAGTCAAAAAAGTGCTAACATTTCCAACAATCCAAAAACCTTATTTTAGGCACTTTTCGACTCATGGCTTCGCCGCTACTCTGAAACCGAAAAAGTTTACTGGGACGCTTTTTAAGCGTTGGCAGACGAAGACTACCTTGTGGCTCACAGCAATGAACGTGTTCTGGGTTGGTGGTGTGTCTCCCACGGTAACGATTGCTCTTGAACATGAGAATGCATTTATGGAGGCAACCACCATCTTTGTGGGAGCCGTTCTTACTGTGATCGGAGACAAGCTAGTTGACGCATATCTCCATATGCGTGTTGCCAAGAATTTGTGGGATGCGCTCGAAGCTAAGTTCGGCGCAACCGATGCTGGAAGCGAGTTGTATGCTATGGAGCAGTTCCATGATTACAAATGGTTGATAACCGTTCTGTATTGGACCAGGCCCATGAGATACAATGCATCGCTAAGGAGCTAGAGCTCCTAAAGTGTGAGTTACCGGACAAGATTGTCGCTGGTTGCATTATTGCAAAATTCCCTCCTGGATGGAGGAACTTTGCTACTTCTCTCAAGCACTTGAGACGTGAATTCTCTGTTGAGGATGTCATTGGTCATCTAAGTGTTGAGCAGAACTCGAGAGCAAAGGACTCACACATGAAAGGGGCAGAGGGTTCTTCTAGCGCCAATGTGGTGCAGAAGAATTCTCACAAGTTCAAGGGAAAGAACTCTGTCCAGCAGAATACTACCTTTAAGAAGAAGGGTAAGAAGAAAGACAAAAAGAGAGATGGCTGCTTTACTTGTGGTTCAGAAGAAAAGCAAAAAGAGCAACAATGATGGGGCATCTGGGTATGGTAATCTGTTTACCGTACTTTCAGTTTGTCAGTCCACCGATTGGTGGGTTGACACTGGGGCCAATATTCATGTGTGTGCTGATGTGTCTTTGTTTTCTTCTTACCAGGTCGCACGAGATTATTCCGTCCTGATGGGGAATGGCTCACATGCTTCTGTTCATGGTGTTGGCACGATAGATCTGAAGTTTACTTCGGGAAAGATCATGCAACTGAAGAATGTGCAGCATGTCCCCGCCATCAAGAAGAATCTCGTTAGTGGCTCCCTTCTATGTAAAGAAGGGTTTAAGTTAGTATTTGAGTCCAACAAACTAGTCGTATCTCGGTATGGACTATTTGTTGGAAAAGGATATGATTGTGATCGTTTGTTTCGCCTTTCCCTCGAGGATTTCTGTAATAAAGTTGTGAACCAAATTCATTCTAGTGTGAACGAATGTGAGGTTTGGCATTCACGTCTTTGTCACATAAATTTCTGTTGTATGACGCGGCTAGCTAAGATGAATCTAATCCCGAGTTTCACTTTAGCCAAAGGCTCTAAGTGCCATGCGTGTGTGCAAGCAAAGCAACCTCGTAAGCCTCACAAGCCTGCGAAGGAGAGACACCTCGCACCACTAGAGCTCATACATTCAGATCTCTGTGAGATGAATGGTGTGTTGACTAAAGGTGGAAAGAAATACTTCATGACTTTAATTGATGATTCCACTAGATTCGGTTATGTGTATCTGTTAAATACAAATGATGAGGCTCTACACTACTTTAAAATTTATAAGGCTGAAGTTGAGAACCAACTTGAGAAGAAAATAAAACGAGTCCGGTCTGATCGTGGTGGAGAGTACTTTTCCAGTGAGTTCAATTTATTCTATGCGGAACATGGTATTATTCATGAGAGGACGCCTCCCTATTCACCCCAGTCAAACGGGGTTGCCGAACAGAAAAACATTATTCTAACTGATTTGGCTAACACCATGTTAGATACATCGGGTTTATCCAAGGCATGGTGGGGGGAGGCTGTATTGACATCATGTCATGTCCCGAATAAAGTTCCCGCGAAGGATAATGAGACTACTCCCTATGAGCAATGGGAAAAGAAAAGAACTACACTCTCTTACTTGCGCACTTGGGGCTGTTTGGCGAAGGTCAATGTGCCGATCCCCAAAAAACGTAAGCTTGGACCAAAGACCATGGACTGCGTTAATTTGGGCTACGCTAAGAATAGCGTTGGCTATAGATTTCTAGTAGTGAAATCTGAGGTACCTAACCAGAAGGTTGGTACAATTATAGAGTCTAAGGATGCTACATTCTTTGAGGATATTTTCCCCATGAGAGATATGCAAAGCACTTCTAGACTGGAATCTGATGAGACTCCTGAACCTGCCATTCCGATGGAATACTATGAACACAAAAGTGATGAAAGTTCCACGGAGGATGACGAGGAAGCACATGTTAGGAGCAAGATACAAAGGACTGCAAAGTCTTTTGGTGATGATTTCCTCGTGTACCTCGTGGATGATGACACGCCCAGTTCCATTTCAGAAGCATATACATCTCCGGATGCTGACTACTGGAAGGATGCGGTCC
This sequence comes from Thinopyrum elongatum, assembly GCA_011799875.1. Lineage (NCBI taxonomy): Eukaryota > Viridiplantae > Streptophyta > Magnoliopsida > Poales > Poaceae > Thinopyrum > Thinopyrum elongatum. Next base: position 60,061,433 of record CM022300.1, on the reverse strand, counting down.
GTAGCGAGATGGATTCCATCATGTCTAACGGAAGATGGGAGATCACTGATCATCCTTATGGTTTCCAACCATTGGGATGTAAGTGGGTGTTCAAGAGGAAGCTTAGGTCCGATGGTACTGTTGAGAAGTACAAGGCTAGGCTTGTGGCCAAGGGTTATACCCAAAAAGAAGAAGAGGATTTCTTTGATACTTACTCACATGTGGCTAGACTGACAACCATTTGAGTGTTACTCGCATTGGCTGCCTCGCATGGTCTTCTCGTTCATCAGATGGACGTTAAGACGGTTTCCTTAACGGGGTGCTAGACGAGGAAATTTACATGCAACATCCAGATGGCTTTGTAGTAAATGGTCAGGAAAGAAAGGTGTGCAAGCTACTGAAATCTTTGTATGGCCTGAAACAAGCGCCTAAGCAATGGCATGAGAAGTTTAATACAACTTTGACATCTGCTGGCTTTGTTGTTAACGAGGCTGACAAATGTGTATACTATCGCTATGGTGGGGGCGAAGGAGTAATACTGTGTCTGTATGTCGATGACATACTGATATTTGGGACCCACCTCAAAGTCATTGAGGAGGTCAAGGCTTTTCTATCTCATAACTTTGAGATGAAAGACCTGGGCGTGGCTGATGTTATTTTGAACATCAAGCTACTGCAAGATACTGAGGGTGGAATTACACTTTTGCAATCCCACTATGTTGAGAAGATTTTGAGCCATTTTGGATATTCGGACTGCAAACCTTCTACAACACCATATGATCCTAGCATGCGGATTCGAAAGTTCGAAGGCACGGCTATAGATGAATTGAGATATTCTCAAGTGGTTGGTTCACTCATGTACCTAGCTTGTGCTGCTCGTCCTGGCATCTCATTTGCTGTGTGCAAACTGAGCCGGTTTGTTTCCAATCCGGGAGATGTGCATTGGCATGCTGTTGAGCGAGTGATGCGCTATTTGCAAGGCACTGTGAACAGGATTCACTATTCTGGGTACCCGACGGTACTTGAGGGGTATAGTGATTCTAATTGGATATCTGATGCTGATGAGATGAAAGCCACAAGTGGGTATGTCTTCACACTTAGTGGTGGTGCTGTTTCCTGGAAGTCTTGCAAGCATACGATCCTAACGAGATTGACTATGGAAGCAGAGCTCACAGCATTAGACACATCATGCGTCGAAGCAGAATGGCTTCGAGAGCTTTTGATGGATTTGCTGGTGGTTGATAAACCAGTCCCGGCTGTCCTTATGAACTGTGACAATCAAACGGTGATTGCCAAGGCTAAGAATTCAAAGGATAACATGAAATCCACAAAGCACATAAGAAGAAGATTAAAATCTGTCAGAAAATCAAGAAACTCCGAAGTGATAGCGTTGGATTATATCCAGAGGGCTAAGAATCTGGCAGACCTTTTACGAAAGGGCTATCACGAATTGTTATAGAAAATGCATCGAGGGAGATGGGTATGAGACCCACGTAAGTTGCCATGGGGGTAACCCAACCTATGTGATCGGAGATCCCGTGAATTAGGACCTGGGAAAACATCCAGCGGTCAACTGAGGAGAGTATCCTTAATTAACCCACTCCGTTGGAGATGCATAATACTCTCAATTATGTAAGGCAGGCTGACTTTTGTCTTAATGTGTTCCAAAGTTTATGTAACCAAGATGCTAACCTACAGAGCATTCTTTGCAGGAACACACCTATGTGAGCCCGACTGCTGGTCACAGTCTATGAGATTGGGTGATCTCTAGGAAGCTCATGAGAAGATACGGAGTATGACTAATAAGCTCCACCCGTGGGGTTTAGCCTTCGGAGCCACGTATCAGCTGATAATGGGCAAAATTTCTACATGCCAAACTGACAATTCAAGGCATAGTCCATTGTTCAGTTGTGAAGAAGTCTAATCCCATTGCTCTAGGTGGAAGTTCAACTTAACAGTCTCCACTAAAAATTCTGGTATATCAAACATTGTTTGGAACAGTTGACAAACTTATGTGCCTCGAGATCTGGTGGGGGATTGTTGGATTATGGATGGGCTTAGGCCCATATAAGACAATAATCCCTGGTTAATCTCTAAGGCCCATTAATGTGTACAGCAAGTGGTGGGAAGTGTGGGAAGATTAGTACCATACTGCTATAGTAAGAAGAGTGAGACCTCTTTATAAGGGCTGCTCCACCACTTGCTATTGAGAGCTTGGGAATAGGAGCTGTACACGCGCGCTCCTCCTCCTCCGTCGCCGCCCGCCTCGCCTCGCCACGCCTCGCCTCGCCTCGTCATGACGCGCGCGTGCCTCGGGTTGCGGGAATGAGCCTAGCCGAAGCTTATTTTTGCCGGTCAGGAATGATTAATTAATCACAGATTAATGAACAAGTCGCCTACGAAAGTGCCCCTGTCCGAGACGTTGGAGTGTGGGCTGTTCGCGGACTCGGTCATGGGCCTGCGCCCAGGCCCATCAACTTAACGGCCTATATAAGAAGGCGTTGGCTAGTGGAGTGAACCCTAACTCGGTTCACTCACTCCCTCTCGTACAACCCTAGCCGTCATCTACTGTTCCTCTCACTTGTGCTGCTTCCGGTGATCCCATCCCGACGACCGCGTGCACGGTTGGTCGGGAGAGCAGGTGCCTCCGGAACCCTGTCATTTGAGATCCTGCCCGGGAGAACGGCAATAAGGTTTTTGGGGAGCGTCTCGACGCGACTGCTCCCGATCTGTTCCCGTCTCTGTCTGCCTCTGCTTCCACTACTTCCCCTGCATCGACTCCATGGCTGACGACGAAGCCGCCAAGAAGAAGGCCTCGGCCGATGCCGAGGCAGCCGCTGCCATCGCTGCGTTGGCCTGGCCAACCGGAGGGTATGACTCGTTCATCCCCTATTTGCTCGTACATGTTCTAGCCGTATATATGATGTTCATAGATGTTTCGGTTCTATGTATTGTACGTGCTCACATGCTTAGGTTTCGGTATGAGATGCATACCGCATTTGCTATGCTTATCATTTACTCGTGGATTAGATTAGTCGCAAAAGTGCTAATATTTCCAACAATCCAAAAACATTATTTTAGGCACTTTTTGACTCATGGCTTCGCCGTTACTCTGAAACCGGAAAAGTTTACCGGAACGCATTTTAAGTGTTGGCAGACGAGGACTACCTTGTGGCTCACAACAATGAACGTGTTCTGGGTTGGTGGTGTGTCTCCCACGGTAATGATTGCTCCTGAACAGGAGAATGTGTTTAGGGAGGCAACCACCATCTTTGTGGGAGCCGTTCTTACTATGATCGGAGACAAGCTAGTTGACGCATATCTCCATATGCGTGTTGCTAAGAATTTGTGGGATGCGCTTGAAGCTAAGTTCGGCGCAACCGATGCTGGAAGCGAGTTGTATGCTATGGAGCAGTTCCATAATTACAAAATGGTTGATAACCGTTCTGTATTGGACCAGGACCATGAGATACAATGCATCGCTAAGGAGCTAGAGCTCCTAAAGTGTGAGTTACCGGACAAGTTTGTCGCGGGTTACATTATTGCAAAACTCCCTCCTGGATGGAGGAACTTTGCTACTTCTCTCAAGCACTTGAGACGTGAATTCTCTGTTGAGGATGTCATTGGTCATCTAAGTGTTGAGCAGAACTCGAGAGCAAAGGACTCACGTGTGAAAGGGGCAGAGGGTTCTTCTAGCGCCAATGTGGTGCAGAAGAATTCCCACAAGTTCAAGGGAAAGAACTCTGTCCAGCAGAATACTACCTTTAAGAAGAAGGGTAAGAAGAAAGACAAAAGGAGAGATGGCTGCTTTACTTGTGGTTCAGAGGAACACTGGGCAAACAAGTGCCCAAACAAGTACAAGAAGCCAGGACAGGACGCCAAGTCTGTCAATGTCACTCTGAGCAACAATGATGGGGCATCTGGGTATGGTAACCTGTTTACCGTACTTTCAGTTTGTCAGTCCACCGATTGGTGGGTTGACACTGGGGCCAATATTCATGTGTGTGCTGATGTGTCTTTGTTTTCTTCTTACCAGGTCGCACGAGATTATTCCGTCCTGATGGGGAACGGCTCGCATGCTTGTGTTCATGGTGTTGGCACGATAGATCTGAAGTTTACTTCGGGAAAGATCATGCAACTGAAGAATGTGCAGCATGTCCCCGCCATCAAGAAGAATCTCGTTAGTGGCTCCCTTCTATGTAAAGAATGGTTTAAGTTAGTATTTGAGTCCAACAAAGTAGTCGTATCTCGATACGGACTATTTTTTGGAAAAGGATATGATTGTGGTGGTTTGTTCCGCCTTTCACTCAAGGATTTCTGTAATAAAGTTGTGAACCAAATTCATTCTAATGTGACCGAATGTGAGGTTTGGCATTCACGTCTTTGTCACATAAATTTCGGTTGTATGACGTGGCTAGCTAAGATGAATCTAATCCCGAGTTTCACTTTAGCCAAAGGCTCTAAGTGCCATGCGTGTGTGCAACTAAAGCAACCTCGTAAGCCTCACAAACCTGCGAAGGAGAGACACCTGGCACCACTAGAGCTCATACATTCAGATCTCTGTGAGATGAATGGTGTGTTGACTAAAGGTGGAAAGAAATACTTCATGACTTTAATTGATGATTCCACTAGATTCTGTTATGTGTATCTGTTAAATACAAAGGATGAGGCTCTACACTACTTTAAAATTTATAAGGCTGAAGTTGAGAACCAACTTGAGAAGAAAATAAAACGAGTCCGGTCTGATCGTGGTGGAGAGTACTTTTCTAGTGAGTTCGATTTATTCTGTGCGGAACATGGTATTATTCATGAGAGGACGCCTCCCTATTCACCCCAGTCAAACAGAGTTGCCGAACGAAAAAACCGTACTCTAACTGATTTGGCTAACGCCATGTTAGATACATCGGGTTTATCCAAGGCATGGTGGGGGGAGGCTGTATTGACATCATGTCATGTCCTGAATAAAGTTCCCGCGAAGGATAATCAGACTACTCCCTATGAGCAATGGGAAAAGAAAAGAACTACACTTTCTTACTTGCGCACTTGGGGCTGTTTAGCGAAAGTCAATGTGCCGATCCCCAAAAAGCATAAGCTTGGACCAAAGACCGTGGACTGCGTTAATTTGGGCTATGCTAAGAATAGCGTTGGCTATAGATTTCTAGTAGTGAAATCTGAGGTACCTGACCAGAAGGTCGGTACAATTATAGAGTTTAAGGATGCTACATTCTTTGAGGATATTTTCCCCATGAGAGATATGCAAAGCACTTCTAGACTGGAATATGATGAGACTCCTGAACCTGCCATTCCGATGGAATACTATGAACACAAAAGTGATGAAAGTTCCACGGAGGATGACGAGGAAGCTCCTGTTAGGAGCAAGAGACAAAGGACTGCAAAGTCTTTTGGTGATGATTTCCTCGTGTACCTCGTGGATGATGACACTCCCAGTTCCATTTCAGAAGCCTATGCATCTCCGGATGCTGACTACTGGAAGGATGCGGTCCGTAGCGAGATGGATTCCATCATGTCTAACAGAACATGGGAGATCACTGATCTTCCTTATGGTTGCCAACCATTGGGATGTAAGTGGGTGTTCAAGAGGAAGCTTAGGACGATGGTATTGTTGAGAAGTACAAGGCTAGGCTTGTGGCCAAGGGTTATACCCAAAAAGAAGAAGAGGATTTCTTCTATACTTACTCACCTGTGGCTAGACTGATAACCATTCGAGTGTTACTCGCATTGGCTGCCTTGCATGGTCTTCTCGTGCATCAGATGGACGTTAAGACGGCTTTCCTTAACAGGGAGCTAGACGAGAAAATTTACATGCAACAGCCAGATGACTTTGTAGTAAATGGTCAGGAAAGAAAGGTGTGCAAGCTAGTGAAATCTTTGTATGGCCTGAAACAAGCGCCTAAGCAATGGCATGAGAAGTTTAAAACAACTTTGACATCTGCTGGCTTTGTTATTAACGAGGCTGACAAATGTGTATACTATCGCTATGGTGGGGGCGAAGGAGTAATACTGTGTCTGTATGTCGATGACATACTGATATTTGGGACCCACCTCAAAGTCATTGAGGAGGTCAAGGCTTTTCTATCTCATAACTTTGAGATGAAAGACCTGGGCATGACTGATGTTATCTTGAACATCAAGCTACTGCGAGATACTGAGGGTGGAATTACACTTTTGCAATCCCACTATGTTGAGAAGATTTTGAGCCGTTTTGAATATTCGGACTGCAAACCTTCTACAACACCATATGATCCTAGCGTGCGGATTCGAAAGTTCAAAGGCACGGCTGTAGATCAATTGAGATATTCTCAAGTGGTTGGTTCACTCATGTACCTAGCTTGTGCTACTCGTCTTGACATCTCATTTGTTGTGTGCAAACTGAGCTGGTTTGTTTCCAATCTGGGAGATTTGTATTGGCATGCTGTTGAGCGAGTGATGCGCTATTTGCAAAGCACTGTGAACTACGGGATTCACTATTCTGGGTACCCGACGGTACTTGAGGGGTATAGTGATTCTAATTGGATATCTGATGCTGATGAGATCAAAGCCACAAGTGGGTATGTCTTCACACTTGGTGGTGGTGTTGTTTCCTGGAAGTCTTGCAAGCATACGATCCTAACGAGATCGATTATGGAAGCAGAGCTCACAGCATTAGACACATCATGCGTCGAAGCAGAATGGCTTCGAGAGCTTTTGATGGATTTGCCGGTGGTTGATAAACCAGTCCCGGCTGTCCTTATGAACTGTGACAATCAAACGGTGATTGCCAAGGCTAAGAGTTCAAAGGACAACATGAAATCCACAAAGCACATAAGAAGAGGATTAAAATCTGTCAGAAAATCAAGAAACTCCGGAGTGATAGCGTTGGATTATATCCAGACGGCTAAGAATCTGGCAGACCTTTTACGAAAGGGCTATCACGGATTGTTATAGAAAATGCATCGAGGGAGATGGGTATGAGACCCACGTAAGTTTCCAGGGGGGTAACCCAACCTATGTGATCGGAGATCCCGAAAATTAGGACCTGGGAAAACAATCCAGCGGTCAACTGAGGAGAGTATCCTTAATTAACCCACTCCGTTGGAGATGCATAATACTCTCAATTCTGTAAGGCAGGCTGACTTTTGTCTTAATGTGTTCCAAAGCTTATGTAAGCAAGATGCTAACCTACAGAGCATTCTTTGGAGGAACACACCTATGTGAACCCGACTGCTGGTCACAGTCTATGAGATTGGGTGATCTCTAGGAAGCTCATGAGAAGGTACGGAGTATGACTAATAAGCTCCACCCGTGGGGTTTAGCCTTCGGCAGCCACGTATCAGCTGACAATGGGCGAAACTTCTACACGCCAAACTGACAATTCAAGGCATAGTCCATTGTTCAATTGTGAAGAAGTCTAGTCCCATTGCTCTAGGTGGAAGTTCAACTTAACAGTCTCCACTGAAAATTCTGGTATATCAAACATTGTTTGGAAAAGTTGACAAACTTATGTGCCTCGAGATCTGGTGGGGGATTGTTGGATTATGGATGGGCTTAGGCCCATATAAGACAATAATCCCTGGTTAATCTCTAAGGCCCATTAATGTGTACGGCAAGTGGTGGGAAGTGTGGGAAGATTAGTACCATACTGCTACAGTAAGAAGAGTGAGACCTCTTTATAAGGGCTGCTCCACCACTTGCTATTGGGAGCTTGGGAATAGGAGTTGTACACGCGCGCTCCTCCTCCTCCGCCGCCGCCCGCCTCGCCTCGCCTCGTCATGACGCGCGCGCCCCTCGGGTTGCGGGAATGAGGCTAGCCGAAACTTATTTTTGCCAGTCAGGAATGATTAATTAATCACAGATTAATTAACAAGTCGCCTACGAAAGTGCCCCTGTCCGAGACGTTGGACCGTGGGCTGTTTGCGGACTCGGTCGTGGGCCTGAGCCCATGCCCATCAACCTGACGGCCTATATAAGAAGGCGCTGGCTAGTGCAGTGAACTCTAACTCAGTTCACTCACTCCCTCTCGTACAACCCTAGCCGTCATCTACTGTTCCTCTCATTGTGCTGCTTCCGGCGATCCCATCCCGACGACCGCGTGCACGGTTGGTCGGGAGAGCAGGTGCCTCCGGAACCCTGTCGTTCGAGATCCTGCCCGGGAGAACGGGAATAAGGTTTTTGGGGAGCGTCTCGACGCGACTGCTCCCGATCCGTTCCCGTCTCCGTCCGCCTCTGCTTCCACTACTTCCCCTGCATCGACTCCATGGCTGACGACGAAGCCGCCAAGAAGAAGGCCCCGGCCGATGCCGAGGCTGCCGCCGCCGCGTTGGCCTGGCCAACCGGAGGGTATGACTCGTTCATCCCCTATTTGCTCGTACATGTGCTGGCCTGTTCATAGATGTTTCGGTTCTATGTACTGTACGTGCTCACATGCTTAGGTTTCGGTATGAGATGCATACCGTATTTGCCATGCTTATCATTAACTCGTGGATTAGATTAGTTGAAAAAGTGCTAATATTTCCAACACATTTCACGCCTACAAAAATGGAACAGTAGTACAAAAGGAGATGTCAGATGATTGATTATGCTTACACCAATGTTATCAAATAAATATAAATATAATGGTGAAAATCACAAGTGCAAAGGGGTATCTGGACATAAAAGCTACTGATCAGTAGCTAAATCTGCATTAACTTTAGTCCAGTTAGGACAATTCACTAGCATAATATCAAGGGAAACACTTCCTATCAGTAGGCTGATAGGAAACATTTCTCAGACGCGTCCAAAACCGTTGATTCTCTTTTAATCCCACGGACTATATCTCTACCAATTTCATCTATCCTACCCGCACGTAAATCTCGCGAGCTGACTTGCCGTCCGAGTAAATCTCGCTAACCGACCCGCCTACTCCCACCTCATCTCATTATCATTCCCACCCGCGCAAGGGTGCTCATGCCGAAGCTCGCCGAGCTCGGCTACCTCCGCCGCCGGTGCCTAGCCTCGCCTCCGTCTGCTCTACAGGGGCAGCTGCGGCGTCCTGCGCCCATCTGCTTCGTCGCCCCGGCCGGTGCTTAACTGCTCCACGTCGCAGCTGCAGCGTCCCGCCCTCATCTCCGTCGCCCCTGCCGGATATCAGCTGCTCCCCATCGCCGCCCCGGTCCCCCGCGAGAATCCTGGCCCGCCACCATCACTCCCAGTGTACTCGTAAGCCGTTTCGGCTCGGCAAAGAATCTGCACGCGCATCCCATCCGTCAGCAGCGGCGACAAGGAAGCCGAGGGGAAGGTAGCACAATCATCTCGTTGGCGTGTTGGCCTCTTCTCCAACGCTGCTGCGTCCATGGTGCTCCGAATCGATACTCTCCACCCATGCTGCTCCTACTAGACTCGATGCGCTCCTCCTCGGAGATGCCCTTGTTCAAGTCGATCGGCATCATCTGTGATGCTTCCTACCATCAACTCACCCCGTTCGTGCACCTGAATGGGAAAGTTGTGCTTCATTGTTACAGATCTAATGCTTCCTGGTCTGTGTATGAAGTTTCCTACTGCCTATGCATGTGTTTCATTTGATTGAATACCTCATATATTCTTCAGTGTCATATCTGGCATGTTTCCAAACTTACCTACAGTATGCTTCCAAGTATCTAAATGTTTGCTTTGTTTTTACGCAGCCATGGCAATGCTTCAATACTACTTTGTTTATGCCTCAACAATTATTAACCTATGCTTCGTATGGCTCACTAGCAAATAAAATGCATCAGTGTTTTTGGTACTGCATTTTCATGCTTCAACCATAATAAATTTATGCGTTGAAATACAACCCCTCATGTTTCATTGCAGAAAATGGATCACGACAGTGGTTGGAGAAAAACGCGACCATGAATTGAATGTTTATCATATGATAGGAACATTTCAAAAAAAAACATATGATGTGAATAAGAATGGAATGAAAGGAAGCAGCATGCGTACATGGAAACATACATGATATAGAAAGTTTCTGAATATCGGAAGCATATATTTGGAAATAACTTGGTTAAAAGAAATTCATAATTATAACGGAAGCATGCTTCTGTTAAATTGAAGCAAACTTTGGTACCGTCAGATTAACGACGAGTAACACTGGAAGCAAAATATGCTTCATGACAAAAAGATTGGCAATCGAAACATATTTTTGTTTAACTAAAAGCAAGATAAATTGTTAAATTCTCTCGCAAAAAAGAAGATAAATTCTTAAATTTGACATGAATTTTAGTTGGGTCGAAGCAAATTTAATATGTAGTGGAAGCACACACAAAAATTGAATCCTAGTGGAAGCAAATTTTAGTTGTACCAGAAATCTTCCTTGAGTAAGATACAAGAGAAATAAAATAGAAAATAGAAAATTAATAAACTTGCAGTTTTATTGCTGCTGGATTTGGAGTGGGGTTTGTTTTACAAGAAAATTACATGGAAACTAATGTGGACCTACGTTCCAATTGATCCAGCGTGATTTTTGGTGTAGGCAGTTACCAAGTTACAAGGAAGCATTAAACTAACGATCCATCCCAGAAACCACGCGAGGCCAAAGCACAACCGGATCGGACGTCCCTCTTTATTCTGATCGTAGGGTCTATGACTAGTCTGATGGATGCAAATCATCAGTAGTCTGATGCCTAGTGATGCCCGTAATTACCTTGTTTCTTCCAGCATAATCATTTAGCATGCTCTGGCAGAAGTACTAGCAGACTACGTGGTCTCTCTAATAAGACAGATTTCAGGAAATTATCTTTGCACAAGTTCTTGAGAGCACCTATCTAGTAATATTTGTGCCAACAATAGCACATCTTCCAGAGAGTACCAAGAAAAAAACTTGCACATGATAACAGCACTAGCATAACGCCCCTGCGTTGCTACGGAACCATAGAACTGATTAAGTTGTATTGAATCAGTAGTATATAACAATCAATGCACGTGTAACACTGCGGAGAAGAAACTCAACCAAGCAGCTAACACATACACTTGCGCAAGTGCCACATCGATGGGAGCACCCTTACAAGATATGATTTATTTTTAAAAAAATTGGAAGGGTCTGGTGTGTTCTAGATTGATGAAAGAGATTGAGGTGGAGTGAGGGAGTGAACTCACCACCACCACGACCAACTCCAATTTATAAGGCAGCAAGTAATTTTCAGGCACTAATTGACAATATATTAGACAAAAAACTGCATACAAATCTGTAAAATTCCTCTGACATTGAAGTGGATAAACAGCTGATTGGTACCACAGGAGTAATCTCATCGAGTTGTTTGCGAATTGGACGATTACAACTGATAGAGTTAATCAAGGCCACCACACAATAGTATGTTAGCAGAGGATTAATTGGTGAGCAAAATTTACCCAATGACGGAACTTTTTCTTGACCTTCCAAAGGAGCCATCAGCGCTTCATTTGTTCCTTTTCAGAATAAAATAGCCCTTTGTTCCTACAGGGGCACAATGAGCACATATTAGCTTGCCCAGTAAATAAGATGGTACTCCCTCGGTTTTTATTTAGTCCGCGTATTAGCTTTGGTCAAAGTCAAGCTTTGTAAACTTTGACAAAGTTTATAAACAAAAATATTAACATATACAATAACAAATCAATACCATTAGATTCATTATTGAATGTACTTTCACATCATATAGATTTGTTATGGTAAATGTTTATACTTTTTTCTATAAACTTGGTTAAACTTTACGAAGTTTGACTTCAGTCAAAGCTAATATACAGAGTAAATAAAAATAGAGGGAGTATAAGAACAATTATGATGACGGGAGAACAACGTGGGGGGAAACAAAGTAAGGAACATACGTACCAAACACTGCGAAGGAGACAGGTAATGATATGGTGGATCCGGGTTTTAGCCTCTGAGGGCGCATTTGTCGACCGGTTGAGACCAAGTGCCGCTCCTGAGGTGGTACTGAGCAAATTCGCGAGACCCTCTGTAGACGATCGAGTCGGCCATGATGGTAGGCAACGCCTTAGAGGAGACACAGAAAGCTCTTTCATCGATGAAGAGGGCATGATCTCCAATGCTCGTTACTGGGATAAACCTTTCCAACATAATGTCCGCAAGTTTGTATACTAAGGCTGTGTTTGATAGTAAAGTATTAAAAAAAACAAAGTATTGAAAACTGCAACATTTTAGCATGTAGGTGTAAGATACCACAGTTTTGACATACCATGATATTTTGAAGTATTTAGAATACTTTGAGTTGTTTGGTAGTGTTGTATATATCAATGCACTAGCTAGCCGTTTTCTACTTGCTGTCTTGCTTACCCTGTTACCCAAACCCAACGGCCATGCAAAAAGGCCACCCATATGCACAAAGTCCACAGCCAAACTGTCAACGACCATGCCCAAAGCTCGTCCTGCAGCTTACAAAGATGAGAAACACCATGCACTGCGCTAGTCACCGGTTCCTTCCTCTCAGTTACGGCGAGATAACTCGGACGTGCCGTCGGCTGGCCGGCACCGTAGCAGACGCACGAAGAGAAGTAGGAGCGGCGGTGATGCAATCTTCATGAGGCGGCAGGAGGTTTCTTCCTCAGCAAGCAAGGCCTGCTAGGAGTAAATTGCTGAAAGCCACCACATTTGTGGCAAGGATACTGCAAAACCACCGCTTTTGCCAAAAATTTCAAAAAACAACCACTTCCGCGGCAAGTGAGTAACAAGAAGCACTAAACGTGCTGTGAGCCGCGACTAACTGAAAATCTGACGTATCGGGCCCACTTGTCGGAGCCACGTGGCAAGGGGCAAACGGCATAGCCGAAACGGCCGTTAGGACCGCTCGTTAAGCCCAGCGCGCCGCCCCTGGTGCTCTCATTCCCCTCCCTCTCTTCTCTGTTGCGCGCGAAACCATGGCGACGACTCCCTCCGGCGATGTCCAGGGTGGTGACGACGGCGGCTCCAGATCCGGACGGAGTCGCGGGCGGGACCTGCTTGGGGTCCACTACGAGTCGTCCTCCTCAGAGGACAGCCCGCTTTCGCCGTGGCGCGGGCAGAGGGCGGGTGCGGCGGCTGCGGGGGCGGCAGCGGCGCCTGCTGCTCCATTTGGGTTCGGATCCATTCAAGCTGAAGGCGCCGTAGACCAACCCGACGAGGATGAGCCGCCATCTCCTTGCCGTGTAGGCAAGGCTTCCGCTGCGGCGCGGTCGCCGTCGGCTGCAGCAGCTGCAGCAGTCGTCCCTACTAACGCCGGCGACGACACGTACGGCCTCTCTCTCCTTCTGCTTTTGTTTTATTGTTTGATTTTCGTTGTGAATGTACTTGAGGTTTAGGTCGATCTAGGGTTTTCTATTGCCTCTGAATTTAGTGGTGATTAGGGTTTGTGTACAGATTAGAACCTACAAATTTTTTGTTCTACAAATTTTGTGTATATTTACATTGTTAGGATTACAGTGTACTTGTGTTCTACAAATTTATGTATTTACATTGTACCATGTGTTCTTCAAATTTATGTTATAGTAACTTGGCACTTTTTAATTGGTATTGTAGGTTGAGCTATGAGCAGTGGGACATACATATTAATTTTGAAGGGATTAAATACCTCAGGACAAAGTTCTTTAAGAAAGACATAAGATATTACAATCTTATGTATGTGCTGCTTGACAATGGCTACAGTTTTTCAGACTGCCTGTATTACATGAGCTGTGATGGAATAGGATTGGATGGTTTTAAACTGCTTGACAGTCAGATTAAGGTGGATGAAATGTTGAGGCAATACCAGGACAGCAGGAGGATCACATTGTCAGTTACTAAGGGCAAGAGGCAGCAGGCAATTGTTCTGTCTCCAGCAAAGAAGGGAAAGAGAAAGGCAGCAGAACCAGTAGAGATATCTGATGAAGAATACAGCAGTGATCCTGATATAGTGTTTGCAGTCAGTGAAGATGGTGTGGCCCCATAAGGAATTTGGTGATTATGTTGGTTCAAGTTCAGGCACAGGCACAGATGAGTTTTTGCTCCTGGGCACACAGCAAAGTGTAAATTACAAGCCCATCCAAACTATGCCACCTCCCCAGACAGAAGCTTATGATCAATACCATAACTCTCAGATAGAAGACAGTGCCAATTATGCAGACATGGATCTGGATTCAGAAAGTGAGGAGGATAGCTCTAGTGAAGATAGTGCAGATCTGCAGTCAACTGTAGCAGATATGAAGAAGGCAGCACTGCACTTTGAGGGTGACACAGAACCAGAGGACATTTATGATGTTCCTGAGGAGCAGGAAGAGGAAGAGCACACTGAACAAGCTGCAAAGGAAGCTCAAGAAGAACATTTCAATGAAGATGGAGTAGTGCAGCAGCCTGTGCTTAAGATTGGAAAGAGAGTAGGGCCAACAACAAGATCACACTCATCAGCCACTGATCCAATTGAGCCAGACTGGTTTCCCTCAGATTATGAGGATGAAAATCTTGGTTTTTTGGACTCAGAGGATGATGATGGCAATGAGCCTATGTCTTTTATTATTCCCTCAGGAAGGAAAACAAGAGCAGAGAAGACAAAGCCAAGAAAATGGTATGATGAAAGTAGACTCAATCCAGAGCAACAATTTTCTTTGAAGCTATGTTTCAAAGATGTGTACCAATTTAGGAGTGCTCTACTTAACTTTCACATCAAGCAGCTGAGGTCTTTCAGATATCACAGGAACTACAAAGACAGGGTCATTGCTTGGTGTGACCATAAGGACAAAGGATGTCCTTTTTATATTGTTGCTTCTCAGATCAAGAATGAGCAAACATTTTGTATAAAGAAGTTTAGAGCAGAACATACTTGTCCAACTAGTGACAAACATAGTAAAGTGAGCTCAAAGTGGCTAGAAAACACTATCTTAGAGACAATTAGATCAGACCCAAACACAACTGTGCCAGCATTGGTAGACAAGGCAAAGAGGAAATTTGGAATTGAAGTTCCAAAGATGATGGCATGGAGAGCTAAAAAGGCAGCAAAGGAAATTGTCCTAGGAGATCATAAGAAGCAGTACCATAGGTTGTCTGATTACATTGAAACTGTTAAATTATGCAATCCAGGATCTAGATGCATTGTCACAACTGTCACTCCAAAAAGCACAAATGAAAACCCACATCCAGGTCCAAGATTCCATGGTCTTTTCTTTTGTCTCAATGCACCTAGGGAGGGTTTTCTAAATGGATGTAGGCCTTTCATTGGTTTGGATGGATGCTTCATTAAGCTTACAACTGGAGCACAAATCCTAGCAGCTACTGGTAGGGATGCCAACAACAACATGTATCCCATTGCTTTTGGAATTGTAGGAGTGGAGGACACACCAAGTTGGAGCTGGTTTCTCACCCAACTTAAGTATGCTCTGGGAGGCACAGAAGAGGGAAAGTTTGGCAAATACACCATCATGTCAGATAGGCAGAAGGTCAGTGATCTCTGTTCTCTTTGTCCTGTTTCTTCATTTGTTTCAACTTAAGTATGAAAGAGCTGTTTATTTCTGATTGTTTATTAGTGTTGTCTTCTTAGTTTGAAACCTAGTTACTTTCTTTTTTGTTGATTTGCAAAGTAGTAACATTTAGATGTTTGTGAAATCAGGGCCTGCTTAATGCTGTCAATGCTGTATTTCCAAATTGCCCACAAAGATTCTGTTTAAGGCACATTTATGCAAATTTTCAAAGAGCCGGATTTAGAGGTGAAGATCTGAAAAAATGCATGGACAGTGCTAGTTATTCCTACACAAAGCATGGTTTTGATGTAGCCATGTCCAATTTGAAGAATGAGTGTGAGGATGCCTGGAGGTGGTTATCTGGTATTCCAGTACACACATGGGCTAGGCATGAAATGGACACAAACTGCAAAACAGACCTGGTGGTTAATAACATAAGTGAGGTCTTCAACAAATATATCTTGGATGTTAGAAACAAACCAATTGTGACAATGATTAATGGAATCAAAGACAAGTTGCTAGTCAGGTTTGATGGAAAAAGAGAAAGTGCAGCAACTTGCAGATGGGAAATAGCTCCAACATATGCAGAGAAGCTGGAGATGAGCAAGAAATTTCAAAGAGATTGCAAAGCAATTAGGGCAGGGCCTAACCTGTGGCAAGTAAGCAGTGGGCCAAAGACCTATGCTGTGAACCTTGAGGAGCACACTTGTGGATGCAGGAAGTGGGACATGTCAGGGTTGCCATGCAACCATGGTTGCAGTGCAATTTACAAGGCCAAGCTGCAACCTGAGGATTTTGTAAGTCCTTTCTTGAAGAAAGCAATGTATTTGGAGACATACAAACCTATAGTGTATCCAGTTCCTGGAGAAGATGCTTGGGTCAAGTCAGGAAAACCCGATATTGAGCCTCCTGTATTCCACAAAGAGGACCAGAGTGGAAGAAAAGAAGAAAAGAGGAAGAAGGGAAGGTTTGAAGTGCCTAAACCAAAAGATACCTCTAGGATGGCTACAATCAGATGTGGCAACTGTAGGTTAATGGGCCACAGGTTTACTAATTGTGGACAACCTTTGAGGCCTAATCTCCAGTTGAGGAAGAATAGAAACATGGTACATATTTTGTCATCATTGTATCTGATTTTGCCTATGTAAATTTTAATGTTTCATTGTTTTTAAAAACTGCAGGAAAAGAGAAGGCAAAAGGCAGAAGCCTACATTTCACCTGATGCTACTGCTGCTCCTAGGGCACCAACTGCTGCTCCTAGGGCAACTAGGGCTGCTTTCTCAGCACCAAGGCCAGCACCTAGGCCTCCAGGTGGAGAAGGGATTTCTTCTGCTGCTGGTACTTCTACATCTACATCTACTGCTGCTGCTGCTAAAAAACTGAGATCAGTGAGAGGTGGAAGAGTTGGTGGAGCATCAAATGCTGCAACAGGTGCAAGGAAGAAACCTCAGAAATATGGAAGACTGAAGAGCTACTTCACAGCAAGTGGAAATGTGTGATCTTTGATGTCTGGCAGTGGTTGAAACTTTTGGGGCTGGAACCCATGTATCTGTCCTGAGAACCATGCATGTGTGATGATTTGAGTCCTTTGAACCTGTGTTTGAACTTGAGTCATGTGAACCTGTGTTTGAATTTGAGTCCTGTGAACCTATGTGGTATTTAAGTAATGTGAACCTATGTTATGTTGCCTCAGTGTTGTCATTTGTGATCAAGCCTTCATGCTGTCATGGTTATTTTGAATTAAGACATTTGGGTACAAAATAGGAGTTATGTTGATCTAGCAGAATTATTGTTTGTTTTGGGTCAAGCCTCAATGCTGTTAATCTAGCAGAATTATTGTCTATTTTGGGTCATTTGGGTACAAAACTACCTACCCTAGAATAGGGCTCATAGACCCCTCAACGACAACCAAAACTAACCTACCCTAAAATAGGGGTCATCAACACCTCGACGACAACCAAAACTACCCTACCCTAAAATAGGGGTCATCGACCCCTCGACGACAACCAAAACTACCCTACCCTAAACTAGGGGTCATCGACCCCTCGACGACAACCAAAACTACCCTACCCTAAAGTAGGAGTCATCGACACCTCGACGACAACCAAAACTACCTAACCTAAAGTAGGTCTCATAGACCCCTCGACGACAACCAAAACTACCCTACCCTAAAGTAGGAGTCATCGACACCTCGACGACAACCAAAACTACCTAACCTAAATTAGGTCTCATAGACCCCTCGACGACAACCAAAACTACCCTACCCAAAAGTAGGTCTCATCGACCCCTCGACGACAACCAAAACTACCCTACCCTAGAATAGGGGTCATCGACCCCTCGAAAACAACCAAAACTACCTACTCCCTAAACAAAAAAATTACCAGCTGAAATTATATTCAACACAAATGTGGCAGAAATAAGGCAAATTAATAGATAAAGAGGAATACATCAAACAATAGTAAGGAACATTAATAGCATTATCCAGCAACACAATTTAATCCAGCTCAAATTCAGTACAAATGTCTTGAACTTTTAGTGCCACAAATAGCAGATACAACTACAACAACATTCAATCATTCATCAACTATCTCTTTGATCTTCCTGATCTTCCCCTTGGTGGCCTCCTTCTCTTTGAACAGATCACCTATAGTGTACTCCAGGTGCCTTTTCTCTTGCTTCCACTTCTCCTTCTCCTCCAACAACATGGCCCTCTCCTGCTTGATCTTGTCCATCTCCTGCACAAGCTTCACCTTCTCTTCCTTCTCTTGGTCTCTCTCTTTCTCTACTTTGGCCCTTAGCACTTGATGAATGTTAGTGTCTGATTTGTCAGCCAAGTTCTTTTTCTCAATCTGTTCCTTCAGGTCACTAATAACTAACCTTGCATTGCCTAACTGGGTAATTGCATCCTCCTTGTCAGCCACCATTTTTGCAAAGTCAACTTTAAAAAACCTCAGGTCATTTTCCATCTTCCTCTTCTTTTCCACTACCTTTACTACTTCTTCAGCATTAAGTACATTATGTCTCAACCTATTGGTCAACTCCTCCTCATACATAGTCCAGATGCTATTTAAAGCTTGCTTCAATTGGAATGGCCACTCGGGGTCAATCCAGTCCACAAAGTTGCACTTGGGTCCATCCTATGAATGTGTGAAGAAAGGAAATAAAATTAAATCAATTTCTAAAAACATTACTGATACAAATATAAAACAACAATCCATTAATTAGTCTTGTTTCTACTACTGCATTGCCTACTACTAGATAGCTAATATAGAGCTAAAATGATTTTAAAAAAGAAATATGGCCAGGGCCTTATACTTTTATATCAAAACTAATGGCCACAACATAAAAAAAATTGGAAACTATTCCACTCCACTACCTACGCACTACCTACTCATGCAATTTGTACTACTGTTATATAAAGATTTATGGCCACAGCTTTATACTTTAAACAGCCTAATTTCAGACTTATTCTATCAGTCAGCTGAGGAGTAATGAATTCACATGTTTCACAAAATCACTAAAACACTTTAAGAACTAATTGAACTGGTCAAAAAATCACCTTTTTCCCACACCCCAGGAACCTCCTGCCGCTATTAGTGGATTCAAAGGCCACCAACTTCTCACAGGGGGCTCGATGCTCACAACGTGCAGGATGATTCAGAGCAATGCCTCTCCATTCCGTGCACTCCATGGTGGCAGGTACCTAAGCATAGGGAAAATGAATTCAATTGCTATCGGGAAGAAATTCCCCTTTCTCCCTAACCCTAACCCTAGATGCACATGAGCAGAATCTTACCTTGCTCACATCGTCAGAGGACGAGGATGAGTCGGAACAATCAGACCAAGAAACCATGTCTCCCCTCCCGTCGGCGGTGCGAAGCTGCTCGTGACGACGGATGGCGGCGGCGGCGGCGGCGGTGGCGGGAGGTGCGGCGCGAGAAGGGAACGAGCAGAGCAGAGAAGAGAGCGGTTGGGGAGTAATGCCCTAGCGCTTAACGAGCGGTCCTAACGGCCGTTTCGGCTATGCCGTTTGCCCCTTGCCACGTGGCTCCGACAGGTGGGCCCGATACGTCAGATTTTCAGTTAGTCGCGGCTCACAGCACGTTTAGTGCTTCTTGTTACTCACTTGCCGCGGAAGTGGTTGTTTTTTGAAATTTTTGGCAAAAGCGGTGGTTTTGCAGTATCCTTGTCACAAATGTGGTGGCTTTCAGCAATTTACTCGCCTGCTAGCTTCATGCCACGGGCCTCCTTGAGAAGGGAACAGATGATTAAGCGTACTAGCCGTTGGTCGTCTCTTTGTCTGTCCACGGCAACCTGAGGGAGAGACGATCTCCAGTGACGAGAGAGCGGCGGCGGCCTGGGAACGAACGAGGAGGAAGAAACGTATTCGTTTTTTCGCCAGCTCTGTTTTAAAAAAAGAGGTCCAGGGTTCTTTTTATTAGGCAGAGAAAATGCTGCATTTTGAGGAATACTGTAGTATTAATACTACAGTTTTTTGTGGAGGCGAAACAGCTCAAATTAATTAAAACCAAAGTATTTAGAAAAACTGTAGTATTCACAAAATACTTAGAAAATGCAGAGCTATCAAACGGGGCCTAAAATGTGAGAAAAAGAACGGTCGGTATGGCCAACAGATCTCCGAGTCACATTCTACCAGAAAGATAGGGTAGGAGATAATATCTGCTGGGCATGTGGCGATTAACTTGGGCAATGGCGGCTGCCGAGAACCCAATTCCCCTGCCTCATCCTGCAGGGGTGGAGGATCTATCTGGAGAACCTGCGTTGCACCTGTTAGCGTGCGATTACACACCAAATATAGCTTGCCACGGAACGAGAAGGGCTCAATGCAGGGTGGAACTACCCAGCTTGCCATGGTCCACCGCCGATCCTGGGAGGTGGCAAAGGCCAATTGTGATAAACCGTGAAACAAGAGCATGACGGTGCAAATTCCAGAGTTGAAGGAGACAGCAGCACGTATGCCGTATCTGATGTAGTACCAGATATCCTGCTCAGACAGTGTGTCAAGATTCCTCTCCAGCTGCGTGTGCAGGGTGGAGAGCGGTGGGAGCTCGGCGATGTCGCCGGTGAAAGGGTGGAGGAGACGGACGGCGGTGTCTTCGTTCCTCTGGAGGAGGAGGAGGCCGTCGACCGAGTCGAGAGCGCAGTGGTTCTTGAACAGCGGGATCTTGGCGCGGACGAAGGTCCCCGTGTCGAGGTTCAGGAAGCGGACGCGCCCGCCGAGCTTGTTGTGGCCGGGGTGGATGCCGTGGCCCTCCGGCAGCATCATCCAGCGGCGCGGGTGGAAGCACGGGTCGCCGACGCCGCGGCTCCGCGGGCAGACGGTGTCGGATCGCCAGCTTGTGCAGACGGCGCGGAGACGGACGTAGTCCATCACGTCGCCGGCCAGAACGCGCCATGATACCAGGCGAAGCAGGTCCCCGGGCAGCGACGGCCAGAGGGGCGAGGATGCGCCCGTGCTGGCACCCGGAGTTGCCGCCGCGGAGCGGCGGCGGCGTTTCCTTGCAGTCGGCGTTTCATGAAACCTTGATGGCATCCTGCGTCTTTGCGTCCTCAAGTTCTCACATTCTATTAAATTAAAGAGATCTGATTGACAAATTAAGGGATCCTTAAATTTTAGATCTGATTGACAAATCAAGAGATCCACAATTTTTTTTGATAATCCACAGATTAATATACTGGATGTTACACCAGTCAGTCCGTAGGGAGGTTTCTGTAGGTTGCTGTCAGTAAGTATAGGATTTTGTTTTCTGTATTATTTCAGTCATTTTGGCAATGTGATTTCAGTGGAAAACGACAAAGGTGTGAAATAAAAAAACACAACAAAACATGTTTCGTTTGCATAAAGCTAGTCTTTTATCAAAAACAGATGTGCATGTGCAGTGCTTTTTTTAACTAAAACCACGACACTTATTTTGAACAGTGCTTTTTTTTAACTAAAACCACGACACTTATTTTGAACAAGGAGTAGCATATAGGAGTATGTGGTGCATCTGAATTTGGCATTACGAGTCTTTCGGATAAATGCTAAGGATACAAAGGGTGAGTGACAATCAGCAAGCCAGCCTCGCATCATTCCCGACAAAAAATAGCATATCCTTCAATGTTTTACGTCTCCCCTTGTGCCGGGGAGCTAAGTTACTCTAATAAAATCAAGTTCACCAAAATAGCATCCCATGTTTTACACCTCAAAGTTTCTCTCCCCTCGCGCCCAAGATTCAAGCCTCTCTAATAATGAAATTATTGAGTTACAAAAAGCACAGCACTCGCTGGCGCAGGACGTGCAAGGTTACAGCAAGGGGCCTCATCCAAAAACTGCCTGTCCTGTCCTTAGCCAAGACTTGGGCTGGTGAGGAGATCAGCTCAGCATCACCGATTATGGCTGGAGAAAGTCGGAATCGAAGTCGCATCAACCGAAGAGCCTGAGTAGACGAAACATACTCTGTATGATAACTTGGTTGCATGATAAAGCAGCTATCACACGGAGCGCGGTACAAGTCCTTACCACCACATTTTCTAGAACTGGTTCCTACACGGCACAGCTGCCCAACCGCACGATTTCTAGCTGTTGCTGCGGAGAAGGATTATGCAGCAAAAATTCAGATGCAAGAACTGGAAAGAACATCGTCAAACACGTGTGTTGGTGTGCAAGGTACTTACAGCTGGGCATCACTGGCGGTCCTTTTCGATTTGTGCTTTGACTTCTTTTCTTTCTTCTTGTGGCTGTAGAAGTTTTCAGATAGCAAGCATGAGTACATGAGGGTAACAATCATGGAGGGCATGCAGGCTTGTGGAGTTGAGAGAGCTTACTCATCATGAGAGCTTGAGCTTGGATCCAAACAATGCTTCAGCTTGCGATCAGCATGCCTCATTTCTTTCGTGCCAGGTAGTTGAAGCTGGCTAACCTGCATATATACATAAATAACAGAGGCAGCGCCAAAGATACTGATAAGGGCATCAATGTTTAAACACCCTCCTAAACAGTGGCATATGTTCAACCAAGAACCACCTTGGTTAATCCTTTTTTGTTGACACAAAGTGTTCATGCAGACCGGTGAAATGAAACACACAGTTAAAGAAGAATTATTGGTGGGAGTTTACATGATTGTGTTATAAACTGTATTTGTGCCAAGCCAGGTAAACATTCTTACCAGGTGATTGATTGAACTGATTATCTGAATAAATTGTTCGACTGGACAATCAAAGTGTTGCCTTGAAAAAACACTTTCCAAGTATCTGCGAACAATCAATGAATTTAGCAAGATCAACAATGAGTAAATGTAAGATAAAATATTGCATCATGAAACGCAGAGTTCTGACAAATTAAGGTCATAATAAACAAAGATAAGTTTACGACCTTTCAAAATCGAGGACACTGAGTGCAGCGTTGGACTTGTACAGAGCAGCCAAAGCCAACTGTAAAAAAATGGAACACACTATCCAATCAGATCGCATAAGAAATTGGTTCACACTCTGGGGTTTGAATACCCTAAGCTTGACACTGAGGATTAAGCTTTCTTAATCGATGCACATTAACCAAGAAAATTATGAAAATGACAGTGATGTACTGGAGTAGCACACTAACTGAAGATTAACCATAGTATTTATAGTTTAAGACTACCTGTCCAGGAGTATAGAGAAGAGGTGCATCAGTCAACATCATTGTGTCAACCTCAGAATTCGCAGTTTGATGCAAATCCTACAATACAAACATCTGATGCATAAGCAGGGCAGTCATAAAGCTTGTATGTTTTGTTATTCATATTACCTTTCTTTCCTTCCATGTAAGAAATAAGGTGAAAGGGCTTCTTTTACATTAAACTGGTTTTTATAAATTTGGCAATGGATGCTTTAGTTATTGTTTGAGAAAGTCACACAAATTAGTTTACAATATTTATTTGCCTTATTTGCTTATGTGGCGAATTGGTGTATGATGTGTCTTTCTATCTAGTAGAAAGAAGAAATGTTCAGCACTAGTCATAGTGTGACATAGTAAAAACGATTAGACTTGATGGTTCATGTTTTCTCTATCCTTCTGTTGATGCAATTCCAAAAGCAAATGTGGCACCAACTCAATTTTCACAACTAACATTCATGCATTATCTATCAATGTTTTGACGGTCACCTTGCAAACCCAAGGTTGTAGATAAAATAGGTCATTATTTTCCTTATTCTGATATCACAGTATCTAAACTAATGCTTAACTCAGAAGTTTATGCTAAGATCTTGGTATTATCAATTAGTAAAAACCCCAGTATTCACAGTTTACCTTCATGTACAAGTTTAGGGTTAACCAAACCAGACTTCTATCATAAACTCACATTATTTTCTCAATGATTAGGACATAGAATTTGTGACTGCATTCATAAGATACTATGGTTATGTAAGTGATTGTCGAGAAACATCGAGTGCAATATAGAACATAATTTACGTACACATGTCAGAAAAGGCTAACACAGTAAACATTTTACTAATGTGTTCTTGAACAGTGGCAAAAGGGTGAAAGGAATGTATGACCTTCAACCGTTGGTGTGCACCATTACCTGCCCTACAAAAATCCTTTGTAGAACAAAAAAAAGTATGTCATTAGCCAATGCAGCCATAGGATAAGCTAAAATACGATGGACTTATAATGCTGAATATAATGGAATGTTCACACAGAACTTACATCCATGTCATCAATAAATCCTTCGATAGAACGATATGGAGCATAAACGATCAAATCAAAATCTAAAGACTGCAAGAAAGCAAGAAATTTAGTGTCAGATTCTGTTTGCTTGGAGGTGCTATAAAACTTAAATATGGAAATGGCATACTTTCAGAACAATCATCTCATTATTTAGAATAATCTGGTGGTCCTGCTGAATCCCTTTGCCAAGTTCCTCAGCAGAAACGTGATTTTCTTCCACTTTGCAAGAAGCATATACACAAGTTAACCTGTCAAAACAAAATTGATTAACTTGGCCACTGGCAAATACTAACAGGGTCAGGAAATAATATTGATAGGAATATAAGACACTACGGATGCTCATACTTTTATCTTTGATTAGGATACACATATTCACTTTGCACAGAAGTATGAAGGGCCCCATTCGTTTGCCTAGTTTTCTAGCTACATTTGAGAGGGAAGTAAATCTTAGCTGAGTATTCATAGACCAGGATTTTATGTGTTCCTAACCACGAAATTATTCATGTTACCACCGCTGCTTACATAATATGCTTTGGGTGGTGCTCCATTACAGACCACTGTAGATAGAATCTCTTGAAATATATTATCGCTGTAGCCTGCAAAGCAACAACTGACTGTTAGCATTCGATCACTAAGCTAGCAAAGGCACGGTATCTTGGAAGAGGAATGCTTTACCTGAATTTTGTGGGGGAATTTGAACGCTCTGCACACTTCTTGAATCTTTTGCTCGTAAAATATCCGCATCACTTGCTCCTCTTCGCAGGATAGAGGCTTCACACTCGAGCTCCCAACAACTGAATCCAAAACAGTGGTTTAACACTATAATACATCTAAATGTGAGTAGTCGAACAAACTCTGCAAAAACTTACTATGAACATTTGCCAACAAGTAAACAAGCACAACTATGAAAGAACAAAACTTTTAAGTGAAATTAGCACATAGACATCGCTTCTGAAACTCATGGCTACTCATAGAAACATATGGGCAGCAGAAACCATCAAATGGCGTGTACCATGATCGGGCACAGGTTCTGGGTTCGATATCGAGCCGTCAACAGGGTCCACCTTCAATCGCGTCGTCCCATACTTCACAAAGAAAACGAAGGGAACACAAAATGAGCAGCCACACATAAGCTAAATATAAACAAGTGAAGGAATGCAATGGCGTCGGGAGAAGCCAACCCGCGCGAGGATCTCCGCGGAGCGCCGGTTCGCCGTCGTCCACTTATTCACCTGCAAAGCAGAATCGCCGGCATCAGCATACCGTTACCATGTGATGTCCAGAGCATGCTATAGGTTTAGCCGTCCCAAGCCAAAGCAAACCCTGCTGGTTACCAGGTACGGAAGAAGAAAGAATGGATCAGAGAGGGCTACCAGGTCCTGCGGCTGGAAGATCCACCGCTCCCGGTGCGTGGAGGTCTGGAAATCCGACATCTTGGCGCTCCTCCCTCCGCTCTCAGCAGACGAATCGAGTCCCCCCCCCCCCCCCCCTGCTGGTGAACACCGCGAGATGCCCACCCACCGCCTGATGGAAGCGGGTGTGGAGGGGATGCCGCAATACTATGGCGTCCTCCGGAGGACGCCGAGGAGGAGCGCGGCGACGGGCGGCAGCGGCGGTCCGGCCGTCAAGGGGTTTCGGGTGGCGCCGGTTGGGGAACAGAACCCCTCCCGGTCTGGTGTTATGGAGAGAGAAGAGCCCGAGTGGTGCGGGCCTGACCGGCCCGGACACGAAGAGCCCGGCCTGCTCGATTGGACCGGCCCAGTAGAGATTACCGGGACGGGATGGGCCTGGTCGTCTGGCCTTTTCACCACCATCCTCCACGCGTTTTGATCTCGTCGTCATATCCTTTCTTTTTACCTGCCCCAGCCGAACGCCGTTGAACCGGGCGACAAATCCCTCCCTGCCGCCGGCGAGTAATCTCCGCCGCCGCCGTCGCCGCCGCCGCCGCCGCAGCAGCAGAAGCGGCGCCGGCGGTCCGGGATGGGAGACGAGCGCGTGAAGGCGGAGGCGCTGCAGATCCTGGGCCTGTTCCAGGTGCTCCCCCGCCTCGTCGTCTTCGACCTCGACTACACCCTGTGGCCCTTCTACTGGTACGCCCCGCTCCTCGGCCCCGATTCCGCTGGGTTCGGCCGGTGATTTGACGCTTTTCATTCACCAGCGAGTGCCGGTCCAAGAGGGAGTCGCCCAGCCTGTACCGGCACGCCAAGGGCATCATCTGCGCGCTCAAGGAGAAGGGGGTCGACATGGCCATTGCGTCGCGCTCGCCCACCTCCGACATCGCCAGGGTCTTCATTGACAAGCTCGAGCTCCAGCCCATGTTCGTCGCACAGGTAAAGCTCGCCCGGCAGCTGGTTTTAGTACATCCTCGGCGCACCAGAATTCAGTCAGCTTGTTAGCAGTCAGCCTAGTGGTGTAAAAGTAGCTAAAATTGGGCATGTGCATGCGTGCAAAATGGTTCTTCGATGCACCAAGCATGGAGCACATTCGAAACGGATATTTACGAGTGAATGTTTTCCTTCCTTTGATTTGACCATGAAAGCCTTGAGCTGAATGGGAGCAGAATCGAGAATGGGCAGGCCCTTGAGAATGTAGGAAGCTGATCTTGTTATTTCATCTTAAGCTTAGTACACAATAAACATGTCTCATTATCACCGAAAGACTCACGGAATATAGATAGAAATTGTGTACAGATTTAAGGTTTGTTGATTGAGAAAGTTGACATGCCAATATGCCACCAGAATTTTGTTAACATCTTAACTTTAGACTTAGTACACAATAAACACCACATCTTATTAATCTAGTAGAAGAGCACTACATGGAATTATTCATGCTCTGTTCTGTACGAAGTCCTGGAAAAAACATCACTTCAAATATCTTTGATGCAGAGGCGGAGCGTCGGCGGGACAATCCCGGTCCTCTCCCCCCCCCCCCCCCCCCCCCCCTCCAAAAGAATCTGATGCAAAAAGATGCTCCTATTGCTAAACTCACTTTAAGTTACCTGGCGTGTGCTGCCGTTTAGCCCTCTCTTAGATTCTGTTCTGCCACTGCTCTGATGTGCGATCATCTATGACAATGCATGGTATACAACTCATAGATCCTAGTTAAGCATGTGCACATTTTTGTAACAAGAACTGGACGTATTGCTTACTCTTGGACTCTTGGTTTGTATGAAGGAAATATTCTCCAGCTGGACTCACAAGACGGAGCATTTCCAAAAGATCCACAGAAAAACTGGGGTTCCGTACAAGTCCATGCTGTTCTTTGATGATGAGGACAGGAATATTCAATCGGTAATGTCCTAATTCTTAGTGCAGTCATCTTTATCCACAAGTACTATCGAAAAATGTTGAACGTCTTAATACAGAATATTCGGTATGTGGTCTCCAGTGGAGTTTTATTCAACTTGCCAGGTTTTGCATTAAATTTGTGGTGCATATATATTGTTGGCTCTTAGTCTGTTGATTTAATATTTGCTACAATGTTCAAAGTTCTTCTTACGCTGTCTGTTTTCAGGGGCTACGTTATTGTGGTTTTGTCTTACCATTGCTCTTAGGCTCAGCTGTGGTTGCTGAACTGTGTTTTGTCGTGCTTATTTTATGATTTGCTTTGGAAAATTAGCCAGAAAAGTAAAGTGGGTCATACAAACACTAAAATAGGGAAGAGTGGGTAGGGCAAACAGGATTGTGAGAACCCACCACAATGCCGAACACAGCCTTAGTATGTAGAATAAATATTTTCAGTAAGCTTTATAAGTTTTTCTTGTTGTTTTCAGGCACAGTCTAGCTGAAGCTTGTTTGGTAAACTAGATTATTGTGGTTTCATCTTGTAACTGCATGCCCCAATCTGAGTTTCTGAGTAATACAAGAATACTTTCGCAAAAAAAAAAAAACCGCATGACCCAAGGGTCAACTGTTGTTTTTCAAAATTTCAGTTTATATGGGGCCTCTAGTGGGAGGTATGCTTCAAAAGAAGTCATGTGATCTAGCTTTAAGATTACATAGGCATGTAAGCTGAAACTGTGTTGGTTCTTTCTTCCAAGGAAGACATCTCTCCCACACTCATTTTCTGGAAGTTCCCTATCGCACTGTGGTTGGTTTTCCTTGAACAATGTTTTCATTCAGATAGACCGGTTCCTTGATTTGAACCTTTGTAGCTTAGTCCTGCACCAGATTTTTATGCTCCTTTTATTGTTTGGTTCTAGGTAATGGTCCTTCGGTGTGATATTGCAGTCTGTGATTATTATGCACGTGTAAATAGTTTTTTTACAATTAATTAACTAATTTCTGTACCTCTTGCCTTCAGGTATCGAAAATGGGAGTTACGAGTGTTCTGGTAAACAACGGATTGAATCTCGACATGTTTAAGTTGGGCCTCAGTAATTTCGCTACTACTGTTGCTGCACCTGCACCAGAGGACCAGTAACCTTATTGTACAAGTAAAAACAGCAGACAGGGAAAACGCCCATGATTTACGGATACTTGTGAAAAATAAACCTGTATTTCTTGTAGTTGATTGCCCTTGCTCATGGGCAGTAAAGCAAGGATGACTACTGCTGAAACCATTCTGTGTGTAAGCTTATGTTACTTAAGTGCGTCCCTTGTGAAAGGAAATGAATTTGGAACCATTTGATTGACGATGTTAAAGATGGTTTGACCAACTTTTGCTGAATGCTCATTAATCGCTACATTTTGACTATATCGTCTTCCTATCGTGTACGGGTTTTTTTCTTTTCGAAAAGGGGAATGACCCCGGCCTCTGCACTGCATCATCATGATGCACACAACCAGCGTTTAAACAGTACTTACTTGGCGATATACCTGGCCATCTCTTGGGTCGGGCTTCGGGCCGGGCTTAACCAAGCCCGATGCAGAAAACCTAGGCCTGGCCCGGGCTTCGGGGCTAAAAATCAGGCCCAAGCCCGGCCTGCTAGTGAAAAAGCCCGTCGAGCCTCTTCGTTAAATCGCTAATATGGCGGGCCTGGCCCGGCCCGGCCTTCGGGCTCAAAATCTAGGCCCAGGCCCGGCCCGTGGACAAGGTCGGGCCGGCCCGGGCTGCCCATGGCCAGGTGTACTTGGCAATCAGTTTGAATCACCTTTGTGCTTCCCTAGGTTCACGCCAAGCTTCGCTTCATTTATAGCTCCAGTTTGGATTTATTTTTTCGCGGAGAATCATATGGTTTATTACTCCAAACTTACAGGTTTACAATCCTCAACGATCAGAACGCTGACGAACGGCGGAGGACATCTCAGCCAACATGTTGTGCTATCCCCACATCTACCATAATTCGCTAACGAATCTGCAACCCTGTTTTGTTCTCTATGAATTTTAACTGGAATAACAACCCTATCATTCATGTACCGCTTAACAGTTCTAACCAGATGGCCAGAGGTCTTGGCCACAGTTTTGATATTGTAATAGGCTTCGGTTGCTCTTGAATCCTCGGCGGGTCCGACATTAACGGGGCTTTACCCTTGATGATTTCTTCCACCGACAGGGAAATCTGATTGTAGGTATTGTAGTAGCTGACCAAAAAGGAACACGAAACCTCCAAGGGAGGAATAGATTTGTCGTGTTCTAATTCATTGCGGAGGTGCCAGCTGCGCCACAATACCATGATGATTCTGCTTCTGACATGCTCCTGTACGTTGGCTAGGAGGTCGAAGATCCATTCCCTTCATGTACATATGATATCTCTCCTATTCGGTAACGGCCAATGAGTGCACTTGGTGTCCCACAACAATGCCGAATTGGCACACACCAGCAAAGCATGAAATGATGATTCCTTTTCCCGATCGCATAGTCGACAGTACCCAGAAGTCCCCATATGCCTCCTGCTTTTCTCTTCATTTGTTGGTAGCGAGCCCGTAGCAAGCTGCCAAGCAAAGTGTTTCATCTTGGGTGGGGCTGCAGCACCCCAAACCAGTTTCCATGATGGTCGCACCCCAGACGAGGACGTACTAGACGCCCCTGGGCAGAACTGCTCATAATGGTCAGCCATAGCATAGTTGTATGCACTCTTTACTGTAAGCTGACCAGATTTTTCCCATGGCCAAGCTATGAAATCCTCCTGTTGCCTTGGCGAAGTTTTAATCTTTAGTATCACCTCCACATCCGGTGACAGAAAAACTGTTGCAACAAGTCCACCCTCTAGTAACCATTATCATCAAGGAACTCCGCAACTCTATTAAGACGACAATTCCTTCTTGGCAGAATTGGCTTGAAAGGTGGCCCTCGAGGGATCCAAGGGTCCCTCCAAGCTCTGACATGTTCACCATTTCCTACTCGCCAAATCATGTCATTTTTCACTAACTCCAAACCATATTCTATTCCTTTCCAAATGGCCGAGCTATTGCTTGGAAAGACAGTATCCACAAGGCTCCCATTTGGATAGTATCTCGCACGAAGGAGCCGTGCGCAAAGAGAATCTGGGGCTGTTATGAGCTCCAAGCTTGCTTAGCTAGCAAAGCCTGGTTATAAGCCCTCATATCTCGAAAACCCGACCCCCCTTTTGCTTTCGGTAACATCAACTTATCCCAGGCTACCCATGCCATCTTCCTCTTCCCATTTTCCACTCCCCACCAGTATCGTCTCATCATTTTCATGAGGTCATCACAAACCGAGAAGGGAAGCTTGAAGATACTCATGACATAATCAGGAAGAGCTTGGGCGACTACTTTTATTAAAACCTCCTTGCTTGCATACGATGAGTGCCTCTCACTCCATTCAGTAATCAACTTGCACAATCTGGACTGCAAAGATTCGAACCTTCCCTTGTGCATCCTACCTTCTGGGACCGGAAGGCCTAAGTATTTTGGTTCAAACTCTTGCTGAACTACCCCCAATATTTGCTTAACACCATCAGCAACCGGATCCGGACAACTGTAAGAGAACAGGATGGAACACTTTGAAGGGTTTATAAGTTGACCCGTAGATGAAGCATAAGTATTCAAAACATCCTTAACAAGCTGCGCCTGATCAGTGGTTGCCCGGAAGAATAGTAGGGAATCATCCGCGAATAATAGGTGTGAAATAGCGGGTGCCCTCCTACATATCTTGATGGCCTCCAGCCCTCTTGTTTGGACCGCATAATGTAAAAGAGCAGATAACGCATCAGCGACAAAAGAGGAATAAAAAGGGGGAAAGGGGGTCAACCTTGTCGCAAACCACGGGAAGGTGAGAATTGCTCCAAGAGACGCCCATTGAACTTCACTGAAAATCTCACTGAGCGCACACATTGCAAACCACGGGGAGGTGAGAATTGCTCCAAGAGACGCCCATTAAACCAGTTTGGATTAGCTCCACTGAAACTGAATTTCAAGGATCGGTCTCTTTTCTCCTCCACAAGAAAAACTCTTCTTCTCCCGCAGCGTCACTGCCGGTCCGCCCCATCTTCGATGGCCTCTAGGCCATGGAGGTGCGGAGGATCTCAGTCCCCCGCCGGCGGGAGGGACCCTGTTCTCGTTCTTGTTAGGTTCAGCGTCTTGGTTGGGGCTATGTGGTGACGGCGATGTTCCTTGGTAGGAATAATGTCTCCCACGTTCTATCCCTGTCCCGATGGTGTGTTTAGCATCGTCAGAGGGCGTGTGGAGGTGTGTCTCCGTTGGATCTCGCGGGATTCGGTCGGTGCTGGATTTTGATGGATCTGTTTGGATCCGATCCTCGTTCGTATGGTCCTATGGGGCCTTAGCACGACGACTTCCCGACTATCTACTACAACAAGTTTTGCCCCGCTCCGGTGAGGGAGGGGCGATGATGGCGGCACGCCTTCGGCTCGCTCCAGTGCTTGTAGTCGTCGCTAGGTAGTCCACGGACATGG
The DNA here is from genome assembly GCA_011799875.1 of Thinopyrum elongatum. Lineage (NCBI taxonomy): Eukaryota > Viridiplantae > Streptophyta > Magnoliopsida > Poales > Poaceae > Thinopyrum > Thinopyrum elongatum. Next base: position 60,029,517 of record CM022300.1, on the reverse strand, counting down.
TTGTAATTTTTATTATCTCTGTTGTTCTTTGTACCGTCATGTTTAAAGATGAATAGATTTGAAGTTTCTTGTAAAAAAAAATGTAAAACTTTCAATAGGATAATTTGTCGGGGTTCGGTTGGTGTGCGTCTTCTCTGCCACCGCTCTGACCGGCTCGGGTCCACCTTTTTTAATGCAAAAAAAGGCTCGGGTCCACCTCCGAGTGATACAAGGTAGGTCAATTTTTTTTTGAGATGATCGAGCAGGTCTCGGAAAAAAGATATGGGCCAGCTAGGCCGCTCCCTATCGCTTGGGCCGGCCAGCTCCCTCAAAAAGAAAAACAGCAAGCAGGCCAGGGCGACGAGGGCATCCCGCGGGCCTGATCGGGCTGGAGCGCATGAGCCGATCCAGTTGCTCGCGAAATGCCTGTTCGTCTGGTCGAGACCGCGAGACGGCGACTCCGTGCCCTAGCTCGCCTTCGACAGATTGCTTTGCTCCGCCACTGCTGCCAGCCGCCTCCCCCCGGACCGGCCGCACCGCCGCCGCGCCTCTTCCTTCCCGGCTCCTCCATCTCCCTCGCCGGGGCGCCCACCCGCTCCCCCCGCGAGCCGCACCGCCCGGAGCCACGGTTGATGCGGTAGCAAGCCGTGGGTGCTGGAGAGGGTTTGCGGATGGAGGCGCTCCCTTCGTCGCCGAGGCACCCTCCCAAGTACGGCAGCGCCGCCGTCCAGGTCCGTGCTTCTGTAGCACCCCCCCCTCGCTCGTGGAATTTGGTTACCTACAGCTTCGAGCCAGCCGTTGGCGCCCGTCTCTGAATCCTGCCCCATGGTAGAATAGCTACCGTCTGCAGATGTCGGTTTCGGTTCGACTCGCCTGCCAGGGCGCTGGATTGGTCAACAGTAAAAGGTTGCGGTCACCACCCAAGCATGTTGTCATCGTCCTTGGTTGGTAAATGTAGTTACCAGTTAGTAGTACAAGAGGGTAACACTTGAAATGGGCCGATTCGGTACGGAGTCAGCTGTAAACATATGAATATATTGCTAGCATTGCAGAGCACATCCCTTGTAGCAATCACATGGTGGTTATGCAACGCCGTAGCTACACACCATCTGCTAAGCTCAATTTCAGCGCGACTAGTTGTTACAAAGGGAATTGGCTTGTCTGAGTCGCTGTGAGTATCTTTCAGTTGTAGGAATAGTTTTTGTTTTTTTCTGAATAAATAATCGCACATGATCCATTCGCATGTCAAGCTGCTTAACTGTCTGGCTGCGCATGTGACTTCAACATTTTTTTGTTTCTTATATTTCTCATAATGCTCATTTAGTCATCTGTATGGTGGCAATTAATTAAGTGAATACAAATACCAAGTTCTACAGATTTATATGTTTGTCTTTTGAATGGCCCAGTATATAGGGTTTAGGAAATAAAAGCATATTTCTATGTGGTAAAGTGTTGTGGCTAGTTACTGAAAAATGAAGTTTATGTTGGCAGAATGCTTTGGAGCAGTTGGCGTCCATTGATCTCATTGAGCTGAGCAAGGAGGCTAGAATCGAGCATTGCCGTGCAACCAGGGACTTGAGTAGCTGCGGCCGCTATGTGCAGCATGTGCTTAACTCATGTGGGCATGCCTCGTTATGTGCCGAGTGTAGCCAGAGATGTGATGTCTGCCCAATTTGCAGAAGTCCAATACCTGATAATGGAAAAAGAGTGCGGCTCCGCCTTTACCACAAGTGCTTGGAGGTCGGCCTTATCTCTAAGCAGCATGATGAAAGGTTTCAGGAAAAGGAAGGCCATGATGATCCTGTTAACATGGACGTTCAACGGCTGCATTCCTTGTTTGATGTTGCGCTTCAGAATAATCTAGTTTCCCTGATTTGCCACTGTATCCTCTTTAGAAGGTTACTTTTGCTTTAGGCTGATAGACACAGCTTCATCTTAATTATTTACATACTGTCCTCTTTTTTTCCTTCTGTTACCTTGACATTTAGACCAGATATAACAGATGTTTGTTTGGATGAGAATGCTGTGTCAAGTGATCCACTTCTGGCTTTTCTTTTGGACGAGGTGGTCATCAAGGACTGGTGCAAGAGGGCTGTTAAGTCACTCATATCAGAGATAGGCACGATTTGTATCCACCAATGTTTAACTAATTCTAGTTCCAGTTACATAATTTATATATATTTTTACTAGCCTTTCATCTCTTCACTCAAGCACAGCCATGCATGTTGAGGGAGAGGCAAGGCTATATTGTTAATAACACCTTAACCACGTCTTTAGATAGATCTGGATTAGAGACGATGAAGTCTAAGTTATCCCAGATGCAAAAGTTTGCAGTGCAGCTGTCAGGGATATCCACTGTTGTTGAAGCTATGATCGCATCTTTCAGAGAGGCAGCTCATGTAAATGACCTGCATCATCTCATCGAGAACACAATGACAGCAAAGCAGGTCTTAATTCTCAAATCCATGGCTATTAGGGCTTTTAAGTTCTGCTAAGCATGGTAGTTGGGTTTTGCTATAAGATGATCATGCTAGGAGGTGTAGATTCATTCAGCAGCTTACTTTCTATTCATGGAGTTATTTGAATCGATTTGGATACATAGCTCAAGTTAGACTGGAATATGGACAACTACAACTATGTTTATCCCTCTTTATCTTGTCTTTCCCTTTTTGTTTCTCTATCTTGTTCATGTATGTTGACCATAACTTGTTTTTCACTGAAATGCTTTAGAAGAAAAGTAATCAGATGTTTCTTACGCCATCATGATTTCTTCCTGAAGTGTTAATTTTGGAGTTTTTCCTACAGCATTTGGAAGCCATGATATGGTGCACCAGGCATGAATTTCTTGAGAAAATTTGCTCGCGCCATGCTAGTTTTGCTACTTGGAGCGCTGATGTGATTAACAGGAAAAAGTCTGCAGAAGAACGACAATGGCCTGAATTCTCTGGTAAATCATCAGGTCACAACGAAGTCAACCAGGGTATACTTTTCATCGAGCAGGCACTACAAAATCTTGGGGGTCAACAAAGTTATAGGGATAATGAGGAAGGAGCGGAAATTACCTGTTTGCAGAATGAACAATCAGCATATGAGTTCTCTTGTACAATTGATCAGTTTAGTGTCAATAGTTACCCATTTAAAAACTTGCGTGAGGCAGTTGATGTACTGTTTCTTCACGGAGGATCTGACATGGTGATTGCAAAGCAAGCAATTGTATCCTTTTTTGTTATCTGATAGTGAATTCAACATTTACAATGCTACTCACAAACATTGAAACATGCTACTTTTTTGGTTTCCTTGACATTCTTTAGTTCTTATACTACATATTTGATCGGCATTGGACCAGACCAGATTCAGAATGGAGGTATCTGGTGGATGATTTTGCTGCTACATTTGGGATCTCCTGTAGAACGTTGCTCGAATGCCTAGTATTCTGTCTTTTGGACGACCACTCTTCACAGGCTCTGGAGGTAACTGATTAACACCTGTCTTTTCTCGACATGATGTTCTCAGCTATGGTGCATGGGTCGTGCATATATCTGATTCCTTAAATGTTTTCTTTGTCCAAGTCAAATAGTTAATTATATTTTCCTATTTTGCCTGTGAAGTTGAGTTTTGACATTTTTTTGATTGATCTGCACCGCCTTTTGAATTACCTGTCTTTCATATTTGATCAAAGCTATTCACATTATATGGTCACAGTTGCTTCAAGCTTACTAATTGTAGAAAGACCCTTTTGGGGTGATTGGGCTGCCTAGTCTTTGGGTGCTGAAGTAAAGTAGAACTATTTCTCATCATATCTTTATTTTATTGTTCTGTTCAGTTGCTTTGGAGGACAATATTTTGAGAAGGAGAGGGAGAGTGCTTTCAGTAGTTCAGCTGTTAGGGTGCCATTTTAGCATATATCTAGGGAGTCTGTTAGTCTGTTGGGTTTGTTTTCTGCAAGTCCTGTACAGTTTTGCACTCACTTTTGGACTGTAATCCCTTGAAACAAAACTTGCTTATTTGTACAAAATACATTTGAACTTCAAGCTATGTGGGGTCTAATCCCTTGGAACCACTTTTGCACCCCCTATTAATTTAGCCATTCATACAGAATTTATATTGTTACCGTACTGAATAAGCATGTAAATGGAGATGTGTATTGTGTTGAAACTGTCCCTTTAGTTGCTGCCTTTTACTTGCCCTCCATTGAATTGTTATTTCCAATATATGTTGCTTAAGGGTTAAAACTGTCATTTATTTTATGAATTCCAGTGAAGTGTCCCTTTCCCCTTTTATGGTGTGAGTGACATCAGAGCTTGAGTTCTACTTGTATATACTAAACCTGCTTATTCACTAGCAATTTGCTTAAAACAATCATTTGTTCTATGAATTCCAGTGAAGTCCCAGTCCCCCTTTCCCCATTTATGGTGCGAGTGACATCGGAACTTGAGTTCTACTTGTATATAGTGAACATGCTTATTCAGTAAATACTGTTCTTGTAGTCAATTAACTTTCATTGTGATGCACATCTACTCTTTGTGCAGGAGGCATGCTCTCTTCTTCCTAAGATTTCTAGCAAGGAAACACATCCAAAGATAGCACAAGTTCTTCTGGAACGTCAGAAACCTGACGTGGCACTTGTCGTGTTGAAGTGCACAGGGTGTTATAGCTTCTCTGCTACTGCAAACATTGAGAAAGATGGACTGTTATGTCTTAGTGAGGCAGTGACTGCAATCCGTGTAAGAATTGAATATGGCCAAGTAACAGAAGCATTTATGTTCCATAGGAGCTACTGCTCTAGGATAAAAGAGCAAAGACCAGCAGATATGGCGCATCATGTTGAGGTGATGATGGTCGAGTTTTGTGAGATCTGCATTGAACGAAATATTGTTGATAAAATAATTGATCTGCCTTGGGATTCTGAGGAAGAGAAATATCTTCACAAGTCCCTCTTTGATTCTGCTCGTGAGGCGCCCACAGAGCCATGTGGTAGTCTGCTTGTTGTTTTCTACCTCCAGGTAAATTTTCTGTATGCTTGCATATTCCTTTTATCATTTCAGTGTACTAAGGTCATCAGGGATTCAGGGTCACGAGGAAAGGATACTGTAGGTTTATGATGTTCTAGTGTAATGAAATTTCATTAAATCTCTTCTGTTTACTCACATGCTACTTCATATATTAATAGCCATGCACATCTTTCAGACATGGAACAGATACATATAACAATTAGAATCCAAAGCGGTTAAGCCTAGCTAGTGCAGCATTTTTTCATGAATACAGAAGTACATGTATACTACTATTAGAGATTGGATATTGTACATGCAAGGGTGGGTGGTACTTTATGTTTTAGTTACTTGTGCCTACCGAAAATTTCTCAAAATATGAAAATATTCATATTAGAATAGTGCACCTGCATTAAATCATGCGGAAGTGTGATCATGTGCCCTGAAAAAGCACACAAAAGATTCTAGTTATTTTTTAAACATCGCTGGTAGAACCACCTGTCTTTCTTGCACAGTGCACAATGCATTGTATTTTTGCTGAACTTTTGGCTGGTGCACTTGTTCCAGCATAGTGAATCAACGAATTTTGTAAGAATGTTCCGAGATGCGGAAGTAGCTAAACCGTAAATTCAAGCATCCATCCTTGCATGTATATTTTCTTTTTCCTATTATTAATGTACATAAATCAAGGTAGCAAAGAGATACTATGTATATTTATAAAAAATATAATGAGAAAAGATTAATCAGTGGTGTTTGATGTTACTGTTAGAAGAAATGATAAATGGGAAGTTCGTCCCCACGTTGTCTCTTGTCTGTAGGATACTTTTCTTGCTTCATACATGTGTTGTTATAATGCTTCATGGATATTTTCACTTTTGGTGCCTAAAAGCAACTTTTACTTTGTTAAACTCATATATGATTTTGATGTTATGGTCTCTGTAGATGGCGCTACCCTTGAGATTTTTGTATGTTGCATTTGGCTGGACTGTTAGTTACCAAATTTACCCTACACTTCTAATTATTGTAGTCTAGTTGAATTTGGACTAATGGAGAATTAAATAGTGCTATTGTCAGTTTAGTTTGAAATACTACCATGGGCTACCGACATATGCATATATTTCCAACTTTTCATCATAAGGAAACATATCAGTAGCTAATTAGCAGAGGACTTTCTGTATTTTTTTCTGGTTGCTCTTTTAGCGTTATCGGTACTTGGAAGCATATGATGTCCATCGTAGTCTTCAGAACTTTGAGCAAAACACACTGGAAACTGCCAGTGAAGAGGTTGCATCCAAAATCAGCACAATTGCTTGGTGGAGAGAAGGTTTGGTGGTAAGTACTTCCATACTTTGGTTTTGTCTTGGCATGCATGTCTTCGTTTATATTATGCTTTATTCTATCAGGAAAATGCTTATTAATTTATTCTCTTAGTAATATATGCGTCACAGTTGCTGAACTTGATTTAATGACTACTCCTATATTCTTTTGAGATGTCGTTTTAGAATGTGTGTCCTATTAAAAGCTTGATAGCCAATGTACAGGAAACTACTACCTCCGTCCTGGTTTATTGGTCCCCTTCGTATTCTATGCCAAATTTTGACCTTAAATTTAACTAACAAAATGTTAATGCATGTCATAAAAAATAATATAATTGGAAACTATGTTCAAATACGGATCCAACGATATAATTTTCGGTGACATGCATTAATATTTTGTTAGTTAAATCTCTAGTCAAAATTTGACACAAAATACGAAGGGGACTAGTAAACCAGGACGGAGGTAGTATTTGGAATTGGCATGTGCACATGTTGTTACTAGATTGGTCATAAAAATATTCTTATTAAACATAATTAGGAACTGTTGGAGCTCTTTATGACTCTGCTGGACCACTCTGTGAACCTCCAAACATGATATACTGCTACTAACACGCTACCGCCTACATCTGTAAATACTAAATACATAGCATTTTAAAAGGTGTACTATCAAACATCTCTGACCTAGATTGATTATGTCAAAATAGTATCAACACATTTGTTATGAAAAGTACTTTATGATGTAGCTATTTCATGCCAACATATTTATTACAAAAGTTACATGCTGAAGACTGTGCCAATGTCACAAGCGTTATGTATTGTTGAATAGAGCAAGTATATAATTTCATTTTGGATGTATGGAAGATGCCTATTTTCTTCAAGACATAATCTGCTGCACTGCATGAATTCTTTAGATGTATACAAAACACTTCAGTATGTTGTATGTGTCTTTACAGGCTAAAGGCCTTGAAATGCTTCCTGAGGTCCAGAGGGAGGATGTGAGGTCCATCGGCAGCGGGGACCAAAGTCAATTTGCTATCCGAACCATGCAAACGTCTTCTCCAGTTAATCCTGTTGTCAAATCAGCCAATCCTACCATTGGATTGAGCTCGTCCTTCACCCCTGCTTTTCAGAATAAATCAAACCCTCTCCACTCCAGGAATATCCATGGGCTGACTGATTCTGGTGCTCTTATCGGTAGTGTCCGTTCAGAGTTTGGCAGGAAGGTTCCATCTATCCTCCAATGTAGGCCAGTTCCTCCAGCGACACCTGCATCCAATACGAGATCCACCGCAGGGGGTATATTCCCCTCTCTGGGTCAAAATGGTGAGAATCCATATTTAAAGGGGACAAGAGAACTCGGCTTTATGAAAGGAGAGCCAGGTTTTAAAGAAGGAACCAAACCTGCTGGTCATGATTCAATTCCTATGTATTTCAACTTGGGTGCTGGCGATACACCTAAGAAGACCCACGGAACAAGTTTGGTGAGGACTGAGCGTAACAAAAACACTTTCTTTCAAGGAAAAGATTCTGTCAGAAAGGGAGAGTTTGACTTTGGTGTACGTGCTGAGAAGCCTTTCATCTTAAGTGGGACTGGGGCTAGTCAAAATGGCCAAATAAAGGTATCTGATAGTGCTGGATTTCGTCGTGAGAATCATATAGAGAAGACAAAAGTTCTAATGACACCGAACGTTTTGAGGTAATCTTTGTTGTGTACAGTTGCAATATGTTTATTGTTTTACTTGATGTTTCTTATTTAGTTACTACCTTTTGACAATTTGTACTGTAATTTCTGAGGTTTGATACGATTTAAAAGCATAGTCCCATAGGCCAAGGGTTTAGAGTAACTGGTACTTTATTGGGTAACCCTGGTTGGTCAATTGAGCAGATTCAGAAAAAAAAACATGGCCCATGGTTGGTTCGGAGGATGCTTTTCTCCAAGAAGTTCTGTATGAAATTTTAAGTTCACAACATTATGTGTTGGGTAGTGCCAGATTTATTGTTTGTCCATTTGATTTTAAAATTTAAAATATCTGTACAGTTTTACTTTTAACTATCCTGGGGCTGACTGCTGTTTCCTGGTGTGGTATTGATCTTTGTTGCTGGCTGTAATAGGTCTGGCCCTTCTGTCAAGGTGGCCAGTTTGGTACTCCTTCCGTTCACAAATATAAGATGTTCTAACTTTTTTCTGAATTTGATGTGTGTAGACATGTTTTAATGTGTTTGTTCACTCATTTCAGTCCGTATGTAGTCCATATTGAAAATATCAAAACATATTTGTGAACGGAGGGACATCTTACCTGGTAGATAACGCCAAAAATTTTCAGGCAGACAATATAGTGCTGGCCTGATTTAAAAGGAATAAGTTTTACTGTACTAGGAAGGGCTTGTTTGGTCACTTGCCATACTTTGCCGCACTTCACTTTTTTGCAAAAGTTGGCTAGCAAATGAATATCACCACCCACATGTTGAGTCAAAGTTTGCAGTGAACCAAATAGGCCCTAGCACAGAAATTGGAATGTAGATTCGTAGTTCTAATGGTTGTAATGGATTGTGGCCTGGACTGGTACGGCCTATCATTTGTTGTGAGGTTGCCTTCACCGGTGGTTACTTGAAAGACTTGAACCTTGTGGTGGGCACAGTAATTAACACTGAAGTGTTCTTCTTTCTCTGTTTTTGAAGCTTGGGCAAGAAACCCCCAGTTGGTGAAGGAGCAGCCGGCAAAGGCGGGTCAAGGTGGAGGTCTGACGAGTCCAGTGAAGACGAAGACGAGACAAGAACTGGCGGGTACATGGAGAGCGGTGCTTCCCTTATTACCCGAAGGCGACCGAGATTTGCCAGAAGATGATGTATCCTGTCAACTGTATTCCGATTCTCCAGTCTCCCTTTGAATGTAAACATTAATTTGTGTTGGCCGTGAGTGAGAATCGGAAATAATCTTGGAAATATTGCACCGCCATGGCCGCAGTGATATGCAAGGGAGCTAGAGAATGAAGTGGTGCGTGCTTGTTGTATTGAGATATAGCGTAAGGCGCTGCTTTGAGCGCGAATTTTGTACTGTATCACACACTTCGTCTGTACCGTACTAGATTCATTTCCAGCGAAGAAACGCCACTAGTGGTTTCTAGGGGCATCCGGTAGACGATGACGCGTGGCAACTTGGAACCCGACGGAACGGATGTATTGTAGTATGACGATAAGTGGCAACATGGAACGCGACAGAAGGGGATAATATCCGCTCTGGGTAGACCACTCGTTCCAAGATATGGACATGGCGGTAACAGACGATGGGATCGAAACGTCGGGCCGGCTCGTGTCCCTGCTCCGATGGGATCGAAACGTCGGGCCGGCTCGTGTCCCTGCTGAGTGGTAACAGACAAGGCGTCGGCGTCCTTTGATGTTGCTCATTAGTTAGCTGCATTTGGTGAAGGTTTATCTGTACTCCTTGTTTGATTTCTGTGTGCTGAGCCGCTGGTTTTTCTTCTTTGAGAGCGTGGCAACCTAGTACCTAATTCTAATAATATAGTGGCTAGTATCTGTGGGCCGCTGTACGGCAGTTCATCATTTGAAGTACTACTGGCAGTAGACTAGCTATGACGAAACGTAGTAAGGAAAAGAGGCGTTTTTGGAGGCCTAGCTCCATGGAGGCCTTTATTTTTGAAAAATTCAAATTCAAATTTTTATGATTCAAAAAATTCTAAAAAAATATGCATGTATGTAAGGATGTAACCCACATGTGTGTAAAAATTCATGATGAAATACCGTGAGTTGCAACCTATACAAAAAAGACAAATACATGGCATGGGAGGATGAATAGTATCATGTGTTAAATAGCCTCAGATTTGTCTTTTTTGCACAGCCCTCATTTCAATGTATTTTGAACTGAAAATTTACACACATGTGTGTTATCCCTTCATGTATATCTATATTTTTTTTAGAATTTTTTAAAATGTAAAAATATGAATTTCGATGAAATTTCAAATTTGAATCTGGAGGCCTCACTGGAGGCCGAGCTCCAAAAGGGATTTCGGGGAAAAGAGTAGTTTAGCTACGACTCCCTGTTGAGAAATAAATACTTCATGAGCAGGCTCCCCCATCGCGCAGAACCGCGACAGTGAGCAGCGGGCCAGGAGCCCAGGAGGCAAGAGTTTTTTCCCAACCAACTTGGCTCGAAAAATGCAGGAATCAATCTCAGGGAATCCGTGACATGGTCCCACCCAGCCACCATCCTATCCGATCCGCTCCCACCAATATCCAACACGCCGCAAGAAAATGCCCATTTTCTCTCAAAAAAGAAAATGTCCATTTTCATATCCATTTTTAACAAGGTCAGTTAATAAAGCGTCGGCGTCAGGTTCAGACGTTGCTCGCACATCACACCTGCCCTCGCGCCCTCTCTCTCCCCCGCTTTCTCGGCCTCTCGGAATTCCCCGGGTGGCCGGGCCGACGATGCGACGGGGCAACGGGGGCATCGGGACGGCGACGCCAGTTTTGTTTACGTGCGCCCGTGACGCCGACCCCCCTTCGCCGCACTCACCGGTAGCGCTCAGGCGGTCACCACCACCACCCTGTGTTGCTCCTCTGCAATCATGCTCTCGCAATTATTGCAGAAACTAGCAGCACCGGCACCCAGTTTCGTCCGGCAACCTGAGATCTACCGTTGCTGGGTTTGCTCGTGCACGCGCGGGCGAGCAATTTGAGAAACTGTGCATTTTTTTTTGCGGGAACTGTGCATTCTTTTCTAGTACTACGGTGCACGAGCTCCAACTATGGTCGGTGAGACCACGTGCAGCTGACGTGCCATATCTTTCGGTTACTTCAGCAGAACCGTTAAGTTCTTTTTAAGAGAAAATGATGCTCATCGTAATGCGGTATGTATGCTTGTAAAAAAAAAAAATTTAAACACTCCCTTTATTCCTAAATATAAGTCTTTTTAGAGATTGCAATGCGGACTAAAGCAAAATAAGTGAATCTACATTTTAAAATGTGTCTATATACATCCGTATGTAGTTCGCATTGAAATCTCTAAAAAGACTTATATTTAGAAGCGGAGGGAGTAGTTTGGATTGCTTACCACACGTGTCACGTGTAGACCTGGCCATGGGCAGCCCGGCCCGGACGGCCCGACCCGACCCACCCGAAAATCCCGGTCCGGGCTGAGCCCGAGTGTGCCATTGGGCCGGGCCTGGAAACTGAGCCCGACTGGTAGGTCGGGCCGGGCTCGGGCCTGCACAAAATGCATTTTTAGCCGTGGTCGGGCCAGGCCGACCGGGCTGTGTCGGGCTTTATCGGGCTCGGGCCCGATTTTGTAGGCCCGATGGCCGGGCCGGGCTGGGCTCGGGCTTGGGTTTTTAGCACCGGGCTTTTCTTGGCCCGGCCCGGCCCGAGATATGCACAGGTATAGTCACGTGGGTGTACGCTCGTAAAATTGACCATATTCTTCATCGATAGTAAAATGTATGCTATTAGATGCACAATTGTCCTCTGCATATGAAACCCATAGAATCCTATTTTGCAAAAAGAAATGCACATAATATGATAAATACACAGGCTGGCCATACGGTATGGACCCTGGTGGAAGGGATCAATAGCGAGGGCCGTCAACGGAAGCCAATGACCTATCGCGAAGGCGACTAGGGTGAAACCTTCCTTCCCTCAATCTCGCCGATGAGTCAGTGGATTCGTCTTCTATTTATGTATCATTCTGATGGTCTATGGCGCGAAGGGGAATCCCGGTGCCTTGAATCCGGCTACTATATAGTGTAGTGTTCTAATCAGCTTGGGCGGATGTTGGCGCTTCATCTCCGAGTCGGTTTCTCGGTCCCCGAACCTCCTCGAGTTCGTCCATCGGGATGGATTCGACTTTATTCCTGTTGGCTCCTGGGGCGACGAGGTTAGGGGTTCAATGGCGATGACTACGACTCTGAGACAATGATCCTTAGGGACACATGCATGAAGATTTTTCAGCTATCATCAACAAGGGCAAGCCGACTCCAGTATGGAAGGGGCCACAACAGCGTGTCGCAAGCAGCAATAGTCGTCCAACGGTCCGAGAGACCTATATGTAAAATTTATTATGTTTCGGGCGCTTTGTATTTCTTGTCAACTTTTATGACAGATCTTGGCTCTTTTCGCAAAACAAACATGATAAATATATATCTAGTTTTTAAAAATCCGAATATCCAATTCTGAGCCCGGGCTAATCTGCACCCAATGAACAGTAAATTCAAACAATTACTAGATTTTTTTTAAAAAATATATGTTTTTTTCATGGAAGATGTTTGAGTGTGCGAGGTCTGTGCCAATTTTTAGCGCATTCAGACATCTGAGTAGCTCTCAGCAAAAAAACCAAATCGGTCCAAACAATGCACAAACAGTAAACTTTTTCACAGACTCCAAGTTTGTCTTTTTGCTTAGAGCTACTTAGGTGTTCAAATGCGTTGAAATTTGGCAGACATCATGTACTCAAACATCTTTCACCGCAATTTTTTTTAAATTATTTTAACTATTTTTGATGAATTTACTGTTCACTCTTGGGTTCATCTTGAGCCCGGAGCCAAGACGCCCCGTCCTTAAAACCTATTTAAACAAGCGGATAAGAAAGAACAAAGGATGTGTGCACATCTTCTTCTTTTTGCGGGAGAATATTGGATTTATTCCTCTAAAATAGTGTTAAAATATGCTAGTACAAAACTAGAGACACTGCACGGAACACACAACTTACAAGTGGTGCTACCTTCAGAACGATCAATATTAACTGAACAATGAGCAACACTATTTTAATGATGTGTGCACATCTACCTGCACAAAATTCATACTTTTCCTCCCACGTCGACCGATTGTCTATAACACCACCTAATCAAAGGTGGCTGATCCGAACTATTATCTATGTCGTCCTTAAGTTCTCTTGAATGCATGAGCATTAAATTATCGCGGTGTTATAACAATGTTTCACTCTCTTTTCTTTTTTCGAGAAGTCGCCATAGAATAAACGTATGAGAAGTCGCCTCAGTCCCACACGTTACTCTCGACGTTACGTTTCTGATCCGAGAGACATCCCAAACGATTAGGCCGCTATAGTCATGTGAAAAAGGTGAACATCAACATTTAATCTACCGATATGTTTGCGATAGGTACGTTATCGCACATAGTTCAAGAATGTAAAATGTGTGCGGTGCCTCTACTAACGCCAACGTGTTCATTTTCATAACTGTATGCGATAGGTATTCCTATCACACACGCACATTGGTTTGAAACGTTTGCCGTATTACCATGAATCGCACACGCATATGAGATGAAACCGTGTGTGCGTCTGTCGGGCATCGCAAACGTTTCACGTCAAAGAACCGTCTATTCTCTATTTTTCATCGCACACGTTGTTTTCTTTCTAATCGTGTGCACATTATTTTATTCGCTCCTGTATAATTTTATTTTTCCCTGTAATTTATTATTCAAATCGGAAATTTTGAAATATGAAACGTGGAATTCAAATTCTTAACACAATGGTTCAACAACGAATTCATAAATAAAATTGTCAGTACAATATGTTCAGTAATTACAGGATTAGACATCAATTAACTATGATGAACCACAATATTTAGAGGCGGTAAAGGTGAAGAGACAAGTGTAAATCATTTTGGCTGCTGATGGTGTTGAAGAAGCGGAATGCCCATAATGTGGCCCCTGCATGCCATAGGCACGAACAACTTTTGTCCAACCCCTTGTGACGATCGCCCGCCCATCCTTCACCGCCTTCAGGAAGACTTCTAGAGCATTATCATGGTAGCATGAATTATATACTTTAACCTTAGTTGTCTCCATTTCGGTCATGTAGTTTGCAAGGTAATCATCACTAAATAGCTTCGGAAACCATTGAAAAGAGAAAAATTTCAGATACTGAGGTCTAATAGAGTAACTTGTTGTGGGCAGGGGGAAAAGGCAACACATTACTTACCATCCTAAAGTTCACTGTTGTCTTGGACAAAGTGTAAATAAAGAGCTTAATTCCCATCACCCGTTTCTTTCGCCTAACAATCTTTCTTAGTTTCCTCACTTGACGCTTGTTCATGAATATCTCATTGCCCCATACGCAAAAGGGATCGAAGCGTGGATCAGTACCGCTCATATATGTACCTACAAGCAACCAGTAAATGTTAGAAGCTAAACTGAGATTGCACAAATGATGTAAAATACAACTACCTACGTTCCTAAGTACAAGTATTTTTAAAGATTTCAATATGAATTACATACGGATGTATATAGAATTATAGATATAGTTTAGATTAGAATCTAGATTCACTCATTTTGCTCCGTATGTAGTCTATATTGGAATCTCTAAAAATACTTATATTTAGGAACAAATGATGTATAAGACATGGGATGTAGATAATCTCGACGGCAAACAACAACATCGCCCATTGTAGCCCTGTGTAAGTACATGGAAAGCCAATGTTAACTACAACAGGGTTAACATTCACCAAAAATAGCAAATGGTAATAAAACGGCAGCATCTGTAGTGATATATTCATTGCGAAAGAGTAGCACGGTAGCAAAGGGACGGATTAAAAAATGGATAGAATTGTTTACTGCAACATACAACCTAGTATAGCCATTGAAACTGGTACTGATAGAAATGAAATTGTCAGAGTTAAACATCGCAAGGCAGGTGCTACTAGAGCAGAGAATGGCCCTGTTGTCTATTAAAAGGTAGGGAAAATAGATAAGATGGGCTAGACGTGTTTACTACAACATACTTAATACATGAACCGTACAAAACATGGCCATTGCAATTGGTATTGGTAAGATTCAACTGGTGAGTTCATACTTGGTAAGTCCTGAAGGGTAGTGGCTGAGGCACTTCATATGGACAAGAGCCCGCCCCAAGTTAGCCGCAGCGGAGGCGAGGTGTTCATCCGGGTCGAAGAGTGGATCAGTGTCGCCGACATGTGTACCTACAAGAAGCAAGTAAATGTTAGAAGCCAAATTGCAATTGCACAAATGATGTAAAATACTGTAAGACATGGGATGCAGTTAACCTCGACAGCAAACAACAGCATCGCCCGTTATGGTCCTGCGTAAGTACATGGAAAGGCATGTTAAGTACAACAGGGTTAGCATACACTAAAAATAGCAAATGGGCAGCATCTCTAGTATATCTTCATTGCAGAGAGTAGCACGGTAGCAAAGGGACATATTAAAAAATGGATACAACTGTTAATTGCAACAGGCTTAACAACATCCTAAGTCATATTTTGTAAGTTTGTAGCCATTGAAATACAACTGTTTAAAAATGGATACAACTGTTAATTGCAACAGGCTTAATAGCCATGAAACCGGTACTGATAAAAAATGCAATTGGCAGAGTTAAACATCGTAAGGCAGGTGCTGCCAGAGCAGAGAATGATCCAGTTGTCAATAAAAAGGTACGGAAAATAGCTAAAACGTGTTAGGCATGTTTACTACAACATGCTTAATACATCGACCGTATAAAACATAGCCATTAATTGCAACTGGTATTAGTAAGATTTAACTGTGAGTTCATACTTGGTAAGTCCTGAGAGGTAGTTGCTGGGGCACTTCATCTTAGCCAGAGCCCGCCCAAAGTCAGCGGTGGCGGAGGCGAGCTGTTCCTCCGGGTCGAAGCGTGGATCAGTGCCACAGACATGTGTACCTACAGGCAACCAGTAAATGTTAGAAGTTAAGCTGCAATTGCACAAATGAAGTGAAATACTGTAAGACATGGGATGCAGCTAACCTCGACGGCAAACAACAGCATCGGCCGTTATGACCCTGCGTAAGTACATCGACAGGCATGTTAAGTACAACAGGGTTAGCATCCACCAAAAATAGCAAATGGGCAGCATCTCTAGTGATATTCCGAGTCATGTATTGTAAGTTTGTTGCTGGTATTGGTGAAATTGAGCTGGACAGTTAATACTTGAACATCACACAGTGTGCAGTACTGAAATAAATAAGGCACGAACATGCTTAATACATCAACCGTACAAAACATAGTCATTGCAAGTGGTATTGGTAAGATTGAGCTGGTCATATCATACCTGGTAAGTCCTGGGGGGTAGTCGCTGGGGCACTTCATCTAGGCCAGAGCCTGCACCAAGTCGGCGGCGGAGGCGAGGTGTTCCTCCGGGTCAACACGCACAACAGCCATCGCGCCATCGACCGCCATCAGTTCCTCGACCTCCGCGTGATATGTGGTTGGGATTGCGCGGCGATGACCTGGAGGTAGGGGCGGTGGGGATTTGGAGGCATGAGGATGTTTCGCAGGCGCCATTTAAGCAATCAGGCCGGGGCCGTGATAGAGATCGGTGGGTTACCTGACTGGATCAACGATGCTCGGGCAGAACGTAGATGTGGTTGAAGCTGTGGTTGCGGCGACGGTGGTTTGAGCTGCCGGTAGGGGGGAGGGGGAGGGGGGAGATACTGAGGAAATTTGATGGGTGGGGATGTGGTGGGAGGAATAAATTCTGAAATCGCGCGCCTAATGAAAATTTCGCTGTGAAACTTGAAACTTGGGCGGGGGAAATACACAACATAGACGAAGCGCGTAAAATACTCGTGTGCGAGAAAAGAGAAAATTGGCAGATCCCGTCTCCAAAAAAATGTACACGTGTAGTTGATTTTTTCGGCCAATGGTATGCCTGGTTTATTAGGAAACATCGCACAGGTAACTGACTTATGGATCATTAACGCAAAAAAAAAACGCACACGGGTACGCCATAGAAACCGTGTGTTTTGTGATCTTCTAATAATTCTTATATCTATCAGCATCTCCAACCGCACCTAATTTCCAAAATCTCTTTCATTGTATCAGGATTATTCAATGTACATGAACGAGGCAAGGTGACACCCGATGAGCAATCATCGGTTTATGAAATGCAATCAAGTGTCAACCTGCCTCGCTCGCATAGCCAGATTTGATCCTATGCAACAAGAGAGAAGCTTGCTGCCATCGGCCGGCGCGACAATTTAAGCCGGTGTGCGGCCAACTCGCGCAGCGAGGTGGGACTAAAAACCAGCTGCGGCCAACTCTAGTCTCCTTCGGTGGCTGCGGGCGGACGTTTCGGGAGTATTTAGGGCCGGGGTGCGGCTACAAAACTTCAGTGAACACATGCTAATCAACACTCAAAGCCCTCAAAGGATGCGCTTGCCGACATTGTACGTTAATAATAGATAGTTGTTGGGAACGTTGCATGGAAAACAAATTTTTTTCTACGCACACGCAATGATCTATCCATAGAGATGCATAGCAACGAGGGGGAGAGTGTGTCTACGTACCCTTGTAGACCGTAAGCCGAAGCGTTTCACAATGCGGTTGATGTAGTCGAACTTCTTTGTGCTTCAACCGATCAAGTACCGAACGCACGGCACCTCCGCGTTCTGCACACGTTCAGCTCGGTGACGTCCCTCGCCTTCTTGATCCAGCAAGACGTCGAGGTAGTAGATGAGTTCTGTCAGCACGATGGCGTGGTGACGGTGATGGTGAAATGATCTCCGCAGGGCTTCGCCTAAGCACTACGAAAATATGACCGGGGGTGTAAACGGTGGAGGTGGGCGCCGCACACGGCTAGGCAATTGTCTGGGGTGTGCTAGGCGCCCCCCTCCCACATATATATAGGTGGGAGGGGGAGAGGAGAGGCCAGGGCGCACCCTAGAGCTGGCCGCCAGCCCCCTAGGGGCCCTGCCTTGCCCTGCGCCCCCCTGCCATGTTTTCCCAAGGGGGAAGGAAAGAGGGGGGAGAGAGAAGGAAGTGGGAATCCTAATCCGCACTTTCCTTTTCCTTCTCCCCTTTCCTTCTCCTCCTTAGGCCGGCCCATATGGGGGGCGCACCAGCCCCTTGTGGCTGGTGCGTTTCCCCTCTTGGCCCATAAGGCCCATATCTTTTGCCGGGGGTGCCCGGAACCCCTTCCGGTGACCCGATAAGTACCCGGTACCTCCCGAAACACTTCCGGTGTCCGAATACCATCGTCCTATATATCAATATTTACCTCTCGACCATTTCGAGACTCCTCGTCATGTCCGTGATCTCATCCGGGACTCCGAACAACATTCGGTCACCAAATCACATAACTCATATAATACTATATCGTCAACGAACGTTAAGCGTGCGGACCCTACGGGTTCGAGAACTATGTAGACATGACCGAGACACCTCTCCGGTCAATAACCAATAGCGGAACCTGGATGCCCATATTGGCTCCTACATATTCTACGAAGATCTTTATTGGTCGAACCGTTATGACAACATACGTAATTCCCTTTGTCCATCGGTATGTTACTTGCCCGAGATTCGATCGTCGGTATCTTCATACCTAGTTCAATCTCGTTACCGGCAAGTCTCTTTACTCGTTCCGTAATACATCACCTCGTGACTAACTCCTTAGTCGTTTGCTTGCAAGCTTATGATGTGTATTACCGAGAGGGCCCAGAGATACCTCTTCGATACTTGGAGTGACAAATCCTAATCTCGATCTATGCCAACTCAACAAATACCTTCGGAGATACCTGTAGAGCATATTTATAATCACCCAGTTACATTGTGACGTTTGATAGCACACAAGGCATTCCTTCGGTATCCGGGAGTTGCATAATCTCATAGTCGAAGGAATATGTATTTGACATGAAGAAAGCAATAGCAATAAAACTGAACGATCATTATGCTAAGCTAATGGATGGGTCTTGTCCATCACATCATTCTCCTAATGATGTGATCCCGTTATCAAATGACAACTCATGTCCATGGTTAGGAAACCATAACCATCTTTGATCAACGAGCTAGTCAAGTAGAGGCTCACTAGGGACACGGTGTTTGTTTATGTATTCACACATGTATTTAGGTTTCCGATCAATACAATTCTAGCATGAATAATAAACATTTATCATGAATAAGGAGATATAAAATAACAACTTTATTATTGCCTCTAGGGCATATTTCCTTCAATAGTACCAACTTAAAGTACTACTGGTAATTTGCTCTAAAACTAGTACGTATGTAGTACTGGTAGATGCTCGTAATTAATTATACAAACTTACGGGCGACACACGCACTAACTACTTCTCACATGCTGCCATCGGGGCATGCTGGCCAGACGCCGGCGTTCTCCTTCCCGGCCTTGTAGGCGGCAGCCCACCGTGCTTCGATATCTGCCGAGCTCTCCTCAGCACGGCGTGTGGCCTCTTCTTTCTTGCGGCAGCGGGACTCTCTTTTCTTGACTACTTTCTGCCTTTTCCGCTCCTTCTGTGCGGCTTTGGCTGCCTCTAGATCCACCGCCCATTCGGCCATGGCAGCCTCAAAGTCCGCCCATGTAACTGTGTGGCCGCCGGCGGCGATGAACTCGGCGCGGCGAGATGCCATCGCTTCCTTACCATGTGTGCGGTCACGGGCGGCGAGGAACGCGGCGCGGCGAGATGCCATCGCTTCCTTACCATGTGTGCGGTCACGGGCGGCGAGGAACGCGGCGCGGCGGGATGCCATCGCTTCCTTACCAGTTACTGTGCACCGCGGTGCCATGAACGGCGATTGGAGAGAGCTCTGGGACGGAGTGGCCGGGCAACCGTACAGTGCAGTGGTTTTTAAGAGCTCAACGACAAATGACGAAGGAAATTTGGCTTCCCTTACAATTTTGCTCGTTCATTATCACACACGGTTCATCTCCGTCGCCTCCGGAAATAGTGTGCGCTGAGCCTATTGTGTGTTGTGTTATGATTGACCGGAAACCCAGCCACGCGGATCGCGCGTGTGCACCATAGGATGCGACGCGATCGAACGGCAATCCACGTCCCTCACATCACACCCGTGCAGCTGTAGCTGGATTGGATTTATATGCACTAAATGCCTAGAAAATGCACATAATCCCCTAAATATGGTAAATGAGCTCGAAAAAATGCCAAATTTGAACACGGTGATTTGTAGGGTGTATGTTCGTCGTAGAAAAAACTCTAGGGCAAAGAACGAAGAAAATTTGGATTCCCCTTCAATCTTGGTGATTTCCCTCTCGAAAGCATGGAACTTCCTCGGTGATGGTTCGATTTATGAAGGGAGTGCATGACAACATAAGCCAAACCTTCTCAAATTTTTACCGGGCATGGTGAGGCCATACCATGGCACCATGCCAGGCGTCATGTTTTTCAAGCATTTATTTCATTTTTCTATAGTTGAAAACCCAATAAACAAACGTTTGTGGTTGACTATTGCCACACATTTCATCGAAATATCTGCCCATTCCTTGTAAAAGGCATGAGAATTTACTAAATGGCACGAGCATGGTTTTCCAGGCCGTTCTTGTGTACCCTTTCATGCACCGATTGTTTGAACTTGAATTATGTGCATTAATGTCTAGAAAATGCACATAATCCCTTAAATATGGTAAATGAACCTGGAAAAGTGCCAAATTTGAACACGGTGATTTGCAGGGTGTATGTTCATTGTAGAAAAAAACTCATGGACAAAGGACAAAGCAAATTTGGATCCCCCTTCAATCTTGGTGATTTCCCCCTCGAAACCATGAAACTTCCTTGGTGATGGTTCGATTTATGAAAGGCGTGCATGACGACATAAGGCAAACATTCTTAAATTTTTACCAGGGCACGGTGAGGCCATACCATGGCACCACGCCAGGCGTTATGTTTTCCAAGCATGTATTTCATTTTTGTATAGTTGTTAACCCAGTAAACGACGCGTTTGTGGTTGACTATTGCCACACATTTTCTTGAAATCTCTACCCATTCCTTATAAAAGGCATGAGAATTTACTAAATAGCACGAGCATGGTTTTCCAGACCGTTCTTGTGCACCTTTTCATGCACCGATTGTTCGAATTTGAATTATGTGCATTAATGCCTAGAAAATGCACATAATCCCCTAAATATGGTAAATGAGCCTAGAAAAATGCCAAATTTGAACATGTTGCATTGGAGGGGGTATGTTGATCGTTGGAAAAAAACTGAATGATAAACTAGGACGGAAATTTGGATTCCCCTTCAATCTTGGTGATTTCCCCCTCGAAACAATGAAACTTTCTCCGTGATGATTCGATTTACGAAGGGTGTGCATGACGACATAAACCAAACCTTCTCGGCTTTTTACTAGGGCACGGTGAGGCCATACCATGGCACCATGCCAGGCGTCATGTTTTTCAAGCATGTATTTCATTTTTCTATAGTTGATAACCCATTAAATGACACATTTATGGTTGACTATTGCCACGCATTCCCTTGAAATCTTTGCCCATTCCTTGTAAAAGGCATGAGAATTTACTAAATACCACGAGCATGGTTTTCCAGACCGTTCTTGTGCACCTTTTCATGCATCGATTGTTCGAATTTGAATTATGTGGATTAATGCCTAGAAAATGCACATAATCCCCTAAATATGGTAAATGAGCCTGGAAAAATGCCAAATTTGAACACGTTGCATTGGAGGGGGTATGTTGATTGTACAAAAAAACTGAATGACAAAATAGGAAGGAAATTTGGATTCCCGGCCCCTTCAATCTTGGTGATTTCCCCCTCGAAACCATGAAAATACCTTGGTGATGGTTCGATTTATGAATGGCGTGCACGACGACATAAGTCAAACCTTCTCAAATTTTTACCAGGGCATGGTGAGGCCATACCATGGCACCATGCCAGCCGTCATGTTTTTCAAGCATGTATTTTATTTTTCTACAGCTGAAAAACCAATAAACGACGTGTTTGTGGTTGACTATTGCCACACATTTCCGTGAAATCTCTGCCCATTCCTTGTAAAAGGCATGAGAATTTACTAAATAGCACAAGCATGGTTTTCCAGACCGTTCTCATGCACCTTTTCATGCACCGATTGTTTGAATTTGAATTATGTGCATTAATGCCTAGAAAATGCACATAATCCCCTAAATATTGTAAATGAACCCGGAAAAGTGCCAAATTTGAACACGGTGATTTGCAGGGTTTATGTTCATCGTAGAAAAAAACTCATTGACAAAGGACAAAGGAAATTTGGATTCCCCTTCAATCTCGGTGATTTACTATCGCACACGATTCATCTCCGTCGCCTCTGTGAACCGTGTGTGTTCACCCACACATGCAAAAAGAAAAAGAAAACCCTCGCCCACTTCGTCCTCACCCACTCACCGCGGACTCCTCCGCAACTCTGCACCTCATCAACTTCTATCGCGGTGGCCACCCTAAGCTCGACGGCTGTCGTTGGCGGGCGGAGGTCGCGCTCCAAACGGCACGGGATTTCGCCCCTACCGCTTGCCGCCGCCTATCTGCACTGACTTGCACCAACATTCTAGACTTTGGTCGATTGGGGTTTTCTGCGGGATTGGGCTGGGGATTTTTCTCATGGAGAAGGTAATCAATTTAGCAAAATATTCACTCATCTCTTATCGCAGTCTTTCCATCGCTGTTAATCAACCGGCGGAAATCGTCGTGGATTCATTTTTCTTCTAGCTGATTCGAGGGTTTTCATTCATGTGTCAATAGTGCGAGCACAAATCGGGCAAGTGTGGTCGCGACCAGTCAGAAACGAAGTTCTATCTCACCATTCCGGATGACTTCAGGTAGCGCTCGGTATGTTCAATCTCACCCTACCACGGTCGGCATGTCCTAAATTTGTGAACATATACCGTCTATTGCTACATTTGGATAAAAGGTACGGTGCCACGTGCAGCCTAGATGTCGAAGCTGATCCCCCCCCCTATATTAGGCAAATTTATGATGTATTGTTCATTCAGTCACTCTCATATTTGCATCAAATCTTTGTTACATTATCTATTTTTAATTATATATTTTTGTACTTTGCTTTCATCTATATATTGATCTATTCTATCAGCTACTCCCATATTTGCATCTTGCTCTGTTATTTCAATATATCTAATTTACGATCTTAATTTTCATTTCAAGCAGTACATCCCTTGCTTTGCAAGAACATGAGTAGAAGGAAATCTTGGGCTTTACTTTGTTGATGACTCCATGGATGTCATATTGACAACGCAACATGGATTTACAATGACAGTTAGCGTAAAACTTGATAAAGATGGTCACTCCTATTTTGATGCGGACCTTTGGAGAAAAATGTCTAAGTGTTATGAACTGAAAGCCGGCAATAAAATTCTAGTGCGTGCACCACAGCCTGGTCTAATTAACATGGATGTTTACTTCCCCAACGTCATCAGCCGATCAAAGTCTAATTGAGGTTAGTGTCCTTTCAACTTTCTCCATGTTGGCATATTACTTAGCAAAATCGGGGTATTTGTTCTGACTAATTGATCACTATTTAAGCAACCAATTGTGATTTCATTTTCTGACTCCGTTCCTAGGCAGTAACAAATTCTATTTACCAATTTATGCGCACTATATATTCTTCTGCCATGTTCTGAATGAATAACACATTTCCACCTTTTAAGCAGGATATGTTGGATGCATAGTTAACGATCTGTATGTTACTAAGCGTACCAAATTTCACTAGGACTTGAAGCATATCATAAACTTTGTTGATAATATGACAGAGATAGCACAACGTATGAACACTGGATTTTGGATGGGATTAATTATACCTATGGTGCACACATTGAACAAGACCAATTCTGTGCACAAAACGCTGGTACAAAGTCTTATTTTTATGTTGATGCTCATAAACTATATATATCTTCAACGATATGTTACAATTGATTTTTATTCTACATTTTAACAGAAATTGCCCGCTGTAGCAGTTCCTGGATCGATTTCCTGGCGTGGTCAAATTACACTTCTGCCTACTAATAACGCCAAAGTGATTGCAAGGTACTGCATTTCCCGCAGAAATGGAACCATTCAAATTAACAAGTTCTCGCTTGTCGTGGCAATGCATCCATATTGGAAAATTGGAGACACTGTTCTACTCATGCTCTACCAAGTTACATGAGGGTTCTTCCTTTTCATTGACGAGATGCCGAGTCACCGTGATTAAGCTGCTTCCAGCGGATAGTTGTGGTTGTTGGCTCTCAGCCTCTTAAAATGTGCTAGCTGTTACTATGTTAAGTATGTAGATATGGACCATATGGTTGTTGGCCCTCAGCCTCTTAAAATGTGATAGTTGTTACTATGTTAAGTATGTAGATATGGACCATATGGTTGTCAAAACGGTGTTACGAAGATCCTCCTTTTGTCGAATAGTGTAACCACTATATATTTGTTACTCAAATGATGTTAGCCAAGTTCTTAAATTTTCATGGAAAGTATTAGTATCATACACAGTTCATTGAGTTTAAGCGTGTGCCCGGTAGAGCGGTAGAGTAGAGGACGTCCATGTTTTGGACGTGGCAATCAGCACCGATATCCAGATGGCATTTGCATATTAATTGTCCATATTGCAAATTCACACACGTGTTAACATAAGGAAACGTATGTGTAACTTACTAATCATCGCACACGAGTACTCGCAGACGCATCATGTGCGATACTCCTAGCCACCGTTGAGGGAGTCCTGGATTAAGGGGTCCTCGGGCGTCCGGGCTACGTGACGTGGGCCGGACTGATGGGCCATGAAGATACAAGACAGAAGACTCTCTCCCGTGTCCAGATGGGACTCTCCTTGGCGTGGATGGCAAGCTTGGCATTCGATATGAAGATTCCTTTCTCTGTAACCGACTTTGTACAACCCTAGTCCCCTCCGGTGTCTATATAAACCGGAGGGTTTAGTCCGTAGAGGCAATCATAATCAGACAGGCTAGACTTCTAGGGTTTTAGCCATTATGATCTCATGGTAGATCAACTCTTGTAATACTCATATTCATCAAGATCAATCAAGCAGGAAGTAGGGTATTACCTCCGTAGAGAGGGCCCGAACCTGGGTAAACATCGTGTCCCTCGTCTCCTGTTACCATTGATCTTAGACGCACAGTTCGGGACCCCCTACCCGAGATCCGCCGGTTTTGACACCGACATTGGTGCTTTCATTGAGAGTTCCGCTGTGACGTCGAAGACAGGGTTGATGGCTCGCCTTGTTATCAAGGACAATATCACCTCCGAGGGAGCCCTGGCCTCAGGCCAAACCCTCTGGCTGGGCAGCTTTATCATGACCGCCCATCCGGCCATTAAGCCGGCGATGACTTCTCGGGTCATCAAAAATCGCCTCCGCGTTGACTCCGAATACTCCAAACGGATGGATCCGATGGAGTTGTCGTCTTTAAACGAACTCCTGGATCGCATCGCCGCCTTGGGGGTCATTACAGACTACGATCGGATTGGGCTTAAACCCGATCAGAGAGAAATCAAATCTCCACCGATCACCCATCAGATAGCGGTGGTAGAAGAGCAAAACAACAACTCTTCCCCTGTGTTGAGGACGAACTATGTTTGGATTTCTGAGCTCGTAGAGCCGGATACCTGTCTGCGGAACGGCACGCCCTGTCCTCCGAACCTAGAATCGGACGATGGGCCTGAAAAATCAGTCGATATCCCGAAGCCCGAATTATTAAGCTCGGAAGTTTCTCAAACTCCGGATCCTAAACTGGGTCAGGGTTCGGATTTAAAGCCACCCACCCACCCAGATATACGCGATCTCATGTACGTACAACAGCAGTCTCAGGAAAGAGTCCATCACTTTTGGGCCAGATTCCTCCTTGTCAAAGACAAGATTGAAGATTGCTGCGACGAAGACGCGATCTCAGCATTCTGCAACAATTGCACGGACGAAGGAATCCTCAACGCCATCAACCGCCATCGCGTATCACACTTTGCTGACTTGGCAACCATAGTACAGAAGTACTGCGCAATGGAAAGCGCCTGGAAAACTCAGGCAGCTCGTCGGGAACCACTGGTTTCCACTCAACCCCTAGTCCGAGCAAAAAGGATGCACCCCCATGGGGTGCCCGACCCAATAGTAAAGAAATCTAAGCCCATTACGGGGCGCGGAACCGTTCTGGAGGGATGGCTCGATAGGCTATGCAAAATACACACAACACCAGATACCGTACCAACTCACAGCCTTAGGGCATGTTGGATACTCCGGCAAGTGGCCAAGAGCGGCAAGGATATCCTCACCAAAAACACCTCAGAACAACACCCCCCAGAAGACGACGACCTCAGAGTATTGACGGTCTTCGAGACCTTCGCTTCAAACAATAGGCGCAAAAGGGCACTCCGCGACCTCGCCGAAGTCTGCCAAGTCACAGCAATAAACCCCTGGAACGACACGGCCATAACTTTCAATGCCAGTGACGAACCAAAATCCAGGACAGTCCGGGCACCAGCTGCCTTGGTCCTCAGTCCAATCGTGGATGGCTTTCGGCTCACCAAAGTACTCATGGACGGCGGCAGCGGACTAAACCTCATCTATGAGGACACACTCAACAAAATGGAAATAGACAGGAGCCGCATCAAGCAAAGTAGCACGACCTTCCGAGGAATCATTCCCAGTCAGGAGGCGTGGTGCGCGGGAAAAATCACATTCGACGTGGTATTCGGCACGCCGGAGAATTATCGGTCCGAAGAGATGACCTTCCAAGTGGCCCCTTTCAACAGTGGATATCACGTCCTATTGGGGCGAGATGCATTTACACGCTTCCAAGCTATACCTCATTACGGGTACATGAAGCTCAAGATGCCCGGGCCCAATGGTATTATCACTCTTTCCAGTGATCCGGACATAGCACTCCGCGCCGAAAACAAAACCGCATCCCTGGCCCTCGAGGCATTGTCTGAAGCCCTCGCGGCCGAAGAATTAGCCGCACTACGCTCCACGGTGGATAGGGACGACGTAATCCTGGACAAGCGACCCAAATCCACCTCCTTCAAACCAGTAGACGAAATCGTTAAATTCCAGGTCCACCCACGGACCCCAAGAAGACAACCTCTATCGGGGCATAGCTGGACCCAACGGTTGACGCCGCATTACGAGCGTTCCTACACGAAAATTGGGACATATTTTCCTGGCACCCTTCTGATATGCCAGGAATCCCACGCAGGTTGGCCGAGCACAGCCTCAATATATTGAAGGGATACAAGCTGGTCAAACAAACACTGCAACGCTTTTCCGAGCCCAAACGACAAGCTATGGGGGAGGAGCTGGCCAAGTTAATCGAGGCCGGATTCATCAGAGAAATAAAACATCCGGACTGGCTAGCAAACCTGGTGATGGTACCAAAGAAGGATAAATCCTGGCGCCTATGCGTCGATTTCAAAGACCTCAACAAAGCCTGCCCCAAGGATCCCTTCCCCCTCCCCCGCATCGATCAGATCATTGATGCTACTGCAGGACATGACTCACTGTGTTTCCTCGACGCATACTACGGATACCATCAAATCAAAATGAAGGAGTCCGATCAAGCCGCAACGGCATTCATTACCCCATACGGGCCTTTCTGCTTCAACACTATGCCCTTTGGGCTTAAAAACGCCGACGCTACCTACCAACGCATGATTCAAACATGCCTGGAGAAGCAAATCGGCAAGACAGTTGAAGCATACATGGATGATGTCGTCATCAAGACCAGACACGTCGAGTCATTAATAGACGACTTACGTCTCACATTCGACAACCTCCGTGCATATGACATCAAGCTCAATCCGGAAAAGTGCATTTTCGGCGTTTCCGCTGGAAAGCTGCTAGGCTTCATTGTTTCCAGTAGAGGAATTGAAGCAAATCCAGCCAAAATTCGAGCTTTGTCATAATTGGCTACACCAACTGACCTTAAATAGGTCCAAAAACTAGCCGGATGCATGGCAGCTTTAAGCCGCTTTATCTCCAGACTTGGAGAAAAAGCATTGCCACTCTACCGCCTTCTCCGACGCACCGACCACTTCGAGTGGACGGATGCAGCAACGGCCGGACTGGAAGAAGTAAAGGCTCTTTTAGCAAGCAACCCAATCCTGGCCGCGCCAAACGTTGGCGAACCAATGTTGTTATACATCTCTGCGACTCACCAGGTGGTGAGCGCAGTGCTCGTCGTTGAACGAGAGGAGGACGGACACAAATTCCCGCTTCAGAAGCCGGTATACTATGTATCCACCGTCCTCACACCATGCAAATCCCGGTACCCTCATTACCAAAAGATAGCATACGCGGTCTTCATGGCATCCCGGAAACTACGACACTACTTCCAAGAATGCTCGATCACGGTGGCTTCTGAAGTACCACTCAATGACATAATAAACAACCGCGACGCTACGGGCCGGATTGCCAAATGGGCCATTGAGCTCCTGCCATTCGACATAATGTATGAACCGTGCCGAGCCATTAAATCCCAAGTGTTGGCTGACTTCATCGCCGAATGGACAGAGGCCGAACTCCCTAAAGAGTATGGCACATATTCCAACTGGGTCATGTACTTCGATGGCTCTAAGATGCTGGCCGGTTTGGGAGCGGGCGTCGTCTTAACATCCCCAACGGGAGACACAGTCCAGTACGTACTCCAAATCTTATATACAGACTCCAATAATGCAGCCGAATACGAGGCCTTACTGCATGGTCTTCGGATGGCCGTCTCCATGGGCATACAACGTCTGGAGGTGCAAGGGGATTCAAATCTCGCAATATCCCAAATAAACGGAGACTTTGACGCAAAAGATCCAAAAATGGCGGCCTATCGTAACGCCGTACTCAAAATATCAGCCTGGTTCGAGGGACTCGAGTTTCATCATGTGGCTCGAGAAAGTAATCAAGCGGCGGATGTCCTTGCTCACATGGGAGCCAAGCGCGACCCCGTCCCGCCTAACATCTTTCTAGAAGGGCTCTTCAAGCCATCCGTGGTGTGGCAGGATGAAAGCAGCAACACTAGCCCGGACCCGATCATACCCCCTGAGTCCGAGCACAATGCCGATATCATCGGGGGCTCAGCCATCGAAGCAACACCATCGGCCCATCTCATAATGGCAGTAATTGCCCCATGGACCGAACCCTTCTTGGCCTACCTTAATAGGCGAGAGCTCCCTGAGGATCCTAACGAGGCTCGCTGCATTGTCCGACGCTCAAAAGCCTACAAGGTCCATGACGGTGAGCTCTACAAGAAAAGCGCTACCGGAGTCCTTCAAAGATGTATCTCCGAAGAAGAGGGGCGGCAGCTCCTGGCCGAAATCCATGCCGGCCTTGGCGGTCACCACGCCGTGGCTCGGGCCCTTGTGAGTAAAGCCTTCCGTACAGGTTTCTTTTGGCCTACGGCCCGAGCAGATGCACAGGACCTTGTCCAACGTTGTGTCGGATGCCAGCTTTTCGCTAATCAAAGCCATATGCCGCCTACTGCGCTACAAACAGTCCCCATTACATGGCCTTTCGCGGTCTGGGGGCTTGATATGGTCGGACCCCTTAAAGGGGGAAGCCACAAGAAAAAATATCTGCTGGTCATGGTAGATAAATTCACTAAGTGGATTGAGGCCAAACCGGTTAAAACGGCCGAAGCCGGACCAGTGATAGACTTTATATCCGGTGTCGTACACCATTATGGTGTTCCACACAACATTATCACAAACAACGGCTCCAACTTTACAGCCGACGAGGTGAAAACCTGGTGCGCTAACCTGGGCATCAAGCTCGATTATGCCTCCGTCTATCACCCGCAAACAAATGGTCAAGTCGAACGAGCCAATGGTCTTATTATGAGCGGCATTAAGCCCAGACTAGTGCGGTCTTTGAAAGAATCAGACAAGCACTGGGTTGAGGAGCTCGACTCCGTACTCTGGGGGCTGCGGACCACGCCCAACCGCACTACCGGATACACACCGTTCTTCATGGTGTACGGCGCAGAGGCCGTGTTGCCCTGCGACATTATGCATGACTCACCACGAGTGCGCATGTATGAAGAGAGAGAGGCCGAGCTTGATCGGCAGGACAGCTTAGACGCCCTGGAGGAGGAGCGCGACATTGCAAAGGCCCGTTCCACATTGTATCAACAACAGTCTCGCAGATATCAAAGCAGAGAAGTGCGGGCCAAGACTTATAATGTTGGCGAACTCGTTCTACGCTTGCCAGAGAAGAAAAAGGACAAACTCAAGCCCAAATGGGAGGGCCCCTTCATCATTGACGAAGTTCTCACTGGAGGAGCGTACCGACTGCGTGATGCATCAGATAATCGCTTGGAGCCGAACCCATGGAACGCCGCCAGACTCCGAATATTCTACGCCTAGAGCCGGACTCTTTGTTCGTCTTCTTCTCCCTTTTTGTCCATTACCTTTTTTTCCTCTCTTTCGTTTTTTTCCTAGCTTTAAGCTCTTGAGCAGCTAAACCGCACACCTATGACGTACACATCCTTAAATATGTACGTCCATAATACCTAGGGGCTTCTTGTACAGAAGCTTGTTATTATTATTTTCCGAGCATCAAGCTCACCACATATGTGTCTTTTCCTCATATGTACCTTTTCTTCGCCATTATATGCATCGTTATGACTTAAGTTTTGGCCAAGCTGGGTTGCCTGGCTCCTGTGCTTATGCCTACGTTCCCTTTAGTTCGGCTAGGGCATAAAGGGAGCACCTCTGCGATTGTTACTGCCGGGTCATCCGGATGTGTACCTCAGACTGGGTGAAGCTGAAAGCTAGCGTTCTTAAGGGAATATTCGGTCGGCGGACTAAAGATATTTTTTCACTCATTACACTATGAACCCCCAGATGCTATGTATACTGCGATTTTTTAATCATAGTTCGGACATGAACATTAACGCATGTTCACCCAGGGAAAGGAACCCTTAACGGAACTATTCTCTCTGGAAGATGTTTCTTACAATTACACGTAATATAACATAGCTAGCCGGATACAACTTGTCTGTTCAAGCAACTATGACCCCTACGCCTGGTTTCCACGCATACCCCGGTTTATATTATCGTGCGGGTATTCGGAAACACTCCGCACCTTCGGGTCCGGAGGTTGAAGCGAAAAGGTCCGCCATGACAATCGTTTTACAATCCGGCTAGGGACAAATTTGTCAATCGAAGCACATAGTCACTTAGACTCAAAAACTTCTTCCTCTATGCCGTCCAATAGGCTGTCTAGCCTACAATCCTGTTGGGACAATTCGGCGGCTACCTTTACTTGGTCATATACTAAACTAACTGGAACTTCTTTTCCGTCTGATCCTCGAGGTCCGACCCGAGCCATATGATTCGGATCAAGCTTGGTATACCGTGTTTTCACCATGGCCCAGGCCTTTCGCGCACCTTCTCGGCAGGCCGATATCTTCCATAATCGGAAACGCCTCCGCGCTCCTTTGAATAGCTGCACAAGTTCCTCCATACTTCCTGGAGGGGAGGCGGATGGCCACAAGGCCTTGGCAACACTCCGCATTGCCTGCCGAGCTTGCCCGTGCATTTGCGACAGCTCTTGTAGCAGATCGCCTGAAGATCCGGACATTTCCTCTTCGGGACGGCCGGTCAGCATACCTGCAGACATAAATCTGTCAGTTCCTTTCCTCGCCGAATTACACCGAGGTAAGTTCGAAAGCATACTGAATATGCCGCCTCATAGCCTCTTATTTTCCTTCACGGAGTCAGCTAGTTGGGCTCGCACATCTTTCAGTTCTTCGCCCAACAGGGTGTTGGAATCCTGCAGCTTGTTTTTATCCTCCCTGACCCGTGTCAGCACATGTTCGCCCGCAGCCAGTAGCCTTTTGGCTTATTGTTTATCCGCTTGCGCGATTTCAAGTGCCTCCTTCAGCTGATCTGACGATCCTGCCATGAGATATGCAACACTGTTAGCATTGCTGGTATATGATTATGTTTTCTCGATGGAGGGGAACATTACCAGGCGACGTCTTCTTGGATTTCTCCAATTCGGCGGTGGCAGCAGTTAGCTGAGTCCGACACTTTTCCAGCTCTTGAGACAGCAGGTTGTTCTTCTCTGTAAGCACCTGGTTATACAATGATCCTTAAATCAGTTGTATCAACTGCTTCAAGTCTCGGGGGCTACTAGTATATAATTATCAGGTTTGTACGATGTGAACTTACCCGCATATCTTTCAAATGCTGGTCTGTGGCTCTGGTAAGCCCGTCTCGAGCAGCTCGGATGTATGCATCAGCCGAGCTGAAGGCATTGAATGCCTCTTTTGTAAAGCCGGGGTCGCGAAGAGCGGCCCTCCGGCGCCGATGATTCATGGCGCTCTCCACTTCTGAGTTTGTGACGGATACATCATCCGAATCCTCTGCTGAAGGACAATCCGGCATCACTCCCGTACCGTCCCTCGTCTTTATGGCAGGTTCTGGAGCCTGGCTGTTGGGAGCGTGACCTGCAGGACCCCCGGACATAGTCCGGCGAACGCTCTTCCTGATGAGACACAAACAGACAATGTCACAGTTGGATGTGACTGCCAAGGGGCATATTTACGAAGCCATACCTTTTTGACGATGGCTCGGTCGTAACTTCGTTTGCCTTCCTCTTCGAAGGCTTGCCCGATGTAGGCGCAGCTCTCTTTTGAGTCGCCTCTAGTGTAACATGGCTCGCCGAGCGCCTCCCCTTTGGAACACGAGACAATGCGGTGGGTGAGGCAGAATGAGGAAGCTCTTTCGAAGGAGAGGTCTCCTGATTACTTACGTGTGAGGCAGGAAGGAGGTCGGGATAGTCTGCTATAATGGCCACTTCTGTGCCATCGTAGCTCGCCTGGTAAAATACTCCCTCCTCTAGCTCCACAAATATGTCCGGATCCTCCTCGAATCCGGGGTCAAGATCCCGCTTATGGTCCTCCGGCTATGGAGCGGGGCTGTAGATCCCCGTGACGACCTTTCGCCATTCCTGTTACAAATGGACGGGTTAGTATCAGTCAAAAGTGACTCATGGAAAGGATTGAGTATGGTGGTGGGATTAAAACTCACCCAGCTAGGAGGATTGTACATGGAAAATCCCTCTCGGCGTTTAAGACGAATAAATTCCTCTTTCTCCCCTTTGTACAGATCGACCAATATTTTGGCCAGAGCGGCGGGGGTGTCCAGACCTTTCTGGCCACAGCGTGAGGCATCATCTTCCCCATTGTAGTGCCACATAGGGAGCCCTCTAAATTGGAGTGGCTGGACACCCCGCACTATGGAGATCGCCATTACCTCGATTATTGATAATCCGGACTGGGCGAGCGTCTTTATCTTGCTCATTAATTGATGGATTTCCGCACTATCTTCCTCCTCGAGGCTCCCAGGGCACCAGCTGTGGCGTTTCTTCAAAGGAGCGCTGGAAAATTCAGGGAGACCCATTCGGATT
This sequence comes from Thinopyrum elongatum, assembly GCA_011799875.1. NCBI lineage: Eukaryota > Viridiplantae > Streptophyta > Magnoliopsida > Poales > Poaceae > Thinopyrum > Thinopyrum elongatum. Next base: position 59,996,084 of record CM022300.1, on the reverse strand, counting down.
GGGTCAGGGAGAGCGACGTCCTCAATATAAAACCATTCTGAGGGCCACTCCTCGGATGCCTTCTTCGGTGTGCCGGATAGGTATCCGGTCAAGGCTATGCGCCATACTTCGGCGCCACCCACCTTGAATATGGATCCCTCTTGGGTACGAGGGACGAGGCAGAATAGTTTTCTCCATAAATCAAAGTGGGCTTCACAGCCTAGGAAAAGCTCGCAAAGGGCAACAAAACCCGTGATGTGCAAGATAGAGGCCGGCGTGAGGTTGTGCAGTTGGAGGCCATAATTCTCCAGGAGTCCTCGGAGGAAAGGGTGGATTGGAAACCCGACGCCTCTTGGCAAATAAGAAATGAAGCACACCCGTTCCCCCCTGGTTGGGTTGGGGAAATTTTCCTCCAAAGCTTCGCCTGAGAAGGAGATCAAACCTGCTCGAACAGGGACCAGATCCGCGGGGGGAAGAAATCCCTGTGTTTGGAGCTTCGCCAGTTGATCATGGGATACAAAACATCTTTCCCAATCGCCTTTTTTGGAGCCGTGGGGGCGGGTGGAAGAACTGGGAGCACTAGCCATGTTGGAATGGTTTCTCCTAGCAGGCTTTGAGGATTTCCCGCTTGGCGTGGAATGGATCTGAAGATCCAATCTCTTTAAATAGACGCCTTTCTTACATGGTCAGGGAGTTATGTGCAAAGATACCCCGACATCTCATATTCGCTCGACACGTGGAAACTGAAGTCATGAAGGCGTGGAAGCCGATGAGCACGACATTAAATGGAAGGCCGAATACAGCTCCTTAAGTCAGGTACTTCGAAGTAATCGAAGGAGGAACCCGCCTTGCAATGCCGAAGACAATCTGCGCTCCGGACACATCGTCATTGAAAGCCTGGTTCGGGGGCTACTGAGGGAGTCCTGGATTAAGGGGTCCTCGGGTGTCCAGGCTATGTGACGTGGGCCGGACTGATGGGCCATGAAGATACAAGACAGAAGACTCTCTCCCGTGTCCAGATGGGACTCTCCTTGGCGTGGATGGCAAGCTTGGCATTCGATATGAAGATTCCTTTATCTGTAACCGACTTTGTACAACCCTAGTCCCCTCCGGTGTCTATATAAACCGGAGGGTTTAGTCCGTAGAGGCAATCATAATCAGACAGGCTAGACTTCTAGGGTTTTAGCCATTACGATCTCGTGGTAGATCAACTCTTGTAATACTCATATTCATCAAGATCAATCAAGTAGGAAGTAGGGTATTACCTCTGTAGAGAGGGCTCGAACCTGGGTAAACATCGTGTCCCCCGTCTCCTGTTACCATCGATCTTAGACGCACAGTTCGGGACCCCCTACCCGAGATCCGCCGGTTTTGACACCGACAACCGCAAGCAACTAGTTTGCAATTTTCAAAGTTTTTTGTACACACGAATTAACTGTAGTAACCGTTTGTGTTGTAATTTCTCATCGCAAATAGTTCATCCGAGTGGGCTATTTGCCGCGTATCACACACATCTTGTTTACACGACTCGTTTGTGTTCTTTTGGCTCATCGCAAACAGTTCATCTATGTGAACTGTATGCCACATATCACACACATCTTGTTAAGTTAAACCATTTCTGTTGTGTTCCCTAATTGAAAATAGTTCGTCCGAGTGAACCGTATGCCATATATCACACACACCTTGATCTGGCTAACCGTTTCTGTTGCACTCCCTAATAGCAAACAATTCATCTGAGCGAACTGTATGCCGTATATTGCACACACCTTGATATGGCTGCCCGTTTCTATTGTTCTGTCTCATCGCAAACAGTTCGTATGGATCATCCGTGTGCCCTGCATCGCACACGCAACTAAAATCTGAACCGTGTTTGATGTCTCCGCCATGGCAAATATTTTGCATATTTTTTGATGGTTTTTTACATCACCGTTTGCGATTAATACATCGCACACGGTTTCCTCAAAGGGTCTCTGATCATAGTGTCGCGTTAGCAGTATCCTGTAGTAGTGCCCATCAGTGGCATCATGAGCTAGGTCTATGCGTAGATGTATATGCACGAGTAGAACACAAAGAGTTGTGGGCGTTGATGCTCAAATTGCTTACCTCTCTTGTCGGATTCGGCGGTATTGTGGGATGAAGCGGCCCGGACCAACCTTACTTGTCCACGCACAAGAGACCGGTTCCACCGAAAGACATGCAACTTGTTTTGCATAAGGTGGCCAGCAGGTATCTTTCTTTCCTACTTTAGTTGAATCTAATTTGACGAAGGCGGTCCTTATAGAAGGTTAAAAGGCAACTTTATTATCACCGTTGTGGCTTTGCATAGGTAAGAACGGTTCTTGCTAGTTGCCCATAGCAGCCATGTAAAATTTGCAACAACAAAGTAGAGGACGTCTAATTTGTTTTTGCAGGGCATGTTGTGATGTGGTATGGCCAAAACGTGATGTGATATATGTTGATGTATGAGATGATCATGTTTTGTAATAGGTTCATGACTTGCATGTCGATGAGTACGGCAACCGGTAGGAGCCATAGGGTTGTCTTTAATTTATTAATCGCCATGTAATTGCTTTACTTTATCGTTATGCGTTAGCAATAGTTGTAGAAGCAATAGTTGACGGAGACGACCACGTGACAACATGATGATGGAGATCATGGTGTCATGCCGGTGACGATGGAGATCATGCCGGTGCTTTGGAGATGGAGATCAAAGGCACGAGATGATAATGGGCATATCATGTCACATATTGATTGCATGTGATGTTTATCCTTTTTATGCATCTTATTTTGCTTAGAACGACGGTAGCATTATAAGATGATCCCTTCACTTAATTTCGAGAAATTGTGTTCTCCCTGAGTATGCACCATCGAAAAAGTTCATCGTTTCGAAGCACCTCGTGATGATCGGGTGTGATAGACTCTACGTTCGCATACAATGAGTGTAAGCTAGTTTTCCACATGCAGAATACTTGGGTTAAACTTGACGAGCCTAGCATGTACAAACATGGCCTCGAAACACATGAGACCAAAAGGTCGAACAAGAGTCATATACTAGATATGATCAACATGAAGATGTTCACCATTGATGACTACCCCATCTCACGTGATGATCAGACATGGGTTAGTTGATTTGGATCATGTGTCACTTAGACAACTTGAGGGATGTTGAATTAAGTGGGAGCTCATTAGTAATTTGATTAATTGAACTAAATTATCATGAACTTAGTCTTAATTGTCTTTGCAAAATTTGTGTTGTAGATCAATGGCCAGCGCTGTAGTTCCCCTGAATTTTAATGCGTTCCTAGAGAAAGCTAAGTTGAAAGATGATGGAAGCAACTATGCGGACTGGGTCCATAACTTAAGGATTATCCTCATTGCTGCAGAGAAGGCTTATGTCCTTGATGCACCGCTAGGTGATGCACCCCCTCCAGCATCATCTATGGATGTTGTGAACATCTGGCAGACACGTTCTGATGACTACTCGATAGTTCAATGCGCCATGCTTTACAGCTTAGAACCGGGGCTCCAAAGACGTTTTGAGCACCATGGAGCATATGAGATGTTCCAGGAGCCAAAATTGGTATTTCAAGCTCATGCCCGGGTCGAGAGGTATGACATCTCCGACAAGTTCTTTAGCTGTAAAATGGAGGAGAACAGTTCTGTTAGTGAGCATATACTTAGAATGTCTGGGTTGCACAATCGCTTGACTCAGTTGGGAGTTAATCTTCCAGATGACTCGGTTATTGACAGAATTCTCCAATCACTACCACCAAGCTATAAGGGCTTTGTGATGAACTATAATATGCAAGGGATGGAGAAAACAATTCTCGAGCTCTTCGCGATGCTTAAGGCCGTGGAGGTAGAAATCAAGAAGGAGCATCAAGTGTTGATGGTTAAAAAGACCACTAGTTTCAAGAAAGGCAAGGGAAAGAAAGGGAACTTCAAGAAGAACGGTAAAGCAGTTGCCGCTCCCGTGAAGAAACCCAAGGCTGGACCCAAACCTGAGACTGAGTGCTTCTACTGTAAGGGGAATGGTCACTGGAAGCGGAACTGCCCCAAGTACTTGGCAGATAAGAAGGCTGACAACGTCAACAAAGGTATATTTGATATACATGTTATTGATGTGTACCTTACTAGTGCTCATAGTAGCGCCTGGATATTTGATACTGGTTCGGTTGCTCATATTTGTAACTCGAAACAGGAGCTGCAGAATAAACGAAGACTGGCTAAGGACGAGGTGATGATGCACGTTGGAAATGGTTCCAAGGTTGATGTGATCGCCGTCGGCACGCTACCTCTACATCAACCTTCGGGATTAGTTTTAAGCCTAAATAATTGTTATTTGGTGCCTGTGTTGAGCATGAACATTATATCTGGATCTTATTTATTGCGAGACGGTTATTCATTTAAGTCAGAGAATAATGGTTGTTCTATTTATATGAGTAATATCTTTTATGGTCATGCACCCCTTGTGAATGGTTTATTCTTGTTGAATCTCGATCGTAGTGATACACATATTCATAATATTGATGCTAAAAGATGCAAAGTTAATAATGGTGGTACCACATATTTGTGACACTGTCGCTTAGGTCATATTGATGTAAAGCGCATGAAGAAACTCCATGCTGATGGACTTCTGGAATCTCTTGATTATGAATCATTTGAGACATGTGAACCATGCCTCATGGGCAAGATGACTAAAACTCCATTCTCTGGAACAATGGAGCGAGCTAGTGACTTATGGGAAATAATTCATACTGATGTATACGGTCCGATGAGTGTTGAAGCACGCGGTGGATATCGTTATTTTCTTACCTTCACAGATGATTTGAGTAGATATGGGTATATTTACTTAATCAAACATGATAACCCACAAGTATAGGGGATCGCAACAGTTTTTGAGGGTAGAGTATTCAACCCAAATTTATAGATTCGACACAAGGGGAGCCAAAGAATATTTGCAAGTATTAGCAGCTGAGTTGTCAATTAAACCACACCTGGAGATTAATTATCTGCAGCAATATGATCAGTAGCAAAGTAATATGATAGTTTTGATAGTAGTAGCAACAGCAATAGTAACGGTAACAGTGATAGCAATAATTTTGTAGCAAGTGTAACAGTAACATCAGCTGTAGTAATTTAGCAAGAACAATATATGGAAAATTCGTAGGCATTGGATCGGTGAATTCGCTGGATGACTTTCATCATATAACAGTCATAACCTAGGGCGATACGGCACTAGCTCCAGTTCATAAATATAATGTAGGCATGGCATGTATTCCGTAAACAGTCATACGTGCTTATGGAAAGAACTTGCATGACATCTTTTGTCCTACCCTCCCATGGCAGCGGGGTCCATAAGGAAACTAAGGGATATTAAGGCCTCCTTTTAATAGAGAACCGGAACAAAGCATTAGCACATAGTGAATACATGAACTCCTCAAACTACGGTCATCACTGGAAAGTATCCCGACTATTGTCACTCCGTGGTTTACAGATCATAACACGTAATAGGTGACTATAACTTGCAAGATCGGATCTAGAACATAGATATAATGGTGATAACATAGACGGTTCAGATCTGAAATCATGGCACCCGGGCCCAAAGTGACAAGCATTAAGCATGGCAAAGTCATAACAACATCAATCTCAGAACATAATGGATACTAGGGATCAAGCCCTAACAAAACTAACTCGATTACATGATGAATCTCATCCAACTCCCTCACCGACCAGCGAGCCTACGAAGGAATTACTCACTCCCGGTGGGGAGCATCATGAAATTGGCGATGGAGAAGGGTTGGTGATGACGAAGATCGAAGATTCCCCTCTCCGGAGCCCCAAACAGGCTCCAGATCTGGCCTCCCGATGAAGAATAGGAGGTGGCGGCGGCTCCGTCTCGTAAAACATGATAATTCTTTCTCCTTGATTTTTTTCTCTGAAAATAGGATTTTATAGCATCGGAGATAGGGTCAGCGGGGCCACCAGATGGGCACAACCCACCTGGACGCGCCAGGAGGGGGGCACGCCCTGGTGGGTTGTGCTCCCCTAGGGACCCCCCTCCGGTGGTTCTTGGCTCCAGTATTTTTCTTTTATTGTATAAAAATTCTCCAAAAAGTTTCATTCCATTCCGAGAACTTTTATTTCTGCACAAAAACAACACCATGGTAGTTCTGCTGAAAACAACGTCAGTCCGGGTTAGTTTCATTCAAATCATGCAAATTAGAGTCCAAAACAAGAGTAAAAGCATTAGGAAAAGTAGATACGAAGGAGACGTATCAACTCCCCTAAGCTTAAACCTTTGCTTGTCCTCAAGCAATTCAGTTGACAAACTGAAAGTGAAAAAGAAAAACTTTTACGAACTCTTTTGCTCTTGTTTACATAAATAAGCTTAAGTAACACCCAGGTTTTCAGCAAAGATTATGACTAACCATGTCGACAATAACTCTTAAAAATTATATTAACTCATATCAATGGCATAAGCAACTAGCGAGCAATAATAAGATATCTCAAATGACAACACTTTGTCAAAAAAATCATGATATAATATGACAACAGTGGTATCTCGCTAGCCCTTTCTGAGACCGCAAATCATAAATGCAGAGCACCTCCAAAGTTCAAGCAGCGACTAAACATTGTAATTCATGGTAGAAAAGATCCAGTCATGATGCATCCAACATTAGCTATACACAATGCATGAGGATGACAATAGTGCTCTCAGATTTGGCGCTTATTTGAGAAGGTGATGACACAACATAAAATTAAATAGATAGTCCCTTCGCAGAGGGAAGCAGTGATTTGCAGCAGTGCCAGAGCTCAGATTTTTAAAACAGAGATAAATGAAATTTTGAGAAATGCACCCTTCCTGTTTACTTCGCGACCATTAGTTATCGATATCTTCCATGCTAAACACATTAGTGGCAGTTCCCAAGCGATAAAAGTAAAGGTTTACTCCCCCTCCACCAACAAACACACTCCACGGCTAGCCGCATCCACGGGTACCGTCCATACCAACATCAGTCCTAGGGGAGTTTTGTTTAATTATTTGCAATTTGATTTCGAGATTGGGAATCCCTATTACCGCCCCTCTCGTGCAAGGACGAGTGAATAAACACTCATCATGAGAATAACCCGCTTAGCATGGAAGATATTGACTACCTCCTGTCACTCTATGAACAATCCAGGCACACAAAAACGGATGTTTATTTGAAGTTTTTAGAGGTGGCACATGCAAATTTACTTAGAACGGCAGGGTAATACAACATATAGGTAGATATATGGTGGACTCATCTGGAATAACTTGGGTTTTAGGATTTTGATGCACAAGCAGTATTCCTGCTTAGTACAGGCGAAGGCTAGCAAATAGGTTGAGAAGCGGCCAGCTAGAGAGCGAAAACAGTCATGAACATGCATTATGCATAAGTAACATTGGATACTAGCATGAGTAGGATATGAACACCATGAACATAAATATCATAGAGGCTATGTTGGTTTTGATTCAACTACATGTATGAACATATGCCAAGTCAAGCCACTCGAACATTCGGAGGAGGATACCATATCATCATACCACATCACAATCATTTTAATGCATGTTGACATCCAAGATAAATCATTATCCACTCCTAGCTACTTAAGCATGGCATGAGAAACTATAATCTCTAATTGTCATTTCAAACATGTTTGATCATAATAGGCTGAATCATGGATACTAGGTTAAACATATTTACAAAACAGAACAAGTTGAGTTCATACCCATTTCTCTCTGTCACAACCAGCTCATCAAATATCGTCATTATTTTCTTTCACTTGCACGACCGAATGATATGAAAATAATAATAGTGCAAGAGTGCCATGGACTAAGTTGGAATCTGCAAACATTTTATTCAAAAAGGAGAAGACAAGGTAATATGGCTTCTTTATTAGATCAATATCAATGCATATGAGAGCCACTCAACAATTTCATCGTGGTCTTCTCCTCGGTATGACTCAATAAAAGGAAAAGAATTTCAGAGAAACATACTAAAATATTTTTTGGAGTTTTTAGTTTTTCTTGAAGACAGCAAATTAAAGAAAGAAATAAAAATGAGAAAAACTATTTACACGGGAAAACTCCCAACAAGCAAAAGAAGAACAAGGAAATCTTTTTGGGTTTTCTTTTAAATACTACAATTAACTAAACTAGAAAGAAAAACCGAAAAGAAGCAAGCAACATTTTTTTTGTGATTTTCTCAAAGTTTTTCAAACACACAAGAAGAAGGCGAGAAAATAAATCTAGCATGGATAATACAATGAAAAAGTGTGAACACCGACAACTAGAATGAAATGTGTGAACATGAATATAATGTCGGTGGAAATACGTACTCCCCCAAGCTTAGGCTTTTGGCCTAGCTTGGTAATCACCACTCGTAGTAACCCTCAGGTCCCACGTTGAAGTGTTGTGGAGTGGGCACTTGAGTGTCCCACTCCTGAGGCTCCTCCTCAGCCGCCGCCTACTTGTTCCGGTAGGCAATGATGTCATCTGGCATGATCCTGTATCCGCCCCTGGCAATAGAATCAAACAAAGCAGGTGCAGGCAACAGAAATAATATCACGGGTATTCTCACTGAAAACCAGGTTGTAAGGAATATGAATAGTAGTGTTCTTGCCATCAATAAATTGATGAGCTACCATAGCCTGGCAATGTAAATAAACCTTGGTTAAACGATAATCATGCTGGCAAATCTGAATGTTAAAGTGACTCACTAAACGAGTCACATAAATACCGCCATGAATTTTGCCCTTGGTCCTGTTAAGGTGTAGACGACACGCAATAATAGCTCCTAGGCTATAAGCATTATCGCCGTATAGTGCACGGCGTAACACAGCGAAATCGGGGGCACTAAGTGCACCAACCTTCTCTCTAGCAAGTAAACACTTCGCAATGAATAGAGCAAAATAATGCACAGAAGGAAAATGCAAGCTAGTGGTGGTGACACTCGATACCCCTCTCTCATCTCCCACTGATAGAGTATGATAAAAGTCCTCAAACTCTGCAGGCCTAGGCTCTCTTATTTCCCCGTCAGAAGGGATCAAGCATATATCACAAAAGTTGGTAAGTGGTATCTGACGGGTTTCAGCATATAAATTAAACTGCACCTCAGGGGGGTTATTCCTACTCAAAAAATGGGAACTTTGCACAAAGGAATTTGTAAGGAGATGGTATTGTTCACACTCAGCTGCGATGAAGTTGGTGAGACCAGCGTTAGCAGCAAATTGTGCGAACGCTTGACGGATTCTGACTCCATCCATGAAGGGATTATGCGGCCATTCACACGGCCGCACCTCCGCCCTTCCCCGTGTGTGGAGATCGTTATCCGATGACTCCCCAATGACTCCCTTGGAGCTCTTCTTGGAAGCAAACTTCCTAAAGAAACTCATCTTATTCCTATGAACAAAATTCTGAAAATTTTAGTCCATAAAATTTTTGTCAACAAAACTTCACAAGATTGATAGCAACTACTCATAGGGATGCATAGAGGCTATATTGAGCATTCAAACTACTTAGAACTCTAAGAATTCAACATGCAAGCTCATCTACAGCAGCACCAAGAGTAGCTAATTATTCAAAATATAATCCACTAAAGCAAAAACTAATTGGACCAATGGAGGAGTCACATACCAAGTAGCAATCCCCCAAAACAGTTTCGGAAATGGAGCTTCGAGCAAAGAGATCAAAATCCGCGGGTTTGAGAGCAAGAACACGAGAGAGAGAGAGAGCAATGGTGATTTTTTTCTGGAGGTAAGTGATGACATGGGCTAAAGAGATAAGTGAGGGGGCCCACGTGGGGACCACAACCCACCAGGGCGCGCCTGGGGCTGCTGGCGCGCCCAGGTGGGTTGTGCCCACCTGGTGCACCCCCTCTGATGTTATTTGCACTAAAAAATCTTAAATATTCAGAAAAAAATCTTATTAAATTTTCAGGGCATTCTGAAAACTTTTATTTTTGGGTCATTTTTTTATTGCACGGGAAATTCAGAAAACAGACAAAACATGGCATTTTATTTTATTTTATTTTATTTAACTAAGAAAAACAGAAAACAAACATTGGGAACGGAAAGTTGTGCTTACTAAATTCATCAACTTCATACCTCTCAAAAATGATCCATTAATAAGGTTGATCAAGTCTTATAAACAACCACTTTCGATTAGCATGAAATCGAAGAACTTTCGTAAAACACTAAGTTACCTCTACGGGGATATGCATGTCCCCAACAATAAGCATTTCATATTTCTTTTTGGCAGTAGGTAGAGGTAGTTGAAAACTTCCAATAGTGAGTGTGACCTTGCTTTTATTGCAATGAATAACGGCCCCTGCAGTATTCAAGAAGGGTCTACCAAGGATAATCGACATGTTGTCGTCCTCAGGCATCTCAAGTATAACAAAGTCAGTTAAAATAGTAACATTTACAACAACAACGGGCACATCCTCACAAATACCGATAGGTATGGCAGTTGATTTATCAGCCATTTGCAAAGATATTTCAGTAGGTGTGAGTTTATTCAAATCAAGTCTTTTATATAAAGAGAAAGGCATAACACTAACACCAGCTCCTAAATCACACAAAGCAGTTTTAACATAATTTCTTTTGATGGAGCAAGGTATATATGGTATTCCTGGATCTCCAAGTTTTTTAGGTACTCCATCCTTAAAAGAATAATTAGCAAGCATGGTGGAGATTTTAGCTTCCGGTATTTTCTTTTATTAGAGATGATGTCTTTCATATATTTTGTATAAGGGGGCATCTTTAATATATCAGTGAAACGAGTGCGCAAAAAGACTGGCCTAAGCATTTCAGCAAAGCGTTCAAATTCTTCATCATCTTTTTTCTTAGTTGATTTAGGTGGAAAGGGCATGGGTTTTTGAACCCATGGTTCTCTTTCTTTTCCATGTTTTCTAGCAACGAAGTGTATTTTATCATATCTTTTATTTTTAGGTTGTGGGTTATCAAGATCAACAGCTGGTTCTATTTCAACATCATTATCCGGTTGTTTATCATTGTCTGGTTGAGTATCTTCATGAACGTCATCATTATCTTTTTCATTATCACTAAATGAGTGTTCATTACCAGATTGAGTTTCAACATCAGAAATAGAGACTTCATTGTTACTATCAGGAGGTTTTTCTATCTCAGGTTCACTAGAGGCATGCAAAGTCCTATCATTTTTCTTTTTCTTCTTCTTTTTAGAGGGACTAGTTGCATCAGTGTTGATTCTTTGAGAGTCTTGTTTAATTCTTTTAGGATGTCCCTCAGGATATAGTGGTTCCTGAGTAATTTTACCTCCTCTAGTTGCTACTCTAACAGCAAAGTAATTTATATTATTATTCATTTCATCTAGCAACTCTCTTTGAGATTTGGCAACTTGTTCTAGTTGAGTTTGAACCATAGAGGCATGTTTTCCTACACCTCTAACATCATTGGAGATTCTAAATAACAAGTCACTCAAGCGAGCAATCATATCAGAATTGTATTTCAATTGATTCATAACATTTTCATTGAAGTGATCTTGCTTTCTAATGTAATTATCAAACTCATAAAGGCATTGGCTAGGATGCACATTATAAGGATTGTCCCTTCCATCAAATTTCATTAAAGAATTTACCTCTACCACCTTGGGTGGTGGTGTGTCAAGCCCATGTATTTCTTCAATAGGAGGTAAATTTTTAACATCCTCTGCCTTAATACCTTTTTCCTTCATAGATTTCTTTGCCTCTTGCATATCTTTCGGACTGAGATATAAGATACCCCTCTTCTTTGGAGTGGGTTTATGCGGTGGTTTAGGAAGAGTCCAATCATCATAAATTTTCAATATATTATTCAATAATTCCTCAGCTTGGTCAACAGTTCGTTCCCTGAAAACACAACCAGCACAACTATCTAGGAAGTCCCTAGAAGCATCGGTTAGTCCATTATAGAAGATATCAAGTATTTCATTTTTCTTAAGTGGATGATCAGGCAAAGCATTAAGCAATTGGAGAAGCCTCCCCCAAGCTTGTGGGAGACTCTCTTCTTCAATTTGCACAAAGTTAAATATTTCCTTTAAGCCAGCTTGTTTCTTATGAGTAGGAAAATATTTTCCAGAGAAGTAATAAATCATATCCTGGGGACTACGCACACAACCAGGAGCAAGAGTATTGTACCATATCTTAGCATCACCCTTTAATGAGAACGGAAATAATTTGAGAATATAGTAATAGCGAGTTTTATCCTCATGAGCAAAAAGGGTGGCTATATCATTCAATTTAGTAAGGTGTGCCACAACAATTTCAGTTTCATAACCATGGAAAGGATCAGATTCAACCAAAGTAATCAACTCTGGGTCGACAGAGAATTCACAATCCTTATCATCAACAAAGATAGGTGAAGTAGCAAACTTAGGATCACATTTCATTCTAGCATTCAAAGATTTCTCTTTCAATTTGCATAATAATTTCTTAAGATCATCTCTATCATTGCAAGCAAGAAAATCTCTAGCTGTCTCCTCATCCATAACATAACCTTCAGGTACCTTAGGCAATTCATATCTAGGAGAGCTAGGTCTAATAGGTGTTTCAAGATTTCCAGTTTCAGGCATTTCATCAGTTTCAGCATTCTCAATATCTTTAGCTCTAGCAATTTGTTCATCAAGAAAATCACCTAGTGGCACACCATCATCAAGCAAGGTACTAGCATCATCATGAGTAACATTCATAGAAGTAGCATCATCAATAACTTGCGACATATCAGGATTAATAGCATGTGGTGGTGTTGCAAGTCTACTCAAAATAGAAGACGAATCAAGTGCAGAGTGTGATGGCAGTTCCTTACCTCCCCTCGTCTTAAAGGAAAAAAAATCTTAGTCTAGGTATCCTTCAGATTCTTCATAGTGATAAATTGATAATAATCCCACGTGACTCAACAAATATAGCTATGCTCCCCGGCAATGGCGCCAGAAAAAGGTCTTGATAACCCACAAGTATAGGGGATCGCAACAGTTTTCGAGGGTAGAGTATTCAACCCATTTATAGATTCGACACAAGGGGAGCCAAAGAATATTTGCAAGTATTAGCAGCTGAGTTGTCAATTCAACCACACCTGGAGATTAATTATCTGCAGCAATATGATCAGTAGCAAAGTAATATGATAGTTTTGATAGTAGTAGCAACAACAATAGTAACGGTAACAGTGATAGCAATAATTTTGTAGCAAGTGTAACAGTAACAGCAGCTATAGTAACTTAGCAAGAACAATATATGGAAAATTCATAGGCATTGGATCGGTGAATTCATTGTATGACATTCATCATATAACAATCATAACCTAGGGCGATACGGCACTAGCTCCAGTTCATAAATATAATGTAGGCATGTATTCCGTAAATAGTCATATGTGTTATGGAAAGAACTTGCATGACATATTTTGTCCTACCCTCCCGTGGTAGCGGGGTCCATAAGGAAACTAAGGGATATTAAGGCCTCCTTTTAATAGAGAACCGGAACAAAGCATTAGCACATAGTGAATACATGAACTCCTCAAACTACGGTCATCACCGGAAAGTATCCCGACTATTGTCACTCCGGGGTTTACGGATCATAACACGTAATAGGTGACTATAACTTGCAAGATCGGATCTAGAACATAGATATAATGGTTATAACATAAACGGTTCAGATCTGAAATCATGGCACCCGGGCCCAAAGTGACAAGCATTAAGCATGGCAAAGTCATAGCAACATTAATCTCAGAACATAATGGATACTAGGGATCAAGCCCTAATAGAACTAACTCGATTACATGATGAATCTCATCCAACTCCCTCACCGACCAGCGAGCCTACGAAGGAATTACTCACTCCCGGTGGGGAGCATCATGAAATTGGTGATGGAGAAGGGTTGGTGATGACGAAGATCGAAGATTCCCCTCTCCGGAGCCCCAAACGGGCTCCAGATCTGGCCTCCCGATGAAGAACATGAGGTGGTGGCGGCTCTGTCTCGTGAAATGTGATAATTGTTTCTCCTTGATTTTTTTCTCCAAAAATAGGATTTTATAGCGTCGGAGATAGGGTCAGCGGGGCCACCAGGTGGGCACAACCCACCTGGGCGCACCAAGGAGGGGGGCGCGCCCTAGTGGGTTGTGCTCCCCCAGGGACCCCCCCTCCGGTGGTTCTTGGCTCCAGTATTTTTCTTTTATTGTATAAAAATTCTCCAAAAAGTTTCGTTCCATTCCGAGAACTTTTATTTCTGAACAAAAACAACACCATGGTAGTTCTGCTAAAAATAGCATCAGTCCAGGTTTGTTTCATTCAAATCATGCAAATTAGAGTCCAAAACAAGAGTAAAAGCGTTAGGAAAAGTAGATACGATGGAGACATATCAGAACACAAGTCTGAAACATTTGAAAAGTTCAAGGAATTTCAGAGTGAAGTGGAAAATCATCGTTACAAGAAAATAAAGTTTCTACGATCTGATCGTGGAGGTGAATATTTGAGTTATGATTTTGGTATGCATTTAAGACAATGTGGAATTGTTTCACAGCTCACGCCACCTGGAACACCACAACGTAATGGTGTGTCCAAACGTCATAATCGTACTCTATTGGATATGGTGCGTTCTATGATGTCTCTTACTGATTTTCCACTTTCATTTTGGGGTTATGCATTAGAGACAGTCGCATTCACTTTAAATAGGGCACCGTCTAAATCCGTTGAGACGACACTGTATGAGTTGTGGTTTGGTAAGAAACCTAAGCTGTCGTTTCTTAAAGTTTGGGGATGCGACGCTTATGTCAAGAGGCTTCAGCCTGATAAGCTCGAACCCAAAGCGGAGAAGTGTGTCTTCATAGGATACCCTAAAGAGACCATTGGGTATACCTTCTACCACAGATCCGAGGGCAAGATCTTTGTTGCCAAGAACGGGTCCTTTCTAGAGGAGTTTCTCTCAAAAGAAGTGAGTGGGAGGAAAGTAGAACTTGATGAGGTAATCATACCTTCTCTCGAATTGGAAAGTAGCACATCACAGAAAGCAGTTCCCGTGATGCCTACACCAACTAAAGAGGAAGATGATGATGATGATCATGAAACTTTGGATCAAGTTACTACTGAACTTCGTAGGTCGATCAGGGTATGTTCCGCACCAGAGTGGTACGGTAATCCAATCCTGGAAGTCATGTTGTTAGACAACGGCGAACCTACGAACTATGAAGAAGCTATGACGAGCCCGGATTCCAACAAATGGCTTGAGGCCATGAAATCCGAGATAGGATCCATGTATGAGAACAAAGTATGGACTTTGGTGGACTTGCCCGATGATTGACAAGCCATTGAGAATAAATGGATCTTTAAGAAGAAGACATACGCTGATGGTAATGCCACCGTCTATAAAGCTCGACTTGTCGCAAAAGGTTTCCGACAAGTTCAAGGGGTTGACTACGATGAGACTTTCTCACCCGTAGCGATGCTTAAGTCTGTTAGAATTATGTTAGCTATTGCTGCATTTTATGATTATGAGATTTGGCAAATGGATGTCAAAACGACATTCCTTAACGGGTTTCTTAAGGAAGAGCTGTATATGATGCAACCAGAAGGTTTTGTCGCTTTGATGAAGTGATCAAAGCTTTTGGTTTTATACAAACTTACGGAGAAGCTTGTATTTATAGGAAAGTGAGTGGGAAATCTGTAGCATTTCTGATATTATATGTGGATGACATATTGTTGATTGGAAACGATATAGAATTTCTGGAAAGCATAAAAGGATATTTGAACAAGAGTTTTTCAATGAAAGACCTCGGTGAAGCTGCTTACATATTGGGCATCAAAATCTATAGAGATAGATCAAGATGCCTAATAGTACTTTCACAAAGCACATACCTTGACAAAGTTCTAAAGAAGTTCAAGATGGACCAGTCAAAGAAAGGGTTCTTGCCTGTGTTGCAAGGTGTGAAGTTGAGTAATACTCAAAGCCCGACCACGGCAAAAGAAAGAGAAAGGATGAAAGTCATCCCCTATGCCTCAGCCATAGGTTCTATAATGTATGCCATGTTGTGTGCCTTGCCATGAGTCTGGTAAGGGGGTACTAGAGTGATCCAGGAGTGGATCACTGGACAGCGGTAAAAAATTATCCTTAAGTTACTTGAGGAAATATTTCTTGTTTACGGAGGTAACAAAGAGTTCGTCATAAAGGTTTACGTCGATGCAAGATTTGACGCCGATCTGGATGACCCTTAGTCTCGAACTGGATACGTAAAGTGGAGCAAACGTTTGGAGTAGTTCCAAACCGAGCGTTGAGGCGGGATTTACATATGAAGTGCATATTTAACGCCCTTTTTCAACTCCATCCATGATTGGATCAAGGATGAAGAGATTGAGATTTGCAAAGTACACACGGATCTAAATGTTGCAGACCCATTGACTAAAACCTCTCTCACAAGCAAAACATGATCAAACCCCAGAAGTTATTGGGGGTTAATCACATAAGCGATGTGAACTAGATTATTGACTCTAGTGCAAGTGGGAGACTGTTGGAAATATTCCCTAGAGGCAATAATAAATTGGTTATTATCATATTTCCTTATTTATGATAAAGGTTTATTATTCATGCTAGAATTGTATTGACCGAAAATTTAAATACATGTGTGGATACATAAACAAGTACCGTGTCCCTAGTAAGCCTCTAATAGACTAGCTCGTTGATCAAAGATGGTCAGGGTTTCCTAACCATAGACATGAGTTGTCATTTGATAACGGGATAACATCATTAGGAGAATGATGTGATGGACAAGACCCAACCGTAAGCTTAGCAGTTGATCGTATCAGTTTATTGTTATAACTTTCTTCATGTCAAGTATCTATTCCTAAGACCATGAGATCGTGCAACTCCCCGACACCAGAGGAATACTTAGTGTGTATCCAAATGTCACTTCATAACTGGGTGATCATAAAGGTGCTCTATAGGTATCACCGAAGGTGTTTGTTGGGTTGGCACAGATCGAGACTGGGATTTGTCACTCCGTATGACGGAGAGATATCTCTAGGCCCTCTCGGTAATACAACATCATAAAGAGCTTGCGAGCAATGTGGCTAATGAGTTAGTCACAAGATCTTGTATTACAGAACGAGTAAAGAGACTTGTCGGTAATGAGATTGAACTAGGTATGGAGATACCGACGATCGAATCTCGGGCAAGTAACATATCGCCGGACAAAGTGAATTGCATACGGGATTAACCGAATCCTTGACATCATGGTTCAAACGATAAAAGATCTTCGTGGAATATGTAGGAATCAATATGGGCATCTAGGTCCTGCTATTGGTTATTGGCCAAAGAGGTGTCTCGGTCATGACTACATGATTCCCGAACCCGCAGGGTCGCACGCTTAACGTTCGTTGACGCTAGAGTAGTATTGGGATATTTGCTGATTGGTAACCGAATGTTGTTCGGAGTCCCGGATGAGATCCCAGACATCACAAGGAGTCTCGGAATGGTCGAGAGGTAAATATTTATATATGGGAAGTCATATTTTGGGTTCCGGAAAAAAGATGCAGTTTTTTCGGTATTGTACCGTGAAGCTTCTAGAAGGTTTCAAAGGATTCCGGAGGGGTCCGGAAGTCCACAAGTGGGTTCACCACATCCCAAGGGTTGGCATGGGGGAGGCTCCCTGGCCTTATTGGGCTAGGCGCACCAAGTCCTCAAAAGCCCATGTGGCTAGGGAAGGAAAAAAAAGAGGGAGTCCTAGTAGGAATAGGATTGGACTTGGAGTCCAAGTCCTCTCCCCCTTGGCTGCTAATACGTCTCCAACGTATCTATAATTTTTGATTGTTCCATGCTATTATATTATCCATCTTGGATGTTTTATATGCATTAATATGCTATTTTATATTATTTTTTGGAACTAATCTATTAACCTAGTGCCCAATGCTAGTTGCTGTTTTTTCCTTGTTTTTGCCTTTACAGAAAATCAATACCAAACGGAGTCCAAACGGAATAAAACTTTACGATGATTTTTCTTGGACCAGAAGACACCTAGGAACTTTCGGGAGGAGGCCAGAAGTCCCACGAGGAGGCCACAAGCCCTAGGGGCGCGCCCCAGGGGGCGCTCCCTATGCTTGTGGGCCCCTCGTGGCTCTCCTAACCCTAATCCTGGCTCCATAAATACTCAAATATTCCCCGTATACTAGAGGGCACACAAAAAATACTTTTCCGCCGCCGCAAGCTTCTGTTCCCGTGAGATCCCATCTTGGGGCCTTTTCTGGCACTCTGCCGGAGGGGGATTCGATCACGGAGGGCCTCTACACCAACCTTGCTGCCCTTCCGATGATGTGTGAGTAGTTTACCATAGACCTACGGGTCCATAGCTAGTAGCTAGATGGCTTCTTCTCTCTCTTTGATCTTCAATACAATGTTCTCCTCGATGTTCTTGGAGTTCTATTCGATGTAATCTTCATTTGCGGTGCATTTGTTGAGATCCGATGAATTGTGGATTTATGATCAGATTATCTATGAATATTATTTGAGTCTTCTCTGAACTATTTTATGCATGATTAAGATAGCTTTGTATTTCTCTCCGATCTATCGATTTGGTTTGGCCAACTAGATTGGTTTTTCTTGCAATGGGAGAGGTGCTTTGTGATGGGTTCAATCTTGCGGTGTCCTCACCCAGTGATAGTAGGGGTAGTGAGGCACGTATTTGTATTGTTGTCATTAAGGATAAAAATATGTTTTTTTTACCATATTGATTGGATCTATCCCTCTACATCATGTCATCTTGCTTAAGGCGTTACTCCGTTCTTGTTAACTTAATTCACTAGATGCATGCTGGATAGCGGTCGGTGTGTGGAGTAATAGTAGTAGATGCAGGAAGGAGTCGGTCTACTTGTCACGGACGTGATGCCTTGATATGCCCATTTTGCATCATGTTTACCTACTGTTATTTATAATGTTTTTATGCATAATAATGCTTTTTGGAGTAATTCTAATGCCTTTTCTCTCATAATATGCAGAGTTTACACAAAGAGGGAGAATACCGGTAGCTGGAATTCTAGACCTGAAAACGCTACGTCAGAGTACCTATTCTGCACATCTCCAAATGAGCTGAAAATTTACGGAGAATTATTTTGCAATATATAAAAAATACTGGAGCAAATAACTACCGGAGGAGGCCCACCAGGTGGGCACAACCCACCTGGGCACGCCAGGCCCCCCAGGTGCGCCCTGGTGGGTTGTGCCCTCCTCGGCCCACCTCTGGTGCCCATCTTCTGGTATATAGGTCATTTTGACCTAGAAAAAAAATCAGGAGGGGACTTTCCGGACGAAGCGCCGCCGTCTCGAGGCAGAACTTGGGCAGGAGCACTTTTGCCCTCCGGCGGAGCGATTCCGCCGGGGGAACTTCCCTCTCGGAGGGCGAAATCATCGCCATCGTCATCACCAACAACTCTCCCATCTTTGGGAGGGCCATCTCCATCAACATCTTCAACAACGCCATCTCCTCTAAAACCCTAGTTCATCTCTTGTGTTCAATCTTTGTACCGGAACCTTAGATTGGACTTGTGGGTGACTAGTAGTGTTGATTACATCTTGTAGTTGATTACTATATGGTTTATTTGGTGGAAGATTATATGTTCAGATCCATTATGCTATTTAATACCCCTCTGACTTGAGCATGATTATCATTTGTGATTAGTTACTTTTGTTCTTGAGGTCACGGGAGAAGTCATGTTGCAAGTAATCATGTGAAGTTGATATGTGTTCGATATTTTGATGATATGTATGTTGTGATTCCCTTAGTGGTGTCATGTGAACGTCGACTACATGGCACTTCACCATATTTGGGCCTAAGGGAATGCATTGTGGAGTAGTTATTAGATGATGGGTTGCTAGAGTGACAGAAGCTTAAACCCTAGTTTATGCGCTACTTCGTAAGGGACTGATTTGGATCCAAAAGTTTAATGCTATGGTTAGATTTTATTTTAATACTTTTCTCATAGTTGCGGACACTTGTGAGGGGGTTAATCATAAGTAGGAGGTTTGTTCAAGTAAGAACATCACCTAAGCACTGGTCCACCCACATATCAAATTATCAAAGTAGCGAACACGAATCAAACCAACATGATGAAAGTGACTGGATGAAATTCCCGTGTACCCTCAAGAACGCTTTGCTTATTATAAGAGACCATTTTGGCCTATCCTTTTCCACAAAAGGATTGGGCTACCTTGCTGCATATTATTTACCGTTATCGTTACTTGCTCGTTACAAATTATCTTGCTATCAAACTACTTGTTACCGACTATTTCAGTGCTTGCAGAAAATACCTTGTTGAAAACCACTTGTCATTTCCTTCTGCTCCTCATTGGGTTCGACACTCTTACTTATCGAAAGGACTACGATTGATCCCCTATACTTGTGGGTCATCAAGGCTCTTTTCTGGCGCCGTTGCCGGGGAGCGAAGCGCTCTTGGTAAGGAAAAATTATTACTACGTGCTGAAATTTATTGTCACTTGTTACTATGGAGAATCATCCTTTGAGGGGTTTGTTCGGGGTATCTTCACCTCGACAGACCCGGTTTGTTCGGGGTATCCTTACTACAAGCACATGTAAGCGGGACAGGAAGGTTCATAAGCGACTCATCAACGCTGTTGAGCCGGCAATACCTCAGTACCTACGATGGTCAGAGCATACGATCACATGGAGTCGGGAGGATCACCCGCCCCGGGTTGATAATCTGGGTCATCTGGCATTAGTAGTAGCCCCTCAGGTAGGTGGCTATAAATTCACCAAAGTGCTGATGGACGGTGGTAGTAGCATCAATATTCTGTATTATGATACGTTTCACCGGATGAATTTAACTGACAAGGATCTTAAGCCGTCTTCCACAGTCTTCCATGGTGTGGTGCCTGGTAAGTCGGCGTATCCTATGGGAAAATTGCCCTGGAAGTAGCCTTTGGTGATGACTATGATTACAGAGCAGAGACGATGTGGTTTGAAGTGATCAAAATCAAGAGTCCGTATCATGCTTTATTCGGACGGCCGGCTTATGCTAAGTTCATGGCTCGCCCTTGTTATGTCTATTTATAGCTCAAGATGCCAGGGCAAAAAGGGACGATTACGATCCATGGTGATCGGAAAGTCACCTTGGAATGTGAGGAAGGAGATGCAGCTTATGCAAAGTCAGCTTGTGCTACTGAGGAGCTTAAGTTATACAAAGATAATGTTGACCTGGCTGATATGACCCCTCTGAAGAAGCCCACTACTGAGAAGGACCCTTTGTTGAAATTTAAGTCGGCTGATGATACCAAGCAAGTTGATTTTGTCCCTGGCGACTCATCTAAGAAGTTCACTATGGGGGCTAATATGGATCCTAAATAGGAAAGCGCGCTCATCGAGTTCATCCGTGAGAATCGGGGCATCTTTGCATGGAAACCTTCTAACATGCCGGGTGTACCGAGAGAATTCGCTGAGCACACTCTTAATGTGGATCCTAAGTTTAAGCCGGCCAAATAGTTCCTCCATCGTTTCAATGAAGAGCGACGTAAGGCTATTGGAGAAGAGGTAGCCCGGCTCTTGGCGGCTGGGTTTATCATGGAAGTTTTTCACCCGGAGTGGTTGGCTAACCCTGTGCTTGTACTCAAGAAGAACGGCACATGGCGTATGTGTGTTGATTACACAGATCTCAACAAAGCTTGTCCAGCTGATCCGTTTGCTCCCTCCCGTATCGACCAAATCATTGATGCAACGGCGGGTTGTGAGAGCTTATGCTTCCTGGATGCTTATTCTGGTTATCATCAGATCAAGATGGCAGTCAAAGACCAAGAGAAGACATCTTTTATTACACCTTTTGGGGCTTTCTGCTATGTTTCTATGCCTTTTGGACTTTAGAGTGCTCAGGCGACTTATCAGCGTTGTGTTCAAAATTGTTTTCATAGTCAGATTGGGCGCAATGTTCATGCCTATGTGGATGATATTGTGGTCAAGTAAAGGAAGAAGGAGACTCTCCTTGATGATTTAAAGGAAAATTTTGACAATCTCCGGGTTTATAAAATGATGCTTAACCCGGCCAAGTGTGTCTTTAGTGTGCCTGTAGGTAAACTGTTGGGGTTTCTGGTCTCAAAATGGGGCATTGAGGCTAACCCGAAGAAGATAAAGGCTATCACTTCGCTTTCTAAGCCGGCGTGTGTCAATGACGTCCAGCGTTTGGCGGGTCGCATTGCAGCTTTAAGCCGGTTCATATGTCGCCTGGGAGAGAAGGCAATTCTTTTATATCAGATGATGAAAAAGACAGATCACTTTGTCTGGAGTGATGCGGCCAATGAGGTGTTTGAAGCGCTCAAGAAACAATTAGCTGAGCCGCCCATCCTTGCCGCTCCCATTGAAAAAGAGCCTTTGCTCCTGTACGTGGCGGCTAATAATAAGGCAGTCAGTGTAGCAGTTGTTGTGGAGCACAAGGAGGCAGGAAAGGAGTACCCAGTTCAGCGGCTAGCTTATTATGTCAATGAGGTATTGACTGAGTCCAAGCAACGATATCCACATTGGCAAAAACTGGTGTTTGGGGTGTTCATGGGGAGTCGAAAGTTGAAGCATTACTTTCTTGGTCATCCTATTACTGTGGTCAGCTCTGCTCCTTTAGGTGATATTATTCAAAACAGAGAAGCCACGGGCCGGACTGCTAAGTGGGCAATTGAACTTGGGCCTCATTATTTGAAGTATGTGCCAAGAACAACCATCAAGTCTCAGGCTTTGGTGGATTTCATAAATGATTGGACAGAGTTGCAAACACCTGAGGAGAAGCCTGACAACACATATTGGACAATCCACTTTGATGGGTCCAGGCAGTTGGAGGGCTCGGGGGCTGGAGTTATTTTGACTTCCCCACGAGGTGACAAATTCTGTTATGTTTTAAGGCTAATGTTTCCTTGTACTAACAATGCAGCTGAGTATGAGGCTTTACTCCATGGAACTTCCTTGGTGATGGTTTGATTTATGAAAGGCGTGCATGACGACATAAGGCAAACATTCTCAAATTTTTACCAGGGCACGGTGAGGCCATACCATGGCACCACGCCAGGCGTTATGTTTTCCAAGCATGTATTTCATTTTTGTATAGTTGTTAACCCAGTAAACCATGCATTTGTGGTTGACTATTGCCACACATTTCCTTGAAATCTCTGCCCATTCCTTATAAAAGGCATGAGAATTTACTAAATAGCATGAGCATGGTTTTTCCAGACCGTTCTTGTGCACCTTTTCATGCACAGATTGTTCGAATTTGAATTATGTGCATTAATGCCTAGAAAATGCACATAATCCCCTAAATATGGTAAATGAGCCTGGAAAAATGCCAAATTTGAACACGTTGCACTGGAGGGGGTATGTTGATCGTTGGAAAAAAACTGAATGACAAACTAGGACGGAAATTTGGATTCCCCTTCAATCTTGGTGATTTCCCCCTCGAAACCATGAAACTTTCTCGGTGATGGTTCGATTTATGAAGGGCGTGCATGACGACATAAACCAAACCTTCTCAGCTTTTTACCAGGGCACGGTGAGGCCATACCATGGCACCATGCCAGGCATCATGTTTTTCAAGAACGTATTTCATTTTTCTATAGTTGATAACCCATTAAATGACACGTTTGTGGTTGACTATTGCCACGCATTCCCTTGAAATCTCTGCCCATTCCTTGTAAAAGGCATGAGAATTTACTAAATACCACGAGCATGGTTTTCCAAACCATTCTTGTGCACCTTTTCATGCAGCGATTGTTCGAATTTGAATTATGTGGATTAATGCCTAGAAAATGCACATAATACCCTAAATATGGTAAATGAGCCTGGAAAAATGCCAAATTTGAACACGTTGCATTGGAGGGGGTATGTTGATTGTAGAAAAAAACTGAATGACAAACTAGGAAGGAAATTTGGATTCCCGGCCACTTCAATCTTGGTGATTTCCCCCTCGAAACCATGAAAATTCCTCGGTGATGGTTCAATTTATGAATGGTGTGCACGACGACATAAGTCAAACCTTCTCAAATTTTTACCAGGGCATGGTGAGGCCATACCATGGCACCATGCCAGCCGTCATGTTTTTCACGCATGTATTTCATTTTTCTACAGTTGAAAAACCAATAAACGACGTGTTTGTGGTTGACTATTGCCACACATTTCCGTGAAATCTCTGCCCATTCCTTGTAAAAGGCATGAGAATTTACAAAATAGCACGAGCATGGTGACTATTATCAACGGCGAGTTACACCGATGTAGTGTGACAGGCGTGTTCCAACGCTGTGTTTCTCCTGAGGAGGGCCATGAAATTTTACGAGAGATTCATAAAGGCGATTGTGGTCATCATGCCGGCTCAAAATCTTTGGTGGCAAAAGCTTTTCGTCATGGGTTTTACTGGTTAACAGCTCATGCTGATGCGGAGGATATTGTTAGCAAGTCTGATGGGTGTCAGAAATTCTCCAGACAATCTCATGTACCGGCTCAGGAATTGTGGATGATCCCAATAACTTGGCCGTTTGCGGTCTGGGGACTTGATATGGTTGGACCATTCAAGAGGTCTAAGGATAAGAAGACCCACCTTCTGGTGGCGGTTGACAAGTTTACCAAGTGGGTTGAGGCGGAGCCAGTTAGCAATTGTGACGCGGCGACTGCAGTTCAGTTTGTTAAAAAGCTGATCTTCCGGTTTGGTTATCCCCATAGTATCATGACTGATAATGGTACTAATCTGTCTAAGGGTGCTATGAAAGAGTTCTATCAAAGAGAGCATATCCGCCTTGATGTTTCCTCAGTGGCTCATCCACAGTCTAATGGTCAAGCAGAACGGGCTAACCAAGAAATTTTGAGAGGCATTAAGCCCTGGCTTATGGTTCCTTTGGAGCGAACGTCGGGTTGTTGGGTTGAAGAGCTTCCTTCAGTCCTTTGGAGTATCAGAACCACCCCCAATAGGTCAACAGGCTATACGCCTTTCTTCATGGTTTATGGCGCAGAGGCGGTTCTCCCAAGCGATATCCATCATGACTCGCCCAGGGTGGCGGCTTATGTTGAAGCTGATAATGAGACGACACGTCAGAACGCACTCGATGCTTTGGATGAAGAATGTGATCTTGCGGCGGCTCGTTCAGTAATCTATCAACAAGACCTACATCGCTATCACGGCCGTAGGGTTCGAAGCCGGACTTTTCAAGAGGGCGACTTAGTGCTCCATTTGATTCAAGATCAGATAGGGATGCATAAGCTTTCACCTCCTTGGGAAGGACCTTTTGTGATCAGCAAGAACCTCAACAATGGGTCCTACTACCTCATCGACATACGAGAGAACAAAGATCCCCGCACATCTGAGGAGGAGACCCGCAGGCCCTGGAACATCGCTCATCTTCGGCCTTACTACACTTGAGTCATTGGATCTCATCATTGTATATACCTTCATTGATGTACATATCTTTTATGATCAGCATAATAAAGCCGGCATCCCCAAATTTCGGGGCCTCTGTTGTTTTTTGTCTCAAATTTTCTGAGCAAGAGTCATTATTGATTAGTCATAAGGTCATTTGGGGGCTTCCTGCTCAATGAGCATAGCTTTTCTTACCCTCTTGATCGGCTTTCATGCCACATCATAAGGTCACTTGGGGGCTTCCTGCTCAATGAGCATAGCTATTCTTACCCTCTTGATCGGCTTTCATGCCATATTATAGGTCACTTGGGGGCTTCCTGCTCAATGAGCATTGCTATTCTTACCCTCTTGATCGGCTTTCATGCCATAGGTCGCTTGGGGGCTTCCTACTCAATGAGTATAGCTTTCATACCCACTTGACCGGCTTTCACGCCATAACTGGGTTAAACCTGCCTGTTTGGAACTTGCTACTCCGCTAGGTGACCCGCCGTACTCTTGATAGTCAATCTTTTAAATAAAACCCTGAACTCGTCAAGGTTAAAACAGCGGCTTATGCCACGTGAGGGCCGGCTTACAGAGAGCTAGGATAAACTCACCTGTTTGCTATAGTCTCTCCGCTACGTGGCCCATTCGTACTCTTAACATTCAATCTTTTCAATAAGACTCTGAACTAGTTAAGGTTTAAACGACGAATTTATGTCACGTGAGAGCCGGCTTACGGGATGACAGGCTTTCATGCCAAGCTTCTTTGAAGCAAAAAATTGAGTTTTTTCAAAAACCAATCTGTTTTGGTCGTGCCTTACAAGCCGGCTTAACAAATATTTGAGTTATATATACTTTATATTTTTTGTTTTGCAGAAGTTTTTTACAGATGAGACTTTGCCGGGTCATATAGATTCGGTTATATTGCTCTACATTGGGCTTATTGAGGCTATAAGCAGCCAAAGTGATCTTTTCAAAGGCTGGGTATGACTATAAGTCGCCCTGGATTGTTGGGTTATTTAACTCACCCTGGATGGTGACTATAGGTTGCCAGTCCAAGACACTGATGGATCTTTTACAGGTTATCAAGCTTTTGAGAAATTCTAGCAAAGTTGAAAGACCAAATGTGCATATATAAGGCAAGATCAGAAAGATTAAGTCGCCGAAGCATAGTTGGCATAACATGCTCGAAGGCATGACAAGGCAGATAAAGTTTTAACTATGTTATTACATGGCTACAACAGAGCCCCCTAATTCCTCAAAAGTTTTTCAAGAGTTGAATCACCCTTCTAAGCCAGCCTCGGTGCCGTCCGGGTTAGACCCCGCCGGGTTACTATCACCATGGTGCCTTGAAGTGGAGGCCTCCGGGTCATCCCGTGCCGGCTCTTCGTTGTTTACCATCTGGAGACCACCCGATGTCCAGTCGATGCCAGTTAATGCCTCAAAGGTCGCCTTAGCGTTAAGAATAAGAGAAGGGTTAATATCAGGAGCGAAGATATGCTTACGCCTTGGAGGGGTTAAGTCCACAATCTCATGTGTCGGCGGCTTCAAACGAACATTGTTGCTGTCATAACCCGCCTGATACTTAGATAGATCTGCTTCTTGTGCACGTTGACATGCAAGAGGCCTCATCTCTTTAACGCATTAGGCAAAATTGGCTTCTTCAAAAACAGATCCGTCTTTGGTAAATTCTGGACACCCGCTAGCCATCTCTACCTGGTCTAACTCTGGTTGCCATGCCTTTGCCCGGCTTAAAGGAACAATGGCTCCTATACGGGCGGCTGACAGCTTCACCTCTTCATTCTGCGCCGGCACCGTGGATAGGTGATCCAGCATAGTTTTCATAAGTGTTGGAGGCTTCTTGCCGTTTGATATGGCCACAAGCATCCGAAGGGTGCCAGCGTATAGTTGCTCCATCAAAGAATACACGGACTTCAGCTTCATCATGGCATTCTGTTCAAGGCTAGCACTCCTGGCACCTATTACGTAATTTCAAACATGAGTCGCCAGGCGGGTTAACAATCATATTCTAAGTCGCCAGACGGGTTAATGCAATAAAATATATGTTTTACTTACTGAAGATGGCGGCTGTCATTTGAGAGATATGATGTTTTAAGCCGGATAACTTTTCAGTCACTGGCTTAAGATGAGCCTCAGCATCTTTTGCTCTCTTTAGAAGATTGGCCTTCTCAGTTTCCAAGGTGGCTCTTTCTTCATCAAATTTGGCCTTGATCTTCTCCATATTTTCTAGGGATGATTTTAGGCTTAATTCAGCCTTGGCGCGTTCACTTTGCTGCGTCTCCAGATTTTTTCTTCAACTCGGCGATGTTTGACTCGCCCAAACTCAAAGCTTCCTGCCAAGGGTGACAAGTCATGTTAAGATGGTTAAGTTCATATTCAACAATGGTATTTAAGTCCCAAGAACATTGCAAGCAATACACTTGGCACTTGGGGGCTAATGTAGGCCATTTCAATTTATATTATGACCCGGCTTAAAGATAAGCCGGCCCTTGGGGGCTACATATTTGGTTCTCACAAGTGATTGTAAGACCCGGCTCATCTTATCGAGATAAGCTGGCCCTTGGGGGCTACACATGATTCTTTACAAAGTTTCTATTTTCAAAGACCCGGCTCATCTTTCAAGATAAGCCGGCCCTTGGGGGCTACACTTTGGAAATTTTCACAAGTCTCAAGCATACTCAATATTATTCCTATACTTAAGACTTGGGGGCTAATATGGGCATATATATATGCAAGACTAAAGAGGGGTCCAATATATTTATACCTCATATTTGTGCTTCATCAAGTTGATTAAGCCCGTCTCCAGGTCCCGGCTGGTGTGAAGGCGGTTTAAGTAGCCTGCGTACAACTCGCCTGTGCTGAATGAGGAAGAGCTTTCCAGATCCAGTTTGGCTTTGCCCTTTTCCAGTGAAGGCACTTCTTCCTTAGCCGAGTGCTTGGCTAGCATAGTGGAGGCTCCTAGCACTGTATAAGCCGTCCTAGTGATAGTAATATCATCAGAGTTCTTCTCAGGGGGAATTTCTTCAACTGGATTGGTAACAGTTGGACTTGGCGGGTCATGGCTGTCTGCCGGGTTAGCGTCAGTGTCCATGGCCTCAGAAGGTGCTGCCTCAGTTTGTGGAGGCGGGTCATTTTGCTGGCTGGCAGGGTCTTTAAGATTTTGGATTGGGCCCTCAGAAGTCTCCAGCATCTGCTTTTCCGGCTCAGAAGCTTCGGGAGCCTTGGAAGAGCCGCCCACCTTTTGCTTCTTGCCAGTTTTGGCCTTACCCCTATGACAAGAATACAAGTTTATGAGTATGTGACAACGAAGGCAGGAAGCTGTGTTCCAGTTGAGTCGCCAGATAATGGAGGCATTCCCTGGTAGTTTGAATCAGAAGAATTAAGAGGTTAACGTGTGAGACCAGCTTGTGCAAGGGATAGAGTCGGGCTGTGAGGCACCTCATTGCGACGTTTTCGGGGAGCTGGTGTGTTGGATAAGCCGGCCATGAGGTCTTTAGTGCCGCCACTCCGGGTCTGATGCCTTGACTCATGCGGTTGTTTCTTCAAAAGAAAGTTGGGGTCCAAATGAGCAAGAGGGTGAGAAAATCTTACTTTTTGGACGACCCACCGTGTTTTCTTTCTTGGCAAGGGTTCTGAGTCGGAGGAGATAATAGTTACCTCTGCTTCATTGGCTTGGCTCGTCTCCACTTCATCCTGAGAGGAATCAACATCAATAAGTTGCATAAAAAGAAGTCCAAGGGAATCAAGTTCTACCTCCGACTCATCTAGCTCGAGAAGTTCTTCTACTCACTACAAAAAGAAGACACATCCGTGACATTTTGGGCCGAACGACTTTTTTCTGTCATGCTTATGACACTTCTATGACGATAATTGTGACAAAAGCACGTATCATCATAGATGTGGTGGGCTCCTACTTCTATGACAAAAAATCATGACAGAAAATGGGCTTTTCATCCTGGGCGGGCCGGGGACGCACCTGCATGACATTCTTTGGGCCGTCCATGACGGAAAAAATCATGGTAGAAGCGAGGGCGAGGAAAATATCGGGGAGTTCCCGGTTACGGTAGGTGGTCGGGCCGAGCGATCCACGGAGGTTTGCGCGTTTCTCTCGTACACGTACGTGCGTGTGTGCGAGGCGTTTGGCTCTAACTGAACCCGAGCGAGGCGTTCGCTTACTGCACCCGAGCGATTGCACTAGCTACGTTACTGAACCCGAGCGATCGATCCCTGGCTGTTAACTGAACCCGAGCAATTCCTTCGCTACTGCTGCTAACTGAAGCCTATCGAACCTGCTGCCTCTTGATGAACAGTGACCATTGTTGGGGGTTGGATGAACAGTTTCCGGTGGGGGTTTGATGAACAGGACCTCGTGGTAGTAGTAGTAGTAGGCCGCTGCCGCTGGATGAACATGACCCTGATCGAGAGGAGGCCACCACACCCAAGCCGATTGGGGTGGATGAACAGGACCCCGTGGAGGACTGGTTGAACAGTAGCCGGTGGAGGGTGGATGAACAGGACCCCGTGGAGGGCTGGTTGAACAGTAGCCGGTGGAGGCTGATACGTCTCCAACGTATCTATAATTTTTGATTGTTCCATGCTATTATATTATCTGTGTTGGATGTTTTATATGCATTAATATGATATTTTATATTATTTTTGGGACTAACCTATTAACCTAGACCCAGTGCCAGTTTCTGTTTTTTCCTTGTTTTAGAGTTTCGTAGAAAAGGAATACCAAACGGAGTCCAAACGGAATAAAACTTTCGCGATGATTTTTCTTGGACAAAAGACATCCAGAGGACTTGGAGTGCAAGTCAGAGAAGCCACGAGGCGGCCACAAGGAAGGAGGGCACGCCCAGGGGGGTAGGGTGCGCCCCCACCCTTGTGGGCCCCTCGTGACTCCACCGACCTAGTTCCTTCGCCTATATATTCTCATATGCCTGAAAACCAACAGGGGGAGCCAAAAAATACTTTTCCACCGCCGCAACCTTATGTACCCGTGAGATCCCATCTAGGGGCCTTTTCCGGCGTCCTGCCAGAGGGGGATTCGATCACGGAGGGCTTCTACATCAACACCATTGCCCTTCTGATGAAGCGTGAGTAGTTTACCTCAGACCTACGGGTCCATACCTAGTAGCTAGATGGCTTCTTCTCTCTCTTTGATTCTCAATACCATGTTCTCCTCGATGTTCTTGGAGATCTATTCGATGTAATACTTTTTTGCGGTGTGTTTGCCGAGATCCGATGAATTGTGGATTTATGATCAGATTATCTATGAATATTATTTGAATCTTCTCTGAATTCTTTTATGCATGATTTGATATCTTTGTAATTCTCTTCGAACTATCGGTTTGGTTTGGCCAACTAGATTGGTTTTTCTTGCAATGGGAGAAGTGCTTAACTTTGGGTTCAATCTTGCGGTGTCCTTTCCCAGTGATAGTAGGGGCAGCAAGGCACATATTGTATTGTTTCCATCAAGGATAAAAAGATGGGGTTTTCATCATATTGCTTGAGTTAATTCCTCTATATCATGTCATCTTACTTAATGCGTTACTCCATTCTTTATGAACTTAATACTCTAGATGCATGCTGGATAGTGGTCGATGTGTGGAGTAATAGTAGTAGATGCAGAATCGTTTCGGTCTACTTGACACGGACGTGATGCCTATATTCATGATCATTGCCTTAGATATCGTCATAACTTTGCGCTTTTCTATCAATTGCTCGGCAGTAATTTGTTCACCCACCGTATTATTTTCTATCTTGAGAGAAGCCTCTAGTGAAACCTATGGCCCCTGGGTCTATTTTCCATCATATAATCTTCTACTTTCCATCATATAAGTTTCCGATCTACTATTTTGCAATCTTTTACTTTCCGATCTATAAACCAAAAATACCAAAAATATTTACCTTACCGTTTATCTATCTCCATCAGATCTCACTTTTGCAAGTAACCGTGAAGGGATTGACAACCCCTTTATCGCGTTGGGTGCAAGTTTGGTGTTTGTTTGTGCAGGTATTCGGTGATTTGTGCGTTGTCTCCTACTGGATTGATACCTTGGTTCTCAAAGTTGAGGGAAATACTTACTCTACTTTGCTGCATCACCCTTTCCTCTTCAAGGGAAAAACCAACGCAAGCTCAAGAGGTAGCAGGAAGAATTTCTGGCGCCGTTGCCGGGAGATCTACGCCAAGTCAAGACATACCAAGTACCCATCATAAACTCTCATCTCTTGCATTACATTATTCGCCATTCGCCTCTCATTTTCCTCTCCCCAACTTCTAAAACGATTTTCAAAAAGTTTGCCCTTTTCTTCGCCCTTCTTCCGTTCGTCTTCTTCGTTTGCTTTGCTCTTATGGCTAGCCCTTTCCCCCCTCCTTTGTCTCCTGACTTTGAAGTTCTTCACTTCAAACAAAGACAAGAAGAAAGTTTAAAAGATGCTTGGTATAGGATGATAGAATCCTATCGTAATTGCACCATAGAGGGGGATTTTAAGATTTTACTTCGTAATTTTTATGTTGGGCTAAGCATGCCCCGTAGGCAACTCTTGGATTTTACGGCTAAAGGGAATTTTATTGAAATTGATCCCAGCATTGCTTATGAGATTATAGAGGGAGTAGTAGGAATACTGCCCCCACAAAAGGGATTACATCACACTCAAGAAGGGACACAAGTTTTTGAGAAAATATGTGAAGTAACAATTTTTTTGCAAAAATCTCTTGAACCCCTCAAAAATGTTAGTGGAAACCTTCACCGTATGAATATGTTGATTTCTCTTTGCAATAAGCGGTTGGATGCTTTAGATCTAAAGATTTATGAATATGAGGGGAAATGCAAAGAACCTCCCGGATTTGAGCATAATTCCATTAAAAGAATAAAAGCCAAATATGAGAATACCTAGATCTATTCGTGTTTTTTATGCCTAGCTAAGGGCGTTAAACAATAGCGCTTGTTGGGAGGCAACCCAATTTTATTTTTTGTTTTTGCTTTTTAGGTTCTGTTTTGCAATAAATAATTCATCTAGCCTCTGGTTAGATGTGGTTTTATGTTTTAATTAGTGTTTGTGCCAAGTAAGACCTTTGGGATGGCTTACGGTGATAGTTGATTTGATCCTGTTGAAAAACAGAAACTTTTGCGTCCAGTATCAGAATTTTAATAATTCACTAGAGAGTTGAAAAACCCTGAATATTTTCTACGAGATTGATATACAAATTACCTACGTTTTTCTAATTTTTCAGAATTTTTAGAGTTACATAAGTATTAGAACAATTCGGATCTTCGCAGACTGTTCTGTTTTTGACAGATTCTGTTTTCTATGTGTTGTTCGCTTATTTTGATGAATCTATGGCTAGTATCGGGGGTATGAACCATAGAAAAGTTGGAATACAGTAGATATTACACCAATATAAATAAATAATGAGTTCACAACAGTACCAAAGTGGTGATTTATTTTCTTATACTAACGGAGCTTATGAGATTTTCTGTTGAGTTTTGTGTTGTGAAGTTTTCAAGTTTTGGGTAAGGATTTGATGGACTATGGAGTAAGGAGTGGCAAGAGCCTAAGCTTGGGGATGCCCAAGGCATCCCAAGGTAATATTCAAGGACAACCAAGAGCCTAAGATTGGGGATGCCTCGGAAGGCATCCCCTCTTTCGTCTTCCTTTATCGGTAACTTTACTTGAGGCTATATTTTTATTCACCACATGATATGTGTTTTGCTTGGAGCGTCTTGTATGATTTGAGTCTTTGCTTTTTAGTTTGCCACAATCTTCCTTGATGTACACACCTTTTGAGAGGGACACACATGAATCCTGATTTATTAGAATGCTCTATATGCTTCACTTATATCTTTTGAGCTAGGCAACTTTGCTCTAGTGCTTCACCTATATCTTTTTAGAGCACGGCGGTGGTTTTATTTTATAGAAATTGATGAACTCTCATGCTTCACTTATATTATTTTGAGAGTCTTTAAAACAGCATGGTAGTTTTCTTTGGTTATAAATTTAGTCCTAATATAATAGGCATCCAAGAGGGATATAATAAAAACTTTCATATAAAGTGCATTGAATACTATGAGAAGTTTGATTCCTTATGATTGTTTTGAGATGTGAAGATGGTGATATTAGAGTCATGCTAGTGAGTAGTTGTGAATTTGAGAAATACTTGTGTTAAGTTTTGTGAGTCCCGTAGCATGCACGTATGGTGAACCGTTATGTAACGAAGTTGGAGCATGAGATATTTTTTGATTGTCTTCCTTATGAGTAGCGGTCGGGGATGAGCGATGGTATTTTCCTACCAATCTATCCCCCTAGAAGCATGCGCGTAGTACTTTGCTTTGATGACTAATAGATTTTTGCAATAAGTATGTGAGTTCTTTATGACTAATGTTGAATCCATGGATTATACGCACTCTCACCCTTCCACCTTTGCTAGCCTCTCTAGTGCCGCACAATTTTCGCCGGTACCATAAACCCACCATATACCTTCCTCAAAACAGCCACCATACCTACCTATTATGGCATTTCCATAGCCATTCTGAGATATATTGCCATGAAACTTTCCACCGTTCCGTTTATTATGACACGCATCATCATTGTCATATTGCTTTGCATGATCATGTAGTTGACATCGTATTTGTGGCAAAGCCACCTTTCATCATTTTTTATACATGTCACTCTTGAATCATTGCACATCCCGGTACACCGCCGGAGGCATTCATATAGAGTCATATTTTGTTCTAGTATTGAGTTGTAAGTAAATAGAAGTATGATGATTTTCATTATTAGAGCATTGTCCCATGTGAGGAAATAAAAAAAAGAGAAAGAAAAAAAAATGAGAAAGAAAAAGAAAAAAAAGGAAAGAAAAAAAAGAAAGAAAAAAAAAAGAGAAAAAAAAGAGAGAAAAAGAGAGAAGGGGCAATGTTACTATCCTTTTTCCATACTTGTGCTTCAAAGTAGCACCATGGTCTTCATGATAGAGAGTCTCCTATGTTATCACTTTCATATACTAGTGGGAATTTTTCATTATAGAACTTGGCTTGTATATTCCAACGATGGGCCTCCTCAAATTGCCCTAGGTCTTCATGAGCAAGCAAGTTGGATGCACACCCACTTAGTTTTCTTTTTGAGCTTTCATAAACTTATAGCTCTAGTGCATCCGTTGCATGGCAATCCCTACAAACTCACATTGATATCTATTGATGGGCATCTCCATAGCCCGTTGATACGCCTAGTTGATGTGAGACTATCTCCCTCTTTTTGTCTTCTCCACAACCACCTTCTATTCCACCTATAGTGCTATGTCCATGGCTCACGCTCATGTATTGCGTGAAAGTTGAAAAAGTTTGAGAACGTCAAAAGTATGAAACAATTGCTTGGCTTGTCATCGGGGTTGTGCATGATTTGAGTATTTTGTGTGATGAAGATGGAGCATAGCCAGACTAGATGATTTTGTAGGGAAAGCTTTCTTTGGCCATGTTATTTTGAGAAGACATAATTATCTTGTTAGTATGCTTGAAGTATTATTGTTTTTATGTCAATATTAAACTTTTGTTTTGAATCATACGGATCTAAACATTCATGCCACAATAAAGAAAATTACATGGATAAATATGTTAGGTAGCATTCCACATCAAAAATTCTGTTTTTATCATTTACCGACTCGAGGACGAGCAGGAATTAAGCTTGGGGATGCTTGATACGTCTCCAATTTATCTATAATTTTTGATTGTTCCATGCTATTATATTATCTGTTTTGGATGTTTTACATGCATTAATATGCTATTTTATATTATTTTTGGGACTAACCTATTAACCTAGAGCCCAGTGCCAGTTTCTGTTTTTTCCTTGTTTTAGAGTTTCGCAGAAAAGGAATACCAAACGGAGTCCAAACGGAATAAAACTTTCGCGATGATTTTTCTTGGACAGAAGACATCCAGAGGACTTGGAGTGCAAGTCAGAGAAGCCACGAGGCAGCCACAAGGACGGAGGGCGCGCCCCCACCCTTGTGGGCCCCTCGTGACTCCACCAACCTAGTTCCTTCGCCTATATATTCTCATATACCTCAAAACGAACAGGGGGAGCCAAAAAAATACTTTTCCACCGCTTCAACCTTCTGTACCCGTGAGATCCCATCTAGGGGCCTTTTCCGGCGTCCTGCCGGAGGGGGATTCGATCACGGAGGGCTTCTACATCAACACCATTGCCCTTCCGATGAAGCGTGAGTAGTTTACCTCAGACCTATGGGTCCATAGCTAGTAGCTAGATGGCTTCTTCTCTCTCTTTGATTCTCAATACCATGTTCTCCTCGATGTTCTTAGAGATCTATTCGATGTAATACTTTTTTGCGGTGTGTTTGCCGAGATCCGATGAATTGTGGATTTATGATCAGATTATCTATGAATATTATTTGAATCTTCTCTGAATTCTTTTATGCATGATTTGATATCTTTGTAATTCTCTTTGAACTATCGGTTTGGTTTGGCCAACTAGATTGGTTTTTCTTGCAATGGGAGAAGTGCTTAGCTTTGGGTTCAATCTTGCGGTGTCCTTTCCCAGTGACAGTAGGGGCAGCGAGGCACGTCTTGTATTGTTGCCATCGAGGATAAAAAGATGGGGTTTTCATCATATTGCTTGAGTTAATTCCTCTACATCATGTCATCTTACTTAATGCGTTACTCCGTTCTTTATGAACTCAATACTCTAGATGCATGCTGGATAGCGGTAGATGTGTGGAGTAAAAGTAGTAGATGCAGAATCATTTCGGTCTACTTGACACAGACGTGATTCCTATATTCATGATCATTGCCTTAGATATCGTCATAACTTTGCGCTTTTCTATCAATTGGTCGGCAGTAATTTGTTCACCCACTGTATTATTTTCTATCTTGAGAGAAGCCTCTAGTGAAACCTATGGACCCCGGGTCTACTTTCCATCATATAATCTTCTACTTTCCATCATATAAGTTTCCAATCTACTATTTTGCAATCTTTTACTTTCCGATCTATAAACCAAAAATATTTACCTTACCGTTTATCTATCTCCATCAGATCTCACTTTTGCAAGTAACCGTGAAGGGATTGACAACCCCTGTATCGCGTTGGGTCCAAGTTTGGTGTTTGTTTGTGCAGGTATTCGGTGACTTGTGCGTTGTCTCCTACTGGATTGATACCTTTGTTCTCAAAACTGAGGGAAATACTTACTCTACTTTGCTGCATCACCCTTTCCTCTTCAAGGGAAAAACCAACGCAAGATCAAGAGGTAGCAGAGGCGACCTCGTGGATGAACAGTAGCTGGTGGAGGCAGGAAGAAGTCGACGGTGGATGAACAGTAGCAGGTGGAGGCTGGAGGAAGTCGACGGCGGATGAACAGTAGCCCGTGAAGGCTGGAGCGAGGCAGTAGACGGTGGATGAACAGTAGCCTGTGGAGTCCCGTTTTGTGGTACGCCACACCCCTCCCGATGAACAGGACCCCGTTTCGATCGTAGGCGCTCCAACACAAGTCCGTTTCCTTCATTTTGCGGTACGCCACACCCCTCCCGATGAACAGGACCCTATTTCGACCGTAGGCGCTCCAACACAAGTCCGTTTCCTCCGTTTTGCGGTACGCCACACCCCTCCCGATCAACAACACCCCGTTTCGACCGTAGGAGCTCGAACACAAGTCCGTTCCTCTGTACTGCGGTACGCCAGACCCCGTTTCGGTTATTCCGTCCAAGCCGGTTGGCTCCCGATGAACACGATGCATTCCAACCCAGTCTGTTGCCTCCCGATGAACAGGACACTGTTTCTCCGTTCCGACCCAGTCGGTTGGCTTTCGATGAACATGACGCCGTTGCTGCAGTCCATAGCCTCTCCATGTATACGAGCCCTGGCCATACGTATACGTGAGTAGGCGTTCGAGACCCCGCCCGTATGTATGTACGTGGCCGTATTTTTTGGCATGTGGCTGTACGTACGTGTACATGGTTTAGAAGGGACTGCCTGAACTGCTACGTCAGGGGCTCTACTACTACACGTGCTGCTGCTTGCTCGGCCACGGTTCATCGTTGTAGAGAGACCGATTGACCAGTATGTACTTACACGTTCGCGACAACGCTACGGACGCTTCGATCGGGTGGGTCCCAGCTGTCAGGGAGGATAAGGACGCACTTCCTTGAGTGCGAAGATATAGCTGGTGGGTCCCAGCTGTCATGGGGAAGAATCTTTTTTTTGCCCGTAATATGGACGCACTTCCTTGCATGCGAAGATGTAGCTGGTGGGTCCATCTATCAGCCTCACTGCGTAGAGTCCTCTTCCGATGGTTGTCGTTCATTGACCACGTTGACCACGCCACGCGGACCGCACCCAGGCGGTGGACGACGGCGAGGCCTAGGAATGGAACGATGCGGAGCCACGGAAGACGAGGCAGGTGGATGCCCACGCGGAGGGGAGTACGAGGGTTCACTGGTTCGACTGCGGTGTGAGGCTGCCGTCGCCGGAGAATAATAGGAGGTGTTGGTGAGTAGAGGAATGGCCTGGACGACGATGGGAGTAGGGTGGGCCGGTGAGTCCTGCGCGGCAGCACAGCCAGCCACGGGAGGCGGTAGCAGGCGGTACTGCCGGCGGTGGTTTGGGCAGCTGAAGCAAGAATATCCGAGATTGAAGAAGCATGACATCCGTTGGATGGACATCCAACGACCACTGCTGCTAGAATCGTGTGTTGACTATAAGTTGACAAAGCCTTGCGTACGCGTC
This sequence comes from Thinopyrum elongatum, assembly GCA_011799875.1. Classification (NCBI taxonomy): domain Eukaryota; kingdom Viridiplantae; phylum Streptophyta; class Magnoliopsida; order Poales; family Poaceae; genus Thinopyrum; species Thinopyrum elongatum. The sequence goes on along the minus strand of CM022300.1, from coordinate 59,957,965 downwards.
AACTTACTAGGCCCACAAGTGTGTGGCAGAGAACATATAGCCCATTTGCGATTTCTAATAATGTACAACCCATTTTTGAATTCTAATGGAATTTACTACAACCCATTTACAGTTTGTTAAAATTACAGCCCATTTTCTAGCCAGGACAACGATTAATAATTTCAACCAACCACTCAAAACAGAATTCAATAAAATTTCCCACATTTTGATGGGATGTGAAATATTTTTATCCCAAAATTTCGAGTCAGTTTAAATATAATTTCAAAATAAATTTGTATTATGTAAAAATCCAACGAAATATTGCGCGTGTAACAAGTAATGAAATTAAAATTTTCAAAATCAATTTTTTTTTAACTAATTATGTGTTTGGTGCATTTTTTTATAGTTACAGCCCAGTTTTTATAATTACATCCCATTTATTATTTCTTAAAGCCCATTTTCTTGTTAAGTCTAATGCATCCCTCCTAGGAAAGATTTGCAGCCCAGCGGGGCGGAGAATAACAAGTTGAGCTGGGCTGGGTATTCGTAAAAAAAAGTATAGCTGGGCTAGCCATTTTCACCTTGAAAAAAATTAATATCTGGGCTGGATATTTGGTCGACATAAAATAATAGCCTGGGCTAGACGGGCCACAGCCCGCCTAGTTGATACCCTGCTCCTCTGAACAACAACAAAAACATCGCTCAAGAAAAACTCTGCTCACACCTCAAAAACACAAATACTGCTCGAGCTGCTGGGTCCCAGCTGTCGGCCGCTCCTTGTGCAATTCTCTCGTTTATTTACTATATAGGTTGACAATGGTGTGGGACCGTGATGCCAGGTAACCAGGAGGAAGCAAAAAAAATTATAGTTCTATATAATAAGGAGGCACTTGCGTACGTGCGGCTATGGCCCTGGTGGGTCCCCACTGTCATCCTCTCCAAGTTAAGTCATCTCCTGATTCCTCATGTTCGTTGACCATGTTGACAACGCGAGACGACAGTGCCACGGTGAGCGCAACAACTCGAAGGACGACAGAGAGGGACTCGCGGGCCCTATGGATGGTCTGATACAGCGCCTGCTGCTCATTCAGGATGCCAGTATCATAGGGCCACATGTCCGCGACGGCATTGTCGTTCACTTGTTCGCCGGCAATTCGTCCTTCTGTGAGCCGGTGCTCGTTGAGGAGACGGAGGTTGCAGCACAGGTCCTCCTGCTCTGGTAGCTCTTCCGCCATTAGGGCGTTGAAGTGCGGCCGCACCTGCTCTATGGTGAACACGGCATGAACCGGCTTGGGCGGTGGCGCCGGCTCCTGGTCGGTCCATCGTCTGATTGTCGTCGTTGAGCTCGGCAAGCTCACTGGCGAGCCAGCATGTCCAGCTGCTGGACCAGACCGCTACCAAGCACGAGTCTGACCGTCCTGGCCCACCCAGACCCCCTCCCTCGCCAGCACGCGCTTTCCGCCCGAAACGGTCAGCGCCGCCCGCGCCGCTTTCCGGTGCAGGCGATTGCTCCGCATTCAAACAACACAAGTGACGTCCATCCGTCCGTCCGTCTATCGCCCACATTAATGATACACGGTTGCCGAGGCGGCTACTCCAGCGCCACCCATCCGTCCCTCTGCCGCCCACCATTGCTATATAAACTGTTGCACCGGCCATAGCCGTAGTCATCCGCCTCCGTTCCCTTTCTCCTATCCACACCACTCCCACCATGGCTTCCTCGCGCTCCAGCGCTCTTCGGGACAGGTGGACGATGGACCAGAAGGAGATGGCAGCCATTGCTGCCGACTGGCTGGCCGGTAGGCTGCCGGAGGACGATGACGTCCCAATGGAGAATGTGGTAGTCGACGATCCAGCGCCAACCCCCTCCTCCGCGCCATCCTCGCCGGTGCATTGCACCATGACCATCGGCGAGGCCTGTGCCCAATACATGGACATGGTGAGGCAGAAGCGTGAGGAGCAGTTCCGGGAGGTGCAGGCCGACGCCTCCTACAACCACCATGTCCTCCAGGAGCACCTGCAGGCGAAGGAGAAGATCGCCGCGGAGCGGGCGGAGCAGGAGGCACTGCTCGAGTCATACCGCTCCGCCCGCAAGAGCAGCCTCGCGCGCTGGCGGTACCGCATGCGGGTGGTGGAGGTTGCGGCCGCCTACAAAGAGGGCGATGAAGTGGGCGAGGCACTGTTTGGCGAGACCAACGACGAGGCGAAGGACAATGCCGGCTCCGTCGAGGCCCCGCCCCACCGACACCGAGGCGGAGGACTTCGCCGGCTTCGGCGAGGCCCTGCTCCGCCGAGGCCCCGCCCCGCCAACAACGAGGCAGAGGACATCACCGGCTCCGCCGAGGCCCCGCCCTGCCGGCAATGAGGGGGAGGATTGACAGAGGACATCGCCGGCTCCGTCGAGGCCCCGCCCCGCTGCCAACGAGGCCATGCCACACAGAAAACAAGGAAGAGTAGAACACGGTAGGTTGCCGCCGCTCGAGTCCAAGTAAGGCCACCACTGCTACCTGATGTTTTCTTGAACTACGTCGGTATTTCCCCAAAGAGGAAGGGATGATGCAGCACAACAACGGTAGGTATTTCCCTCAGTGATGATACCAAGGTTATCGAACCAGTAGGAGAACCACGCAACACCACGTAAACAGTTCCTGCACACAAAGAACAAATACTTGCAACCCGACGTAAGAGAGGGGTTGTCAATCCCTCACGGGTAAAAGGATAGATAAAATTGTAGTAGATCGGATAAACAGATCTCGCGGGAACGCGAGATAAAATAAATAAGTAAAAATTGCAGCAAGGTATTTTTGTATTTTTGGATTAATAGATCTGAAAATAAAAGTGGCAAATAAACGAAAAGGTAAATAGCAAAATAGATCTGAAAATATATGATGAGAAAATAGACCCGGGGCCCATAGATTTCACTAGTGGCTTCTCTCGAGAAAAATAGCATACGGTGGGTAAACAAATTACTGTCGGGCAATTGATAGAACTTCAAATAATTATGACGATATCCAGGCAATGATCATTATATAGGCATCACGTCCAAGATTAGTAGACCGACTCCTGCCTGCATCTACTACTATTACTCCACACATCGACCGCTATCCAGCATGCATCTAGTGTATTAAGTTCATGGAGAAATGAAGTAATGCAATAAGAATGATGACATGATGTAGACAAGATCTATTTATGTAGAAATAGACCCCATCTTGTTATCCTTAATAGCAACGATACATACGTGTTGTCTCCCCTTCTGTCACTGGGATCAAGCACCGTAAGATCGAACCCATCACAAAGCACCTCTTCCCATTGCAAGATAAATAGATCAAGTTGGCCAAACAAAACCCAAATATCGGAGAAGAAATACGAGGCTATAAGCAATCATGCATATAAGAGATCAAAGAAGACTCAAATAACTTTCATGGATAAAAACATAGATCTGATCATAAACTCAAAGTTCATCAGATCCTAACAAACACACCGCAAAAAGAGTTACATCAAATAGATCTCCAAGAGACCATTGTATTGAGAATCAAACGAGAGAGAGAGAAAGCCATCTAGCTATTAACTACGGACCCATACGTCTACAATGAACTACTCACGCATCATCGGAGAGGCACCAATGAGGATGATGAACCCCTCCATGATGGTGTCTAGATTGGATCTATGGTTTCTGGAACTTGCGGCGGCTAGAATTGATTTTCGTCGACTCCCCTAGGGTTTCTGGAATATTGGGGTATTTATAGAGCAAAGAGGCGGTGCGGGAGGTCTCCGAGATGGGCACAACCCACCAGGGCGCGCCTGGGGGCCCAGGCGCGCCCTGGTGTCTTGTGCTCACCTCGGGCCCCCTCTTCGGTACTTCTTTGGCCCACTGGATGTCTTCTGGTCGAAAAAAAATCTCCAAAAAGTTTCGCTGCGTTTGGACTCCGTTTGGTATTGATTTCCTGCAAAGTAAAAAACAAGCAGAAAACATCAACTGGCACTGGGCACTATGTCAATAGGTTAGTCCCAAAAAATGATAATAAGTTGATATAAAATGATTGTAAAACATCCAAAAATGATAATATAACAGCATGGAACAATAAAAAATTATAGATACGTTGGAGACGTATCACTACCCTCCGGTTGAAGCCAAGCTTGGAGGGTTAAACATTGACGGCCGATTAGCTTCTTGGCGGCGACGTGGAGTCGGAGAGCTGAGCTGGAGAAGAAGCTTCTGTTCGGCTCAGTCGAACACGGGAAATGGGCGCCGGAGATCATAGATTAGGTTAATTGATTGTACCTCCAGCGCACCCCTTTTTAGTTGAAGAATGTATGAAATGTAATGAAATCTGGCATGTTTATATGAAATCTGGCCGTGTATGAACAAATTTAGTTCGATTAGTTTGAATTCTTGTATCACTGGCATTGGATGAACATGCAAAACAATACGTACTAGCATTATTCTCAGGATGCACGGTCATCACCTCGTTTGCAGCAGTTTCACACGTACAAAAAGTTTGAGCAGCTTTTTAGCGTGCGACATTGCAATCAAACTCACAGGCCTGGCAATTCATGGAAAACATTCAAAACAACCAATGATTATGCATCTCAATGATTGACACGTCAGAGCCAATATTTACTTCACAACTAAAGAATAAAGAAAAATCGATCAATGCTGCTGACGGCAAAGGGCGTCCCATTCCAAAATATCAAACGCATGTCTTCTTGCTAACATCAATGAGCAAAATTTGAGAAGGTTGTCCATTCCAAAATATCAAATGCGTGTCTTTTTGTGTACATCAATGAGCAAACTTTGACAAGGTTTTCCCATTCCAAAATATCAAATGCTTTTTGCGTACATCAATGAGCAAACTTTGACATGGTTTTCCCATTCCAAAATATCAAATGCCTACGATTGTGGAATGGGCCGGGTTTGCCATCAGTTCGGACATTGACATGTCACCTCGTGCTAAATAAACAAGCTGTTCTTTTTGTGCAGTTCCACTAAAATCAACCAACTTCGCGCGTAGCTTGTATGATTTCGCCTTTATATGTTGCAAGGCCTTGAACATATCGGCACCTCCTTTCTTGTAGCTAATTTTGTGGCTGGAGGTGGAAATGAATGATTCGAGAACATTTGATGTATTGTGCATGATGAAGTATAATGGAGGGCATGAACCATCAAAACATTTTGTGCAGTTCCCGTTGAAATCAAGCTGAGCATCCCTGTTTGCATAAATACAAAAAAGTGATTAGTACAAAGCAAACTGTATTATGAATTTACAGTTTAAACAGGCAACCTACATGATCCATGCAAAGCACACATTTAAAAAAATAGAACTCACCAGAAAGAATCCTAAAACAACATTGTATTGGCCATCATAGCAACAAAGATGAAGATCTGTGAGTCCTTCTGACCTGAAGTTAGTTTGTTCTTGTCGGCAGTAATGTAACCATCCTTCAACTGCTCCTTCTAATAAGAAGAGAAGAGCTTAGTTTCTTCATCCTGGCATATTCTTCTTCAGAGGAGGATGATCCTGTTGTGCAAAGACAAGAGAACAACTAAATGCAAGCATCCCTATTTTCTCTAAAAGAAGGAAAGGAAATATTTAAAGCAACCATTACATTAACAATGGGAGTAACTGATGAAATGTATAGTCACAAAGAGATGCATCCTCATTATCCTCATAGGAAATGATATGATACCAAACACAGTAGCTCAACTTGAACTGTATTATTACTTAATTTTATCAGTGGCTATAACGGTGGCAAACCGGTGCCTCAATTTATTAGCAGCCTTATATTAACATGCGAAACAATACCACTTTCTCATGACAGTAGCTAAACAGTAGCACAACACCAATAGAGATGACAAAGCTCGATCATATGGATGAAATCTGTGGGCCGGTACCAACCTTTGTCAGGAGGCTTATTGTGTAGAGCATGCAGATGAAGCACTTCTCCGGAACCATCCATTATTATCTACTATGGTTGCCATGCTTACTATAACTCCTCGATTAGTTTAATGTTTCCAACATCGTCTTGTGCAGTTCCACTAAAATATATGTTATCTTCATACAAGATCCCTATTTGCACAAGTAGAGATAATTACATATTACATTAAGAGTGGCATCAAATCACAGTGGCAAAACAATTGTTCGTTCCAGCCATAGCAATAAATTAAGATGCAAAACTATATCATTACTTGTGTCATCACAGTTCTAGTGCTTCATTACAGCACTGGGAGTTGATTTTTGTTCTTCTTCCGCTTGTTCTTCCCCTTCATCACTTGGTTCAATAACAGACAAGCTTCGCCTTCAATGTAAGATTTGGCATGTCAATTAGGGAGCACAAGTATAGCACTAAACAACAACATTACTTTTCTGATGATAGTAGCAATATACAGGCCAACAATTGCAAAATATCATTATCTTACCTCAATGGGATATTACGGTGCACATACAAATTGGAAGTCTGGTCTCCTTTTGTGCAGTTCACTAAAATCAAGCAACATTACCGTATAAGTAGTAAAACATATGAAAGCACACTGCACAATCATGTGGAAGAAGGCCAGTACTGACCTCTCATGACGCGGAATTCAAACAACTCACAAGAAGAAGATCTGAAACAAGTTTGCCAACACAGATAGGAAGTCAGATCTCCTCTTGTGCAGTTCCATTAAGATCAAGCAATCAAGCAACGTTGTCGGTGTGACATTTTGGTTGAACTGCACAAAACACTCTTAACAATAGCAATGGGGTGAGGTAGATAACCCTGTTTACACAGAGGTGCAAAGGAAACAATTACTAGTCAATAACGGTGGATGACACAGAAGCCTACAAAAAGAAGCATCTAACTTATCTAAATGGGAAAGAAAGCAAGACAGTAGCATTTCTCAAACAGTGGCATTGATTCATAAATTTGTTAAACATGTAATTTGCTTTTAACCGTGGCATTGCATCAATTTTCCAGCGGCATTATTAGATTAACAACAGCTAAAGAGTTGTACGGGACAGTGGACGCACCAGCACTATGTGCATCTACCGATGTATAAAGGGGTGATGCACAGTCTGTTGCAACAAAGAACAAACAACCAAGGAGCATATTTGTGTTGGTCCCAGTTTTGTTATCTTTAGACACCTTTCCTTATGTGAGGGCAGCAAATCTAGTCATACTCAAACTCTACAGCCTTGTCCCCCACCCACAGAAAGATCAGTTCGTTACAGATGTGTGTACTGCATTTGTCATTGTTTTCCCTTTTCGACTAACGTAGGTGTTGGATAGCCAGTCTGCACTACTTTCCCCCTTCCTTTCCTCTTTGAACCACGTCCTAGATTCATGCTATACAACTTTCCCCACTACTTTCCTGTTTGATCAAACACCTAGATTCGAGTGCAGAAGCAAAAAAAAATCCACATGCAGCTAGAGCAATGCATGTGGATTAAGTAAATTATACCTTAAGGTTCTCGGTGTGTGGCTCAGTGGGCGGCCGGAGGCCGATCTGCCCACACTATGTACGACAGCGAGGAAGAAGGGGTTGGAGGCCCTCCCGCGCCGCCGCTGGGTGAAAGAGAACAGCGGCGCCGGTAGTGGATTCCCTCCCTCGCCGACGGCGACAGCGTTAAGCTTCCTTCCCTTCCCCGGCGGACGGGATGCTGCCGGCTCTTTGACCAGCAGCGAGGGAAGAGAGGCCAACGCAGTCTTGTTTAGATCTAGAGAGGGTGAGAGTGTGAAGAGAGCAACTGCAAGCGCTGAGGCTCCAGCGTGTATCTCTACTCTTATAAAAGATCGGGTTGGTGATGATGGTGTGCCTGCCATCGTGTAATATAGACCGTCCGATCTATATCTGACGAATAGAAAGCAAACTATGACAATTTTGCAAAAAGATACCCGCACCTCTCTCCACACTTGCAGATAAGGACTTCCCTCGTTCATCCTTTTCTCTCACAAGATAAACTACTCATACAAATGCATCTTGATGTTCCATGCAACGCACGGGCATCTTGCTAGTATATATAGTGGAGAGAGTGTGAAGACAGCAAACCCTAGAAAACAAGCGCTGAGGCTGCAGCGTATCTCTACTCTCTATATCTATATCTCTACTCTTATAAAAAATAGAGTTGGTGATGATGGTGTGCCTGCCATCCTGCAATATAGGCCGTCCGATTTATATCTGACGGATAGGAGGAAACTATGGCAATTTTGCAAAAAGATACCCACACCCCTCTCCACATTTGCAAATAAGGCCTGAGGTTCATCCTTTTCTCCCACAAGATAAACTACTCATACAAATGCATCTTGATGTTCCGTGCAACGCACGGGCATCTTGCTAGTATATACTCCTATATAGTTGGAGTGGTTATCGTTTTCTCTCCATAAAAAATGTTTAAAATTGTGCATGAAACGGAACTCTTTATTTAATTTCTCCCTCCGTCACAGTTTATAGGGCACGCATCAACAATCTCTCGGACCAAGGTGATTAGTGATTGGACTGAAAAATAGCATCAGGAGTTATACCATGGCGCCAATTACTGGAGAAATTAATGCGTACACACATGCATGGAGTGCTTTCAGTCCACGTACACACATGCATGCATTTATTCCACCCCGCGTACACACCTGCACGGAGAGAAAATTTTGGGCTTGGTTGCGGTTACGATGCCCTAATTAACTGGGCATTAAACCAAACGCGCCTAAAATCCCTCCGGTGGTGGAAATGCATGAGAATTGAAGCGCTCCCTGTAAACTATGACGGAGGGCAATGCTAATACGCAAAGAAAATTTAACGCTCAAAGGAGTTAATTCACAATTAACGCTCCACGCCTCCCGGTCGCACTTACTATCGTTCACGTGTGGTACATGATGTTGGAGATATGCCCTAGAGGCAATCATGTATGATGATATTTCCTATGTGTTTATGAATAAAGATAGTCCTTGGACATTATCAATGATGTGTATCAGCAAGTACATGACTTGTTTGTGGGACTATGCATTGTATGATGACTGTCCTAAAAGGTCCCTAGTCGAAAGGGCTGTGTGGACGCACAGCCGACTTGACTAGCATATGACACGGTTGATGGCTTGGTCTCACTAGCCATGGAGCATTGGATGCTAACCAGATAATATGGACTCGGAAGGGTCTGGTCGGATTCGACATAGTCGGATCCGAGTTGAGATAAGGTCCGAGTCGGACAGACCCAACTATGAGACACAGCGATATGTCATCTATGAGTCTCTAGTACAACATACGTTCTATGTCCTAAGACCTGAGCTGGCGCATGTACTCGGGATGGTGACAGACCTGCTTTGGGCCAACCAAATGCTACTCCGTGACTGGGTAGTTACAAAGGTAGGCTTCAGGCTTGTCCAGACCCATGCTGCGAGACATGGTCGAGCAAGATGGGATTTGCCCCTCCGATCAGGAGAGATATACTCTGGGCCCCTCGTGTGATCCGACCTAGATAAGCATGGCCATGCAACAGGGATTATGAGATAATCTGGTTAGTGGTCGGCATCACTGGAATGAGAAAGAGGTCGGGCTAGCACAAGGATGACAGACTCGCCTTGAGCCCAACAACATATATCGTGTGGCAAAGGGAACAGAAGTGTGACATGTTGTACAGGTTCGCCTAACCAGCTTCATCATACACTTGGAGTTGGCATGCTTTGCTAGAGGCCGCTGCCAACTAGCCGAGTCGGATGTGATCTGACTTGCGACCAAGTGAATGAGAACCTAAGGGGTCACGCGCTTAAGGGAAGGAACATGTGAGGCCCGGTCCGACTCCACGAGTCAGAGTGATCCTACTCGGACTCGGATCCAGGCCGAACAGATTTTGTGCTTCAGGGTCCGTGCGAGGCCCAAGTGTTGAGCCCACGACGGACGCCTATATAAAGTGGGGGTGCGGCACACTCATGCGGTTGATCGCTTCGGCGCTGTCACTAGGGTTTGCATGTGTTGCGAATAGCCACCTCCACTCACCGCCGACTGTGTGATCGGACCTAGCAGTCCACCGCACGGTGTTCCTCCTGCACGTGCGGATATCGTTAGAGGCGGTGCACCTGCGCCGCTCTGGCGAACTTGTACGCGGGATCCACGACCGGCTGTTCGAGGGAGATCGAACGAGGAGGAGACGACTCTGGACGCGCTGCCTCAACTCTACTTCCGCTGCACGGCACTGCGGGTCTAGTGGTAAAGATCTGTGATCCATCTCTCGTAGCATGTTCTTGGTTGTTCTGCACGTAGGAAAATTTTAATTTGCAGTCAACGCACCCTACCCTAGAACCCAACACATGACCCTCCGATGTGAACAACAACTAAATCCGGCAGGCATTGCCATTGTTGTGCGACCCGGTACCCGGACAATCCATGGCAAGGCGCAGTCGCAGGCGGCCGGAATGCTCCAAATCCGGCAGCCGCGTGCGTCAAATCCTGCGGCTGCAGATATAGCGGTTGACCGCCGGCGCATGAACCTGTGTGTGCGTGTGTGTGTTTATTTTTAGCAGCGTGTGTGTGTTAGAGAGAGCGACACATCGACCTACAGAGAGATTGTGTGTAGTACTATGATTTAGCCGCGAGAGTCGGTGCATCCTCTTGTTTTTGAGCGTCCGGTCAGGACAGCAGCCACGCCCGCTCCTAACCACCCTGGCCCACCCAAACCCCCTCCATTGGCCGCGCGCGCTTCCCGCCCGAAATGGTCAGCGCCGCTCCAGAGAATCGGTGCCGCATTCATGCCCGTGCAGAGCGGACGCGACCTCTCACTGGCGCCTGCGTTGAAGGGAGAAGCGGATTCAACGAAGAGTGATCGTTGCTTCGTCCGTCCAACTTACTGCCGAGTCTATGTGATTTGTCGGGCCATTGGTCATTATTATTGAGGTGGTACGAGCGTGCTGAGTCTCAGTTGCACTGTACACTTTACTTTGGTGCATGACATGTGCACCGGATGCTGGATGTCCCACGTTTCGGTGAAAGGAGGTAGAGCGTCTCCACTCTTTACAATTTTCTCCACTCTTATAGCGAAGCAGTGCGAAAGCAGCGAAAACACGGCAGCTCAGTGATTACATGGCCCACCTCACACTATCACCATATTTTCTGGACACCGTGCGACACCTAACTCTTTAGTAGTAGTACATAGTACGTACTGTAATTTCTCAGTGAGATAAATTTGTACAATGCTATGAAGCTTCCAGCTTCTGTTTCATGTATCTTGCGTCCAAGGTTGCCCCTTTGCTACATTCCATCAAATACAAAGGAGACTAACATGCATGCTATTGCATCTCAATGATTCACAGATCATAGCCAATATGTACTCCCTCCGTTCCAAAATAAGTGTCTCAACTTTAGTACAAAGTTGTACTACTAAAGTTGACACTTATTTTGGAACAGAGACAGCTAAAGAAAAAAATGATCCATCACTACAAAAAAAGACACATCCGTGACATTTTGGGCCGAACGATTTTTTTTTCTGTCATGCTTATGACACTTCTATGACGATAATTGTGACAAAACCCGGTATCATCATAGATGTGGTGGGCTCCTACTTCTATGACAAAAAATCATGACAGAAAATGGGCTTTTCGTCCTGGGCGGGCCGGGGACGCAGCTGCATGACATTCTTTGGGCCGTCCATGATGGAAAAAATCGTGCTAGAAGCGAGGGCGAGGAAAATATCGGGGAGTTCCCGGTTACGGTGGGTGGTTGGGGCCGAGCGATGCACGGAGGGATTGCGCGTTTCTCTCGTACACGTACGCGCGTGGGTGCGAGGCGTTGGGTTCTAACTGAACCCGAGTGAGGCGTTCGCTTACTGAACCCGAGCGATTGCACTAGCTACGTTACTGAACCTAACTGAACCCGATCAAGGGATTACTTCGCTACTGCTGCTAACTGAAGCCGATCGAACCTGCTGCCTCTTGATGAACAGTGAATGTGGGGATTGGTTGAACGAGTCGAGAAGTACGTGGTTGGGGTTGGATGAACAGTTCCTGGTGGGGGTTGGATGAACAGGACCCCGTGGTAGTAGTAGTAGGCCGTTGCCGCTGGATGAACAGGCCCCTGAGAGGAGGCCGCCACAGCCGAGCTGGTTGGGGGTGGATGAACAGGACCCCGTGGAGGGCTAGTTGAATAGTAGCCGGTGGAGGGCTGGATGAACAGTAGCCTGTGGATGAACAATAGCTGGTGGAGGCAGGAGGAAGACGCGGTGGATGAACAGTGCAGGTGGAGGATGAAGGAAGTCGACGGTGTGTCGGTGTACTAACTATTGGGCCATTAGTACCCCGTACTTGTGCATGGGCAGTTGTAGCCGTACTCGCGGCAAGGCTTGTCGGGGAATAGTTCGAGGTTGACTCAGGCTACCAGAGACATTCTCAAGTCAAAGATCTGAGGATCAGCAGATAAGGAGAGCTAGAATCCGAAAGCCAGTTTCCCCGGCAAGATCTTGCCGGGGTGGCTTGCGAAGCCCGGCAAGATTAGGCGCCCAGCAAGGTTCGGCGCCCGGCAAGATTCGGCGCCCGGCAAGATTCTGTTGCTGTGCCACCGCTCTGGCACAGCAACAAGCCCGACATTCTGGGTCCTTCTTTGGATGCGTGGCAACGCGCCAGTGGAGGAGAGCTTAAGCGGTGCTGTTGGGATGGCCCCTTTTTCCATCCCCAAGAAAGTGAGGACACCTAAATGGACACCTCACGGTGCATTAAATGCGTTCGTCCTAATCCTCAATGGTTAGGTATGATAACCCTGTAGCTACTTTACACCTCAATGTATATACATTTTGCCACTGTGGTGACCCCTTTGAGCATATAAAAGGAGGCCCAAGGCAACTGCTACAAGGGAGGAGGATCTTCTGGCCCATTCTGCATGCGTAGCTGCTCTTTGAACGCACTGTTCATTGCAAGCGCTCCTGGAGCCTGGGCTCGAGAACACTCATAATAAAACAAGGCAGGAGTAGGGTTTTACGCTGATCAGCGGCCTGAACCTGGGTAAAATCGCCCCGCGTCGATCGTTGGTTCTGCTCTTTGCGCATACCTCTCCCCCCGTCGAATCGTAAAGGGATTCCTTGAGGGTCCCATAGGTGTCGCACGCCGACATCTTTGGCACGCCAGGTAGGGGGTTCATAGGTTGTGTGAACCAGATCCAGTGATCGGCGCTTTAGTTTCTTCATCATCTTCATCATCATGCCACCCAAGAAGAAGAGCGCCGCAACGGCGCAACCATCCACGTCCATTTTGCCTGTGCCCTCGCATATGGGCGATGGCGTGGGTGCAGAAGGAAGAGGATTAGAGCCTCCACGGCGTTCCGGTGATCCAAGCCAGGCGAGCGGCGTCGTTCGTAGCGGCAGCGGCAACCCACACGCCGCTGGATCCAGAGATGGAGCTCTGTTGCCTGCGGGTGGCACAACGAATTCCAGAGATCGGAGGACGCTTTCTGGGGCTCCCGCGCCGGCGCCAGCGTCACGGCCTTCCCAGGCCGTGCACGATGAGCAACGTCATGGCGCTGGTGGTTCAGGGCGTCCCCATGAAAAGATTTCTGCGCATCGATCCCAAGGTGCGCGGGCCCAGCATGCACACCGAGCTACCGGCGGAGTGGTGCGCGGTCGCATGACCGTGACGGTGCTCCTTCTAACATGGCTAGGAGTCAGAGCACCTCACGTACCTCGCACCTGTCGCCGCCGCCTACGCCAGCGGAAGCCTTGGCACATGCGCAGCTGCTCCTCGATTTCCCTCCTGCTTTGGAGAAGATGGAGGAGTGGCGACCTACTATCCAGAGCCTCATTGGCTTCACCAAAAAAGATGGGCCACAAGAGGCAGGGCCCTCACAACGACGGCCCATCGATCCGGCGTGAGCCGATGTGGAGAAAACCGGAGGTGGTGCAACCACGGTGCACTCCCCTCCGCGACACCAGCGGTGGTCGACAACCCAGCGGGTCGATCGCCGTGATGATGATTCCACGACATCGTCCGATCCACGGATGCGTCGTGACCAGCGTCAAGTTCTCCAGGAACGAGGCAAAGAGGATGCTCGAACCACCATCAAGCGGCGACGGGAAGCGCGCTATCAATCTGTTAAGTGCGCAGGGCCGACTGTCGATGAGCCTGCGCCAGGGGATGCAGGTGACTTGCCTTACGAGGTAGGGACTCCAGCGTTTACCTGTGAGCTACGGCAAGTCCAGTGGCCCAACTCCCGAAACTTCAAGCCAGAGGTCCCGGAGAAATATGACGGCAAGACTCATCCCTCGGAGTTCCTGAGCATCTACACCATTGTGGTGCAGACTGCCGGGGGCCGAGATGACAAGATACTTGCCAACTACTTCCCGTTGGTGCTCAAACCCAACGTCAGGTCGTGGTTGATGCATCTGCCGGAGAATTCTATTTCTTCTTGGTCAGATCTGTGCCATCAGTTTGTTGGCGCCTTTGTCGGAGGCCACCAAGCTCCTGGCCAAGAGAGTGATTTGCATATCATCCCTCAGAAGGAGGGCAAACCCCTGCGCAAGTTTATGCAGAGATTTAGCCGGGTGCAGTACAATATTCCTGACGTTCACCCTGCCGCTGTTATTAGTGCGTTTCACCAGAACGTGCGTAACCGCAGAATGCAGGAAGAGCTGGCAATGAACAAAGTCAGGAGTATTGCCGAGCTTTACGCTTTGGCCGACAAGTGCGCCCGAGCTGAAGAGGGGAGGAAACTCCCTGGAGAGGCTGTTGGCGCGGGGAGCGAATCAGAAGACGAAGATGCGTCAACCCCGTCAAGGAAAGGCCGGCGGCGGAACAAGAAGCGCAAAGGCAAGGCCGTACTTGCTGTCGAGGAATCCGGCAACCCCGGCACCGCCAAGAAGGCCAAGGTTGACGACCCCGGCAAGGGAGTTGCCGGGTGCTCTTCCTGCCAAGCCTTGGCGGCGACCGACAAGTCGGAAAGCTCCGGTAAGCAATATTGCAAGATCCATCGCACCAAGGGCCACGATATCCAAAACTGCCGGCAAGTCGAACAGCTTGTCGAGAAGCAGAGAGCTGAATATGAAAGACGAGACAAGGAGAAGGCCCATGACGGTGCTGATGAATCCGGCAAGAAGCGCGGTGGCCGAGGGTGTCGCCGCGGCAAGGCCAAGCAACAGAGGGAGAGGCCCGCTCGAGGCCGAGACAAAGAAGAGGATGATGATGATGATGGAGAAGATGATGAGTCCAGCGAGCAAGAATTTCAGAAAGTTACAGAGGCCATGTGTATCGACGGAGGCGCCTCGTTGCATTCTTCCCACCGTCGACTTAAACAGTGGGTGCGAGAGGTTAATGCAACGGAGCCATCGTTCGATACATGTAAGCCCCTGAAGTGGTCCAACACGCCTATCATTTTCGACGCCGAGGATCACCCTGATCGCACAACCGCGGTCGGGTGCTTGTCATTGTTGGTTTCACCGACAATCCGCAACCTTAAGGTGACGAAAATGCTAGTTGACGGTGGGGCCGGGCTGAACCTAATCTCACCGGATGTGCTCAAGAGGCTCCAAATTCCTGATGAAGATCTCGAAGAAACGGGCACGTTTCAAGGGGTCAATCCAAGAAGAACCCAGCCAAAGGGCAAGATTACGCTACCGGTGACATTTGGTAGCGAGCTCAACTACAGGACCGAGAAGGTAGTGTTTGATGTCGCCAAGATCCCTATGTCATACAATGGGATCCTTGGTCGGCCAGCGCTGGCTAAGTTCATGGCGGCATCACACTACGCGTATAATGTTTTGAGGATGCCCGGGCCGTTGAGTGTCATTACTATCCATTCCGATAAGAAGGATGCGCTCATCTGTGCCGACCAACTCTACCGGGAAGCAGTTGCAGCACCTGCCGCTGGACCTCCCGGGGGGAAGAAGAAGACCGGCGAGAATCTTGGCGCGAACTCCGGTAAGCACACCTCCTCGGAGTGCTGCGCTTCCGTTGAGGATGCATCAGAGAGTTCCACCGGCAAGAACAAGAGATCCAAGGCCTCTCCACCAGAGACCAAGAAGGTGCCCGTCAGGGAGGACAGAACGGGAGGAACTTTCACCATAAGTTCCACCCTAGATGACAAATAGGAAAGCACGCTCATTGCCTTCCTGCGGGCGAATGTCGACGTGTTCGCATGGCAACCGTCTGACATCTCCGGAGTTCCCAGGGAGGTAATTAAGCACCACCTTGCTATCTGTCCTCACGCGCGGCCCGTCAAGCAGAGGGTCAGGAAGCAAGCCTTGGAGCGGCAAGAATTCATTGCCGAAGAAATCAGGAAGCTGGAAGTGGCAGGATTGGTCAGAGGAGTGCTTCACCCAACCTGGTTGGCCAATCCGGTTGTAGTGCGCAAGGCGAATGGGAAATGGAGGCTGTGTATCGATTATACAGATATCAATAAAGCCTGTCCAAAAGATCCCTTTCCCTTGCCGCGCATCGACCAGATTGTGGACTCCACCACTGGTTGTGATCTACTGTCCTTCCTTGATGCCTACTCGGGGTATCATCAGATCTTCATGGCAAAAGAAGATGAAGAAAAGACCACATTTATCACCCCATGTGGTACGTATTGTTTTATACGAATGCCTTTCGGGTTGAAAAGTGCTGGTTCTACATTTGCGAGAGCGGTCCAAATTGGTTTTGAGCCTCAGCTCCATAGAAATATAGAGGCATATATGGATGATATAGTGGTCAAAACCAAGGACAAAGCGACGCTCATACAAGATCTAGAAGAAACATTTGCAAATCTGCGCAAGATCAACTTAAAGCTCAATCCTGAGAAGTGCGTGTTTGGTGTTCCTTCCGGCAAGCTTCTCGGATTCTTTGTATCTCAACGGGGAATCGAAGCGAACCCCGACAAGATCAAAGCTATTGAGTAGATTGAAGCACCAAGACGCGTCAAGGATGTCCGTCGTCTTGCCGGCTGTGTTGCTGCTCTAAGCAGGTTTATTTCCAAATCTGCTGAGCACGCCCTTCCCTTTTTCAAAATTTTAAAGAAGGCAGGTCCGATGAAATGGACTCCGGAGGCGGAGGTTGCGCTGCAAGATTTGAAGAAATACCTTTCTTCTTCGCCGACACTAGTTGCGCCTAAACCACGAGAGTCGTTGCTGCTATATTTGGTAGCAACAAATCAAGTGGTTAGTGCTGCGTTAGTGGCGCAGAGAGAAGCTGATGAGAAAGCAACACCAGTGGCAGGACCGTCAGGTGACGCGGCAGGATCTTCCCCGGCAAGGGTTGATCCCGGCAAGACAGGATTTGTGCAGTCAGAAGAACCAGTGCAGAAGAAAAAGGTGGTGCAGCGCCCAGTTTATTTTGTTAGCTCTCTTTTGGAAGGAGCTAGGTCAAGATATTCTGGCGTGCGGAAGTTGCTTTTCGGCCTCCTTATGGCCTCGAGGAAGCTGCGCCATTATTTTCAAGCACATGAAATCACCGTCGTCACTCGCTTCCCGTTGCAACGGATTTTGCGAAATCCAGAAGCAACCGGCAGGATTGTAGAGTGGGCGTTGGAGTTGTCGAGCTTTGGCCTCAAGTTTGAAAGCACTTCGACAATTCAGAGCAGGGCCTTGGCAGAGTTCATTGCGGAATGGACCCCAACGCCAGACGAAGAGGTTCAAGAAACAACTCTCCCTGGCAAGGAAATCGACCAGGAATGGGGTATGTACTTTGACGGGGCTTTTTCGCTGCAAGGCGCCGGTGCCGGCGTGCTGCTTGTCGCACCCACCGGAGAGCACCTCAAGTACGTAATCCAAATGCATTTTCCCCGGGAGAGTTCGACGAACAACACTGCGGAGTACGAGGGCCTGCTTGCCGGTCTCAGGATCGCGGTAGACCTTGGTATCAAGAAGCTCGTCATCAGAGGCGATTCGCAGCTTGTCGTCAGGCAAGTTAACAAGAGTTATCAGAGTCCATTAATGCAAGCCTACGTGGATGAAGTGAGAAAAATGGAAGAGCACTTTGACGGTCTGCAAATGAAGCACATCCCTCGTGCTGAGAACACTATTGCTGACGACCTGTCAAAGCGCGCCGCCCTCAAGTTGCCTGTGGAACCAGGAACTTTTGTGCTCCATTTGACTCAACCATCCATGGCGCCATCAATGCGGCAAGAAAAGAGAAGAAAGTTGAATTCTGGATAGTACTTTCCGGCAGAGCTCCTCGGAGCCGCTGGCAAGGAACCTGCCGGGATCAACGACAAACCTGCCGAGGAACGACAGGCTCCGGCGGAACCTCATGCTTTCGCTGTCGAGACAAATGTTCCCCCGGCGGAGGAGATGCCTTTAGTCCTAGCTGTCGAGCCCCAGGCTCCAGCATGGGCGCAGCACATTGTCCATTTCCTTCAGACAGGAGAACTCCCGGAGGAACAGGAAGAAGCGGAAAAAGTAGCCCGTCGGTCTGTTATGTACAAGTTCGTCGATGACGTCCTATATAGAAAGAGACCGAACGGTGTGAAATTGAAGTGCATTCCTCAGGAGGATGGACTAGAGCTGTTGGCGGAAATACATGGAGGCATATGTGGCTCTCACATAGGCTCAAGAGCACTTGTCGGGAAAGCATTCTGGCAAGGTTTCTTTTGGCCCACCGCTCTCCAGGATGCAACTGCACTAGTAACCAAGTGTGAAGCGTGCCAGTTTCATTCGAAGAAATCGCATCAGCCAGCTCAAGCTCTTCAGACGATCCCTCTATCCTGGCCATTTTCGGTCTGGGAGCTCGACATACTGGGCCCTTTCCCCCGTGCTACCGGGGGCTTTGAGTACTTGTACATTGCTATCGACAAGTTCACAAAGTGGCCGGAGGTGGAAGTAGTGAGGAAGGTGACAACACAATCAGCCGTCAAGTTCTTTAAAGGGATAGTTTGCCATTTCGGTGTGCCCAACAGGATCATCACCGACAACGGCATGCAATTCACAAGTCGCACCTTCATGCAGTACGTCCAAGACCTTGGCGGCAAAATTTGTTTTGCCTCTGTTGCTCACCCGAGAAGCAACGGCCAAGCGGAGAGGGCTAATGCTGAAGTGCTGTGCGGTCTCAGGACCAGAACTTTTGACAGGCTGAAAAAGTGCGGAAGACGCTGGATTGATGAATTGCCGGCGGTTCTTTGGTCAATCAGAACGACACCAAATCGAGCCACCGGCCAGACACCCTTCGCTCTGGTCTACGGAGCAGAAGCAGTTCTCCCCACGGAACTCACGTACGGATCACCTCGAGTTCTCGCTTATGATGAGCTTGAGCAAGAGAAACTGCGGCAAGACAACACTGTGCTCCTTGAGGAGAATTGTCTTCAGGCTGCTGTGCGAGCTGCATGCTACCAGCAAGCTTTGCGCCACTACCATAGCCGTAAAGTTCATGCCCGAAGCCTTGAGGAAGGCGACCTTGTTCTTCGGCGGATTCAGTCCGCCAAGAATTCAAACTAGTTGACGCCAAAGTGGGAAGGCCCTTATCGGGTAGTACGAGTCACCAGGCCCGGCGCTGTCCGCTTGGAGACCGAAGATGGCATTCCAGTGAGCAATTCCTGGAATATCAAACATCTTCGCAAGTTCTACCCATAAGGCGCGGTTGCCGGGGGCCCCCCAGCAACCCCCTTTTTTGTACAAGTCTTGCCGGTAAGGCATGTAATCCTTTGTACAAAGCCAGGCGCAGACCCTGAGCCCAGATGACTAAGTTTAAGTGTTGTGCAGTTCCTTATTGATTTTCATGTATATATATATATATATATATATATATATATATATATATATATATATATATGCATGTTTGTCTAAAAAATTGTATGACACTTGCTCCCGGTAAGTTCTAACGAACCGCCAAGGTTTCATATCTTTATTTTCTCTTCTTTCTTTGTCTCAAAAGACAGAAGGGTTCCTCGCGTGCATGTTTGCCGAGAGGGGCGAAGGAGGATATGGTTACCAGTTGGCGACGTTCAGAATTGACGCTTACCGGAGGAAGGACAGCGACAGAAAGCTAAGTTCTAAAGCTTAGGGCAAGTTTCCTTTATTGCAAAGTTATTTTCCTTGGATGATTTCGACTTTGGTATGGAAAACCTGCACATGAAGGAACCCTTGTTGTAATCGGTTGCGCCCTTATTTTGTTTCGAGTCCGCTCAACGATTTAAGTGGCTGCACTGAGAACGCCAAGGAGTCTTGCCGGCCGCTGCACCTCCAACAGGCTGCTGAAGTCCCGCACCCAGCGCTCGCGGCAGGTTGCGCGCCGGCAAGTTTTTCAGTAAGCGTAGGGTGAACTCCATACATAAAGGAATCAGACAAGGGAGATAGCATACATGTACCCAAACATAAGCAAGTTATATTACACTAATACGTTGCCACAGTTCTAACTTAAGACTTAATTGTCTTTGGCATGGAATGGTGACGGCAAGAAGAGGTGGAGCAGTTAATCTCTGCGCTAGCCTTTGACCCTTTTGATTGAATCCACCTTCTCAAGGATAGGCGCGACAAGCTCCTCAAGTGCCTCGAGATTTGCGTCCTTTGGCAGGCGGCCGAGCACGTTGGAGAGGTCGATGCCAGGATTATTATGCACCACCTTGATAAGTACCTTGCGGAGGATGGCCCGACAAAGCTGGCGGGACTCATTGGCCAATTGTGTCGCCTGGTTAGACTGAAGCAGCTTCAGAGCATCAATGATACTTTCGAAGAACATAGTCAACCTGGCGCTCGAGGATATTCTTTCTTCAGAGGAATACCAGAAGTTTGACAGGCCCATGGATGATAATTGTGCCGTGAGTTTCTCCGCAGCATCGATGAGGCGTCCAATCCAGATTTTCACCCCCTTTTCGTAATCAACTTGGCCGGCGGCAGCGCTCTTGAGCAGGTTCCTCTCTTCCTGGAGATCTTTGCACAGAGCCTTCTCGCGGGCCCTGCCGTCCTTGAGAGACTTTTCCAACATGGTCAGCTTCAGCCTCAGATCGGCAATAGCATCATTTGCTGAGGAGAGCTGCTTGGTCTTGTTAGACATGGCAACTTGCATCTCCGCCAGGGTGTGGAGGGTTTTTTCCCTGTCACCTTTGAGCGTCGAGAGCTCCTTGCTGTGTTCTTCAAGATCCACTTCCAGTTTCTTGACTTTGTCGCTCAGCTCATTCTTGGCGGCCTCTGCAGCCTCGGCAGCATCGACGGCCTCCTTGAGCTTGCCGGCGTGATCTACAGTTAGAGCTTCGAGCGCCTCCTTGTGCTTCTACTCCAGCTCCTGGGTCCGCCGCACGACAAGCTTCTCGACATCTTCATCTTTGCTGCGAAGCTTGGCGGCGAGCGCCTGCTCACGTGCGGCAAGGTCTTCCTCGTGAGCATCAAGCGCAATGCGACGCCCCGTCAGGAGAGCATCTTCAGCAGCAATTCTTTGCGTAGCTTTCTCTTGCGCCTTCTCCATGTCAGATCGTTTCAAGAGGATCTCTGTCCAGTTTTGGCTCACTTGTTCCCGGCAGGCAGTCAACTCTTGGAGGGCCTCGGCGTACCAGACTTGCATTTGTTCGACGCGGCTCTGAAAATCTGCTTCAGCTGCCTCGACAACTGCCATTCTGGAATCTGCTTTCTCTTTCCGAGCATGGTGAAGTGCCTGGAGCTTGCGGAAATTTTCGCCCATGGCCTGAAGGAGCTGATCTTCTTCAGATTTTCCACTGCTAGCACTTGGATCATCAACAATCTCGAGCCCAGCAGCGGTGATGATTTCTTCATCAAGGACTTCCCCTTCGGCCAGTGCCCCAATGCTTGCTGTCCCCGGCAAGTTGACAAACAGGTTCTTGCCAACTTTGAGATATTTGCTGGATGAGGGGACTTCGGATGTTGACGGTTGATCCTCAGCAACTGCCTCACCAGCAGCAGGGGGCTCCGTGGCCGGCGCAGCGCCTGGCGCTCCTGCGGCAGGAATGCCGTCAGTACGGTCACCAGCCTCCTTGCCGCCCTCTTCAGTAGACTCCTTGGCGGGTTCCTCCTATGTAGTCTTGGCGGCCTCATCGGCAAAATGACCGCCGGCTTCTACAGTGGCATCCATGGCGGCCTCGCTGGCGGTGATTTTGTCAGCTTCGGCGGCAACATCGCTGGCGGTCTCTTCGATGACAGCGTCGATGTCCATGTGTTCCATCTCAGGGAATTCTAAAGGACAAGGGAGAGAAATAGAATGAGATCAAGATTGAAGTTCAAGAAGACAAAAGAAAGAGAGATAAAGGAAAGAATAGCAAGCGCACTGAGGCAATTGGTTACCTACATCAGGCTGTCGAGAGGTGGCCTCGCCCCTCCCGGCAACCTCGGTTGCCGGGGGTAGGGTGCCGGTATCCGTGGTTGTCGGCTCCTCCTCAACCAAGACAAGCTCGTCGGTGTGATCTCTTGCCGGGGATGCGCTTGTGGGCCATGTGGTTGACAGAGGTGGCGCAACGAGGGTATCTCCTGATAACTCCCTTTGTTGCCGTCCTTCTCCTGCAAGCCCAAAGATATCAGCGGCAAGGATAGGAACCTCAACATTCCCCAACGGAAAAAAGAGTAATGAACTTACGCTGGGGGCTGCGATGGGGGCTGCGTCGAGGACTAAGATCTGGGCTGATGGTAGTAGTTTCCGGCGCGCTCATGAAGCCTGCCGGGGGCTCGTCGCCCGTGGAAGTCTTTGCCCTCTTCGCAATCCTCTCCGTCAAGGTTTCTGCATCATTGCAGAGACAATACAAGCAAGTCAATAAAATTGATCCAGAATTTGGAAGATAAAGGCTGTGGCAAGATACCCACTCTTCCTCTTCTCGCTCCAGACTGAAGCCGGAGATGTCGAAATCGACCTCTGTTGCAGTGTCTGTGTGGGGAGGCGGAGGAGGGGTCCAAGGTCGCTTGGCTGTAGCAGGCGCAGGGGGTTGGCGTGTTTCCGCCACCCCAGCCTCCGATGCGGTAGTGCGAGATACCCCCGCCACCTGTCGGTGTACTAAGTATTGGGCCATTAGTACCCCGTACTTGTGCACGGGCAGTTGTAGCCGTACTCGCGGCAAGGCTTGTCGGGGAACAGTTCGAGGTTGACTCAGGCTACTAGAGAAATTCTCAAGTCAAAGATCTGAGGATCAGCAGATAAGGAGAGCTAGAATCCGAAAGCCAGTTTCCCTGGCAAGATCTTGCCGGGGTGGCCTGCGAAGCCCGGCAAGATTAGGCGCCCGGCAAGGTTCGGCGCCCGGCAAGATTCGGCGCCCGGCAAGATTCTGTTGCTGTGCCACCGCTCTGGCACAGCAACAAGCCCGACATTCTGGGTCCTTCTTTGGATGCGTGGCAACGCGCCAGTGGAGGAGAGCTTAAGCGTTGCTGATGGGATGGCCCATTTTTCCATCCCCAAGAAAGTGAGGACACCTAAATGGACACCTCACGGTGCATTAAGTGCGTTCGTCCTAATCCGTCAGTGGTTAGGTATGATAACCCTGTAGCTACTTTACACCTCAATGTATATACATTTTGCCACTGTGGTGACCCCTTTGAGCATATAAAAGGAGGCCCAAGGCAACTGCTACAAGGGAGGAGGATCTTCTGGCCCATTCTGCATGCGTAGCTGCTCTTTGAATGCACTGTTCATTGTAAGCGCTCCTGGAGCCTGGGCTCGAGAACACTCATAATAAAACAAGGCAGGAGTAGGGTTTTACGCTGATCAGCGGCCCGAACCTGGGTAAAATCGCCCCGCGTCGATCGTTGGTTCTGCTCTTTGCGCATACCTCTCCCCCGCCGAATCGTAAAGGGATTCCTTGAGGATCCCATAGGTGTCGCACGCCGACACGGTGGGTGAACAGTAGCCCGTAGAGTCCCGTTTTGCGGTACGCCACACCCCTCCAATGAATAGGACCCCTGTTTCGACCGTAGCGCTCCAACACAAGTCCATTTCCTCCATTTTGTGGTACGCCACACCCCTCCCGATGAACAGGACCCCCGTTTCGACCGTAGCGCTCCAACACAAGTCCGTTTCCTCTGTTTTGCGGTACGCCACACCCCTCCCGATGAACAGGACCCCCGTTTCAACCATAGCCGGTCGAACAGAAGGCCGTTTCCTCCGTACTGCGGTACGCCAGACCCCGTTTCGGCTGTTCCGTCCAAGCCGGTTGGCTCACGTTGAACAGGATGCATTTTGACCCAGTTTGTTGCCTCCCGATGAACAGGACGCTGTTTCTCCATTTTGACCCAGCCGGTTGGCTGCCCGATGAACACGACGTCATTACTGCCGTCCATTGCCTCTCCATGTACACGAGCCCTGGCCGTACATATGCGCGAGTAGGCGTTCGAGACCCCGCCCGTATGTACGTACGTGGCCGTATTTTTTGGCATGTGGCTGTACGTACGTGTACACGGTTTAGAAGGGCTGCCTGAACTGCTACGTCGGGGACTCTACTACTACACGTGCCGCTGCTCGCTCGGCCACGGTTCATCGTTGCAGAGAGACCGATCGACAAGTATGTATGTACACATTCGCGACAACGCTATGTACGCTTCGACCAGGTGGGTCCCGGCTGTCAGGGAGGATAAGGACGCACTTCCTTGCGTGCGAAGTAATTGATGGTGGATCCGAGCTGTCAGGGGGAGGATTCATTTTTTTCGCGCCTAATATGGAGGCACTTTCCTTGCATCCGAAGATATAGCTGGTGGGTCCCAGCTGTCAGGGGGGGAAAACCATTTTTTCGCAAAATACAGCTAAGCCAAAATACAGAGGCCCTTCCGGTAGGTCCCTGCTGTCAGATGGAGGAATCATTATTTTTCACGTAATAAGGAGGCACTTCCTTGCTGCGGCCGTGGACCCAGCTGTCAGCCTCTCCACGTACAGTCATCTTCCGATGTAAGTCATTCCTTGACCACATTGACCACGCCGCGCCGAGAGCACCAAGGCAGTGGACAACGGCGAGGCCTAGGAAGGGAATGACCTGGTGCTGGGGAAGACTCGGCAGTTGTTTCCCACGCGGAGGGGTTTACAAGGGTTTACTGGTTGGGCTGTAGTGTGAGGCTGCCGTCGCCGGAGAATAACAACAGGTCTGGGTGAGTGTAGGGATGGCCAGGCCAGTGATGGGAGTAGGGTGGGGCAGTGAGGCCTGCACGGCAGCAGAGCCGGCCACGGGAGGCAGGAGCAGGCGGCACGACCGCACTGGTTTGGGCGGCTGGAGCAAGAAGACCAGAGGTTGAAGAAGCACTACGGCCATTGGATAGACATCGTACGGTCACTAGAGATAGAATCGTTCATATTGACTAAGTTGACAAAGCCCTTCATCCGCGTCAACTTAGTAGGCCCACAAGTCAGCCTCCCACTATGGTGGGTCCCAGCTAGTAGGGGGAGTATTCATTTTTGTGTGCGTAATAAGGAGGCACTTCCTTGCGTGCGAAGATATAGCTGGTGGGTCCGAGCTGTCAGCGGGAGGAACATTTTTTTCGTGAAATACAGAGGCCCTTCCGGCGCTGGTTTGGGCGGCTGGAGCAAGAAGATCAGATATTGAAGAAGCAGCACGGCCATTGGATTAACATCCAACGGTCACTGCTGCTAAAATCGTTTGTGGACTAAGTTGACAAAGCCTTTCGTACACGTCAACCTAGTAGACCCACAAGTCAGCCTCCAAATCTGTCCCAAACAGCATACAGCCCGAAATTTCTAGCCAGATTCAAATTAATTTAAAAACTAAACATACCTTAATTTAAATCCAATGAAATTTTACCCGCACAAAAACAATGAAATTTAAAATATCAAAATCCGAAAGAAAAAGTATTTTGGAACTAATTGCCTGTTTGCTGTATTTTTTCATTTTACAGCCCATTTCTTATTACTTATAGCCCATTTCTTATTACTTATAGCTCATTTTCTGGGCAAGCCCGAATGCATCCCTCCTCGTCTTGAAAGATTTCCGGCCCAGCAGGGCGTAGAAAAGCAAGTAGGCCTACGTTAGTTATTCTGCAAAAAACAAAATAACTGGGCTAGCCTTTTTCAGAAAGGAAAAAAATGGGCTGGTCATGTGTTAAACATATGAAATAAAAGCCTGGGCTAGACGGGCCACAGCTCCCGCACAACCCAGTTGATACCCTTCTCCATCCCGAAAACAAAAAAAAACACTGCACACGCTGCTGGGTCCCGGGTGTCTGCCGCTCCTTGTGCAGTTATATCGCTTATTGACTACGTTGACAGTGGCGTGCGACCCAGATGTCAGGAAACCATCAGGAGGAACCTTTTTTCTTGTAATAAAGGAGGCACTTGCTTGCCTACTGCCATGATCCTGGTGGGTCCCTACTGTCATCCTCACCATGTACAGTCATCTCCTTATTCCTCTCGGTTGTTGACCATGTTGACAACACCAGAGGGCGGCGCCGCGGTGAGCGAACCAAGGCGGAGGACGATGGTGAGGCTTCGAACGGGAACGAACAGGAGCCGGGGAAGATGCGCTGAGTTTTAGGGTGCGATGTGGCCACAATGCGTGCACGGCAGCACAGCCAGCCGTGGGAGGCGGGAGCAGGCGGTCCCGCCGGCGCTGGTTTGGCTTTGGCGGCTGGAGGAAGAAGAGAATGAAGAAACATGACAGACGTTGAATGTCAATCCAACGGTCAAGGTTGGCATAATCGTTTGTTGACTAAGCCGACACCAAGTAGCATACTTTTTTATATATAGGAAGAAAAGAAAAACTAGGCTCGTTCGCCAGATAACATTCCCAAAACTGCGACCGTTTGATCTTGCTTCGCAACTAAAACTGCGAGGAAAATGCATTCGTCTGCCGTCCTCCTCCCAGGGAATGTTCGCCACATAAGTGACTAGCACCCTTGGTTTTCAACCAAGAGGTCTTGGGTTCGAGTCCCAGGAACCCTCAATTTTGTCCTCCTTCCTTCCTCGCAAAAAAAAGAAAGAAAATCAAAGACTTGAGAAGGCGTACAGAACAAGCTAGTATACCAGTAAAGAGACATTGCTGAGTTTTAGAAAAAAAAGGGATAATTAGATTTATGCCCCTAGTTGTGTCCCACTCGGCTGTTTTACCCCTAATTTCCAAAAGTCACCGGTTCTGTCCAAGTCACTTCACTCCTCTTATGCTTTTGCCCTTTGACCATTTGACCGCCGGTTTGAAAAATTCATAACTAATTCATACTAAATCAGAAAAATGCAAATAAGATACCAAAATGTTCAGAAAAACATCACCTATATGTCAGTGTTATTTACATTCATGAAAAAATTGTTGGAAAGTGCCCATCCGAGTTTTAGCTCTTATGATACCATCATGAATAGTAAAATCTATAAAAATTCAAAAAATTCAAAAACAAATTTGGTGGCAAAGAGTGACAAATGTTTTAAGTGCTTGCCGAGTTTCATCAGGGAATGGCATTCGTGGATGTCGTGGCAAAAAAAAACAATCAACACTCCATAATAGATTTTTTTTTGCCACGACTTCCACGAATGTCGTTCCCTGATGAAACTTGGCAAGCATTTAAAACATTTATCATTCTTTGCCACCAATTTTTTTTGAATTTTTTTAGATTTTACTATTCATGGTGGTATCATAAGAGCTAAAACTCAGATGGGCACTTTCCAACACTTTTTTCATGAATGCAAATGACACTGACATATAGGTGATGTTTTTCTGAACATTTTGGCATCTTATTTGCATTTTTCTGACTTAGTATGAATTAGTTATGAATTTTTCAAACTGACGGTCAAACGGTCAAAGGGCAAAAGCATAAGAGGAGCGAAGTGACTTGGACAGAACCGGTGACTTTTGGAAATTAGGGGTAAAACAGCCGAGTGGGACACAACTAGGGACATAAATCTAATTATCCCAAAAAAAGAGACGTGCTCCTATAGCTGGTTCGAATCCAAACCTAGACTATGACTATATATGGTGCTATGCTACTCTGCAAGTAATGAAACTGACATATCCAACGTTCACTTCTCCTCTTCTCTACTTACTCTGCCTAGCATCAGAAGCTCTGGCCGCAGCAACCATGTCCACTGGTGGCTCGTCCACCTGCTCTTCAGCAGGCAACAACCAGATATGCGCCAAGTCGCCACCCGTACCATCGCCTGTGGGTCTCATCACACCCCCGCCGGCACACGCACCACAGCCGGTTGCTCATCGCAACCCACTGCCGTTGGTGTGGTGCCACTGCTACAAATCACGCAGAGTCATCCGTCGCGTCTCAACCACAATCCTCAACCCTGGCCGAGTCTTCTACAAATGCGCGAATCATGGGGTAATAATATGTTTAAGTGTTGTTCCGCTGCTTTCAATTGCTGATTTTTTAATAGTTTGGTTGATGATCTTTTAATTTGATTCATGCAGAAAAGGGAAGATTTGTGTGATTTGTATTTCTGGGAAGTTGCTGATGTGGGGGAATGCAACCACGCTGATTATTTGGTTAGCCGAGGAATCCCAATACCAGCAGGTTGGGGTGTTGGACAAGTAACTAAAGGAACGGCAGAAGTTGAAGATGCAGAGCAGAAGGTTAAAGATGTAGTTCCTCTGATCATGGCCAAGCAGCAGCTGCTGAACGGCCTTGACAGCGATGAGGAGATGAAAGAGCTTGTGAAGATAATGGGCAAAATTGATGTGCTCTATAGGATGATTGTCTCTTTATTTGCAGTGTATGTAGCACTCGTGATGTATTCAGTGGCTATGACATGAGCACTTTGCTGAAACTAGTAATGAATGAAACCTGTTTAGCAGGCTGGGCGTAGTGTTGTGAACATCTAATGATTTCTATTAACGGAAATCGGGGGGTATCCCCTTTTGCTCATAAATAAATAAATAGCAGAGGCCCTTTTGCTTATAAATAAATAAATTAGCAGAGGCCCTGTCGGGTCAGCTTTGTTCCCATTCGAAGATGTCGAGCAAATTGCAGTCCAACAGCAAACTTTGTCATCAAATACAAGTTTCACAGCCAAATATGAGTACAACTAAACAACAATGTCATCATGTTTTAGTCATCATACAATCACCAAACACAAATCAACATACATAATAAGTGATGTTATCATAACAAAATACTAAACAACAAGTTCATCAGGTTTCAGTTGTCATAGCAAACACAATTTCACATAGTAGATAAAAAAACGTATTCTGATAGGCAAATACAACAAAAGCAATCTAATCATCATCCGCAGCAGCAGCGTCAACATCTTCGCCATGTGTATCAGTCTGAATCGTAATTCCCCCCAGTGTCATCTTCTTCTTCATCCTCAATGTCCTCGAACGTTGGCGTCTTATTGATCAACTCTCGTATGTCCACAGCCCGACAGGCAATATTTTCGCCAGCGTCATTGATGTGATGGTTCTCAAAGATATTAGGAACATCTGTGGAATCTTCTACATCAGGAGTAGTGTAAGCATCATCTTGTTGTGCAACTTCATTAAACGAATTCCTCTGCTCAAACCTTTGCAATACTCTCCAGTCATCGCTACGTGCAAATGTGTCTTCCAAGAAAAATATCTGTGTTGCTTGATTTGCCAAAATAAAAGGCTCGTAGGTCTGGTACGCCGCCTTGACATTGATGGATTTGAAATAATCATCAGCTCTGGGTTTTGCGATCCTGGAAAACAGGTTATACCAATGACAGCACAACAGAACCACACACCGATGAACCTCGAAACTGGAGATATACTACAACTGAACAATGTCTGTTATGTTAGCATACATTTCAGTTGTCTCTTCGCCGTACTTATCCATGCTCATGATGGCACTGTTTTGTGTCTTCCTGCCTTCATCGCGTGCAAGGGTGTTGTAGCGCACATCTCCAACAACGCAAGATTCATAATGTCTTACTGTAGGATCGAAAGTATGTCTAGAGGGGGGGGTGATTAGACTACTTGACCAAATAAAAATCTAGCCTTTTCCCAATTTTAAGTCTTGGCAGATTTTAGCAACTTAGCACAAGTCAAGCAAACAACCTACACATGCAATTCTAAGAGTATAGCAGCGGAATGTAAATCATTGCATATGAAGGTAAAGGGAGGAGTTTGGAGGGAGCAAACGCAATGTGGACACGGAGATTTTTGGCGTGGTTCCGATAGGTGGTGCTATCGTACATCCACGTTGATGGAGACTTCAACCCACGAAGGGTAACGGTTGCGCGAGTCCACAGAGGGCTCCACCCACGAAGGGTCCACGAAGAAGCAACCTTGTCTATCCCACCATGGCCATCGCCCACGAAGGACTTGCCTCACTAGGGTAGATCTTCACGAAGTAGGCGATCTCCTTGCCCGTACAAACTCCTTGGTTCAACTCCACAATCTTGACGGAGGCTCCCAAGTGACACCTATCCAATCTAGGAGACACCACTCTCCAAAAGGTAATAGATGGTGTGTTGATGATGAACTCCTTGCTCTTGTGCTTCAAATGATAGTCTCCCCAACACTCAACTCTCTCTCACAGATTTGGATTTGGTGGAAAGATGATTTGAGTGGAAAGCAACTTGGGGAAGGCAAGAGATCAAGATTCTTGTGGTTGGATTGGAATATCTTGGTCTCAATATATGAGTAGGTGGTTCTCTCTCAGAAAATGAATAGTGGAAGTGTAGGCACGTTCTGATGGATCTCTCCCCGAATGGAGAATGGGTGGAGGGGTATATATAGCCTCCACACAAAATCTAACCGTTACACACAATTTACCAAACTCGGTGGGACCGAATACTGAAACTCGGTCAGACCGATTTAGTTCAAAATGTGAACGTTAGGCTTTTCGGTGAGACCGACATGATCAACTCGGTGGGACCAATTTCGTTAGGGTTAGGGCATAATGTAATCTCGGTGAGACCGATCACATGAACTCAGTGAGACCGATTTCTGTAATAGGCAAACAAAGAGTTGGTCAGGCAAACTCGGTGGGACCGATCGCTCATTTCGGTGGGACCGAAATGTTACAAAGAGGAAACAGAGAGTTTGCATTGCAAACTCGGTGGGACCGATCGCTCATCTCGGTTAGACTGAAACGTTACGAAGGGAAACAGAGAGTTAGCAATCCCATCTCGGTGAGACCGAGATCCCTATCGGTGAGACCGAACTGATTAGGGTTTCTGGTAGTGGCTATGTCAAATGAACTCGGTGGCGCCGGATTGATCAAATCGGTGGGGCCGAGTTTGACTTTTGGTTTGGGACATATGTGGATATGAGAAAGTGGTTGAGGGCTTTTGGAGCATATCACTAAGCATTTTGAGCAAGCAAGCTATTAAGCAACACCTCATCCCCTTTTAATAGTATTGGCTTTCCTATGGACTCAATGTGATCTTGGATCACTAAAATGAAAAATGTAGAGTCTTGAGCTTGAGCCAATATGTGTCCTTAGCATTTTGAGGGGTCCACATTCCTAGTCCATGCCATGCCAATCATTGAACTTTCTGAAATGATCATCTTGAAAGAGTATTAGTTCAATGAGCTATATGTTGTTAAGAATTACCAAAACCACCCAGGGATTAGTTGCACTTTCATTTACCCGAGTATCAGGACCCATTGCTAGTGCGTAAAGGGCATCATTAACTGCCTGCCCATCCTCCCACATCTTCTTAACCTATGGTTAGAAAATAGACAAGATGATCATCTTATGTACTCAATATATTAAAAAAACTGACAGTGCAATTCAAAAGCTTACATGGCTCTTGAACCATTTCGCAAATCCTGCCATAACCAGTTTGTCAATGTTTCTTGGATTTTGCGGCAGTAACTCCTTTTTGTAGATGCTGCACAACATAGTGATCGCGTCAAACATCTAAATATATAAGAATGTGCTGCAAATTTAGTAGATTACGATGTATAAGCTGCAGTACTTAGCACTTACTCGATATAAGGTAGAATCTCAAGACAGTTATTCAACACATACCAAACCATTTTGTCCAAATCTTTAGGTTTGTCGTCTTGTCGACTCTTCCCTGTAACTCGAACAGAGCAATCGAAAACATTGAGCCCAGGATTGTGTTCACCCACCTCTTTGCTAAGCTCATCAGCTGTTTCAATGTATTTTGAGCAGAATGTCAATGCTTCTGTAGCAATGTAGGCCTCTGCAATGGAACCCTCAGGTCTAGCTCTGTTCCTAACATAGCCCTTGAAAGTGCCTAGCCGCCTTTCAATAGGGTACATCCAACTATACTGTACTGGACCTCTATGTAGTGCCTTCTCATCAGGTAGATGAACAATCAAATGCACCATCACATCAAAGAAGGCTGGAGGATGTATCTTCTCAAGGTCGCATAGGATAGTTGGTATCTTATCTCTAAGATGCTCCAAAGCATCTATCCTGATATTTCTACTGTAGAGTTCCCTGAAGAATTGTCTCAATTCTGCAACTGCTCTGTATAAGTCAGGGCGGCCCAATCCTCTACGGATAACAGGTAAAACCCTTTGAAGTAGGATGTGGCAGTCATGAGTTTTCAACCCTTGTACCTTGTTTCCATCTGCACTGACTCTCCTTTCAGGGTTGGAAGCAAATCCATGTGGGAATCTCACACGTGACAGGACCTCGCAGAATTCTTTTCTTTTTACCTTGTCCAAGATGTACACAGCTGGTGCCATATCCCGTGGTTTACCTTCATCTTCCACCTGCAAATCATTTCTGATACCCAGGTGTGTCAAATCAATCCTAGATTTTAAGGTATCTTTCGTCTTGCCTTCAATATTAAGAAGTGTGCCGATAATGCTGTCACATATATTTTTCTCGATGTGCATCACATCAAGATTATGACGCAGATCCAAATCTTTCCAATACTCCAAGTCCCACAAAGTGGACCTGCGGGTAAACAATAATATCTCTTCTGCCCTGCCACGCTTCCTTTCCCCGCTACCATTATCAGGATGGTTTCCTGGTGTAATATGCCTGACCTTCTCTAATTCCACTTGCAACTCATCGGCGGTGAGCCTCTTTGGCACATCACGGTTTTCATGCTTTGCATCGAACACATGTCTTCGGTATTTTGTAGGACACGGCTTGTTCTTGGCAAGGAAACGGCGGTGTCCAATGTAACAGATCTTGCTAAGTATTGCGTATGACAGCGGATTCTTGTCACAGCGAACACATGCATTGTACCATGTGTCGTTCACCCTGACATAGTGCCCAACGCCGGATATTCATGGATGCACCAAATTATAACAGCACACAGAAAGAAATCAGCTGGTGGGCTGCTATATAGGTCTCGAGTGAGAACACCCCTCCATAGCTGTTGAAGTTCCTCCACAAGAGGCTCCATGAATAAATCAAAATCCTTTCCAGGACTGTTTGGACCTGGGATGAGCAAGGCCATCATGTAGTTTGATTCTTTGGTGCAGACATTTGGAGGCATGTTGTAAGGGATAACAAGCACTGGCCACATGCTATATGTGGCGCTCTGGTGGCCAAATGGGTTAAATCCATCTGAAGCTAAGCCAAGTCTAATGTTTCTTGGGTCAGCAGCAAACTTTTTGTGTGTCTGATTGAAGCTTTTCCAGTCACTACCATGAGATGGATGGCTCATTACATTCTGATCTCTGTACTCCTGGTACCTAGAATGCCACAGTACATTCTCTCTTGTTTCAGCATCATGAAACAACCTCTGCAATCTTGGTATAATTGGAAAATGTCTCAGAACATTATGAGGAATCCTCTTCACAGCATCGCCATCTTTCCATCTTGATGATTTGCATTTTGGGCATTCACTTAAGTTGGCATAATCCTTCCGGAACAGAACACAATTATTCTTACAAACATGGATCATATCATATCCAATTCCAACTGCACGAAGGAAATTCTTCATTTTACTGTAGGTGTGTGGCAGCTCAGACGCATCTGGGAAACATTTGCGGAAAGCAGCCAACATCACACCGAATGATTTGTTGGTCATCCGCTTAGATGTCTTCACCTGAAGAAAGGTGACCATAGCTGAGAATACTGATAGCTTATTTCCTGGGGTGACAACCACGTTGCATTGTTCCAACATGCGGGCCCACCGTTTTTCTTCTGCAGGTGAAAGTTCACGAAATGCGCGAGCATTTCGTAGCATTGTTTCAATGTTGGTCAAACTGACTGGCTCTGCCACCACCACCTCCTCCTCCTCTTCCACCTGAGTATCAGGCAGATCAAGATGGTGATCTGCTGCTTCCACATTGTCAGTAACATTGACGTTCACAGCTTCACCGTGATGAACCCACCTAGTATATGTGACCGACATTCCATACAAGTGTAGATGATTTTGCACAGTTAACTGGGGTCTTGTAACTAAATTCATACAACTGCTACACGGGTAGAGCACATCTGATTTCGGACCATCGTACTCAGCTCTGATAAAGTTCATGAAGTTTTCAACCCCCTCGACATATGCAGCAGAGAATCTTCGAGCAGAAG
The DNA here is from genome assembly GCA_011799875.1 of Thinopyrum elongatum. Classification (NCBI taxonomy): domain Eukaryota; kingdom Viridiplantae; phylum Streptophyta; class Magnoliopsida; order Poales; family Poaceae; genus Thinopyrum; species Thinopyrum elongatum. The sequence continues at coordinate 59,923,790 of CM022300.1, read as the reverse complement.
TTATCCAAGTCAAGTCCATCTGTTAGACATACAAATTAGTTCTTCTACTAGATATTACAGAAAAAACATATATGCTTTTTTATGAAGTCCAGAAAAAAATACCTAGGTCGATGTCTAAAGCTATGGCAAGATATTTGGACAAGCAGATCTAAGTAACGAAATATATGTAAAGCTAATTCAGCAAACAGATTTGAGTGCTAAATTATGGCAGGCTGTTTCAGCAGTCAATGAGGCCGAGCACACAGCCATCGAAGGCCATCTCAGCAACCAAGATCGAGTATAAAATGGTGTGGAGCTATTTCACCTAACAGATTGGCTACTAGACCATGGCAATCTACGTCACAATAAATATATGGCAGGATATTTTAGCAACTAATCGGGTGTGGCATGCCATCTCAGCTAAGCAGATTGAGTGCAGAACAGGGCAAGGAAGCTTCTTAAGCAGAGCATATTGACTGTAAACTACTTCGGCAAACAGTGAGATTAACAGCGTCTATCAGCTAACATTCAGCGCTACTCCGACATGCACGAGGCCTTAGTCTAGAATGCGCGTACCGTGGGAGAAGCTGACCACCGTGCATCTCCACAAGAATGTCGCCAGCAGTGGCGGCGTGGCTAGAAGACGGCAATCTACGAGAGCGTACTGTGGGAGCGAGAGGATCGCCGTGCGTCCCCTCGACGAACCGCGGCGCCGATGTATCAGCGCGGCGGGGGGGGGGGGGCGGCTTTGCGGAGCGAATGGGAGTGGAGGGGCCGAGGGGAGGGGGGTTGGGGAATATTATTGGCTAGTTGGCCGAAGGGTGGTTGAATTTGGGATTTGGGGGGAATTTTTAGTGGGAATTTTCGCGCGGTGGGCGGGGGAGTTTGGCGCATGGTCGGTTTCTCCAAGTGCGGTCCCATGTGTCAGTGAAGAGGCAAGCCGAAGCGCATTCCGTTTGCGTGAGCCGTGTGCAGGACCGACCGTGTGAGGGGTGCAATGCGACCGCGACAGGCGTGCTGTGAGTGTACCACCTTTTTTCCTTTTTAAACTTGGTGCTTCGCGCGATCCATCGATACTACTACTAGTAATCCGGTAATCCTGACTAAAACGGCACGGCCGGGTCGTTTCCCGCGTGATATGCTGGGAGGTTCGCTTAGTTGGTTTTTTTAGGACGAGTAATGCTACACCTACGTAATCCCAGTTACGTAATTAATGTAATGTGAAACGTGTGGGCTGTTGATTGGAAATTGGGGGGAGGGAGGGGCCACCACCATGAAAATCAGGGGGGAGAGAGAGAGGCAATTTACGTTAACCCTTTCGTAGGTTCCCGTAGATGTAGAAAGATGTGAAATGCGTGAATATGTAGTGGACGTACTATTGGAGTGCCTAAGATAAATTGTGTATGTAGACCCTATGTGTTTATTTACTTCGCATGTTAGCTTTGTCTCGGGTCAAACCTTCTAAGGTTATACACACAAAAACGAAACATCATTCCTACAATATATCTTACTATTATTGTGAAACTTCATATACATCGGACGAGATTCATGCAAACACGACAGATTTTCATTACATTTCGAACTTTTATAGGACAGAAAAATAAAAGAAACCCGACCCTAAACCTATTCTACGGCGGCGACTGACATCCTCCATCTGCCATCTCCATGTACGGGGGCGGGGTTCAAGACCTGTTAGGGATATAACTATTGGGTATGACCCGCCCAGGAGGGGCCAGGTCATGCCACTGGCGGCTCATAAAGAAGAGCCCCAAGAAGAGATGGCGGTTTACGACGCAAGCTTACTGAAGGCCCAAGACCCGGAGGAGACGTGAGGCCCGCGGGCGTAAACCGCCGTGTATTTAACTTGTACGTTAAGGAAAGTGTAGTCCTGTCACTGAGCCAGACACGTTGTGTATGAGCCGGCCGGGACTCTGTAAGCCACCGGGCATCAGCCTGTGTATATAAAGGGGTGACCCAGCGGCAGGTTAGGGCGAGGAAGAACAAATCGAGAACTAGGTTAAGCGGATTCGCTCCCTGGTAATCGAAACCCAAGCAATACAACCAAAAGCAGGAGTAGGCCTTTACCTCGCTGTGAGGGGCCGAACCGGGGTAAATCCTGTGTCCCTTGTCCCGTTTAACCCCTTCAAGCTAATCTCGTAGCGTTGGCTCCACACCTAAGTCCTTCCACTAGGACATCTGCCGTGACAATTCCACGACAGTTGGCGCCCACCATGGGGCCAACGCACGGTGGTTTCGAGTTCTTGAAGGGCAGCTTCACAGGGCTCAAGGGATACGTTGTGGGTCGGATGACTAAGAATCATCGCGGCAAGCTCTACATCGACGACGCGGGCTGGGGCCCCGAGGCCGGCTCAATCGAGTGCGGGTACCGGGTTCCCTTCGGCAGAATTCATGTCTTCATCGGCAAGATTGGTGAGTCGGAAGCTGAGCCGGACATCTGCACCGACATCGTCGAAACGGCTCGGCGCGCGCGACCCGCCAAGATTCAAACCGCCCCGAAGCATGCCTTTGTTGGCTTTACTCAAGGAGTAGATCTGGAAGGAGGATCTGAGTCCGGTGATGAGTCTTCAACCTGTGAGACCAATTCCATGTATCAAGTTCAGGACGGTGGGCTTGGGGGCTGTTCCGATGGCGACAGTATTCTGGACCCCCATCAACCGCCAAACCGGGCTACAATCTTCATGGCTGGTACATAGCCAGGGCAAAATTCTTCAACTGCGGTGGCAATGATCTCCGGTTCAGCGATGGCAGCGGCAGCTGGGGCAGGAGGCCCTGTGCGCCCACCGGCTCAAGTTTTATCTGAACTGTTAGAGGCCCTGGCAACATTGTTAACAGCGGAGGTGACCCCGGCGAACCAAATGCAGCATAATGTGGACGTTGCAAAGTTACGTGATGAGATAGCTCAAGCAAAGGAGGATCTAAACACTGAAAACACCCGGATGGCAACGGAACGAGCCGCCTTGGAGAGGGAGGCAGAACGGCTTAAAGCAGAAAATTTTCGCCTGAGCTTGGACCGGGACGCATCAAACGCTGTATTTAACAGAAGGCATGCGAGTCGTCTACCCCTGATTTATGACGCGAGAAACCTCTTCAACACGCCTGGGGCAGGAACCAGTAGCCCGCCTGTAGTGGATAGGGCCGCTGAGACGCTGGCGACTGGAATACCGGTTCAGCCATGTGCTGCAGACCCCCCATGTTTGAATTTGACCCCTCAGCATGTCCCGACGCCCCCGGGTCATTATTCTAATCCTCTGGATAACATGATAGTTGCGGCTACTCGATTGGCGGCTCTCCTAGTTCCGGATGAGTCACCAGCGGCGATGGAAATACGGCGAGCCGGAGAATTTCTTCAGACGGCCGTGGCTCAACAGGTGGCTTATTCGTACAGTCATGAGCGGATTCACTCGACCCCGCGTCCAAACCGGAGTTATAGCAGACACATCGATGAACCGGCTGTATCGAGCAGTGAGCGGCACCGCAATCAGCCTCATAGGCCTGACCCGCCGCGTGCTGGTAATGATGCTCAGGCTTTAGTGGACCAGGGCAGGGCGCGGCGTGAGGCTGAGCTGGCGGCTCAGTTGGCGGCTCAGCAGCAACCTCCGGTTTATCCATCAGCATCTGTGGAGACAGGGGTAATTTCTAGAACTTTGGGCGTGCCATGTTTAGTGTCGGCTCTACTCAATGAGCGCTTGCCTAAGGATTTCAAAGGCCCTCATAAGGTGCCTAACTACACGGCGGACCAGCCCCCAGAGGCTTGGACTGAAAGTTATGAGATGGCTATGGAGATGCTGGATGTCAGTGATGCTGCATGTGCCAAGTATTTCACCATGATGTTGGATGGGCCAGCTCGTACCTGGTTGAAAAGCTTGCCTGCTAACTCTATTGGATCATGGGCAGAGTTGAAAAGGCGGTTTATTCAAAATTTTAAAGACACGTGTAAGCAGCCTATGTCGATTCTGGATTTGGATTCTTGTGTCCAAGGTGAAAGCGAATCAACAACCAATTGGGTGCGCCGGATCTCAGCTGTTATACACTCATCGGATAGTATTAACGCCAGCTCAGCAGTCCTGATGTTAGAGAAGAATTGTCATTTCCTTGCCCTTAAGCAGAAATTGGGGCGGCTTAAGCGTAATTGCAATGATATGGGGGAGCTCATGGCAGCTCTCGTTAAGTATGCCGACTCTGATAGCACTAAAGATACTGAGTCTGATGAAGAGAAGGCCGGGAAGGGGAAGAAGTGTGGCAATGCAAATGGACAGCATAACACGGCGGGTCAAGGTGATAATGGTAAACGTAAGGCGGATGGTGGTTTAGACTTTGTGGCTAACACCAACACGCAGAGTAATAACCAATGTCGTAAGGGGAAAGCACAAGCACCACGGTTTGGAGGGCCAAAGTTCAACCTTGAGGCCATGATGAATCAGCCTTGCCCAAAACATGGAACCCCGGATAAGCCGGCCGGTCATCTGTGGAAGGATTGTTTTATTATGCGGGAGTATAGGAACTCTAACTTTTTCTAGAATAATCATGGCCCGCATGGCGGCTCAGGGTCTGGCTCTCAAGGACCTGGGTTTGGAGGCGGTGGTTCAAGCTCTGGTCAAGGGAATCAAGGTGGTTTCAATTAGCAAACCGGTCAAGGGAATCAGCAGCAGCAGTCTGGTTATCAGAGTAATCCAAAACAGCTGAATGGCGGTCAGTATCATGTGTTCACCACAAGCCTATGCAAGCGAGATCAGAAAATCCATAAGCGGGCGGTGAACTCTGTTGAGCCGGCGGTGCCACGTTATTTAAGGTGGTCTGAGCAGCCTATTGTATGGAGCCGTGAGGATCACCCACCCCGGGTTGACAATCCAGGTCAGTTGGCATTGGTGGTTGCTCCACAGGTAGGAGGATATAAGCTTACGAAGGTGCTCATGGATGTGGGCAGCAGTATTAATATCCTTTACTATGAAACTTTTTGTCGTATGAATTTGACTGAGAAAGATCTTAAGGCATCTTCTACTGTTTTTCACGGAGTGGTGCCTGGTAAGTCGGCATATCCGGTGGGTAAGATAACACTGGAGGTGGCTTTTGGAGATGACAATGACTCCAGAGCCGAGAAGTTGACCTTTGAGGTGGTAAAGATCAAAAGCCCGTACCATGCTTTGTTCGGGCGACCGGCTTACGCCAAGTTTATGGCGCGGCCGTGTTATGTTTATTTGCAGCTTAAGATGCCGGGTCATAAGGGCACCATTACGGTGCATGGTAATAGGAAGATTGCTTTGGAATGTGAAGAAGGGGATGCTGCGTATGCTGAGTCGGCCTGTGCTACTGAGGAGTTGAAGTTTTATAAATACAATGTTGATCCGGCAGATATGACGCCTTTCAAGAAGCCAACTACAGAAAACGACCCCCTGTTAAAGTTTAAATCGGCAGATGACACTAAGATGGTTGATTTTGTTCCTGGCGACTCATCCAAGAAGTTCAGCATTAGTGCTAAAATGGATCCGAAATAGGAAAGCGCGCTCATCGAGTTCGTCCGTGAGAACCGGGACATCTTTGCATGGAAACCTTTAGACATGCCAGGTGTACCGAGGGAACTCGCTGAGCACACTCTCAATGTTGATCCGAAGTTTAAACCGGTCAAGCAATTCCTTCGTCACTTTAATGAAGAGAGGCGCAAGGCCATTGGTGAAGAAGTGGCCCGGCTCTTGGCAGCTGGGTTCATTGTTGAAGTTTTTCATCCTGAATGGTTAGCGAACCCGGTGCTGGTACTTAAGAAAAATGGTACTTGGCGCATGTGCGTGGATTATACAGACCTTAACAAAGCCTGCCCAGCTGATCCTTTCGCTCTCCCTCGTATTGATCAAATTATTGATGCGACGGCGGGTTGTGAGCGCTTGAGTTTCTTGGATGCTTATTCTGGGTATCATCTGATCAAAATGGCAGTTAAGGACCAGGAGAAAACAGCTTTCATCACTCCTTTTGGAGCCTTCTGTTATGTGTCTATGCCTTTTGGCCTCAAGAGTGCCCAGGCGACTTACCAGCGGTGTGTGCAAAATTGCCTTCATGATCAGATTGGGCGCAATGTTCATGCGTATGTGGATGATATTGTTGTGAAATCAAGGAGGAAAGAGACCCTGATAGATGATTTGAAAGAAACCTTTGATAATCTCCGGGTCTACAAGATGATGCTTAACCCGGCCAAGTGTATCTTTGGCGTACCAGCAGGCAAACTTTTCGGTTTTCTAGTTTCTGAAAGAGGTATTGAGGCTAACCCGAAAAAGATCAAGGCTATTACTTCCTTGGCTAAACCAGCGTGTATTAATGATGTTCAGTGTCTGGCAGGTCGTATGGCGGTGTTGAGCCGGTTTATAAGCTGGTTGGGAGAAAAGGCTATCCCTTTATACCAGATGATGAAGAAAACAGATCGCTTTGTCTGGAGTGATGCTGCTGATCAAGCATTTGAAGCCTTGAAGAAACAGTTGGCTGAACCGCCGGTTCTTGCTGCTCCCATTGATAAAGAGCCCTTATTGTTGTATGTGGCTGCCAATAGCCGGGCTGTCAATGTGGCAATTGTGGTGGAAAGGAAGGAATCAGGCAAGGAATATCCGGTTCAACGGCCAATTTATTACGTCAGTGAGGTACTTATTGAGTCCAAACAGAGGTATCCGCATTGGCAAAAGCTGGTGTATGGGGTGTTTATGGCTAGTCAAAAACTCAAGCAATATTTTTTGGGTCATCCCATCACTGTGGTTAGTTCTGCTCCTTTGGGAGATATTATTCAAAACAGAGAAGCCACAGGTCGGGTAGCTAAGTGGGCCATTGAGCTTGGGCCCCATGGCTTGAAGTATGTGCCTCGGATGGCTATAAAATCTCAAGCACTGGTGGATTTCATCAATGACTGGACAGAGCTGCAGATGCCTGAGGATAAGCCAGACAATACATATTGGACTATTCATTTTGATGGGTCCAGGCAGTTGGAAGGCTCGGGGGCTGGAGTTATATTGACTTCCCCACGAGGTGATAAATTTTGTTATGTTTTAAGGTTAATGTTCCCTTGTACTAACAATGCAGCTGAGTATGAAGCTTTGCTCCATGGTCTTTGGATGGCAAAAGAGATGAATCTAAGCTGGGTGAGGTGTTTTGGCGACTCAGATTTGGTGGCTCAGCAAGTGTCAGGAACTTGGGATTCAAAAGATCCACTCATGGCGGCTTATCGCCGAGAGGTTGACACTATTGCTGGTCATTTCAAAGGATATCAGGTGGAGCATGTTGATCGCAGGAAAAATGAAGCTGCTGATGCTTTAAGCCGGCTGGGGTCTCAGCGCAAGCCGGTACCCCCTAATGTTTTCCTTGATGTTTTGCATAACCCGTTAGTTAAATTGCCTATGGAGGAGGATCTTGCAGTTCCTGACCCGGAGGCACAGTTGGTGGCAGCTCTCCATGTTATTCCTGATTGGACTGTTCCATATTTGGCTTATATGACCTGGGGCGAGTTACCCGAGGATGAAACCTTGGCCAGGCAAATAACCCGGAGGTCTAAGTCAATGACTATTGTCAATGGTGAGTTACACAGATGCAGTGTTACAGGGGTGTTTCAACGATGCGTTTCTCCTGAGGAGGGCCGTGAAGTTTTAAGGGAGATTCATGAAGGAGATTGCGGTCATCATGCCGGCTCTAAATCTCTCGTTGCTAAATCTTTTCGTCATGGGTTTTATTGGCTGATGGCTCATGCTGATGCGGAAGATCTGGTCAGTAAATGTGATGGCTGTCAGAAATTTTCAAGACGAGCTCGTGTGCCGGCTCAAGAATTGCGGATGATTCCAATTACTTGGCCATTTGCAGTCTGGGGATTGGATATGGTCGGGCCTTTTAAAAGGTCCATAGACAAAAAGACTCACCTCCTGGTAGCTGTTGACAAGTTTACAAAGTGGGTTGAGGCTGAGCCGGTCAGCAAGTGTGATGCAGCAACGGCGGTTCAGTTCATTAAAAAGGTGATCTTTCGGTTTGGATACCCTCATAGTATCATTACTGATAATGGTACTAACCTGTCTAAGGGTGCAATGAAAGAATTCTGTCAACAAGAGCATATCCGGCTTGATGTGTCGTCGGTGGCTCACCCCAGTCTAAAGGTCAAGCTGAAAGAGCCAATCAAGAAATTTTGAGAGGCATCAAGCCCCGGCTGATGGTCCCTTTGCAGAGGACTCCGGGTTGTTGGGTAGAGGAGTTACCCTCAGTGCTATGGAGTATCAATACTACCCCCAACAGATCTACGGGTTACACGCCTTTCTTCATGGTCTACGGAGCAGAGGCGGTTCTCCCTAGTGACATCCGTCACGACTCGCCCCGTGTGGCGGCTTATGTGGAAGCTGATAATGAAAAAGCACGTCAGGATGCACTTGACCTGTTGGATGAAGAGTGTGACCTTGCGGCGGCTCGTTCGGCGATTTACCAGCAAGATCTGCGTCATTATCACAGCCGTCGGGTTAAAACCAGGACCTTTCAAGAAGGGGATTTGGTGCTCCGGCTCATCCAGGATCAATCTCACATGCACAAGCTATCCCCACCTTGGGAAGGACCCTTTGTGGTCAGCAAAAATCTGAACAACGGGTCATACTATCTTATCGATGTACGAGACCGCAAGGATTCACGCACGTCGGAGGAGGAGACCCACCGGCCATGGAATATTGCTCATCTTCGGCCTTATTACACCTGAGCCACCTGGCTCTTGTGATGTACATACTTTTGCTAATGTATATATTATGATTAGTATAATAAAGCCGGCATCCCTGATGATTCAGGGCCTCTGTCGTTTCATTTCTAAGAATCTGAGCCTTTATTTACTTCATAAGGTCACTTGGGGGCTTCCTGCTCATTTAGCATAGCTATGACCCTTCTGATCCAGCTTGTATGCCTTGTTTGCAAAAAACTTGGGGGCTTCCTGCTCATTGAGCATAGCTGTGACTACCCTATTGATCCGGCTTGTGCGCTTGGATCACCATATTACTTGGGGGCTTTTTGTTAAATGAACAAAAGCTTTGTTGTCCCCCGTAATAGGCTTGGACGCCAGGTGTATTCACCGAAAATCTGGGTTATCCTGCCTTTGTAAAGCCTGCCACTCCAGCCAGGTAATCCTGGAATGACTCGCCGTACGCTTGACAGTTAATCTTTTAAAGACCCTGAACTTGTCAAAGTTAAAGCGGCGATTTGGTCATCTGAGGCCCGGCTTACAGGTTTGAATTAAGGAATAACTTAGTGGCTGTGCAGCCCTTGAATAGCACTTGATATTGAGACTTGGCAGCCTTTGAATGCCTTGATCTTATGATTTCTTTTGTCTTTTAATTTTTTTTGGAGGTTTACATTTGCGCCATATTGATATATGGTCGAAGTTTGATTCAAGCCATGAGGCATGGATCTTTGTTTCATAACATCTGGTGTTTTGTTAACCCGGCCTGGCTGTGGACGATAAGTCGCCAGTGTATGATGATCATATGTTTGGAGTCCTGTACTCTCAAATTTGGGGATAATACCCTTTGCTGTCTAAGGCATTGTAAGCCGGAGGCATGAATAAATTACAAAGTGCTGCGCTCTTGGGATTGTTGCCCTTATTGCATATGGCCTGGTGAGCCGGCAGTTCACATAAGTATCACATGTATGATATTTATTTAGTTATGATTATATGAGGTTTTGATAAACCAGCCCTGGTTATGGACATCAGTCACCAGTGGTTTGTTACAAAGGACTTTTTGAACAACCTTGGGGTAAACCGCCAAGGTACTTTGTGTTCTGTTTATATGCAGGGTTTATGACAATATGCTTAGGCAAAATTGATAATGAATATGAGCATTGCCATCGGATTATCAAAGAAGATCCAAACAGCTCATCAAGTGTTGTGCGAATCAAACATGCACGATGGCGTGACAGAGCAGAATTGTTTAAGCTAGCCTATTACAAGGCATATGAAAGCCCAAAGGGACAAGTACTTTTGATATATAGCGTCAGAGCGCTATGTCTAGCACCGGCTCATGAATCCAGATTTTTTATTCTTGGCGGGTGGCAGCCTCCGGGTCATCCTGCGCTTGATCATCCACAGCTCCTTGATCATCCATTTGCTGGAAGTCAGGAGTAGACCAGTTGATACCGGTCAAAGCTCTAAACACAGCTTCATCATCAATGAGGTGGGATGGATCAATGTCAGGAGCGAAGGTATGCTTACGCGTCGGTGGGATCAGATCCACCTCTGGATGAACCGGCGCCTTCATCTTCTTGTTGTCGGCATCATAAGCCGCCTGGTATTGAGATAGATTGGTCTCTTCAGCCAGCCCGGTTGCTAATGGACGCATTGCTCTTGCTATTTCTGCAAAGTCATCAGCGCTGAAGGGTGACCCATTCTCCTTTACACTTGGACAGCCATTGACCAAGTCCTCTAGATCAAGATCTGCTTGCCACGCCTTTGCCCGGCTTAAAGCAGTCAAAGCACCGGCTCTGGCAGAGGCTCCCTTCAACTCTCCGATCCTTTGGGGTAGCACTGACAACTTCTCCAATGTTTCCTTGATGAGGGTGGGCGGCTGTTTCTTATGAGTTGCAGCAGCAATGGTCCGTTGAGCACCGGTATATAGCTATTCTACAAGAGTATAGACAGCCTTAAGCCTGATGCGCATATCTGAACCCAACTTGATGCTCCGGGAGCCTGTATCAGTAAATTTGTTAATAAGCCGGCAGATGTTTATTGGGATGACAAGAGTCATGTTTACTACTTACCAAAGATGGCTGATGACATGTTATTGATCTGCTGCTTTAAACCGGACAACTCATTAGTTACCGGTTTAAGTACGGCTTTAGCATCTTCTGCTCTCTTCAATAGAGCTGGCTTCTCGGTTTCCCAGCCGTCTTTATCAGCATTAAAGCTTTGCTTAAGCTGCTCAATATTTTCCAAAGCAGTCTTCAGTTCTGACTTGGCCTTGGACGTCTCGGATTGCTGAATTTTAACGTTGGCCTTCAGATCATTGAGCTGCGAATCCTTCTGAGTCAGTTCAGCCTGTTCAATGAACAAACAAGGAAGGTATTATGATCCTGATTATTTTTGAAGTCCCAAGCACAATACAAGTATTTTCCTTGGCACTTGGGGGCTAATGCCTATTGCTCGTTTTTAAGACAAGTTTATCTACTGACCCGGACAAAATGATATGATCCGGTTTATAAAGACTACATGTTGAGATATTCATTTCAGGCATGGTGATAAGTTCATGATTGATTAAGCCGGCCCTTGGGGGCTACAGGTGCAAAGTTGATTACTACTAATTGAAGTCCCGACTTAACTTAATAGTTAAGCCGACCCTTGGGGGCTACTAGTGATGATATTCGAAGACTTGGCGGCTGATAGTAATATACTTATGAGGAAGAATTGATTGAATTACCTCATAACGTTCCTTCATCAGATTAACCAAGCCGGCTTCAAAATCACGGCTGGTATATAAACAGTTCAAATAACCGGAATGGATTTCTTGAGCACCAAATTGGGTGTAGCTTTCTAAGTCTACCTTCCACTTGCTTTTATCAGCAGTAGTAATTTCTTCCTTGGCGCTGTGCTTGGATAAGACACTGGGATTACCCGGTGCTGTATAACCAAACCCGGTGACGACGACATCATCAGCCTTTTCTTCAGTAGGCTTGATGGGACTCGGTGGGTTAGGGATGACCGGTTCAACGTCCATACGATCGATGGTAACGTCGTGCTCTTCTGGTGGCGGGTCATCAATGGTGGCCTCGGCGGTTGGATAAGAAGTCTCTGGCAATTGTTTTTTCGGCTCAGAAGGGATGGAGTCTTCAGCCGGCTTGTTCAATTTCGCCTTTTTGCTGGGTTTGGCCACACCACTGGAAAGTAAAATACAAAGATGTCAGCATATTGATTAAGCATAAAGTTTCGACTGATGGAATGAATCCTTACCGAGGCATGGTCTTGAAGGCCGGGATTTGAGTCCCTGTTGAGTCGCCAGAGGAGGAGTGAGATGTTCCCTGATAGTTTGAATCAGATGAATTAAGAGGTAGCCGAAAAAGACCAGCCTTGGGATAAGCTAAGTCGGAAATTGGTGAGACCTTTGGACGATGTTTTCGAGGGGCCAGTGTGTTCGGTAAGCCGGAAGAAAGGATTCCGCCTCCGCTATTCCGAGTTGTGCGGCGAGCTTCATTTTGCTGCTTCTTCAAAGTAAAGTTGGGATCCAAATGAGCTAAAGGATGAGAAAATTTCACTTTCCGGCTTGCTTGTCGAGATTTCTGTCCTGGCAGAGGTTCTGAGTTGGAGGAAAGAGCAATTATCTCTTCATCACCCGCATGGCTGGCTTCCGCGTCATCCTGATGATAATCGTTGTTAATAAGATGTACAAAAAATGAGCCAAGAGAATCAAGTTCTACCTCCGACTCATCATCATTATCATTGTCATCCAAGTTAAGTAACTCGGAGGGGTCGGTCTTCTTCTTGGCAGGCTTGTTAGCCTTGGTCTTCGTCCGGGTCTTCTTGGCCGGCTTATCTTGCGGTTTCTTCTTCCAAAACGGAGAATCGGCCTGTGGAGATCAAATGATCATAAGTGGATAGTGTTAACGAAAACATGATTAAAACTGAAGCATGGTGTGCAACACTTACAGCAGGTGGCTGGTTGAAAGTACAATAAGGACTAAGTCCGGTTTTACTGCATTCTGCCCAAGGTTCTTTCAATAAAGCCTTGGTTGCTTCAGTAATCTCGGCATCAGACAGTTGAATTTCACAGTGGCGTTGGGGATCCTTCAAGTTGCCGGTGTACTCGCACATTAAACCGGGGCGGTGGCTTAATGGTAGGATCCTCCAAGAGACCCAGCACCGAACAAGGTCAATGCTGGTCAAGCCGTTAGCCATGAAGGCTCTGAGCTTTGAAAAAGTGGATGCGTACTTGGCCCGTTCCTTCATACTAAGCCGCGGTGGGAGTGGATGTGTGTTGCTAAGCCGGTGGTCACGATAACCCGGCAGAGGATTCTCGCCTGCTGGAGAGGTATCTTGGGAGTAGAACCAAGTCTGGTTCCAGTCCTTGGGATGACTGGGCGGCTTGGCATAGGGGAAGCTGGCTTCTTTCCTCTTCTGAATTGAAACCCCACCGACTTCCAAGCTGGGCCCGTCAGTAAATTCTGTCTGACGATTCAAATAATAAAATTCTCTAAACAGTTCAACTGTGGGCTCCTCTTGAAGATAAGCTTCACAAAATACTTGGAAGTTGCAAATATTGGACACGAAATTGGGCCCAATATCTTGAGGATGAAGTTGGAAAAAATGAAGTACATCTCTGAAGAACTTTGAGCCGGGCGGGCTAAACCCCCGAATCATGTGGTCAGTAAAGACAATCCCTTCTCCGTCTTTGGGTTCAGGAGGATTTTCAAGACCTAGGACCCGCCAATGGATGTCCTCTTTCTTGGCTAAGGCGCCAGTTGCAACAAAGTTGTTCAGGTCTTCCTCAGTGACCTGGGATGGGACCCAGTTGCAAGCTGTGAATGTCTTAGTCATTCTTGATGATCTGAAAAGAAAATTATGCCGGTTTAAGATTATGTGATTAAATCGGCTGTTGGTTCAAGGGTAAACAATGATGAAACATGCATGCAAATGTGTTAAGTCGGAGGATACAATTGGAGTTATAAAGGTAAACGATTGGCGGCTTAAGAGGGGACTAATGGTACCTGGCAGGTTACGGTTTATAAGTTAAGCCGCTCCCACAGCTATTGATTTTCAAATCTGTGAGTGGAAAAATTGCTAAGTATTGGGCAAACAGCTTTCACAAATCGATGCTATGATTTTGGATCTATGGCAGTTCGAATAATGAAGAAAATTTCTAAACCTAAGTTGCAGCGGCAGAGCAGTTCATGTGCCCGGATGAGATCTCTCACAGAGAGGAAGCATTCAAATATCAAAAAAGAGTTCTAAGGCTAACGCCACGCAAGGTGAACATCAAACTTATAGGAAACAATGAAGAATGAAGAAGGGTGGAGATGAACTCCGACGAAGTCGAGCAAACCCTAATGGAGATCTGCGGTGAGGAAAGAGGAGAACTTACCGGAGCTGTTAGGACAGCGGAGGCTCGCGACGGTGTTCTGGTGCGTTCAGGTCGATGCAGCGGCTGGAGCTGAGGCAGTTCGCGAGGTCGGCGGCGGAGCTCGGGCGCGTGGATGTTGCGAGGAAGAGGATGAAGACGAGGAGGCAAGGGGAAAAGTGAAAGGGACCCCTGGCCCTATTTATAAGGCAGAAAGGATAAGTGGCATGCGCGGGAATCGAGGAGACTGAAAAATGGATATGTGACAGCACAGACGCCTTGATTTTCGGAGATTCATTAAAGTGACGACATATTAAGATTTGGGCCTCGTGTGATATTAATGTGAGATGACGTCACGCCGGGTTATAAGATCCCGTGAGGACAGATGAGGAAGGATTTTTTCTAAGTGATGAAGATTGATATGAACTAGTTCACATCAACCTGGGGCCTAATGTTGGGGATATAACTATTGGGTATGACCCGCCCAGGAGGGGCCGGGTCATGCCACTGGCGGCTCATAAAGAAGAGGCCCAAGAAGAGATGGCGGTTTACGAAGCAAGCTTACTGAAGGCCCAAGACCCGGAGGAGACGTGAGGCCCGCGGGCGTAAACCGCCGTGTATTTAACTTGTACGTTAAGGAAAGTGTAGTCCTGTCACCGAGCCGGACACGTTGTGTATGAGCCGGCCGGGACTCTGTAAGCCGCCGGGCATCAGCCTATGTATATAAAGGGGTGACCCGGTGGCGGGTTAGGGCGAGGAAGAACAAGTCGAGAACTAGGTTAAGCGGATTCGCTCCCTGGTAATCGAAACCCAAGCAATACAACCAAAAGCAGGAGTAGGCCTTTACCTTGCTGTGAGGGGCCAAACCTGGGTAAATCCTGTGTCCCTTGTCCCGTTTAACCCCTTCAAGCTAATCTCGTAGCGATGGCTCCACACCTAAGTCCTTCCACTAGGACATCTGCCGTGACAATTCCACGACAAGACCCGTGAAGTGAAGGTGCGGTCTCCGGTGAGGAAGAGTAGAACACGGGAGACGGACCAGCCAGTTGGCACACCATGCCCTGCCGCCTCCCATGCCCTACTCATCCTTGCAGGAGTCCCCGACCTCGGCGGTGTCGGTGGACGTGAGGTCAATGATGATGGACATGGACGGTCCGTCGCTTCACCTACCACATGCGCCACCAAACGTTGGACAGCGGCAAGTAGGACGTGTGGTTGATTGTGCTCCCATCGTCGGCCGCTAGCATGGCCACCTCTTGTGTGGTCGCGTCCGTGTCCGGCTACGCCGCTATTGCGTTGCGAGCGGCAACTTGAGTGAGGGCAACGACCTCGAGCTTCATCCCCGAAGACAAGCTCTCCCGCAGAGTGTTCGCGCTCGCGGTCATGGCGGATGTGGTGCCAGGTAGCAGGAGGATGCGCTATGGTGTAGAGTTTAGCCGGGCATTGCCGCTTTAAGTAGCGCATTCCGGTGTGGCCAAGCGTCCGGGTGCGTCATTAAGTCGCCGGAGTTGGTTCCTCGGGCATCGAGCCTCTTATTGACGGCATACAGACGGATGGCATGAATGCGGGTAGCTGGCGCCGGCTGGTAACACACCGCACGACAGCGCGAGGGACGAGGGTTTTTGGTGTGCCAGAGTAGTCAGCTGCGGTTGTGGCAACGTTGGAGATGCCCTTTGCTCACATGCAATCCCCACATGTCATTGAAAAAGCAAGATGGCCCGGCATGGTCTCAGGTCCTGGGGATGCAGTTGGCCGCGCTAGAACACTCCGCGGACGCGTCGCGGCGCCCGCGCACTTAGGCGCCCCGTGCATCCTCGACGAGCTGGGTGTTGATCTGCTGATCGTGCCACAGCGCTAACGCCACCCTCGGCACCCTGAAGCTGAGCGTGTCCATCGACGATGAGCGTGTCGCTCACCGCGGTCGCCGTGTCCAGAGGCGGTTCGGGAGCTGCGCCACGTTGCTGGCCCCCACGACCCACATGAACGGTTGCTGGTGGCGAGGAGGTCGTGGGCCAGCTCCTCCATTGGACTAGTCAGTGCCATGTCATCCCGACAGGTGTGCCCCACATGTCGGTTTCCCTGTTTTCCTGGCCAAATTTGAGCGTCAGTGCTCCGTGTTGCGCATTAGGCGCAGAACAGGTGGTTTTTGTGCCCTGGTTCAAATGTGGTACCGTACCAAGTTGTTACCCTAGCCCCAAGTGTGGTGGTTTTGGGTACGGTACCACCCTTTTCCTTTTCAACTAGTGAAGCGTAACACTTGATTAAGTAGCCGGATGGTGTGCTAATGTAGGTGTCCGACTGTTTGAAGGAATAATTGAGGTGTGCCCGGTCCGTGCCTGCATTTAGGGACCAACTTACCATGTTCCGACTGTAGTAACTATACTAGTCCCTGCGTACTCCCTCTGTTTTTATTTACTCTGCATTTTAGCTTTGCTCAAAGTCAAACTTTCTAAACTTTGACAAAGTTTATAGACAGAAATAATAACATATACAATAACAAATCAATACCACTAGATTCATTTTTGAATATACTTTCACATCATATGGATTTGCTATTGTAAATGTTCATATTTTTTCTATAAATTTGGTCAAATTTTATGAAGTTTGACTTCAGTCAAACCTAATATGCAGAGTAAATAAAAACGGAGGGAGTATCTTACTCCGTGACCAAGACGGAAGGGAAAACGAGACAACTTATTGTTTATTTGAGCCATTCAAGTATAATCATGTGGCGTTGCTTATTTCTCATTCCTCTCCAACCCTCTTCTCCATCGATCATGCCGCCCTCTGGTCGAGTCCATCCTCCCGCATGCCTCATTTGAACATTCCGCTGAGTATCATTCGCATGTGGGCCTAGACCATGCTTGTATTTCCAATGTTGTAATTTGTCCGACATGCATATAGACAAACAGTTCATTTAAAGTTTCACTTTGCCTCCACTACGTGTCGCTTCCCATCTTAGTTTTGTCATCCCATTCGGTTCATGCCCCGACACATCTTGATGAGACCGATTGATGTTGAGAGATCAAGTGCGTGTCGTGCAAGGAGATAAAGGTTTGGTGTGTTTCTATGATAGAAATGACCCGGGGAGGGGTCTGTGGGGATCGGAGGGAGTATATTGTATGTTCAAAAGTGAAACGAATGTACTGTACCCACCCTAGTCCTCTTTCAATCGATCTCCGGACCTCGAGATGAAACCGAGAGAGAACGAGTGGGTGCATGCATGATACCTAAGGCGGATTCAAAATTTTGAACCGGTGATCATAGCATCAGCAAATTGTATATAAAGGGTATTCAATGTTCGTTTCGCTTTTGAACGTACAGTATACTCCCTCCGATCCTTTCTAGTTTACATATAAGTTTTATGTGTAGTCAAAGTATCTCTACTTTGATCAAACTTATAGAAAAAAGTATTAACATTCAACAACGCCCAATCAATATTGTTAGATTCGTACGTACTCCTAGATTTGTATTCAAACAGAGATGGTTTCCAATTTGTTTTCAAACACCCGAATGTGCTTGTTCTCGCGCATGCTCTTCCTACTAGGATTTCGCCACGTATAGCTAGTCCAATAGTAACTTTTTTTAAGCTCCCTGTCCAATAGTACAACTGGAGTACTGACAACATCTGCAGTTGAGTATGCAGTGCTCATAGTACTAGTAGTATACTCCCTCTGTTTTTATTTACTCCGCATAAAATGGAGGGAGTACTAGTAACACTCGGCCGACCTCTCTCTCTTCTAGTAGTATAAATGACGCGGGCGAGGGAGGGGGAGGGACGTCGGTTTGCTCTCAACTACGGTCCCACAAGTGAGCGAAAACGCAAGACGAAGCGCGTTCCATTCGGTGAGCGACGTGGAGGGTCCAGTGTGCCGGGGTGCAACGCGAACGCGACAAGAGTGATGTACAATCAAAACCGATTGACCGGTCGTCACCGGAACCACTATTCACACCAGAACCTTCACTGCTCGGCCTACGCCAGCTACTTGCCGGGCGGTCACCACTGCCCCAAAACCACACCTCCTCTCCAGCCCATTCCCCCACCTTTCGATCCCCTAGCCCGCATCAACCGTCCCCTAGTTCGCCGAAAAGCCATGGTGTGCCGCAAGATCACGTACTACAAGATGTTGATGCCGGAGCGCCGCGCAGAAATCGCGGTGGTGGTCAGCCACAGACCTCCGTTCCCAAGCTTGCTTTGTGGCGGGCCAATCCCCAAGTTCTCTGGAGGCAAGCTCCGAGGAGGAGGAAGCCGATCCAATGTTCATGGTGGAGGTCGCGGCATAGAAGGCCCCCGATGCATATGAGACGATGGACGTCGACTTTGTGCAGGAGTCCGGGTCCCCCATGGTGCAGGCGGAGCAGCGGTTCAACCTGGCAATCCTAAAGGAGGACCGGGAGGCGGAGGCTCAACTCGACGCGGAGCACGCGGATGCCGCTGCCATCGAGGCCCTCCTGCAGGTGGAACCGGATGTAGTGGATGTGAACCGAGCAGTGGAGGCTCAACTTGACGCGGAGCGCGCAGATGCCGCTGCCATCGAGTCCCTCCTGGAGGCGGAACCGGACATCCTGGACTTGAACCAGGCGGCGGAGGCTCAACTCAACGTGGAGCGCGCGGATGCCACTGCCATCGAGGCCCTCCTGCAGGCGGAACCGGACGTCCTGGACTTGAACCGGGCGGTGCTCGCGTCCGTGCAGAGCACCCGCACGCTCCGCATGAACGAGTAGCTGGAGGCCGAGGACAACCACGGTGCAGAGACACACGTCGGCAGCTACGGCTTGTTCGCGCCGGCAGCCAAAAACGACGAGGCCGTCTTGTTCCGCGAGCAATGATAGTTTTTCTTTGTATTGTTGTTTTAGGGATCTTTTGCTGTGTAAAAACATATATTTATGCAAGTCACCTGACTTTCATCATTTGGGTCAGTCAACCTTTTCAGGCGGTTGGATGAATATCCTACGTCTCCTAACCCTTCTTCTTCCTCACATCTTCTTCTTCCCCAATAGACCACCGCACGGGCCGTACGGATCTTCCCCAACATGCGGTTCGATAAACATACTGTAGGAACGAAAATTATGTGTCAGCGGTAGGATGGCTGAGTTTGGTTTGATCACATGCGGTAGCACGTGTCAGTGAGGGTGCGTTCCCTTGGTTGGGTTTGCGGCGTGGAGGAGCGACTGTGTGAGGGTGCGGTGCGACCGCGACAGCCGTGCGCAAGTGTACCTCCTTTTCATTTTGAAAACTTTAGGCAAGCTTGGCAAAAATGTGTGGCGAAGTATGGCAATGCAAGGCCTAGACCCAAACAGGATACAAGTACGTACGTACTACTTGTGTTAAAAAAGAAAGGCGGGGTTTTCCTTCGCGGGATTGATCGATACAAATCCTCGTTTGACGTGTCAATTAATGCGTATTTTTTCTCCAACGCCCAAAGAGCTAACCATCTCACTCCTCATCGCTTGATTAATGCAGCGCCATGCAAACCAACCTTCTCACTTACGCATGCATGCAAGGGTATATTAATGTCCTTGGTTGCTAGTAGTACAAGGCAAACCCCATCAACTTTGCCTCGATTAGTGTTAGTGGCCTTCTGCAAATTGTAATTTTGATACTGGCCTTGTGTACAAAAAAAATGGAGGTAGTAACTATTTGACTTCCTTCCCCACTGTGGTGACGTCGACGATATCTCGAACATTGTGGTTTGGCGAAGTGTGTTCGACGGAGAACACCATTTAGGGAGACCACGGTAAGTCATTCACAAGTGCCTCCTGCAAGCCGAGACAACTACCTTCTTTGCATCCAGGAAGTCCATTGAACCAAAGGACGCGTAAATTTACTAGTACTACACAATAGCGTCGTCCGTCCAGCTTAGTGCGGTAAAGTGGTTTCTCGAAGAAGACGATGGAGAAGCAGAGTCAGCGAAGAGTGAAATGATGGTTACTTCGTCCGTGCTTTGTGATTTGTGATAGAAGGGACAGGGGAGTAGACTCTATGCTCTATACTGTACATGCGTCCAAGCACGGGAGAAAGAGGAGAGAGGTTGCATTTTTCTAATCCTTCAATCAATCAATTAGGGAGCTTCGGTTCCATCTTTTTGGCTTTGGCAGCACCGTCCACATTGGTTCCCATCGATGCCAAAAGCTATTTTCACATTTGGCTACACATTGTGGACGACCTTAACCGTACCACTTGGTTTTGCTCCTGTGTGCTATCTATACAAATCTCGATTATATTGATCTAAAAAATTATAGTATCAAGATTAGTAAAAAGGAGGTGATTTTGCTACGCGGAAGGCGGGGGATGTTTCTTATTTTTAGAGGACGTTGGCCTGGCGGTTTGCTAACATGCGGTCCCACGTGCCAGTGCTTTACCAAGCCGATCCGCATCCCACATGAGGCAGAACAATGGCAGAAGCAACACGTGGTTAACTTGAAGAAGATGAGGGAGAAGCGAATTCAACAACTAGTGAAATGATGGTTGCTTCATCCCTCCAACTTCTTTTTTTAGCATTACTTCGTCCCTCCAACTTAACTGCGGGAAAGGTGCAGCTTTGTGATTTGACGCCTCATTGCTCATTACTACGCTGGCGCCATGACTGGGGTGCTTCACCCCTGCTACTCTGCACTGTTATTTCGGTATGGCACGTGGACCCAGTTGCTTGATGTCCCACATGCCGGCTAAAGGGACTAGAACATTTATGAAAGAGAGCGCTACACTCTTACGACGGAGGAGTACACGACACGGCGGCCCAGTGAACTGTTACTTGTACTGTAGTACTACTATAGTTTTGCTGTTTCGCACGATCCATCGATACAAACCCGATTAAACAGGCAAGGGCGGGATTTTTCCCGCGCGGTAGATGATACTAGCCATACATTTCAAAGGCAATTTTAATGTATGCAAACTGAATATTTAAGTAACAATATGAGATCTAGTAAAACTAAAAACACATATGATTTATTGTGTTAGAGTGTAGTAGTAGTGCTGTATTGCATAGTTGTTAGATGTAACATGCGAGAACGTGTAGAGATGTACTTTTGGAGGGCCTACAGAGAGAAATTGGGCATAAAGTGGATTCAAATATTTGTATTCGTCTTCATAGCATTTGTAACTCATATCTACAGTTTGTACAGTAGACGTGAATGCTTGTTCGCTCTTACAAAACCAGTACAACAATAATAGGGTGGCGTGCGCCAATTTAGGCACTGGCACATTGGCCTACTCGGCTCCACAGGGAGAGCGAGAGAAGAGATAAATACACGGGCGGTCAGTGTATTTCAAGCGAAAAGCGTAATACGGTCACCGGACTTCAGAATACGCTCATTACGGTCACTATATATGTTTTGCAGTGATTATACGGTCACTTGCTCACCGTTCAGCATTGGATTGCACTCTGTTGACTGGCCAAATAGTCTGCGTGGCACTATGTTGACTAGTTAAATTGACCACGTTCCTTGTGGGTCCCACCTGTCAGTTCGCATAGGAAAAAGGTCAGATAAACACAAATTTACGCAGGCGCGACAAGACTCCAACCCATGCGCGGGAACCACCTGGTTGTGTATGTGTCTGTCAGGGCCTGATGTGTGCGCATGCACGTGTAGGTTGATCACTTGAGCGTGAGAGTGTGTGTTGGTCGTGTGGTGTGTGCATGCATGCGTGCGTGTGTGCGTGTGAGTGTTGCATGCGTGCGTGGCTGTGTGTGTATGTGTGAGTGTTGTGTGCGTGTGTGGCTGCGTGTGTTCGTGTGAGTGTTGCGTGCATGCAGTTCGTGTGCATGCGTGCGTGTGTGTATAATCACCACACCAGCTCTTGTGTGTTAAAACAGACGGCTCAGCATACCAATACAAGGCCACCTTGTCCATTGTGCCCGCGGTCATGACTTCGAACCACCGTCCAATATTTTTTTATCGTTTATTTTTATTCTTATACACGCCGACAGGTGGGCCCAATGGTAGTGAGATAATGTGATGCAACACTAGAGGTGCCACGTGGAGCATCTAACTGGTCAACTAGCCGTGTCTTGAGCAAATACAGAGCTGTACGGTGAGCCCGTGACTGTATAATAACCATAAAACGTAAATGGTGACCGTAATGAGTGGATTCTGAAGTCCAATGTACGTATCGTGCCTTCGCTTCAAATACAATGATCGTCACTGTATATATCGCGAGAGAAAGGTGAAACATGCGTGAATGTGCTGGGGGCGTACTTTTAGAGGACCTGGAGATAGTTTGTGTGCATACGTGAAAGGGGCGTAGAGGGGGGGGTGCGATGGAGAGAGAGATGCTCTTCGTTTCTCTTTATTATGACTAACTTTATATATAGTATAAAAATATAAAAATTCATAGTGCGGAATAAGTATCATTGGGTGCACCATGCAATGCAAATTAACGTTCATACTCCTCCATATAACTTTGTAATGCTGTATATATGTAGAAATTCTAAAATAATTTTTTGGCCACACTTTGTGTGGTTTTATTCAAAAGGAGTGTTGTATGCGAAATAAACGTGAAGAGAGGGCTTTTTAGATCAATGGGGGACGTGATGTAACATGTGTGAATGTGTGGTTGACGTATTTGGCAGGTCCTAGAGAGGTATGTGTATGTATTACGTATTCGAGAGAGGCATGGATGGAGGGGCCGGCAGGGGGGGGGGGGATGTGGGAGAGATAGCATGAGAGATGAGAGAGGTCTAGAGAGAGAGAGATGAATAGGATGTCACGGGGAGAGATGCCCTTGAGTGTGTATATGAAAGGGGGGAGGGGATAGAGGCACGAGGAGAAAATATTTTGTGTGGTGTGTGTGTTGGTATGTGTGGGTGTGAGAAGATAACGAGACCTAGGGGTAGAGGGTGTGTCACCGCGTGAGGTCCGGTGGGCCGAGGTGAGGCCCTTGGTTCAGTTTCGTCCTGCGCCACATTGGTCGGCCCGTGACGCATTTAGGGAGACCCATGGAGGACTAGTCGTACAAGACAAAGATAGCAGAGTCATGAAGGACTCTGTGTCCACTAACAAAGCCGGCTAGGATTTGTAACCCTAGGTCCTCGGACTAAGGTAACCCCTTATCTCTGATATTACCATTCATCCAACCTAACTTTAAGGGGCATCCTACAGAATGCTCTGCTAGAATCATACTCGTCAATTAGGAAGAGAGGTGGAGACAATGCGTGAGAGACAGGCCTAAAGTTAATGTGCGTGCGGGAGACACGAAGGCAGGTCTATGTATATAGAAAGGGTCGATGGGGATTGTGCGTGTGTATGCTTGTGAGAGGAAGAGTGCTTGTGATAAAGGTTAGTGAAAACAGTCATAAATGGTTGCGAGAGGGAGGGAGGGTTATATCGAGAGCATGTCTGCGAGAAAGACACCTCGGGAGAGAGTGTGTGAGCATGTGTGAGAGACCACTGATGGATATACACTGTGTGCGCGTATGTGTGAGAGAGAAAATCAGCGTGTGTGTGAGTAGGGGCCTATGGTGTCGGGGATATCGTGCGACATATGCCAGGGGATGGCTTATCGTGGATGGGGACAAAAGTACGTCGCTGGGCTCCAGAAGCGGGAGTGAGCGAGACCGCGTACGCTTGCGAATCTTACCCAGGTTCGGGGCTCTCCTAGGAGATAACACCCCTAATCCTGCTCTGCGGGGTCTCCGCATGATCACTATCTCAACAGGTGGCTACAAGCTTGCTCCTTGAGCTACCTGGCTGGAGGAGGAAGAAGGGCAAGGCTAGCCCTACTCCACTCTCTCTGCACGTGTGTGTGGTGCTGTGAGTGCTCGACGAGGCCTCTGCCAAGGAGCCAACTGCCAACAACCCCCTTGCATGAGGTGACCTGGGGGGTTTATATAGGCCTACCCCCAGGGATACAATGGTAATCCGGCCGGGCGTAGGACCCGGCCGTCAGTGTCTCTGGTCGCCGGCTTCTCCGCCGACTGCAGGGGCCCATCGCCTGGTGGGTCCCCCCGGCGGTCTCGTCCTCGGCCGACAAGCTGGGCCTGCCGCTTGCGGGTCCTGTCGGCTGTGTAGCACTGTAGCCGTGCCACTGATGATGCATGCTTGGTCGAGGAGAGCGTGGATACAGTCCCACCACCTGGCGGGAACTCACTGTAGCCATACCCCGTTGTATCTGGTTAATGGCGCACGGACTTCGAGGGAGGAGGAGGGCCGCCTGCTGGGAGCCGGCCTCCCACTGGGTCGACTGGTCTGGGCTCGCCGCCCTCTGGCTTGTCACGGACAAGTAGGACCCGCCGCCTGCGGGCCGTACTGACCGCCCGTCACGGGAGCATGGCTTCTTCTGTCATGGGTGACGTCATGAGCGGCATGGCAACAGTCCCGCGTTGGGCGTAGGATGCCTGCTCGGTACGCGGTACTGTAGCCATGCCCTGCCCTGGATTCGGGGGTGGCAGGCCTGTACTGTAGCCATGCCCTGTCTCATCACGTTTATGTTGGCGCTGACTTTGAGGGCGCGAGGGGCCGCCTGCTAGGACTCGGCATCCCAGGAGGCCGCCTGCCAGGAGTCGGCCCGCTTCATGGCCGTCTTGTGGACTCCGCCGCCTCCCGGCAACCGGCAGCATGGACTAGCCGGCCTCGAGAAGGCGGCCCTTGCCCTGGATGTTTGAGGGGCACAGCCCGCCCCGATGTCTTGAAATACCAAAGGGAGCTGATGGGGCTACCCGTGGTCATTTACTCCGACAGTAGTCCCCGAAGCTGATGAGGCGCTGCGGCTGAAGGGGCGAGAAGCCTCAGCAGCTTCATATTCCAGGTCATCTGGTAATTTGCTTCGTCCGTCTTACGAGGTGCCGACTGGTAGGTGTCGGCCATGACCAGGCAGGCCGCCTGGCGATTTCGAAACGTCGTGGTGGGGACTAGGTGGTGTGCTAGCCAGGCGTCAGGCTTGCCGCCCGCACATATCGGCCACGTGGCACCATCAGGTCAAGCCGACCTGCCAGCCCACGCGCGCGACGGGACGGCGCCACAGGTCGGGGCCCACCACTACAGAGCCTCGACCTGCGCGTGGATCCCCTGCGGCCGAGGCGGACTGTTGGACTTCTGTGGCAGTTAATACGCGCCTTTACTGGCGCCGCAATAGGGGGATCGTGGGGGAGTGGGCGTAGTTAATCCCACGATCCCCCATGCCCCCGTCCCCTCGGCTTCACCGCCTGGGGCTATAAGTAGGGGGAGGAGGGGGGCGGCAGATGCACGCGCGCCCTCCTCTCCCTTCGCCGTTCTTCATTTTCTCCGCTGCCGTCGAGGTGCTGCCGCAGCCCACCGTCGTCGAGCGTCCTCTCGCGGCGGCTGCCTTGCTCCACCGCAGCCTCGCCCGCTCACCACCGCGCTGCGCCTGTGACGAGCTCCTTCGTCCATGGCACGCTCATGAGCCGGCGACTGGGACGGCTCCAACGTCCACGATGACCATCTCTTCTTCCTCCGTCAAACACGGCGGCTGCCCCGGGAGGCGAACATGCAGGTGCGCATTCCCCCCAAAGCAGAAATCTCGCCGGCGCCGGAGGACGATGAACACGTCGTCTTCCGGTCCCATTTCCTTCGCGGCTTCGGCCTTCTGGCCAGCGACTTCCTCCGCTCTTTCCTCCACTTCTACCCAGTCCAGCCGCACCACCTCACGCCAAACACGGTGGTGCTGCTGGCCGCCTTCGTCACCATGTGCGAAGGGTACCTCGGCACTCTCCCCACTCTCGAACTCTGGAGGAGTGCTTCTACCTCAAGCTAGGCACCGCCGCCAAGGGCCAGGCGGCTCAATGCGGAGCCTGTGTGGCGGTGCGGCGCCCGGGCACCGGGAGCCACTTCCCGCCCATCTCCTTGCTGCAGTCGGCCAAGCTGTGGCAGAAATCCTACTTCTACGTCAAGAACATCCACCCGACAAACGACTACATCAACTTGCCGGCCTACACAGCCGGCCCGCCAGCCGAGCCGCGCGCCAACTGGCCGTACAGGCCGAGTTCCCTGTCGGCCGCCTCCTCCGCCGCCCTTGCCCGACTTCAGGTGATGTCGGAGTCGGAGGGCCTGAAGGGCTCGGACTTGCTGGCTGCCTTCGGGACGCGCCGAGTGCTCCCCCCAAGCCCGGCCTCACATCCTCAGCTGCATGAGCGGGCACCGGTACTCGTGCCGGATGTGCACACGGGACCTGCCGGACATGGAGGTGGTCCGGCTGGTCAACTACATCTCCAACTGCAAGCTGTCGGAGGTGGACTGGCGGTTCGGCATGCGGCCGTACGACCGCGCACATCCGCCGCCTGCGGTGAGTCTTGTAATTCTTTTCTCTTTGCTGGTCCGAGTTCTTGTTTTGCCGCCTGACCAGTCGGCCATGGTGCAGGTCCTCCCGGCCCAGTCGGCCGCCGGCGCTCTGTATCCAGGTCAGGAGTATATGCCGGATCGAACGAGGAGCGACGTGGAAGACCCCGTCTTGGGGGCGGCCGCCATGGAGGAGGACGATGCCACAGGTGGCGGTGGTGGAGCAGGCGGCTCCGGGGGAGGAGGCGGCCTTGAGGATTGGCCGGATGACGATGAGGAGGAGAACGAGCTGCGCCGCCCGCACGGCGCCGACAGGGCGGGTGTGAGCTCCTCAGCCACGCCGACCGCACCAGGCGGCCCAAAAAAGCGCCAGGCCATCTCGTTGCTGTTTGGCAGCCGGCCGAAGAAGTCCAAGAACGCGGCCGCTGTGACCAGGCGGCAAGAGGCCGCCGCAAGAGCAGCCCAGTTCCAGAGGGCCCCGAAGCAGCCCCCGATGGTGTCCGCGTAAGTGCACGGCTGCGTTTCCCTTTCTTCTTCCTTGCAAACTTTTTCTGAGTTTTTCTATTGTCTTGCTTGAATCAGGGCCCCACTCACTCTTGAGCGGTCCGCCGCTGCTTCCGTGATCGGGGAGGCGGAAGGCTCCGCCAATACCCGCCGCGTGGACCCGCTCGCCGACCTCCGGGCGGTGACGGAGAGGAACGCACGGGAGGCGCGCGAGGAGCGGGAGGAGGCGGAGAGGAAGGAGGCGGAGGCGGCCAAGGCAGCGCGGGCGGACGCGGCCGCCAAGGCTCGAGCGGACGCGGCCGCTAGGGCACAAGCGGAAGAAACCGCGCACGGCCAGGCCCCGCAACTTGTCATTCCGTTGAGCGCGGCGCCGCCAGCGCCAGGGATCCCGGTGCCGACTGGAGGAGCCGGCGATGACCAGCCGGTCGTGTAGAGGGGAGGAGGCGACGCCATCGTCTAGGAGGCGGAGGTGGCCCCGCAAGCACCAACTGCCGGGGCCCGAGGCAATCGGCCTGACGTGCCACCGGCGTCGCCGGTCGGCGTCGAGTTGGTGGTGGGGGCGACTCCCGTGGTTCGCCCTTCGGTGCGCCGGCGTGCGGCGAAGGCGGCCTCGGCGCCGCGGGCGCAGGAGGTCGGTGCCGCGAGCTCGTCGGCCCTGGACGCAGAGGCCACCAGTGCCCCCCCACCGGAATGGACGCCTGGGGGCGGGACGGGCGTGCTAAACAAGGCCGCGCAGGACGTTCAGGCCCAGCTCCAGGCCCAAGGCGCCGCCCTCCAGCAGTGTACGAAGGCGTTCTTGGCGACGCGGACGGCCGTTCGGGTATGCTTCTTTGCTCTGTTTTTTGATTCTTGCAGTCTTCCGTGGGGGGGCGCCAGCGCACCCACTGGGTATAGCCCCCGAGTTCCGGGCCGGCTGCTGAGCAGGCGGCTCGGAACTTTAAGGTAGGCTCCGAGTGCTAACTTGTTTCCTCTTCTTTTGTCTTCGTTGCAGGACTACCACAACATCCGCGCAGCCGCCTCAACTCCCATGACCAGGAGTTGGCTAAGCGGACCGCCGACCTCACCGAAAGCTGGCGTAAGCATTCTGTCTACTTTCTCGCGGGGGCGCGTCAGCGCACCCGCTGGGTGTAGCCCCCGAGATTCGGGCCGACTGCTGAGCAGTCGGGCCGGATCTTCTGGCAACTACTTTCTTTTTTGGTCATCTTTGTTGATTGTCCTCTCTTTCTCATTTTTGCAGGAGCCAATGCCACACTGCAGCAGCGTCTGGGCGAAGTCCAGACCGAGTTGCGCATCAAGGAGGAGGAGCGCCGTAAGGCGGCCCTGGAGAGCGACCGTCTGGCCAAGAAGTTGGCGGACCAGGCGGACCAGCACAAGGCGGAGCTCCAGAAGCTCAAGGAGGCGGAAGGCGCCCTTCAAGCCGAGTTTGAGGTCGAACGCTCAAAGTGGGCCGAGAAGGAGGCGATCCTCGCCGCTGGCTACGGCGAGATTGAGGACATGATCGACGGTAAGCTTCTTTCTTTGGAATAGCTGCCGACTGCATCGGGAGTCGGCTTCTGATCTTTGTTTTTCTTTTGCGTAGACTTCTTTCCTGGCCACGCCGTCACCGTCAGCCAGGCCATCGAGGCGTGGCACGACCGGCGTAGGAGGGAAGGAGTGGAGATCCCGCCCGACGCGCCTCGGAACTTGAAGGAGCAGCTCCTGGCCGTCAGGACGCGTTTACAGCCGATTCACCGTCTGCTCCGCCGCCTTCAGCGTGTTGGGTCTCAGCTGGTTTCCACCCTCTGGCCAGGCGGCCAAGCTCCACGCACCCCCAGTCGGACTGCCGACTGGTTGGAGGCGGCAATCGGCCGCTTCGAGGCTTGGAGGGGCTCCTCCGCTTGGGCAGGCGCCCGAAGAGCCTTGGAGTTCGTCAAGGCGTGGTATCCTGGGCTGGACCTAGCCCAGTTGGCCACGTTCCGGCAGGAGGCCATGGAAGAATTGGTGGCAGCGGGGCCCGTGCTCACCCATCCTGCGGTGGCGATCACCGAGTACATCGACACTGGCGTCTTCTTCCCCGAGCTGGACGAGGAGGGTGCCGAGGTGCCGATGGACTGGTTCGGGCTGAACCCGGACGTCGGCGAGGACTCGGCGGAAGAAATCGCCTCAAGCGATGAAGGCGAGGACGAGGAAGATGAGGATGGTGAAGGCGACGCACCGGAGGGCGGAGTGAACGCCCAGCCTCAGCTTGATCGGGCCTCGAGCAACGAGCCGCGTGCGAGTGCACCGACTGCTGCTGAAGGCGACCAAGCCGAGACTCGCCAGACGGCCACTCCACTTGCTGGCGCCACCGACTCCACCAACCTGCCAGACCCGCCTGTTGCTCATTTGGCCTAGGCTGCCAACTTATCTTATCTTTTCCTGCTTTGGTAATCTTTAGAACAAACTTTGTTAAATTCGCACAGTTCCACCCGCTGGGTGTATTCAAACTTTGTTGAATGTTGGCCGAGGGCCTCTTGCTATGTGATTTAATTCTCGCACAAGATGTGCTTCGCCGAGCTCTGACTTGTCTTGCTTTCTGTTCTTTTGGCTTTTTCCTTTGCCGCTTTCCCTTGACTGCCGCCTTGCCGGCCAGACAGCCATTCTTCGGTCTGCTGGCCGGGTCAAGTACTTGGCCATTTTGGGAAGACAAGTACTTTGGCCGCTTAGAACATAGCAATTTAAGTGAGAAGCCGGCCGGCCGGCTACTCAGCAACCGGACGGCTAGGCGAGGAGCCGACTTGGCCTATGTGGGTGCTTTCGTCCTTAGCCATTTTTCATGTGAGCACCATTTCTTGCCTTTGACCCTTGCCGGCCAGACAGTCGCTCTGCGAGCTGTGGCTTCTGGCAAGGGTGGGCTTAGATGCCGGCACACTACTTGTCCGACTACAGGTAGAGCCAACATACTACAAGGCGGCAAGCCCCCGGGCCGACTGGTCGGACCCGGTGCCGGGCGAAGGAATGAAATAACATACTCACAGGCATGAAACTTATCATACAGATAAGAAAGGTAGCCCCCGAGTGCTCCTCGAGGGACCCGGTGCCTTTGCCCTTAGAACAAAAGGTAGCGTGGTACATACTGTATTCAACTGTAAAATCTTCGGAGAAGATTTGCGTTCCATGGGCGCTCTGCTTCCTTGTCGGAATCGTCCCTTTTGCGCGCCCTGGGCTTCTGCGCGTCGATGAGGTAATAGGAGTCGTTGCCCAAGGCTCTGCTGATGATGAAGGGGCCTTCCCAAGGGGCCGAGAGCTTGTGCTGGCCGGCTGTTCGCTGGATCAGCCGGAGCACAAGGTCTCCCTCTTGGAAGGATCGTGGCTTGACCTTCCGACTGTAGTAGCGGTGCAGGCTCTGCTGGTAGATGGCGGACCGGCTGAGTGCTAACAGCCGGCCTTCTTCCAGCAGATCGATGCCGTCTTCTCGTGCCTCCTTCGCCTCCGCCTCCGTGTACATGGTGACGAGAGGCAAGTCGAACTCGATGTCCGTTGGGATGACGGCCTCGGCCCCGTATACGAGGAAGAAGGGAGTGAAACCGGTTGATCTGTTTGAAGTGGTGCGGAGACTCCAGAGGACGGCTGGCAGCTCGTCGATCCAGCAGTCGGCCGAGCGCTCCAGTGGCTCGACCAGTCGGGGTTTGATGCCGGATAAGATGAGGCCGTTTGCTCGTTCTACCTGGCCGTTTGACTGCGGATGGGCAATGAATGCTAAGTCCAGTCAGATGCCCTGCGTCGAGCAGAAACGGGCCAAGGCGCCTTTGGCAAAGTTAGTGCCATTGTCGGTGATGATGCTGTGTGGTACACCGTACCGGACGGTGAGATCCGCGATGAAGGTCACAGCAGTCGGACCATTTAGTTTCTTGATTGGTTTTGCTTCAATCTACTTGGTGAATTTGTCCACGGCGACCAGCAGATGGGTCATGCCACCCCGTGCTGTCTTGAATGGGCCCACCATGTCCAGCCCCCAGACGGCAAAGGGCCAGGTAAAGGGGATGGTCTTGAGTGCAGAAGCCGGCAAATGTTACTTGGAGCTGAATTTTTGGCATCCCTTGCATTTCTTGACCAGATCCTTGGCGTCCTCCAAAGCAGTCGGCCAGAAGAAACCATGGCGGAAAGCTTTGGCGACAAGGGATCTGGAGGCCGCGTGGTGGCCGCACTCGCCCTGGTGTATGTCTCTGAGGATTGCCTTACCTTTCTCTGGTTCGACGCAGCGTTGGAAAACGTCGGTCACGCTGCGCCTGACAAGCTCACTGTTTACTATCGTGTAAGCTCCTGCTCGACGTTGCACCTGCCGGGCCGAGATCTCGTCAACTGGCAGCTCTCCGCCTACCAGAAAGTTGAGGATGGGCTGCGCCCATGATGGTGCTTTGACTTCATCCACCGTCATTACGGTTACTGAAACTACGGCGGTTGGGTCTGGAGGTGGTGGGGCGGAGTTGGCCGCGTCTTGCTGCGTTGTTGAAGTCCCCGGGACGGCCGCTGCAGCCCCCGGGCTGGGTTGTAGAGTCCCTGGGCCGGGTGCGACTGCCGCAGTCCCTGAGCCGCTTGCCGAAGTCCCTGGGCCGGCTGCTGCAGCCCCCGGGCTGGGTGCGACTGCTGCAGTCCCCGTGCCGCTTGCCGAAGTCCCCGGGCCGGCTGCTGCAGCCCCCGGGCCAGGTTCGACTGCCTTGGCAGCAGCCGGCACGAAGATGGATTCCGATTCCGGGGAAGGCTTGATAGACGGCTTGCGGAGGCACTGAAGGGACACGCCAGCTGGTATGGCTTGCCTGGTGGAGCCGATCCATGCCAGGGTGTCTGCTTGCTCGTTGTCGGCCCGTGGCACGTGAAGGAACTCGCACCCATCAAAATATCCGCTGCTCTGCTGGACGAGGAAACGGTAGCTCGCCATATTTGCATCCTTGGCGTCCCAGTCGCCGGACGACTGTTGGACCACCAAGTCCGAATCGCCGTAGCACAGAATCCGGCGGATGCCAATCTCCTTGGCCAGCCGGAGTCCGTGTACTAGCGCCTCGTACTCGGCCATGTTGTTGGAGGCGGCAAAGTGGATTTGCAGCGTGTATCTGAGCTTGTCGCCTTTGGGGGAGGTGAGGACGACGCCGGCTCCCAAACCGGTGCGCATCTTCGAGCCATCAAAGTGCATCCGCCAATGAGTGGAGTCTGGAGCTGGCTGCAGGTACTGGGTCTCGGCCCAGTCGACGAGGAAGTCGGCCAGTGCTTGGGACTTGATGGCGGCGCGAGGCTAGTAGAAGATGGTGTAGGGGGCCAGCTCGATGGCCCACTTGGCCACTCGGCCCGATGCGTCTCTGCTGCCTATGATCTCTGCGAGTGGGGTGGTGCAGACGACCGTGATGGGATGCTCTTGAAAGTACGGTTTGAGCTTCTTGGCGGCAAAATGCACGCCATAGCACAACTTTTGGTAGTGGGGGTAGTTCTGCTTGGAAGCTGACAGCACCTCACTCAAGTAGTAGACGGGCCTCTGAACCGGCAGCGCCCTGCCGTCCTCTTGGCGCTCTACCACCATAACTATACTGACCACCCGGCTGGTGGCGGCGATGTAGAGAAGCATGGGCTCCTTGGCAGCCGGAGCGGCCAGGACGGGCGGCGTGGTCAACATCATCTTGAGCTGGAGGAACGCCTTGTCCGCCTTGTCGTTCCACTCGAAATGAGTGGTCTTCTTCATCAGCTGGTACAGGGGAAGAGCCTTCTCGCCCAGCCGACTGATGAAGCGGCTGATGGATGCCAAGCAGCCGGTGAACTTCTGAACATCTCGCAGTCGGGCGGGCCTCTCCATCCTCTCGATGGCCTTGATCTTGACAGGGTTACACTCTATGCCACGTTCTGAGACAAGGAAACCGAGGAGCTGGCCGGCTGGCACTCCAAAGACACACTTCTCTGGGTTGAGCTTGATTTGAAAACGGCGTAGATTATCAAAAGTTTCCTTGAGATCTTCCAGGAGGGTACCGCGCTTCTCTGTCTTCACCACAATATCGTCTACATAGACGTGGGCATTTCTGCCGAGTTGCTTGAGGAGGCACTTCTGCATGCAACGCTGGAACGTGGCACCGGCATTTCTCAAGCCGAATGTCATGGTCAGGTAGCAGAAGGCTCCGAATGGTGTGATGAAGGCGGTCTTCAGGCGGTCGGCCGGGCTTAACTTAATCTGGTGGTACCCCGAATAGGCATCCAAGAAACTCAACAGCTCGCATCCGGCTGTGGAGTCTATCACTTGGTCAATCCGAGGCAAGGCGAACGGATCCTTCGGGCAAGCTTTGTTGAGGCTGGTGTAGTCAATACACATGCGCCATTTGTTGTTCGTCTTTAGTACAAGGACTGGGTTGGCTAGCCACTCTGGGAAGAATACTTCCATAATGAAGCCGGCTGCTAGAATCCGGGCTATCTCTTCACCAACAATTCCTCTCTTCTCCTCCGATAGGCGGCGGAGGGGTTGCCTGACTGGTTTTGCATCTGCTCTGACATGTAGCTTGTGCTCGGCGAAATCCGTCGGAACACCCGGCATATCCTTTGGAGACCACACAAAGATGTCCCGATTCTCACGGAGGAAATCGACGAGCTCGCTTTCCTATTTGCTGTCAAGGTGAGCTCCTATGACAGGGAACTTCTCCGGGTGCTCTGGGTCCAAGGGTATCTTCTTGGTTTCTTTGGCCGGCTGGAACGAGCCCTGAGCTTCTGACTCCTTGGGATCTGGCAATAGGTCTGGCTGCTTGCCGGCCATGGCCACAACCCGGTCAAGGAGCCGCTTCTCGGCAGCAATCACAAGGGACTCGGCCAGCCGACTGCTGGCTGCAGCACACTCGGCAGACTTATGGTAGTCGCCGGCTATGGTGATAATGCCCTTGGTGCCCGCCATCTTCATCTTGAGGTAGGCGTAGTGGGGGACCGCCATGAACTTGGCCAGAGCAGGCCGGCCAAGCAACGCGTGGTAGGGGCTCTCAAGGTCAACCACCTCGAACCAGATTGGCTCTCAGCGGAAGTGACTCTTGTCTCCAAAGAGGACATCTATCTTGATCTTGCCGATAGGTGAGCAGGATAGGCCAGGCACAGTGCCATGGAAGACAGTCCGGCTGGGCTGGAGCTGTTTCTCTTTGATGCACAACTTCTCCATGGTGTCGCGGTAGAGGACGTTGATGCTGCTACTGCCGTCTATCAGAATTCAGGAGAAACGAGTAGCTCGCCTCTCTGTTGCGAAGGTGGCATCCAACACCAGGGCATAGGAACCCGGAGAAGGCATCACCTCCGGGTGGTCAGCTCGGCTCCAACTGATCGGCTTCTCCGACCAGTGCATGAACTCTGGGGCTTCAGAGGCGACAATATTCACTTCTCGGCGCTGTTTACGCTGGCTGTGCCTGTCGTCAGTCATGCTAGTGAAGACGACGTAAGATCCATGCTCTTCAGGAAACTCGTCTTGGATCACGCCGACTGGTCGGACCACCGGCTGCTGGGGAGGCGGAGGCGGCGGGCCAGCAGGTGGCGGAGGCAGCCCTTCGCCTCTGGCGATGCGGGTGAGCCAGTGGCACTTCCGGGTGGTGTGGTTGGATGGCTTCGCGCTGCTGTGGAACTTGCAGGGAGCGTCGAGGGTTTGCTCAAACGAGAAGGCGGGCAACCAGGCAGGCTTGCCGCCCTTCTGGCGTTTGGGGCCGGGCTGCTCTTCTGGCTGCTGGTCTTCGACTGTCGCCACCTGCCGGCTGGTGGTAGCCGGCTGCGGGGCCTTGCGCTTATTGTCGTTTGACTGTTGGCGCCGACTGGAATCACCAGCCGGTGTCTGAGGGGCCGGAGGGAGCATCTTTCCTGACGCATCCACTCAGAGTTCCGACTTCATGGAGGAGTTGGCAGTGGCGTACTTGTCCGCTATGATCTGCAGCTCATCGAGCGTGGCCAGCTCGTTGCAGAGGAGCCGATGCTTGAGTAGGGTGCCCTCCCGGCACCCGGCAGTGAAGTATTCAATGGCTTGCACCTCATGAACCCCTTCGCAGGAGTTGCGCAGCTCGGCCCACCGCGTTAAGTATTCGCGGGTGGACTCGATCGGGCCTTGGATGCACAGGGAGAGCTAGCGAGGCTTGGGCGGCCGCTTGTAGGTGCTGGTGAAGTTGCGGATGAAAACTTCGGTGAAGTCTAGCCAGCTGTTGACGCTGTAGGGCTTGAGGCTATTCAGCCATGTCCGGGCCGTGCCCTGGAGCATGAGCGGAACATACTTCACGGCGACACGCTTGTTGCCATTCGCTATGTTGACGGCAGTGGAGTAGTCGACCAGCCAATCTTCCAGCTTCACAGAGCCGTTGTACTTAGGAGTGTCCCGAGGGAGCGAGAACCCTTTGGGGAAAGGCTCGTCGCGAATGCGGGGGCCGAAACAAGGCGGGCCGATTGCGTCTTCTTCTTCCAACGCCAGGGACCGAGCCAAGCGGTCGATCCGGTTGCGGGCGTCGTTCTCTCCGACTCCTTCGCGGGGGCCCAGCCGGCGCCCGAGAGTTGGATGCTCAACAGGCGGCGGAGAGGCGCGCCTCTCCCTGCGCGGGGGAGGGGGCTGGCGATCGTCCTGCCACTCTACTGCTCGTGGGCGGCCATCTTGGTCGCGCTCAATGGAGATGCGGGTGCGGCTGTGGCTAGCAGCCGGCTCTGGGTCTTCTCGGTCGCGGGCGCCGGCTGTCGGCGTCCGGGAGGTCGCGACGTGCTCCCGGCAAGGGGGAAGGTTCCCAGCCTGTAGGCCGGGTTCCACCATGCGGCGGCCGACTTCTTGCAGCGCGGCGGCCGCGTCGATGAGCTTCTGGACACGCTCCGTCATGCAGCGACACTCGTCGCCCTCCAGGCGGTCCAGCTCGTCTGCCGCTGCCTGGGCGGCGCGCAAGTTGCCCATGGGCGTGGCATAGACCGGGCGGTCGGCCCCCAACTTGCAGGCGATGGCGGCGCCGCGCTGCAGGACCGTGCCCACGCGGCTGGGCTCGTCAGCAGCCGGTGTGCCCCAAACGGCGCGGTCGATCTCGCGTTGGTAAGCCTCGGTGAGGCGTCTCATGGCCGCCAACTTGTTGGCGCTGTCGAGAAGTGCGATACGGCATGCCTCCAGCGTTTCACCGCTCGCACCGGGCGCTACGGGAGCGGACAGGTCCCGCATTGCCGCCTGCAACGGGTCCCGACCGGCCTGGTCGGAGGTCCCATCATGGCTGATGACTAGCACCTCAGTGACGGTGCTGGTGCCGACGCTGCTGTCTGCAGCAGGAAGTGGGTCGTCGAAGATCACCACGTCACCGGGGAAGGCGTCAGGAAGCGCGACGTCGGCGTCGACGATCATGTCAACGAGCAGGTCGGTGGAGCCAACGGACTCCGGGTCGGCGACCAGCTCGTCGGTGACGTGAAGCTTGCCGAGGAGATCGACGAGGCAGCTCTCGGAGCTAGCTGCGCCCGCATCGAGTGCGGGCTCGTTGAAGAGGCGGATCCCGCCGATGAGATCAGCGAGGTTGCTTGCGGCGCAAAAAACTTCCACGCCGTGCAGCGTGTCGGCGCAAACGCCGTCGGGCGTGCCGGGCTGGCTGCGATCGCCAGGGAGGAAGAGGGTTCCCGTCCAGAACGTGTTTCCGGACGACGGTGCACCTAGCCCCACGGTGGGCGCCAAATGTCGGGGATATCGTGTGACATATGCCAGGGGATGGCTTATCGTGGATGGGGACAAAAGTACGTCGCCGGGCTCCAGAAGCGGGAGTGAGCGAGACCGCGTACGCTTGTGAATCTTACCCAGGTTCGGGCCTCTCCTAGGAGATAACACCCCTAATCCTGCTCTGCGGGGTCTCCGCATGATCACTATCTCAACAGGTGGCTACAAGCTTGCTCCTTGAGCTACCTGGCTGGAGGAGGAAGAAGGGCAAGGCTAGCCCTACTCCACTCTCTCTGCACGTGTGTGTGGTGCTGTGAGTGCTCGACAAGGCCTCTGCCAAGGAGCCAACTACCAACAACCCCCTTGCATGGGGTGACCTGGGGGGTTTATATAGGCCTACCCCCAGGGATACAATGGTAATCCGGCCGGGCGTAGGACCCGGCCGTCAGTGTCTCTGGTCGCCGGCTTCTCCGCCGACTGCAGGGGCCCGTCGCCTGGTGGGTCCCCTCGGCGGTCTTGTCCTCGGCCGACAAGCTGGGCCCGCCGCTTGCGGGTCCTGTCGGCTGTGTAGCACTGTACCGTGCCACTGATGATGCATGCTTGGTCAGGGAGAGTGTGGATACAGTCCCGCTACCTGGCGGGAACTCACTGTAGCCATACCCCGTCGTATCTGGTTAATGGCGCACGGACTTCGAGGGAGGAGGAGGGCCGCCTGCTGGGAGCCGGCCTCCCACTGGGCCGACTGGTCTGGGCTCGCCGCCCTCTAGCTTGTCACGGACAAGTAGGACCCGCCGCCTGCGGGCCGTACTGACCGCCCGTCACGGGAGCATGGCTTCTTCTGCCATGGGTGACGTCATGAGCGGCATGGCAACAGTCCCGCGTTGGGCGTAGGATGCCTGCTCGGTACGCGGTACTGTAGCCACGCCCTGCCCTGGATTCAGGGGTGGCAGGCCTGTACTGTAGCCACGCCCTGTCTCATCACGTTTATGTTGGCGCTGACTTTGAGGGCGCGAGGGGCCGCCTGCTAGGACTCGGCATCCCAGGAGGCCGCCTGCCAGGAGTCGGCCCGCTTCATGGCCGTCTTGTGGACTCCGCCGCCTCCCGGCAACCGGCTACATGGACCAGCCGGCCTCGAGAAGGTGGCCCTTGCCCTGGATGTTTGAGGGGCGCAGCCTGCCCCGATATCTTGAAATACCAAAGGGAGCTGATGGGGCTACCCGTGGTCATTTACTCCGACATATGGAGAGTGAAACTACATGTAAAAGACTGATGTACACATTGATTAAAAATATAAATTGTATCCAAATATTAGGATGGGATCATGATATTTGCAATTCGCATAAGGAACGGTCATTGATCCATCAGACATCTATATTCTATCAAATTTGAGCATGTCTATGTTATTATTTGACATAATTGATCCACAGAGTTAGTATTTTGAACTCCAGACAATGCATCGCTTTAGCAGTCGAATATAAACGTGAGTATAGTTCATGTTGTGTGTGTAAAGCACATTATACATACAAAAGTTACACAATGAACATTATAAATAGCTAGCTATGAACTAGCATACATTTGAATTCAACTTAAGGTGGTTTAAAAATTCGAATTCAACATGAAGTCCATTCAATTATATGAATTTGATATCATGGCATTTGTAAATCATACCTAAATTATGGGGGCACCAATCTTTTCTCTGCTTTTGTACATAACAACATACATAGTCGTGTACAAAATAGATTCAAATTTACCTCATCCATTCCAAAATAATCGTAGTTATAGGATTTTCAAGTGTCAAAATTTCAAAAAGAAGCGCATAATTTAATGAGGTTTTGAAACATACAAGGTCAAATTTAACGTTGTCTATTTAGGTCAGTCCTCAAAGTTCAAGAGTACTCTAAACATGAATGCTTCTGTTTCAAAATTTCAAACGAAGCGCCAAAAGAGCCTCTACTCGCCCGAAACCGCGTGAGACCAATGTTTGGTAGAAGGAAATTACTTTTCTAACTCCGACCCGTGAAACCTACCGGCCCGACGTCCAAAGGTCTAAACCGAGGTAGGTTTGTAGCTTCATCTAGACGCCACACAACCGCCTCCGAAAAACATTCATACACCATGGCCGCCTAAGCACACATGCGCTCGGCCGAAATTGCTCCCGCCCACTATTTGGGACACCTGGGATTACCGTCCTACCCCCGACCCGCAGTAGGTCCGAAATTTAAGAGGGGGGCAAAGTTTGTACTTTCCACAAATTTCAAACAAGCGCGTCCCATCTGTTCAAAAAAGCCAAAAATAAGTGCGTCCCAGACCGAAACATGGTTCCCCCTTTAGCTCCCCCCGCCCCCCCCGTCCGATTCCCCATTCGTACTCCGTGGGCACCAAAACTACCTCTCCACCAGCCGTGAAACCCCGGCGTCCTCTGTCCGCCACCCCATCCCACCTCCTCCATCACGCCGGAGCCGATACCCCAACGTCGTCGTCCACCGCAACCGCAATGGCAACGCCCTTCACGGCTAGTAGTTGAAGCCGAGGCCGAGCTTCCTCCAGGACGCCGACGTGCGCCGTACCCGAGCCAGTTCAACCACGCCATCCTGCGCCTCACCGCTACCGCTCCAACGTCACCACCGTCCACCGCACTAGAGCTGTTCCCGCTACGCCGTCCTTCACCTCGGATCTGCTTCCCCTCCGCCGACAGAAGGCCACCGCAACACAGTCAACTATTTGGCCATGGGTTTGTCCAAGGCTCCACCCTCCTCCAAAACATCGGTTTCACCGGTAAAAAGAAAAAAATCGCTGCGATATAAGGAGGACACAGCACTAGCAACCAGAAATGGTACTCCTCTTCCCTTATTCGTGCAAATCTTATGTGTCTGCTTGCACGGTATTCATCCCACAGAAGACACTAGTTGACCGCTTCTTCCTACACCTTCTTCCTGATACTAGATCTTCCTAGTAACTCGCGATGCACAAGGTTTCTCCTCATATACTATTTCACCTTAGCTAGAGGTCCGTCGCTGATACGTCTCCAACGTATCTATAATTTATGAAGTATTCATGCCATGTTTACAACAATTTTATATGGTTTTGGTATGATTTGCATGGAACTAACCCGGACTGACGCAGTTTTCAGCAGAACTACCGTGGTGTTGTTTTTTGTGCAGAAATGAAAGTTCTCCAAATGAGCTGAAACTTTTTGACGATTTTTTTGGAACAAAAGAGACCCCCGAAGCTTCGTGGAAGGACCAGAAGGTGAAGGAGTAGGGCACAAGACACCGGGGCGCGCCTGGGCCCTTGCCCGTGCCCTGGTGGGTTGTGCTCACCTCGAGGCCCATCTTAGCGTGAAACCAACGCCAAAAATTCCTATAAATAGAGAAACCATCAGTGGTAACCCTAGATCAGAAGTTCCGCCACCGCAAGCCTCTGTAGCCACGAAAAACCAATCTAGACCCCGTTCCGGCACCCTGCCGGAGGGGGAAATCATCACCGATGGCCATCTTCATCATCCCCGCGGCCACCATGATGAGGAGGGAGTAGTCCACCCTCGAGGCTAAGGGTTTGTACTAGTAGCTATGTGTTTAATCTCTCTCTCTCTCTCGTGTTCTTGAGATGTCATGATCTTGATGTATCGCGGGCTTTGTTAATATAGTTGGATCATATGGTGTTTTCCCCTCTCTATCTTGTTGTGAATTGAGTTTTCCCTTTGAGATTTCATTTTATCGGATTGAATACTTTTATGGATTTGAGAACACTTGATGGATGTCTTGCTATGAATACCCGTGGTGACAATGGGGTATCATATTGATTCACTTGATATGTGTTTTGGCACTCAACTCGTGGATTCTCGAGGTGACATTGGGGTAATCTATGCATAGGGGTTGATGCACGTTCTCGTCTTTGTTTCTCCGGTAGAAATCTTGGGGCACTCTTTGAGGTTCTTTGTGTTGGATTGAGTATTATGAATCTGAAATTGTTTGATGCATATCGTATAATTAACTCACGGATACTCGCGGTGACATTGGAGTATCTAGGTGACATTAGAGTTGGTTGATGTGTATCATATGGTGTTATTTTAGTACGAACTCTTGGATAGATTGAACGGAAAGAATAGCTTTGTGTTATTTTAGTATGAACTCTTGAATAGATCGAACGGAAAGAATAGCTTTGAGGTGGTTTCATACCCTACAAACAATTTCTTCTTATGTTCTCTGCTAGATAAGAACTTTGGAGTGATTCTTCACTGCACATTGAGGGATGGCTATATGATCCAATTAGATTAGCATTGTTGAGAGATTGCCCTAGTGAAAGTACGGACCCTAGGCCTCATTTTCAAGCATTGCAATACCGTTTGTGGTCCATTTTATCAATTGCTACCTTGCTATTTTTTATTGTTCTTATTACAAAAATCAATATCTACTATCGTTACTACACTTTTATCACCATCTCTTCGCCAAACTAGTGCACCTATACAATTTGCCATTGTGTTTGGTGTGTTGGGGACACAAGAGACTCTTTGTTATTTGGTTGCAGGGTTGTTTGAGAGAGACCATCTTCATCCTACACCTCCCACGGATTGATAAACCTTAGGTCATCCACTTGAGGGAAATTTGCTACTGTCCTACAAAACTCTGCGCTTGGAGGCCCAACACGAGTCTACAAGAATAAGTTGTGTAGTAGACATCAGTCGCCCCCCCGGATTTCAATTCCTGGTCAGTTGATTCCTAAGTAAAGGAAGCATTCCTCGGCGTAACAGGCGCTAGTCCACCTATTACGCAGGGGAAGCAGTGCCTCGGTGTTTATCTTAGGGGTGTGTGGGGCCTAGGAGCTTCTGGCGCCCGATCTGGAGGTCGTCCGGGCTTAAAGGGATGGCCGGGGGGGCGATGCCAAGCACGGCGGTGGTGTGAGATCGAGGGGAGGGCGGGGCGGCGGAGGCAGG
Source organism: Thinopyrum elongatum (assembly GCA_011799875.1). Taxonomy (NCBI): domain Eukaryota; kingdom Viridiplantae; phylum Streptophyta; class Magnoliopsida; order Poales; family Poaceae; genus Thinopyrum; species Thinopyrum elongatum. The sequence goes on along the minus strand of CM022300.1, from coordinate 59,882,482 downwards.
GGTCTGGGCCGGTGGTCGCTGGTGGTTCAAGAAAGATCGTCAGCAGTGACTGGCGGGAGGTAGACGAAGGCCATCTGCCTGTTCCTTGTAGATCGGACGGTTCATAAAAAAATCGACTGACCTATTTATTTTCAGTCGACTGTTATTTTGATAGGACCACATGAGGTGGTGTGCTGGAGGAGTACCTGCATTTCCCAGCCATCCCTGTGCTCATATATTACAAAATCATACAGAGTAGAATCTAATTTTGTTTGCCGTGCAATGCTGTAGAGCTATCATATGTCTCCTGTCATTTATTTTTCAGCGACCTGCTATCTGCTACTTTTACAGTGCACTAGTTCTGCACACACTTCACCCATACTCTCACTATTGTTTTTTTATGCATGGGTATTTCAGCCTCTGCCGACCGGTTGATAGAAGCACAAAATAAAAGAGATAAGTTGCTCCAGCTTTCTTCGTGCTTAGGCAAGACATGTTTGGGCGCTATAAAGGGTGTAGTGTCAGCAGATGGAGACGGTAAACATAGCTCCGGAGTTGATGATCTCGCTCGCCATGAACCACCATCCCAGGTGCTTGCTTTAACTCCGCGGCGTCATATGTGGTTGCATGTTGCATATGGTGTCTAGCTTGTATTCGAAAGGCCAAAGTCGGTCTTTATTAAGATAAGGAAAGATATTTTTTAATGAACCACCATCCCGGGAGCACCAGAAGCCAAATAGCTAGTCAGGGCACTGGCCGAGCAGTTGACAAGCCCAACACAGACAGGCATCACCTTGAAGCCAACTAAAAAGCCACTAATGGTGGCTAAGTAGCCCGCCTCCCACCAGGCTCTCAGGTCCTCGATGATCATGCTCACCACTCCAGCCGGATGTCTAGCTTGTATTGCTTCCAATTTGGTTAAATTGCATCTGCTTAGCTTACACATTATACCTTTGAATATGACATGCCTTCCTGTTTTTGGTACATACTAGTACATCTGTCTATTAACCATGTTCTTACATCAAACTAATGTTCTTGTGTATCCCTCATCAATCACTTATGATGAGACAGTCACCCCAGTGGGTTACTGTGAGAAAAGATCCTCTTTTAAATACTGCAGTGTCAGCCTCCCCACATGATTCTCAAGAAACAGCAAGGCTAGATGAAGATAGTGAACGTAACTCTGTAGTTGATGACCGCATTTCCCCTACACCACCATCGCAGGTGCTTGCTCTAACTTGGCAGCGTGATATGTGGTTGCATGTTGCATATGGTGTCTAGATTGTAATTCTTCCAATCTGGTTAAATTGCATGTGCTATTCTGCTTAGTTTATACATTATACCTGTTAATGTGACATGCCTTCCTGTTTTTAGTACATAGTACATCTGTCTATTAAGCATGTCCTTACATAAAACTACTGTTTTTTTGTATCCTGCATCAATCAATATGACGAGACACCTTTAGTATATGCAGTGTGATATTGGTTGCATCTTTCATATGATTTATAGCATGCGCTGCTTCTAATTTGTTGAAACGCCATTTATGATGGGACGCTTTTAACTTGGTTGAGTGATATTGGTTGCATCTTTCATGTGGTGTCTAGCTTGCATTGCTTCTTATTGGTTGAAATGGCTTCTTCTTAGTTTACACAAATAGTTGTGAATATGCCATGCCATACTGTTTTTCGTACATATTCCATCCTGGTATCATGTGTTTGCCTTACATCAAAGTAGTGATTGTCAGTATCATGCATGAATTAGTTCTGAAGAGTGAATTTTATTGCTTTTTCTTGTCGGTTTTACTTGACAATTCAAAATCAATAAAGCGGAAGGAAATTAGCAAGGCAGTGGATAAAGGTGCTCCTTCCGAACGGAGGGCCTCTACAGATTCTACCCCGCCACCCCCCAAGAAGATTTGCAAGACAACACATGCATAGACACTCAACGTAGCTGTGTTGATGATGAGCACGTCCACCCTAGTGCACCATCACAGGTGCTCCCTCTAACTTGGCACTGTTATATGTGGTTGCATGTTATGTATGATGTCTAGCTTGTATTGCTTCTAATTTTGTTGAATTCCATCTGCTTACGTTACACATTATACTTGTGAATAAGACACGTGTTCCTATTTCTAGAACATACAATATCTGTCTATCACACCATGTTCTTACATCAAAGTACTACTGTTGTGTAACCTGCAACAATCACTTATCATAAGACATGTTTAAGTTGGGAGTGTGATGTAGGTTACATCTCTCATTCTTTTCTAGCTTGTACTACTTCTAATTTGTTGAAATGGCACTTATGACGAGACAATTTTAACTTGGTAGAGTGATATTCATTGCATCTTTCATATGGTGTCTAGCTTTCATTGCTTCTAATTTGTTGAAATGCCTTCTGCTTAGTTTACACATCATAGCTGTGAATATGCAATGCTGTCCTTTTTTCTTACACATTCAATCATCCTATCATGCGGTCGCCTTACATTAAAGTAGTGCTCGTCAGCATCCTGCATCAATGAGTTCTGAAAAACGAATTTTTATTCATTTTTCTTGTGGGTTTGACTTGACAAGGCAATACAATTAAGAAAGAGGAAGGAAAAAAATAAGGCAGGGACTGATGGCAGTCTTCCGACGAAACCGGCATCCCAGGTGCTTTCTCTAGCTTGTCAGTTTGATATTGTCTTGCATGTTGCATACGGTGTTTAGCTTGTATTGCTTGTAATTTGATTAAATTACTTCTGCTTAGTTTACACAAATAGTTTTGAATATGCCATGCCGTCCTTGGGAGTCTGATATAGTTTACATCTCGCATTATTTTCTAGCTTGTACTACTAATTTGTTGAAATGGCACTAATGATGAGACAGTTTTAACTTGGTAGAGTGATATTCGTTGCGTCTTACATATGGTGTCAAGCTTTCATTGCTTCTAATTTGTTGAAATGCCTTCTGCTTAGTTTACACATCATAAGCTGTGAATATGCAATGGCACTAATGACGAGAGACCTTTAACTTGGTAGCGTGATGTTGTTTGCATCTTGCATATGATTTATTTCTTGTACTGCTTCACATTTGTTTAAACGCCAATTATGACGAGACACTGTTAACTTGGCAGAGCGATATTTGCAGCATCTTTCATATGGTGTCTACCTTCCATTGCATTGCTTCTAATTTATTGAAATGCCTTCTGCTTAGTTTACACATCATAGTTCTGATTATCTCATGCCGTCATGTTTTTCATACATATTACATCCTCCTGTCATGCGGTTGTCTAACATCAAAGTTCAGTTAGTCTGTATCACGCATCAATTTGTTCTGAAGAACTAAATTTTTATTCCTTTTTCTTGTCGGCTTGACTTGACATGGCACGGAGAAAGAGGAAGGAACACAGAATGGCAGGGGATGGTGTTAGTACTGAGGACACACGGAAATGGAAGCGGAAGAATTATGCAGATTCTGCTGGTACTAATGGTGCAACAGAAGGTCAAAGTCCACCGAAAAATTGTACAAATGCGGTATCCCGTGCTACACGAGCTGCAAAACAAGCCAAACAGAAACTAATAGCTGCCACCAAACAAGCGGCGACAACCCTAGTTGTTGCAACACCTTCCACAGTACCACCAGCTGCACGAGTTACTCGTTTGTCAACTCAGCTAGCAGCACGTTCCCAAGCTCCCTTGCCACCTGACACTACTTCCGAAGCACTCTTGACACAAGACGAGTTGGCAAGATCAGATGAACCTTGTGAGCTTCAACAGCAAGAAGGTAGTTGCTGGAGTCAAGTTACAGTTGCATGCTTCTTTATATGTAGTCTCACAGTTTGATGTACACTAACACTTTCTATGTTCGTTGTTGGACTAGCACCTAGGCGCAAGAGGAAACAAACATCAGGGATAATGCTCGATAGGTTAACTAAATCTAGAGGAGGAAGAATGGAGATCCGTTTTGAGGCAGGTTTAAAAAGGCCACGTGATGCTACAGAGTCAGCCAAGTTAGTATCAAAGGCAGCGGTTACCGTTAGGTGTCATGCACGTAACCTCCCAACATGGATTCAATATAGGAATGACAAAGACGAAACCCAGTTCAACACCTTCCTCGACCATTTATCAGTAAGTATGGTTATGTATGGAAACTAGTAATATCGTCTTGCTCTGTCCCATACTTTCTAGGTTGCTGATAATGAGACTCCCATAATTTTCAACAGATGAGGTTCAAGTTGGATAGCCAAGATGATGCGACCAGACAAGCTTGCACCCATGTTTTCAAGTCTGCTCTGCGACAGTATCGGTATAACTTGAGGAAAACTCACTTTGAAGGCAAGGCTAACAGTGAACTTGCCCAAACATCTCAAGTGGAAAATATATCGGATGAAGACTGGAGAGGCCTCGTTAAACACTGGTCTGATCCAAAGTATCAAGTACGTTATATATATGTGATCAGATCACATGTTGAACTCCTATTTACGCAAGTGCCTCACAAATCTATCTTCTTGTAGGTGAACTGTTCAAAGAACAAGGTCAACCATATGAAAGTGAAATTCCAACAGACGACAGGATCTCGTAGCTATATTGCACACTGCGAGGCTCTTGTAATTAGCTGTTGTTTCACTCTTTTCGCTGTGCCATATTATCAGATCTATATTGACTTGTTCCAAATGTAGAGGAAAGCCCGCAAGGACCAAAAAGTACCTGAACCAAATGCTGTGGAAATCTTCAAGGACTATCACACCAGCAAGACAAAGGTCATGACTACACCAGTCAAAGCTGCTGTTGTAAGTCCTTAATCCTCATGCCTTTTAACTACTACTTACTCTGACTTGTGCATTGAATTGCATGGTTTGCAGCCAATGTCTATTACTCTTTTCAATTTTATATACAATTGTCTTAGCATATCATTGCACCTTACAAGGTTTAAAAGAGAGGAGTGATGTTCCTTTGATCTTGATCTGTAATCTAGTTCCATGCTGGACTTGCCCACACAATGTTACAATTGCCTGTTTGTCTGTTCTCAGTTGTTTTGTGATATGAATGATGTCATACTATGCTTACCGTATTATAAACTTTGTCTCTTTATCCTTAGCTGTCAATACAATGTGAAGAAATAGAAAATACATTAGCCATGGTACTGATGACCCACAAGTATATGGGATCAGTTGTAGCCTTTTCGATAAGTAAGAGTGTCAAACCCAACGAGGAGCATAAGGAAATGACAAGTGGTTTTCAGCAAGGTAATGTCTGCAAGTGCTGAAATTGTAAGTAACAGAGTAGTTTGATAGAAAGATAATTTGTAACGAGCAAGTAACGGTAGTAGTACCAAAAGTGCAGCAAGGTAGTCCAATCCTTTTGAGGCAAAGGACAGGCCAAAACGGTCTCTTAAGATAAGCAAAGTGTTCTTGAGGGTACACGGGAATTTCATCTAGTCACTTTCATCATGTTGGTTCGATTCGTGTTCACTACTTTGATAATTTGATATGTGGGTGGATCGGTGCTTAGGTGCTATTCTTACTTGAACAAACCTCCTACTTATGATTAACCCCGTCGCAAGCATCTGCAACTATGAGAAAAGTATTAAGAATAAATTCTAACCATAGCATTAAACTTTTGGATCCAATCGGTCCCTTACGGAATAGCGCATAAACTAGGGTTTAAGCTTCTGTCACTCTCACAACCCATCATCTAATAACTACTCCACAATGCATTCCCTTAGGCCCAAATATGGTGAAGTGTCATGTAGTCGATGTTCACATGACACCACTAAGGGAATCACAACATACATATCATCAAAATATCGAACACATATCAAATTCACATGATTACTTGCAACATGATTTCTCCCGTGACCTCAAGAACAAAAGTAACTACTCACAAATGATAATCATGCTCAAGATCAGAGGGGTATTAAATAGCATAATGGATCTGAACATATAATCTTCCACCAAATAAACCATATAGTAATCAACTACAAGATGTAATCAACACTACTAGTCACCCACAAGCACCAATCTATAGTTCCGGTACAAAGATTGAACACAAGAGATGAACTAGGGTTTGAGAGGAGATGGTGCTGTTGAAGATGTTGATGGAGATTGCCCTCCCCAAGATGGGAGAGTTGTTGGTGATGATGATGACGATGATTTCCCCCTCCGGGAGGGAAGTTCCCCCGGCGGAATCGCTCCACCGGAGGGCAAAAGTTCTCCTGCCCAAGTTCCGCCTCGAGACGGCGGCGCTTCATCCCGAAAGTCCTCTCCTAATTTTTTCTAGGTCAAAATGACTAATATACCAGAAGATGGGCACCGGAGGTGGGCCGAGGAGAGCACAACCCACCAGGGCACGCCTGGGCTCCCTGGCACGCCTGGGCTCCCTGGCACGCCCAGGTGGGTTGTGCCCACCTAGTGGGCCCCCTCTGGTACTTATTGGCTCCAATATTTCTTACTTATTCCATAAAAAATCCTCTTGAAGTTTCAGCTCATTTGGAGTTGTGCAGAATAGGTAGCCTGACATAGCTTTTTCAGGTCCAGATTTCCAGCTTTCAAAATTCTCCCTCTTTGTGTATACCTTACATATTATGAGATAAAAGACATTAGAATTACTCCAAAAAGCATTATTATGCATAAAAACATTATAAATAACAGTAGGTAAACATGATGCAAAATGGACGTATCAACTCCCCCAAGCTTAGACCTCGCTTGTCCTCAAGCGAAAACCGAAATTGAAAAACATGTCCACATGCTTAGAGAGAGAGGTATCGATAAAAACAAAATACGGACATAGAAGCATCATGTAAATTATTATAACAGCAACAAACTTTAACATAGAACTTTTATCATAGACTTCTCATGAATAAGTAACAATTCATCACAACAATGAAGTATAAAGCATAAACTCTATTGGAAACCAACAAACTATGTTCTCAGTCAACTTTGCAACTACAATTCATCATCTTTTCAGGAAGGGTCACGTATCGGAGCCTTTAGGCAAGTCCACATACTCAACCATCATATAGTCTTCTATGATTGCTAACACTCACCGCGTACACATCAGCAAAACATTTCAACCGGACACAAAGAAAGATAGGGGCTTATAGTTTCGCCTCCCAACGTATTCACCTCGAGGGTGATGTCAACAATAATAACTCATGCTACCCATATTCAACTGGATATATGTGCCTAGATCTTTCCTCACCACATGATGCTTGCCAAGGGAGAAAATAAAAAGGAATAGAGAGAAGAACTTTGACTCTTGCATGAAAGTAAATACATAAAAGTAAAAGATAGGCCCTTCGCAGAGGGAAGCATAGGTTGCCATGCGCTTTTTGTTTGTATGCTCAACCCCTTAGTGCAAGAGAACATCACGTTATATTGCCCCTTATGATGGCGACCTTTATTATGCAGTCTGTCGCTTTTATTCTTCGCCATCACAAGCTCGCACAACGCTCAATTTTCTCTTACACTAAATGATCTAACACTTTTAAAAGCAATTTTTATTTCCTTATTGCACCGATGACAGCTTACTTGAAGGATCTTGCTCAATCCATAGGTAGGTATGGTGGACTCTCAAAACAAGATTTGGGTTTAAAGGTTTTTGGATACACAAGTACTATCTCTACTTAGTGCGGAATTTTTGGCTAGCAAAGATAGGGGGCAAACACCACATGTTGAAGGATCTATGACAATATAACTTCTATGTGAATATGAATAAACATAAATCATTACATTGTCTTCCTTGTCCAACGTCAACAATTTTGGCATATAATATTTTGATGGGTGCTCACAATCACAAAAGATTTCCAGGATAGTGTATTTGCATGTGAATCTTCTCTTCCCTTATTAATTCTTTCATGAATTGCATCATTGACTAATGCTATGTTTGTCAATCTACACTAAAATTTTCTACGTATACTTTTCCTTATGTGATGTCATTACTTACGATAAGATTAGCATATGATCTTTTTCATTTATTTCCTTTCTTTTTATTGAACCATGAAAGTAAAGAAAGCAAAACTCAAACTAAACTTTATTATATATCTCGCACACGATTACAAGGATACATCACTAAGCAAAATCTCAAAAAGAAAGGATCGAACTAAACTTTTATTCATCTAAAGCAAAAGATAACCATGGATTGAACTAAGAAAAGTAAAGGCAAAAGATAGTGGAGGTGATACGATACCGGGGCACCTCCCCCAAGCTTGGCGAAAGCCAAGGGGAGTGCCCATACCCGATACTCAATTCTCTTTTGGTGACGAAGAAGGATGTGGTGGTGGTGGTGATGAAGTGGTAGCGATCCTGTCCTTCATGATCAAGAGATTCTCCAATCTACGGATGACGCTCCGGAGGAAGATGATGTGCTCTTGATGCAGAATATTTTCACGAGTGAGATATTTATTTTGCACATGAACCGTTTCAATGATCCGAAAGGCTTCAATCTCAGTAGGGGTAAGATGAGCATAGTAAGGTTTAAGGATATCTTCTTCTTCCTCCTCGGCAGGCAGTGCTTGCTCGATCACCGGCGTTTGATCTCCGGCATCCTCCTTGCCCTTGTCCTCCTTGGCGCCTCCAACGGGCTCTTCACTCTTCAGCTCGATCTTCATCAACCAAGCATCCTCTTCCACATTGTTGGAGGAAGAAGAAGACATGATGCCTGGCTTAACAGATCTGACAGAAAACAGCAAGGAAAAGAAAACAGGAGATTTCTCTGCGATACGGAGGTCAATAGGTTCGGGGGAGTATATAAAGATTTTTTATCTTGGGAAACAAGCAAACCGAAGAAAAACGGAGTCCGGAAGGTACCCGAGGTGGGCAGCCAGGCGCCCCCTGGTGTCTTGTGCCCACCATGGTCACCTTCTTGGTAGTTTCTTATTTTCCTAATTTTTAAAATATTCCAAAACTGACAAAAAATATTTTTTTCGGATTTTTCGGAGTCCGTTTACTTACCGTATCACGTACCTCCTTTTTTTCACGATTCTGGAGTGTTCCGGATGGTTTCTTTTATGTGTTCTTCCGGTGTCATAGTTTGGATAACATTGCTTTCAACATTAATGGGTATACCTGAGATATGATGTTTTATTCATTGCCCATTAACAACCTTCGGGTTAGTACCTTCGGCATTATTTATTTTGATAGCTCCAGATCGATAAACCTCCTTGATAACATAGGGTCCTTCCCATTTGGAGAGGAGTTTTCCTCCAAAGAATCTGAAATGAGAGATGTTCAAAAGAACATATTCTCCAACTTTGAACTCACGCTTTTGTATTCTTTTATCATGCCATCTTTTAACCTTTTCTTTAAATAACTTGGCATTTTCATAAGCTTGGGTCCTCCATTTGTCTAATGAGCTAATATCAAATAACCACTTTTCACCGGCTAGTTTGAAATCATAGTTGAGTTCTTTAATTGCCCAATAAGCTTTATGTTCTAACTCAAGAGGCAAATGACAAGCTTTTCCATAAACCATTTTATAAGGAGACATACCCATAGGATTTTTATATGCTGTTCTATAAGCCCAAAGTGCATCATCTAATTTCTTAGACCAATTATTCCGGGACCTATTGACAGTCTTTTGTAAGATTAATTTTATTTCTCTATTGCTAAGTTCAACTTGACCACTAGACTGAGGATGATAGGGTGATGCAATTCTATGGTTAACATCATACATTGCAAGCATTTTACGGAAAGCACCATGAATAAAGTGTGAACCACCATCTGTCATCAAATATCTAGGGACTCCAAACCTTGGGAAAATAACTTCCTTAAGCATTTTAATAGAGGTGTTGTGATCAGCACTACTGGTTGGAATAGCTTCTACCCACTTAGTAACATAATCAACAGCAACCAAAATATGAGTATACCCAATAGAGGAAGGAAAAGGTCCCATGTAATCAAATCCCCAAACATCAAATTGTTCAACAGCAAGAGAATAATTCATAGGCATTTCTTGACGCTTACCGATATTGCCTATTCTTTGACATTCATCACAAGATAAGACGAACTTATGAGCATCCTTGAAGAGAGTAGGCCAATAAAAACCAGATTGCAATACCTTAAGAGCAGTTCTGTCTCCCGCATGATGTCCTCCATAAGCTTCGGAGTGACATTTCCGTAGGATTTATTCCTGTTCATGCTCAGGTACACAATGTCTAATAATACCATCTAGCCCTTCTTTATAAAGGTGTGGGTCATCCCAAAACTAATGTCTTAAATCATAGAAGAATTTTTTCTTTTGTTGGTATGTGAAGCTAGGTGGTATGTATTTAGCAACAATATAATTAGCATAGTCGGCATACCAAGGAGTACTATGAGAAACATTTATTGCAGCTAACTGCTCATCAGGAAAGCTACCATTAATAGGTTGTGGGTCATCAAGAATATTTTCAAGCCTAGCCAAGTTATCAGCTACGGGGTTCTCCGCTCCTTTTCTATCCGTGATATGCAAATCAAATTCTTGTAGTAGAAGAACCCACCTAATTAGTCTAGGTTTAGCATCTTTCTTTTCCATAAGATATTTTATAGCAGCATGATCAGTGTGAACAGTCACTTAGAATCAACAATGTAGGACCTAAATTTATCACAAGCAAACACAACTACTAAAAATTCTTTTTCAGTTGTAGCATAATTTCGTTGAGCACTGTCTAGAGTTTTACTAGCATAGTGGATAACATTTAGTTTCTTATCAACTCTTTGCCCTAGAACAGCACCAACAGCATAATCACTAGCATCACACATAATTTCAAAAGGCAAGTTCCAATCAGGTGGTTGAACAATAGGTGCAGAAATTAAGGCTTTCTTGAGTGTTTCGAAGGCTTCTAAACAATCATCATCAAAAACAAAAGGAGTGTCCTTTTGCAAAAGATTTGTAAGAGGCCTTGAAATTTTAGAAAAGTCTTTGATAAATCTCCTATAGAACCAGCATGACCAAGGAAAGTACGAATACCTTTGATATGTTTAGGACATGGCATTTTCTCGATTGCATCAACCTTAGCTTTGTCCACCTCAATACCTCTTTCAGAAATTTTATGGCCCAAAACAATGCCTTCGTTAACCATAAAGTGGCACTTCTCCCAATTCAAGACAAGATTTGTTTGCTCACATCTCTGGAAAACTCGATCAAGATTGCTTAAACAACCATCAAAAGACTTCCCATAAACAGAAAAGTCATCCATGAAAACCTCAACGATCTTTTCACAAAAATCAGAGAATATAGCAGTCATACATCTTTGAAAGGTAGCAGGTGCATTGCATAAACCAAAAGGCATACGTCTATAAGCATAAGTTCCAAAAGGACAAGTAAAAGTGGTCTTTTCTTGATCAGGTTGAGAAACAGGTATTTGTGAAAAAACCAGAATATCCATCAAGGAAGCAAAAATGTGTGTTCTTAGATAATCTTTCTAGTATTTGATCAATAAAAGGCAGAGGGTAATGATCTTTTCTAGTTGCTTTGTTTAATTTTCTAAAATCAATTACCATTCTATAGCCTGTGACAATTCTTTGTGGAATAAGTTCATTCTTATCATTAGGAACAACAGTAATACCTCCCTTCTTAGGGACACAATGAACAGGACTTACCCATCTACCATCAGCTATAGGATAGATTATACCTGCTTCCAGAAGTTTTAATATTTCCGTTCTTACCACTTCCTTCATCTTCGGATTTAACCAAAGTTGGTGATCAACAACGGGTTTAGCATCAGGTTCCATATTAATCTTGTGCTGACATAGTGTGGGACTAATGCCCTTAAGGTCATCGAGAGTATATCCAATAGCAGCTCGGTGCTTCCTCAGAACTTTCAATAATCTTTCTTCTTCATGTTCTGAAAGGTTAGCACTAATAATAACAGGATATATCTTTTTCTCATCAAGATAAGCATATTTCAAAGTGTCTGGCAATTGTTTTAATTCAAACATAGGATCACCTTTAGGTGGAGGAAGACCTCCTAGAGTTTCAATAGGCAAATTGTGCTTAAGCAGAGGACGGTGTTCAAAGAAAATCTTAACTATTTCATTTCTTTCATGCATATGTAAATCATTTTCATGGTCTAGCAGATATTGTTCTAAAGGATCAGTAGGAGGTACAACAATAGAAGCAAGACCGATAATTTCATCCTTACTAGGCAAATCTTTCTTATGAGGTTTTCTACTAAACTTAGAAAAATTAAACTCATGAGACTCATCACCAAAACTAACACCGACAGTTTGTTTCTCACAATCTATTTTAGCATTAACAGTGTTCAAGAAAGGTCTACCAAAGATAATGGGACAAAAGTCATCTATTGGGGAACCAAGAACAGGAAAATCAGTAGGGTATTTTATTTTCCCACACAAGACTTCACCATCTCTAACAATCCCAATTGGTGATATAGTATCTCTATTGGCAAGCTTAATAGTAACATCTATGTCTTCTATTTCAGCGGGTGCTATATCATTCATAATTTCTTGATATAAGGTAAAAGGAATAGCACTCACGCTAGCACCTATGTCACATAAACCACGATAATAGTGATCTCCTATCTTAACTGAGACAACAGGCATGCCAACAACAGGTCTATGTTTATCTTTTTCATCGGGTTTGGCAATTCTAGCAGCTTCATCACAAAAGTAAATAACATGCCCCTCTATATTATCGACCAAGAGATCTTTAACCATAGCAACACTAGGTTCTACTTTGATCTGTTCAGCTGGTTTAGGTGTTTTGATATAACTTTTGTTGACCATAGTTGAAACTTTAGCATGTTCCTTCATCCTAACAGGGAAAGGTGGTTTTTCAATATAAGTAGTAGGAACAACTGGATCAACATTATAAATAATAGTTTCATCTTTAGCTTTTATCGGTTCCTTAATTTCTTCTTTAATTGGTGGGTGATATTTGAACCACTTCTCTTTAGGAAGATCAACATGAGTAGCAAATGATTCACAAAAGGAGGCTACTATCTCAGAGTCAAGTCCATATTTAGTGCTAAACTTTTGAAAAGCATTGGTATTCATAAAAGGTTTAACACAATCAAACTTAAGCTCAATACCTGACTCTTTACCTTCGCGGAGTTCCCAATCTTCAGAGTTGCATTTAATTCTTTCTAAAAGATCCCATCGGAATTCAATAGTCTTCTTCATAAAAGAACCAGTACAAGAAGTATCGAGCATGGTTTGATCATTATGAGAAAGCCAAGCATAAAAATTCTGAATAATAATTTCTCTTCAGAGCTCATGATTGGGGCATGAATATAACATTGACTTAAGCCTCCCCCAAGCTAGAGCGATACTTTCTCCTTCACGAGGCCAAAAATTATATTTATAATTCCAATCACGATGAACTAGATGCATAGGACAATTTTTTTGATGGAATTCCAATTTCAACCGATTCCAATTCCAAGATCCAATATCATCGCATAGCCTATACCATGTCAATGCTTTTCCCCTCAAAGATAAAGGGAAAACCTTCTTCTTAGCTTCATCCACATATATCAAGTGCTTATTAGGATGTTCGGTTCCATCTCCTGCATAAGGATTAGCTAGCAGTTGTTCTACCATACCTGAAGGAATTTCATATTCAATATTTTCAGTAGGTGCAGTAGGTTGAGGGGTAACTAATTGTGGTTCTGGTCGAGGTGAAGATACCCCGAACAAACCCCTCAAAGGATTATTTTCCATAGTAACAAGTGACAATAAATTACAGCACGTAGTAATAATTCTTCCTTACCTATTTCCACTTACCAAGAGCGCTTCACTCCCCGGCAACAGCGCCAGAAAAGAGCCTTGATGACCCACAAGTATATGGGATCAGTTGTAGCCTTTTTGATAAGTAAGAGTGTCGAACCCAACGAGGAGCAGAAGGAAATGACAAGTGGTTTTCAGCAAGGTAATGTCTGCAAGTGCTGAAATTGTAAGTAACAGAGTAGTTTGATAGCAAGATAATTTGTAACGAGCAAGTAACGGTAGTAGTAACAAAAGTGCAGCAAGGTAGCCCAATCCTTTTGAGGCAAAGGACAGACCAAAACGGTCTCTTATGATAAGCAAAGTGTTCTTGAGGGTACACGGGAATTTCATCTAGTCACTTTCATCATGTTGGTTCGATTCGTGTTCACTACTTTGATAATTTGATATGTGGGTGGATCAGTGCTTAGGTGCTGTTCTTACTTGAACAAATGTCCTACTTTTGCTTAACCCCCTCGCAAGCATCCGCAACTACGAGAAAAGTATTAAGAATAAATTCTAACCATAGCATTAAACTTTTGGATCCAATCGGTCCCTTACGAAATATCGCATAAACTAGGGTTTAAGCTTCTGTCACTCTCGCAACCCATCATCTAATAACTACTCCACAATGCATTCCCTTAGGCCCAAATATGGTGAAGTGTCATGTAGTCGACGTTCACATGACACCACTAAGGGAATCACAACATACATACCATCAAAATATCGAACACATATCAAATTCACATGATTACTTGCAACATGATTTCTCCCGTGACCTCAAGAACAAAAGTAACTACTCACAAATGATAATCATGCTCAAGATCAGAGGGGTATTAAATAGCATAATGGATCTAAACATATAATCTTCCACCAAATAAACCATATAGTAATCAACTACAAGATGTAATCAACACTACTAGTCACCCACAAGAACCAATCTATAGTTCCGATACAAAGATTGAACACAAGAGATGAACTAGGGTTTGAGAGGAGATGGTGTTATTGAAGATGTTGATGGAGATTTCCCTCCCCAAGATGGGAGAGTTGTTGGTGATGATGATGACGAGGCAACTATAACCGCAATGTCACCTCTTGCTGCAGTGGGTCAGTACCTGTCCACTAATAGTGCCAAAAGCACAGTCCTGCGTAATACTGGGTTGGTTGTTAAGGCAATCTCGTCCAAACTACCTCATGATCAAGATATGCAAGCTCAAAACAATGTTATATATGTGCTCCAGACACAAGTCCATTCCCTAACAGAGACCCTTTGTGAAACAAGGACAACCATTGTTCGATGTCGTCAAGATATGCATGGTTTTGAAACCAGACTATCAGACATTTGCTATGTTGTTCAGGAGCCTAGGAGAAATGAAGGCGAAGGTTATGGTGCTCCATCGGACAGTACAGCATGAAAACATAACAGTCAGGTCAAATGAACTGAGCTTCTAAACTTCTGGTGGTGCATTTATCTGCCGGACTGTTAACTTTTATGCCAACCTTCCTTTTGTTTTATGGTTGTAATTTGTTTTGTTGTGATACAAAATTTGTTCTTAACATGCAGCCACCGGCTAAAGAAAACAGCAAGCCATTTTTGTATAGTGTAGGGTGTTCCCTATATTTGCACTGGTGGCGAACTTTGATGCCCAGTGGATGTAATCTGTGCAATCGCCTTAATAGCCTAGCGTTAGTTTCTGGCTTATTTATTTCCTAGTCTTATTTTTCCTTGGTTTGCTAGTGGCCGCAACAACCATGGGCCATATACGGACCGTGGTAACCTTGAGCCTGCTACAGGCCGTAGGATCCATGGGCCTCCTACGGGCCATCGGATAAATGGGCCTCCAACGGGGCGAAGAATCAGTGTGCCTCGGGCCGTCGGACAAATAGGCCCACATGGGCCATAAACGGGCGTAATTGGTATCGGGCCAGCACGGTAACGGGCCGTTAACAGACCGAAAGACAGCAAAGGCTTAATTCTGTCACAGGCATAACGGGTCGTTAATGGACCAGAATATAGGACGGGCTAGAAATGGCGCAACAGGTTAACAGGCCACAAACGGGCCGGTTCTAACCACGTGCCGAATTTGGCCCATTAGGGAAATAGGCCAGTAACGAGCCGGAAGTAATCGAGGGCCGAAAAGGAGCCCAAGAACGTATGGGCTGTTAGTAGGCCGAAAGCTAACATGGGCTGGAAACGGCCCATGTGAATCATGGGCCATTAATGGGTATAAAGAAATTTACTATTCATTATGGGCCTGAGTCACCGTGGGCCACTAAAGGGCCCAAAGATACGAAACGCCTCATATGGGCCGAAAGACGTCGTGGGCCATACATGGGCCGAAAGTGAAACGGGCTGGTGTTATATTCGACGGCCCACATCACACTGTCGGCCGATTTCGGGAAGGCCCTAACGGGCCGAGAGTTACCGGGCCATAAAATGGGCTATATGCGAACAGACCGTTAATAGGCTTTTCATGGGCCGGCCCGCTAGCTTTTGACCAAGTCAAACTGGCTAGCCTTTGTAAGCTAAATGGGCCAGCATTGGGCCATCGCACATGTGACATATCATAGGCGCCTATCTGACCCAATGACGAGATGACACGTGTTTCCTTCGGCCAATGAGAATTTTACACGTGGAAAATCCCCATTGGTCTGGGCTGTTAACGGGTTATCGGATCCAAAACCGGACCCGACAGCTTAACGGCGACCCGTTACGGTGGATGCCATGTGTCAGTTACCCTTGACGAAAGCACTTCCATGATGCGTCATTTATAGTCATGGAAGTGAACACTTCCGTGATGATAATTTTGGTATTGTCATGGAACACTTCTACGACAGCACATGTTTGACTATCTTGATTCTGTCATAAAATCGTCATGTATGTACATGCATGACAGAAAACGTGACCTACTGTGACAAAAGCGTATCATCACGGAAGTGTTTTTTTTGTAGTGCATGCAGTCCCTAGGCCTTGAACCCTAAACCCTAACCGGGCTTTAATTTGCTGGCGATGTTGAACCTTTCAAAGAAATGAAGTTTGCAACCCTTTGACCATTGGATCATTTTGTGCAGTTTCACTAAAATCGAGCTGAGCATCCCTGTGGCAAACAAATTGAAGAAGCGTGATTAGAATAAGACTGGTGGGACTAGTTGATGAGACATAAACTCATCACAAATACAGTAGAAGCCAGTAGAGGTACGTGTGGGGCAAAGAAGTAGAGAAATATCCACATGGAGCGATGTGGGCAGCTGGGGCAGTGGTGCAAGCCGGCTATAAAGGAAGTTGTACCTGAGGGATGTCGGGATGTAGCTAGCTTAGAGGAGGGCGTCGGGAGGCGGCAACTGCCCATGTCGCGGCAGTGAGCAAGGGACGAAGGCAACCGCACCGGCTTTGTGAGAGAGAACGGCGGGGACCCCTGATCGGGACGCGCCAACATGGGTTTTCCCCGTCGGCGACGGCGGCCGCATCTACACAAAGCATCCACCCCTTCCCCCGGTGGACGTGATCCGCCCGGATGTTAGAGATGTGGCCACAGTCATTTTGTGCGAGAGAGTGTGAAGAGAGCAACCCCAGCATGCAACCGTGTAGGCTCCTGGCTATGTATATAGTGGAGCGGTTTCTTTTTCTCTGCATATGAACCTATTTATATTTGCGTACGTTCATGCGTGGTTCCCGACCCTCCATTAAGTGAGTAACTACTACTAGACATGTCAAATTATCACGTGGGCTGCATCATCGTACAAAAATGAGCTCCACCGTGTCACGTGTGTGGTTGGGGAAGATGCAAAGAGTGCTACTAGTACTACGTGCATGGGTGCGTGCACCTCTTCTCTTCGACTAGCCACAATGGGAGTAATTTCAGCAGTAACATCGAGTCCAGCTCAGCAAATTTGCTTATGTGGCAATGAGTTAATGAGGAGAGAGGTAGTTTGAGTAACTTAGCTAGTTACTGTAACATCACATGTCCCAATGCAATATGAGTCTATAACCTAATAAATGAAGTTTTTCATGACACTACACTTATGTTACTACCCACTATGAGTGAAGGTAGTAACATAGTCTAGGGATATGTGTGTGTTACTAGTGTATGTTACTGTCCACTGTGGCTAGTCTTCGAGCATGGTTATTAAAAGTATAGCCCACTACTCTACCACGCGGTTATTATATGGGCAAAGAGTATAGGCAGTAATAATGACTAATATGCAGTCAAATCACGAGGCCCACCTTTCTCTATGTTTGACCGAGGAAGCAACCATCATTTCACTCCTCGTTGAATAGCCATCCGTTGCTACCTCCGCAAATAAATAAAAATCCGCTGCTACCTCCGCAACATGGTTAATAATATAGCCATGTCAATCATGACATAGAAATATCATTCACTGATACAATAGGGCTGGCTCTAAGGCTGGTGATTTTTTTTACTTTGTCTCTTTCTCTTTTTGTCTCATTTACTCATTTTACATCGGAGCACGTGTAGAGGATGGCTATTCTTTTTTATGGGACTTCTTCATGGGGTTTAAGACTAAGCAGCTCCGAATTATTCCCGCTGCCCACCACTCTGAATCGTGCCATCTATGATAGTACTCCCATTGCAACAATGAGGTCCACTAGGTCTAGCACGTCCTGTAAGAAGAGACTGTCACGCAAAACATACATTCTTGTTGCCTTCTTCCTCATACAGTACGTACTACTATTAGTATTACTACTACTCATTCTCCTATAAACCTTGCACTTGGCATCTCAAAAATATTAACCTTGCGCTTGGCTCTTCGCCTCTTCGGGAAGTCAAGCAATGATGGTACTATAGTATATGGTTCTGGCTATCTGAGACTAAATGAATTGTTGCACGTCCACCATGTGGGCGAGGGTCGAGGGGCGAGGGAGAGTGCGTACTACTGCATCCATTTCAATATGGACTACATATGGAGCAAAATGAGTGAATCTACACTCTAAAATACATCTATATACATCAGTGTTTGGAGTATGTACTAGTAGTTCATATCGAAATCTGCTAAAAGACATAATCCCTCTGTCCCATAATATAAGAGTATTTTTGACACTACACTAGTGTCAAAAATGCTTTTATATTATGAGACAGAGGGAGTATATTTCAAACAATATGATAATCTCTCTAGCCAAGGTAGGGACGAGGAGTATATACGTCTAACGGAGGGAGTAGTAAAATTTTCTCCTCGTCCTGCGAGCCACCGCGCGCGTGGGCGAGGGAGCGGGCGTAGGCGTAGTAAGCAAGCTTCTACTCATCTTGCGACTCTACGAGCCACCACGACCGTGGGCAGGGGATAGGGCATACTAAGCAAGCTTCTCCTCGTTTTGCGAGTTGACGGGACACATCAAAAGTAATACAGAGCATCTCCAGTGTATAGAGCCTTGCCTATAAGGTAGACCCCACATGGTTTGCCTCTTTTTTAAATAACGCGTCAAGTCACAATTTGTTTGTTCACCCGTGGTACACGATCCTCCGTCAAGTGGACAACCAGTACACGTGTCAAATTACCATGTGGGCTGCCTTTTCGTACAGAAATGAGCTCCACCGTGTACCCGCGTGGGTGTGGTTGGGAAAGAGACGGGAGTACGTGCGCCGTGCGTGCACCTCTTCTCTTCGTGCATGTCCCCCACCTACGTGGGTGTGTGTGAGAGAGATACAAACCTAGAGAGATGGCGTGTGTGTTCGTGAGTGTTTTTTGTTATGGGGGGGTGATTGTGTGAATGTATTTGTGGGAATATGTGTCCATGATATCTCAAACAAAATTTTGACACATGCAATGTGTGTGAAATAGAGGCCTATCTATATCATATATAGAGGGGGCGATCCACGAGAAGAGAGGGAGGGGTCATAGATATCGATAGAGTCGAAGAGAGGATCAAGTGTGTGGGTGCGAGATCGATGAAGAGAGCCATCGAAATTGTGTGTGTGCACGTCAAAGATATAGGGCGACTGACCTACCAGAACGTCAGAGGACAGAGGGCAAGTTTGTGTGTGGCAGGGAGACATGACTAGAGCACTCGATGTATCGGTGTGTGTGTGGGGGGGGGAGGCAGAGACCTAACTAGAGAGGTAGATCGACTCGTATATGTGTTGAGAAGGATAGACCTAGCTATGTCTTGAGGGAGATCGGTCGACATCCATACATAAGTGAAGGACGGGAAATAGGTTGGGACACACACAGAGAGAGAGAGAGAGAGTGAGAGGTAGAGCGCCGGAGGGGTGGTGGAGTTGCTTCTCGGAGATGGTGGGAGAGGCCTACTAGACAAACTGAGGGTACAACTGCAATATCAAGAAGACTGGGAATGTGTTTCTGTGTGTGCGTGTGCGTGATAGATGTGTCGGGAGGCGTGCATGGATGATGAAGGGGGACCATGTGTTTGGTAAGTAGACCTAACTAGATCAGTAGATCAATTGTTGTGTGTCGGAGGAAGGGAGAGACATAACTAATGAGGTAGATCGATCGACGCGTGGGGAAAATGAGTTATAAACGACCTAGCTAGCTATATGTATAGTGGGAGATCGGTCGGTGTACATCCATTTGTTAGAGGCAAATAAGGCCCAGAGAGACGGATAGAGAGAGAGATGGAGCTAAGGTGGTGTAAGAGGCCTACTAGCTAGATAGGGGGAGGAGTGTGCGATTGTGAGATCGATGAAAAGAGGGGCGAGAGTTTACACGTGTGTGGGACCGTATGAGAGACACGAGGCATGGACAGAGAAAGGAGGAAATGGAAAGTGTGTGTGTATGTGGTAGGCAGACATCGCTGGAGAGGTTTATCGATCGGTGTGTGTCAGAAAGAAGGAGTTGTGGAGACCGTGGGAGAACGACCTAAAGAAAAAAATGAATGTGCACGATGGATAGAATGCTGAGGGAGGGGGCGAGGAGGGTGTGTGCATGCACGAGAGAAAGTTAGTGCTAGCTACCAAGGTTAGAGGATTGTGTAGGTGTAAGAGACTAACAAAGATCATAATTCGATATGAAAGTGGATTCATATATTTGAATAAGAGATCATAGTGTTATAAACCTATGCATGCATGAATATAGCGGTGATACGCGTGGTGTGGTTTTGGACATGTTATACTATAATGTGATAATGCGTGGCGTTTGCAACTCATAGCTAAATATCGAACAATCTAAACCATACTATATATCAAACAATCTCACATTTTATTTGAATTTGTGATAATGTGTGGCGTTTGCAGCTCACAACTAAATATCGAACAATCTAAACCATACTATATATCGAACAATCTCATATTTTATTTGAATTTGTGATAATGTGTGGCATTGGCAACTCACAGCTAAATACTTGTAGGCGTAGGGGGGGGCACCATACATTATGTGATAAACACATTATACATATGAGACATGGTTTAGATTATGAAGATTTAGCTAGAGCTTGAAATGTACTGTGATTTGAAATCAACATAAAGTGGATTCAAAAAATCGAGTTCGAGTTCATATAGTACACATAGTTCATATCTAACTCGACAGTAATCATGTGGTGTGCTATGAAGATAATATACAAACGATGGTTTAACTTGACAATAATGATGATTGTAGATCTTATTAAAATAGAGAAACGATTTCAAATGGTTTAACTTGACAACAATCATGATTGTAGATCTTATTCAAATAGAGAAATGAATTAAAATTTAGTTCATATTGAAGCGGTAGTATATACGTTTGGAATGCACTAAAATATTCATTTGAGTAGCAGGTTGCATGCATTATACACGTAGCGAAATATTTTAATTGAACATAACATGGATTCAAAGTTTTGAATGGCATTTGTAGTGCGAATTGATTTGGTACAGTACACGGGACTAGACTCTCTTGTGTGGTGCGAATTGATTTCTTTTTGGTTTTTTCGTCGAGGGAAGTGCGAACTAATTTGATATAGTATACACGTTAGGCTTGTCCGGAAATTTCAACCCGCGCCTTGTTATCCCGAAATTTTAAGATATATCTTTGTCTTGTTGTGCTCCTAAAATCCCTCCATCTCAACCCGCGCCTTGCTATCCCAAAATTACAACGCGTGCGAAAACTCCCACCTCCTGCGAAATCCCGACACGCGAAATTCCCGTGATACCCCTGAACCGAAAGAACCACCTAGTTCAAATCGGTGGTGCTACTTTCGTAACTTACCCCCCATTTCGGACAAGCGCGTCCCTAAGCCATGGTTCCCCCCTCCCATCCCCTCCGCCCCCATTCATACACCGAGGCCGCGAAAACCCGCGAAGCCCCACACCGCCACCCAGCCGGAGCCTCTTCCCCGACGACATCGTCCATCGCAACAGCTCGACGTCCCGCATCCACCGCACCGGATGAGGATCCGTCGTCGATCTCGTCGTCCCGCCGGTTCAGCCACCCCGTCCTCCACCTCCAAGGAGCTGCCCCGACATTCACCTCGTCTTTCGCACCACCTCCATTCCCACAGCACCGTCTTCACCAGCACCACCGGAAGAGCAGCACCATCACCGATTCCTCGGATGAAGCTGAGGCCTAATCGGCGCCACCAAAGAGGTTCTACACTAATCGCTGCATTTTCTTCTTGATTCGATCTCACGGTGCTGCTGGCGCTCGGTCCTGAGCCGCCATGGCGCGGCTCCATCTACGGCGGCGGCGCCAGCCACTTCCTCCACGGTGTCACTCCCTCGGCGGCGGCGTCCACATCAGTCGGAGCTGCTGCTGCTACTTCGGCTCTCGCTGGCCCTGCTGCTGCTGCTTCAGCTCTCGCTCGCACTACTGCTCTGCTATTGCTCTCGGTCCCCTGCCTGGTCTGCTCTGGCTCTTGCTCGCGCTGCTGTTCTTGCTCTTGCTCTCGGTCCCCTACCTGGTCTACTTTGGCTCTTGCTCGCGCTACTGCTCTTGCTCTTCTCTTGCTTGCGCTGCTAGTCTACTCTTGCTCACACTGCTGCTGCATGAGCAGCAGCTCCGGCTCTCGCTCAAGCTCCTACTGCTGCTACCCGAGATGCTGCTACATGACCAGTTGCCCCGGCTCTCGCACGCGCTGCTGCTCTGGGCACTGCTGCTGCTCTGCCCCGGCTGCTCTCTGGTAGTATGGTCCCTGCTGGAGCGGCTACTGATTTAGTTCACTGCTACTCTGCCACTAGTGCTCGAGCGGCCAAAACTATTAGTGCACTGCTTTTCTGCTACTAGTGCGTTCAGTTTCGACAGTAAAATTCAGTTTCGACAGCAAAATTCAGTTTCGACAGTAAAATTCAGTTTCGACAGTTAAATACAATTTCGACAGTTAAGTTCAGAGATGAGCGGCTGATGTATTTTACATCTAGCACTTTTTGGTTATGTATTTTACATCATCTACCGGAGATGCTATTAGAATACCACTTCAGGTTAACGTTGTCTCTCTTGTCCTGCTTCAGCCTCACCATCGTACACCTCACCAGAGCTGCTCCAACGATGAAACTCTCCATCACAGCGAAGCAGTGCCCGTGGCTCCATCTCCAAGCGCCTAAGATCTTCTTCCCCTCCTTCGACTGCCACATCAGCCGCAGCATCCTCAGCGACCAACCCAATGATGCTGAGATCGACATGGCTTCGCCAAAGAGGTTGTACACTTGCTGCATCGCTTTTTTACTCGACATGTTATATATATTGTCCACTGAGCACACGTAGTAACGTGAAATACGATTAGTTTCTCCTATATAACAAGAAGTGAGGTACCAGGCAACTTAGCTATCCGTGATGGACTCTCTCGAAAGCCATCATTATTTATTTCTGCGCGTTTGAGCTGTGCATGTGTAGATGGGCCTGGGAGTTGAGTTAGTAGGGCAGTGGCCTGGGTCCAAAGTAGTACAAGTAGCACAAAAACATTTTTGGAGTGTAGGCTTTTGCCTGTTCAAGCCTGCCTACTAGAATTTCCAGTGGTTGAAAGGAAAAGTGAAGGAAAAACATAGGAATTGGAAAGTTTCCTATGGTACTACTTTTAATGCATTTGGTTCAAAGGAATGAAGCAAAGGAAAACTGTAGGATTTGTTCCTTTAGTGTCTCTTTCAAAGTAAAACCGTAGGAATTTTAATATCCACTTGGCCCTCCTTTTCAAATTCCTATTCATGAAGAACAATACTAAGTGATAGTAGCATAATAGCATTATAAATGTACATTTTCTTGTGGTTTGACTTAATTTGACCATGCTTCTTTGCATTCCTGTGACATTCCAATTCCTGTGAACCAAACACCCAAATTGATAGAAATCCTGTGATTTTAAATTCTCTGTTTTGCACATGCATTCCTATCCTATTACTGTGTATTTTCTATCCCTGCATTGTTAGAATCCTCCAATTCAAACGAGCCCTTACAGAATTACTTCTCTTACAGATAGTTGTCAAAGAAAACCTTGTGTGGTTTGTCCCGCTCCTGCTGCGCCGTCGTCCACCCTAGCTCAGCTGCTCCAATGACAGAAGGGTCCACCACAGCAGGGATCGACCCTCCAGACTGTATTTCACCACCTCAGATCTTCTTCCCCGCAGCCGGCAGCCACGACAACTGCATTACCATCATCAACTGAGCAGATGACCTCGAGGACTACACGGGTCCATAAGAGAGGTCGCACTCTTTCGTGTCTGCTTACGTTATGCATCACTTAATATGACATGCTACTTTATCGTCCTGTTCACCTATTAAACTCTGAGTCAGCTCCAAAATAATGCTCAAACTTGAGTTTTTAAATGGTTGTGGGGTACATATCGGGGCCGCAATCAATAGTAACTGTCTACTATCTGGTTAATCTCTGGTGTCTACTATGAGTTTCATGTTGGGTGGGAAACAAACAGTAAAGAAGCCATTATCTTTATTTTTTAACTGAAGCCATTATCTACCTGCTATCATTGGTTTTGGGTCTATCCACAGGTTGCTACCATCACTTTGGATTTCTGCATGCACTCCTTACATAATCTCACTATGTTTTATTCCTATGCATGTCAGTTATTGTACACAATGGAACTGAACATGTAGAGCAAAAGAGACGAGCCTTGCGTGGCAATAAAATTTCATGCAGACGTCGCTCCATGGTGGGCGCAAAGGCAGCCCCCTCCACCCATTTCAGATTGTAATCAAGAGGAAGATAACTGTTCTGAGGGGGTTCAGAAGGAGCAGACCACTCCTATTTACCCCCTGAGGTCTTCGCTCTAACTTGGCATGCTGATGTCGGTCATATCATGCATATGGTGCCTTGCATTGCTTACTTTATACATCAAATATGTCATCTGCTTAGTTTAGACATGCTTTGTGTGAATGCCATCTGTTTAGTTTCTGTATCATATATGTGAATTATGCAACACCATCTTGTTTAGCCAGGCATCATATATGTGAATTTTGCAATGCTATCCTGCTTAGCCAGTCATCTTATATGTGAATTATATCACGCCATCCTTTTTTTCATTACATATTACATTTGTCAACAATGTTAGTACATACAACTAATCTTCGTGTGCATCAGCCATTTGACACGGTGATGGAAAAATCTGGAGCGAAAACAAGTTCTTCAGAGCAGACTATGCTATCTGACGAAGCGCATATCTCGCTGGTTACGGATAGCTCCTCAGAGGAGGATTCAGAGACAGATGACCAGTCCTATTTCCCCCCGAGGTGTATGCTCTAACTTGGCAGGTTTATGTTGCTCATATCGTGCGTATGGTGTCTTGCATTGCTATGTCATTTGCTTAGTTTAGACATGCTTTGTGTGAATGCCACCTATTTAGTGTCTAATTACCATATATGTGAATTATGCAATGCCATCTTGTTGCAACACATTATATATGTGAATTATGCAATGCTATCTTGTTGCAAGGCATTATATATGTGAATTATGCAATGCCATGCTATTTAGCCAAGCATCATATATGTGAATTATATCATGCTATCCTTTTTTTGTATTACATATTCCATTTGTCGACAATGTTTGTATATTCAACTACTCTTCCAGTGCATCAGCCATTTGAAGCGGTGATGGAAGTATCTGGAGTGAAAACAAGGTCTTCAGAGCAGACAATGCTACCTGCTGAAGCAGACATCTTGCTGGTTACAGATAGCTCCTCAGAGGAGGATTCAGAGACAGATGACCAGTCCTATTTCCCCCCTGAGGTCTATGCTCAAACTTGGTAGGGTTATATTACTCATATCATGCATATGTTGTTTTGCATTGCTTAGTTTTTACATCATATATGCGATTGTCATCTGCTTACTTGCTTAGTATATAAATCATATATTTGAATTATATCATGCCATCATGTTTACATAGACAACATCTATCTAAATTATGGCATGCCAACCGATTTAATAAAGAGATCATATAGTTATATCATCTCATCCTGTTTAGTGTTTACAGTCATCATATTTTGAATTATATCATTCTATCCGTGAATTATATCATGCTATCATGTTTCCATAGGCGGCATGTATGTGAATTATGGCATGCCAACCTATTTAATAAACACATCATATAGTTATGTCATGTCATCCTATTTACATAGTCATCATATTTTGAATTATGTCTTTCTATCCTGTTTAGTTAGCCATCATATATGTGAAATTCTGTCATGCTATCCTGTTTGGTTAGACAACATAAATGTGAATTATTTCATGCCCTCTTTTATTCCCCACTATCCATTGCACTTGTTTATCATACAATGTCTGTACATTCAATTACTTTTCTCGTTTATCAGCCATTTGAATTGGAGGGGGTGATGGCAGTATCTAAGGGAGTAACAACATGGTCTTCAGAAAAGATAGTGCTACTAGACGATGCAGATAGAACCACGGTTGTACTTGCCCAAGAACCAGCCCCACCACACATAACCCAGACTCTCGCAGATTGTACCCCTACCTAGTTGGACAGAGAACCAGCTACACCCCTTCTAACCCCAACCCCAGCAGATAGTAACCCATTTCCAGTTGACACAGCACTGTCTCCACCACAGAGCACCCAAACACGAGCAGTTAGTAAGGCAACTGTAGTGCCCAAAGCACGAGGACCACCACTCCGAACCCCAACTCAATGCTTAAAGCAGAAGAAGAATTGTTCTCAGGTCAGGTTCTGTAGCTATGGTTCATACTCCTTTGCTCTTGCATCACTGTATTTACTCATACCAACTATTTTCAAATTTGAAGGATGGAATTGAAACTCCAATGGCGCAACAGGTATGTTTTAAACCTGTTTCTTTAACTGGTTTGCTGTTGTAACTTGCTCTATGTTGATTTCAGTTTCAATTGAATAAACAGTTATGTTCTCATGTCATGCACATTACATGTGTTGTTATTGCTGTGTAGTTTCCCACACTTATATTCTGTCTATGCTGCTTTGTCTTAAACAAATATTATTTGAACTGTGTCTCTATCTTGATTTGGCAACAAAAACTAGAATGATATAGATCATACAGTGACCATGGTACATAGATATATGTTTGTTTCATGCTGTTATCCTGTCCACTTTACTACTGAACTAATTTACCAAAATGAGTTTCATATACAACATGGTAAACCTGTGATGTGTCTGCTTGTTTCTCTTTTAGAATGCGGACAAAATATTGGAGAAGAGTACCCTGTTATGCAACGGTAAAGGAAGTAATGCAGATAAGGTTCAAGATAGTGAGACATCCCTGTTGGTCTCCAAGAAAGCTGATAAAAACTATCTTGACGACAGTGAGACAACCCCAAAATCCTGTCTTGGTGTAGTGTTCGAGTTACTGGCCACTACAGCTAGCACAAGCTCTTCGAACTCGCTGCCTGAATCAATTCGTCTTCTTGAGTCTCAACTTCAAGTTGAAAGACATCAATCAGATGTGCTGTGACACGAAGCCGAAGGACTGAAGAAGTCCCTGTAGAATTCAGATGCATACTTTCGGGTGCAACAACAAGCGCTGGAGGATTTAAGCGCCAAACAAGAGAAAGTTAATAAGCTTGCTAAGCATCTTGCCAGCATGATGGGTACCCAGGATATTGTTTCTTGAGCTCTTCTGAAGTGGTTTCAGTTCTAGACTTGTTTTGCTACGGCATTTATTTGCACTGGTCGTCAACTTTGACAACCAGTGTATGTGATATGCTGCTTTGTTCCCTATATTTGCACTAGTGGCGAACTTTGATGCCCAGTGGATGTAATATGTGTAATAGCCATAATAGCCTAGCATTAGTTGCTTGCTTATTTATTTCCTTATTGTCTTGTTTAGTTGTTTGCTTGTAGTCACTGCAGTTCTTTTTTCGCGTTTTTCTAGTGGCCACAATAACCTATTTTTTATAACTAGGCCACAATAACCATGGGCAACAAACGAACCGTTGTAACCATGGTCTAGCTACCTGCTGTAGTGACCATGGGCCTCCTACAGGCCGTAGGATCCATGGGCCCTCGACGGGTCGTATAATCAATAATGGTCCGCAAAATGGGCTGTAAACGGGCTAGAGTGGAAATCGTGTGTTTATGGCCTGGCCATAATGGGCTGTTAATAGGCCGAAATGTATAATGTGCTTAATTCTATCAACAGGCATCATAGGTCGTTAATGGGCCGTATTTGATGCCGCTATGAAAATAGCCCAACGGATTAACGGGCCACAAACGGGCCGACTGTAACCACGGGCTGAATTTGGCCCACAAGCGGAACAGGCCAGTAACGGACCGTAAGTAACTGAATGCTGGAAATGAGCCCAAGAATAAATGGGCCCTTAAAAGGCCGAAAGGTAACACGGGCTGGAAACGGCCCAACGGAATAATGGGCCGTTAATTGGTGTAAAGCGATACACTGTTCATCGTGGACTAATTTCACCACGGGCCTTTAATAGGCCCAGAGTTACAAAGGGCCTCGTATGGGCCGAAAGACGTCATGTGCCATACATGGGCCGGAAGTTACAATGGGCTGGAATCATATTGGACGGCTCAGATGACGCTACTGGGCCCAATTCGGATAGGGCATAACGGGTCGTGAGTTAGCGGGCTGTAAATGGGCTATATGCGAACAGGCCGTTAACAGGCTTTCCGTGGGCCGTCCCGCTACCTTTTGACCAAGTCAAACAGGCCGGCCTTTTCACCTGAATGGGCCTCTGTTGGGTCATGCCACATGTCAACCTATCATAGGCGGCTCCCGTCCAATGAGTGGATGCCATCTGTCCCAACGCTGAGCCGACACGTGGTTCCTCTGGCCATTGAGAATTGTACACGTGGAAAATCCCCATTGGTCTGGGCTGTTAACAGGTTATCGAATCCAAACTGGAACCCGATAGCTTAACGGCGACCCATTATGGTGGATGCCATGTGTCGGTTACCCATGACGAAAGCACTTCCATGACGCACCATTTATCATCATGGAAGTGGACACTTCCGTGATGATAATTTTGGTATTGTCATGGAACACTTCTACGACAGCACTGGTATGACTATCTTGATTCTGTCATAAAATTTTCATGGATGTACATGCATGACAGAAAACATGACCTACTATGACAAACACGTATCATCACGGAAGTGTATTTTTTTTGTAGTGACTGTTTGTTTCTTACGGCGACACATGCCACGAGACTTCGCTGCTTTAGTCTTCTTTGTGGGCGGGGTGGCTGTTAGCTTCTTCTTCCAAAAAGAAGAGTCGGCCTATATACATACATGAGCAATAGTTTAAAGGATATGAAGTATAGGAGATAGAAAAACAAGATGAAGATTCATTCAAAACACTTACAGGAGGGGCCGGGTTAAGAGTGCAGAAAGGATTCAGTCCCACTTTACTGCAGTTTTCTAGGGATTCCCCAAGCAGCGTCTTAACTGTGTCATTGATCTCTTTATCAGTCAAGCATGTTTGATTGTAGCACTGTGGGTCCTTCATATCGCCAGTGTATTGGCACATTAAGCCGTTGCGCCAACTCAGTGGTAAAATCCTCCATGCGACCCAGCAGCGGGTCAGATCAACTCCAGTTAAGCCATTGGCTATTAAAGCCCTTATCTTTGAAAATGTGCGGGCATACTGGGTGCATTCTGCGACAGTCAATCGACCCGGAAGCTCGCTATTGGTGCTGAGACAGTAGGGGTGATAACTTGGCAAGGGATTTTCTCCAGCTGGAGAGGTGTCTCTGCAGTAAAACCAGGTATAGTTCCAGTCCTTGGGGTGGCTGGGCAGTGCAGCTGAGGGGAAGGTTACATCTCTCCGCCTTTGGATGGAAATACCTCCAAGCTCTAAACTGGGCCCGTCAATCATTTCAGTTTGGCGGTTGATATAAAAGAAATCCTTGAAAAGGTCAACAGTGGGCTCCTCTTGAAGGTACACTTCACAGAATACTTGAAAGTGACATAGATATGAGACAGAATTGGGTCTGATGTCTTGGGGATGAAGATTGTAAAAATGTAAGGCGTCCCGGAAGAACTTTGACCCGAGAGGTGAAAAGCCACAGAGGAGGTGATCCGAAAAAATAACAACTTCACCCTCTCCGGGTTGAGGAGTAGTTTCAAGACCGGGAACCCGCCAGTGAATAACCTATTTAGCTGGCAAAATCCCCATATCCACATATTTGTTTAGTGTGAGTTCGGAGACTCTGGAAGCAACCCAGTCACAAGAAGTGGGGGTCTTAGTCATGGTTGGCTGGGTCAAAAAGCTGTGACCAAGGAATAAAGGTATGGCGGGTTAAAATTGCAATGGTGAGCCGCCCAAATGATCACATGATGTTTCAACAATAATAAGCTAGCTGTGGTTAGAAGACTACATATTACGGTGAACCATTATGGAATTATGAGCCGCCCAAGTCATGGAGTGAAGTAACTATCAAGTTATGAGAGTATGGCGGGTTAAGTTGTGAAGGTATAAGCCGGCAGCATGTTGGCGGGTTAATTGAAAGAAACAGTTCATTGTTAAGCTGCCCAAAAGGTGAAAGGCGGGTCAATTATCTATGGGTTCAAGATTACTGAATTCTACTAAGTATGGGGCAAACAGGTTTCGCAGTTCGCAGCTATATTTACGGATCTATGAACTGCGCAAAAGGGAAAATAATTGCTATACCTAAAAAAGACAGTGGCGGAAAGACTAGCAGGTTATGTGCAGATTCTGAAGAGGAAGCAATCTACCTAAGATACCAGATGAAGGCTAAACTGCTACCGCACTACCCCTACCTCGTTTTGGGATTGAAATACCAGCTCTAGCCAGAAGAACAAGGAAAACCTAGATGAACGACGATGAACTCTATGAACTCGGATGAATTAATGCAGATCTGAGAGAGGAAAAGGATGATACCTGATGGTATTGAAGGAGAGAGGACGCGCGCCGCTGATCTCTGGTCACAACAGGTTGATGCAGCGGCCTTGATGGAGCAGCTGGCGAAGTTCGGCCGGCGGAGCTCCGGTCGTAGTGGTCGCTATGAGGAAGAAGAAGAGGTGGAGGCGATGGGGGTAAAAGTGAAAAGGGGCAGCCCCCCATGCCTATTTATAAGGGAAAAGTGGAACCTTGAAACGGCAGGCCCGATAATCGAGGAGACATCATAACTGCTATAACAAAAAGGGCGCCTCGATTTTTGGAATGGTTGATTAATGCAAATATCCATTGTGACGTCATGAGGTTTTATTGAATTTATGAAGATGACACCATCCCTTTATATGGTGGGTTATGAAGATCTGTTCAAGTTTAAGTTTTAGAAGAATCAAAGAAGACTCGCCAACCAGAGACAGTGAAGATTGACATGAACAAGTTCAAATCAATCTGGGGCCTAATGTTGGGGATATAACCCCGTGGTGTAACCCGCCCAGAAGGAGCTGGGTTACACTGTTGGTGCATTAGCGATGAAGCATAAGCAGGCCCAAGAAGCCAAAACATGAAGCCTAGAGGCGGCTTACGTGGCGGGCCGACTGAAGGCCCAAGACTCGAAGTTGGCGCATGACCCGAAGGTGTAAGCCGCCTAACGGCGACTTGCCTAGCAAGGCAAGGCGACTTAGAACCAGGGTCGGTCACGGAGTATGACCCAACCCGGACTCTTGTAAGCCCAGGGCCTCGACCTGTGTATATAAAGGCGAGTCCCTGCGGCGGGTAAACCTAGGTTACAATCCATCGATAGCTAGGTTAAGCAATTCCGCTCCCTTGTAATCAATACTCATGCAATACAACTCAAAGCAGGACGTTGGCTGTTACCTCGATCGTGAAGGGCCGAACCTAGGTAAACTCGTGTCTTTCGTCTCGTTCAACCCCTTCAAGCTAATCATCGTAGCGATGGCTCCACACCTAAGTCCTTTTGCTAGGGCATCTGCCGTGTTAACCCCACGACAGGAACCACAATTAGTTACCCCTCAACCTACTGCACCTACTGAAAATATTGGCTATGAAATTCCTTCGGGTATGATAGAACAACAGCTAGCTAATCCTTACGCATGAGATGGAACTGAGCATCCTGATATGCACTTGATATATGTGGATGAAATGTGTGGATTATTGAAGCTTGCAGGTTTATCCGGAGATGAAGCTAAGAAGAAGGTTTTCCCTTTATCTTTGAAGGGAAAAGCATTGACATGTTATAGGCTATGCGATGATATTGGATCTTGGAACTGGAATCGGTTGAAATTGGAATTTCACCGAAAAATTTATCCTATGCATCTAGTTCATCGTGATCGGAATTATATATATAATTTTTGGCCTCGTGCAGGTGAAAGTATCGCTCTAGCTTGGGGGAGGCTTAAGTCAATGTTATATTCATGCCCCAATCATGAGCTCTCTAGAGAAATTAACAATCAGAATTTTTATGCTCGGCTTTCTCGTGATGATCAATCCATGCTTGATACTTCTTGTACTGGTTCTTTTATGAAGAAGACTATTGAATTCAGGTGGGATCTTTTAGAAAGAATTAAACACAACTCTGAAGATTGGTAACTCGATGAAGGTAAAGAGTTAGGTATTAAGCTTGAGTTTTATTGTGTTAAATATTTTATGAATACCGATGCTTTTCACAAGTTTAGCACTAAATATGGACTTGACTCTGAGATAGTAGCCTCTTTTTGTGAATCATTTGCTACTCATGTTGATCTCCCCAAAGAGAAGTGGTTTAAATATCACCCCCCTATCAAAGAAGAAATTAAAGAACCCGACATAGTTAAAGATGAAACTATTATTTACAATGTTGATCCAGTTGTGCCTACTGCTTATATTGAGAAACCACCTTTCCCTATTAGGATAAAGGAACATGCTAAGGTTTCAACTATGGTTCGCAAAAGTAATATTAGAGCACCTAAACCTGCTGAACAAATTAAAGTAGAACCTAGTGTTGCTATGGTTAAAGATCTCCTGGTAGAAAATATTGATGGGCATGTTATTTATTTATGTGATGAAGCTGCTAGAATTGCCAAACCCGATGAAAAAGATAAACATAGACCTGCTGTTGGCATGCCTGTTGTCTCAGTTAAAATAGGAGATCATTGTTATCATGGTTTATGTGACTTAGGTGCTAGCGTGAGTGCTATTCCTTTTACCTTATACCAAGAAATTATGAATGACATAGCACCCGCTGAAATAGAAGATATAGATGTTACTGTTAACTTGCTAATAGAGACACTATCACACCACTTGGGATTGTTAGAGATGTTGAAGTCTTGTGTAGGAAAATAAAATACCCTACTGATTTTCTAGTTCTTGGTTCCCCACAAGATGACTTTTGTCCCATTATCTTTGGTAGACCTTTCTTGAACACTGTCAATGCTACTATAGATTGTCATAAACAAACTGTCAGTGTTCACTTTGGTGATGAATCTCATGAATTTAATTTTTCCAAGTTTAATAGACAACCTCATAAGAAAGAATTACCTAGCAAGGAGGAAATAATTCGTCTTGCTTCTATTGCTGTGCCTCCTACTGATCCACTAGAACAATATTTGCTAGACCATGAAAATGATATGCATATGCATGAAAGAAATGAATTAGATAAAATTTTCTTTGAACAATGACCCCTGCTCAAACACAATTTGCCTATCGAAACTCTAGGAGGTCCTCCTCCACCTAAAGGTGAGCCCGTGTTTGAATTAAAACAATTTCCTGACACTTTGAAATATGCTTATCTCGATGAGAAAAAGATATATCATGTTATTATTAGTGCTAACCTTTCAGAACATGAAGAAGAAAGATTATTAAAAATTCTGAAGAAGCACCGTGCTGCTATTGGATATACTCTTGATGATCTTAAGGGCATTAGTCACACTCTCTGCCAGCACAAGATTAATATGGAACCTGATGCTAAACCCGTTGTTGATCATCAACGACGTTTGAATCCTAAGATGAAAGAAGTGGTAAGAACTGAAATATTAAAGCTTCTGGAAGCAGGTATAATCTATGCCATAGCTGATAGTAGATGGGTAAGTCCTGTTCATTGTGTTCCTAAGAAGGGAGGTATTACTGTTGTTCCTAATGATAAAAATGAACTTGTTCCACAAAGAATTGTTACTTATTATAGAATGGTAATTGATTTTAGAAAATTAAATAAAGCAACTAGAAAAGATCATTACCCTTTGCCTTTTATTGATCAAATGTTAGAAAGACTATCTAAGCACACACACTTTTGTTTTCTTGATGGATATTCTGGTTTTTCTCAAATACCTGTCTCACAACTTGATCAAGAGAAAACCACATTTACTTGCCCATTTGGAACTTATGCCTATAGACGTATGCCTTTTGGTTTATGCAACGCACCTACTACTTTTCAAAGATGTATGACTGCTATATTCTCTGATTTTTGTGAAAAGATTGTTGAGCTTTTCATGGATGATTTTTCTATTTATGGAACTTCTTTTGATGATTGCTTGAGCAACCTTGATCGAGTTTTGCAGAGATGTGAGCAAACTAATCTTGTCTTGAATTGGGAGAAGTGCCACTTTATGGTTAATGAAGGTATTGTCTTGGGGCATAAAATTTCTGAACGAGGTATTGAGGTGGATCAAGCTAAAGTTGATGCAATTCAGAAAATGC
Source organism: Thinopyrum elongatum (assembly GCA_011799875.1). Classification (NCBI taxonomy): domain Eukaryota; kingdom Viridiplantae; phylum Streptophyta; class Magnoliopsida; order Poales; family Poaceae; genus Thinopyrum; species Thinopyrum elongatum. Next base: position 59,847,896 of record CM022300.1, on the reverse strand, counting down.
CATGTTCTAAAGATATTAAAGGTATTCGTAGTTTCCTTGGTCATGTTGGTTTCTATAGGAGGTTTATTAAAGACTTCTCTAAAATTTCTAGGCCTCTTACAAATCTTTTACAAAACGATGTTCCATTTGTTTTTGATGATGATTGTGTAGAAGCCTTTGAAACAATTAAGAAAGCCTTAACTTCTGCACCTATTGTTCAACCACCTGATTGGAATTTGCCTTTCGAAATTATGTGTGATGCTAGTAATTATGCTGTTGGTGCTGTTCTAGGACAAAGAGTTGATAAGAAATTAAATGTTATTCATTATGCTAGCAAAACTCTAGACAGTGCTCAAAGAAATTATGCTACTACTGAAAATGAATTTTTAGCAATTGTGTTTACTTGTGATAAATTCAGATCTTACATTGTTGATTCCAAAGTAATTGTTCACATCGATCATGTTGCTATTAAATATCTTATGGAAAAGAAAGATGCTAAACCTAGACTCATTAGGGGGTTCTCTTACTACAAGAATTTGATTTACATATTACTGATAGAGAAGGAGCTGAGAACCCCGTAGCTGATAACTTATCTAGGTTAGAAAATATCCTTGATGACCCACTACCTATTGATGATAGCTTTCCCGATGAACAACTAGCTGCAATAAATGTTTCTCATAATACTCCTTGGTATGCTGACTATGCTAATTATATTGTTGCTAAATACATACCACCTAGTTTCACATACCAACAAAAGAAAAAGTTCTTCTATGATTTAAGACATTACTTTTGGGATGACCCACATCTATATAAAGAAGGAGTAGATGGTATTATTAGACGTTGTGTACCTGAGCATGAACAGGAACAAATCCTACGGAAATGTCACTCCGAAGCTTATGGAGGGCATCATGCGGGAGATAGAACTGCTCATAAGGTATTGCAATCTGGTTTTTATTGGCCTACTCTCTTCAAGGATACCCGTAAGTTTGTTTTATCTTGTGATGAATGTCAAAGAATTGGTAATATCAGTAAGTGCTACTTCTGAGCTTGCGTTGGTTTTTCCCTTGAAGAGGAAAGGGTGATGCAGCAAAGTAGAGATAAGTATTTCCCTCAGTTAGAGAACCAAGGTATCAATCTAGTAGGAGGTACAAGCAAGTCCCCAATCTATGCACCTGAACAAACAATCAAACACTTGCACCCAATGTGATAAAGGGGTTGTCAATCCCTTCACAATCAATTGCAAAGGTGAGATCTGATAGAGATAGGTATATAAGATTGCCAAAACGTAAAACAAAATAAAAGTAAATAAATTGCAGCAAGGTATTTTTTATGTATAGATCTGAAAATATATGATGGAAAATAGACCCGGGGGCCATAGGTTGCACTATAGGCTTCTCTCTTGAAGGAAAATAATACAGTGGGTGAACAAATTACTGTCGAGCAATTGATAGAAAAGCGCAAAGTTATGACGATATCCAAGGCAATGATTATGCATATAGGCATCACGTCTGTGTCAAGTAGACCGAAATGATTCTGCATCTACTACTATTACTCCACACATCGACCGCTATCCAGCATGCATCTAGAGTATTAAGTTCATAAAGAACGGAGTAACGCCTTAAGCAAGATGACATGATGTAGAGGGATAAACTCAAGCAATATGATGAAAACCCCATCTTTTTATCCTTGATGGCAACAATACAATACGTGCCTCACTACCCCTACTATGTCACTGGGTGAGGACACCGCAAGATTGAACCCAAAACTAAGCACCTCTCCCATTGCAAGAAATACCAATCTAGTTGGCCAAACCAAACCAATAATTCAAAGAGAAATACAAAGATATCAAATCATGCATATAAAAATTCAGAGAAGATTCAAATAATATTCATAGATAATCTGATCATAAATCCACAATTCATTGGATCTCAACAAACACACCACAAAAGAATATTACATCGAATAGATCTCCAAGAACATCGAGGAGAACATGGTATTGAGAATCAAAGAGAGAGAAGAAGCCATCTAGCTACTAGCTATGGACCCGTAGGTCTGAGGTAAACTACTCACGCTTCATCAGAGAGGCAGTAGGGTTGATGTAGATGGCCTCCGTGATCGAATCCCCCTCCGGCAGATCACCGGAAAAGGCCCCAAGATGGGATCTCACGGGAACAGAAAGGTTGCGGCAGTGGAAAAGTATTTTCGTGGCTCTCTCCTAGGGTTTTGGAATATATGTGAATATATAGGACGAAGAAGTAGGTCGGTGGACTCCCGAGGGGGCCACAAGCCAGGGGGGCGCACCCCCCCCTAGGGTGCGCCCCTATGGCTTGTCGTCGCCACGTGGGTCTTCTGACTTCGACTCCAAGTCTCGTAGGTGTCTTCTGGTCCAATGAAAATCATATTAAAGTTTTATTCCATTTGGACTCCGTTTGATATTCCTTTTCTGCGAAACTCAAAAACAAGGGAAAAATAGAAACTGGCACTTGGCTCTAGGTTAATAAGTTAGTCCCAAAAATAATATAAAATAGCATATTAATTTATATAAAACATCCAAAACAGATAATATAATAGCATGGAACAATCAAAAATTATAGATACGTTGGAGATGTATCAAGAATCCCCAAGCTTAATTCCTGCTCGTCCTCGAGTAGGTAAATGATAAAAACAGAATTTTTGATGTGGAATGCTACCTAACATATTTATCCTGGTAATTTTCTTTATTGTGGCATGAATGTTCGGATCCATTAGATTCAAAACAAAAGTTCAATATTGACATAAAAACAATAACACTTCAAGCATACTAATAAAGCAATCATGTCTTCTCAAAATATCACGGCCAAAAAAAGTTATCCCTACAAAATCATATAGTCTGGCTATGCTCCATCTTCATCACATAAAGTATTAAATCATGCACAACCCCGATGACAAGCCAAGCAATTGTTTCATACTTTTGATGTTCTCAAACTTTTTCAACTTTCACACAATACATGAGCGTGAGCCATGGATATAGCACTATAGGTGGAATAGAATATGGTGGTTGTGGAGAAGACAAAAAGAAGGAGATAGTCTCACCTCAACTAGGCGTATCAATGGGCTATGGAGATGCCCATCAATAGTTATCAATGTGAGTGAGTAGGGATTGCCATGCAACGGATGCACTAGAGCTATAAGTGTATGAAAGCTCAAAAAGAAACTAAGTGGGTGTGCATCCAACTCGCTTGCTCACAAAGACCTAGGGCACTTTAAGGAAGCCCATCATTGGAATATACAAGCCAAGTTATATAACGAAAATTCCCACTAGTATATGAATGTAACAAAATAGGAGACTCTCTATCATGAAGATCATGGTGCTACTTTGAAGCACAAGTGTGAAAAAGGATAGTAGCATTGCCCCATCTCTCTTTTCTCTCATTTTTTTATTTTGGGCTCTTTGGCCTCTCTTTTTCCTTTTTTCTCTTTTTTTTATTTTTCGTCCGGAGTCTCATCCCGACTTGTGGGGGAATCATAGTCTCCATCATCCTTTCCTCACATGGGACAATGCTCTAATAATGATGATCATCACACTTTTATTTACTTACAACTCAAGAATTACAACTCGATACTTAAAACAAAAATATGACTCTATATGTATGCCTCCAGCAGTGTACCGGGATGTGCAATGATCAAGAGAGACATGTATAAAAAATATGAATGGTGGCTTTGCCACAAATACGATGTCAACTACATGATCATGAAAAGCAATATGACAATGATGAAGCGTGTCGTGGTTTTCACACGGCCACCTATGGGGCCATCAGCCCCTTGTGGTTCGGCAAGGGGGACAAGCGCATTGCATGAAGAGCGGAAAGCATAGAGCAGCACGGCAGCAATGACACGGGCATTTTTACCCAGGTTCGGACCGCCGCGAGGCGTAAAACCCTACTCATGCTTTGGTGGATTGATGAATAAATGGTGGTGGAGGCGCAGCGCTCTAGCCCGGCAGGGTCGCCTCGGGGCAGGAGCAGCTACGCACGTACGAGAGTACGGGGGTCCGAATCCTTTCTAAGGTTGCCATGGCCCTCCTTTTATAGATCAAGGGGTCACCACAATGGCAAATCAGTCATTGCGTACTGATTAGATAGCAAACAGTGCTATCATACCTAACTCTGCAGACAGGACAGAGCGCATTAAATGCATCGCTTAGTGTCACATCATAGCGCAGTCCGGCAAGCCTTGCCGTGCCGTTCGGCCACCTTCTCGCCTGCCTGTGTGGCACGTCCCTGGACGGGTGTCATTTGGAGGTGATTTCATCTGGAAGTGGCTGCCACGTGCCAAATAACGGCCACTTAGCCACTTGGGGGCTCGACACCGCACCGATCGATGACTTATGATGCTGTGAGGTGGAGCGGTGGAGCCTTGGCGGGGTAATCCGCCCTCGGCGTCCCCGGCAAGCCTGCCGGGGCAATCTTAAGACTTATTTTTGGGGCAACCTCATCCCTGCCAGGCTCGCCTGCCCGGCAAGGGAGGTTTTTTCCTTAGTGGTATCTTGCTCCTTTGGTTGGTCTTGGTCTTCTTGATCCGCCCTTTGATTTCTCAAAGAGCTGATCTCTTCTGCTTGGTCTGGTCTCGGATGCTGCAACCTTGTTCTCGATCCTGTGTATAGTCTGGGCAACACACCTGAGGTTTGTTGCACCGACAGGAGCCCCTGGGCCTGGCCTGAACGCGCTGCCGAGCGTCATCGGGGTAGGCCCTATCCAGTACATAGGCGGGGAGGCTGCGGTAGCTCACCCTTTGAGATCTTCTTTGCTTCTTCATTAATCTGAGCTTGAGTCAGTTTCTAGTTTTCCCACGCGTCATGTAATGCCAATTGTAGTGGGGCCATCCCTGTAATGGCTCGTGAATGACTTTAACGCACGGGTGAGTAACTGCCAATTCACTCTTCCCACCATGTTCCTATCCTTTGCCACGTATGCTGCATGCATTGAGTGGGGTAGGTAATGGAGGCGTGTGGTGCAGGAGAGAGCGTCATGGCAGGGGCCCGGTCTTCTTGGGTTGGTGGAGAGGGGCGGCGGTTACCCGCCGAGGGATCAGCCCCCAGCCTCAGCCCGCCTATAAAAGAGGGGGTGAGGGGGAGCGGAAGTGCTCATCCACGCAGCCCTTCTCCCCATCCCCTGCCTTCTGGCATCGTGTCTTCATCATGGCGAGGGAAGGGGAAGAAGGGCGTGGCCACGCCTTTGTCGAGATAGGGTCCCCTCCCCGTCCCTACACAAAGCGTCTGGCTTGGAGTGGCGGCCCGATGCTTAGTGCGGATGAAGAAGGCCTTAGGTGGGCATGCGGGCGGCGCGGCGGCAGTGCCGGGGGTAGCGACTCCGTCGTGCTCGCCACCGGGCCGTCCGCGGTCCCAAACTTAGAAAGGGGGCACGTGGGCGACACCATGTCGAAGTCCATGATAAGCACAAAGCATGTTAGTCGAACGTGGAATATCCTCCCTTCGCCCGTGATGTTGAAGGGAGACCACGGAAGTGGTTCACCATTGGTTATGGCAGATCTCCCCTTTTTGGGTGCTACTTATCTTGCGTACGGGTGGGTTCCTTGTGCCCGTGCATGCTTCTTCAGGGGATGGCATCTTTCTAGCTTCGGGTCGATGGAGACGACCGTGCTCTCTGTGGGATCTCCCGGGGCGTTTGGCACCTACCCCGGTCGCCGTGATGGGGGCTCATGCGATGGTAGGCGTGCCTCTTCAAGCGACAACGACAAGGAGGGAGGCGACAACCCACGACGCGTCAAGAGCAAGGACGACCGCTCCGATGTGGCGTGATTGCCGGCAGCACCATCATCACCGGCTGGGCCTCGGCAGCGCCACCACCTGCACCTGCCCTCTGGTTTCTTCCTCCCAGCCCGGGAACGGCGCCCTCCTGATCCTGGGGAGGCGCCGAATCCCAGCTAGGCCTTCCCTCCGTCTTCTTCGTCTTCCCCTGTGATTTTGAGGAGGAGAGGGACGGAGCAAAGGCACCATGGGGCACTTATCTTTTTTCAGTTTAAAATGTGTAGGCATTGGCCAAACTTTAGTCTAAATTATGTAAACTTCTTTATCCATGTTTGTGTTCTGTAAGATCTGTACTTGCTTATCAGCATATTAATGAAAAAGACAAACTTTGCCGTGCACTTGTGCATGTATCATATCCATGCAGAGGTGAAATGCCTCTAAACATTTAAGTAAACAAGTTTCCCCGGTAGGCTATCCTGCCGATGCCCTTAGTTTGTTGCCGCGAGGCTAGGCCTGCCGGGCACAAAACCACAAAAAGGGACCAGCCCCCCGCCGAACCTTTTCCGTCAAAGGCCACTGCGACCACCTTGGCCAAAGCAGCATTCGAGTCAATGGGTAGGAGCACCTATGTTTCGAAGGTGGCGGGGTTTTCATATGCGCAAGTTTTCAAATCACAGAATAGGTATGGATAAGAAGGAACTTATCTGTTTGGTCTGCCGGGGATCGTCACATAGACTCGTCTTCATTTCTTCTCTTCGGGATCAAGTCCATGGCAAGAACCCTGCAACTTAGTGCAGATGAAAACAATGCCACAGGCGACCTCATCTACATGATCATGCTATGCTCATGATATGCTCATGCATGCATGCAAGTTTCAGGGGGCCCCCAACACTTCGTTTATTTCTCTGTTGCTCAGGGTCTGTGCCTGGCTTTGTACAAAGGGTTACATGCAACTTCGACAGCTGCGCCTTACGGGTAGAACTTATGGAGATGCTCAATGTTCCATGAGTTTTGTAATTGAATGCCATCTCCGGTCTCCAGACGGACTGCGCCAGGTCTGGTGCCTCGTACTACCCGGTAAGGGCCTTCCCACTTTGGTGTCAACTTGTTTGCACCATTGGCGGACTAAACACGCCTAAGGACAAGGTCGCCTTCCTCAAAGCTCCGGGCATGAACCCTGCGGCTGTGATAGCGACGCAGGGCTTGCTGGTAGCGTGCAGCACGCGTAGCAGCCCAGAGACGGTTCTCCTCAAGTAGCACTACGTCATCACGCCAGTGTTGTTCCTGTGCTACTTCATCGTAGGCAAGCACTCAAGGAGACCCAAATATGAGTTTCGTGGGGATAATTGCTTCTGCCCCATAGACTAGGGAGAAGGGAGTCTTCCCGGTAGCTCGACTTGGTGTCGTACGGAGGGACCAAAGAACCACCGGCAGCTCGTCGATCCATCGCCTGCCGCACTTCTGCAGCCTATCAAAGGTTCTTGTCTTGAGACCTCGCAGCACTTCAGCGTTCGCCCTCTCAGCTTGCCCGTTGCTCCTGGGATGGGCCACAGAGGCAAATGAGACCTTGCTTCCGAGGGCATGAACATATTGCATGAAGGCGTGGCTTGTGAATTGGGTGCCATTGTTGGTGATGATTCGGGCAGGTACCTCGAAGCGGCACACCAATCCTTTCAAGAACTAGATAGATGACAATGCAGTCACCTTCCTCACGGGCTCTACTTCCGGCCACTTTGTAAACTTGTCGATTGCGACGAACAAGAATTCAAAGCCCCCAGTAGCATGGGGGAAGGGGCCCAAGATGTCGAGCCCCCAGACCGAAAATGGCCATGACAAAGGGATTGTTTGGAGAGCTTGAGCATGCTGATGGATATTCATGGAGTGGAACTGACAGGCTTCACACTTGGTGACTACCTCAATTGCGTCTTGGAGGGATGTGGGCCAGTAGAAACCTTGCCGGAAAGCATTCCCGACCAAGGCCCTTGATCCGATGTGGCAGCCACGCATACCCTTGTGTATCTCTGCCAGCCGTTCCTTTCCTTCTTCCCGGTAAATGCACTTCAATTTCACACCATTGGGCCTTCTTCTGTATAGCGTGTCGTCAACGAACTGATACATACTGGCCCCCCGGGCTACTCTTTCAGCTTCTTCTTGTTCTTTGGGAAGTTCTCCTATTTGGAGGAAACGAACAATGTGGCGCGCCCAAGTTGGAGCCTGGGGCTCGGCAACAAGGACTAGCAGCACCTCCTTATTGATGGGAGCACATGCCTCGACCGCAAAAACTGGTAGTTCGGCATGAGGGTGCAGCTCACTGATCGAAGGGGAGTTGTTCCCGCCAAGCTCTCTGCCGGGGGCTTCGGGAAGCTTTGCCGGGAGAGGCTTGCCGGAGTTCAATTTCCTCCTCTTGCTGGCCATTGTTGCTGGGGATACGGAGGGTTGAGTCAGATGGAGAACAAAAGTCCCTGGTTCCACAGGGAGTTTTTGCGCAGTGCACTTTGACAGATGATCAGCAATGTTGTTTTCCGCACGTGGCACGTGCTCTGTTTGCAATCCGTCAAAGCGCTCCTCCAACTTCCTCACTTCCTCGACGTATGCCTCCATTAATGGGCTTTGATAATCCTTGTTGATTTGCCTCACCACAAGTTGTGAATCTCCGCGGATGATCAGCTTCTTGATTCCCAGTTCTGTTGCAATTCTAAGCCCGGCAAGGAGCCCTTCATGCTCTGCAGTATTGTTGGTAGCCTTCTCCCGGGGGAAATGCATTTGAACGACGTACTTAAGGTGCTCCCCAGTGGGAGCAACGAGAAGCACACCAGCTCCTGCACCTTGTAGGGAGAAGGCACCATCAAAATACATAATCCATTCTTGGGGCGCTTCCTTGCTGGGGATGACTGTCTCCAGTACTTCTTCATCAGGGGTTGACGTCCACTCCGCAATGAAATCTGCTAGTGCTCTACTTTGAATAGTTAACGTGCTTTCAAACTTCAAACCAAAGCTGGATAACTCCAAAACCCATTCCACGATTCTGTCGGTGGCCTCAGGGTTTCAGAGTATGCGTTGCAAGGGGAAGCGGGTGACAACTGTGATCTCGTGGGCTTGGAAGTAGTGGCGTAGTTTCCTTGAGGCCATGATGAGGCCAAAAATCTACTTTTGCACGCCAGAGTACCTCGACCTAGCTCCCTGCAGCAGGGAGCTGACGAAGTACACTGGGCGCTGCACCACCTTCTTCCTTGCCGTGATCTTGGAACTGTCTCCGCTGCCTTGCTCTTCCTTGTCTTGAACTGCATCTGCCCTTGCCGGGACGGGTTCACTTTCCTCTCCAGAGGAGATGGCGGTGGCGGCTGCTGCTTCATCTACCTCCCGCTGTGCCACCAGTGCTGCGCTAACCACTTCATTGGTCACTGCTAAATATAGCAGCAACGGCTCTTGCGGTTTAGGAGCGACTAAGGTGGGAACAGAGGAAAGGTAGGTCTTCAAATCTTGTAGCGCAGCATCTGCCTCCGGGGTCCACTCCACGGGCCCTGCCTTCTTCAGGATTTTGAAGAACGGCAAGGCGTGTTCGGCGGACTTAGAAATGAACCTGCTCAGTGCGGCAACACATCCAGTCAAATGCCTCACGTCCTTAACTGTCTTGGGGATCGGCGGCTCCGTTCGGCGCATCGGCTTGGCCAGCCCATCCCGGGGGTGGCGCGTGCCATGCAGGCACACCCGCAGCGGGGACGGTTGGAGGGTTGCGATTCGCCCCAGGGTGAGCGCCACCACTGTGGCTGCGTCCTTTGGTGGGGTGGAGAGGCACGGACGGGATGATCTCTCCTCCCGCACCTTGTGGAGCGTGGCCACTGGGATGTTGTTGGCGCTGTCCTTCTCCGGTGCCTCCTGCTCCCGTTTCGGCCATAGGGGAGGTGGTGACGACGCCGCCTACGCCGGCCACATCCCCCGCAGCGTGCATGTCCCCGTGCGCCCCCGTAGCCCACACGGCATCGGCGGCCGTGTGCGAAGGGGCCTTCGAGGTGGATGGGTGAGCTGTGGCACCGGATTTCTTCTTGGGCGCCATGGATGATGAAGCCGTTGATGAAGAGAACGATGATGAAGATGACGCGCTGCGTACGCTCTCGGGTTCGCGCAAGCGCTTCCCCCTACCTGGCGCGGCAAAGATGTCGTGGTTTTCACACAGCCACCTATGGGGCCATCGGCCCCTTGTGGTTCAGTAAGGGGGACGAGCGCATTGCACGAAGAGCGGAAAGCATAGAGCAGCACGGCAGCAATGACACGGGAAGTTTTACCCAGGTTCGGGCCACCGCGAGGCGTAAGACCCTACTCCTGCTTTGGTGGATTGATGAATGGATGGTGGTGGAGGCGCAGCGCTCTAGCCCGGTAGGATCGCCTCGGGCGGGAGCAGCTACGCGCGTATGAGAGTACGGGGGTCCGAATCCTTTCTAAGGTTGCCATGGCCCTCCTTTTATAGATCAAGGGGTCACCACAATGGCAAATCAGTCATTGCGTACTGATTAGATAGCAAACAGTGCTATCATACCTAACTTTGTAGACAGGACAGAGCGCATTAAATGCACCACTTAGTGTCACATCGTAGCGTAGCCCGGCAAACCTTGCCGTGCCGTTTGGCCACTTTCTCGCCTGCCTGCGTGACACGTCCCTGGACGGGTGTCATTTGGAGGTGATCTCCTCTGGAAGTGGCTGCCACGTGCCAAATAACGGCCACTTAGCCACTTGGGGGCTCGACATCGCACCGATCGATGACTTGCGTTGCTGTGAGGTGGAGCGGTGGAGCCTTGGCAGGGTAATCCGCCCTCGGTGTCCTCGGCAAGCCTGCCGGGGCAATCTTGAGACTTATTTTCGGGGCAACCTCGTCCCGGCCAAGCTCGTCTGCCCAGCAAGGGAGGTTTTTCCTTAGTGGTATCTTGCTCCTTTGGTTGGTCTTGGTCTTCTTGATATGCCCTATGATTTCTCAAAGAGCTGATCTCTTCTGCTTGGTCTGGTCTCGGATGCTACAACCTTGTTCTCGAGCCTGTGTACAGTATGGGAAACACACCTGGGGTTTGTTGCACCGACAAAGCGTGCCATAATAAACGGAACGGTGGAAGTTGCATGGCAATATATCTTGGAATGGCTATGGAAATGCCATAATAGGTAGGTATGGTGGCTGTTTTGAGGAAGGGTTATGGTGGGTGTAGTGCATCAGCGAAAGTTGCACGGTACTAGAGAGGCTAGCAATGGTGGAAGGGTGAGAGTGCGTATAATCCATGGACTCAACATTAGTCATAAAGAACTCACATACTTATTGCAAAAGTCTATTAGCTATCAAAATAAAGTACTATACGCATGCTCCTAGGGGGATAGATTGGTAGGAAAATACCATCGCTCGTCCCCGACCGCCACTCATAAGGAAGACAATCAATAAATAAATCATGCTCCGACTTCATCCCATAACGGTTCACCATACGTGCATGCTACGGGAATCACAAACTTTAACACAAGTATTTCTACCAATCCACAATTACTCACTAGCATGACTCTAATATCACCATCTTTATATCTCAAAACAATCATAAGGAATCAAACTTCTCATAGTATTCAATGCACTTTATATGAAAGTTTTTATTATATCCCTCTTGGATGCCCATCATATTAGGACTAAATTCATAACCAAAGCAAATTACCATGCTGTTTAGAGACTCTCAAAATAATATAAGTGAAGCAAGAGAGTTCAACAATTTCTATAAAATAAAGCCACCGCCGTGCTTTGAAAAGATATAAGTGAAGCACTAGAGCAAAATTGCCTAGCTCAAAAGATATAAGTGAAGCACATAGAGTATTCTAATAAATCACGATTCATGCATGTCCCTCTCAAAAGGTGTGTACAGCAAGGATGATTGTGGCAAACTAAAAATCAAAGACTCATATCATACAAGACGCTCCAAGCAAAACACATATCATGTGGTGAATAAAAATATAGCCTCAAGTAAATTTACCGATAGACGAAGACGAAAGAGGGGATGCCTTCCGGGGCATCCCCAAGATTAGGCTCTTGGTTGTCCTTGAATATTACCTTGGTGTGCCTTGGGCATCCCCAAGCTTAGGATCTTGCCACTCCTTATTCCATAGTCCATCAAATCTTTACCCAAAACTTGAAAACTTCACAACACAAAACTCAACAGAAAACTCATGAGATCCGTTAGTATAAGAAAATAAATCACCACTTTTTGGTACTGTTGTGAACTCATTATTTATTTATATTGGTGTAATATCTACTGTATTCCAACTTCTCCATGGTTCATACCCCCCGATACTACCCATATATTCATCAAAATAAGCAAACAACACATAGAAAACAGAATCTGTCAAAACAGAACAGTCTGCGAAGATATGAATTGTTCTAATACTTCTCTAACTCCAAAATTTCTGAAAAAATAGGAAAACAGAGGCAATTTGTATATAAATCTTGTGTAAAAGATTCAGGGTTTTTCACGCTCCAGTGAATTTAAACAATTCTGTAACTGGACGCAAAAGTTTCTGTTTTTCAGCAAGATCAAATCAACTATCACCGTAAGCCATCCCAAAGGTCTTACTTGGCACAAACACTAATTAAAACACCAAAACACAATTACCACAGAGGTAATAATGTGTATTTTATTCAAGAACAGAAGCAAAACAAATAACACAAAAATAAAATTGGGTTGCCTCCCAATAAGCGCTATTGTTTAACGCCCCTAGCTAGGCATATTGCAATAGATCTAGGTATTGTCATCCTTGGTATGTAATCCATAAGTAGCTCTCATAATAGATTCATATGGCAACTTAATTTTCTTTCTTAGAAAGTGTTCCATGCCCTTCCTTAATGGAAATTGAAATCTAATGTTTCCTTCTTTCATATCAATAATAGCACCAATCGTTCTAAGGAAAGGTCTACCAAGAATAATAGGATATGTAGGATTACAATCTATATCAAGAACAATGAAATCTATGGGTACATAATTACTATTTTCAACAATAAGAACATCATTAATCCTTCCCATAGGTTTCTTTATTGTGGAATCCGCAAGATGCAAATTTAAAGAACAATCATCAAATTCATGGAAACCTAGCACATCACATAAAGTTTTTGGAATCGTGGAAACGCTAGCACCCAAATCACACAAAGCATGGCACTCATAATCTTTAATTTTAATCTTAATGGTAGGTTCCCACTCATCATAAAGCTTTCTAGGGATAGAAACTTCCAACTCAAGTTTTTCTTCAAAAGATTTCATCATAGCATCAACAATATGTTTAGTGAAAGCTTTATTTTGATTATAAGCATGAGGAGAATTTAACATGGATTGCAACAAGGAAATACAATCTATCAAAGAACAATTATCATAATTAAAGTCCTTGAAATCCAAAAGAGTGGGTTCATTGCTACTTAAGGTTTTGACCTCTCCAATCCCACTTTTATCAATTTTTGCATCAAGATCTATAAACTCCGAATCATTGGGACGCCTTCTAACTAAAGTTAACTCATCTCCAGTCCCATCTTTATCAAGATTTATATTAGAAAACAAAGATTCAATAGGAGTCACACCAATCACTTTAAGATCTTCATCATTATTCAAAGACTCCGGTTTCATAGCCATCTTATTAACCAAAGTAGCTTGTTTATCAGAAATTTGGCCTACTAAATTTTCAAGATGAGCAAACTGAGATTTCAAACCATAAAATTCCTTAGACATGTCATCAAGCTCTTTATTAATATACTCCATCATGGTTTTTTGTTCTTTAAGCTCATTTCTAAAGAGATTATTATACTCATATTGTAAAGTCATAAAACTTTTAGCATTACTTTCAATCTCTTCCAACTTCTTAAAGTAAGGATCGAAGCTCTTGGGTTGAGCCATAAAGGTAAGCAAACTAACTAACGAGCAAACAAAAAGACGAACGGAAGAAGGGCGAATAAAAAGGCAAATCTTTTTATATTTTTCTGAAAATCATTTTAGAAGTGGGGGAGAGGAAAACGAGAGGCAAATGGCGAATAATGTAATGCAAGAGATGAGATTTTATGGTGGGTACTTGGTAGGCTTGATGTAGACCTCCCCGGCAACGGCGCCAGAAATTCTTCCTGCTACATCTTGAGCTTGCGTTGGTTTTTCCCTTGAAGAGGAAAGGTGATAACCCACAAGTATAGGGGATCGCAACAGTTTTCGAGGGTAGAGTATTCAACCCAAATTTATTGATTCAACAGATGGGGAGCCAAAGAATATTCTCAAGTATTAGCAGCTGAGTTGTCAATTCAACCACACCTGAAAGACTTAATATCTGCAGCCAAGTATTTAGTAGCAAAGTAGTATGGAAGTAACGGTAACGGTGGCAAAAGTAACAGTAGTAGTTTTGTAGCAATTGTAACAGTGGCAACGGCAAAGTAACGTACCAAAGATCAATATGTGAAATGCTCGTAGGCAATGGATCAATGATGGATAATTATGTCGGATGGCATTCATCATGCAACAGTTATAACCTAGGGTGACACAGAACTAGCTCCAATTCATCAATATAATGTAGGCATGTATTCCGAATATAGTCATACGTGCTTCTGGAAAAGAACTTGCATGACATCTTTTGTCCTACCCTCCCGTGGCAGCGGGGTCCTAATGGAAACTAAGGGATATTAAGGCCTCCTTTTAATAGAGAACCGGACCAAAGCATTAGCACTTAGTGAATACATGAACTCCTCAAACTACGGTAATCACCGAAAAGAATCCCAATTATTGTCACCTTGGGGTATGCGGATCAAAACACGTAATAGGTGTCTACAACTTGCAAGATAGGATCAAGAACACATATATATTCATGAAAACATAATAGGTTCAGATCTGAAATCATGGCACTCGGGCCCTAGTGACAAGCATTAATCATAGCAAAGTCATAGCAACATCAATCTTACAACATAGTGGATACTATGGATCAAACCCTAACAAAACTAACTCGATTACATGATAAATCTCATCCAACCCATCACCGTCCAGCAAGCCTACAATGGAATTACTCACGCATGGCGGTGAGCATCATAAAATTGGTGATGGAGGAAGGTTGATGATGATGATGGCGACGATTTCCCCTCTCCGGAGCCCAGAACGAACTCCAGATCTGCCCTCCCGATGAAGAACAGGAGGTGGTGGCGGCTCCGTATCGTAAAACATGATGAATCCTTCTCTCTGATTTTTTTTCTCCCCGAAAGTGAATATATAGAGTTGGAGTTGAGGTCGGTGGAGGTCCAGGGGACCCACAAGGCAGGGGGCGCGCCCTAGGGGGGGTGCCCTCCACCCTTGTGGACAGCTGGTGGGTCCCCTCTGGTTGATTCTTTCGCCAATATTTTTTATTTATTCCAAAAATATTCTCCGTGAAGTTTCAGGTCATTCCGAGAACTTTTATTTCTGCACAAAAATAACACCAAGGCAATTCTGCTGAAAACAGCGTCAGTCCGGGTTAGTTCCATTCAAATCATGCAAATTAGAGTCCAAAACAAGGGCAAAAGAGTTTGGAAAAGTAGATACGACAGAGACGTATCAACTCCACCAAGCTTAACCCATTGCGTGTCCTCAAGCAATTCAGTTGACAAACTTAAAGTGATAAAGAAAAACTTTTACAAACTCTGTTTGATCTTGTTGTTGCAAATATGTAAAGCCAGCATTCAAGTTATCAGCAAACATCATGAACTAACCATAATCACAATCACATTTAGGTCTCACATTTACTCATATCAATGGCATAATCAACTAACGAGCAATAATAATAAATCTCGGATGACAACACTTTTTCAAAACAATCATGATATGATATAACAAAATGGTATCTCGCTAGCCCTTTCTGAGACAGCAAAACATAAATGCAGAGCACCCCTGAAGATCAAGGACTGACTAGACATTGTAATTCATGGTAAAAGAGATCCAGTCACAGTCATACTCAATATCAATTAATAACAACGCATACAAATGACAGTGGTGCTCTCTAACTGGTGCTTTTTTATAAGAGGATGATGACTCAGCATAAAAGTAAATAGATAGGCCCTTCGCAGAGGGAAGCAAGGATTTGCAGAGGTGCTAGAGCTCAAGCTTTTTGAAACAGAGATGAATATAATTTTGAGCGGTATGCTTTCATTGTCAACATAACAACCAAGAGATCTCGGTATCTTCCATGCTACATACATTATAGGCGGTTCCCAAACAGAATGGTAAACTTTTTACTCCCCCTCA
This sequence comes from Thinopyrum elongatum, assembly GCA_011799875.1. Taxonomy (NCBI): domain Eukaryota; kingdom Viridiplantae; phylum Streptophyta; class Magnoliopsida; order Poales; family Poaceae; genus Thinopyrum; species Thinopyrum elongatum. Next base: position 59,831,927 of record CM022300.1, on the reverse strand, counting down.
ACCAACAAGCACACTCCACGGCTGGTCCAAAACAACGGGTACCATCCATATAAACAACAGTCCTGGGGGAGTTTTGTTTGAAATTATTTTGATTTGATTTGAGCATGGAACTGGGCATCCCGATTACCAGCCACTTTCTCGTGAATGATAAGTGAATCAACACTCATCGTGAGAATAACCCACCTAGCATGGAAGATACTGACAGCCCCCAGTCGCTATATGAGCGATTCGGGCATACAAAACAGATTATCATTTGAAGGTTTAGAGTTTGGCACATGCAAATTTACTTGGAACGGTAGGTAAATACCGCATATAGGTAGGTATGGTGGACTCTTATGGAACAACTTTGGGTTTATGGAAGTGGATGCACAAGCAGTATTCCCGCTTAGTACAAGTGAAGGCTAGCAAAAGATTGAGGAGCGACCAACTAGAGAGTGACAACAGTCATAAACATGCGTTAAGATTAACCAACATTGAGTGCAAGCATGAGTAGGATATAAATCACCATGAACATAAATATCGTGGAGGCTATGTTGATTTTGTTTCAACTACATGCGTGAACATGTGCCAAGTCAAGCCACTCGAATCATTCAAAGGAGGATATCATCCTATCATACTACATCACAACCATTTTAAAAGCATGTTGGCACGCAAGTAAACCATTATAAACTCCTAGCTAATTAAGCATGGCATGAGTAACTATAATCTCTAATTGTCATTGCAAATATGTTTCATTCATAATGAGCTGAATCAAGAACGATGAACTAATCATATTTACAAAAACAAAATAGGTCGAGTTCATACCAGCTTTTCCTCATCTCAATCATTTCATCATATATCATCATTATTGCCTTTCACTTGCACGACCGAACGGTGTGGATAATAATAATAGTGCACGTGCATTGGACTAAGCTGGAATCTGCAAACATTTATTCAAAGGAGAAGACAATGTAATATGGGCTCTTGTTAGATCAACAATAATGCATATGAAAGCCACTCATCATTTTCATCGTGGTCTTCTCCTCTCGACCCAAAGAAAGAAAAAAGAATTTCAAAGAAACACACTGAAATGTTTTTGGAGTTTTTGTTTTTCTGAAGAAAGTAAAACAAGAACGAGAGAAACTATTTACATGGGAAAGCTCCCAACAAGCAAAAGAAGAACAAGAAATCTTTTTGGGTTTTCTTTTAATACTGCAACTAAATATTTTTTTTTTATTTTCTCAAAGTTTTTTCAAACACACAAGAAGAAAATGAGAAAAAGAAATAAACTAACATGGATAATACAATGAAAAAGTATGAACACCGACAACTGGAATGAGTGTGTGAACATGAATGTAATGTCGGTGAGAAATACGTACTCCCCCAAGCTTAGGCTTTTGGCCTAAGTTGGTCTATGGCCACGGCTGGCCTGGTGGATATCCAAAGTTATAGTCGGGGTTGTACTGGGATGCAGCAGCTACTGCCTGAAGGGCTGCAACATGGAGGCGAGTAGCCTCCACCTCTCTCTCATACTCGTTTGCCTCCTCTCTGGTTATAAAATATCTTCTTTTTACCTGAAAGTTAAAGAAGGCAGGAGCAGGAAGGGTAATATAGACAGCGCTGCCTGTCAAAGATTAGTCAGTATAGGAGGGACTGTTCGTTCCTCTCAAGAAACTGGTAGCGTACCATAGCATTATAATCAAGAAAAGCGGGTGGTAACTCAATGTCATCCCCCCTTATGGGTACCCCGAGATAGTTAGCTAAACGGGTGGCATAAATCCCGTCGAAGAAATCTTCATCTATAGCATTATTATGTAACCTCCTTGCAATAACTAAGATCCGATGCACAAAGGTGGCTATGATCATGTTTACCATTAATACATCTACCTATAAAGAGAGAAAAATAATGTATGGCAGGAAAGTGAATGCTCCCCATGGTAGCTTGTGTAATATCTCTAGTTTCTCCTACAGTGAGGCTATCAAGGAAATCATTGTATTCAGTTTTGCGCGGTTCACTATGAATTCCCCACTGTGGAATTTTACATGCTTCATTAAAATCTCTTAGGTCCATGGTATATGATTTATCATAAAGGTCAAACAAGACAGAATGAGTATTGCGCTGGGATTTAAGCTTAAACCTTTGCAAAAATGAATCAGTAAGGTGATAATATTGTAAGCACTTATCTTCTACGAAGTCCTCAAGGTCAGCATTTTGCACGTACGCATCAAATTCATCCTTGAAACCTGTATGAACCATGAATTGATCCAACGGCCACTCGCAAGGCCACACTAGAGCTTCTCTTGGTGGTTCAAGGTCCGGCTCATGTATCGCGAGCCTTGGGGCTTGCTTCTTCGAGGAACCACCTTGGTATATTTTCCTAAACGTTTTTCTTCCTCTGAAAAATTTCTGAAATTTTTAGTGACTTAAAATAAAAGTGAACCAAACTCAACAAAACTAATAGCAACTACTCCTACAAGTGCCTAGAGGCTCTATCATGCATCAAAACTACTTTTGACCATATAAATTTGACATGCAAGCCCAAGAACAAGGTCACCACAACAGCAAAAATTTGAAATACATAAAGCACTAGAACAAAAACTAATTGGACCATTGGAGTAGTCACATACCGAAGAACAATCCCCCAAAATAGTTTTGCAAATGGAGCTTTGCACAAGGAGGTCGAAAATGGCGGCAAGATGAGCTAGAACATGGGTTTGAGCAACGGGATGATTTTTTCTGGAGGAAGACGAAGTGAATGGGTGCTGGAATAAGTGAGGGGGACCCACATGGGGCCCACAAGGCAGGGGCGCGCCCTCCACCTTTTGGTCCACTGGTGCAGCCCCCTGGTGCAATCTCAGTGCAAGAAATTCTAAAATATTATATATAAAATCATACTAAATTTTCAGGGCATTTGGAGAACTTTTATTTTTGGGACATTTTTTTATTGCACGGATAATTCAGACAACAGACATATAATACTAATTTTGCTTTATTTATTCTAAATAACAGAAAGTAAAAAGTGGGTACAGAAAGTTGTGCTTTCTAAATTCATCCATCTCATGTTCATCAAAAGGAATCCATTAACAAGGTCGGTCAAGTCTTATTAACAAACCTCTTTCGAATAACATGGAACCGGAGAATTTTCAAATAACACTAGGTTACCTCAATGGGGATATGCATGTCCCCAACGATAAGAATATCATATTTATTTTTGATAGTAGGAAGAGGGAATTCAAAACCTCCAATAGTAATAGTTGAAAATTTTCCAATAGAATTGATACTATGAACTTGAGGTTGTTTCTTCGGAAAGTGCACCGTGTGCTCATTACCACTAACATGAAAAGTGACATTGTCCTTGTTGCAATCAATAACAGCCCCTGCAGTATTCAAAAAGGTTCTACCAAGGATGATCGACATACTGTCGTCCTTAGGAATATCAAGAATAACAAAGTCCGTTAAGATAGTAACGTTTGCAACCACAACAGGCACATCCTCACAAATACCGATGGGTATAGCAGTTGATTTATCGGCCATTTGCAAAGAGATTTCAGTAGGTGTCAACTTATTCAAATCAAGTCTACGATATAAAGAGAAAGGCATAACACTAACACCGGCTCCAAGATCACATAAAGCAGTTTTAACATAGTTTCTTTTAATGGAGCATGGTATAGTTGGTACTCCTGGATCTCCTAGTTTCCTTGGTATTCCACCCTTAAAAGTATAATTAGCAAGCATGGTGGAAATTTCAGCTTCCGGTATCTTTCTTTTATTTGTAACAATATCTTTCATATACTTGGCATAAGGAGACATTTTCAGAATACCATTCAAACGCATACGCAAAAAGACAGGTCTAAGCATTTCAACAAAGTGCTCAAAATCCTCATCATCCTTTTTCTTGGATGGTTTAGGAGGAAAGGGCATGGGTTTCTGAACCCATGGTTCTCTTTCTTTACCGTGCTTCCTAGCAACAAAGTCTCTCTTATCATAACATTTATTCTTAGATTGTGGGTTATCAAGATCAACAGCAGGTTCAATCTCCACATCATTATCATTACTAGGTTGAGCATCAACATGAACATCATCATTAACATTATCACTAGGTTCATGTTCATCACCAGATTGTGTCTCAGCATCAAAAATAGAAATATCATTTGGGTTCTCAGGTGTATCTATAACAGGTTCACTAGAAGCATGCAAAGTCCTATCAGTTTTCTTTTTATTTTTATTACTAGGACTAGGTGCATCAGTATTAATTTTCTGAGCATCTTGCTCAACTCTCTTAGGATGGCCCTCAGGATACAAAGGTTCCTGAGTCATTTTACCACCTCTAGTCATAACCCTAACAGCATTATCATTGTTCTTACTATTCAACTCATTGAGCAAATCATCCTGTGCCTTAAGTACTTGTTCTACTTGAGTCGTAATCATGGAAGCATGTTTACTAATAATTTTCAGATCACTAACAGTTCTACTCATATAATCACCCCAGCAGTCAAGCATGTAAGCATTATGTTTCAATTGTCTACTAACATAAGCATTGAAGTTCTCTTGTTTAACAATAAAATTATCAAACTCATCCAAGCATTAACTAGCAGACTTATTATAAGGGATATCGCCTTCATCAAATCTATAGAGAGAATTTACCTCTACTACCTGTGTCGGGTTATCAAGACCACGTATTTCTTCAATAGGTGGTAAATTCTTAACATCTTCAGCTTTAATACCTTTTTCTTTCATAGATTTCTTTGCCTCTTGCATATCTTCAGGACTAAGGAATAGAATACCTCTTTTCTTCGGAGTTGGCTTAGGAGTTGGTTCAGGAAGTGTCCAATCATTATCATTACTCAATATATTATTCAATAGCAATTCAGCTTGCTCAACAGTTCGTTCCCTGAAAACACAACCAGCACAACTATCTAGGTGGTCCCTAGAAGCATCGGTTAGTCCATTATAAAAGATATCAAGTATTTCATTTTTCTTGAGAGGATGATCAGGCAAAGCATTAAGTAATTGGAGAAGCCTCACCCAAGCTTGTGGGAGACTCTCTTCTTCAATTTGCACAAAGTTAAATATTTCCTTTAAGGCAGCTTGTTTCTTATGAGCAGGGAAATATTTTTCAGAGAAGTAGTAAATCATATCCTGGGGACTACGCACACAACCAGGAGTAAGAGAATTAAACCATAACTTAGCATCACCCTTTAATGAGAAAGGAAACAACTTAAGAATATAGTAATAACGCATTTTTTCCTCATGAGCAAATAGGGTGGCTATATCATTCAACTTAGTAAGATGTGCCACAATAGTTTTAGATTCATAACCATGGAAAGGATCAGATTCAACCAAAGTAATTAACTCAGGATCGACAGAGAATTCATAATCCTTATCAGTAACAAAGATAGGTGAAGTAGCAAACTTAGGGTCATATTCCATTCTAGCATTCAAAGATTTTTCTTTTAGCTTAGCTAACAATTTCTTAAGATCATCTCTATCATTGCAGGCAAAAAAGTCCCTAGCAGTTTCTTCATCCATAATATAACCCTCAGGTACAACAGGAAGTTCATATCTAGGAGAGCTAGTCTTATCAGGTGTTTCAAAGTTTTCAGTTTCAATAATTTCATCAGTTTCAGAAATATCATCATCTTCAGCATAATCAATAGTTCTAACTCTAGCAAGATGTTCATCAAGTAATTCACCCAGTGGCACAGTAGTAGTATCATAAACATCATTGATAGTAGAAGTAGCATCATCAATAACATGCGACATATCAGAATCAATAGCAGGTGTAGGTGTCACAAGCTTACTCAAAACAGAAGGTGAATCAAGTGCAGAGCTAGATGGCAGTTCCTTACCTCCCCTCATAGTAGAGGGATAGATCTTGGTTTTGGTCTCTTTCAAATTCCTCATAGTGATCAACAGATATAAATCCCAAGTGACTCAGAGAATAGAGCTATGCTCCCTGGCAACGGCGCCAGAAAAGGTCTTGATAACCCACAAGTATAGGGGATCGCAACAGTTTTCGAGGGTAGTTTATTCAACCCAAATTTATTGATTTGACACAAGGGGAGCCAAAGAATATTCTCAAGTATTAGCAGCTGAGTTGTCAATTAAACCACACCTGAAAGACTTAATATCTGCAGCAAAGTATTTAGTAGCAAAGTAGTATGGAAGTAACGGTAACGGTGGCAAAAGTAACAGTAGCAGTTTTGTAGCAATTGTAACAGTGGCAACGACAAAGTAACGTAGCAAAGATCAATATGTGAAAAGCTCGTAGGCAATGGATCAATGATGGATAATTATGTCGGATGGCATTCATCATGCAACAGTTATAACCTAGGGTGACACAGAACTAGCTCCAATTCATCAATATAATGTAGGCATGTATTCCGAATATAGTCATACGTGCTTATGGAAAAGAACTTGCATGACATCTTTTGTCCTACCTTCCCATGGCAGCGGGGTCCTAATGGAAACTAAGGGATATTAAGGCCTCCTTTTAATAGAGAACCGGACCAAAGCATTAGCACTTAGTGAATACATGAACTCCTCAAACTACGGTAATCACCGAAAAGAATTCCAATTATTGTCACCTTGGGGTATGCGGATCAAAACACGTAATAGGTGTCTACAACTTGCAAGATAGGATCAAGAACACATATATATTCATGAAAACATAATAGGTTTAGATCTGAAATCATGGCACTCGGGCCCTAGTGACAAGCATTAAGCATACCAAAGTCATAGCAACATCAATCTTAGAACATAGTGGATACTAGGGATCAAACCCTAACAAAACTAACTCGATTACATGATAAATCTCAACCAACCCATCACCGTTCAGCAAGCCTATGATGGAATAACTCACACACGGCGGTGAGCATCACGAAATTAGTGATGGAGGAAGGTTGGTGATGATGATGGCAACGATTTCCCCTCTCCGGAGCCCAAAACGGACTCCAGACCTGCCCTCTCGATGAAGAACAGGAGGTGGCGGCGGCTCCGTATCGTAAAACGTGATGAATCTTTCTCTCTGATTTTTTTCTCCCCAAAAGTGAAAATATAGAGTTGGAGTTGAGGTCGGTGGAGGTCCAGGGGACCCACAAGGCAGGGGGGCGCGCCCTCCACCCTTGTGGACAGCTGGTGGGTCCCCTCTGGTTGATTCTTTCGCCAATTTTTTTAATTTATTCCAAAAATATTCTCCGTGAAGTTTCAGGTCATTCTGAGAACTTTTATTTCTGCACAAAAATAACACCAAGGCAACTCTGCTGAAAAAAGCGTCAGTCCGGGTTAGTTCCATTCAAATCATGCAAATTAGAGTCCAAAACAAGGGCAAAAGAGTTTGGAAAAGTTGTCGGTGCAACAAACCCTGGGTCTGTTGCCCAGACTGTGCACAGGCACGGGGACGAGATTGAAGCACCAACCCAAGTCAGAATACACGGGACTAAGAGGTTCAAAGGACTAACATGCAGATTAGAGGGTCCAAGATCAAGCCAAAGAAGCAAGGCACCATCAGGAGAAGGGCCTCCTTTGCCGGGCAGGCGAGCTCGGCAAGGGGAGAGGCCACCCCAAAAGACGACGTCCAAGACGTCCCGGCAGGGCCTGCCGGGGGACACGGAGGCAAAACCACCTCACCAACTACTTCACCATGACCCACGTCGTCAATCAGTGCGGTGTCAAACCGTGGAGTGACTAAGTGGCAGCCATTCACCATATGGCAGCCTCTCCCTACAGGAAACACCTGCAGGTGACACCCGTCCTGCGACGTGTCAAGTGAGCAGGCGTGGAGCTGGCGAGATAGCCCGACAAGCCTTGCCGGGCAACCAACGATGTGACATTAAGCGGTGCATTTAATGCGCCCTGTCAGCCCGCAGAGTTAGGTATGATAGCGCTGTTTGCTATCTTATCAGTGCATAATGACTGTTTTGCCATTGTGGTGACCCCTTAATCTATAAAAGGAGGCCCATGGCAACCGTAGAGGAGGTTAGAAGGTTGGATAACTCAGACCCCCGTACGCGCGTAGCCACTGCCGCCCTGAGGCAACCCTTGCCGGGCAAGTGGACTATGCTCCACCACCACCTTTCCCCCATCAATCCACCAAAGCAGGAGTAGGGTTTTACGCCTCGCGGCGGCCCGAACCTGGGTAAAAATGCCTGTGTGATCTCTGCCGTGCTGCTACATGCTCGTCTGCTCTTTGTGCAACGCGACGCCCCCTGCCGAACCAGCAAGGGGCCTCCTGGTCCCATAGGTGGCCGTGGTTTCCCGGAACATCTTTGGTGCGCCAGGTAGGGGGACCACTTGCGCGAACCTGAAGGCGCGTGTAGCGCGTCACCTTCATCACCATCAGCATCATCGACAACGCCATCGACCATGGCGCCCAAGAAGAAACCCGGTTCTTCGGCTCGTCCTTCCACCTTGAAGGCTCCGCCGCCTGCGGCCTCTAACGCTGCGGGGGGTGCGGAGACACGCGAGGACACAGACGCTGCTGGGGATGTGGTCGGAGCAGGCGCTACCGTCCCCACTTCCCCCGCGGCCGGCGCAGGAGCAGGAGACATCGGAGGAGAGCAGCATCAGCAACATCCCAATGGCCACGCTCCACAAAGTCCGAGTGAAGGGGTTACTCCCTTTGCGCCCCTTTCGCCCGCCGACGGGCACAGCCGCAGCAACGACGCTTGGGCCGGGGCGAATCGCCGCCCTCCGACCGCTCCCACCACGGGTGCTGTCACAGCGCGTGCACCTCCCCCGGGACGGGTTGACCAAGCCGCTGCACCCGACGGAGCCACTGGCCTTCTAGCGCCTTCGCCGCACCACCCTGCCATCCAGGTGGTCGTCCCTTAGCAACGGGGGTGCAGTGCTGCCGCCACTGGCATCGTCAGGAGTTGAGCGATGGTGCGATCAACTTCATCATCACCCATGCCAAGTACAGCCTCGGAGGCCATGGCGCGGGCTCAGCTGCTGCTGAGGTTTCCGCCAGCGGCCGAGCAAATGGATGAATGGCGAGCCACCATCCAAAGTCTGCTCGGTTTCACCGAAGCTGGGGGCTCACGGCGAGCTGGCCCGCCACGGCCGCCCCAAGCGACAGCAACGGCTCATGCTGCTGACCACACAGAAGGGGTCGTCCCCACGGTGCAGTCCCCGCCATGGCAGCCAGCGCGAGCGCAACAGGATCAAGACCTCGACGGTGTCTCGATGGCCTCTTCTGACACTCGAGCGCGTCCAGGCCAACGGCGAGCCCCGGAGGATAGGCGGAGAGGAGACACGCGTGCCGTTGTCGAGCAACGCCGGGACAACCTCCGCCAAACTGATGGGTGCGATGGCCCTGGCGCCAACGAGCCCGCGCTCGGTATTGGCGGTTGCCTACCTTTCGAGGTTGGCTGCCCTGCCTTTACCTGTGAGCTGCGGCAAGTCCGTTGGTCGTCCATTCGCATGTTCAAGCCAGAGATACTTGAGAAGTACGATGGGAGGCTGAACCGGCAGAGTTCCTAAGCATCTACACAATCACTGTTCAGGCTGCCGGGGGAAGAGATGAGAAGGTGTTCGCCAACTACTTTCCTTTGGCCCTCAAGTCCAATGTGAGGTCTTGGCTGATGCACCTGCCAGAGAATTCCATTTCGTCATGGGCAGACCTGTGCCATGAGTTCATCGGTGCCTTCACTGGTGGCTACCAAGAGGCGGGCCGACCCAGCGACTTGCAGCTTCTCCAACAAAAGGAAGGAGAGACCCTCCGTAAGTATTTACAGAGATTCAGCAAAGTTCATAGAAATATCCCAAATATCCATCCGGCAGCCGTGATAGCCGCCTTCCAGTCCAATGTGCGCAACCGCCGGATTCATTCCAAGATGAACGTACGGTTGCCCAAGACTGTGAAGGAGCTCTACGCATTGGTGGGTAAGTGTGCTCGGATGGAGGAGGGAAGAAAGTTGCCCGGAGAGGAAGATTGCACCAATATTGATTCAGAGGATGAGGATGAATCAACCAGTCAGAAGAAGAGCAAGAAGCGCAGTAAGAAGCAAAGGGATAAGGCAGTAATGACTGTTGAAGGATCGGGTACGCCTAGTACCGGCAAGAAGGCCAAAGCTGAGGCCCCCGGCAAGGAAGCTGCTGTGTGCGCTGACGGCCGGGAAGCTGCTGCTGCCGAGAAAGCTGGGAAAGGTGATGGGCCATATTGCAAGATTCATCAGACCAAGGGCCACAACCTTCAAGAGTGTTATCAGGTTGAGCAACTTGTCAAAAGACAGAAAGCAGAGTATGAGAAGCGTGATGAGGAAAAGGTTCAGAATGTTGCTGGCGGTAAGGGCCAAGGTGGTGAAGTAAATCGCCCCCGGCAAACCCTTTTGGAACCAAGGAAAACCCGCCAGAGGTCGAGAGAAGGAAGCTTGTGGTGATGAGAATGATGGAGGGGATGAAGAGGAAACCAGTGAGCAAGAGTTTCAGAAGGCCATCGATGCCCTGTGCATTGACGGGGGTGCATCTCTGCACACCTCTCACTGCCAACTCAAGCGGTGGGCGCGAGAAGTCAATGCCGTGGAGCCAGGGCCCGAGGCCCGGAAGCCGCTCAAGTGGTCCCGTACGCCCATCATCTTTGACGAGGAGGATCATCCTAGCCGTACCACTGCGGTAGGGTGTTTGCCATTGTTGGTCTCCCCAACAATCCGCAACCTCAAGGTCACGAAGATGTTGGTGGACGGCGGGGCCGGGTTGAATCTGATTTCCCCAGCAGTTATCAGCAAGCTTCAGATAGCAGAGGAAGAGCTGGAGGTTACTGGCACGTTTCAAGGAGTCAATCCCGGCAGGAGCCGTCCTAAGGGAAAGATCACATTGCCGGTAACGTTTGGGGGAGAACTGAACTACTGGACTGAGAGGATTGTGTTCGATGTGGTTGACCTCCCCCTGCCATACAATGGGATTCTTGGACGCCCAGCCCTGGCTAAGTTCATGGCCGCATCTCACTATGCCTACAACACCTTGAAGATGCCTGGGCCAGTGGGAGTCATCACCATCCCATCAGATGAGAAGGATGCAATCATTTGTGTGGACAAGATGTACCAGGATGCGGTCGCAGCAGAGGCAGCGGCAGCAGCAGCTCCCGCTAAGGAAAGTAAAGGAAAGAAGAGGGATTGCAGGGACCCCAGCAAAGTGTCCGGGAAGCATGCCCCCACCGAGTGCACGGCACCCATTGACGACGTGCCGGAATGTTCCAATGGCAAGAGATCCAAGGTCGCTGCACCCCAAGTGAAGAAGGTCCCGGCAGGGCTGGCTGGCGTTGATGGTACTTTCACTATCAGCGCCATCCTTGATGACAAATAGGAAAGCGCGCTCGTTGCCTTCCTGCGGGCGAATATCGATGTGTTTGCCTGGCAACCATCTGATATCCCCGGTGTTCCCAGGGAGGTAATCGAGCCCCACCTTGCTGTCTGCCCACATGCCCGACCTGTCAAGCAGAAAGTCTGGAAGCAGGCCTTGGAGAGGCAGCAGTTCATTGTAGAAGAGATCAAGAGACTAGAGGCAGCTAGATTGGTCAGAGGAGTACTGCATCCCACGTGGTTGGCAAACCCAGTGGTAGTTCGGAAGGCTAACGGGAAGTGGAGGCTTTGCATAGATTTCACAGATCTCAACAAGGCTTGCCCGACGGACCCGTTTCCCTTGTCGCATATTGATCAGATTATGGATTCCACTTCAGGTTGTGATTTGCTCTCCTTTCAGGATGCGTATTCTGGGTATCACCAGATCTTCATGTCTAAGGAAGATGAAGAGAAGACGTCGTTCATCACTCCATGTGGTACGTACTGTTTTGTCCCCATGCCATTCGGATTAAAGAGTGCCGGGTCCACTTTTGCAAGGGCAGTCCAGATTGGTTTTGATCCACAGTTGCACAGAAACATAGAAGCCTATATGGATGATATTGTGGTCAAGACCAAGGATAGGGCCATCCTTATTCAAGATTTGGAGGAGACGTTTGCTAATTTGCGCAAAATCAATTTGAAGCTCAACCCGGAGAAGTGTGTATTTGGTGTTCCCTCCGGCAAGTTGCTTGGGCTCTTTGTATCCCATCGCGTGATCAAAGCCAATCCCGAAAAGATCAAGGCTATCGAGCATATCCAAGCACCAAGGATAGTGAAGGATGTGAGGCGCCGGACAGGATGCGTTGCCGCATTAAGCAGATTCATCTCCAAGTCTGCCGAGCGCGCCCTGCCATTCTTCAAAATTTTTAAGAAGGCAGGACCCATGAAGTGGACCCCGGAAGCAGATGCAGCTTTGCGAGAGTTGAAGGCCTACTTGTCCTCCATGCCTACCTTGGTCGCTCCCAAACCCCAGGAGCCGTTGCTGCTGTACTTAGCGGCAACCAACCAAGTAGTCAGTGCAACTTTGGTTGCGCAGCGAGAATTGGATAAGGCAGAGAGTGAGCAGAGACCGGCAGAGTCAGAGAAGGATCAGGACAGTAATGAGCACGGCAATGAGAGCAACCCCAAGGACATGGCAAGGAAGAAAGTGGTGCAGCGCCCAGTGTACTTCGTCAGCTCCTTATTACAGGGGGCTAGATCGAGGTACTCTGGCGTGCAAAAGTTGATGTTTGGTCTCATCATGGCCTCAAGGAAACTGTGCCACTACTTCCAAGCCCATGAGATCACGGTTGTCACTTGTTTCCCGTTGCAATGGATACTCCGAAACCCTAAGGCTACCGGCAGAATAGTGGAGTGGGCTTTGGAGTTATCTAGTTTTGGTTTGAAGTTTGAAAGCACGTCAACTATTCAGAGCAGGGCATTGGCAGAGTTTATTGCAGAATGGACGCCAACCCCTGATGAGGAAGTGATGGAGACAGCTATCCCCGGTAGGGAATCGCCCCAAGAATGGATTATGTATTTTGATGGTACTTTTTCCCTACAAGGTGCAGGAGCTGGCGTGCTTCTTGTTGCCCCCTCCGGGGAGCACTTGAGGTAAGTCGTCCAAATGCATTTTGCCTGGGAAGAAGCAACCAACAATACAGCAGAATATGAAGGGCTCCTTGCTGGGCTCAGGATTGCAGCTGAATTGGGAATTAAGAAGCTGATCATTCGAGGAGTTCGCAGTTTGTGGTGACGTAAGTTAACAAGGATTACCAAAGTCCATTGATGGAGGCATACGTCGAGGAAGTGAGGAGATTGGAGGAGCACTTCGACAGATTACAAACAGAGCACGTACCCCGTGCGGAAAATAGCATAGCTGATCATCTGTCAAAGTGTGCTGCGCAGAAGCTCCCTGTGGAACCAGGGACTTTTGTTCTCCATCTCACTCAGCCCTCCATATCCCCAACAACAATGGCCCGGAAAAGGAGAAAGTTGGACTCCGGTAAGCCTCTCCCGGTAGAGCCGTCCGCTCCTGGCTGAGACCCTGCCGGAAACAACTCCTCACAATCTGCCAGACCACACCCTCCAGCCGGGCCCATGGACCCCGCGAACGAGGCATGTGCTCCCGCAGCAGAGGAGGTGCCGCTAGTCCTCATTGCCGAGCCCCAGGCTCCAACTTGGGCAAGGCACATTGTCCACTTCCTCCAAACCGGAGAGCTTCTCGGCAACCAAGACGAAGCTGAAAAAGTAGCCCGGAGGGCCAGTATGTATCAGTTTGTCGATGACACTCTGTACAGAAGGAGGCCCAACGGTGTGAAATTAAAGTGTGTCTGCCGGGAAGAAGGAAAGGAACTGCTGACTGAGATACACAAAGGCATGTGCGGCTCCCACATTGGATCAAGGGCATTAGTTGGGAAAGCATTCCGGCAAGGATTCTATTGGCCCACAGCCCTCCAAGATGTGGTCGAGCTAGTCACCAAATGTGAAGCCTGCCAGTTCCATTCCAAGAAAACCCAACTGCCTGCCCAAGCTCTTCAAACAATCCCTCTATCTTGGCCATTTTCGGTCTGGGGGCTCGATATCCTCGGCCCCTTCCCCCGAGCAATCAGGGGCTTTGAATTCTTATTCGTTGCTATCGACAAGTTTACAAAGTGGCCAGAAGTGACTGCCGTGAGAAAGGTGACTGCTCAGTCAGCTATCAAGTTCTTGAAAGAATTGGTGTGTCGTTTTGGAGTTCCGGCAAGGATCATTACCGACAACGGCACCTAGTTCATGAGCCGTGCCTTCATGCAATATGTTCATGCCCTCGGATGCAAAATCTCATTTGCCTCTGTGGCACACCCCCGGAGCAATGGGCAAGCTGAGAGGGCGAACGCTGAAGTGCTGCATGGACTCAAGATGAGAACCTTTGATACGCTGCAGAAGCACGGCTGGCGGTGGATCGAGGAGCTACCGGTAGTTCTCTGCTCCCTCAGAACGACACCAAACCGAGCTACCGGACAGACTCCCTTCTCCCTAGTCTACGGGGCAGAAGCAGTTATCCCCACGGAACTCATTTACGGGTCGCCTCAAGTGCTTGCCTACGATGAAGTAGCGCAAGATCAGCACCGGCATGACGATGCTGTGCTACTCGAGGAGAAACGTCTCCGGGCTGCTACACATGCTGCACGCTATCAGCAAGCCCTGCGTCGCTATCATAGCTGCAGGGTTCATGCCCGGTGTTTTGAGGAAGGTGACCTTGTCCTTAGGCGTGATCAGTACGCCAAGGGTACAATCAAGTTATCACCGAAGTGGGAAGGCCCTTACCGGGTAGTACGAGTCACCAGACCTGGCGCAGTCCGTCTGGAGACCGAAGATGGCATTCAGTTGCAAAACTCATGGAATATTGAGCATCTCCGCAAGTTCTACCCGTAAGGCGCGGCTGTCGGGCCCTGCCCGGCAGGCACCCTTTTGTACAGGCCTTTCCTCAGCTGCATGTAACCCCTTGTACAAAGCCAGGGCGATGACCCTATGCAAGAGAAAATAAAGAAGCGCTGTGGGGGGCCCCCGACCAAGATTGCATGCATGCATGAGAATTCCAAGATCACTGCATAGGCATTTCATGAGCATTTGCATATGCATATGCATATAGATAGGATCGCATCATGCATTCATTCTCATCCGCATGAAGCTACAGGTTCCTGCCGTGAACTTGGCTTTGACGAGGAGTTGAGAAGATTGCCCGGCACTGTGATCCCCGGCAAGCCAAACAGATAAGTTCTACCTCCTGTCCATTAGTGTTCTGTAAGTTATAACTTGTGCATAAGAAAACCCCGCCACTCTTTTGAGACTTAGGTGCTCCCATTCCTGGCTCAAACGCAACTGCGGACAGGATGGTCGTAGTGGCCTTTGGAAAAAATAAGTTGGCGGGGGGCTTGCCCCTTTGCATGTTGCCCGGTAGACACAGCTCTCCGGCAGATAGAAAAGGTGCCGGCAGGATAGCCTGCCGGGCAAAACTCGTTTATTTATACTAAAGAGGCATCTCACCTCTGCATGGACGTACACATGCACGGGTTCCCGGCAAGGTTCATCTTTTTCATTAATATGCTGATACAAGTACAAGCATTACAGAACACAAACATGGAATCGAGAGATTACATTATTTGAATTAAAATTTGGCAAGTGCCTGCAGATTTAAGATTAAAAAAAGATAAGTGCCCCATAATCCCCCCTTTTCATTTTCCCTCCATCAGGCGCTGCGGCAGAAGGAGGAAAAGACGAGAAAACGGCACCCAAGCAGGAGCCCATCCTGGTTCCGTCGTGACCCACCTGTCGCGGCCTGACAAGACCGGGAGTCACGAGGCTGCGAAGGAGGAGTATGGGGGACGGGGCGGTGCCCTCTGGTCACCACCTCCAGAGCCAGCAAGAAGCCTCGGCTTGAGCGCCGGTGGAGTCATCCACCAAAGCTCAACCGGAAGACTGCTGATGGTGCCGGGGAGGGGGGGAAGAGCGGAAAGACGAGGCGGCAGGTCACCGGTCGGAGGCGAAGGCATCCACGCCATTGTACTCCGACCTGACCCCCTGCCACCCGCCTTCTCCGTCTTCCCTCGCTTTCTCCTCACCACCGCTGCTCCCGAGAAGCGCCAAGACCCCAGCCCGGCGCCTTCCCCGGGGAGACGGCGAGCGGCCAGGACGGCCAGGGGGCTTGAGGCGCACCGCTCCCCGCCTTGGCGGGCAGGAAGGCGCGCCTCTCATCAACATCAGCCCCAAGACCTCCGGGAGGGGCGGTGTCGGGATTACCAATGGTCTCCAGCCCCGCCTCCCGGCCGAGCCTTGAAGGAACCAAAAGGTTCGCCATAGCAAGGACCAGGCTCACTCCCCGAGCGCCAGCACCGGCATTTGGCAACACTAGCCCCAACCAAGAGCCCGGGGGCTGGCCCCAGGCTCTCCTCTTCAGCATAACCAGCAGAGGCAGAAAGCGGAGGAGAAGAAGAATGCGAGGGTGGGTGACTTCGCCCTCCTCCACCCCTCCATTTTATAGGCAGATCGGGGAGGGGAGCTGCTCCCTCGACGGGCGGCCACCATCCTCCTCCACCAACTCAAGATGACCGAGCCCTCACCTTGACGCTCTCCCGCGCCACACGCCTCCATTACCTACCCCGCGCGATGCATGCAGCATACGTGGTTAAGGATAAGGGCGTGGTGGGAAGAGTGAATTGGCGGTTTCTCCCCCGTGCGTTAAAGTCATTCACGGGCCATCACTGGAGCGGCCCCACCACCATTGGCCTTACACGACACGCGGAGAAACTGGAAACTGGCCCGGAATCAAGGCTAATGAAGAAGCAAAGGACACCTCAAGAGACCAGCCTCTTCAGCGACCCCGCCTGTGCACTTATTAGGCCCTACCCCGACGACGCTCGGCAGCATGTTTGGGGCAGGCCCGGGGACTTCTGTCGGTGCAACAAACCCTGGGTCTGTTGCCCAGACTGTGCACAGGCATGGGGACGATATTGAAGCACCAACCCAAGTCATAATACACGGGACTAAGAGGTTCAAAGGACTAACATGCAGATCAGAGGGACCAAGATCAAGCCAAAGAAGCAAGGCACCATCAGGAGAAGGGCCTCCTTTGCCGGGCAGGCGAGCTCGGCAAGGGGCGAGGCCACCCCCGGAAGACGACGTCCAAGACGTCTCGGCAGGGCCTGCCAGGGGACACGGAGGCAAAACCACCTCACCAACTACTTCACCACGACCCACATCGTCAATTAGTGCGGTGTCACACCGTGGAGTGACTAAGTGGCAGCCATTCACCATATGGCAGCCTCTCCCTACAGGAAACACCTGCAGATGACACCCGTCCTGCGACGTGTCAAGTGAGCAGGCGTGGAGCTGGCGAGATAGCCCGGCAAGCCTTGCCGGGCAACCAACGATGTGACGTTAAGGGGTGCATTTAATGCGCCCTGTCAGCCCGCAGAGTTAGGTATGATAGCGTTGTTTGCTATCTTATCAGTGCATAATGACTGTTTTGCCATTGTGGTGACCCCTTAATCTATAAAAGGAGGCCCATGGCAACTGTAGAGGAGGTTAGAAGGTTGGATAACTCAGACCCCCGTACGCGCGTAGCCACTGCCGCCCTGAGGCAACCCTTGCCGGGCAAGTGTACTATGCTCCACCACCACCTTTCCCCCATTAATCCACCAAAGCAGGAGTAGGGTTTTGCGCCTCGCGGCGGCCCGAACCTGGGTAAAAATGCCTATGTGATCTCTGCCGTGCTGCTACATGCTCGTCTGCTCTTTGTGCAACGCGACGCCCCCCTGCCGAACCAGCAAGGGGCCTCCTGGTCCCATAGGTGGCCGTGGTTTCCCGCGACAAAAGTAGATACGACGGAGACATATCAAAAGGGTGATGCAGCAAAGTAGAGATAAGTATTTCCCTCAGTTAGAGAACCAAGGTATCAATCCACTAGGAGGTACAAGCAAGTCCCCAATCTATGCACCTGCACAAACAATCAAACACTTGCACCCAACGCGATAAAGGGGTTGTCCATCCCTTCACGGTCAATTGCAAAGGAGAGATCTGATAGAGATATGTATATAAGATTGCCAAAACATAAAACAAAATAAAAATAAATAAATTGCAGCAAGGTATTTTTGGTAATTTTGGTGTATAGATCCGAAAATATATGATGGAAAATAGACCCGGGGGCCATAGGTTTCACTAGAGGCTTCTCTCTTGAAGGCAAATAATACGGTGGGTGAACAAATTACTGTCGAGCAATTGAAAGAAAAGCGCAAAGTTATGACGATATCCAAGGCAATGATTATATATGCATCATGTCCGTGTCAAGTAGACCGAAACGATTCTGCATCTACTATTATTACTCCACACATCGACCGCTATCCAACATGCATCTAGAGTATTAAGTTCATAAAGAACGGAGTAACGCCTTAAGTAAGATGACATGATGTAGAGGGATAAACTCAAGCAATATGATGAAAACCCCATCTTTTTATCCTTGATGGCAACAATACAATACGTGCCTCGCTGCCCCTACTATGTCACTGGGTGAGGACACCGCAAGATTGAACCAAGCACCTCTCCCATTGCCAGAAATACCAATCTAGTTGGCTAAACCAAACCGATAATTCGAAGAGAAATACAAAGATATCAAATCATGCATATAAGAATTCAGAGAAGATTCAAATAATATTCATAGATAATCTAATCATAAATCCACAATTCATCGGATCTCGACAAACACACCGCAAAAGAATATTACATCGGATAGATCTCCAAAAACATCGAGGAGAACATGATATTGAGAATCAAAGAGAGAGAAGAAGCCATCTAGCTACTAGCTATGGACCCGTAGGTTTGAGGTAAACTACTCATGCTTCTTCGGAGAGGTAATAGGGTTGATGTAGATGCCCTCCGTGATCGAATCCCCCTCTGGCAGATCGCCAGAAAAGGCCCCAAGATGGGATCTCACGGGAACAGAAGGTTGTGGCGGTGGAAAAGTATTTTTGTGGCTCTCTCCTAGGGTTTTGGAATATATGTGAATATATAGGACGAAGAAGTAGGTCGGTGGACTCCCGAGGGGGCCACAAGCCAGCGGGCGCGCCCCTACGACTTGTCGTCGCCTCGTGGGTCTTCTGACTTCGACTCCAAGTCTCGTAGGTGTCTTCTGGTCCAACAAAAATCATCATAAAATTTTATTCCGTTTGGACTCCGTTTGATATTCCTTTTCTGCGAAACTCAAAAACAAGGAAAAAAACAAAAACTGGCACTGGGCTCTAGGTTAATAAGTTAGTCCCAAAAATAATATAAAATAGCATATTAATGCATATAAAACATCCAAAACAGATAATATAATAGCATGGAACAATAAAAAATTATAGATACGTTGGAGACATATCAGTAAGCGTCAAGAAATTCCTATGAATTATTCACTTGCTGTTGACCATTTGATGTTTGGGGTTTTGATTATATGGGACCTTTTCCTTACTCTAATGGGTATACACATATTTTGGTTGCTGTTGATTATGTTACTAAGTGGGTAGAAGCTATTCCAACTAGTAGTGCTGATCATAACACTTCCATTAAAATGCTTAAAGAAGTTATTTTCCCGAGGTTTGGAGTCCCTAGATATTTAATGACTGATGGTGGTTCACACTTTATTCATGGTGCTTTCCGTAAAATGCATGCTAGATATGATGTTAACCATAGAATTGCATCACCTTATCATCCTCAATCTAGCGGTCAAGTTGAACTTAGCAATAGAGAAATAAAACTAATATTACAAAAAACTATTAATAGGTCCCAAAAGAATTGGTCTAAGAAATTGGATGATGCACTTTGGGCCTACAGAACAACATATAAAAATCCTATGGGTATGTCTCCCTATAAAATGGTTTATGGAAAAGCTTGTCATTTGCCTCTAGAGTTAGAACATAAATCATATTGGGCTATTAAAGAACTCAACTATGACTTCAAACTTGCCGGTGAAAAGAGGTTATTTGATATTAGCTCTTTAGACGAATGGAGAACCCAAGCTTATGAAAATGCCAAATTATTTAAAGAAAAAGTTAAAAGATGGCATGACAAAAGAATCCAAAAGCAGGAATTCAAAGTTGGAGAATATGTTCTTTTGTACAACTCTCGTTTTAGGATCTTTGCAGGAAAACTTCTCTCTAAATGGGAAGGACCATATATTATCGAGGAGCTTTATCGCTCTGGAGCTATAAAAATTAATAATGCCGAAGGTACTAACCCGAAGGTGGTCAATGGGCAAAGAATTAAACACTATATCTCAGGTACGCCCATTAATGTTGAAAGCAATATTATCCAAACCATGACACCGGAGGAACACATAAAAGAAACCTTCTAAAACACTCCAGAATACTAAAAAAGAGGAGGTACGTGATACGGTAAGCAAACAGACTCCGAAAAATCCGCAAAAATATTTTCTGTCAGTTGTGGAATATTACAAAAATTAGGAAAATAAGAAACAACCAGGAAGGCAACCGAGGAGGGCACAAGACACCAGGGCACGCCTAGGCCCTCTAGCGCACCCAGGTGGGTTGTGCCCACCTCGGGAACCTTCCCGACTCCGTTTTCCTCCTGTTTGCTTGGTTCCCAAGATAAAAAAATCTTTATATACCCCCCGAACGTATTAACCACCGTATCATAGAGAAATCTTCTGTTCTTCTTTCTTGTTGTTTTCTGACAGATCTAGATCACCATGGCCGCTTTGAGCTCCTCCAAGGACAAGTTCTTCGAGAACGTCATCAACCCGTATTTGCGGGAGGTGATGCAACACCCTCAAGCCATTGAGATGCGTGAGGGGGTGCTCCACATCCGGGACGTCCAGGGTCCCAAGGGGACGGGAACCGTGGAGGCTAGGCTCGAAGCTATGGAGCAAGAGGTTTTCAAGTGCAAGGGGATAATGCCAATCACGTCATGATCGTGGATTACACCCGTGATCTCAAGGTGGATGGCAAATCCATGAAGGACATCGTCTTCACCTACAACAAGCAAATCAATTTTCTGCAAAGCCAAATCTATGATCTCCAAAATCAAGTCTTTGAATATGAGGCAAGATTTAAAGGTATGAGTTTAGCTGCCAGTTGCAGGACTCATGAGACTCGCGCTTCTTCTTATGATGGTGAGCCGCTGCCATGGAAGCCGGTGGATAAGCCCGCTACTACTTCACCACCACCATCATCATCTTCTCCAACAAAATAAACTTGAGTTCATGGTAGGGGCACTCCCCTTGGCTTGTGCCAAGCTTGGGGGAGGTGCCCCGGTATCGTATCACCACCACTATCTTTGCTTTTATCTATTTTAGTTCGATCTTTAGTTATCTTATAATTTAGTTTAATAAAAGTTTAGTTCGATCCTTTCTTTTCGAGTGCTTGCTTAGTGATCTATCTATGTAATCATGTGCGAGATATATAATAAAGAGTAGTTTGAGTTTTGTTTCTTTACTCTTTTGTTCCAATAAAAATAAAGGAAAATAAATGAAAAAGATCATATGCTAATCTTATGGTAAGTAATGACATCATGTAAGGAAAAGTATAAGTGGTAAAATTTATTGGAGATTGACAAACATAGCATTGGTCAATGATGCAATTCATGAAATAATTACTAAGGGAAGAGAAGATTCACATGCAAATACACTATCTTGGACATCTTTTATGATTGTGAGCCCCCATTAAATATTTTGTGTCAAAATTATTGACGTTGGACAAGGAAGACAATGTAATGACTTATGTTTGTTCATATTCACATACAAATTATATTGTCATAGATCCTTCAACATGTGGTGCTTGCTCAATATCTTTGCTAGCCAAAAACTCCGCACTAAGTAGAGATACTACTTGTGCATCCAAAAACCCTTAACCCAAAATCTTATTTCGAGAGTCCACCATACCTACCTATGGATTGAGTAAGATCCTTCAAGTAAGTTGTCATCGGTGCAATAAGGCAATAAAAATTGCTTCTAAATGTGTTGGATCATTTAGTGTAAGAGAAAATTGAGCATTGTACGAACATGTGATGGCAAAGTAATAAAAGCGATGGACTGCATAATAAAGGTTGCTATCATAAGGGGCAACATAACATGACGTTCTTTTGCATTAAGGGATTTGGCATACAAACAAATAAGCGCATGACAACCTCTGCTTCCCTCTGCAAAGGGCCTATCTTTTACTTTTATGCATTTACTTTTATGTAAGAGTCAAAGTATTTTTCCATATTCCTTTTTATTTTCTATTTTTGCAAGCATCATGTGGTGAGGAAAGATCTAGGCACATATATCCAGTTGGATATGAGTGGGCATGAGTTATTATTGTTGACATCACCCTTGAGGTGAATACGTTGGGAGGCGAAACTATAAGCCCCTATCTTTCTATGTGTCCGGTTGAAACTTTTTGTTCATGGGTATGTTGTGAGTGTTAGAAATCATAGAAGATTAAATGATGGTTGAGTATGTGGACTTGCCTAAAGGCTCCGATACATAACCCTTCCTTAAAATATGATGAATTGTAGTTGCAAAGTTGACTGAGAACATAGTTTGTTGGTTTTCAATAAGGTTTATGCTTTATACTTCAATGTTGTGATGAATTGTTACTTGTTCATGAGAAGTTATATGATAAAAGTTGTGTGATAAAGTTTTATGTTAAAGTTCCTTGCTGTTATAATAATATGAATGATGCTTCTATATCTGTATTTTGTTTTTTCGACACCTCTCTCTCTCTAAGCATGTGGGCATGTTTTTCGATTTCGGTTTTTCGCTTGAGGACAAGTGAGGTCTATGCTTGGGGGAGTTGATATGTCCATTTTGCATCATGTTTACCTACTGTTATTTATAATGTTTTTATGCATAATAATGCTTTTTGTAGTAATTCTAATGCCTTTTCTCTCATAATATGCAAGGTTTACACAAAGAGGGAGAATACCGGCAGCTGGAATTCTGGACCTGAAAAAGCTACGTCAGAGTTACCTATTCTGCACATCTCCAAATGAGCTGAAAATTTACGAAGAATTATTTTGCAATATATAAAAAATACTAGAGCAAATAACTACCGGAGAAGGCCCACCAGGTGGGCACAACCCACCTGGGCGCGCCAGGCCCCCCAAGCGCGCCCTCGTGGTTTGTGCCCTCCTCGGCCCACCTCTGGTGCCCATCTTATGGTATATAGTTCATTTTGACCTAGTAAAAAATCAGGAGGGGACTTTCGGGATGAAGCACCGCCGTCTCGAGACGGAACTTGGGCAGGAGCACTTTTGCCCTCCGGCGGAGCGATTCCGCCGGGGGAACTTCCCTCCCGGAGGGGGAAATCATCGCCATCGTCATCACCAACAACTCTCCCATCTTTGGGAGGGCCATATCCATCAACATCTTCAACAGCACCATCTCCTCTCAAACCCTAGTTCATCTCTTGTGTTCAATCTTTGTACCGGAACCTTAGATTGGTACTTGTGGCTGACTAGTAGTGTTGATTACATCTTGTAGTTGATTACTATATGGTTTATTTGGTGGAAGATTATATGTTCAGATCCATTTGTTATTTAATAACCCTCTGATCTTGAGCATGATTATCATTTGTAAGTAGTTACTTTTGTTCTTGAGGTCACGGGAGAAGTCATGTTGCAAGTAATCATGTGAACTTGATATGTGTTCCATATTTTGATGATATGTATGTTGTGATTCCCTTAGTGGTGTCATGTGAACGTCGACTACATGGCACTTCACCATATTTGGGCCTAAGGGAATTGCATTGTGGAGTAGTTATTAGATGATGGGTTGCTAGAGTGACAGAAGCTTAAACCCTAGTTTATGCGCTACTTCGTAAGGGACTGATTTGGATCCAAAAGTTTAATGCTATGGTTAGATTTTATCTTAATACTTTTCTCGTAGTTGCGGACGCTTGCGAGGGGGTTAATCATAAGTAGGAGGTTTGTTCAAGTAAGAACAGCACCTAAGCACCGGTCCACCCACATATCAAATTATCAAAGTAGCGAACACGAATCAAACCAACATGATGAAAGTGACTAGATGAAATTCCCGTGTACCCACAAGAACGCTTTGCTTATTATAAGAGACCGTTTTGGCCTGTCCTTTGCCACAAAAGGATTGGGCTACCTTGCTGCATATTATTTACCGTTACCATTACTTGCTCGTTACAAATTATCTTGCTATCAAACTACTTGTTACCGACTATTTCAGTGCTTGCAGAAAATACCTTGCTGAAAACCACTTGTGATTTCCTTCTGCTCCTTGTTGGGTTCGACACTCTTACTTATCGACAGGACTATGATTGATCTCCTATACTTGTGGGTCATCGTGCCTATATTCATTATCATTGCCTTAGATATCGTCATAATTTGCGCTTTTCTATCAATTGCTCAACAGTAATTTGTTTACCCACCATATGTTTTCTTCAAGAGAGAAGCCTCTAGTGAAACCTATGGCCCCCGGGTCTATTTTCCATCATATATTTTTAGATCTATAAAACCAAAAACCCAAAAATACCTTGCTGCAATTTATTTATATTTACTTTATTTTGCCTTTTAATTATCTTTTATATCTATCTCTATTAGATCTCACTCTTGCAAGTGACCGTGAAGGGATTGACAACCCCTTTTTCGCGTTGTGTGCAAGTGTTTGTTAGTTTGTGCAGGTGCATCTATTGGGGACTTTCTTGTACCTCCTACTGGATTGATACCTTGGTTCTTAACTGAGGGAAATACTTATCTCTACTTTGCTGCATCACCCTTTCCTCTTCAAGGGAAAAATCAACGCAAGCTCAAGAAGTAGCAGGAAGAATTTCTGGCGCCGTTGTCGGGGAGGTTCTACATCAAGCCTACTAAGTACCTATCATAAACTCTCATCTATTGCACTTACATTATTTGCCATTTACCTCTCGTTTTCCTTTCCCGCACTTCTAAAACATTTTCAAAAAAACACAAAAATATTTGCCTTTTTATTCGTCCTCTTTCCGTTCGTCTTTTCATTTGCTTTTTGTTTGCTTGTGTGCTAGATTGCTTATTCATGGCTCAACCCAAGAGTCTAGATCTTTACTATAGAAAGTTGGATGAAATTGAAAACAATACAAAAAGATTTATGTCCCTACAATTTGAGCATAATAGTTTCTTTAGGAACGAACTTAAAGAACAAAAAACTATGATGGAATATATCAATAAAGAGCTTGATGATGTTACTAAGGAAATATTTGGCCTTAAATCCCAATTTGCTCATATTGAAAATTTAGTAGGTCAAATTTCTGATAAGCAAACCACTTTAGTAAATAAGATGGCCACTAAACCGGAATCTTTAAATAATGATGAAGATCTTAAAGTGATTGGTGTGACTCCTATTGAATCTTTGTTTGCCAATATAAAACTTGATAAATATGGGACTGGAGATGAGTCAACTTTAGCTAGAAGGCGTCCCAATAATTTGGAGGGTGAAGATCTTAATGGAAAAATTGATAAAAGTGGGATTGGAGAGGTCAAAACTTTAAGTAGCGATGAACCCACTCTTTTGGATTTCAAGGACTTTAATTATGATAATTGTTCTTTAATACATTGTATTTCCTTGTTGCAATCCATGCTTAATTCACCTCATGTTTATAATCAAAATAAGGCTTTTACTAAACATATTGTTAATGCTATGATGAAATCTTTTGAAGAAAAACTTGAGTTGGAAGTTTCAATCCCTAGAAAGCTTTATGATGAGTGGGAACCTACTATTAAAATTAAGATTAAAGATTAAGAGTGCAATGCTTTGTGTGATTTGGGTGCTAGCGTTTCAACTATCCCAAAAAAATTATGTGATGTGTTAGGTTTGCATAAACTTGATGATTGTTCTTTGAATTTGCATCTAGCAAATTCCACTATTAAGAAACCTATGAAAAGGATTAATGATGTTCTTATTGTTGCAAATAGGAATTATGTGCCCGTAGATTTTATTGTGCTTGATATAGATTGCAATTCTACATGCCCTCTTATACTTGGTAGACCTTTCCTTAGAACGATTGGTGCAATTATTGATATGAAAGAAGGAAACATTAGATTTCAATTTCCATTAAGGAAAGGCATGGAACACTTTCCAAGAAATAAAATTAAGTTGCCATATTAATCTATTATGAGGGCCACTTATGGATTGCATACCAAAGATGACAATACCTAGATCTATGCATTATGCCTAGCTAGGGGCATAAAACGATATCGCTTGTTGGGAGGCAACCCAATTTTATTCTATGTCTTTTTGTTTTTTCTCCTGTTTTTCAATAAATACACAACATTACCTCTGTAGTAATTGTGTTTTAGTATTTTAATTAGTGTTTGAGCCAAGCAAGACCTTTGGGATGCTTTGGTATATCGTTGATTTGGTTTTGCTGAAAAACAGAAACTTTTGCGTCCAGTAACAGAATTGTTAAAATTCACTGGAGATCAGAAAATTTCCGAATTTTTTACACCAGATTGATATATGAATTTACTATGTTTTCCTATTTCTTTAGCAGTTTTGGAGTTACATAAGTATGACTAATATTCTTGTCTTTACAGACTTTTCTATTTTTAACAGATTCTGTTTTCGATGTGTTGTTTGCTTATTTTGATGAATCTATGGGTAGTATCGGCGGGTATGAACCATGGATAAGTTAGAATAAAGTAGATATAACACCAATATAAAATTAGAATGAGTTCACAACAGTACCTAAAAGTGAAGATTTGTTTTATCATATTAACGGATCTCACGAGTTTTTTGTAGAGTTTTGTGTTGTGAAGTTTTCAAGTTTTGGGTAAAGATTTGATGGACTATGGAATAAGGAGTGGCAAGAGCCTAAGCTTGGGGATTCCCAAGGCACCCCAAGGTAATATTCAAGGACAACCAAGCATCTAAGCTTGGGGATGCCCCAGATGGCATCCCCTCTTTTGTCTTCGATCCATCGGTAAATTTACTTGAGGCTATATTTTTATTCACCACATGATATGTGTTTTGCTTGGAGCGTCTTGTATTATTTGAGTCTTTGCTTTTTAGTTTCCCACAATCATCCTTGCTGTACACACCTTTTTATAGGGACGTACATTAATTGTGAATTTATTAGAATACTCTATGTGCTTCACTTATATCTTTTGAGCTAGGCAGTTGCTCTAGTGCTTCACTTATATCTTTTCAGAGCACGGCAGTGGTTTTATTTTGTAGAAAATGATGAACTCTCATGCTTCACTTATATTATAGTGAGAGTCTTAAAAATAGTATGGCAATTTGCTTAGGTTATAAATTTGGTCCTAATATGATGGGTATCCAAGAGGGATATAATAAAAACTTTGATAAAGAGCATTGAATATATGAGAAGTTTGATTCCTTGCATTTGTTTTGAGATATAAAGATGATGATATTAGAGTCATGCTAGTTGGTAATTGTGGCTTAGTAGAAATACTTGTGTTAAGGTTTGTGATTCCCGAAGCATGCACGCATGGTCTATCGTTATGTGATGAAGTTGGAGCATGATTTATTTTTTATTGTCTTCCTTATGAGTGGTGGTCGGGGACGAGCGATGGTCTTTTCCTACCAATCTATCCCCCTAAGAGCATGCGTATTAGTACTTTGTTTTGATGGCTAATAAATTTTTGCAATAAGTATGTGAGTTCTTTATGACTAATGTTGAGTCCATGGATTATACGCACTCTCACCCTTCCACCATTGCAAGCCTCTCTAGTACCGCAAAACTTTCACCGGTGCATTAAACCCACCATAAACCCACCATATACCCTACCTATTATGGCATTTCCATAGCCATTCTAAGATATATTGCAATGCAACTTCCACTGTTCCATTTATTATGACACATACCATCATTGTCATATTGCTTTGCATGATCATGTAGTTGGCATAGTATTTGTGGCTTGGCGACCGTTCATATTTTTTATACATGTCATGCTAGATCATTGCACATCCCGGTACACCACCGGGGGCATTCATATAGAGTCATATTTTGTTCTAGAATCGAGTTGTAAGTAAATAAAAGTGTGATGATTATCATTATTAGAGCATTGTCCCATGTGAGGAAAGGATGATGGAGACTATGATTCCCCCACAAGTCGGGATGAGACTCTGGACTTAAATAAAAAAAGAAAAAAAGAGGCCAAAGAGCCCAAAAAGAAATAAAAGAAAAAAGAAAAAAAGAAAAAAAAAGAAAAAATGAGAGAAAAAGAGAGAAGGGACAATGTTACTATCCTTTACCACACTTGTGCTTCAAAGTCGCACCATGATCTTCATGATAGAGAGTCTCCTATTTTATCACTTTCATATACTAGTGGGAATTTTTCATTATAGAACTTGGCTTGTATATTCCAATGATGGGCTTCCTCAAATTGCCCTAGGTCTTCGTGAGCAAGCAAGTTGGATGCACACCCACTTAGTTTTCTTTTGAGCTTTCATACACTTATAGCTCTAGTGCATCCATTGCATGGTAATCCCCACTCACTCGCACCGATATCAATTGATGGGCATCTCCGTAGCCCATTAATTTGCCTAGTTGATGTGAGACTTTCTCCTTTTTTGTCTTCTCCTCACAACCTCCACCATATTCTATTCCACCTATAGTGCTATATCCATGGCTCACGCTCATGTATTGCGTGAAAGTTGAAAAAGCTTTAGAACATTAAAAGTATGAAATAATTGCTTGGCTTGTCATCGGGGTTATGCATGATAAATACTTTGTGTGATGAAGATAGAGCATGACAAGATTATATGATTTTGTAGGGATAACTTTCTTTAGCCATGATATTTTGAGAAGACATGATTGCTTTATTAGTATGCTTAAAGTATTATTGTTTTTATGTCAATATTAAACTTTTGTTTTGAATCTTATGGATCTAAACATTCATGCCACAATAAGAAAAAATACATTGATAAATATGTTAGGTAGAATTCCACATAAAAAAAATCTATTTTTGTCATTTACCTACTCGAGGACGAGCAAGAATTAAGCTTCGGGATGCTTGATACGTCTCCAACGTATCTATATATTTTTATTGTTCCATGCTATTATATTATCCATCTTGGATGTTTTATATGCATTAATATGCTATTTTATATCATGTTTTGGGACTAACCTATTAACCTAATGCCCAGTGCCAGTTGTTGTTTTTTCCTTGTCTTTGCCTTTACAGAAAATCAATACCAAACGGAGTCCAAACGGAATAAAACTTTATGATGATTTTTCTTGGACCAGAAGACACCTAGGAAGCTTGGGGAGCAGGCCAAAAGTCCCACGAGGAGGCCACAAGCCCTAGGGGCACGCCCCAGGGGGGGCGCTGTAACAGCCCCAAAATTGGGTTATCAATTTTTGTGCTGTTATTCCTTCCTGGCAATCATTTTTCAAAATTTTCTCCTGAGTTTACTGGATGACTCTGAAAATTCTTGTCATCTTCAACTTCTCTAAATCTTGCTCATGTCTTTGTTAGTGGGCAAGACCTCATTTGCACCATCTCAAACTCTCTCATAATTCAAATTCCAAAATTTTGAATTTGGATATGTCCTTTGTGATTACAAAGGAGCCATTACTTCTATTGATCTGTTGGTCTTCGAAATTCTCTCAGAGATCCTCCTACCCTTTCAAATCTTGGATATGCAAAAATGTTGCTAAGTCTTATGCAATATTTTCCATTTGGGATTTATTCCTTCTCTTGCCTTTTTGAGGAATAAAATCCAAAGGAATAGCTAGCCATCTCCAAAATTCATGCAAATTTATGGAGATGATATTTATGCCTAATACTAGCTCTGGCAAAAATATTGGCCATATTTAAATAAGAACAATTGCATTTTCCTATAATAAGCTAATATTCCCTTTCTGCAATTTTTCAAAGGAGCTACCATTTTTATAGCAAGGAAAATTCCCAAATAATTTGTGGAGCTTGTACTTGCTGTAGCTTCACCATTTCCATCCAAACCCATGCTTCAAGGGTCATAATTTGAGCACATGATCCAATGCAAGTTTCTGCCCTGTCTGAATTTTTTGCAAAGGAAGTGCTTGTACCCTTGATCCATTTGAGTTGAAGCTTTGCAGGGTGATTAACATTGATAAATCACCTCTGGATACCAAAAACCAGCTCAATCCCTTCATCCAATCTTCCCCTGCAATTTCCCCAAGTTTCCGGCCAGATTACCACGATGTGAAGGAAGTGCTAGCTAGGATAACCCAAATGAGTTGAAATTTTTCACACTCCTTCATATGCTCATATCTTCATCCTCCTCCAAGTTTCATCTCATTCCATTGATCTATGTGAGCCCAGGATCAATTCTTTGTTTCTGTCCAAATTTTTAGTTTGTGAAGCAAGTATATTTTATCTTGCTCCATTATGGATGAAAATTTTCCTAAGCCTTCTCCTATCCATATACACTATCTCCAAAATATTTTGGCTCATTTCATCTAGCCATTTTCCCTCAGGATTTTTTCCAAGATTCTGTCCAAAGAGGTGATGTATGAAGGAAGTACCATTTTGGCTTGGCCAAATGGCATGAAATTTTTATGGCACTCTCATATGTCCAAATAATCCTGCCATGTTCATTTTCAGCCCAAGTAATCACTCCTAGTGAGTGCTACTTCATCATTTTGTTCCTGGACCAGATTTGGCAGTTGCAAAGCAACTATGTTAAAAACTTGTCCAAACCAGCTCAAAACTTATCAGGAATGTAGTCCTTACTATCCTAAACCTCCCTGACATCAAGTTTCCCTCTTAACCTCACTAGGTTGATCACAAAAGTGCAGTCAAGTTTGCTACAGCAAACTTGTGAAGCCTGTTTCTCTCTGCTCTCTGTGCCTCTGCTTGTTTCATCACCGCAGTTTTGCTCAATCATGTAAGGACTACACTGTAGACATGGGCTGGCATTCTGGAGGTGGCCAGGACTCGTTTGGCCGTGGTGATCATGAGTGATGCTATCCAAAACGGTGGTCTAGCCACTGTTGGCGTCGGCAGGTCTGCTCCGGCCGGTTCTGGCTCGTCCGAGCATGTCCAACAATCTCCCCACGGCGTCCTCTTTCCCCTGGACCCCTCTCCCCCTCCGTTTTTTTCTTCGGCGTGCCGTCATCTTCCTCCTCGTGACCCTGGGCGCTGCTCGTCTCCGTGAACCTCTGCAGCTTGATCCGCTTCCCCCCCCCCTCGTCGTCGGAATGCCGTTGGTCCACCCGAATGGGAGCGCGAGGCCATGGGTTCCGTGGTGTGGGTACAGTGTGCTAACCTCTGCAGAGTGTGTGTTAAATCTATTGATAGCCACGTCCTCGGGCATGGGCACAGTTCGTAGTAGGTCACACTATCGGGTCTTGGTCGAAATGGAGGATAAACCAAATATAACTAAGCTGATAAATGAGATGATATAAAGAATGTGGTGACTTGGACTATGAGATAGTCGTGAGATGTCACGGATTTGTTTCGGATATGATCACGAGATGAGATCTCGGTGAGTCATGATTTTTCCTAGAGAGGCAGTGGTTAAGTAAGTGATCATGAGATGAGATCTCGGTGAGTCATGATTTTGCCTAGAGAGGCAGTGGCTAAGTAAGTAATTGATGAACATTATGTTTTCACGGAAGGTAACTAGTAGTTCATTTGCAGCATAATAGTTCATGCATGTATCCATGTCTCATAGATACATCTATGCCATGTCATGTTACGATTGAGATGCTATGCTATGCCATGTTAGAAATATGTTTTGATATGTCATGTTATTGCCATGTTAGTAGATGATCTAATGTTGTCCATGCTTAGCTTGATCCATGTCTCTTGTTAATATCATGCCATGCTTAGTTACTGTTATGAGGTAGATTTTTGCATGCGCTTGGTTCTTGCTTTGTCATCTGTTTGTTTGGATGCTATGTATTTGGTTGTCTTACGAGTACATTCAAAGTACTCACCTGGCCTTGCACGTGGCCAGATTGCAGGAGGAGATTCGTCGTGCTAGGCCGTAACCTTGCCAGTCCTGTGAGTTGTGGAGCCCAGCCAGAGTCGATGTGCTGCCAAACCAAGACTTCCGCCGCCATTTAGATAGCCCTAGAGCTATGCCAGAAGATTGTATTCATCAATGATGTAATCCTCCATACATGTATTTGAGGAATATTCTTGTACCTGGAATGCTGTATCATGTACCTGTCGTGCATCAGGTGTTATCCTGGGCTGACGTGCGAAGGCCCCCTGCTCCATGCGGATCGGGGTGCCACAGGAGATGGTATCAGAGCAGCCAGGCTGGCATAGGTTATCCTAGCGTTAGATCACCGCTATCATCAACCCGTAATGACCCTAAGGGATCTGACCCATCCCTGGCCACCGGCATGACCACTGTTGAGCAACAGGTGGTGCAGCCGGGATTGACACGTCCCTACCCCGCTGTCCCCGCCTAGTTCTCCGTGGATCGGATAGCAACCCTATCCTTTCTGGTCGGTCGCACAGCGTACCTTTCACCATTAAGGGAAAGGGGCCACGCCATGCGGGTGTGTCTCGCCTAGCTGCCTATAAAACCCCGTTCTGCTAGCCGCAGCACTCCCAATTCAGTAAGCCATGTCCCTGCAGAGAAGCCTAGCTAGTAACTCCAAAGCCATGACTAGCTCTTTCAAAGCACCCAAATTTTACACCCGAACCTTCGCAGTTAACCATGCTGGCTTTTCGCCCCTGCTTACCGATATACTCACCAAAGCCCTTGGCTGTAATGCTAGCCCTGATTACCTGGTGTTCCAATCGGAACCCGTTCCTCACCTTCACCGATACGATGCAAGAGTGCATATCTGCCCAGGTCCCGCGGAAGATGGTCAACCCTTGATTTTTCAAGGCAAACCCATGCCCACTACTGAGTTGGCCATTCAGGCCGCTGCTGTGGAGGCTATCCTACACATCCGATCCCAGTTTCCGCAAGTGGCGGAGAAGTGGGAGTTCAGCTTTTTCCCCGTTGCGGCAAAATTAGTAAGTAAGCATCCCATCACTATCCAGGAAGATGACCCAGCAATCGCTCGCCTGGTGCAATTTATCACTGCTCAGGGGATGATGATTGCTAAGATGATTGCCGAGTTTAGAGCCTTGGACCGCGATGATACTCGGGTTGTCACGGAAGGTTATCATGAGGCTCGTCAAGTTGCATCTCAAGCCACTCACCCCATGCCATCCAGCCCAGTGCTACCCTCTCAGCCTGTGCCGTGGATAAAGCCAGACATCATCAACCTCGACTCCTTCAACAAGGCTATTTATCGTCTTCACCATCAACATTTGTTTGGACCAGTTCCAGCCTCACCCCTAGCAGTTGAGCCCCAACCTATAGAAGTGTCCGACGATGAAGGTGAAGATTGGCTCAGTCTTCGTCTTCCAGGAGAGCCCCAGCAAGACCAGTCCTCTGGGTGACCTCAGTCACGCAGTCAGGTGATTCTGCGAGTAGATCGGTTTGTCTATTCATCCTTGATATGAGGATAGAACTATGTATCCCGGAGTGAGTTGTTTCTTTTAGCGCGTAGCACGTTCGTGCTTTGCTGTATGCTTGTACTGTTTGTAGCCCGTATGTTGTGTTTTATGTATGCTTTCTTGCTTTTTGGTTTTGTTTTTGTTTGTCTCTTTGTCAAGGAGAAATGTTTGACAGGGTTGGCAGTGTGTTTCTAACAAGATTTTAATCAGTAGAGCACATACACTAAACAACATTGACTCGTCCCGAGTCTATAATAAAATGCGCGCTGGTATAGGTATATGTATACCAGGAGTACATATACCCACTAGCATTAAAACACCTTAGTACGATTTGTCTGATGTGTTTTTCCTTCGCATATTCGTTGCATTTGTCTATTTGTTAGTTTAGATTATACTGCATCCTGCTGGCATACCCGGTTCACCCATGAGTACATTCGGGCAGTACTCGGGGGAATGCAAAGCCATCTACCATCTCTATCTGTCCATACCCCGTGTGCCGGATTTCCAGATCCAGAGCCTCGTAGAGGCATTTCCGTCTGGCAACTCCTCGTCCCTAATTCTTTTTCTGTAACCCTAATTGCATTTTCAGAGGAACACTATCAACTTTATTTCACTCGATCCAGTACTTCTCCCGCAATACAGATTTCAACTCCGATTCTACCTCGACACCTACTTTTTCGTGGAGCTATCCGCGAAATTTTCCCCCGTACCCCAGTGTGATTCCTGAGCTGGCGCAGCCACCTCACCTGCATCTGGACCCCACCACCACCCTCGTCTCTGCCTTGCGTGGTGCAGGCAAGTCGCCACCCCGCTCCACCGCAGCACGCGATTACTCTGCTGGCACAAAGCGATGGAGGATCAAGTGTGGCGGAGGATCAAGCGTGGTGGAGGACCACCCGGTGCACCACCATCTCCAGCATCTCGAGCTACCGCATCTGGTCGCACGTTGCCTCGAGCTCGATCACTCTTGATGAGTATCAGCAGGAGGATCGACGAGCCGATCAGCGTGCCAAGCAGCGCCGCGAGGAACAACCGGAGCGCCGCCAAGAACACCTCCTCACCGAAGGAGCTCGGCTCGATCTCGCCCAAACCGAAGAGATAGTAGAGCGGCATTTGTGTTTGTGTGTTGGAGGAGAGCCACGCTGCCGTCTTTTATAGCCCAACCCCAGTGTACGGTGAGCGAGGTCCAGGAGAACCGCTCGTCGCTTGATCACCGGCGTCCAGGAGGCGAATCCGTGAGCAGTGCCGACAAGGTGCTGGCTCGCGACGTGAGTGCTCTCTGCACCGGCACCGTGCACGCCGCGCACTACAGTACTAGGGTCCTCGTCACCCTAGGAGCTAGATACGCGCTGCGCCAAGCCGCGCGCAGAGCAGCAGCGAAGGAGAAGTAGCAAGCTGGAGGTAGAAGAAGGAGGCTGCCAGTGGGCCCTGGACCCACGTGTCAGCAGGTGAAACCACTGTTCATTGGGTGCATCCAACATTTTTCGGGAATTTGAACTCGAGTGCCCCTAACCGTGGAGGTAACCCTATTTTGCCCATATCTATCCCTGGGCGTACCAATTATTGGTACCCCAACTCGTCTGTATCTGACCAAAGGGTTAAAAATTAGAGGTTTTTCCCCGGAGTGGCTATCATTTCATCTTTGTTGTAACCCTAGGAATCTTGAGGACGAGATTCTTTTAAGGGGGGAAGGTTTGTAACAGCCCCAAAATTGGGTTATCAATATTTGTGCTGTTATTCCTTCCTAGCAATCATTTTTCAATTTTTTCTCCTGAGTTTGCTGGATGACTCTGATAATTCTTGTCATCTTCAACTTCTCTAATTCTTGCTCATGTCTTCGTTAGTGGGCAAGACCTCATTTGCACCATCTCAAACTCTCTCATAATTCAAATTCCAAAATTTTGAATTTGGATATGTCCTTTGTGATTACAAAGGAGCCATCACTTCTCTTGATCTATTGGTCTTCCAAATCCTCTCAGAGATCCTCCTACCCTTTCAGATCTTGGATATGCAAAAATATTGCTAAGTCTTATGCAATATTTTCCATTTGGGATTTATTCCTTCTCTTGCCTTTTTGAGGAATAAAATCCAAAGGCATAGCTAGCCATCTCCAAAATTCATGAAAATTTGTGGAGATGATATTTATGCCTAATCCTAGCTCTGGCAAAAATATTGGCCATATTTAAATAAGGACAATTGCCTTTTCCTATTTTAAGCCAATATTCCCTTTCTGCCATTTTTCAAAGGAGCTACCATTTTTATAGAAAGGAAAATTCCCAAATAATTTTTGGAGCATGTACTTGCTGTATATTCACCATTTCCATCCAAACCCATGCTTCAAGGGTCATAATTTGAGCACATGATCCAATGCAAGTTTCTGCCCTGTCTGGAATTTTTGCAAAGGAAGTGCTTGAACCCTTGATCCATTTGAGATGAAATTTTGCAGGGTGATTAACATTGATAAATAACCTCTGGATACCAAAAACCAGCTCAATCCCTTCGTCCAATCTTCCCCTGCAATTTTCCCAAGTTTCCGGCCAGATTACCACGATGTGAAGGAAGTGCTAGTTAGGTTAACCCAAATGAGTTGAAATTTTGCACAATCCTTCATGTGCTCATATCATCACCCTCCTCCAAGTTTCATCTCATTCCATTGATCTATTTGAGCCCAGGATCAATTCTTTGTTTCTGTCCAAATTTTCAGTTTGTGAAGCAAGTATATTTTATCTTGCTCCATTATGGCTGAAAATTTTCCTAAGCCTTCTCCTATCCATATAACCTATCTCCACAAGATTTTGGCTCATTTCATCTAGCAATTTTTCCTCAGGATTTTTCCAAATATTCTGTCCAGAGAGGTGCTGTATGAAGGAAGTACCATTTTGGCTTGGCCAAATGGCATGAAATTTTTATGGCACTCTCATATGTCCAAATAATCCTGCCATGTTCATTTTCAGCCCAAGTAATCACTCCTAGTGAGTGCTACTTCATCATTTTGTTCCTGGACCAGATTTGGCAGTTGCAAAGCAACTATGTTAAAAACTTGTCCAAACCAGCTCAAAACTTAGCAGGACTGTAGTCCTTACTATCCTTAACCTCCCTGACATCAAGTTTCCCTCTTAACCTCACTTGGTTGATCACAAAAGTGCGGTCAAGTTTGCTACAGCAAACTTGTGAAGCCTGTTTCTCTCTGCTCTCTGTGCCTCTGCTCGTTTCATCACCGCAGTTTTGCTCAATCTTGTAAGGACTACACTGTAGACATGGGCTGGCATTCTGGAGGTGGCCAGGACGCGTTTGGCCGTGGTGATCACGAGTGATGCCAGCCAAAACAGTGGTCTAGCCACTGTTGGCGTCGGCAGGTCTGCTCCGGCCGGTTCTGGCTCGTCCGAGCATGTCCAACAGTCTCCCCACGGCGTCCTCTTTCCCCTAGATCCCTCTCCCCCTCCGTTTTCTTCTCCGACATGCTGTCCCCGATGCCGCACAGTACGCGCCCGTGTGCGCCATCGTCTTCCTCCACTGTTTTCATCCTCCTCGTGACCATGGGCGCTACTCGTCTCCGTGAACCTCTGCAGCTCGTCCACTTCCCCCTCGTCGTGATCTCGCCCCTCCCCGTGACCGCTGTGTGTGGCAGAGCCTCGGCCGGACTCTCCCGGCGGCAACTGGCCCAGCTGCACCTCGCCCCGGCTATATATAGAGCCCGCGACCCCCTCGAGCTCACCAGGAGCCCTCCTCCTCTCTCCACGCCTCCCCAACCCCTCCTCTCATCCCCGGAGTGCTTTCCCCGACCTCCCCATCGCCATGGCCACCGCCTCGGGTCCCTCTCGATTCCAGTCATCCCGAGCACTCCCCTCTGTTCCACCACCACCACTGCATCACTCGGAGTCCAACGGACCTCCCAGTGGCCTCGACCCCTCCTCTCCACCACCGTAGCTCCACCTCCTCCGGTGGTCGAAGCCCCTCTCCGCCGCGGGCACTACTGCTTCCTCTACAGAGCTCCTCGTAGGAAGATCTCACCACCCCTCGATGCACCTCGCTCCCCTGAGAAGATCGGTAGGCCGCACGCCTCCAGCGGTGGCCGGACGCGCCGGCAATCGCCGTCAGGGCGGATGCCTCCCTCGGCCAGGCGCGCACCGCGCGGGAGGTTGAAGACTGTCAGTGCCAGGCGGGCCCCTCCCCACGCGACCCCACCTGTCGGTGACCGAAGAGGTGCCCAGTCAGCGTAAGTGGAGACGCCTCGGCCTCTTTGCGCTTTTTGTTAACTGAAAACGTATTCTGAGAAATACGCTTTCTCTTTTCCAGCCCAGCCAGCCGAAATGGTTAGATTGTGAATGTTCACTGCTTTAGTTGCTTTTCTGCCTAAAAAGTGAACGGCCACAACTGTGCCCTCGTAACTCCGATTGAGGTGATTCCAGTGCTCACGTTCTTTGTTGGTCGAGCCCTTTCCAATGGTACCATTTTCTTGATGTTTGCACATTCTAAAATACCCATTTTGCCCATGCCCTATATCCAGCCCCGCTGAGAGAGAACCCTTCTCCGGCAAATTCTTCTGTGAGGTGCTCGCACTTCTTCCCGGAGTATTCCTCGCCCCCCAGGCAAGCCAACATCTTATCATGAGCCCTGAACTTGCATGTTGACTTTGCTTGCACCCGGCGTGTGTGTAGTTGCAGTAGTTTCTTATCAGTTCCATCTGCAGTTATTCCGTTATGCTATATGTTTGTCGTGCTTGCCATGCATGCTTGTGCTTCATGATATCTTTTGCCATGCTAGCTAGGATGTTGTTATTGATAATGCCATGTCACTGCTCTATTTTAGTTTCATGCCATTGATATAAATGCTATGATGATTTTGGTACACCGTTGATATGCTAGTACCTTGTATTGTCATGTTCCACATGCTATAATCGTTCACTTGAGAAGCTTGGTATTTTGTTCATGCATGTGTATGTTTCATGCTCATTGTTGCATCCATGTTAATCATGATTACATGTTGATGATGATGGAGAAGATAATAACATGACTTAATAATAACAAACCTCCTCCGTCATCGATGGGATCAAGTCATAGTGCCACCAAATCGAGCTTCTTCAGTGCAGCCACATTTGCCTTTATGGGAAGGCCTTAATGC
Source organism: Thinopyrum elongatum (assembly GCA_011799875.1). Lineage (NCBI taxonomy): Eukaryota > Viridiplantae > Streptophyta > Magnoliopsida > Poales > Poaceae > Thinopyrum > Thinopyrum elongatum. The sequence goes on along the minus strand of CM022300.1, from coordinate 59,793,575 downwards.
AATCTATTGTCATGCCTCTCGCCGGTGCCTCCAAAGAGGGAAGGTTATGGGCGATCAGGTAGGCGGACATAAGCCTTGTGTGCCCATGTTTGGTTTTGAGCTCATGTCCCCATTTGGGAACGTTTATGTTTTGCCACGACGGTGGCCGTTGGATGTCACGGGTTGACATCAGGGCCACCCAGGACTTAGCCCAAAGGGGAGTTAGTCGGAGTGGCTAGGAGAGTGTGATGGCAATAGATCGGTTTTGTCGGAATGCCATTGGTCCACCCGAATGGGAGCGCGAGGCCATGGGTTCCGTGGTGTGGGTACAGTGTGCTAACCTCTACAGAGTGTGTGTTAAATCTATCGATAGCCGCGTCCTCGGTCATGGGCACAGTTCATAGTAGGTCACACTATCGGGTCTTGGTCGAAATGGAGGATAAACCTAATATAACTAAGCTGATAAATGAGATGATATAAAGAATGTGGTGACTTGGACTATGAGATAGTCATGAGATGTCACGGATTTGTTTCGGATATGATCACGAGATGAGATCTCGGTGAGTCATGATTTTGCCTAGAGAGGCAGTGGTTAAGTAAGTGATCACGAGATGAGATCTCGGTGAGTCATGATTTTCCTAGAGAGGCAGAGGCTAAGTAAGTAATTGATGAACAGTATGTCTTCACGGAAGGTAACTGGTAGTTCATTTGCAGCATAGTAGTTCATGCATGTATCCATGTCTCGTAGATACATCTATGCCATGTCATGTTACGATTGAGATGCTATGCTATGCTATTGCCATGTTAGAAATATGTTTTGATATGTCATGTTATTGCCATGTCAGTAGATGATCTAATGTTGTCCATGCTTAGCTTGATCCATGTCTCTTGTTAATATCATGCCATGCTTAGTTACTGTTATGAGGTAGATTTTTGCATATGCTTGGTTCTTGCTTTGTCATCTGTTTGTTTGGATGTTATGTATTTGGTTGTCTTGCGAGTACATTCAAAGTACTCACCTGGCCTTGCACGTGGCCAGATTGCAGGAGGAGATTCGTCGCGCTAGGCCGTAACCTTGCCAGTCCTGTGAGTTGTGGAGCCCAGCCAGAGTCGATGTGCTGCCAAACCAAGACTTCCGCCGCCATTTAGATAGCCTTCGAGCTATGCTAGATGATTGTATTCATCAATGATGTAATCCTCCATACATGTATTTGATGAATATTCTTGTACCCGGAATGTTGTATCATGTACCTGTCGTGCGTCAGGTGTTATCCTGGGCTGACGTGCGAAGGCCCCCTGCTCCATGTGGATCGGGGTGCCACAGGCGCCCCCTAGGCTTGTGGGCCCCTCGTGATTCTCCTAACCCTAATCCTAGCTCCATAAATACTCAAATATTACGCGTATACCAGAGGGCACACCAAAAATACTTTTCCGCCACCGCAAGCTTCTGTTCCCGTGAGATCCCATCTTGGGGCCTTTTTTGGCACTCTGCTGGAGGGGGATTCGATCACGGAGGGCCTCTACACCAACCTTGCTGCCCTTCTGATGATGTGTGAGTAGTTTACCATAGACCTATGGGTCCATAGCTAGTAGCTAGATGGCTTCTTCTCTCTCTTTGATCTTCAATACAATGTTCTCCTCGATGTTCTTGGACTTCTATTCGATGTAATCTTCTTTTGCGGTGCGTTTGTTGAGATCCGATGAATTGTGGATTTATGATCAGATTATCTATGAATATTATTTGAGTCTTCTCTGAACTCTTTTATGCATCATTAAGATAGCTTTGTATTTCTCTCTGATCTATCGATTTGGTTTGGCCAACTAGATTGGTTTTTCTTGCAATGGGAGAGGTGCTTTGTGATGGGTTCAATCTTGCGGTGTCCTCACCTAGTGACAGTAGGGGTAGCAAGGCACGTATTTGTATTGTTGCCATTAAGGATAAAAATATGGGGTTTTTACCATATTGATTGGATCTATCCCTCTACATCATGTCATCTTTCTTAAGGCGTTACTCCATTCTTGTTAACTTAATTCACTAGATGCATGCTGGATAGCGGTCGATGTGTGGAGTAATAGTAGTAGATGCAGGCAGGAGTCGGTCTAGTTGTCACGAACGTCATACCTATATTCATGATCATTGCCTTAGATATCATCATAACTTTGTGCTTTTCTATATATTGCTCAACATTAATTTGTTTACCCACCGTATGTTTTCTTCAAGAGAGAAGCATCTAGTGAAACCTATGGCCCCCGGGTCTATTTTCCATCATATATTTTTCAGATCTATAAAACCAAAAACCCAAAAATACCTCGCTGCAATTTATTTATATTTACTTTATTTTGCATTTTAATTATCTTTTATATCTATCTCTATTAGATATCACTCTTGCAAGTGACCGCGAAGGGATTGAAAACCCCTTTTTCGCGTTGTGTGCATGTGTTTGTTAGTTTGTGCAGGTGCATCTATTGGGGACTTGCTTGTACCTCCTACTGGATTAATACCTTGGTTCTTAAGTGAGGGAAATACTTATCTCTACTTTGCTGCATCACCCTTTCCTCTTCAAGGGAGAAATCAACGCAAGCTCAAGAAGTAGCAGTTGCGCCCTAAGGCTTGGAGGGGCTGCTCCCCACGCCCCTCCACCTATATATAGAGGGGAGGGGGCGCCCCAAGAGGACACACCAAGCCCTTGGCGCCCCTCTCTCCCCCGTTACTCCGTAGTTCCTCCGTCCTCGTTCTAGTAGCGCTTGGCGAAGCCCTACTGAACTAGCTCCACCACCACCATCACCACTACCCCGTCGTGCTGGTTGTGATCCCATCTACTTCTCCACCTTCTCTTGCTGGATGAGGGAGGAGGAGACGTCATCGAGCCGCATGTGTGCTAAACTCAGAGGTGTCGTCCATTCGGCACTAGATCGGTTGGATCATGATCGGATCGCGAAGAGTACAACTACATCAACAGCGTTATATACGCTTCCGATTTTGGTCTACGAGGGTACGCAGACACACTCTCCCCTCTCGTTGCTATGCTTCTCCTAGATAGATCTTGGGTGTTCGTAGGAATTTTTTTGATTTTCACGCTTCGTTCCCCATCATCAAGTTGATCAACATGCAAAGCATAGAAGATGTACCGAAAGGGATCAAGTGATCCCATGGTATGGTAAGTATTGTCCATTACGCTTTGTGTACTAACCCATGGTTTACGTGAGAGTTCTATGTGGGGTTAGGTATGTTTCCATGGGCTTGTGTCAAGAGGAAGATCTCATACAACCCATGGAGGATGACATCAAGTGTTGATTGTCATCAAGATTGTGGTGTGCAAGTTCAAGTGGAGCATCACGAAGAGATCATGCTTGAAGCTTGCCATCCATTGTGGTGACAATGGACTTGTGAAGATGTGCCTAAGAGTGGCTCACCCATAGTGGAGTATGGGGGAGCAATCAAGTAGTCTTCATCGAGCAAACGCAATCAAGAAAGGTGGTCCAACTTGAGGAAGTCAAGATCGTCATCATCTAGCTCAAGTGGACTTTGTGCAAGGCAAAGGTTTGCCCTTGATAGGTTTTCTATTTTACCGATATCATGGTGGTAGTTGGGAGACCGGGTTATAGGATCGATTGCCGTACTATCAAGGGGGGCTCTCAAGTAAGTAGCTTGATCGTATTGTTCGTAGAGAGCTCAAACCATTGCATCCTTGCATCATCTTTCTCGGTTCTTGTTAGGTGTTTCTCTTTGTGAGTTTTAGAGCTTATGGTCATCTTCATGACAAGCTCGAGTTCATTGAAAACCGAGTTCTCTTTTGCATCTTCTATGATGTTTTCGATGTTGGAGTTTATGCTAGTTCTTCTCTGATGGAGGTTTCACATCTCTATATCATAGGCATACTCCCCTGCCACTTCTTACTATAACCGCTTGTGCATGACCTGCGCACATAACGGTTGGATTTGGGGGTGCCTATAAAAGGGGGTCTTCTTCCCCAATGGTTCATACCTCTTAGAGCTCGTGTTCTTCCCCCATTGTTGACCTTCTTCGAGCTTGCTATCTCTCAATCCCTCCAATGATTCTTGCTAGTTCTTGAGGGAAAAGAGAGAGGAGATCTAGATCCACATTTCCACCAATCACTTTCTCCTCTATGTGAGGGGAACCCCTTGGATCTAGATCTTGGAGTTCTTCGTGTTCTCTTCTTCGTTCTTCCTCTCATTTTCCTGCATAGCATTAGTTGCTATGGTGGGATTTGGGAGAACTTGGGCACTCCGTGTGCCCTTGCCATTGCATTTGGTGCATCGGTTTGAGTACTCCACGGTGATACATGGAAGTGAAGTTTGAGAGCTTCTTACTCTTGGGTGCTTGGTACCATAGAGCTTGTTCCTCTTGGGTGCTTGGGCACCCTAGACGGTTGTTGGTGTCTCGGAGCTCAATCATTGTGGTGTAAAGCTCTGGGCAAGCATTGGGGTCTCCAATTAGGTTCTGGAGATCGCCCCGAGCAATTTGTACGGGTTCCGGTGATCACCCCCAAGGGTTGCCATTTGTACGGATTCGGTGACCGCCCTCAAGGGTCCCTTAGTGGAATCACGGCATCTTGCATTGTGCAAGGGCGTGAGGAGATTACGGTGGCCCTAGTGGATTTTTGGGGAGCATTGTGCCTCCACACTGCTCCAAATGGAGATTAGCATCCGCAAGGGTGTGAACTTCAGGATACATCATCGTCTCCGTGTGCCTCGGTTATCTCTTACCCGAGCCCTTTACTTATGCACTTTACTTTGTGATAGCCATAGTGTTTCATGTTATATATCTTGCTATCATTTAGTTGTTTATCTTGCTTAGCATAAGTTGTTGGTGCACATAGGTGAGCCTAGTTGTTTTAGGTTTTGTGCTTGACAAATTAAACGCTAGTTTTATTCCGCATTTGTTCAAGCCTAAACCGTAATTATTTTAAAGCGCCTATTCACCCCCCTCTAGGCGACATCCACGATCTTTCACCTGTATTGGTCTGCGGCACGGTCTGGACGTACTTTCTCCCGCAAACCAGAGACAAACGTGGGGGTGGGGAGGGGCTTTGCTGGCTGATGCGGCTTGAAACTGCGTCGGCATTTTCCTAAAGAGGAAGGGATGATACAGTACAACTACGGTAGGTATTTCCCTCAGTTATGAAACCAAGGTATCAATCCAGTAGGAGAACCAAGCAACACTATGTAAACGGTACCTGCACACAAAGAACAAATCCTCGCAACCCAACGCGTAAGAGGGGTTGTCAATCCCTCCTTGGTAGAAAGATAGATTGTTTTGTATGTGTTTGGATAAATAGATCTGAATAAAACGCGAAATAAAAGATGCAAATAAAAAGTGCAACAAAGTATTTTTGGGTTTTTAGATTAATAGATTTGAAAACAAATGCGATGAAGAATAGATCGAAAAGCAATATGATAAAAGATAGACCCGGGGGCCGTAGATTTCACTAGTGGCTTCTCTCGAGAAAATACCACACGGTGGGTAAACAAATTACCGTTGGGAAATTGATAGAAGATTGAATAATTATGACGATATACAAGGCAATGATCAATATATAGGCATCACGTCCAAGATTAGTAGACCGACTCCTGCCTGCATCTACTACTATTACTCCACACATCGACCGCTATCCAGCATGCATCTAGTGTATTAAGTTCATGGAGAAACGGAGTAATGCAATAAGAATGATGACATGATTTAGACAAGATCTATTCATGTAGGAATATTCCCCATCTTGTTATCCTTAATATCAACGATACATGCGTGCCTCGCTGCCCCGTCTGTCACTGGGAGAGGACACCGCAAGATCGAACCCATCACAAAGCACCTCTTCCCATGGCAAGAAAAATCGATCTAGTTGTCCTAACTAAACCAAAGATTCAAAGAAGAAATACGAGGCTATAAATAATCATGCATATAAGAGATCAAAGAAAACTCAAATAATATTCATGGATATAGATCTGATCATAAACTCAAAGTTCATCGAATCCCAACAAACACACTGCAAAAATAGTTACATCAAATAGATCTCCAAGAGACCATTGTATTGAGAAGCAAAAAGAGAGAGGAAGCCATCAAGCTACTGCCTATGGACCCTTAGGTCTATGGTGGACTACTCACGCTTCATCGGAGAGGTACCAATGAGGATGATGAACCCCTCCGTGATGGTGTAGATTGGATCTTGTGGTTCTGGAACTTGCGGCAGCTGGAATTGTATTTCTCGACTCCCCTAGGGTTTCTAGAATATTTGGGAATTTATAGAGCTGAGAGGCGGTGCAACGGAGCTACATGGGCCCCATAACCCATCAGGGCGCGTTTGGGCCTCCTGGCGCGCCCTGGTGGGTTGTGGTCCCCACGGGCCTTCCCTCGTCCACTTCCTTGGCTCCCAAGGTGTCTTCTGGTCCAAAAAAGAATCTAAAAAAAGTTTTGTTTCATTTGGACTCCGTTTGGTACTGATATTCTGCGAAGTAAAAAACAAGCAAAAAACAGCAACTGGCATTGGGCACTATGTCAATAGGTTAGTCCCAAAAAAGGATATAAAGTTGCTATAAAATGATTGTAAAACATCCAAGAATGATAATATAACAACATGGAACAATCAAAAATTATAGATACGTTGGAGACGTATCAGCATCCCCAAGCTTAATTCCCGCTCGTCCTCGAGTAGGTAAATGATAAAAACAGAATTTTTGATGTGGAATGCTGCCTAACATGTTTATCACATATTCTTTTGTTTTGTAGCATGGACATTTGGACTTTTAGATGGTTCAAAGCAATAGTCTATATTTGACATGATAACTTCAATACTCAAGCATATGAACAAGCAACTATGTCTTTCAAAATATCAACACTAAAGAAAGATATCCCTAGCCCATCATGCTCAATCATTGATCCATTCATGAAACACACTCGAATATTAGCTACATCCAATGCACAAGTATGATCATAGTGCTCTCTAGTTGGTGCTCTATAAGAGAAGATGGAGACTCAAATAAAAATAAAAATTTCATAAAGTAAATAGATAGGCCCTTCGCAGAGGGAAGTAGGGATTTGTAGAGGTGCCAGAGCTCAAAGCTTAAATTGAGAGATAATTTTTTTTGAGAGGCATGCTTCTCCTGTCAACGAAAACAACCGATTAATTCCCAACTCTTTCCATGCTAGATATATCATAGGCGGTTCCCAAATAGAAAATAAAGTTTATTCCTTTTTCCACCATACTTTCACATTCCACGGCTAGCCGTATCCACGGGTACCGTCCATACCAACACTTTCCAAGGAATTTATTATTTCACAACATAAAGTAAATTTCTTTTTCATTTCGGGACTGGGCATCCCTATTACCGCCATACTTTCATGCAATGACAAGTGAATAAACACCCATCTTGAGAATAACACATCTAGCATGGAAAATATTGGCCACCCCTTGCCGCTTCATGAGCGGTATGCGCACACAAAAAGGAAATTCATTTTGAAAAATTAGAGTTGGCACATACAAATTTGCTTAGAACAGCACGAAAATACCGCATATAGGTAGGTATGGTGGACTCATATGGCAAAACTGGGTTTAAAGATTTTGGATGCACAAGTAGTATTTCTACTTAGTACAAGTGGAGGCTAGCAAAAAGATTGAGAAGCAACCAACCAAGAAACAAAAATTCACATAAGTGAGCATTGAGCATAACTAACACCAAATAATGCACCATAAGTAGGATGTAATTTCATTGCATAACTATTGACTTTCGTGCTTGCATAGGGAATCACAAACCTTAACACCAATATTCTTACTAAAGCATAATTACTCACCAACATGACTCATATATTACTATCATCATATCTCAAAACTATTACAAAGAATCAAGTTTATTTTGGCCAATGATCTTCATGAAAGTTTTTATTATATCCCTCTTGAATATCTATCACTTTGGGACTAATTTCATATGTTGCAATTGCTTTTGACAAGCTCCAATAAATCTAAGTGAAGAACATGAGCATAAAAAATTTTATCTCCCAAAATAATATAAGTGAAGTATGAGAGAATTTCTTCAAAAATTTACTAACTCTCAAATTAATCTAAGTGAAGCATGAGAGTATTTATTCAAAAATATTAAAGCACACCATGCTCAAAAAGATATAAGTGAAGCACTAGAGCAATTCCATAGCTCAAAAAATTTAAGTGAAGCATAAAGAGCAATTCTAACAAATCATAGCATAATGTTGGCTCTATCAAATAGGTGTGTCCAGCAAGTATACTTGTGACAAACTAAAAAGCAAAACAAGCAAAGACTCATATAATACAAGACGCTCCGACCAAAACTCATGATATGTGACGAATAAAAATATAGCTCCAAGTAAAATACCGATGGTCGTTAGAAGAAAGAGGGGATGCCTTCCGGGGCATCCCCAAGCTTAGTTGCTTGGTTCTCCTTGAATATTAACTTGGGGTGCCATGGGGCATCCCAAAGCTTAGGCTTTTGCCACTCCTTATTCCTTCATCCATCGTGATCTCACCCAAAACTTGAAAACTTCAATCACACAAAACTTAACAAAACCTTCGTGAGATCAGTTAGTATAAGAAAACCAATATTTACTTTAAGTACTGTTGCAAACCCATTCAAATTTTGTTATTTCATTATATCTACTGTATTCTAACTTTTCCATGGCTTATACCCCCTGATACAATCCATAGATTCATCAAAATAAGCACACAATGCAAAGAAAACAGAATCTGTCAAAAACAGAATAGTCTGTAAAGATGTGAATTGTTCTCATACTTGTGTAACTCAAAAAGTTCTAAAAAATTAGGACAATAGAGGAAATTTGTATATAAATCTTGTGTAAACAATTCAAATTTTTTCATCGCTTCTGTGAATTTAAGCAATTCTGTTACTGGACGCAAAAGTTTCTGTTTTTCAATAGGATCAAATCAACTATCACCAAAGCTATCCCAAAGGCTTTACTTGGCACAAATACTAATTAAAACATAAAAAACACAATCATAACAGAGGCATAATTGTGAAAACACTCAAGAACAGAAAGAAAAAGGTAAAAATAAATTTTATTCATTGGGTTGCCTCCCAACAAGCGCTATCGTTTTATGCCCCTAGCTAGGCATAATGCATAGATTCAAGTATTGTCATCTTTAGTTTTTGATCCATAGGATACCCTCGTGATTGATTCATATGATGACTTAATTCTTGTTCTAGGGAAGTGTTCCATACCCTTTCTTAGTGGAAATTGAAATTTAATATTACCTTCTTTCATATCAATCACGGCACCAATAATTAGACAAGACGGATTGCAATCAATATCAAGAACAATAAAGTCTATGGGCACATAATTCCTATTTGCAAGAATAAGAACATCGTTAATTCTTCCTAAAGGCTTTTTAATATTAGAATCCACCAAGTGCAAATTTAGAGAACATTCTTCAATATCGGTAAGACCAAGCACATCACATAAAGATTTCGGAATTGTGGAAACACTAGCACCCAAATCACATAAAGCAAAGCACTCATAATTTTTAATCTTGACTTTGATGGTAGGTTCCCATTCATCATGTAATTTTCTAGGAATTGAAATCTCTAGTTCCAACTTTTCTTCTAAAGCTTTCATCATGGCATCTACGATATGTTTAGTAAAAGCTTTATTTTGTTCACAAGCATGGGGTGAATTTATCATGGATTGCAACAAAGCAATGCATTCAATCAAAGATAAATTATCATAATTAAAGTCTTTGTAATCCAAAAGAGTGGGCACATCACTAGTTAAAGTTTTGACCTCTCCGAACCCACTTTTATCAATTTTTCATCAAGAATTTCACCCTCCAAATTATCGGGATGCCCTCTAACTAAAGCTGACGCTTCTTCAGTCCTTTTATCATCAATTTTAATTTTACTAAACAAGGAATCCGTAGAAGAAACACCAATTACTTTAAGATCATCATCATTTTTATGAAAGCAATCACTAGAAAACGCTCTTTCGAAAAATTCTCTTTTAGCTCTAAGCATAGCGGTTCTTTTCTTACTTTCATCCATAGAAACATATAAAGCTTTAATTGATTCATTGATATCAACCTTGGGTGGAAAAATAAAATTTTAATCTTGAGATTTTCTACATCATGAGAAATTATATCAATGCTTCTAGAAATATCATGAATCTTATTCAACTTTTCTTCTATCGTAGTATTGAAAAAAATTGAGCATTGGTAAATTCTTTAATATTACTCTCAAGATCAAAGGGGTTCCTATTATTATTGTAAGAAGAATTACCATAGGAATTACCATAGTTATTAGAGGAATTTCCAGGAAAAGGCCTAGGATTAAAATTACCTCTATAAGCATTGTTGTTGAAATTGTTTCGTGAGACAAAATTCACATCTACGGGATCACTATTTTGCTCAATAAAAGTAGACAAAGGAACATCATTAAGATCAATAGGAGCACTTTTACTAGCAACCAATTTCATAAGAGCATCAACTTTTTCACTCAAAGTATTAATTTCTTCAACCGAATTAACTTTTTTACTAGTAGGCGCTCTTTCGGTATGCCATTGTGAATAATTTGCCATGATATTATCTAGCAATTTAGTAGCTTCACCTAAAGTAATTTCCATAAAAGTACCACCCGCGGAGGAATCTAAAAGATTTCTAGAAACAACATTCAATCCTGCATAAAAAATTTGTATGATCATCCAAAGATTTAAACCATGAGTAGGATAATTTCTTAGCATCAATTTCATTCTTTCCCAAGATTGTGCAACATGTTCATGCTCAAGCTGCTTAAAATTCATGATTTGAGTTCTAAGGGAAATAATTTTCGCGGGCGGAAAATACTTGGTAATAAAAGCATCTTTGCACTTATCCCAAGAATCGGTACTATTGCGAGGCAAAGAAGAGAACCAAATTTTTGCACGATCCCGCAAAGAGAAATGAAATAATTTCAACATCACAATATCATTGTCCACATCTTTTTTATTTTGCATATCACACAATTCTACAAATGTTTTTAGATGAGACGCGGCATCCTCATTAGGAGTACCGGAAAATTAATCTTTCATAACAAGATTCAACAAAGCGACATTAATATCACAACATTCTGCATTAGTGGCGGGAGGAGCAATCGGAGTACTAATAAAATCATTGTTATTGGTATTGGAAAAATCACACAACTTGGTGTTTTCTTGAGTCATCATGACTACACAAACAAGATTGCAAACAAAAAGATAGATCTGACAAGAAAAAGGCGAACGAAAAAGAGAAGGCAAATAAAACGGCAAATTTTGTGAAGTGGGGGAGATGAAAATGAGAGGCAAATGGCAAATAATGTAAATTGCAAGGAGATGAGATTCGTGATTAGGAACCTGATAGATGTTGATGATGTCTCCCCGGCAACGGCGCCAGAAATTCCTTTTGATGTGGCTTGAAACTGCGTCGGTATTTCCCCAAAGAGGAAGGGATGATGTAGTACAACTACGGTAGGTATTTCCCTCAATTATGAAACCAAGGTATCAATCCAGTAGGAGAACCAAGCAACACTATGTAAACGGTACCTGCACACAAAGAACAAATCCTCGCAACCCAACGCGTAAGAGGGGTTGTCAATCCCTCCTCAGTAAAAAGATAGATTGTTTTGTATGTGGTTGGATAAATAGATCTGAATAAAATGTGAAATAAAAGATGCAAATAAAAAGTGCAGCAAAGTATTTTTGGGTTTTTAGATTAATATATCTGAAAACAAATGCGATGAAAAATAGATCGAAAAGCAATATGATAAAAGATAGACCCCAGGGCCGTAGATTTCACTAGTGGCTTCTCTCGAGAAAATAGCACACGGTGGGTAAACAAATTATTGTTGGGCAATTGATAGAAGATCGGATAATTATGACGATATCCAAGGCAATGATCAATATATAGGCATCACGTCCAAGATTAGTAGACCGACTCCTGCCTGCATCTACTACTATTACTCCACACATCGACCGCTATCCAGCATGCATCTAGTGTATTAAGTTCATGGAGAAACGAAGTAATGCAATAAAAACGATGACATGATGTAGACAAGATCTATTCAAGTAGGAATACACCCCATCTTGTTATCCTTAATAGCAACAATACATGCATGCCTCGATGCCCCTTCTAGCACTGGGAGAGGACACCGCAAGATCGAACCCATCACAAAGCACCTCTTCCCATGGCAAGAAAAATCGATCTAGTTGCCCTAACTAAACCAAAGATTCGAAGAAGAAATATGAGGCTATAAATAATCATGCATATAAGAGATCAAAGAAAACTCAAATAATATTCATGGATATAGATCTGATCACTACAAAAAAAGACACATCCGTGACATTATGGGTCAAACAAAAAAAATTGTCATGCTTATGACACTTCTATGATGATAATTATGACAAAAGCACGTATCATCATAGATGTGGTGGGCTCCTACTTCTATGACAAAAAATCATAGCAGAAAATGGGCTTTTCGTTCTGGGCGGGCCAGGGACGCAGCTGCATGACATTCTTTGGGTCGTCCACGATGGAAAAAATTGTGCTAGAAGCGAGGGCGAGGAAAATTTCGGGGAGTTCCCAGTTGCGGTGGGTGGTCGGGGCCGAGCGATGCACGGAGGTTTTGCGCATTTCTCTCGTAGACGTATGTGCGTGTGTGTGAGGCGTTGGGCTCTAATTGAACCCGAGCGAGGCGTTCGCTTACTGAACCCGAGCGATTGCACTAGCTACGTTACTGAACCCGAGCGATCGATCGCTTGGCTGTTAACTGAACCCGAGTGATTCCTTTGCTACTGCTGCTAACTGAAGCCGATCAAACCAGCTGCCTCTTGATGAACAGTGACCTTTGTTGGGGGTTGGATGAACAGGACCCCGTGGTAGTAGAGGCCGTTGCCGCTGGATGAACAGGACCCCGATCGAGAGGAGTCCGCCACACACCCGAGCCGGTTGGGGGTGGATGAACATGACCCCGTGGAGGGCTGGTTGAATAGTAGCCGGTGGAGGCTGAATGAACAGGACCCCATGGAGGGCTGGTTGAACAGTAGCCGGTGGAGGCTGGATTAACGGGACCCCATGGAGGGCTAGTTGAACAGTAGCTGGTGAAGGCTGGTTGAACAGTATCCCGTGGATGAACAGTAGCTGGTGGAGGCAGTAGGAAGGTCACGGTGGATGAACAGTAGCAGGTGGAGGCTGGAGGAAGTCAACGGTGGATGAACAGTATCCCGTGGAGGCTGGAGCGAGGCAGTAGATGGTGGATGAACAGTAGCCCGTGGAGTCCCATTTTGCGGTACGCCACACCCCTCCCGATGACCAGGACCCCGTTTCGACCGTAGGCGCTCCAACACAAGTTCGTTTCCTCTGTTTTGCGGTACGCCACACCCCTCCCGATTAACAGCACCCCGTTTTGACCGCAGGAGCTCGAACAGAAGTCTGTTTCCTCTGTTTTACGGTATGCCAGACCTCGTTTCGGCTGTTCCGTCCAAGCCGGTTGGCTCTCGATGAACAAGACGTATTCCGACCCAGTCGGTTGCCTCCCGATGAACACGGCGCCGTTTCCTCTATTCCGACCCACCCGGTTGGCTGCTGATGAATAGGACGCCGTCGTTGTACGTGTTAGAGACCCCGCCCGTATGTACATACGTAGCCGTATTTACTTTCTTGCAGCGTGGTTGTACGTACGTGTACATGATATATATAGACGGGACTGTCTGACATGCTACGTCCGTGCCTCTACTACGACACACGCGGCTCCTTACTCGGCCATGGTTCATCACTTCAGAGAGACCGATCGACCAGTATGTACGTACACGTTCGTGACCAGACAGACAACCCGACGTACGGTTCGACCGGGTGGGTCCCAGCTATCAGGGAGGATAAGGAGGCACTTCCTTGCATGTGAAGATATAGTAGGTGGGTCCCAGCTGTCAGGGGGAAGAATCATTTTTTTGCGCGGAATAAGAGGCACTTCCATGCGTGCGAAGATGTAGCTGGTGGGTCCAGCTGTCAGCCTCACCGCGTACAGTCCTCTTTCGATGGCTGTCGTTCGTTGACCACTTTGACCACGCTGCGCGGACAGCACCTAGGCGGTGGACGATGGTGAGGCAGGGAACGACGCGGAGCCTGGGAACACGCAGAGAGTAGTACAAGGATTGACTGGTTCAGCTGCGGTGTGAGGCTGTCGTCGCCGCAGAATAACAGGGGGTGTGGGTGAGTAGAGGGATAGCCTGGCCAGCGGTGGGAGTAGGAGGGGGCGGTGAGGCCTGCGCGGCAGCATAGCCGGCCACGAGAGGCAGGAGCACGCGGTGGTTTGGACGGCCGGAGCAAGAAAATCAGAGGTTGAAGAAGCAGGACGACCGTTGGATACTAACAATCCAACGGTCACTGGTGATAGAATTGTTTGTTGACTAAGTTGACAAAGCCTTGCGTACGTGTCAACTTAGTAGGGCCACAAGTTAGCCTCCACATCTGGTGGGACCTAGCTGTCATCAGGAGCAATCGTTATTTTTTGCCTAATAAGGAGGTACTTCCTTACGTGCGAAGATATAGCTGGTGGGTCCCAGCTGTCATGGGGAGGATTCATTTTTTTTGTGAAATAAGGAGGTACTTTCTTGCGTGCGGCCATGGACCATGTGGGTCCCAACTATCAGCCTCTCCACGTACATCCCTCTTCTGATGTTGTGGTTTGTTGACAATGTTGACCACGCCATGCCGAGAACACCAACGCGATGGACGGCGGTGAGACCCAGGAAGGGAATGACTCGGAGGAGGTGAAGCCACAATAGTGGAGGGATGTGGGTGAGTAGAGGGATGCCCTGGCCAGCGGTGGGAGTAGTAGGGGGCGGTGAGGCCTGCGCAGCAGCACAGCAGGCCACGGGAGGCGGGAGCAGGCGGTCCCGCCGGCGCTGGATTTGACGGCTGGAGCAATAAGATCAGAGATTGAAGGAGCATGACGGCCGTTGGATTGACATCCAACGGTCACTTCTGCTAGAATCGTCTGTGGACTTATATAATAAGTAAAAAAATCTTGCATACGTGTCAACTTAATAGGCCCATAAGTCAGCCCATTTCCTACTTTTTTAAAAATTTACAGCTCATTTGCAACTTCTTATGCAGTTTATTGCAGTCCGTTTTCTTTTTGTTGGCCAGGGCCAGGGTTAAAAATTTAAACGAAATTTCGCATATTTCGGTGGGGTCCAAACTATTTTTAATACCGAAATGTTGAGCCAGATTTAAAGTACTTTGAAGATATATTTAAATTAGGTTAAAGCCCAGTGAAATTGGAATTTGAAAATGTGAAAAATTCAGAAATTTGAAAGTTATTGCCAATTGTCATGTGTTTTTTATATTTACAGCCCATTTCATATTACTTTTAAGATTTGCAGCCGTCTTGAAAGAGTTGCAGCCCAGCAGGGCGGAGAAAAATAAGTAGGCCTGGGTTGGGTATGCCTGGATTGGGTATTCTTCAGAAGAAAAAAAACTGGGCTAGCCATTTTCACAAAGAAAAAATAGCTGGGCTGGTCATGTGGTGAACGTAACATAGAAGCCTGGGCTAGATGGGCCATAGCCCAGTTGAAACCCTGCTCCGTCTCAACAATAACAAAAAAAATACTGCTCGAGCAGCTACGTCCCAGGTGTCAGCCACTCTTGTGTTGTTCTCTTGTCTATTGACTATACGCTGACAATGTCGTGGGTCCCAGATGTCAGCAAACCACTAGGAGGAAGCATTTTCTTTTTCTATACGCTGACAATGGAGTATATAAAAAAATGAGGAACTTGCTTGCGTACGGCCATGGACATGGTGGGTCCCTACTGTCATCCTCTCCGCGTACAGTCCTCTCCCAATTCCTCTTGTTTGTTGACCATGTTGACAACGCGAGAGGGCGGCGCCGCGGTGAGCGCACCAAAGCGTGCGGAGGACGACAGCGAGGCCTTGGACGGGAACAAACAGGAGCCGGGGAAGATGCGGCGGTGAAGTCGCAGGCGAAGGGGAGTACAAGGGTTGACTGGTTTGGGTGCGGGGTGGGGCTGATGTCAGTGTTAATGATTTAGGAGACGGTGGGGCGGCGATGGATGCGCTGAGGCACAGCCAGCCGTGGGAGGCGGGAGCAGGTGGCCCTGCCGGTGCTGGTTTGGTTTTGGCGGGTGGAGGAAGACGAGACGGAAGAAACTCGACAGACTGTAAAAAGCAGCAGGAGTACTTAACAACCTTAACTGAAACCAGCAGGGGCACTTAACAACCATAGCTGAAAGCAGTATGAGTACTAATATAGGTTCAACCGTACAAAGCACGCCTCGAACAGTGCTACTTTGCCTACAGTGGGTGAGGCCACCAAGCCCCAGGACAAGGCCCAGGCGCCACCCCGCACATCCACAACCTTCTGAAAGCGGCTTCATCTCGCAATGTGGTCAATAAACAGGATATTCGCTTTAGAGCCATGGAAAAGCATGAGCATAACCTTCTGTCCTATTCTCCAAGATGGACGGGCCTTCATTATTTTTATTTGAGACCACCCATGAATAACTATCTTTTCACCTCCAAGGGAAATGGAGTAAGTCGACATAAACATCATGTTGTGACCAAGCGCAAGTCTGACCCAACCATGGTCAGGCATCTGTATAGGAACAATAAAACTGGTCAGTTTCTGTTTCAAGAAAATCACAGTTGTAAAATTGTGTATAAGCAAGAGTTTATGAACAACATATATAACAGAAAATAGCTCGTACCATACGTTTCTTGACATAGTTGGACCTGTTCAACGTGTGCACCAGTGGCACACATATCCCACGTGGTCTTCCACCATTGAAACGCCCCACAAGGACCTCAAGACGATCAATAAAGTGTAGGAACTGGTGGATGTCGTCCCAGTCAACTTCAGTGCCATCAGTAACAATCGAGTTCTTATCAAATAACAAACGAGTAGTGTCCTAAACTTTTTAATAACCTACACGTGCCACCAATTATAAGAAATATTAGTTAGAAGTAGCATCTCCATGAGAGAAGGGAATCACAAATTATTGCTACTTCTAAAGTCAAATTGTGATTAGTTAGACAGAATAGGTGGATTAAGAAGTAATCGAGGCAACATGCAAGAACCAGATACAAAACTAACATGGATGAACTACTGGAACGACGTCGGGGTGGAAGGTCACAGTGAAGATGAGACCAGGTTCTGCTATTTCCATCAACATTCGTGTGCCAACTTTCAGTCTGTAACACTTGAGAAAGTTTATCCAAGTTCAGCCATAAAAAAAGCAGCGATCTTCTTGGTTCATGAACCCAACTGGGAACTTATATCCATGGCGTGTCTTCAATGTGACCATTAAACTGGTGTATTCAGTTATGGCAAGGCCGACCATCTTGAGTACATGTGTTCAGGCAGAGCAAGGAATGCACTATAGGAAAAATAATATGAGAACACAATTTATTTGCTATCCAAATCTAGAAATAATTTCCTCTTTCATGTCAGTGTTGACCATGGTACTAGTACCATTTATCCAAATATAGCAATCCAAATTTCCAAATTAGTCGACAGCATGTTCAAAAACCCCAACCCTCCTGGATAGAAAAGAGGATTCTAGGAACATACTATGCACGTTTTAAAATCCTTTGTTAGGATGAGAAGGAACAAGTGTGGCGTCTCGCCGAGGGAGCAGAAACCTATAGGGTCCTCGCACTTTGGGCACTGCAAATGAAACACACTAGAATCAGTAGGAAGAAAAATGCATCAACGGCGGCGGCTGCCATCCTAGGATTACCGGCGACCAAGGGACTAGGATTTATCGGGGATGGATGAAGAATTCGTACCTGGTTCTCCATGAGAAAACCCTAAGCAATCGCTGAGAGGAGGTTCTCTCTGAACAAGCAGATGAGGGAGAAGGGTATTCAGGCCCAGTGAAATATTGTTGCTTCGTCCGTCCAGCTTACTGCTACTGCTGTAAAGGTGGGTTTTTTTGTGATTTGACGGCTCATTGGGCATTACTGCGGCGCTACGACCGGGGTGAGTCTACCGTGCAGTTGTGCACTCTAATTTGGTGCATGGCACGTGGACCCCATTGCCGGATGCCCCGCATATCAGCGAAAGTAAGTAGAAAGGCAGGAGTAACTAGTTACACATAAATATATTTTTGATAGAGAGATACTCCCTCTGTAAGGAAATATAAAAATCTTTTATATCACAACTTTATACATAAGAAAAATTAAGGGGAATATATATATATAACATAATATGGGGGTTCAGATGAGAATATAATATTCAGATAGGCTGACAGTTCTGGACTTTGGGCCACAGGCCCGGTGGGCCTGCATGTTTGGGGGCCCATGTGTTCTAACTCAGTGCATTTCATATTGCAAGCGATTGGTACGGCGCTGGTTTTAGATGCTGTCGCAAGGCGAATACAGAAAATTAAATAAAGCATGACAGCTGTTAGAATGAAATTGAACGACAGTTCCTAACCAGCAATCAGAGTTGCAATTCTTTCATGATATCCTACGTGATAAATAATACTGTCGTACTACTTATACACACAGGACACTTGTTTCACCATGCCATATTATTACATCAAAAGCTCTCGGAGGATAGATCAGTTCGGCAGTTGCGTGCTGCTACTGAAGAATTTCAAAGTTGATTACGCCCAGCTCTCCTTGCCGAGGAAGTTCAGTTCTGACATCATCCCCTACCGCAAGATTTGATAGAGTTTTGAACCTTGACCATCCTTTAGCATCAATCATCATGCGACCATCCTTTGTACTTACGGTATATTGAGCAGGTTCATTCACACCAAGGTTGTGCATGGGAAGAGAAACTTGGCCACGGTCGCCCGGATTATTGACCGACTCCCTCGTTGCTCTAGGAATTCTCTATTTGCAAACAAGAAGACATACACAAACAGTTAGATCAACACAGGAATCATGTGAAACAACATGGAAAGAAAAAAGAACGAAGCACTTGGGCTGCCAATGCTTACCAAGGTGGAGATGTCGGTTTTTGTAAGGACTTTGGTATATGCAGTGTGAACTGCAGCCCTGTCTGTTGCTGGTGCAAGTGTTGGTTCCGCTGCCGCTGCACGGGCCGGAGAAGATGCAAGTGCAACTTCAAGTGTTGGTGCAGGTGCCGGAGCTGTTGCTGGTGCCCGTGCCAGTGCGACTGGTAATGATGCTGCTGTTGCCGGAGATTGTGCTCCTTGTGGAGCTGGTGCCGGTGTCGGAGCAGGTGCCCGTGTCGGTGCCCGATCCTCCGGTAGATCAGCCTGATCCGCTGACGCAATCGGTGCCCAATCCTCTGGTGGATCAGACTGAGCTGCTGTCGCTGTCAGTCCTAGAGCCAGTGCCGTCGGAGCAGGTGCTGATGCTCGATCCGATGCTGAAGGTGGTACCGATGTGCGAGACAGCAGCGATCGTCTCTGGTCTATTATGATTTCATATTTCAGCTTTCTAACTTCGCTAGGCTCCGTAACTTGGATCCAGTCTTTTTCTTCACTTCTTTTAAATGCGAGAAGGACTAATTGTGGCATGTTTGTTAAAACAAACTGTAGTTCATCATAGGGCTTTAGATTGTACTCAGACAATAGACTGATCCAATTGTGTCCAATAATATAAGTGGTGGACAGTGCCTTCGTTACTGACACGACATAAGAAGTGAAACCTGCAAAAATAACCATCATAGATCAAACCAAACGGTTTATTCTGTAATGAATGTGACATGGCAAAACCTGCATCGTAAAAATTGCAGCAAAAGTAAGAAAACATGACAGTAAATCAATAAGATTTAGACAGTAAATCAATAAGATTTACTTGATGTGACACGAGTGAATCCTTACTAGGATATCACTATGTTCAAGTTCTAAATTGAAGGTTGATGGCATGCAGGGCCCCCGCTTACTCCCACAAGCAGGACAGTCCAAAGGTCATGACAACTCGTATGGAGCGAACATCCATGGGACTGGAAATCCTGGTGGGTGCGATAAACCCTGTAATGCATACAGATATTGGAGTGTAACCATAATTGATAAACCGTCCTCACAAAAAAAGATGATCTGGATACTTCAAAATATACAGACTGAATTGAGTGGATAAACATTAACATAGACTGTTCTCAGGACTCACCACACAACAAAAGCGGCAGTACTAAACAATACAGGGTTCACACACACAAATCAAGTACTGAACAATAGTACTTACTACACACAAGCAAAGTTGCACTAATTAAACTCTGTAGACTATTTCTTGCCACCGACCTATGGGATGTACTCCCTCCGTCCGAAAATACTTGTCATCAAAATGGATAAAAGGGGATGTATCTAGACGTATTTTAGTTCTAGATACATCTCTCTTTATCCATTTTGATGACAAGTATTTTTGGACGGAGGGAGTACCCCACATAACTGACTAGGCCATGGACTTCGTGAGAGATGTCTACCGGCACCATCGCCATCTCGTCAACCTTGGAGAACCTAACAGAGTGGTCTTTCCACTCATAAACATGACGATGAAGACAGTCCGCACCAGATTTGTCGGGAAGCTTTACAAGAACCACACCCTTCGTAATCGAAGGCACATCTAGGAAATTGTTGTGGTGAAGTACACCCTCGAGAACACGCCTGACAACAATGCTACAGGAAAACACTTGTTCACGACATGTGGAAACAAGGACACAGCAGCTGGATAGTTTAGTAGTAGAACTCATCCTTAGGTCTTCCAGTTCACACGACATGACTTTGAGAACTTCATCTCCACCACGGACCTGGTTCTAATTCAAACAGAAACCAAATATTTTATTACTACCTCCGTTTAGAAATATAAGATGATTTTTGATATTTTACTCCATATAAGACTACATATATGCACAAAAATGAGTGAACAAAGATACTAGAACATGTCTTCAAAGGCATGAGAGCAGAGGGATTACTTGCAATATCCATAACACAAGTTACTGAGGCTACTATACTCTCGTCAAAGGCATGAGAGCTAAAATCTTGCATTTCCTACAGTTAGCATTGATGTTCATAAAGTAGTTGAAAGTAATCTATAATAAATCAGTGTTATGTGCAAAAATCATATGTATGTCAACCTCTCGCATGTTTTGGTCAAAAGAGCAATTTAGAACCATCATTTGGCACACAAAAATCACATGCAAGATCACCCAGAAAGTTGTACTACCAGTACTGCGTGTTAGATGAAAAAACACGATCAAGATCGCCAAAAAGATTGTCAAGAAGAGATATTACCTGGACTGGCTTAATGAGGGATCCCGGAGAGGGGGGCTTGGACAGGGCGATGGCCTTGAGCTTGTCTGCAGTAGTCTTGGCGGGGTGCTTGTGCTTCTTCGTACCCTGAGCCTCGACGGTTTTGGCCAGAGCCATAGACATCACGTCGGCCGGTGCTCCAGAGTCCATCAAGAAACTGTCAAATAGAAATAAAAGAAAAGAAACCATAATCACAAACCCAAAAGAAGAACAGAGAGGGAGTTATAGGATCAGTCACGGGGTTGCAAGACCGGGCCTTGGCCAGAAGCAACACCATTGATGCGCTCACCTTTCCTTCTTTGAAAGAGAAGAACAATGGCAGAAGCGCGTCAGGGTTTTCTTGAAGAAATGAGGAACAAGATGAGGGAGAAGCGAGTTGGGGTTTTCTTCAAGAGAGGAAGATGAAGGAGAAGAGTGAAATGATGGTTGCTTCGTCCGTCCAACTTACTGCTGGAAAGGAGGGGGTTTTGTGATTTGACGGCTCATTGGGCATTACTGCGGCGCTTCGACCAGTGTAGTCTACCATGCAGTTGTGCACTCTAGTACGGAATAATTTAGTGCATGGCAAGTGGACCCCGATGCTGGCTGTCCCACACGTCAGCGAAAGTGAGTAGCAAGGTTCCCGACGACCGTTGAGGAGGATCCGCACGGTAGAGCGTGTCCACTGTTTCTGAAAAAAATTGATTACAGCAAGCGTTTCCACTCTTACGACGGAGAAGTGCGAAACACGGCAGCCACTTGAACTTACACAATACTCCTACTACTAGGCATGTGCAGTGGTTCATACGTCAGTACTATAATCTTGTTGCTAGTGTAGGAAGATATGACGATAAAAAATGATGTTGTGCGCATGTCAACTATATGAACAATAATGTAACATGCCCCTTTTTGACTGTCCGGTCGAGAATGAATGGTGAGATCAATGTTAACGGAACTAGGACTACAGCGCACGGAGAGTATGGTGCTATAGTACTCCACGGAACATGGGATCTGAGATGAGCATGAAGGGTGCATGAGCCCACACTAGGTTAACACAAAACACTAGGAGCATGCAGAGCATGCATGAAGAGGGGTGTTGAGATGAGCATGCACAAAGAGGGAACAACTATGTTGATATGAGAATGCAACAAAACACACCCGCACACTTTGTGCTACAGTGACTGATCTGCATCGTCTGAGTTTGATCCAACGGTCATGTTGCACCGAGACATGCGTAGGCATACGATGCCTAAACACCACCGAAGTCCTTCTGTTTCTCGAGGCTCAAGATGGTGGTGATGAAGGGTGGCACCGCCCGCAGAGCCCGCTCCTGGTCGATGGGAGCCCGCTCGTCAAAGACAGCGTCCAATGGCATGAATGGATTTCGGTGATGAAGCCCTGAGAGGATTTGCTTGGCAACGGCGACGACCACCCGCAACCCCTCCTTGTCCAGCTCCGCCGCCACCACACCACGGAGACGGCTTAGCTCCTCGAAGATATAGGTGAAGAAGGAGACCAGGTCAGGAAGCCGTAGCTCGTTGAAGTCGATGGGGTGGTCGAACGGGTTTAGCCCGACAGCCGGCATGGTCGCGCTGGCACGACGGTAGGCATCACCAAGGTTGTCAGAATCGCGGTTCTGTTATACGATTCTACGACTTTACGATCCAAACTAACACCTATTATTCTATGATTTTAGTTCTTAGAATCTATGTTTCTACGATACTGATAGTGAAGATTCTACGATTTGTGACCCTACCATCGAAGCTCCGATCCGATTCAAAATCATGATTCTGACAACCTTGGGCATTGCGCAGCTGCAACATGTGCGTGGCAACATGGTCCAGCAAGTGGTTGAGGCGATCTCGGACCTCGTCATGATTGGCCTGCTCATGCTCCAGCTGGCTCGCCTAACCACCTATCGTATGTTCCGCTTTCTGCAGCAACGCCGCCGATGCCTCGAGCATCTTTGTGGTGGACGCCTGCCGCTTTTCAAGCTCCGTGAACTCCCGCACATAAAGGAGGAGCATGGCACTCCTCTCCTCCTTGAGCTCACGAAGCTCCACGCCCTTGGCCATGAGCTCCGGATCCTTGGCATGGAGCTCCTGTGTCAGGCGCCTCACCTCAGAGTCCGTGATCTGGTGCGCCGCCATGGAACCAGGTAGAAGCAATGGGGAGAGGAAGCAAAGGGGGCGAAACTGCTGAAAGGCAATGCAATCTACGGGAAGGCGGAGGGAGCCAGCCGAGGAGCGGGGTGAATCTTTTGGTTTTCACCATGGGAAAACACCAGTCGACGACTTTTCACTTCAGGGAGCAGCGGGTTTTACAGGCGGAGTCATCATGACCAATTGCTGCCGCGCCTGCTCCTGTCAATCAAAAAAAAAACCTGCCGCGCCTGCCGCACCCAAAGACCAGTGCAACGCAGTGGTGGATATTTAAATTTACCTACCGGCAAGGAGAGAAAAAAGGGGTGAAAAAACAAATGTGGCGGCGGCCTAGCTAATCCATCGCACTAGCCCAACTAGCTAGCCACCGTGCTTCACTGATGTACTCAACGAGAATGGTGGGCTTTTGTGATTTGATAACTCATTTATTTGCTTCGGCGCTATGACCGAGGAGGACCCAGAAAACACGCGGTAGGGCGTCCCACGTCTCGGCAAGGAAGAAAATATGCGTGCACCACCTGGGACGACCCAGAAACCGTGCGGTAGGGTGTGCCACGTCTCGGCACGGAGGAAAAATGTGCGTGTAAAAATAAATTGTATCAAACTACCTATGGTTCGACCTCGGGACCCAGCCGGTCGGTTGAAAACACCCCACTAGCCACACAGCTTCATCATGCTAACGTGGCATGGAGGATAGGTGTGGTTAGCTCCGTCTCGACCAGCCACAACATCTCTTGTTCTAGGCGATTCATCTATTTTCCAAGCATTTTTTTTAGTTATAATAACACCATGGCAAAATCACGTCGCTCTTCGTGTGTGCCCGTGCGTCTAAAGGTTGTACTAGATGGAGAGGAGAGAGAGATGGCAGACATGGGACCCACCGGTAAGTCAGTCAACGTTCATGCACGTGTTGACGAGCCCCTCCCTCTACTCTACTCAACGTAATACTATATAAAATCAAGTTACGCGACAAAGCCAACAATCATTGCGGTTTCGAGCTATCGACATACGCTTTGTACTCCAGGTTGCCGGTTCGAATCTCGTCCTTCAGATTTTCTTGTTTTAGGTCCAAATTTGATCAATGACAAGTGGGCCCCCCGTGTGTTGTTCCGATATTTCAATGTAGGATGGATTTTTTGCACAAACACTTTGCATGGTTAGACAAGTTACGGCACAAGTTACACGTATTTTGCAACTTTAGGAACAAAAATGACAGCGCCACATAATATCACATGCTCCCCACAGCTTAGATGCTATGGTGATACGAGATATTACGTCGTTGGATCTGAGATCCAATGGCTTGGGAGTAGTCTTTGTAATTATGCGCAATTTCCAAACTCTCCAAGGGTTGTTTTGAAAAAAAACATCTAGGCCTTGTGTGAGCCACTGGACCTTGGATCCAACGGCTCCCAGTAGCTCATATTAGGTGCTCCCCGCAGCTTAATTAGCCGCTACGGTGATACGAGCATCTAGGTCATTGGATCTGAGATCCAATGCCATGCGCGTAGTATTTGTTCTTTCTGTGCAATTCCCAAACTGTTTGAGGCCTATATTGCAAAAACATTCAAACCACCTACTGCGAGCCATTAGATCTCGCGGGAACTCGTATCACCATAGAATCTACGATGTGGGAGCACCTCATATTCCCCCGTGCGAGAAAACATCAGGTGCTCTCGTAGCTTGGATGCTATGGTGATACGAGCTTCAAGGTCATTCGATCTAAGATCCAATGGCATCTGAGTAGCTTTGTGCTTGTGGGCTGTGCCCAAACTCTTTGGGGGCTTATCTGCAAAAAACATTCGAACCACCAAGGAGTTGTTGGATCTCAGATCCAACAGCTCTGAGGAGCTTGTATCACCACACCATCTAAGGTGTGGTAGCACGTGATATTCTTAAATACAAGAGAATATGAGGTCTTCCCTCATCTTAGATGCTACGATGATACGAGTTTCGAGGCCGTTGGATATGGGATCCAAGGGCATCTGAGTAGTTTTGGTACTAATTGTGTGCAATTCCCAAACTCATTAAGGTTTCTTGTAAAAATATTAAGACATCTTGTGAGCCGCTATATCTCACATCTACACGCTCCAAGGAACTCATATCACCATATAGCATCTAAGGTGTGGGGGCAAAAGATATTCTCCCGGGGGGTGCACAACCCATCGGTGTTTGGGAGGGTGGGGACAAATATAATGTTCAAAAAATATAATCTAAACAATCCTAAACAGAGCTTCACAATTTTATCTAAGGTCGAGGGGTTACCCCCCGACAATCTACATAGCTCCGCCTATGCAAGAGGTGTAGTGGGAGCGTCTAGGTGTGAGAGAGACAACGCGAGAAAGCGAGGTCAATCGAGTCATTTATAGAGGGAGAGATCGAGTGAGTGTGGCCTAGCGTACACTCGAATGTTAAAGATGATACACCGAGATATCGTGCGGCGAAGCTGCAGTGAGGGTTGGAGGGACATAGTTACTGAGAGAGTGGCCTAGATAGACTTTGTGTGTGCGTGCACGGTGAAGGTGTTTTACAAAGGCAACGTACGTGTCTTGAGAGAGAGAGGGAGGGTTTGTCATGGAGGGCACGACGAGGTTGTGTGTGAGAAATACATTTGTTGAGAGTGTGAGGGTGGGTGTGACATAAATGGAGATCAAAAAATGAAGAGAAATAATGAGTGCGCATGTGTCGGATACCAATAGCTCTATTAACAAAGAAATGAAGATCGATCGATACATGAAGTATGTGTGGTGGTCGGGGCGTGTCGATGGAGAGACCTAAACACAACATTTGCATGTACATAGTACTAGACTTAATATTCATGTTTCAATTTGTTGTGCATTTTAAATATTGAATTGAGGACGACGCATGGCTTACATTTTATTTTTGAATTCGTGTCATACATGCATGGTCATACATCCACGTTGAGATCACTATATCACAAACTCACTCTAATTCAAGAACTCGTCATAAATCAATTACCGTGCCTTTTGGAATGACCAGTTATTTGCAAGGAAAATACGGGCATTGTAATAGATATTGATTCGCTCGGCAATTTAAAAAAAAGTTTCCTTTTGCGTTCTCGAATGGTAGCACCCGATGGCGTACCAGCCAGACCCGGGCTCATGTCCTGCTGGTGGTGTGCGTGGTATGCACATTAGCCAACCCCAACCAAAAGAACTATGATATTAAACTTCGCGCCTCCACTCGAGCCTCCGCGTTTCGTGTCAAAATATCTGGCGGCCATAATTCCAGCCCTAGGAAATTCCCCTCATGTCCCCGGTCCATAATGACAACCGATGAACAATGGAGGGATGCTTTAGTAACTAGCCCACGTTACCTACCGTGCCGAGCACGGTTCATTTCCCTTGGTCGCCGCTACCCAAGGTTACCCGTCAACTCCATTGCCTAGTACTAATAGTACTACACCAGGATGAGCACAGAATGAAGCTCCGCTTGTTGATTTTGTTCGTGCGTTGTTCGTGCCTACTAGAGTTACTATATCAGGCAATGCACTGGTACGGAGGGATTATCTTTTTACTCTGCATATATAACTTGTCTGAAGTCTAACTAAGCAAAATGTTTAACCAAATCCTTTCTTAAGAAATATTAACATCTACAACAGTAAAGATGTATGGCTTGAAAATTTATTTCATAATGGTTATGATATTGTTTCGAATCCTGGATTTTAAATTCCAGAAAATCTAAAACTGACCTGAAATTCATGAAACTGAGCATGGTCACGTGATATGGCACAAATAGGCTGTCATATTTTTTTTTGTTCAATTTGAGAGAAGTTGCTTATGAAAAGTTGCACAAATGAAGAGCCAAGGTATTTTGGAACAAAGACATGTCACGTTAACGCGAACGGTTTCACTATTCAAACCATGGGCGTTAGACCGACGTGCCGCCACGAGTCCCGCTTCTCATCGACAGGTGCCGTCCGAGCAAGCATGTGACTCGACGGGAGGCGTCCGAGCAGACCGCTGCGCCGGCTGACCGGGAGGCGTGTGAGCAGGCCGCTGCGCAGGCTCACCGGGAGGCAAGCCCTTTGACCAGGCTCCGCCGCCCACCTTCCTCCCAAGTGCCCCGACTTTTAATGGCGCCGGCGTCGCAGTTTAAATCACCTCCACACTCCTCGGTCTCGCTACAATCTTCTCTCTTCCTCTCGGATTCTCCTGTCGTCTACCTCCAACCAGCCTGACCTCACCTTACGCCATGCCGCATCACGATGGTCTGCCCTTAGTCTTCTAGTTTCCTGAGGAAGACACCCAGCCGGAGTCTCAAGAACATAAGGCGCTTTAGGACGAGCTTGAACTGGCCTTGCGGGAAGACGTCATGCCTGTCCCCGCGCCCGTTCCAGCTCCTGCCGCCCGACTGCGCCAGTGCCCATCCCCGTGGCATTGATGGTCTCGGAGCCGCACATTGTCGCCGAGCTTGAAGCCATGGGGTTCCACGAGGTCCCCGCTGCCTTTCACACGCCCGTGCACCTGCCAGCGCATGTGCCTGCGTGCGCACCGACGCGCACGCCTGTGCCGGTGCCCGTGCACATGAATGTCTCCGTCGTGTCATTGCCAGCGCCTGTCCCCGCGCTGGTGCCAGTGCCCCCCTCAGCGGCATGGATCGCCGCCGTTGACCGCTTCCTTGCACCAACGCCAGTCGCCTCCTCCCACCAGTTGACTGGCTCCTGGAGACTGAAGTCCAGAACATTCTGGTCTTCCTTGAAGCTAGGGCTAACGTCCAGGAGTATGCCAACAATGGCGCAAGACGCTGCCGTCACCGCCGGTCAGTGGCCCGAGGACACACAGAGCACGGCAGAGGAGCCGCTTCCCGCCACAAGATGCCTCCGCCGCCACCGCGTGATCTAAATATGCCATGAAAAACGTTCGGATTGCCATGCTTAAAATCCGAACATTTGGGGTTTATCATTTGTGTTTATTTTAGTTCGGCCGTGGTATGAATGTAAAGTCGCAGTCAGACTGAATGAAATCTATGGTTTGATCGACTGAATGTTCTGCTAGAGCCGTATTAGATTAAATATAAAACGTCATCAAGCGACATGTATTCCTTCTCATCGCAAATATTTCATATTAAATACCACGTCAATTCCAAATATTTTTTAGGGAAGTCAGTTCCAAATACTTGTAGGGCACGAGCAGTCCCCTTGTTCGAGCACTAGGTGATACATCTATTTATCCACGCATTTAATTGTTAGTAGATACTACTAGCCTAACTTGTCCGTCACGGTCACTTTTGTTTCTAAACTTGTTACATAGGAGTATAATAGTAGTACTAGTATTACGTGAAACTAGTGCCGTAACATGTGAACGCGTCCAGATACGGTCAACGGCAACACCACCCGCGTGTTCTTCGTGTTTGCCCATGCGTCTAAACGTAGAAGGGGAGGAGAGAGAGAGAGAGAGCAGACATGGAACCCACCAGTAAGTGAAGTGGAATAGTACGTGCTGACGAGCCGGTCCCACTAATGTACTAAAGTTAATATAAAAACATGTTATCCATTAAATAGGTTGTGGTAATATAAAAACATTATATCAACAAAGGGGAGTACAACAAACGTTGCTACTATGTTGCCTATTGACGTGCGGCTTGAAGGCCCTGGTCGCATGTTCGATCCTCGTCCTTTTTCATTTTTAATTTATACTAGTAAGGTACACGTGCATTGCACGCATGAGATTTGGCAACCAAATTATGAATAAATACCACACCATAGCATGTAAGCTTTAATTCATATATGCATGGTGTAGATGTTCGTTTAATTCTTATAGTTCATCTCATTCAAAATCAATAAGTTTTTATAAAAAAGTTAATCTATTTTAAGATTCATGGAATTGTGCATTGTAGAGCATAAAGTAAAAACAAATAATGGCAATTCATTTAGAAAAAAAATTGGGTAATTATGATACTGAAGATTCAAGAACAAAGGAGAAGTGCTTGTGTTTTGAGGTTTGTGCATTATGCTTAAGTTCAACCATGCAGTGTTCTAGATTGTACATGTGGCATAATGTGGTGGAATGTAGATGATATCCAATGGCCAGTAGTGCTCGGATTTGCCATCTCTGCACCATCGGATTGGCTTCATCCAACTACCATCTTTCAAAGTTATTCGCACACTATATAGGGGTGTATATATGGGTCCAAATTTGCTCCATGACAGTTGGGCCCCCGGTGTGTAGTTTGTAGCACTTTAATTTTTGGGTCGAAATTTGTTCCATTACAGGTGGACTCCGGGTGTGTAGTTTGTAGCTTATTTGTAATAATTAAAGAGAATACCAGAGTTTTTTTGCAAAAATACCATGGTGCGACATGGAAGGTTAGAAAGGGCGTGCGAGAGAGCGGTGACCAAACCAAAGGGAAAACAATTGGGGGAGGGGCGGGGGTTGCAACGGTGTTTGGAGTAGTTGTGGGGCGAATGCTACAAATATATAATCTAAACCCACCAGAATAAATGCCTTCACAAATTAATCAAAGGTTGGAGTCCCCCTCGCAATGTAAATAGCTCCAGCTCTACGAGGGATGGTGTCGCGGGAAACCACGGCCACCTATGGGACCAGGAGGCTCCTTGCTGGTTCGGCAGGGGGGCATCGCGTTATACAAAGAGCAGACGAGCGTGTAGCAGCACGGCGGAGATCACACAGACATTTTTACCCAGGTTCGGGCCGCCGCGAGGCGTAAAACCCTACTCCTGCTTTGGTGGATTGATGGGGGAAAGGTGGTGGTGGAGCTTA
The DNA here is from genome assembly GCA_011799875.1 of Thinopyrum elongatum. Lineage (NCBI taxonomy): Eukaryota > Viridiplantae > Streptophyta > Magnoliopsida > Poales > Poaceae > Thinopyrum > Thinopyrum elongatum. The sequence goes on along the minus strand of CM022300.1, from coordinate 59,763,467 downwards.
GTATACTTGCCCGGCAAGGGTTGCCTCAGGGCGGCAGTGGCTACGCGCGTACGGGGGTCTGAGTTATCCAACCTTCTAACCCTCTCTACGGTTGCCATGGGCCTCCTTTTATAGATTAAGTGGTCACCACAATGGCAAAACAGTCATTATGCACTGATAAGATAGCAAACAACGCTATCATACCTAACTCTACGGGCTGACAGGGCGCATTAAATGCACTGCTTAACATCACATCGTTGGTTGCCCGGCAAGGCTTGCCGGGCTATCTCGCCAGCTCCACGCCTGCTCACTTGACACGTCGCAGGACGGGTGTCATTTGCAGGTGTTTCCTGTAGGGAGAGGCTGCCATATGGTGAATGGCTGCCACTTAGTCACTCCGCGGTTTGACACCGAACTGATTGACGACATGGGTCATGGTGAAGTAGTTGGTGAGGTGGTTTTGCCTCCGTGTGCCCCGGCAGGCCCTGCCGGGACGTCTTGGACGTCGTCTTCCGGGGGTGGCCTCGCCCCTTGACGAGCTCGCCTGCCCGGCAAAGGAGGCCCTTCTCCTGATGGTGCCTTGCTTCTTTGGCTTGATCTTGGTCCCTCTGATCTGCATGTTAGTCCTTTGAACCTCTTAGTCCCTTGTATTCTGACTTGGGTTGGTGCTTCAATCTCGTTCCCGTGCCTGTGCACAGTCTGGGCAACAGACCTAGGGTTTGTTGCACCGACAGAAGCCCCCGGGCCTGCCCCGAACGCGCTGCCGAGCGTTGTCGGGGTAGGGCCTAATAAGTGCATAGGCGGGGTCGCTAAAGAGGCTGGTCTCTTGAGGTCTCCTTTGCTTCTTCATGAGCCTTGATTCCGGGCCAGTTTCCGGTTTCTCCGCGCGTCGTGTAAGGCCAATGGCGGTGGGGCCGCTCCAGTGATGGCCCGTGAATGACTTTAACGCACGGGGGAGAAACCGCCAATTCACTCTTCCCACCACGCCCTTATCCTTAGCCACGTATGCTGCATGCATCGCGCGGGGTAGGTAACGGAGGCGCGTGGCGTGGGAGAGTGTCAAGGTGAGGGCTCGGTCGTCTTGAGTTGGTGGAGGAGGACGGTGGCCGCCCGTTGAGGGAGCGGCTCCCCTCCCTGATCCGCCTATAAAAGGAGGAGTGGAGGAGGGCGAAGTCATCCACCCCCGCATTCTTCTTCCCCTCCTCTGTCTGCCTCTGCTGGTTATGTTCAGAAAAAGAGCCTGGGGCCGCACCCCGGGCTCCATCTCGAAGACTTTCCTGGGCCTGAAGGGGGACTCGGGCGACGCGGCAACGACGCCGGGGGTGGCAACTCCGGCGTGCTCGCCGCCGGGCCGCCCGTAGCCTTGATCTCAGTGGGAGGGGACACGAATGACACCATGTCAAGGCTCGAGGCGGGCATGGCACGTGGTAGTCGATCGCTCCCCATTCTTCTTCCCTTCGTGACGCTGAGGAGGAGTCACAGAAGAGATTCACCGCTAGTGGAGGCGAATCTGACTTCTCCCGGGCGCCGTCCTTTTGTGAGCGGGAGGGCTCCTTGCTTTCGCATACGTCCCTGGGATGTGCAGTGACTTCCAACGCCAGGGGTCCTGGGGATGACCATGCTCTTTGTGGGAAGACCCAAAGAGCATGGTGCCCGACGCGACGGCCATGCCGAGGTCTTCGGGTGGTAGTGATACGGACGGCAGCAGCAACCCACGACGTGTCAAGAACGGGGATGACCGTTCCGACGAGTCGTGTTTGCCGGTGACTCCGTGTCCCCCATCTGGTCCTCCGGCAGCATCACCATCCACGCCTGCCCTCCGGTTTCTTCCTCCTTGCTGGGGAGCGGTGCCGTCCTGATCCTGTGGAGGCGCCGAATCCCTGCTGCGCTCGTCTCCGGCCTCTTCGACCTCTTCCTGTAGAAGATGGACAGTGGCAAAGGCATTACGGGGCACTTATCTTTTTTCAATCTTAAATCTGCACGCATTTGCAAAATTTTAATTGAAATAATGTAATCTCTCGAGTCCATGTTTGTGTTCTGTAATGCTTGTACTTGTATCAGCATATTAATGAAAAAGATGAACCTTGCCGGGAACCCGTGCATGTGTACGTCCATGCAGAGGTGAGATGCCTCTTTAGTGTAAATAAATGAGTTTTCCCCGGCAGGCTATCCTGCCGGCACCTTTTCTGTCTACCGGAGAGCTGTGTCTACTGGGCAACAGGCAAAGGGGCCAGCCCCCCACCAACTTCTTTTATCCAAAGGCCACTACGACCATCCTGTCCGAAGCAGCGTTCGAGCCAGGAATGGGAGCACCTAAGTCTCAAAAGAGTGGCGGGGTTTTCTTATGCACAAGTTATAACTTACAGAACACTAATGGACAGGAGGTAGAACTTATCTGTTTGGCTTGCCGGGGATCGCAGTGCCGGTCAATCTTCTCAACTCCTCGTCAAAGCCAAGTTCACGGCAGGAACCTGCAGCTTCATGCGGATGAGAATGAATGCAGGATGCGATCCTATCTATATGCATATGCAAATGCTCATGAAATGCTTATGCAGTGATCTTGGAATGCTCATGCATGCATGCAATCTTGGTCGGGGGCCCCCCACAGCGCTTCTTTATTTTCTCTTGCACAGGGTCATCACCCTGGCTTTGTACAAGGGGTTACATGCAGCTGAGGCAAGGCCTGTACAAAAGGGTGGTTACCGGGCAGGGCCCGACAGCCGCGCCTTACAGGTAGAACTTGCGGAGATGCTCAATATTCCATGAGTTTTGCAACTGAATGCCATCTCCGGTCTCCAGACGGACTGCGCCAGGTCTGGTGACTCGTACTACCCGGTAAGGGCCTTCCCACTTCGGTGATAACTTGTTTGTACCCTTGGCGGACTGAACGCGCCTAAGGACAAGGTCACCTTCCTCAAAACACCGGGCATGAACCCTGCGGCTATGATAGCGACGCAGGGCTTGCTGATAGCGTGCAGCACGCGTAGCAGCCCGGAGACGGTTCTCCTCGAGTAGCACAGTGTCGTCACGCCGGTGCTGATCTTGCGCTACTTCATCGTAGGCAAGCACTCGAGGCGACCCGTAAATGAGTTTCGTGGGGATAACTGCTTCTGCCCCGTAGACCAGGGAGAAGGGAGTCTGTCCGGTAGCTCGGTTTGGTGTCGTTCTGAGGGACCAGAGAACTACCGGCAGCTCCTCGATCCACCGCCTGCCATGCTTCTGCAGCGTATCAAAGGTTCTCATCTTGAGTCCATGCAGCACTTCAGCGTTCGCCCTCTCAGCTTGCCCATTGCTCCGGGGGTGTGCCACAGAGGCAAATGAGATTTTGCATCCGAGGGCATGAACATATTGCATGAAGGCGCGGCTCATGAACTGGGTGCCGTTGTCGGTAATGATCCTTGCCGGAACTCCGAAATGACACACCAATTCTTTCAAGAACTTGATAGCTGACTGGGCAGTCACCTTTCTCATGGCAGTCACTTCCGGCCACTTTGTAAACTTGTCGATAGCAACGAACAAGAATTCAAAGCCCCCGATTGCTCGGGGGAAGGGGCCGAGGATATCGAGCCCCCATACTGAAAATGGCCAAGATAGAGGAACTGTTTGAAGAGCTTGGGCAGGCAGGTGGGTTTTGTTGGAATGGAACTGGCAGGCTTCACATTTGGTGACTAGCTCTACCGCATCTTGGAGGGCTGTGGGCCAATAGAATCCTTGCCGGAATGCTTTCCCAACTAATGCCCTTGATCCAATGTGGGAGCCGCACATGCTTTTGTGTATCTCAGCCAGCAGTTCCTTTCCTTCTTCCCGACAGACACACTTTAATTTCACACCATTGGGCCTCCTTCTGTACAGAGTGTCATCGGCAAACTGATACATACTGGCCCTCCGGGCTACTTTTTCAGCTTCGTCTTGGTTGCCGGGAAGCTCTCCGGTTTGGAGGAAGTGGACAATGTGCCTTGCCCAAGTTGGAGCCTGGGGCTCGGCAACGAGGACTAGCGGCACCTCCTTTGCTGCGGGAGCACATGCCTCGTTTGCGGGGCCCATGGGCCCGGCTGGAGGGTGTGGTCTGGCAGACTGTGAGGAGTTGTTTCCGGTAGGGTCTCTGCCAGGAGCGGACGGCTCTACCGGGAGAGGCTTATCAGAGTCCAACTTTCTCCTTTTCCGGGACATTGTTGTTGGGGATACGGAGGGCTGAGTGAGATGGAGAACAAAAGTCCCTGGTTCCACAGGGAGCTTCTGCGCAGCACACTTTGACAGATGATCAGCTGTGTTGTTTTCCGCACGGGGTACGTGCTATGTTTGTAATCCGTCAAAGTGCTCCTCCAATCTTCTCACTTCCTCGACGTATGCCTCCATCAATGGACTTTGGTAATCCTTGTTAACTTGTCTCACCACAATCTGCGAATCTCCTCGAATGATCAGCTTCTTAATTCCCAATTCAGCTGCAATCCTGAGCCCGGCAAGGAGCCCGTCATATTCTATTGTATTGTTGGTTGCTTCTTCAAGGGCAAAATGCATTTGGACGACGTACCTCAAGTGCTCCCCAGAGGGGGCAACAAGAAGCACGCCAGCTCCTGCACCTTGTAGGGAAAAAGCACGATCAAAATACATAATCCATTCTTGGGGCGATTCCTTGCCGGGGATAGTTGTCTCCGTCACTTCCTCATCAGGGGTTGGCATCCATTCTGCAATAAACTCTGCCAATGCCCTGTTCAGAATAGTTGATGTGCTTTCAAACTTCAAACCAAAACTGGATAACACCAAAGCCCACTCCACTATTCTGCCGGTAGTCTCAGGGTTTCGGAGTATCCGTTGCAACGGGAAACGAGTGACAACCGTGATCTCATGGGCTTGGAAGTAGTGGCGCCAGTTTCCTTGAGGCCATGATGAGACCAAAAATCAACTTTTGCACGCTAGAGTACCTCGATCTAGCCCCCTGTAATAAGGAGCTGACGAAGTACACTGGGCGCTGCACCACTTTCTTCCTTGCCGCGTCCTTAGGGTTGCTCTTGTTGCCATGCTCATTGCTGTCCTGATCCTTCTCTGACTCTGCCGATCTCTGCTCACTCTCTGCTTCATCCACTTCTCGCTGCGCTACCAAAGCTGCACTGACTACTTGGTTGGTTGCCGCTAAGTACAGCGGCAATGGCTCCTGGGGTTTGGGAGCGACCAAGGTAGGCATGGAGGACAAGTAGGCCTTCAACTCTCGCAAAGCTGCATCTGCTTCCGGGGTCCACTTCATGGGTCCTGCCTTCTTCAAAATTTTGAAGAACGGCAGGGCGCGCTCGGCAGACTTGGAGATGAATCTGCTTAACGCGGCAATGCATCCTGTCAGGCGCCTCACATCCTTAATTGTCCTTGGTGCTTGGATCTGCTCGATAGCCTTGATCTTGTCGGATTGGCTTCGATCCCGCGATGGGATACAAAGAACCCAAGCAACTTGCCGGAGGGAACACCAAATACACACTTCTCCGGGTTGAGCTTCAAATTGATTTTGCGCAGATTAGCAAACGTCTCCTCCAAATCTTGAATAAGGGTGGCCCTATCCTTGGTCTTGACCACAATATCATCCATATAGGCTTCTATGTTTCTATGCAACTGTGGCTCAAAACCAATCTGGACTGCCCTTGCAAAAGTGGACCCGGCACTCCTTAATCCGAATGGCATGCGTACAAAACAGTACGTACCGCATGGAGTGATGGACGACGTCTTCTCTTCATCTTCTTTGGACATGAAGATCTGGTGATACCCAGAATACGCATCCAGAAAGGAGAGCAAATCACAACCTGAAGTGGAATCCACAATCTGATCGATACGCGGCAAGGGAAACGGGTCCTTCGGGCAAGCCTTGTTGAGATCTGTGAAATCTATGCAAAGCCTCCACCTCCCATTAGCCTTCTGGACTACCACTGGGTTTGCCAACCACGTGGGATGCAGTACTCCTCTGGCCAATCCAGCTGCCTCTAGTCTCTTGATCTCTTCTGCAATGAACTGCTGCCTCTCCAAGGCCTGCTTCCGGACTTTCTGCTTGATAGGTCGGGCATGTGGGCAGACAGCACGGTGGTGCTCGATTACCTCCCTGGGAACACCAGGGATATCAGATGGTTGCCAGGAAAACACATCGATATTCGCCCACAGGAAGGCAACGAGCCCGCTTACCAATTTGTCATCGAGGGTGGCACTGACAGTGAAAGTACCATCAACGCCAGCCAGCCCTGCCGGGTCCTTCTTCACTTGGGGTGCAGCGACCTTGGATCTCTTGCCATTGGAACATTCCGGCACGTCGTCAACGGGTGTCGTGCACTCGGTGGGGGCACGCTTCCTGGACTCTTTGCTGGAGTCCCTGCAATCCCTCTTCTTTCCTTTGCTTTCCTTAGCGGGAGCTGCTGCTGCCGATGCCTCTGCTACGACCGCATCCCGGTACATCTTGTCCACACAAATGATTGCATCCTTCTCATTTGATGGGATGGTGATGACTCCCATTGGCCCAGGCATCTTCAAGGTGTTGTAGGCATAGTGAGATGCGGCCATGAACTTAGCCAGGGCCGGGCATCCAAGAATCCCATTGTATGGCAAGGAGAGGTCAACCACATCGAACACAATCCTCTCAGTCCGGTAGTTCAGTTCTTCCCCAAACGTTACCAGCAACATGATCTTTCCCTTAGGATGGCTCCTGCCGGGATTGACTCCTTGAAACGTGCCGGTAACCTCCAGCTCTTCCTCTGCTATCTGAAGCTTGCTGATAACTGTTGGGGAAATCAGATTCAACCCAGCCCCGCCGTCCACCAACATCTTCGTGACCTTGAGGTTGCGGATTGTTGGGGAGACCAACAATGGCAAACACCCTACCGCAGTGGTACGGCTAGGATGATCCTCCTCGTCAAAGATGATGGGCGTACGGGACCACTTGAGCGGCTTTCGGGCCTCGGGCGCTGGCTCCACGACATTGACTTCTCGCGCCCACTACTTGAGTTGGCGGTGAGAGGTGTGCAGAGATGTACCCCCGTCAATGCACAGGGCGTCGATGGCCTTCTGAAACTCTTGCTCACTGGTTTCCTCTTCATCCCCTCCATCACTCTCATCACCACAGGCTTCCTTCTCTCGACCTCTGGCGGGTTTTCCTTGGTTCCGAAAGGGTTTGACGGGGCGATTTACTTCACCACCTCGGCCCTTGCCGCCAGCAACATTCTGACCCTTTTCCTTGTCACGCTTCTCATACTCTGCTTTCTGTCTTTTGACAAGTTGCTCTACCTAATAACACTCTTGAAGGTCGTGGCCCTTGGTCCGATGAATCTTGCAATACGGCCCATCACCTTTCCCAGCTTTCTCGGTAGCAGCGGCTTCCCGGCAGTCAGCGCACATGGCAGCTTCCTTGCCGGGGCCCTAAGCTTTGCCCTTCTTGCCGGTACTAGGCGTACCCGATCCTTTAACAGTCATTATTGCCTTATCCCTTCGCTTCTTACTGCGCTTCTTGCTCTTCTTCTGACTGGTTGATTCATCCTCATCCTCTGAATCAATATTGGTGCAATCTTCCTCTCCGGGCAAATTTCTTCCCTCCTCCATCCGAGCACACTTATCCACCAACGTGTAGAGCTCCTTCACAGTCTTGGGCAACCGTACGTTCATCTTGGAACGAATCCTGTGGTTGCGCACATTGGACTGGAAGGCGGCTATCACGGCTGCTGGATGCATATTTGGGATATTTCTATGAACTTTGCTGAATCTCTGTAAATACTTACGGAGGGTCTCTCCTTCCTTTTGTTGGAGAAGTTGCAAGTCGCTGGGTCGGCCCGGCTCTTGGTGGCCACCGGTGAAGGCACCGATGAACTCATGGCACATGTCTGTCCCATGATGAAATGGAGTTCTCCGGTAGGTGCATGATCCAAGACCTCACATTTTACTTGAGGGCCAAAGGAAAGTAGTTGGCGAACACCTTCTCATCTCTTCCCCCGGCAGCCTGAACAGCGATGGTGTAGATGCTCAGGAACTCTGCCGGGTTCAGCCTCCCATCGTACTTCTCAGCTATCTCTGGCTTGAACGTGCGAACGGACGGCCAACGGACTTGCCGCAGCTCTTGAGTAAAGGCAGGGCAGCCAACCTCGAAAGGTAGGCACCCGCCAATACCGAGCACGGGCTCGTCGACGCCGGGGCCGTCACACCCATCTGTCCGGCGGAGGTTGTCATGGTGTTGCTCGACAATGGCGCGCGTGTCTCCTCTCCGCCTATCGTCCGGGGCTCGCCGTTGGCCTGGACGCGCTCGAGGGTCAGAAGAGGCCATCGAGATGCCATCGGGGTCTTGATCCTGTTAAGCTCGCGCTGGCTGTTGTGGCAGGGACTGCACCATGGGGACGGCCCCTTCTGTGTGGTCAGCAGCATGAGCCGTTGCTGTCGCTTGGGGCGGCCGTGGCGGGCCAGCTCACCGTGAGCCCCCAGCTTCAGCGAAACCGAGCAGACTTTGGATGGTGGCTCGCCATTCATCCATTTGCTCGGCCGCTGGCGGAAACCTCAGCAGCAGCTGAGCCCGCGCCATGGCCTCTGAGGCTGTACTTGGCATGGGTGATGATGAAGTCGATCGCACTGTCGCTCGGCTCCTGACGGTGCCAGTGGCGGCAGCATTGCGCCCCTGTTGCTGCGGGGCAACCACCTGGATGGCAGGGTGGTGCGGCGAAGGCGCTCAAAGGCCAGTGGCTCCGTCAGGCGCAACGGCTTGGTCGACCCGTCCCGAGGGAGGTGCACGCGCTGCAACCGCACCCGTGGTGGGAGCGGTCGGAGGGCGGCGATTCGCCCCGGCCCGAGCGCCGTTGTTGCGGCTGTGCCCGTCGGCGGGCGGAAGGGGCGCAGAGGGAGCAACCCCTTCACTTGGACTTTGCGGAGCATGGCCGTTGGGATGTTGCTGATGTTGCTCTCCTCCAATGTCTCCTGCTCCTGCGTCGGCCGCGAGGGAAGTGGTGACGACGCCTGACGGTGTCCTGGACTAGGGGGTACTCACCATGTCGTCTCCCGACCAGTGGGTTGGGCCGAGGACCCCCGTGGCGGTTCACTAATGGGCCAGTTCGGACAGCCGATGACATATACGAGGAAGATTCCACAAGACTTGGTGATCAAGACAAGGACTCCTCTCCACCAACGTAGCCGACTAGGACTCTTGTTATCCTAGGCCTCCGGTACATTATATAAGCCGAGGCCAGGCTCGTTGATAGATAGATCATTATGACATCAATCATCATACCTCTAGGGTTTAGACTACAACATATGATCTCGAGGTAGATCAACTCTGTACTTGATATTCCATCAATATAAACAAGAGCAGTACGTAGGGTTTTACCTCCATCAAGAGGGCCCGAACCTGGGTAAAACATCGTGTCCCCTGTCTCCTGTTACCCATCGATCCATGACACACAGCTTGGGACCCCCTACCCGAGATCCGCCGGTTTTGACACCGACATTGGTGCTTTCATTGAGAGTTCCACTGTGTGATCGGCAATGGATCAATGGCTCGCCTGCAAGATCAACTGCGACATTGGCATGTTCGTCGCCGGCTCGACTGGTCACCTTGGCTCGACCGAGGACTGCGCTCCGCCTCAGATCGTCATGATCGGACGAGGGCCTTCATCAACATCAACTCCGATCTCTATCAAGATCATGGAGAAATCATCCATATAGCTCGGGGGCTCAACTTCAACATTGTCCTCGAGCGACCGTGCTGTTTTTCTATACAGCGGATTCGTATTCACTGTCGCCACTTCCTCGAGTGTTGCTTTAATGATTGCTTTGGTGGCATACTGTGGAATTGTGTATATAACAACCCTGTAAAATTTCGTCATATTCCGATGGAGGAATCTCCGGCGATCTACGATATACCGGACCCCTGTCAAATCTGGACGGGAATCTGGACGAGTTTAGGGCGTCGAGTCTAGCATCTAGCTCGGACGTCCTTTGGAAGATCCAACCATTGATCGGCTGCGGAATTCCTTTATCTACCACCCCTCAAAATTTCAGCTAGATCCGACCGTTCAAACTCCAGGAAACCTCCGATGAGCGCATCGATTTTCTGATCTGTTTTCTGCGCGAATACGAATCCGACCCGAGTTCATCTTTTTTCATGAACGGGATATTGGACAACCTTTTTGGAGGGATCTCTTTCTAGGGTATTGCGTTTTGTTTCCGAACACATGCTCACAAATTTTATTCCTTTTCGGAGGTAACTTTCACCGTTGCGCCGGTGTCAAACCAGCCTGGCAACGTTGCTGCACGGCCGCCGACCTGCGTTAGACGGGTCGTCGCTTCATCGAGCCGAACTCAACCTCTTCGGATCATTATCTCGGCGAGCCGAACAAGAGTTCGGAATCGCCAAGGATAAATCATCACCAACATCGCCACCCCACGGATTACACGAAGCGGGCACACCGGCATCGCCGCATGGCCACTTCATCAAGCCGGCATTTGACCGCGTCACAAATTACGACCTACGCCGGCATGGCCGCACTGTTGCTTCTTCAAGCCGATGTCCATCACACCGAACTGCTTCAACACCTCGGCTGACATGGCAACTGCAACGTCTCCTTGCCGACCTGCTCCGTCACCTCCTAGACCGGGGGCTTTGCCATCTCTTCATCAACCTACTCCGGAGACTTCGACGTCACCAGCCGACCAGCTTCGTTACATTAGCTGGACCGGGGCTTTGCCTCGGCGAGACAATCTTTGCCAGCATCGCCATGCCATCGCTTCATCACCCATCAGGCAATGGGTGTGCGAATCGAGTCCCAATTTTGGGAGTAACCTTTCTTCGGACTGCTACAACAAATAAACCAGGTGCTATTAATCCTAGCAATTTTTGCTTGTTATGGTTTATTTTTCCCAAGGAATTATTACTCTAGTTTGTTCCATTATCTGTACACAGGTCTATCAAATGGTGGCCGCATTAACGACGGTCGCGTGGTGGTTCGGTCAGTTTCCGTACATAGTTTGGCGAACGCCGCATCCGGAACTCGGACCGACCTGTGAATTCGGGCTTTGCCACGCCTTTACCGCATCACGCCGACGCCCTGCATTGACATTGACTTCGGCGCCAGGCCACATCTCTTTAAATAAAATATTTTTGCGAAAAGCAATTATGCAAGGATTTTATATATATTTATATTATTCTTTTTGGACCGCACTATTTTATGTGTGCAGGTGATTGACTTCGACTGCGTCACGCGGTCACTTCGGCAAGCCAATGTCGTCGTCCCAATTGGCATAAATCGGCTCGCATGATCATCTTGTTGATTGAATTGCCATACCGACATGTTCAGTTGCCTCGGGGACTTCGGCATCATCAAGAGGGTCCTACCTCATCGGGTGTTTGGCGCACGGGCCATATTTCTTTTATTACTCACTTTGCATGAATTATTAATCATGCAACCTTTTTTATTACTGTTATCTCCGGCTTGCACTATCTTCCGTGCACAGGTAAATGATCCGGATTGGGCAGCGCTGTCACCTCGGCTGGACCGGGGGCTTCGTCATCACTTCATTAACCCACACCGGGAACTTCGGCATCATACTGTCGGCCTACTCCGTCGCCTCAGACGGACAGGGGGTTCCACCTCGCCACATTGGTCGTGCTGTGTCGCCACTTCGGAGTGCCGAGCTCTTCGCTCCTCCATCTCGGGACCGGCTTAGGGGCTGGGACCTCGTCCCGCCGTAAACTCGGACCGCGTCATCGATGCCGAGCACATTAACCAGCTAAGTCGCTTTCATGCCCAAAGTTTTAAATTTTTAATTTGTGTTCGGTTCGACCGTGCTCACGTGAGTTGTTTGTTAAAAGAAACTCCCTTTACCCATGTTAGTTGGGGGCTCTTAAAATTTATATGAGCCGTTCTATAATGAATATTTTTTCTTTCTTCTTAGTCGTTGCAAAATCTTTTTCTACTACTCCTTTCTCGACTCGAGTGTGTGGTCAATAGCCGGATAGCATGGCTTCTCTCTAAAGCCGCTCGAGTTTAGTTCGCTAAACTGGCCTGAGAAGCACTCCGCCTTTGGGATAGGAGGTTGAAGCCGAAGGCTGACCCGCTTGCAGTCTTGAGTTCGGATGTGTCAAGTTAAAACACGACAGAAGCACAAACTAATTTTAAGACCAATGTTCGGATTGGCACCAAAAACTTGTTTTGGTTCGGACGTAAAGTTTTTACTGAAGTTTTTTGGTTTTCCAAGCCTGTGGCACTTTTAACCTATTTGTGTGTCTCCAGCATAAGTCTCGCAGTGCAACGCCGGACACCTTTCGAGATTCGGCAAAAACATTTTCAGATACTGCTATATACGCATTGGTTTCGAATTGTGTCTTCGGTCAATAGTTGGGTTGCCCGGCTCCTGTGCTTGTCTCCTATGTTCCGCTTTATTCAGCTAGGTGTGCAAAGGGAGAACCACTGCGATTGTGCTTCCAGCTCGAATGGTTAAGCACCTCAGTGGAGAAAGCCGAAAACTGACTGTCACAATGGGCGTAAACTGGTCAGCGATCCGATGACGGTGTCACACTATAGATCGATACCGATTAACCCGTGTTAAACGATGGGCCTTTCATAATATTGGCCGAAGTGTTAATGGCTAGACTTCGGTCGATGCCGAACACTAACCGGGGGCTCGTAGCTAGCTTTCCCAGTTTAAAGCTCCTATGACTAAGTGAAAGTTATAAAGCCCGCATATCTGATTGCCTCGTTTCCACTAACACAACCGCCTTCGGGCACTGAGACGTCGGCTAAGGGTTGTTTTGTTATTGTGGAAACACCCTGCGTAGCATCTACAAGGGGGTGGAAGCCGACGATGGGCCACTTTCAACTGATAAACGGTCGCAACGGAGTCAAAATAATCATATCGTCGGCCTTTGTATTTAGTATACGAGGGCTGCCTTCCGTAATCATCGTTATAAAGCCATAAATATGCATCAATTTGACTTAAGATTTTGGCCAAGCTGGGTTGCCTGGCTCCTGTGCTTACCCCTACGTTCCCGATTGTTCGGCTAGCCGGTAAAGGGAGCACCTCTGTGATTGTTACTACTGGGTCATCCGAGTTAGTACCTCAGACTGGGTGAAGCTGAAAGCTAGCGATCTTAAAGGATATAATTGGTCGGCAACGATGGAAGTGAAAATTTAGGTTCACTAAAGACCACAGAGTTCGGGAACTTTCCCCCAACTAAATCCTCAATATTTTCCTCCCACATTGATCGGAGTTGAGGTCTCATGATCATGATCAACATGACAGCCTGGGAAAAGGAACCTGTAACGGAACTATTTTTCCCAGAAGATGTTTTATAACATATCTCTCTGCGTACCTTTGTTTATAAAATCATATGGCCAGATTGCCTTGTTTGTCGTAAATCTTTGCCCTTATAAAGGCTTTATAAAGTAGGACGAACACTCTTCGGCTGCTGGCCGAAGAGGTTGAAGCCGATGGTCGGTCAACAAAGTTTTGTACAATGCGGATCCGAGCATTAGTGATGTAAAGTACTTGGATACATAGAATCATTGCACATAAATTGTGATATACTCCGGACATTGATCCTTAATTCGGCCACCCGTGCCCACATTAAGGCTCGAGGGCTACTGGGCTTCGCGCTTCTCATTTACAAATGTTAAAGGGGCACATCGATCCCCTGATCTGGTGTTGCCACCCGACCATTGGCTTGGGGGCTACTGCATCGACGATTCAATGCAGACAGTTTACAAAGTGCGAAATAGTTCCCGAGGAGATTATGATCCTCAGGTTGGTCGGCCGCACCCAACCTAAGTCTCGAGGAATATGCACACCACATTTCTATTCCTAAGTATGCTACAGAGCTAGGAGTTGATCCTCAGGCCGATTTTGTGAATCGACCTGAGTCTCAGGGGCTACTGGGATCACCGGTTTTATGCCATCCTTCAGGTGCATCTCGGGTTTTAGACCGACACACACCTTGAGGGCTACTGGCTATATATCTCGGCAGAGAATAAATTGCACCAATTGAAAATATTCACAAAAAATCAGCCCGCAGTCAGGGTGGTGCACCACCTCGGAAGCAGTCCGGCATAAAGCTTGGGCGCCAGTGGCTGGCTCCATAGAGGGCATTTCCGGCATTATGCTCGGCTGAATTCGTTCAATCTTTTGAAAACCGAGGTAGTTATGACACCTCGGATGCTGACCATCGTTAGAACTCGGATGCAGTCCGGCGTTGGAGCTCGGAAGCAGTCCGGCATAAAGCTTGGATTTGAATGGCTCGTTCCATAGAAGACTACTCCGGCATTTAAGCTCGGATGAACTCATTCAAATTTTCAGAGGCCAAGGTAATCTATGATACCTCGGATTCAGTTCGGCGTTGGAGCTCGGACGCAAGAGGATACCTTGAATGCCGAATAGTGTTGGAGCTCGGCTGTGAAAAGACACCTCGTATTTAGTTCGGCATTAGAGCTCGGACGTAAGAGCGCGCCGTCGCACGAGAAGCACTTCAAACCCCAGGTGTGGCATAAAAAACTTACAAGGCATTGATAAAGGCCGATAACTTAAAAAGACTCCTCGGATACCCGAAGTATGAACTCTTCGGATACACCTCGGCGATCCTCAAGATCGGAGATGGGAAGATTTGTTGAACCAGTTTTCAAGACCGACGACCGAAGATGAAGAACAGTTCGGAAGAATCAAGGAGCATCCCCAACTTGAAGACCGGTTCAGGGGGCTACTGACAGTGTCCTGGACTAGGGGGTACTCACCATGTCGTCTCCCGACCAGTGGGTTGGGCCGAGGACCCCCGTGGCGGTTCAATAATGGGCCAGTTTGGACAGCCGATGACATATACGAGGAAAATTCCACAAGACTTGGTGATCAAGACAAGGACTCCTCTCCACCAACGTAGCCAACTAGGACTCTTGTTATCCTAGGCCTCCGGTACATTATATAAGCCAAGGCCAGGCTCATTGATAGATAGATCATTATGACATCAATCATCATACCTCTAGGGTTTAGACCACAACATATGATCTCGAGGTAGATCAACTCTGTACTTGATATTCCATCAATATAAACAAGAGCAGGACATAGGGTTTTACCTCCATCAAGAGGGCCCGAACCTGGGTAAAACATCGTGTCCCCTGTCTCTTGTTACCCATCGATCCATGACACACAGCTTGGGACCCCCTACTCGAGATCCGCCAGTTTTGACACCGACAGCGCCGCCTGCTCCGACCACATCCCCAGCAGTGTCCGCGTCCTCGCATGTCTCCGCATCCCCCACAGCGTTAGAGGCCGCGGGCGGTGGAGCCTTCGAGGTGGAAGGATGAGCCAAAGAACCGGGTTTCTTCTTGGGCGCCATGGTCTATGGCGTCGTCGATGATGCTGATGGTGATGAAGGCGACGCGCTACACACGCCTTCAAGTTCACGCAAGCGGTCCCCCTACCCGGCGCGCCAAAGATGTCGCGGGAAACCACGGCCACCTATGGGACCAGGAGGCCCCTAGCTGGTTTGGCAGGGGGGCGTCGCGTTGCACAAAGAGCAGACGAGCGTGTAGCAGCACGGCGGAGATCACACAGGCATTTTTACCCAGGTTCGGGCTGCCGCGAGGCGTAAAACCCTACTCCTGCTTTGGTGGATTGATGGGGGAAAGGTGGTGGTGGAGCGTAGTACACTTGCCCGGCAAGGGTTGCCTCAGGGCGGCAGTGGCTACGCGCGTACGGGGGTCTGAGTTATCCAACCTTCTAACCCTCTCTATGGTTGCCATGGGCCTCCTTTTATAGATTAAGGGGTCACCACAATGGCAAAACAGTCATTATGCACTGATAAGATAGCAAACAGCGCTATCATACCTAACTCTGCTGGCTGACAGGGCGCATTAAATGCACCGCTTAACGTCACATTGTTGGTTGCCCAGCAAGGCTTGCCGGGCTATCTCGCCAGCTCCACGCCTGCTCACTTGACACGTCGCAGGACGGGTGTCATCTGCAGGTGTTTCCTGTAGGGAGAGGCTGCCATATGGTGAATGGCTGCCACTTAGTCACTCCGTGGTTTGACACCGCACTGATTGACGACGTGGGTCGTGGTGAAGTAGTTGGTGAGGTGGTTTTGCCTCTGTGTGCCCCGGCAGGCCCTGCCGGGACGTCTTGGATGTCGTCTTCCAGGGGTGGCCTTGCCCCTTGCCGAGCTCGCCTGCCCGGCAAAGGAGGCCCTTCTCCTGATGGTGCCTTGCTTCTTTGGCTTGATCTTGGTCCCTCTGATCTGCATGTTAGTCCTTTGAACCTCTTAGTCCCTTGTATTCTGACTTGGGTTGGTGCTTCAATCTCGTCCCCGTGCCTGTGCATAGTCTGGGCAACAGACCCAGGGTTTGTTGCACCGACAGATGGAGAGGTAGCTTCAATTTGTGGAAGAGACAGCGTGAGAAACGAGGTCAATCGATATATAGATAAAGAGAGAGAGATTGAGCGAGTGTGGGTCATCATGCGATCAAAAGAGTGAGACAGGTTGGAGAGAGTGACCTAGATAGACAAGGTGCATGAGAGAGTATACACTATGAATATGTCGAATTAGGCCCAAACATGGAGATATATCGTTTGTGTGTGAGAAAGAGCGAGGTCAATTGAGACATGCATAGAGAGAGAGAGTGAGATTGAGCGAGCGTGGGCCGCCATGAGGTCGAAAGAGTGGAACGGCTTGGAGAGACTGATCTAGATAGATAATCTACGTGAGTGAGTATAGAGTGTGTCGATCGAGGCCCGAACAAGGAGATATATCATTTGTATGTGAGAGAAAGCAAGGTTAATCGAGACTTAGATAAAGAGAGAGAGAGATTAAGCGAGTGTGGGCCGCTGTGCGGAAGAAAGAGTGAGACGGTCTCTCGAGAGTGACCTAGATAGACAATGTGTGTGCGTGCGCACGAGAGGGAGGAGGGTCTAGATAGGCAATGATTGTATCTACCGAGAGGGTGGGAGGGGGAGAGGGAGAGAGAGAGCTCGGCATGGAGTGCAATGACGGGTGTGTGAGAGTTAGAGATCGAAACATGGAGAGAAAGAATGAACGTGCAGAAACCAATAGCTTTGTAAGGAGGTTAGGAGAGGAAGATTGATCAATAGAGGAAGTATGTAGCGTGTGTGCCGAGGGGGGGACTTAAAAACAACATTTGAATGTAGATAGTACTAGACTTAATATTGACGTTTCAATTTAGTGTACATTGTAAGATTTGAATTGAGGACCATGCATATGGCTTCCGTAATTATTTTGAATTCGTGCCATACTAGGTTTGGAAAATTTGATATTGACTCGATTGAAGTGGTATTTTGTATGTGTGTGGTCATATGCTTGAATCCATCCAAAGTTTTCTCACTACCATGGTGTTCATCTTATACATATATGAATTTGTACTAAAAAAGTAGCATGGATACCGTGAAATGCGAAATCCACGTTAGAATTGGAGATCGCTATGTGACAAACACACTCTAATTCAAAGAACTCATTAATTAATTCATAGTACCTAGTTTTGAAGGAATAATTATTTGCAAGGAAAACACGAGCATGGTAATACATAGTACAAGATTCGTTTGCCAATGAAAGAAGATTCGTTTGCATTCTCAAATGTAGGCGCACCAGGCAGACCAGAGTCGTGTCGTGGTGGTCCCGTGTGTCGTACGGACGCTAGCACCCACCCCTCCCTCCCTCCCCCCCCAAAAGAACGACGACAAAAAAAGTTCACGCTTCCATGTTTCAGATTGAAATATCTGGCGGCCCCAATTCCAGCCCTACAAAATCTCCCTTCTCCCTCGTCCCCTTCCATGGCCAGAGCTCTCAAATCCCTAATTCGCCGCCAACCCAAGCAAAATTTGAATCGCCCTTTGTCTCGTCTCTTTCCCCACCTCTGTGTCGGACGACAACGACGAAGACGACGGTCGCGCTTCACCACTGCACCGGAGCTACCTCGTCTATGCCCTCGTCCACCGCACCAGGTGGTCCACCCACAACGTCGGTCGCCGCAGCCGACATGCCTCACAAACACCGACTTCCACTGCATCAGGTGAGCTTCACCGACGCCGTCTACCACCTCACCGGGGCTACTTCACCGAGAACATCGTCGCACCTCCACCCCCCGACGCCGTTGGTGCTTCACCAACGGCCTCGTCCACCGCATCGTAGCGCTCCGCTGCCCCTCGAGATCTGCATCCGTATGTGGCCAGCCAGCGCCTCACCCTCAACGGCTGTAAAGTGACCCGCACTCTAGCTAGGCGAGCATGCCCAAACACCGGCCCGAACTAGTTATCCACATATCACTCCCTTGTGCACTGTTCCGACGATGTTTGGATATCCTTTTACTGCTCTCTTAGCTTACACGCCTATGCAACTCTGACTTTAACTCTTATTTCTTCTAGAGATATCATCTGAAACAAGCAAAACCATTCTTTAGTCAAGCATGACGGCGCTAAGGGATCTGGTACACATCCTGCACGCCGGTATAACTTTGTAAGTACGTGTCCTCCGGTACAACAGCAAGATCGATTCCTCTCATTTGATCAACCATTCACCGTGTCAAAAATGCAGAGGGGGATGTAAGGAGCACAAGGCATACACATCCAAGCAAGTGGTAACATGGACTAGTACATGGAACATCCCAAGCGCAAGCAGAGCTGCAGCGAGCCTGTACAACGAGCTAGCGTAAGTCCCTGCATTTCATTTAATTCGTACTGGCCTGCGTGTATGATTTGTGTGCAGTGGCGGATCCACGAATTCAAGTTACCAGGGGCAAAAATTTAACTTAAAAAATACGAAGGCACTTGCACTTCGGAAATCAACATAACTTGAGAAATGTGAAGCTACATGCACTTTGAAAACCAGCTAATGATCCAAAGTAGTTCCAGATTATAAAACACTAAATGATGTAAGCACCAAAAAACGCAAAATGCAACATGGTGTACAACGACTACTAACATGGACTGTACCTGCTTGAATTATTCGCTCTCTGGCCAAAAATATCCAAGTGTAATTGCACCTATAACCAGTGCGCAAACTACATATCAATATATCTATCCTGCACAAGTATGCCAATAGTTTCAAACAACAGATTAGAAAAGTATTTATGCTAGGTTGTCATGATACAAGGACTTTCTGGTAGATGGCCTCGATGTTTCCTCAAGCCATGAAAATGTACTATAATTTGGTTGTCATCAATTCCTACAAATCTCTATCTCTCTCTCAGCATAGCAGATCATCATTAAACACTAAATCCTTCAATGGGAGCTTGCAAAATGCTTGCATTAGATCCCTCATTAGACACTATATGTTCATCACCAGGAGCATGTAAAATGTTTGCATCAAATCCTTCATTAGCAGTCTGTTCATTAGACACTTCAGGCTCAAGAACAACATGAGCTTGTATGTTTGCAACAGAAACTTGATTAGACACATCAGGTTCAGTCAGTCCAGTATTGATTGGGGAAGTTATGAAATAAGCAGAAATTGATTTCATTTTCTTATAGATTCCCTACATACAAGCAGTTTTACAACACCGTCAGGTTTAACTATTGGCCAAAAATTGAACAGTTGAATTAGATATAATCAGAGATATGATGTACCAGCTCGTTGCGCATGCTGCTCTTGCAAGATGCGACTGTCCGTTTGCGCAAGCTCGATGTCATGCTCGTGCTGCCGCTGCTGCCTCCCGCGCAGGCTACACCCAGGGTTGGATCTTTATCTTCTTGTCCTTCCATTTGCTTGAAGCCCGGCGATCGATGTCTATTGAGGGAGCGAGGAAGTGCTCTGTCGGTCTGTCCAGCGGCGGCTAGGTTAGGAGCAAACCAGACTGGAGGCTGGAGCGAACGAATTGGGGATTTTTCCTGTTGTCGATCGATATGGGAGGTGCTCATTTCGGCCGTGAGCCTGCTATAGGGCCTGCCTTGCACTTACATTATTGGCCCATCCAAATTGAAACATTTTTCTTCATTTTTTACATTGCCTGCTCGTGCGCTAAGACGAACAAAACTAGCCTGGGCCAACCTGGACGACTCAAATTAGGTGCGCATTTTCCAGCCACCCGAGGCTGCCGCCCATACCAGCCCCTACGATGGCGTCACCCCTTTTTGTGTGTATGATTAGGGTAGTGAAAAATATTCCAATGGCGCTTTTGATTTACCCACAGAATGGTTGAATTGCTTGTTTCTATGAACCGAGTTCGCCAATAATATGAAGGATGCCAGTCTTTTTATCCTATTATAGATTGCTTAGATCTCGATATGCCAAATGTAATCGCATGAAATATACAGTAAAAGCCAGTGTGATGTGTGTTGCTACAACTAGTCTGACAACCTGTCCTCATATAACATATCAAGGACAGACCATCTTATCAGATTAACCATTCGACTTACCAATGCAGTGTGGGAAGAAAGAAGTATTGGGACTGTGTATCAAAGCAATTGATGCCATGGACTCCTTCGTAAAACCTTGTAAGCGAAAAAGAAGTTGCAGTGTGTCTGTACAAAGAGCTAGCGTAAGTTCAGTTACCTGCTTCTCGGAATTTTAGTTAGCCACTGATTGCAAAATTGTTCAATTACGTTGCTTGGCTTAATTTAGTTTGCTACTGATTACATAATTCCATAGCCTGTTAATCCTATTACAGATTGTGCCTATCTATGTGTTTGGTACTTACCGTTAAGAATTACCTATTTGCCTGAACTTAAATAGCTACTTAAGCACGTAGATAGCTGGTTATATGTACTTCTAGGGTGCAGCAAAATTCATGTGTAATTTACGTTCTGATACCCTGTTTGTTTAGATGGTTTGCTGTTATGACTTGTAGCACTAGTAATGTTTGCATTTCATAGACAGACAACTGTCAGGTTTATATGAGGGACAACGTCTTTTAACTTATATATATATATATATGTGTGTCAGAGTCATTTTGTTTACATCAATGAAATTTACAGATGTTTGTTTTGCTGGTAAACGGTACCGACTTGTTACTTTAATATGTTGCCAAGAACTTGTTAGTTTTACTAATTCATGTGTAATTAAATAGGTTGCCAAAACTGGTTAGTTTTACTAGTTTGAGGTTAGTTTCTTATGGCCCTTGCAACACTTTATTTATGATTGCTAACATTTAAGTTTGCAGGATCCAACTGAAACTCCGTTGGCACAACAGGTATGTTTTCAAAAACTTCCTTGTTTACCTGGTTTGCTGTTGTAACTTGTTGCTGTAATCATCTTACCAAATTCAACTTTTCAAGAGCCAATTGGAAGTCCAATTGCACAGCAGGTACATTTTCAAAATTTTATTTGTGTAATAGGTTTGCTGTTGTAACTTGTTGCTGTAATCATCTTACCAACTTCAAGTTTTCAAGATCCAATTCGAAGACCAATTGCACAGCAGGTACATTTTCAAAAATATATTTGTGTAACAGGTTTGCTACTGTAACTTGTTGCTCTAATCAAGTTACTGACTACTCAACTTTTCAGGATCCAAGAGAAACTCCAATGCCACAACAGGTTCCTTTTGCAAAATCTGTTTGTTTAACTGCTTTGCTGCTGCAACCAGTTGCTCTAATCACGTTACTGGCTACTCAACTTTTAAAGATCCAAGAGAAACTCCAATGCCACAACAGGTACCTTTTGCAAAACTTGTTTGCTTAACTGCTTTGCTGCTGCAACCGGTTACAATGATGTTAATAACTACTTTTCAGCATCCAATCGAAACTCTTTAATTCCTTGTTTGTTTAACTGGGTTGCTGTTCTAACTCCCAGTTGAGATGTTTTGCTAACTTCAACTTTTCAGAATCCAATCGGAACTTTAATGGCAAAACTGGTTAGCCCAAGATCAAAGAGCAAGGTCCCCATGGACGTTGTATCATCCCACAGCAGTGGCACCGGCCCAATCGTCATCATTAATTGCCAATTGTTGATGCTCTAGAGGCTAAACTATTGGTAGAAAGAGATTCTGCTTCTGCACTTAGAGATGAAGTTGACATGTTGAGGAAGCAAACAGCAGAATCACAAGCAGTACTCAAGACAACCACTAAATATTTGGTGGATTTGAAAATGAAGCAAGCTGAGACTGACCGCATTGTTAAGGTCCTGAAGGAAAAAAGGATATTAAATTCCCACTTGGTAAATCATAGGTGAAATGTTTTTTCCATCGTTGAATAACCTTTGTGTTGTTTGTTCATGTAATCGATCAAACCATTTGTTTTAGAGATCATGTAATAATTGTTTTTTGTTTTTTGGTTTCTAATTTTTTTTAGCGCGAGTCTGTATCAATTGATAAGACTCTGAGACATTTCATTTTGATTGCTATGCTAGACCTATAAATATGCCTATTGGGCTGAATGTGCATTCAACAATAATAGTAGTATAGATGGTCCTTAAGTGGCACGCATCTGAAAGGGCCAAGATGTTGTACTAGATTTGTTCAAAAAATGATGCTCTTCTAGGAAAAAGAGTACAGCGGCCTAGCTTATGTATGTTAGTTGATATTATTGATCCATATACTCTATAAGTGTTTATATGTCTTTTAGTTTTGTACATTATTGGTTGATTGACTCAGTATTTTGAAACTTGAGACATCGCTTGTGTACATATCTAAATGGGTGTACACTATATGTCGGGGGGATGGACCCCGGGCAGGCAGCGGAACCCGGATCCCTTCAAAAACATCAGGGCTGGCAACGCCCCTCAATCCGGCGCGCCCCTGGCCGGCTTCCCAGCGCAACCCGGCCAGGTGCGGCAACCCGGCCAAGCCGGCCGGCTCCCACGCAAGTCAAACCTTCATCGACAAGCAAGCACGGCTATAGTGTGCCCCCCTTTACGCTAGCCCCGGTGGGCACGGCTGTCATGCCGACCAAGCCACCGCCTGGGGGGGGGGTGGCGTCTCGGAGGCGCAACCCTATAGCAGAACGGCGCGGCCGTACCATGACGCCCCACACGGCGTGACTAGAGTACCCAGTAGCCGGCCGTACCCGCGCCCGGCGGGCCCTGTACGGCCGGCACCCGGCGGACCCGGTGAGACACGCACCCGACAGACCTGGCAGACCCGGCGCCCTGGCAGCCCCCACTGCCGGCTCCTAGACACTGACAACCCAGCCCCGCGCCTATGTAACTTTACCATTGTAACCCCAGGGGGCCAGCCTATAAGACCCCCCGGTGCTCCTCCATGCAGAGGGTGGATCGATCATCAGTAGAACACACACACACGGAGAGGGAGCAGCCTATGCACTGGCTTGCCTTCCTTCCTCCCCAAAACAGCTCTAGGAGCAAGCTTCTACCATCTTCATATAAATCACACTCGGTAGGACTAGGGGTATTATCTCTCCGGAGAGCCCCGAACCTGGGTACATCTTGCGTCTCACGCTCGCTCGTACCAACCTCGCCTCTGGAGCCCACCGATGGCCTCTTGCCTGTCCCTCTCTTTAGCCATCCCATGGCATCTGCCGTGAGCCCACCACGACAGTTGGCGCCCACCGTGGGGCAGCTTGAGGTGCCGGCCAGAGACATGTTCCAGACAGGGCCCTTCGCCAACTCCGGCGAGCTCTGCGTGCACGGTCTGGTCCCCGCGCCCAGCGCAGTGCCGGCCGGCCTCGCCGGCTCGCTCGTCGCCCCCTTCGGCGCGCTGCGCATCTCCAACGCTCTCGCGGCCGACGAGTACCCCAGTGAGGTGCTCGATGTCTCTGATCCCCCCGTTCCCGTTGGCTGCGACCCCTCTGATGGCACGGCAGATCTGCGTCCGGGTGGAGGTGCTCATCACCGACTCCGGCTCCACTTCGTCCAGCGTTGCGAAGAAGGCCGCTGCCGCCAGGGCCGCAGTAGAGCGTGCCAACCCGGCCGACCCGCTGTGAGCCATGATGCAGAACCTCAGTGTCCCCATCACCACCGACATCAACACCACCAACGCCGCCCAGGCCCGGGCCCAGCTCGAGGAGGAGCGCAAGTGCCTGTGGGATGAGGCCGCGACTCTTGCTGCTACGCAGCACCGGTTGGAGTCCATCCAGCGGGAGCGTGACGCCATGTACGGCTTTACGCTGGCCGCTGCTGAGCCCAGCCGGGTTGCCGAGGTGCGGACCCATGGCGCTGCTTTTGATCGCACTCTGGGTGCGATCCCCCCCGTCTACGACACCCCCGTCAAGAACATGCACGCCGCGCAAGGGGCCGCCGTTGGTATGGAGCAGCTGCAGGGTGAGGAGCTCCAGGAGCTCCTGCAACACATGACAGAGCTTCTCGGCGCTGCAAACGCGTAGCAGGACCGCCTTGACCACCCCGCGGGATCCGTCTCGCGCCGCACCAAAGACCTCGAGCAGCCGAACGCGGCGTCTTCGCCGCCCCCCAGTGAGGCTCATTTCGGCCGAACCCGAACCCGACGCAACCGTGCCTTGACGGCTGGAGACGACCTGGGCAACAAGACGGCTCCAGGAGACCGGCGCCGGCAAGAGTCTCCCCCGCAATCTGGCCGGGGCGCCCGTCCGGCTTCGGCCAACCCAGTTCCCCGCGGCCCGGTCACAAGCCGGTTGGGCCCGCGCGCCATCGACGACACCGACGCCCGTTACCGCATCGAGTAGCTTGCCCTCTCCCTCGAGCTAGAGGAGGACAATGCGGCCGGTCCGGCTTGCTTCGGCCCGCTCATCCGGGATGAGCCCTTCGCCAAAGGGTTCACGCTTCCCCTTGACACCCCCAAGCCGGAGGACTGGCTCATCGACTACACCACCGTGATCGGCATCGTGGGTGGCAATCGGCGCCTTGCCGTGCGATATGCCCCACTCATGCTCCAGGGCTCGGCCCGGACGTGGCTGAATAGTCTGCCGGTTGGCAGCGTCAACTCATGGGTTGACTTCAAGCAAGCCTTCGTGTGCAACTTCACCGGCACCTACAAGCGTCCCGGCCGCCCCAGTCAGCTCACCATGTGTGAGCAGGGGTCGGGCGAGACCTGCCGCGAATACCTCGCACACTGGACCGAGCTCCGGAACAGCTGCGAGGGCGTCCATGAGGTCCAAGCCATTCAGTACTTTGTGAGTGGTTGCCGGGATGGCACCCTCCTCAAGCACAAGCTCCTGCGCTCCGAGCCGGCCACCATGGTCGCACTCATGGTCACGGCAGACAAGTACGCCACGGCCGATTCCGCCATGAAGATCCAAGTGGTGCTGGATGAAGCCGGCAAGGCATTGCCGGCATCTCCCTCCAAGCCAGCTGGCGAGAGCAGCCGCCAGCAGAACAACAAGCGCAAGGCCGACCAGCAGGCACCCCGCTACGACAACCGCCTCGTGGCGTCCGCCGATTAGGTGCCCGTGGCCGAGCCGGCCGGTAAGCGCCGACAAACCGGCAAGACTGCATGGCAACCCGCCATGAGCTTTGAGGAAATGCTTGACTCTCCCTGCAAGCACCATAGCGGCGCAAGGTCGTCCACGCACACGCTTCGGCAGTGCGCCATCACCAAGCGCATCATGAGGGGCGACATCCCGCCGCCTCCAACTCCGGCTCCGGGTGTGGGGCAGCCGCCTCCGCCTCCTTCCCCGCCTCCGGCAAACGGCGCCATGCGCGATGAAATCTTCCCCAACCAAAATGTGAGCTACGTCGTCTTCACCAGCTTTGGTGACGACAAGCGTAGCGAGCCCCTGCTCCGGCAGGAGGGGAACACCGTCATCTCGGCCAAGCCTGAGTACATGCACTGGTCGGAGCGCCCGGTCAGCTGGACCCGGGAGGACCACCCGGCCGTCATGCCCAACCCGGGTGGCTACACCCTCGTCCTCGACCCCACCATTGTCGCTGCCAAGTGCACCTGCAAGTTCTCGCGAGTCCTCATTAATGGCGGCAGCAGCATCAACATCCTCTACCGCGACACCATGACCAAGCTCGGCATCGAGGCCAAGCACCTGGAGCCATCCCAGACGGTGTTCCACGGCATTGTGTCGGGTCTCTCCTGCTCTCCCATCGGCCGGATCCGGCTTGACGTCCTGTTCGGCATGAGCAATCATTTTTGGCGTGAGCCTATCTGGTTCGAGGTGGTGGACTTGTCCAGCGTTGTCGGCGTTCTGGGAACTGGGGTACCCAGACTCGCCTGCCTGTGACCCACCGCGTGGCTCCATCGATGGCCTGGTACGGCCCATCTTCAGCACCAACAACACAAGACCCTCGCGAGGGGCCAAGCCTCACGAGGCGGACGACGCCAAGACCTCCAGAAGGAGCGGCCTCCTTAGGCTGGCTCCTGAGGAGCGGAGATTTCTATGCAAACCCTCACCTCGTGAGGTTTGGATGACGCAAGCCATGACGACCAAGGCCAGGCGGGCGCCAGCGGGCGTAGTACAGCAGGTTTCTTCTTCGGTGCTAAAGAGGCGAGCGTAGGCGTGGAGTCCCGAGGAATTAGCCAAAGGTTTCCAATTCTGTGCTACAAAACCAAGACCACCAGGACGGCAGGACGGAGGCCATCACCGAGCCCACCACGGCGTCACGACCAGAAGCTTTGCAGGCGAAGACCACCTTTCATCAGGATAAGATGTACTAGTTGTCTCCCTTCGAATTTGGCCGTTATGGGATCCCTTCCTGCCTTCGTTTTGGTGGTAGAGGACCAGGGCCACTATAAGTATAGCCTAGCCACCACCATAGAAGGGGACGGATCATTCAGACCACCCCAAAACCTCACCAGCTCAAGAACACACCTCCTGAGGTTGTTCTTCCACTGTACCAGTTCATCCTCAGCCCACCTCAAGGCCAATCCACCACAAAGAAGGAGTAGGGTATTACACCGCAAGGTGGCCCGAACCTGGGTAAACTGCCTTGTCCCATTTCCTTCCAGTTCATCGAGCTTGGCCATGGGATCGACGAGTTGGCAGACTGGGAAGGTCGAGTTCTTCGCACGCACCCCAGAGTTCGAACCTATCTTGGGTCTATGGAGCCCTGAATCCAACATTTGGCGCGCCAGGTAGGGGTGCGTCGGAGCCTCTCTTCCGCCGGTCGACTCGTCACCGCTCCGCCGTCCACATGGCTGACGCTCCTCAGGCTCATGCCGAGCGCTGGGCCGCTCGGCCTGCCCGGGCGGCGCCTTCCGCCCAAGAAGACCTCCACTCCTCGCGGCCCGCACGCCACCTAGCGTCGTCGGCCGTGGGCGGCACGGACCACCATCGCCCGCTCCCGCTCTGCGCCGCACCCGCGCCACCACGCGATCTTCGAGCTATGCCGTGGCAACGGCGCTACACACCCACCGAGAGCAGGCGAACACGTGGGCCACACTCATTGTGGTGCGAGAGCTGCTGCGATGTAGGCTGGCGGAGGGCGGCCACAACGCCCTGCTGGAGCGGGTCGCCGAGCTGCTCGATGCAGCCTGCAGGGGCGCAGCACCATTCTGCACCTTGCCTACCCTACAATCGCTGCCGGGAGTGCACGCCAGCCCTAATCGCGACCGTGCGCCCTTCCTTGAGGGGCCCGGAGGACCTCGCGACACCAACCTGGCCCGCGACGCCGCGCATCCTGCCCAGGATGCGTTACCTCCGGGCGCCGCCGGGCTGGGCGGCCCCTCCTGGGGCTGCATCGTGATGCTGCCCTACGGTCGTGGTGACTCCGCATCAAGGATGGCGCGCGACAACACTGGATGGTCGGGCGACGGCTCGGGGATGGAGGCTTCATGCGCCCCCGTCCCTTCACTGACGAACTCGCTCTATGCGCCAAGAGGAAGCCCCCGCCTATTCCCCTTGCCAGCCTGGGCGTCGGGACCACATGAGGCCGAGGCCCCCCGCGGGCCACCCCGGAGCTTCACCAACATCTTTGACGACAACAGCCACCGGGTATCGCCAGTATCTCAGGGGCACGATTACGCTAACCATGGACCGCAGGTGAATCAATCCACGGCAGCGGCCATGGACCTCAGGACGATAGCCCCGCCGCAAGCGGACGGAATGCACTGGGAGCTGCACGGGGGGAACCAAGTGCCAGGGCCTCCCCCACGCCGCACGGAGCAGGGCGCCGCCATGACGGTGGTGCACGCCACTCGGAGGTAGGTCCTCCGTCGGGGATGGCGCCAGCGAGCCCTTCCTCCCGGTGGGGGGCCTGCGGTCGCCGAGGCACCGCCAGCGTCCCCTTGCCCCTTGGTCTCGTCCTGGTTTCCGGACGCCCCAACGGTGGTCGGTGGAGGCGCAGGACGGGGGGCCCCTGCCAGGCGCCAAGGATACTCGTGAAGATCTCCGCTCGTGACACTCTCACGTAATAATGAGTTGGGGCTGTACATGCCCTGGAGTCTCCTGAGTGCCGCCCTCGGGCCTCACGGGGGCTCCCACTCACGTCCAAGTTGAAGCACCATGCTCCGCGCTGGCCGTCGACACTGTCCCCCGATGACTATGCCCACGCCCAGTGGAAGCGCTTAGCTCCGCGCTGGTGAGAAGACTAGCTAGGTGCCGGACACGGCTGTTCGTTTCGCCCTCTTTCTGTAACCCAGTTGCCATCTTTTGGAATGAGATTTGGAGTTTCGTCTGCTTATCAAAAGAAAAGGGGGAATTTTTTCAATTTGCAGTGTTTTCTTGTTTTTTGGTTTGTGTTGAGAAGCAGGGCTTATGCCTGCTCCCCCCCCCCCCCCCCGTAAGCAGCCTGCGAGCGGGGGCTGGGTGTGGTGTGTGCACTATGCGCGCTCTCGGGTCAGCCCGAGCGGCACCAAGGCCCCCCTCGGGGTCAAAAGCGTAGCTGCCGCAGGACCACTGTGTGCACACCTTGCCGAGACTCGGCAATCGGCTCCTCGCGAGGCGCTCTCAAGTGGGTCCGCAGGCTCCTCAGGAGGCTCAAGCCCTCATGAGCCTCGGAAGGCCAGTCTCGGGAGAGGAGCGCCCCCGCAACACAAGAACTCGTCCAAGGCCGCCAGCACCAAAGATAAGTCGCAACATTTACTTAGCTTAGGGGCCCTCATGCCCTCGGCAGCTTGTTTCAAAATTAATTTAGAAGGCATATCATCGTTTCATGCATAACCGGGGAACCCCAACCAAAAAATACTTTCCACGCCCCACGGGGCCATGCTCGAAGTTGTGGTATGCAGGTCAGGATCAGAAAGGAAATGTAAGCCTAGCAAGACGCGCTGCCATCGGCATCGCCATCTTCATCATCACCGTCGTCGGCACCACCCTCTTCAGCTGCGAGCACGTCCACGCCATCTTCACGGGCGAACTCAGCGACCAGGTCGTCCACATGGTCAGCCACCCAGCTCACCAGGTCGCCCTGCGTGACCCTGGGCACGGGGGCTACTGCGGCGTTGAAGTCGAAGTCAAGATCAAGGCTAAGAAGGTAGCTGAAGACACGCAAGAACGCGCGCCCGAGGAGTCCCCTGCTTCTTTCCTCCACGAGCTGGCGCGCCCTCGTGGCCCGGTCTTCCAGACGGGTCATGACTTGGGTAAAGAAGTGGAGGTAGCTGGCGTCATCAGCCTCGTGCGGGCGGGTAACGCTCTCTTCGCAGATGGTATCCAAGGCCCGGTTGGCCCGGACCCTAAGGTCCTCAAGCATCGAGGAGCGCTCGCGCTGCATCGCCCGGCTGTGGTTCGCTTCGTTCGTAGCTTTCTCTACAAGAGACGTGACGCCCGCGACCTGCTGCTGAAGTGAGGTAAAGTCAGCTTGGGTGGAGGCCCGAGCCTCTTTGGCGGTCATCTCGCGTTGCTCTGCCGCGGCAAGCTTCTCCCTGAGGGCGTCGGTCCTGCCCTGCAACTCAACCTGCCGCTGTTGGAAGCGGGTCTCCTGGAGCCTCAGCTTCCGGCAGTATTCGCCAACAAGAGCCCCGCGAATCTCCGCCACCCTTCGGTCGATCTCCTGCAGGATCTTGGCCTCCCGGGCGGCAACGGCGTCTTCAGCCGCGGCCACTTGGTGCTCCCTCACCTGCAGCCGCTCAAGCTCCAGGTTATGTTCCGAGATCTCAAGCGCCAGTGCATCCTCACGCGCCCAGCCTCCTTTCTCATCCGAGGGGGCCTCGCTCGGCGGTGCTGCCAGGGTGGCCCTACGCGCCTGGACCTGCCGCTCGAGGGTGGCGTTCGACGCTCGAAGCTCCTTCTCCCGCTTGAAGGAAATATGCCCTAGAGGCAATAATAAAGTTGTTATTTATATTTCCTTATATCATGATAAATGTTTATTATTCATGCTAGAATTGTATTAACTGGAAACTTGATACATGTGTGAATACATAGACAAAACACCGAGTCCCTAGTAAGCCTCTACTAGAGTAGCTCGTTAATCAAAGAGGTTAAGTTTCCTAACCATAGACATGTGTTGTCATTTGATGAACGGGATCACATCATTAGGAGAATGATGTGATGGACATGACCCATCCGTTAGCTTAGCATATTGATCGTTCAGTTTTATTGCTACTGCTTTCTTCATGACATATACATATTCCTTCGACTATGAGATTATGCAATTCCCGGATACCGGAGGAATACCTTGTGTGCTATCAAACGTCACAACGTAACTGGGTGATTATAAAGATGCTCGACAGGTATATCCGAAGGTGTTTGTTGGGTTGGCATAGATCGAGATTAGGATTTGTCACTCCGAGTATCGGAGAGGTATCTCTGGGCCCTCTCGTTAATACACATCATAAGAAGCCTTGCAAGCAATGTGACTAATGAGTTAGTTACGGGATGATGTATTACAGAATGAGTAAAGAGACTTGCCGGTAACGAGATTGAACTAGGTATGAAGATACTGACGATCGAATCTCGGGCAAGTAACATACCGATGACAAAGGGAATAACGTATGTTGTCATTGCGGTACGACCGATAAAGATCTTTGTAGAATATTTGGGAACCAATATGAGCATCCAGGTTCCGCTGTTGGTTATTGACCGGAGAGGTGTCTCGGTCATGTCTACATAGTTCTCGAACCCGTAGGGTCCACACGCTTAACGTTCGATGACGATTTTGTATTATATGAGTTATGTGATTGGTGACCGAATGTTGTTCGGAGTCTCGGATGAGATCACGGACATGACGAGGAGTCTCGAAATGGCCGAGAGGTAAAGATTCATATTTAGGATGATGATATTCGGACACCGGTAGTGTTCCAGAAGTACCGGGTACATATCGGGTCACTGGAAGGGGTTCCGGGCACCCCCCGACAAAGATATGGGCCTATTGGGCCAAGAGGGGAAACGCAGCAGCCAGCATGGGCTGCTGCGCCCCCCTTGTTGGCCGAATAGGAAGGGGAAGGGAAAGGGGGAAGAGAGAAGGAAGGGGAGGCAATTCGGCCTCCACCTTCCTTCCCTCCTCTCTTCCCCTTCCTTCCCTCTCCAGAAAACATGGAAAGGGGGGGGGGCGAATTGGACTCGGCCCCCAAGTAGGATTCCTCCTACTTGGGGCGCCCTAGGGCTGTGCCCCTCCCCCTCCCACCTATATATACATGGGGAGGGGACACCTAGAACACACACCAATAACTGTTAGCCGTGTGCGGCGCCCCCCTCCACAGTTTACGCCTCCGGTCATATTCACGTAGTGCTTAGGCGAAGCCCTGCGCGGATCTCTTCACCATCACCGTCACCACGCCGTTGTGCTGACGGAACTCTCCCTCGACACTTTGCTGGATCAAGAGTTCGAGGGACGTCATCGAGCTGAACGTGTCCAGAACTCGGAGGTGCCGTACGTTCGGTGCTTGATCGGTCAGAACGAGAAGAAGTTCGACTACATCAACCGCGTTAACAAAATCTTCCACTTTCGGTCTACGAGGGTACAAGGACACACTCTCCCCCTCTCGTTTCTATGCATCTCCTAAATAGATCTTGCGTGAGCGTAGGAATTTTTTTGAAATTGCATACTACGTTCCCCAACAGTGGCATCCGAGCCAGGTCTATGCGTAGATGATATTCACGAGTAGAACACAAAGAGTTGTGGGTGGTGATAGTCATACTGCTTACCACCAATGTCTTATTTTGATTCGGCGGTATTGTTGGATGAAGTGGCCCGGACCAATCTGACATGACCACGTTCATGAGACCGGTTCCACCGACAGACATGCAACTAGTTTTGCATAAAGGTGGCTGGCGGGTGTCTGTTTCTCCAACTTTAGTTGAATCAAATTTGACTACGGCCGGTCCTTGTTGAAGGTTAAAACAGCAAACTTGACGAAACGCCGTTGTGCTTTTGATGCGTAGGTAAGAACGGTTCTTACTAGAAGCCCGTAGCAGCCACGTAAAACTTGCAACAACAAAGTAGAGGACATCTAACTTGTTTTTGCAGGGCATGTTGTGATGTGATATGGTCAAGACATGATGTGATATACGTTGTTGTATGAGATGATCATGTTTTGTAAAAGTTATCGGCAACTGGCAGGAGCCTTATAGTTGTCACTTTATTGTATGAAATGCAAACACCATGTAATTGCTTTACTTTATCACTATGCGTTAGCGATAGTTGTAGAAGCAATAGTTGGCGAGACGACAACGACGCTACGATGGAGATCAAGGTGTCAAGCCGGTGACGATGGAGATCATGACGGTGCTTTGGAGATGGAGATCAAAGGCACAAGATGATGATGACCATATCATGTCACACATATTGATTGCATGTGTTGTTTATCTTTTATGCATCTTAGTTTGCTTAGTACGGCGGTAGCATTATAAGATGATCCCTTAACAAAATTTCAAGGTATTGTTCTCCCCAAGTATGCACCGTTGCGACAGTTCGTCGTGCTGAGACACCACGTGATGATCGGGTGTGATAGGCTCTATGTTCACATACAACGGGTGCAAGACAGTTTTGCACATGCGGAATACTCAGGTTAAACTTGACGAGCCTAGCATGTACAGACATGGCCTCGGAACACTGGAGACCGAAAGGTCGAACGTGAATCATATAGTAGATATGATCAACATAAAGATGTTCACCATTGAAAACTACTCCATCTCACGTGATGATCGGACATGGTTTAGTTGATTCGGATCGCGTGATCATTTAGATGACTCGAGCGATGTCTATCTAAGTGGGAGTTCTTAAGTAATATGATTAATTAAACTTAATTTATCATGAACTTAGTCCTGATAGGTTTTGCATATCTATGTTGTAGATCAATGGCCCGTGCTACCGTTCCCTTGAATTTTAATGCGTTCCTAGAGAAAGCTAAGTTGAAAGATGATGGTAGCAACTACACGGACTGGGTTCGTAACTTGAGGATTATCCTCATTGCTGCACAGAAGAATTATGTCCTTGATGCACCGCTAGGTGAAAGGCCTGTTGCAGGAGCAGATGTTGATGTTATGAACGTCTGGCAAGCTCGATCTGATGACTACTCAATAGTTCAGTGTGCCATGCTTTACGGCTTAGAATCGAGACTTCAAAGACGTTTTGAACGTCATGGACCATATGAGATGTTCCAGGAATTGAAGTTAATATTTCAAGCAAATGCCCAAGTTGAGAGATATGAAGTCTCCAACAAGTTCTATAGCTGCAAGATGGAGGAGAACAGTTCTGTCAGTGAACACATACTCAAAATGTCTGGGTATCATAATCACTTGACTCAGCTGGGAGTTAATCTTCCAGTTGATTGTGTTATTGACAAAGTTCTCCAATCACTGCCACCAAGCTATAAAGGCTTCGTGATGAACTATAATATGCAAGGGATGGAGAAAACAATTCCCGAGCTCTTCGCAATGCTCAAAGCTGCGGAGGTAGAAATCAAGAAGGAGCATCAAGTGTTGATGGTTAACAAGACCACTAGTTTCAAGAAAAAGGGCAAGGGAAAGAAGGGGAACTTCAAGAAGAATGGCAAGCAGGTTGCCACTCCCGGGAAGAAGCCCAAGTCTAGACCTAAGCCTGAAACTGAGTGCTTCTACTGCAAAGGGACTGGTCACTGGAAGCGGAATTGCCCCAAGTATTTGGCGGATAAGAAGGATGGCAAAGTGAACAAAGGTATATGTGATATACATGTTATTGATGTGTACCTTACTAATGCTCATAGTAGTGCCTGGGTATTTGATACCAGTTCCGTTGCTCATATTTGTAACTCGAAACAGGGGCTACGGATTAAACGAAGATTGGCTAAGGACGAGGTGATGATGCGCGTCGGGAATGGTTCCAAGGTCGATGTGATCGCCGTCAGCACGCTACCTCTACATCTACCTTCAGGATTAGTTTTAGACCTAAATAATTCTTATTTGGTGCTAGCGTTGAGCATGAACATTATATCTGGATCTTGTTTAATGCGAGACGGTTATTCATTTAAATCAGAGAATAATGGTTGTTCTATTTATATGAGTAATATCTTTTATGGTCATGCACCCTTGAAGAGTGGTCTATTTTTGTTGAATCTCGATCGTGGTGATACACATATTCATAATATTGATGCCAAAAGATGCAAAATTGATAATGATAGTGCAACATATTTGTGGCACTGCCGTTTAGGTCATATTGGTGTAAAGCGCTTGAAGAAACTCCATTCGGATGGACTTTTGGAATCACTTGATTATGAATCATTTGATGCTTGCGAACCATGCCTCATGGGCAAGATGACTAAGACTCCGTTCTCCGGAACAATGGAGTGAGCCACTAACTTATTGGAAATAATACATACCGATGTATGCGGTCCAATGAGTGTTGAGGCTCGCAGCGGGTATCGTTATTTTCTGACCTTCACAGATGATTTGAGCAGATATGGGTATATCTACTTAATGAAACACAAGTCTGAAACATTTGAAAAGTTCAAAGAATTTCAGAGTGAAGTGGAGAATCATCGTAACAAGAAAATAAAGTTTCTATGATCTGATCGCGGAGGCGAATATTTGAGTTACGAGTTTGGCCTTCATTTAAAACAATGTGGAATAGTTTCACAACTCACGCCACCTGGAACACCACAGCGTAATGGTGTGTCCGAACGTCGTAACTGTACTTTATTAGATATGGTGTGATCTATGATGTCTCTTACTGATTTACCACTATCGTTTTGGGGTTATGCATTAGAGACAGCTGCATTCATGTTAAATAGGGCACCATCTAAATCCGTTGAGACGACACTGTATGAACTATGGTTTGGCAAGAAACCTAAGCTGTCGTTTCTTAAAGTTTGGGGTTGCGATGCTTATGTGAAAAAGCTTCAGCCTGATAAGCTCGAACCCAAATCGGAGAAGTGCGTCTTCATAGGATACCCAAAAGAAACTGTTGGGTACACCTTCTATCACAGATCCGAAGGCAAGATCTTTGTTGCTAAGAATGGATCCTTTCTAGAGAAGGAGTTTCTCTCGAAAGAAGTGAGTGGGAGGAAAGTAGAACTTGATGAGGTAATTGTACCTTCTCTCGAATTGGAAAGTAGCTGTCGGGGCCGGGACACACTATCCCAGAAATTTAACCCCTCGTGTTATCACCAGCCCAGGATTACTGTTACTGGTGGAAACGTCCTTGTTACAGATTACTAAGCTATTACAAGAATTGGATGCAAAACCATAAAGGTCTAATGATACAACAGTGATTCTGGTGGTGGATGACGGAAATGACTCGTGGTTCTCCAATGTCGATGGGGCTCCATTCCCACACGAACAGCTGACCCGGATAACTCCTATCCGTGTGGCTGCTATCCTAGGCTCCGCACGGTCGTCGTGGTGGTACTCCTCGAAGAAATCCTGACCTGGCCAAGTAAATAGCCAGGGACAAGCCTGTGAGTACGTTTCAATGTACTCGCAAACATCATGAACAGATGATATACCGAATGCAACAATTAAATTATATGATCATGATGAACCACACTATATGCGTATGCTCATGATGGACTTAAAGGCATGCTGTCTAGAATTAAATCTTGGCATGATAACCTATTAGCATGTGCAAATAACAGGATATATAAAAAATATTAGTAATGAACAAGGAAAGTTAAAGGAAAATAAAATAAAGGAAATGCCGGTCGGATGTCTAAAATGACATCACGGTAGGTCTTGAAGAGAAATGCCAAACGGGTGTCTAAAAGAGAAATCGGACGAGACAAGATCATCCGAGAACTCAGGCGACGCCACGAGAGGTCTTGAAAAGAAATGCTAGTCGGGTGTCAAGTGACGCCACGGTCGGACTTGAAGAGAAATGCCAATCGGGTGTCCACAAGAGTAGTGGCGGAACCGCCTGTTAACTTGAGAGACGCCACGAGAGGTCTTGAAAATAAAAATTGAGTGCCCGGTGTAGTCTAGCCAGCCCCTGAGACACTCAGGAAAATTCAAAATAAGAGAAACGGGTTAATCCTCAATATTATGCATAACCATAATCATATTTAACAAGCATAAAAATAATCATGGAAGCAACAGGGTGTCAATAATTATCTTGCAAAACATTTCAGGCATGTCATAGTTATTTTCCTCCGGAGACCGACACTAAGACCGACACTTGACCAACCCAGACTGTAGTCCTTAACCACGGACACGGCTATTCGAATAGGTTTAGACTCTGCAGAGGGTGTACTTTTTACCCACAAGTAAAGGATTTCTTTAGTCAGTACCGTGACACTGACTAATTCCCATTACGGTCTTTGGGTTGAAAACACACCTGACCAGCACACACCAGATTAACTTTCCAGATGCCAGGAATCACCCAAGGCATCGTTCAAGAAAAACTTTAAGACGGAGAGACCAACGTCCTGCATGGGATCACTATTAATACGCGCGTATTACAAGGGGTGCCCCCCTCTCAGTCACAACTGGAAACACCCATGCCCCCTGACCCGATGACAGGATTTAGTCCATGGCCATTGGAAACCCTCATCGTGGCCCTCTGTACGGTGTGTGCATGGAAAGGGGTTATCAACTTACTGAACCATACCCTACCTGTGGCAGGAACCTGTGGCAGCACGAAACAAGTATGGGGGTTACCTGAACAAGACTCGATCTACGGTCGACTCAGAAGGCATTAAGTTTCCTGCAACGGTTAACACAACAAGGTATTCTTTTAACAGCAATACCAACAGGGCCACAACCCTTGCATGCTCCAACAAGCATAATAACCAAGGCATGATCACGCTCCAACGTGATCACCCTTCTGCTGGTAACGGTATTTCTCTTATGCCTGCTCCTGCAGGTTAGTCATAACGAGTATACGATGCACGGTACGATGAAACATGCCAACACTACACACATGCAAAATTAGCCATATGCCAGTTTTATTTGAATTCAACATATTCATGATGCAATTATTCTTGCAAACAACTATTATGCAATTCACCATATCAAGTGTTCAAGATGCTTGCCTTGAGCATGCAGAAGTGTGGGGTGCACTCCAAAAGTTTGAGAATTCTATCTTCCCTCCATTTCCTATTTTCAAAATAAATTTGAATTACCGCATATTGCAAAAACAGTGCTAAAAGTTGTTTCAAATATTTTTGAAATAAATTCTAAAATAAACTGGAGGAAAACTGAAAAATAACAAAAAAAGAAATCAAATCATTTGAAGTTCATATGATTTAGTTAGGGAATTTCTAAGTTGAAAATAACAAAGAAAATAACTTTTTAACAAATCCTGAAGAAACAAAGTTCTGCAAAAATGTCCACACTATTCTATAAATAAGGCATGTTTTTAGGAGTTGGTGGAAATTTGAATCACTAGTTTTGGATTCAAAATTAGCTCTGTGGATTTTTTGGAATGTTGCTGGGGTAAGAAAAATTAGAAAGAGGGGGGGGGGGTCGAGTGCCCTGAGCGCTGTTTAACTCCTGGTGCCTCCTGGGCCGAGCCCGTTTGAATAGCGCACGGGCGAGTCACTGACGCAGGGGGCCCACCAGTCAGGTTTGACTGGTCGCCCCCGCTCGCGCCTCTCTCTCTCCCTCGTCCGAGCAGAGGTGGGTCTCCGGCGACCCGTGCCGGCGAACGGCGGCACCTCCGCGGAAACTAAGCATACGAGCGTGCTCAGGAGGAAGAGGTGGTTCTTCCGGTGTACGGCACGGTCGAAGGGGAGCCCGGGGCTGTCGGCGGAGAGCTCACCCGAGAACTCTGGCGGAGCTCAAAAGAGGGGGTTTGCCTACGGTTGATCTCCGGCAAAATTGAGTGGTGGAATCGAAGCACGGGAACTTAGTGAAGCTCTTGGTGAAGAAAAATGAGCAGGGGAGGCGTCGAAGGCGTCGGAATCAATGAGGATGTGG
Organism: Thinopyrum elongatum; assembly: GCA_011799875.1. Taxonomy (NCBI): domain Eukaryota; kingdom Viridiplantae; phylum Streptophyta; class Magnoliopsida; order Poales; family Poaceae; genus Thinopyrum; species Thinopyrum elongatum. The sequence continues at coordinate 59,725,481 of CM022300.1, read as the reverse complement.
TGGCGGCCGTGGCGGTCGGAAACGATGAGGATGATCACTTCGGTCGATATTGTTGCTTGAGGGAGGTTTACAGAGGGGGAAGGAGGAGTGTTCATGAGCTGAGAGGGCTCGGGGGAAGCTTAAATAGGCGGGGAAAGGTGGTGCCGCGGCTTCCAGAGAATGGCCACGGCGGCGAACGCCATTAGTGAGGTAGAGAGGGTGGTTAGGGGCTGTGGCCGTGGTTGGTGTGTATGGCGGTTCCCCGCAGTGATGACAGGGCTCGCTGGTTGGCTCGGAGACATGCCACGCACCTTGGGCGGTGCCGTCCCGAGCTGACTGCGGCGGCGGCCATTGATGGCGAAGCGCGGGCGGTGGCGAGGCCGTTGGGGTCAGCGTGTGGTCGGTGAGGATAGTTGTAGGCGGTGGTCATCCGAATTTAATCCGGGGACGCGTTGGCGAGGTAGGGCAGCTCGGGCGGTGCCGTGCCCGAGCGAAACACGGCGGCGGCGGCTGTGGTTGGCGTGGACGACGGTGGCCAGCGCTAGCAGCCAAAGAGTGGTGTCGGCGGGGTACGGGGCTTCCTGGAGAAGCTCGTAGTGGGTCAGAACAAGCAGGAGAGCGGCTGCGGGGAGTGGCAGGAGCTCGGGCGTCGGCGGTGCAATACGCGCGCTCTGGGGCACGCGCACAACCTGTTTGATGATATGGCAGGAGGGTTTTGGAAGATTTGCTGAAGATGAAAATATTCAGAGTGGTGCTAGAGTGAATGCTAGAAATGAGGGACATGCTGATTTGGCCAAAGGGACTTCTGTCACATGTCAGTTCCAAACCTTGCCATATTCTGCCATGCACACAGTGTGCTCGATGAAATGCTAGGGGAACCTAGATGGTCTTGTTGGATGTAAAAATTTCCAGTATGGTGTCTCCTTAGTGGGTAGTGATGATGGTGGAGTTGGTTTGGCAAAATAAAATACTTGCTAGTGCAAGTTTGGGGAAATTTCAATTCTGGACAGAAGCTACAGAGGAATATTTGATGAACTAAAAAGATTCCAATGGAGCTAAAATCTTGGACTTAAGGTTTTGGTTGGAAGGACTATGAGTGGGAAAAATTTCAGGATTTTTGGGGCAAGGAAAATTGGGGTTGTAGTGCAAAGTCAAAAACAGGACAGAAATGAAAAGAGCTTGGTTCACTCAAAATTTCCAAAACACCGAGAAGGGTTTTTGCATAAAAGTGACCTATAGGCATCACATTACACCTCATAATTTTTGTGGGATTTTAAAATGATTATTTAAAATGGTTGCAGTGCAACAGTGGTATTTAAGGTATTGAAAATGCTATTAAAAGAATTGTTTAGAGGCAAATTTTATTCTGAAAATAATCCCTACTGTTTTTAAAGTATAAATGAAAAGGTTTAAGAAAACTCCCAAAGCCACAATATTATTTTCAAAAATTTCTATATGGAGGGAAGAATATTGAAAAACAGAAACAGAAAATACTCTGAAAACAATAAAGGACTTACTTATAAATCAAAAATTTTATTTCTGGCCAAATTTTATTTAGTAAAAACATGATTAAATTTTTGGGGTGTTACAAACTCTACCCCCCTTAAGGAAATCTCGTCCTCGAGATTTGTTAAGGGCGGAGGAACTAAATGCAAATCACAACAGACAAGCAATCATGCACAAGACAATAACACACAAGCACATCATTCAATCAAACACTACACACTGCTAGAAACATACACATAATCGTCTACGGCTTGACGGTGGAATTTACAGGGCAACGGGGTTGCTAAGGGCATGGCAACTACTCTGGCAGACTCAGTCCACTTCGTCGACATCCAGACGGGCGTGTCTCGCGGACGTCGAGGCTTCTCCGGGGGCTTCAACATCGGAGTTGACTGGAGTGTTATGAGGAGCTACAGGACTGGGGTAGAGATGATGACCCACGCGGGGTGTAGTGGCTACAGTCCCGTTGGAGGAAATTCCAAAGAGACGACGGAGTTCATCCAGGGTAACGAATTCATTGCCCGGGTGGGCAACAGGGGCAGACCTCGCAGGCTCGATTGGTCTCCCGAACAGTACTACCGGGTTGTCAGTGGCAGGTGCAGCTTCACTTCTCACTGGGGTCAGGAGAGCAAGCGTCCTGCGGGTCTCAATCAGATCATTGGTGACCTGATCGAACAGTGCCTCTTGCACTCTCAGGTAGCGCACCAGATGCAACAGAGCAGGATCCGTCTCGTGGTCTCCGTTAGCGACTTGGGTCGGCCTACCATAGCCTTCATGACTAGGGTAGTAGTAGAAGGAGCGACAGTTAACCCTCGATGGCCGATGCCGGAGTTGAACTACAGCCTCTCGGGCTGCAAGTTGGATGGCTTGGGGCTCGTCGGTGGTCGTCCTCCCGGTGAACCGGTAAGGGCGCTCTGCGGTGGTGCCCCTCCCGTAGATGTGCATCGTGGCCCAGTAGTGGTGGATGGCATCACTCGCGTGCTCTTGGTACACGACATACTCCGGTGGCTCTTCGATGCTGAGAGCACGACGGGTGAGATTGGCGAGAATGGCTACAAAGCCTTAAAGCTCGGCTGCGGTGGTCTCGTTGTGGACGATGGGACCAGGCATCTTGGGGTGTTGGATATTGAACTGAGAGTGAGGCTGTGATGTGCTGTGTCAAGGCAAGGCTTCTCTTATAAGCCAGCGGAGTCTTCCATCGCACGCTTGCGGATGGGACAACTCAGGTGTCGTCCATAGGCACATAGCCTATGGGCTAGGTTGACAGGTTGGGCACCGACTGTCAAAAGATGTCGGCTGCCACTGTGCGGTTATCGGATGGGATGGGCTTGACGATGGATAAGAAATGATGTGGACGGTGTGAAAACCTATGGATAGCGACCAGGCTAAGATAGGATTAGCCAATGGTCAGCCTGGCTCTGATACCAAGGCTGTCGGGGCCGGGACACACTATCCCAGAAATTTAACCCCTCGTGTTATCACCAGCCCAGGATTACTGTTACTGGTGGACACGTCCTTGTTACAGATTACCAAGCTATTACAAGAACTGGATACAAAACTATAAAGGTCTAATGATACAACAGTGATTCCGGTGGTGGATGACGGAAATGACTCGTGGTTCTCCAACATCGATGGGGCTCCATTCCCACAGGAACAGCTGACCCGGATAACTCCTATCCGCGTGGCTGCTATCCTAGGCTCCGCACGGTCGTGGTGGTGGTACTCCTCGAAGAAATCCTGACCTGGCCAAGTAAATAGCCAGGGACAAGCCTGTGAGTACGTTTGAATGTACTCGCAAACATCATGAACAGATGATATACCGAATGCAATAATTAAATTATATGATCATGATGAACCACACTATATGCGTATGCTCATGATGGACTTAAAGGCATGCTGTCTGGAATTAAACCTTGGCATGATAACCTATTAGCATGTGCAAATAACAGGATATATAAAAAATATTAGTAATGAACAAGGAAAGTTAAAGGAAAATAAAATAAAGGAAATGCCGGTCGGATGTCTAAAATGACATCACGGTAGGTCTTGAAGAGAAATGCCAAACGGGTGTCTAAAAGAGAAATCGGACGAGACAGGACCATCCGAGCACTCAGGTGACGCAACGAGAGGTCTTGAAAAGAAATGCCAGTCGGGTGTCAAGTGACGCCACGGTCGGACTTGAAGAGAAATGCCAATCGGGTGTCCACAAGAGTAGTGGCGGAACCGCCTGTTAACTCGAGAGACGCCACGAGAGGTCTTGAAAATAAAAATTGAGTGCCCGGGGTAGTCTAGCCAGCCCCTGAGACACTCAGGAAAATTCAAAATAAGAGAAACGGGTTAGTCCTCAATATTATGCATAACCATAATCATATTTAACAAGCATAAAAATAATCATGGAAGCAACAGGGTGTCAATAATTATCTTGCAAAACACTTCAGGCATGTCATAGTTATTTTCCTCCGGAGACCGACACTAAGACCGACACTTGACCAACCCAGACTGTAGTCCTTAACCACGGACACGGCTATTCGAATAGGTTTAGACTCTGCAGAGGGTGTACTCTTTACCCACAAGTAAAGGATTTCTTTAGTCAGTACCGTGACACTGACTAATTCCCATTACGGTCTTTGGGTTGAAAACACACCTGACCAGCACACACCAGATTAACTTTCCAGATGCCAGGAATCACCCAAGGCATCGTTCAAGAAAAAATTTAAGATGGAGAGACCAACGTCCTGCATGGGATCACTATTAATACGCGTAGATTACAAGGGGTGCCCCCCTCTCAGTCACAACTGGAAACACCCATGCCCCCTGACCCGATGACAGGATTTAGTCCATGGCCATTGGAAACCCTCATCGTGGCCCTCTGTACGGTGTGTGCATGGAAAGGGGTTATCAACTTACTGAACCATACACTACCTGTGGCAGGAACCTGTGGCAGCACGAAACAAGTATGGGGGTTACCGGAACAAGACTCGATCTACGGTCGACTCAGGAGGCATTAAGTTTCCTGCAACGGTTAACACAACAAGGTATTCTTTTAACAGCAATACCAACAGGGCCACAACCCTTGCATGCTCCAACAAGCATAATAACCAAGGCATGATCACGCTCCAACGTGATCACCCTTCTGCTGGTAACGGTATTTCTCTTATGCCTGCTCCTGCAGGTTAGTCATAACGAGTATACGATGCACGGTACGATGAAACATGCCAACACTACACACATGCAAAATTAGCCATATGCCAGTTTTATTTGAATTCAACATATTCATGATGCAATTATTCTTGCAAACAACAACTATGCAATTCACCATATCAAGTGTTCAAGATGCTTGCCTTGAGCATGCAGAAGTGTGGGGTGCACTCCAAAAGTTTGAGAATTCTATCTTCCCTCCATTTCCTATTTTCAAAATAAATTTGAATTACCACATATTGCAAAAACAGTGCCAAAAGTTGTTTCAAATATTTTTGAAATAAATTCTAAAATAAACTGGAGGAAAACTAAAAAATAACAAAAAAGAAATCAAATCATTTGAAGTTCATATGATTTAGTTAGGGAATTTCTAAGTTGAAAATAACAAAGAAAATAACTTTTTAACAAATCCTGAAGAAACAAAGTTCAGCAAAAAATGTCCACACTATTCTATAAATAAGGCATGTTTTTAGGAGTTGGTGGAAATTTGAATCACTAGTTTTGGATTCAAAATTAGCTCTGTGGAATTTTTGGAATGTTGCTGGAGTAAGAAAAATTAGAAAGAGGGGGGGGGGGTCGAGTGCCCTGAGCGCTGTTTAACTCCTGGTGCCTCCTGGGCCGAGCCTGTTTGAACAGCGCGCGGGCGAGTCGCTGACGCAGGGGGCCCACCAGTCAGGCTTGACTGGTCGCCCCCGCGCGCGCCTCTCTCTCTCCCTCGTCCGAGCAGAGGCGGGTCTCCGGTGACCCGTGCCGGCGAACGGCGGCACCTCCGCGGAAAATAAGCATACGAGCGTGCTCAGGAGGAAGAGGCGGTTCTTCCGGTGTATGGCACGGTCGGAGGGGAGCCCGGGGCTGCCGGCGGAGAGCTCACCCGAGAACTCCGGCGGAGCTCAAAAGAGGGGATCCGCCTACGGTTGATCTCCGGCAAAATTGAGTGGTGGAATCGAAGCACGGGAACTTAGTGTAGCTCTTGGTGAAGAAAAATGAGCAGGGGAGGCTTTGGAGGCGTCGGAATCAACGAGGATGTGGTGGCGGCCGTGGCGGTCGGAAACGATGAGGATGATCACTTCGGTCGATATTGTTGCTTGAGGGAGGTTTACAGAGGGGGAAGGAGGAGTGTTCATGAGCTGAGAGGGCTCGGGGGAAGCTTAAATAGGCGGGGAGAGGTGGTGCCGCGGCTTCCAGAGAATGGCCACGGCGGCGAATGCCATTAGTGAGGTAGAGAGGGTGGTTAGGGGCTGTGGCCGTGGTTGGTGTGTATGGCGGTTCCCCGCAGTGATGACAGGGCTCGCTGGTTGGCTCGGAGATGTGCCACGCACCTTGGGCGGTGCCGTCCCGAGCTGACTGTGGCGGCGGCCATTGATGGCGAAGCGCGGGCGGTGGCGAGGCCGTTGGGGTCAGCGCGTGGTTGGTGAGGATAGTTGTAGGCGGTGGTCATCCGAATTTAATCTGGGGACGCGTTGGCGAGGTGGGGCAGCTCGGGCGGTGCCGTGCCCGAGCGAAACACGGCGGCGGCGGCTGTGGTTGGCGTGGACGGCGGTGGCCGGCGCTAGCGGCCAGAGAGTGGTGTCGGCGGGGTACGGGGCTTCTTGGAGAAGCTCGTAGTGGGTTAGAACGAGCAGGAGAGCGGCTGCGGGGAGTGGCAGGAGCTCGGGCGTCGGCGGTGCAATACGCGCGCTCTGGGGCACGCGCAAAACCTATTTGATGATATGGCAGGAGGGTTTTGGAAGATTTGCTGAAGATGAAAATATTCAGAGTGGTGCTAGAGTGAATGCTAGAAATGAGGGACATGCTGATTTGGCCAAAGGGACTTCTGTCACATGTCAGTTCCAAACCTTGCCATATTCTGCCATGCACACAGTGTGCTCAATGAAATGCTAGGGGAACCTAGGTGGTCTTGTTGGATGTAAAAATTTCCAGTATGGTGTCTCCTTAGTGGGTAGTGATGATGGTGGAGTTGGTTTGGCAAAATAAAATACTTGCTAGTGCAAGTTTGGGGAAATTTCAATTCTGGACAGAAGCTACAGAGGAATATTTGATGAACTAAAAAGATTCCAATGGAGCTAAAATCTTGGACTTAAGGTTTTGGTTGGAAGGACTATGAGTGGGAAGAATTTCAGGATTTTTGGGGCAAGGAAAATTGGGGTTGTAGTGCAAAGTCAAAAACAGGACAGAAATGAAAAGAGCTTGGTTCACTCAAAATTTCCAAAACACCGAGAAGGGTTTTTGCATAAAAGTGACCTATAGGCATCACATGACACATCATAATTTTTGTGGGATTTTAAAATGATTATTTAAAATGGTTGCAGTGCAACAGTGGCATTTAAGGTATTGAAAATGCTATTAAAGAATTGTTTAGAGGCAAATTTTATTCTGAAAATAATTCCTACTGTTTTTAAAGTATAAATGAAAAGGTTTAAGAAAACTCCCAAAGCCACAATATTATTTTCAAAAATTTCTATATGAAGGGAAGAATATTGAAAAACAGAAACAGAAAATACTCTGAAAACAATAAAGGACTTACTTATAAATCAAAAAATTTATTTCTGGCCAAATTTTATTTAGTAAAAACATGATTAAATTTTTGGGGTGTTACAGTAGCTCATCATAGAAAACCGTTCCCGTGATGCCTACACCAACTAGAGAGGAAGATAATGATAATGATCATGAAACTTCAGATCATGTTACTACTGAACCTCGTAGGTCAACCAGAGCATGTTCCGCACCAGAGTGGTATGGTAATCCTGTTCTGGAAGTCATGTTACTAGACCATGATGAACCTACGAAATATGAAGAAGCGATGATGAGCCCAGATTCCGATAAATGGCTTGAGGCCATGAAATCTGAGATAGGATCCATGTATGAGAACAATGTATGGACTTTGGTTGACTTGCCCGATGATCGGCGAGCCATAGAAAATAAATGGATCTTCAAGAAGAAGACTGACGATGATGGTAATGTTACTGTCTACAAAGCTCGACTTGTCGCAAAAGGTTTTCGACAAGTTCAAGGAGTTGACTACGATTAGACCTTCTCACCCGTAGCGATGCTTAAGTCTGTCCGAATCATGTTAGCAATTGCCGCATTTTATGATTATGAGATCTGGCAAATGGACGTCAAAACTGCATTCCTTAATGGATTTCTTAAAGAAGAGTTGTATATGATGCAACCAGAAGGTTTTGTCGATCCTAAAGGTGCTAACAAAGTGTGCAAGCTCCAGCGATCCATTTATGGACTGGTGCAAGCATCTCGGAGTTGGAATATACGCTTTGATGAGGTGATCAAAGCATATGGTTTTATACAGAGTTTTGGAGAAGCCTGTATTTACAAGAAAGTGAGTGGGAGCTCTGTAGCATTTCTAATATTATATGTGGATGCCATATTGTTGATTGGAAATGATATAGAATTTCTAAATAGCATAAAAGGATACTTGAATAAAAGTTTTTCAATGAAAGACCTCGGTGAAGCTGCTTATATGTTGGGCATCAAGATCTATAGGGATAGATCGAGACGCTTAATAGGACTTTCACAAAGCACATACCTTGATAAAGTTTTGAACAAGTTCAAAATGGATCAGTCAAAGAAAGGGTTCTTGCCTATGTTGCAAGGTGTGAAGTTGAGTAAGACTCCATGCCCGACCACTGCAGAAGATAGAGAGAAAATGAAAGTCATTCCCTATGCTTCAGCCATAGGTTCTATCATGTATGCTATGCTGTGTACCAGGCCTGATGTGTGCCTTGCCATAAGTTTGGCAGGGAGGTACCAAAGTAATCCAGGAGTGGATCACTGGACAGCGGTCAAGAACATCCTGAAGTACCTGAAAAGGACTAAGGATATGTTTCTCGTTTATGGAGGTGACAAAGAGCTCGTCCTAAATGGTTACGTCGATGCTAGTTTTGACACTGATCCAGATGACTCTAAGTCACAAACCGAATACGTATTTATATTGAATGGTGGAGCTGTCAGTTGGTGCAGTTCCAAGCAAAGCGTCGTGGCGGGATCTACGTGTGAAGCGGAGTACATAGCTGCTTCGGAAGCAGCGAATGAAGGAGTTTCGATGAAGGAGTTCATATCCGATCTAGGTGTAATACCTAGTGCATCGGGTCCAATGAAAATCTTTTGTGACAATACTGGAGCAATTGCCTTGGCGAAGGAATCCAGATTTCACAAAAGAACCAAACACATCAAGAGCGCTTCAACTCCATCCGTGATCAAGTCAAGGAGGGAGACATAGAGATTTGCAAAATACATACAGATCTGAATGTGGCAGACCCGTTGACTAAGCCTCTTCCACGAGCAAAACATGATCAGCACCAAGACTCCATGGGTGTTAGAATCATTACAATGTAATCTAGATTATTGACTCTAGTGCAAGTGGGAGACTGAAGGAAATATGCCATAGAGGCAATAATAAAGTTGTTATTTATATTGCCTTATATCATGATAAATGTTTATTATTCATGCTAGAATTGTATTAACCAGAAACTTGATACATGTGTGAATACATAGACAAAACACCGAGTCCCTAGTAAGCCTCTACTAGAGTAGCTCGTTAATCAAAGATGGTTAAGTTTCCTAACCATAGACATGTGTTGTCATTTGATGAACGGGATCACATCATTAGGAGAATGATGTGATGGACATGACCCATCCGTTAGCTTAGCATATTGATCGTTCAGTTTTATTGCTACTGCTTTCTTCATGACATATACATATTCCTTCGACTATGAGATTATGCAACTCCCGGATATCGGAGGAATACCTTGTGTGCTATCAAACGTCACAACATAACTGGGTGATTATAAAGATGCTCTACAGGTATATCCGAAGGTGTTTGTTGGGTTGGCATAGATCGAGATTAGGATTTGCCACTCCGAGTATCGGAGAGGTATCTCTGGGCCCTCTCGGTAATACACATCATAAGAAGCCTTGCAAGCAATGTGACTAATGAGTTAGTTACGGGATGATGTATTACGGAACGAGTAAAGAGACTTGCTGGTAACGAGATTGAACTAGGTATGAAGATACCGACGATCGAATCTCGGGCAAGTAACATACCGATGATAAAGGGAATAACGTATGTTGTCATTGCGGTACGACCGATAAAGATCTTCATAGAATATGTGGGAACCAATATGAGCATCCAGGTTCCGCTGTTGGTTATTGACCGGAGAGGTGTCTCGGTCATGTCTACATAGTTCTCGAACCCATAGGGTCCGCACGCTTATCGTTCGATGACGATTTTGTATTATATGAGTTATGTGATTGGTGACCGAATGTTGTTTGGAGTCCCGGATGAGATCACGGACATGACGAGGAGTCTCGAAATGGTCGAGAGGTAAAGATTCATATATAGGACGATGATATTCGGACACCGAAAGTGTTCCGGAAATACCGGGTACATATCGGGTCACTGGATGGGGTTCCGGGCACCCCCCCGGCAAAGATATGGGCCTATTGGGCCAAGAGGGGAAATGCAGCAGCCAGCATGGGCTGTTGTGCCCCCCTTGTTGGCCGAATAGGAAGGGGAAGGGAAAGGGGGAAGAGAGAAGGAAGGGGAGGCAATTCGGCCTCCCCCTTCCTTCCCTCCTCTCTTCCCCTTCCTTCCCTCTCCGGAAAACATGGAAAGGGGGGCGAAATGGACTACGCCCCCAAGTAGGATTCCTCTTACTTGTGGCGCCCTAGGGCCGTGCCCCTCCCCCTCCCACCTATATATACATGGGGAGGGGGCGCCTAGAACACACACCAATAACTGTTAGCCGTGTGCGGCGCCCCCCTCCACAGTTTACGCCTCCGGTCATATTCACGTAGTGCTTAGGCGAAGCCTTGCACGGATCACTTCACCATCACCGTCACCACGCCGTCGTGCTGACAGAACTCTCCCTCGACACTTTGCTGGATCAAGAGTTCGAGGGACGTCATCGAGCTGAACGTGTGCAGAACTCGGAGGTGCCGTACGTTTGGTGCTTGATCGGTCGGAACGAGAAGAAGTTCGACTACATCAACCGCGTTAACAAACGCTTCCGCTTTCGGCCTACGAGGGTACGTGGACACACTCTCCCCCTCTCGTTGCTATGCATCTCCTAGATAGATCTTGCGTGAGCGTAGGAATTTTTTTGAAATTGCGTGCTACGCTCCCCAACACCGCTCCTCGGCCGCCTCGCGATGACGGTCAGCAGCCCTGGACTCCTCCAGGGCGCGGGCGCAGGCCTCGCGAGAAGCCGCGAGGGACGCCGCGGTGTCTATGCGAGCGCGCTCATGCTGCAGATGCCCAAGGTTGATGGTGACCTTCAGCTGGTGCCACTCGCGTGCCAGGCGGAGGCCTTCCGCCTCTAGCTAGGTGCCGGACGCGGCTGTTCGTTTCGCCCTCTTTCTGTAACCCAGTTGCCATCTTTTGGAATGAGATTTGGAGTTTCGTGTGCTTATTAAAAGAAAAGGGGGGATTTTTTTTGATTTGCAGTGTTTTCTTGTTTTTTGGTTTGTGTTGAGAAGCAGGGATTATGCCTGCTCCCCCCCCCCTCCCGTAAGCACCCCGCGAGCGGGGGCTGGTTGTGGTGTGCGCACTCGGGTCAGCCCGAGCGGCACCAAGGCCTCCCTCGGGGTCAAAAGCGTAGCTGCCGCAGGACCACTGCACGCACACCTTGCCGAGACTCAGCAATCGGCTCCTCGCGAGGCGCTCTCCAGTGGGTCCGCAGGCTCCTCAGGAGGCTCAAGCCCTCACGAGGCTCGGAAGGCCAGCCTTGAGAGAGGAGTGCCCCCGCGACACAAGAACTCGTCCAAGGCCGCCAGCACCAAAGATAAGTCGCAACAGTTACTTCGCTCGGGGGCCCTCCTGCCCTCGGCAGCTTGTTTCAAAATTAATTTAGAAGGCATATCATCGTTTCATGCATAATCGGGGAACCCCCACCAAAAAATACTTTCCACGCCCCATGGGGCCATGCTCGAAGTTGTGGTATGCAAGTCAGGATCGGAAAGGAAACATAAGCCTAGCAAGACGCGCTGCCATCAGCATCGCCATCTTCATCATCACCGTCGTCGGCACCACCCTCTTCAGCTGCGAGCACGTCCACGCCATCTTCACGGGCGAACTCTGCGACCAAGTCGTCCACATGGTCATCCACCTAGCTCGCCAGGTCGCCCTACGTGACCCTGGGCACGGGGGCTACCACGGCATTAAAGTCGAAGTCAGGATCAAGGCTAAGAAGGTAGCTGAAGACACGCGAGAACGCGCGCCCGAGAAGTCCCCTGCTTCTTTCCTCGACGAGCTAGCGTGCCCTCGTGGCCCGGTCTTCCAGACGGGTCACGACTTGGGTAAAGAAGGCTTCATCAGCCTCGTGCGGGCGGGAGACGCTCTCTTCGCAGATGGTATCCAAGGCCCGGTTGGCCCGGACCCTGAGGTCCTCAAGCATCGAGGAGCGCTCGCGCTGCATCGCCCGGCGATGGTTCGCTTCATTTGTAGCTTTCTCCACAAGAGACGTGACACCCGCGACCTGCTGCTGAAGTGAGGACAAGTCAGCTTGGGTGGAGGCCCGAGCCTCTTTGGCGGTCATCTCGCGCTGCTCTGCCGCGGCAAGCTTCGCCCTGAGGGCGTCGGTCTTGCCCTGCAACTCAACCTACCGCTGTTGGAAGCGGGTCTCCTCGATCCTCAGCTTCCGGCGGTATTCGCCAACAAGAGCCCAGTGAATCTCCGCCACCCTTCGGTCGATCTCCTACTGGATCTTGGCCTCCCGGGCGGCAATGGCGTCTTCAGCCGCGGCCACTTGGCACTCCCTCACCTCCAGCCACTCGAGCTCCAGGTTATGTTCCCAGATCTCAAGCGCCAGTGCATCCTCACTCGCCCGGCCTCCTTTCTCATCTGAGGGGGCCTCGCTCGACGGTGCCGCGAGGGTGGCCCTGTGCGCCTGGACCTGCCGCTCGAGGGTGGCATTCGACGCTCGAAGCTCCTTCTCCCGCTCCTCGGCCGCCTCGCGACGACGGTCAGCAGCCCTGGCCTCCTCCAGGGCGCGGGCGCAGGCCTCGCGAGAAGCCGCGAGGGATGCTGCGGCGTCTGCGCGAGCGCGCTCATGCTGCAGATGCCCAAGGTTGATGGCAACCTTCAGCTGGTGCCACTCGCGCGCCAGGCGGAGGCCTTCCGCCTCTAGGCGAGCGTCGACATCGACAAGCTCTCCTCTAAGCCGACTCAGCGCGCCCATTGCTTCCTGGAAAAGGTCATGGCGGACGGCGCTGCGCCCGTGCGTGAGCTCCAGTGCATGGCCGAGCCCCTCCTCCGCGCCAGGGGCTGCCGCGGAATCACGGAGCGGCTCGCTCGTCTCCGATAAACAGCTGGCGGACGGCGCTCCCCCAGCCGCTTCCCAGGCCTTGTCGGAGGCGTTAGGCAGCGTGGCCTCGCCACTTGAATACGAAGCCAGCGTTGGCGCCACCCAGCCACCAGCGAGGACCAGTGGAGGAGCCCTCGGCACGCCTCGTGCGCCCCGGAGGCAACCATGAAGGAAAGATGCTGGGAGAACCAGTTCACGGCCTCCCGGCGGCACGTCCACCATGCGGGCTGGCTCCGTGCCCCACGCAGGCGCTGGGCGCGGGGGGCTCGGGATCGCGAGAGGGCCAAGGGCCTCCGGAGGTTGCTGCCCAGGAGGTTTAGCCGCCGCAGCCGAAGAGATCCCGAGGAGCCAGGGTCAGGAGAGGACACGACTCGTGAAGAATCACAAAGATAAGGCACTTACTCGTCTATGGCTATGTACTTTCTCTATTTTAGGGGCCGGTAGGCGTCACCGCTGCAGCTCCCTAGCCCTTTCCTTTTGCGGAGTACTCCAAGGTTCAGACGAAGCGAGCCGAGGGTCAGGGTGTGGCCCTTGGTGGCTGGGCCGCGTACCGTCACCTCAGGAGCCCTTGCTGGGGCTTCAGGGGCAGCTTCTTCAGATGCGCCGGGCCGCACCTGTTCACCAACAGCCTTCTCAGGAGCGTCGGGCCCCACCTGTTCACTAGCAGCTGCCTCAGGAATTGCTGCTTCAGGAGCTCCTACCCCTGGAGCAGCCATCCCTGGAGCAGTCGCCTCAGGAGCACCCGGTAGCGCTCCCCCCCCCCCCCCCCGCTACCACATCAGGGGTGCACGCTGTAGGATCAGCAAGCACAGGAGCCACTAGGATGGGATTCTCGCGAGGTCCCTCAAGGCCGCGCGGGCGAAGCCCCTACTCGTCAAAGAGGGGCATCTGCCTCATGAAGTCCACCTTGTTCGAGCAGGGGTACAAGAGGCATTCCTCCTTCGGAACTGCGGCGGGCGCTGGGTCGTCGGTCAGGAGCTCGAGCATTGTGCGTAGCGTCTTGGGAGGAAGTGAGGGCACCTGGAGCCTCATGGGGTCCTTGGGGCCGGTGAAGGCCCACATTGGGCGAGAATGGCGCTGGAGCGGGGCGATGCGCCGTCGGACGAACTCCCTCACCACCATCGACGCCGTCACCCCTTCCCTCTTCAACTCAGCCAGCCTGGACCAGACGCGGGCGAGCCGACGGTCGACGAGCTTCACGTGCCCCCAGCCGGAGCTGGGTTCCGCCAGCGTTTTCGGAAGCAGGAGCAGGGGGCTGAGCGTGGCGGCGTCCACAAACACCCACTGCTTCTGGAACCCCCTCACATCCGGGTGGAGCATGAAGTCAATGCCGGAGCCAGCCGGAGCCGCCACAGCCTGGAATGCCACACACCTTGAGCGCTGCCGGCCGTCGACCAGATGGAGCGAGAAGAAATGGCGGAACAAGGCGATGGATGGGGCAATGCCCACCATAGCCTCGCACAGGAAGGCGAAGGCGGCGAGGAGGACGATGGACCCGGGGTCCAGATGCAGTGCTTGGATCTGGTAATGCGAGATTGTGGCATTGAAGAAATCGGAGAAGGGGGGAACCAGGCCAGCCAGGAGAGCATGAAGGTGGATGGGGATCTCGGTGGCCGTCATGTCGATCATGGCCCGGGAGGCAGGCCAGACCGTCGTCGCCTTCCACTCATTGGAATCCGCGGCGAGGGCCGACCGGACCTTCTCCAACCCCTCCTAGTTGACCACCGTCGACCGACCAAGTGCGGGCTCCAAGCCCGAATGGGATTCGATGGGCGCGCAGGTCCTCCCTTTCTTCTTCGAACTCGGGGCCATGGCGACAAGGGTGGATTGGCGGCGGCGCTGAATCTGGAAGAGGAGCCGCGAATTCACGAGAAAGAGGGAAAGCTAATGGCAAGCATAGCGGGCAATGATGGCAGAGTCGCGCTTGCAACAGGCAGCCGTCAAGTCTAGTAGTTGCCGAGGCTGCGTGGGGGAGTGGAGGCGCCCACGTCCCATCAAGGGCCACGCATCGACCGGGCCCACAGGCGGTTAGGGCCGGTGGCGCTTCGCCCTTGCCCTTTGGCTTTGCCTCGAAGCCAAGTGCAAGCGCGCCTTGGGCCCGGGGGCTACTGTCGGTGTTCTGGGAACCGGGGTACCCAGACTCGCCTGCCTGCGACCCACCCCGTGGCTCCATCGACGGCCTGGTACGGCCCATCTTCAGCACCAACAACACAAGACCCTCGCGAGGGGCCAAGCCTCGCGAGACGGACGACACCAAGACCTCCAGAAGGAGCGGCCTCCTTAGGCTGGCTCCTGAGGAGCGGAGATTTCTATGCAAGCCCTCACCTCGTGAGGTTCGGATGACGCAAGCCATGACGACCAAGGCCAGGCGGGCGCCAGCGGGCGCAGTACAACAGGTTTCCTCTTCGATGCTAAAGAGGCAAGCGCAGGCATGGAGTCCCGAGGAATCAGCCAAAGGTTTCCAATTCTGTGCTACAAAACCAAGACCGCCAGGATGGCAGGACAGAGGCCATCACCGAGCCCACCATGGCGTCACGACCAGAAGCTTTGCAGGCGAAGACCACCTTTCGTCAGGATAAGATGTACTAGTTGTCTCCCTTTGAATTTGGCCGTTGTGGGATCCCTTCCCGCCTTCGTTTTGGGGGAAGAGGACCAGGGCCACTATAAGTATAGCCTAGCCACCACCATAGAAGGGGACGGATCATTCAGACCACCCCAAAACCTCACCAGCTCAAGAACACACCTCCTGAGGTTGTTCTTCCACTGTACCAGTTCATCCTCAGCCCACCTCGAGGCCAATCCACCACAAAGCAGGAGTAGGGTATTACACCGCAAGGTGGCCCGAACCTGGGTAAACTGCCTTGTCCCGTTTCCTTCCAGTTCATCGAGCTTGGTCGTGGGATCGATGAGTTGGCAGACTGGGAAGGTCGAGTTCTTCCCACGCACTCCAGAGTTCGAACCTATCTTGGGTCTGCGGAGCCCTGAATCCGACAAGCGCATACCACGCGCTGCTGGGCCGACCCGCGCTGGCAAAGTTCATGGCGGTCCACCACTACGCCTATCTAAAGATAAAGATGTCGAGTCCTAAAGGACTGAAAGGGAAGCATTCTTTCCCGAGCGAGCTCACTGGAGGCGAAACGCTGATCATAAGGTCCACGCATGTGCGTGCGAGGTGGCTTATCTTTGGCGAGCCTGCGGTGATCCTTTTGCTGCACGGACGAGCTTCTTGTGGGATGTCGGGCCATGCCATTCTCCTAATGATGCTCCCCGGCAGGGCTCCTGCCGTCTCCGCCTCCCCCACTTGCCTGGGTGCTCTACGCCCTCGGGTCCTGGCCCTCGAGCCAAGCTCAGCCGCCGCTGGTATGCCAGGTCATGATGCCGTGGTCAAGGCCAGAGGGTGGGGGCTCGAGAGCCAGTAGCAGCCCCTGAGGCGCGATGCTCAAGGGCCCCTCCTTTAGCGTGCAAGTAATTTGCGCGAGAGAAAGGTGGCTGGCCCTGAGGGGATGCCTAGGAGGGGTTGTGCACCTGAGGCGCTAGCGAGGCCGCCCGTGATCCCAGCTCCGGAGGTTCCTGCGAGTCAGCCAAAAAGGAAAACAAAGCACGCATCCGCGCTTGCTATCCTGCCGATGATCTTTCCACAAGAGGACGAAGGCACTAAGGACCCGGTGAGGTGACGTGCGCGGGGCCAGCCGCGAGCCAGAGCTCAGTCTCTTAGATTTGTCGGCGCTGCAGGGACGGACCCGAGCACAGGCGCCGTGCCAGTAGCCCCCGTTATGGGATGAGCAAGAGGCGGGTTCAGCAACGCGCAGAGGCCGCGAGGGGCAACTCCATACATAACGAGACGGCGGGGGCAATCTCATCAACCATAATAACTCGAGCACGCATAACTAGTCCGGAGTACATGAATCAAAATAGTGCTGCTGCAGGGGATGGCCCTGCCAGCTTGAGGAAAATGCAGCCCTCTGGGCGCCCTCAACTGAACAAACCAAAAGGTCACCTGGCACCGTTGTTGTAGAAGCGTTGGAGTAGCTGAAGATGCGTGCTGCGGAGATCGCTCCTCATGAGCCGGCCGGCTCCTGAGTCCCGGGAGGCTCTGGAGGCCCAGGAGGCTCACGAGGGTCTGGCACCTCCTCAGTAAGGACTGCCTGGCACCGAGCCTTGTGAGCCGCCAGGATGCCCTGCATGTGGCGCTGGTGCAAGGCAGCCATGTTCAGCAGGCCGAACGGCATGCAGATGTAGCTGCGGGGGCAGCCCCCACTCCGGCCGACACGGGACGGCCAGAAGAGCTCCTGAGAAGCGGCCCTGTTGAGGCCTGGGATGTTGACGCAGACGCGCAGCTCGTCGCCCACGTCGGGGGCGGCAGCTGCACTGAGTGGTGCGGGGCGGCGCTCGCCGCGCATAGCTCACGCATCCTGAAGCTCCTTGGCTGCCTTGGTGATAAACTCCTGAGCGCCTGGCGCCTCGCATCCTACGCCCTGCTTATGGAAGCGCGCACTGAAGCACGCCTCCACATGGTGCCCGAACACCTCCCTCGTGACGCCGGTCGGGTCAGAGGCCCTCCAGAGGAGAGCCCCCGAGCCTGTCCTGAGGGGGGCGCTGGGCGCGCCTTCTGTGCGAGAGGGAAGGGCGCCCCAGCAATGGGCGTGAGGTCCAAGGCGCGATCGTCGGATGCACCAGCCTCCTGGCGGCCCCTAGGGAAGAGCTGGTTCTTCTTCTTGGTGATGGCCTTAGGAGGCCGAAGTGCACCTTCGTCGTCAGAGTTCTCGACCGCTGCAGCCTGGTAGGCGTGCTCAAGAGAGCACACCGTTGCCTTCTCGTCGCAGGTGACCGTGATGATGCTGCCACTCCCTGGCATCCTAAGGACATTGTAGCCGTGGTGCATCGCCACCATGAACTTGGTGAGGGCCGGGTATCCGAGGATAGCGTTGTACGGGAGGTGAATGTGGGCGACATCGAAGTCGATGAGCTCAGTGTGGTAGTTGTCCCGCTGACCAAAGGTGACAGGGAGGCAGATCTGCCCTATGGCGGTGGTGGAGCCATCGGTCACCCCTGAGAAAGGCTTGGTGGGGAGGAGCTGGTCGTACGACACCTGAAGCATCTCGACAGAGAGAACGTTGAGCCCCACGCCGCCATCGATGAGTGTCTTGGTGACGAGGACGTTGCTGATGGTTGGCGAGCAGAGCATCGGGAGCATGCCAGCGGCAGCTGAGCACTTGAGCTGGTCTGTAGAGTCAAAAGTGATGGCGTACTTGGACCACCTGAGGGGACATGACGCCTCGAGCTTGGGGAGGGCCGCGTTCACCTCACGAGCGAACTGCTTGAAGATGCGATGAGAAGTGGGGGCCTGAGCACCTCCCAGGATACAGGCAATCGCGCGTGGCTCCTGGAAGCCCCCAACCCCATCGTCTTGGTGGTTGTCATCATTCCTTCTTGGCGGCGGCGGTAGCAGAGGGAGGCCAGCGTTGCCCTGAGGACAGTATTCACGGGGCTGATCACGCCAGGGGCCTTCGCGAGGCTGGCTCTGCCAGCGGTCCTCCCGAGGCTGATCACGCTAGTCCCGGCGGGGGTCGCGGTTGTCCCAGCGGCCTCCACCACGGCCTCCACCACGGCCTCCTCCGCGGCCGTAGCCACGGTTGTCGCGATCGGGACGGCGGCCAAGGCACCCGTCGTGGATCGCCCTGAGCTCCTGGTAGTCGTTGGTGTTGTGGTTGTGGACATTTTGGAAGAGGCAGAACGAGCGGCCGTCTCTGGGGGGCTCGTTGTAGCCACAACCATGCTTCACCTCGGGCTCCGTGGCCAGCACAGCGGGGCCCTTACGCTTTAACTCCTTAGCCTTGGCCTTCTTGTCTTCAGGATCTGCCTCCGGGAGCTCCAGGAGGGAGAGGCGACCTTCCTCTGTCCTCGCGCACCTGGCTGCCAAGTTGAACATCTCCAGAGCCGAACACAAGTCCTCATTTATGGCGAGCTCTTCCTTCATCTTGACGTCCCGGACGCCATCAGAAAATGCTGAGATGATGGCCTCGTCCGAGACCTTGGGGATCTTGAGGCGAACGGTGTTGAAGCGCAGTATGAACTTGTGTAAGGTCTCGCCCGACTGCTGCTTGATGTGCCGCAGGTCGCCTGCTGTAGGAGCGCGGTCATGAGTGCCCTGGAAGTTGGCGATGAAGCGTTCGCGGAGCTCGTCCCAGGAGGAGACCGACCCCACTGGGAGGTTCAGGAGCCAAGATCGCGCGCCATCCTTGAGGGCCATGGGAAACCAGTTCGCCATGACCTTGTCGTTGCCATTCGCTACCTCGATGCTCAGATCGTAGAGCTGGAGGAACTCAACGGGTTCGGGGGTGCCGTCGTAGCGTGGAGGCAGGTCCGGCTTGAACTTGCCAGGCCAGACGACACGGCGAAGCTCTGGCATGAAGGCGCGGCAACCGGCCGCGCTCATGGGTGCAGGCCGAATGGGAGGAGCCTAGTCTTGGCGTCCATGTGCCGCCTCCTCTGGCGATGCGCGGTCTTGACGTGGCGGTGCTGGGAGCGCGCGCGCCTCCCCTTGGGGTCGCTGCACCACCTGGCAGCTTTCTTCATCACGCGCCGGTGCCCTGCGCGGTGGGCTGCGCCGAGGTGCCTCATGCCTGGGCACGGGAGGAGGAGGAGGCGCGCCATGCGCCACATCGCCCGCCAGAGACGGTGGAGGGTGAAGTGAACGAGACGGTGCAGGGGCCTCGCCGGCGGCGTTGACGAGCTGCGTGATGCGGGCGAGCCAGTCGTTGCAGAGGTCGTTGGCAGGGCGGTAGTGCAGGAGCTCCTGCGCCATGAGCAATGCGGGCCGCGGGCCCGCCAGCCCGCGATGAGTGCGAGAGGACGACACCGCGGCCGGAGTGGGCGATGGAGTTGCAGTGCGGCCGTCACGACGCACGGACGGTGGCAGCGACGAGTCCAGCTGTTCGCGGGCAGCACGATCGGTGGCGGCGTTAGCCACTAGGGAGGCAGAGCGGCGAGGGGCACCGTTTCCCATGGGTGCCGTCTGGGCGACACGAGCGGCCCGACGCTCGGCACGAACACGGTGAGCGTCGGCCATAGGGATAACGGAACAGCGGCAGAGCGAACGGTGGAAGAAAAGCTTCGACACGCCCCTACCTGGCGCGCCAAAGGTCGGATTCAGGGCGCCGCAGACCCAAAGGAGGTTTGAACTCTGGGGCATGTGCGAAGAACTCAACCTATCAGCCAACCAAACGCGCCGCCCTACAGCCTAGCTCGATGAACAAGGAAGAAGATGGACACGGTTGTTTACCCAGGTTCGGGCCACCTTGCGGTGTAATACCCTACTCCTGCTTTGTGGTTGATTTGCCTCACGGGGGGGCGAAGGATGAACTAGTACAAGGGAAGAACAACCTCACGAGGTCTGCTCTAGTGTGGGTGTGAGCTGAGGATCTGATCCCAAAGGGTCCTCCTTCTCTATGGTGGTGGCTAACCTATATTTATAGTGGCCTCGGTCCTCTTCCTCCAAAACGAATGCGGGAAGGGATCCCACAGTGGCCAATTTGAAAGGGGACAAGTAGTACATCTTATCCTAACGAAAGGTGGTCTTCGCCTGCAAAGCCTCTGGTCGTGACGCTACGGTGGGCTCGGCGATGACATCCGTCCTGGCGGTCCTGGCCTCATTGCACGGGAACAGAAACCTTTGGGTGATTCCTCGGGACCCCACGCCTGCGCTTGCCTCCTTAGCACCAAAGAGGAAACCTGCTGCTCTGCGCCCGCTGGCGCCCGCCTGGCCTTGGTCGTCATGGCTTGCGTCACCTCAGCCTCATGAGGTGGGTACCTGCATAGAAATCTCCGCTCCTCAGAGGCAACCTGGGGAGGCCGCTCCCTCTAGAGGTCTTGATGTCACTTGCCTCGCGAGGCTCGGCCCCTCGCGAGGGACTTGTCTTGTTGGTGTTGAGCACGGGCCTTACCAGGCCGTCGATGGAGCCACGCCGTGGGCCACAGGTAGGCAAGTCTGGGTACCCTGGTTCCCAGAACACCGACAAACAACACCTGGACTATACCAGCTTAAACAAGGCCTGCCCCAAGGATCCTTTTGCTCTCCCGCGGATAGATCAAGTGATCGACTCCACGGCCGGCTGTGAGCTCCTGTCCTTCCTGGATGCTTACTCCGGCTATCATCAAATCAAGCTGGACCCGAACAACGCCCTGAAGACGTCCTTCATCACGCCCTTTAGGGTGTACTGCTACATCACCATGTCGTTTGGCTTGAAGAATGCCGGCGCCACCTTCCAGCGCTGCATGCAGAAATGCTTGCTGAAGCAACTCGGCCGCAACATCCACGTCTACGTCGATGACATCGTGGTGAAGACCAAGCAGCACCTCACGCTCCTTGACGACCTAAGAGAAACTTTCGCCAATATGCGCTAGTACCAGATCAAGCTCAACCCGGAGAAGTGCGTGTTTGGCATTCCAGTCGGAAAGCTGCTCGGTTTCCTCGTCTCGGAGCGCGGCATTGAGGCAAACCCGGAGAAGATCAAGGCCATCGAACGCATGCGCAAGCCAACCTGGATGCACGATGTCCAGAAGTTCACCGGCTGCTTGGCCTCGGTCAGCCGGTTTCTCAGCCGGCTGGGCGAGAGGGCCTTGCCCCTATATCAGTTGATGAAGAAGACGTCGTTGTTCCGAGTGGAACGACCAGGCAGATGAAGCGTTCTGGGATCTCAAGTGCATTCTCTCCACCGCACCCGTCCTGGCCGCGCCGGCCGACAAGGAGCCGCTGTTGCTATACATCGCCGCCACCTCGCGGTCGGTCAGCACGGTGTTGGTGGTCGAGCGACCGGAGAAGGGCAAGATCCAGTCCGTCCAGCGCCCGGTCTACTACCCGAGCGAGGTGTTTTCCACCTCCAAGCAGAATTACCCGCACTATCAGAAGATGTGCTACGGCGTGTACCTCACCGCCAAGAAGCTGAAGCAGTACTTTCAAGAGCATGTTATCACCGTGGTCAGCATGGCCCCCATCGGCGAGATCATGGGTTGTCGGGATGCCTCCGGCCGGGTTGCCAAGTGGGCCATCAAGCTGGCCAGCCACACCATTCTCTATGAGCCCCGCACTACGATCAAGTCCCAGGCGCTGGCCGACTTCCTCGTCGACTGGACGGAGACCCAGTACCTACCGCCACCGCCGGATTCGACGCACTGGCGCATGCACTTTGACGGCTCCAAAGTGCGATTCGGCTTGGGAGCCGGCATCGTGCTGTCTTCCCCGAAGGGCGACCGGCTGCAGTACGCGCTCTAGATCCACTTCGCCGCCTCCAACAATGTTGCCGAGTATGAAGCCCTTGTGCACGGCCTCTGGCTTGCCAAGGAACTCGGCATCCGGCGCATCCTCTGCTATGGCAACTCGGATCTGGTGGTGCAGCTGTGTTCCGGCAAGTGGGACACCCGGGATACCAACATGGCCAGCTACCGCTTCCTGGTCCAGCAGCTTTCCGGCAACTTCGATGGCTGCGAGTTCCTCCACGTCCCGCACGCAGAAAATGAAGCCTCTAACACGCTAGCCAAGATTGGCTCCTCCCAGCAAGCCATCCCGTCCGGCGTCTCCCTCGAGCACCTACGCAAACCGTCCGTCAAGCTGTCTCTGGATTCGGAGTTCATCTTCATCCCGGACGACCCTGCAGCACCCCTTCCCAACCCGGCCCTGGGGGTCGCTGATCCCGGCCCGGGGGCTGCTCATCCCGGCTCGGGGGCTGCTGTGCCCAACCCGGTCCCGAGGGCTGCTGGCCCCAACCCGGGGGCTGCTCTCTCCAACCCGGCGACCGTCATCCCCAACCCGGGGGCTGCTGATCCCGGCCCGGGGACTGCCGTCCCGAATCCCGCCCTGGTGGCCGTGTTCACCATGGTGACGGCTCCGTCATGGGCCCAGCCAATCCGGGCCTTCCTGGAGAGTGGAGCGCTCCCCATGGACGAGACCGAGGCCCGGCAAGTGCAGCGTCGGGTGTCCGCCTATAGCATCATCAACAATGAGCTCATCAAGCGCAGTGCGATGAGCGTTTTCCAGCGCTGCGTCGAGCAAGACAAGGGCATAGAGATCCTCCTCGACATACATCAGGGCGAGTGTGGGCACCACGCTGCCTCCAGGTCCCTGGTGGCCAAGGATTTCCGCCATGGTTTCTACTGGCCCATGGCCCTCAAAGACGCTGAGTCGCTCGTCCTCAAGTGCAAGGGCTGCTAACGCTTCAGCAAGCGCAGTCACCACCCGGTTTCAGCCCTCTAAACTATCCCGATCACCTGGCCTTTCGCCGTCTGGGGGCTGGCCATGGTGGGGCCATTCAAGACCGCTCGCAGTGGCATGACGCACCTGCTGGTGGCGGTCGACAAGTTCACCAAGTGGATCGAGGCGCGGCCGATGAAGAAACTTGACGGGCCGATGGCCGTCCGGTTCGTCAAGGACATCGTGGTTCGCTATGGCGTCCTGCACAGCATCATCACCGATAACGGCACCAACTTCGCCAAGGGCACGCTGGTGCAGTATTGTTCCGTCTCCGGCATCTGGCTTGACTTGGCCTCCGTCGCCCATCCTCAGTCCAACGGCCAGGTCAAGCGGGCCACCGATCTGATCCTGTCCGACATCAAGCCGTGACTCGTCGAGCCCCTCATCCGCTCGCCCAGCAGCTGGCTTGACGAGTTGCCGGCCGTCCTTTGGAGTCTCCGAACGACCCCAAACCAGTCGACCGGGTTCACCCCGTTCTTCCTCGTCTACGGAGCAGAAGCCATCATCCTGACCGACATCGAGTTCGACTCACCGCGAGTCATAATTTACACAGAAGCTCAAGTCAAAGAAGCCCGAGAAGACGGCATCGACCTACTCAAAGAAGCACGCCTGTTGGCCCTTAGCCGATCGGCCATCTATCAGCAAGGCCTGAGGCACTACCACAGCAAGAAAATCAAACCCCTCGCATTCCGCGAGGGAGACCTCGTCCTCTGACTCGTCTAGCAGCAAGCCGACCAACACAAGTTGGCCTCCCCATGGGAGGGCCCCTTCATCGTTAGCAAAGCTTTGTGTGACCGCAACGCCTACTACCTCATCGATGCGCGCAAGCCAAACAAACGCAAGAGAGACACTGCCGGCGAAGAAACAAGCCGGCCTTGGAATGTAGAGCTCCTCCGCCCATTTTACAGTTAGCTGTATGCATGTATGTATCGCTGCCTTTTGATGTTCAATGAAAAACAGCAGGACCCCCGAACGACACTCGGGGACTACCTTTTCCTATCAATTATTGTGTCTCGCACACCCTTGTGATTTTTTGCCCTCCACCGCTGGGTCGGTCCGTCCGGCTCGGGGGCTAGCCGGCTTGGCCGCACTCCGCCATCCCCCTTAGTACATTACGGCGTGTCCGAGTTGCTGAAGCCCCTCCCCTTCGCCCTAAGCCACAGTCCGGCTTCGGCTGTCGGCCGGCAAGAACCAAGGGCCAGAGCGCCGACACGCAGAAAAATGCTAAGTTGGACTTGCCGGATCGGTCAATCCAGCCTCACCACACTAAGTTGCCGCACGACTGGCTGCGCGCCAGCCGGCTTCGCCGGTTGCTGCCAGCTGGCCCAGTGGGTGTTTCGCTCGCGCTCAACATTCAAAAAGCCAAAGTACTGCGCACTCCTTCCCAGGGCCGAACTCCTTGTCACAGACCGGAACCCGGCTGTCTGACTCGCGGGGGGGGGGGGGCCTAAAGAAGGAGCAAGCAAGAAAAACAATCAAGGACAAAGAACAAAAGCACAAACACTCGCGAAAATATTTACATTACAGAAATAAGGGCCTACGGCCAGAGTTCATTACATTCACCATACACCCTAGTGGGCGGGTGGACTGTCACTTAACAAAATTCGATAAAAAGTAAAAGCAGGACGGCTTCAAGCAGCATCCGTGTCGGCTTGCACGATAGCCGGCTCCTCCGCGGTGGCCTCCGGGTTCACCGAGGCGCCGGTGTCGTCCAACCCGGCCCCATCATCCACATAGGGACCCGACTCCTCGGAGCTGCCCGCCGAGTCATCGAACGCCAGGCCGAAGTCGTCGGCTGGCACCTCCACGTTGTCTTCGGTTCGCTCCGCCTGGAACTCGTCGTGCGAGGTGAACGAGGCAAGATAGCTGGGCCGCGCGGCAATCCGGCCCGCCTCTGCCTGCCGTTGAGGCTCGGCGCCGGCTCGCTGGGCCACCAGCCGGTCCAGGTTCAGGCCTGGATACCAAGACGTGATGAACCGTAGCGCTAGGTCTGCACCGGAATGGGCTGCGGAGACACACCACGCGTGGAGTCACGCAGGTCTGGCTTCCAGCCAGCGCGCCAGCCGCGAAAAGCTGCTGGGCTCAACAGCACCCGACCAGAGGGCAGCTGCCATCCTCAACCCGGCTTCAGACAGCCGCGCCGTCTGCTTGTCCAGGGCCCTCAGGCGGGCCTCGGCGGCGTGCATGATCTCTGAGAAGCTCCAAGCGACGTTCGGATCAAGTCCGGCACCCGCGTCCACCTGGGTCGACTGGTGGGCGAGCACGGCCTCCTCCGTCGTCTCTTGCATCTCCGGGAAGTATTTTGATGAAAGAAAAAGGGAAAACAGTCAGCCTTGTGAGAGCTCGACCGGCCCGCAACCCGGCGAAATCAATAAAAGAAACACTTACTGACGAGGAGCTCGTCTAGATGCTGCGCCTCGCACAACATACCGTGTCGCTCCAAGTCCTCGGCGCGGCTGCAGGCTTCGAGCGCCTTCTCAAGCTCGGCCACCTTGTCGACGGCCGCCTTCAGCTCGTCGCCCCTCGTGGTGGCTGCCTTGTTGCGCTCATCCCCGAGCCGAATGAGCTCCGCCTGGTGGGCCTCTGCTGCCTTGGCGACCTCCGCCTTCAGCCGCTCCACCTCGGCCTGGAGCTGGCCGTTGTCGGCGACCGCCTGATCACACTGCTGGCTGGCTTCAACCAGCCGGGTTTGCAGCTCCGGCATCTCGGTCGCGGCAGCTGCGCGGCAAAATTCCAAGTCAAAACGATGGAAGAAAATAAAAACACTTTAAGATTTGACCCAACTATTTCATAGTTGGCCTGAATCTCGAGGGCTACACCCAGTGGGTGCGCTAGCGCGCCCCCACTAAGAGCATGCCGAACGTACCTTCAGCAAGGCGGAGCGCTTTCTCCTTGGCGGCAAGCTGCATCGTGACCTGGTGGTGCCTCTCCAGAAGTCGGTTGTGGATGCCGACTCGGAGGCCGTCCAGGTGCTCCAGGAGAGCAAGGATTAGTACAAACTGCAAAGACATTTTTTAAGATTCGACCCAACTTACTTCGTAGTTGGCCTGAATCTCGGGGGCTACACCCAGTGGGTGCGCTAGCGCGCCCCCACTGACCAGCCGAAAAGACAAGCAAGAAAACTTACGATCACGGAGCGCTCCAGCTCCCGCGCCCGCTCCAGCTCGCTCTGGGCGAAAGCCTGAACCCGGTCCACACGCCCGCGAAGATGCTGGTGCACGGCGTCCATCGCCGCCACCTCCTGCGTGCGTGGCCCGAAGACGGCTTCGCTGGAGCCGGCCTAAGCTTGCTGTGACCCGGCGACGGGGCCGCTTCCCGGCGCCTGTTCCGGGTTCACGACAACCCTCGGTGGCAAAACCATCAAGGCGTACTCGTTCCCTGCCGGCTCCTCCGCAGCTGGCGCCGACTCCGGCACTCCGGCCGACGTCGCCTGCGGCGCTCCACCTGGGCGGCGTCCCCAGTGCACCCCTCCTCCGCCCGCTCGGCCGTGTCATCCCGAGGTGGGGTGTCCACGGCTATCTCCTCCACCTCCGGGTCATCAACGGCTGGCTCCGGGTCGCGCCCCTCCTCTGTTGGTGGCTCGACGATCATCTTCGCCGGCTCCATGCCCTCCGGCATCTCCGGCCAAGACGGATCCATAGTGGCCTCCCCCCTCGCCTCCACGGCCCTGGCCCAAGCTCGGGCCGAGCCCGCCTCCAGCTCCTCTAGGGCCTTGTTCCGGTCCCGCCAAGCGCAGAGCTTTGCGTCCTCCGGGTCCAGACCAAGGTCCTCCTCGGGCGAACCCTCGGCCAGGTCAATGACGCTGCTCTGGGTCCTTCGGAACGAGAAGCCGCCCCCGAATGCGGCATCCATCACTGCCAGCGCCAGGTCAAGAGGCGTCCTGGGCCACAACAAGAAAACATAAGAAAGGTGCAACCAAGCAGCATGCAAAAATCGTCAAAGGGAACTTACCCGATCACCGTCGGGACGCCTGCCTTGTCGGCGGTGCCGGGATGACTCAGCGCATCCTCTTGGCGCCCGTCTTGCCGCGCGCGGCCGGTCCCTCCGCCGCGCGCTTCGCGGACGGCTTCGGCGGCACCTCGTCCTTCTCGTGCGGCCGGCTTGTCGTTGCCGGCATGCGGGACG
This sequence comes from Thinopyrum elongatum, assembly GCA_011799875.1. Lineage (NCBI taxonomy): Eukaryota > Viridiplantae > Streptophyta > Magnoliopsida > Poales > Poaceae > Thinopyrum > Thinopyrum elongatum. The sequence goes on along the minus strand of CM022300.1, from coordinate 59,698,109 downwards.
ACCCGGCGTCGGCCGTCTTCTTCAGCTGCCTTGGGGTGTCAATGCTGCCATCCCCTCCCCTCGGCGGCGCTGCACCACTAGCGTGTGTCAGGATCTCCATGTTGTCGTTCGACCAGTCTCACAAGAGGTTTGGGTGCGGAGACTTACCCGCGCGGCACCCTGGTCGGCTTCAGCGTGAGCCAGCTTCGGGTTCTCGCCGAAGGACTCCGCCCCCTTCCATCGGGCCTGCTCGACGGCCAGTAACTGCGCCCTCGTCCCATCATGCGTTTGTCAGATAGCGTTCAGCAGCACCTCCCTCATCGCATCAGGACGGAGAAAGAGTTGATACATTGCAAAGAAGGGGGACCAAGGACTCACCGCTGGCGTCGGGTACTCCGCGTTGTAGGGCGCCTTCCCGAAGCGCCAGTTAGGGGCCATCCCGGCCTTGGAGATGGCGTTGACCCGTTCGGCGACCTACTCCGGCAATAGCCTCCCGGATGACATCCTGGTGGGATCCTGGCGGTCCCCCATCTCGCCAATGATGTGCACCCAGTGCTGCAGCGGCAGCACCCGGCGCGCGATGAAGGCGGCAATGAGATCCGTCCCGGTGAGCCCCTCCCGTGCCGCCATCTCCATGACCCGGTCGCTCAGGTTCTGGACCTCCTGCGTGGCTTTGGGGCTGTAGGACCAGTTCTTCTTGGCCAGCGGCGCCGTGTCGACGAACGGTGGCAAGTTGATGCGGTCCGTGCCAAGATTGCGGACGTAGAAGAATGAGTTCTGCCACTTCTTGGTAGAATCCTCGAGCGGCATCTTGGGGCACACCCCATGCGGCCGAGCCAAGACAACGGCGACCCCGCAGGCAGACATCGCCCCGACCGTCGGCCCCTGCTGCTTTACGAAGAAGAAGCGAACCCAGAGGTCAATGCTGGGCTCGATGCCCAGGTAGCCCTCGCACAGGGGGACGAAGCCGGAGAGCTGCAGCACGACATTTGCACCCAAATGGTGCGGCTGCAGCCCGAAGAAATCCAGGAAGGAGCAAAAGAATTCACAAGCGGGGAGGCCAAACCCGCGCTTGAAGTGAGAGAGGAAGACCACACATTCGGCCCCCTCTGGCCACAGCACCGCCTCGTCGCCCGGGGCGTGCGCGACCACCTCCGTCGCCGGCGGCAGCCGCTTGGTGTCGCGCAGATACTGGATGTCATCCTCCGTGGCCTCGGAATTCTCCCATGACCCCTTCGGCCGCGCCATTGGCAGAGGTGGCTGAAGGCAGGAAGTGCGGTGGCAGGCGATAAGGCTGGACGGCAGCTAAGTGCTGCTGAGCGGTGGCGGTGCGCTGCTTGGTGGCGGCGGAGCGCTGTGGCGTGAGGCGAGCTTGGAAGTTGGAGGAGGAGAAGGAGAGCAAGGCGAGGGGCGCATGCGTGAGTGTTTCCGCCGCCCCTCCCTCCATTTTTATAACCACGAAAGAGACGTGGGGAAGTGGGATCGGCTGCGCCCGCTTTTCCACTTCCCCGCATTATGTGGGCACGTTTCCCCCACGAATTAACTACCCCGAGAAGTGCAACCGTCTGCGGCGGCCGCAATCAATCCCCGCGCGTGGACCGATGGCGCGGCGTGGCGGGCCCAGCCCGCTGTTATGTCCCGTCGCACATGTGGCCTGGCAGGGCCTCGTCAGCCCCCGTTCACCACGTGGCGCTTGTGTCGGGCCGCGGGAGGCGCGTCCCTTCCCCTTCAAGACTCGGCAGACGCCTCAGTTTCCCGCCCACACTGGGGTTCCGTGATCCGGCTTCTGGAAGCTGGCATACAGTGGGTGTTGCCGGACCCGGCGGCCCCAAGCTTCATCAACCCGGCCGCCTTCTCAAGGGGGTGAAACTGTGAAGGCCCCCTACGTGAAGCCGATGAGCCTTCACAGCTTCGGGGACTACTGTCGGGGGGATGGACCCCGGGCAGGCAGCGGAACCCAGATTCCATCAAAAACATCAGGGCTGGCAACGCCCCTCAATCCGGTGCGCCCCTGGCCGGCTTCCCAGCGCAACCCGGCCAGGTGCAGCAACCCGGCCAAGCCGGTCGGCTCCCACGCAAGTCAAACCTTCATCGACAAGCAATCACGACTACAGTGCGCCCCTCTTTACGCCGGCCCCGGCGGGCACGGCTGTCGTGCCGACCAAGCCACCGCCTGGGGCGGGTGGCATCTCGGAGGCGCAACCCTGTACCACGACGCCCCACACGGCGCAACTACAGTACCCAGCAGCCGGCCGTACCCGCGCCCGGCGGGCCTGGTACGGCCGGCACCCAACGGATCCGGCGAGACCCGCACCCGACGGACCCGGCAGACCCGGTGCCTCGGCGGCCCCCACTGCCGGCTCCTAGACACTGACAACCCGGGCCCGCGCCTATGTAACTTTACCATTGTAACCCCAAGGGGCCAGCCTATAAGACCCCCCAGTGCTCCTTCATGCAGAGGGTGGATTGATCATCAGTAGAACACACACACACGGAGAGGGAGCAGCCTATGCACTAGCCTGCCTTCCTTCCTCCCCAAAACAGCTCTAGGAGCAAGCTTGTACCATCTTCATATAAACCACACTTGGCAGGACTAGGGGTATTATCTCTCCGGAGAGCCCCGAACCTAGGTACGTCTTGCGTCTCACGCTCGCTCGTACCAACCTCGCCTCTGGAGCCCACCGGTGGCCTCTTGCCTGTCCCTCGCTTTAGCCATCCCATGGCATCTGCCGTGAGCCCACCACGACACTATATGCTGCGTGTCTCATACATGCTACACTTGAGTTGGACATAAAGGTGTTTCAAATATTCGAATTCACCTTAAACTAGATTCTACCTTCTGAATTCGAGTATCGGCATTTGTAAATCATATTCATATATGATAGTGGAATACATCTTTGTTGTGCTTTTGAAGATACATAAAAAAACATAGAATGATTTATAAAGATGCGTATAAGAATACAAAATGGATTCGAATTTAGTTGCCAGGGTAAACGTGAATGCTTATTGTCCCAAAATTTGAAAGAAGTGGCAAAATATCCACTCCCACGTCGGCTGCCTAAAACCAATGTTTGCGAGATGGAAATTACTGTCTACCCCTTACACGGACAATCCATCGGCCCGATTTCCATTGCTCTCAATAGGGGTAGGTTAGTAACTTCAATTAGACATGACACGACCGCCTTTGAGCCCATTCAGACACGGTGGGCGCCAAACATGGGCGGCAAAATACATTTGATTCAAGCTCATCCGAAAGACCTCTGTCTCTCCCTTCATTTCCCCATTCATACATGGTGGGCGGCAAAACAAACTCGACTCGGCCGAAATCGATGTAGGCAAATATTTTTAATAGGGGCAGGTTTGTAACATCACTCAGACGTGACACAACCGCCCTACCTGTCAGCCCCGTTCATACACCGTGGGCGCCAACTGTGGGCGCCAAAACACCCTCTCCTCGCCCAAAATCGCTCTGGGCAAATATTAGGGAGGTGCGAGATTACCGTCCTATCCCCAACCGATGAGACGTCCAAATTTTAAACGGGGGCTAAGTTCGTAACTTTCCCATATTTCAGACAGACGCGTCCCAAAAACATGGTTCCCCTTACCTCTCCCTCCATTTTCCCATTCATACACCATCTGCGCTAGTACACCATCCCCACACCATCCTCTTCCGTCCGCCACCCCATCCATCGCCGCCGTCCTCCACCATGCCGGAGCGCCTACCAAGACCGCGTCGTCCACTGCTAGAGATGGATGTTTCTCATCCACGGCGACGGACCAGGAGCCTTGCATCGCGTCATCTCGCTTCATCGGCGCCGTCGTCCTCCTTGTCGGGGCCGCTCCGACGACCTTCTCGTCCACCGCAACGGGACTTATCCCCCGATGCACCCGTCTACCGTCGTAGATCTGCTTCAATGCTATCGACAGCCATCGCACCCCCGATGTGTACACGGCGCCGCAAGAGAGGTGGTACTACTTCATATCTGCTCAACTTTTTTATCTCAACCAGAAAATATATCGTAACTTGGTTACTGTACTTTCTTTTCAGCTCTTAGAATTTAGTTCTTAGTTCGAAGCAAACAATGGTTGCTAAGTAGCATTTCTGTGGTTTGCAGCATCAAATCTGCCATGGCACTGTCATAATAGGGTTTAATTGATCATGCTTAGGGTTTTCCCCCTTTTATGATCACTATACAATCAGCCTACGTGCTTCGTGTCATAATAGCACTGCTCCACCCATCAAGCTAAACAAGCTTAGTTGTTCAAATATGAATATGATATTATTAAAACAAAGTCATTTAATTGGTCAGCTAAATGTTCCTAATTTAGTTTCGAAAATGCATGTACGCCGCTGGGGTGTGGATCTACAGGGTGCCCACGGTGGGCCGCGGCCCACCATGGGATTTTGGGTCAGCCCAGACCCCGATTCCTCTCTGTTCTGTTGCACTTCCGATCTCTACTCGCCCCCAGCTGCCTGCCTCACCGGCGACTTGCCGTCCCCGGATGGCATGACTCTAGGAGGAGACACCGGACTAATAGGAGGTTAGGAGCCGCTCGCCCAATAGTGTCACCGCTGCCCGGGCGCGCCGCCGTGCCTACCTTCCCAGTCCGTTCAGGGCTCAGGCGTGCAGCACCCACTAGGCCAACCCGATTTATCCTGAGATACGTCCTCAACACTCAGCAGCCACTCCCCATCATCCATTTTCTAATTGATTCATTACTCATTAGGCAGGACTGTCATTAGGTTTTGTTGGGTACTGAGTGCTACCTACACTTAATGGTTCAGATATTTCAGTAATCTTTAGTTCCTGTAAAGTTCACAGGGTTTCAAAATTCCGGCCCTAGGAACAGACACTAGTCATGTTGGATTGTTGGTCATAGTGACATTGACCCAGATTACTACTGCAGGCCAGGTTTGTTGACAATTTTACTTGTCTTTCTTACTCATTCGATATGATATCCAGTTATTCATATCAATTAGTTGCAAACAATAAGTGCTAGACCAACTTCTTGATTCAGATTTTGGACGGTCTCTTACTGCAGTTACTATTCTGCATACTTGTCCTAGTAAGCTCACAAGTAATGATTGATTCACTACCTCTATGCTTGCCTTGTCATATTTGTTGTCAATATTCTTTTAGGGTGGACCACCCTGTTTCAAAATACTGGAACCGCAGACATGAGTGAATAGTATTTCTCTATCTGATCTCTTCCATCATGTGTGGGTAACGAACACTGCATTGTGTAGAAATAAAGTGTCATATCCACCTTTTACATAGACTACGATCTTTTACATGGAATACAATCTGCCTAGTTGCTTTGTGTCGCACTACCAGCACTCCACCCTTGAAGCTAAACATTATGCCACTCATAATTCCTTAGTTTATTTGTTCAAATACGAATTTGATATGATTCTAATGTTCCTACTTCGGTTTTGAAATGTGTGTCCGCCTATTATAGAGACATAAGAGGTTTGTATTTCTGTGTGTGGTCTGGTCAACACGGTTGGGGGATGAACTTTGTATACGCAGGGGTTTATAGGGAGACACTCTTCGAGTTGAATCCGTAATGTATTCCATAGATAATCTGACTAATTTTTATGTTTTCATGAATCTCAGATACTGAACAGCATCATAATGAGTATGAGCTTGCGCGCATGAAAAGAATAAAGCAGAACAATGCCATGGCTGTCAAACTTGGCATTAAGGGACTGAAATCAAGTCTGGATGCAATGCAAACGCGCTCCACGTACAGATTCGTGTTTAGAATATGATCCTAACAATGATTCTGAGCTAGAGAGAGACCTAAGTCAATGTAGCTCCCTAGTGGAGGAGTCAGAGGCAGATGCCCTATCTTATTCACCCATCAAGGTGCTTGCTCTAACTTTCCAAGGTTATATTGGTCGCACATATCTTGCAACTGATGCTTTGCATTGCTTCTACTTTGTTGCATTGACATTAGCTTAGTTTACACATCATGTATGTGAATACGCCCTGCCTATCCATTTTCAGTACATATTCCATCTGTCATCATACCATATTTATCCATTCAAATGTTGTTCTTGTGTATCAGACGTTCAAAAGGAAGAGGGCGATTGCTGCTCACGGAGGAGCACGAACAAAGTATTTGGAAAAGGTAGTGACACCTGATAAATCAAATAGACCATTAGGTGTAGTTGCAATATCACCAGACCCAGAAAACACGACCACAACTCTAGCAGACTCTAGCCATACTACACTGGCCATCTCTGATGCCCCAACTCAGCAGACCCCAACTACAGCAAACAGTATGATGATGCCAGTTGACATAGCACCAACTCTACAACGCAAAACCCCCATTTCAGCAAAGAGTACACCAAATCCAGTTGCCAAATCCCTTTTCGAACGAGAGAGAGCCCCAATTGCAGCAAATAGGACCCCTGTTCCACTTCTTCCCAGTTTAGAAGACGAAGCTTATATTGTTGTCAGGAACTTTGTGCGCACCTTTCCTTCATGGAAAGATTATACCACAGACAAAGAACAATTTCCAATCTTCCTCCGCAACTTACACGTAAGTAATGTACTAATATTATTCATGGTAATTACTGCATATGTTTCTGCTGACAGAAGACACAAGATTTCATTCTTTTAAATAGGCGAGGACCAAACTGGATAGTCAAGATGAGCAATGGTTGGTTGCGCTTTTCAAGCACTCGTTGATGAAGTATCATTCCTACCTGAGGCAAGCGCACTTCGATGGCAAGCCTGTAAATGAAATTTCTGTAAAGTCTCCGGTGCTACATTTATTAGACAATGACTGGAATAATCTTGTTACACATTGGTCTCGTCTGCTATGTAAGGTACTGTCTATGATATCACATCACAGTTTGAACTACATTTCTGCATGTGCCTTACCGTCTCACTTGTACGAAAACTGTTTGCAGAAGAACATTCATTCTCAAGGGACCACAGAATCTCGCAACTATACTGCACACTGCATTGCTCTTGTGAGTACCTCTTGCCCTGTATGACCATACTTACTTTCATAGCCGGTTGATTATGTAGCATCACTGCATATGTTAGCCTTGTTATCCTCCATTTGGTGGACATTATAAGATCCGTATCGACTCTTACATAAATTTAGAATGAACCCAATGCTTTTGAAGAGGTTTAGCTCTGCAGTCCTCTTGTAAGAATTGAAGGTCTTCTATCACTGTACTTACATTAACAGCTACTCCCTCTGTCCCATAATATAAGAGTGTTTTGTATAGTACACCAGTGTACAAAACACTCTTATATTATGGGAAGGAGGGATTGGTTCATTGTGTAGCATTCTGCATCTTATCTCCCCCGCCCACCATTTACTAAAAAATATCAGATCTATATTTAATCTTACCAAAAAGTTGAATACACAGACAATGCCAGTGCAGAAGTGTAGCCCATTGCTCTTGTCAATACATTTTGTCCTGTAATGCTTGTACTTATAGGGATTGGTAGTTGATTATGTAGCATCAATCTGTATCTTATCTTCATTATCCTCTATCCCTTCTAGTATTATCATATCTATAATTACTCTCTACAAAATGTAGAGTACATGCAATGCTTATGAAGAATATTCTGTGCTGAAATTCTTGAGTTATCCTTCCCTTGACATGGAGAAGGGCATTATAAATTTGGTGTTAACTGTTAATGTAAGTCAGTCCTTCTAAAGCCTTTATCCTCAACTGCTGTTTAATTTGCTCATACTCCCTATCGTTAACTGCTGTTTAGTTTGCTGTTTCTATCAAAATGCATGTTCGCAACAACTGTAAGTTCCAAGTTTTAGTTGTAAAATCAAATTCCTTATTCGTACCATGCACATTACTCAATACTCCCTATATGTATGCTTGTTTTTGTGGATCTATAATCTAGTGAGTGGTGAAGCAGCCCACATTTGCACCTTGTCATCTCCTGTTTTATCTTACTGATATGGCTGATGATATGAACAACATGCCATGGACATTAACCAAAATAGATACAATGATTGTCTTTGCCCTTCATCTATGCTTGTTTTGTTGACATGGTAATCCAGTAGTCTGGTGAAGCTCCCCGCATTATGAACAATGCCAAATTATGCTATTGATATTCTGAACTGACTCTTTATTTTCTAATTTGAAATTGGATAGAATTGACAGAACAGTTACCATCTTTGTTTATACACGTGCAAAACCTGTCATCTCTCTGCTTGTTTCAGGGTGATATGCCTGATGGCATGCACAAGTCTGCTGAAGGCTGTGAGACAAACCCAACATATATTGCAGCAAAGAAGGCAAAACATCTTGAAGATAGCGAGACAACCCCAAAGTCATGTCTTGATGCAGTGTTCAAGTTACTTGAGACTAGCAGTCAGACAAGCTCACAGAATTCGCTGTCTGAATCAGTTTGATTTCTTCAGTCTCAAGTTCAAGCAGAAAGGCATTCTGCAACTCAACTTCGACTTGAAGTCCAATCTCTAAGGAAGATCGCGGAGAACACCAATGAGAATCTCATTGCTAAACAGCTACACCTGGAAGCTATGACCGACATGCTAGGCCGGTCTCACAGCCTTGCTCAGCAGCTCCCGCGCAAGGCTAACCTTTCTTGAATTGTCTTGGAAGTGGTCTTGATTCAGTATTATTTTGCTGCGCTGCAATGGCGCCCAGTTTTTGTAATCTGCTTCTTCGTTGCGCTTTATGATCACTGGTGGCGAACTTCGATGCCCAGTGGATGTAATTTACCATAAATCCTTTATTGTAGTGTAGGTTTATTCTAAGTTACTATGCCGTAATTTCTTTATTGTATAGAGTAGGTTTGTTCTTAATTACTACTAGTTACCGTATATGCCATCATTAGCTATCTGAAAAAAGGCGAAAATCTGATGTAGTCGACCGGGCCGAAACATTTGCCTCTAACGGGCCTGCATTTTAGCGGGCCACAATTGGGCCGGCCCGCAACTTTCTTGTGCCTGAAAGGCCATTAGGGCCCTTCACACTGTGCGCCAGGCCCACAACTTACACAGGCCTACATTCGGCCCAAAGTTTAGTTGGGCCTTTATTGGACCCAGCATTTTGTTGGGCCCATGTAGCTTCGGGCCATTAACAGGCTGAATATTCTGCTGGCCTGTTACAGCCCAGAAGATACCATGGGCCTTTAGCAGGCCGAAATGCATGTTGGGCCTCAATTTTCAATAGTCGTCCACGGGCCTTTAGCAGGCTGAAATGTAGGCCGGGCCATTATTGGCCCAGTTATATGACGGGCCATTACCAGGCCGAAACATATATCGGGCCTTAGTTGGCCCACTTATATCATGGGCCTTTAAGAGGCCAAAAGCTTAGTAGAGGCATCAACGGGCCGAATTATACGACAGGCCTTTAACAGGTCCAAAGTCACGTTGGGTTGAACTGTTGCCACCTTGATCACGGGTCGTTAGTGGGCCGGATGTCACGTCGGACCATATATGGCCCATGGGCAGCACGGGCCATTCCCAGGCCGAAAGACACACCGGGCTGAAATGGGCCCATGTCTACATCGGGCCTCTAACAGGCCGAAATGTCACTGGGCCGTAATTGGGCCCAAATACTCGGCGAACAATTAACGGGCCAGATCTGGCTTTGGGCCATAAATGGGCCATGTTTAAGCTGGCCGTTAGTGGGCTGGCCGACTAGTACCCGAGTAAATACTACGAGCCTTTGACTGGGCCGGCCTTTTTAACCTATATGGGCCTCTATTGGGCCCTGCCACGTGTCGACGTATCATAGGCACGTCTCCTCCATTGGATGGACGACATCTGGCCCACCGAGGAGCCGACACGTGTTTCCTCCGGCCAATGATGATTTTACACGTGAAAAATCCCCATTGGTCCGGGCTGTTAACGGGTTATCGGATCCAAACCGGAACCCTATAGCTTAACGGTGACCCGTTACGGTGGATGCCAAGTGTCGTTTACCCTTGACGAAAGCACTTCCATGACGCGTCATTTATCGTCATGGAAGTGGACACTTCCATGATGATAATTTTGATATTGTCATGGAACACTTCTACGACAACACATGTATGACTATCTTGATTCTGTCATAAAATCGTCATGGATGTACATGCATGATAGAAAACGTGACCTACTGTGACAAACATGTATCATCACGGAAGTGTATTTTTTGGTAGTGGATCATAAACTCAAAGTTCATCGGATCCCAACAAACACACCGCAAAAAGAATTACATCAAATAGATCTCCAAGAGACCATTGTATTGAGAAGCAAAAAGAGAGAGGAAACCATCTAGCTACTGCCTACGGGCCCTTAGGTCTATGGTGGAGTACTCACGATCATCGGAGAGGTACCAATGAGGATGATGAACCCCTCCGTGATGGTGTAGATTGGATCTCATGGTTCTGGAACTTGCGGCGACTGGAATTGTGTTTCGTCGACTCCCCTAGGGTTTCTGAAATATTTGGGAATTTATAGAGTTGAGAGGCGGTGCAACGGAGCTACGTGGGCCCCACAACCCATCAAGGCGGGCCTGGGCCTCCTGGCGCGCCCTGGTGGGTTGTGGTCCCCACGGGCCTTCTCTCGTCCACTTCCTTGGCTCCCAAGGTGTCTTGTGGTCCAAAAAAAACTCCAAAAAGTTTCGTTGCATTTGGACTCCGTTTGGTACTGATATTCTGCGAAGTAAAAAAACAAGCAAAAAACAGCAACTGGCACTGGGCACTATGTCAATAGGTTAGTAAAAAAAGATATAAAATTGCTATAAAATGAATGTAAAACATACAAGAATGATAATATAACATCATGGAACAATAAAAAATTATAGATACGTTGGAGACGTATCACAGGCGTCCAGACAGCAACCACGTCCGCTTCTGACCGCCTTGGCCCACCCAAACCCCCTCACCCGAGTGCGTTCCCGCCAGGCACCAGCTGCCCGCATTCATGCCACTGTAGAGTGCGCCGCTGCACATTGAAGCCGCCCCAGAGCGGATGCGATCTTTCACTGGCGCCGCCATTGAAGCGCGGGCGCCACCATTTCCTTCGTGGACCTCACATCCACCGGCGACGAACAAGGCGCAGTCTCCTCCGAGGATGAGTAGGGCACGTGAGGCGGCAGGGCCTTGTGTCCCATGTGGACCAGTCCGTATCCCGTGTTCTACTCTTCCTCGCAGGATACCGCAACTTCACTTCATCGGTCTTATCGTCGGTGGTCATGAAGACGATGGATGGAGGATGGCAAGGGCTTGCGCGCCAGGCGCGGCCGCCGTAGGATAAGTTTAGGGTCGGGTATTTTTTTCTCTAAATGTTCGAAATCTAATGCAAATCCGCTGTGTTTGTATGAAATCCGGCCGTGTTTGCATGAATTTCACCCGATTTGTTGAAAAAGTGTTTGAAATATATGCGGGCAACGTTGGATGACGGCCTCCCGCATTCATGTCCGCGGACTCGTTCCCTCTACATGAACAAATGCGGGAGAAAATTTTCGGGTCGCCGTTGTGCTACAACATACTTTTGGATAACACATGAAGTGATCGTCTTTTTTGCCACGGATATAAAGTGAGGTTGTTGGCAAAAGAAACGGAGAAGTGCACACGAGCCCGTGTGCATCCTGTCATTTCTGGCACGGCCCCTGATTGTTTACAAGAAACTGAGCGGAGGAGAGTACCAGCCTCGAGAAACCCTATCACTGAAACTGAAGAACAAAACGGAAATCCGTTGGTGCTCTAGGGAGCGCGCGCTCTTGCACGTGAAAAAAACATTTTAAAGTGTGAAAAATTCTAAACAAAAAATTTGGCGCATACATCTCGACATTATATATGTGCACGTCAAGTTTCGGAGAAAACCGAAGAAAACCGACATTTTTTGTGGCTTGTGTAAAAAAGACAAAAGGATGTCTCGTGAAAAGTATTTTTTAACACCGGATTTTATCTTTTTCACATGTGACACATAAGTTGTCGGTTTTTTGCGAAACGACATTGTGAGCATGTACAATATTGAGATGTATACGCCAATTTTTTTAGATTTTTTTGATATTTCAAAATATGTTTAAAACACATTTTAAAAATTAAGAGCGCACTTCCATGTGCCAAAACGCCACTCTCAGAACAAAAGTCCAAAACAAAAGAGAATGGAACCAAAAGAGCAGAGCAGACAGGGCCGTGTGGATAAGACCGAGTGCCCTCACATGCCTCCACCACCTCACCGCGAGAGAGCGGAGTGTCGCTCGCTTTAATTAGCGCTGGTCACCCCCACTATTGCCTCCCAGCATCACAAGTGTCCCTACCCCATCTTCTTCCTCCCCGCAACTCGCTGCTCCTCCCAAAACCGAAGCTCAGTCCCGTGGCCACGCAGGTAAAGCGGCCTCTCCCTCTCCTCCCCCTTCCTCCTGTCCAATCAAATCCATGCGATGGGTCGATCCATAGTAGCCTTCTAGTTCATTCTCGCGCCGCGAACCGACCGATCTGTGGAGTGTTAGTTCTGAAAGAAATGCGCTGCCTTCTTGAAGCGAGCAGAAGGGTCAGATGAGTGTGCTCCCGGTGTTGTTCCTCTAGGGTTCTCCACGATCTGTTGTTTTTCATCTCATTCTGCTAGCCGGCTACTGTTCACCTTAGATTTAGCAGAGGAAAGAGACGCTGAAAGGAGGCGGAAAGCTGTCACCGGAAAGTACGTTTTTTTTCTTCTCTTTTCTGTCAAGGAACTAAACTGCTTGATGTCTTCAGTTTGTTGGCGCACTTGATCTGTTTCCTTTCCTTTCCTTGTTTTCTTAGTTTTGTCTGTCCAGATTAGCGAGTGTTTCATCAATCAGTTCGTAGTTGCACAAGTAAAAATATAAGGTATTTGGTTCTAGGATTCATTCAAGGCATGATTTGCACCTTGTTTCGTAGTCCGTGATCCGGTTGTTAGTTCGGTTCTTGCGCCTGAAGTGAGTCCATAGCGCCGAGTCGAATACCGTGGGGGTGCAAAGAGTTCAGTGTTTTGGGTGAAAGGCGTCAGTTGGATTCCCTGTTCGTTGCTGATTCCTTATTGCTTTGATTGTGACATAAATAAATGCTCCTAGTTTGCTAACTCTGAATACGGCCTGCCAGAGACGTCTAAAGATGTTGTGTTAACACATCACATCAAGTAGGGTGGGTGGACATATTGGTAGTGGGTTCTCTAAAGTATATATAAATCCAAATGGAATTGATTAATAGGCAGGACATGCTACGTGGCTATGGGTTCAGTTCTGAACAGATGATTCAACAAGAGAAAAATTGAGGACTAATTCAACGGATTTTTCTGTGCATAGATTACTTTTCTCTGGTATTTCCTACCTCTTTACTGGCTAGTGTACAAAATGATAGATAAGCTCGGCATCCTTTTCACTGCATCAGCCCACTAGGAAGTGGGAACTAGCTCTAATTTGATAAGGTGTTTCCTGTAGGATGGAGATAGGTTTGTTTGTTTATATGGAACGGTGAGCACAGCTACATTATTGGGCAAATGCTTCCACTTATCCACTCTTTCACATTTTTTCTTATTCTCTGTGTTGTAGTCAACTGCCATCGAGTGGTTATGAGCTAGTCTCTTTGCTTTGTCTGACAGCATGCTTAGTTTTAGGCTTTTAGCCGATTCCACACATTGAAGTCATGTAGTAATTGATCACCCTTCTCTTGTGCTGTAAATTTTCCTGGTTCTGGCCCCAGTTCCGAGAAGGCAAATTGCTTGATCCAAAAAACTTCTGAACAGCTTTTTTTACTGCCACTTCGGCTCCTTGGCTCATGACAGAGGCACACGTTTGCAGCCTGGGTTCATGTTAGTGTAAACTTCTGCAGTTGAGTTACATGTCATTATTGAAGCCCCATCTTTTCCCCCATATGCACTTCACCTCATTTTCACGTTCTATTCAGTTAGTGTTTCCCAATATCATGTGTTGCCTGCTATAAAAGTTCATCTTCTTGAAAGAATCAGTTTATGATATTATCTACTAGTCATTTTTGGGATTGAATTGAATTTTTCAGTCGTATAGATATTGTTTGGTCTATATTATTAAAAAATTGTACTGCACTTTAAAGAACTATCTATAACACCTCCATTCTAACTAAAAAATAGTCTTTCTAATATCGAAGAAGTCACAAGTCAGTTATCCCCTTAGTTAAAAATAAAGTAACTGTTTCTTTCATGTATGATTTGACACAGAACAAAATGCAGCGAGCAATTCAAGCTATTGGATCACATGGCAGTGTGCTCAAATCTGCTGTCCTGCAACACATCAGTGTTGTGAAGCCTGCTATGCTGCCTGCAGTGTTCCCACGCTTCATGTCAGTATCATCTGCTCAAATAGAGGAGAGTGGATTTGAGAGCAGCACTGTTGCAGACATTTTGAAGTCTAAAGGGAAGAGTGCTGATGGATCATGGCTCTGGTGCACCACTGATGATAGTGTCTATGATGCTGTCAAATCGGTATGATTTCCCTTCTAGCCCAGTGGTCACATTACTCCATAAGTAGAAAATATTTATGATTTTGAGTGACAAAAAGAGTTTCAACAGATGACACAGCACAATGTGGGAGCTTTGGTGGTTGTTAAACCTGGGGAAGATAAATCAATTGCGGGCATTGTCACAGAGAGAGGTAAACTGGTCTATAAACACTCTGTGATGGAAACAGACCAAATCACGTGCTAAAAGAGGAAACGTTAGAAAGTTACTTACATTTTCTTGGTTTATGCCCTTGCCTTCTTTATTCTACATTATTATAAAGAAAATAAATGAATAACATGAAGGGTTGTGCGTAAAAGCTGTATGGTGAAGATGCAAATGCTTTATAAAAGATGACAACCCTTATTTCTTACATGCATTATAATTACTGTCAGTCAAGAGTCTTAGGACTGGTGAATGCATCTTAACGCATCATGCATCAAGAACCTGCAGATAGTGTGCCACAAGCCTGTATGGCCCTATGAAGTGGAACATATACATGAAAGAACATTTGATGATCCCATTCTCATGTTGAAATTGCAGCCACCAAGTTACCATGAGTTCCCAACAAAAAGAATATAATTAAGTATTTTATTAGGGAGAGTTCAGGTATAAAAAGGACCATGTATATGCTTTGAAGTTTGAACCATGTATTATTGTGCCATTAAAAAGTTGAACTCTGATCCCGGACCTACAGCTACCATAAGCGCTTTGGACCATTGTGCCCATAAATGGTTGAACTCTGATCCTGAACCTCCAGCTAGCATAAAAAATCCACATAAATTTCTTTGAAGTCAGATGAACCCTTAACGGTTGCCAACTACGGACCCGCTACTCAAACCCTCACAGTCGCAAAGATCTTGTTCATTCACCTATGATCTCATCGAGTCATTGACCCCTTCGCCTATAATCTCCATAAATAGTACTCCCTCCTTTCACTATTGTAATATTTCAATATGGACTACATACGGACTGAAATGAGTGAACAAACACACTAGAACTTGTTTATATGCATCCGATTGGGAAAAAGTTGAAACATCTTATAATAGTGAACGGAGGGAGTATCAGCCAGCATCAATGCCAACTCTGACTGCCACTCTGGCAAAATAGGAGTATATGAAGATGTGCCTGAAAATAAAACCAATACTACATAGTGATCAAAAGAACAGGACAGCAAATCTGACCAGCTTTGTAAACCAAGATTTACCTATGTAACAAACATTATGTTACTTGCCTTTTCAGATTATCTCCGGAAAATTATAGTGCAGGGTCGATCCTCCAAGTCAACCAAAGTTGGAGATATCATGACCGAAGAGGTACCGCTCATACCATGTTCTCATTTTTTTAGGGGATGTTCTGATTTTCTCTGCCCCGTACACCCTGAATAAAATTAGTACAAAAACAAGTCATAAGCATGTGAACGACAATTATGTGAACGCGCCGAGCTTCATTGACAAAGCATCATTTGACAGAACAAGCTGATCACGGTGAAACCTGAAACCAGAGTCCTGAAAGCAATGCAGCTGATGACAGGTAAGCCCGCCTGATCGAGTTCATTCGTCATTGCACACCAGATGTTCTGTAAAGCACTAGACACTAACCACTGCACGGCGTGCAGACAAGCGTATCAGGCACATCCCGGTGATCAGCGGCACGGAGATGATGGGGATGGTCTCCATCGGCGACGTGGTTCGCGCGGTGGTCAGCGAGCACAAGGAGGAGCTGAACCGGCTCAACGCCTACATCCAGGGTGGGTACTAAGACCCCGCCGTTTTGCACGGCGTCCCTTTGAATGAACTCGAATAACGACCACCAGGGTGATGATGACGAAATAGGCCGTGTTTCTTCGCGGACAATGGCCGTTGAACTTGAATTTGCGTGTGATGTTTTCCGCTTATTTAGTGTATATTTCCATGGCCGCGCGCGCCGCCGCGCGCTTGTTTCTGGAGCGTATAGACCATCTCAGTTGATGGTGATAGACGCAGAATAAAGCTTGGGAGTGTCCCGGAAAGGATACTTGAGTTTCACTGTGCCAATGTTCTTTCCCCTCATTGTCGACTGTTATTTGGTTAAATGTGCCGTTACATTAGCTTTGATATGTCATGCAAGGCAAGTAAAAGTATTTGCCAAAAAAAGAAAGTACATCTTGCAAGATCAAAAGAATATAGTACTTCCTCCGTGTTTATTTACTCTGCATATTAGATTTGAGTAAAAGCATATCTTGCAAGAAGTACTTCCTCCTAGATTTGAGTGAAGTCAAAATTCATAAAGTTTGACCAACTTTATAGAAATAATATAAACATTTATCATAAAAAATCTATATAATGCGAAGGTACATTCAATAATAAATCTAATGGTATTGATTTGCTATTGTATATGTTAATATTTTTGTTTATAAACTTTGTTAAAATTTACAAAGCTTGACTTTGACCAAAACTAATATACGAACTAAATAAAAATTAAAGGAGTGCATGCGTGTTTTGTAAGCCGAAGACCAAGGTGGTCTAGGCATTCGTGACCTTGGTAAAAATGACGCCTTGCTTAATAAATGATTGTTCGAACCACTTATTGAGAATGGTGTTTAAGGTAAAACATGATGTTTGTCTTAGTAAACACCTTTGGCCAACCTTGTTGCGTAAAAGTGTCTAGACCAAAAACTACGCCTCAGGCATATCGCAAACCCGGAGATTCACACTTTTTGGCTGGTCTGATGGCGGCAGATATTTTTTTTGAGATATTTCGCGATTAAGGACAGCTCATAGATTTGTTTCTGAAAGCATAAGTGGCTAGGCAATATTAGACTACAGAAACAATATCCAACTTTGTATCGCATCGTATACGATGAGGATGATACGCTTGCACGTGCTCAATTCATCCCGTCTGAATATATCATTGGGGGTAGATTTGATTGTAGTTTAAATTTTATGTTATGCAATGTAGTTTAAATTTCATGTTATGCTATGTGTGTTTGAATGGACTAGTTTTAATCTTTGTTTAGTTTCAATCTTTGCTTGAATGAAACTGTGTGAAAATTGAAAGTTAAATTTAAAGAGTTCAGTTGGGAACCACATTATTTTAGCCGATCAAATATAAAAAAGTTAAGGTTTAAGAAGACCACATGACATAGCGTGGTAAGCAATCCAAACTATTCAAAAAAAGAAGGTTTAAGGAGGCTCTTGACTTCTTGAGAGTCTAAATTTCAAAGGATCGGCTAGAGAGATGGCTTCAACTGGGTCACTAGGAACCGATGGATTCAAGACGTCCCTCCTTCCCCCGCGTCATCTCCTCTGAGGCGACTCGGGGGCAACCCTAGCGTCGCCGCCGCGCTATCTTCCCCCCTCCGCCGCTACCAGAGGGGCTCTCGGCGCTCGCGCGCGGCCACGATGAAGGTGGCAGCTGGGATCTGGCGCCTCCTCCCTGGGTGGAGGGCTGCGGCTCTCGGGGCGGCGGCGCCGGCGGGTGCTGGTGGGCGGTTTCCACAGCTACGCGAGCAACGTGGTGGTTGCGGACGTTGGTGCTGCGGTGGCGCCTCTCTGACCGTCGGACCACCTTGGAGAAGCTTCGGTGCCACCCGATCTGCTCTGTTTCGTGCCGACGTCGGTCCCCGGCGGCTGCTGACGCAGTGTCTTAGAGATTGCTGGACGGATCTGGCGTTTGGGTGAGGATCCGGGGGAAACCCCTGGTAGGCGCGGCGGCCCCCCAAAGTCGACGTTGGCGCCGATCCCCTTCTTGGAGGCTTTGGGGGTGGTCCCTCTCCCTTTCGCCTCCCCCCTGAGCTCCGGCGAAAGCCGGCACTCCCCTGATCTGGGCGTCAACGACACCTCGGTGGCGTGCTCCTTCTTGAAGGCCGTGTTCGGGATTTGCTCTTGGGGATGGAGTGGCTGGTGGCTTGGCTCCGAAGCATGACAGCCTGGTCTTCCTACTACATCTTGTTCGGCTTTGCCCGGTGCATAGTGATGCCCTCTTCGGTCTTCTCCATGGGTGTGCGCCTTCGTTCGACAGCTCGCGTCCCGTGCTCCGTGCTGCCGCTGCCAGCTTGGTGCTCGTCTGGTTGGTCCTCTGTGGTTCGCTGGTCAGCTCCGCCTGCTTCTCCTATGACAGCTGGACACCTTGAGTTGGGCTCTGTGGTAGCCACTATGTTGTTCGCCGGTGCGGCACTCATCGAGCCTGGGTGAAAGGGTAGTGGCCCTTTGCGACGATGGAGACAGCTCAAGTGTTACCCATGTTTGGCCCGTGGATGCAGCCGGCGCTCGATGCTTGCTCGGTGTGGCCCTCCTTCTGTGTTCTTAGTTGGCTAGTTGGTGTAGGCGTAGTGTTGGCCGTCGGCATCAGTTTTTCTACTGTTGTCATTGTGTTGTTCTGCCTAGTGTTTTGTATCGTCCTTTCCGCTTTGCTTTGCATTTCATCTGTATTGTGGCGCCTTTGTAATCCTAGCCGGTTGATGACTTTGTTAATTCAAAGTCGGGTTAGGTTCGAGCTCTTCTTGGGTTCGAGCTCTTCTCGGGCTCGACCGTCGCCTTTTCTCTAAAAAAAAAAGAGATGGCTTCAACCAGTCCTCTCACGCACTACAGGAGCAGAAATACGCTGGAGCTGGCTGCACCTCTGTGCGTGAGGATGCGCCCGCACAGACCACCAAGCCTCCAGCACGACTTGACGAGCTCAAACCTGGCCTGCCGTCCGTTGCTGACCAGCGCCATGCCGCCGTAGCTGATCGAGCCAAAGGCCGCGGTTCAACCTGTTTCCAAGTTCAATAACTACCTGACCTTCTGCACAAACTTGAGCGTGTTTTCGCCCCAAGACAGTGTTACAGAACGTAAACAGTGAGGCGACGAAAATACTCCTCCTGGTCCTTTTTATTCTGCGTATAACTTTTTATTACTGTTTTCCCCGATGATTCCCCGAGCGTTTTCTTCTATAGAAGATGGCTACAACTACAAGCCAGACAACCCAAAAAGTTATCCATGAATAGAGACATGAGGTGGGCAGATAAGCTCTGCGTTTTTAATCTACCGATCCAGAGGCGAAGAGGAGATAATTGGAGGCACCCTCTGGTGGAAAAACCTTCTACTCCAACCAATTTTCGCAAGTCGTCTTCACCCACCATCCATAGTAGGAGGCTGGTAGTAATAATTTGCTCCCGAATTGACTGTTTGTTTGTCGCAAGCGAGCAAATGAGATTATGCATACTACTACTGTTCATGTGAAAATGGATGACTTTTCGACGGGAGTATATTCTTTTTTCGAGGGAAGACGGGAGTATAATCTTGTTGCCTTGGCTCGAAGAAACAGTCACAAATTCCGTTTAGGTCGATGCTTGCCTTGCTTGCCCATGCACTTTTTTGACAGGGCAGTGGGCTTGCTCAACCATATGTTCCTTTTTTTTAAAAAAGGAGGTTATCCCCCGGCCTCTGCATTAAATCGATGCATGCGGCCAATTTATTAATAAACAAACAGTTCAACGAAGTCTCAAGGTCTCAAAAAGCAAAAATGCTCACATAGAGCTAAAAACATGGAAACGGATAGCCACAACCGGCGGAATAAAGATAGATAGGAAACTAAACACCTATCCTATTACATGACCGCCATCCAAACCGGTTGAAAATAGCCCGCGCTACCGTCTCCCAACGGATAGACCCAGTAGCCATACGCTCCCTGGCATCCATTGAAGTGAGTAGCGACCACATACGGATCAATGTAGTGGCCCGGAAGATAACCTGCAAGAAATGAATATGTGTTGTTCTGTTAAAAACCAAATCGTTCCTGCAGTTCCATATAGCCCATAATAAAGCACATACTCCTACACGAATATGTTTCGCTGTTTCTGTCTCAACTCCAGTTAGTCACGTCCCAAATAACGTGTGAATGCTGTTTGGAGGAGAAATGTTAAACGCTATATGGACAGACCGCCATAAAATTTTGGCCATTGGGCAATCAAGAAAGAGGTGTTTGATAGATTCATCATGATCACAGAAGTTACATCTTCGAGATCCTGTCCAGTTACGTTTTGCCAATTGTCCTTAGTGAGAATGAATTGTTTATGGACAAACCACATGAACACTTTAATTCTTAAGGGCACTTTGTCTTTCCAAATATGCACAGATCGAGGGATAGAGCCCGAGTTGATAATATTCAAATACACGGATTTTACCGAAAACACTCCATTCTTGGTTAGTTTCCAGTGCAACTGACCTGGCTGTTGAGAAAGGTGGACATCCATCAATCTTCTCACAAGATGGAGCCAAGCTTCCCAACAGTTTCCCGCTAAAGTCCTCCTGAATTGAATATTTAGAGGATTTGACTGTAATACTGTTGCAACGTAAGCATCTCTACGCTGAACAATATTATAGAGAGAAGGATATTGGATAGCTAGAGGCATCTCCCCTAGCCACGTATCCTCCCAGAATCTCGTGGAAGTACCATTACCAACGATAAACTTTGTCCTATGGAAGAAGGCTGATTTCACTCTCATCAGTCCTTTCCAAAAAGGCGAATCGGTTGGTCGGACCGTCACCTGGGACAAGGTCTTAGAATGAAGGTACTTATTACGCAAAATCTAGGCCCATGTGGCATCGGGCTATACAGATAGCTTGTACAGCCACTTGCTGAGTAAGCATCTGTTCTTCACCTCTAAATTTTCAATGCCAAGACCATCTTGGTCCTTTGGCCTACAAATAATATCCCATTTAGCAAGTTTGTATTTCCGTTTTAACTCGTCACTCTGCCAGAAAAAACGCGGTCGATAGAAGTCCAGTCTTTTCCGTACCCCTACTGGTACCTCAAAGAAGGACAAGAGAAACATTGGCATACTCGTGAGCACCGAATTAATGAGAATTAGTTGGCCTCCATATGACATAAGTTTGCCCTTCCAGCAATTTAGTTTCTTTTCAAATCGATCTTCAATGCACTTCCATTCTTTGTTAGAGAGCTTGCGATGGTGAATCGGTATGCCAAAATATGTAAAAGGCAACGAACCCAACCCACATCCAAACAGTTGTTTGTAAGCTTCTTGTTCGTCTTTAGCTCTCCCAAAGCAGAACAATTCACTTTTATGGAAGTTAATCTTTAACCCCGACAACTGCTCGAATAAACATAACACAAGCTTCATATTTCTTGCTTTCGCCAGATCATGCTCCATGAAGATGATAGTATCATCGGCGTACTGTAGAATGGACACTCCGCCATCCACTAGATGCGGGACGAGACCACCTACTTGGCCATTTTCTTTAGCTCTTCCTATCAGAATTGTCAACATGTCCACCACTATGTTGAACAAGATAGGTGACATCGGGTCTCCCTGTCTTAGACCCTTGTGTGTCTGAAAATAATGACCTATGTCATCATTCACTTTTATTCCGACACTGCCTTTTTGCGTGAAAGAATCTACCTGCTTTCTCCAGGATTGATCGAATCCTTTCATCCGCAAGGCCTGCTGAAGAAATGGCCACTTAACCTTATCGTACGCTTTCTCAAAATCCACCTTAAAAACCACCCCATCTAGTTTTTTCGTGCGGATCTCATGGAGCGTTTCATGAAGGACCACAACCCCTTCAAGGATGTTTCTGTCCGGCATGAAGGCTGTTTGAGATGGTTGCACCACACTGTGTGCAATCTGCGTCAGCCTGTTAGTCCCCACCTTGGTGAAGATTTCAAAACTGATGTTAAGAAGACATATCGGTCGGAACTGCTCAATCCGCACCGCCTCTGTCTTCTTAGGGAGCAAAGTTATCGTTCCAAAATTTAAGTGAAATAGCTGCAAATGCCCAGAAAACAAATCATGGAACATTGGAAGCAAATCACCCTTAATAATATGCCAACACCTTTTATAAAACTATGCCGGAAAGCCATCTGGCCCAGGCGCTTTATTATTCTTCATCTGTGAAATCGCCTCAAATACCTCTTTCTCCGAAAACGGGGCGGACAAGATCTCATTCTCATCCGTCGCAAGTTGAGGGATATCCTCAACCCTCGACTCGTCCAAGGACACAAAACTATCCTCAGGAGCCCCAAACAACTGCTTGTAATAATTGGTGATGTATAATTTTAGGTTCTCCTGTCCCAAAATCGTCCCCTCATCTTGCTCGAGCTGAAATTTTTTCTTCTTTCGATGCTTGCCATTCGCAATCATATGAAAGAATTGTGTATTATCGTCTCCTTGGATGACTTTTTGCACTTTAGCTCTAAGCGCCCACTTCAATTCTTCCTCTCGCATCAATTCTTTCAGTCTCAGCTCCGCCTCCACTTTAGCCTCCAGCTCTCTGGTATCTAAAATGGAGGACTCGGCCTTTAAATCTAAGGCATCTATAAGGTTAAGGAGCCTTTCCTTTTCGACCTTATAGACGCCACTCAAATGTTTGGCCCAACCGCGTAGGAACCGTCTTAAGTGTCTAATCTTATTCTGCCATTTTTCTACGTTCAATCTCCCTCCTGAATCCTTTGCCCACTCCCGTGCTATCAGATCCAAGAAAACCTTCTCTCTCAAACCATGCTAATTCAAAAGAGAAGATATTTTTATTTCCTACATTAGTTGCCTCCCCAGAGTCAACAAGAA
The DNA here is from genome assembly GCA_011799875.1 of Thinopyrum elongatum. Lineage (NCBI taxonomy): Eukaryota > Viridiplantae > Streptophyta > Magnoliopsida > Poales > Poaceae > Thinopyrum > Thinopyrum elongatum. The sequence continues at coordinate 59,675,143 of CM022300.1, read as the reverse complement.
GTGGGGTATGATCAGAGATCGCTCGCGACAACGCTTGGACCGCCACCAGAGGAAACTTCTGCTCCCATTCCACACTGGTGAGAACACGATCCAACTTCTCATAAGTTGGATTTGGCAGTGTGTTGGCCCAAGTAAATTTTCTACCAGAAAGCTCGATCTCCCTCCAGGCTTTCAATAATTGTGTTAAACATAAACGACCATCTGCCGTCAAAGTTATCATTGTTCTTTTCGTCCCGCCTTCTTATAATGTTAAAATCACCCCCAACCAGTATTGGGAGCCGTTCATCTCCGCAAATACGAACTAGGTCAGCCAGAAAATCTGGCTTTAGCTCAGGTTGCGCGGCTCCATACACTGCCACCAGTGCCCATTGGAAACCATCAACCTAACCCGAAATTTAACCGCAAATTCTCCCAGAACAACGTTCCGAACCTCCAACGTTTCGCACTTCACCACAAGTAAAATCCCACCAGATCTTCTGTAACACCCCATGTCATTAGCCACAGTAATCACTTTTGGTAATGACAAGTCAGCATGTTTAACAGTGCATAATCATCATTTGCATCATATTGCATTTCAACTCCTAAGTCAAAATTCAAGTTCAAATGAAAGTGGAAAATAAAAGTTGTTCAACATAGAAACTAAAATGTTCAGTAAATAACAAATATTATAGAGACTATTCTAAAATTGTAATCAACAATTAGTAAATTAACTAAGTGACTCTAACAGTAGAAAAACAGGGTTGGTTAATACCTTTTTGGTTAAATAAAATCCAATTGAAAACATTTGGCCCCAAAACCTTTTTATACCAGGGTTGGATATTGCACTGATATTATATGGGCAAGTGCCATATTTCACAAAAGTCATTTTGAAGCCTAACTAATTACAAAACAGAAAAGAAAAGAAAAGCAGAGAAAGAGAAAACGAGAAAAAGAAAAAGGCCTAAAGCTACTGCGCACTCGGGCCTGCTCGCTACAGCGCTGGCCCAGCCCACCCCGCACCTCCTCCCTCCTCCCGCACTTCTCATGCCGCCCCGCTGTCGAACACACCGCACGCACCCGGCCTTCCTCGCCCGCCGCTCGACAACGCGTCGCGCCCGTGCCGTGGATAAAGAGCAACTCCCCGCTCCCCCGGACGAACCCTAGCGCCACAACTCCCCTCCCCTCGCCTTCCTCTTCCTTACCCGGCGCCGCCATGGACGGCCGCGGTTGAACTGCGCGGCCACCGTCTCCCGTTCGCTCCGCCGACGCGTCCTACAACTCCACTAGTTCGTCTGCTTCGACTGCGCCTCATCATCACGCTCGGGAACGACCGCACGCTCGGGATCGACCTCGCCTCTCCTTCTCGGTCGTCGGCGCCCGCCGTCGTCTCCGTCGACCTCTGCTGCTCCTAAGCTCACACGGGCTTTTCTTGGCCGCTCGGTGAGCTCCTCCCTCCTTCCGTTACTTCTTTCCGCGGTCGCATTTGCCCCTAGCCCGTGTTGGGGATCGGTGTAGAAATTAAAAAATTTCTACGCATCACCAAGATCAATCTATGGAGAGACTAGCAACGAGAGAGAGGGGAGTGCATCTTCATACCCTTGAAGATCGCGATGCGGAAGCGTTGCAAGAACGCGGTTGGAGGAGTCGTACACGCAGCGATTCAGATCGCGGTCGATTCCGATCTAAGCGCCGAACAACGGCGCCTCCGCGTTCAACACACGTGCAGCCCGGTGACGTCTCCCGCGCCTTGATCCAGCAAGGAGGAGGGAGAGGTTGGGGAAGACAACTCCGGCAGCACGACGGCGTGGTGGTGGAGCTTGCAGTTCTCCGGCAGGGCTTCGCCAAGCTCAACGGAGGAGGAGGGGGTGTTGGAGAGGGGGAGGGCTGCGCCTTGGATGAGGTCCTGCTGCCCTCCCTCCTCCCCTCTATTTAAAGGGAGAAGGGGGAAGGGGCCGGCCCCTCTAGATGAGATCTAGAGGAGGGGGCGGCGGCCAAGGGGAGGGGGCTTGCCCCCCAAGCCAAGGGGGGCGCCCCCTTTAGGGTTTCCCCCCAACCCTAGGCGCATGGGCCCTAAGGGGGGATGGCGCCCAGCCCACTTAGGGGCTGGTTCCCTTCCACATACAGCCCATAGGGCCCTCCGGGGCAGGTGGACCCTCCCGGTGGACCCCCGGAACCCCTTCGGTGGTCCCGGTACAATACCGGCAAACCCCCGAATACTTCCGGTGACCGTATGATGACTTCCCATATATAAATCTTCACCTCCGGACCATTCCGGAACTCCTCGTGACGTACGGGATCTCATCCGGGACTCCGAACAACATTCGGTAACCACATACTATTTCCCATAACAACTCTAGCGTCACCGAACCTTAAGTGTGTAGACCCTACGGGTTCGGGAACCATGTAGACATGACCGAGACATCTCTCCGGCCAATAACCAACAACGGGATCTGGATACCCATGTTGGCTCCCACATGTTCCACGATGATCTCATCGGATGAACCACGATGTCGAGGATTCAATCAATCCCGTATACAATTCCCTTTGTCCATCGGTATGTTACTTGCCCGAGATTCAATCGTCGGTATCCCCATACCTCGTTCAATCTTGTTACCGGCAAGTCTCTTTACTCGTTCCGTAATGCATGATCCCGTGGCTAACTCTTTAGTCACATTGAGCTCATTATGATGATGCATTACCGAGTGGGCCCAGAGATACCTCTCCGTCATACGGAGTGACAAATCCCAGTCTCGATTCGTGCCAACCCAACAGACACTTTCGGAGATACCTGTAGTGCACCTTTATGGTCACCCAGTTACGTTGTGACGTTTGATACACCCAAAGTATTCCTACGGTATCCGGGAGTTGCACAATCTCATGGTCTAAGGAAATGATACTTGACATTAGAAAAGCTCTAGCAAACGAACTACACGATCTTGTGCTATGCTTAGGATTGGATCTTGTCCATCACATCATTCTCCCAATGATCTGATCCCGTTATCAATGACATCCAATGTCCATGGTCAGGAAACCGTAACCATCTATTGATCAACGAGCTAGTCAACTAGAGGCTCACTAGGGGCATGTTGTGGTCTATGTATTCACACATGTATTACGATTTCCGGATAACACAATTATAGCATGAACAATAGACAATTATCACGAACAAGGAAATATAATAATAACCACTTTATTATTGCCTCTAGGGCATATTTCCAACAGTCTCCCACTTGCACTAGAGTCAATAATCTAGTTACATTGTGATGAATCGAACACCCATAGAGTTCTGGTGTTGATCATGTTTTGCTCGTGGAAGAGGTTTAGTCAACGGATCTACGACATTCAGATCCGTATGCACTTTACAAATATCTATGTCTCCATCTTGAACATGTTCACGAATGGAGTTGAAGCGACGCTTGATATGCCTGGTCTTCTTGTGAAACCTGGAATCCTTGGCAAGGGCAATAGCTCCAGTGTTGTCACAGAAGAGAGTCATTGGGCCAGACGCATTGGGAATAACTCCTAGGTCGGTGATGAACTCCTTCATCCAGACTGCTTCCTGTGCTGCCTCCGAGGCTGCTATGTACTCCGCTTCACATGTAGATCCCGCCACGACGCTTTGCTTGCAACTGCACCAGCTGACTGCCCCACCATTCAAAATATACACGTATCCGGTTTGTGACTTGGAGTCATCCAGATCTGTGTCGAAGCTAGCATCGACGTAACCCTTTATGACGAGCTCTTCGTCACCTCCATAAACGAGAAACATATCTTTAGTCCTTTTCAGGTACTTCAGGATGTTCTTGACCGCTGTCCAGCGTTCCATGCCGGGATTACTTTGGTACCTCCCTACCAAACTTACGGTGAGGTTCACATCAGGTCTGGTACACAGCATGGTATACATAATAGACCCTATGGCTGAGGCATAGGGGATGACACTCATCTTTTCTCTATCTTCTGCCGAGGTCGGGCATTGAGCCGTGCTCAATCTCACACCTTGCAATACAGGCAAGAACCCCTTCTTGGACTGATCCATATTGAACTTCTTCAATATCTTGTCAAGGTATGTGCTTTGCGAAAGACCAATGAGGCGTCTCGATCTATCTCTATAGATCTTGATGCCTAATATGTAAGCAGCTTCTCCAAGGTCCTTCATTGAAAAACACTTATTCAAGTAGGCCTTTATGCTTTCCAAGAATTCTATATCATTTCCCATTAATAGTATGTCATCCACATATAATATGAGAAATGCTACAGAGTTCCCACTCACTTTCTTGTAAACACAGGCTTCTCCATAAGTCTGTGTAAACCCAAACGCTTTGATCATCTCATCAAAGCGAATGTTCCAACTCCGAGATGCTTGCACCAGCCCATAGATTGAGCGCTGGAGCTTGCATACCTTGTCAGCATTATTAGGATCGACAAAACCTTCCGGCTGCATCATATACAATTCTTCCTTAAGGAAACCATTAAGGAATGCCGTTTTGACGTCCATTTGCCATATCTCATAATCATAGAATGCGGCAATTGCTAACATGATTCGGACGGACTTCAGCTTCGCTACGGGTGAGAAGGTCTCATCGTAGTCAACCCCTTGAACTTGTCGATAACCCTTAGCGACAAGTCGAGCTTTATAGATGGTCACATTACCATCCGCGTCTGTCTTCTTCTTAAAGATCCATTTGTTCTCTATGGCTTGCAGATCATCGGGCAAGTCTGTCAAAGTCCATACTTCGTTTTCATACATGGATCCTATCTCGGATTTCATGGCTTCAAGCCATTTGTTGGAATTCGGGCCCGCCATCGCTTCTTCATAGTTCGAAGGTTCACCGTTGTCTAACAACATGATTTCCAGGACAGGGTTGCCGTACCACTCTGGTGCGGAACGTGTCCTCGTGGACCTACGAAGTTCAGTAGCAACTTGATCCAAAATTTCATGATCATCATCATTAACTTCCTCTCTGGTCGGTGCAGGCACCACAGAAACATCTTCCTGAGCTGCACTACTCTCCGGTTCAAGAGGGGTTACCTCATCAAGTTCTACTTCCCTCCCACTTACTTCTTTCGAGAGAAACTCTTTCTCGAGAAAGGATCCATTCTTGGCAACAAAGATCTTGCCTTCGGATCTGAGGTAGAATGTATACCCAATTGTTTCCTTAGGGTATCCTATGAAGACGCATTTTTCCGATTTGGGTTCGAGCTTTTCAGGTTGAAGTTTCTTGACATAAGCATCGCATCCCCAAACTTTTAGAAACGACAGCTTAGGTTTCTTCCCAAACCATAATTCATACGGTGTCGTCTCAACGGATTTCGACGGAGCCCTATTTAAAGTGAATGCGGCAGTCTCTAAAGCATAACCCCAAAATGATAGCGGTAGATCGGTAAGAGACATCATAGATCGCACCATATCTAATAGAGTGCAATTACGACGTTCGGACACACCATTACGCTGAGGTGTTCCAGGCGGCGTGAGTTGTGAAACAATTCCACATTTCCTTAAGTGCGTGCCAAATTCGTGACTCAAATATTCCCCTCCACGATCTGATCGTAAGAACTTTATTTTCCTGTCACGTTGAGTCTCAACCTCACTCTGAAATTCCTTGAACTTTACAAAGGTCTCAGACTTGTGTTTCATTAAGTAGACATACCCATATCTACTTAAGTCATCAGTGAGGGTGAGAACATAACGATAACCACCGCGAGCCTCAACGCTCATTGGACCGCACACATCAGTATGTATGATTTCCAATAAGTTGGTTGCTCGCTCCATTGTTCCGGAGAACGGAGTCTTGGTCATTTTGCCCATGAGGCATGGTTCGCACGTGTCAAATGATTCATAATCAAGAGACTCCAAAAGTCCATCTGCATGGAGTTTCTTCATGCGTTTGACACCAATGTGACCAAGGCGGCAGTGCCACAAGTATGTGGGACTATCATTATCAACCTTACATCTTTTGGCATTCACACTATGAATATGTGTAACATCACGTTCGAGATTCAATAAGAATAAACCATTGACCAGCGGGGCATGACCATAAAACATATCTCTCATATAAATAGAACAACCATTATTCTCAGATTTAAATGAGTAGCCATCTTGCATTAAGCGAGATCCAGATACAATGTTCATGCTCAAAGCTGGCACTAAATAACAATTATTGAGGTTTAAAACTAATCCCGTAGGCAGATGTAGAGGTAGCGTGCCGACGGCGATCACATCGACCTTGGAACCATTCCCGACGCGCATCGTCACCTCGTCCTTCGCCAGTCTCCGCTTATTCCGCAGCTCCTGTTTTGAGTTACAAATATGAGCAACCGCACCGGTATCAAATACCCAGGAGCTACTACGAGCGCTGGTAAGGTACACATCAATAACATGTATATCACATATACCTTTGGTATTGCCGGCCTTCTTATCCGCCAAGTACTTGGGGCAGTTCCGCTTCCAGTGACCGTTTCCCTTGCAATAAAAGCATTCAGTCTCAGGCTTGGGTCCATTCTTTGGCTTCTTCCCGATAGCTTGCTTACCGGGCGCGGCAACTCCCTTGCCGTCCTTCTTAAAGTTCTTTTTACCCTTGCCTTTCTTGAACTTAGTGGTTTTATTCACCATCAACACTTGATGTTCCTTTTTGATCTCCACCTCCGCTGATTTCAGCATTGAATATACCTCAGGAATGGTTTTTTCCATCCCCTGCATATTGAAGTTCATCACAAAGCTCTTGTAGCTAGGTGGAAGCGACTGAAGGATTCTGTCAACGACCGCGTCATCCGGGAGATTAACTCCCAGCTGAGACAAGCGGTTGTGCAACCCAGACATTTTGAGTATGTGCTCGCTGACAGAACTATTCTCCTCCATCTTACAACTGTAGAACTTGTCGGAGACTTCATATCTCTCGACTCGGGCATGAGCTTGGAAAACCATTTTCAGCTCTTGGAACATCTCATATGCTCCGTGTTGCTCAAAACGCTTTTGGAGCCCCGGTTCTAAGCTGTAAAGCATGCCGCACTGAACCAGGAAGTAATCATCACTACGCGACTGCCAGGCGTTCATAACGTCTTGAGTTGCTGGGAAAACAGGTGCGTCACCTAGCGGTGCTTCAAGGACATATGCTTTCTTGGCAGCTATGAGGATGATCCTCAAGTTACGGACCCAGTCCGTGTAGTTGCTACCATCGTCTTTCAGCTTGGTTTTCTCTAGGAACGTGTTGAAGTTGAGGGCAACATTAGCGTGGGCCATTTGATCTACAAGACATATTGTAAAGATTTTAGACTAAGTTCATGATAATTAAGTTCATCTAATCAAATTATTCAATGAACTCCCACTCAGATAGACATCCCTCTAGTCATCTAAGTGATACATGATCCGAATCGACTAGGCCGTGTCCGATCATCACGTGAGACGGACTAGTCATCAACGGTGAACATCTCTATGTTGATCGTATCTTCTATACGACTCATGTTCGACCTTTCGATCTTCCGTGTTCCGAGGCCATGTCTGTACATGCTAGGCTCGTCAAGTCAACCTAAGTGTTTTGCATGTGTAAATCTGGCTTACACCCGTTGTATTCGAACGTTAGAATCTATCACACCCGATCATCACGTGGTGCTTCGAAACAACGAACCTTCGCAACGGTGCACAGTTAGGGGAAACACTTTCTTGAAATTTTAGCAAGGGATCATCTTATTTATGCTACCGTCGTTCTAAGCAAATAAGATGTAAAAAAAATGATAAACATCACATGCAATCAAATAGTGACATGATATGGCCAATATCATTTTGCTCCTTTTGATCTCCATCTTCGGGGCGCCATGATCATCATCGTCACCGGCATGACACCATGATCTCCATCATCATGATCTCCATCATCGTGTCTTCATGAAGTTGTCTCACCAACTATTACTTCTGCTACTATGGCTAACGGTTAGCAATAAAGTAAAGTAATTACATGGCGTTTTCATTGGCACGCAGGTCATACAATAAATTAAGACAACTCCTATGGCTCCTGCCGGTTGTCATACTCATCGACATGCAAGTCGTGATTCCTATTACAAGAACATGATCAATCTCATACATCACATATATCATTCATCACATCCTTTTGGCCATATCACATCACACGACATATGCCGCAAGAACAAGTTAGACGTCCTCTAATTGTTGTTACAAATTTTTACGTGGCTGCTATAGGTTTCTAGTAAGAACGTTTCTTACCTACGCCAAAACCACAACGTGATATGCCAATTTCTATTTACCCTTCATAAGGACCCCTTTCATCGAATCCGATCCGACTAAACTGGGAGAGACAGACACCCGCTAGCCACCTTATGCAACTAGTGCATGTCAGTCGGTGGAACCTGTCTCACGTAAGCGTACGTGTAAGGTCGGTCCGGGCCGCTTCATCCCACGATGCCGCCGAATCAAGATAAGACTAGTAACGGCAAGTAAATTGACAAAATCGATGTCCACAACAACTTGTGTTCTACTCGTGCATAGAAACTACGCATAAACCTAGCTCATGATGCCACTGTTGGGGATCGGTGTAGAAATTAAAAAATTTCTACGCATCACCAAGATCAATCTATGGAGAGACTAGCAACGAGAGAGAGGGGAGTGCATCTTCATACCCTTGAAGATCGCGATGCGGAAGCGTTGCAAGAACATGGTTGGAGGAGTCGTACACGCAGCGATTCAGATCGTGGTCGATTCTGATCTAAGCGCCGAACAACGGCGCCTCCGCATTCAACACACGTGCAGCCCGGTGACGTCTCCCGCGCCTTGATCCAGCAAGGAGGAGGGAGAGGTTGGGGAAGACAACTCCGGCAGCACGACGGCGTGGTGGTGGAGCTTGCAGTTCTCCGGCAGGGCTTCGCCAAGCTCAACGGAGGAGGAGGGGGTGTTGGAGAGGGGGAGGGCTGCGCCTTGGATGAGGTCCTGCTGCCCTCCCTCCTTCCCTCTATTTATAGGGCGAAGGGGGAAGGGGCCGGCCCCTCTAGATGAGATCTAGAGGAGGGGGCGACGGCCAAGGGGAGGGGGCTTGCCCCCCAAACCAAGGGGGGCGCCCCCTTTAGGGTTTCCCCCCAACCCTAGGCGCATGGGCCCTAAGGGGGGATGGCGCCCAGCCCACTTAGGGGCTGGTTCCCTTCCACATACAGCCCATAGGGCCCTCCGGGGCAGGTGGACCCTCCCGGTGGACCCCCGGAACCCCTTCGGTGGTCCCGGTACAATACCGGCAAACCCCCGAATACTTCCGGTGACCGTATGGTGACTTCCCATATATAAATCTTCACCTCCGGACCATTCCGGAACTCCTCGTGACGTCCGGGATCTCATCCGGGACTCTGAACAACATTCGGTAACCACATACTATTTCCCATAACAACTCTAGCGTCACCGAACCTTAAGTGTGTAGACCCTACGGGTTCGGGAACCATGTAGACATGACCGAGACATCTCTCCGGCCAATAACCAACAGCGGGATCTGGATACCCGTGTTGGCTCCCACATGTTCCACGATGATCTCATCGGATGAACCACGATGTCGAGGATTCAATCAATCCCGTATACAATTCCCTTTGTCCATCGGTATGTTACTTGCCCGAGATTCGATCGTCGGTATCCCCATACCTCGTTCAATCTTGTTACCGGCAAGTCTCTTTACTCGTTCCGTAACGCATGATCCCGTGGCTAACTCTTTAGTCACATTGAGCTCATTATGATGATGCATTACCGAGTGGGCCCAGAGATACCTCTCCGTCATACGGAGTGACAAATCCCAGTCTCGATTGGTGCCAACCCAACAGACACTTTCGGAGATACCTGTAGTGCACCTTTATGGTCACCCAGTTACGTTGTGACGTTTGATACACCCAAAGTATTCCTACGGTATTCGGGAGTTGCACAATCTCATGGTCTAAGGAAATGATACTTGACATTAGAAAAGCTCTAGCAAACGAACTACACGATCTTGTGCTATGCTTAGGATTGGGTCTTGTCCATCACATCATTCTCCCAATGATGTGTTCCCGTTATCAATGACATCCAATGTCCATGGTCAGGAAACCGTAACCATCTATTGATCAACGAGCTAGTCAACTAGAGGCTCACTAGGGGCATGTTGTGGTCTATGTATTCACACATGTATTACGATTTTCGGATAACACAATTATAGCATGAACAATAGACAATTATCACGAACAAGGAAATATAATAATAACCACTTTATTATTGCCTCTAGGGCATATTTCCAACAGCCCGCTCGCCGCCATTGCCAAGCCCCTGCCTCCGCCACTGCTCGTCGCCGGCGTCGATCCAGCGACCAAACAGCCTCGCAACCAAGCCTGTTGCATTCGCCGCATCGAGTAGACGCTATAGTCATCTCGCGCTGCACGTTTTGCGCCTCCCAGCTCCGATCCCGATGAGTATTGAACTCCGGCGACCACCTCATTGCTCGCCATCGACGCTACCGACCACCGCAGCCCCCGCCGTCACCCCAGATCGCTCCGCCGTCGTCTGCCCGTTCGAATGAGCCCGGCCGTGCTCGCAATGGTACCCTGTGCGCCATTTCCGAGGCGTGCCGCCGTCTCTGGTGCTCGCCGGAGCAACTCCTTTGGCCGGCTGACGCCGCCGCCGACATGGCTGGCCTGAGGCCACCCCCAGTGCCACTGCCAGTGGGCCAAGCCAGCCCCAGTCGACCAGTTGACTTGGTCAACTGGCTGACTGGGCACTGCCCAGTCACTGACTGGTGGGGCCCCTCTCCCTGTGTCTATGACATATGGGCCCCCGCTTGTCAGGTGCCTAATTAACTAATTAGGTTAATAGAAATAATTAAATTAGCCTAACCTATCACTGAGTGCTGGGCCCCACCTGCTAATTAATCTAATTAGTTAATTTAACCCCGCTGTTAAAGCCATAGTGCATGACATGTGGGCCCCACCTGTCTGGTTTGACTGGTCAGCCGACCAGTTGACCTGCTGATGTCATCATCGCGTCATACTGACGTCACTTTACACTGTTTCGGATAATGTTGAATTTAAATTCCAGAAATTAATAAAAACTTTAGAAATTCATATTAAATAAACCGTAACTCCGATGAAAATAATTTATATATGAAACTTGCTCAGAATTTCGATACGAACCCGAATACGCCCTCCGTATTCCTGTCAGATGCCCCTAGCTACCTGAACATGGAACTTTTAGACCGATTTCAATAAATGAATAGTGCCCAACCTTAACTACATAAATCCGGATAAATTCCTAAATTAACTAAATCATTTAGTTAGGCCGTAGAACACCCCGGCATATCATTTAAGCATGTCATACATATTGTTTGCATTATTGCCGTGAAATTTATTGTTTCTCTCCCCCCTCCTTCTCTCTCGATAGACGCCGAGACCGACGACGTTGCAGTCGGGTACGACTACGCTACAGACGAGCAGCCCGTTGACGACCTTTCTCTCTTGCCAGAGCAACCAGGCAAGCCCCCCCCCCTTTGAGCATCCAGATATCGCCCATTTCTTTTCTCCTGCTTGCATTAGATTTTGCTACTGTTAATGTTTGCTCCTATTCTGATGCATAGCCTGCTTTTGTAACCTGTTTAATGTTACCTTACCTGCCTATGTTAAACTGTTTAGTATAGGTTGGTAGTGAACCATCAGTGACCCCACCACCTTACCCTTGTTGCCCCTGCTTGATCATCGACGACTCGATCAATGTGATCGTCGACCAGAGACCGACACATCACCTCACCCCCTTAGTTGTACGACTCTGCTTAGTTACTATCGAGTGCCGAGGGTGATACCTCATAACGCACTCCTGATGAATACTCTGCAGCGTAGTTGTTCGGTCGTGGTCATCGAGGGTGATTCCTCCTTCTCCACTTCCGATACGACTCTGTCGTACAACCCCTCAGTGTGAACCTCGAGGGTGATGCCTCATACGTTCACCCTGATAATTTCATCGAGTGGAATCGCCGAGGGTGATTCCTCGGGGTTTTCCCCCTTGATGTTATGACCACACGGTTACTTTGACCTTTGTTACAGGCGGGTCCACCCTAGTGGGTACCCGCTAGGGATCTGTGATGTCGAGTGTGCCAGGAGGGCACTCGAGTGTGATATTGTGGCGGAGCTTCAGAGACTCTGATTGTCTCTGCGTGTTACTAAATGAGCCTATTGGATTTGGGTGTGTGATCTGAGTGGGTCGACGTGCCCTATACGCACTACCACCACGCGGGATTATGGTTATGGGGCCCTCTGCGATGTACGTTTCTCCCGAAGCTCGTCAGACGTCACGATTCACCGTGCGGGCTGATTGTCGGGATTGGGCTGGATACTTCACTAACGAGTTCAGTGTCGCGCCTGCACCCCGGCCAGTCTCGCAACGCGCATGGTGCCCAGGGTGATGGCCCAAGACCTCTGGGTGCATAGGTTAGTCCGGCGTGCTGACCTCTCTGCCGAGCCTAGGTAGGGCGCTGCTTCGTGTTGATCTTCCGAGGACGGGCATTACCCAGCAAGTGTGTCCGACCGGAGTTGATCGAGCGTGTTGGGTAACAGTAGTGCACCCCTGCAGGGATGAATAATCTATCGATAGCCGGTCCTACGGTAAAAGACGCTCAGTTTGTGTATCCCGATCTACTACTTGAACTGGATACTTGTTACTTAATTGAAGCTTCGGGATCGCTTTCTCGCTTGGGAGTCGAGGAAGGATCTCTAGGCTTGCTTCAACATGTTTGCTAAATAAAATGCTATTCTACTCTCTTCTATTGCTGCAAGATGATGGCTCTTGAAGATGCTAGTCTTCGATAGGGCTAGGCCTTCTCTCTATTCTGGCATTTCTGCAGCCCAGTCCACATATACAACTTTTCTCCATTGATAATGTCGCATATGTAGTATAGATCCTTGCTTGCTGAGTACTTCGGATGAGTACTCACGGTTGCTTTACTTTCTTTTTCCCCATACCCCACCTTGATGATACATCAGACGATGGAGCCCCAGAGCCAGATGCCACCTCAGGAGCTTACTACCAGGAGGGTCCTGAGGGCACGTACTACTGGATCGAGCCAGCCGACCAGGAGTAGGATCGGAGGCTCCCAGGCAGGAGGCCAACGCCTTTCGATCTAGAGTCGTTGTTTGTGCTAGCCTTCTTAAGGCAAAATTTGTCTAACTCTGTCTGTACTCAGATAATATTTGTATGACTGACTTATGTATTCGGATCCTCGTGATCCCTGGTCTGTAATATTGTGGATCTCCGTTTAATTGTGTTAGAGTTGTGTTGTGATATCTTCCCGTGAGTCCCTGTGCTTGATCGTGCATGTTTGCGTGTATGATTAGTGCACGATTGAGCCGGGGGCGCCACAAGTTGGTATCAGAGCCGACTGCCTGTAGGAAGCCCCCTTCCAATTCCTTGGCTGAAGTTGAGTCTAGAAACCGAAAAACTAATTTACTAACTTGGCTATGTGGCTTACGGGCCCACGTCACCAACTGGGTGGTATTAGGATCTTTTATTCCTCGTCTATACTCTAGGACTCTGATCTCTCTTCTATTCGGGTTAAATAAATTTTACTAACACCGACATTTAGGATCTCGTAAATTCCGTCTACCCGGAGAGCTGGATATCTGTGCGATTTCCCTGTCATTTGATCTGATTAGTCTGATAATCATTTTCCTTTCCATTGTTTTGTTTAACCTTTCTCTCTGAGTTGTATTAAACTTCTCATTGTCATTTGACAATTCTGGAATTTTCCTCTGTTTCAGATGGATCGTTTATTTCCACCGCGTCCTACGACACAGCTTGTGCTTCGCACTTGGGCTCGTGATGCCCCTGGGTTTCCAGCTGTTCTGATCGCCCTCCTGATCAGACTTGGCTACCGCTGGTACCCCGAGTACATGGTCTACGAGGATTACCGCGAGTTCAATCAGGAGCAGTACCATGCTGATGTTCGTATCTATGATCAGCAAAATGACTCAGACACTGAGCTGCACCTTTTCCATGGTATCGGCGTGACGATTGAGATGGCAGTCCATGATGCCGCCTACTCTGCTGTCGCATGTCTCCGAGGACAGTTCAGCGATATCTTGGATGACTCTGAGTTCCGATACATTCCGTATGCCCCTGCTGGAGATGCTACTGGATACTACACAACTATCTATGCCCCGTACGAGCCTCGTTGCTATGACCAGCGCGTTCTGATTCAGTGCACTCAGTCACTCGATCGCACTGTTCGGGCTCTTGCCGTCGAGTTGGTTGCCACTCAAGCACGTCTCTACAATGCTATGACACAGTTGCTACCCGCTGTTTGTGCAGAGATACATCCGGAGCACATCCTTTATCCGCGCAGGACTCAGATGTATGCTGGTATTGATTGGCTTGCTGTTGGAGGTCACACACCTGCACGTGGACCTCTTCTTACAGCTCGAGACCGGGTTCTGCATCAGAGTGCACATGGAGCACAGGATCCTACCGCGATGAACATTCGTCGTTCGCACTCGCAGATACCCTGTTTCAGTGGTTTTCTCCGACGTTGATGTAGCCTTTGCTATGTCTCGTTGTGTACTTCCTTACCGCGTGCCTGCGCGCCGCCTAGTGTGTCTAGCTTTTAATTTGCGCCGTTATGCTGTCCGCATGTACCCGACTCTGTGTATGGATCTGTATGTCTTAATTGACTACTGTTATGTATCTGTTACACTACTTAATTGTTGTCGAGTTACATCATGCTTGTCGCTAAACACTCGCAATTGCTTTTACTAAACTACCCCCTGTTGATACTTAGCAGGATGGTTAGACTAGGTGGTCGTGGTCGTGGTGCCCCTGAACGCCCACCACCGCCAGACTATATGGCAGCTATGATGCAACAATTCGAGCTCAACCGCCAGTTCATGACTGGGATCATGGCTCAGTTTCCGCATCAGAACAACCAGAACCAGAACCCTCCTTCAATAACACTGCCAGAGTTTATGCGGCTTAACCCCACTTAGTTCCGCAACTCTGACAAGTCACTGGATGCTGATGACTGGCTCCGCGACATCACTCACGAGATGGAGTCTGCTAATGTCGCTCCTGCCAACTTTGTCACCTTCGTGGCCTTTTTCCTAAAGGGTCCCGCTGCTCAATGGTGGGACACCCACAAGCGTACACTGCCTGCTGGAACAGTGGTTACCTGGTATGAGTTCCAGGCTGCTTTCCGTGCCCGTTATATCCCTCAGGAAATTATGGAACGAATGAAGACCCAGTTCCACAACCTCACTCAGGGCAACAAGACTGTCGAAGCTTATCAGCGGGAATTTCTTGACCTCTCCCGCTATGCTGAAGAAGACATCGCCACAGATGCCCATAGACAAGAGAAGTTCCGTAATGGACTACACCCAGACCTCGAGCTTGCACTTGCTGCTCAAGACTTCAACGACTTTTCAACTCTTGTGAACAAGGCTATTCTTGTTGAGACCGCTCAGATGAAGCATAAGGACTCGCAGAAGCGCTATCGTGATGCTGGCTCATCTTTGGGCTCAGCACAGAAGCGTAGAGTCTGGATTCCCAACAATGTGTTCCGTCCAAATACCTCTGCGCCAAAGAACAACTATGCTGCACCACGTCTGCCTCCTCCACCACCGAGGCAGCCAAGAGCTCAAGATATTCAACAAAATGCTCCTCTTCGTCCTGAAGATGGTCTGTGCTTCAAGTGCCGCAAACCAGGTCACCAGGCCAAAGACTGCCGCCAGACTCAGAATCAGTTGGCTTTTCCTCGTACTGGCCGTGGCAATGGTCGTGGCAACACTCAGACCCGCAACTATAATACTGGGTCTGCTGCACATGGTCGTGGACACGCTTACAACATTGATATTGAAGAAGTCCAGGATCAACCTGCTACTGTGATGGGTACCCTTCTCGTTAATTCAGTACCTGCTTCTATTTTATTTGATTCAGGAGCATCACATTCATTCATCTCTGGAAAATTTGCATTCATGCATGGCATTCGATATGAGAAGATGCATACTCCGTTAGTCATTAAAACTCCCGGAGGTCACTGTCATGCTGACGTGATAGCACCTAACGTTACCGTCGAAATTAAAGGGTTGGAATTCCTTGCCTCACCCATCGTCTTGAAGTCTTCCACCATACACCTCATACTCGGAATGGATTGGTTGAAAGCTCACATTGCTTCGATCCATTGTGCCACTAAAGTCGTCCAACTTCTTCACCCCTCCGACGAGATAGTTAATTATACAGCCCGAATTACTCGAGATGCTGAAGCTCAAATATATGCTCTGAATGCTTTGAACGCCTCACCTCTGGAAGGAATCGAGAACGTTCCTGTCGTTCGAGATTTTCCGGATGTCTTTCCAGAAGAACTTCCTGGAATACCCCCGGCTAGAGCTGTCGAGTTTGTCATTGACTAGAAGCCTGGAACTGTCCCTATTGCCAAGCGTCCTTATAAGATGCCTCTGCACCACCTTCTCGAGCTTAAGGAAGAAATCGACAAGTCACTTAAGAATGGTTTCATCCGCCCCAGTTCCTCTGCTTGGGGAGCACCTTCACTCTTCGTTAAGAAGAAGGATGGAACTAACCGATTGGTTCAGGATTATCGGCCCATTAACCAAGCCACAATCCAGAATAAATACCCATTGCCCCAGATCAATGATCTTTATGATCAACTTGCTGGATCATCGGTGTTCTCTAAACTCGACTTGAGGTTGGGTTATCACCAGATCCGTGTCCGTGAAGAGGATATTCCCAAGACTGCATTCGTCACTCGTTATGGCTCCTATGAATACACCGTCATGTCATTTGGCCTAACGAATGCTCCAGCTACGTTCTCCCGTCTGATGAATTATATATTCATGGATTACCTCGACAAATTCTTCGTGGTTTATTTGGATGATATCCTTATATATTCCAAGAATGAAGAAGAACATGCCGAACATCTTCGCCTTGTTCTAGAGAGGCTTCGAGAACACAAGTTGTATGCCAAGTACTCCAAATGCGAATTCTGGTTATCTGAAGTGACCTATCTTGGTCATGTGATTTACAAGGATGGAATTGCTGTTAACCCCGAACGAGTTCAGGCTATTCTTGACTGGACTCCCCCGAAGAATGTTAAGCAAGTCAGAAGTTTTCTCGGACTCGCTAGTTATTGCCGTCGATTCGTTGAGAACTTTTCCAAGATTGCAAAACCATTGACGAATCTGCTCCACAAAGGTGTTAAATTTGAGTGGACAGAAAAAAGTCAAGAAAGCTTTCAGACACTAAAAGGTAAGTTAACATCTGCCCCAGTGCTAGCGCCCCCGGATTCCCAAAAGGATTTCGTGATATACTGTGATGCATCTCGTCAAGGATTAGGCTGTGTCCTAATGCAAGAGCGTAAAGTGATTGCTTATGCCTCTCAACAATTGCGTCCTCACGAAGAAAATTATCCCTTGCATGATCTTGAACTTTCTGCGGTTATTTATGCTCTGAAGCTATGGCAACATTACCTTCTCGGTAATTGTTGCGAGATATACACGGATCATCAAAGTTTGAAGTATTTATATACTCAACCAGATCTGAACCTTCGTCAACAAAGATGGCTCAAAACAATTGCCGATTATGATATGAATTTCTCATACACCCCTGGCAAGGCTAATGTAATGGCCGATGCTTTGAGTCGCAAGGCTTATTGCAGCAACCTTATGGTTCAGGAAGCACAACCTATGCTTTACGAAGAGCTTCGCAAGTTGAACCTCCATATTGTTCCACAGGGTTATCTTAATACCCTGGTTGTCGAACCAGATTTAGAGCACAACATTAAGATTATACAAAAGTATGACTCTGAAGTTGAAAGGATTAAGCGGTACCTCAAGAAAGGAAAGCCGTCGGAATTCCATCTTGATAAGGATGGGATCCTATTTTTCCAACACCGTCTCTTCGTACCCAAGTTCAAGGATGAGAGGGAACACGTTATGAAAGAAGCTCATGACACTCCTCTGTCAATTCATCCTGGTAGCACAAAGATGTATCGTGACATTTGTCAGAGATACTGGTGGCCTAGTATGAAGCGAGATATTGCTCGTTATGTTTCTGAGTGTGACGTCTGCCGACGCATTAAAGCAGAACATCAAAGGCCTGCTGGAACTCTGCAACCCCTTGAAATTCCTGAATGGAAATGGGACAAGGTCCAAATGGATTTCATTACTGGTTTTCCCTGATCTCAGAAGGGTCATGATGCTATTTTTGTTGTCATTGACTGATTCTCCAAGGTTGCTCACTTTCTGCCAGTTAAGGAGACAATCACTGCTAGGCAGTTAGTAGACTTGTATGTTTCCCGAATTGTGTCACTCCACGGTGTTCCGTTGGAGATCAGTTCTGATCATGGCAGCCTCTTCACCTCCAGATTCTGGAATAGTTTCCAGGAAGCTATGGGAACTCATCTGTCTTTCAGCACCGCTTTTCACCCTCAGTCACAGGGTCAAGTTGAACGAGTTAATCAAGTGCTCGAAGATATGCTTCGAGCTTGCGTCATCTCCTTCGGTAAGAAATGGGAGGAATCTCTCCCGTATGCTGAATTCTCTTACAACAATAGCTATCAAGCTAGCTTGAAGATGGCACCGTTTGAAGTTCTTTACAGACGTAAGTGTCGAACCCCTCTGAATTGGTCAGAAACTGGGGAACGCTCACTCGTCGGACCGGACATTATCCAACAAGCTGAAGAACAAGTCCGCATTGTCCGTGAACATTTGAAATCTGCTCAGTCTCGTCAGAAGAGCAACTATGATCAAAAGCACCAGGAAATGGTCTATCAACCAGGCGAACAAGCTTACCTCCGCGTCACTCCGTTGAAAGGCACTCATCGGTTCGGAATCAAAGGCAAGTTAGCTCCTCGCTACATTGGTCCGTTCCGTATTCTTGCCCATCAAGGAGAAGTGGCATATCAATTGCAATTGCCACCAAATCTTTCACAAGTACATGATGTCTTTCATGTATCCCAACTCCGTCGCTGCTTCAAGGATCCTATTCGAGCTGTGGATCACGAAATGCTTGAATTACGGGAAGATCTGTCTTATCCAGAACATCCCATCCGTATTCTTGATCAAGCTGAACGTCGAACTCGTCAGAAGTCAATCAAATTCCTCAAAGTTCAGTGGTCGAATCATTTTGAAGATGAAGCCACTTGGGAACGCGAGGATCGTCTTCGCGAAGAATACCCCACTTTCTTTCAGTCTTCCTCTTAATTCTCGGGACGAGAATTCTTGATAGATGAGGAGAATTGTAACACCCCATGTCATTAGCCACAATAATCACTTTTGGTAATGACAAGTCAGCATGTTTAACAGTGCATAATCATCATTTGCATCATATTGCATTTCAACTCCTAAGTCAAAATTCAAGTTCAAATGAAAAGTGGAAAATAAAAGTTGTTCAACATAGAAACTAAAATGTTCAGTAAATAACAAATATTATAGAGACTATTCTAAAATTGTAATCAACAATTAGTAAATTAACTAAGTGACTCTAACAGTAGAAAAACAGGGTTGATTAATACCTTTTTGGTTAAATAAAATCCAATTGAAAACATTTGGCCCCAAAACCTTTTTATACCAGGGTTGGATATTGCACTGATATTATATGGGCAAGTGCCATATTTCACAAAAGTCATTTTGAAGCCTAACTAATTACAAAACAGAAAAGAAAAGAAAAGCAGAGAAAGAGAAAACGAGAAAAAGAAAAAGGCCTAAAGCTACTGCGCACTCGGGCCTGCTCGCTACAGCGCCGGCCCAGCCCACCCCACACCTCCTCCCTCCTCTCGCACTGCTCATGCTGCCCCGTTGTCGAACACACCGCACGCACGCGTGAGCACGCACCCGGCCCTCCTCGCCCGCCGCTCGACAACGCGCCGCGCCCGCGCCGTGGATAAAGAGCAACTCCCCGCTCCCCCGGACGAACCCTAGCGCCACAACTCCCCTCCCCTCGCCTTCCTCTTCCTCACCCGACGCCGCCATGGATGGCCGCGGTTGAACTGCGCGGCCACTGTCTCCCGTTCGCTCCGCCGACGCGTCCTACAACCCCGCCTCGTTCGTCTGCTTCGACTGCGCCTCATCATCACGCTCGGGAGCGACCGCACGCTCGGGATCGACCTCGCCTCTCCTTCTCGGTCGCCGGCGCCCGCCGTCGTCTCCGTCGACCTCTGCTGCTCCTAAGCTCACACGGGCTTTTCTTGGCCGCTCGGTGAGCTCCTCCCTCCTTCCGTTACTTCTTTCCGCGGCCGCATTTGCCCCTAGCCCGCTCGCCGCCATTGCCGAGCCCCTGCCTCCGCCACTGCTCATCGCCGGCGTCGATCCAGCGACCAAACAGCCTCGCAACCAAGCCCGTTGCATTCGCCGCATCGAGTAGACGCTATAGTCATCTCGCGCTGCCCGTTTTGCGCCTCCCAGCTCCGATCCCGACGAGTACCGAACTCCGGCGACCGCCTCGTTGCTCGCCGTCGACGCTACCGACCACCGCAGCCCCCGCCGTCACCCCAGATCGCTCCGTCGTCGCCTGCCTGTTCGAATGAGCCCGACCGTGCTCGCAATGGTACCCTGTGCACCATTTCCGAGCCGTGCCGCCATCTCTGGTGCTCGCCGGAGCAACTCCTGTGGCCGGCTGACGCCGCCGCCGACGTGGCTGGCCTGGGGCCACCCCCAGTGCCACTGCGAGTGGGCCAAGCCAGCCCCAGTCGACCAGTTGACTTGGTCAACTGACTGACTGGCCACCGCCCAGTCACTGACTGGTGGGGCCCCTCTCCCTGTGTCTATGACATATGGGCCCCCCCTTGTCAGGTGCCTAATTAACTAATTAGGTTAATAGAAATAATTAAATTAGCCTAACCTATCACTGAGTGCTGGGCCCCACCTGCTAATTAATCTAATTAGTTAATTTAACCCCGCTGTTAAAGCCATAGTGCATGACATGTGGGCCCCACCTGTCTGGTTTGACTGGTCAGCCGACCAGTTGACCTGCTGATGTCATCATCGCGTCATACTGACGTCACTTTACACTGTTTCGGATAATGTTGAATTTAAATTCCAGAAATTAATAAAAACTTTAGAAATTCATATTAAATAAACCGTAACTCCGATGAAAATAATTTATATATGAAACTTGCTCAGAATTTCGATACGAACCCGAATACGCCCTCCGTATTCCTGTCAGATGCCCCTAGCTACCTGAACATGGAACTTTTAGACCGATTTCAATAAATGAATAGTGCCCAACCTTAACTAAATAAATCCGGATAAATTCCTAAATTAACTAAATCATTTAGTTAGGCCGTAGAACACCCCGGCATATCATTTAAGCATGTCATACATATTGTTTGCATTATTGCCGTGAAATTTATTGTTTCTCTCCCCCCTCCTTCTCTCTCGATAGACGCCGAGACCGACGACGTTGCAGTCGGGTACAACTACGCTACAGACGAGCAGCCCGTTGACGACCTTTCTCTCTTGCCAGAGCAACCAGGCAAGCCCCCCCCCTTTGAGCATCCAGATATCGCCCATTTCTTTTCTCCTGCTTGCATTAGATTTTGCTACTGTTAATGTTTGCTCCTATTCTGATGCATAGCCTGCTTTTGTAACCTGTTTAATGTTACCTTACCTGCCTATGTTAAACTGTTTAGTATAGGTTGGTAGTGAACCATCAGTGACCCCACCACCTTACCCTTGTTGCCCCTGCTTGATCATCGACGACTCGATCAATGTGATCGTCGACCAGAGACCGACACATCACCTCACCCCCTTAGTTGTACGACTCTGCTTAGTTACTATCGAGTGCCGAGGGTGATACCTCGTAACGCACTCCTGATGAATACTCTGCAGCGTAGTTGTTCGGTCGTGGTCATCGAGGGTGATTCCTCCTTCTCCACTTCCGATACGACTCTGTCGTACAACCCCTCAGTGTGAACCTCGAGGGTGATGCCTCATACGTTCACCCTGATAATTTCATCGAGTGGAATCGCCGAGGGTGATTCCTCGGGGTTTTCCCCCTTGATGTTATGACCACACGGTTACTTTGACCTTTGTTACAGGCGGGTCCACCCTGGTGGGTACCCGCTAGGGATCTGTGATGTCGAGTGTGCCAGGAGGGCACTCGAGTGTGATATTGTGGCGGAGCTTCAGAGACTCTGATTGTCTCCGCGTGTTACTAAATGAGCCTATTGGATTTGGGTGTGTGATCTGAGTGGGTCGACGTGCCCTATACGCACTACCACCACGCGGGATTATGGTTATGGGGCCCTCTGCGATGTACGTTTCTCCCGAAGCTCGTCAGACGTCACGATTCACCGTGCGGGCTGATTGTCGGGATTGGGCTGGATACTTCACTAACGAGTTCAGTGTCGCGCCTGCACCCCGGCCAGTCTCGCAACGCGCATGGTGCCCAGGGTGATGGCCCAAGACCTCTAGGTGCATAGGTTAGTCCGGCGTGCTGACCTCTCTGCCGAGCCTAGGTAGGGCGCTGCTTCGTGTTGATCTTCCGAGGACGGGCATTACCCAACAAGTGTGTCCGACCGGAGTTGATCGAGCGTGTTGGGTAACAGTAGTGCACCCCTGCAGGGATGAATAATCTATCGATAGCCGGTCCTACGGTAAAGGACGCTCAGTTTGTGTATCCCGATCTACTACTTGAACTGGATACTTGTTACTTAATTGAAGCTTCGGGATCGCTTTCTCGCTTGGGAGTCGAGGAAGGATCTCTAGGCTTGCTTCAACATGTTTGCTAAATAAAATGCTATTCTACTCTCTTCTATTGCTGCAAGATGATGGCTCTTGAAGATGCTTGAAGATGCTAGTCTTCGATAGGGCTAGGCCTTCTCTCTATTCTGGCATTTCTGCAGCCCAGTCCACATATACAACTTTTCTCCATTGATAATGTCGCATATGTAGTATAGATCCTTGCTTGCTGAGTACTTCGGATGAGTACTCACGGTTGCTTTACTTTCTTTTTCCCCATACCCCACCTTGATGATACATCAGACGATGGAGCCCCAGAGCCAGATGCCACCTCAGGAGCTTACTACCAGGAGGGTCCTGAGGGCACGTACTACTGGATCGAGCCAGCCGACCAGGAGTAGGATCGGAGGCTCCCAGGCAGGAGGCCAACGCCTTTCGATCTAGAGTCGTTGTTTGTGCTAGCCTTCTTAAGGCAAAATTTGTCTAACTATGTCTGTACTCAGATAATATTTGTATGACTGACTTATGTATTCGGATCCTCGTGATCCCTGGTCTGTAATATTGTGGATCCCCGTTTAATTGTGTTAGAGTTGTGTTGTGATATCTTCCCGTGAGTCCCTGTGCTTGATAGTGCATGTTTGCGTGTATGATTAGTGCATGATTGAGCCGGGGGCGTCACATCTTCCTCTTGGGGGTAAGCAATGCCAATAAAAATCAACTCCTCCCGATAAGGTGCCAAGAAACTGAGAAGTAAAATTATCTCTACCAGTTTCAGAGAGGGCTATGAAATCTAACTTGTGCTCTATCGATGCATCCGCTAGAAACCTTCGTTTAGCCAAGTTTGTCAGACCTCTGCTATTCCAAAAGATTCCTTTCATTTTTCATCACAGAATTTTTTAATGGTCCGGATCCTAGCACTTCTGCGCACAGCCGAGGCCGGATAAATCTTCCGGTTCCACTTGCGCTTAGGCTTGTTTTGCTCATCAACTCGGTCCATACAACCAAGCTCAGTGAGCTTACATGCCTCTGGATCGACAGGATTGAACCCCCCTGAGAAACAAAACTCTCGTCCTCCTCTGACCGGGCGGGAGAGGGCGCAAGGTCCTCACAAAAACTATCAAGAACCCTAACACCCAATGCATCAATTTTCGAGTCATTTAATGGTTTAACAGCCGCTAAGTTTCGAATCATCTCCATGGCTCGGTCCGCCTCAAGATCAAGTAGGTCATTAACAGATTTAGCAATTTATTTTCCATTACTACCTAGCAAAACTCCCAACTGATTTGCATTATTCATAATATCGTCCTCAGAAAAATGCAAAATGGAATTGGAAGTATTGACTGACATACCTGTAGTGACCTCAATGTCACGAAGCTTGGCCGCCCGCATGGCGCGCCCCAGCTGCAGGTCATCAACGTCAGGCTGATCCTGGAGACGGCTGCTCATCCGCCGACCTTCAGACATGGGATCCGGGATCCCTCCGAAGGCGACGATCTCGTCCCGCATAGGCCCACTCGGGGGACGGCCTCCTGCCCGACCCCCGACTGGACCTATCTCCACCGAGCCAGTCGGGCTATGGCCGCCTGCCATCTGCCCTACCGGACTAGCCGTACCCGCCGCCACGGGCGCGGGCACCGGAGACCCCCTCGGGGTCAAGCACGGGCTGCAATCGGGAGTCCTCGACTGATGCACGCCCACGACAGACGAATGGCCTCCAGGTGAGGCCTCCCCCCTCGCGGAAGCCTTCCCCACCGATGGCTCCTCGGGGGATGGCACTGGCAGAGGGCTACGCGGGCTGGACAAGGCCGTCTGCCTAGTGTCCCCCACCACACCCCCACGCAGTAGCTGACGAGACGAAGAAGGCAAGGCATGAGGGGTCACCCCCCTCCCACCCCCCTTGGCCAAAGATGGCGCAACTAGCGAGGCCAACGAAGATAACGGCGGTGGCAACTCATGTTCCACCGGGTCATCCATGTCGGCCCTGTGCCCCCACAACCGGCTGGGGGCTGACGCACCACCGAAGGAGCTGAACCTGAGGGCGTTCATCAGGGTCGCAGGGGGCGCCTCCCCCTTTCCCCAAGAACCCCCAGTTGACTGGGCCGGCCGGTCCAAGGTCTCGTTAGACCCATCGTGGGCCGAACCATCCGCGTCCAAATCTCGCGAACCCTTACCATCGTCCCCCTCGGTCATATCCATATCTGAGGTCCCATCCGTCGGACTCCCAAACTCTACCTTCAGCTCGTAGACCAAGCCGGCATGAAGCCATCTCACTGTATCAGGAACAAGCTCAACATCCAGGACACTCACCAGCAGACGTGCCACGCCATTTGCGCGGGTAAAAGGCATATCCACCTTCTCAGTCTTACCAATGAGCGACCCCA
This sequence comes from Thinopyrum elongatum, assembly GCA_011799875.1. Classification (NCBI taxonomy): domain Eukaryota; kingdom Viridiplantae; phylum Streptophyta; class Magnoliopsida; order Poales; family Poaceae; genus Thinopyrum; species Thinopyrum elongatum. The sequence continues at coordinate 59,650,109 of CM022300.1, read as the reverse complement.
GGCTCCAGGTGATCCGGGAGTTATGCAAAGGCGTAGGAGGAGCCCTAGAAAAGCGAACCCAAATCTGAGCAAGTGGCGTTCCTTGTGGCTCCTTCTTCTCCCAAGGAGCAAACTCCATGATGCATTTAGTGCTTGCCACTCTGCACATGCCAAACTTGAGGATCTTAGTAAGATCATCCAGTGATGGAAAATCTACCTTATAAGTCTGACCCTCAAGCTTCACAAGAACCCACTGAAAATTCCCTGGAGCCAACTCACTCAACTGCTGCACAACCTGAGCCACAGTCAAGTCCCATGCGTCACCTTAACAATACCCGTGAGCGAGACCTCCGTCACGGGTGCTTCTGTTTCAACAATAGGTGACTCAAAGAACATCAGATTAGCAGAACACACACCATAAACAGTGACCACTGGCACTGGCCCCAAAAGCTCCGGGCACTACCCCAACTCATGCTTGGGCTTCTGACACGTGTCACACATCTCAGTGGTGCATTCAGCCACAAAATGCCCCGTCTCCCCGCATCGGTAGCAGGTCATTTTTTCCTTCTTTCGAGCCCATTTAGAAGCTCGCTCACCGCCAGTCTTGTCCATAGTTATATCGTTCGAGGAGGTCCGAGCCGTTGTAGCATCAGGCTTGGGGACCTCCACCGTGGCAAGAGCCCTCACCGTCTCCATTGCCACGTCACTTAGACCCTCAGTAGCCACCTTGGTCGTCTCCCCTGAGGGGCCCTCAGAATTCAGCACCGGCGGCGGACGCGGCGGAGGCCTACCCCCTCCCCTACCCCCACGGTTTCTGCGATTCCCGCGGTAACAGTAGTTGGGGCCAGATGCCCCCTCCACAAAGCCACCTGTCGGCCCGTTGAAACCCTGGCCGAAACCACCATCGCCTGGCCATGCGTATCCTCGGCCACCACCCGTCGAAGACGACCCGTGGTGGATACCCACACCATATGCATCATAGCCATCGTCTCCCCACTAGCCATGAGGTGGGAAACGATCCTCCTCCATCGCGTCGTCCCCGCGTCCCGGTCCGTAACCGCGACCACGAGCAGCGAGGGCGCCGTCAGCCACACCCTGGTCCGGACCCCGGCCACCTCCGCGCCCACGAGGCTGCTGCGGAACCGCGGCGTCTGTAGGCGCCCGGCCTACCAGACGCTGCGCACCGGCCTGCGCCTGCGGCTGCTGCCCCCCACCCGCGCGGGGCTACGGCAGCGGCTGCGAGGTAGCCGCCGTCAGCTGCTGCGCCCGAGGAGCACTTGCTACCGGAGGCACCGGTGCCGAAGGCTTGGGCACCAGCGGTCCGCCACCTCCACGGCCTGCCATGGCCGCGAGGGGGGATGTGCGCTGCGCGACCTGGCCGGCTAGCAGGGAACCCCGGCGTTGCACAGCGGCGACAAACCCTAGAGGTGGAAGCCGCGATGGGAAAACGATCACAGCGATCGCTCGTTCCCGTGCATGCAGTATTATCGATCGATGAGTTGGTTTCCGGTTCAGCCTGGGCCACATACCCAGCTCTCCCCGACCCACTCAAGCGTTGCTCATGCTAGGCCACATACCCAGAATCAAATGAGCCCACAATCGCATCGCACTCTCCCAGCCCAACTTGACCCAAGATGTGATTCAAACGAGACTTCCGCTCCTCACGGATCTCACCGGTCCTGCCGGCCGCCGGCGCCGGCGGCTGCGCCGCCACCGGCCGCCGCTTCTTCTTCCTTTGAACGACTTTCCAAGTGCCATCGTTGAAGAAATCTGACAACGTGAGTTTCGGAAGACTAACCTTCGGGAGAGAACCTCGCCATGGGCGGATCGCCGTCACCGCCGTCCGCCGATGGACAACCCGCCGGATCATCTCGTCCTTGTCCGCCTCCTTTAAGCCCAACCTTGCCGGATCATCGAGCGGGATCACCGCATCCACTAGCAAAGCCACATCTTCCTCGAAATAGCCGACATTGAACGCCTCACAAATCGAGTCGGATGGCGTCGGCGATGCCGCCTCCGGCGAACCGACGGCCGGGGGGTCGTCGTCCTCCTCATCTCCATCTCCGGCGCCGTTCGCTAGGGCCCAGAACCGGCTGCCGAAGTGCCAGCCATCGTCGGCGAGGGAGGCGCTGGAGGTGGCCCGAGTCACCCCCCGAGTCGCCCCTTGCATCGTTTCTGAATCAACCTTGATATTGATATATCAACCATATGTTCCTACATCCACTTTTGAAGCAGTAATTCGTAAGGGCATGCAGGTGCACCTGCACGGCCGCACGACTGCTTCATGATCTGCAAACTCATGAGATTCCCCGCATGTTTTAAGTTTTAGGTTTTGAAAGTTGGTGATTCTATCGTTCGCTTCTATTAAGTTTTACGCGCCGAAACTTGATGAAGTTTTCAAAACTGGTCAAAATGCATTTGAAATGGATCTTATATCAGAGCTCTCGCCACAAGAAACACGAATATGCATACAAAATTTAATTTGAGCTTTCGGTTCAGAAGATACGGCCAAAGAATAGGTGTTTACTCCTCTTACCAATTGAGGTTTCGCACAACTTTTTGACTAGGGCTTCAGAAAGGTTGTAGATTCAAATGTGAAAGCCAAAAAAATTGGGTTGGTGTCCTCGCCCCTACGTGCCACAATTCCCCTTTCACTATTGAAGGTCAATCTCTGGAAAAAAAAGTTTAAGGGGTTAGGTCAATGCTTTGGTGGACAACCCCTCGAACAATCTCGGCCCAAATGTGAATTCATATGCATGGTAGCACGGGGTGGCGTATGTGGCTGGACTAGTGAGGGCCAGGATCTGGCATGCCTTGGGGTTCTGACTTGGGCGAGGGCACCAAGTGACGTCATACGGTTTCAACTCATATGCACATGTGGAAGTGGCCAGTGCACCTTAGTACTTGATGTAAAGCCGGACCTTTGACACACACCGCCCACCAACGTCCCCATGCTCTAAGGCCCTCCGTGGCACCAAGGATGCAAGAGTCTTTTATTGTCTTGAGGGTTTTATTTTAAATCCAAATCGAAATGCAATTTTGGATAAAGCTAAGGAAGCATGTGTGATTAGAGGTTTGGTGCCCTATTTGGTACCGCGGGATTAGTCATTTGCAAGATGCTTCTATACAAAGACCGTCAAACCTCATTTATCAAAGTAGCAGTCCTTAGGGGCTGAAAAAGATCCAAGGTTTCCCACAACAAGCTTGGCCATGAAGAAGACACGAAGGGAGGAGTTCCGCTTAGCCTTTGCTCCTCTTTGGTAGAACTACCTCTGTTGTTTGCCAGGATGGCTTGTTAGCAAAAATGCCTTCTTAGAAAGTGGGCGAGGCGAGCATCACGCATCTCGGGTCCGCCACAACTAGCTGCCTCCACAAGAAGATCCCCACCCTCGTCGGGGACACCGCCTAAGGGAAAGAGGGAGGGGAAAGAGAGACGATTGCGGATAGGGTTGTGTTCGCCCTAGCGAGAGCGACAGGGGGGTGAGGGCAAGTTTCGTTCTGCGACTCTGGAAGGTATCTATGGACGTCATAAAGCCAACATTTAAAAAAAAGTGTCACTCAAGGGATGTTATTCAAGATGATAAGCGCCTCTATTTTTATAGGGTATGTCCAATGGGTAACCTCAAATCTACATGGAAGCCTAGGGTTGTTTTCAGAAATTTGCAGGGACGCGCAGATGCGGGGGCACCTGCCAAGCCCTGCCCGGCCGCTCGATTGACTCGCGATTCGCGAAGTAATTGAATCCCACACGAGGGCACAATAAGTTTTAAGTTTCAACGTTCAAACTTACGATTTTGCATCTATTTTTTTTTATTTTCTCGCTCGCTTGTACCAAGTTTCATAGATAAAACTTTAAGCGATTTTTTCTGTCGGTCGTAGGCACAAAATACGTGATTTTTATTGGTCGTTCGTATTAAGTTTCAACATTGAAACTTAATATATTTGAAAAAAATCATCAAAATATATTCAAAATGGGTCTTATTTGAAAGCGTTGGTCATGAGAAACACGAATATGGAACATAACTTAATTTAAACTTTTCGTTAAATACATATAGAAATTTAAAAATCGGAAGTCAAAATGAAAAGCCGGTGCGAGGGACTCGCTGCCCTGCGACTTGCGTGCCCTAAATCCTTGTCCGGGTTGTTGTATTTTTCCTTTTGTTGCTGGTCATGTCCTTATGAGTTGCAATGTTTTTTTTTCTACAAATAGTAATTATTGTTGATTATTGGAACTGTGTGTGTTTGCAATCTTAGCCATATCCTGAGCGCACAAACCTCCATTGTTCCTCTCATTGCTGCTGCATCTGGCTACTCCAAGGGTGGCCTTCGAAATCTCGTCCTTTATGAACTTGCACCGAGAGATGGACATTCTGTTTTTGGGAAGCGCCTCAACGCGACTTCTAGCCTCTATTCACTTACACCCACGACTTCGACTACTTCCTCGACTTCCCCAACGACACCATGGGTGAGAACTTCGACAACGCCACAAAGAAAGCCGTTGTCGAGGCTGCTTTGACCTATCTGACCGGAGGGTAAAATTTGTTCATGCTCTAACTGTTTCATGCATTTGCAGTGCTTATGAATTTCATAGTATCGAATGATCTATGTCTAATACGCACTAGTATGAATACTTTGACAGTAGGATGTTAATCTGATAATCTTGCTAACAATGTCATCATGTTTTTCAGAGATTAAGGCCGCGTTTGGTTGTGTGGTTATCCACCCTAGGGACAGGGATAGCCCATTTTGCTAGGGATGCCACCCGTTTGGTTGACGAGCCAGGGAGGATACGGATAGCCAGATATTGTCGAATATTCGCCCAAAACCTGGCTGAGGAAAGTCGCGAAATTCTCGCGGACGAGGGCAGCCACCCGCGCGCGAGCGCCTCTTTTTCCCGCTTCGGTCACCGCTCAGCGCGCGAACGGGTTTTCGTTTCCTTCTTATCTCACCCCTCACCCTAGACCCTCACAACCCCCTCACCCGATAGAAGAAGCGGCGGCGGCGGCGGCGGCGATTTGGATCGAGGCGGCGGCGCGATTCGGCTTGGATTCCGGCGCAGCGAAGGTACAGATCTTACTCCTCCTCGTTCTCCTCTCTATCCTCCCTGTCCTTTGCCTCTCCCGGTTGCTTCAGATGGCCAGGGCGGGCGGGGAGTGTAGAGCCGGCGGGAAGAAATGGAGAGATCCGGCCGCCGGGAACGGGCAGATCCGCGGGGGGGTCGGTGGGGTGGCGGGGTGTGGGGGTGGGGGGGGGGGCGCGAGGAGGTGGGGGGGGGGGGGGCGAGGAGAAGGGGTTTGCTGGGTCTATGGCAGTGGGGAACGAGAGGGTTTGGCCGCTGGGTATGTGGCAGTGGGGAACGGCATGGTTTGGTCGGTGGTTTCAGAGAAACATGGAGCGCCGGCGGGAGGAGCCCCTCTGTTCGTTTCGAACCTCTATATTCTTCCCATATATGCGTCTAATAATTTCTTCCTCTCGTTTATTTTCTGCAGCTTGGACGGGAGACACTCTTTTGCATCCTCTCTGTTTGTTTGCAACTTCTCTGCTCTTCTGAAGGTATAAACTGCTGTACATTCTGCTATGTACTTCTGCCATGAGAAAATAAGCAAGATTTAAAAGCATTTGCTATGTACTTCTGCCATGAACATGTATTTGTTATGATATTTCAATTAAGTGGACATTGAGCAGATTCATATCAATTATTATTGTTTCAATGTTGCATTGTAGATGGATATCAAGCAAAAGAGGCTAATATTTGCGGTTGTGTCATATATGCTTGTTTCGATGATGACATTGGTACTATTTCATATCTACACATCTCATGCACTACTAGTTTGTTATGTATAGATGCTACTTGTCTAAGATGTTGGACTATGATTATGAAGTTGCACTTTCCTAGTTTTGAAAATATTGGTGTTGACATGTTATGTTGGTCTGTGATGTTATGTTGCAATTTCAAATTCAAAGTTGAGCCCAGATTTGATATATCTATATTGCTGAAATTACATATTAGAGGGGTAATCTCACCACCTCAAACAAAATGGTGAGTGCAACAATCATCCACTCTTCCATCCTCTCAACCAAACACACAAATGGTTATCCCTAGCCACCTGTATCCTCCCTACCAAACAAAATAATATGGTTATCCAACAAACATAATCCCTCACAACCAAACAACAAAAAATGGCTATCCCCAGCCACATGGTTAAGGATATCCTTAGCCAGGTATCTTCGCCCGTGAACCAAACGCCACCTAAGTTAGTTAGAAAATTGCTAATTTATCCAACACATGAGATGACCGATGCGCAGCGAAGAGGAGATAGTTGGAAGCACCCTTCGGTGGACAAGTCTTGTACTTCCAACCAATTGTGGAAGCCGTCTTCGTCTACCATCCACAGCAGCCTCGTGCAATCTGCTCCCAAATTGACTGTCTCTTTGTCACAATAGACTACTACCAGTCTATTATGGATGGTGGATGAAGGCGACTTGATCCGTAGTCATATAGTCTTGTCCGCTCGCTTGTGACAAAGAACCAGTCAAATTGGAAGCAAATTCCTACCACCACCGTGCTATACTGCTATGTCTGGTGGATGAAGACGACTTTTGCGATCTTGGCAGCAAGGTTATACTACTAGTAGTACTGTAAGGTATTTTAAATCAATTTATAAAATAGTGAAGTATCTGGCCGAGTAAAACTTACTGAAGTATTTATATGTCACTAAATTTTGGTCGGTTCTAGCCGATCCTCTAAACTTAGCGGAGTAAAACGTAAATTCGCATAAATTCAACCTAGTCTAAACCGAAATTTGCATGCATTTAAACATAAATTCAACATAGACAGTCTTGACAACCGAACATCAAACATAAATTGAAACTTAAACTAAACTAAACATAAACTACACTAAACTAAACTACACTAAACACTATCTACTCATCTTCATCGACCATAGTGAAGGTCGAGCCAATTCTTCCTCGACAGGACACCCTCGGTAAGACATGGGTCCGGGCTGGTGCCATCGTCGTCGCAGTCGGGGAATATGCTCCGCCAATCCTCGACGTCGAACTCCTCCTCCTTGCCGCCCTCCTCGCTGCCTTGCACCTCGTTGTCGGAGGTGACGATGACCTTCCCGCCATTGTCGGCGAATATCGCCCGCACCGGCTCCACGAGCTCGGGGTGCTGGCGGCGGCGGTCCTCCATGTACGCCTTGAGGCGCTCCCTCGCCTCTCGGTCCTCCCGAGCCATCGCCGTGCTCACCAGCCTCGGCTCCGGCGGGACGAGGTGGACCGGCACCGTCCCGAAGGGGAAGTTGGGCCTTGCCTTGCGGCCGTGGAACCGGACCTGCCACCGGTTGTATTCCATGGCCGCGAGCTCCGCCGTGTGGAACGACCCGACCCACTTCCTCTTGTGGGTCTCCTGGTCGGTGATCTCTGCCACCCATGTCCCCAGGAGCATTGCCGGACACCGAGGTAGGTCCTCCGCGGAGGCCGCTTGCCGCAACGGAGGGAGCTCCGAGAAGTCGGCGAATTGGTTGGGGCGGGCGGATCGGACGAGCGGCGGCGGCTCGTTTTATGATGACGACCCTCGAGCGTGGCTGTGCGGATCCGCGCTACAGATCAGCGGCGGGGACCTCCGGCCACCTCATCCGGCCATTGGGACGAGAAGGGGGCAGCGGGGAAGGGCGGGGGACGCGCCAACGGCAAGGAGAGGGGAAGAAGAAGAGGCAGAGAAAGGAAGAGAGGAAGAGATTTTTTACTCGGCCGCCGAGCGATGAAATAAATATAGGAAGATATGCGGCAGCCGAGTAATTTTTTTACTCCACTATGATCTACTGGGGATCGGTTAGGTTTCGGTTAGAGGAGTGAAACCGAAATTTTACTCCTAACCGGTTATCGGGGATTGGTTAGAAATGCTTTAATCATGTTTTTTTGAGAAGTATTGTGATCATGTTAATCATGTCGTCGTCGTCATTGGACCGGACGCGACCTGCTGAGAACGCTGTAGCGATAAAAGGATCCCGAATGGGCCCGGCAATCCACGTTCTTGCCATTAACTATGTCTCACACTCATCAATCATCACCAAATCCTACTCTACTTTAAATTACTCGAGGAGACGTACCGCATCTCAGTTGCCGCCGACGGCAGCCTACTCGTATCAGAATATTCGAGCCGTCACTCAGACGCATTGCCGTCGTGATCGCATTCGATTCGATAATCCATGGCATAACTGAGACGCATCAATCAAGCAACTAACTTCAGTCGCACCGAACCAAGAAAACTCGAGAACAAGGAGAAATTCATGATCAACAATTGCTCTTCAATTCATAATCAAGCAATACAATCAGTAATCTGTACAGATTCAAACGCGGGTGGGGTTTGCGATTCCAATTACTCGATCACAATACGCCCATCTCGCGCGCAGGGGAAAAGCTAGAGCGGGAAGGCAAGAAAAGAATCGATCAATGGGGTTCTTGCATTCTTCCCGATGAATCTTCGGTTCGTTCTTCCCAGCCGAACCGGAGGCAATCGCATCAATGGCGGAGGAAGGTTCTTCTATGCTAGTAGTGGTACATCGGTGGCGGAGGCGGCGGCTATCGTCGGTGGTTGCCGGAGAGGCGGTTGAGCCAGGCGTTGCGGAGCTGGAGCTCGAGGGGCTCGCCGAAGCACTGCGCGCGGGCGAGGCAGAAGTGGGTGCAGAAGCCGGCGGGCGAGCGGACGCGGCAGGTGTCGAGGACGTAGCAGGCGGCGCACTCCATCCCGCGGGCCTGCACCACCAGGCCCCAGACCTGGCGCGCCGCCTCCGCGCCGTCCTCCACCGCCGCGGCGGCCACCTGCTCGACCAGGATGATGCCGTCGGGCCGCCGCTGGCCGCCCGGGCCCCAGCGGCGCCGCACGTCGGGCCAGGCCTCCGCCGAGGCCGGCTCGCGCCGCACCGTGACGCCCTCCCGCCCGTCGCTGAACAGGTGCACCAGGAACGGCGCCTCCCCGACGTGCCGCACGATCTCCGCGATCGACTCCCGCATCCACCCCTCCACCCTCTCCTCCCCGACCACCTCCTCCACCTCCTCGCCGTCGCCCCCGATCACGGCCTCCAGCAGCCCCGCCTCATCCCGCCCCTCCCGCCGGAGCTCCAGCCCCCGGTGCGGCGCGTCCGCGACCGCGGCCCGCAGCGCGCGCACCGACGACGCGCGCCGCGGCAGGGGCGGCAAGAAGGACGACCGGCGCAGCGCCCGACGCGGCGAGAGCCCCACCGACGACGCCGACGCCGGGCCGCACCCCCGCACGGAGGTTGCCGCCGCCGCCATGGACCGGCGCGCGACCTCCTCTTGGCGCGAGCGACGACGCTCTGACGGACGGACGCCTCCGGGGATCGGTCGGTGGTAAATAGATGACAATGGCAGCTGCACTCGACGGGGCGGGCTCGCGCTTTGCGGCGGCGTCAAGCGTGAGTTGCGCGTACAAATAGGTCGGGGATGGAGGAAGGGGAAGCCTGCACGGTAGAGGATTCCGAGCCGTAACGACTTGCCTGCCTCGCTTCACACGCTTCCGCCCCCGTGGCGTCCTACGTGGCCGCAGTTTCGGGATCCCCTGCGCAGAGATCGGGTCTGTGGGCTTCCCTGTGGGGGAATACCGCAGTCTGATTGGCTGGGATCGGTGTTTGGTGTGGTGGTGGGGGATGGGAGCGTGGGGCGCGAGCCGGGGCACGCTCCGGCACGCAGCGGGCGCGAGGCGGGAAGGGGGTTTGCCCGCGGGGGTGGGGGGCCAGGTCGGCGCCGGGCGACACGTCGGATGCGCCGTGTGCGGCTGTGCGCCTCGCGATGGGCGTGACGAGGCCTCGTGGGCCTGGGGATTTTTTTTTTTTTGAAATCTGGCCTGGGAATTGAGGCGTGGCCTGGGAGGTCGTCGGTGGTCGCCCGCGCGCGTCTCGTTTCCCTCGTGATTCCGGTGCCACCGCGTCGTGCTCTCTCTCCTTGCGGACGTACAGGTGTGCGCGGACCCGGCTGGCCCACGTGAGGCACGGGCTCTCTCGCGTGTTCATTTTCCATTTATTTGTTGACGTGTTCATTTTCCACTCGGACGTGCGGTTTCCATGTCAATGCGTCGAGTGAAGGACTAGTGCGAAAGTTCGAGGAAGCGCTTGTTTATGTGATCCAACAAGCTTCTGCCAAAGACGAATTAATCAAAGAACCCTATTTTGGGCATTTTAAAAGGGGGCTGCACCACGTTGAATCGACAATCGAGTCATGGACGCACATTATTTTTTTTAATACAGTACAGACGCAAACCAGTCATATACACGCGTATACACTCACTCCTATTCGAAAGACTGAGCCGTCATATCATCTTGAAATTTACGAAGTCATCGTCGGAAATCCTGAAATAAATCTAGGAATAAATGCGAGCACCAGGACTTGAACCCTGATGGGCTGGGGATATCACAGTCCCTTTAACCATCCAACCACAGGTTGGTTCGCTGGACTCACATTATTATTTGGTAACGCGGAGGCTAGTATCTTGTCGCCCGTATGCAATGTTTAATCTTCCTTTTTTTGCGGGAAACAATTTTTAATCTTCAACGGACGGCTTGCAATTGAAAAAAAAGACTAGTATATTTATTAATGCATTTTTTTTTCATAATTTGTAACTGGCGAACATTACAATTTTTATCACATCCAATGTTACTGAAGCGTGCTACGCTTATGGTCGTGATGCCCATTTGATAGAAATACATGAAAATGAATTAGCTATTGTTATATATTACTTCCTCTGTTCGAAATTAGTTGTCGCTCAAACGGATGTAATTAGACATTTTGGATGGAGAAAGTGTCATACAAATACAAGGACATGTTGCTCTCACATATGACGGTCCTATCTTGTTTTTTAATTCTCCTAACTACACTTAGAGGAGAAATTTGCTTGCATTGAGAATTATGTTTCTAGTTTCCAGCCCACTTGCGCTCATGATGATTATAATAAAATTTATTCAATTGAGTTTGTTGTCCTTACTTGTAATTATTACGAGAGAGAAAGAAATAAGTGCCCTCTCTATGTCTCTAATATGATAAGATTGTAAGAAACAACTTATATCATGCATTGGGGTTTACTTGCTTCTAATGATTTAGTGTTGTATGACATGCCAATGCATTGAAAGGAGTTTAGACTTCGTTGTTATATGATCTATGTTACATTGTGCTCCCTACTTATGTCCATGACTTTAATGCTTGGATGGATATACCTTGGGGTCTAGGTGAAATAATTAAATGAGGACTTTAATTAAGCCCGGCTATATGGCTTTGTAAACGCGTTGACTGGGAAGCAATCCAGAAGTTTTAGAGAGCCAATTTATTCTAGTTTGTGTCTTTAAACTTTTCAAATAAAATAAAATGAAGAGGGAAACTTATTTTTTCCAAAAATAAAGATGAAAGTGATAAAGATTAGCATAGTAGAAGTGGGGGACGTCCTTGAACTTCTGTTCATACCCATGAAAACTTTGTGAATCTTGAATTATGGAAGACTTTGAACCCAAATAATTATCCCCTTGTATAAACGACTGTTTTATAAAATAATGTGCCAAGAATTACCTTTAGCATGTCTAGTTTTCAAGTACTGTTGTGCTGTGTTGAAACTGCAGTTTTGCCACCACTAAAAATCATAATAAATTCTTAGAAAATGATAAAAATTAGACACAACTTGCAACTGTGAGTAACTTTTGTGGTACGTGGTAAATTTTCAAATTATGTTGAGTTACAAAAGTCCCCTGTTCTATTTTCATGGACCGACCTACTCATAAACCTGCTAAGTTTTGTCTTAATAAAGTGAATAAGATTCATGGGAGTCACGATGGTGAGAAGAAGTGGGAGACCAACAAGAAAATTTCAAAGGAGTTTCAAGCTTTAAGCTTGGTGTCAAGCATTGATACGTCTCCAACGTATCTATAATTTTTTATTGTTTCATGCTATTATATTATCAGTTTTATATACTTTATATGAAATTTTATATCATTTTGGAACTAACCTATTAACCTAGTGTCCAGTGACAGTTGTTGTTTTCTATTTTTTTTTGGTTTTACAGAAAATACCTACCAAATGGAGTCCAAACGCTACAAAACTTTTTGACGATTTTTTCTGGACCAGGAGGGACCCTAGAAGCTTCGGGGGAGGAACAGAAGCTAGACAAGGAGACGACAAGACAACAGAGAGCGCCCGGGGGGTAGGTGTGCCTTGATGTCTTGTGGGCCCCACGTGGCTCCTTCTGACCTAATTACAGCGCTATAAATTATTCCGCCACCGCAAGTATATGTTCTTTTCCATTTATTTTGACGTGTTCGTTTTCCATTCGGACGTGCGGTTTCCATGTCAATGCATCGAGTGAAGGACTAGTGCGAAAGTTTGAGGAAGCACTTGTTTTGTATGTGATCCAGCAAGCTTCTGCCAAAGACGAATTAATTAAGACCCCTATTTTGGTCATTTTAAAAGGGGGCTGCACCACGTTGAATCGACAATCAAGCCCTCTCCCGGGATGCACACCCTTGCAAAGGTTATCTATATACGCCGATCATGTGGTCCTATTCATCAGACCTAACCTTGCAGATCTGTTGTTCATCAAAGAAGCCCTACACATATTTGGCAAGGCTACTGGTCTCCACGTAAATTTTGCTAAATCATCAGCCATCATGATTCGGGGAGAGAAGGAGGATACGAATCTAGTGGTGGCCGCCCTGCCGTGGCGAATGGACAAGTTCCCCTGCAGATATTTGGGCCTTCAGTTGTCCATCAAGCAGTTGACGAGATCGGAGTGGCAGCCGATCGTCGACAAGGTGCTCAAATTCATGCCCGGCTGGCAGAAGGGCCTCGTCATGCGGCCAGGAAGGTTAATTTTGGTCAATAATGTGGTGCGGGCCAGACCTACTCACCATCTGCTGATTGCTGATGCTCTCAATTGGGCGCTGGACAAGGTGGACAAAAGATGCCGAGCGTTCTTCTGGGAAGGTGCGGAGGATATTCATGGTGGAAAATGTTTGGTTTCTTGGAAGCGAGGTTGCCGGCCTAGGCATATGGGTGGTCTGGGTGTGATTGATCTCAGGTTGCATGGGCTTACTCTCAAACTTAGATGGGAGTGGCTGAGAAGATCCGATGAGACTAGGCCCTGGCAGGGGCTGCCCCTATGCCTCGCCCCTAAAGTGCAGGAAGTGTTCAACAGTTTGGTGCCCTGGCAGGTGGGTGCTGGAGATAAAGCTCTGTTCTGGAAAGATCGTTGGATCAACGGATCTAACATGCAGGAGATTGCACCCTTGGTTGTGGCTACTGTGCGCACCCAAGTTATCAATAGGAGAACTGTTCGAGATGGGCTTCCGAACCATCGCTGGGCCTCTGATATTGTGGGTGACCTATCTACTGAAGCGCTGGTCCGGCTGATTGCGATATGGGACAGCATGATTCAGATTGTTTTGGACCCAACACATGGTGACACGGCCATGTGGAAGTGGCAAGAAAATGGTGTCTATTCAGCAACCTCAACCTACAAGATGCTCACAGAAGGAGGGATTACGGTGGCGTACGACAAGGCGATCTGGAAATGTTGGGCCCCTTTGTCATGCAAGATCTTCATGTGGCTCGCTATCCAATATAGAGTGTGGATGTCCGATCGTCGTTTCAGACACGGACTACAAGATGAAAGATCCCCATGCTTTTTGTGTGATCAAGAGGAGGACACGATGGACCACATCTTGCTCGGGTGTGTCTACGCACGCCAAGTCTGGACGGAGTGCCTTGCTAGAGCACGGCTTCAGCTAGTTCCCATACCCACTACAACCGACCGGCTTGAGCATTGGTGGTGCTCGGCAAGGCTGAGAGCTCGCAGCGGACAAAGGAGGGCTTTTGACTCCCTTGTGATGGAGTCTGTGGAAGCAGAGAAATGCCAGGGTTTTTGGTAGACGACAAAATGTATCTATGGCTGAAGAACTGGTTCCCATGATCTTTGAAGAACTAAGCACCTGGGTGCTAGCTACGGCTCGTGGAGTGGATGCCTTGCGTGAGTAGTCGTTTTGTATAGGGAGGGGTGTGTTGGTAGACCACCTGGTGTGTGTCTGCAATCTTCAAACTCTTGTAAATATGTTCTCCGTTCTATAAAGCTAAGGTACGCTTTTGGCGTACTCTCGAAAAAAAAAAAACAATCGAGCCATGGACGCACATTATTACTTGGTAGAACGTGGAGGCTACTATCTTGTCGCCCGTATGCAATTCTTAATCTTCTTTTTTTGTGGAAAACAATTTTAATCTTCAACGGACGGCTTACAATTGAAGAAAAAAAGGACTAGTATATTTATTAGTGCAATTTTATTTTTCATAATTTGTAACTAGCGACCATTACGATTTTTAACACATTCCAGTGTCATCTGAAGCTTGCTATGTGTTTGACACGAAAAATAATAAAAATAACGATGGTTATCGTGTTATTATCTCTCTACGTGCTAGGGGAAATAAATATGTGGGCGTGCTAGTGTACTAAGTACACAAATAAAATATAGGGAAAACTTGTACTTTATTAATCTCTCAACGGAGAAACAAATTACATGATCCCTTTACATAAGCGCTCCATGGCCTCCTAGCGCGGCCGATATGACTTGGGCAATTGTGAAGTTCTGGTCCACGGGGCCTCGGAAGGCTCCCGATTAATTACGTCCGCGAGTCAAAGTTGCGGACCACCTCCGATTAAGCTGCTGCAATGGTCGTCGTCTTCAAGTCTCGTCTTCTCCAAGTGCTCGGTGTAGATGATGCTGTGGAATGGAAGGGTGGAGCGGTACGTCCGTCACTCCGGCGATGCTTAGCCATATCCCTCCGGCTTGTCGATGTCCGATGATGAAGATGTCTAGCTTCGTCAGCTCAGACAGATGGGCGGCCTTCGCCTCGTCGGTGCCCGGCCTGGTTGTGTCCGCCTCGTCGGTGTCGGACATGATGGCTTGCCTTCGCCTCGTCGGTGCCCGGCAAGATAGGGGTAGGTTCATCGGAAAAGGACATGTCGGTGAAGTGGCCTCGCCTCGTCGGAGCTTGGACGATGTTGGAGAAGGGCGTTGATGTAGAAGTGTGAGTGACTTGAGTGTCGCCGCGTGGTGGCGTGGCTTGAAGATGACGACAATACAATCTCGTCGATGTAGACCTCGGGGCGTCGCAGTTACGGGGATGGCCTCCGCTCGATGTAGATCGCTGGTGTCGAGGAATGGCAGCGTGCCGGTGCAGTCGGCGGCCTCGCCGGACGATAAGTGGAAGAAGATGGCGACATCACGTGGACGTCCGGTGGCGCCGATGTTGACGACGTCCTCGCTAGATGAAGAGTTGATGGAGATTGCCATGCCGTGCTGATGTAGTCGAATGACGGCGAGTCGGTGTAGTCGGCGTCCTCGTCGGGTGCGAAGTCGATGATTATGGCAATGTTATGTCGATGTAGCCGACTTCTCCGGTGAGATGGATGAGGACATTGAGGGCACTAGTAGTGTGGTTGATGAAGATATAAAGATGGTGCAACTCCTATTCCATCTTCTTCGATTGCGATTCCTATCGCCCGCTCGCCTCCAGATGCACTGAAATGAGAGAGATAGGAAAAGGTAAAGAAAAGATGATGTATGTAGGTAGCCATTAAAGAAGATGGATGCCATGGTTTTAATTTTCTCTTGCCGAGGTAGATGATGGCGCAACCTTGGACTCTGGCCTCTTCCTTCGGGCACGTGCAGAACTGTACATGTCCAACAGGTGGAGGTGGATGAAGTCCGACTCCACCTTGGGATGCTTATGTTGGAAAATTAGGCAAGTTCATGATTAATTCCAGTAAATAATTCATGACTAGAACATATACTAGCATGCAACAATCTAGCAAACTAGAAGAACAACAAGACATGCATAACAACAGCGAACACGAAACAATAGCTGTAGAGACAGACATGAACAGATGATGTTGGACGTACTGTTCGTTAGCTATTGTGGGTGCGACGGTGTTGATGCCGATGTTGGCGACGATCTGCTGCTGACGGCGATGAAGACGACGATGAGTAGCACCGCCCGACTTGGACGGAAGACAACCCGTGATGACGAATTTGAGCAGTCGCGCATAGCGCTTCCCAAAAACCTAATTCGTCCTCTCCCGGTGCAGGATCGCAAGGACGAACAGTTCCGGAGACCTGCTCTCCCATGCGCCGATGCACGCCGGCGTTTGGAATGAAGTAGACTACGACGGCGGCGCAAGTTGCGAGATGAGGCAAAACCCTAGGTGTTTTTCGGTGTGTCTTTGGCCGCAGCCGGTAGCTGTATATATATTAGGACCAGAGGCGGTATTGTGTCGCGATCACAATCCCAAAACCGACTCGGTTTCTAATTCGTATACTTACCGGACAAGAAATCAAAAACTTGTTTGCCAAGACATAAAAAATAAAACGGCAAAAGGAAGCTGCGCCCCTGCAAGGAGACGGATCGGATTTCGGCGGACCATTCACGCGCATGTCGCACGTACGCCTCGCCTCGCCTCGCCTCGCCTCGCCTCGCCACGGCCCGGCCCGGCCAGGCGAGGCGAGCGAGCGCGCGCGTGTGGTCTTTCCTTTCTCTTCTCACACACCACTTAGAGTGGTGGAGAGAACCCACTATATAAAGAGGTCCAACTCTTCTTCAACTTCCGGGGTGGGACTAAACTTTAGCACCACCACTTGCCATTTTACACATGGGCTTTGAGATTTCAGAAATTGCTATGGGCCTAGCCCATTAACTCTAACAATCCCCCACCAGATCTCAAATACCCATTTAGAGATTTGCCTTCTCTCACCACTTGTTTAATATACCAGTGTTTCAGCAGAGACTGTTAAGTTGAACTTCTGCCTAGAACTTTAAGCTACATCCATTCACAACTTGACAATGGACTATGCCTTGAATTGCTAGTTTTGTGTGAACAAGTTTCACTCAAAGTCTTAACCAGTACCTGACCGCCAGTAGGCTACCCCACGGTTTGGAGCTTATACGTCATACTCCCTGGTCTCTTCGTGAGCTTACTAGAGATCACCCAAATCTCATAGACTACGACGTTTACAGTCAGAACTCATATATGTGTGTTCTTTCAAGACTGCTCTGTAGGACAGCATCTTTGCTAATTATAGCCAATAGAACCACATTAAGGCATGTTGCCAACCTGCCTTACAGCTCTGAGCCTTACAGCTCTGAGAGTTTTGCATCTTCACTTAGAGACGGTCATTAGTTATTACTCTCCTCAGTTAACCAATAGCTTGTTCTTCCCAGATTCTAATTCACGGGATCTCCGATCACAAAGGTTGGGTTACTACTATGGTGTAACATCTATGGGTCTCATACCCATCTCCCTCGATGCAATATCTATCACATTTCGTGATAGTCCCTTTGTAAAGGGATATGCCAGGTTTTTGTCTGTTTGAATATACGTAACAGTTATTACTCCGGAGTTTCTCAACTTCCTGACAGACTTCAAACGTCTCTTCACGTGTCTTGATGACTTCGCATTATCTTTAGAATTGTTTACTTTAGCGATAACCGTTTGGTTGTCACAATTCATAAGAATAGCTGGTACAGGTTTTTTCAACCACATGCAAGTCCATCAAGAGCTCACGCAGCCATTCTGCCTCAACAGTAGCTGTGTCTAAAGCAGTTAATTTTGCTTCCATAGTTAACCTCGTCAATATGGTTTGCTTGCAAGACCTCCATGACACTGCGCCACCTCCATGAGTAAATACATACCCACTTGTTGCATAGAGTACATCAACATCGGAGATCCAGTTTGAATCACTATATCCTTCTAGCACAGCAGGATGCCCTGAATAAGTAATTCCGAAACTCATAGTACCTCTCAGATAGAGCAAGACCCTTTCTAGTGCATGCCAATGATCATCACCCGGGTTGGACATGAACCTACTCAGTTTGCTCACAGCAAAAGAGATATCTGGTCTTGTATCGCTAGCTAAGTACATGAGTGAACCGACAATTTGAGAGTATCTTAATTGATCTCTTGTTTCTTTCTTATTCTTTCTGAGTGTCACACTGGGATCATAAGGTGTTGGAGAAGGCTTGCTATCCATAAATCAGAGCCGGCTCAAGACCTTCTCAACATAGTGAGATTGCGTTAGAGTAATCCCACTCTCATCCTTAATAAGTTTGATGTTTAGAATTACATCGGCTTCTCCCAGATCTTTCATGTCAAAACTTTTTGATAGAAAAGACTTGACATCATTGATCGCATTAATGTTTGTACCAAGGATCAGTATGTCATCCACATACAAACATAATATGATACTATTGCCCCCACCATGGCGATAGTAAACACACCTATCAGCCTCGTTAATGACAAATCCTGCAGAAGTCAGAGTTCTTTCAAACTTCTCATGCCATTGCTTAGGTGCCTGTTTCAGGCCATACAAAGATTTTAACAACTTGCACACTTTTCTCTCTTCACCCTTTACCACAAACCCATCAGGTTGATCCATATAGATTTCCTCTTCCAACTCTCCATTGAGGAAAGCTGTCTTTACATCCATTTGATGAATGATAAGACCATAAGAGGCAGCCAAGGAAAGTAACACTCGAATGGTGGTCATTCTAGCAATGGGTGAATAGGTGTCAAAGTAATCTTCGCCTTCTTTCTGTGTGTAGCCCTTGGCCACTAGCCGTGCCTTGTACTTATCAATAGTACCATCAGGCTTTAGCTTCTTTTTGAACACCCACTTACAGCCCACAGGTTTACAACCATATGGTCTATCAGTTAGTTCCCAAGTTCCATTAGAAAGAATTGAGTCCATCTCATTATGAACAGCTTCTTTCCAATCATCTACATCCGGAGATGCATATGCCTCTGCAATCGTCTTGGGTGTGTCGTCCACAAGGTATACAATGAAATCATCACCAAAGGATTTTGCAATCCTTTGTCTCTTGTTCCTTATAGGAACTTCATTGTTATCCTTCTCAAGGACTTCCTCATGTGATTGTTCGAAATATTCATCAGTTGTACTAGATTCAGGAATTATCTCAGAAGAAAATCTAGCAATGCTATGCATATCTTTCATAGGAAATATGTTCTCAAAAAATGTTGCATCATGAGATTCCATTATAGTATCAACATGCATATCAGGTACTTCAGATTTTACCACTAAAAATCTATAAGCAATGCTCCGTTGAGCATACCCTAGAAAGACACAATCCACTGTCTTTGGTCCAAGTTTGCGTTTCTTAGGAATAGGAATATTGACCTTTGCCAAACATCCCCAAGTGCGCAAATAAGAAAGTGATGGTTTTCTCCCAACCCACTCCTCATAAGGGGTTTTCTTCTTATTATTGTTAGGAACTCTATTCAGGACATGACATGAAGTCAATAGAGCCTCCCCCCACCATGCCTTAGACAAACCAGCAGTGTCTAACATGGCATTCACCAAGTCAGTCAATGTGCGGTTTTTCCTCTCGGCAACTCCATTTGATTGAGGTGAATAGGGAGGCGTCCTCTCATGAATAATACCATGTTCCTCACAAAATTCATCAAATACTTTGGGAAAATACTCTCCACCACGATCGGACCTAAGACGCTTGATCTTTCTCTCTAGTTAATTTTCAACTTCAGCTTTATATATTTTAAAGTAGTCTAATGCTTCATCTTTAGTTTGCAACAAATAAACATAGCAAAATCTAGTCGCATCATCAATCAAAGTCATGAAATATCTCTTTCCACCTTTTGTCAACACACCATTCATCTCACAAAGATCAGAATGTATGAGTTCTAGAGGTGCCAAGTTTCTCTCCTCGGCAGCCTTATGAGGCTTTCGAGGTTGCTTCGATTGCACACAACTATGGCACTTAGAACCTTTGGCAACAGTGAAATTCGGAATTAAACTCATACTGGATAGCCGAGACATTAAACCAAAATTAATATGACATAAACGAGAGTGCCAAATACTTACATCATCATTAACACTAGCACAAATTTGGTTTACTGACTTATTGCAAAAATCTGAAAGGGAAAAGCGGAACAAGCCTCCGCACTCATAGCCTTTGCCTATAAATTGTCCAAATCTTGACACGATTACTTTATTCGACTCTAAAACTACCTTAAACCCATCTCGACATAGAAGGGAGCCGCTAACTAGATTCTTGTTCATAGTAGGGACATGCTGCATGTTCCTTAATTGCACGATCTTTCCCGAAGTAAACTTTAGATCCACCGTGCCAATGCCACGAACAGAAGCATGTGATCCATTCCCCATTAGGACGGAAGAATCCCTTGCGACCTGATAAGAAGTAAATAGGGAGACGTCAGCACACACATGAACGTTAGCACCCGAATCAATCCACCATGAAGATGATTGAAATACTGAAAGCACAATAGGTAAATTACCATACCCATCAGTATTGCTAGCGGTCACCATGTTGACAGTCTTGGAGCTCGTTTTCCCTCTGCGGTCTGCACGTTCAGGGCATTCCTTGGAAAAGTGTCCGGGCTTCCCACAGGCGTAGCACTCTAGCTCAGCCTTGTTGAGCTTCTTCTTCTTGAAGGTAGTAGTCTTGGTAGGCTTGTTGAAAACAGGTTTGTTTTTCCCTTTGTTCTTGTTCTGTGGGTACCTCTGCATCATATTGGCAGTAGGCTGAACCTCACCTCCTTTCTCAGTAGTGTCTTTAGCCCGAGCTTTTTCTTCGACATCAAGAGATGCAATCAGATTTTCAACTGATATCTCCTGTCTCTTATGTTTCAGAGTTGTGGCAAAATTCCTCCATGAAGGAGGCAACTTTGCAATCATGCACCCAGCCACGAATTTGTCGGGTAGAACACACTTAAGGAGTTCAAGTTCTTTCACAATGCACTGTATCTCATGAGCTTGTTCAACCACAGAACGGTTATTCACCATCTTGTAGTCATGAAAACTCTCCATGATGTACAGTTCACTCCCTGCATCTGTTGCACCGAATTTTGCATTCAGTGCATCCCACAGAGTCTTTCCGTCATCTATGTGCATGTACACATCACACAGACGGTCAGCAAGAACACTCGGAATGCATCCCACAAACATAGTACTGGCTTCCTGGAATTTTCTCTGATCTTCGTCAGACATTCCCTCTGGAGCACCAACACTAACGCGGAAAACTTTCAGAGTAGTAAGCCAGAGCGTGGTCTTCACCTGCCACCTCTTAAAGTGCACACCGGTAAATTTATCCGGCCTCAGTGCATCAGCGAATCCAGCCACAGTTAACTCAGGAAATTGCCTACAATTAGGTTTTTGGATTGTTGGAAAATTAGGCAAGTTCATGATTAATTCTAGTAAATAATTCATGACTAGAACAGATACTAGCATGCAACAATCTAGCAAACTAGAAGAACAACAAGACATGCATAACAGCAGCGAACACGAAACAATAGCTATAGAGACAGACATGAACATATGATGTTGGACGTACTGTTCATTAGCTATTGTGGGTGCGACGGTGTTGATGACGATGTTGGCGACGATCTGCTGCTGACGGCGATGAAGACGACGATGAGTAGCACCGCCCGACTTGGACGGAAGACAACCCGTGATGACGAATTTGAGCAGTCGCGCATAGCGCTTCCCAAAAACCTAATTCGTCCTCTTCCGGTGCAGGATCGCAAGGACGAACGGTTCCGGAGACCTGCTCTCCCACGCGCCGATGCACGCCGGCATTTGGGATGAAGTAGACTACGACGGCGGCGCAAGTTGCGAGATGAGGCAAAACCCTAGGTGTTTTTCGGTGTGTCTTTGGCCGCAGCCGGTAGCTGTATATATATTAGGACCAGAGGCGGTATTGTGTCGCGATCACAATCCCAAACCGACTCGGTTTCTAATTCGTATACTTATCGGACAAGAAATCAAAAACTTGTCTGCCAAGACATAAAAAATAAAACGGCAAAAGGAAGCTGCGCCCCTGCAAGGAGACGGATCGGATTTCGGCGGACCATTCACGCGCATGTCGCACGTACGCGCCGCCTCGCCTCGCCTCGCCTCGCCACGCCACGCCACGCCACGGCCCGGCCAGGCCAGGCGAGGCGAGCGAGCGCGCGCGTGTGGTCTTTCCTTTCTCTTCTCACACACCACTTAGAGTGGTGGAGAGAACCCACTATATAAAGAGGTCCAACTCTTCTTCAACTTCCGGGGTGGGACTAAACTTTAGCACCACCACTTGCCATTTTACACATGGGCTTTGAGATTTCAGAAATTGCTATGGGCCTAGCCCATTAATTCTAACAGCTTATGTTGATGAAGTTTGTTGCAGCGTGTATGGAAGAAGGCTCCGCCGACTTGCCAAGGGACGTTCGTCATCGTCGTCGTGGTCTTGTTGGGCGCGCGCCTGGTCGCTGCCATCTTGAGGCTTGTTGTGGCACGTACTATATCGCTGACTCGAGTTTCTCATCGACTCCATGGAGATTGGAATCCAAGCTTCATATTCATGTGTATGTGAATA
Organism: Thinopyrum elongatum; assembly: GCA_011799875.1. Classification (NCBI taxonomy): domain Eukaryota; kingdom Viridiplantae; phylum Streptophyta; class Magnoliopsida; order Poales; family Poaceae; genus Thinopyrum; species Thinopyrum elongatum. The sequence goes on along the minus strand of CM022300.1, from coordinate 59,627,675 downwards.
TCATCTGCCCAGCTCTTGGGCGCGATGTGTCGCTGCTCTCAACTGGTGCAGGTCGATGTTGGCAGGGTGGAGATGGCGCCAGGCCATAAGCCGACATCTTCGACACCGTCATGGTGGTGTAGATGGCGTTGGTCCGCACGCCGACATAGTGAAGACGGCACCAGGCTGCAGGTCGGCAACTCCGACGTTGTTGTGGTGGTGCAGATCATGGTGATGTAGATGGCGTCGGGCCGCACGCCGTCATAGTGGAGACGACACTGGGCTGCAGGGTTGCCATGTGGCTACACACCAAATCCAACTTGTGTTGGGTCAGGTAGCCTTTTCATGTTCTTTTCCTATAGTCTTCCCTGGGGCATGAGCCTCTGTGAATCTGAGACATGCCGGGAAACATGATGGGCGTGGGATCTGATAACAGAAGTGCCCAAGTAGTCCTTTCTACTGCCTCCAGAAGCATACACTTGGCATGTGTTGTGCATTATGGGTGTAGGAGCCGCTTCACTTGCAACATGGCACATTGTGCCGCCCTTGAACAAGCCCTCGGGTAGCCAATTACTGAAGCACTAGTTTGGAATTGCGAGGAAAACCACTATTTTTGCTCAGAATTGCCTTGAATCATGCCAAGAGGTAATAAAAATGTGATGGGTGTGGTGTAAATTGAAAAGAGAATGCAATATGGGAAGGCTATATCTGCCATAGCTCTTCAAGTTGAACCTGCGCCTGCTGAAGATGTTCGCCCAACTTTTCGCCATCACGTCAAGGCACCAGTTGGTTGGAGGAGATGGGCCCATCAGGTTGGCTACTATTGAGCGTGTGCTGAGGATGAATTCTTTACACATGAAAGACCATCTCATTTTCTATAGGCTTCGCCGACTGGAGCTTATCGTCAAGATTAACGAAGCTCCTTCACGTAGTGGCCACCTCAAGAAATGCCCCCAGCGCATTGGGCGCGAGGTCGAGGTTGCCAAAGCCCACGATAATACATGATTATGTGTTCATCCACCGTGAATGCCTCCAAGGTAAATGCAAGCTCCTGGGTACTTGAAGTGAATTGCGGCGCCTTCTTGACATGACCGCACAATATTGGAGGAAACCGCTGACCGGGGCATATTAAAATTGCACCCGTGGATCTCCCATAAAATAGTAATCCAAGTTGGATCACCAAAGGGTTAACTGAAGCCGCCATAAGAGATAGGGCATTGGGAAGAATAACCCGAGTTGAGAAATATCCACACCATCTTGTAAGTTGGAGAAGAGCCAGAAGACGAATTCGACAACCATTGTTGCGCAGCAAAGATGGGAGGAGAACCAGGTCCCACCGGGCGTGCCATTTTGTTTGACACGAAAAATAATAAAAATAACGATGGTTATCGTGTTATTATCTCTCTACGCGCCAGGGGAAATAAATATGTGGGCGTGCCAGTGTACTAAGTACACAAATAAAATATAGGGAAAACTTGTACTTTATTAATCTCTCAACGGAGAAACAAATTACATGATCCCTTTACATAAGCGCTCCATGGCCTGCTAGCGCGGCCGATATGACTTGGGCGATTGTGAAGTTCTGGTTCACGGGGCCTCGGAAGGCTCCCGATTAATTACGTCCGCGAGTCAAAGTTGCGGACCACCTCCGATTAAGCTGCTGCAATGGTCGTCGTCTTCAAGTCTCGTCTTCTCCAAGTGCTCGGCGTAGACGATGGTGATGATGCTGTTGAATGGAAGGGTGGAGCGGTACGTCCGTCACTCTGGTGATGCTTAGCCATATCCCTCCGGCTTGTCGATGTCCGATGATGAAGATGTCTGGCTTCGTCAGCTCAGACAGATGGGCGGCCTTCGCCTCGTCGGTGCCTAGCCTGGTTGTGTCCGCCTTGTCGTTGTCGGACATGATGGCTTGCCTTCGCCTTGTCGGTGCCCGGCAAGATAGGGGTAGGTTCATCGGAAAAGGACATTTCGGTGAAGTGGCCTCACCTCGTCGGAGCTTGGACGATGTTGGAGAAGAGCGTTGATGTAGAAGTGAGTGACTTGAGTGTCGCCGCGTGGTGGCGTGGCTTGAAGATGACGACAATACAATCTCGTCGATGTAGACCTCGGGGCGTCGCAGTTACGGGGATGGCCTCCGCTCGATGTAGATCGCTGGTGTCGAGGAATGGCAGCGTGCCGGTGCAGTCGGCGGCCTCGCCGGACGATAAGTGGAAGAAGATGGCGACATCACGTGGACGTCCGGTGGCGCCGATGTTGACGGCGTCCTCGCTAGATGAAGAGTTGATGGAGATTGCCATGCCGTGCCGATGTAGTCGAATGGCGGCGAGTCGGTGTAGTCGGCGTCCTCGTCGGGTGCGAAGTCGATGATGATGGCAATGTTATGTCGATGTAGCCGACTTCTCCGGTGAGATGGATGAGGACGCTGAGGGCACTAGTAGTGTGGTTGATGATGATATAAAGACGGTGCAACTCCTATTCCATCTTCTTCGATTGCGATTCCTATCGCCCGCTCACCTCCAGATGCACTGAAATGAGAGAGATAGGAAAAGGTAAAGAAAAGATGATGTATGTAGGTAGCCATTAAAGAATATGGATGCCATGGTTTTAATCTTCCCTTGCCGAGGTAGATGATGGCGCAACCTTGGACTCTGGCCTCTTCCTTCGGGCACGTGCAGAACTGTACATGTCCAACAGGCGGAGGTGGATGAAGTCCGACTCCACCTTGGGATGCTTGTGTTGATGAAGTGTGTTGCAGCGTGTATGGAAGAAGGCTCCGCCGACTTGCCAAGGGACGTTCATCGTCGTCGTCATGGTCTTGTTGGGCGCGCGCCTGGTCTCTGCCATCTTGAGGCTTGTTGTGGCACGTACTATATCGCTGACTCGAGTTTCTCATCGACTCCATGGAGATTGGAATCCAAGCTTCATATTCATGTGTATGTGAATATCATCTGCCCAGCTCTTGGGCGCGATGTGTCGCTACTCTCAACTGGTGCAGGTCGATGTTGGCAGGGTGGAGATGGCGCCAGGCCATAAGCCGACATCTTCGACGCCGTCATGGTGGTGTAGATGGCGTCGGTCTGCACGCCGACATAGTGAAGACGGCACCAGGCTGCAGGTCGGCAGCTCCGACGTTGTTGTGGTGGTGCATATCATGGTGATGTAGATGGCGTCGGGCCGCACGCCGTCGTAGTGGAGACGACAACGGGCTCCAGGTCGGCAGCTCCGACGTTGTTGTGGGGGTGCAGATGGCGCCGGGCCGGACGGTAGCTTCAACCACTAGTAAAAAACAGGGCTTTGGTCCAGGCCAGCCCAGCCCATTAGTCCCGGTTCAGTCAGGAACTGGGACACATGGGGGCATACGTCCCGGTTCGTGCGCCCAGGGGGCCGGCCGGGGCTCGTGGGGCATTGGTCCCGGTTCGTCTGGACCCTTTGGTCCCGGTTCCAGACACGAACCGGGACCAATGGGCCTCGCTCCTGGCCCGCATCCATTGGTCCCGGTTCGTGGCTGGAACCGGGACCAAAGGGTGGCCTTTAGTCCCGGTTCCAACCACGAACCGGGACCAATGTTGTGCCTATATATATACCCCTCGCCCGCGAGCAGAGCACTCCACTGCTCTGTTTTTTTCTGGCCGGCGAGGGGAGGGGTTTGTGGTGCTCTAGCTCACCTCCTATGCACATGAGGTGTTCGATGAAATGCCCGAGCAACACTACTTAAGCTTTCTCCTCTCCAAACTCGACCTTCAAGCTCCATTTTCCTCAAGATTTGTCTAGGTTTAGCGGTCCGTCACGTCCCGTCCCTGTCTTCACCGCCGTCGATCGCCCGCGCCGATCTCGTCGCCGGCATAACCGTGGTGAGCCTCTTGTTCTTATCTTCTTTCTAAAAGAAAAAAATTCTTACTTGTATGATTTAGATAGATACTTGTCTAATTTTCTTACTTTTATTATTGTTTGTTATTATATAGTGCGATGGTTTTGGTATCCGCCCCCGTCGGCCCTCGTCCTGTCTATGATTCGGATGTGGTATATATTATATTTTATAACTATTTGGTTCATTTATTGTTTATGACAATTATGCCGACCAACATGACATAGATTTTTTTATCTAGGAGGTATGTGAACCGGAAATTCCAACCGACCCTATTGTCGAGAGGTTAAATTTAGTTGAAGAAGAAAACAATTACTTGAAGGAAAAATTGAAAAAAAATTGAGGAGGAGAAGATGATATTGGAGTTGCATGTTGCGGATGTCGTCGATGATCACAAGATCAAGATGGATGCAATGCGCTTCAAGATTAGAAAGTATAGAAAATATGTCATTCATACCGAGGCTTGGTATCATTATGCCGTTGGATCAATTGTTACCTTGGTTGCGATTATGATTGCATTTGTTGTTGCATTGAAATGTTTTACATAGTTTCAATGTATGGTTTAATTAGATGCTCTGGAGAGCTATATGTTGTTCAATGAGAACTATGTATGTACTTTGGTTTTAATGTGATGATGAACTTCTATTAATTTGGTCACTTATCTATTCATGATGTTTTGTAATGGTTTTTTACACACTTAATTATATATAATGCACGCAGATGAACCGGCAATGGATGTACGGTGACAGACGCACCTTCGAGTACATTAAGGGCGTGCATAATTTTCTCGAAGTGGCTGAGGCAAACAAGCAGAATGGTTTTATGTGTTGTCCATGCCCTATATGTGGGAATACGAAGTCTTACTCTGACCGGAAAATCCTTCACACCCACCTGCTTGAGAAGGGTTTCATGCCACACTATAATGTTTGGACCAGGCACGGAGAAATAGGGGTTATGATGGAAGACAGCGAAGAAGAAGAGGACGATGACAACTATGTGCCCCCTGAATACGGTGATACTGCAACGGGGAAAACTGAAGATCAAGAGGAACCAGACGATGTGCCCGATGATGATCTCCGCCGGGTCATTGTTGATGCAAGGAGACAGTGCGAAAGTGAAAAGGAGAAGCTGAAATTCGATCGCATGTTAGAGGATCACCAAAAAGGGTTGTACCCCAATTGCGAAGATGGCAACACAAAGCTCGGTACCGTACTGGATTTGCTGCAGTGGAAGGTAGAGAATGCTGTGCCTGACAAAGGATTTGAGAAGCTACTGAAAATATTGAAGAAGAAGCTTCCAAAGGATAACGAATTGCCCGACAGTACGTACGCAGCAAAGAAGGTCGTATGCCCTCTAGGATTGGAGGTGCAGAAGATACATGCATGCCCTAATGACTGCATGACTGCATACTGTACCGTGGTGCGTACGAGGATTTGAACTCATGCCCGGTATGCGGTGCATTGCGGTATAAGATCAGACAAGATGACCCTGGTGATGTTGACGGCGAGCCCCCCAGGAAGAGGGTTCCTGCCAAGGTGATGTGGTATGCTCCTATAATACCACGGTTGAAACGTCTGTTCAGAAACAAAGAGCATGCCAAGTTGATGCGATGGCACAGAGAGGACCGTAAGAAAGACGGGAAGTTGAGAGCACCCGCTGACGGGTCGCAGTGGAGAAAAATCGAGAGAAAGTACCGGGCTGAGTTTGCAGGTGACCCAAGGAACGTATGGTTTGGTTTAAGCGCGGATGGCATTAATCCTTTCGGGGAGCAGAGCAGCAATCACAGCACCTGGCCCGTGACTCTATGTATCTATAACCTTCCTCCTTGGCTGTGCATGAAGCGGAAGTTCATTATGATGCCAGTACTCATCCAAGGCCCTAAGCAACCCGGCAACGACATTGATGTGTACCTAAGGCCATTAGTTGAAGAACTTTTACAGCTGTGGAATGGAAACGGTGTACGTGTGTGGGATGAGCACAGACAGGAGGAATTTGACCTGCATGAGTTGCTGTTTGTAACCATCAATGATTGGCCTGCTCTCAGTAACCTTTTAGGACAGACAAACAAGGGATACCACGCATGCACGCACTGTTTAGCTGACATCGAAAGTATATACCTAGACAAATGCAGGAAGAATGTGTACCTGGGGCATCATCGATTTCTTCCGACCAACCATCAATGTCGAAAGAAAGGCAAGCATTTCAAAGGCGAGGCAGATCACCGGAAGAAGCCCTCCATGCGTACCGGTGATCACGTACTTGCTATGGTCAATGATTTACACGTAATCTTTGGAAAGGGTCCCGGCGGACTATCTGTTCCGAATGACGCTGAGGGACGCGCTCCCATGTGGAAGAAGAAATCTATATTTTGGGACCTGCCCTACTGGAAAGACCTAGAGGTCCGCTCATCAATCGACATGATGCACGTGACAAAGAACCTTTGCGTGAACCTGCTAGGCTTCTTGGGCGTGTATGGAAAGACAAAAGATACACCGGAGGCACGGGAGGGCCTGCAACGTTGGCACGAAAAAGACGGCATGCCTCCAAAGCAGTATGAAGGTCCTACCAGCTACGCTCTTACCAAAGAAGAGAAGGAAATCTTCTTTGAATGCCTGCTCAGTATGAAGGTCCCATCTGGCTTCTCATCGAATATAATGGGAATAATAAATATGGCAGAGAAAAAGTTCCAGAACCTAAAGTCTCATGACTGCCACGTGATTATGACGCAACTGCTTCTGGTTGCATTGAGGGGGCTTCTACCGGAAAACGTTCGATTAGCCATTGTGAAGCTATGTGCATTCCTCAATGCAATCTCTCAGAAGGTGATCGATCCAGAAATCATACCAAGGCTAAGGAGTGATGTGGCGCAATGTCTTGTCAGTTTTGAGCTGGTGGTCCCACCATCCTTCTTCAATATCATGACGCACGTCCTAGTTCATCTAGTCGACGAGATTGTCGTTCTGGGCCCCATATTTCTACACAATATGTTCCCCTTTGAGAGGTTCATGGGAGTCCTAAAGAAATATGTCCGTAACCGCGCTAGGCCAGTAGGAAGCATCTCCATGGGCCATCAAACAGAGGGTGTCATTGGGTTTTGTGTTGACTTCATTCCTGATCTTAAGAAGATTGGTCTCCCTCAATTGCGGTATGAGGGGAGACTGACTGGAAAAGGCACGCTAGGAGGGGACTCAATAATATGCAGGGACAAGCATTCTTGGTCTCAAGCACACTACACAGTTCTACAGAACTCTACCTTGGTGACCCCGTATGTCGATGAACACAAGAACATTCTGCGCTCCAAACACCCGGAGCAGTGTGACGACTGGATTACATGTGAACACATCAGGACTTTCGGCAGTTGGTTTGAAACATGTCTCATAGGTGACAACACTGTTTCTGATGAGCTGTACTCGTTGTCCAGGGGACCATCTTCGACTGTATTGACTTACAAAGGATACGAGATAAATGGGAATACATTTTACACGATCGCCCAAGATCAAAAGAGCACCAACCAAAACAGCGGTGTCCGCTTTGATGCAGCAACCAAGAGGGGAAAGGACACATATTATGGTTACATAGTGGACATATGGGAACTTGACTACGGACATAATTTTAAGGTCCCTTTGTTTAAGTGCAAATGGGTCAATCTGTCAGGAGGCGGGGTATAGGTAGAGCCACATTACGGAATGACAACAGTGGATCTGAACAATCTTGGGTACACAGACGAACCATTCGTCCTAGCCAATGATGTGGCGCAGGTTTTCTATGTGAAGGACATGTCTACCAAATCGAGAAAAAGAAAAGATAAGGAAGCGAATACATCATACGATGAGCCAAAGTGCCACATAGTTCTTTCAGGGAAAAGAGACATCGTGGGAGTGGAGGGTAAGACAGACATGTCTGAAGATTATGAAAAGTTTCATGAAATTCCTCCCTTCAAAGTCAAGGCTGACCCAAGCACCCTGTTAAGCGATGAAGAATATCCATGGTTACGTCGCAATATGCAAAGGACACAAGCGAAGAAAAAGTGAAGACAGATGAAGTCAGAAAGGGTTGAAAATTGATGATGTGGCTTTGAATGGTTCATTTTGAGAACACAAAAAGTCTGGAGTTCAAATAAGTTCAAAAAAATGAAATCCCTTTGTAACAGATGAGTTTTCGTCCGAAACCCTGATACTAAGAAAGAGATTGTCCATTTTGTACATGAAGTGCATCCAGTTTTTGCCGTAACCCTCTCAACTTTTTAGCACATGCTATGTGGGTGAAATGATGATATCATGCCAATTTTCAACCTCTTCAGAGTTCAATTGAAGTGCTTTTCAATTTCAGGGTCATTTAGCTCAAAAAAAATCAGTAAATGCATGAAAAATAACAGATGAAGTCACAAAGGGTTGAAAATTGATGATGTGGCTTTGAATGGTTCATTTTGAACACACAAAAGAATGAACTAGAAAACTTTAATAGAAAAAGAATTATCATAAAGATTTTTTTTGTTAGAAACTAAAATAACAAAAACTGTTTTTGAATATAATGATAAAACACAGTAATATTAAATAGCAGGAAAAAGAATCACTCCAAAATCTATTTTTATAGTAAAGTTAATCACAAACTAGTGATTCACACAAATTTCAAAGAATTCAAATTTAAACTATTCAAATTGGAAAACTAATGGCACTAACAGCAAGTTTATAATTTTTATTACCTAAAAGCAAAAAGAATCACTGAAAAACAGTTTGTATTTTGTTGTAAGTAGAAACAAAATAAAATAAATAAAGCAAAAAAAAACTGGAAAAAAATAGAAAAAAATGCCACCTACTGGGCCACCACGGCCTGAATACGACTAGAAACCCAACCACGGGCCAGGATTCAGGCCCGCAGAAGGCCCAGTAGGCCCACAGGCAGCGGAGTGTCACGTTAGGCCCGTAAGCCTGCATCTGAGAGGAGCTCGAGAGGACAGCGACAGTGGGGTTTATAAACCACTCCGCGCCCCTCTCAACTAGTGAGGTGGGACTAAACTTTTGGCCGCGGGCAGCACAAGGCCTTTGGTCCCGGTTGGTGCCAGCAACCGAGACTAAAGGGGTGCATTGGTACGAACCGGGACCAATGCCACCCTTTAGTCCCGGTTGGTGGCACCAACCGGGACCAAAGGCCTCTGTTTCCCGCCCTTTGGGCTGCTGAAAAGAGACCTTTGGTCCCGGTTGGTGGTACGAACCGGGACTAAAGGTGGCATTGGTCCCGGTTGGTTCCACGAACCGGGACCAATGCTTAGTGTATATAAGCAGCACTTGTGAAAATTTATATTTAGTTCTTTGATCCTGCGCTCTCTCCCCGTCGCCGCGTGCCGCCCCGAGCCCGCCGTCCTCGTCCCCGTCGCCGCGTGCCACCCCAAGCCCGCCGTCCTCGTCGCCGGCCTCCAGCCATCGCCGCCCCCCAGTGAGCACCCCCCTTTCCCATGGTCCCCTGCTCCCCGTCGCCGCGTGCTCCCCCGAGCTCGGCCTTGCTCTGCCACTGCTCCATGGTCGCCGCCGGCACCGACGCATTGAAGAGCAGCAGCAACGCTGTGAAGGAGAGGAGAAGGAGTGGACAGTGAAGAGCAGCAGCAGCCCCCCCTCCCCCCCTTCTGAATTTTCTGAAATTTATTGATGAAATGCATAGAAGGTGTTTGATGAAATGCTAGATGGCTTTGGGCATTTTTGAAATTTCTAAATTTTTTTGTGGTGAGGTACTGATGCAAGACAAAGGTGATGGCAAAATTTCAGAATTTTTGGAGTGGTTTAGAATAGGTTTTCAGCAAGGAATTTGAATCTGGTTCAAATTTCATTTGAACGAAATTTGAAAATTTTGAACTATGGATCAGAAGGTTTTTGGTGAAATGGAGTGTGGGTACTGTCATGAAGTTGGTGTAATTTTTTCAAAAAAATTTAGTAAGGAAAAAATAGGGTTGTAGTTCAATGCCAAGATTGGACCAAAATTGAAAAATGGAAGTTGTGTTCAAAAGTTTCAAATGACCAAAGTGGGTTTTTGCATAAAAATGATCTATAGGCATCAGAGGACTTCTCAAAAAAATTGTGGCATTTGAAAAGAATTATTTGAAATAGTTCTAGTGCAATAGGGTCATTCTAGAGTTTGAAAATACTAATAAAAGAATTTTTTGAGGCCAAATCATTATAAAATAATTACTACTGATGTGTTTGTTCATAGCATTTTTTTCAATGTATGTATGTATGTATGGATGGATATAGAAAATGTTCATATATGATGTTTTTTTTGTTCATAGCAATTTTTTTCCATGTATGTATGTATTTTTTTTAGATGTGCTATGTTTTTTCAGATGAGATGAAATGAGATGAGATGTCCATTTGTTGTATAAACATATCCCCGATAACTTCAATTCCCCTCGGGCTTATATTTTTGTGAGCATAGAAATTTTTGTAACTTGTATGTGTTTGATCACCGCGGACTTATATACTTGATTGGACTATGGAGTGCATATTTAGTCGAGTCCAACATCAATATTTGTGAATGATTTCATATTGTTGGGCACCGCGGATAGTTGTGAGAGGAGTTTTTCCTTTGATTTTGAGGCATGTGATCTAGATAATGTCCAATGCCTCATATCGCGAACATAGTTATATTGGACAATTGATCTTCATATAAATGAAGCATAAAAGTTTAGCAAACAGTTTGGCAATCACTTAGAAATTTTCATGTTGTAGGAGTACATGTAAAAAAATTCAGAGTTGTTCATTCACTTCGACATGAGGGGGGACGTCGATCAACCCCCTCTCACCCGAACAAGTCTACGTATTATTTTATATCGCGGTGGACATATATCAAAGTTTGATCATATGTCAAAGTTTGAATTTTGACATATGCAACATTTGATCATATGTCAAAGTTTGATCATATGTCAAAGTTTGAATTTTGACATATATAGATTTATCAAGAATGCGCCCATTATGGATGTGCACAAGTTGATCCAATTTTTTTCTGATCTCATCTATATATATATTCTTCTATATGTCACGTTGTCTGTCAAAGTATTGAAGAAATCCATGGCTTCATCATTAGTCAGAAGTAACAGGCGTATGATGCTACGAAGCTCTTCAAAGTTGTTTTGGAACAGAGTTCCTGATAGAATAATTCGCCTTTTGGTACAAATTTCAACAAAGGCCTTCCAAATAGCGATATTCGGAAGGCTCTTGCTGAACTTTGTACCAAAAAGCAAATTATTCTATCGGGAACTCCGTTCCAAAACAACTTTGAAGAGCTTCGTACCATTATACGCCTGTCATTTCTGGCTAATGATGAAGTCATGGTTTTCTTGAATTCTTTGACACTAGACAACGTGACATATAGAAGGGTAGATGAGATCAGGAAAAATATGGACCATTTTCTGCACATCCAGAATGGCGTCATTTTGTTAAATCCCTTGTCGGTCCGGACGTCGGACATTCATGAGAGAGGCGGTCCGACCCAAACCCTAGAAGCGTTGTCGAGGCCACCCCAAACCCTAGAAGCGTTGCCTAGGCCACCCCAAACCCTAGAAGCGTTGTCGAGGCCAACCCAAACCGTAGAAGCGTCGAGCTAGCTAGGTCTACGTTTGCACTAATATATCCATCTGTCATGTTTGTATATTAATTGCCATGTTGTAATATTTGCAGAAACTATGGAGCACTGAGACATCGAAGCAGAACAGTTGTTGGGGGACATAATCCTCGGCGGAGGTGATGTCTTGTCGTTTCTCAACGACACCGATGGTCTGGAAGGAGAGGGTGAAGCAGGCTCCAGTGATCGAACAATGGAGGTGCAAGGACATGATTATGATGGCTCCGGTGACGGAATGCCGGTGGAAGAAGGAGACCGTGATGACTGCTCCGGTGAGCGAACGGAGGAAGGAGATGTTGCAAAGTCCGGCGAGGTATATATATTAATTAAGCCTGTGCTGACTAGCTAATTCATGCATTAATTGTTTTGGTATGTACACATATTAACTCTCTTCTTTCTTCTTTTCTAGCCCTCCGGATCGAGCCAAACTTCGGTAACGAGACGAGGCCCGAAGAAAATATTGCGCCAGGATGCAAGGTTCACGATCACAGCAATCAAGGGCGATGGCCAACCGATTGAACCCAGCCGGACCAAGGAAGCATTTTCTGCTCAGTGCGGGGTTCTTGTTAGGGACATGGTCCCGATCAGCATCCACCAATGGAATAAGCCTAAGAGCGAAGACCCTCAAGTGTCTTTTGTCAACGATAGACAGAAAGATGATCTTTGGACCGCGCTGAAGGCAAATTTCACCCTACCGCCAGAGGAGGATCCGGATAAGCCAGTTATAGAGCCATTGGTCAAGGCTCATGCTCTTAAGAAGATGGCAGATCTATTCAGGAGGTGGAAGAATGAGTTGAAATCAACGTTTGTCGACAAAGGGAAGACTCCAGAATTCACCGGCCGATTTGAGAAGATAAGAGATCACTGACCCGCATTTGTGGCCCACAAGACATCGGAGAAGAGTAAGAAGATGTCAGCGACAAACAAGAAAAATGCTGCAAAGAAGGAGCATCACCATCGCACGGGGTTAGGTGGCTACCTCAAAGCCCGGCCGTTGTGGGACAAGGCTGAGAAGGACCTGCTTGATAAAGGGGTCGAACCAGAGACATTGAACTGGCCAGACCGTTCAAGGACTTGGTTCTTTGGGGTTGGGGGAACCTTGGACCCTGAAACAGGGAAGTGCCGTTGGACGAAGGAGCAACTTGAAATACCCGTCAGGAAGCTTCAGAAGTATATCGCCGCAGCGCAGCAAGGGACGTTCGTTCCCGACAGAGAGAATGACGAGCTCACACAGGCCCTCGGGAATCCTGAGCACCCAGGACGAACACGAGGCACGGCAGGCTCCGTTGCGTAGAAGGTTGGGTTCAGGCGGTTACAAAACCCTGGAGAGGAGGAGGAAAGTGAAGCAGACCGAACTACAGAAGCTGAATGCAAGGGTACGAGCGCTAGAGGAACAAGCACTACTAGTTCAGAGCCAGCGACCTGCCGGAGCTACCCCAGAAGCTACCCCACCATCTCAGCGGAGAAGCAGCATGGCTTCCACCGAGCTCCTTCAGCAGCCTGACTTCACGGCTCCCAGCTACCCCGTGGATGCTATCATGGAGGCTCAAGATTGCCACCTTATGACGCAATGGCAGCACCTCAAAGTCAAGGCGGCTATCGGCTCTGTTGCACCTCCTCAACCCGGTGCAACTTTTCACTGCCTTCCGATTCCACAAGGCTATGCTGTTGTGATGGTCGATGAAATAACGGAGGGATTTGAGGAGCTCGAGCTTGACCACCCTACCGGTGAACGGGAGACTCAGCTGGGTCTTGCTCTGAAGACTCCATGTCTATGGCGGAAGGACCTCATCAACCTTCCGAACTGGACGCCTCCTCCTCCTCCTCCGACGAGTCAGGGCACTGCGCCTCCTCCTCCTCCGGTGAGTGATCAGGGCAGTCCGCCTCCTTCTCCGGCTGCTCCGGCGCGTGGCAGCACTCCGCCTCCATCTCCGCCTGCGCCGGCGCGTCCGAGCAGCCCGCCTCCTTTTCCGCCTCATCAGCAACAGCGGAAGACAGCCGCCGCCGCTCCGGCTGCTCTGGCGCGTCGTAGCACTCCGCCTCCTTCTTCGCCTCGTAAGCAACAAAGGAAGACAGCCGCAGTCGCTCCGGCTGCTCCGGCGTCTAGCAGTACAGCCAGAGGCGGGAGGCAATACATATTCGGTCCATCTCTCAAGCCTCTAGAGAAGTTACCATACGAGATGACCGAGGAGGAAAACGCGGAGATCTGTCAAGCCCAAGTGAAGGACTTTTTTGCAAAGAAAAATCCACCTCCGGAGGAGAAGATAGATCCGGTGAAATTGAAGCGCACTTTGAAGAACCTGAAGCGACCACCACCGCCTCCGCCGGATGACAACCATGTCCGCGCTCTTAAAAAGACAGTGGAAGGAGCACGCCGGTCGGGAACTACTTCAAGTGACAAAAGGTTACAAGAACGAAGAAGTGGGAACAAAATTCCCCAGCTCGGCGAACAGGCAAACCAATCGTGCCCCCCGCTCAAGGTGTCTAGCGATATCGTCGCAAATCTGCCGGGGATGCTGCCCGGTACCAATCCTGGTGATTACCTGCCCGACGATGCACATTTTGATACAATGGAGGTGGACGAACACAAATACCGGTACGGGAAGCCTCTCGTCAAACCTGGTGATCCTCCTCTAACAACGATGATGCAAAGATTTCATAAGTGGTACATGAACACCTGCAAGTCTGGGAAGGATATTTTGACGCTGAGAGTTAAAGAGGAGCACGACCTCGTTGGAATTGATCTGTTGTCTGTTCCATTTGAGGAGTTCTTCCAGTTTTTCAATCAAAAGGACCTCGATAAAATAATCATCACTTGCTACTGTCTGTAACTACTATACTTCTGTAATTAAGTCTCTATATATAGCTCAGTTCTTTCATTGCATGTATATATAATTAACCTCACTATATTATGCAGATTGAAGATCATCGAATGCAGAAATGCACAAATCTATGATATTGGGTTCATTAACACAAATCTCATAGATGAATGGACGGTTAAATATAATGTGAAAGAAATCGAGGCCAACTTGCTACAATCGTTGCTTAAAAATCAAAACAAAGATAAAATACTCTTTCCTTACAACTTCAAGTGAGTGTTACTGTCTTCTGCATATTCGGTTTCCATTATTACTCGAGGTTATAGTAATGTAATTGATGAGTTATGCATGCGTGCGCAGCTTCCACTTTATTCTTCTAGAGATTAAGCTTAAGCAAGGACTAGTAACCGTCTTAGATTCAAGACGAAAAGATCCCAAGGAATATGCGGCCATGGCTGAAATGCTCCAGAAGTAAGTTCAATCGATCATTATCGCACCATATCGGCAACTTTGTTCATTTCCTGATATCAAGTAATTATTTTCTTCGTCTCGCAGGGTTTGAAAAGTGTTCATCGCAGAAGCTCCGGGACTGCCGGGGGAGCTGCGATTTACACACCCGAAAGTAAGTACTACTAGCTAGTTCCGCGCATCTCCCATTGATTCTAGCTAGTTTCATCAATACCATTTATAATGCTTGATTATCAGTTTGATTGACCTCTATTTCTCGTAAAGTGGTTGTGGCAGGAAGGCGGGAATAATTTTTGTGGATACTACGTTTGCGGGTACATCTACAACGCGACGACCTCTAAGCGGGGCTACTCTGAAAAACAATATGAAGTGCGTAAGCAATACTATTCACAATTTTATTTTATTACCATCATTTGTGTTGAGTTTCATTCATATATATGTATTGACCCCCTTCTTCAAATTAGATTTGGCAGATGCGGGATGAACTCCTACCACAAGATCGCATAAAAGCAATTCAAGAGGAATTGGCGGGATTCTTTTTGACCACGTCATCAATCTAGCCGGAGAATACCATGTGGAACTTGACATCACATGTTACGGATTGTAAGAGATCTTATATTGTATATATGTAGCTAGTAGCGTCGGATAGATATACGAAAACTTGTTGTTCGACCAATCTCTCGGAGAAGGAGGAGGTCGATCACTTCTCTCTGTATATGTTCATGACGATCTTGTGTACTTAATGGTTTCCTTCATTTGCTTACTAGCTAGCGTGTCGAGTCCTCTCTATACGTATAGTACGTAGCGTCGACCAAGCACGGAGATAAGAGAGGACACTTCTCTCTAGCTATTAGCTAGCTAACACAATATATGAAACCCCTAAATTAACCCTACAAAACCCCCAAACCCCCCCCCCTTAAAAAAACCCCACTCCTGAGTCTGTCCTGATACGTGATAACTTTGGTCCCAGTTGATGTTACCAACCGGGACTAAATGCCCTCCTCTCTGGTCTCGCCGCAGCGGCCACGTGGAGCCCCATCTGTCCCGGTTCGTATAAGAACCGGGACTAAAGGTGTTGGGCTTTAGTCCCGACCCTTTAGTCCCGGTTGCCGGCAACCGGGACAAATGAGCCTTATGAACCGGGACAAATGGGCCTTTTTTTACTAGTGAACGTAGTTGTGGTGGTGTAGACCGTGCCAGACTGCAGGCCGGCAGCTCTGACATCATCATGGCGGTGGTGATGGAGATAGCGCCGGGCTTCAGGCCGGCAGCTCCAGTATCGTCATGGCGGTGGTGATGGAGCCGGGCCGCACTCGGCATGGTGGAGATAGCGCCGGGCTTGAGGCCAGCAGCTCCGACGTTGTTGTGGCGATGGTGATGGAGCCGGGCCGCACGCAGGCATGGTGGAGATAGCGCCGGGCTTGAGGCCGGCAACTCCGACGTTGTCGTGGCGATGGTGACGGAGCCGGGCAACACGTCGGTCATCCCTTCGATGTCGCCGCCGAGGTGGGGTTGGCGCCAAGCTACTCGCCGGCAGCCTCGTCGTCGTCGTGGAAGCATGTCCGGAAGAAGACACCGCTGGTGAGCCCTCCGTCGACATCGCGGCGCCTCCATGGAGTTGAAGTCGTCGGGGCGTCTGGTGTCTGTGTAGATGGGAGAAGGCATGGCTGGCTGCATCAGGGTGTAGCGTTGGTGCAGATGGAAGAGGGCACCGCCAGCCGGTCCTCCGGCGTCGTCGTGGTACGCCCAAGTTGCCACAGCCGCCGGCGCGTTATCTCAACGTGGTGCCCGCGGCCTCCATTGGCGCGTGTATGTGTAGCCGCTGCGTCTGGGCTGTGTGGGTTGATGTGTACTGTGGAAGAGTACATGGAAGAAGACGCCGCCGGCGGACTCTCCGGCCCGACGTCGGGGTACGTCCATGGAGCTGATGCGGCTCCCCTCCATCTCCTCGCCGTCGCCACCGCCGTGGGCACGTCTCAACTTGGGTCCCTCTTGATGTAATCTGATGTACTACTAAAATGGGTATGACTAGGTCTCAGTCGACTGAAAATTAACTAAGTCTCAATCAAGTGATATTGTATGCAAAAAGAACAAAAAAACTAAAAAGAAATTTTTGCACAAATCTCCATGCAAAATCAAAGAAAGATAGTATCAACTGAGACATAACGAAGTCTTAGTCGACTGAGACTTAGCAAAACTGCTACTAAAAATCGAAAGAAAAAGAAACGACTCATTGAAGAGAAGAGCACCGTACGTGCCCTTGTATGCATGCGCCATGCAACTCAAAAGGTCTCCAGTCCTCTGAAGAGCTGGCTTGGCTTGACACACAACAGCCTCGTGTGTGATGCCGCCGACGTCGTCGAGCTCGGACGGGTGTCACTGCCTCGCGCCGCCACGTCCTCTCGCCAGTCTTCCCGCATGTGTACTCGCACCGCCGCGAGCGAGCGAGCCGCCGGTCGTACGCGCCGCCGCCGTGGGCGCGTGTATCTCGGCTGGCTGCCATCCGTCCCGATCTTGCCGATGCTGCCGCCAGGCGCATCTCCTCTCTTGGTCCTCTCCCTTCCCAGGGGCGCGCTCTCCGTCGTCGCTCCTCACTGAAATGAGAGATGAAAAGTGAGAAGATTAATTATACATGTCGTTAACAAAGAAGGATGCTTGGGTTGATTGTTGATGTAGCGTGTGGCGAGAAGGCTTCGCCGGGCTCGCCGGCGGACGTCCGTCGTCATCGCGGACGCCGGCGCATCGTCTGCGGCCTACAAGTGCACCGCGGTGGAGCGCATGGTCCGTCGCCGGGGTGCCCGCAGCCTCCGTCGGCGCGTGTAGTCGCTGCCTCTGTGTGAGCGCTTCCCTCTGGATGCTCTCCTGCTCCCCCCGGATGCGATCTCGCGATGGCCTTCAGATCTCCATCTTCGATCGTTTGCTAATTGAGAATAAAAGAAAAATCATTAGAAAAGGAATTGTACGTGCCCTTATATGCATGTGCCATGCAACGCAAGATGTCTTCAAACGCGCATGTAAAGAGCTAGCTTGACTTGACGCAGCGGTCTTGCCGTCGCCGCCGGCGCATCTTCGAGCTTGGACGGGTGTCGCTGGAGCCGCCACCGCCGCGGCGGCTTCCTCTCGCCGGTCTGGTGCACGTGCACCGCCGAACGAGGCCGCCGTACTCGCCGCCGCTGTGGGCACGTGGCTCTTTAACTTCTCTTTGTGGTTTTTCTTGTGTATGTGTTTTCCTGGGGCGTATTCTCTGGTACGGCTCCCCCTCCTTCACCCCCCTCATCGTCTCGTGGTGGCTGCTCCTTATATAGGCAGGTGTGTGGGAATGGATAACTATGGCCTTGCGCGAGCGCCACGGTAATATGGATAGATACGAGCTACGGACGTTGCGGCAGAGTTGTTGTTGAGCCAGCCTTCCTAATCTTATGGACAGATTGAGAAGAGATAAGTACGCAGCCATGAGTTTATCTCGTATGAGTGTTGAGGCCGAGTTTGCAACGTGGCCGTGGCCGGTGCGTAGGACCAGGCCCGACCACGTGCATGCGTGTGCAACCAGTCCTCTAGTTCTTCAGGATGCTTCGATCCGCGATAGCCCATGCATGCATGGCATTTTTTTCCATTGCACGTGAGCCATGCATAGCTGCATGTATGGCTAGCTAGTATCCAGGTAATTAATCATACTGATTAGACCACGTATGTGCAGGCATGAATAATGCTCCACCCGGCTGGGTATGATCTTTTTTTAGAGAAAATCAACTTTGTTAATGCCATATATGAGCTCGTGCACACGCATCAGTGCCATATTTTTCTACTTGATACGTACGAAATTGCGACAAAAACGCGTCGAACACTATGCTTATGGCCGCGATGCCCAAATACATGAAAATGAATTAGCTACTGTTATGTATTACTTCCTCCGTCCGAAATTAGTTGTCGCTCAAACAGATGTCTCTAGACAATTTGGACGGAGGAAGTATGATACAGATACAAGGACATGTTGCTTTTACATATGACAATCCTTTCTTATTTTTGAATTCTTCTAACTCCACTATAGAGGAGAAATTTGCTTACATTGAGAATTATGTTTCTAGTTTGCAGTCCACTTGTGCTCATGATGATTCTAATAGAAGTTATTCAATTGAGTTTGTTGCCCTTACTTGTAATTATTACGAGAGAGAAAGAAATAAGTGCCCTCTCTATGTCTCTAATATGATAAGATTGCAAGAAACAACTTATACCATGCATTGGGCTTTACTTGCTTCTAATGATTTAATGTTGTATGACATGCCAATGCATTGAAAGAGGTTTAGACTTCGTTGTTATATGATCTATGTTACTTTGTGCTCTCTACTTAAAACCATGACTTTAATGCTTAAAACTGGGATTGATATACCTTGGGATCTAGGTGTCATAATTAAATGAGGACTTTAATTAAGCCTAGCTATATGGCTTTGAAAACGTGTTGAGTGAGAAGCAACCTAGAAGTTTTAGAGAGCCATTTTATTCTGTTTTGTGTCTTTAAAATTTTCAAATAAAATAAAATAAATAGGGAAACTTATTTTTTCCAAAAAAAGATGAAAGTGAGACAGATTAGCATCGTAGAAGTGGGGGACGTCCTTGAACATCTGTTCATACCCATGAAAACTTTGTGAATCTTGAATTATGGAAGACTTTGAACCCAAATAATTATCCCCTTATATAAATGATTGTTTTATAAAAATAATATGCCAGAACCCAATTTTTTTTTTCAAAATTTGTAACTGGCGAACATTACAATTTTTATCACATCCAATGTCATCTGAAGCTTGCTATGCTTATGGCCGCGATGCCCATTTGACAGAAATACATGAAATGAATTAGCTATTTGTCACACCCCCTGTCATTAGCTACAGTACTCCCTTTTGATAATGACATGTCAGCAAGCTTAATAGTGCATAATCATCATTAGCATCATATTGCATTTCAACTCCTAAGTCAAATTCAAATTTAAATGAAAGTGAAAAATATAAAAGTTGTCCAACATAGAAACTAAAATGTTCAGTACATAACAAATATTGCAGAGACTATTCTAAAATTGAAACCAACAATTAATAAAATAATTAGGTGGCTCAAACATTATCAAAACAACAAGGATTAATGCATATTAATTATTATAAAAATTGTGTGAACTCAAATTGTCTTCAAACTAATTTTTGGTAGTAGTAGGTAATGCCTAGTATTTGTTGGAGCAATTCCTATGTTATACAAAAATCATTTGGAGGCCCAACTATTTACTAAACAGGAGATATGATTAAATAAAAAGAAAAAGACAAAAGAAAAGAAAACAGAGAAAAAGAAAAAAAGGAAAAATCCCCCCGGGCCCAACTGGGCCACAGCCCAACCGGCCGGCCCAGCTCCCGGCCCACGCCCGCGCCTACATGGCCTCCCCCTGGAGACCCCGAACCCTAACCCCCACTCACCCCCTCGCTCACTCCCTCCCCCCTTTCCCCCGATCCAGACCCGGATCGGGATCGGCCCCCGACGCCCTGCGCTCGCGCCGCTCAACGCCGCCGCCCCGTCGCCACTGCCACCTCGCCGGACTGCACTACCCCGCCTCGCCATCGCCGGCTCCACCAAGCCTCGCCGCCCTCTTCTCTGCATCGGGGGTGAGGAACCCCCCGGCCTCCTCTCCGCGCTCCGGCTCGCCCGACCCCGCACCGCGACCGCGCGCGGCCTCGCCCGAGCTCGCTCGCCCCGGCCACTCCGCCCCGCACCTCGCTCACCGCCGCTCGCTCGCGCCCTCTGTCGCCGGCCCGCGCGCTCGCCCTGCTCGCGCCCGACGCGCCACCGCCGCCGTCGCCTCGCGCCCCCGCGCCTGCCGTTGCAGCCGTTCGCCTCGCCCGCCTCGCGCGCGCGCCCCACACCCCTCCGGCCTCGCCCCGCTCTCGCCGCTGCCCTGCCTCCCCTGGCCGCGCCTCGCCGCGCCCCTGCCGTGCGCCCGCGCACGCGCCGCGCCGCGCCCGTCGCACGCCTGTGGCCCCTGGGCCACTGCCCGGTGGGGCCCCGCCGCCCCTGTGCCACTGGCCCGTGGGGCCAAACCCCCCCTGTGACACTGACGAACGGGCCCAGCCCTAAAAACGTTTTAAGAAAATAGAAAATAAAAATAAAAATAATAAAAATAAATAATAAATAAATAAATTAATTAGTTAGTTTATTAAGTTAATTAATTATGATTAGGTTAATCTAATTTAATTAATTAGTTTAATTAAATGTTAATTAATTAGTTAATCACTAATTAGCCTAACAGCCTATGACATGTGGGACCCACATGTCAGGACGCCTGCTGATGTCATGCTGACGTCAGCATAACACTGTTTCGGATAATGTTAATTTAAATAATTAATTAAGTTCCATAAATTAATAAAAACTTTAGAAAATCATATTAAATAATCCGTAAATCCGATGAAAATACTTTATACATGAAACTTGCTCAGAATTCCGATACGAACCCGAATACGCCCTCCGTATTCCCGTCAGATGCCTCTAGCTATAAGAACATTGAACTTTTAGACTAATTTCGATAAATGAATAGTGCCCAACTTTAATTAAATAAATCCGAATAAATTCCTAAATTAACTAAATCATTTAGTTAAGCAGTAGAACACCCCGACATATCATTTAGGCATGTCATACATATTGTTTGCATTATCGTCGTGAATTTATTGTTTCTCTCCCCCTCCTTCTTTCTCTCGATAGACGCTGAGACCGACGATGCTGCACCAGGATACGACTACACTACCGACGAGCAGCCCGTTGACGACCCCTCTCTCTTGCCAGAGCAACCAGGCAAGCCCCCGCCCACCTTGAGCATCTAGATATCGCCCATTCTATTCTCCTGCATGCATTAGATTTTGCTACTGTTAATGTATGCTCCTATTCTGATGCATAGCCTGCTGTTGTAACCTGTTCATTGCTACCTTACCTGCCTATGATAAACTGTTTAGTATAGGTTGGTAGTGAACCATCAGTGACCCCACCACCTTACCCTTGTTGCCCCTGCATGATCATCGACGACTCGATCAACGTGATCGTCGACCAGAGACCGACACCTCACTTCACACCCCCTTAGTTGTACGACTCTGCGTAGTAACTATCGAGTGCCGAGGGTGATACCTCGTAACGCACTCCCGATGAATACTCTGCAGTGTAGCTGTTCGGTCGTGGTCATCGAGGGTGATTCCTCCGTCTCCACTTCCGATACGACTCTGTCGTGCAATCCTCAGTGTGAACCTCGAGGGTGATACCTCATACGTTCACCCTGATGATTTCGTCGAGTGGAATCCGCCGAGGGTGATTCCTCGGGTTTCCCCTTGATGTTATGACCACACGATTACTTGACCTTTGTTACAGGCGGGTCCACCCTGGTGGGTACCCGCTGGGGATCTATGATTTTCGGGTGTGCCGGAAGGGCACTCGAGTATGACATTGTGGCGGAGCATCAGAGACTCTGATTGTCTCCGCGTGATACTAATTGAGCCTATTGGATTTGCGTGTGTGATCTGAGTGGGTCGACGTGCCCTATACGCACTACCACCACGCGGGATAATGGTTATGGGACCCTCTGCGATGTACGTTTCTCCCGAAAGCTCGTCTCACGTCATGATTCACCGTGCGGGCTGATTGTCGGGATTGGGCTGGATACTTCACTGACGAGCTCAGTGTCGCACCTGCACCCCAGCCAGTCTCGCAACGCGCAGGGTGCCCAGGGCGATGGCCCGAGACCTCTGGGTGCATAGGTTAGTCCGGCGTGCTGACCTCTCTGCCGAGCCTAGGTAGAGCGCTGCTTCGTGTTGATCTTCCGAGGACGGGCATTACCCAGCAAGTGTGTCCGGCCAGAGTTGATCGAGCGTGTTGGGTAACAGTGGTGCACCCCTGCAGGGATGAATCTTCTATCGATAGCCGGTCCTACGGTAAAGGACGCTCAGTTTGTGTATCCCGATCTACTACTTAAACTGGATACTTGTTACTTAATTGAAGCTTCGGGATCGCTTTCTCGCTTGGGAGTCGAGGAAGGATCTTTAAGCTATACTTCAACATGTTTGCTAAATAAAATGCTATTCTACTCTCTTCTACTGCTGCAAGATGATGGCCTTGTGAAGATGTTTGAAGATGCTAGTCTTCGATAGGACTAGGCCTTCTCTCTATTCTGGCATTTCTGCAGCCCAGTCCACATATACAGCCTTTCTCCATTGATAATGTTGCATATGTAGTATAGATCCTTGCTTGCTGAGTACTTCAGATGAGTACTCACGGTTGCTTTACTTTCTCTTTTCCCCATACCCCACATTGATGATACATCAGACGATGGGGTCCAGGAGCCAGATGCCACCACCGGAGCGTACTACCAGGAGGGTCCAGAGGGTACTTACTACTGGATCGAGCCAGCTGACCAGGAGTAGGATCGGAGGCTCCTAGGCAGGAGGCCAACGCCTTTCGATCTAGTGTCGCTGTTTGTGCTAGCCTTCTTAAGGCAAAACTTGTCTAACTATGTCTGTACTCAGATAATATTTGTATGACTGACTTATGTATTCGGATCTTCGGATCCCTGGTCTGTAATATTGTGGACCTCCGTTTAAATTGTGTTAGAGTTGTGTTGTGATATCTTCCCGTGAGTCCCTATGCTTGATCATACACGTTTGCGTGTATGATTAGTGTACGATTGAGTCGGGGGCGTCACAAGTTGGTATCAGAGCCGACTGCCTGTAGGAAGCCCCCCTCCAAATTCCTTGGCCGAAGTTGAGTCTACAAACAAAAAAAAAACTAATTTACTAACTTGGCTGTGTGGCTTACTGGCCCACGTCGCCAACTGGGTGGTATTTGGATCTTTTATTCCTCGTCTATACTCTGGGACTCTGATCTCTCTTCTATTCGGGTTAAATAAATTTTACTAACGCCGACACTTAGGATCTCGTAAATCCCATCTACCCGGAGAGCTGGATATCTGTGCGATTTCCCTGTCATTGATCTGATTAGTCTGATAATCATTTTCCTTTCCATTGTTTTGTTTAACCTTTCTCTCCGAGTTGTGTTAAACTTCTCATTGTCATTTGACAAATCTGAATTTCCTTTGTTTCAGATGGACCGTTTGTTTCCACCACATCCTACGACACAGCTTGTGCTTCGCACTTGGGCTCGTAATGCCCCTGGGTTTCCAGCTATCCTGATCGCTCTCATGACCAGACTTGGCTACCGTTGGTATGCTGAGTACTTGGTTTACGAGGATTACCGCGAGTTCAATCAGGAGCAGTACCATGCTGATGTTCGTATCTATGATCAGCAGAATGACTCAGACACCGAGCTACACCTTTTCCACGGTATCGGCGTGACGATTGAGATGGCAGTCCATGATGCCGCCTACTCTGCCGTCGCACGTCTCCGAGGACAGTTCAGCGATATCTTGGATGACTCTGAGTTCCGATACATTTCGTATGCCCCTGCTGGAGATGCTACTGGATACTACATAGCTATCTGTGCCCCGTTCGAGCCTCGTCGCTATGACCCGCGCGTTCTGATTCAGTGCACTCAGGCTCTGGATCGCACTGTTCGAGCTCTTGCCGTCGAGTTGGTTGCCACTCGAGCACGTCTCTACGATGCTATGACGCAGTTGCTACCCGCTGTTCGCGCAGGGATACATCCTGAGCACATCCTTTACCCGCGCAGGACTCAGATGTATGATAGTATTGATTGGCCTGCTGTTGAAGGTCATACACCTGCACGTGGACCTCTTCTTACAGCTCAAGACCGGATTCTGCATCAGAGTGCACATGGAGCGCAGGATCCTTCCGCGACGAACATTCGTCGTCCGCACTTGCAGTTACCCTGTTTCGGTGGTTTTCTCCGACGTTGATGTAGCCTTTGCTATGTCTCGTTGTGTACTTCCTTACAGCGTGCCTGCGCGCCGCCTAGTATGTCTAGCTTTTGAATTTGCGCCGTTATGCTATCCGCATGTACCCGACTCTGTGTATGGATCTGTATGTCTTAATCGACTACTGTTATGTATCTGTTACACTACTTAAATTGTTGTCGAGTTACATCATGTTCGTCACTAAACGCTTGCAATTGCTTTTACTAAACTACCCCCTGTTGATACTTAGCAGGATGGTTAGACCAGGTGGTCGTGGTCGTGGTCGTGCCCCTGAACGCCCACCACCGCCAGACTATATGGCGGCTATGATGCAACAGTTTGAGCTTAACCGCCAGTTCATGGTTGGAATCATGGCTCAGTTTCCGCATCAGAACAACCAGAACCAGAACCCAGCTTCAATAACTTTGACAGAGTTTATGCGACTCAACCCAACGCAGTTCCGCAACTCTGACAAGCCACTGGATGCAGATGACTGGCTCCGCGACATCACTCATGAGATGGAGTCAGCTAATGTCGCCCCTGCCAACTTCGTCAACTTCACGGCCTTTTTCTTAAAGGGCCCCGCTGCTCGATGGTGGGACACACACAAGCGTACTCTGCCTGTTGGAACAATCATCACCTGGTATGAGTTCCAGGCTGCTTTCCGTACACGTTACATCCCTCAGGCAATTATGGAACGCATGAAGACCCAGTTCCGTAACCTCACTCAGGGCAACAAGACTGTCGAAGCTTATCAGCGGGCATTTCTAGACCTCTCCCGCTATGCTGAAGAAGACATCGCTACAGATGCACGCAGACAAGAGAAGTTCCATAGTGGACTACACCCCGACCACAAGCTTGCACTTGCTGCTCAAGACTTCAATGACTTTTCAACTCTGACGAACAAGGCTATTCTTGTTGAGACCGCTCAGATGGAATACAAGGACTCGCAGAAGCGCTATCGTGATGCTGGCTCATCTTCGGGCTCAGCATCGAAGCGTCGAGTTTGGATTCCCAACAATGCGATCCGTTCCAATACCTCTGCGCCAAAGAACAACTATGCTGCACCACGTCTGCCTCCTCCACCACCGAGGCAGCTAAAAGCTCAAGCTATTCAGAGCAATGCTCCTCTCCGTCCTGAAGATGGTCTGTGCTTCAAGTGCCACAAACCAGGTCACCAGGCTAAAGACTGCCGCCAGAATCAGAATCAGTTAGCCTTTCCTCGTGCTGGCCGTGGCAATGGTCGTGGCAACAATCAGACCCGCAACTATAATACTGGGTCTGCTGCACATGGTCGTGGACACGCCTACAACATTGACATTGAAGAAGTCCAGGATCAACCTGCTACTGTGATGGGTACCCTTCTCGTTAACTCAGTACCTGCTTCTGTTTTATTTGATTCAGGAGCATCACATTCATTCATCTCTGGAAAATTTGCATTTATGCATGGCATTCGATATGAGAAAATGCATACTCCGTTAGTCATTAAAACTCCCGGAGGTCACTATCATGCTGACGTGATAGCACCTTACGTTACCGTCAAAATTAAAGGATTGGAATTCCTTGCCTCGCCCATCGTCTTGAAATCTTCCACCATAGACCTCATTCTTGGAATGGATTGGTTGAAAGCTCACATTGCTTCGATCAATTGTGCCACTAAAGTCGTCCAACTTCTTCACCCCTCCGATGAGATAGTGAACTATACTGCCCGCATTACACGGATGCTGAAGCTCAGATATATGCTCTGAATGCTTTGAACGCCTCACCTTTGGAAGGGATCGAGAACGTTCCTGTCGTTCGAGACTTTCCAGACGTCTTTCCAGAAGAACTTCCAGGAATACCCCCGGCTAGAGCTGTCGAGTTTGTCATTGACTTGAAGCCTGGCACCGTCCCTATTGCCAAGCGACCTTATAAGATGCCTCCGCATCACCTACTCGAGCTTAAGGAAGAAATCGACAAGTCGCTTAAGAGTGGTTTCATCCGCCCCAGTTCCTCTGCTTGGGGAGCACCTTCACTCTTCGTTAAGAAGAAGGATGGAACTAACCGTTTGGTTCAGGATTATCGGCCCATTAACCAAGCCACCATCCAGAATAAATACCCACTGCCCCGGATCAATGATCTTTATGATCAACTCGCTGGATCGTCGGTGTTCTCTAAACTCGACCTGAGGTTGGGTTATCACCAGATCCGTGTCCGTGAAGAGGATATTCCCAAGACTGCATTCGTCACTCGATATGGCTCCTATGAATACACCGTCATGTCATTTGGCCTAACGAATGCTCCAGCAACTTTCTCCCGTCTGATGAATTATATATTCATGGATTACCTCGACAAATTCGTCGTGGTTTATTTGGATGATATCCTGATATATTCTAAGAATAGAAAAGAACATGCTGAACACCTCCGTCTGGTACTAGAAAGGCTCCGAGAACACCAGTTGTATGGCAAGTATTCCAAATGTGAATTTTGGCTTTCTGAAGTAACTTACCTTGGACATGTGATTTCCAAGGATGGAATTGCTGTTAACCCCGAACGAGTTCAGGCTATTCTTGACTGGACTCCCCCGAAGAATGTTAAGCTAGTCAGAAGTTTTCTCGGACTTGCAAGTTATTGCCGTCGATTCATTGAGAACTTTTCCAAGATTGCAAAACCATTGACAAATCTGCTTCACAAAGGTGTTAAATTTGAGTGGACAGAAAAATGTCAAGAAAGCTTTCAGACACTAAAAGATAAATTGACATCTGCCCCAGTATTAGCACCCCCGGATTCCCAAAAGGATTTCGTGATATACTGCGATGCCTCCCGTCAAGGATTAGGCTGTGTCCTAATGCAAGAACGCAAGGTGATTGCTTATGCCTCCCGACAATTGCGTCCTCACGAAGAAAATTACCCAGTGCACGATCTCGAACTTTCTGCGGTTATCTATGCCCTGAAGCTATGGCCACATTACCTTCTCGGTAACCGTTGTGAGATATATACGGATCATCAAAGTTTGAAGTATTTGTATACTCAACCAGATCTGAACCTTCATCAACAAAGATGGCTCGAGACAATTGCCGATTATGATATGAATATCTCATACACCCCTGGCAAGGCAAATGTAATGGCCGATGCTTTGAGCCGTAAGGCTTATTGCAGCAACCATGTGGTTCAGGAATCACAACCTATGCTTTATGAAGAGTTTCATAAATTGAACCTCCATATTGTTCCACAGGGTTATCTCAATACCCTGATTGTCGAACCAGATTTAGAACACAGCATCAAGACTATGCAACGGTATGACTCTGAAGTTGAAAGGATCAAGCGATACCTTGAAAAAGGAAAACCGTCGGAGTTCCATCTTGATAATGATGGGATCCTATTTTTCCAACACCGTCTCTTCGTACCTAAGTTCAAAGATGAGAGGGAACACGTTATGATGGAAGCTCATGACACTCTGTCAATTCATCCTGGTAGCACAAAGATGTACCGTGACATTTGTCAGAGATACTGGTGGCCTAATATGAAGCGAGATATTGCTCGTTATGTTTCTGAGTGTGACGTTTGCCGCCGCGTTAAAGCTCAACATCAAAGGCCCGCTGGAACTCTGCAACCCCTTGCAATTCCTGAATGGAAATGGGACAAGGTCCAAATGGATTTCATTACTGGTTTTCCCAAATCTCAGAAGGGTCATGATGCTATTTTTGTCGTCATTGACCGATTCTCCAAGGTTGCTCACTTTCTGCCAGTTAAAGAGACAATCACTGCTAGCCAGTTAGCAGACTTGTATGTTTCCCGAATTGTGTCACTCCATGGTGTTCCGTTGGAGATCAGTTCTGATCGTGGCAGCCTCTTCACCTCCAGATTCTGGAATAGTTTCCAAGAAGCTATGGGAACACATCTGTCTTTTAGCACCGCTTTTCACCCTCAGTCACAGGGTCAAGTTGAACGAGTTAATCAAGTGCTCGAAGATATGCTTTGAGCTTGTGTCATCTCCTTCGGTAAGAAATGGGAGGAATCTCTCCCGTATGCCGAATTCTCTTACAACAATAGCTATCAAGCTAGTCTGAAGATGGCACCGTTTGAAGTTCTATACGGTCGTAAGTGTCGAACCCCTCTGAATTGGTCAGAAACTGGGGAACGCTCACTCGTCGGACCGGACATTATTCAGCAAGCAGAAGACCAAGTCCGTATTGTCCGTGAACATTTGAAAACTGCTCAGTCTCGTCAGAAGAGCAACTATGATCGAAAGCACCAGGAAATGGTCTATCAACCTGGCGAGCAAGCTTACCTCCGCGTCACTCCGTTGAAAGGCACTCATAGGTTCGGAATCAAAGGCAAGTTAGCTCCTCGCTACATTGGCCTGTTCCATATTCTTGCCCGTCGAGGAGAGGTGGCATATCAATTGCAGTTGCCGCCAAATCTTTCTCAAGTACATGACGTCTTTCATGTATCCCAACTCCGTCGCTGCTTCAAGGATCCTATTCGAGCTGTGGATCACGAAGTGCTTGAATTACGGGAAGATCTGTCTTATCCAGAATATCCCATCCGTGTTCTTGATGAAGCTGAACGTCGGACTCGTCAAAAGTCAATCAAATTCCTCAAGGTTCAGTGGTCAAATCATTCTGAAGATGAGGCCACTTGGGAACGCGAGGATCGTCTTCATGAAGAATACCCCACTTTCTTTCAGTCTTCCTCTTAATTCTCGGGACGAGAATTCTTAATAGATGAGGAGAATTGTAACACCCCCTGTCATTAGCTACAATAATCACTTTTGATAATGACATGTCAGCAAGCTTAATAGTGCATAATCATCATTAGCATCATATTGCATTTCAACTCCTAAGTCAAATTCAAATTTAAATGAAAGTGGAAAATATAAAAGTTGTCCAACATAGAAACTGAAATGTTCAGTACATAACAAATATTGCAGAGACTATTCTAAAATTGAAACCAACAATTAATAAAATAATTAGGTGGCTCAAACATTATCAAAACTGCAAGGATTAATGCATATTAATTATTATAAAAATTGTGTGAATTCAAATTGTCTCCAAACTAATTTTTGGTAGTAGTAGGTAATGCCTAGTATTTGTTGGAGCAATTCCTATGTTATACAAAAATCATTTGGAGGCCCAACTATTTACTAAACAGGAGATATGGTTAAATAAAAAGAAAAAGACAAAAGAAAAGAAAACAGAGAAAAAGAAAAAAAAGGAAAAAACCTCCCGGCCCAACTGGGCCACAGCCCAGCCGGCCGGCCTAGCTCCCGGCCCACCCCCGCGCCTACATGGCCTCCCCCTGGAGACCCCGAACCCTAACCCCCACTCACCCCCTCGCTCACTCCCCCCCTTTCCCCCGATCCAGAACCGGATCGGGATCGGCCCCCGACGCCCTGCGCTCGCGCCGCTCGACGCCGCCGCCCCGTCGCCACCGCCACCTCGCCGGACTGCACTACCCTGCCTCGCCATCGCCGGCTCCACCGAGCCTCGCTTCCCTCTTCTCTGCATCGGGGGTGAGGAACCCCCCGGCCTCCTCTTCCCTCTGGCCGTGCTCCGGCTCGCCCGTCGCGTGCTCGCCCGACCCCACACCGCGCCTGCGCGCGGCCTCGCCCGAGCTCGCTCGCCCCGGCCACTCCGCCCGCACCTCGCTCACCGCCGCTCGCTCGCGCCCTCTGTCGCCGGCCCGCGCGCTCGCCCTGCCCGCGCCCGACGAGCCACCGCCGCCGTCGCCTCGCGCCCCCGCGCCTGCCGTTGCAGCCGTTCGCCTCGCCCGCCTCACGGGCGCGCCCCACACCCCTCCGGCCTCGCCCCGCTCTCGCCGCTGCCCTGCCTCCCCTGGCCGCGCCTCGCCGCGCGCCCACGCACGCGCCGCGCCGCGCACGTCGCACGCTCGTGGCCCCTGGGCCACTGCCCGGTGGGGCCCCGCCGCCCCTGTGCCACTGGCCCGTGGGGCCAAACCCCCCCTGTGACACTGACGAACGGGCCCAGCCCTAAAAACGTTTTAAGAAAATAGAAAATAAAAATAAAAATAAAAATAATAAATTAATTATTTAATTAATTAAGTTAATTAATCCTGATTAGGTTAATCTAATTTAATTAATTAGTTTAATTAAATGTTAATTAATTAGTTAATCACTAATTAACCTAACAGCCTATGACATGTGGGACCCACATGTCAGGACGCCTGCTGATGTCATGCTGACATCAGCATAACACTGTTTCGGATAATGTTAATTTAAATAATTAATTAAATTTCAGAAATTAATAAAAACTTTAGAAAATCATATTAAATAATCCGTAACTCAGATGAAAATACTTTATACATGAAACTTTCTCAGAATTCCGATACGAACCCGAATACGCCCTCCGTATTCCCGTCAGATGCCTCTAGCTATAAGAACATTGAACTTTTAGACCGATTTCGATAAATGAATAGTGCCCATCTTTAATTAAATAAATCCGAATAAATTCCTAAATTAACTAAATCATTTAGTTAGGCAGTAGAACACCCCGGCATATCATTTAGGCATCTCATACATATTGTTTGCATTATCGCCGTGAATTTATTGTTTCTCTCCCCCTCGTTCTCTCTCTTGATAGACGCTGAGACCGACGACGCTGCACCAGGATACGACTACACTACCGACGAGCAGCCCGTTGACGATCCCTCTCTCTTGCCAGAGCAACTAGGCAAGCCCCCCCCTGAGCATCTAGATATCGCCCATACTATTCTCCTGCTTGCATTAGATTTTGCTACTGTTAATGTATGCTCCTATTCTGATGCATAGCCTGCTGTTGTAACCTGTTCATTGCTACCTTACCTGCCTATGATAAACTGTTTAGTATAGGTTGGTAGTGAACCATCAGTGACCCCACCACCTTACCCTTGTTGCCCCTGCATGATCATCGACGACTCGATCAACGTGATCGTCGACCAGAGACTGACACCTCACTTCACACCCCCTTAGTTGTACGACTCTGCGTAGTAACTATCGAGTGCCGAGGGTGATACCTCGTAACGCACTCCCGATGAATACTCTGCAGTGTAGCTGTTTGGTCGTGGTCATCGAGGGTGATTCCTCCTTCTCCACTTCCGATACGACTCTGTCGTGCAACCCTCAGTGTGAACCTCGAGGGTGATACCTCATACGTTCACCCTGATGATTTCGTCGAGTGGAATCCGCCGAGGGTGATTCCTCGGGTTTCCCCCTTGATGTTATGACCACACGATTACTTGACCTTTGTTACAGGCGGGTCCACCCTGGTGGGTACCCGCTGGGGATCTATGATTTTCGGGTGTGCCGGAAGGGCACTCGAGTATGACATTGTGGCGGAGCATCAGAGACTCTGATTGTCTCCGCGTGATACTAATTGAGCCTATTGGATTTGGGTGTGTGATCTGAGTGGGTCGACGTGCCCTATACGCACTACCACCACGCGGGATAATGGTTATGGGACCCTCTGCGATGTACGTTTCTCCCGAAAGCTTGTCTGACGTCACGATTCACCATGCGGGCTGATTGTCGGGATTGGGCTGGATACTTCACTGACGAGCTCAGTGTCGCGCCTGCACCCCGGCCAGTCTCTTAATGCGCAGGGTGCCCAGGGCGATGGCCCGAGACCTCTGGGTGCATAGGTTAGTCCGGCGTGCTGACTTCTCTACCGAGCCTAGGTAGAGCGCTGCTTCGTGTTGATCTTCCGAGGACGGGCATTACCCAGCAAGTGTGTCCGGCCAGAGTTGATCGAGCGTGTTGGGTAACAGTAGTGCACCCCTGCAGGGATGAATCTTCTATCGATAGCCGGTCCTACGGTAAAGGACGCTCAGTTTGTGTATCCCGATCTACTACTTAAACTGGATACTTGTTACTTAATTGAATCTTCGGGATCGCTTTCTCGCTTGGGAGTCGAGGAAGGATCTTTAAGCTGTACTTCAACATGTTTGCTAAATAAAATGCTATTCTACTCTCTTCTACTGCTGCAAGATGATGGCCTTGTGAAGATGTTTGAAGATGCTAGTCTTCGATAGGACTAGGCCTTCTCTCTATTCTGGCATTTCTGCAGCCCAGTCCACATATACAGCCTTTCTCCATTGATAATGTTGCATATGTAGTATAGATCCTTGCTTGCTGAGTACTTCGGATGAGTACTCACGGTTGCTTTACTTTCTCTTTTCCCCATACCCCACATTGATGATACATCAGACGATGGAGTCCAGGAGCCAGATACCACCACCGGAGCGTACTACCAGGAGGGTCCAGAGGGTACTTACTACTGGATCGAGCCAGCTGACCAGGAGTAGGATCGGAGGCTCCCAGGCAGGAGGCCAACGCCTTTCGATCTAGTGTCGCTGTTTGTGCTAGCCTTCTTAAGGCAAAACTTGTCTAACTATGTCTGTAGTCAGATAATATTTGTATGACTGACTTATGTATTCGGATCTTCGGATCCCTGGTCTGTAATATTGTGGACCTCCGTTTAAATTGTGTTAGAGTAGTGTTGTGATATCTTCCCGTGAGTCCCTGTGCTTGATCGTACACGTTTGCGTGTATGATTAGTGTACGATTGAGTCGGGGGCGTCACACTATTGTTATGTATTACTTCCTCCGTCCAAAATTAGTTGTCGCTCAAACATATATATCTTCCTCCGTCCGGTGTGGGAGGAGTCTTGTCGTACGGCGGGATGGGACGGGCTCTGACCCCGCCGGCCACCGGCTCGAGGCCTGCCGGCTCGAGCGTAGCGTCGTGCCCAGCAGGCCCATGGCCGAGGAGACGGCAGGAGGGCAAGCTGACTGAGGGGTGTTGGCTGCCCCGATGTTTTGAGAAAGTGTTTAGTGCGCCTGAGCTTACCTGGGGATCATCCCCCCAACAGTAACCCCCTAAGCTGTTGAGGCCCGGCGATCCAGATTGGTTGTAGATCTCACCAAGAACAAAACAAGCCGGCTCCTCGCCCCAGCCGGAGGCCGGCCCGACCCCATGCGCGCCGAATGCCAGCAGCCGGCCCGCCCAACGTTCATCCCGAGAGGAAACCGAACAGTCAGGCCTGCTCGCGCCCGCCGTAGGCTAGGGGCGTGCGACGTGCGGCCCAGCGGTGGGTCGAGCCCTGCCAGGCCACGGTGCGACGGGTCGTTGCCTTAGAGCGGGCCCACCAGGCCACAGCGACGGCCCGCACGCGGGACCCGCTGCGGCCGAGCCCAAAAGTTGGGCCTCCCGTGGCGTTAATGCACCCGTGTATTGCGGGTGGAGTGGGGATCGTGGGCGCAAACAATCCCACTCCCCATCGATCCCTGGGAGAGTTTAAATGTAGGGGAGGGGAGCGGCCGAGGCGCCCACTCCACTTCAACCCCGCCCCTCTGCCTCTTCTTCTTCCTTCTCCACGCGCGAGCGCACGCAGAACTCTGCCACAGCGCCGTCGCCCAAGCTACCGCCGTGCCACTCCGGTGACTGATAACCCACAAGCATAGGGGATCACAACAGTTTTCGAGGGTAGAGTATTCAACCCAAATTTATTGATTCGACACAAGGGGAGTCAAAGATTGTGAGTATTAGTAGTTGAGTTGTCAATTCAACCACACCTGGAGATTAAATATCTGTAGCAAAGTGATCAGTACCACAGTAATATGATAGTTTTGGTAGCAGTGGTAACAGTAGTAGTAACGGTAATAGTGATAGCAATAGTTCTATAGCAGTTGTAACATTAACAGCAACAGTAGTAACTTAGCAAGAGCAATATGTGGAAAACTCGTAGGCATTGGATCGGTGATTTTGTTGGATGATATTCATCATATAACAGTCATAACCTAGGGCGACACAGAACTAGCTCCAGTTCATCAATATAATGTAGGCATGTATTCCGTAAATAGTCATACGTGCTTATGGAAAAGAACTTGCATGACATCTTTTGTCCTACCCTCCCGTGGTAGCGGGGTCCATAAGGAAACTAAGGGATATTAAGGCTTCCTTTTAATAGAGAACCGGAACAAAGCATTAACACATAGTGAATACATGAACTCCTCAAATTACGGTAATCATCGGAAAGAATCCCAATTATTGTCGCCTTGGGGTATGCGGATCATAACACGTAATAGGTGTATATAACTTGCAAGATCGGATCAAGAACATAGATATAATGGTGAAAACATAAACGGTTCAGATCCGAAATCATGGCACTCGGGACCTAGTGACGAGCATTAAGCATAGCAAAGTCATAGCAACATCTATCTCAGAACATAGTGGATACTAGGGATCAAGCCCTAACAAAACTAACTCGATTACATGATGAATCCCATCCAACCCCTCACCGTCCAGCAAGCCTACGAAGGAATTACTCACTCCCGGTGGGGTGCATCATGGAATTGGTGATGAAGGAGGGTTGGTGATGAAGAAGACCGAAGATTCCCCTCTCCGGAGCCCCAAACGGGCTCCAAATCTGGCATCCCGATGAAGAACAGGAGGTGGCGGCGGCTCCGTATCGTGAAACATGATGAAACTTCCTCTCCTATTTTTTCTCCAAAAATAGGATTTTATAGAGTTGGAATTAGGTTCAGCGGAGCCTCGTGGGCCCCACTACCCACCAGGGCGCGCCAGAGGGGGTGGCGCGCCCTCGTGCCCTGTGGGCAGCTGGGGCCCCCCTCCAGTGGGTCTTGGTTCTAGAAATTATTATATATTTAAAAATAATTCTCCAAAAAGTTTCGTCCAATTCCGAGAACTTTAATTTCTGCACAAAAAACAACACCATGGTAGTTCTACTGAAAACAACGTCAGTCCGGGTTAGTTTCATTCAAATCATGCAAATTAGAGTTCAAAACAAGAGCAAAAGCATTAGAAAAGTAGATACGACAGAGATGTATCAAATCCCCCAAGCTTAATCCATTGCTTGTCCTCAAGCAATTCAGTTGACAAACTGAAAGTGATAAAGAAAAACTTTTATGAACTCTTTTGTTCTTGTGTCTATATATATGCTTAAATAGTACCCAGGTTTTCAGCAAAGGTCATAACTAACCATGTAGATGATAAGCCTTAAAAAATTATTCACTCATATCAATGGCATAATCAACTAGCGAGCAATAATAAAATATTTCAAATGCCAACACTTTGTCAAAACAATCATGATATAATATGACAATAGTGGTATCTCGTTAGCCCTTTCTGAGGCCGCAGAACATAAATGCAGAGCACCTCCAAAGTTCAAGCAGCGACTAAACATTATAATTAATGGTAGAAGAGATCTAGCCATGATGCATTCATTATTAACTATACACAATGCATGAGGATGACAATAGTGCTCTCAGGACTGGTGCTTATTTGAGAAGGTGATGACTCAACATAAAAGTAAATAGATAGGCCCTTCGCAGAGGGAAGCAGGGATTTGCAGAGGTGCCAGAGCTCGAAGCTTAAATTAGGGATAAATAAAATTTTGGGAGGTATACCCTTCCTGCCAACGTCACGACCAAGAGTTATCAATATCTTCCATGCTAAACACATTAGCGGCGGTTACCAAGCGGTAAAAGTAAAGTTTACTCCCCCTCCACCATCAAACACAAGCCATGGCTAGCCGAATCCTCGGGTGCCGTCCATACCAACAACAGTCCAGGGAGTTTTGTTTAATTATTTGCATTTTTTATTTCGGGAATAGGCATCCCTATTACCAGCCCCTCTCATGCAAGGACGAGTGAATAAACACCCATCATGAGAATAACTCGCTTATCATGGAAGATACTGACCACCCCCTATCGCTCCATGAGCGGTCCAGGCACACAAAACAGATGTTCATTTGAAATTTTAGAGGTGGCACATGCAAATTTACTTGGAACAGCAGGGTAATACCGCACATAGGTAGATATGGTGGACTCATCTGGAATAACTTTGGTTTAAGGATTTTGATGCACAAGCAGTATTCCTGCTTAGTACTGGCGATGGCTAGCAATTAGATTGGTAAGCGACCAGCTAGAGAGCGAAAACGGTCATGATCATGCATTATGAATAATCAACATTGAATACTAGCATGAGTAGGATATAAACACCATGAACATAAATATTATAGAGGCTACGTTCGTTTTGATTCAACTTCATTTGTGAACATGCGCCAAGTCAAGCCACTTGAAACATTCAGAGGAGGATACCATATCATCGTACTACATCACAACCATTTTAATGCATGTTGACACTCAAGATAAATCATTATCAACTCCTAGCTACTTAAGCATGGCATGAGAAACTATAATCTCTAATTATTATCATAAACGTGTTTAATCATAATATGCTAAATCATGGATATTGAGTTAAACATATTTACAAAAACAAAAACAAGTTGAGTTCGTACCCGCTTTTCCTGCCACAGTCACTTCATCATATATCATCATTATTGCCTTTCACTTGCATGACCGAATGATATGAAAATAGTAATAGTGCAAGAGTGCCGTGGACTAAGCTGTAATCTGCAAACATTTATTCAAAAGGAGAAGACAAGGTAATTTGGGCTTTTTGTTAGATCCACTATAATGCATATGAGAGCCACTCAACATTTTCATCGTGGTCTTCCCCTGGATACGACTCAACGAAAAGAATCTCAGAGAAACGCACTAAAATATATTTGGAGTTTTTAGTTTTTCTTGAAGAAAGCAAATTAAAGAAGGAAAAACAAAAACGAGAAAAACTATTTACACGGGAAAGCTCCCAACAAGCAAAAGAAGAATCGAGAAATCTTTTTGGGTTTTCTTTTAATACTACAACTAATTTAAACTAGAAAGAAAAATCGAAAAGAAGCGGGAAATATTTTTGGATTTTCTCAAAGTTTTTAAAACACACAAGAAGAAAGTGAGAAAAATAAAACTAGCATGGATAATACAATGAAAAGGTGTGGACACCTACAACTGAAATGTGTGAACATGAATGTAATGTCGGTGGGCATACGTACTCCCCCAAGCTTAGTCTTTTGGCCTAGCTTGGTAATCAACATCCGTAGTAGCCATGCGGTCCAACGTCAAAGTGCTGAGGCGGAGGAACCTGAGCATCCCACTCCTGGGGCTCTTCCTCGGCCGCTGCCTATGCATTCCGGTAGGCGATAATGTCCGCTGGCATGACCCTGTATCCGTTCCTGGCAATAGAATCAAACAAAGTAGGTGCAGGCAACGGGATAATATAATGGGTATCTGATACGTCTCCAACGTATCTACAATTTTTGATTGTTCCTTACTATTATATTATCTATTTTGGATGTTTTATATGCATCAATGTAATACTTTTTTGCGGTGTGTTTGCCGAGATCCGATGAATTGTGGATTTATGATCAGCTTATCTATGAATATTATTTGAATCTTCTCTGAATTCTTTTATGCATGATTTGATACCTTTGTAATTCTCTTCAAACTATCGATTTGGTTTGGCCAACTAGATTGGTTTTTCTTGCAATGGGAGAAGTGCTTAGCTTTGGGTTCA
Organism: Thinopyrum elongatum; assembly: GCA_011799875.1. Lineage (NCBI taxonomy): Eukaryota > Viridiplantae > Streptophyta > Magnoliopsida > Poales > Poaceae > Thinopyrum > Thinopyrum elongatum. Next base: position 59,589,647 of record CM022300.1, on the reverse strand, counting down.
ATCTTCTGGTGTCCTTTCCCAGTGACAGTAGGGGCAGCAAGGCACGTATTGTATTGTTGCCATCGAGGATAAAAAGATGGGGTTTTCATCATATTGCTTGAGTTAATTCCTCTACATCATGTCATCTTACTTAAAGCGTTACCCCGTTCTTTATGAACTTAATACTCTAGATGCATGCTGGATAGCGGTCGATGTGTGGAGTAATAGTAGTAGATGCAGGCAGGAGTCGGTCTACTTGACACGGACGTGATGTCTATATTCATGATCATTGCCTTAGATATCGTCATAACTTTGCGCTTTTCTATCAATTGCTCGGCAGTAATTTGTTCACCCACCGTATTATTTTCTGTCTTGAGAGAAGCCTCTAGTGAAACCTATGGCCCCCGGGTCTATTTTCCATCATATAAGTTTCCGATCTTCTATTTTCCATCATATTAGTTTCCGATCTACTATTTTGCAATCTTTTACTTTCCGATCTATAAAACAAAAATACCAAAAATATTTACTTTATCGTTTATCTATCTCTATCAGATCTCATTTTTGCAAATAATCGTGAAGGGATTGACAACCCCTTTATCGCGTTGGGTGCAATTTGTTTGATTGTTTGTGCAGGTATTCGGTGATTTGTGCGTTGTCTCCTACTGGATTGATACCTTGGTTGTCAAACTGAGGGAAATACTTATCTCTACTTTGCTGCATCACCCTTTCCTCTTCAAGGGAAAAACCAACGCAAGCTCAAGAAGTAGCAGGAAGAATTTCTGGCGCCGTTGCCGGGGAGATCTACGCCAAGTCAAGACATACTAAGTACCCATCATAAACTCTCATCTCTTGCATTACATTATTCGCCATTTGCCTCTCATTTTCCTCTCCCCCACTTCTAAAATGATTTTCGAAAAGATTTGCCTTTTTCTTCGCCCCTCTCTTTGCCTCTTCTTCGTCCCTCTTCCGTTCGTCTTCTTTGTTTGCTTTTTGTGTGCTCGTGTGTTGGATTGTTTGCTTTGTCACGATGGCTCAAGAGAATACCAAATTGTGTGACTTTTCCAACACCAATAACAATGATATTATTAGTACTCCGATTGCTCCTGCCACTAGTGCGGAATCTTGTGAAATTAATGCCGCTTTGTTGAATCTTGTTATGAAAGACCAATTTTTTGGCCTTCCTAGTGAACATGCCGCATCCCATCTAAACAATTTCGTTGATTTGTGTGATATGCAAAAGAAAAAAGATGTGGATAATCATATTGTTAAATTGAAGGTATTTTTGTTCTCACTACGAGATCGTGCTAAAACTTGGTTTTCATCTTTGCCTAAAAACAGTATTGATTCATGGAATAAGTGTAAAGATGCTTTTATTTCCAAGTATTTTCCTCCCGCTAAGATCATCTCCCTTAGGAGCGATATTATGAATTTTAAGAAACTTGATCATGAACATGCTGCGCAATCTTGGGAGAGAATGAAATTGATGATACGAAACTGCCCTACTCATGGTTTGAATTTGTGGATGATTATACATATTTTTTTTGCCGGATTGAATTTTGTTTCTAGAAATCTTTTAGATTCGACCGCAGGAGGCACTTTTATGGAAATTACTCTAGGAGAAGCTACTAAACTTCTAGATAATATTATGGTTAATTATTCTCAATGGCATACCGAAAGATCTTCCACTAGTAAAAAAGTGCATGCGATTGAAGAGATTAATGTTTTGAGTGGAAAGATGGATGAACTTATGAAATTATTTGCTAGCAAGAGTGCTTCTTTGGATCCTAATGATATGCCTTTTTCCACTTTGATTGAAAATAATAATGAATCTATGGATGTGAATTTTGTTGGTAGGAACCATTTTGGTAATAACGCGTATAGAGGCAATTTTAATCCTAGGCCGTTTCCTAGTAATTCCTCTAATAATTATGGTAATTCCTACAACAATTCTTATGGAAATTATAATAAGATGCCCTCTGATTTTGAGAATAGTGTTAAAGAATTTATGAGTTCGCAAAAGAATTTCAATGCTTTGTTTGAAGAAAAATTGCTTAAGATTGATGATGTGGCTAGGAACATGGATAGAATTTCTCTTGATGTTGACTCTTTGAAACTTAGATGTATTCCACCCAAGCATGATATCAATGAGTCTATCAAAGCTATGAGAATTTCCATTGATGAATGCAAAGAAAGAACCGCTAAGAAGCGTGCTAAAAAAGATTGGTTTGTAAAAACATGTTCTTCTAGTTTTCGTGAAAATAATGATGAAGATCTTAAAGTGATTGATGTGACTCCTATTGAATCTTTGTTTTCCAATATAAATCTTGATAAATATGGGACTGGAGATGAGTCAACTTTAGTTAAAAGGCGTCCCAATGATTCAGAGTTTTTAGATCTTGATGCAAAAATTGATAAAAGTGGGATTGGAGAGGTCAAAACTTTAAGTAGCAATGAACCCACTCTTTTGGTTTTCAATGAATTTAATTATGATAATTATTCTTTAATAGATTGTATTTCCTTGTTGCAATCCATGTTGAATTCTCCTCATGCTTACAATCAAAACAAAGCTTTTACTAAACATATCGTTGATGCTATGATGCAATCTTTTGAAGAAAAGCTTGAATTGGAAGTTTCTATCCCTAGAAAACTTTATGATGAGTGGGAACCTACTATTAAGATTAATATTAAAGATTATGAGTGCTATGCTTTGTGTGATTTGGGTGCTAGTGTTTCCACGATTCCAAAAACTTTATGTGATGTGTTAGGTTTTCGTGAATTTGATGATTGTTCTTTAAATTTGCATCTCGCGGATTCCACTGTTAAAAAACCTATGGGAATGATTAATGATGTTCTTATTGTTGCAAATAGGAATTATGTGCCCGTAGATTTCATTGTTCTTGATATAGATTGCAATCCTACATGTCCTATTATTCTTGGTAGACCTTTCCTTAGAACGATTGGTGCAATTATTGATATGAAAGAAGGAAACATTAGATTTCAATTTCCATTAAGGAAGGGCATGGAGCACTTTCCTAGAAAGAAAATTAAATTGCCATATGAATCTATTATGAGAGCTACTTATGGATTGCATACCAAAGATGATAATACCTAGATCTATTCGTGTTTTTATGCCTAGCTAAGGGCGTTAAACAATAGCGCTTGTTGGGAGGCAACCCAATTTTATTTTTGTTTTTGTTTTTTTGGTTCTGTTTGACAATAAATAATTCATCTAGCCTCTGGTTAGATGTGGTTTTGTGTTTTAATTAGTGTTTGTGCCAAGTAAGACCTTTGGGATGGCTTACGGTGATAGTTGATTTGATTTTGCTGAAAAACAGAAACTTTTGCGTCCAGTCTCAGAATTTTAATAATTCACTGGAGTGTTGAAAAACCATGAATTTTTTATATGAGATGGTTATACAAATTTCCTATGATTTCCTAATATTTCATAATTTTTTGTGTTACATAAGTATTAGAACAATTTGGATCTTCGCAGACTGTTCTGTTTTTGACAGATTCTTTTTTCTTTGTGTTGTTTGCTTATTTTGATGAATCTATGGGTAATATCGGGGGGTATGAACCATGGAAAAGTTGGAATACAGTAGATATTACACCATTATAAATAAAGAATGAGTTCACAACAGTACCAAAAGTGGTGATTTATTTTCTTATACTAACGGAGCTTATGAGATTTTCTGTTGTGAAGTTTTCAAGTTTTTGGGTAAGGATTTGATGGAATATGGAATAAGGAGTGGCAAGAGCCTAAGCTTAGGGATGCCCAAGGGACCCCAAGGTAATATTCAAGGACAACCAAGAGCCTAAGCTTGGGGATGCCCCGGAAGGCATCCCCTCTTTCGTCTTCGTCTATCGGTAACTTTACTTGAGGCTATATTTTTATTCACCACATGATATGTGTTTTGCTTGGAGCATATTTTATGATTTGAGTCTTTGCTTTTTAGTTTGCCACAATCATCCTTTCTGTACACACCTTTTGAGAGGGACACGCATGAATCGTGATTTATTAGAATACTCTATGTGCTTCACTTATATCTTTTGAGCTAGGCAATTTTGCTCTAGTGCTTCACTTATATCTTTTTAGAGCACGACGGTGGCTTTATTTTATAGAAATTATTGAACTCTCATGCTTCACTTATATTATTTTGAGAGTCTTTAAACAGCATGGTAATTTTCTTTGGTTATAAATTTAGTCCTAACATGATAGGCATCCAAGAGGGATATAATAAAAACTTTCATATAAAGTGCATTGAATACTATGAGAAGTTTGATTCCTTATGATTGTTTTGAGATATAAAGATGGTGATATTAGAGTCATGCTAGTGAGTAATTGTGGATTTGAGAAATACTTGTGTTAAGGTTTGTGATTCCCGTAGCATGCACGTATGGTGAACCGATATGTGATGAAGTCGGAGCATGATTTATTTATTGATTGTCTTCCTTATGAGTGGCGGTCGGGGATGAGCGATGGTCTTTTCCTACCAATCTATCCCCCTAGGAGCATGCGCATAGTATTTTGTTTCGATAACTAATAGATTTTTGTAATAAGTATGTGTGTTCTTTAAGACTAATGTTGAGTCCATGGATTATACGCACTCTCACCCTTCCACCATTGCTAGCCTCTCTAGTGCCGCGCAACTTTCGCCGGTACCATACACCCACCATATACCTTCCTCAAAACAACTACCATACCTACCTATTATGGCATTTCCATAGCCATTCCGAGATGTATTACCATGCAACCTTCCACCGTTCCGTTTATTATGACACGCATCATCATTCTCATATTGCTTTGCATGATCATGTAGTTGACATCGTATTTGTGGCAAAGCCACCGTTCATAATTCTTTCATACATGTCACTCTTGATTCATTGCACATCCCGGTACACCGCTGGAGGCATTCATATAGAGTCATATTTTGTTCTAAGAATCGAGTTGTAATTCTTGAGTTGTAAGTAAATAAAAGTGTGATGATCTTCATTATTAGAGCATTGTCCCATGTGAGGAAAGGATGATGGAGACTATGATTCCCCCACAAGTCGGGATGAGACTCTGAACGAAAAAAAGAGGCAAAAAAAAGAGAGAAGGCCCAAATAAAAAAAATGAGAGAAAAGAGAGAAGGGGCAATGTTACTATCCTTTTACCACACTTGTGCTTCAAAGTAGCACCGTGATCTTCATGATAGAGAGTCTCCTATGTTGTCACTTTCATTTACTAGTGGGAATTTTTCATTATAGAACTTGGCTTGTATATTCCAATGATGGGCTTCCTCAAATTGACCTAGGTCTTCGTGAGCAAGCAAGTTGGATGCACACCCACTTAGTTTCTTTTTGAGCTTTCAGAAACTTATAACTCTAGTGCATCCGTTGCATGGCAATCCCTACTCACTCACATTGATATCTATTGATGGGCATCTCCATAGCCCGTTGATATGCCTAGTTGATGTGAGACTATCTCCCTCTTTTTGTCTTCTCCACAACCACCTTCTATTCCACCCATAGTGCTATGTCCATGGCTCACGCTCATGTATTGCGTGAAAGTTGAAAAAGTTTGAGAACATCAAAAGTATGAAACAATTGCTTGGCTTGTCATCGGGGTTGTGCATGATTTGAATATTTTGTGTGATGAAGATGGAGCATAGCCAGACTATATGATTTTGTAGGGATAAGCTTTCTTTGGCCATGTTATTTTGAGAAGACATAATTGCCTTGTTAGTATACTTGAAGTATTATTGTTTTTATGTCAATATTAAACTTTTGTTTTGAATCTTACGGATCAGAACATTCATGCCACAATAAAGAAAATTACATGGATAAATATGTTAGGTAGCATTCCACATCAAAAATTCTGTTTTTATCATTTACCTACTCGAGGACGAGCAGGAATTAAGCTTGGGGATGCTTGATACGTCTCCAACGTATCTATAATTTTTTATTGTTCCATGCTATTATATTATCTGTTTTGGATGTTTTACATGCATTAATATGCTATTTTATATTATTTTTGGGACTAACCTATTAACCTAGAGCCCAGTGCCAGTTTCTGTTTTTTCATTGTTTTTGAGTTTCGCAGAAAAGGAATACCAAACGAAGTCCAAATGTAATAAAACTTTCGCGATGATTTTTCTTGGACCAGAAGGAAACCAGGAGACTTGGAGATGAAGTCGGAGGAGCCATGAGGCGGCCACAAGGACGGAGGGCGCGCCCAGGGGGGTAGTGCACGCCCCCACTTTTGTGGGCCCCTCGTGCAACTCCTGACCTAATTCTTTTGCCTATATATTCCCTAATATCCCCAAACCAACAGAGGCATCCACGAAAACACTTTTCCACCGCCGCAACCTTCTATACCCGTGAGATCCCATCTAGTGACCTTTTTCGGCACCCTGCCGGAGGGGGATTCGATCACGGAGGGCTTCTACATCAACACCATTGCCCTTCCGATGAAGCGTGAGTAGTTTACCACAGACCTACGGGTCCATAGCTAGTAGCTAGATGGCTTCTTCTCTCTCTTTGATTCTCAATACCATGTTCTCCTCGATGTTCTTGGAGATCTATTCAATGTAATACTTTTTTGCGGTGTGTTTGCCGAGATCCGATGAATTGTGGATTTATGATCAGCTTATCTATGAATATTATTTGAATCTTCTCTGAATTCTTTTATGCATGATTTGATATCTTTGTAATTCTCTTCGAACTATCGGTTTGGTTTGGCCAACTAGATTGGTTTTTCTTGCAATGGGAGAAGTGCTTAGCTTTGGGTTCAATCTTTCGGTGTCCTTTCCCAGTGACAGTAGGGGCAGCAAGGCATGTATTCTATTGTTGCCATCGAGGATAAAAAGATGGGGTTTTCATCATATTGCTTGAGTTAATTCCTCTACATCATGTCATCTTACTTAATGCATTACTCCGTTCTTTATGAACTTAATACTCTAGATGCATGCTGGATAGCGGTCGATGTGTGGAGTAATATTAGTAGATGCAGAATCGTTTCGGTCTACTTGACACGGACATGATGCCTATATTCATGATCATTGCCTTAGATATCGTCATAACTTTGCGCTTTTCTATCAATTGCTCGGCAATAATTTGTTCACCCACCGTATTATTTTCTATCTTGAGAGAAGCCTCTAGTGAAACCTATGGCCCCCGGGTCAATTTTCTATCATATAAGTTTCCGATCTTCTATTTTCTATCATATTAGTTTCCGATCTACTATTTTGCAATCTTTTACTTTCTGATCTATAAAACAAAAATACCAAATTTTTTACTTTATTGTTTATCTATCTCTATCAGATCTCATTTTTGCAAATAACCATGAAGGGATTGACAACCCCTTTATCGCGTTGGGTGCAAGTTGTTTGATTGTTTGTGCAGGTATTCGGTGATTTGTGCGTTGTCTCCTACTGGATTGATACCTTGGTTCTCAAACTGAGGGAAATACTTATCTCTACTTTGCTGCATCACCCTTTCCTCTTCAAGGGAAAAACCAACGCAAGCTCAAGAAGTAGCAGTATCCTCACTAAAAACCAAGTTATAGCGGAGAGGGTCAAGTAGCTCAGTGTTATCAAGAAACTGATGGTCCACCTTCGACTGGCGGTCCAGATAAACTCTAGGCAACAAATAATCATGTTGGCATAGCGAAATGTTAAAGCGTCTCGCCAAGCGAGTTGCATAAATACCACCATGAATTTTACCCTTAGTTCTATTAGTGTGCAGGCGGCGTGCAACAATATCCCCTAGTCTATAAGTGTGATCATCATGAAGCACATGATGTAAAATGGCAAGGTCAGGTGCACTGAGTATAATGCCCTTCTCTCTAGCAGTCAAGCACTTGGCTATGAATAGAGCAAAATAATGTACGGAAGGAAACTGCAAGCTAGTGGCGGTGGCTTTCGACACACTCCTCTCCTCACCCACAGTTAGGGTGCGGAGGAAACCCTCAAACTCCACTGGTCTAGGTTCTCTTAACTCCCAATCAGAGGGAATTAAGCATATCTCACAAAATTCAGTAAGCGATATTTGACGAGTTTCAGCATACAAATTAAACCGCACCTCAGGAGGATTGTTCCTATTTAAGAAATAGAAATTTTACACAAAGGAATTTGTAAAGACATGGTGTTGGCCACACTCATCTGCGAGGAAGTCGGTAAGCCCAGCATTTCCAATGAATTGAGCTAACTCTTGGCAGAATCCGGCTTCATCCATGAAAGCAATGTGCGGCCACTCACACAGCCGGACCTCCGTCCATCGCGGAGTGTTGATATCACCATAAGATGATTCACCGGTGACTCCCTTAGCATTCTTCTTAGATGAACTCCTTCGAAAGAAATCCATTTTCCTAAGAACAAATTTCTGAAAAAATTGGGACACAAAAAATGATGTCAATAAAACTTAATAAAATTGATAGCAACTACTCATATGGCTGTCTAGAGGCTATATCAAGCATTCAAACTACTTGGAACTCAAAGAATTCAACATGCAAGCTCATTTATAGCAGCACCAAGAGTAGCTAATTACTCAAAATATAAACCACTAGAAAACTAATTGGAGCAATGGAGGAGTCACATACCAAGTAGCAATCCTCCAAAACAGTTTTGAAAACGGAGCTTCGAGCAAAGAGATCGAAATCCGCGGGTTTGAGAACAAGAACACGAGAGAGAGAGAGAGAGAGAGAGCAATGGTGATTTTTTTCTGGAGGTAGGTGATGAAGTGGAACGAAGGGATAAGTGAGGGGGGCGTGGGGCCCACTACCCACCAGCGCGCGCGTGGAGGGTGTGGCGCGCCCTCGTCCCTTGTGGGCACCAGGGCACCCCCCCTATGGTGTTATTTGCATAAAAAATTCAGAAATATTCAGAAAAAAATCATGTCAAAATTTCAGGGCATTCTGAGCACTTCTATTTTTGGGTCATTTTTTTATTGCATGGAAAATTTAGAAAACAGGATAAACATGGCATTTTATTGTACTTAAACTAAAAATAACAGAAAATAAAAGTGGGTACAGAAGGTTGGGCTTAATAAATTCATCGACCACATGCCTTTCAAAAATAATTCATTAATAAGGTTGATCAAGTCTTATTAACAACCACTTTTGATTAGCATGAACCCGAAGAACTTTCGTAAAACACTAAGTTACCTCAACGGGGATATGCATATCCCCAACAATAAGTATTTCATATTTCTTTTTAATAGTAGGTAGAGGGAGTTGAAAACTTCCAATAGTAATTGTCGGAGATTTTTCAATAATATTAATACCATTCACTTGAAATTGTTTCTTCAGAAACTGCACTGTATGCTCATTACCATTGATATGAAAAGTGACTTTGCTTTTATTGCAATCAATAACAGCCCATGCAGTATCCAAAAAGGGTCTACCAAGGATAATCGACATGTTGTCGTCCTCGGGCATCTCAAGTATAACAAAGTCTGTTAAGATAGTAACATTTGCAACAACAACAGGCACATCCTCACAAATACCGATAGGTATGGCAGTTGATTTGTCGGCCATTTGCAATGATATCTTAGTAGGTGTGAGTTTATTCAAATCAAGTCTTTTATATAAAGAGAAAGGCATAACACTAACACCGGCTCCCAAATCACATAAAGCAGTTTTGACATAATTTCTTTTGATGGAGCATGGTATAGTTGGTATTCCTGGATCTCCTAGTTTTTTAGGTACTCCATCCTTAAAAGAATAATTAGCAAGCATGGTGGAGATTTCAGCTTCAGGTATTTTTCTTTTATTAGTGATAATGTCTTTCATATACTTAGCATAAGGGGCCATCTTTAAAATATCAGTCAAATGAGTATGCAAAATGTGACGCCCCCGGCTTAATCGTGCACTAATCATACATGCAAATGCACACGATCAAGCCTAAGGACTCACTTGAAGATATCACAACACAATTCTAAAACATAAATAAAGTCATACAAGCAATATATTAAAAGCCAGGGCCTCGAGGGCTCGAATACATAGCTCGATGGCATACAAGCGTCAGCGGAAGCATCAGATATCTGAGTACAGATATAAAAGAGAAACATAAAGGCCTTTAGAAAGGCGGGACAAAATAAAACACTATAATCGAAAGGCGCAGGCCTCCTGCCTGGGACCCTCCGTTCCTACTCCTGGACGTCGGCCAACTTGTGGAAGGATCCACTCTCGGGGAAGTAGTGGAAGTCGTCGGCGGGGCAGCTGTCTCAGGGGCTCCGCCAGCTGGTTGCATCAAATGAATATGGGGGAAAAAGAAAGTAAAGCAACCGTGATTACTCATCCGAAGTACTCAGCAAGCCAAGGATTTACACTACATATGCAACATTATCAAAGGGAGGCTGTATATGTGGACTGGGCTGCAGAAATGCCAGAATAGAGGGGGAAAGCCTAGTCCTAGCGAAGACTAGCATCTTCAGCATCTTCATCGGTCTTGTAGCATTAGAAGAGTGCAGATCAGCATAATGTAAAGTAGTAATAGTATCAAGTAACAGTCTCGCCCAGAGATCCTTCCTCGACTCCCTGCGAGAAAGCAATCCCAGAGCCACATATCCAGGTATCATCTCAAGTTCTAGCTGTATCGATCGGATACAACTCTGAGTGTCCTTTACCGTAGGACCGGCTATCGATAGATGTGTTCTTCCCTGCAGGGGTGCACCAACTTACCCACCATGTTCGCTTAACTCCGGCCGGACACACTTTCCTGGGTCATGCCCGGCCTCGACTAAACGATACACCGCAACCCTACCTACAGCTCAACAGAGAGGTCCCCGTCGGTCTACCTCCTAAGCACTCAGGGGTCTTGGGCCATCGCCCTGTGCACTCCGGGTCGTTGCGTGCAGGGTGAAGCCAGGCACCACCTCTCTCCAGGGTGGTGCCGGTCCATCCCGGCCGCGAGGCTGAACTGGACGTCTGACAGAGCTTTCGGCTGATGCTACGATGCAGAGTGCCCATAACTCTTCCCACGTGATGGTTAGTGCTATCCGACCAGAGGCCGGCTCGGATCACATATCCAAATCGTAGTGGACTAGTGGCTTGCGGTAACGAGCAGAGACTCACGATCGATGTGACCCCGTCGCCCCATCTCGAGGACTTGCTGCAAGGGCTAAGAATGCCTGGCCGCGCCTCGTAGAATAACTCACGGGTATCTGTCCATCATTCGCGGGTACCCCTCAGGGTCGACCCGCCTTTCCAAGCATCAGTGTCAACAGTAATGTAAGGCATCCGTGTGGTCACCATATCAAGGGGAATCCGAGGCATCACCCTCGTTGGACTCCCAGCTGATGTAACATCTAGATGGACGTAGGAGGCATCACCCTCGAGGTCCACACGTGGGGTGTTGCGCGGCTTTGTCAGTATCGGGGGTGGTGTAGGAGGTATCACCCTCGCTTACCACGATCGATCAACTAACCTACAAGGTTATCATCAGAAGTGCTGACGAGGTATCACCCTCGGCACTCGATAGTAACCCAGTAGTGTCGAGCAACTAAGGGGAAAGCGAGGTGCGATGCCGGGGTCTGGTCTTCGATCCCGTTGATCGGGTCTTCTGAGAATCCAGCAGGGCAGTCAGGACAAGTGGGGGTCTCTGATGGGTCTCTACCCAGTCTATTCTAAACAGTTTAGGATAACAGTAAGGTATCAACAGCAGGTTACAATAAACAGGCTATGCAGCAGATATAGGATAACAGTAACAGTAGCAATTTCTAATGCAAGCATGAGATATTAGAATGGGCGATATCGGAATGCTCAAGGGGCGGGGGGGCTTGCCTGGTTGCTCGGCGGCAAGGGCAAGGTCGTCGGTGGTGTAGCCAATCACCGGAGCTGCGTCAGTCTCGGAGACTACGTCGGTACCGGGATCTAACGAGAGAGAAGAGGGGGAAGAACAGTAAATACAAAGCAACAACTGCAAGACATGTCAACAAGCAGAGCTAGCGGTGTTCTATCACAGGGCTAGGTAATACCGGCGAAAGAGAAAATATCCGGGAAAGTATTCCCGGTGTCCGGCATTTCGGACAGACGAAAAGAGGGGAACGGTTGCACGTTCGCTATGTTAGGGGCGTGTGGCGGACGAACGGACCGCGTATTTGGATTCGTCTCGTCGTTCTGAGCAAGTTCCATGAACAAAGTTTTTCCATCCGAGCTACGGTTTATTTTCTATTGAATTTCAAAGTTTAATCTATATTCTGAAATTCCAGGGTATTATTTTAAATCGAAAACAGTAACTGGAATTGCTACGTGCACCCGGTGCAGTGCACCAGAGAGGCACCAGAGGGGCTGACAGGTGGGGCCCCGTTGACCTGAGTCAACTGTCCAGTCAGCCGGTCAACTAGGCCAGTTGACCGGTCAACTGGGCCCGCGGGTCCCATAGTCAGTGGCACATAGAGCGGGCCCCAGCTGAGCCACGTCAGCGCCGGCGCCGACGAGGCAAAACACGGCGGCGACGGCCGGAGCTTCGCCGGAATCGCGCTACGGGCGGCCATTTTGGTCGCGGGTCACTCCTACGGGATCGTTGTGATGTGGCGCATCCAAAGGAGCGAGCGGCGGCAGCTGGGGATGGCCGGAGCTACGGCCGCGCTCGAGCTCGGCGATGGCCGGAGTTCAGGCTTCGGTGGGCGCACGCAATAGCTCGAAACCGAGCTCGAAAGGAGATGGGGAGGAGGCGGAGCTCACCGCGCGGGCTCACAGAGGCCCTTCGATGATCGGTAGCGCAGGGGGAGGCCGCGGTCGTCGGAGATCGCCGGCGCCAGAGAGATCAGTGCCGCGCTCGATCTCGCCCGTGCGGTCCTCTCCGAGCAAAAAGGCGACGGCGGACGACGTGGACGATCGAGGCGGTGACGGCGGACACGATGGACAGGCACGAGGCAGCCGGTGGCCGCGGAGACGTCGAAGGACGGCGGCGGAGGCGCTCAGTGAGGGGGATCTGGAAGAGGAGGAAGGGAGAGAGGGAGCGGAGTGGGGGAGAATGGCCAGAGGGAAAGGCTCAGCTCGGCCTTATCCCCTCGCAGGCTTCCGCTGTGTCGCGCTGTCGGCCGGCGACCGGGGCGAGCGCGTGCGTCCATGGCGCGGGCGGCACGCACAGGAGAGAGAGGGAGAGGAGGGAGAAAGAGGCCGCGGTGGGCTGGGCTCGGGGCACTGTGCACTTAGGCCCAGTGCACAGTGCCTCTTTCCTTTTTTTTCTTTTTGGTTTTAATTAAATAGCAGCAGATTTGCATTATTTTTAGCCACCAAATGAATTAGTAAAAATGTGAAACTAGGTCACATGATTACATTGCAACATCCAGCACTGCCACAAAAAGTTTGGGCATTTTTGGAGATCATTTGGATTTTTCTAAAAAATGAAAAGGGCGTTTAACTTGTTGTTTTGGCTCTGTTTAAATTGTTCTGGCCCATTTCAAGTTGATGGTGATGTTGTGTTCCTTAACAACATTTGTTTTGGAATATTTCCAACAAGATGAACATTTTTCCAACCGTGTTTGAACAACTTCATATTTCACTTTTGAATTTTGAGTTGATTTTCAGAATAGCATTTGAATTGATTATTTCACCAAAGTGATTAGGCACTGCAAATGGAGATGACTTGGCATTATTAGTAGTTGATCACAGTGGCTTTTACACAGGGGTGTTACACAAAAAGACTGGCCTAAGCATTTCAGCAAAGTGTTCAAATTCTTCATCATCCTTTTTCTTGGATGGTTTAGGTGGAAAAGGCATGGGTTTCTGAACCCATGGTTCTCTTTCTTTATCGTGTTTTCTAGCAACAAAGTCTCTTTTATCATAACGTTTATTTTTAGGTTGTGGGTTATCAAGATCAACAACAGGTTCAATTTCAACATCATTATCTGGTTGGGTATCTTCATGAACAGCATCATTATCATTTTCATTATCACTAGGTGAATGTTCATTACCAGATTGAGTTTCAACATCTGAGATAGAGACATCATTGTTATCCTCAGAAGGATTTTCTACCTCAGGTTCACTAGAAGTATGCAAAGTCCTATCATTTTTCTTCTTCTTTTTCTTTTTAGAAGGACTAGGTGCATCAGTATTAATTCTTTGGGAGTCTTGTTCAATTCTTTTAGGGTGACCTTCACGATAAAGTGGCTCCTGAGTCATTTACCTCCTCTAGTTGCTACTCTAACAGCATAATCATTCATGTTATTGTTCATTTCATTGAGCAGCTCACTTTGAGATTTAGCAACTTGTTCTAACTGGGTTCAAACCATAGAGGCATGTTTCCCTACACCTCTAACATCATTTTTAATTCTAAACAACAAGTCACTCAAGCGAGCAATCATATCCGAATTTTGTTTCAATTGTTTCATAACATTTGCATTGAAGTGATCTTGTTTTCTAATGTAGTTGTCAAATTAATGCAAGCGTTGACTAGGATGTTTATTGTAAGTGATGTCACCTTCATCAAATTTTAATAAAGAATTTACCTCTACCACCGGTGGTGCTGGTGTGTCAAGATCATGTATTTCTTCAATAGGTGGTAAATTCTTAACATCCTCAGCTTAAATACCTTTTTCCTTCATACACTTCTTTGCCTGTTGCATATCTTCAGGACTGAGAAATAATATACCCCTCTTCTTCGGAATGTGTTTAGGAGGTGGTTCAAGAAGTGTCCAATCATCATAATTCTTCAAATTATTATTCAATAATTCCTCAGCTTGTTCAACAGTTTGTTCCCTAAAAACACAACCAGCACAACTATCTTGGAAGTCCCTAGAAGCATCAGTTAGTCCATTATAGAAGATATCAAGTATTTCATTTTTCTTAAGAGGATGATCACGCAACGCATTAAGTAATTGGAGAAGCCTCCCCCAAGCTTGTGGGAGACTCTCTTCTTCAATTTGCACAATGTTAAATATTTCCTGTAAGGCAGCTTGTTTCTTATGGGCAGGAAAATATTTTTCGGAGAAGTAATAAATCATATCCTGGGGACTACGCACACAACCAGGAGCAAGAGTATTATACCAAGTCTTAGCATCACCCTTTAAAGAGAAAGGAAATAACTTAAGGATATAATAGTAGCGAATTTTTTCCTCATGAGCAAATAGGGTGGTGCTACTTCTTGAGCTTGCGTTGGTTTTTCCCTTGAAGAGGAAAGGGTGATGCAGCACAGTAGAGGTAAGTATTTCCCTCAGTTAAGAACCAAGGTATCAATCCAGTAGGGGAAGAATGCACAAATCACCAATACCTGCACAAACAATCAAACACTTGCACCCAACGCGATAAAGGGGTTGTCAACCCCTTCACGGTCAATTACAAAAGTGAGATCTGATAGAGATAGATAAACAAAAGATAAAATATTTTTGGGTTTTTTGGAATATAGATCTGAAAATAAAAGATTGCAAAATAGTAGATCGGAAAGTAATATGATGGAAAATAGACCTGGGGGCCATAGGTTTCACTAGAGGCTTCTCTCATGAAGGCAAATAATACGGTGGGTGAACAAATTACTGTCGAGTAATTGATAGAAAAGCGCAAAGTTATGACGATATCCAAGGCAATGATTATGCATATAGGCATCACGTCCGTGTCAAGTAGACCGACTCCTGCCTGCATCTACTACTATTACTCCACACATCGACCGCTATCCAGCATGCATCTAGAGTATTAAGTTCATAAAGAACGGGGTAACGCTTTAAGTAAGATGACATGATGTAGAGGAATTAAATCGAGCAATATGATGAAAACCCCATCTTTTTATCCTCGATGGCAACAATGCAATACGTGTCTTGCTACCCCTACTTTGTCACTGGGTGAAATCACGCAAGATTGAACCCAAAGCTAAGCACCTCTCCCATTGCAAGAAAAACCAATCTAGTTGGCCAAACCAAACCGATAATTCGAAGAGAAATACAAAGATATTAAATCATGCATAAAAGAATTCAGAGAAGATTCAAATAATATTCATAGATAAGCTGATCATAAATCCACAATTCATCGGATCTCGACAAACACACAGCAAAAGAAGATTACATCGGATAGATCTCCAAGAACATCGAGGAGAATGTTGTATTGAGAATCAAAGAGAGAGAAGAAGCCATCTAGCTACTAGCTATGGACCCGTAGGTCTGAGGTAAACTACTCACGCATCATCGGAAGGGCAATGGAGTTGATGTAGAAGCCCTCCATGATCGATTCCCCCTCCGGCAGGATGCCGGAAAAGGCCCCAAGATGGGATCTCACGGGAACAGAAGGTTGCGGTGGTGGAAAAGTATTTTCGTGGATGCCTCTGGTGGTTCTGGAATATATGTGAATATATAGGAGGAAGACCTAGGTCAGGAGGTCACCGAGGGGCCCACAAGGTAGGCCCCCCCTAGGGCGCTCCCTCCACCCTTGTTGCTGCCTCGTGGCTCTTTTGACTTGGACTCCAAGTCCCGTGGGTGTCTTCTGGTCCAAGAAAAATCATCGTGAAGTTTTATTCCGTTTGGACTCCATTTGGTATTCCTTTTCTGCAAGGCTCAAAACAAGGAAAAAACAGAAACTGGCACTGGGCTCTAGGTTAATAGGTTAGTCCCAAAAATAATATAAAATAACATATTAATGCATATAAAACATCCAAAATAGATAATATAATAGCATGGAACAATAAAAATTTATAGATACATTGGAGACGTATCAGGAGGCTATATCATTTAATTTAGTAAGATGTGCCACAATAGTTTCAGTTTCATAGCCATGGAAAGGATCAAATTCAACCAGAGTAATTAAATCTGGGTGGACAGAGAATTCATAATCCTTATCGGTAATAAAGATAGGTGAAGTAGCAAACTTAGGATCATATTGCATTCTAGCATTCAAGGATTTTTCTTTCAACTTGACTAGTAATTTCTTATGATCATCTCTATTCTTACAAGCAAGAAAATCCCTAGCAACCTCTCCATCCATAACATAACCCTCTGCTATCTCAGGCAATTCATATCTAGGAGAGCTAGGCCTAATAGGTGTTTCATAATTCTCAGTTTCAAAAACTTCATCAGTTTCAGTAATTTCATCAGTTTCAGTATTCTCGAATTCCTAAGCTCTAGCAAGTTGGTCATCAAGAAATTCACCTAGTGGCACAACATTATCAAGCAAGGTACTAGCATCATTCATAGTAGAAGTAGCATCATCAATTACTTGCGACATATCAGGATTAAGAGCATGTGGAGGTGTTGCAAGTTTATTCAAAACAGAAGGTGAATCAAGTGCAGAGCTAGATGGCAGTTCCTTACCTCCGCTCGTCTTTGAGGGAACGATCTTGGTTCTGGTATCTTTCAAATTCTTCATAGTGATAGATAGATATAAATACCAAGTGACTCATCAAATATATCTATGCTCCCCGGCAACGGTGCCAGAAAAAGGTCTTGTAACCCACAAGTATAGGGGATCACAACAGTTTTCGAGGGTAGAGTATTCAACCCAAATTTATTGATTCGACACAAGGGGAGCCAAAGAATATTTGTAAGTATTAGCAGTTGAGTTTTCAATTCAACCACGCCTGGAGATTAAATATCTGTAGCAAAGTGATCAGTAGAACAGTAATATGATAGTTTTGGTAGCAATGGTAACAATAGTAGTAACGGTAACAGTGATAGCAATAGTTTTATAGCAGTTGTAACAGTAACAACAACAATAGTAACTTAGCAAGAGGAATATGTGGAAAACTCGTAGGCATTGGATCGGTGATTTCATTGGATGATATTCATCATATAACAGTCATAACCTAGGGCGACATAAAACTAGCTCTAGTTCATCAATATAATGTAGGCATGTATTTCGTAAATAGTCATACGTGCTTACGGAAAAGAACTTGCATGACATCTTTTGTCCTACCCTCCCGTGGCAGCGGGGTCCATAAGAAAACTAAGGGATATTAAGGCCTCCTTTTAATAGAGAATCAGAACAAAGCATTAACACATAGTGAATACATGAACTCCTCAAATTACGGTAATCACCGGAAAGAATCCAAATTATTGTCACCTTGGGGTATGCGGATCATAACACGTAATGGGTGTGTATAACTTGCAAGATTGGATCAAGAACATAGATATGATAGTGAAAACATAAACGGTTCAGAACTGCAATCATGGCACTCGGGCCCTAGTGACAAGCATTAAGCATAACAAAGTCATAGCAACATCAATCTCAGAACATAGTGGATACTAGGGATCAAGCCCTAATTAAACTAACTCAATTACATGATGAATCCCTTCCAACCCCTCACCATCCAGCAAGCCTACGAAGGAGTTACTCACTCCCAGTGGGGAGCATCATGGAATTGGAGATGAAGGAGGGTTGGTGATGAAGAAGACCGAAGATTCCCCTCTCCGGAGCCCCAAACGGGCTCCAGATCTGGCCTCCCGATGAAGAACAGGAGGTGGCAGCGGCTCCGTATCGTGAAACACGATGAAACTTCCTCTCCTATTTTTTCCTCCAAAAATAGGATTTTATAGAGTTGGAATTAGGGTCAGCGGAGCCTCGTGGGCCCCACTACCCAACAGGGCGCGCCAGAGGGGGTGGCGCACTGATACGTCTCCGTCGTATCTACTTTTCCTAATGCTTTTGCTCTTATTTTGGACTCTAGTTTGCATGATTTGAATGAAACTAACCCGGACTGACAATGTTTTCAGCAGAACTACCATGGTGTTGTATTTGTGCAGAAATATAAGTTCTCGGAATTGGACGAAACTTTTCGGAGAATTATTTTGGAATAAATAAAAATTACTGGAACCAAGATGCACTGGAGGGGGGCCCCTGCTGCCCACAAGGCACCAGGGCGCGCCACCCCCCTCTGGCCCGCCCTGGTGGGTAGTGGGGCCCACGAGGCTCCGCTGACCCTAATTCCAACTCTATAAATTCCTATTTTTGGAGAAAAAAGTAAGAGAGGAAGTTTCATCATGTTTTATGATACAGAGCCGTCGCAACCTCCTGTTCTTCATTGGGAGGCCAGATTCGAAGCCCGTTCGGGGCTCCGGAGAGGGGAATCTTTGGTCTTCGTCATCACCAACCCTCCTTCATCACCAATTCCGTGATGCTCCCCACCAGGAGTGAGTAATTCCTTCGTAGGCTTGCTGGACGGTGAGGGGTTGGATGGGATTCATCATGTAATCGAGTTAGTTTTGTTAGGGCTTGATCCCTAGTATCCACTATGTTCTGAGATTGATGTTGCTATGACTTTGCTATGGTTAATGCTGGTCACTAGGGCCCGAGTGCCATGATTTCAGATCTCAACCGTTTATGTATTCACCATCATATGTATGTTCTTGATTCGATCTTGCAAGTTATATGCACCTGCTATGTGTTATGATCCGCATACCCCAAGGTGACAATAATTAGGATTCTTTCCTGTGATTACCGTAGTTTGAGGAGTTCATGTATTCACTATGTGTTAATGCTTTGTTCCGGTTCTCTATTAAAAGGAGGCCTTAATATCCCTTAGTTTCCTTATGGACCCCGCTGCCACGGGAGGGTAGGATAAAAGATGTCATGCAAGTTCTTTTCAATAAGCACGTATGACTATTTATGGAATACATGCCTACATTATATTTATGAACTGGAGCTAGTTCTGTGTCGCCCTAGGTTATGACTGTTATATCATGAATATCATCCAACGAAATCATCAATCCAGTGCCTATGAGTTTTTCGCATATTGTTCTTGCTAAGTTACTACTATTGCTGCTACTGTTATAACTGCTACAAAATTATAGCTATCATTGTTACCGTTGTTGTTACTGTTATCACTGCTATCAAAACTATCATACTACTGTGCTACCGATCACTTTGCTGCAGATACTAAATCTCCAGGTGTGGTTGAATTGACAACTCAACTGCTAATACTTACAAATATTCTTTGGCTCCGCTTGTGTCGAATCAATAAATTTGGGTTGAATACTCTACCCTCGAAAACTGTTGCGATCCCCTATACTTGTGTGTTATCAAGAGCTTTTTCTCGCACCATTGCTGGGGAGCGTAGCTATATTTGTTGAGTCACTTGGGATTTATATCAATTTATCACTATGAAGAATCTGAAAGATCCTAGAACCAAGATCGTTTCCTCTAAGACGAGGGGAGGTAAGGAACTGCCATCTTGCTCTGCACTTGATTCACCTTCTATTTTGAGTAAGCTTGCAAAACCACCACGTGCTATTAATCCTGATATGTCGCAAGTAATTGATGATGCCACTTCTGCTATCTATGATGCTAGGAATGATGCTATTGATGATGCTAGTACTTTGCTTGATAATGTGCCACTAGGTGAATTTCTTGATGAACAGATTGCTAAAGCTAAAGAAAAGGAAATTACTGAAACTGATGAAATTACTGAAACTGAGGATGTCTTTGAAATTGAGAATTATGAAACACCTATTAGACCTAGCTCTCCTAGATATGAATTGCCTGAGATACCTGAGGGTTATGTTATGGATGGAGAGGTTGCTAGAGATTTTCTTGCTTGTAAGGATAGAGATGATCTTAACAAATTATTAGTCAAGTTGAAAGAAAAATCCTTAAATGCTAGAATGCAATATGATCCTAAGTTTGGTACTTCACCTATTTTTATTAATGATAAGGATTATGAATTCTTTGTTGACCCAGGGTTAATTACTCTGGTTGAATCTGATCCTTTCCATGGTTATGAAACTAAAACTGTTGTGGCACGTCTCACTAAATTAAATGATATAGCCACCCTATTTGCTCATGATGGGAAAATTCGTTACTACTATATTCTCAAGTTATTTCCGTTCTCTTTAAAGGGCGATGCTAAGATATGGTACAATACTCTTGCTCCTGGTTGTGTGTGTAGTCGCCAGGATATGATTTATTACTTCTCTGAAAAATATTTTCCTGCTCATAAGAAACAAGCTACCGTACAGGAAATATTTAATGTTGTGCAAATTGAAGAAGAGAGTCTCCCACAAGCTTGGGGGAGGCTTCTCCAATTACTTAATGCTTTGCCTGATCATCCTCTTAAGAAAAATGAAATACCTAATATCTTCTATAATGGAGTAACTGACGATTCTAGGGACTTCCTAGATAGTTGTGCTAGTTGTGTTTTCAGGGAACGAACTGTCGAACAAGCTGAGGAATTATTGAATAATATATTGAAGAATTATGATGAATGGACACTTCCTGAACCACCTCCTAAACCCACTCCAAGGAAGAGGGGTATATTATTTATCAGTCCTGAAGATATACAAGAGGCAAATAAGTGTATGAAGGAAAAATGTATTAAAGCTGAGGATGTTAAGAGTTTACCACCTATTGAAGAAATACATGGTCTTGACACACCACCACCACCACAGGTGGTAGAGGTAAATTCTTTATTAAAGTTTGATGAAGGTGATATCCCTTACAATAAACATCCTAGTCAATGCTTGCATGAATTTGATAACTACATTAGATAACAAGACCACTTCAATGCAAATGTTATGAAACAATTGAAACAAAATTCTGATATGATTGATCGCTTGAGTGACTTGTTATTTGGAATTACCAATGATGTAAGAGGTGTAGGAAAACATGCCTCTATGGTTCGAACTCAGTTAGAACAAGTTGCTCAATCTCAAAGTGAGCTGCTCAATGAAATGAACAATAATATGAATGATTATGCTGTTAGAGTAGCAACTAGAGGAGGTAAAATGACTCAGAAGCCACTTTATCCTGAAGGTCATCCTAAAAGAATTGAACAACACTCTCAAAGAAGTAATACTGATGCACCTAGTCCATCTAAAGAGAAAAATAAAAAGAAAAATGATAGGACTTTGCATACTTCTAGTGAACATGAGATAGAGAAACCTTCTGAGGATAATAATGATGTCTATATTTCTGATGCTGAAACACAATCTGGTAATGAACATTCACCTAGTGATAATGAAAATGATAATGATGATGTTCATGAAGACACTTAACCAGATAATGATGTTGAAATAGAACCAGTTGTTGATCTTGATAACCCACAACCTAAAAATAAACGTTATGATAAAAGAGACTTTGTTGCTAGAAAACATGGCAAAGAAAGAGAACCATGGGTTCAGAAACCCATGCCCTTTCCTCCTAAACCATCTAAGAAAAAGGATGATGAAGAATTTAATGCTTTGCTGAAATTCTTAGGCCAGTCTTTTTGCGTACTCGTTTAACTGATATTTTAAAGATGGCCCCTTATGCTAAGTATATGAAAGACATTATCACTAATAAAAAAATTACCTGAAGCTAAAATATCCACCATGCTTGCTAATTATTCTTTTAAGGATGGAGTACCTAAAAAACTACGAGATCCCGGAATACCAACTATACCATGCTCCATCAAAAGAAACTATGTCAAAACTGCTTTGTGTGATTTGGGAGCTGGTGTTAGTGTTATGCCTTTCTCTCTATATAAAAGACTTGATTTGAATAAACTCACACCCACTGAAATATCATTGCAAATGGCTGACAAATCGACTGCCATACCTATCGGTGTTTGTGAGGATGTGCCAGTTGCTATTGCAAATGTTACTAGCTTAACAGACTTTGTTATACTTGATATGCCCGAGGACGACAACATGTCTATTATCCTTGGTAGACCCTTTTTGAATACTGCAGGGGTTGTTATTGATTTTAATAAAAGCAAAGTCACATTTCATAGCAATGGTAGTGAGCATATAGTGCACTTTCCGAAGAAACAATTTCAAGTGAATGGGTTAATGTTATTGAAAAATCTCCTACAATTACTATTGAAAGTTTTCAACTCCCTCTTCCTACTGCCAAAAAGAAATATGAAATACTTATTGTTGTGGATATGCATATCCCCGTTGAGGTAACTTAGTGTTTTACGATAGTTCTTCGGGTTCATGCTAATCGAAAGTGGTTGTTAATAAGACTAGATCAGCCTTATTAATGGATTATTTTTGAGAGGCATGAGGTCGATGAATTTAGTAAGTATAACCTTTTGTACCCACTTTTTAGTTTCTATTATTTTTAGTTAAATACAATAAAATGCCATGTTTATCCTGTTTTCTGAATTTTCCGTGCAATAAAAAATGACCCAAAAATAAAAGTGCTCAGAATGCCCTGAAATTTTAACACGATTTTTTCTGAATATTTCTGAATTTTTGATGCAAATAACACCAGAGGGGGGTGCCCACAAGGCACCAGGGCGCGCCAGCTACCCTAGGTGCGCCCTGGTGGGTAGTGGGCCCCATGTGGCCCCCTCACTTATCCCTTCGTTCCACTTCATCACTTACCTCCAGAAAAAAATCACCATTGCTCTCTCTCATGTTCTTGCTCTCAAACCCGCGGATTTCGATCTCTTTGCTCGAAGCTTCATTTTCGAAACTATTTTGGGGGATTGCTACTTGGTATGTGACTCCTCCATTGCTCCAGTTAGTTTTTGTTCTAGTGGTTTATATTTCAAGTAATTAGCTACTCTTGGTGCTGCTGTAAATGAGCTTGCATGTTGAATTCTTTGAGTTCCAAGTAGTTTGAATGCTTGGTATAGCCTCTAGACATCCATATGAGTAGTTGCTATCAATTTGGTTAAGTTTTATTGACATCATTTTGTGTTCCAAAAATTTTCAGAAATTTTTCTTAGGAAAATGGACTTCTTTCGAAGGAATTCATCTAAGAAGAATACCAAGGGAGTCACCGGTGAATCATCTAATGGTGATATCAACACTCCACGATGGACGGAGGGCCGGCCGTGCGAGTGGCCACACATTGCTTTCATGGAAGAAGCCGGATTCCACAATGAGTTCGCACAATTCATTGCAAATGCTGGGCTTATCGACTTCCCCGCAGATGAGTGTGACCAACACCATGTCCTTACAAATTTCTTTGTTCAAAATTTCCATTTCTTAAATAGGAACAATCCTCCTGAGGTGCGGTTTAATTTACATGTTGAAACTCGTCAAATACCGCTTACTGAATTTTGTGAGATATGCTTGATTCCCTCTGATGGGGAGTTAAGAGAACCTAAACCAGCAGAGTTTGAGGGTTTCCTCTACACCCTAATTGTGGGTGAGGAGAGGGGTGTGTCGAAAGCCACCGTCACTAGAGCTTGTAGTTTCCTTCCGTACATTATTTTGCTCTATTCATAGCCAAGTTCTTGACTACTAGAGAGAAGGGCAGTGTACTCAGTGCACCTGACCTTGCCATTTTACATTGTGCGCGTCATGATGATCACACCTATAGCCTAGGGGCTATTGTTGCATGACGGTTGCACACTAATAGAACTAAGGGTAAAATTCATGGTGTTATTTATGCAACTCGCTTGGCGAGACTCTTTAACATTCCGCTACGCCAACATGATTATTTGTTGCCTAGAGTTTATTTGGAACACCGTTCAATAGTGGACCACCAATTTCTTGATAACACTGAGGTGCTTGACCCTCTCCGCTATAACTTGGTTTTCAGTGAGGATACCCATGATATTATCCCGTTGCCTGCACCTGCTTTGTTTGATTCTATTGCCAGGAACGGATATAGGGTCATGCCAGCGGACATTATCGCCTACTGGAACACACAGACAGCGGCAGAGGAGGAGGCCCAGGAGTGGGATGCTCAGGTGCCTCCGCCTCAGCACTTTGACATTGGGCCGCATGGCTACTACGGGTGGTGATTACCAAGCTAGGCCAAAAGCCTAAGCTAGGGGGCGTACGTATGCCTACCGACATTACATTCATATTCACATATCTCAGTTGTTGGTGTTCACACTTTTTCATTGTATTATCCATGCTAGTTTTATTTTCTCGCTTTCTTCTTGTGTGTTTGAATTTTTTTGGAAAAATCCAAAAACATTTCTCGCTTCTTTTTGGTTTTTCTTTCTAGTTTAAATTAGTTGTAGTATTAAAAGAAAACCTAAAAAGATTTCTCGATTCTTCTTTTGCTTGTTGGGAGCTTTCCCATG
This sequence comes from Thinopyrum elongatum, assembly GCA_011799875.1. NCBI lineage: Eukaryota > Viridiplantae > Streptophyta > Magnoliopsida > Poales > Poaceae > Thinopyrum > Thinopyrum elongatum. The sequence goes on along the minus strand of CM022300.1, from coordinate 59,564,799 downwards.
TAAATAGTTTTTCTCGTTTTTGTTTTTCCTTCTTTAATTTGCTTTCTTCAAGAAAAACTAAAAACTCCAAAAATATTTCTGTGTGTTTCTCTGAAATTCTTTTCTTTTGTTGAGTCGTACCAAGGAGAAGACCACGATGAAAATGTTGAGTGGCTCTCATATGCGTTAATGTTGATCTAACAAAAAGCCCAAATTACCTTGTGTCGGCGTGGAAGCACGATCACCTATGGGGCAAGGATGCCCCTTTGTGGTTCGGCATGGGGGCAACCGCATTGCACAAAGAGCAGAAGCAATAGGAGATGACATGGCGATGGACAGCTCGCTTTTTACCCAGGTTCGGGCTGCTTTGCAGCGTAAAACCCTACTCCTGCTTTTGTGGATTAATCTGGAGGTGGACGAAGGCTCGACATGCTCCGGCCCAGCAAGGTTGCCTTGGGAAGAGCGACGTGAGCTTACAAATGTTGGGGGTCGAAGTGTTCGGACCCTTTGTTAGGTTGCCTCGGGCCTCCTTTTATAGGTTAAAGGGGCGACCATAGTGGCAAAACAATCATTTGGGTGTGATTAGATAGCTAACAGTGCTATCATACCAAACTCTGGCTATTAGGACAAAATGCATTAAATGCACTGCTAGGTGTTGTGCCAAGGGCGAATCCCGGCAAGCCTGCTGCGCCGCTTATCTGCCTCTTCTTATCAGCTTGACACGCCTCCTGGACGGGTGTCAATAAATCTAATCTCTTCTCCTTGACGTTGCCACGTGCCCGATAGGATCCACCTAGTTGCTTAGCACCTTGACACCGCATAGATGGGTGACCTGGGTGCGATGAGGTGAAGCGGTGGTGCCTTGGAGGGAACCTACCGGCAAGGAGCCCGGCGGTATTTGATCTTGGCGGCCCGAGCAAGCCTGCCGGGGCGAGTCTGGGCTTGTCCCCGGGTGCGGCCTCGACCTGACCAGGCCCTCCTGCCCAGCAAGGGAGGCCCTCCCAAGGTGGCCCTCTGCTATCTTGTTCTTCTTAACGCTCTCCTTGATCTCACGAAGAGCGGCTTTTCTGGCTTGATTTTGTGTTACACGCTGGTGCTGGATGTATGATCGTCAGCACGCCTATGTATGAGTCCGGTCAACAAACGCAGATGTTTGTTGCACTGACAGGAGCCCCCAGGCCTGGCCCATGCGTGCTGCCGGGCATCATTGGGGTAGGCCCTAACAATGCATAGGCGGGCACCTTGACCATGCCGCGGGAGGATCCATGTTTTTCTTGAGATCTTCTTTGCTTCTTCATTAACCTGGAATTTAATCAATTCCCGGTGTCCCCGCGAGTCATGCATTGTCAAACATTGTGGGTCTACCCACGTAAAGGGCCAGGGGATGCCCACGTTCATGGGAAGTCAATTGAAGTTCCCGCGCATGACCCCGGGGGAGGAGGTAACTACCATTTTACTCTCCCACCACGCATGCCGTTTCCGCCACATATGCTGCATGCATTGTGCAGGGTAGGTGGCGGACGCATAGGGTGCGGGAATTAGTGCCAGGGTAGAAAGCTAGGTGCCATGGATTGGCATGGGAGGGCGGTCGGCGAATCTGGACGCCGTCAGTGATGTAGATGAACTGGATTGGTGAAGCGGGGCGGTTGCCCCTAGGGTGGTGAGGAGCCAGCCCCCTGCCACGCTCCACTATAAAAGGGGGCGCGGAGGTGAAGGGAAGGGCTCACCCATGCATCCTCTCCTTCTTCTTCTTGTATCCTTCTTCCACCATGGTGAGGGGAAGAGGGCGTGGTCGAGCTCCGGCGGTGGCGACAAAGGCTTCCTCTCGGCGCCGTATCCCTGCCCCTGCTGGGGACATACGGGCAGGATCCAGTGCACAAGGCGGGGCCGCAGGACGTGGTCGTGGCCGGCGCGACACTCGGGGCTAGGGAGGATGCGGCGGTGCCCCAGCCACTCCTCCCGCAGCCGCTTCAACTCTATTGGAGGGCCATGTCAGAGATACGGCACTGGAGTTCCTCATTAGGCTGCGCGAGCCCCCACACATCCGTCTTCAACTTCCTACTCCTTTTGCAAGGGTGATGAAGGTTGAATAGCCGCATGGGTTAAAGTTGCACATGAGAGGTTGCTGTAATGGCAACATGCAGGTGGACGTTGAGTTCCCCGCAACTCATGTCATGCTTCTCCGATGCGGCTGGAAACCTTTGCACGTGCCCATAGCTTGGCGGAGGGGCATGTCCTTCATTTTAAGTTAATGGAGGTTGATCTGCTCTCCATCAAGGTCTTCGGGCATTCAGGTGCTCGCTTAGGGTGCTGCGCGAAGAGCTGGACCGACGACGAAAGCTCCTCCTCGAGCGACAGCGATGAAGAGGACACTGACGGCGAAGACGGCGACGTCGAGCCCGGCGACTCAGGCTCTAGCTGAGCGTCGAGTGCACCGTCACCGTCAGCTATGTGCTGACAGCACCATCATCGGCAGCCGGACCCCCGGCAGAGCGATTTGCCGGGGGTGCTTGGTCTGGTCGACTCCGCTTCCACCAGATGGACCCCGGCAAGCTTCCTTGTGGATTCCGGCTTTGTCTTTCCTGCCGGTGTCCCTCCTGTCGCGTTCCTCTGGTCCTAGCGGGGGTGGCCAGGGCATCGCCTAGCCGCTCTCCCCGTCCCCGACCTCTTCTTCCTTGCCGGGGAGGCGCCCTCCCGATCTTGTCAGGCTGCGTCCCGCGGGTCCTGACGGGTCAGGCTGGGCTTCTGCCCAGGCGCTCCTTTTGCCCTCTTTCCTTCTTGATGCAACTCCTAGGAGGAGAGGGACAAGAAAGGCATTACAGGGCACTTATCATTTTCCAATTTAAAAGATGTAGGCACTAGCCAAGTTTTAGCTCAAATCATGTAATCCTCTACCCATGCTTGTATCCTGTATGATTTCTACTTGTTTCTCTGCGTATTAATGAAAAAAGAGTGCTTGCCGGGTACTTGTGCATGTATCATGTCCATGCTAAGGAATGATTCCTCAATACTTCCAAGTAAACAAAGTTCCCCAGCAAGACATCTTGCCAGTCCCTCCCACAGTTGCTACTGAACCCTGTCCGATGGGCTAGGAGCGTGGATGGAAATCGGCACTACAAAAAAACCACTTCCGTGATGATACGTGTTTGTCACAGTAGGTCACATTTTCTGTCATGCATGTACATCCATGACGATTTTATGACATAATCAAGATAGTCATACCTGTGCTGTCGTAGAAGTGTTCCATGACAATACCAAAATTATCATCACGGAAGTGTCCACTTCCATGACGATAAATGGCGCGTCATGGAAGTGGTTTCGTCAAGGGTAACCGACACATGGCATCCACCGTAACAGGTCACCGTTAAGCTATCGGGTTCCAGTTTGGATCCGATAACCCGTTAACAGCCCCGACCAATGGGGATTTCCCACGTGTAAAATTCTCATTCGCCGGAGGATCCACGTGTCGGCTCAACATTGGGACAGATGTCATCCACTCATTGTACGGGAGGCGCCTATGATACGTTGGCACGTGGCATGGCCCAACAGTGGCCCATTTAGGTGAAAGAGGCTGGCCCAATCAAACTTAGCAGGCCGGCCCATATAGGGCCCACTTGTGTCTGGTCCATTTAAGCCCATGACCCATACGAGATGTGCCAATTCGGCCCGTCAACGACCCGTTAACTATTTAACACCATTGCAGCCCATCGTCAGTTCGAGCCCGTTAAGAGCCCGCTATATATTTGGGCTCAATATCGGCCCCATGTGGTTTCGGCCTGTTAACGGCCCATTCAAGGGATGGGCCAATTTTCAGGATGTACGTCTTTCGGCCTTTTAGCGACCCATTTAAGTGTTGTGCCAATTTCCAGCCCGGTGTGTCTTTCAGCCCGTTAACGACCCATAAATTAGTTGGGCCATTTGCAGTCGGACCTGAGTTTTGGCCTCTTAACGGCCCATGCTATTCATGACCAATACCAGCCCGATTTCTCTTTCGGCCTGCTAAAGGCCCACAACACAGTTGGGCCATATAAAGTCTGACCTGACTTTCAGCCTCTTAGCGGCCCATGCTCTTCATGGTCCAGTACGAGCCCGCTGTCTCTTTCGGCCTACTAAAGGCCCAAAATACAGTTGGGCCGTATATAGCACGACCTTAGTATCGGCCTGTTAACGGCCCGTGAAGTCGAATGGGCCCACTTATTGCCCGCTTCAATGTCGGTCTGTTAACGACCCGAGAGGTAACAGGGCCGAGCATTAACTGTTGGCTCGTTTCAATTATAGCGGCCCAATAGTGCTTTTGGCCTGGTTACGTCCCATTTAACTTAATGGGCCCACTAAATTTCAAACATGTCAGTAGGCCCAATTAGATAACGTCGATTCCGGCCCAGCTATAATTTGAGCCCATTACGACGAGCAATTATGGACAGGACAAAAACCGATCAATCAAAGGCCTATGAGAATTTTGGCACATGCGAGCCCATTAGGGAAGCCCATTAAGGGCAGTGGGCCGCTTCCTTCATATAGGGCCCATAACTGTTCATGCTAACTAATAATTTCACTGCTTTTTTGCCTTCCTAGTGACCAGTTAGCTGGAATGCGAGGCGCGCTAAGCAAACGTACGACATACAAGGAAAAATGTTGCACATCCAGCATATATTACAGGAAATTACATCCACTGGGCAATCAAAGATTGATGCCAGTGCAAATAAATGAGCAGAACTTAACGATCTACAACCTCACAATCTGCAACCTTAGCACGGATGATGCCCATAAGCATGTGAGCAAGTTCTTCCTTCTTTGCTACACTGTCTCTGAAAACATTGATCAGTTGTTGTTGCGCAAGAATGTGCACCTCTGATTCCTCCACGATTTCCATGATTGCTTCAGCCAGTAATTCATTCACAAACATACATTTTTTCCGTTGGATTCGAGACAGAGGAAACTCAACAGATTCAGATGGCGATTTTGGCAGGCTTGTTTTATTGATAGTGGAGAGTGTCTCGACCACTACATCATAACATAAATTAGGAGGGGAACCGAACAGATTAATCAAGAGTTATTGCCATATTACCTGGCCTAGATTTATTGGAAAGAAACATTGAGGTTGCCTTGCTGTTTTCAGAGTTTGACTTCTTATCTTCAGTAGCCTGCACCAAATTAACACACTAGTATTGCTATCATTGGCCAGGTCAGATAATAGGAAAACAACACTGACACAACGAACGTTTGGGCAACCAGACCACACCAGCCTACACCAAATTAACACAATATGGCACAGCTATCATCAGCCAGGTAAGGTAATAGGAAAGTAACATTGACACAATGAATGATTGGGCAACCAGAATAGCACTACAATTTAGTAATGTGCATGATATGAGATAGTACACTCATGCAGCTCAGTGTGCAAAACTACCCTTACAAAAATCAACATTGTCGCCTTTAATTATATATTTTGCTACAAGTAAATTTACATCAGATAAATGTTGGATTCACGCCGATTAACAAAATACATGCTGATGTAAAAATTTAGTGATATACAACAAGTACTGACATCAGCATTGGAGCACAGAGAATTCCCGCAAGATACTTTCCTCGAACACGATCCCAGTTTAGAAAGTCTTCTATCCTTTAAGCTTATTTTCTAAAAGAGAGATGGGTAAGAAACATGTAGAAAATATGATCTGAATGCTATAAAATTTCATGATGTGAGGATACGCACACGCTTTTTAGAATGGAGTTGACATATTTTTACTGGACTGGCGTGGACTAGTTCTTTGGCCACTTGAATCTGCTTATTATCAGTAGGAGTTGGGTTTCTCTGTGCTGGAGAAGTATCTATGAACACTGGAGTTGGTTTACTATCTCCTGGCGTTTTGATCTTTTGCAAAGACCTTGTTTGTAACCCTTCAGATTGTAACATAGCCGTCTTCCCCTTGCATGCCTTATATAGAAGAATGGTGCTTCAGTTATACGGCAGAGAGATGGAATAGGTACTGAAGAATAGAATGGCATGACATATTGACATGTATTCCCTCCATCCGGAAATAAATGGATGTGTCTAGGCGTATTTCAGTTCTAGATACATCCATTTTTATCCATTTCTCGGCATGTAATCCGGACGGAGGGAGTATGATGTAAGAGCTAGGGATACGACAGGACAACAGAGTAAAAAAACACTAGTTGAATGTAAAACTGTATGATAGCGGAATACATACAGAAAAACACTAAGGCAACATATGTGTGTATGATTGGGAAACTAAGATGGCATTGCAACAGACCACTAGAACAACACTTCAATGTAAAAAAAAACATGGTATGGTAGACAGATGAAGTACATACTGATGAATAACAATGCATAAGATATTCAGAAGCATGATGTCCAAACTAAGCAGATGGCATTGCGACAGAGTAGAATGACAGTACTTGAATTTGAAAACATGTTATCATGAATGGAATAGGTATTGAAAAACAGGATGGCATGACATATTTACATGCATGATCCGCAGGCTAAGCACATGGCATTGCAATAGAGTAGATGCACTCCAGGACATTATATGCATGTTGTACCCATATCACGGGCCAAGTTAGAGCAAGGACCTTGTGGGGTGAATTGGATTTAACATCTTTCTGCAAGTCTTCTAAAGAACTGCCTTTACATGTTCCATCATATTGGGTATCATTGACGTCAAGTTTGTTGGCCGTTACATTGCTCCGTGAGGTTCTTGTGGATATATCAGTGTGTGCAATTATATCTGACATGCATGGAAGACAACTAGTAGTTAGATTTATGTAGTGAGTGCCTGTAGGAGACGACATAAATAGTAGGACTGGGCTTAACTAGCAGCAACAGGTCTCAAAAACTAAAGGGAGAACACAGATGAAAGCTATAGAATATGTATTGTTTGTACTCGAGATTAACTCGATGGCACACAAAAGTATTAAAGAACAACATAGGTAATACTAGAAGTGGTATAATCACCAGCCTGTGGGATAACATTGGCTAATGGATGATAACTATGGAACAACGTTACCTAAAGAACAAGTCTCTTATCTGAACTATGGAACAACGTTAACTCCTGAACAAGACTCTTAAGAGATCAGCATGAATATACAGTGAAATGGGATAATCTATTTTCCATGCTTAGATGAATAACAAAGCCATAAATGTTGCACACAAGTAAGATGAGGGTACAACCTATCTGGCCGCCATCCATAGGAGTGAGTATCATGTGCTGACTTGTCGATGGCCCTGCAGTTGTTGTGGCTGTCCATGTCTGGCACGCACATTCTATGCAGGGAACTATTGAGTGGGGACTATAGGTCCCTTCTGGTGTATGCTTCCCTTGTTGGAGCAGCTGCGGTGAGAAGGAAGACAGTGTGGCTGAAGATGCAGAAAACGCAAAATGTTAAGAATGACACATATCTCTGATCTGAAGAAATACCCTAAGAGATCAACAGTAAGGTACGAGAGTGGTCACACGTCTGTTGACTGAAACTAAATTGGGATCACACGATTTTATTTTATTTTGGTACTGTCCGATCTACGCCGGATGGCTTGAAGGCCGTCTTGTGCCTCTCGGCTGACACTGTTCAGAATCTTCCCAGAAGATCCAGCGACCACCGGCAGAGCAGCCTGCCTCCACCATCCCTGGCCGCGAGAGGTCCAACCAAACCCCCGCTCTCCGCTCCACCGCACTGTCGTGGTTGCGCCGCCCCCGGCTAATCCACAAAGACTCGCCGTCATCCAGATCCGGCGGCGGCAGTACCTTCAACCCACGCAACTCTAAGATACCCACCTAAGCGCTGCTTCCGTGGCGAACTTGCGCCCCCGCACCCTTACGTTAGACACCAGCCAACCGACAGCCTAGGAGCTCCGCCGCCTCGAGGGGTGCTGCTTCCCATTGGGAATCGATTGGCCCAGAATAACAATTCAGACAACTGACACCTAAATAAAGTGATTTAAGATGAGTGTACGACCTATCTTGCGGCCCGGTGAAGTAGGCATCTCCAGCTGTCGAGTCAGTGAGGCCGGCGTGATTGCGGTGGCTACCGGCGGCAAGAAAGCAGAGATGTTGCAACGGTCGACGGCTACGGGGAAGCAGCGCTGGGGCCATGGACGCATCCGAAGTTGGAGCCGCTCCGGCACCGTGCACAACAGCGGGGGTGAATCGGCTCCGGTACGGTTCACGTGGCCATCATCGAGGCAGCTCCGGTAGCACGGAGTAAGAGGCACACGGCCCAGTGCACGACGGCAAATAGACAGTGTCTCCGGCATTGGGGAGGAGGGCGGCGGTGAATTTGGTGCGGTGGGGGGCGCCATGGAGGAGAGGCTGAGGTTTCGCGGCCGGGAAGAATGGAGCTTCCGGGGAGAAGGTTATTTGGCGCCCACAATGAATGAATGGGTAATTGGGAGGGGGAACCATGTCTTACGGACGCATTTGTTTGAAATGTGGGGGGAGTTATAGTTCTACCCCTGCCTTTAGGCTTCTGGGCTTGGGTCTGTGTACTAAGGGTCGGGGATAGTAGAGTAAATTTGCTTCTCCCAAATAGTGGGAGCGAGCGATTTCCGGCGAGGAGGGCGTGTTTTGAAATAGTGGGCGCGAGCGATTTCGGGCGAGGAGGGCATGTTTTGAAATAGTGGGCGCGAGCGATTTCGGGCGAGGAGGGCGTGTTTTGAAATAGTCAGCGCGAGCAATTTCGGGCGAGGAGGGTGTGTTTTGAAATAGTCGGCGCGAGCGATTTCGGGCGAGGAGAGGGTGTTTTGCCGCCCATGGTTTATTAATTATTCGGCACCTGTCATTTCGGCCGAGGAGAAGGCACGCTTGGATGAAGTTACGAACCTACCCTCGATGTACAACGGGCCAATTGATGCATGTCCCACATAGGCCGGTAATTTCGCGTCTCCCATTTATTTGCTCGGGCGAATTCCACTGAGCAGAGGGTGTTTAGCGGTTCGTTCAAATTTTGGGAGAATGAGCATCCACGTCTACCTTACCAAGTCGATTCGAATCAAATTTCGAAATATTAGCTTGCCACTTCTTTTTTAGATGGGGAGATGATGCTCGGGACTAATGTGTTTTTACATGCTCGTTGCTAATGATTTACTATATGACAAATAGTTGACCCACTCAAAACGGGAATCAAACCCAAAATGAAATATCTCGATTCAATGAAATAGCTCGTTCACCAGGTCAAAATAGCGAACTAAATCCAAAATTGAACACCTTAATTGAGTAGCATGTTGTAATGTATTATAGTACTCCATGAACATGTTGAAAGTCAAATTAATGAACTTGTTTGATACGCATATCTCCGTTCATGTGTGGATTGCAGACAACATGTTCTCCAATTCAAATATTGGAATGCAATTTTATATCGAAACATGGTTTATATCAGTCTTTGATGCATAAACGCGACCTCCCCCTCTCCCGAACTCCTGTTCTCTCACTCGCCAACAATCTTCAATTCTATCGCATGCATCCAAACACAAACCTTGTCGGTCCCTCTCCCTCTCTCTATCTCTCTCTCTAGGTGGGGGTGGGGAGGGGGTCTTTCTAGTTCGCATGCACACTCCATGTATAGGTCTCTCTGGCACACTATGTATGATTCTCTAGTCTAAGCTAAATATCTTGGGTGCACTCATCGTACACACACAAATTCCCTAGCTCGTTGCCCGTAACTCTCTGACGCACCACTCTGCCGTCTCGGAGCTCTTCGCTCTCTCTCTCTCAAACTCTCCATCTCCCTGGGTCACACATACACATGCATATCTCACTCACACTCTATAGACCCATCTAAAACTCTCTCTCTCTCTCCCTCGTTCTTTGTCCATCTCACACGCACACACACACAATCTCACCCCTAGCTAAGTATGATTGTCTCTCACTCAATTGTAGGCACACGCAGTCCCCCCTATGTATATGACTAATACTTAGTCTCCATCACAAACATGGGCATTGTCTCTTTCCCTCACTTGGTCTATCTCGATTTCTCCCGGGGCATCTTTCCATCGCACACACACCTCGTCCCTCGATCTCCCATCCATATAGTCCCCTCACGATCTCGAGGGGATCTCTCTATCACAAACACACCCTCTCTCCCTCCCCATGCGTCCATCTTCTCCATGCGTCCCTCTCGACCTTTGTCCCTTGTTGGCCAGACCTCTATTGGACATGTGCTATAGGGGTGTCTCTCTCCGTTGCAAACAATCACGCACTAGCTATCTTCGTGTATCTCCTCACCTCTCTTTTCTATCTCGGAGATCCATGCGTTATATGTTTGCATAAGAAACGAACTCTCACTCTCTCTATTTTATCGTTTGTTGTCCCTCTCTCTTTAACACACACACACTCTTTTTGCACACTCACTCATTCTCCTTCACACGCGCTTGATCTCTCTCGACTTAGGCAATCTCTTCGGTCCATAGCATATAGATTTATTGAAAAGTCAAACATCACAAAGTTTGACCATGTACGTGGAGAAAAACATTTACATCTAGAACGGCAAACATATATAATTAGATTCATCATGAGATGTAGTTTCGTATGATGTATCTTTGGTATTGTAGATATAAATAATATTTGCGTAAACCTGGTCAAAGTTTCCAAAGTTTGACTTCTAAAAATTTTATATGCACTCAATTATTGAACGGATGGAGTATCTCTTTCCCCCTCTCAGCTATCTGACGCACCACTCAGCCGTATCGGGGCTCCTCTATCTCTCTCAAACTTTATATCTCCCTGGTTCACACATACACATATCTCGCTCGCGCTACATAGACACATCTAACACTCTCCGCCCTTATTCTCTCTCTATGTGACACGCACCCCCCCTAAGTACCATAATCCCTCACTCCATCATACACACACGCACTCCCCCCCCCCCTAAGTATGACTATCTCTCACTAGCCATCTGGAACACATGTATTGTCTCCTTCCATCCATACGTCTATCTCGATATCTCTCGGGGTATCTTCTATCGCGCACACACCTTGTCACTCGATCTCCCACCCATGTAGTCCCATCACAATCTCCAGGGGATCTCTCTGTCACAAACATACACTCTCTCCCCCCATGTCTACATTTTCTCCATACGTCTCTCTTGACCTCTCTCCCTTGTTTGTCAGACCTCTCTTGGCCACGTGCTAGGGGTCTTTCTCTCTTGGTTGCAAACAACCACACACTATCTCCTCACCTCGCTTCCGCTGTCGAAGATGCATGTGTGATATGTTTGCATAAGACACACGCGCTTTTTCTCTACTTTATCGTGTGTTGTCCATGTCTCTTTCACACACGCACACACACTTTTTCACTCACTCTTTCTATTTTTCACACACACTCTCTCTCTCTCTCTCTAGTTACGTACTCTCTCACGTCCATAAACATATGGATGTTTTGAAAAGTCAAACCTCAGAAAAGTTTGACCAGGTATATGTGGAGAAAAACATTTACATCTGGAACGATCATTAGATTCATCACAACATGTACTTACTTCATACTATCATTTATCTTTGGTATTTTAGATATAAGTAATTCTTTATAAACTTGGTCAAAATTTCAAAAGTTTGACTTTAAAAAAAATATAGGCACTACATTATCGAACAGAGGGAGTAGCTCTTTCTCTCTCTCTACTATCTCTCACAGGCCTCCCCTCTCACTCGATCTTTCTATACCGAGGGATTATACGGTCACTGTGTCAGCGTATAGCTCCGTATATTGTTTAGTTGACCGGTCAACTAGTCCACATGCTGCCTTGTCAGCTCGTGTTCTCTATCTTCGTCTGCTGGCCCATGTGGCAGTGGGTGAAAATAAGTAAACTAGAGGCCCATCTGACACGCGGTGAAGTAAACAAAGTTGAAACCACTCGTGGTAGCACCCCGCATGCTAGTAAATTGAGGGCACACTTCTTCCGCGTGAAGGACGCACTTGCGCACACTTCACCACTATGCAGCAGCATGCACACAAGGACGCACTCGCGCACACCCAGCACACAATACACACCAAGCACACGTGTACACCGACGTCGCCGCCGACTGAGATGGACGGCGAGGCAGCCAACAAGCGGAGGCGGCTTTAGCCAAAACCGCATCTGGCGAGCCTGGACTTCATCAGCAGCCTCCCCAACGACATGCTGCTCGTCATCATCGGCCTCCTCCCCACCAAATCTGCCGTGCGGACCACCCTGCTCTCCCGGCGGTGGCGCCCCCTCTGGCGCCGCGTCCCCCTCAACCTCACCGTCGATAGCTGCCTCTGCGACGGGGATTGCAAACGCATGGCCGTAGTCTCCAAGATCCTTTCATCGCACCCTGGGCCAGCCAGATGCCTTGACATCCGCATGTTCAGTACCAACTGCAAGGTCCAAGCCAAGTTCGACGAGTGGTTCTTATCCCCCGCCCTAGATCAGCTCGAGGAGCTCAGGTTTGAAGCTGGACGATGTCGCTCTCTGCCGCCGTCCGCGCTCCGCCTCACGCCAAACACTGCACCGCGCCAGCTTCAGCTCCTGCTATTTTCCCCAGATTAATGTCGCACTGCCCTTCTTCTCCCTCAACTCAACCAGCTCGACCTCTTCGACATTGGCATCTCGAAGAAGGCTATGGAGCACCTGCTCCGCAACTGTACTGCGCTTGTGTATTCGACAGATCCACGGGTTCATTAGCCTCCACATCGCCTCGATGAATCTCTGATGGATTTATGTGTCTTGCTGGCCCCGCAACAGGACATCAATTGGGAAGAGATCACTCCAGCTGTTCCACGTTATGGTCATTGAGAATGTGCCTTTCCTTGAGAGATTGCTTGTATCTGATCTAGAAGGTCCAATAAAAATCAGGGTCATTGACGCGCCGAAATTGACAGCGTTGGTGTACTCATCTGCCAAATTCTCCGAACTCTTTATTGGATCCGTAATCATTCAGGTACAACACTCATCTTCTTCTCCGTCTTCTTGAAATTCATATTTTTAAATTTCTTCTTGATGTATTTACGACTGTCATCCAGAAAATGATTCCCACAAGCTTGACCCAGTCTGTGCGCACAGTGAAGATCTTGGCAATAAAATCTATCGGCCCCAATCTGGATCAAGTTGTTGGATTCCTTACATGCTTTCCATGCATGGAGAAGCTACTCATCGAGGTGAAACTTCTTTCCTATTAGTAAACGGTAATCACAACATAGCTCAATTCTTTCGTAATTTTCCCAAATTACGATGACAAGTGTAGTGTTCAAAACTGCATCTACGCACTGCACCGAAAGAAATGTTTTTAGTATTTTTTCTCACGTGATCACCTGCATTGTTTTTTTTGTTGTACTACTAGTAGCCTAGGTTAGTCATAGTGGCAAGTAACTTAGACTAGTAACTCTATGGTTAGCCTAAGAGCAAGTACTACCGCCGTCCTGGTTTACTCTTCGTATTTTGTAGTATCAAAATTTGACCATAGATTTAACTGACAAAATGTTAATGTATGTCACTAAAAATTATATCGTTGGATTCGTATTTGAACATAATTTCAAATGGTATAATTTTTGGTGACATGCATTGGCATTTTCTTAGGTAAATCTATGGTCAAAATTTTACACTAAATACGAGGTAGTACAAAAGTGGGTTATAACGGCCCTCCACTATGTAGGCCAAAACACGTGCCAAATTCACTTCTGATGCATTTGGCATCGATGTCCCTCCATTGCTCACCTGGTGCCCCAATCTGGATCACCTACTTTGCTCCGGTGCCAAATTAACTCATGCAATGAAAAAACACTTGCGTGGGAGAGGGAGAGGACCGAGGCAATAAAAAAACACTTGTTTGGGAGAGGGCGAGGCTGGTGTAGTTGGTTTGATTGATTTGTTTATACATGTGGGTCTGTGTGCACAGCGGTGCCAACTCTCTCACATCACTAGAGCGGGGTGCCAAAATCTTTTGATTTGACATCGATGCGTATTATGTGGCATACTTTTGAGAAATATGGCATCGACCACATAGTGGAAGGCAACAAATGCCCAAGCTCTTCACGTGCTCCTAGGTAAATGAGAGGAAAGAGAAAGAGAGAGAGAGAGAGTGAAAAAATATCACTAGCCTTAGAGCCAACCCTATAGCCAAACCTATCGTATGAGCGAATGGTATTGGTACCTCTTGATGACACGGGAATCTTATACAGCCAGCTGCTCTAAGATGTTCTCTTCTTTTGTAGATAAAAAATGACCCGAAAGTGAAAAATGTGTTGCACTATAACAATCTCATCGAATGCCTTGATATCCATCTTATAGAAATTGATTTGATCGACTACCGAGGCAGCACATCTGAGATTAAATTGGCCAGGTTCTTTGTTCTGGAGGCAAGTGTGCTCAAGGTAATGAGGTTTGGCGTTCTCTGGCGCAACAATGAATGGCGTGCTGATCATCGCAAGCGTCTAAGCCTAAATGACAAAGTCTCCGCAGAAGCTAAATTTGTTTTTGAAACATCAAGTCGCCAGAGACTCAAAAATTTATTTGCCCATTAGTGACTTGTCAGGGCGGTGGATTTTAGTTTGTACGATAATGCTGCATCCACCTAAAGTAACGAAAGTTCTTACGTAAACTTCCTAATAATTCCCTCTTCGTAGGTGCAGCATTACTCCTAGCATTTGTAATATCAGTTTGAAACTTGTAATAGTATGACTATCCAGCATGAGGTACTATGTTACGATAAATGTTCGCGTGCGTAGGTGCGGCAACGATATACCCATTACTCGAGTACAATATTTATTATTATCAGCAAGAGGCCCATGCGTTGCACGGAACATCAACATGCATTTATACGAGCTGTTTATCTTGTGGGAGACGAAGATGAATGAGGGAAGGCCTTATCTGCAAATGTGGAGAGGGGTGAGGGTATCTTTTTGCAAAATTGCTATAGTTTGCTTTCTATCCGTCAGATATAGATCGGACGGTCTATATTGCAGGATGGCAGGCACACCATCATCACCAACTCGGTTTTTTATAAGAGTTTCTCTATTTCTCTATACTACTCCTATAAAAACCCGAGGGCTCCTTTGATTCAAGGGAATTCTATAGGATTTTTAGAGGATTGAAATCCTTTGAAAATTTTCCTACGTTTGTCCTTTGATTCATAGGATTGAATCCCATAGGAATTTTTCCAATGGAATGTTTTGTACTACATTTCATAGGAAATCTAACATCCACTGTAACCTCTTTTTACAATTCCTTTGCTTTTCCCATGAAATCAAACGCTCCTTGCTAATCCTATAGGATTCAAGTGGCCATGACACTCCAATCCTATACTTTTCCTATTCCTGCATTTTCAAAATTCTGCTAATCAAAGAGGTCCTGAGTTGGTGATGATGGTGTGCCTGTCATCTTTCACCAATAGTCGCGGATCTAGATCTGACGCATACAAAGCAAACTGCTACAATTTTGCAAAAAGATGCCCACACTTGTTCCCTATTTACAAAAAATTCCGTGTCTCTCACAATCAGCCTTATCTCTTCCCCACCACATCTAGAAGGCCATGGAACAATCTGGCGCGATGGCCGCTTCCGACGCCGCCACCCCCAATCTTGTTGTTCCATGCAATGCACGGGCATCTTACTCATATAAGAAAAGAGTAGAGATACTCGTGGCAACGCACGGGAAATTATGTCGAACACCGCTAGTTGTAAGCAGGCTAGCTCTACAGCCATGATGATAGTGACTGTACACGGTGAGGCTGACTTTGGTATGCCGAACACGACGCCTACACTCAGGTGTCATCTCCGGCGCAGGGTCTTGTCACTTCACTGTGATGAGCAGCACATAATAATTTGACCAACGGGTAGTACAGTACTACTACATTGGTAGTACTACTACTAGTCTAGCACCACCGTCTGGATTTAGTAGTACTACCACATCCGTCTGGATTTAGTATTTGACTAGCAATATCTAGTAATGCATGTCACAAAAAATATACTACTCCCTCTGTAAATAAATACATGGAGTATTGTTTTATTCGGTTTTGAACGTAGTTCCCGATGATATTATACACTCTCCCTTCCAGTAGATGGCTCAAATCTGAAATCTCATCAATCAGACTACTATTGTACTCACCGAGCGGTCAGCTTGGTAAGCTAGCAACAAAAAACTGCAATCAAAGACTAATATTGTACTCCCTCCGTACTGGTGCATTAGTCACGTTACAAAAACCAAATAATCCCAAAACTTTTAGGCGCGGTGCATTAACTACCCACCTCGTTCCCTATTTTTTGCCACGAAAAAAGAAATCACCCAATAGGAGATGTGGGGTGCATATGCATTCAATGACTTGAGACTACTTAGCACAACATGCACTGCTCAATTCTCTTTATTCAATGACATTAATTAAAAAATACTACTCCTACCTCCATTTTGGTTTATTGGTCCCCTTAGTATTTTGTGCCAAATTTTGACCATAGATTTATTTAAAATAATAATAATGCATGTCACCAAAAATTGTATCATTGGATTCGTATTTGAACATAGTTTCCAATGATGTTGTTTTTGGTTACATGCATTATCATTTTATTAGTTAAATCAAAGGTCAAAACTTGGCGCAAACTGCCAAGGGGACCAATAAACCAGTAAACATCAAAGTTCTCTTGTTTTGCCCCAGCTTGGTCTCGGTGAGATGACTATACTGCACCGGCACGGAGGGATGGCCGAGGAGCAGATGGCCAGCACACACGTGAATGCAACGCAGTCTGCACTTCTCATATAAAGGCTCCCCGCCAGTCCAATCTATGAAATCCTATGCACCCTAACCAAGGGCAAGAGTGATCGCTTCAATCGCAAGATCAGTTGGCTAGAAGCTAGACCCATGGAGGCGATGAGCGCGAGCATCAGCCGGCGGTGCCAGATGGTCCACGACGCCGGCCTGTGGCCCGGCACCGAGGAACGTCTCTTGGTCGTGCTTGAAGCCACCAGGGCGAGAGGCCTCTTGGACGATAGCTTTGTCTCCTTGTTCGACGAGGTCCTCGACAAGTTCACCGTCGTCAAGAAGCTCGCGGACGAGCTTGACGTACACCTCCAGCCCACGCGCCCAGGCTCTGCGATGCCCTCCACACTCAACGGCCTCTATGGTGACAACCTCTTCGACGCACCGGTGGCCCTGCGACTGCCCGCCGTCGCGCCGGAGAATGTCCACCTTGAGGTCGCGCTCACCGTGCAACGCCTGGCGTAGCAAGACACCATCGACATAATCACCCACGTCTACGCGCAAATCGTCCACAAGGACTAATACATGCAAGAGGAGGACGATAGGACGCTGGCCTTCTTGGACCGCAAGGCAACCTTGGACGGCATTGTTCAGAAGCACGTTGAGCTCGCCGCCAACGCCGCTGCTCCTCACACGTCAGTTGGTGACCCGGCGCACTAGGGCGTGAGGATGTCGTTGATGGATCTGTATGTATCTTTATCTTTCCGTCAATTCCATGTAGTAGTATATTGTACTAGTAATTATCTTACCTTTTGCATCAACTTCATAATTTTCGTACCACTACTAGGTAAAACCTTATAGACAGAACTTTAGCAGTAGCGCTGGATAAAATGGGGCGCTACTGCTACTTAGCAGTAGCGCGTGGCAACAGAAGGCGCTACTGCTATGTACATAGCAGTAGCGTGGATAGGTAAAAGAGCGCTACTACTAAAATTACCACACCGTTGCCGCCAGGCTAAGTGTAGTAGTAGCGCTTTGCTATGAAACGCGCTACTGCTAGGTGGATTAGCAGTAGCGCTTTCTCCTAAATAGCGCTACTGCTAATCCAGCCTTATCCCCCCGCGCACCCGCCCGTTTCCTCACTCTCCTCACTGTCGCGGCCGTCCTCCTCCTGCCATCGCCCCCGTCGTCGCCGCATTGCCGCCGGCGTCGCCGCATTGCTGCCGGCGTCGCCGCCATCCTCCAGCCTCGGTAAGCCTCCTCCCTCCTCTAGCTGCTCCTCCTCCCTCCTCCGCCCCACTCCTCCCTTCTCTAGCTGCCTCTCCTCCTCCCCTCGTCCCTCCCCCTACTCCTCCCTCCTCTAGCTGCCCCTCCTCCTCCATCAATACACCTCCTCCCGCCATAAGCCCTCCTCCCTCCACAGCCCCTACTCCCTCACCCTCCTCCATCCACAGCCCCTCCTCCCTCCATAGATTTAGTTGATAGTATAGATAGGTAGAATGTAGGTTTTTTTAATAGTATAGATAGGTAGAATTTTGTAGAATGTACATAGAATGTAAGTGGTTAATAGAACTAGTTTATTTATAGTAGTGCTTAATAGAACTAGTTTATTTAGTAAGTGGTTAATAGAACTAGTTTATTTAGTAAGTACTTAATAGAACTAGTTTATTTAGAAAGTGTTTAATAGAACTAGTTTAGAGAGAGAGAACTATATTGGCAAATTTAGTTATGTTAGGATATATATAAGATATTTTGAAATGTTTTTGTTCATATTTTCAACCATTGAAATGCAATGACCATCAAGTTTGAATGCAAATAGGATATGTGCTTGCCCAAGTGGCCATGTTTGCAGGGAACACCTTCGAGTGGCCTATGTTTTGCCGGAGTGTTGATTAATTTCTGCTCCGGCAAATTTCAAGCGCTCAATATGTCCTGTCTTTAGCAAAGGTTATGCCGAATTTTGTCATGAATTTTAGCATGACTTGTGCTACAATGTAGGACATATCGAGTGCTTGTGATTTGCCAGAACGGGAATTCAATGATATTTCGGCAAAACATAGGGCATTTTTTCTATGTCATTGCTCGATATATGGAACGGGTTGACTTTAGGTTTGTTTTGGCTCCTTGTGTGTCTTTCAGTGAGGGAGAGTGTCCACCATATATATATATGAGAGAGGAAGAATCCCGACTGTTATCATGGGGGTCGCTTCTCCTTCTTTTCCTTGTGCTAGATATTTGTAATGCACTAGGGAAAGGAGGAGTAGCGACCATCACCGACGGTCGCAATATCAGAGAGGGAGTGCCCACCATATACGTGAGATGAGAGTTTAGGAAGGAAGACTCGACAGACCTAAAGTCAACCCGTTGCATATTGAGTAATAGTGATCTGTGTGTTGAGTTTCCTGGTAGTTGCCTTCGATTGATTTTCAATGTTTCAACTATGAACATAGGAAATGTCTGACGACGAAAGGGAATTCGTTATGTGCGAATACTGCGAAGACAAGCGTGGCCTATGCGACAAGCCTCACCTAGTTGGTGGTAGGCGCTTCAGCATCATGCTGGATGAGACCTTTGAAGTGGATACAGTAAGTCACAACGACAAGTCTTTTTTCGTAATTAAGCATGACTTCAGCTTCTTTTGCTTCAACTTATAATTTTAATTTTTTACAATTCTACTAGCGTATCCCCTGCTGTAACATCCCAAATTTTCAATTTGGAATGTTTTACAATTATTAGCTAAGCATCTATGCATGTTGTTTGAATTTGAGTGGCATTTGAAATTTCAGAGGCATTTTGAGTTTTATTTGAAATTGGATTTAAATTGGCATTTGAAATTTATTTCGAAAATACCTGACAAATACTTGTTCAAAAGTATGAGAGGAGCTAAAATGACACTCCAAAAATGTCAGAAGAAAACAATGCCAAAGGTTTTGAATTCAAATTTGAGTTTTATTTGGAATTTTCAAAAATATGTTTTTTATAAAGTTTTTATTTTGCCTCTGAAAAATAGTTCAACTTGTAGGATTTATTTTTCTGATCTTTTTGATATATATATGTCCTATATAAAAATATTTTATTTTTTTTCTATTTTTTTCCTTTGTCTAATTCAAAAAAAAAGAGGAAACCCCCAGACGCCAGCCAGCCAGCCAGCCCAGTGCGCCGCGCTCGACTCCCCTCTGCCTCGGTCGCCCGATCGCCGCCTCCCCCTCGCTCACTGATAGGCGGGACCCGCCCTCTCTCTTTCCCCCTCGCTCACGCCTCGTCGCGCCAGCCCACGCGCAGAGCACGCCCAACACCCCGATCCTCTCGGGATCGCGCTCCGGCTTCGCCCCCTCCTCCATGAAGGTGCCCTATAAAACCCCTGCCCTCTCCTCCCTCGCACCCCCTAAAACCCTAGCTCAAACCTCACCACAGCCGAGGCCCACATCATCCCGATCTCGCCGCCGCCGCCACGGTTCACTGCCTCCACTGTCGCCGGTGAGCTCCCTCAACCCCTATCTCCTTGGCCATCGGCCTAGTCCAACCCCACGGTTCCTTTTGACAAGGTTGTGCTCACCATCATCGTCTGCAGAGACCACCACGAGCATCGCCGCCCGCCGCCGAAGTTGGAGATCACCAAGAGCTTGACGAGCCCGTTCCGCTCATCTCCGTCGTCCTCAACCACCACCGAGACCACCCCCGAGCTCCCCTCATTCCGCCGCATCGCCCCGACGCCACCGCCAACTTCCCCGATCGCCGGAATCGCCGCATCGCCGTCGCCCGAGCCGCCGCCGTCGTCCCCGCCGTTGCTGTAAGCCGCCAATCCCCCTCCATTGTCCGATCATTGTTGAACGGCCCCGATTAGATCTCCCGAATGGTTACGTTTTATTTTAGTGGATCTGTTTTTAGTTCGGTTTATTCTCGGTTTAGTTAGGTTAGATCGAACCGGTAGGTTTTCTTTTATTAAACGTGCGCGTTTAGTTATATAACGCCGGAGCGTAATATAGTTGCAGACCGCACACCTGTTTGGCCCGTTAGCGCGTTTAGTTTTAGTTTTAGTTTTTATTTTAGTTTCTGTTTTAGCAGATTAGTTCTAATTTCGTAAAATCTAAAACTTTTATGTTATTAAATATTTTTAGTTGATTCTTTTTGCCCTAGTTTTCAAATTTCCTAAAGTTTCTGTATAAAATAGTTTCGGCGATGTTTTAGTTTTAAAAAATTGTTTTATTTTAGTTTTAGTCAGATTAGTATTTCTGCTATAAAATGAGCTAGGATTAATTTTTTTAATGATTCTTTTTGCCACTGCTTTGTTTTGGACCTTGCCTAGCAGTAAGATTTATTTTTGTATTTATAGTTTTTATTAAAATTAGTTTTACATGAAAACAAGCCTATTCTAGTTATTTTAACTTGCTACTGTTTTCTGTTGTTTTAATTATTTTAAACATTTATTTTTACCTTTATTATATTTTATTTAGATTAGTTTCTGTAGTTATAGAGGGTGAACTTTTATTTACAAAAAAAATAAAATTTATTTTATTTTATTTTCTTACTAGTTTTGTTTTAGGCATAAGTAGAGTTTTAAATTAGCTTTTAATGTGTTTCTTTTTGCATTAAATTTATTTACTGTTTTACTTTTTGTTAGTTAACAAAACTATTGTTTTGGTTCTGTTAAGAAAAGTTTTATTAGGATCAAACTACTTTCTAGTTGTTTGCTTGAAGTAATGAAAACCTTGAATTGAGTTCTTCGAGTTTTCTTTGCTTTTGGTATGATTGCTTGTGTGATTTACGTTAGCTTGTTGTTATGTTATACCGTTGTATGCTTATGTGTTTATTCTTTGCTTCGAATAGAATTCCCGGAGTGCGAAGCTTGCTATCACGAGTCACTAGCATTCGAAGACCGTCAGCCAGGCAAGTCATTTGATCATGTTTTACAATACCTATGATTTGTTGCATTAGAATTATTCCTCCCCACCATGCATGCAGTAGGAGAATTTTTAAGTTATGCTCTTGAGTAGTATCATGAGGTAGGTTGAACCCATTTCCCCTTGTTACCAATGCCCGGGACGATGTAGTTGATTGCTATGCTTTCGTAGACGGAGTTGGTTGAGTGATTCATAAGGGAGATGTGAGAGTCAAGATGATGACAACCCCATGATTTCAATATGCTCAAGATGGACTTCAAATTCACTACTGGGTGGAGGACGGAATTGATGGGCACCCTGGAGCAACCAGCGGATGGTCGGGATGCATGGAGAAGCGCCATGACATCTTGCGGAAAGCTTCACCCAGCCACGAAGAGACGGATGGATACACCTTGACCGGAAGCTTACCTGTGCAGCCGCAAGCCATTATGGGCTCTGGCTTGGTCGACCCTAGGCGTGACTCTGGCCGGACGGTGCTACGAGATGTAGAAGAACGGTAGGATTGGATGGGCATCGGCAGTGGCCCAGAGGAACTCTACGGAAGACCCTGTTTCGTTCGTCTCGCCTTCAAACACCAGGCAGTGCGAGGGCATAAAGGAGGGAATGATTCTTGCGGGTAAAGTGCACAAGACACTGCAGAGTGAAAACCTAATCGATTAGCCGTGTCCCAGGTTACGGACAACTGAGCCTCTGGAATCGGAGTATTTCGGAAATCCCAACACCGAACAAATAAATTAATTGAGGGGTTATTTAATAATTGGGAATGAGACATTGGTTGGCGGAACCATCTCAATAGCAACCAACATTTTGTAGTAATTGCAAGCAAGTCCTTTGTTGTAGGGAAAAATTGGCTTTTTCGCAAAAACATCAAACTTAGAGCCCCACAGTCAAATTGCATATAGTGTTAGCATTATTATTGTTCTCTCTATGACTTGCCGGCATATTCAAAATGCTGACCTACACGGCTGCAACGTCTCATGTTGCAGAGGAGTTTTCCGACCAGGAGTGAGGCTACGATCTACGCTCAGTGATTGCCCTATGAAGTCGGATGGACTCGCTTATCGTCTATGCTTCCGCAGCTTTATTTAGTTTATTTCTCATGAGTTGGCCATCGGCCGAATTTATTATGATGTAATAAAGACTCGATATGAGAACCGTGTAATAAATTCAAGTGTGATTGAACTTTGAATCTTTTCATCAATGTACTGTGTGTGCCAGCATGATCTTGGGATGGTACAGCTACACAGAGACTTGACCGATTTTGGGTCGTGTCGCTACAGAGATGGTATTCAGAGCACACGCTGACTGTAGGACGTAACCCCTAGGATCGAAAAGCCATAGGAAGAAACTATTTAGTTTATGTCTTTATTATTCCGTAATTCTCCCCTGTTCATTTCTGACTTCCCTCCGATTTCAACATTCTAGATGGCCGTCAAGTTCATCCCAGTTCTACTCCCGGAGTTTTGCCAGCCAGATGAGACGATGCTTTTTGGCAGGAGGCTGGTCCAGATCACCAAGGTATTGAAGATTGCTCTACCTTCTATCACCGGGACCCCTATCATGGCATTTCCAGAAGACCGTCGCTATAGGATTAAGGTGCACATACCAGGGAGGACTTTCGGAAACCTCTCAGTGCCCGTTGACTTCAGGTTCACTGCTCCCACTTGGATCCTCGGGAGAGACATAGCAGTTCATAGTGCACTTGGACGCATCCAGGAGGAATACAGGGCCGAGCTCGTTGGATTAGACTACACCATGATTTCTCGCAGGACTGCAGAAGGAGAGATCATCCACACCATAGATGACTACTCTGTTCGCTCATATGTCCAAGACTTGGAGGCTCACATCAGGGCTCTAGAGATTCAGATGCGCAGGAGCTTGAAGACGGTCCAAAAGTTGCAGCTTTGTGAAATTCAACTGAAGGATGAAGCACGTGAAGCACACTATGAGCATGAGGATGAAGTCAAGGATTTCATGGAGAGAGTCGACAAGCTGAAGATTGATGTTGCCGCATTGGAGGAGAAGATGGACCTGGGAGAAGACCTTTTTCCGAGTGGAGATGATGGACCCCTCGTGAGCAATGACCAGGATTACGAAGAGAGCTCCACCGAAGGAAGCCGCAAGAGGAGGCGCCGCACCAGAGGACGCCGCACCAGAGGACGCCGCACCGGAGGACGCAAGGATAATTGATGAAGACATTTAGTCGACCACCATGTTTTATTTTTCTTTTCTTTCGTCGATCAGTTAGGCCGTTATGTTTTTCGAGTAGTCGTGAGATTTTCTAATCCGAGATTGAACTATGTTTGAGATGATTGAATAAATGATTGGTGTGATAATGTTTGTGCATTCATATGGGTAGTGCTATTTTCTCATTAGACCCTTGTTCTATTCTAAATTTCTCATCCACTCCAAAACACCAGATGCCTCCGAGACGTGACCCCGGATACACTTTCCCGCCAGAGCTCACCCAGCTGATCCAGCAGCAGAATACCTTGATGTAGATGCTCATCCAGAACCAAGGCAACAACAACAACAACAACAACAATCCACCGCCACCACCCCCTGTCGACAACCTGACCCGTTTCCTAGGGCTGAATCCGCCGGTGTTCTCTAGCAGCACCGAGCCGATTGTAGCTGATGATTGGCTCCGCAAGATCGGACAAGAACTAGCAACTGTTGGATGCACAGATGCCGAGAAGGTGCGTTTTGCCGCACATCAACTGGATGGACCCGCAACCTCTTGGTGGGAGAACTACACCACCACCTATCCCATCGCCACCATCACGTGGGATCAGTTCCAGCAGGCTTTCCGCACCGCTCATGTCTCAGCTGGAGCCATGACTCTGAAGAAGCGTGAGTTCCGCAACTTACGCCAGGGGAATCGTACTGTGGGGCAGTACGTGGATGAGTTCAACCAGCTAGCTCGTTATGCCCCAGATGATGTGGCCACAGATGCCGCAAAGCAGGAGAAGTTTCTCGAAGGACTGAATGATGAGCTGGGAATGCACCTGATGGTGGCTACCTTCAATAACTACCAGGAGCTGGTAGACAAGGCCATCGTCCTTGAAGGCAAGCAGCAGCAGATTGACAGCCGCAAGAGGAAGTATAGCCAGGGGAAGTACAACTCCGGAGCTCAGCAGAAGCCCTGCTATGCCCCATACTCGGGAGGACACACCCATCACACCCATGGAGGACATAATCATGGAGGACATAACCATGGAGGGAATGGGAACAATCGCAACCACGACAACAACTCCAAGTCAGGCAATGGAGGCAATGGCAACCAGCACCGTCCTGCTACGGCTCAGAAGGATCTGAGTCACATCACCTGTTTCAAGTGCCAGAAGACAGGACACTATGCCACCGACTGCCCGGAGGCCAAGCAGAGGAATGGAAATGGCAACGGCAATGGAAACTCAGCTACCAAGAATCCCAATCCTTTCCCTCGTGCCCAGGTGAACCACATCGACGTGGAGGACGTCTATGATAAGCCAGAAACTGTGGTTGGTAAGTTTTTATTAAATTCACGTCCAGTATTGGTACTCTTTGATTCTGGTGCAATGCATTCATTCATATCAAGGGTAGTTGTGGAAAAGTATGGGTTGCCCACTAGAACCCTTAGAAGCCCTCTTCAGGTCAGTTCCCCAGGAGGAGAAATGATGGCAGGCTTAGGCTGTCATTCGAACCTCAGCATCGGAAACCATGATTTTTCCGCAGACCTCATAGTATTGGAATCCCAGAGCTTGGACGTAATCCTAGGAATGGACTGGTTGACAAAGTTTGAAGGAAACATCAACTGTGCCCGCAAGACGATTTTGCTCACCACCCTGGAGCAGAAGAGGATCAAGTATGTATCCAGACGCACACCGATGAATAATCAGGCAAATTCCCTCACGGGAGTTGTACAGGAGGAAGTGCCAGTAGTGCAAGATTTTCCCGATGTATTCCGGAGGAATTACCAGGAATGCCACCGGACAGAGACATTGAGTTTTTGATTGAGTTATTGCCCGGCACAGCCCCAATATCCAAGAGACCTTATCGGATGCCCCCGAATGATTTGGAAGAGATCAAGAAGCAAATTAATGAGCTATTGGAGAAGGGATATATTCGGCCAAGCTCGTCACCTTGGGGAGCCCCAGTTCTTTTGGTAGAGAAGAAGGATGGAACCTTGAGAATGGTTGTGGATTATCGCTCGTTGAACGACGTGACCATCAAGAACAAGTACCCTCTGTCGATGATTAATGATTTATTTGTTCAGCTAGTTGGAGCCAAAGTATTCTCCAAGATCGATCTTCGATCAGGGTATCATCAGTCGAAGATTCGTGAATAGGATATACCCAAAACAGCTTTCACCACCAGGTATGGTTTATATGAGTATACCGTCATGTCATTCGGATTGACTAATGCCCCTGTGTATTTTATGAGCATGATGAACAAGGTATTTATGGAATATCTAGACAAGTTTGTCGTGGTGTTCATCGATGACATATTGGTTTTCTGCAAGAGCGAGGAAGAGCATAAGGAACATTTGCGTCTAGTTCTGGAGAAACTCCGAGAACATCAGTTATATGCCAAGTTCAGCAAATGTGAATTTTGGTTGAAGGAAGTCGGATTCCTCGGACATGTTATTTCAGGAGAAGGAATAGCAGTCGACCCCACCAAGGTTGAATCGGTCACCAAATGGCAGTCACCCACCTCGGTCAAGGAGATCCGCAGTTTTCTCGAACTCGCAGGATATTATCGGAGGTTTATTGAGAATTTCTCCAAGATTGCCAAGCCCATGACTGAGCTGTTGAAGAAGGAAACCAAGTACATTTGGACCGAGGATTGTGAAGCCAGTTTCCAGGAGTTGAAGAAACGTTTGGTTACAGCCCCAGTGCTAATTTTGCCGGACATACACAAGGATTACCAGGTATATTGTGACGCTTCTCGTCAAGGACTCGGAGGAGTGCTCATGCAGGAAGGAAAAGTTGTAGCTTATACCTCCAGACAGCTACGACCTCATGAGATGAATTAAGCCACATACAATTTGGAGTTAGCAGCCGTAGTGCACGCACTCAAGACCTGGAGACATTTCCTTGTCGGAAACAGTTGTGATGTTTACACTGATCATAAGAGCTTGAAGTATATTTTCACGCAGAAGGAGTTGAACCTCAGGCAAAGGAGATGGCTTGAATTGATCAAGGACTATGACATGAGATTGCATTATCACCCAGGGAAGGCAAATGTTGTAGCAGACGCTTTGAGCGGTAACTGCTATGTGAACACCCTCGTAACCGGAGGATTACCTCAGGAGTTAGCCGACGATCTCAGAGAGCTCCGACTGGAGATAGTACCAAGGGGATTTGTTGCCACCTTGGACATTTAGTCTAATTTGACCGAAAGAATTCGAGAAGACCAGAAGACGGACAAGGAAATTGCTGAGATAAAGAAAAGGATGAATGAAGGTAAAGCTAAAGGGTTTCGTGAGGATGAATACGGAGCTATATGGTTCGAGGATCGTATTTATGTACCCGATGATCCCGAACTCAGGAAGCTAATTCTTCAGGAGGCGCATGATTCACAGTACTCGATTCACCCAGGCAACACCAAGATGTATCTGTACTTGAAGGAAAGTTAGCACCCAGATTCATAGGCCCATACAAAATTCTTGAATGTAGAGGAGAAGTTGCATACAAGCTGGAATTGCCGGAAGGATTGTCAGGAGTTCATGATGTCTTTCACGTTTCCCAGCTGAAGAAATGCCATGCTGAGATGGCCGATATTCCTTTGAGAGATACAGTGCCCCTAGAGGCCATACAGCTTGACAGTGATCTGACTTATGAGGAGAAACCCATTAGAATTCTTGAGACTGCGAACAGAGTTACCCGCAGCAAGATCATCAAGTTTTGCAAGGTTCTGTGGAGTCATCATTCCGAGGAGGAAGCCACCTGGGAGCGAGAAGAAGATCTCCGCCGAGACCACCCGCACCTATTTGCTATCCAACCCGAATCTCGAGGGCGAGATTCATCTTAAGGTGGGTAGGTTTGTAACATCCCAAATTTTCAATTTGGAATGTTTTACAATTATTAGCTAAGCATCTATGCATGTTGTTTGAATTTGAGTGGCATTTGAAATTTCAGAGGCATTTTGAGTTTTATTTGAATTTGGATTTAAATTGGCATTTGAAATTTATTTCAAAAATACCTGACAAATACTTGTTCAAAAGTATGAGAGGAGCTAAAATGACACTCCAAAAATGTCATAAGAAAACAATGCCAAAGGTTTTGAATTCAAATTTGAGTTTTATTTGGAATTTTCAAAAATATGTTTTTTATAAAGTTTTTATTTTGCCTCTGAAAAATAGTTCATCTTGTAGGATTTATTTATTTTTGATCTTTTTGATATATATATGTTCTATATAAAAATATTTTATTTTTTTTCTATTTTTTCCTTCTTTGTCTAATTCAAAACAAAAGAGGAAACCCCCAGACGCCAGCCAGGCCGACCGGCCCAGCCAGCGCCGAGCCGCGGCCCGCTAGCGAGCCAGCCAGCCCAGCGCGCCGCGCCCGACTCCCCTCCGCCTCGGTCGCCCGATCGCCGCCTCCCCCCTCGCTCACTGACAGGCGGGACCCGCCCTCTCTCTTTCCCCCTCGCTCACGCCTCGTCGCGCCAGCCCACGCGCAGAGCGCGCCCGACACCCCGATCCTCTCGGGATCGCGCTCCGGCTTCGCCCCCTCCTCCACGAAGGTGCCCTATAAAACCCCTGCCCTCTCCTCCCTCGCACCCCCTAAAACCCTAGCTCAAACCTCACCACAGCCGACGCCCACGTCATTCCGATCTCGCCGCCGCCGCCACGGTTCACCGCCTCCACTGTCGCCGGTGAGCTCCCTCAACCCCTATCTCCTTGGCCATCGGCCTAGTCCAACCCCACGGTTCCTTTTGACAAGGTTGTGCTCACCATCGTCGTCTGCAGAGACCACCACGAGCATCGCCGCCCGCCGCCGGAGTTGGAGATCACCAGGAGCTTGACGAGCTCGTTCTGCTCATCTCCGTTGTCCTCAACCACCACCGAGACCACCCCCGAGCTCCCCTCGTTCCGCCGCATCACCCCGACGACACCGCCGCCTTCCCCGATCGCCGGAATCGCCGCATCGCCGTCGCCCGAGCCGCCGCCGTCGTCGCCGCCGTTGCTGTAAGCCGCCAATCCCCCTCCATTGTCCGATCGTTGTTGAACGGCCCCGATTAGATCTCCCGAACGGTTACGTTTTATTTTAGTAGATCGGTTTTTAGTTCGGTTTATTCTCGGTTTAGTTAGGTTAGATCGAACTGGTAGGTTTTCTTTTATTAAACATATGCGTTTAGTTATATAACGCGGAGCGTAATATAGTTGCAGATCGCACACCTGTTCGGCCTGTTAGCGCGTTTTGTTTTAGTTTTAGTTTTTATTTTAGTTTCTGTTTTAGCAGATTAGTTCTGATTTCGTAAAATCTAAAACTTTTATGTTATTAAATATTTTTAGTTGATTCTTTTTGCTCTAGTTTTCAAATTTCCTAAAGTTTCTGTATAAAATAGTTTCGGCCATGTTTTAGTTTTCAAAAATTGTTTTATTTTAGTTTTAGTCAGATTAGTATTTCTGCTATAAAATGAGCTAGGATTAATTTTTTTTAATGATTCTTTTTGTCACTGCTTTGTTTTGGACCTTGCCTAGCAGTAGGATTCATTTTGGTATTTATAGTTTTTAATAAAATTAGTTTTACACGAAAACAAGCCTATTCTAGTTATTTTAACTTGCTGTTGTTTTCTGTTGTTTTAATTATTTTCAAAATTTATTTTTACCTTTGTTATATTTTATTTCAGATTAATTTCTATAGTTATAGAGGGTGAACTTTTATTTACAAAAAAAATAATTTTATTTTATTTTATTTTCTTACTAGTTTTGTTTTAGGCATAAGTAGAGTTTTAAATTAGCTTTTAATGCGTTTCTTTTTGCATTAAATTTATTTACTGTTTTCCTTTCTGTTAGTTAACAAAACTATTGTTTTGGTTCTTTTAAGAAAAGTTTTAGTAGGATAAAACTACTTTCTAGTTGTTTGCTTGAAGTAATGAAAACCTTGAATTGAGTTCTTCGAGTTTTCTTTGCTTTTGGTATGATTGCTTGTGTGATTTACGTTAGCTTGCTGTTATGTTATACCGTTGTATGCTTATGTGTTTATTGTTTGCTTCGAATAGAATTCCCGGAGTGCGAAGCTTGCTATCACGAGTCACTAGCATTCGAAGACCGTCAGCCAGGCAAGTCATTTGATCATGTTTTACAATATCTATGATTTGTTGCATTAGAATTATTCCTCCCCACCATGCATGCAGTAGGAGAATTTTTAAGTTATGCTCTTGAGTAGTATCATGAGGTAGGTTGAACCCATTTCCCCTTGTTACCAATGCCCGGGATGATGTAGCTGATTGCTATGCTTTCGTAGACGCGGTTGGTTGAGTGATTCATAAGGGAGATGTGAGAGTCAAGATGATGACAACCCCATGATTTCAATATGCTCAAGATGGACTTCAAATTCACTACTGGGTGGAGGACGGAATTGATGGGCACCCTGGAGCAACCAGCGGATGGCCGGGATGCATGGAGAAGCGCCATGACATCTTGCGGAAAGCTTCACCCAGCCACGAAGAGACGGATGGATACACCTTGACCGGAAGCTTACCTGTGCAGCCGCAAGCCATTATGGGCTCTGCCTTGGTCGACCCTAGGCATGACTCTGGCCGGACGATGCTACGAGATGTAGAAGAACGGTAGGATTGGATGGGCACCGGCAGTGGCCCAGAGGAACTCTACGGAAGACCCTGTTTCGTTCGTCTCGCCTTCAAACACCAGGCAGTGCGAGGGCATAAAGGAGGGAACGATTCTTGCGGGTAAAGTGCACAAGACTCTGTAGAGTGAAAACCTAATCGATTAGCCGTGTCCCCTGTTACGGACAACTGAGCCTCTGGAATCGGAGTATTTCAGAAATCCCAACACCGAACAAATAAATTAATTGAGGGGTTATTTAATAATTGGGAATGAGACATTGGTTGGCGGAACCATCTCAATAACAACCAACATTTTGTAGTAATTCCAAGCAAGTCTTTTGTTGTAGGAAAAAATTGGCTTTTTCACAAAAACATCAAACTTAGAGCCCCACAGTCAAATTGCATATAGTGTTAGCATTATTATTGTTCTCTCTATGACTTGCCAGCATATTCAAAATGCTGACCTACATGGCTACAACGTCTCATGTTGCAGAGGAGTTTTCCGACCAGGAGTGAGGCTACGATCTATGCTCGGTGATTGCCCTATGGAGTCGGATGGACTCGCTTATCGTCTACGCTTCCGCAGCTTTATTTAGTTTATTTCTCATGAGTTGGCCATCAGCCGAATTTATTATGATGTAATAAAGACTCGATATGAGAACCGTGTAATAAATTCAGGTGTGATTGAACTTTGAATCTTTTCATCAATGTACTGTGTGTGCAAGCATGATCTTGGGATGGTACAGCTACACAGAGACTTGACCGATTTTGGGTCGGGTCACTACACCTGCCATGCAAGAATTTATGTCTTGGATAAGATTGGTTTCAGTACTATGGACAGTATGGAGGTAAAGAGAGTTCACTTGAGGACCGAGCATGGTTATACTTTTGACGTAAAATTATACAATGCAGACACCTACTCCTATTTTGAATGCAAAAATTGGAGAGCACTATGCAAGGCTTATGCATTTGAGCCTAATATGCTTATCACCTTTGATATTCGTTCGGAAGATGAAATTGAAGGTAATATTGACATCTGGGTCGATGTGCAGACGCCTCCAGTTCTACCTATATGTGAGTTTCTCAACCATATTTATTAAGTAGTTTATATTGTTTATTTAAAAATAGTTGACAACTAATTTCTATTGACAACTTATTTCCATTCAAGCAAACATGTCCGGCTCTTGGTAGACAACACCTACTACTATCCCGGGGCTGAACTAAACTGCGAGGAGATAAGTCATTATGTTTCATGGCTTGAGGATCTTGATACTGTCAAGACATGTTATTTTCCTGGACTTCGAAATATTAGTACTCAATACGTGCGACTACTAGTGTGCGTATTGAACTACGTTCACATCTATTTAGGAAAGATGGTAAGATTTTTATTATTTGTCCTCAGTGCATCTTTTGCATACATTATTTTTTAAGCTAAACTTCATTGCTAAGTATGTTACTACGATGTTCTTCAATAGGGACTCCCGATGAATGTTGTGCCTCGTTGGATCGAGCCTAAAGGTCGCATGATAATGATTAGCTTACGGCCAAGACATCCTACATTGCACATGAGTGCATTCATGATTTCTCAAAGTGAGCAAGTCTTAATAGTCAAAGACTGGAGCAAAATTGTGAAGGATCACAGCAGAGAAGTACTAGGGGGCAGCAATCAGAAGCGCATCCCACAATTAGGAGACAGGTTCATCTGCATTCTCCAATATGATGAAGCAGGAGTGCTACACATGTTTTATGCTATTCTACCTGAGAGAGAGCAGCAGGAGTGATTAGCTAGCTAGAATGAGTTTGAAGATGATGATGTGCTACACTATGACTATGATGATTAAATAGCTAGTGTTGGTGGTAATGACTATGATGATTATTAGTAGCTAGTGTTGGTGGTGATTAGATAGCTACACTATGACTATGATGATTAAATAGTGTTGGTGGTAATGACTATGATGATTATTAGCTAGTGTTGTTGGTGATGATATGATGCAAGAGTTTTTATATTAATATGATAATGATGTTGATCATGATTATCATGATGATTTGTTATTATGATTATGATTAGTTATTATATCATTGGTGGAAGGAACGCGGATTAGATTCATGTGGATGGATCAAAAGTGACCAAAAGTTGAATTAGTAGGATCGTCGTCCTAATTCAACTTTTGATTCATCCAAATGAATCTAATCCATGTTTCTTCCTCACAATGATATATTAATTCATCATGGACATAATGATATAACAACCTCTTAATTGGTACTGTATCAAAATTTGTATAAAAGCGTATAAATACACTAAAAATAAAA
This sequence comes from Thinopyrum elongatum, assembly GCA_011799875.1. Classification (NCBI taxonomy): domain Eukaryota; kingdom Viridiplantae; phylum Streptophyta; class Magnoliopsida; order Poales; family Poaceae; genus Thinopyrum; species Thinopyrum elongatum. The sequence continues at coordinate 59,532,180 of CM022300.1, read as the reverse complement.
AAATGAAAAACAGAATACTAGTAGCGCTGGATTGGAAGCACGCTACTAATAGTTAGATTAGCAGTAGCGCTGGAAATTATACACGCTACGGCTATACGTCTTAGCAGTAGCGTGTGTTACCGGCGCTACTGCTAAGAAGTAGCTGTAGCGCCTTACTAGTAGCGCGGGGCCCCGAGCCACTAGTAGGCATTAAACCCGCGCTACTACTAGGCTTTTCCCTAGTAGTGTACGTACTCCATGCATGAACCGCGCCAGAACCAAACTTCTCATTACTCTAGGGAAAATCGTTATTTCTATCTATCGGTCGCGCCATGGAGCAGAACCAAATTTTATAAGTTCAAAAGGAAAAGCCTGACGTGTTCGCATCGCACCCCCACACGGTTGGTCCGGCACGCCGCTCAAGGGGGAATGCATGTTGTGTTACATTTTCACTTACAAGTGGGACCGCAGTTGAGCAAACCGACTATCGGCAAAACCCCACCCCGCCCACCGCGCGATGGCTGAGTTAGAGAAAATAGGAGGGAGAAGAGATAGTTGTAGCACGGACTCCAAGAAAATTGGTGTCATATGGGACTCGTGTGGGTGGTGTGTGCCGTACTGCTAGACGTGGATGCTAGTTATGGCCCATGCCACCCCACTAATATCGAGTTGCTGTTTACATAGAGCGAACACATTATCTCTCCAGGAGTATGGTACGCCACTAGTACTACTCACATTGTCGCGAAATTTCCTGGAGTCCATGCTCAGCCCTCCTCTCTCTCTCTCTTCTCAACCAGCCAGCAGACGCGCGGAGTGTGCCCATCGTCTGTTTGCTCATATGCGGTCCCACATGTCAGTGAAAACGCAAGACGACCCACTGAACCTGCACATCTTTCACCTCGACGTGCTGGTGATGAAAACCAAATCCAATACAGATCTTCGGTGGCCGCTTTTGGAGTTACTCAAGAGTAAGATTCTATTTACAGTTTAACCCAAGATGCACATCACGTGGCTTCAACTAGCACTCCATTTTCTTGCATGACACAACCTGGATGTTGGATGTCCCACGTGTCGGCAAAAGGAGGAAGAACTCGACCAAATCTTCTCCACATTTAGACCGGAGGAGTAGGAAACACGGCAAGCCCTGTGCCTACATCATACTACGTACAAGCCCACCTCACGCAGTCACGCTATCACCATATTTCTCGGCCTCCGTGCGGCACCTAGCTCTAGTTGATGGTATACTACTACTAGGACTAACTATTGCACTAGCATACTCCACTATTAGGTTGGCTCTATGTGATGTGGCAACTTCATATAACCGGATGCTGGGTATACTACTACGGTACTCACACTCCAAGAAGTGACTGAAAAACCATTCATAAATTGAGTTTATGACATGCATATGCAAATGTACCATTCATTACATACAACAAGTCATCAACACACAACGACAACGAGGATACATGTTGGATTATAGATTATTTCCAACAAAACATTCTAGTAAATACTAAAGTTTTTATCACACAACAAATAACAAGCAATGAAATGAACTTCAGCTCAACCAATCCTCGGTGTTGGAAACGCTTGCTTTGAACCATAAGAAAGCCTCTGGGAAGGGGAAGCTATTGTCAATATCGAGACCAACGCCCTATGCCTATATCAGGACGCATATTGTGATAGCCAGGGTAGGGAACCATAGCAATGTCTGAGGTATAGATACAGTTGCTTCTCATAAACGGTAGTAATGTTGTGCCAACAACAGCTGGATCGCCTTTCACCATCATTGGATAGTTTTGTCCAAGGAAGAGCGAGTTTTCTCCAAGACTATCAATACGGAACCAGGCAGAAGGTGCTGGTGCTAGCACACTAGTATCCATCCCAAATACCCTGCAACAAATGTTGGAATAGGTCCGGAGAGTGCGACCATGGGAGACAATAACTACTTCCTTAGTAACATCAGTAGTGCCCTGTATACATACAAGAAGAGGTGATCCATCGGAATAAGTTTCTAGGCGCCACTGAGTATGTAGGTCCTACTCATCCTCATGCTCGTGATCATCACCATCGTCATCTCCCCCTTGGTTATAAATTTTTTCAAGTATAGGTGGTGGAATGTTCACAGGACCTTGGAAACACAAGAAGGTTAATTAGTACGGGGAAACTAACTCGCATGCACGTGGATGAAACAATTCTAATTACGGTGGAAAACAAACATACCGAAACAATAAGGATTCCATGCAAAAAAAGTGCCACGAGTGGTGGCAGCAAACACAAGGCTCTCGTATTGATTTGCATCACAGTACTCATCCGTGTACAGAAATTGATTTTTGAGCAATATCCATCGATGCGTGGAAGTAAGGACGGCAACAAGCTTGCCAAAAATAGCAACAACATGATAGTTTGTGTAATCCCAAGAGCGGTTGGTGTCGGTGTCAAAACCGGCAGACCTCGGGGTAGGGGGTCCCGAGCTGTGGATCTAGGATCGATGGGTAACAAGGGACAACGAACACAGTGTTTACCCAGGTTCGAGCCCTCTCGAAGAGGTAATACCCTACGTCCTGCTTGATTGTATTGATGGTATATCATGGTTTACAGAGTAGATCTACCTCGAGATCAGTATGAGCTAAACCCTAGGCTACAGGGGGATGAAGATAGCTCTCCCCCTAATGACTACAACCCTCGGTTTATATAGACACCGATAGGGTTAGGGTTACCGAAGATAGATTACAACAAAAAGGAAAGAGTTCTCGTCCGCCCTTGACTTGGAGGGCACACCACAGCTTCACAGGTCTCCGGTCACCACACGGCTCCACTAGTCCGGCCCATGCACAATGGGTCGTCGCCCCGAGGACCCCTTAGTCCATGACTCCCTCAGTAGCCCCCGAACTTGCCTCCAATGCCGAGACTTGTATCCGGTATCCATTCCGACCTGTATTCGGTTTCCGGGGCAAGTTCCTCAGCAAGTCTTCCCCCTGTTTGGTACCAAATGATGTTCGGAGTCTGAGACGGCTGTTTTACTTAACACCGAAGGTAGTAATAAAAACACCGCTCAAGCGCAAATAGTGCCTTTATCTGACAACTTTTTTCTCCTTCAACGAGGAGTCGCTTCCGGCCATAACGCCAAGCAGTTACTATTTCTCGAAGCGTGGCTCGAGGCCGATGCCACGCCTGACACATCCCTTTAAGGTGGAGATCGTGTCCCGCTTTTCGGGGGATATGGTTAATGATTTCGATTCCCCTCCCCGCACATAACGTTGCGGAGATATCGGGAAGTGGAGAAGCCAACGGCGTGAAAAAAGGGATCTCTGGCCTACCCATAGTCTATAAAAGGGGGGGGCTACAATCTGCATCCCACGCCTTCTCCTACCTTCCGCACTCGCGATCCTTTAGAGCTCCAGCGCCCTTTCTCCCTGCTTCCATAGCCAATCCCACTTCACCTCCTTCGACCATGGCCGGATCCGGCACCAATGGGAAGTGGGAGGCCTCCTCCGTCACCAACGAGGACATACTGAAGCTGAAGGAGGCCGGTTACTTGCCGGCCAACGTCGCCCATCGAGCCCCCGAAGAGGGCCAGATCATCCCTACACCCGAGCCGGGTGAAAGGGTAGTTTTTCTCCCCCATTTCCTTAGGGGGCTTGGATTTCCACTGCACCCCTTTGTATGGGGGCTAATGTTTTACTATGGGCTGGATTTCCATGATTTTGCCTCCAACTCCCTCCTGCAAATTTCGACCTTCATCGTCGTCTGTGAAGCGCTCCTCCGGGTCTAGCCGCACTTCAGCTTATGGCTGAAGGTGTTCAACGTGGAGCCCAAGGTGGTCGGCGGCAAGCACGCGAACTGCGGAGGGGCCATGATTAGCAAGCTGACACGGGTCCAGTGGCCGGACGGCCACTTCGTCGACACTGTCCGGATGTGGCAGAAGGATTGGTTCTATATCACCGAGCCGAGGAAGGCCGCATGGGGAGCGGCCCCCGCCTTCCGGTCCGGACCCCCCACCAGATTGGCCTCCTGGACCACCAAGTGGCCGGACTGGGGATGTGTTGCCGATGCCAAAGCGCTGCAGAAGCACGTCGACAACGTAATGAAGATCGGCGCGAAGCTGGTCAGTGTGTTCCAGCTCATGCTCCACAGCGGGATCCTCCCTTGCCAAGAGAGGGCCAAGCCCATGTGGGAGCATGAGCCCGAGGATCTGGCCACTGTGTGCACCTCTTCGGCACGACTCCTGACAAGATATGGGGCCAACTATTCTAGCCCCAGAACGAGTGGCCGGCCGAGGGGAAGGACATCGGTCTTGATGCCGCGAATCCCCCAAGGGAGGTGAGTGGCATGTCTCTTCAAAGAGTATTCGGATATTCACATTACGTGAGATTTGATCTAACCTGGTTATGTGGATTCTATAGGGCTGGCTCGCCAAGGCCAAGAAGATCAGCGGCCTGGCGCCGCTGCCAGTGGGGCCCCGATCAGAGCAGCTGGAGAAGATGCTGGTCGTAGTGCCATACGCGGTGCCTGCTAAGAAGGGCAAGAAGCAAGAGGCACCAGAGGCCAGGGAGGGCCTCCGCCGCAGGATCCGTCCAGGCAACCGGTCCGGAGATGCTGCGACCTAATCCGTACAGGGTGGGGGCGAGGAGGAGGAGGACGAAGAGGAGAGTGCCTCTTCGCACTCCAAAAATAGGCCGGCGTCTGAGGACACCGAGTTGGTCCAACCTTCCCCGGCCCCAAAGAGACGACACCGGCCTAAACTGGTTATTCCTGACAGCTCGGATGACGAAAAGTCCGAGGCATCCGAGGAGCTCCCGAAGAAGGGACCCAGGGTCAAGCCCCCTGCCAGCAGGTAAGGTGTCTGTATTTTCAGCTATTATGCTTCCAGTAGTTTGTTTTAGTTGAAGGTTAACCCCTCCGAATTACAGTCCCCCACATGAGCGCCCCACTAAGCAAATCTCAGAAGGGACGTCTCCGCCCGCCGAGCTGGCAGACAGTGGGTCTATGGCGCACTCTGTGCCTCCTTTGGTCCCCGAAGAGGCTGAGGAGGTGCGGTCTCAAAGAACTCCTCCTCCTCTGAACACGGAGGGGGAGTAAGATACCATAATGGCCGAGGTCAACACCTCGATCACCGAAGACCAGGAGGGAGCGTCCCTCCTGGCCGACGAGGGAAAAGAGTCTGGGCCATCCGGGCCCCCTCTGTTGACCGCTCCCGAGCCTCCAAGGCCCTCGACGGCACAGATTCCTCCCAGCGGGGAGAGGGCCGGGGAGCCAACGCCAGTGCCTAACACCTCCGCACGGGCGGTGGTGGGCTGGCCGGACACGCTGGAGGAGTTGGTGAGCAACTCCATCATCGTTGAAGGGCACCGCACCCTTATGGGTGCGCTTATGCAGAGTGTTCAGTCCATCCAAACCGGACTGAACGACGCTATCCAAGGCCTTCTAACAGGCTTTGAGGTAAGTCAATAATGATCCTTCCTCATAATGCGGTTATAGTTCTTAGTTTAAGTAGGCCGCATACATAGCAGCCCCTGAGACTCTGCCAGGATCCTCGAAGAGACCTGCAGAGGATCAAATTCGGTAGGTCGGTTAATAATGTCGACATTTCTGATGCTAACACAGGCATCTTCCATGGCCGCGGCTGCTAATGCCACGGCGTTAGAGGAGATGGATCGGAAGCTCAAGCTTTCCAATCAAGAGCTGGACCTTGTCAACAAACGGCTTGATGAGGCGCAAGGTAAGCTATGTAAAAAGATGTGTATTACCCAGATAGGGACTGGCCGGACCATTGACTGATCCTTTATCTTGATGATCTTGCAGCTGCTGCCGTCGAGGTCGAGGGCTTGAGGGAGGCCCTTAAGAAAGCTGAGGCCAAGGTGGCCAAGAAGAAGACAACCGCTGAGAGGGCGGTATCCGAGCTTGAGCAGGCCAAGCGTGCTGCTGAGCAGCATGAATCTCGGGTAACCGAGGTCCAAGGGGAGCTCCGAGATGCCACTGAGAATCTTGAGGCCCTTGAGAAGGGGCGGGAGGAGCAATCCTCCCGTCTGTCCAAGGCGGAGAAAGAGCTCCAGGAGGCGCGGAGTGACGCTCGAGGTGTCCGGGAGGAGCTTCGGCAAGCCACACAAATTGCCAATGGTAAGAAATATTTATTGCAGAGTGTGTTCGGAGGCAACAGATTCGCCCTGCTGACGAGGGTCTGGCGCTCCGCATGCGTCTTCGTTGAACTCCCGAAGAATGCGGCGGCTACGGCGAGGCACTATGCCACGCGTGAGGAGGATTCCATGCAGCGGCTCTTTTGGTCACAGTTTCCGGACTCCGAGCATCCTCCCCTCCTCAGCGATCAGATGAAGCAGTTGATGGAGATGCATCGGATGTCCGAGCTGGCCTTGAAGGACCTTTGTGTCAGCCTATGGCCGGCCGAGCCCATTCTGGACACCTACTTCGACCTTGTGCAAAGGCTGCAGGTGGCGCAGCTTCAGATTGACGCCGTGAAGCGGTCGGCGTGCCTTGAGGGGGCGAGGCTCGCGTTTGCGAAGACCATGGTTCATTGGACAAGGATTAATCCAATGGAGATGGCCACTGGTCCTCCGCCCCAGGGGAAGGAGCATCGCCGCCCTAAGTTGTACTTTGCGCAGGTGATGACTGGAGCGCGGGCGATAGAGGGCTAGTGCTAAAAAAATGTAATGCTTGAGTAGATGTAGCAATCTTGTACCAATTGGGATTTATGCTTTATTATGCGCCCGACGAACTTAGTGATTAAATTTTGACTCCTGTGTGGCCGTATGTTTAGTTCTGAAAGCTACCAGTCATCGGCTTCAGCCCCCAAGTGAATATCACGAAGGGTGTTTTGTTTTCGCACTGTTACCCTTAGCCAACGTCTTGGTGCCCGGAGGCGGTAGTGCGGGAACGAAACCAGACGATTAGACTATTCGGTTTTACTGCTTTCACTTAGCCTTAGGAGCTTGACGGTAGGGACTAGGGACTAGCCCCCGGTGTATTTGTGATGTACTTGGGGGTCGAAGCCTGCCCTTTTCGATCACATGGTTTGTGTCAAGACGAACCCTTCGTGTGACACGGCGAAATCGCCAACGATTTTTAGAGTCCAACCTCGTCATCGGATCGCAGACCCGTTCGCGGTTACTATGACGATCAGTTTTTGGCTTTTTCCTCCTGAGGTACTTGACTGGGCGAACCAGTAGTACAATCGCAGGGGTTCTCCCTTTGCCCTCTTAGCCGAACAAGCGGAACATAAGGGGCAAACACAGGAGCCGGGCAACCCAACTATTGACCCAAGACATAGTTCGGAATAGATGCATATAGTGCAATATCTGACACGCCAGACACCTAGCGGGAAGCAGTGCCGGACTTAAAGATATTGAGCTAATGTATAAATCGAACTCGTAACTGATTAATATATTTTCATGCCGGGCTGTTCGAAGAGCGAGGAGAGAATCGGAAAGGGACAGAAAAATTGCAAGATGCAGATATCCGAACACCATAAAGGGTATTTTTATTATTTCTCATAAGCTCAGGACGTCTAACCGTACAATTCGAACTGCGAAGGTAGTACTTGCAAGAGAGAAAGAAAAAGAAAATTTACAGAGTAAAGGTTGACGCAGGGCCTTGATGCGTGAGTTGAAGCCTTCACTATGCCGTGCTGCATGTCTGCGCCTTTGCGTCTGATAGGTGGGGGTTGGGACCTTTGATGAGACCTTGATGGGCGAGGACCCTGCCGATGAAGATTTAAGCTTGGGGGTATCCGGAATCGGTCCCCGGGTCGTCCGAAGACGAGGTAACTCCAAAGTTCGGTTTAACCGAACATGTACTTTGGATTAATGTATGCCTTACGGTTGCCCATGGTATTTTGAGTGCGAAGTTGTGCTGACGAGGCACATGGAGCGTGAAGAATGTGGGCGTGCCGTGGGGCGCGTATCCCTATTTGCGGCGAATGCATGAGGGTTCCCATGATGGGGAACGGGTTCAAACCCATTTACTGTTGTCGTCAGCCCGTACAGTGGGTCGGCATCCGGGCCTATATGGGCCGGTGTGGTCTTCAGCCACTAGGGCCGCAGTGTGCTCTTCGGTTCGAAGTGAGCGTTCTGTGCTGCCGTTGATAGTTATGACGCCCGAAGGACTAGGCATTTTCAACTTGAGGTACGCGTAGTGCGGAACGGCATTGAATTTAGTGAACGCCGTTCGGCCGAGGAGTGCGTAATAGCCACTACGAAAAGGTGCAATATCGAAGATCAAGTCCTCGCTTCATAAATTATTCGGAGATCCGAACACCACTTCGAGTGTCACGGTGCCCGTGCAGCAAGCCTCCACTCCCGGAATAACTCCCTTGAAAGTGGTGTTACTGGGTTTAATCCTTGATGGACCGATCCCCATTTTCTTCACTGTATCCTCGTATATCAAATTGAGGCTGCTTCCTCCATCCATTAGGACTCTAGTAAGGTGGAATCCATCGATGATGGGGTCCAGCACTAGGGCTGTGGACCCTCCATGGCGTATACTGGTGGGATGATCCCTGCGATTGAACGTGATCGGACAAGCTGACCATGGATTGAACATCGGCGCTACTGGCTCGATGGAGTATACGTCCCGTAGCTCTCGCTTCCTCTCCTTCTTCGGTATGTGGGTTGTGTAGATCATGTTTACCGTCTTGACCTCGGAAGGGAAGGGTTTCTGGCCTCCACTATTCGGCCTGCGGGGCTCATCATCATCCTCGCTTCTTGAGTTTTTGCCCGAGTCTTCGGCTGTGAGTTTGCCGGCCTGTTTGATCACCCAACAATTTCAGTTGGAGTGGTTGGCGGGCTTCTCTGATGTGCCGTGGATCTGGCAAGGCCTGTCCAGAATTGTGTCCAGCCTAGACGGGCCATCACTATTACCTTTAGGGGCTTTCTTTCGGGTTCCGAACTTCTGGTTTCGGAATCCGGCATTTACTGCCGTATCCTCACCCTCGCCGTCATTGTGGCGACGTTTATTCTTGCTGCGTCGGGGCTTTCCATTTCCGTCCTGAACCTCGGAGGTACCGGGTGTGTCTGGGTTGGTGTTCTTGCGAGCAAGCCAACTGTCTTTGCCCGCACAGAAGCAGGTCATGAGGGAAGTAAGGGCTGCCATAGTTCTTGGTTTGTCCTGGCCGAGCTGTCGTACAAGCCATTCATCCTTGACACTATGCTTAAAGGCAGCCAAAGCTTCGGCATCCAGAGAGTCAATGATCTGATTTTTCTTAGTCAGGAATCGGTTCCAAAATTGTCGGGCAGATTCTCTGGGTTGTTGCGTGATGCGATTTAAGTCGTCAGCATCCGGAGGCCGGACATAGGTGCCCTGGAAGTTTGCTCGAAAAGCGTCCTCAAGCTCTTCCCAGCAACCTATAGAGTCTTCGGGAAGTCTGTTCAGCTTGTGTCGAGCTGGGCCTTTAAGCATGAGCGGTAAATATTTAATGGCATGGAGGTTGTCTCCTCGCGCCATGTGGATGTGGAGGAGAAAATCCTCTATCCATACGGCCGGATCTGTGGTTCCGTCGTATGATTCGATGTTCATAGGCTTGAAGCCTTCTGGGAATTGGTGCTGCATTACCCTCTCTGTGAAGCACAGGGGGTGTGCGGTGCTCCGAGCTCGGGCTATGTCGCGACGGAGGTCTTCGGCCCTCCTACTCTGCTATTGCTCCCGCACTCTATTGTTTCGGTTTAACCGATCGTAGTATCCTTCCCGGTATGCGGGCGGATTTTCTCTGGGTCCGTAGATGGACCTGGTAATGCCTCCACGAGCATCTAGGCCATGGCGGAGGTCATATTCGTAAGTGGGCCGCACCTGATCCTTGCCGTGACGGCGAGGAGGGCGGCTGGATGTTCTGCCTCGTCAGCTTCCCTGTCCCGCCCTCTAGGGGGTCGGTCTGGCTGTTCGGCGTTTGTATGCGTCGGGCGTGTTGGCTCTATAGCCTCGTCGTCGAACTGGGGCAATAGCCTTCGTTTAGGATAACTCCTGGTTGGCTGATCGCGGTCGTATCCCTCTTCAGCAGCTAGGACTTTTGTCCATCGGTCATTGAGGGTGTCATGTTTAGCCTTGATTTTGCGTTTTTGCTTCTTTAGGCTGCGGGCTGTGACTAAAAGCCTCCGCTTGAACCGTTCTTGCTCCAGAGGGTCTTCAGGGACGATAAAATCATCCTCCTCGAGACTGGCCTCCTCTTCGGAGAGTGGGAGGTAGGTGCTATCCTCGGAGTCTTCGTGGCTTTCCGGATTGAGCGGGTCCCCCTGCCCCGCGGGGACATCCTGTTGATGCTCGTTGGCTGCGTCTCCGGCGAGGTCATCCGTATTATTTATGGTGCCATTCTCCGCCGAGTCTATGTTGCTTGCGTGGCTTCGACATGGTTTTGATCGATGTTGCTGTTTTTGGTGTTTGGGAGGTTCATCTCTAGGCTTGCCTCGGTCCTGCTCAGGAGTGCCGTTGCCGTCCTTTGGGGTGTCCACCATGTAAATGTCGTAGGTGGATGTGGCCGACCAGCGGCTCGTGGCGGGGGGACCAACCTCAGCATTAGCCGCGGTTACGTCCTCCTCGTCCATGTATTTGGCATTCTCCGAATTATAGTCTAACATATCGGTTAAATCGTCGATAGTTGCTACCAAATGGGTGGTGGGTGGGGCGCAAAATTCCCTGTCGAACGCCTCGAAGGGTTGGTGATTGAAGGCGGAGGGCAGGTTCTCCTGGATAGTCATTTTCTGAATTCGGTCTAGCGCCTCGTTAAAAATATCGAGGGTTGCCGGACTTGAGGGCTCTAGGTCGGACATTGTGGTGACAAAGCGGAGGTCGGTCCGTGACTCAACCGATCCTTGGTCCCGGACGGACCTATCTCCGGGATTCGGGACTGAAACCTCGAGGGGCACCGGATTATCCTCGGAAACTGAGGGTGTGCTTTGATCCTCGTGTGCACCTTCCACGCCAATGTTTGAGGTCAGGTCGTTTTGGGCCGGGGTGACCCCTGGCCACTATTCGCCGACTCAGGGTGCGGGCTCGAGGCCAGCAAGATGTTGTGGGGGAGGAGCTCGGCCGAGATCGAATCTTAGCTTCTGTCCTCTGGTTCTGCCTTGAGGGCCGGGGATAAATCCTCCACTGATGTGAGTTCGGTTGATGGTGGGGTAAGGTCCCCTCTCTCAGGGAGTCCTTCTTGGCTCAAAGCCATTTGGTGGACTGGGGCCGATTCACAGATCGGATCAGAGGTGTACGTCGGAGCAGGCGCGGCAAGGCCTGCGGGGGTGGTGAATCCGGTGAAAACCAAATCCCCCCGCACGCCAGTGACGTACTCCAGATTGCCGAATCTAATCCTGTGTTTGGGAGCGAAGTTGTCGACCTGGTCAAGATGACCGGTCAAATCAGCATGCAGTACGATGCTGCCAAAAGCGAAGAGTTGTCCAGGGACGAAGAGATCCATGGAACTGATGGCCTCTCCAAGGACTAAGCGAGCCATCGATCCTTCCAGTGATCCAACAGCGGAACTCTCAATGAAAGCACCAATGTTGGTGTCAAAACCGGCAGACCTCGCGGTAGGGGGTCCCGAGCTGTGGATCTAGGATCGATGGGTAACAAGGGACAACAAACATAGTGTTTACCCAGGTTCGGGCCCTCTCGAAGAGGTAATACCCTACATCATGCGTGATTGTATTGATGGTATATCATGGTTTACAGAGTAGATCTACCTCGAGATCAGTATGAGCTAAACCCTAGGCTACAGGGGGATGAAGATAGCTCTCCCCCTAATGACTACAACCCTCGGTTTATATAGACACCGATAGGGTTAGGGTTACCGAAGTAGATTACAACAAGAAGGAAAGAGATCTCGTCCACCCTTGACTTGGAGGGCACACCACGGCTTCACAGGTCTCCGGTCACCACACGGCTCCACCAGTCCGGCCCATGCACAATGGGCCGTCACCCCGAGGACCCCTTAGTCCATGACTCCCTCAGTTGGGAACTCGACAAATTGCTATCTTCTGTAGACGACAGTCACCATGATCGTATTTGAACCTACGTAGATCATCTGTGTGCTCAACCTCAGGGCACTCTGAGATTTTTGGAAGTGGAACCCGGTGACGAGAGTACACATTCACAAGTTCCCACTCACAGTTGTACCCAATATAAACAACCCAATCTCCATTTGCGCCTGCCCAGGCCTTACCCTTAAGCGATGGCATCTTAACATCACACGTATCATTATCAAGCGACATCAGCTTGCACAAGGCAAGGCTTCCGTCGTCCCCGCGCCAGCGAGCAGGGTCATGCCGAAGAAGATAGGGGAGATCAAACCGCTCCTGAACCCTTGGGTTCTTTGTAATGATGTTATTTGTTGAGTCGAGAATGGTCTTGAACGAACCTGCCATGCTAGCCGAGGTGAGGACGTCGCACGGATTAATGAGTTCCTCCACCACGTTATCTTTCAGATCGGGGCAAGAATAAAGGGGTCGTTTCCGGCATGTTCCCTCCATGGAGAAGACGATCGAACAATGGCAGAAGGAAGGGTGAAGGCAAATGGAGGGAGGAAGAGCGTGCGACATCAGTTCCAAATCGAGAGGGAAAGGCGAAGAGGCAGTGGACGGTTGCCACGGTACAGGAAGAGGCACCTCGGCCTACATAGATGTCCGTTCGGAAATTGTACAAAAGGACTCGCCGTCGTCTCACTGACATGTTGGAACAGGACCACATGTCAACAAAACATGGTGTGTCATTTCTCGTGCAAAATGCGATCTGGCCGCGTTGGCCCGAGGTGCCGCATTATTTCTCAACTTTATTTTTTTAATGGCATGCCGTTCAGTTTTGAAGCACGACTAACTCGTACTGTATGCAGAGAAAATATAAACTACTCTACCACTACTCCACCTCTAGTACTAGTATCAAAAAATATATATAGGCTGGAGCTTCAGCGCTTGCTTGCTAAGGTCTGCCCTCTTGCTTCTCACACTATCACCCACTCTCCAGATCTAAAAAAGATGGCGGTGCCCCTCTCTCTCCCTCCTCACCGGTGGTCACAGATCCGCCGGGGAAGAAAAGGACGTGCAGCGTTGACGCACTCGTCGTCGGCGAGCGAGGTCACGCACTAACGACAAGGCCGTCCTCTCAAACCTAGCACCCGCGCGGGAAGGCCTCTGTCCCCAACCTCACTGCCGTAGTGTGTGCAGAGGACGACAACCACGAGCGAAGCCACTTCCCGCCGGCCCTCAGGTATGCTACCTCTTTTCGAACCATACCCTTGTTCTATTGCCCCATCTGCCACGTCGCTGCATGTGGATCTTTTTCCACTCCACCATCTCCCCAATTTGCTATCCTCTGCTCTGCTGGTCATGTAGACGAAAACCTTAATTTGCACTATTAAAGGAAACCCTACTTCATGCAGACTAATCCATGTCTGGGTTGAATAACAAAAGGAAGGGAGAAAGTATTGTCGAAGAGATTAGGCATCGAACCCGCATCTAGGTTGAAAAGGGGAAAATCAGCAGCTAAGGAACGAGTCTCGTGTCTCTTGGTTGAAAAAGGGTAGAAAGGCATGACAACACAATAGAGAATGACCAGGTCGATCGGTTTGTTGTCCTCACATAGGAAAAAGGTGGCTAAAGAGAACAAAAATGGGACGTAATCCACATATGCTGCCTGGATATTTGTTGCTCTGGGCAACCATCCCTCCCTCACCACTCTATGTGTCTGTGGAGGTACATCGTAATGGTGCGCCCACTGTCCGAATGGGCCTCCTATGCTCTTATTGCCACTTTTTTGCTGTTAGTATAACGCCAGCGGTAAAGTCAAGCAATGCTATTGCTAAAGTGATGCCACATTTAACTAATGTCGCACTCAGTCTAATGCCACCGATAAATTTAAGCAAGGCCATTTAATGTCACTGGATTATTTCAGGGTTAGCTGTTGATTGTGGATGTATTAAACATTTTTCAGCTAAGGCATTCCAATGCTGTTGCACAACCAGTATACCAACGATGAAACTTGTTACTACCTTCAGATTTTTGCACTGTTAATGCTTATAGATTACATACCTCACTTTCATGAGATAAGTCAATTTTTTTGTACAGTGTCACTAAAATGCCAAGGCACTGATGTCATTTTTTTTTGGTTAAACTGCACAAAAAATTATGAAGAGAAGAGTAAAGGTCAAGAGTGGGCACCTCCTCCTCCGGCTGTTTTCTTGATTTGGTTGATCAAGTTTTTATGTTTGATCGATTATCAAGATTGGGATAGCAATTTTTCAAGTCCCCTCAAGTTGGAAATGATATTTACCTTGAAGGTACATGGTTTGCAATTTTTTATACTGTCCTTAGTTAATAATGCTAGTTACCTTCAGACTTTTGTATTTGGTTTAATGATGTTGCACAGCTAGTATACCAATGCTGAAACTTGTTACCTTTACATTTTGTATAGTTAATGCTTATAGAAATCTTCCAGTGCTAGCTTATGGAAATATGTTCAGTAAAACCATTGTACTTTACCCCGTAATAAAAAAAACTACTCTACTGTTGCACTAGCCACTAGATTAGTGTATATTTGTACTATTCGAATGGTGTTGCATTAGCGTATGGACATATATAAGGTGTGGCAAGCTTTCCCAGATATGTGCTCAAGAAAACTACTACCTGTTTTTCTAAATACTAGACGTTTGGGTACTTTAAATTGAGCTGCGAAAACGTCTTATATTAAGGAACAAAGAGTGTAGAGTTCACTCAAATTATGCAGGTAAAGCTAGTCACACCTTTGTTAAAATTAATGTTCATTATGTTATCGGAGGAGGTCTGCATGTTTGTCTCTAATGCCTATCGATCACATACCTGACATCATGATGTAATGGTAAGTCAATGCTTTTTGTACAGTGTCACTGAATTGTCAAGGTGGTGATGGCATTTTATTTTAGTTGAACTGCACAAAATATGATTAAAAGAAGAGGAAAGGTCAGGAATGGCTCAATCTTTCAGAAAATACTATGTTTGCCTTCCTGACATCAGCCGTTGTTGCCTTATTTATTCCTTCAAAAAGGTGGTTAGAAACAGTCTTGCTACCTTTTCCCATTAAGAAATTGGAATGCTTATATTTGTGAGTCTATGCTTCAACTAGTGCCACTTTTATAGTAATCACACTTTCAATATCTGTGCAAACAGGGATGCTCGATTTTAGTGGAACTGCACAAAAAGTCCAAATGGTTCAACATTATGAGCATGTTTTCTTCCAAACCGGTATATCCAATTGGTGGCTCTATGAGCTGTTCATTACGAAGGTACATGGTTTGCTACTATCTTGCTACTCTTTTTGTACTATCATTAGATAGTAATATTAGTGGTTTGCATGTGAATTTGTTGGCAGGGTGGACCTACATTGGAGGTGCAGGACATGATTCAATGATAGGATGCTCAATTTCGGTTGTATCGATTTCACCTCTTCCATCACTGCGAACATGGATATCCTTGGTCTGATGAAGAATAGGCACTATATTTCTGCTCTGTACTAGCAAATCAATTCAGTACGAAATTATCCAGGGCAAAACATGACAGTATCAAATTGTCCAGTGTAAAACATGACAGATGGCAAGGGGAAACGACTAGAAGAGACATGTTTAAACCAAAAATACAAGGTGCGGTATATGTTTACTAGCTGCTTGGTATGTGTGCAGACAGATGTCTCCCGTTGCTATTTGGCAAACAAACAAAGTGACCTCAATTTTGGTGGAACTGCACAAGAGAATAGTATAGTCACTGCATGCAGTGCCATTTGAAAACCTGCATCCCGAAGATCAGACGGCCCAGAGCCGGAGTATAGACACAGAAAGATTGGATAGTCACTTCATGGACTGCACAAAAGTAGTAATGTACTATTTATTGGCCAACACTAGGTGCTTCATTGCTTTGGTCTGATTATACAATGGGCATTATTTTGCCTAAGTTAAAGTTCGTATTCCAAAAATAGTCTCGCCGTGTGATCGAGAGAAAACCAAATCATATTGCAGTGGATGTTCCTCCATCATGTGTGGTTCATTCTCATGATTCCAGCTGTTGGTGAAACCACTTATGTTTGCAAGAGGAATTGTAGACTTCGCAAACAAATTTGTCTTTCACTCTGTACTGAATGTTGGCCCAGAGAAGCATCCATGTTAGTAGCAAGAACAGATGTTTTTTCTAGATCTTTGCTTTTGGAGCTACATATTTGTATATGATCTGTGAATCATTGAGATGCATTAACATGTTGATCTTATGTATGGGAATCGTACTAGTTGGTTGTGAATTTGGGCTACTAATGTGAACATATTACAATGCCAGGCCTGTGAGTCTCGTGTGAACATTTCGAACGGATTGGCTCTTACTACTGTGCACAGCATGATCCTTATTTCTGTGTGCTCAGTGTTTACAAGTTATTAGCAGTTCCTTATTTCTATTCGCTCAGTGTTTACAAGTTACTGATCGATCACTAGCTAGCCTACTAATATGCTCCTGGTAGTTTTAGTTGCGACGCAAGATCCGAAGGTGGCAGCTTTTTGAATAAAAATGCCTACCTCTGAAGAAACTGACATGCTGTTCTGAAGAAACTACCAGCAAAAACATTCGCAAATGCCTTATCTCCCAGCGAACGTTCATCAGCTATTGCGATCCTACACGTACACTATCCGACCGACTCGATCCTACGCGATTAACCAGCGGATCACGCACGTACCTCATCTGGATGAATCGAGCGCACTCGTTTGACCGTCATGCCGACGTGCGACCCAGCACGGACGGGACACACCACTGATGGGACGGGACGGGACGGGACGGCACAGTCATAATTTCAGTTTTTCTAGTTTTTCACGGCAAGCTGGCGCGCTAAGCCATGCCTGCTTATGCATTGAATTCCGATGACCGGGATGACCGTCGCGTTTCCCGCGACACGCTGGTTCACCTACCTTTCGCCTATAATTACTGGTTCCCGACGTTCTCCGGTGGCACCATCACCCAACTCGCCCTATCCTCATAAGCCCCCACCGGCCCGACGTCGCTCGTCACTTGCCCTCGCTCTCGCCAGGTCCGTCATGCCCCCGCCCGTCCTCAATAGGCGACGCCGGAGGCGGTCACCACCCGAACTAGTGTTCGGTTTTTCACCGGAAGGCATACGGAGGGAGGAGGCATTCTATCGGTCTTTAGATGGCAATGCGGAGTATGAGGACTTGTTGGAGCCCGACCGCCTGGCGGAGGAGCAGCGTATCGCCAATTTGCGCCGCCAGCGGGGCATGGAGCAGCAGCGCACCGACGCTCTGAGTCGCGAGCAGAGCGCCCGCAACTGGGCCGACTACATGGAGGCCGGCGCCTGGCAAATAGCCCTCGAGGCTGTCGGGCACACACGCGTTCGTGACGCCGAATTTTACTACCAGCTCGTCAAGTGGGTTTCCCACTTAGAAGCCGAAGCTTCGGTGGACCACGCCGGCATGGAAAGGACCAACGCGCGCGAGCAACCCGCCCTATCGCACCTCTGGCAAGTCTAAGGCGAGGAGAAGGACGTCGGTGCCGGCGTTTAGTGTGTACCGCACATGACTGCCGGCATCGTCTAGTTAGCTAAGAGTAAGTTAGTGCTTATATACTACTAGAGTATTAGTGGGAGTAGATAGTTAACCTGGCTATGATGGTTGTTAACATGGAAGTTCAGTACTCTATATCTGGATCAAACCTATTACTTTGCTCTAAATTGAACTTTCCGTTTGAACGTATGGAATGGGTTGTTATTTTTTTAAATGGGTTGTATTTGTCCGCCATGGGTTTAGAGGCTGACTTGTGGGCCTACTAGGTTGACGCGTACACAATCAGGAGATGATTGTACGTGGAGAGAATGACAGCAGGGACCCCCCAGGGTCATGGTAGTACGCAAGCAAGTGCCTCCTTATTTGAAGCCAAAAAAAGGTTCCTCCTAATGGATTTCTGACATCTGGGTCCCATGCCATTGTCAACGTAGTCAATAAATGAGAGAATTGTACAAGGAGCGGCTGACACCAGGGACCCAGCAGCTCGCCCAGTTCTTTTTGTTTTTGAGACACAAGCAGGGTGTCAACTGGGTTGTGCGGGGCACTCTGGCCTGTCTAGCCAGCCTTTTATTTTATGTTTACCACAAGATCAGCCCAGTAGTTTTTTTTTCTTTCTAAAAATGGCTAGCCCAATTTTTTTGTTCTTTTGCAGAATACCCAACTGAGGCCTACTTGCTTTGTCAGCCCTGCTAGGCTGCAAATCTTTCAAGACGAGGAGAGTTTCATTCGGCTTGCCTAGAAAATGGGCTATCAGTAATGAGAAATGGGCTGTACATTTTTAAAACACATCAAACCGGCAATTAGTTTCAAATTTCTTTTTTTTTCATTTCAAGATTTTAAATTCCATTGATCTTTATGCGTGGACAATTATTTGGATTTTATATTGATATAAATTTATTTTTCAAATTAGTTTGAATGTGACTCGAAATTTCGGGATTAAAAACAGTTGGGACCGCACCGAAATATGCAAAATTTCATATAATTTTTTAACCGTGGCCACAATATGGGCTGTAATGCTAACAAAAAGAATATGGGCTCCAAAAAAATCCTTAAGAATTAGCAAATGGGCTGTAAATTATTAGAAATAATGGTAGATGGGTTGTATGTTGTTTTCCACACATTTGAGGCTGACTTGTGCGCCTACTATAGGTTGACGCGTATGCTTTCCTAAACAAAAGGTTGACGCACACGCAACGCCGTGTCAACTTAGTCAACACACGAGAGTAGTGACTGTTGGATGTCCATCCAACGGCCGTTGTGCTTCTTCAACCTCTGCTCTTCCTGCTCCAGCCGCTCAAACAAGCGCTGGCGGGACTACCTGCTCCCTCCTCCCGCAGTCGGCTGTGCTGCCGCGCAGGCCTCACCGCCCCACCGTACTCCCATCGCTGGCCTAGCCATCCCTCTACTCATCCAGACCTCCTGTTATTCTCCGGCGACGGCAGCCTCACACTGCAGCTGAAGCAGTAAACTCTCGTACTTCCCTCCGCATGGGAAACAAATGCCGAGTCTTCCCCGGCTCCTGGTCATTCCCTTCCTAGGCCTCGCCGTCATCCCTGCCTTGGTGCGCTCGACGCGGCGTGGTCAACGTGGTCAAGGAATGACTTCCATCGGAAGAGGACTGTACATGGAGAGGCTGACAGCTGGGTCCACGGCCGCAGCAAGGAAGTGCCTCCTTATTATGCGCAAAATAATGATTCCTCCACCTGACAGCGGGGACCCACCGGAAGGGCCTCTGTATTTCACGAAAAAAAATTCCCCCCGCTGACAGCTCGGACCCAACAGCTATATCTTCAAATGCATGGAAGTGCCTCCTTATTACGCACAAAAAAATGAATACCCCAGCTGCTAGGTGGGACCCACCATATTTGATGGCTGACTTGTGGGCCTACTAAGTTGACGCGGACGCAGGGCTTTGTCAACTTAGTCAATATAAATGATTCTAGCTGCGGTGACCGTACGATGTCCATCCAACGGCTGTCGTATTTCTTCAACCTCTGGTCTTCTTGCTCCAGCCGCCCAAACCATCGCGGGCCGTGCCGCCTGCTCCTGCCTCCCGTGGCCGGCTGTGCTTCCGCGCAGGCCTCACCGCCCCCTCCTACTCCAACCTCTAGCCAGGCCATCCCTCTACTCACTCACAACCCCTATTATTCTACGGCGACGACAGCCTCACACCACAGCAGAACCAGTCAACCCTTGTACTCCTCTCCGCGTAGGCATCCCCTGTTGCGTCTTCCATGGCTCCGCGTCGTCCCCTTCCTATACCTCGCCGCCGTCCACCGCCTTGGTGCTCTCGGCGCGGCGTGGTCAACGTGGTCAAGCAACGACTTTCATCGGAAGAGGACTGTACGTGGAGAGGCTGATAGTTGGGTCCACGGCTGCAGCAAGGAAGTGCCTCCTATTACGCGTAAAATAATTATTCCTCCACCAGACAGCAGGGACCCACTGGAAGGGACTCTGTATTTTGCGAAAAAAGTTCCCCCCCTGACAGCTGGGACCCACCAGCTACATCTTCGCACCCAAGGAAGTGCGTCCATACTACGGGAAAAAAATGATTCTTCCCCCTGACAGCTGGGACCCACCAGCTATATCTTTGCACGCAAGGAAGTGCGTCCTTATCCTCCCTGACTGCTGGGACCCACCCGGTCGAAGCGTATGTAGCGTTGTCGCAAACGTGTACGTACATACTGGTCGATCGGTCTCTCTGCAGCGATGAACTGTGGCCGAGTAAGGAGTGGCACGTGTCGTAGTAGAGGAGCAGATGTAGCATGTCACGCAGTCCCGTCTATATCATGTACACGTACGTACAACCACGCTGCAAGAAAGTAAATACGGCTACGCACGTACATACGGGCGGGGTCTCGAACGCATACAGCGACATCGTCCTGTTCATCGGCAGCCAACCGGCTGGGTCGCAATGGAGGAAACAATGTCGTGTTCATCGGGAGGCAACAGAATACATCGTGTTCATCGGGAGCCAACCGGCTTGGATGGAACAGCCAAAACGAGGTCTGGCGTACCACAGAACGGAGGAAACGGGCCTTCTGTTCGACCGCGTACGGTTGAAACAGGGTCATGTTCATCGGGAAGGGTCTGGCGTACCGCAAAATGGAGGAAACGGACTTGTGTTCGAGTGCCTATGGTCGAAACGGGGTCCCGTTGATCGGGAGGGGTGTGGCGTACCGTAAAACGGAGGAAACGGACTTGTGTTGGACCGCCTACGGTTGAAATGGGGGTCCTGTTCATCCAACGTATACTGCCTCGCTCCAGCCTCCACGGGCTATTGTTCATCCACCGTCGACCTCCTCCAGCCTCCACGGGCTACTGTTCATCCAGCCTCCACGGGCTGTTGTTCATAGAGCCTCCACGGGGTCCTGTTCATCCACCCCCAACCGGCTGGGGTGCGGCGGCCTCCTCGGGGTCCTGTTCATCCAGCGGCAACGGC
Organism: Thinopyrum elongatum; assembly: GCA_011799875.1. NCBI lineage: Eukaryota > Viridiplantae > Streptophyta > Magnoliopsida > Poales > Poaceae > Thinopyrum > Thinopyrum elongatum. The sequence goes on along the minus strand of CM022300.1, from coordinate 59,511,250 downwards.
CTACTACCACGGGGTCCCCGTTCATCCAACCCCCACCGGGAATTGTTCATCCACAGCCAACCAACCGGCTCGACTCACCACGTCTCGACTCATTCTATGTACCACGCGCACGGTAGCAATGGTCACTGTTCATCGAGAGGTAACCCAACACCGACTAGCTATGTCTCACACGGGGGCGGCTTCAGTAAGCAGCAGCAGTGATCGATCGCTCGGGTTCAGTTAGCAGCAGCAGCGAAGGAATTGCTCGGGTTCAGTTAACAGCTAAGGGATCGATCGCTCGGGTTCAGTTAGCCAACGCCTCGCACAATCGCGCGTACACGAGAGAAACGCGCAAACCTCCATGCATTGCTCGGCCCCGACGACCCACCGTAACCGGGAACTCCCCGATATTTTCCTCGCCCTCGCTTCTACCATGATTTTTTCGTCATGGACGGCCCAAAGAATGTCAAGCAGCTGCGTCTCTGGCCCGCCCAGGACGAAAAGCCCATTTTCTGTCATGATTTTTTGTCGTAGAAGTAGGAGCCCACCACATCTATGATGAGACGTGCTTTTGTCACAATTATCGTCATAGAAGTGTCATAAGCATGACAGAAAAAAATTCGTTCGGCCCAAAATGTCACGGATGTGTCTTTTTTTTGTAGTGCGGCCCCTTGTCTGCCCTCCCCCCAAATGCCACTGCGACCAACTTGAATGAAGAAACTTCAAATCAAAGGATGGGAGCACAAATGTTGGGGGCGACAAGGTTTCCTTACGCACAAGTTTTTTTATACAGGGATACATCATGGATGGCGAGGTGAACTTATCTGCGTTCGCTGTCCTTCATATCGTTCCCGATAGGGCGGGGCTGTTGGGGACCAATATGCCGGCTTGTTCTCACTATTCCTTTCAGGAAGTTCACCCTCGGCGAAGGCCCTGCTGTTGATCAAAAAGAAGTGCAGGGGAGAAAATAGCTGCATATGATCTTTTTGTGAAGGATCAATTAGCTCATGCTAGGGTTATTGTAACCAAAATAAGGCAATACTTAATTAAACATGCATGCAAGTCTCGTGTCAACGCTTTGTTTTATTATCTTTGCACAGGGTCTTCGCCTGGCTTTGTACAAAGGGTTACAAGTCCAGGGGACTATGCTTGTACAAAACAGGTTGCCGGGGCAAGGCCCGGCAACCGTGCCTTACGGGTAGAACTTACGAAGATGCTCAACGTTCCATGAGTTTTGCATTGGTATGCCATCTTCGGTCTCCAAACGGACTGCGCCGGGTCTGGTGACACACGCTACCCGGTAAGGGCCTTCCTTCTTCGGTGCCAACTTGTTGGAACCCTTGGCGGATTGAACACGCCTAAGGATAAGGTCACCTTCCTCAAGGCTCCGAGCTTGGACCCTGCGGCTATGATACTGGCACAGGGCCTGCTGGTATCATGCAGCACATTGTAGGATCGAAAGTAGGTCTAGAGGGGGGGTGATTAGACTACTTGACCAAATAAAAATCTAACATTTTCCCAATTTTAGTTGTGGGCTGATTTTAGCAATTTAGCACAAGTCAAGCAATCAACCTACACATGCAATTCTAAGAGTATAGCAGTGGAAAGTAAAACATTGCATATGAAGGTAAAAGGGAAGGGTTTGGAGAGTGCAAATGCAATGTAGACACGGAGATTTTTGGCGTGGTTCCGATAGGTGGTGCTATCGTACGTCCACGTTGATGGAGACTTCAACCCACGAAGGGTAACGGTTGCGTGAGTCCACGGAGGGCTCCACCCACGAAGGGTCCACGAAGAAGCAACCTTGTCTATCCCACCATGGCCATCGCCCATGAAGGACTTGCCTCGCTCGGGTAGATCTTCATGAAGTAGGCGATCTCCTTGCCCTTACAAACTCCTTGGTTCAACTCCACATCATGTCGGAGGGTCCCAAGTGACACCTAACCAATCTAGGAGACACCACCCTTCAAAAGGTAATAGATGGTGTGTTGATGATCAACTCCTTGCTCTTGTGCTTCAAATGATAGTCTTCCCAACACTCAACTCTCTCTCATAGATTTGGCTATGGTGGAAAGATGATTTGAGTGGAAAGCAACTTGGGGAAGGCTAGAGATCAAGATTCTTGTGGTAGGATTGGAATATCTTGGTCTCAACACATGAGTAGGTGGTTCTCTCTCAGAAAATGAGTAGTGGAAGTGTAGGCATGTTCTGATGGCTCTCTCTTAAATGGAGATGGGGGTGGAGGGGTATATATAGCCTCCACACAAAATCCAACCGTTACACACATTTGACCCAACTCGGTCAGACCGAATAGAAGAACTCGGTGAGACCAATTTAATTCAAAATGTGAACGTTAGGAATCTCGGTGGGACCGACTGGAACAACTCGGTGTGACCGATGTGCTAGGGCTTAGGGCAAACATCAACTCGGTAGCGCCGATTGCTTCAACTCGGTGAGATCGAAGTGAAACAAAACACAACAGAGCGGATGTCAAGCTAACTCGGTGTGACCGATTGCACTGACTCGGTGAGACCGAAAGAGTGCAACATGTCACAGGGAGGATGCAAGGCCATCTCGGTGAGACCGAGATCCGTATTGGTGTGACCGAACTGTTAGGGTTTCTGGCAGTGGCTATCTCAAATGAACTCGGTGGCACCGGATAGATCATTTCGGTGGGGCCGAGTTTGACTTTCAGTTTTGGACATATTTGGAAATGAGAAAGTGGCTGAGGGCTTTGGAGCAATATCACTAAGCACTTTGAGCAAGTAGACCATTAAGCAACACCTCATCTCCTTTTAATAGTATTGGCTTTCCTATGGACTCAATGTGATCTTGGATCACTAAAATATAAATGAAGAGTCTTGAGCTTTTGCCAATATGTGTCCTTAGCATTTTGAGGGGTCCACGTGTCAAGTCCATGCCTTGCCATTCATTGAACTATCTGAAATATTTAACTTGAATGGATATTAGTTCAATGAGCTATATGTTGTTATGAATTACCAAAACCACCCGGGGATTAGTTGCACTTTCACACGTACAGCTGCCTGGAGATGGTCCTCCGCGAGAAGCATGGCATCGTCCAGCCGTAGCTGCCCTTGCGCTACTTCATCGCACTACAAAAAAAACACTTCCGTGATAATACGTGTTTGTCACAGTAGGTCACGTTTTCTGTCATGCATGTACATCCATGACGATTTTATGACAGAATCAAGATAGTCATACATGTGCCGTCGTAGAAGTGTTCCATGACAATACCAAAATTACCATCACGGAAGTGTCCACTTCCATGATGATAAATCGCGCGTCATGGAAGTGTTTTCCTCAAGGGTAACCGACACATGGCATCCGCCATAACAGGTCGCCGTTAAGCTATCGGGTTCTGGTTTGGATCCGATAACCCGTTAACAGCCCTGACCAGTGGAGATTTTCCACGTGTAAAATTCTCATTCGCCGGAGTATCCACGTGTCAGCTTAGTGCTGGGACAGATGTCATCCAGCGAATGGACGGGATGCGCCTATGATACGTTGACACGTGGCATGGCCCAATAGTGCCCATTCAGGTCAAAAGGTCGGCCCGTTTGACTTAGTCAAAAGGAAGCGACCCAGCCCACGGAAGGCCTGTTAACGGCCTGTTCGCATATAGCCCATTTACAGCCCGCTAACTCATGACCCGTTATAGCCTATCCGAATTAGGCCCAGTAGCGCCATATGGGCCGTCCAATATGATTCCAGCCCATTATAACTTCCGGCCCATGTATGGCCCATGATGTCTTTCGGCCCATATGAGGCCCTTTGTAAATCTTGGTCCATAAATGACCCGTGGTGAAACTGGCCCATAATGAACAGTATATCACTTTATACCCATTAACGGCCCATTATTCCATTGGGCCGTTTCAGCCCGTGTTATCTTTCGGCCTTCTAAGGGCCCATTTATTATTGGGCTCATTTCCGGCATTCGATTACTTACGGTCCGTTAGTGGCCTGTTCCACTTGTGGGCCAAATTCAGCTCGTGGTTAAAGTCGGCCCGTCTGTGGCCCTTTAATCCGTTGGGCCGTTTTCATAGCGTCATCAAATATGGCCCATTAATGACCCGTTATGCCTTCCGTTGGAATTAAGCCTGTTGTACACATGGGCCTGTTAACAGCCCGTTATGGTCGGCCCATAAACAGACGATTCCCATTATAGTCCGTTTACGGCCCATATTACGGTCCGTTAATTGTCCATGAAAGTATGACCCATGTTTGGCCAATCGATCATACGGCCCATAGAAGTCCCATTGAATCTACGTCCCGTAGAAGGCCCATGGATCATATGGACCTTAGGAGGCCCACTACAGCAGGCAGCAGGACCATGGTTACAACGGTTCATATGTTGCCCATGGTTATTGTGGCCTAGTTCTAAATAAAAAGGTTACCGCGGAAAAAGAACTGCAGCGACTATCAGAAAAAAACCATGACAATAAGGAAATAAATAAGCAAGCAACTTACGCTAGGCTATTACGGCTATTACAAATATTACATCCACTGGGCATCAAAGTTCGCCACTAGTGCAAATATAGTGAACAAAGCAGCATATTACATAGACTAGGCGTCTAAATTGGCCACCAGTGAAAATAAACGCGGCAGCAAAACAAGTCCAGAACTGAAACCACTTCAGAAGAGCTCAAGAAACGATATCCTGGATACCCACCATGCTAGCTAGAAGCTTAGCAAGCTTATTAGTTTTCTCTTGTTTGGCGCTAAAATCGTCCAGCGGTTGCTGTTGCACCAGAAAGTATGCATCTGAATTCTGCAGGAACTTCCTCAGTCCTTCGGCTTCTTGCTGCAGCACAGCTGGCTGATGCCTTTCAGCTTGTAGCTGAGACTGAAGAAGCTGAAGTGATTCAGGCAGCGAGTTCGAAGAGCTTGTGCCAGCGGTAGTGGCCAGTAACTCGAACACTACATCAACGCAGGACTTTGGGGTTGTCTAACTGTCTACAAGATAGTTTTTATCACCTTTCTTGGAGACCAACAGGATTGTCTCACTATCTTGAACCTTATCTGCATTACTTTCTCTACCATTGCATAATGGGGTAATCTTCTCCAATATTTTGTTCGCATTCTACAAGAGAAACTAGCAGACACATCACAGGTTTAGCATGTAGTATATGAAACTCATTTTGGTAAACCGGTTCAGTAGTAAGGTGGACAGGATAACAGCATGAAACAAACATATATCTATGTACTAGGGTCACTGTATTGTCCATATCATTCTAGTTTATGTTGCCAAATCAAGATAGAGACACAAATCATATATTTTTAAGACACAACAACATAGACAAAATATAAGTGTGGGAAACTACACATCACTGGCAACACTTGTAATGTGCATGACATGAGAACATAATTGTTTATACAACTGAAACTGAAATCAACATAGAGCAAGAAGTTAGAACAGCAATCCAGTTAAAGAAATAGGTTTAAAACATACCTGTTGCGCCATTGGAGTTTCAATTGGATCCTTCAAATTCGAAATTAGTTGGTATGAGTAAATACAGTGATGCAAGAGCAAAGGAGTATGGGCCATAGCTACGGAATCTGACCTGAGAACTGTTGCTCTTCTGCTTTAAACGTGGAGTTTGGGTTCGCTGTGGTGGTCTTCGTGCTTTGGGCACTGGAGTTGCTTTATAAACTGCTCGTGTGGGGGTACTCTGTGGTGGACTTGGTGTTGTGTCAACTAGAAGTGGGTTACTATCCGCTGGGGTTGGGGTTAGATGGGGTGTAGCTGGTTCTCTGTCCAACGGTGTAAGTGTACAATCTGGAAGAGTCTCGATTATGTTTGGTGGGGCTAGTTCGTGGGCTAGTACAACCATGGTTCTATCTATATCGACGGGTAGCACCGTCTTTTGTGAAGAAATGGGTTTCTACTCCCTTAGATACTGCCATCACCCCCTCCAATTCAAATGTCTGATAAACAAGAAAAGAAATTGAACGTACAGACATTGTATGATAGACAGATGTGGTAATTCACATATATGTTGTCTAACCAAACAGGACAGCATGACACAATTTCACATATATAATGGCTAACTAAACAGGATAGCATGACACAGTTTCAGATATATGATGGATAACTTAACAGGATATAATGGCATAATTCAACATATGATGAGTATCTAAACAGGATGACATGACTAAACTATATGATGTCTTTCTAAAATAGGTTGGGATGAAATAATTCACATACATGTTGTCTAAGTATACTGGATGGCATGATATAATTCACATAATTGATTCATATACTAAGCAGCTGGCACTCGCATGTATGATCTCTAAACTAAGCAGATGGCATTGAATATTGTGTATATGATGTCTAAACTAAGCAATGCAAGACACCATATGCATGATATGAGAAATATAAACATTGCAAGTTAGAGCATACACCCAAGGTGGGATATAGGACTGGTCATCTGTCTCTGAATCCTCCTCTGAGGAGCTACCTGTAACCATTGAGATATATGCTTCAACAGGTACCATTGCCTGCTCTGAAGACCTTGTTTTCACTCCAGATTTTTTCGTAATCGGCTCAAATGGCTGATACACATGAAGAGTAGTTCAATATACACAGATTGTCGACAAATGGAATACGTAATAAAAAAAGGATGGCATAAGATAATTCACATATATGATGCCTGGCCACACAGGATGGCGGTGCATAATTCACATATATGATAACTGGCTAAAAAACATGGCATTGCATAATTCACATATCTGATATAGAAAGCAAACAGGAGGCATTCACACAAAGCATGTCTAATCTACGCAGATGGCATGGCAATGCAAGACACCATATGCATGATATGAGCAATATAACCCTGCCAAGTTAGAGCATATACCTCGGGGGGGGGGGGATACGACTAATTATCTGTCTTTGAATTCTCCTCTGAGGAGTTATCTGTAACTAGCAAGAAATCTGCATCGACAGGTAGCACTGACTACTTAAAAGACCTTGTTTTCACTCCAGATTTTCTCATGACCGACTCAAATGGCTGATGCACAGGAAGAGTAGATGAATGTATAAACATTGTTGACAAGTGGAATACATTATGAAAAAAATAGTATGGCACGATACAATTCACATATACGATGACTGGCTAAACAGGATGGCATTGCATGATTCACGTATATGATGTCTGGCTAAAGAAGATGGCATTGCATAATTCACATATACTCCCTCCGTTCCTAAATATTTGTCTTTTTAGAGATTTCAAATGGACTATCACATATGGATGTATATAGACATATTTTAGAGTGTAGATTCACTCATTTTGCTCCGTATGTAGTCACTTGTTGAAATCTCTAAAAAGACAAATATTTAGGAACGGTGGGAGTATGATATAGAAACCAAATAGGTGGCATTCACACAAAACAAATCTAAACTAAGCTGATGACATATAAGATGTATAAAGTAAGCAATGCGAGGCGTCATATGCATGATATGACCAACATCAGCATGTCAGGTTAGAGCAAACACCTCAGGGGGTAAATAGGAGTGGTCGGCTACCTCTGAATCCCCCTCTGAACAGTTATCTTCCTCTAGAATATAATCTGGAATGGGGCAAGGGGGGCCCACTTCGTCCACCATGGAGCAGCGTCTGCAAGACATCATATTCCCACGCAACGGTCTTTTCTTTTTCTCTACATGTTCAGTACGATTGTGTACAATAACTGATATGCATAATAAAAAAAACATAGTTAGATTATCCTTACCTAATATTAAAGGGAGGAGGCTTTCATAGTTCTCCATATGTCACTCTTTCACATCCATTGATTTTATGTTAACCATAAAGATCGACGGTTGAGATTTAAAAGGAGATTCTTTTTTTCCGTCAAATTCTCAAGGCTACGTTCTAAGGAACACGTTCATTTTTTTAGAATCGTAATACAAAACGATCGAGCCAGGCAGCAAGGCCACACGTCAATCGTCCAAGACCAGCCAAGGAATAAATCAACAAGTCGCATTCAGAGTTGGACAGGGAATAGCTAGCGCTTGTTTCTAAAAAAATATAGCTTGCTTAGTGCCGATGAGCACCGGTGCCGGCAGCATGGTAAGGTTATCATCGAGGGCCGCCGAGTGCCGGGGCGGCATGCAGTGGCTAAACCACCAAGTCGTAGCCGAGTAGGACAAGGAACAGCTAGCTAGTTTGGTTCTCAGAAAAAGAAGCTAGCTAGCTTAGTGCTATACTACACGGTATGTATAGAGTGGCTAGCTTCTTGCCGAGTGGGTTCTTTGGGGTTAACGACAAGGGAGCGGTGAAGTATCGGTGCCGGTAGCATGGTAAGGTTATCACTGAGGCCGCCAAGGCGGCATGGAGCGGCTCAGGTCTAGAAGAAGAGCGTGGCCGAGGCATCGTCTTATTCGGTTCCGTGGGCGGAGGTGTCGATGCAAACGTCGCGGCTAGGGACACACGGCGGCCTGCACTGCGGCAAGCACGAAAGCCCCGTCATTTCCTAGCTAGGGCAACCCCTCACATGAGATGGCACAACACAGTATCAGACTTCGGTCCCGAGAACCGGCGGAGACGAGGCATTGTCTCGTGGGACTAGGCGAGGACGAAGGCCAGGGCATTGTGGCCCTTGGAGTAGGAGCAGCGGCGGTGCTCAGGGTGCCGCCGAGCGGGAAGAAGTGGCGTAGCATGTGCACCAGGGAGGCAGCAAAAAGCGGAGCGCGGCGGCCGGGTTGACAGCGTGGCAGCAGAAGAAGAGTGGCTAGCGTCTTGCCGAGTGGGTTCTTTGGGGTTAACGACAAGGGAGCGGTGAAGTATCGGTGCCGGTAGCATGGTAAGGTTATCACTGAGGCCGCCAAGGCGGCATGGAGCGGCTCAGGTCCAGAAGAAGAGCGTGGCGGAGGCATCGTCTCAGGCGGTTCCGTGGGCGGAGGTGCCGAAGCGAACACCGCGGCTAGGGACACACGGCGGCCTGCACTGCAGCAAGCACGAAAGCCCCGTCGTTTCCTAGCTAGGGCAACCCCTCACATGAGATGGCACAGCCAACAAAAAATAGCACGCTATAACCTCGCTATAGAGTCGTTATAGCGTATTTGGAATGGAAACGCTATATTTTAGCAAATTCAGCTGCTATGGCGCTATTCACGTAATTAGCGCGCTACAGGCTGCTATAACGTTGTAGCGTGTAGCGTTATAGGGTTCAAATGATGAAAAAGTTCAGAAAAATAGGGTCAACACAGTTAGGCTCGATGCTCTTTATATGTTAACTCAGGTTATCAATGTTCAGAGTTTATATGTTAAATAGATTGACTAAAGTTTGAAAATCTGTTTAAAATTTATGCTCCCTATCTATTGCTAGATTATGTCTCTCTATGATGGTGTCTTAAGGTACTGAAATACTTTATTTCTGGATATAATCGGTATTTCTTTTGCAAACGCTATTTTGAAATATAGCACGCTATTAGCCTATTATAACTTGTGTAGCATTTGAAGAAGGGCCACCCAATATTTTGTAGCACACTATTTTTTTCGTTGGGCACAACACAGCATCAGACTTCGGTCCCGGGAGCCGACGGAGACGAGGCATCGTCCTCGTGGGACTAGGAGAGGACGAAGGCCAGGGCGTCGTGGCCCCTGGAGTAGGAGCAGCGGCGGTGCTCAGGGTGCCGGCGAGCGGGAAGAAGTGGCGTAGCATGTGCACCAGGGAGGCAGCGAAAAGCGGAGCGCGGCAGCCAGGTCGACTGCGTGGCAGTAGAAGAAGAGGCGCTTGACGGGCCAGCGAAGAGCCAAGCAGCGTCGAAGAAGGCGATGGGAAACTCCGTGAAGGACTTGCGCAGTGCCGGTGCCACGCGGATCCGCTCCTGCAGGCGCAATTCGGCAATGGATTGGATTTGGATGCTCGTTGGCTGGCTCGGTTGGGTTGGATGAATGGTCGATCTGATCTAGCTCCCGCCCACCTACCTCTTTCACTATGCTCTGCTTTGCTATGTTCGACTAGCTTTTTGGCATCCGTGAGTGACAGGTGGGGTGGGTTTGGCACTAAGTTAGCTAGAGTGATTTAGCTTTGGCCTGCTTTGTTGAGCACTCCCAGTCTAACATGATTAGAATTATGTCGTGCATGCACTTCATGTTGAGAGCAGAGTCCACGTGATGCTCAAGTGAGGGTCTAAATGTTGCTCCATCTTCTCCCCACCACTACTATGACGTAAGAGATCTCTGTTTTATAAGGAAATACAGTACAAACAAAAATGTTTACATGCATGAACGTGTATATCTGTTCATCCTTATAAATGAACATATTCATATGATCATATGCCACCTTTATAAGCACCTCCCGGAGACTAGGTACACACAGGGATAATTTCTCCATTGATTACAGTGGTAGTAAATCACCTCATGCCCTCTACATCTATTTGTGATCTTATGTTCTTGTGATGGAAGGCCATGATTCCATCTAGCCATGCTCCTCCTCTGACCTCACCAGCAGAAAGAAAGTGCTAATCTCGCCTGATACAAACAAACAAGTTCTACTTACGTGTTATTATTGTCATTTCTTAATATTTTATTCAGTGTTGCTAAATCTCAGTCGATCGAGACTTCATTAGGTCTTAGTCGGTACTATATTCTTGAGATCTTGCATGAAGATTCATGTATTTTTTTTAGAATTTTCCTTTTTTTTCTTTTTTATATGTTATGTCACTTGATTGAGACTTGGTTAAATCTTAGTTGAATGAGACCTAACCACACCTTATTTTATTTCTAAATTTGAAAATGAACTAATTATCTAAAACCTAGCTTTGTTCACAAGGATCAACTTACTCGGAATCATATCTTATGTTATGAACTGGCATCCTGGAGAACCCTGACTTTAATTGATCTACCGTTTTTGTCATAGACGACCATTGACTCGAGGCACAAAAACATTTTCTCCGTAGAGAAACCCGAACATTGTGCTTATTGCGGCAGGGACATGCGTATTCTCTCTGCCGTTGCAACGCACGGCATATTTGCTAGTGTAAGGCCTAAGGGGTGCATGCAGAAATTTAGACTGATGGTAGCAAACGAGTGGATAGATCCAAAACTAATGATAGCAGGCAGATGATAGCTTCAGTTTAAAAACATAGACAATGGACCATCTACTGTTTGTTGCCCACCCAACATGAACCATATAGAAGACCCCAGATGAACCAGATAGTAGACAGATACTATTCGTTTCTACCTCGATATGTGCCCCATGGGAATTTTAAACTCAAGTTTGAACATTAGTTTGGACCTGACTCGGAGTCTGAGAGGTGAACAAGACGATAAAGTAGCAGGTCATAATAATCAATGTATAACGTAAGCAGACACGAAAGAGTGCGACCTCTCTTCCGGAACTGTGTAGTCCTCAGGTTCATCTGCCCAGTCGATGATGGTAATGCAGTTGGCGTGGCTGCCGGCAATGGGGAAGATGATCTGAGGCGGCGAACGAAGGTCTGCAGGGGGAATCTCTACTGCAGTGAACGCTTCCGTCGATGGTGCACCTCAGGTGGGGTGGATGACGGCACGGCAGGAGCAGGACAAAACACACAGAGTTTTCTTTGACACCTATCTAAAAATGAAGTAAATCTGTAAGGGCTCCTTAGAATAGGAGGATTCTAAAAACGCAGGGACAGGAAAAACACAGGAATAGGATAGGAATGCACGTGCAAAACAAAGCATTTGCAAACATAGGATTTCTGTCAACCTGGGTGTTTGGTTCACATGAATTGGAAGAACACAGGAATGAAGAAACATGGTCAAATTAAAGTCAAACCACATGAAAATGTAAAATAAGAATGTTATTATGCCAGTAATGCAATTAGTCATGTTCTTCATGCATATTAATTTGAAAAGGACGTCCAAGTGGATATTAAAATTCCTACATTTTTCAAGACACCAAAGGAAAAAAATCCTCCAGTTTTGCTTCGCTCCATTCCTTCTAACCAAATGCACGAATAGTAGTACCATAGTTAAGTTTCCAATTCCTATGTTTTCCTTCACCTTTTCTTTGAACCAGTGGCGATTCTAGTAGGCAGTCTTCAACAGGCTGAAGCCTGCCCTCGAAATATTTTGTGATCTTAGATTTGGTCCACATGAATATCATATAATGGCTATCTTGCTAAACAGATTCAAATTGTGGTTCAAAAGAGCATTTAGTTGTCTCCCTGTTAAATTTGTGGTCACGATTCATTTATTTCTAGATTTGCAACTGCTTTGAACCAAAGGATCCCTGAGGGATCGACATGAATGTAAAGTAACAAAGTGATGCGACGAGTGTACAACCTCTTTGGCATAGCCTTGTCGACCTCAGCATCATTGGGTTGGACATGGAGGATGGTGATGCTGGTGTGACTGTCGGAGGCGGGGAAGAAGATCTGAGGCCTCTGGAGACGGCGCCGAGGGTACTGCTCTGCTGTGATGGACAGTTTCGTCGTTGGAGCAGCTCCGGTGAGGTGTACGATGACGAGGCTGAAGCAGGACAAGACAGACAACGCTAATCTGAAGTGGGAGTCTAATAGCATCTGCAATAGATGATGTAAAATACATCGCCAAAAAGTGCAGATGTGAAATGCATTAGCCGTGCCACAGCCGCTCCGACAGATGCTGTAAATATTATTGACTCTGAACTTAACTGAAGAAACTGAACTTTACAGTCGAAACTGAATTTTACTATCGAAACTAAATTTTACTGACGAAACTGATTGAACTAGTAGCAGAGCACTGCAATAGAAGTTTAGGGTGTTCGAGCACTGGTAGCAGAGAAGCAGTGATCTAAATCAGCAGCCGCTCGAGCAGGGAACGCACTAGCAGAGAGCAGCTCGTGCAGCAGCACCGCGAGCGAGTGCTAAAGCAGCAACTCATGTAGCTGTCGTAGGTCGCGCAGCAGCAGCGCGAGCGAGAGCAAGAGCAGAGCAGAGCAGCAGCAAGAACGAGAGCAAGAGCGGAGCAGCAGCATGAACGAGAGCAAGAGCGGAGCAGCAGCGCGACCGACAGCAATAGCAGTGCAGAGCAGCAGCACGAACGAAAGCAAGAGTAGTGCAGCAGCGCGACCGACAGCAAGAACAGAGCCGCAGCGCGAGCGAGAGCCGGAGCAACAGCAGCAGCTAGTGCTGGTGTGGAAGTCACCGCCGAGGAAGCGACGACATGGGGGAGAGACGCCGTGGAGGAAGTGGCCGGCGACGGCGCCGTTGATGGAGACCCGCCATGGCTACTCGGTATCGAGCACCGACAGCCCCGTGAGATCGAATAAAAGATAAAATGCAGTGGTGAGTGCAGAACCTCCTTGGTGGCACCGAGTAGGCCTCCGCTTCATCGGAGGAATTGTTGAGGGTGCTGCGGTTTCGGTGGGGCAGATCAAGACGGTGTTGTGGGAATGGAGGTGGCGCGATAGACGAGGCAAACGTCGGGGCAGCTCCTTGGAGGTGGAGGACGGGGTGGCTGATCCGGCGGGACGACAAGATCGACGAAGGATCCTCATCCGGTGCGGTGGATGAGGGACGTCGAGCTGTTGTGGTGGAAGACGTCGTCAGGGAAAAGTCTCCGCCTGGGCGGTGGTCGGGAGGCCGACGGAGGAGCGTGGGGTTTCGCGGGTTTTGGCGGCCTCGGTGTATGATTGGGGGGGGGGGACGAAGGGGAAGGTAGGGGGAGCCATGGCTTAGGGACGCGCTTGTCCGAAATGTGGGGTAAGTTACGAACGTACCCCCACCGGTTTTAACCACGCGACGTCGAGGCGGCATTTCTGGCTGAGGGGTAGAAGGGGGATTCCGCGTGTCCGTACTGCGGGACCGATTTCGGATGAGGAGAGAGTTTTCGCGCCCGTCGAAATTTCGGGATAAAAAGGCGCGGCGCAGGTTGAAGAGGCGGGAGTTTCACAGCAGAAGAGACAAAACATACTCGAGCTTAAAAATTTCGGGATAACAAGGCGCGGATTCCATGTTCGGCAGAACAAACTTAACATGTACAAAAAATGACAATTCATACAAGACACAAAAGAGTCATGTCCCCTTTTACTATATTGCTATAAATGCCATTGAAAAAACTACAAGAAAAATGTAAAAAAAAACCGAGAGAACAAGAATAGCCTGTACAGTACCAAATCAATTCGCACTTCCCTCAACAACAACAATAAACAAATCAATTCCCACACCAAGAAAGGTTCATGTCCCTTTTTATATGATTACAAATGCCAGGATCTCGAATTTCAATTTTTGAATCCACGTTATGTTGAATTCGAATATATCGTTAGGTGATCTTGCGGTTTATAATGGATGTAGTCATACGTTCTGATCTTCCATCTTATATGAACATTTTACTCCACCCTATGAATATATATATTGTCGTCTACCATATGGACTAAATTTGAATCAATTTTCTTTATTTGAATACGATTTTTCTCAAGTTATACCATCATTTAAATATTATCTTGATAACAAAAATCATACATATAGTAGTAATCATATTTCAATATGAACTACATGTACCATATGATCTCCAATTCAAATATTTGTATCCATTTTATGTTGAATTCAAATCACAGTACATTGGTCTAGGTAGCGAGATGTTAGGGATAATCTAAACCCTGTTTTCATATATATAAATTTTGGCCGAATTGGGACAAGTTTTGGTATAAGCTTCTTGCAAACCAGAGCTTCTCTCAAGAAGCCTCATGGTTCCGAGAGGGAACGTGTCACCTTTGTGTGCGAAACGATATACGCTGCCTCCCCCCCTGATTTTCTTTACAGAGGCAACATAGAACTATATGAGCTGTTAAATTTTGGAATTATTACGGGTTCGTTTGGCCTTTTTATACATTAATTGAGTTTCTGGTCATTTAATGTGCATAATTCAAATTTGAACTACAAGCACATGCTCCGGTGCACCAAACTTGGTTGAAAAATCACATGTGTATCCTTGGGTGAATTTCTAGGTCCCATGCAAGAAATGAGAATGAAATTCAAACATCTGGGCGTCGTGGCCGAGAACATTGAGAAACTTGGTTTTTAAATTTCTGTAAATCCCAAACTCGCCTGGAAATCATGAAACTTGGCATGGTGTCATGTCATGGCACTAACATGTTGTGGTATTTTTTTGGCCGAATTGGAACAAGTTTTGGTATAAGCTTCTTGCAAACCGGAGCTTCTCTCAAGAAGGCTCGTGGTTCTAAGAGGGAACGTGTCACCTTTGTGTGCGAAACGATATACACTGCCCCACTTGATTTTCTTTACAGAGAAAACATAGAACTATATGAGTGTCGTGTTAAATTTTGGAATTATTCCGGGTTCATTTGGCCTTTTTATACATTAATTGAGTTTCTGGTCATTTAGTGTGCATAATTCAAATTTGAACTACAAGCACATGCTCCAGTGCACCAAAGTTGGTTGAAAAATCACATGTGTGTCCTCGAGTGAATTTCTAGGTCCCATGCAAGAAATGGGAATGAAATTCAAACATCTGGGCATCATGGCTCGGCCGGAAACATTGAGAAACTTGGTTTTTTAATTCCTGTAAATCCAAAACACGCATGAAAATCATGATAGTTGGCTTGATGTCATGACATGGCACCAACATGCTGTGGTAATTTTGCTGTCCGATTTGCGAAGGCGCACACATTAATAATCAACAAAGTCATTTTGGAACAAGTTCTGTCTCGTTACAATCGGAAACACAAGTATTATTGAAACCATGGGCGTTCTACTTACCATTTACGTGCCGCCACGCGTCCCTTTTTTTATTGTCTAGGAGGCGCCGTGCGGGGTAGCTATTTGAGTATGGGAGGCGTGCGATCAGACCCCTGCGCGTGCTTATCGGGAGGAGAGCCCTTTGACCTCCATCTGTCGCCCACCTCTCTCCCAAGGTCTCCATTAATGGCGCCCGAGCCCCTGTTTAATGGCGTGGCTATGCCTCACTCGACTAAGATTTAAGAGAGAAAAAAGAAAATCTGAAAAGAAAATTTTGCGCGGATCTTGATGTAAGATCCGACGGACCTATGTAGCATCTACTGTGACTTATAGCAAGACTGATGAATATATAAGGACGACGACAGTGGATAATAATTGTCTTACATATTTAGGAAGATAATTAAAAAAGCCACATGCGGCTACGCCCGAAATACACAAGGGCAAAAGAAGAAGGAAGATGCATACAACGATCTGGCTCGCTTATCTCTACTTTCTTGATGCGTTGCAGGTCGCGGAGACTAGTTCTCGCGGCGATGATCTCTTTCATCAGTTTCATGTCCTCAATATGCTGCTCGGTAGCATCCACGGATTCCTCCACCAGCCTTTCGCGCTCGATGCGGAGCATGGCATTCTCTTCCATAAGTTTCTTGACGATGACGCCCGTCCTCTTCATCAAGGCAGCAGTCTCCTCCGCCTGCTTCGCCCTTCCAGCATTCTTCGCCCTCAGCAGGTCGCGCTCGGTGCGGAGCTTCGCCTTGTCCTCCCCCAGTCCCCGGATGATGGCGGTAGCATTTCAAACAAGGCATTCATCTCGTCCTGCAGCTTCGCCCAGCCGGAGATCCGACCCATCAGGCCATCAAGCATAGCGCGCATGCGCCTGTGAGAATCCTCGCCTGCCCGCGAGACATTTTCCCAGGCCGCCGCGGCATGGGAGGACCTCTCTGCAGCATTCGCGGCGCGGTGGGACATCTGTGCTGCTTCCGCGGCGCGGCCAGACCAGTCTGCTGCATCGACGGCGCGGCGGGACCTCTGTGCTGCTTCGGCGGCGCGGCACAACCTCTGTGCAGCTACGGCAGCACGGTAGGACATGTCGGCTACTTTCGCGGCGAAGCGGGACATCTCTCGTGCTTCCGCTTCCATGCTTGCCTCTCCCTAGTAGTAATCTCTCAACCCAGAACTCATGCGGGCCATGGCAGACGCAAGGGAACGACGATGAAAGACTTGTTTGTTTTTTTTGGATGAGGAGTTGAGGAGGAATGTGCAGTCATCTTGGAGTAGGTAGTATTGATAACCGAGTACTAATACGCTCCTACTACCTCCGTCCTGGTTTATTGGTCCCCTTTGCATTTTGCGCCAAGTTTTGACGTTTGATTTAACTAATAAAATGTTAATGCATGTAACCAAAAATAATATCATTGGAAACTATGTTCAAATACGAATCCAATGATACAATTTTTTGTGACATGCATTATTATTATTTTAGTTAAATCTATGGTCAAAATTTGGCACAAAATACTAAGGCTGGTTGTAATGGTAGTATCAAAGCTAGTAGTATCATGCATGCCAACTAGACAATTTTGATGAGGTGTCATAGAATTAAATGAAGAAAAAGAGGGTTGAATATCATATCATGATAACGCAGACGGGCACGGGGCATTTGCAGGGAGCGAGCGGACACACGCTCTGGTGATCGGCGAGCTTGTCATAAGTGACATAGAGCCCACAACCTTTGTGCGGGCACTCCACCCTCATCAACGAGAGGACAGCGTCCATTGCCGTGTTCCGCACGTCGAAGCCGCCGCCGCACTCGCACTTCTGGCACTGCCGCTTGTTCTCGGGGCGCTCGCCGTGGCAGTCCGCACATGCCATGTGCCCTCCCTTGCACTGCACAAATCAATCGAACATCACATCAATCAAGAAACCTGCACCTTGCTCGATCAGCCAAATGGACGAGGTCTATTCGAACCTCGTACACTAGAGGCTTCAAGGGGTGGACGCACAAGGGGCAGTGGAGCAAAGTGAGGTCCATAGATACCTCCATCGTCGGGTCCTGTTCCGTCGGCATGATCTCGCCCTCCTCGTGCACCACCATCTCTCACTTTAGGGCTGGGGCATTACCCAGTGCTCCAAGGTGTACAGGTGCTAAGGATGCCACATAGGCAAAAAAGTGATGTGGCAAAGCAATTAAAGAGGAAAGAGAGCATTATGGTGACCCCAGGAAGAAACGGTGCTAAGCACGCAAACCTATGTAAAAAGACTACCAACCAATACATGAGAGAGTTTAATTATTAAACAATTCCATGAGGGAAGCTTAGCTACCAAAGCTAAGCACTTATGCATTGTGGAGACTTGTTGCTAAGATTTTAAATGCACTTAGCACCTCATCTAAGCACACATGCATTAGAAAGTTTTACCATCACATATTCATACTACTTCAAGGCGCATTAAATCAACACATGCAAGTATGAAAAGGAAAGTGACGGCATGCATGCATGCGTTGTAATTAATGCATCGGTAAACGCAAATTATTGAAATATATCGAGTGCACTGCTTTGATGTGTCGCATCAACTCGTACAACAAGGAGAAGCTTGATTACAACGCCCTCTCCCTCGCCCATGAGCGTGGTGGCTCGCAGGACTAGGAGAAGCTTTCGCTACACGCTCTCCCTCCCGCACGCGGTGGACATGCAGCAGTTCATTCGGTTTCAGATGGCCAGAAGCATACTGTAGTAGTACCATCAAGTTCGACTTCCCGAAGAGCCGAAGAGCCAAGTGCAACCCGAACGCTCGTGTGGCAGTTTCATGTGTAGGGGAGGTAGTAGTAACTAGTCTAGGATAGCGTGTACGTACCATGCATAACCGGTATCATGCACTTGGGATTGGCAAACAGGCTTATGTGGCAGATAATTAAAGAAGAGAGAGAGGGTTAGAGTAATAACATAGGTAGATACCATATCATGTTTGGCAATAAATCTGATCGTCTATGATAATACGCTATGATACTATGCACTATGGAGGTAGTATCATACACTAGTATCATATGCATGATACTAGTATATGATACTCTCCACATAATCATTGGAGTCGGCTCCATGCTATGAGGCCGTCTCGAAGCATTTTTTTGACTAAAATAATCTTCTGGCCCTACCTGTTATCCTAGTGATTGTAGTTTGCACGCTGATCTGGTCAAGAGAGGAATATATATTTTAATTTATGGTGGGGTAAATGTTAGAGGTTGCAACAAATATTGTACACTGTGGGTCTTTGAGCCAAGTTTAGAGGCAATCATGTGGGGCCAGTGCTATGATGTGTTGCGTCAACTTGTACAACGAGGAGAAGCTTGATTACTACTACTAGTACGCCATCTCCCTCGCCCATGCGCGCGGTGGCTCGCAGACGAGGAGAGGCTTTTGCTTACTACAACAAGCTATCCCTCCCACACGTGGTGGACGGACATGCAGCAGTTGATTCGATACTGTACAAGTAGTAACATCATTATTCGACTTCTCGAAGAGGCGAAGAGCCAAGTGCAACCCAAAATTGGCAGTTGCGAACGCTCGCGTGGCAGTCTTTTGTGTAGGGGTGGGGCGTGGTGCGGCAGTTTTGTGGCAATTCTTTTCTATTGCTGTTTGCGTCCAATAGGTGCCACCTTGGGATGCAGATCTTACGGTTATTGTGGCGATTGCTAGTTATAGTCATCTTACGAAAATCAAATAATCCCAAAACAAACCCGACCACGTTTCTTGTTTGTAGACATGAATAGGAATCAACCAATGAGAGACGTGGGACGTAGTACCTAGCACGGCATGCAGCGGTCAGTTCATTGCATGCAATGGTATTACTAATTATCAAATACTCCCTCCGTTCCTAAATATTTGTCATTCTAGAGATTTCAACAAGTGACTACACCGTAAATGAGTACATACGGAGCAAAATGAGTGAATCTACACCGTAGATATTTAGGAACGGAGGGAGTATTAAGTTCTCTCATTTTCCTCTCCACCTTGGTCGCGGTGCACAATTTTGAGTAGTACTACTAATGACTAGTCTCTTTTGACATGAATTTACGTTGATACGGCTTGAATACCAATGAGGGAGAGGGTAGCAGTTCCCGAAATGTTGAACGGTCAATGATGCCTCCTCATTCAATTAGCATGCAGAGGTAAGTAATTGGAGAAGCAGAATGGAGCCACCACAATGTGAATGCAACGCAGTTTGGACTCTCATATAAAGGCACCCCACCACTCCAATCCATCTACTCCTAGTCTCTGCGCAACACTGCTCACTCCAATCCAAGACCAAGACCAAGTGACCAGAAGCCACAAGTACCCATGGCGTCGATGGACGCTAGCGGCAATCGGCTGTGCCAGATCATCCAAGATGCCGGCCTGCGGCCCCGCACCATGCAGCGTTTCCAGACGGTGCTGGCGACCGCCGGCGTCATAGCCCTCGTTGACGCCGGCTTCGCCTCTTGCATGTGCGAGATGATGGTCCGCTCCATCTGCAAGTTCACCGCCGTCAAGAAGCGCGCGGATGACCTTGCCGTACTCCTCCAGCCCACGCGCCCAGGCCCCTCGTTGCCTGCCACCCTCATCGGCCTCCAAGGTGATGAACTCTTTGAAGCACTGGTGGCCCTGCAGTAGCCGGAGGTCGCGACGAAGAATGTGCACCTCGAGACCGCGCTCGCCACGCAGCGCCTCGCCATGCAAGAAACCGTCGACCTGCACATCCACGTCTACGAGGAAATCGTCTACATAGGCCACTACAAGGCCAGCAAGGACAGAAAGACATTGGCCTTCTTACACTAGCTGGAATCTTTGGACGCCATTGTTTGGAAGCACGTTGACCTGGCCACGAAAGCTACTGCTACTTAGCCGCCATTCGGTGGGCCGGCGCCCTGAGTCGAGGAGGAGGAGGTCATCGATGGATGCATCTTTCTTCTTGCCTCCTGTAACAGCACTGCATCGCCTCGTGGCCTTAATGTGTTAGTGTATGGCATTTTTGTTCCAGTCGTAAATGACATGTGTGATCCCTTGCTCTTATTTGGCGTTAATTATATGTAGTATCACTGTCTTCGTCCTGGTTTACCAACTATGTCCTGGTTTATTAGTCCCTTTTCTAATTTGTGCTAAATTTGGACCAAAGATTTAACTGACTAAATGTTAGTGCATGTCAACAAAATTTATATCGTTGGATTCGTATTTGAACATACTTTCAATGATATAATTTTGGTGACATGCTTGAACATTTTGTTAGTAAAATTTATGGTCAAAATTTGGCACAGATTACGACGGGGACAAATAAACCAGGATGGAGGTAGACTAGTCACCATCGATTGTTGTGCCAAATTTTGACTTCAGCTTTACTCCCTCCTTCCGGTGAAGAGTGTACATTTAGCTTTGAAATCTCTACTTACTCTTATAATCTTCTACTCTTATAAAAACAGAGTTGGTGATGATGGTGTGCCTGCCATCCTGCAATATAGGTCATCCAATTTATATCTGATGGATAGGAAGAAACTATCGCAATTTTGCAAAAAGATACCCACACCCCTCTCCACATTTGCAAATAAGGCCTTCCCTCGTTCATCCTTATCTCTCACAAGATAAACTACTCATACAAATGCATCTTGATGTTCCGTGCAACGCACGGGCATCTTGCAACTTTAATTTAATTATAAAAAACAGAGTTGGTGATGATGGTGTGCCTGACATCCTGCAATATAGGCCGTCCGATTTATATCTAACGGATAGGAAGGAAACTATGGAAATTTTGCAAAAAGATACCCACACCACTCTCCACATTAGCAAATAAGGCCTTCCCTCGTTCATCATTTTCTCCCACAAGATAAACTACTCATACAAATGCATCTTGATGTTCCGTGCTGTCAGCGTTCTAGGAACGGGGGTACCCAGACTTGCCTGCCTGCGGCCCACGGCGTGGCTCCATCGATGGCCTGGTACGGCCCAGCTTCAGCGACAACAACTCAAGACCCTTGCGAGGCGGACAACACCAAGACCTCCACGAGGAGCGGCCTCCTCAGGCTCGCTCCCGAGGAGCGGAGATCTCTATGCAAGCCTCACCTCGTGAGGTCCGGATGATGTGAGCCATGACGACCAAGGCCAGGCGGGCGCCAGCGGGCGCAGAGTACCAGTTTCCTCTTTGGTGCTAAAGTGGCAAGCGCAGGCGCAGAGTCCTGAGGAATCAGCCAAAGGTTTCCATTCCCGTGCAACAAGACCAAGACCACCCATGCAACAAGACCAAGACCAAAAAGATACCCACACCACTCTCCACATTTGCAAATAAGGCCTTCCCTCATTCATCATTTTCTCCCACAAGATAAACTACTCATACAAATGCATCTTGATGTTCCGTGCTGTCGGCGTTCTGGGAATGGGGGTACCCAGACTTGCCTGCCTGCAGCCCACGGCGTGGCTCCATCGACGGCCTGGTACGGCCCAGCTTGAGCGACAACAACTCAAGACCCTCGCGAGGGGCCAAGCCTCGCGAGGCGGACGACACAAAGACCTCCACGAGGAGCGGCCTCCTCAGGCTGGCTCCCGAGGAACGGAGATTTCTATGCAAGCCTCACCTCGTGAGGTCTGGATGACGTGAGCCATGACGACCAAGGCCAGGCGTGCGCCAGCGGGCGCAGAGTACCAGTTTCCACTTCGGTGCTAAAGAGGCAAGTGCAGGCGCGGTGTCCCGAGGAATCAACCAAAGGTTTCCATTCCCGTGCAACAAGACCAAGACCCCCAGGACGGCAGGATGGAGGTCATCATCGAGCCCACCACGGCGTCACAACCAGAGGCTTTTGCAGGCGAAGACTACTTTTGTCAGGATAGCATGTACTAGTTGTCTCCCTTCGAATTTAGCCGTTGTGGGATCCCTTCCCGCCTTTCATTTGGGAAGAGGACCAAGGCCACATAAATAGGACTTAGCCACCACCGTAGACGGAGGAGAGGGATCGACGGATCATTCAGATCACCCTCACTCCACCAGCTCACCCGAGCTCAAGAACACCTCTACTCCTGAGGCTGTTCGGCACTGTACTAGTTCATCCTCAGCCCCGCGAGGCCAATCCACCACAAAGCAGGAGTAGGGTTTTACACCGCAAGGTGGCCCGAACCTGGGTAAACTGTTGTGTCTCTTTTCCTTACAGTTCGTCAAGCTAGGCTATGAGATTAGAGAGTAGGCAGAATGGGGAGGACGAGTTCTTCGCACACACCCCAGAGTTCGAACCTCTCAAGGGTTTGCGGAACCCGAAATCTGACATTTGGCGCGCCAGGTAGGGGTGCGTCGGAGCCTCTCTTCCGCCGGTCGATCCACCGCCACTCCACTGCTTCCATGGCTGATGCTCGTCGAGCTCGTGCTGACCGCCGGGCCGCCCTTGCCGCCCGCGTTGCACAGACAACGCTTGCGGGTGACGGGTGACGGCTGCCCTCGCCGTCCCCCGTCTCCAGTGGCGAATGCCGCCACCGGCCCCGCGGGGCATGAGCAGCAAGCTTCGTCGCTGCACCCTTTCGTGCGGCGGGATGGACGCACCGCCACCCCGTCGCTGACTCCGGCTGGTTCGTCGTCTCATGCTCGTCGCGGGCCGGCAAATGCGTAGGCTGCGTTGCTCATGGCGCGTGAGCTCCTGCGCTACCGCCCCGTCGATGACCTCTACGAAGACTGGCTGGACTGCATCACCGAGCCTGTCAGCGCCGCCGGGGACTCTCCTGCACCGTCTCGCTCGCTGCCTCACCCGCCGCCTGCTGCGGGTGACGTAGCCCACGGAGCACCTCCTCCACCTCCCCGTCAAGACGTTGCCCTCGAGCCAAGGCGCGAGGCCCTGCGGCGCGACCCGCCGCGCAGGGTGCCGGCGCGTGAAGAAGAAAGCTGCCAGGTGGTGCAGCGGCCGCAAGAAGATGCTCGTGCACTCCCAGCACCGCCACGTCAAGACCGTGCGCCGCCTGCAACGGTGGCGCGCGAGCACCAAGACCAGGCTCCACCTCCACGACGGGCTCCCGTGACCATAGCAGGTTGCCGGGCATTCACTCCGGAGCTACGCAGCGTCGTCTGGCCGGGGAAGTTCAAGCCCGACCTGCCTCCGCGCTACGACGGCACCCCCGACCCTGCCGAGTTCCTGCAGCTCTACGAGCTGAGCATCGAGGCAGCCAATGGCGACGAGAAGGTTATGGCGAACTGGTTTTCCATGGCCCTCAAGGATGGTGCGCGCTCATGGCTCCTGAACCTGCCCGCGGGATCGATCTCCTCCTAGTACGAAATGCGAGAGCGTTTCGTCGCCAACTTCTAGGGCACTCGCGACCGTCCACCGGCTGTGGGTGACCTGCGGCGCATCAAGCAGCAGCCAGGAGAGACCTTGCAGAAGTACATCCAGCGCTTCAATAGCGTCCGCCTCAAGATCCCAAGGTGTTGGACGAGGCCATCTTCTCGGCGTTCACTGATGGCGTCTGCGACGTCAAGATGAAGGAGGAGCTCGCCATACATGAGGACCTATGCACAGCTCTGGAGATGTTCAACATGGCAACCAAGTGTGCGAGAGCTGAGGAAGGTCGTCTCTCTCTCCTGGAGCTTCCAGGGGCTGACCCAGAAGACAAGAAGGCCAAAGCCAAGGACGTGAAGCGCAAGGGACCGGCCGTGCTCGCGGCCGAACTAGATATGAAGCGCGACCGCGACCACCCAGAGTCATCCAAGGGCAGCTGCCCGTTCTACATCTTCCACAACGTGCACAGCCACAACACCAACGACTGCCTGGAGCTCAGGGCCATCCACGATGGGCGCCTCGGTCGACGCCCCGAGCACGGTGACCGAGGCTACGGCCACGGAGGAGGCTGAGGTGGAGGACGCTGGGACGGCCGCGACCCCTGCCAAGAATGGCGTGATCAGCCTCGTGAGGACCGCTGGCAGGCCCAGCCTCACGAGGGCCCCTGGAGAGACCAGCCTCGTGAGGACCATCCTCAGGGCAACGCTGGCCTCCCTCCACTGCCGCCACCACCAAGAAGGAATGACGACCACCACCAGGACGAGGGGGCTGGGGGCTTCCAAGAGCCTCGTGCCATCGCCTGCATCCTGGGCGGTGCTCAGGGCCCTGCCTCTCATCGCATCTTCAAGAAGTTTGCCCGTGAGGTGAACGAGGCCCTCCCCAAGCTCGAGGCAATGCGTCCGCTCAGGTGGTCCAAGTGCACCATCACCTTCAGCTCATCCGATCAGCTCAAGTGCGCGGCAACTGCCGGCACTCTGCCGATGCTCTGTTCGCCTACCATCAGCAACGTGCTCATCACCAAGACTCTCATCGATGGCGGTGCGGGGCTCAATGTTCTCTCCACCAAGACATTCGACCGACTCCAGGTGCCCTACGACCAGCTGCAGCCTACCAAGCCTTTTTCAGGAGTGACTGACGGCTCCACCACCCCGATAGGGCAGATCCGCCTACCTATCACCTTCGGCACCCGCGACAACTACCGCACTGAGCTCATCGACTTCGACGTCGCCCACATTCGCCTTCCATACAACGCCATCCTTGGGTATCCGGCCCTGGCCAAATTCATGGCGGTGACTCATCATGGTTACAATGTCCTCAAGATGCCAGGGAGCTGCGGTGTCATCACGGTCGCCTGCGAGGAGAAGGATGCGGTGTGCTCGCTCGAGCGCCCCTACCAGGCTGCGGCGATCGAGAACCCAAACGATGAAGGCGCCGTCTACCCTCCTGAGGCTGTCCCCAAGAAGAAGAAGCAGCTGCTCCGCCAAGGACCTCAGGAGAGTGGGGTGCCCAGCGGCACCACCTCAGGCCCTGAGCCCACTGACGGGGCGCCTCTCTCTCTTGCATAGGAAGGCGCGCCCAGCGCCCCTCTTAGGCTGGGCTCGGGGGCTCTCCTCTGGAGGGCCTTTGACCTGGCCAATGTCATGAGGGAGGCGCTCGAGCACCATGTGGAGGCGTGCTTCAGCGTGCGTTTCCGCCAGGAGGGTACAAGGCGCGAGGTACCAGGTGCTCAAGAGTTCATCACCAAGGCAATCAAGGAGCTTCAGGAGGCAAGAGCTATGCGAGGCAACCATCGCCCACCACCCGGCGCGGCTCCCTGTCCCGGCGAGGACAGCGAGCTGCGCGTCTGCGTCAACATCCCAGGGCTCAATAGGGCCGCATCTCGGGAGCGCTTCTAGCCGTCCCGCGCTGGCCGATGCGAGGGTCCCCCTCACAGCTATGTTTGCATGCCTTTTGGATTGTCGAGCGCAGCTGCTGCATTCCAGCGCCACATGCGTGGCGTCCTGGCGGCTCATGAGGCCAGAAGCCAGGCGATCCTGTCAGAGGAGGAGATGGATCCTCGCGAGCCCCCTGGGCCCCCGAGCCTCCCGAGGTTCAGGGCCTGGGTGGCTCATGAGGAGCGGCTTCTGCGGCACGCGTCTTCAGCTACTCCAACATCTCTTCAGCAATGGTGCCAGGTGACATTTTCTGGTTTGTTCAGTTGGGGGCGCCCCTCGGGCTGCATTATCCCCAAGCCGCGTGGGTCCGTCCCTGCGGTGTGTATCGTTTTGCATCTATCAGAACTAGCTCTACCTTATCCATGAGTTCATTTATGATTATCACTTGCCTGTCCGGTGCTTCGTCACCACGAGTGTCGTACGCCCTTGCAAGCCCACCCACGACCGCCTCATGATTAAGGACTGGCACGGCATCTATGCTCGGGTCCGTCCCTGCAGCGTCACTAAACCCAAGTGGCTGAGCTCTAGCTCGCGGGCCAGCTCCCGTGCACGTCACCTCCCATGGTCCTTGGTGCCTTGTTCTCGCATGAGCTAATCGGGGGTGGGTAAGTTAGGGCACGCGACCCAGTGCCTCGCCACCGCGGGAGCCGCGCGCCGGTTGTCTTTCTTCAGGACATTCACATGAGAAGACTGGGCACGGCGTCTATGCTCGGGTCCGTCCCTGCAGCGTCGACAAACCCAACGGCTGAGCTTTGTGTGGCAGGCTGGACCCGTTCACGTCACCTACTGGGGTCGTTGGTGTTTGACCTTCTCATGCGATAACCTCAGGAGATTCACTCGGCGCAGGTTGCCTAACCATCTTGCAGGACTATCACAAGTGTTACGAATCAAATTCAGGCGCAACCCGCCTTGAGGTAGGGCCTCGTGAGTCCCGCGCTGGCTCACGAGTGCCCATACACACCTCCTCTAGCCCTGTCGTGCAAGCCACGTGTCAGGGGGGCTGTACACGCCCCGGGGTCTCCCCTCAGAGGGAGCCCCCACCCACGTACCAGTGGAAGCACCATGCTCCGCGCTGGCAGTCGACACGGTCAAGGAGCGGCTATGCCCGTGCAAGAGCGGTAGCGCCATGCTCCACGCTGGTGATAAACAACTGGGGATAGCCTAACGGCTGCACTAACCTCAGGAGAGCCACCAGGCTCGGTGTTCAGCCTCACCGCGCTGCTTTCCCCTCGGGAGAGTAGCGCGAGGGGGCTGGGCACGGGGGCTACGCTCAGGTCATGCCTGGCATACACCACCCTGCCAGGTCCCTCGGACGTGGTCTTCGCGCATCCCTCCCGAGCGAAAGCCCGGCGAGGACAGGTATGGGGTTTTTTGTTCGTACGTCAAGGGGGACTCCTGAGCATCGCGACTCAGGAGCCTAACTGGCCACGTAGCCCCTCACCCCTTGGTCTCATCCTGGCAATCCGGACGACCCAACGGCGGCTGAGGTATGCGCGGGGCCGGGCCCTGCCGACGCAGAACGCCAAGACCCACTCTTGCGTCTCCTTCCCGAGGGCTGTTCGTACGTCAAGGGGGACTCCTGAGCATCGCGACTCAGGAGCCTAACTGGCCACATAGCCCCTCACCCCTTGTGTCGTCCTGGCAATCCGGACGACCCAACGGCGGCTGAGGTATGCGCGGGCCCGGGCCCTGCCGACGCAGAACATCAAAGCAAATGGAAAGGAAACCACAGAACCTTAGCAAGTTATTACAAAACATACTGTCTCTTAAAGTTCCAAAGCATAAGTTCTTACGCCTCCAAGAGGCACGATACATGTTGCAGGAATAAAACAAGGGGAAAGCGCCGCCATCCCCTTCAGCCTTGGATGCCACCGTTGCCCGCTTGGGGAGTCCCGTCATCGATGACGTCGCCGCCGTCCTTGCCGTCAGCCGTAGGCACGGGGTCGACGGTGAGGAACTTCCGCAGCAGGGCCTCCACTTGACCCATCACGGCCTCAGCAATAGCATCTTGGAGCTCAGGGTCCACGGGTTCGAGCAGGGCACCAAAGTCGAAGCTGGAGTCCCGAAGATGGAGGTGGCTAAAGACACGCGTTGCGGCCGAGGCCGAAAGCGTGTGGGCTTGCCCCTCCACCATGGGGCCGACACCGACGACGATACCCTCGAGCGCCGTGACGAGCTTGGGGAGCAGCCCGGCGGGGCCTTCCTCCAGAGTCACCAACGGCTCCTTGTACTCGCTCCCGTAGAGATCCTGCAGTGCCTTGCGGGACCTCTGCTCGAGGGAGGCGAAGGCGGCACGCCCCGCGGTGGCCGCCTCCTCAGCCTTGGCAAGGAGTTTCTCCCTGGCCTCCAGCCGAGCCTTCTCGTCGGAGACAAGCTGGGCATGGGACGCCTGGGCCGCCTCCACCTCCTCCTTCAGCTTCTCCAGGCGGCCGCGCTCCGTGGCCTGCTCCCGAGATGCCTGCTCCAGCTCGGCGTCATGACCGGCGACCGCAGAGTCCCGCTCCTTCAGCTTTTCTTCCTGCTCCTCGAGTTGGCGGGCGCGGGTGGCCTGCTCGTCGCGGAGGGCTTTCAGCTCAGCCTCCGCCGCGCGGCAGCGCTCCTCAGCGTCCTTCGCGTCCTTCAACGCCATGTCACAGGTGGCGGTGGCCACGCCGGCCACCTTCTGGCCCTCCTCTTCAGCAGCGTCGGCCGGGTCCCATGCCGCCCTGACGGACGAGTCAGCCTGGAGCCACCCCGAGACCAGCTCCAGGCGCCCCAACGTCCGGCGCCGGTCGGGGCCCCGAAGATCGTTCCGGAGTTGATCCAACACAGAGAAGGCCTACTCTAGAGCACCGGGCGTGGTAGAAGAGGCGCGGCAAGCCAGCGTGGCGGCTGGATGAGGAGATGGCGACGGCATGAAGAACGGCGAAGCAGCAGCAGCAAGGATGGCCAGGGGCTTCGGAGCCCTCGGGTCGTCAGCAGGCATGCTGAAGGCAAGCGTCTCTGAAGCCGGCGTGGCCGCGGAGGGATCCTTCTCCTGAGGCTGGGCCCCTGTGCCTCGCGAGGGCAACCATGCGGCAGGAGGACGCGAGCCAGCCTTGTCCGTCTGCCCTAGGACCTCCGGGGCCGAGGTGGGCTGCTTGGCCTCAGGAGCCCTCGCCTCCTCCTTCTTCTTTTTCGCTGCCGACATTGGCCTGGCCACGGAGAGGAAAATGTCAGAGCACTATGTCAAGAGCAGGAAGCAAATACAAGAAGGTGTGCTTACTGGTCCGTGGCGACGTAATCCCTCGTCCTCTTCAGGAGCGCGATGCCCACAGGCTTCGTGGGCGCGAGCCCCGCCGCATTCTCGGGAGCAGATGAGCGTGCGGCGGCCAGATCTGTGGTGGCAGCGGCCGACGGTGGGGCGGAGGCGCCACCTCGGGGAAGCAACGATGACCTGTCCTTCTTCGGGACACCCAGCTTTAGCTTCTTCGGAGGGGTGCCCCTAGACCTCGTGGTGACCCCGGCGGAGCGCGGTGACTCCCTGACTGGGTACTCGTCGGCGTCGGCGTCAGAAAAGGCGCGGAGGAGCTCTCTCCGCCGTGGGGGAGAGGTCTCCCCCACCTCCTCCAATGTCGCCTCCGAGCTCTCGTTCTCCTCCTCCCCGGAGGGATCGCCGGAGGACACCGGCACCGGGGAACCCAGGGGCAGGAAAGGCTCCAGCGGCACGAGCCCCCGCTCGTTGAAGACAGGCATGGCGGCGGCTATCTTCTCCCCGTCGGCGTGACGGTACAACGGGAGATGGGCGTCCGAGGGGCCACCCTGGTCCTTCCCGAGCAAGGTGCGCACGACCTTGCTCAGCTCCTCGTCGGACAAGTTGTCCGGGCGCAACCGGAGGTCGTCTCCCGCGCCCTTGAAGCTCCACAGGGGGCACGAGTGCGCCTGGAGCAGAGCCAGGCGCTGCGTCAGGAACTCCTTGACAGTCATGGCCCCTGTCAGCTTCTCCACCTTCGTGTCCTCTGCCTTCAGGTCGGCCGTCATCCTCTCCAGCAACTGCTCCGCCCTGGGGTCGGTGAGCTTCTCGTGAGCCCATCGATCCAGGGGCTTCGGCAGCGCGGTCGGCAGCTCCAGCCGAGCGTGGGAGCGCTTGGCGTCCATGAAGATCCACTTGTTCCGGGAGTCCTCCACCTTCTTCCCGGCCTGCGAGATCGCGTTGCTGCCATTGGCCGTGGTGAAGCTAGCGCACCCAGAACACTGGCCGCTGCTTATCCGGAGGTAGAAGAAGTGGCGGAACAGCGCGACAGAGGGCGTCACCCCCACGAGCGCTTCACAGTAGAAGGCGAAGATCGACAGGAGGAGGATGGAGTTTGGATGAAGATGGAGGGCATGGAGACCATAGTGGTTGAGGACGGCATAGAATAATCGGGAGAAAGGGGGAACCAGCCCAGCGAAGACGCTGTGCAGGAAGAAGGGGTAGAAGGTGTCACCCAAGGCTTCTGGCTGGGTGGAGCTAACCCGAAGCGCCGTCTCCCCTCCCTCATTGTCGGCGCCCGCCATCAGCGGGAGCACGGCGGCAAGGTGCTTCTCCTCGGCGATGGAGGACGCGCTCAAGGCCAGCTCAAACCAGAGAGCCGAGCGCGCGGCGGAGGCCGATGACTTCGCCTTGTCGGTGGCCATCGGTGGCGAGTCCGGGGAAAGGATTCAGCAAGATCTAGAGGCGCGCTAGGCAGGAGGAGAAGGGGATCTGGAGCAAGACGGAAGGAAGGCAATGAAGGCTCAGCGGCAAGCGCTAGCCTTATAGTCAGCCAGGGACGGTTGTCAAGGCAGTGTGGGGAAGCGGAGATGCCCACGTCCCATCAATCGCCACGCGTCGACCAAGGCCGCAGGCGGTTAGGGCCCGCGGCGCTCCGCACTTGCCCCTTGGCTTCGCCTCGAAGCCAAGTTCGAGTGCGCCTTGGGCCCGGGGGCTACTGTCGGCGTTCTAGGAACGGGGGTACCTAGACTTGCCTTCCTGCGGCCCACGGCGTGGCTCCATCGACGGCCTGGTATGGCCCAGCTTCAGCGACAACAACTCAAGACCCTCACGAGGGGCCAAGCCTCGCGAGGCGGACGACACAAAGACCTCCACGAGGAGCGGCCTCCTCAGGCTGGCTCCCGAGGAGCGGAGATCTCTATGCAAGCCTCAACTCATGAGGTCCGGATGACGTGAGCCATGACGACCAAGGCCAGGCGGGCGCCAGCGGGCGCAGAGTACCAGTTTCCTCTTCGGTGCTAAAGAGGCAAGCGCAGGCGCAGAGTCCCGAGGAATCAGCCAAAGGTTTCCATTCCCGTGCAACAAGACCAAGACCACCAGGACGGCAGGACGGAGGTCATCACCGAGCCCACCACGGCGTCACAACCAGAGGCTTTTGCAGGCGAAGACTACTTTTGTCAGGATAGCATGTACTAGTTGTCTCCCTTCGAATTTGGCCGTTGTGGGATCCCTTCCCGCCTTTCATTTGGGAAGAGGACCAAGGCCACTATAAATAGGACTTAGCCACCACCGTAGACGGAGGAGAGGGATCGACGGATCATTCAGATCACCCTCACTCCACCAGCTCACCCGAGCTCAAGAACACCTCTCCTCCTGAGGCTGTTCGCCACTGTACTAGTTCATCCTCAGCCCCTCGAGGCCAATCCACCACAAAGCAGGAGTAGGGTTTTACACCACAAGGTGGCCCGAACCAGGGTAAACTGCTGCGTCTCTTTTCCTTACAGTTTGTCGAGCTAGGCTGTGAGATTAGCGAGTAGGCAGACTGGGGAGGATGAGTTCTTCGCACGCACCCCAGATTTCGAACCTCTCAAGGGTTTGCGGAACCCGAAATCCGACACGTGCAACGCACGGGCATCTTGCTAGTACTATACTATACTTAGTACTCTTATAAAAATCTGAGTAGGTGATGATGGTGTGCCTGCCATCCTGCAATATAGACCGTCTGATCTATATCTGACGGATAGAAAGCAAACTATGGCAATTTTGCAAAAAGATACCCGTAATCCTCTCCACATTTGTAGATAAGGCCTTCCCTCATTCATCTTTGTCTCCCACAAGATAAACAACTCGTATAAATGCACCTTGATGTTTCATGCAACGCATGGGCCTCTTGCTAGTTTGTCACAAAAGAGTGTACTTCTATCTTTCCACTGCACTTTAAAGTAGGGAACGCTTGTTGTCTTAGCATTTTCACTGTCAGGTGGGGCCGCAGTTGAGCAAACCGACTATCAGCAAATCTGCACCCCGCCCACCGCACGTCGGCTGAGTTAGAATTAGAAGAGAGAAACGAGGGAGCAGAGCTAGCTGTAGCACTGACGCCGTTGTCAGATGGGACTCGTGTTGATAGAATAGGAGTACCGAGTACTTGTACGTCTAGTACCACTAGTTGGGTGCGTGTGACCTATACCTGTCATCACTTTAGGTCTCATGTTCGAACCACAGCTATGCTTCATAGTACATAATTTTTTCACGCATTTTTCCTCCTATATGTACTCCTAGGCTATTTCCACATGCTTCTTTTCGCCGACATGTGGGACATAGAGCATCTGGGTCGTAGTGCATGCATGACTCGGAGCATATGCAACCATGCCGGTGTACTTTACATTTCAGACCTGACGAATTACATGCAAAGCCCCCACAGAAGAATAAATAAATAAATGAATTACTACATGCAAACCAGATTATTTTCATAGAAACCGGAGCACGTTCATTAAATTTTGGACGTAACACATTGGCAAAAAAAACGACCGGACCTAAACCAGTCTAAGGGCCTCTTTGATTCGCAGGATACTGAAAATAGAGGAATGGGCAAAGTATGATGGCGATGAACCGAGAGGAGGAAGAAGAGGAGTAGTACTGTGCATGTAGAGACTAGACTATAGTACATTGTTTTTTCTGGCCATATCACCACATTATTTTCTGTGGTCACCTTTCTAGTTTGTGCCAAATTTTGACCAAAGATTTAGCTAACAAAATGTTAATGCATGTCAACAAAAATTATGTCATTGGATTCATATTTGAACATAGTTTTGAATGATATAATTTTTGGTAACATGCATGAACATTTTGTTAGTTCAATCTATAGTCAAAATTTGACACGAAATACAATGGAGACCAATATACCGCATGATTCTTTGCTCCTTCTTACGTCGCCGACATGTGGGAGAGCTAGCACCCGGGTCAACGTGTCATGCACAAGATTAGAGTGGGGAACGAAAGGGGGGCATCACCCCGGTCGTAGCGCCGCAGTAATAATGACTATAATGAGCAGTCATATCACAAGACCCCATCTTTCCAGCAGTAACGAGCTGTCAAATCACACAGCCCTGCCTTTCCAGCAGTAAGTTGAATCCGCTAGTCCCTCACCCTCCTCGCCTCTCTGTCAAACTGGCTACGCAAAAACTGCCGCGCGTACTGCCTGGGAAAAGCCCCGCCCTCAACTCTTAAATACTCCTAGTATAATTTTGTATCGATGAATTGAGACATGGAGCAGAAAACCAAAAGAAAAAGGTGGTACATGTAAACAAATACAGTTCAAGCTCTAGCTAGCGATTCGTAATGTAAACCGTGCATGTGTTTATACGTATAGGTTACTTCAAAATACTGAGACCATCGATGCAATGTGGTCAAACTGTACCGTCGATATCTCAAAGCCAAAATAGTTCGAGCTTGTTCGTTCTATATAAATAGTACTAGTACTATATGTTTACTCACCCGTGGGGTTGCTCAATGAATGGAGGGCCGGGGAGCACAAGTGAACAATATACTACTAGTAGTACTAGTAAGTAGGAGTAGTACAGTACAGTACAAAGTGCGACGTGCAGTTAGTCACGTTAAATATGGAGTTTCTTTTCTTTAATGCCACGTTCACAAATTGAAACACTTGTTGTGGAGAGAAAAAGATAATCACTCCACTATATATATAGGCAGGAGCCTGAGTGCTTGCTTTACTAGAGTTGCGCTCTTCATTCTCTCATCCTCTCTAGATCTAAACAAGACAGTGGCAGAGACTCTCTCTCTCTACTCACTGCTGGTCACAGATCCAGTCCGATCCCTTCGGCCGGGGTGTGTAGGGGACTAGGTACATCGTTCACACAGTCATCGATGGTGACGGAGGAAACCCACAGCTGCCGGCGGGTCCCGGTCCTTTGCCCGTGATGTTCTCTTTGACACAGCGCCGGCTCGGGAGGTCCTCGGACACCTTCTTCCTCCCTGCCGTATTGTGGGCAGATCCGACCTAGCGCCGCCCTCCTAGCCACATCCCGACGACCCTCAGGTATAAGTTCCTTCGAAAGCGGCCTTGTTCTACTGCCCCAGCACCCCACGAGGCTGCATGTGGATATTTTTCTACTTCCATCAGCTCTTCCAAAGCCACCTAAATTTTTAGTATTATTAGAGGTAAAGCTACTTCATGTAGTTGAATCTAGGACTTGGTTCAAACAGCGAAGGGGGAAAGTTGTAGCATGATTCTAGGACTTGATTCAAAGAGGAAATAACAGGGGGAAAGTAGAAGAGACTGGATACCCAACCGGTCTCTTGGTTGAGAAGGGAAATAAAGGGAAAAGGCAGTACAAACTGGATAAGGAACAGATCTATTATTGGTTGAAAAAAGGATAGAAAGTGGCGGCTAGTGGACAAGTCAACAGAGTATGTCCAAGATTAGATTTGCTGCCCTCACATAGTAAAAGGTCTCTAGGATTAGATTTGCTGCCCTCACAGAGTATGAACAAACTCAGCATCACCACTTTATGCCTCCTTGTAGGTACATTGTGCTGATGCGTCCACTGTCGCATGTCCTTGTACCAACTTTTTGCAGTTGTTAATGTAAGGGCGCATGTAAAATGAAGCAATCACACTGTTACCGTAAGGACATGTCTAACCAATGCTTCCAGTAATACGATGCAATTAAACTGTGTTACAAATGGTACTCCTGCTATTTTAACCAGTATGATAAGTTGCTTCTTTACGCTGCTGAGTGTCCTGGTGTCCCCACTGTCCCATGCCCTTGAACCAACTCTTTAGCTGCTGTTGATCTACTGTATCTGGTAAATAAGCCATGCCACCATTAAAGTAATCCCATATTTGACGAATGCCATTGTTGATCGTAATGCTTCCGGTAACATGAAGCAATGCTGCCGTTTTAAAATTTCTACTGTCCTTGCGTGATTGCCATGAACATAATGAAGATGCTTCTTTTTGTTTCATGTATGTTTCGTATCTTGTTATTGACCAGTAACTATTTTATTTCTATCTTTTTGTGCGGATAGGGATATCCATTTCACCTCGTTGCTATTGTGACCTTTTGGTGAACTGCACAAAACACTTTCTTTTGGAATGAGTGTCTTGTGCAGTTCAACTAAAATGTCACGTGGGCAAGGTCTCTCAATTTTGGTGGAATTGCACAAAATGGTGATCGGAGTTTCCAATATCTCTGTCAAGCTTTGCCGGTAATCTCATGCAACATTTTATTAGCCTTTGCAAGATGAGCCATCACTATCACCACAATGGCACTTTACTTTAGTGGAACTGCACAAAAGGATAAGCAAATTATAGTTGCACCTTGCATGAGCAGGACAGCCAACCTTAATGTTGCTCAATTTTAGTGCAACTACTAAAGTAGAACCTGCCAGCTCATGAGAGCAAGTACTTCTTGCTAGCTGCATGATGCAATATTTGCTTCATTTCAGGTGAACTGCAGAAAAAGTCGCATGAATTGAATCATTCGAGTGGAACTGGAGGTTGACCACATCGAGTCATGGTGGCGTAGGGCCCCTCTCTCAGTTATGGTTCCCATGACCGGGTATGTTCCTTTTTGGTTGATTTTGACTCTGCATCCAACTAGTGATCTTGTGCTACTGTTTTGGCACCGCTATGAGAAATCAATAATGATATTGTTTTTGCATCTTAATTTAATGCCACTAATAATTTGGGGCAATCTTTTGGCACCGCTACTGCCACTGATAAAATGAAGTAATAATACATTTAAAATAGAGCTACTGTCTTAGCTACCATTTCATTTCCAATGTAGATAACTTGCAGAAGACCTATCCGGCAGAATCAAGTCCATGTGCACTGCATCAATCACATAGCAGCATTGAACT
This sequence comes from Thinopyrum elongatum, assembly GCA_011799875.1. Taxonomy (NCBI): domain Eukaryota; kingdom Viridiplantae; phylum Streptophyta; class Magnoliopsida; order Poales; family Poaceae; genus Thinopyrum; species Thinopyrum elongatum. The sequence continues at coordinate 59,475,291 of CM022300.1, read as the reverse complement.
AGTTGAGCCCATCACGCCTACTGTTGAGGTGGCATGGGCCCCCTCTCTAACTGGCGGGCACCATAATTTTAGTTGAACTGCACAAAAAAAGTGATTGAAATGAGTCGACGCTCCTCCTTCTACTGCCACACTGAAGTGTTAATGGATGTCAACGAATCGCCTTCATGGCAAGATACGTGGACATGAAGAATAACTTGATCTCCCAAAGTCATCTCACACAGGTCAGTATTGTCCTTTTTCAACATGATTGTGCTTTGTCCTACTGTGCTAATGTTGTATTTTTTAGATAAAGCTATATTTTCTCGTTTTGGAAATAAAGTTTGCTTCAACTAGTGCCACTATTATAGTAATCATGCTCTTTCTTATCTGTGCAAACAGGAATACTCAACTATATATGTTGTGATGGTCAAGAGCATTCGCCAAGTTCTTGGGTTGTATGACACGGCTAGCCAAGATGGATTTAATCCGGAGATTCACTTTATCCAAAGGCTCTAATGGGTTGGTTCTGAATCTTGCAAGCTCGGAATCATTGAGATGTGTAGGCATCTTTGTTGTACTTATTATTTGAATCTTATTGGTTGGTTCTGAATCTTGCAAGCTGGGATACACGGCATGATGATGCGGAGGACAACAACCATAACAAGCTGTTCAAACTTGGTAGTATTGTCTGAGTGAAAGTGCGGCAAATGAGCTGATCGTGTGCGTCCTGAGAATAATAATTCTAATTGATGTGCATGTTGATCCTGTGGCACTGATAGAGCCAATGCTTTGCTAAAGCTAATAAAATTTAAGTAAAGTGACCACTATCACTTGCTATTACAGTACCTATACAGACCCGCTCGTTAACTGACGTGTGGCCGGAATAGGTTTCTTGACTTCCACGCTGGTTTAATGGAGGCGTTTGAATGCGCCGAGGGTGCATGTTCTGCCGGGCATGCAGCGGGCGAGGGAGGGGTAGTAACTGTCGTCGCCTGTACACACTCAGTTTACTGTTGAATGTAGTTCCCTAAGAGCTGAAAAACGAACTGCTGCCGCCACCTACCCACTCGTTCACTTGAAGAGACTCCAGTGGCGATCCGAGGGTGAGCCTGCTGGATATGACAGTACCAAGTTGAATGTGATGTACACCAACGATCCGGAGTCGGTGAAGCTCTGCCTCGCCAAGTTCAAGTAGTACCTACAGGAGGAGAAAGCACAAGGTCGCGGGACTAGGCCTTGTGCCCATCCATTCGTCTCCTGACAGGGACCAGCGGATCGCCGTTGCCCAGGTATGCGTGCGGGATGAGGTTCTCATCTACCACTGTTGTAGGGCCATCAGAGGTTCTGGAGCATTCGCCTGTTTCATCGGCACCGCCGACTGCACCTTCGCTACGGTGGAGAGCAGGAAGAACGTGACTGTCCTTTATGATTCGGCCATCTGGTGCGACAAGCTTGTCGACATCCAGAAGCAATACAAGGTCATCGGCAATGGGCAGGAGAAGGACTCCGTGGTTGACCTTGTCGCAACCATCATCGACCCCTACTACGCCAACATGAAAGAGACGTCGATACCAAGAACCTGAACATGTGGGAGGTACCTCTGAATCTAGACTACATAACCTACGCGGCCAAGGATGCATACGCATGCTACGACATGTACAGACGGATCTTGGACATGAGGGCGTGTCTGCTTCCCGTAACCGACGAGTACACGAACAGCCGCAGCGTCATGATCAAGCATGCCAGGAAGGTCTAGATGATGTACTTTATCTGTTTAAGCACCTTTATCATCTGGGTGTTTCATGCATTAGCCTATGTGTCGTAATTATCTGTTTTGTCCAAAATATTTTGTCTAAGAACCCATTAACCTGTTTGCTTTTTTAGTGGCTATTTGCTTATGTATGTAACTAGTTCACTGGGCTGTCGTGCTTTGAATCTCCTTCCTCCCAACATATTCCCCTTCTCATGTGGACCCAGCAGGTCTCGTACATAGACATCTGGGACCAACCACCTATCCATTTGTATTTCTTTATTTTGTTCAATCTTTTGTCCTCTTCCTACAGCGGCTGGCGGCACTGCCGCGCAAGCCTCGATGACCCATCCTAGCATATGGTGCTGGCCAGGCTATCCCTCTACTCCCACATATTCTCCAGCAGCGGCAGCTCCACCGGCCCACCCTCCACCCGAACAAGTCAACCCTCGTACTCCCCTCCGCTTGCGTCTTCCCTGGCTCTGGTTTGTTCCGGTCTGAGGTCTCGACGTCATCCTCTGCCTTGGTGCTCTCGCCGCGGTGCCACCGTCTGTCGTTCCCAACATGGTCAACAAAATGAGAGGAATCGAGAGATGACTGTTCATCGAGAGGCTGACAATCCGGGCCCACCAGGTCCATAGCCTAGCTTTTGTTGTTTAACACACGCAGCCCACGACATGTAGACACAGTTGATCCAGCAGGTTTCACCTTTTTTTTGGGGTCCAACGGGTATCAAGCGGACTCTGGGCCTCCCAGCCTAACTTGTCTATAACATCAGCAGCCCAAGTTATGTTTGTTTTTTCAAGACAACGCACAGCTCAGTTCTATTTGTCTATAAGAATGCAAAACTGAACCTATGTTTTCCCTTCTATAATAGTATATATATATATATATACTTATATTTATATTTATATCTTATTCTATTGCATATATATATAATAGAAACAACATAAGGTTCCGTTAAACCTGTCGTTCGTCCAACCATTGTATAGACCTTCCCACTTCCTTTATTTTTCGTTTTTATTAATCCTATATGTGAATTTTCTCCCACTTTCTTTTTCGATGTAATATGAGTTTTCTCCCAGTAGTTTTCCCTAGAACCAACTCAACTGTCCCACGTCTAACCTAAATAATAATAATACCCCACGTCCTATTAACTCATCAAATTAAAATGATATTTTATTTCGTAAATCGAAAGTGCTTACAAAATAATAATAATAATTGTTTATATATAACTTGGCAAGTTAACTCCTGGTGATTGCGTACATAAGCTTGCAAAGATTTTACTGACCAATCAGTAATAGACGTGCAATCATGTGTTTATGTTTTTATAACATTTCTCCGTCCAGCCCAACATGATATTTTCACCCAGCCCAGCAAGTCCGTGGATTTCGAAAAAAGGCAAATGGGCTTTAAATTCTAACATAATATATAAACGGGTTGCATAGACTCTACATCATTGTTTCACCCAGCCCACCAAATGGACTAAAAAACCAAATGGACTGGCTGACATGTGGGCCAGTAGGTCGAAGCCTAAGCACTTTCGCAAAAAAATACAAAGGTCGAAGCCTAAGCAAGGAGTTGGATTTACATCCAACGGCCGGCATTCTTCTTTAATCTCTCGTCTTCTTCCTCTAGCGCTGCCGGGACCACCTGCTCCAGCCTCCGGCGTCCAGCGGTGCTGTTTCATGTGCCTCGCAGCAAAACACTACCCTACCGATGGCCCGGCCATCCCTCCACTCCTCCGCACCTCCTGTTATTCTCTGCCGAGCTCATGAGCTGCCAAGTGTAGGCCCACCCCGCACCCGAACCAGTCAAGTTTCCCACTCCTCTCCGTCTACGACTCCACTGCCACGTCTTCCCCATCTCTGGGTCATTCCAGTCTGGGGCCTCGCCGTCGTCCACCGGTCTTGGTGCGCTCGGCACGATGTGGTCAATGTGGTCAACAAACGAGAGTCATCGAAAGATGACTGTACGTGGAGAGGCTGACAGTGGGGACGCACCAGGCCCATGGACGCATGCATGCAACTGCATCCTCTTTACCATGAAAATATAATGTTTTCTCCCCCTGACAGCTGGGCCCACCAACTGCATCTTCGCACGCAAGGAAGTGCGTCCTTATTATAGAAAAAAAAATTGATTCCTCCCCCTGACAACTGGGACCCATCAGCTATATCTTCGCACGCAAGGAAGTGCCTCCTTATCCTCCCTGGCAGCTGGGACCCACCCGGTCGAACCGTACGTAGGGTTGTCTCTCTGGTCACAAACGTGTACGTATATTTTTTTTTGCGGGTGGAACGTGTACGTACATACTGGTCGATCGGTCTCTCTGCAAGGATGAACCGTGGCCGAGCAAGGAGCGGCACGTGTGACATAGCAGTTGAGGCAGTCCTGTATAAATCGTGTACACGTACGTATAGCCACGCTGCAAGAAAGTAAATACGGCTACGTACGTACATATGGGCGGGGTCTCAAACGTGTACAGCGACGGTGTCCTGTTCATCGGCAGCCAACCGGCTGGGTCGGAACAGAGGAAACCGCGTCGCGTTCATCGGGAGGCAAGCGACTGGGTCGGAATGCGTCCTGTTCATCGGGAGCCAACCGACTTGGATGGAACAGCCCAAACCGGGTCCTGTTCATCGACTCGGGGTCTCGCCTCCCGCAAAACGGAGGAAACTGAGTTCTCTTCGACCGCCTACGATCGAAACGGGGGCCTGTTCATCGGGAGGGGTCTTGCGTACCGCAAAATGGAAGAAACAAACTTCTCTCCAACCGCGTACGGTCGAAACGGGGTCCTATTCATCGAGAGGGGTCTGGCGTACCGCAAAATAGAGGAAACGGACTTCTCTCAACCGCCTACAGTCGAAACGGGGTCCTGTTCATCATAGGGGTGTGTGGCGTACCGCAAAACGGGACTCCACGGGCTACTGTTCATCCAGCCTCCACGGGGTCCTGTTCATCCACCCCAACCGGCTGGGTGTGTGGCGGCCTCCTCGGAGTCCTGTTCATCCAGCAGCAACGGCATACTACCACGGGGGTCCTGTTCATCCAGCGGCAACCGCGTACTACCATGTGGTCCTATTCATCCAGCAGCAACCGCCTACACACGGCCGGGGTCCTGTTCATCCAACCCCCACCAGAAACTGTTCATCCACAGCCAACCCAACCGGCTCGACTCACCATGTCTCGACTCATTCTACATATCGCGCGCGCGGCAGCAACGGGCACTGTTCATCCAGAGGCAACCCAACCGGCTAGCTACATCTCGCACGGGGGTTCCGATCGGCTTCAGTAAGCAGCAGCAGCGATCGATCGGGTTCAATTAGCAGCAACGGAGTCGGTCGGGTTCAGTTAGCAGTGAAGGGATCGATCGATCGGCTTCAGTACGTAGCAGCATGCGATCGCTCGGGTTCAGTAAAGTGAACGCCTCTCGCTTGGGTTCAGTTATAGCGACACGGCTCACACCACGCATGCGTATGAGAGAAAAGTGCAAACCACATTGCGTCACTCGACCCCGACTAACCCACCGTAACCGGGAACTCCGCAAAAATTTCCTCGCCCTCACTTCTACCATGATTTTTTATGTCATGGACAGCCCAAAGAATGTCATGCAGGTGCGTCCCCGGCCCACCCAGGACGAAAAGCCCATTTTCTATCATGATTTTTTGTCATAGAATTAGGATCCCACCACATCTATGATGATATGTGCTTTTGTCACAATTATAGTCATAGAAGTGTCATAAGCATGACAAAAAAAATTCATTCGGCCCATAATGTCACGGATGTGTCTTTTTTTGTAGTGTCGTAGGCAAGTACCCGAGGCAACCCGTATATGAGTTCCGTGGGGAGCACTGCTTCTGCCCCGTATACTAGGGAGAAAGGAGTCTGGCCGGTGGCTTGATTTGGTTTCATCCTGATTGACCAAAGAACCACCGGCAACTGATCAATCCAGCGGTTGCCACATTTTTGCAGTCTATCAAAGGTTCTCATCTTTAGCCCTCTCAGCACTTCAGCATTCATCCTCTCAGCCTGCCCGTTGCTTCTTGGGTGGGCAAAGGAGGCGAAAGAGACCTTGCTCCCAAGGCTCTGGATGTACTGCATGAATGCACGGCTTGTGAACTGGGTGCCGTTATCGGTGATTACCCTGTTGGGCACTCCAAAACAACACACCGGTCCCTTGAAGAACTTGATAGCTGACTGCACCGTCACCTTTCTCACTGGTTCCACTTCGGGCCATTTTGTAAACTTGTCGATTACAACGTACAAGAATTCAAAGCCCTCGGTAGCACGGGGGAAGGGGCCCAAGATGTCGAGCCCCCAAACCACGAAAGGCCAGGACAAAGCGATGGTCTGCAAGGCTTGAGCTGGCTGATGAATGTTCTTGGAGTGGAATTGGCATGCTTCACACTTGGTGACGAGCTCAGTTGCATCCCGGAGGGTGGTGGGCCAGTAGAATCCTTGCCGGAAAGCTTTCTCGGCAAGTGCTCTTGATCCCAGATGTGATCCACACGCGCCTCCATGTATCTCTGCCAACAGCTCTAGTCCATTTTCTTGACTGATGCACTTCAACTTCACGCCATTCAGCCTCTTTATGTACAGAATGTTTTCCACAAACTGGTACATACTCGATTGCCGGGCTACTTTCTCAGATTGCTCTGGATCGTCAGGAAGTTCTCCAGTTTGCAAGAATTGGACTATGTGTCATGCCCATGCCGGAGCCTGGGGCTCGACGACAAGGACTAAAGGCATCTCTTCAGCTGTGGGAGCACTTTCTTCAACGGCAAGAGCCTGGGATTCTGCTTGAGAGTGCGGCTCCCCAATCAGCGCAGGATTTCTCTCGACAGCCTTTTCACCAGTAGCTCCAGGGAGCTCTGCCAGAAAATGCTTGTCGGTGTTGAGCTTCTTTCTTTTTCTGGCCAAGGCTGATGGAGAAACTGTTGACTGGGTGAGGTGGAGCGCAAAAGTGCCTGGTTTCACAGGAAGCTTCTGTGTAGTGCACTTCGATAGGTGATCAGCGATGCTATTTTCCGCACGGGGTATGTGCTCTGTTTGTAGCCCGTCGAAGTTCTCTTCCAATTTCCTCACCTCTTCCACATAGGCTTCCATCAGTGGGCTCTGAGAGTCTTTGTTCACCTGCTTCACAACAAGCTGGGAGTCACTGCGTATGATCAACTTCTTGATTCCCAATTCGACAGCAATACGTAGCCCGGCAAGGAGCCCTTCATATTCTGTCGTGTTTTTGGTGGCATCTTCCCTGGGGAAATGCATTTGGACCACGTACTTGAGGTGCTCTCCGGTGGGTGCAATGAGTAATACTCCTATGCCAGCACCTTGGAGCGAGAAAGCACCGTCAAAGTACATGACCCATTCCTTAGGGGCCTCCTTGCCGGGAAGGGCAGTTTCCACATGTTCTTCATCAGGAGTTGGCATCCATTCTACTATGAATTCTGCCAATGCTCTGCTTTGGATAGTTGTCGTGCTTTCAAACTTCAAGGCGAAACTTGATAGCTCCAGAGCCCATTCTACTATCCTGCCGGTGGCCTCGGGGTTCCTCAAAATCTGCTGCAGTGGGAGGTGAGTCACAACAGTGATCTCGTGGGCTTGGAAGTAATGGCGTAGTTTTCTTGAGGCCATGAGGAGGCCGAAGATCAGCTTTTGGACCCCAGAGTACCTTGATCTAGCTCCCTGCAAGAGGGAGCTAACAAAGTAAACTGGTTGTTGCACCATTTTCTTCATTGCCACCCCCTCTTGTTCACTAGCACTGGTCTGTGGTCCCCCTCCGTTGCTGCCGGCACGCTTTGCTGGGGATAAAGCAGGCCCAACACCGGCTGGTTCTGCCGCAATAGCTTCTCCGCTATCCACTTCCCTTTGTGCCACCAAGGCAGCACTGACCACTTGATTTGTTGCCACTAGATATAGCAGCAATGGCTCTTGTGGCTTGGGTGCGACCAAGGTTGGGGCAGAAGAAAGGTAAGCCTTCAAGTCCCGCAGCGCAGCCTCGACCACGGGGGTCCATTTTACTGGACTAGCCTTCTTCAAAATTTTGAAGAACGGCAAGGCGCGCTCAGCTGACTTGGAAATGAATCTGCTCATTGCGGCCATGCAGCCAGTTAGGCGTCTCACATCCTTAACTATCTTCGGGGCTTGGATCTGCTCTGTCGCTCTGATCTTGTCGGGGTTGGCTTCTATCCCTTGCGAAGACACAAAGAATCCAAGAAGCTTGCCGGACGGAACGCCAAACACGCATTTCTCCGGATTAAGCTTCAAGTTCACCTTCCGCAAGTTTGCGAAGGTTTCCTCTAGATCCTCAATGAGCGAAGACTTGTCCTTGGTTTTGACCACGATATCATCCATATATGCTTCAATGTTCCTGTGCAGTTGCGGCTGAACCCGATCTGCACGGCCCTTGCGAAAGTAAAACCAGCATTCTTCAGCCCAAAAGGCATACGCACAAAGCAGTACGTGCCACACAGGGTGATAAAGGCGGTCTTCTCTTCATCTTCCATGGCCATGAAGATTTGGTGGTACCCAGAGTACGCGTCCAAGAAGGAAAGCAAATCACATCCGGAGGTGGAATCAATGATCTAATCAATGCACGGCAAGGGGAAGGGATCCTTTGGACAGGCCTTGTTCAAGTCAGTGAAGTCGATACAAAGTCTCCACTTCCCGTTAGCCTTGCGCGCCACCACTGGATTAGCTAACCAAGTTGGATGCAGCACTCCTTGGACCAAACCTGCTGCTTCTAGTTTCTTGATCTCCTCGGTAATGAACTATTGTCTCTCTAGGGCCTGCTTCCTAACTTTTTGCTTGACGGGGCGGGCATGAGGACAAACGGCAAGGTGGTTCTCAATTACCTCCCTGGGAACACCGGGGATGTCAGATGGTTGCCAGGCAAACACATCTACATTCGCCCGCAGGAAGGTAACGAACATGCTTTCCTATTTGTCATCGAGGGTAGTACTAATGGTAAAAGTACCATCAGTGCCATCCTACTGCGCCAGAACTTTCTTGGTTGCCGGAGGAGCAGCCTTGGATCTCTTGCCAGTTGAACTCTCCGGTAAGTCGCTGCCGGGTGCAGCATACTCCGAAGAGATGCGCTTCCCGGAGTCCTTATCGGAGTCCTTGCTGGTTCCCTTGACTTTTTTCTCTTTCTTGGCGGGAGCTAGGGCCCCGATGGCCTCTGCTGCGACCGCGTCTCTATACATCTTATCCACGCAAATGATTGCATCTCTCTTATCCGACAGAATGGTGATGACTCCCATAGGACCAGGCATCTTCAAAGTGTTGTAGGCGTAGTGGGCCGCCGCCATGAACTTGGTCAGAGCTGGTCGACCGAGAATCCCGTTAAATGGCAGGGGAAGTTCAACAACATCGAACACAATCTTTTCGGTCCTGAAGTTGATTTCCCCACCAAATATTACCGGCAAGGTAATCTTTCCCTTGGGCTGGCTCCTTCCTTGGTTGATCCCTTGGAAAGTGCCAGTTTTCTTCAGGTCTTCATCTGAGATCTGGAGTTTCTTTAGCACATCAGGGGAAATCAGATTCAAGCCTGCCCCACCGTCAACCAACATCTTAGTGACCCTGAGGTTGCGGATTGTTGGTGAGACCAACAATGGCAAACATCCTATAGCAGTGGTGCGGTCTGGATGATCCTCAATGTCAAAGATGATGGGCGTGCGGGACCACTTGAGCGGCTCCCGAGCGCTTGCTACTGGTTCTGCCGCATTAACCTCACGTGCCCACTGCTTGAGTTGGCGGTGAGAGGAGTGCAAAGATGCACCCTCGTAAATGCACATCGCCTCGGTAGCTTTTTGGAACTCCTACTCGCTGGTTTCATCATCTTCCTCTTCACTGTCATCCTCATTTTCTTTCTTCTCATGGCCTGTGGTGGGTTTTTCTTTCTGCTGATCAGGCTTGCCGTGGTGTCCGTTATGACCACCGCGGCCCTTCTCGCCAGTTCCGTTCTGGTTTCTCTCCTTGTCGCGCCTTTCAAACTCAGCTTTCTGCTTCTCAACCAACTACTCTACTTGCTTGCAATCTTGGAGATCGTGACCCTTGGTCCTATGGATCTTGCAGTATGGCCCGTCGGACTTGCCGGTTTTCTCAGCAGTCACTGCCGCCTGACAATCAGCGCATGTAGCAGCTTCCTTGATGGGCGTCTTAGTTTTTGCTTTCTTGCTGGCGCTAAGATCACCAATACTCTCAACGGCCATAACTACCTTTTCCTTTTGCTTCTTGGTGCGCTTCTTGTTTTTCTTCCTGGGGGTGGCGGCGTCGGCGTCGTCTTCCGAATCAACTTCGATGCCAGCCTCTTCCCCGGGAAGTCTTCTCCCTTCTTTAGCACGGGCACACATATCTGCCAGCGTGTAGAGCTCGCTGACCATCTTGGGCAACCGAACATTCATCTTAGCCTGCATTCTGCGATTGTGCACATTTGTATGAAATGCAGCAATCACAGCTGCCGGGTGTGGGATATTGCGGTGCACTCGGCTGAATCTTTGAAGGTACTTGTGCAAACTTTCTCCCTCTTTCTGCAAGAGGGTTTGCAGATCGCTAGGCCGCCCTGGTCCTTGATGGCCGCCCATGAAGGCGCCCACGAACTCATTGCGCAGGTCGGCCCCGGAGGAAATGGAATCTTCTAGTAGGTGCATCAGCCAGGACCTCACATTTGGCTTGAGGGCCAGCGGGAAGTAGTTGGCGAGCACCTTTTCATCCCCTCCCCCGGCAGCTTGAACGGCGATTGTATAGATGCCTAGAAACTCTGCCAGGTTCAGTTTTCCATCATACTTCTCCGGTAGGTCAGGCTTGAAGGTGCGAGATGATGGCCACTGGACTTGTCGCAGCTCACGTGTGAAGGCAGGGCACCCTACCTCATAAGGTAGGTACCCGCCAGCACTGGGCAGGGGTTCATTGATATCAGCCCCATTGCGCCTGTCAGATTAATGACGCGGCTCGCGACGCCGCTCAATGGTGGCGCGGGCGTCTTCCTTCTTCCTTTCCCTCAATACTTGACGTTGGTCCTGCCAGAGTCGCGGATCGGATGAGGCCATTGAAGCCTCATCGCGATCATCATCATCTTACGGCCACTGAGTTCGCCGTGGCTGCCCTTGAGAGAGCTGCCGCGGCGGGGATTGCACAGTGGGTGCGATCCTCCCGTCTTGGCCACCGGTAGGAGTCGTCAATGACACTGGCGGACACCGTGGCGGCTCCACACCTGGTGGCTTGTTGACCTCAGCGTATCCGAGGAGACTTTAAATGGTAACTCTCCATTCATTCATTCATTATGTCTGCTGCTGGAGGAAAATCCAGCAGCAGCTGAGCTCTTGCTACCGCTTCAGCTGCCGTTTCCGGCATGGCGTGGGAGGCAGAGCGCGACACCGCTTGACTCCTGGACGAACCAGAAGGAGCTCCGTCGGGCTCTCTTCGCCTTGGGCCAGTTGCCGGAGGGACCTGATGTGGCCGAAGCTATTCTTGGTGACCAGGCTCTTGGTCAGCCGGGCTCTTCCCATGCGGGCGTAGTCGATGGGGGTCGGTGGCGCCGCTCGGGGTGTTGTTGTGTTCGCCCGCTGCGGGACGAAGCGCATGCCTTGTCTCCGCCCCTCCGGACTACGTGGCCAGTGGAACTTGGCTCGCACCGGAGCGGACGTCGATGTTGCGTTGGTTGAGCATGCCGATGGGGTGGGCGAGAGGAAGCTGAGCACCTCCACGACCCGTACCGGCGAGATCTTGGTCGGCGGCATGCTGAAGAGGCTGGGTTGCGCCCGCGGCCCCAGCTGCAGCGGGAGTGTTAGCAGCACCGTTCACCTCGCCTGCTTCGTCTCCCCCAGCCGTGGCGCCTGGGGCGTCCGTGGCCGCGGGCAATGAAGCCTTCTAGGTGGAGGGATTTGCTCCGGCTCCGCTCTTCTTCTTGGGAGCCATGGATGATAGAAGTCGACGAAGATCGACGCGCCGGCTATTGCTTCAGGTTCGCACAAGTGACGCTCCCCTACTTGGTGCGCCAAAGATGTCGGCATGGAAGCACGATCACCTATGGGGCAAGGATGCCCCTTTGTGGTTCGGCATGGGGACGGTCGCGTTACACAAAGAGCAGAAGTAATAGGAGACGGCACGGCGATGGACAGCTCGCTTTTTACCTAGGTTCGGGCCGCTTTGCAGCGTAAAACCCTACTCCTGCTTTTGTGGATTGATCTAGAGGTGGACGAAGGCTCGATGCGCTCCGGCCCGGCAAGGGTGCCTTGGGAAGAGCGACGTGAGCTTACAAATGTTGGGGGTCGAAGTGTTCGAACCCTTTGCTAGGTTGCCTCGGGCCTCCTGTTATAGGTTAAAGGGGCGACCACAGTGGCAAAACAGTCATCTGGGTGTGATTAGATAGCTAACAGTGCTATCGTACCTAACTCTGGCAGTTAGGACAAAATGCATTAAATGCACTGCTAGGTTTCGTGCCGAGTGTGAATCCCGGCAAGCCTGCTGCGTCACTTATCTACCTCTTCTTATCAGCTTGACATGCCTCCTGGACATGTGTCAATAAAGCTAATCTCTTCTCCTTGACGTTGCCACATGCCCGATAGGATCCACCTGGTTGCTTAGCACCTTGACACCGCATAGATGGGGGACATGGGAGCGATGAGGTGAAGCGGTGGCTCCTTGGAGGGAACCTACCGGAAGGAGCCTAGCGGGATTTGATCTTGGCGGCCCTGGCAAGCATGCCGGGGCGAGTCTGGGCTTGTCCCCGGGTGTGGCCTCGACCTGACCAGGCCCTCCTGCCCGGCAAGGGAGGCCCTCTCAAGGTGGCCCTCTGCTATCTTGTTCTTCTTAACGCTCTCCTTGATCTCACGAAGAGCGGCTTTTCTGGCTTGATTTTGTGTTACACGCTGGTGCTGGATGTATGATCGTCAGCACGCCTGTGTATGAGTCTGGTCAACAAACGCGGATGTTTGTTGCACCGACACCTTGTCTTCTCCTTTTGAATAAAATGCTTGCAGATTCTAGCTTAGTCCACGGCACTCTTGCACTATTATTATTTTCACATCATTCGGTCGTGCAAGTGAAAGGCAATAATGACGATATATGATGAATTGACCGAGGCAGGAAAAGCGGGTATGAACTCAACTTGTTTTTGTTTTTGTTTTTTATAAATATGTTTAACTCAGTATCCATAATTCAGCATATTATGATTAAACATGTTTATGATGACAATTAGAGATTATAGTTGATCATGCCATGCTTAAGTAGCTAGGAGTGAATAATGATTCATTTTAGATGTCAACATGCATTAAAATGGTTGTGATGTAGTATGATGATATGGTATCCTCCTCTGAATGTTTCGAGTGGCTTGACTTGGCACATGTTCATGCATGTAGTTGAATCAAAACCAACATAGCCTCCACAATATTTATGTTCATGGTGTTTATATCCTACTCATACTAGTACTCAATGTTAATTATTCATAATGCATGATCATGACCGTTTTCGCTCTCTAGCTGGTCACTTCTCAACCTATTTGCTAGCCTTCACCTGCACTAAGCGGGAATACTGCTTGTGCATCAAAATCCATAAACCAAAGTTATTCCAGATGAGTCCACTATATCTACCTATATACAGTATTACCCTGTCGTTCCAAGTAAATTTGCATGTGCCACCTCTAACTATTCAAATGAACATCTGTTTTGTGTGCCTGGACCGCTCATGGAGCGACAGGGGGTGGTCAGTATCTTCCATGCTAAGCGGGTTATTCTCATGATGAGTGCTTATTCACTCGTACTTGCACGACAGGGGCTGGTAATAGGGATGCCCAGTCCCAAAATCAAAAATTACAAATAATTAAACAAAACTCCCCCGGACTATTGCTGGTATGGAGGGCACCCGAGGATTCGGCTAGCCATGGCTTGTGTTTGATGGTGGAGGGGGAGTAAACTTTACTTTTACCGCTTGGGAACCACCGCTAATGTGTTTAGCATGGAAGATATTGAAAACTCTTGGTCGTAACGTTGACAGGAAGAGTATACCTCCCAAAATTTTATTTATCTCTGATTTAAGCTTTGAGCTCTGGCACCTTTACAAATCCCTGCTTCCCTCTGGGAAGGGCCTGTCTATTTACTTTCAAGTTATTTTACTTATATGTTGAGTCATCACCTTCTCAAACAAGCACCGGTCATGAGAGCACTATTGTCATCCTTATGCATTATGTATAGTTAATGTTGAATGCATCATGACTGGATCTCTTCTACCATGAATTACAATGTCTAGTCGCTGCTTGAACTTTGGAGGTGCTCTGCATTTATGTTTTGCGATCTCAGAAAGGGCTAGCGAGATACCACTATTGTCATATTATATCATGATTGTTTTGACAAAGTGTTGGCATTTGAAATATTTTATTATTGCTCGCTAGTTGATTACGCCATTGATATGAGTGAATATAATCTTTAAGAGTTATTATCTACATGGTTAGTTATGATCTTTCTGAAAACCTGGGTGCTATTTAAGCATATATATATGTAAACAAGAACAAAAGAGTTCGTAAAAGTTTTTCTTTGTCACTTTCAGTTTGTCAACTGAATTGCTTGAGGACCAGCAATGGGTTAAGCTTGGTGGAGTTGATACATCTCCGTTGTATCTACTTTTCCTAATGCTTTTGCTCTTGTTTTGGACTCTAATTTGCATGATTTGAATGAAACTAACCCAGACTGACACTGTTTTCAGTAGAACTACCATGGTGTTGTTTTTGTGCAGAAATAAAAGTTCTCGGAATTGGACGAAACTTTTTGGAGAAATATTATGGAATAAATAAAAATTACTGGAACCAAGACCCACTGGAGGGGGGCCCAGCTGCCCACAAGGCACCAGGGCGCGCCACGCCCCTCTGGCGCGTCCTAGTGGTTGTGGGGCCCATGAGGCTCCGCTGACCCTAATTCCAACTCTATAAATTCCTATTTTCGGAGAGAAAAATAAGAGAGGAAGTTTCATCGCTTTTTACGATACGGAGCCGCCGCCACCTCCTGTTCATCATCGGGAGGCCAGATCTAGAGCCCGTTCGGAGCTCCGGAGAGGGGAATCTTCGGTCTTTGTCATCACCAACCCTCCTTCATCACCAATTACATCACGTATATGTGATGATATTATATATATTTCATCGGAGATGTGATGATATTATATATATTCTGTGATGAACTAATGAACAATTAATATATATTATGAATTCCATTTCTATCTGTTTTTTGTATACTAATTTGTATCTAGCTGTTATCATCCACATATACAGAATGGAAAGCATACATACACACATTGAAACAGAACCTATAAGAACGGAAAACAGAGTACACACATTGAAACGGAGCAATAAACAAAGCAATATTATGATTGCTGTGAATACATAGTGATCCACGTCAAAACGACTCAACAAAATAAAATGCGTCCATGAGACCATGACCAGCAGCCCTTGCCTACGGTAGCTCTTTGCTCTGCCTAAACTCGTGCAGGCGTTCGTCCAAGCGGTCGACACGCTCGCGGTACATCTGGAGCGCGATCTCAAGCTCCAAGTTGGCTATTTCATCAGAGATCACCAGCTCGAGAATGCGACGGCCATATTCCTCTACTGCGCCCAGGTGGACACCTGGGCCAAGGAGGCGGTCGAGCCTAGCGACCAGCGTGTTGGCATCGAGCGGGCCACGGACAAGGCGAACGGCGCGACCCATGCAAATGGCGCGGCGGGCGTCTGGTGCAAGTACGGCACGGCCGGCCTCTGGTGCAAGTACAATGCAGAGGGCCTCTGCCCACTCCTGGTGAGGAATGGGGGTACTGACGGGACGTGTACCCAGCTGCGACGCCCTGTCGACAACAGGCAAGCACCGATGGATCCGCTCTTGCTGTGCGGTGCACCGCGCCTCTCGCTCTGCGGCACTCCAACGGTCTCGCTGTGCGGTGAGCCGCAGCCTATCAGCGCAGACGCGCCTAGCTTCCTCTGAGGTGCGCCATCAATCATGTTGTGCGGCGAGCTACAGCCTCTAGGCGCTGACATCCCTATCTTGATCCGCGGCGTTGAAGCGCCATGCGCCAAGGGTCTGCTCAACCTTGGCGATGACGCGCATCACGGCGTCATCCATTGCGTTGCCGGGGAGCGCCTCGGCCTCGACGGGCTGTGGCGCCTTCTTGTTTTCCTCATCGACGAGGTTGATGGCAAAGGCGGCGCTTTGGTGGGTTGGCTTGCTTGGAAAAGGTGGATGTGCTACAGGCTGCGCTTGTTGCCTCCGTGCGCCGCGCGCCGCCTAGGTTTATGCGCAATATCGCTGGGTGGCGGGAAACCGGTGAAGAAAAGGCAGGAAACGGTGGCGTGTTCATAAAACGCCATCAATTAATGGAAACTTAGCATAGAAGGAACATCGAGCTAGCACGACGCGTGCGGGCACATTGCTCGCCCAAGGCTATGATCCATATACTTGTGTTCCCAATAGAGCACACTATTAACAGTAAAGAATACTGTTCCGTTTATCCTAGTAGAGCAGTGGAGGCAAGCGTCACAAGAAGTAGATGATGATCAGATGATCATTTATCCTAGTTAATTATGCATGTAATAGTTTACTTTGGTGTGTGGAAATGTCATGTGTGTACTATCCACCTATGTAATTGGATGTTTGCCGTGTATCACACACATCTTGTTTATGTGAAATGTTTCTATTCTCTTGGCTCAACACAAATAGTTTATTGGAATGAGCTGTATGCCCTCCATTGCACACACCTTGATCTGGCTGAACCGTTTCTATTGCGTTGCCTAATCGAAATAGTTCATTCGAGTGAACCGTATGCCATATATCGCACACACCTTGATCTGGCTGACCATTTCTTTTGTGTTGTCTAATCACAAACAGTTTATCCGAGTGAACTGTATGCCGTATATCGCACACGCCTTCATCTGGCTGCCCGTTTCTGTTGTTCTTCCTCATCGCAAAAAGTTCATTGAACTGAACCGTATGCCCGCATCGCACATGCAACTAAAATCTGAACCGTGTTTCATGTATCCTTAATCGCAAACATTTTGCATCTTTTTGACGGGTTTTTTACATCACTGTTTGAGATTAATGCATCGCACACAGTTTCATCGAAGGGTCTCTGATTGTAGTGTCGTGTTAGCAGCATCCTGCAGTAGTGTCCCCACCGGGAGTGAGTAATTCCTTCGTAGGCTTGCTGGATGGTGAGGGGCTGGATGGGATTCATCATGTAATTGAGTTAGTTTTGTTAGGGCTTGATCCCTAGTATCCACTATGTTCTGAGATTGATGTTGCTATCACTTTGCTAAGCTTAATGCTTGTCACTAGGGCCCGAGTGCCATGATTTCAGATCTGAACCGTTTATGTTTTCACCATCATATCTATGTTCTTGATCCGATCTTGCAAGTTATATGCACTTGCTACATGTTATGATCCGCATACCCCAAGGTGACAATAATTGGGATTCTTTCCAATGATTACCGTAGTTTGAGGAGTTCATGTATTCACTATGTGTTAATGCTTTGTTCCAGTTCTCTATTAAAAGGAGGCCTTAATATCCCTTAGTTTCCTTATGGACCCCGCTGCCACGGGAGGATAGGACAAAAGATGTCATGCAAGTTTTTTTCCATAAGCACATATGACTATTTACGAAATACATGCCTACATTATATTGATGAACTGGAGCAAGTTCTGTGTTGCCCTAGGTTATGACTGTTATATCATGAATATCATCCAACGAAATCACCAATCCAGTGCCTACGAGTTTTTCACATATTGTTCTTGCTAAGTTACTACTGTTGCTGCTACGGTTACAACTGCTACAAAATTATTGCTATCATTGTTACCGTTATCGTTACTGTTATCACTGCTGTCAAAACTATCATACTACTATCCTACTGATCACTTTGCTGTAGATATTAAATCTCCAGGTGTGGTTGAATTGACAACTCAACTGCTAATACTTACAAATATTCTTTGGCTCCCCTTGTATCGAATCAATAAATTTGGGTTGAATACTCTACCCTCAAAAACTGTTGCGATCCCCTATACTTGTGGGTTATCACACGTCCTAGTGCCTTGTGGGTAGCTGCCCCCCCCCCCCTCCAGTGGGTCTTGGTTCCAGAAATTATTATATATTCCAAAATAATTCTTCAAAAAGTTTCGTCCAATTCTGAGAACTTTTATTTCTGCATAAAAAACAACACCATGGTAGTTCTGCTGAAAACAGCGTCAGTCCGGGTTAGTTTCATTCAAATCATGCAAATTAGAGTTCAAAACAAGAGCAAAAGCATTAGGAAAAGTATATACGACGGAGACATATCAGTGACCCATTGGGCCATCTGCTCAGCGCCATCTGCACCGCCATCGCCTCCGCGCCAGCGCCACATCCGGAGATGGCGGGGCCGAAGGGCTCGTGGGAGGGCTCCGAGCTCGTCGAGGATTACATCCAGCATCTTCGTGCCAGGAGGAAGCTGCTGCCGGCATCGGAGGTGGAGGCATGTGTCGCCATCGACAAGCGCCAGAGCTGCAGGAGGGCGAGGTCGTCATCTTCGTGGAGCACTCCTCCCGCAGGCTCGGCCTGCCCGCGAGCACCTTCTTCCGACGCTTCCTCACGCACTTTGTTTTGCAACCTCACCACCTCGGACCCAATTTGATTTTGCAACTTGCCGCATTCACCACCTTCTGCGAGGGGTACATTGGCCTCTGTCCAACGATGGAGATCTGGAACCGGCCCTTCTTCCTCCGGCTGCAGATAGTGTCGATGACGGATGGCCCAGTCATGACCGCTTGTGGAGAGGCCCTCCTGTACGTCTAGCCAGTTGGAGGCTTCCCCAAACTTCCGCTGCTCGAGTCAGCGAAGAAGTGGCAGCGGTCGTTCTTCTACGGGAAGAATGTTGACCTGACTACCGACTGCATCAATCTGCCCCCTTTCATCGATGCCCCGTCGGTTGGGAAGAAGAACTGGGTTTTCGACCCAAGTGGTCGACAGAGGAGGCCGTCGCCATCTACGGACGACTAGAGGAGATGATCCAACGAGAGCACCTCGCTGCTGCGGACTTCATCGACCCCCGAGTGCAGTCGCTGCAGCGCCGGCCACACTGATATGTCTCCAGCTTATCTATAATTTTTTATTGTTCCATGCTATTATAGTATAAATACTGGATGTTGTATATGCAATTATATGCTATTTTATATCATTTTATGGGACTAGCCTATTAACCCAGTGCCTAGTGCCATTTGTGGTTTTTTGCCTATTTTTGGTTTTCTAGGAAATCAGTACCAAACGAAGTCCAAATGCTATGAAACTTTTTGAGGATTTTTTCTGGATAAGAGAGACCCTAGAAGCTTTGTGAGGAGACCAGAAGGCAAACGAGGAGACGACAAGGCAACAGGGCGCGCCCTGGGGGGTGCACCTTGTTACCTTGTGGGCACCTCGTGGTTCCGTCTGACCTAATTCCACCTCTATAAATTCTCTAAAATTGGGAAACCAACAGAGAGCCACCCAAAAACACTTTTTTTTGCCGCCGCAAGTCTCTGTTCTTCCGCGATCCCATCTGGAAGCCTTTTCCGGTACTCTGCCAGAGGATGAATCAATAACGGAGGGCTTCTACATCATCCTTGCTGTCCTTCTAATGATGCGTGAGTAGTTCACCACAGACCTACGGGTCCATAGCTAGTAGCTACATGGCTTCTGCTCTCTCTTTTATCTTCAATACAATGTTCTCCTCGATGTTCTTGGAGTTCTATCCGATGTAATCTTCTTTTGCGGTGTGTTTGTTGGGATCCGATGAATTGTGGGTTTATGATCTGAATATTAATGGAGTCTTTCTGAACTTTGTAATGCATGATTGTTATAGCTTTGTATTTCTCTACGATCTATCCATTTGGTTTGACCAACTAGATTGATTTATCTTCAGTGGGAGAGGTGCTTTGTAATGGGTTCAATCTTGCGGTGCTCTATATCCTAGTGACAGAAGGGGACAAGACACGTATTTGTATTGTTGCCATTAAGGGTAAAATGACGGGGTTTATTCATATTGATTGGGTTTACTTTGTCTAAATCATGTCATCTTGCTTAAGGCGTTACTATGTTTTATACTTAATACCATAGATGCATGATGGATAGCGGTTGACTGGTGGAGTAATAGTAGTAGATGCAGGCAGGAGTCAGTCTATTTGTCTTGGGCGTGATGCCTATATACATGATCATTGCCTTGAATATCGTCATAAATATGCGCTTTTCTGTCAATTGCCCAACAGTAATTTGTTCACCCACCGTACGCTACGTGCTCGAGAGAGAAGCCTCTAGTGAAAACTATGACCCCCGGGTCTACCTTAATCATATATAAAAACACAAAAATACTTTGCTGCAATTTTTTGTTTTATTTTATTTTATCTTTGCAATTTATCTATCTACCACTACAAAATTTAATCCTTGCAAGTAACAGCCAAGGGGATTGACAACCCTCTTGATCGTGTTGGGTGTGTTTGCTTTTGTGTGTGTAGGTGCTGTTGACGAGGCTTTGTCTGATTCTCCTACTTGATTGATAACCTTGGTTCTTAACCGAGGGAAATACTTATCCCTAATGTACTGCATCTCCTCCCCTCTTCGAGGAAATACCAACGCAACTCACAAGTAGCTGGAAGAATTTCTAGCGCTGTTGCTGGGGAGACATCATCAAAACTTATCAAGTAACTTCGCATAAACTATCATCTACTTGCTCTTATTTTTATTTTTCTGTGCCTCTCGTTTTCATCTCCCCCACTTCTAAAACAATTTTACAAAAATATGAAAATATTTTTATTTGCTAGTTTGCTTGCTTTGTCGCTATGTCTCAAGAAAACACCAAGTTGTGTGACTTTTCCAATACTAATAATAATGATTTTATTAGTACTCCAATTGCTCCTCCCGCCACTAGTGCGGAGTCATGTGATATTAATGCTGCTTTGCTAAATCTTGTTATGAAAAAACAATGTTCTGGTAGTCCTAATGAAGATGTTGCCTCCCATCTTAATAATTTTGTTGAATTATGTGATATGCAAAAGAAAAAATATGTGGATAATCATATTGTCAAGTTGAAAATATTTTTGTTCTCACTACGAGATCTTGCTAGAACTTGGTTTTCATCCTTGCCTAGAAATAGTATTGATTCTTGGGATAAGTGTAAGGATGCTTTTATTGCTAAGTATTTTCCTCTCGCTAAGATTATTTCTCTTACAAACCAAATTATCAATTTCGAGCAACTTGAGCATCAACATGTTGCACAATCTTGGGAGAGAATGAAATTAATGATAAGAAATTGTCCCACTCATGGTTTAAGCTTATGGATGATCATACAAAAAAATTATGCGGGACTAAACTTTGTTTCTAGAAATCTTCTAGACTCTGCTGCAGGTGGTACCTTTATGGTAATTACGTTGTGAGAAGATACAAAACTCCTTGATAATATTATGACAAATTATTCTTAATGGCACACTGAAACAGCTCCAACTGGCAAGAAGGTAAAGTTTGTCGAAGAAATTAATACTTTGAGTAATAAAATGGATGCTCTTATGAAAATGGTTGTTAGTAAAAATGCTCATGCTGATCCTAATCATGTGCCACTATCTACTTTGATTGAGAAAAATAATGATGCTATTGATGTGAATTTTTTCTCTAGAAATAATGTCAACAACAATGCTTATAGAGGAAATTTTAATCCTAGACCATTTTCCAGAAATTCCTCTAATAATTATGTAATTCCTATGGTAATTCTTATAATAATAATAATAATAGGATACCCACTGATCTTGATAATAATATTAAAGAATTCATTAATTCTCAAAAGATTTTCAATGCCATGCTGGAAGAAAAATTAAGTAAAGTTGATGATATGGCTAGAAACATGGATAGAATTGCTCATGATGTGGATAATATTAAAATTAAAATTTTGCCAACCAAGCATGATATTAATGAGTCTATTAAAGCTATCTATGTCTCCATTAATGAAAGTAAAGAGAGGACATCTAGGTTGAGAGCTAAGCGAGAATTCCTAGAAAAGGCTATTCCGCACGATTTTTACCATAACCATGATGAAAATGTTAAAATGATTAGTGTCTCACCTACTGAATCTTTGTTTAGTAATATAAAACTTGATGAAAAAGGGCCTGGAGATGAGTCAACTTTAGCTAGAAGGCGTCCCAATTGTTCGGAGGGTGATGATCTTTATGATAAAAATAATAAAAGTGGGTTTGGAGAGGTCAAGACTTTAGCTAGGACTACAAAAAAAGACACATCTGTGACATTATGGCCCGAACGAAAACTTTTTTTGTCATGGTTATGACACTTCTATGGCGATAATTGTGACAAAAACACGTATCATCATAGATGTGGTGGGCTCCTACTTCTATGATAAAAAATCATGACAGAAAATGGGCTGTTTGTCCTGGGCGGGCCGGAGACGCACCTGCATGACATTCTTTGGGCCGTCCATGACATAAAAAATTATGGTAGAAGTGAGGGCGAGGAAATTTTCGCTGAGTTCCCGGTTACGGTGGGTGGTCGGGGGCCAAGCGATGCAGTGTGGTTTGCTCGTTTCTCTCTCATACGCACGCGTTGTGTGAGTCGTGTTGGCTATAACTAAACCCGAGCGAGGCATTCGCTTACTGAACCCGAGTGATCACACTGCTACGTACCGAAGCCGATCGATCGATCCCTTCGCTGCTAACTGAACCCGAGTGATTCCTTCACTGCTAACTGAACCCGACCGACTCCTTCGCTGCTAACTGAACCCGATCAATCCTTCTCGCTGCTTACTGAAGCCGATCAAGCCCCCGTACGAGACGTAGCTAGCCGGTGTGTTGGCTTGCTAGTACCCGTTGCTTCCGCAGACATGATACGTAGAACGAGTCGAGATGTGGTGAGTCCAGCCTATCGGTCCAGTGCGAACTAGGGTACCACGGGCCATCTGCCTGCAGCCCAGGAAGGGCCCCTTGGCCCATCTCATGAGAAAGACCACCAATGGGCATCGCGGAGGCAACAGCCTCGCGAGGGCCCTGCCCCGCAAGGGACTTCCCCGGCAAAGGACTTCATCAAGATCACCGTCATAGTGAGCGGCCTCACGAGGCGCCCTTCCGCGAGGCTTCACGAGGAGCCCCTGCAGCACGGGTCGCGTGCCCGTCACATGGGCGATGTCATCGGAGCAGGTGCCAGCCTGTGCGGTCGGGGCAGTTTCCCCTTTGGTGCTAAGGGGGCAGCTGCGCCTGCCTACACCCAAACCAAGTCCCAAAGGTTTCCCCTTTGGTGAAAGAAGACCAAGACAGTGGCGCGGCAAGACAGAGGTCATCGTGGAGCCCCTGGCACGTCATGGATAAGCACTTTAGTAGCTGA
The DNA here is from genome assembly GCA_011799875.1 of Thinopyrum elongatum. Classification (NCBI taxonomy): domain Eukaryota; kingdom Viridiplantae; phylum Streptophyta; class Magnoliopsida; order Poales; family Poaceae; genus Thinopyrum; species Thinopyrum elongatum. Next base: position 59,452,211 of record CM022300.1, on the reverse strand, counting down.
AGACCACTTTTTGTCAGGATAAGCACCGGTGCCTATCCCCTTTCAAATTGCCACCATGTGGTAGCCCTTTCCTGCTCATATTTTCGGGGAAGAGACCCAAGGCACCTATATAAGGGACAGCGTGGCCACCGTAGCGAAGGATCGACACCTGATACCCTGAAAACCCTAGCGCCATTGTTGGCCACCCAAGTGCGCAGGCTCACCTTGTAGCTCCAAGAGCATTGTCCACAAGCAATACAACCAAGCAGGAGTAGGGTTTTACACCGCATGATGGCCCGAACCTGGGTAGCTCGATGTGTCCCCGTCGTGCCTAGCTCGTAGCCTCATAGACGCAAACTAGGCCCCCAGAGCTCGAACCAGGGTTTTTGGAGGATTTCCCAAGGCTCAGAATCAATTCCCCGACATTTGGCGCGCCGGGTAGGGGGCTTGGTTTTTGCACTTCGACCTTCAACACCGCCATGGCAGACGCTCAACACGCCCGCACCCAGCACCGGGCGAACCGCGTCCAAACGGAGCCCGCTATCGACCCACCTCCCTCCCCCGCAGCCGGACTCGCCATCCTTCGTTTGGGCATCACCAGCAGCAGCCACCATCGGCCCGCACGGCCACGACAACCTCGCTTGCCCGCCGCGAACCGCTGGCCCCGCAGGGTGTGCTCCACATGGTGCAAGAGTTGCTGCACTACCGCTCCACCAAGAACGGCTACAACGCCTGGCTCGCCTGCATCACCAAGCTCATCAACGTCGCCGGGGACGCCCCGGCCCCTTCGCGCCCTCTGACCCCTCCACCGTCACATGGCGCATGGGCGGGGCAGGGCGCGCCTCTTGCACCTTCTCCATGCAACGACGACGCAGTCCCACGTCACCGCGAGCGTGCTCCAGAGCCCTCTCATGGCTCGTCTCCATTGCATGGTGGAGATCCCAACTGCCAGATCATCAGGCGCATGCCACCCGACGCGCGCGTCCTCCATGAGAGGCAGCGTGACTGCCAGAACCACACCATCAAGGACGTCACCGCAGCCGGTCGCCAGAACCGCGCCGCCCTCGTCGGTGGAGTCGTCTCCTATGCTGGGGGCTGCCTCGCCCTCACTCGTGAGCTACGCCGCGTGGTGTACCCCATGAAGTTCAAGCCAGAGTTGCCGCCCCACTATGATGGCAGTACCAACCCCGTGGAGTTTCTGCAGCTCTACATCGTGAGCATCCAGGCCACGGAGGGCAACGATCGGGTCATGGCGAACTGGTTCCCCATGGCCCTCAAGGACACCGCACGCTCGTGGCTGATGAACCTTCCTGAGGGCTCCATCTCCCCGTGGGAGGAACTGTGCCGACAGTTCATCTCCAACTTTAAGGGCACCTCCGACCGCCCTCTCACGCTCAGCGCCTTGCACTCCATCCGCCAGCGCCCTGACGAGACCCTCCACAAGTACATCCAGCGCTTCAGCCAAGTGTGCAACAACATCCCGCGCGCCTCCGACGCCGCGGTCATCGCTACGTTCTCCAATAGCATCACGGACGTCAGGATGAGTGAGAAGCTCGCCATCAACGACGAGCCCGACTCTGTGGTTGAGCTTCTCGACCTCGCCGATAAGTGCGCTAAGGCTGAGGAGGGCCGTCTCTTCGCCCACAGCAACCCTAACGTCGACCTCGACGTCGCCAAGCCTAAGGACAGGGACACCAAGTGCAAGGGCCCCATCGTGCTTGCGGCGGAGCCTGAGCGGAAGCATGGCCGCGACCACGATGAGACCAAGAAGGACAACCGCCCCTTTTGCGTCTACCACAACATGCACTCCTATGCCACCGAAGACTGCCATGAGCTCAAGCTGCTTCGCGACGGGCAGCAGGAGCAGTGCGGTGACCGCGATGACCGCGGTTCAGGCCGCAGCGGCAGCCACAAGGGTGGACGCTGGAAGGAGCACGACAAGGACAATGACAACTCTCGCCAGGGTTGGCAGACCCAGCCTCGGTAGGCCAACCCAAAGTAGGCCAACGCGGCCGAGCCGCGCCCCAACAGGAACAACGACAACATGCCTGAGGAGGACGCCGGGGGCTACCAAGAGCCTCGTGTGGTGGCTTGCATCCTCGACGGAGCTCAGGCTCCCCAATCCAAACGCCACTTCAAGGAGTTCTCTCGTGAGGTGAATGCATCCCTCCCGGAGCCTACAGACGCCAAGCCCCTCAAGTGGTCACAGTACCCCATCGGCTTCGACTGCGGTGGCCACCCTAAGTCTACCAAGTCCGTAGGCACCATCCCTCTGTTGTGCACACCCACCATCAACAACGTGGCAGTCACCAAGACACTCATTGACGGTGGTGCCGGCCTCAATGTGATCTCCGTGGAGACCTTCGAGCTACTCCAAGTGCCCTACGAGCGCCTGATGCCCACAAGGCCCTTCTCGGGCAAGTGGAGACACAAGACGTACCCAGGTTCGGGGCCCTCCGAGGGAGGTAATGATACGTCTCCTATGTATCTATAATTTATGAAGTATTCATGCCATGTTTACAACAATTTTATATGATTTTCGTATGATTTGATTAGAACTAACCCGGACTAGCGTTGTTTTCAGCAGAACTACCGTGGTGTCATTTTTTGTGCAGAAATAAAAGTTATCGGAATGGGCTCAAAATTTAAGGTGATTTTTTGTGGACCAAAAGAGACCTCCGAAGCTTCGTGGGAGGACCAGAAGACCCACGAGGGCATGACAAGCTCGCTAGGTGCGCCCTACCCCCCAGGGTGCTTGGAGCGAGCTTGTCGCTGCCTCGTGGACCCCCTTGACGTGAAACCTACACCAAAAATTCCTATAAATACCCAAATCACTGAAAAGAACCCTAGATGAGAAGTTCCGCCGCTGCAAGCCTCTGTATCCATGAAAACTCAATCGGGACCTCGTTCCGGCACCCTGCCGGAGGGGAAATCATCACTGGAGGCCATCTTCATCATCCCGGCGGCCACCATGATGAGGAGGGAGTAGTTCACCCTCGGGGCTGAGGGTATGTACTAGTAGCTATGTGTTTGATCTCTCTCTTTCTCTCTCGTGTTCTTTATTTGGCACGATCTTGCTGTATCGCGAGCTTTATTAATATAGTTGGATCTTATGGTGTTCTTCCCTCTCTACCTTCTTGTGATGAATTGAATCTTTTCCTTTGAGGTTTTGTTATGTCGGATTGAATCTTTTGGATGTGAGAGCACCTGCTGTATGTCTTGTGATGGGATATCCGTGGTGACAATGGGATATTCTATTGATTCACATGATGTATGTTTTGGTTATCAACTTGCGGATTCCCTTGGTGACATTGGGGTAATATATGCATAGGGGTTGATACGCGTTTTCATATTCCTTTCTCCTATAGAAATCTTGGGGTACTCTTTGAAGTTCTTTGTGTTGGATTGAATATTATGAATCTGAAGTTGTTTTATGCATATCGTATAATCAACTCACAGATACTTGTGGTGACATTGGAGTATCTAGGTGACATTAGAGTTGGTTGATGTGTATCATATGGTGTTATTTTAGTACGAACTCTAGGGCTATTTGTGACACTTATAGGAATAGCTCAATGGATTGATCGAAAAGAATAACTTTGAGGTGGTTTCATACCCTACAAACAATTTCATCTTATGTTCTCCGCAATAGGAACTTTGGAGTGATTCTTTGTTGCACGTTGAGGGATTGTTATATGATCCAATTATGTTATCATTGTTGAGAGATTTTGCACTGGTGAAAGTATGAACCCTAGGCCTTGTTTTCAAGCATTGCAATACCGTTTCTGCTCACTTTTGTTGCTAGTTACCTTGTTGTTTTTATTTATTCAGATTATAAAAATATATTTCTACCATCCATACTACACTTTTATCACCATCTCTTCGCTGAACTAGTGCACCTATACAATTTGCCATTGGATTGGGTGTGTTGGGGACACAAGAGACTCTTTGTTATTTGGTTGCAGGGTTGTTTGAGAGAGACCATCTTCATCCTACGCCTCCCACGGATTGATAGACCTTAGGTCATCCACTTGAGGGAAAAATGCTACTGTCCTACAAAACTCTGCGCTTGGAGGCCCAACACGAGTCTACAAGAATAAGTTGTGTAGTAGACATCAGGTAACACCCCTAATCCTACTGGATCTTCTATGAGGATCACAAGGGCTACAATGGTGCTCCTGGAGCTATCGGAGTGGAGGAGGAAGGAGCTAGCTCTCCTCCTTGCCTCGCAAGAGTGGGTGAGTGTGTGTGCGTGTGTGTAGAATGAGCAACCCCCTCTTAGGGGACTCCTGGGAGGTCTTATAGCCTGGCCTCCCAAGTTACAAAGGATAAAATAAGAGGGGCAGGGCCCTGTCGTCATTGTCTCTAGCCGGTAGTGGGGCCCATCGGTTGCGGGCCCCGCCGGTTGCACATCACTGTGGCATGTCGTCCTCCGCGTCACGGAGTTGTTGGCACTGTACAGCTACAGTGCGAGGCCGCGCTGATGTCAGTCGCCCTGGTCAGCGGTCCCGTGCGCAATGTAGCCACGCTCTCTCTGGTCAGCGGTACTGCGGGCACTGTTTCCACACTCTCACCATCGTGGGAGGAATCTTGTCATACGGCGGGATGGTATGGGTGCTAACCCCATCGGCCGTTGGCTCAAGCGTAGCGTCGTGCCCAGCCGGCCCACGGCTGGGGAACCGGCAGGAGGGCCAGCCTGACTGAGGGGCATTTGTCGCCCCAATGTTTTGAGAAAGTGTTTAGTGTGCCTGAGCCTGAGCCTATCTGGGGTTCATCCCCCCAACATTACCTTTAGCATGTATAGTTTTCAAGTAACTGTTGTGTTGTGCCGAAACTGGAATTTTGCCGCCACTAAAAAAATTGCTACGAAACACCCAAGATCTAATATATGTAGATGCTAGCAACAAGACGGGAGTGTGTCTATGCTACGTCTTGAGCTTGCGTTGGTTTTTTCCTTGAAGAGGAAAGGGTGATGCAGCACAGTGGAGGTAAGTATTTCCCTCAGTTAAGAACCAAGGTATCAATCCAGTAGGAGAAGTACGCACAAATCACCAATACCTGCACAAACAATCAAACACTTGCACCCAACGCAAAAAACGGGTTGTCAATCCCTTCACGGTCAATTGCAAAAGTGAGATCTGATAGAGATAGATAAACAAAAGATAAAATATTTTTGGGTTTTTTGGTATATAGATCTGAAAATAAAAGATTGCAAAATAGTAGATCGGAAAGTAATATGATGGAAAATAGAAGTAATATGATGGAAAATAGACCCGGGGACCATAGGTTTCACTAGAGGCTTCTCTCATGAAGGCAAATAATACGGTGGGTAAACAAATTACTATCGAGCAATTGATAGAAAAGTGCAAAGTTATGACGATATCCAAGGCAATGATTATGCATATAGGCATCACGTCTGTGTCAAGTAGACTGACTCCTGCCTGCATCTACTACTATTACTCCACACATCGACCGCTATCCAGCATGCATCTAGAGTATTAAGTTCATAAAGAACGGAGTAACGCTTTAAGTAAGATGACATGATGTAGAGGAATTAACTCAAGCAATATGATGAAAACTCCATCTTTTTATCCTCGATGGCAACAATACAATACGTGCCTTGCTACCCCTACTGTCACTGGGTGAGGACACTGCAAGATTGAACCCAAAGCTAAGCACCTCTCCCATTGCAAGAAAAACCAATCTAGTTGGCCAAACCAAACCGATAATTCGAAGAGAAATACAAAGATATTAAATTATGCATAAAAGAATTCAGAGAAGATTCAAATAATATTCATAGATAAGCTGATCATAAATCCACAATTCATTGGATCTCAACAAACACACCGCAAAAGAAGATTACATCGGATAGATCTCCAAGAACATCAAGGAGAACGTTGTATTGAGAATCAAAGAGAGAGAAGAAGCCATCTAGCTACTAGCTATGGACCTGTAGGTCTGAGGTAAACTACTCACGCATCATCGGAAGGGCAATGGAGTTGATGTAGAAGCCCTCCGTGATCGATTCCCTCCTCCGGCGGGATGCCGGAAAAGACCCCAAGATGGGATCTCACGGGAACAGAAGGTTGCGGCGGTGGAAAAGTGTTTTCGTGGATTGCTCTGGTGGTTCTGGAATATATGTGAATATATAGGAGGAAGGGCTAGGTCAGAGGAGTCCCGAGGGGCCCACAAGGCAGGGGGCGCGCTGTGGACGCCCCCAGCTTAATCGTGCACTAATCATACACGCAAATGCACACAATCAAGCCTAAGGACTCACTTGAAGATATCACAACACAACTCTAGACACAAATTAAAATAATACAAGCTTTATATTACAAGCCAGGGACCTCGAGGGCTCGAATACATAAGCTCGCATACAAGCGTCAGCGGAAGCATCAGATATCTAAGTACAGATATGAAACAGAAACAAATAAGCCTTTAGAAAGGCGGGGCAAAACAAAAACTACGATCGAAAGGCGCAGGCCTCCTGCCTGGGACCCTCCGATCCAACTCCTGGTCGTCGGTAAGCTCATAGTAGTAACCACCCTCGGGGTGGTAGTAGTAGTCGGCGGCGGGGCCAACTGACTCCGGGGCGCCGTCATCTAGTTGCATCAAATGGGTATGGGGAAAAAGAGGAAGCAAAGCAACCGTGAGTACTCATCCGAAGTACTCAGCAAGCAAGGATCTACACTACATATGCAACATTATCAAAGAAAGGATGTATATGTGGACTGGGCTGCAGAAATGCCATAATAGAGAGAAGTCCTAGTCCTATCAAAGACTAGCATCTTCAGTGGTCTTGCAGCATTAGAAGAGTGTAGATTAGTACAGTATAAAGTAGTAGTAGCAATAAGTCTCAACCTCGGCCAGAGATCCTTTCTCGACTCCCTGCGAGAAAGCAATCCCAGAGCCCTAATATCCAAGTATCAACCTCGGCCAGAGATCCTTTCCCAACTCCCTGCGAGAAAGCAATCCCAGAGCCATACTATCCATTTCTCATCTCATCGTTAAGTTCTAGTTGTATCGATCGGGATACAACTCCGAGCGTCCGTTACCGAGGATCCGGCTATGCATAGATTAGTTCTTCCCTGCAGGGGTGCACCAACTTACCCACCACTCTCGCTTAACTCTGGCCGGACACACTTTTCTGGGTCATGCCCGGCCTCGGCCAAACGACACACCGCAGCCCTACCTAGAGCTCAGCAGAGAGGTCCCCGCCGGTCTACATCCTAAGCACTCCGGGGTCTTGGGCCCATCGCTCGTTGCACTCCGGGTCATTGTGCGTAGGGTGGACACCAGTGTCGCCTCGGATGGCCGACATGATCTGACCGTGCCATAATGCTGAACTGGACATCTGATAGAGCTTTCCGCTGATGCCACGATGCAGAGTGCCCATAACTTTTCCCGCGTGATGGTTAGTGCTATCGGGCCAGAGGCCCACTCAGATCAAATATCCAAATCGTTAGTGGATTGGTAGTGCGGTAACGAGCAGAGACTCACGATCGATGTGACCCCGTCGCCCCGTCTCGAGGACTTGCGGCAAGGGCTAAGAATGCCCTGCCACGCCTCGTATTTATCTCTCGGGTACCCTCCAGGTCAACCTGACTTCCCATCACTCGTGGGTACCCCTCAGGATCGACCCGCCTTTCCAGGTAATAGTTGTACAGTCCAAGTAAATGTGTGTCCATAACATCAAGGGAATCCGAGGTATCACCCTCGTTGGATTCCTACTCGATGTATCCGTCAAGGTGAACTCGGAGGAATCACCCTCGATGGGTTCACACTTGAGGTGTTGCACGACAGCGTCGTTATCGGAAGTGGTGAAGGAGGAATCACCCTCGATGGCCATGACCAAATAGCTACTCTACAGAGTTAACATCAGAAGTGCTAAACGAGGTATCACCCTCGGCACTCGATAGTAACGCTACAGTGTCGTACAACTAGGGGGTGATGTGCGGTGCTGGGGCCTGGTTGTCGATCACGTTGATCGAGTCATCTGATAATCCAGCGGGGGCAACTGGGTCAAACTGGGGTCTCTGGTGGGTCTCTAACCAGCCTATACTAAGCAGTTTAGGATAAGCAGGTAAGGTATCAATAGCAGGTTACAATAAACAGGCTATGCATCAGAATAGGATAACTCAAAGCAGTATCAAATTCTAATGCAAGCAGGAGGGAGAAAGAATAGGCGATATAGGCATGTTCAAAGGGGGGGTGCTTGCCTGGAAGCTTTGCTGGAAAAGAAGAGTTGTCGGTGATGAAGTAGTCCTCAGGGGCCACGTCAGTGTCGGGATCTACCGGAGAGGAAGAGGGGGAGGAAACAGATAAATACACAGCATACAAATGCAATCACAAAGCAATACATGGCAAAAATCTACGCTAGAGGTAATCTAACGCAGTGCTACACATTACAGACGGGGCGGGAAAATATCTGGGGATATTTCCCCGGCGTTTAGGCCAATTTCGGTATACTGAACCGGAGGGGAAGGTTCCATGTTTGCAGTGTTAGAGGCATGTGACAGCCACACAGAGGGCACCATCGGATTCGCCTCGTCTTTCTGATCAACTTTGATGTATAAAAGTTTTCCATCCGAGCTACGGATGAATTTCTACGATTTTCCGAAGTTTTTAAACATTTTCTGGAATCTCTGAAAATTGGCTAAGTCCTTAGTTTTAAACATCACTTAGTTGTTTTGGAAAGGCTATAGCTAGTGTTCTATTCATCCTATGGGTTAGTGTCTTATACCAATCTTGATCAATTTTCTATGATCAACAAGATGGTATCAATTGCATCTCTATTAGATCCCTGTAACTTGTTTATTTTCTGCTCTAAAGTAGCTACCACAACAACTTTGTTTTCAGTCTTTTCTGTTAACAGAACATAGACTTTTGTCATTTTCATAGGAATTAATCCAGGTGACTTTTGGACTTGGTCCAATGGAAAGAATTGAACCCTGTCAAGTGTACTACACGCCCATATAATTTTTATCTATGTTCGAGCTTGTTTTGCTGCTGTTTAAGTGCTGTCTAGAGAGCTAGTCAGTGTAAAAGCGGTAAAGCTAGCTACTGCTACAGTAACATTCGGTTACTATAGCGGAGCAGAGGAGCAGCGCGAGCAGGCAGCTGCAAGCGCGGGCACGACGGCATGGGGCAGCGGCAGCGGGTGAGGGCGTGGCCAGTCGGAGGCGGGCTCGGCCGGAGCCACACACACTCACTGCACGTACACACACACAGCACGCACACATGCTGTACACGCTCACGACAGCTTCGGCCATGGCCAGAAGCTGCAGCAGCACGCAACGACAGCGAATACGCAAGCGCGCGTGCACGCGCGAGGCGCGGCCAGAGGACGACCGGCGCGCGGCCTGTCGTGGCCAGCGAGCGGGGCGAGGAGCACACGGGGCAACCGTGGCGCGAGGTGTAGGCGCGGTAGGGCGCGCGGTGACCGCGGCCAATGGTCGGAGCCTAGGGTGGCGCGGGGTGGCGACAAACAGCATCGAGAAGAGGGGGAGAAAGGGGAAACAGGCGGAGGCTCACCCCGAGGAGGCCGTGGACGAGCTCGGGGAGGCCGGGAGGCGCCGGCGGTGGAGATCGACGGAGATGACCGCGACGGCCGTGGCGGGGAGGGAGTGGCGATGGCGAGCCTACGTGGTGTTCCTGCTCGATTTGAGGCACGTAGGTGAAGGAGACGAGGTTGGGGAGGCTCCTGCCCACCATGTAGCAGCTCGGGGAAGCCTCGGAGAATGGCAACGACAATGCGGCGGCGACGGGGGTCTCGGGCGGCTACTGTAGCGAGCAGAGAAAGGTGAGGGGGAGAGATGTGGGCGGTCTAGGGTTTCTGGGGTGGTCGCGGGGTCCGCTTGTAGGGGGTTGGGGGAGGCTGGATGGCCTCCACACCTCCAGGAGCGGACATGGATGGCTGCCACGCCTCCCCTGCCTCCTGTAGCGAGGTTGAAGGAGAGGGGAGGTGGGCTGGGCCAGCCTCTTTGCTAGATGGGCCATTGTGCCCAGTAGTTTAGGTCCTCATCGACTTCCTTTCCATTTCTCTTTACTTTTATTATTTTTTTGTTTCTTATTTACTCTCTGCTTTGCATTTTATTTTTACACTAATTAAATTTTGTTAATGTGAGACTTGTCACAAAAATGCCTTGTATTATTATGGGGCTGCACAAACATTTTCAATTTATTTTGAAAAGTTGAAACATTTGTTTATTTCGAAAAGACCAAAATATTTATTGTAGGACCACTTATTATTTTACTAGGAATTTATTTGTGAGTCCAATGAAGTTGATTTCAACATGACAATGATCAGGGGAAATTATAGAATTATTCGAACATTTTAGTTTTACCGTTCAGAGAGATAATAATTTCACTTGCAATTTAAATTTGAATTTGACTTTGATTTTTTGGACAAGTGGCAATTTGCATAGTAATCCTCTGACATGGCCACCATTAGGGGGAGATTACTACAGAATGAATCTCGGGGTGTTACACGCCCCCCCCCCCCCCCCCTAGTGCGCGCCCTCCACCCTTGTCGTCGCCTCACGGCTCTTCTGACTTGGATTCCAAGTCCCCTGGGTGTCTTCTGGTCCAAGAAAAATCATCGTGAAGTTTTATTCCGTTTGGACTCCGTTTGGTATTCCTTTTCTGCGAAGCTCAAAAACAAGGAAAAAACAGAAACTCGCACTGGGCTCTAGATTAATAGGTTAGCCCCAAAAATAATATAAAATAGCATATTAATGCATATAAAACATCCAAAACAGGTAATATAATAGCATGGAATAATAAAAAATTATAGATACGTTGGAGACGTATCAGTCTACATACCCTTGTATACTGAAAACGTTAACGATCTAGAGATCGTGGTTGGCGTAGTCGTACTCCTTCGCGATCCAATCCGACCCGAGTACCGAATGAACGACAGCTCCGAGATGTGCACACATATGGCTCGGTGACGTCTCCGCCTTCTTGATCCAGCAAAAGAGGGTGGATAATTAGATGGGATCTAGGCTAGCACGACGACTTGGTGGTGGTGGTGACAGTGGAACTACAGCAGGGCTTTACCAAGCGTCTGCACGGAGGAGATGGGAGGAGTTGGGAGAGGCGGCGGCCAAGGGTGGAAGGGTGTAGCCCCTCTACGCCTCCCCACTATATATAGGGGTGAGGGAGGAGCGTCTAGTCCTAGCCCCTCCTCCAAGGGAGGGGGCGACGCCCTAGGGGGTGGCTTGCCCCCCCCCCCCCCAAGCCAAGGGGCGCCCCCTTTGGGATTTCCCCAAACCCTAGGCGCATGGGCCCTTGGGGGGGCTGGTGCGCCTAGCCCAAGTAGGCCAGGGCGCCCCCTACAACCCATGTGGCCCCCCGGGGCAGGTGGACCCCCGAAACCCTTCGGTGCCTCCGGTACATTGTCGGCATACCCAAACTTTTTCGGTGATCCAAATATGACTTCCCAAATATAAATCTTTACCTCCAGACCATTCCGGAGCTCCTCATGATGTCCCAGATCCCATTTGGGACTCCGAACTACTTTCGTATTTCACCATATGAATATCCCAATACTACCCTAGCTATGGCATGAGATCGGCATGAGATGACATAGGTTTTGTGTAAACCCTAGCCCTTGCCACTCATATAAGGCAGGGCCAGGGGTAGCTTTTTTCATCTACTCTCGTAGGCTAGACTCTCGGTAGCCATATTCATCATCATCCCACTAACCCCTCGCACGAGGTATTCCACCATTAATAAATACAACAAGTAGGATGTCAGGTATTACTCCACCATGGAAGCATGAACCTGGATAAATTCCCCGTGCGACCTTCGATCTGTGACTTCGAGCTGCACAAGGCACCCCACTAAGGGTACTAACAGAAATCTGCAGTGTCACTAATACATGAAATCTCTCATAAAAGATATGCATCGCAAAGCGATACATCTCGGTGCAACTGCCCACATTGTTAAAACGTGGGCCGACCAATTAAAGCGTCAAGCGTTTGCGACTAAGTGTGCGGAAGGTTCTGCAAGCTTTTCTCGAAGCTTCTCATCCACGCTGGTTTTTTCCTTATTTTTTCTACCTTCCACAATTTATTTTTTCTCTTTCCTCTTTTCATTTTTAAATGCATGCACCTTTTTAAATTTGTGGACAATTTTTGAATTCATGAGTATTTTCAACTCATGAGAATTTTTCGAAGTCCAGGACAATTTTTAAAATTCATGGATAGTTTTTGAATTCAAGTATATTTTTCTAAAATTCATGAATATTGTTTTAAATTCACGAACATTTTTTCAGTTTGCAAACATTTTTAAAATTCATCAACATGTTTTTCAAATTTATGAACATTTTTTTGAATTCACAAACATTTTTTTGTTTCCTGAACTTTTTTTGAGTTTGCAAACATTTTCAGATTTAGAAAGATTTCTCAAAACCAACAAACAGTTTTTGAATTCCCAAACATTTTATTGGATTCGTGATTTGTTTGAATGCATGAATATTTTTCAAATGAGCAAACTTTTAAAAAAATCATCTGATTTTATAAATTCATCGACATTTTTTCATAGTCCTGAATTTTTTTAATTATTAATATTAGAGTTGCCAAAATAATAATAACAATAACACTAACAACAACAACAGTAGTAGTAGTAGTAGTAGTAGTAGTAGTAGTAGTAGTAGTAGTAGTAGTAGGTTGCTCCGTCGCAGTGCCAGACCCATTTAGAGGTGCGTTGTGGGCGAGAGGTCTCGTTATAGCTCACAAGAGCGATATATATTGTAGGGAGCTCTCATTGGACGCTCATTATGTCCAATAACAGTGCGACGCACAGGGTTTCACCCTCCTGGACCGACCCATTGGGAGGCAAGCGTGCGACATTTTAGCTCAAGTACTTTTTTTGTAGCTCGCGTACATTTTTTTTATAGCTTGTAGCTCGCGTACTATCCCATTCTTTATCTTGTGGTTTAAAAATTTGCGGACATTATTTTGCTAAAAAGTGAAGTGAACATTTTTTGGGAACGAGAATTTTTTAAAAATTCTGAACATTTTCTTAGAATGGTACATCTTTTGAGAGCATAATTTGTTTTTGAATTTTTTGGTAACTTCAATCATTTTTTGGAAGGCATTTGTTTTTTGAAATTCCCACACTTTACTTGAGTTTTAGAACATTTCTTGAAAATAGGGAACAACTTTCAACATATCAATCATTTTATTGAATGGACAATTTTTCTGAAATTCTAAACATTTTTCCAAATTTTATTTTTTAAATGGAGAACATTTGTGGGAAACGAGAACAAAATATTGTAAAGCTGAATATTTGTTAAAAAATGGAGCATTTGTTGAAATTTGGAACATTTTTTTAAAGTTTTGGAAACTTATGAATATATGATAAAATAAAAAGAAAAGGAAAGGAAAAAATAAACAGAACAAATTTTTTTTTTTCATAAAAGGCCACAAAAAAAGACAACGGGGAAAAAACTGATTCAAACTGAGCCGTCATACATAACTTTGGAACGTCAAATTGGGCTGGCTCAGCTCGGTCGCTCTGCGAGCTTCAACAGCATTTGACGCAACGAGCTTCATACAGGGTTTCCTATAAAGCAGCTCCCATTTTTCAAAATCATTAATCAAGGGGTAAAAATACTATATCGGTTCCCTCTCGCTAGGGTTTCGTTCCTTTCGTCGCCGCTGGCGATCGTTGAGATCCATCATCCTTCTCCTCCATTGGGCTGAGCCTCCGTTCTCAGGCCAATCTCGGGGCAGTCCTAGACTGCTACCCGGCCTTGGTTCGGTCTCGCCACTCGGGGGGGTGGGGGTAGGGTTTTTATCTCTCGTCGGTCCCCAGGCCTGGGAGATCAATCTACTCTTCAGTACGGCACGCCCATGGCGAACCGCAGAGCACCTTCGGCTCCGGGGACAAAAGAGAAGGGAAAGTTGGAGGAGCTAATGAAGGAGTTGGCCCTTAAGGAAGACGACGTGGTCTTTGAGGAAGATGACGCCTCGGCAGAGGAGGAACTCCATTGGATGATCTTGGTCAGAGTTCACATGCACAAGGGGTTTAGCACCTACTGGTTCTTCAGCAATATGAGGACGGCCTGAGACCTTGCTAGGTCGGTCAAAATCAAAACCCTGGAGGAGAATATCTTCCAGATGCAATTCGATTGCTTGGGCGATTGGGAGAGGGTTACCCAAGGGGGGCCCTGGCACTTCAGAGGCAACCCGGTGATCATCGCCCAATATGATGGATACACAAAACCTTCGTCAATAGAGCTCTTCACATTTGAGATTTGGGCACGCATCATTGACCTTCCTATAGCCTTTCATGGAAAAGTGAAGGCGCTGGCTGCTAAGATTGGCGAGTTTGTGGACTCGGAGCCATCGTACTTTGATTTCGAAGGAAACTTTTACAGGGTTAGGGTTCGACTTGATGTGAGAAACCCTCTAAAAAAAGCGATCTCGCTGATCCGTGGAGGAGAGAGGGAGATCTTCGCGGTCAAGTACGAACGCCTACCCGATTGGTGCCAGGTCTGCGGAATGATGGGCCATGAGTTCAAGGAGTACAGGGACAAGGTTCACCCTCCCTCGGCTTTGATCTTCAAAAATCTGCGAGCACCCACGACTACTGCATGGGGCACCCGGTGCCGCAACAGAAACCAGAAACCCAAGCCTCGGGATGTGCGCCCTGGAGATAGCTCGGGTGAGAGGAAGGAGGACCTGCAGGAACAACAGAATATGGATATGGAGGTATCTGATGCCAATCGCAAGCGCTCTTCAGCACAGGTCGTGGATCCCAGTACCACGACGGGCACCACTGGGATGGAGCTGGTACTAGCAGCCAAGACAAGCGGGGGAGCAGTCCCACCGAGTCCCCCACCCAAACAAGATCCCAAGAGGTCTAAGACTACCCAGCAGATTGAGAAGCAGGGCAATGCAGGCTTGAGGAAGACCCCGGCAGTGGGGAAAAACAATGACGCGAGATCGGCGGCCTCCGTGGTGGAGGACCGTCGGGCGCAATGAATCTCCTATGCTGGAATTATCGTGGGATAGGCAACGCCCCGACAGTTCAAGAGCTACGCGAACTCACGAGAAAGTTTTCCCCTAGAGTAATATGCATCTTGGAAACCCAAATTAGTGGTTAGAGAGTTGAAAACTTTAAAAGTACTTTAGGTTATGATAATTATTTTTCTGTTGATTCCTCCGGTCGGAGCAGAGGCTTAGCAATGTACTGGAATAATGAAATAAAGGTTGAGAACTTGGGTTACTCGCAGTATAACATAGATATGAAAATCTCGGAGCTTGGTGGTGACCCGTGGAGGTTGTCATGTTTATATAGGGAAGCACAAACCCATCTCCGGCAGAGGACATGGGATACAATGAAGCATTTGGCTGCTCTCCATGATATGCCATGGGCATGTATGGGAGATTTTAATGAGGTATTGCGCTATGATGAACATGATGGTATTGGTGTGAGGAGCCAAACGCAAATGCAAGGGTTTCGGGATGCGGTGGATGTTTGTGGCCTAATTAATCTAGGCTATCAGGGCCGCAAGTGGACTTTTGAAAAAAAGTCGCAGGGGGGTCTTTCACAAGGGTCAGACTGGACAGAGCACTGGGCTCAGTGAAGTGGTGTGCGCAATGTCCGTTAGCTGCGGTGGAGCATATTACCGCTGCCACCTCTGACCACTCGTCGATTTTGCTGAAACTATGTCCCCCGGTGGAGAGGAAAGATGAGAAAATGTTCAGGTATGAGTGCATGTGGGATACCCATCCTGGGTTGACACCCACCGTCCAGAATGCATGGGAGGCGAACGGCCCCAATCTTGCGGCCGCGGAGGTGAGAGCCAACTTGGCATCTTTGTCCAATAATCTAGGTGCTTGGAGCAAGACCACTTTTGGCAGTGTTAAAGCGGAGATCAGAAGGCTTAAGAAGGAGTTGGAAAGTCTCAGGAACGACCCCCTTAGGGCAGGACCGAGTCACGCCGAGATTAAAACTAATGATTGGCTAATTGAGCTATATTTGCGGGAGGAACTCATGTGGCGTCAGAAATCCCATGTGGAATGGTTGTCAGCAGGCGACCATAATACACATTTTTTCCACCTCAGAGCATCGATGAGGAGGCGCAAAAAATTTAATCAAAGCATTGCAGAGGCAAGACAGACAGCTCACGGAGATGCAGGTGCTTGTGTTGGAA
Source organism: Thinopyrum elongatum (assembly GCA_011799875.1). NCBI lineage: Eukaryota > Viridiplantae > Streptophyta > Magnoliopsida > Poales > Poaceae > Thinopyrum > Thinopyrum elongatum. The sequence continues at coordinate 59,436,061 of CM022300.1, read as the reverse complement.
TACTACAAGAACTTGTACAGTTCAGAGGGAGTAGAGGGCATGGACAAGGTACTCCAGCATGTTCCAGAAAAGGTGATAGCGGCCGTGAACGAGAAACTGTTGGCCCCATACACGGAGATGGAGGTGAAAACCCCATTATTCCAAATGTTTCCCATGAAGGCCCCAGGGTCGGATGGGTTTCCGGCACACTTCTTCCAACGTCATTGGGATACATGTGGTGCAGCTGTCAAGAGAGCGATCGTCAGCATAGTACGGGGGAGGAGAGCCCTGCTTGTGTAAACGACACCATGCTGGTATTAATACCAAAGGTATCGAATCCCACTCTTTTATCACAGTTCCGTCCTATCAGTTTATGCAATGTCTTTTACAAGATAGCCTCGAAGGTACTGGCAAACCGTATGAAGGTGATATTGCCAGAAATTATCTTAGAAGAGCAGTCAACTTTTGTCCCGGGGAGGCTTATTACTGATTTTATCATAGTTCTGTCCTATCAGTTTATGCAATGTCTTTTACAAGATAGCCTCGAAGGTACTGGCAAACCATCTGAAGGTGATACTACCAGAAATTATCTCAGAAGAGCAGTCAGCTTTTCTCCCGGGGAGGCTTATTACTGATAATATAATATCTGTCTATGAATGTTTACACTTTATGAAGAGGAGCAAGTCCAAGGGCAATAGCTTCTATGCACTTAAATTGGACATGATGAAGGCCTATGACAGGGTCGAGTGGAGCTATCTGGAAGCTATCATGAGGAAATTGGGTTTTGCTGCACCATGGATTATGGTTGTTATGAGCATGGTCAGAACAGTTTCTTTTTCAATATTATTTAATGGTAGCAGGTTGGAGGGTTTTAACCCTTCTCGAGGTATTTGACAGGGAGATCCTATCTCTCCATATCTCTTCTTGTTGGCAGCAGAGGGCCTTTCGTGCCTATTAAAGTCTCATAATGAATCATCCCAGCTCAGCGGCATTAAGGTGGCACCATCGGCTCCGTCGGTGAACCACCTTTTATTCGCGGATGATAGCCTGATGTTCTTGAAAAGGCAAGTGTAAATGGAGCGGAGGAGGTGTCAAACCTATTGGATACGTATTGCAGGGCCTCGGGACAGAGGATCAATAGAGATAAATCTTCAATCTTCTTTAGTAAGCGGTGCCCACAAATTGTCAGAGATGCAGTTAAGGGATGTTTACATGTGCCAAATGAATCCTTGAGTGATAGATACCTTGGAATTCCTACTAATGTGGGCTAGTCAAAGATGGGAACGTTCAAATACTTGAGTGGCCGAGTTTGGGATAAAGTCAAAGGATGGATGGGTAAGTGCTTATCAGCTGGAGGCAAGGAGGTACTAATAAAATCTATAGCACAAGCAATACCAGTTTATTCCATGTCATGTTTTAAACTTCCCAGAGGATTGTGCACTCGTATTAATTCCATCATCCACAAGTTCTGGTGGGGATGCAAGCAGGGAGGTAGGAAACCTGCGTGGGTGTCTTGGGAGGTGATGACAAGACCTAAATAACTGGGTGGACTGGGTTTTAGGGACCTGGAATTGTTTAACTTGGCACTTCTAGCAAGATAGGCTTGGAGGGTTTTGAATGATCCATCTTCATTGAGCGCAAGAATACTCAAGGCCTCATATTTCCATGACACTTCTTTTCTGAGTGCAGAACTTGGGTCAAGGCCGTCTCAAATATGGAGAGCTATTCTCGAAGGGAGAGACATACTCAAGCAAGGTATAATTTGGCGGATTGGCAACGGGCAAAGGACCAATATTTGGGAGCACAATTGGATCCCAAAAGAAGCGTCTCCGCGCCCTATTACAGCCCTCATACAAAATCCACCGGAGATGGTTTCAGAGTTACTGGAGCCTACTATGGCATCGTGGAATGAAGAGTTGATCAGATCGGTGTTTTTGCCTATCGATGTGGAGGCAATACTGAAGATCCTGGTATGCACGAGAAACATGGACGATTTTTGGGCATGGTGTGACGACCCCGGCTTAATCGTGCACTAATCATACACGCAAATGCACACGATCAAACCTAAGGACTCACTTGAAGATATCACAACACAACTCTAAACCATAAATAAAGTCATACAAGCTTTATATTACAAGCCAGGGCCTCGAGGGCTCGAATACATAGCTCGATGGCATACAAGTGTCAGCGGAAGCATCAGATATCAGGGTACAGATATTACAGAGAAACAGATAGACCTTTAACAATGCGGGGCAAAATAAATCACTATGATCGAAAGGCGTAGGCCTCCTGCCTAGGACCCTCCGAACCTACTCCTGGTCGTCCGTCGGTTCCTCGTAGTAGTACTCGCCGGGAGGGTAGTAGTAGTAGCCGTAGTCGTCGACAGGGGCAGCTATCTTAGGTGCTCCGTCATCTGGCGGCCACAAATGGATATGGGAAGAAAAAGAAAGTAAAGCAAACATGAGTACTCATCCGAAGTACTCAGCAAGCAAGGATCTACACTACATATGCAACATTTTCAAAGGAGGGCTGTATATGTGGACTGGGCTGCGGAAATGCCAGAATAGAAAGGAAAAGCCTAGTCCTATCGAAGACTAGCATCTCCAACAACTTCATCGGTCTTGCAGCATTAGAAGAGTGCAGATTAGCATAGGTAAAGTAATAGTAGTGTTATCAACTTCGCCCAGAGATTCTTCCTCGACTCCCTGCGAGAAAGAAATCCCAGAGCCATACTATCCAGTATCATCTCAAGTCACCAGTTTTAGTTGTACCGATCGGGATACAACTCTGAGTGTCCGTTACCGTAGGACAGGCTATCGATAGATTGTTTCTTCCCTGCAGGGGTGCACCAACTTACCCACCATGCTCGATTAACTCTGGCCGTACACACTTTTCTAGGTCATGCCCGGCCTCGGCCAAACGATACGCCGCAACCCGACCGAATACCTAACAGAGAGGTCAGCACGCCGGACTAACCCTATGCCCCCAGGGGTCTTGGGCCATCGCCCCGGGAACTCCTGCACGTTGCGAACGCGGCCGATGAGCAGACCTAGCCCCCCTTATACAAGTGCAGGGCGTTACCAGTCCAACCCAGCGCGCGTCGCTCAGTCGCTGACGTCTATTAAGCTCCGGCTGAAGTATACGACGCAGAACGCCCATACTATGCCCACTTGATGGTTAGTGCTATCAGGACAGAGGCCCCTCGGATCAAATATCCAAACCGTTAGTGTGTTGGTAGTGCAGTAACGAGCAAAGACTCACGAAAGATGTGACCCCGTCGCCCCGTCTCGAGGACTTGCGGCAAGGGCTAAGAATGCCCGGCCACGCCTCGTATTCATTACTCGGGCACCGTCCAGGTCCACCCAACTCCATATCACTCTCATCATAACCTCGTGCGGGTACCCCTCAGGGCCGACCCGTCTTTATCCAGAATAAACAGTGTCAACAATAATGTAAAGGCATCCGTGTGGCTGCCATATCAAGAAGGGATCCGAGGCATCACCCTCGTTGGATTCCCACCTGATGTAAACATCAAGGTGAACGGAGGAGGAATCACCCTCGAGGTCCACTCTTGAGGAGTTGCGCGATGGTGTCGTTATCGGGGGTGGTGTAGGAGGAATCACCCTCGCTGACCACGACCGATTAACTAACCTACAAGGTTATCATCGGAAGTGCTGACGAGGTATCACCCTCGGCACTCGATAGTAACCCAGTAGTGTCGAGCAACTAAGGGAAAGTGATGTGCGGTGCCGGGGCCTGGTCTTCGATCCCGTTGCTCGGGTCTTCTGTTAATCCAGCGGGGCAGTTGGGATACAGTGGGGTCTCTGCCGGGTCTCTACCCAACCTATGCTAAACAGTTTAGGTTAAGCAGGCAGGTAACAATAGCAGGTTACAATAAACAGGCTATGCAGCAGATATAGGATAACAGCAGCAGCAGTAACTTCTAATGCAAGCATAAGAGAGAAGAGAGTGGGCGATATCGGAATGCTCAAAAGGGGGGGTGCTTGCCTGGAAGCTCGGTGGCAAGGGTCTGATCGTCAGGGGCGTAGTCGACCTCCGGAGCTGCGTCGGTCTCAGGAGCTACGTCGGCATCGGGGTCTATCAAGAGAGAAGAGGGGGAGGAAACAAATAAATACACAGCAATATTGCAACACAGAGCATGCCATGCCTAGGATGCAGTGTAGGGTTGCCTAAAGTATGTCTAAGTCATTTTTAGTTACTATAGGATTTAAGTTGGATTTATTATCCGGTGAATATGCACTATTCGTATACCAGAATCGGGCTAAAACTCATGGGTTCTCCTACGTAGGGGGTTTCGACATGGAAACAGACGGCACGATCAGATTCGTCTCGTCGTTCTGATCAACTTTCATGTTTTAAGTTTTTCGATCTGAGCTACGGTTTAAAAGTTATGAATTTTCAAAGATTTAAACTATTTTCTGAAATTATTTTTATTAACAAAAAAGGATATATGATGTCAGCATTGCGTAGGAGTGACGTCAGCAGGTCAACTGGTCGTCTGACCAGGTCAAACCTGACCTGTGGGTCCAGTGGGACCCACATGTCAGTGACAGTGGCTTTAACAGGGGATTATTTTAACTAAACTGAGTTATTTAGCAGATAGGCCCCACCTGTCATAGACTAATTAGTATCCCTAATTAGTTTTAATTATTAAATTGATTTAATTAGTGGATTAAGTAGTGGGGCCCGCACGTCAATGGGTCAGTGGGCGCCCAGTCAGCATGTTGACTGGTCAAACCAGTCAACGGGGGCCCCTGGTCCCACGGGCAGTGTCACTGGGGGTGGCCGCAGGCCTGCCAGTGTGGCGGCGGCCGGCGGCTCGACGCCGGCGACCTCCAGACGCGGCGGAGGGGCGCGGCCGGCGTCGGAAATGCACCACAGGTTATCTTTTCGCGTGCGCTTGGGCCCGTTGGAACGGGCGTTCGATGCCGCGTCCATCTAGACTAGGGACAGGCGCCGGGGACGGCCGGAACGACGCCGGCGATGAGCTAAAATGGCGCCGGAGTTCGGGAGCTAGGGATTGTAGCGCTAGGGGGCACGGGGAAGCTCGCGCTCGAGCTTGTTGGGCTCCTGGGAGCACCAGGAGCTCGATGCCGTGCCCAGGCGAGCACGACAGGGGCTATGGCTACGGCGGCAAGGCGGTCCGCAGTGACGGGCTCACGGCAACGGCGACGGGGTAGCTACGGTGCGCGAGGGGTCAACGGGGAGGAGCAGGGGACGGAGTAGCTCACCGTGCGGCACGCCGAAGGCCCTCGAAAGCTTAGGAGCTGCAGTGGCGTCGTGGTCAACGGGGATCGCCGGCGACCAAAGCGAAAGGGGACGAGACGATTCCGGCACTGTGGTGCCTCTAAGCTCCAGCTGCGGCCACCAGTGGACGGGGAGGACGACGGTGAAGCTCTACGACATCACGGCGGGTCGGTTCGATGGCAGTGGCCGCGGCAATGACGGAAACGCGGCGGCGACGGCGCTCGGGCACTGGATCTGAGGAGGAGGGGAGGCGATGGAGCGAGCAGGGAGAGGGGGAGAATGATGGGGAGGATGTCAGGGGGAAGGAACGGGCCGTCCTTATCTCCCTGCGGCGTCGGTGGCTGTCGCCGTTCGACCGGCGCGCGCGCACAGCCACGGCGGTGGCGACACGACGAAGGAGAGAGGGGGAGATGGGCCAGGTGGGTTGGGCTCCAGGCACTGTGCACTTGGGCCAGTGCACAGTGGCCTTTTTCTATTTTCCTCTTTTTCTGTTTTCTGTTTCATTATTTCTTTTCTGTTTTGTTAATTGTCAGACCACATTTGCACTTTTGTAAAATGTGAGACTTGGCCCAAATATTACAATGCAATGTTAACTTTCACCAAAAACTGGTTTGGGCAAAATAGGATTTCACTTGGATTTGATTTATTTATAAATGAATGAAATACTTCTGTTTTGGTGCTGCTTCATGTTGTTAGAATCATTTAGTTAACTCATTTATCATTGTTTATATTTTTATAATTGCTTCTGGATTATTTGCTATTTAATGAACATTTTTCCAATAGTGTTTGAGGAAATTTATTTGGCACTTTTGAATTTGAGTTGATTTTCAGAATAGAATTTGAATTGATTATTTAACCAAAGTGATTAAGCACTGCAAACAAGAGTGACTTGGCATTATTAGTAGATGATCACAGTGGCTATTACATGGGGGTGTTACAAATTCTCCTCCACTAAAAGAAATTCTCGTCCCGAGAATTTAGGAGGTAGAAGGAAAGAGGTCGGGATATTCTTCCCGAAGATGTTCCTCGCGTTCCCAAGTGGCTTCATCTTCAGTGTCGTTCGACCACTGCACTTTCAGGAACTTGGTCGCCTTCCGACGAGCTCGACGTTCAGCTTCGTCGAGGATGCGGATGGGATGTTCCTTATAAGAAAGATCATCTTGCAATTCGAGTATCTCATGATCCACTGCTCGGTGAGGGGATTCCTTGAAGCATTTACGAAGTTGTGACACATGGAAGACGTCGTGGATATGAGAGAATTGCGGCGGCAACTCCAATTTATAAGCCACCTGTCCACGTCTGGCAACGATGCGAAAGGGGCCGATGTAGCATGGAGCTAGCTTGCCCTTGATTCCAAAACGACAGGTGCCCTTCATAGGAGTGACACGAAGATAAGCTTGATCACCTGGTTGATAAGTCAGACCCTATTGTTTGCGATCATAGTTGCTCTTCTGGCGGTCCTGAGCCGCCTTGAGATTTTCTCGGACAATTCTGACTTGTTCTTCGGCGCGTTGGATAATGTCCGGACCCACGAGTGGTCGTTCCCCAGTTTTTGACCAATTCAGAGGGGTTCGACATTTACGTCCATAAAGCACTTCGAAGGGGGCCATTTTCAAGCTAGCTTGATAACTGTTATTATAAGAGAATTCGGCAAACGGGAGAGATTCTTCCCACTTCTTACCGAACGATATAACACAAGCCCGAAGCATATCTTCAAGCACTTGATTGACTCGCTCGACTTGGCCTTGGGATTGGGGACGATATGTTGAACTCCAGGTAATGTGAGTTCCCATAGCTTCTTGGAAACTTTCCTAGAACTTGGACATGAAAAGACCGCCACGGTCCGAACTGATCTCCTTCGGAATACCGTGGAGTGAAACGATTCTGGAGATATACAATTCTGCTAGCTGGCTAGTGGTGATAGTCTCCTTGACAGGCAGAAAGTGTGCAACCTTGGAAAGTTGGTCGACGACGACAAGAATAGCATCGTGACCCTTCTGAGACTTGGGAAGACCAGCAATGAAATCCATTTGAACCTTATCCCATTTCCACAAAGGAATAGGAAGTGGTTGCAGAATTCCAGCAGGTTTCTGATGTTCTGCTTTCACGCGACGACATACGTCACATTCAGCAACATATCGAGCAATGTCCTGCTTCATTCTGGACCACCAGTACCTTTGACGGAGATCACGATACATCTTGGTGCTACCCGGATGGATAGACAGCGGTGTATCATGAGCCTCCTTCATGACCTTGTCAGTCATAAGCTCGAAACGAGGAATGACAATTCTATCTCTGAAATACAAGGTTCCGTCTTCAGCAATTGAGAAATCCCTATACTTCTCAAGGTGAAGTTCTTTCTTCATCAGATCTACTTCTGCATCTTTGGCTTGCGCAATCTTTACAGCTTTCTCAAGATCTGGCTGTACCACAAGGTTATTAAGAGAACCCTGCGGAATGATACAGAGGTTCAACTTGCGCAGTTCTTCATATAGCTGGGGTTGAGCTTGCTTAACCATGAGGTTGTTGCAATAGGACTTGCGGCTCAAGGCATCAGCCATCGCATTAGCCTTGCCAGGGGTATAAGAAATACCACAGTCATAGTCTGTAATTGTTTCCAACCATCGTTGTTGACGGAGATTAAGATCCGGTTGAGTGAATAAATACTTCAGACTCTGATGATCGGTATAAATCTCACACCGGTTACCAAGAAGGTAATGTCGCCACTGCTTCAAAGCATAAATCACAGCAGCGAGTTCGAGATCATGCACTGGATAATTCTCTTCATGTGCACGCAATTGTCGCGAGACATATGCAATTACCTTTCGTTCTTGCATTAGGACACAGCCTAATCCCTGACGAGAGGCGTCGCAATATATCACAAAGTCCTTGCGAGAATCGGTAGGAGCAAGCACTGGAGCAGAAGTAAGCTTGTCCTTGAGGGTCTGGAAACTCTCCTGACATTTGTCTGTCCACTCAAACTTAACGCCTTTGTGGAGCAGATTAGTCAGGGGCTTGGCGATCTTGGAAAAGTTCTCGACGAATCGACAGCAATAGCTTGCAAGGCCGAGAAAACTTCTGACTTGCTTGGCATTCTTCGGAGGAGTCCAGTCAAGAATAGCCTGAACACGCTCCGGGTTAACGGTGATACCGTCCTTGGAAATCACATGTCCAAGGTAGGTCACTTCAGAAAGCCAGAATTCACATTTGGAGTACTTGGCATACAACTTGTGCTCTCCAAGCCTCTCCAGAACAAGGCGAAGATGTTCGGCATGTTCTTCCTTATTCTTCGGATATACTAGAATATCATCCAGATAAACCACGACAAACTTGTCGAGGTAATCCATGAATATATAATTCATCAGGCGGGAGAACGTAGCTGGAGCATTTGTTAGGCCAAATGACATGACGGTGTATTCATAGGAGCCATAATGAGTAACAAAGGCGGTCTTCGGAATATCCTCTTCACGGACACGGATCTGGTGATAACTCAACCTCAAGTCGAGTTTAGAGAACACCGATGATCCAGCAAGTTGATCATATAAATCATTGATCCGAGGAAGCGGATATTTATTCTGAATGGTTGCCTGGTTGATAGGACGGTAATCTTGAACCAACCTATTCGTACCATATTTCTTCTTGACAAAGAGAGACGGTGCTCCCCAGGCAGAGGAACTGGGACGGCTGAAACCCTTCTTAAGTGATTTATTGATTTCTTCCTTAAGCTCGAGAAGGTGGTGCGGAGGCATCTTGTAAGGACGCTTCGCAATAGGAGTGGTGCCAGGCTTCAAGTCGATAACAAACTCGACAGCTCTAGTAGGGGGTATTCCTGGAAGTTCTTCTGGAAAAACATCCTGGAATTCGTAGACAACTGGAACGTTTTCGATCCCCTCAAGCGGAGAAGCGTTCAACGCATTCAAGGCATAAATCTGAGCCTCGGCGTTCTGAGTGATATGAGCTGGGTAATTCACTAACTCATTTGATGGATGTAGGAGGTGTACAACCTTAGTGGCGCAATTGATTGAGGCATAGTGAGCCTTCAACCAATCCATTCCCAATATAAGGTCAATGCTAGATGACTTGAGGAATATGGGAAATGCCTGAAACTTCAACCCTTCTATCTCAATAGTGACTTCTGGGCTGAACAGGGAAGCTTGACACTGGCCCGCGGGAGTATTTACCGCTAACGGATGGTGCAACTTATCATATTTAATGCCATGCATGAATGCGAATTCTTCAGACATGAAAGAACGCGATGCTCCTGAATCAAATAAAACAGAAGCTCGTGCTGAGTTAACAGGAAGTGTACCCATCACAGTAGCTGGTTGTTCTGGGTCTTCACTCATGTTGACATGAAAGGCCTGCCCACGACCATAAGAAGGTCTAGCATTATTGTTACGCTGCTGAAGAATTCCACGGCCATTTCCACGGCCAGCAGGAAGAGGCACTAGCTGATTCTAATTCTGAGAACAGTCTCTGGCACGGTGACCTGGCTGGCCACACTTGAAGCAGAGTCCACTGTCTGGACGTGGTGCGAGAGCTCGAGGTGGTGGAGCTCGAAGAGGCTGCCTCGGTGGTGGAGGAGGCAGATGAGATGCAGCATAAGTAGGCCTGTACACTGGAGCTGTTGGTCGGTACATGCTTTGTGGAATCCAGATGCGGCGCTTCTGGGAAGACGAGCCCGAAGATGAGCCCGCTTCACGAGTGCGTCTGGTCGCTTCCTTGTGCTTCTTCAGACCAGTCTCAACCATGATGGCCTTGTTCACCAAAGTGGCGAAGTCAGGAAAGTCTTGGACAAGCAGGGCTAGCTGAATGTCATGGTGTAGCCCTTCACGGAACTTCTCCTGTCTACGAGCATCAGTGGGAATGTCTTCTTCAGCGTAGCGAGACAAATCAAGGAACTCACGCTGATAGACTTCTACGGTCTTGTTGCCTTGAACGAGGCTGCGGAACTCGGCCTTCTTCCGATCTATAACTCCTTGCGGAATATACCGGGCACGAAAAGCAGCCTTGAATTCCACCCAAGTGATAACAGTTCCAGGAGGTAGGGTCTGTCTGTGAGTTGCCAACCATTGTGCTACGGGTCCTTTCAGGAAGTATGTCGCGAAGGTGACATAGCTGACAGGGGGAACATCAGCTGACTCCATTTCATAGAAGATGTCACGCAGCCAGTCATCGGCATCCAGCAGATTAACTGTGTTGCGGAATACTGAGGGGTTGAGACGCACAAACTCTGGCAGCGTGATTGAAGCTAGCTGCTGGTTGGCATTGGGACGAGGCAACTGATCCATAATTTCCGTCATGAACTGACGGTTGAGTTCAAATTGTTGCATCATAGCAGCCATATAGTCAGGCGGTGGCGGCGGTGGTGGATTGTTATCACCCATCCTGCTAAATTCAACAAGGGTAGTTTAGCAGAAGCCATTGTGAGTGTTTAGCAACAAGTATGATGTAACACGATGGAATTTAAGTAGTGCAACAGATGCTTAACAGTAGTCGTTAAGACATACAGATCCATACAGAGTCGGTTACAATCGGACAGCATAACGACGCAATTTCAAAAGCTAGACATGCTAGACGGCACGCAGGCACGCGGTAAGGAAGTACACAACGAGACATAGCAAAGGCTACATCAACGTCGGAGAAAACCACTGAAACGGGGTAGCTGCAACTGCGGACGACGGATGTTCGTCGCGGAAGGATCCTGTGCTCCATGTGCACTCTGATGCAGAACCCGGTCTCGAGCTGAAAGAAGAGGTCCACGTGCAGGTATGTGACCTCCCACAGCAGGCCAATCGATCCTTGGTGGCATTTCGGTCCTGCGCGGGTAAAGGATGTGCTCCGGATGTATCCCTGCACGAACAGCTGGTAGCAACTGCGTCATAGCCTCGTAGAGTCGTGCTCGAGTGGCAAACAACTCGACGGCAAGAGCCCGAACAGTGCGATCCAGAGCCTGAGTACACTGAATCAGAACTCGCGGATCATAGCGACGAGGCTCGTACGGGGCACAGATAGCTGTGTAGTATCCAGTAGCATCTCCAGCAGGGGCATACGGAATGTATCGAAACTCAGAGGCATCCAAGCTAGCGTTGAGCTCTCCTCGGAGACGTGCGACAGCAGAGTAGGCGGCATCATGGACTGCCATCTCAATCGTCACGCCGATACCGTGGAAAAGGTACAGCTCAGTGTCTGAGTCATCTTGCTGATCATAGATGCGAACATCAGCATAGTACTGCTCCTGGTTGAATTCGCGGTAAACCTCGTAGACCATGTACTCGGGGTACCAGCGGTAACCCAGTCTGGTCAGGAGGGCGATCAGGACAGCTGGAAAACCAGGGGCATCTCGAGCCCAAGTACGAAGCACAAGCTGCATCGTAGGACGTAGTGGACACAAACGATCCATCTGAAATAAAGGAAATTCAGGATTGTCATTTGACGATGAGAAGTATAACAGATTTCGAAGAGAAAGGTTAAACAAAACAATGGAAAGGAAAATGATTATCAGACTAATCAGATCAATGACAGGAAATCGCAAAGATATCCAGCTCTCCGGATGGACGGAATTTACGAGATCCTAAGTGTCGGCGTTAGTTAATTTAATAAACCCGAATAGAAGAGAGATTAGAGTCCCAGAGTAAAGACGAGGAATAAAAGATCCTAGTACCACCCAGTTGGTGACGTGGGCCCGTAAGCCACACAGCCAAGTTAGTAAAACAGTTTTCGATTACTAGACTCAACTTCAGCCAAGGAGTTGGAAAGGGGGATTCCTAAAGGCAGTCGGCTCTGATACCAACCTGTGACGACCCCGGCTTAATCGTGCACTAATCATACAGGCAAATGCACACGATCAAGCCTAAGGACTCACTTGAAGATATCACAACACAACTCTAAAACATAAATAAAGTCATACAAGCTTTATATTACAAGCCAGGGCCTCGAGGGCTCGAATACATAGCTCGATGGCATACAAGTGTCGGTGGAAGCATCAGATATCTGGGTACAGATATTATAGAGAAACAGATAGACCTTTAACAATGCGGGGCAAAATAAAACACTATGATCGAAAGGCGTAGGCCTCCTGCCTAGGACCCTCCGAACCTACTCCTGGTCGTCCGTCGGCTTCTCGTAGTAGTACTTGCCGGGAGGGTAGTAGTAGTAGCCGTAGTCGTCGATAGGGGCAGCTATCTCAGGGGCTCCGTCATCTGGCGGCAACAAATGGATATGGGAAGAAAAAGAAAGTAAAGCAAACGTGAGTACTCATCCGAAGTACTCAGCAAGCAAGGATCTACACTACATATGCAACATTTTCAAAGGAGGGCTGTATATGTGGACTGGGCTGCGGAAATGCCAGAATAGAAAGGAAAAGCCTAGTCCTATCGAAGACTAGCATCTCCAACAACTTCATCGGTCCTGCAGCATTAGAAGAGTGCAGACTAGCATAAGTAAAGTAATAGTAGTGTTATCAACCTTGCCCAGAGATTCTTTCTCGACTCCCTGTGAGAAAGCAATCCCAGAGCCATACTATCTAGTATCATCTCAAGTCACCAGTTCTAGTTGTACCGATCGGGATACAACTCCGAGTGTCCGTTACCGTAGGACATGCTATCGATAGATTGTTTCTTCCCTGCAAGGGTGCACCAACTTACCCACCACGCTCGATTAACTCCGGCCGGACACACTTTTCTGGGTCATGCCTGGCCTCGGCCAAACAATACGCCGCAACCCGACCGAATACCTAACAGAGAGGTCAGCATGCCAGACTAACCCTATGCCCCCAGGGGTCTTGGGCCATCCACTACTGGAATCTGGGTCTTTGCCATCTGCCAGCTCTTTGCCGTCTGCCAGCTGATGGCAAAGAGGCTCTTTGCCGTCTGTCTTCTCAAAGCAGATGGCAAAGAACCAGCTGATGGCAAACAGGGTCTTTGCCATCTGCGAGCTCTTTGCCGTCCGCCAGCAGACGGCAAAGAGTTCTTTGCCATCCGCCAGCAGACGGCAAAGTCCAAAGTGGACCCCACGGGGGTACTGCACTGGGTAGGTCACACGGGCCACTTCTTTGCCGTCTGCCAGCAGACGGCAAAGAGGTAAGAGGGGCCCACAGTTTCACGGCGGTGGCCGTCTAACGGTCATCCTCTTTGCCGTCTACTGGCGGACGGCAAAGAATTCTTTGCCGTCTGCTGGCAGACGGCAAAGAGAAAAAAAAACAGACGGCAATGCGGGGGGTTAATTTGGCCCCCCGCGCGCGCGCCCTCCTCCATCTCTTTCTCCTGCCTCCCCACCCTCTGCCTCCCGCACGCGCGCAGGCCGCCGCCGCCGCCGCCGCCCCCCCTCCCGCGCAGGCCGCCGGCCGCCGCCCCTCCCGCACAAGCCGCCGCCGCCCCCTCCCTCCACTGCCGCCGCCGCCCCCCCTCCTCCACCCCCGCCGCCGTCCCCCTCCCCTCACCCGCCGCCTCCCTCCCTCCCTCCTCCACCGCCGCCCCCTCCCTCCCCCCTCCATCGCCGCCCCCTCCCCCCTCCACACCGTGGCCCCCCTCCCCTCTCCACCACCGTGCGCCCCGTCCCCCTCCTCCCTACTGCCGCTGACCGCCCCCTCCGGTGCTCGCCGGCTCCGCGCCTCCGCCACTGACGCCGCCCGCTCCCCCTCTCTCTCTCTCCGCTCTCCTCTGGCGGGCTGCGGCTCTACTGCTTGCACGCACGGCTCTGCTCCGGGCTCCGGCCTCCTTGCCCTGGTCTCCGCGACTCTGCCTGTCCGCCACGCCGTCCGTGGCAGCCGAAGCCGCATGAAGAGCCGATTGGTAATGGACAGACTCACTCACTCACAGACAGGATAATATGTGCATGTGCATTGTGCTACACTGATGCTACTTGCCTTGCCTGTGTTGTTAAAATTTTGTAGATTGAACATTTTTTGATCTGCTTGCTATAATGTTAGTATTTGCTACTGCAGTACTGCTTATCGTTGTTGCTACTGACCCAAATAATACTGAGCGGAAATATTTGCAAAGGTGATGATGGATGCATTATATATCGCTTTCAAGACTAGATTTCGCAAAGGAACTTTACCTGTCGTAGTAGCAAGTTTTCAACTTTGTACAATGTTAATTGTTTACTTGATTGTTTATGTCTTCTTCATGAATTTCACCTGACCCTGACCCTCGACACCCTGATCGACACCCTGATCGACCCCGACATACGACATCCTGACATCCCGATCGACACCTACCTGACCACCCACAACCCCGACCCTGCCCCGACCCCGACCCGACGGGGTCATATATTTGTGAATATGAGTTAGGTCGTATATTTTTCGATTTTGTTATGAAAACATCATATATATTTGTGTTAATCAGTGGATTTAAAATGTGCGTTGTTTCGTCGCTGCGGGTGTGGTGTTTGACGACCTCCCCGTGCGTTCGACGAGCTCCGCCCCTGCTTTCCTTGGTGAGCACAAATGACATCTCCTCCTCCCCCTACATTTGCTCTATTCCGGTCTTCGTGCAATGAAACTAGCTAGCTATAGGTGTCCGTCATCAGTATGCGTACCACTATGCGTCTCCCGTTCGAAGGGTTACATCTATAAATATGCATGCATTTGCATATTTATAATCGTGATTCTTTCGAATTGTCCAACGTTATCCATGGACAGCCGAGTATGGTAGATTGGGTTCGTTTCCTATATGCTCTGCTCCGGATCCGATGCGAATTTCGTCAGTGCCTCCCTGTGTTCTACCGGGTACACATCCTCTCTGCTTATTGCCGAGACGTGTATCAGGAGAACAGCGGGGAGGTGCTGCCGAAATTTTGCGTCGGATCCGAGCGAAGCATGGGAAACGAACTCAATCTACACATACTCGGTGGTGTGAGTAGGACCTATCTAACTTTAGCAGTAGGTTGCATGGACGTAAGAGAACTGACAAACTCCATTATAATGGATATGGTTTGCTTAATGATGTATATATTTATTGTCTGTCTAGTAGGAAGTCAATATGAGTGATCGTGCGTGGAATGTACACCGGTTACACTAGTCAGAAAGTTTGGACCGGTGAATGGTTAACAAAACCAAGAGTTTGTTAGAGCCGCATTTGCTAATGGCCAGAGATTAAGCTGGTGCCCCTGTGTCCGGTGCGACAACTTTAATAAGAGGGACGAGCTTGAAATGAGTAACACCTGCAGAAGTTGGTTTTCGCCTGGTTACACAGTCTGGACATTTCATGGTGAGTCCTCCCAACGTGCCAGACCTGAGGTGGTTCGTCGTCGCACCGACGAGCATGGTACCGGATGGAAGACATGGTGCAAGACTTTGACGATGCTGGGACTCGGACGAGGAGATGGAGGAATTCTGCAAAGGCCTTCCTGAAATGTTGGAGTCCTCAAAACGTCCTCCACGCAGCACACTGAGCTTTGTCAGCTGGATGCCATCTCACAAATCATGGCTTTGAAGGCTCAGTTCAACTTGGGGAGAGAATGCTACACGCGATGATGACAGTATTCGGACGATTCTACCCAAAGGCCATGTGCTACCACCATACAAAACCTGTCACAGTCAGACAAAATCCTCCGTGCTCTTAAGATGCCCTATGAGAAGATACATGCTGTGAGAAAGGAGGTGTCTTATTTAGGCACCAGTATGAGGACTTGAACTATTGTCCCATTTGCGAGTCATCCAGGTATGTTGTGGTAGACAATGGTATGGGTGAGAAGACGCAGACCAAAATTACCGCTAATGTTTCGGTATTTGGCCAATCGTACCAAGACTTCAACGTCTTTTCATGGTCAAAGAGACGGCCAGACATATGACATGGCACAAAACGGGCAAAAGAAACCGAACGTGATGCAGATGGGAATGTGATGATGGTGCACACATAGGATGGTGAAGCGTGGAAGCGCTTCGATGCATTACATAAGGAAAAACGGCAGATCCAAGGCATCCCGAGTCGCCGTCGCAGGAGTGGTTCAGTGTGTATGGTCAGACGGCAACCAATACGTTGTTGGCCCGTGTTTGTCATTCCACTCAATCTCCCCCCCGGACAGATTATGCAAAGAAAGAACATTTTCCTGACGTGATAAATTCCAGGGCCCAACATCCGGGAAGAAATGAATGTGTACTGCAGCCGCTTAAGGACGAATTGCAAGAATGGGATAATGGGTTTCAAGACATACGACGCCTTAGCAAACAGAACTTCATAATGCGTGCCTGGTACATGTGACTCGACGCATGACTTGCGGCGTATGCGCTATTCGTTGGCTGGTGTGTGCATGGAAGGTTCCCGTGCCCCACATGCAAGGGCTCTTGAGTTTCGCTGGCTGACCGCAGGCACAAGTATAGTTTGCTTTGACTTGCATAGACCGTTTCTGGATCCTCACCATAAGCAGGAAAGACAAGAAGAACTTCATGAAAGGTGAGAGTTGTCAAACCTCTGCACCACCTGCGTTGACAGGCCAACAAACCCTAGATCATTAAACGCTCTCGAGCCAGATCCAGTGCGTCCAGGGTATTTCAAGGGTATAATAAGGACACCGCCTGACTCACAAGACCATGCTTATGGGATCTGCCTACTCAAAGACCTCCTTTGCCCGACACAACTCGACGTGATGCACACCGAAAAGAACATCGCCGAAGCCATTTTTGGCACATTGTTCGGCATAGAGGGGAAGTCAAGGATAATCCTAAGGCTAGAGTCGATCAAGAGGAGCTATGTGAATGACCGTTACAAAACATGCAGATCCGAAAGGAAAGCGGAACTTCACGAAGCCAAAGGCATGGTTCAATCTTGGAAGGCCAGCTATGAGGGAAATTATTCTGTGGGTGAAAATGCAGTTGATGTTCCCCGATGGGGTAGCGCAAATCTAAAGAGGGGAGCGAGTCTTGAAAAATTGAAAATATTTGGTCTAAAAAGTCATGATTGGCACATATGGATTGAGCGGATAATGCCGGTGATGTTGCGTGGCTTCATCCCTGAGGATGAATGGCTAGTACTGGCAGAGCTGAGCTATTTCTTCCGTGTTCTTTGTGCGAAAGAACTATCGCCTGGCCTCCTCGAAGAAATGGAACAGTTGGCACCAGAGTTGATCTGCAAGTTAGAGAAAATCTTTCCGCCGAGCATGTTTAATCCAATGCAGCACTTGATTTTGCATCTCCCGACCGAGGCAAGATTGGGAGGGCCCGTGCAAAATCGTTGGTGCTACTCAACTGAGAGAATGCAGAAGACGCTTCGAGCAAAATGTAAAAACAAACGTAGAATTGAAGCATCGATGGCCGAGGCATTCATCACTGAGGAGGCGGCAAACTTCGTGACAGCACACTACGAAGCCAAAAATCGTCATTTGCATAATCCGAAGCCTTGGTACAATGCTGACGACCCTAAAAAGGGTCAATCCAACCTCAGCCTATTCAAAGGGGATCTCGCACCAGCCAGTGGTTGGAAACCAGTACCGTTGGGTGTTGAAGAATGGCGGACCATTTCACTGTATCTCTTCAACAACCTAACAGAAGTGCGGCCGTACATCGAGTAAGATCTCCGTACATTGTTTCGCAATTTCTAATTCCTTTGAACTGCTCTTATTCCGGGATATTTGATGCAGTCGATACGTCGCCATATTCTCGTATGGTGCAGTGATACAAAAGGATTCCATCGAAGAGTATGAGCTTCTCGCAAAGCAAGGAGGCGCCTATCCCGGTTTCATCTCTTGGTTCAAACAAACGGTAATTTCCATTAGACCATTTCATTTCTTTGGCTAATTTGCGACTAATGCAACAATCCTTTCGTATTAAACTTGTAGGCTAATTCAGAGATTATGGATGCCGAATTGAGACAAGTAGCTAATGGTTTTGACTATAAGGTCCGTTCATTTGACAAATACGACATCAACGGGTATCGCTTTCGTACCTATGGCAAAGAGCTATCTATGGCCGACCGAAAGTCTACAAATTGTTGTGTCTCTGCTATCGGCGAAGGAGGTATTGAGTATTATGGAAGAGTTGAAGCAATTTATGAACTAAACTTAGCTTTTTTTCCTCAAAAATGACATAATAACCTTACTTAGCTCCAAAATGACCTTATTTACATAGCAATTTCAATCTTCATGCTAGCTTGAGCCCTTGACTAATATTTTGTTCCTCTCTCTCAGTCGCACCACAACAAGAAGCCCGTGCCAAGTCTGTTCGACCTCTATGGCATGGCCCATAGTGCCCCGTACAAGAAGGCCAAGGCATTCTCGGAGTCTGACCTAGATCATCCAAAGACCTTCACCAACATCTCCTCCCGCAACAAGCTCGTGAGGTACAGAGACGAGGGGAAGGCAAGGAAAGGGGAGGACTTTAACCCGAGCCAGGATCCTTTTGATACAGAGCTGGTTATGATATCTGGTGGTGGGAGGTCCCATGGCTCGATAGCCATTGGTGATGGACTGATACGTTGTCCTAAGACTCTCACACAGATCAAGAAGCGCCAGAGTAGCTCTGATCCTGAGATAATGCCTCGTGCACGGCCATCGGAGCTCGCCATGGCGGTTAGTTATACAGACTCGGATACCTTTCCTATCCATTACATTGTGTGTGCGTCCGTCGATGATTACAATGCTAACGAGGAGTGGTGTGTTGCAGGCTGCTCTTGAGAAAGAGAGAGCAAACACGCAGACGCTTTTGGAGGCGGCAAGAAGGCAGGCGGAGGAGAGGACGGCCAGGCTGTTGGAGGAGGAGAGGAACCGGAACGATGCTCAAAACCGGGCCCTATACGACATCTTGGTGGTACGTTTCTCCTGCATATTAGCCAAATCATGCACATAATGTTTGTTCCATTACTAACTAATATGACTAACTCGTGAGAACCAAATGTGTAGAGCATGTGCGAGAAAAGCGGTCAGACCCCTCCGCCGATGCCCCAGATTGCTCCGGCGACCACGGTGAGTTTGATTTGAATGGTCGTTAGTTACTAGTATTCACATTTATGTTGCATCATGCTAACGAGACATTGGAAATGATCTTTGGTGTAGAATGCTTCCCGACAAGCATCAACCGATGCTTCTCCGTCTGGCCTTGGTGGAACCCCGACCGGCCCTTCACCTCAGTCTGGCACTGGCGCAGCCCCGACCGGTCCTTCACCTCCGTGATAACGGTATTTTTCTTCTTATTTAGCCTATTTAGCCCATTTATGACATAATTTAGCCTATTTAGTCCACAAATGACATAATAAGATGAAGAAAATCAAGGAATAGGAAGAAAAGAAGGAATAGGAAGAGAAGAAGAAGAAGAAGAAGAATAAGAAAAGAAGAAGAAGAAGAACATTTCTTCTTCTTTTCTTATTCTTCTTCTTTTCTTATTCTTCTTCTTCTTCTTCTTCTTCTTTTCCTCCTCTTACTTGTTTTTATTCGTAAATGGCATAATAACCTTGCTAACCTCATAAATGTCATATACTTAGCTTGTTGTCCTCTAAAATGACACAATAAGCTTAGTAATGTCAAAAATGGCCTAATTAGCCAGGTTAGCTCCAAAATGACCAAGTTTACCTATGTTAGCTCCAATATGATCCATTTAACCTACGTTAGCTCCAAAAAGACCAAGTTTACCTAAGTTAGCTACAATATGATCCATTTTACCCGCGTTAGCTCCAAAATGACCTATTTACCTAAGTTAGCTCTAAATTGACCTACACACTTAGCATTTTTACCTAGCATAGCAAAAAATGACATTTTTACGTAGGTTAGCTCAAAAATGACCAAGTTTACCTAGGTTAGCTTCAATATGATCTATTTAACTTAGCTTAGCTCCAAAATGACCAAGTTTACGTAGGTTAGCTCCAATATGATACATTGAACTTAGCTTATCTCCAAAATGACCTATTTACCTAGCTTAGCTCTAAATTGGCTTTTTTAACTACATTTGTTGGAAAAGAAGAAGATAAAGAAGAGGGGGAGGAGAGAAAGAAAGAGAATATAAAATCTTCTTCTTATTTTCCTCTTCTTCTTTTCTTCTTCTTCTTCTTTTCCTCTTCTTCTTCTTCTTCTAACTTTCATCTTTCCCAATTTGCAGATTTGCTTGAGATGAGGAAGCTTGCATTGATGGACTCATATATTCTCCTTGTGCTTCCTTTTTGTTTATGAAAACATGTTTGGGAACTTGTTTGGATGTGTATGTCACTATGGATATGTTGTTGGAAACTTCTTATGTCATATGGATATATGTTGGACTTGTGGAAATATATTGTTGGATATGCTTGTTGTGTATATATGTATTATCTGTGTATATCTATGAATTTCTGTCAAATTGAATGAATTCAATTAAAAACAGGGGTTATATAGGCTCTTTGCCGTCTGCTAGCAGACGGCAAAGAGCTTTGCCGTCTGCTAGCAGTCGGCAAAGAGCTTTGCCGACAGCTAGCAGTCGGCAAAGAAGGCCACGTGGCAGCTACCTGTGCAACCTGGGAACACTGGGTTGCCTATTTGGGCATTTTGCCGTCAGCTGGCAGACGGTAAAGAGGCTAAGGTCTTTGCCGACTGCTGGCAGACGGCAAAGATTCAAATCCCTTTGCCGACAGCTAGCAGACGGCAAATAAGGCCACGTGGCAGCTTCCCAGTGACTCCTATTTGGGCTCTTTGCCGTCCGCCAGCAGACGGCAAAGACCTTAGCCTCTTTGCGTCTGCCGGCTGACGGCAAATAAGGCCACGTGGCAGCTTCCCAGTGACTCCTATTTGGGCTCTTTGCCGTCTGCCGGCTGACGGCAAAGCACGCCGTTAACCCCTAACGGCTCCCACCTCACCTCACTGCCGTCTACGCTCTTTGCCGTCTGCTGGCCGCAAACGGCTGACGGCATAAACCTTTGTCGTCCGCTTCTCTGAAGCAGACGGCAAAGAAGGCCTTTACCGGCAGGAATTGAGCCGGACTGTTTGCCGACAGCTAGCAGTCGGCAAAGAGCTTTGCCGACCGCCATTCATGCCTGGCAGACGGCAAAGAAGCTGATTCCTATAGTGATCGCCCCGGGAACTCCTGCACGTTGCGAACGCGGCCGGTGAGTAGACCTAGCCCCCCTTATACAAGTGCAGGGCGTTACCAGTCCAACCCAGCGCGCGCCGCTCAGTCGCTGACGTCTATTAAGCTCCGGCTGAAGTATACGACGCAGAACGCCCATACTATGCCCACGTGGTGGTTAGTGCTATCAGGCCAGAGGCTCCTCGGATCAAATATCCAAACCGTTAGTGTGTTGGTAGTGCGGTAATGAGCAGAGACTCACGAAAGATGTGACCCCGTCGCCCCGTCTCGAGGACTTGCGGCAAGGGCGAAGAATGCCCGACCATGCCTCGTATTCATTACTCGGGCACCGTCCAGGTCCACCCGACTCCACATCACTCTCATCATAATCTCGTGCGGGTACCCCTCAGGGCCGACCCGTCTTTATCCAGAATAAATAGTGTCAACAATAATGTAAAGGCATCCGTGTGGCTGCCATATCAAGAAGGGATCTGAAGCATCACCCTCGTTGGATTCCCACGTGACGTAAACATCAAGGTGAACGGAGGAGGAATCACCCTCGAGGTCCACTCTTGAGGAGTTGCACGATGGTGTCGTTATCTGGGGTGGTGTAGGAGGAATCACCCTCGCTGACCACGACCGATTAACTAACGTACAAGGTTATCATCGGAAGTGCTGACGAGGTATCACCCTCGGCACTCGATAGTAACCCAGTAGTGTCGAGCAACTAAGGGAAAGTGATGTGCGGTGCCGGGGCCTGGTCTTCGATCCCATTGCTCGGGTCTTCTGTTAATCCAGCGGGGCAGTTGGGATACAGTGGGGTCTCTGCTGGGTCTCTACCCAACCTATGCTAAACAGTTTAGGTTAAGCAGGCAGGTAACAATAGCAGGTTACAATAAACAGGCTATGCAGCAGATATAGGATAACAGCAGCAGCAGTAACTTCTAATGCAAGCATAAGAGAGAAGAGAGTGGGCGATATCGGAATGCTCAAAAGGGGGGGGTGCTTGCCTAGAAGCTCGGTGGCAAGGGTCTAATCGTCAGGGGCGTAGTCGACCTCCGGAGCTGCGTCGGTCTCAGGAGTTACGTCGACGTTGGGGTCTATCGAGAGAGAAGAGGGGGAGGAAACAAATAAATACACAGCAATATTACAACACAGAGCATGCCATGCCTAGGATGCAGTGCAGGGTTGCCTAAAGTATGTCTAAGTCATTTTTAGTTACTTTAGGATTTAAGTTGGATTTATTATCCGGTGAATATGCACTATTCATATACCGGAATCGGGCTAAAACTCACGGGTTCTCCTACGTAGGGGGTTTCGACATGGAAACAGACGGCACGATTAGATTTGTCTCGTCGTTCTGATCAACTTTCATGTTTTAAGTTTTTCGATCTGAGCTACGGTTTAAAAGTTATGAATTTTCAAAGATTTAAACTATTTTCTGAAATTATTTTTATTAACAGAAAAGGATATATGATGTCAGCATTGCGTAGGAGTGAGGTCAGCAGGTCAACTGGTCGTCTGACCAGGTCAAACCTGACCTGTGGGTCCAGTGGGACCCACATGTCAGTGACAGTGGCTTTAACAGGGGATTATTTTAACTAAACTGAGTTATTTAGCAGATAGGCCCCACCTGTCATAGACTAATTAGTATCCCTAATTAGTTTTAATTATTAAATTGATTTAATTAGTGGATTAAGTGGTGGGGCCCACACGTCAGTGGGTCAGTGGGCGCCCAGTCAGCATGTTGACTAGTCAAACCAGTCAACGGGGGCCCCTGGTCCCACGGGCAGTGTCACTGGGGGTGGCCCCAGGCCTGCCAGTGTGGCGGTGGCCGGCGGCTCGACGCCGGCGACCTCCAGACGCGGCGGAGGGGCGCGGCCGGCGTCGGAAATGCGCCACAGGTTATCTTTTCGCGCGCGCTTGGTCCCGTTGGAACGAGCGTTCGACGCCGCGTCCATCTAGACTAGGGAGAGGGACCGGGGAAGACCGGAACGACACCGGCGATGAGCTAAAACGGCGCCGGAGTTCGGGAGCTAGGGGTTGCAGCGCTAGGGGGCACGGGGAAGCTCGCGCTCGAGCTCGTTGGGCTCCTGGGAGCACCAGGAGCTCGATGCCGTGCCCAGGCGAGCACGACAGGGGCTATGGCTACGGCGGCAAGGCGATCCGCGGCGACGGTCTCACGGCAACGGCGACGGGGTAGCTACGGTGCGCGAGGGGTCAACGGGGAGGAGCAGGGGACGGAGTAGCTCACCGTGCGGCACGCCGAAGGCCCTCGAAAGCTTAGGAGCTGCAGTGGCGTCGTGGTTGACGGGGATCGCCGGTGACCGAAGCGAAAGGGGACGAGGCGATTCCGACGCTGTGGCGCCTCCAAGCTCCAGCTGCGGCCACCAGTGGACGGGGAGGACGACGGCGAAGCTCTACGACATCACGGCGGGTCGGTTCGACGGCGGTGGCCGCGGCAACGACGGAAACGCGGCGGCGACGGCGCTCGGGCACTGGATCTGAGGAGGAGGGGAGGCGACGGAGCGAGCAGGGAGAGGGGGAGAATGATGGGGAGGACGCCAGGGGGAAGGAACGGGCCGTCCTTATCTCCCCGCGGCGTTGGTGGCTGTCGCCGTTCGACCGGCGCGCGCGCGCAGCAACAGCGGTGGCGACACGACGAAGGAGAGAGAGGGAGATGGGCCAGGTGGGTTGGGCTCCAGGCACTGTGCAATTGGGCCAGTGCACAGTGGCCTTTTTCTATTTTCCTCTTTTTCTGTTTTCTGTTTCTTTATTTCTTTTCTGTTTTGCTAATTGTCAGACCACATTTGCACTTTTGTAAAATGTGAGACTTGGCCCAAATATTACAATGCAATGTTAACTTTCACCAAAAACTGGTTTGGGCAAAATAGGATTTCACTTGGATTTGATTTATTTATAAATGAATGAAATACTTCTGTTTTGGTGCTGCTTCATGTTGTTAGAATCATTTAGCTAACTCATTTATCATTGTTTATATTTTTATAATTGCTTCTGGATTATTTGCTATTTAATGAACATTTTTCCAATAGTGTTTAAGCAAATTTATTTGGCACTTTTGAATTTGAGTTGATTTTCATAATAGAATTTGAATTGATTATTTAACCAAAGTGATTAAGCACTGCAAACAAGAGTGACTTGGCATTATTAGTAGATGATCACAGTGGCTATTACATGGGGGTATTACACATGGCATCCAGACAGGAAGGTCCGCTTTACAATAAGCTCGGCCTATAAGTTCATGATTAAAACGAAGATCACAAGGGAGAATTGGCTAGAAGGGAGAGGCGGTTCTTCAACTTATGCGAGGGAGGAGTAGGATTGGACAAGCCTGTGGAACCTAACTGTCCCGTCGAAGATCCGAATTTTCCTTTGGCGCTTGGCCCGACATTCGCTACCGACGACGGACGTGCTGAATAAGAGGAACATGTCCACCAGGGACGCTTGTCCATTGTGTGGGGTTCCTGACTCATGGCGACATGCGCTTATTTCGTGCACTCATGCAAGATGCACATGGGCATTGGCCGATCCACTATTGGTCTCAACGATGTCTGAAAATGAGGAACCGCGAGCAAAAAACTGGTTATTCCAATTGAACGAGAGCCTCGAACAGAGTTTGTTTACTAAGATGGTGGTGACCCTATGGTCGATATGGTGCACGGAGACAAGCAGTTCACGAAGGAATTTTCCAATCGCCAGGGCAAACCTCATCTTTTGTTGATCACTATATAACCGAGCTGGATCAGGTTCCAAACCCCATGGTGAGATAGAACAATGGACCGGGGGTCCGACAGAATACCTCCCCGCGCTGGTTGGCTTTGGCAGAGGGCGATGTGAAGATCAATGTAGATGGCGTTGTTGCACGCAATATAGGCGGGGGAGCGGTAGCGGCCGTGTGCCGTGACCACACGGGGATCCTCAGCCATGCTGTACCGAGGGATCACTGACCCAACCATGTTGGAAAATGGAAACATATGCATGCAAGGAAGCGCTGGCACTGGCGGATGATCTACTCGTGCAGAGATTGAAGGTGGCGTCTGACTGCCTGGGATGGTGAATGATATAAACAAGGGGATGGGAGGTTCTCATGCGGCCATCATACATGAAATAATGAACCATAGTGGTAGTTTTTCTTTTTGCACTTTTGTTCATGAGCCTAGGAACCATAACTTCGAGGCTCACAATCTCGCCAAGTTTGCATGTAATTTGAGTTTAGGTAGACATGTGTGGTTGGGTAATCTCCATGACCCATCGCGTGTACCTATGAACATTCTTGAGTAATAAAGTGGCGAGTTCTCAAAAAAATAAAATCAAGGGGTACCCCTCCGATTTTCTGTTAAGGAACCTAACCTACGGGCTCAAACTATGTGGATCAGATCCAACCAACGTGGCGGCGAAAACACTAGTTAAGGAGTACTCCTTGCAAAGATCACTCCCACCTTCCCAGGTTGCGACAAGTGGCACGCTGCATGTGCGCCACTTGTCACAACCTGAGAGTTTTTCCTTTTTTCGTAGATTCGTTTATTCAAAATGTTTTATCTCTTAAACCGTGCGTCTAAATCTCGAACCATTTTCACCGTTGGATTCCTCACGTCGAGATCTTCAAAACTAGATTCCATGTTGATAGGTTTTGACGAACTTTTTTTTCACGAAAAAAAAATTGCGAAAAAAACCGAACCGGGAGCATGGGTTTTTTTCCCTTTCCGAAAGAGGCACGCCCGTGCCTCTCACGGAAGCAAAAACGTGCATCTCGTGGAAGGAAAAAAAAGAGAAAACGCATTTTTTTCGTTTCCGAGGAGGCACAGTCGTGCCTCTCGCGAAAGTACAACCGTGTCTCTCACGGAAGCAAAACCGTGCCTCTCACGAAAGAGAAAAAAACAGAAAACACGTTTTTTTTTCGTTTCCGAGAGCCACAGAGCACGGCCGTGCCTCTCGTGAAAGCACAACCGTGCCTCTCGCGGAAGCAAAACCGTGCCTCTCGTGAAAGTAAAAAAAAATAGAAAACACGTTTTTTTCGTTTCTGAGAGGCACGGCCGTGACACTCACGAAAGCACAACCGTGCCTCTCTCGGAAGCAAAACCGTGCCTTTCGTGGAAGAAAAAAAAACAAAAAAATGTGTTTTTTTTCGTTTTCGAGAGGCACGGCCGTGACTCTCGCGAAAGCAAAACCGTGCCTCTCGCGGAAGCAAAACCGTGACTCCCGCGAAAGGAAAAAAATGAAAACGCGTTTTTTTGCGCAAAAAAAAATTTGATTTTTTTTTGTCCAAAAGTTTAGAAAGACCGGTGAAAAACCGAAACGTCGAAAAAAACCCGAAAAAACCGTTTAAAAAGCCGAAAACGTGTGCGAAAAAATAAAAATAAAATCCGGAGGGAGCGTCCAAAGCGCGACACGTGGCGGGATGACTAGGAGCGCGCCAAGTGGCACTGATCGTTACGAGGCTTCCGAAGGAGCGCTCGTTAACTGGTTGCTCTCCCGTGACGGTGACCATGTGTGAACGAACTTACCAGTACTTGGGCCCTTATCTCTTTCAGGGCCGAACCTAGAATCTGTACCCTGAACCGGATTCCGTATGGCGTCCACCGTGATCCTTCCTGCGCAGCGCCGCACCAGTTCAGTCGGCCCGCCATGGCCGTTCTTTTCCTTTGTTGCGAAGGCACGGCACGGCACGGCGCACGAGGGGCAGAGATCCCGGACGCGGAGCCCCAGCTATCCGATCCCACCTGTCTGCCTACTCGCGTATATCTCGATCAGCTGCACTGCACCGCACTCCTCGCTTTCCCCTTTCCCCCGATCCTTTCCGAACGGACAAAAAGTAAACGCGCCAGCCGCCAGGCCCAGAGAACCTTCGCCCCATCGCCACTACCTCCGATTGATTCTCCCCCGCCACCGCCCACCGCACCGCACCGCATCATTCCTCCTCATCCGTCGCCAATCGGCATAAGGCAGCGCTCCAGCCCGTTTCATTGCAGAAGCAGACTAACCCATCGCGTGCCGGATCAGCTCCATCCATGGCGTCGATGCAGGCTCCCGCGCCGGTGCCGTCGGGGTACCCGCAGTCCACGGCCGTCGCCGTCACGGCGGCCAGCAACGGCGCGGGCAACCCCTACGTGCAAGTCACCCCGGCCAGCGCGTCCCTGTCCACCTGCCAGTGTGCGTAACTGTCCTACGCCCCTCGTCTCGTTCGATTCCTCAATACTACTCTGTACTCTCGTGTGCCTGTCGATCCTGACGTCGGCGTGCTCTTGCGTTGCGCCGCCTTGCAGCCATCATGAAGGCGCTGGGGCGGTACGGCAAGCTGCTGGAGGACGGCACCCGCAAGGCCGCCGACACCACCGGCAACATCTGGAACCACCGTGAGTGCACGCTCTCCCTGCCTCGATTCCTAGTGGTGCACGCACACTGACACCGTTTTGGCCTGGCGCGTCGTCGGGCGGGAGGGCAGTCCGGACGGCTCCGAACATGGCGGACGCGGCGGTGACGCGCCTGGCGCAGGGGACCAAGGTGTACGCGGAGGGCGGGCACGAGAGGGTGTTCCACCAGGTGTTCGGCGCCGTGCCGGGGGAGCAGCTCCGCAAGGCCTACGCCTGCTACCTCTCCACCTCCTCCGGCCCCGTCATCGGCACGCTCTACCTCTCCACCGCGCGCCTCGCCTTCTGCAGCGACTCCCCCGTCTCCTACCACGCCCCCTCCCCTACCCAGCCGCCGGAGCCCATGTACTACAAGGCAAGCATCCCGTCTCTCTCTGCATCCCTAATCAGCTTCAGTTCACTTCACACTCTCAACAGCTGCGCCTGTTGCGCTGCAGGTGGTGCTTCCCCTGAACCAGGTGAGGACGGTGAGCCCGTCCGCCAGCATGTGGAGGCCGTCGGAGCGGTACATCCAGGTGGCCACCACGGACAACCACGACTTCTGGTTCATGGGCTTCGTCTCCTACGACAAGGCGCTCAAGCACCTCTCCGACGCCCTGCAGCGCCGTCCCTGACCGATCTCCGTGCAGCTGCTGAACCCCACTTCGACAGTTGCCTCATTATCCTACAACTGCGTGTCAGTGACCGATCAGTGTTTGTACTACTTCATTCCTGTACCACTTGCCCCATCGGCAGTTCTTGCTCTGGAATAATTAAGACACAAATAAAGCTCCGTTGCCTGCCGTCGGTATCACCAACCACTTCGCACCAAGAAAGTGTTACTACTAACCGATAGGCAGCGCCGGATACGGATAAGAAAGCTCTAGGCCTCGCAAGCACCAGCTACTATTTCATACTCGAATTCGTTGCTGGATTGATCCATATTAATTGTCGCAGATTTAGCAAAACTTTTAGCATGGATCGTGGGGAGTAGTAGGTTTCTCACCCCAGCTTCTGCTCTGGGATTACAGAGTATGTAACCCTGAACCTCGCATACAATTACAATCTGCAGCTTGTACAGTACCATAGTCGTATTACAGTACACTTGGTACAAACATAATAGCAGAAGCTAGTCAAGTGCCTCACAAACAATTTACAACAACGTTACGTAGCAAAACTGTTGCCGTCGGCGTCGGCCGATCTTGGTCTGTATAGAGTTCATCATGCATGCATGGCATGGGGATATGGCGGACGACGTGAATGAACTCGCGACAAGCACGGCGGAGTGGTGGTGCGCGCGGTATGTGTTGTGCGTGGAACTATGGGTATAATTGATGGATGGAGGGGTGGGCCGGATCAATGGAGCGGCGCGGGCGTCCGCGGGTGCAGGCGATCGTCGAGGTCGGAGTTGTCGACGCGGTTCT
The DNA here is from genome assembly GCA_011799875.1 of Thinopyrum elongatum. Taxonomy (NCBI): domain Eukaryota; kingdom Viridiplantae; phylum Streptophyta; class Magnoliopsida; order Poales; family Poaceae; genus Thinopyrum; species Thinopyrum elongatum. Next base: position 59,407,061 of record CM022300.1, on the reverse strand, counting down.
TGAGCGCGGCGAGGCGGCCCCGGACGCTGAGGTCGATGGTGTGCGAGTCGTCGAGGCCGTAGCAGACGACGAAGCCGGCGATGAGCGACGGCTCCACCACGTTCTCGATGGCGAGGTTGACGAAGCCGGTGATCCGGCGCATCTTGCGCGCGATGAGCTCGGTCTGGCGCGCGTCGAGCGCCACGGCGGACGACACCACCACGCGCAGCGCGTGCAGCGGGGGCGCGGGGGCGGCCACGCCGGCGCCCTCGCCGCCCTCCTCCGCGATGGACGTCATGCTGTCCCTGTCGAGCAGCGAGCGCAGGAAGTTGAGCGTGACCGGTTGGAACGGTGGCACCAGGGCCTTCTGCTGCTCCGCGTGCGCCGCGCTCTTGACGGCGGCGGTGGCGGCCTCGTCGGCGTGCCCGGCGCCGACGTAGCTGCTGCTGCTGCTGGCCCGGCGCAGCGTGGTCTGCGCAGCCTGCCACCTCGGCGCGCGGTGGGCGGTGCTGGGGCCGACGTCGAAGCGGAGCGAGGCCGGCATGCCGCCGTCCTTGGCGGCGCCGGCCGGGAAGGCCGCGTGGGCGCCGCCGGGGCCGATGGGCTGGTTCAAGATGTTCATTGGCGCGGCTGGGTGGGTGGCTGCTGGGGGTCGGTCGGGCGACGAGAGAAGCCAACAAGAATCGGGGTTTTGAAGCAGGAGTGCCGGACGCGAGGCCGGAGCAGGGGGGTGATACTGATAGTAGCTAGCTGCTGGTGGCCACAGGCGAGGGAGGGACCAGCTGGGAGGAGATAAGGTGAGGTCGAGGTAGGGGAGGGAAGGCGAGGGAGAGAATCGGCGTGCACACGATGCGGCCCCGGCAGCCGCACACGCCCCATCCGGAGGAATCTGCGTGCCGCGCCCGCCCAATCCCGTGTGCTGGTCATGTGGCCCCCGCGTCCTCGCGCGCGCGCGCCCCCCGCGCCGCGCGACGAGCCGTCCGTCACGTTTTTCTCGGCACAGCGCGATTATTCACGGACACGAGAACATGACTATATTTTGTGGCGACCACCACATGCCGTGCCGCTGCCCTGCCGTGCTGTGCTTCTCTCTTTTTGGAGAAAGTTTTTTTTTGTTTACCGTGGCTGCCGTGCTGCGGCGAGCAGAGCGCGAGCCACACCACTCCACGTCCCCACTGGTAGTACCCAGCGATTTCATGCCTGTCCTACGCGTGCAAACAAACGTTTCGTGTCGTGTGTGCTGTTTCACACAACAACTCCCATACATGACACATGCATTGTGCATTTGTGCTAGCAGTACTGCCTTTGCTGTGCTTGAGCTGTGATGAACTGACACGAGAAAAAACAAAAACTGTGGTGAGTTGGTGAGCAAGAGCTGAGAGGAACCAACAGACCAATTGATCAAGTGAATGCCACGCAGGCCCAGAGGCTGGATGTCATGCGCTGCTTGGCCCTTTTCGGCGATGCACGCCTGCTGTGCTGCCACGGATCCAAGCGGACGGCTCTGGGATCGTCCGGGTGCCTAGATACTGGTCTCCACAAAACCAGAACTAGGGCTGGTTAGACAACGAGGACGGACTATTTGCTGTAAATTAAGCTGCCCCGAGAACATTAGCTGCACTTCCCCTATTAGTATTTTACAGCATTTTAAGAATAAATGAGATAAACGTTCAGGTTCGTGATGGCCAATATCTTTTCTCTACTTGTAATATTACAGAAAACACAAGTAAAAATTCAGACGTAGAACTGAAAAATGATCTTCATATTAAGCAGATACTACTTTCTAAGGTGCAATCATCTTATATCCTACCAACAGTTTGCACCTCTTCGCAGAGGTATTGTGGATTTGTTGCCCATTTTGTGGACGAGGTTGTTAGATTTCAAACAAGTAACAAATACTACATACTAACTCCGCCCCAAAATAAGTGTCTCAAACTTAATACAACTTTGTACAAAAGCTAGTATAAAGTTGAGAAACTTATTTTGGGACGGAGAGAGTATAAGATTGTGCATAATGAATACTGAATCTATTTTTACCTCAACAACAGCATTGGTAGCAACACTATAACCGCAATCCTTTCAACCATTTGCAAGACAAACATGGGGATCGATCGCCAACCAACACCCCATATTGTTTGTGTTCAACTCCTGATTCTATGTGTTCAAGAAGTGAAGATGCAATTTTAGGAAAAGAGGTGAAGATGCAGGTCTCCTTACTCCGTACTTGCCGATGTACTAATATCGGCCTGTTCTCAAATTGCACCTCTTGGTAGAGGAATTGTGGATTTATATAACATTTTGTGGACAAGGAGGTTGTTATATTTCAAAGAAGTAAGAAATACACATAAGATTGCGCATAATGAATACTGACTCTATTTTTACCACGCGTCTTTCTTGTTTTTTTCTTTTACTTCAATAGGACAGCACAAATCTTACAGGATGATTTTCCAAAACAAAAGCAGACCGACAAGGACAAACTGCGGCCCATCACACCACTTGCTGTAAGAACATTACTTCACTTGCTCATATATTAATCTCACACTGAACATCGACACCGAATTAAGTTGTAGCCCCCCTCAACAAGTGTGAGTTGTAATTAATTGACAACAGCAGCATTGGTAGTCTCAACAAAATAAAACAGCAGCATTGGTAGTCTCAACAAAATAAAACAGCAGCACTGGTAGCAACACTATCAACGCCATCCCTTCAAGCAGAATAATTAGGAAAACATCGTGATCCCTTAAGGAGAACTTCCCATATCGTTCGTGTTCAACAACTAATTCTATGTGTTTCATTGGTAGTCAAATACTGTATTATATTTTTATTCTATGTGCTGACCCCCAGTCTGCATCAGGGGTCAGCTTTGAGCCCTTATCTTTTTGCCTTGGTGATGGATGAGGTCACAAGGGATATACAAGGAGATAGCCCATGGTGTATGCTCTTTGCGGATGATGTGGTGCTAGTTGACGATAGTCGGACGGGGTAAATAGGAAGTTAGAGTTATGGAGACAAACCTTAGAATCGAAAGGGTAGAACTAAAACCGAGTACATGATGTGCGGTTTCAGTACTACTAGGTATGAGGAGGAGGAGGTTAGCCTTGATGGGCAGGTGGTGCCTCAGAAGGAGACCTTTCGATATTTGGGGTCAATGCTGCAGGAGGATGGGGGTATTGATGAAGATGTGAACCATTGAATCAAAGCCGGATGGATGAAGTGGCGCCAAGCTTCTGGCATTCTCTGTGACAAGAGAGTGCCACAAAAGCTAAAAGGCAAGTTCTACAGGACAGCGGTTCGACCCGCAATGTTGTATGGCGCTGAGTGTTGGCCGGCTAAAAGGCGACATGTTCAACAGTTAGGTGTGACAGAGATGCGTATGTTGAGATGGATGTGTGGCCACACGAGGAAGGATCGAGTCCGGAATGATGATATACGAGATAGAGTTGGGGTAGCACCTATTGGAGAGAAGCTTGTCCAACATCGTCTGAGATGGTTTAGGCATATTCAGCGCAGGCCTCCAAAAGCTCCAGTGCATAGCGGTCGGCTAAAGCGTGCGGAGAATATCAAGAGAGGTCGGGGTAGACCGAATTTGACATGTGAGGAGTCCGTTAAGAGAGACCTGAAGGATTGGATTATCACCAAAGAACTAGCTATGGACAGGGGTGCGTGGAAGTTTGCTATCCATGTGCCAGAGCCATGAGTTGGTTGCGAGATTTTGTGGGTTTCACCTCTAACCTACCCCAATTTTTTTGGGACTAAAGGCTTTGTTGTTGTTGTTGTTGTTATTCTATCTGTATACAGGATTGCAGGGTTACCTTTGCTTCCTTAACAGGAATGTGCAAGGAAAGAAGTGAAGATGCTGCGCCTGCATTCAATAAATGAGATAAAAGTTGAGACTCTTGATAGCCAATATCCATTCTTGTAAAATTACAGATACAGAACTGACAAACTATATTCATATTCAGTAGATACCACTTTCTAAGGTGCAATCATCTACGGAAACTTGGTTGGTGCAAATCAATCATCCAGAAACTCCCCCCATTCCTAAAAACAGCGAGAATAAGAAATTAGCAATTACGCAACCAAATATGGATGCTCAACTTCAGTAAATCAGTTCACTTGTTAAATAAACGGGTAGTGCAAACTACAGAAATATTGGCGTTGGACTAAATCCACTTGAGTGAGAAAAGTTCATTTATTCTGCGCTAAAGCAACAACGGCTTAGCACAAGACTCCAGTCCTAATATCCTTGTGACTCCTTTCCGCAGATGTAACAAACAGTTATTCAAAATGAATTGGATAACTGCTTACCTATCTTGTGCCAGGCCGGGTGGCTGCGATACGGTGATCATTCACTTATATTTCTGAATTTAACACTCCGGGGCAATCAGGACCCAGCAGCAAACACAACAGATCTGCAGCCTGCTGCAAGAAAAACAAATCCATGCACCGAATCTGTCTTAACACCAAATCTCATATCATGCATAGAATCAATCAGCAGTTTTTCAGAGCTGCAAATTAACTGAACAGATATACGGTGTATTCATCACCAGCTAAATCCTGAAGATACAGAGACATTCGGGCACAAATTAACGAATGAGGTAGTAGAATACGAAATCGAAACAACATAGACACAAAAATGGAGGAGATCGGCATCTGTATTCAATAAACGAGATGAAAGTTCAGATTCTTGATAGCCAATATCTATTCTTACTTGTAATATTAATATTACAGAAAACAGGACTAAAAATTCAGATACATATAACTGGCAATAGATCTTCATAGCATACTTGTACTTCCTAAGGATTTTAGTTGGTGCTATTCGATCACCCACAAAAATCAGGCTTCCTTGTGAGCTCATGATAGAAAGCAGTAATTCTACCAAGTACAAACAAATGCACAGATTGAACTTTAGTAAATCAGTTCACTTCTTAAAATATACGGATAACACAAACGAAATAATGGTATTGGACTGAATCTACTTGAGTCAGTAAAGTTCACTGATGCTTGGCTAAAGCAACCTATTCTCCCTGTTGCCTGTGCTTCTGCAGCAGTAAGCTGTGACATGGAAGACACATAGCCGTAGCTTAGTACAAGCACAACATTAAGATTGAATACTATACTACTACTCAAATGGCAACATATTGCGTTTTTAATGCACCAAATGTCACCCCTCATGCACAGATGTAAGAATCAATCAGCAGTTCAGGACTGCAAATTAACTGAACAGATATGCGGTGTACTACTATTTATCATCAGCTAAATCCTGACGATTCAGAGACATTCAGGCACAAAATTAACGAATGAAGCATACAATATGGGAAGACAGCACAAATCATAGACAGGATGATCTTCCAAAACGAAAGCAGGTCAACAAGGACAACTTTCTGTAAACCAGCAGAACATTAGCTTCTCACTTCCCCATGTAATATTAAAGTCACACTACATCGATACCGAAATCAAGTTGTATTTAATTGACAGTTGTTACCTCAACAGAAGCATTGGTAGCAAGTAGCAACACTATCAACGCGATCCTTTCAACCATATGTACGAACACATCGTGATCGCCAAAGAAGAGCTTCCCACATTATTTGTACTCAACAGCTGATTCATTGGTGCCAAATGGTCTATCTCTGGACGAGGATAGCAGGATTTTCTTTGCTCCCTAAACAGGAACCTATCGAGGAAATTAGTGAAATACAGGAGGGCTGCATCTGTATTCAGCAATTCAGATGAAACCTCAGATTCTTGATAGCCAGTATATATTCTTACTTGTAATATTACTGAAAACAGGACTAAAATTTCAGATACCGAAGTGACAAATGAACTGAGAATAAGAAAGCAGCAATACTCCCCACAAAATAAATAAAAACAAAAAGCAGCCTACAAAGAAATCTGGATAGTACAAGGATATCAACAAAACGAAATATTGGTATTGGACTGAATCCCATCTCTGTTGGCCCTGTTGTCTCTGCTTCTGCCCCAGCAGCAATCTATGACATGGAAGACACATAGCCACCACATTAACAAGTTCTATAATAATATCGTTGTGACTCCTTTCCGCAATTGGATCATCAAATGAGGAAAGAAGAAAATGATGATAGGAAGACACATAGGTACTTATGTTCTGAATTTAACGCTGCAGGGCGCTCAGGCCCCAGATGCAAGCACAATAAATCTGCAGGCTACTGCAACAGCAACAAATCCATGCACCAAATATCAACTCATGCATAGAATCAATCAACAGATTTTTCAGGGTTGCAAATTAACTGAACAGATATACGGTGTACTATTCATCATCAGCTAAATCCTGACGACATGGAGACATTCGGGGGGAGCAGAAATCAAGGAATGAAGCAGTAGAATACGAAATCGAAACAACATAGACACAAATGCAGGTGTCCAGATGATCATCGTCACAAACTCCGGTGTGGTGTGGTTGCTCAGGACCTCTTGAGGCTGGTGGCGATGGGGACAATGACGATGAGGATGAGGAGCAGCAGCAGGATGATGCCGATGCAGAGGCACTTGCGGCTGCCGCGCTGGTGCTCGCGGGCCTTGCCGAGCTCCTTGTTGCCGGAGTGGACGTAGTCCCTGGCGTTCCTCACCTGCTTCTCGATGTCGTCGATCTTCTCCCCCTGCGACTCCACGACGACGGCCATGTCGAGAAACACCTGGTGGAGCTCGAGGAGGCTGCGCTCCACCTCCCTGGCGGCGTCGTGGCGGTCCTGGATCTCGTTGAGCGCGGCGAGCACGGCGCCCTTGCCGTGCTCGGCGACTGCGGCGCTCATGATCTCCTCGCCGCGGCCCTCGGAGATGATGCGCTCGATGACCTCGTCCTCGGGGACCTCCCCGGTGAGCGTGTAGTAGCGGCGCTCGACGGTGTCCTTGTACTGGGACATCATCCGCTGGCGCAGCGCCTGGAAGTCGAGCATGATGTCCTTGAGCTTCTTCCGGAGGCCCGCGGTGACGGAGGTGCGGGTGCGGTCGAGCGTGGTGCCCTCCTGGCAGCCCGCGGAGAGCCTGCGCTGCGCGGCGTTGGCGCTGTCCATGTCCGCGAGCGCGCGCTGGATCCCGCGCGCGCGGCCGAGCACGGCGACGATGTCGGCGTTGACGCGGACCCGCATGGCGCGCAGCGCGTCGGGCTGGTGCAGCGACTTGCCCTCCTCGTTGGCGGCGTGGAGGCGGGCGAGCGCGTCGCGGATGGCCGCCATCTCCTCGCGGACCGCCTCCGCCTCCTTGAAGAAGCCCTTGAGGCGCTCGTCGGTGGCGCCGCCGCCGGCCTGGGTGAGCTCGGTCTCGGTCTCGTCGCCGCCCGCCTCGAGGTCCTTCATGGCCGCCTTCTTCAGGTCGACGTAGCTCATGAAGGACTTGGTCATGAGGTCGTTCATGGCGCCCGGCGGTCTCCTCCTCTCCTTCTCGCTGCTCGCGCGGCGGCTGTCGGTCTCTAGGGTTTCGGCCGTGGCCGGGGACGAAGCGGATGGATGGATGGATGTGCGCGTCGGTTTGGGGGGGAGATGGGGGATTTGGAGGTGTGTGGGGAGAAGGGCGAGAGGGAAGGAGGGTTTTAATGGTCGAAACGGTCAACGTGGAGCGGGCGGTGGGGGGAATAGAGCCGTTGGTGGGGATCCTCCAACGGCTATGTGAGTCCAGATTTCTTCGTTTATCTTTATTTTTATTAGGCATAATATTGAATTTCTGGGCAACGGATGCTGTGGTGGAAGAGATGCGCAACGGATCGATGGATGGTGCCATGGCAACGGTGGCTTTTGAGCATCGGATTCTGAACACGAGAGGGCGGGACGTGAAAGACCCGTGCCACGTGAGTTTCGTTACCTTCGCAAGGTAATTTTTTTGAGATGACGCAATAATTTGGTACCAAGACTAGCAAAAATACCAAGCGGTCTGCTTGGTAAGGCCAACTCCAACGCGCTGATTCAAACGGATGCGGATTTTTTATTTTGTCTTTTGAATTATATCATTCACAATAAAATAACAAATGAATCGAATTGCACATTATTAAACAGACAAATGAAAATCATATAGTTTACAAACCAAATAAATTTAAAATTGTAGCAAATAGTACATTGGAAGAAAAGGAGTAGCCACAACTATTGGTTTCCTATGTGAGTCCACATATGCTCAAACCAAATTATTTTGAAGTTGAATGTGAGCTGTCCAATCACACATTTTGACATGATCCTTTGGAGTGATGAGTCCTTACCTTACTAGACAGCGGTGGGCGTGGACTGTGACGACCTCGGCTTAATCGTGCACTAATCATACACGCAAATGCACACGATCAAGCCTAAGGACTCACTTGAAGATATCACAACACAACTCTAAAACATAAATAAAGTCATACAAGCTTTATATTACAAGCCAGGGCCTCGAGGGCTCGAATACGTAGCTCGATGGCATACAAGTGTCAGCGGAAGCATCAGATATCTGGGTACAGATATATTACAGAAATAGAGATAAGCCTTTAAGAAGGCGGGGCAAAATAAAACTCTACGATCGAAAGGCGCAGGCCTCCTGCCTAGGACCCTCCGAATTCTACTCCTGGTCGTCTGTCGGCTCCTCGTAGTAGTACTCGCTGGGAGGGCAGTAGTAGTAGCCGTAGTCGTCGACAGGGGCAGCTAACTCAGGGGCTCCGTCATCTGGAGGCGACAAGTGGATATGGGGAGAAAAAGAAAATAAAGCAAACGTGAGTACTCATCCGAAGTACTCAGCAAGCAAGGATCTACACTACATATGCAACATTTTCAAAGGAGGCTGTATATGTGGACTGGGCTACAGAAATGCCAGAATAGAGGGGGAGAGTCTAGTCCTATCGGAGACTAGCATCTTCAAGCATCTTCATCAGTCTTGCAGCATTAGAAGAGTGCAGAATAACATAATGTAAAGTAGTAGTAGTGTTATCAACCTCGGCCAGAGATCCTTCCTCGACTCCCTGCGAGAAAGCAATCCTAGAGCCATACTATCCATTTCATCTCAAGTCATCAGTTCTAGTTGTACCGATCGGGATACAACTCCGAGTGTCCGTTACCGTAGGACAGGCTATCGATAGATTAGTTCTTCCCTGCAGGGGTGCACCAACTTACTCACCACGCTCGCTTAACTCCGGCCGGACACACTTTACTGGGTCATGCCCGGCCTCGGCTAAGCAACACGCCGCAATCCGACCAAATACTTAACAGAGAGGTCAGCACGCCGGACTAAACCTATGCCCCCAGGGGTCTTAGGCCATCGCCCCGGGAACTCCTGCACGTTGCGTCAGGCGGCCGAGAGCAGACCTAGCAACCCCTTAATACAAGCGCAGTTGCGTAACCAGTCCAACTCGGTGCGCGCCGCTCAGTCGCTGACGTCCATTAAGCTTCGGCTGAAGTATACGACGCAGAACGCCCATACTATGCCCACGTGATGGTTAGTGCTATCAGGCCAGAGGCCCCTCGGATCAAATATCCAAACCGTTAGTGTGTTGGTAGTGCGGTAACGAGCAGAGACTCACGAAAGATGTGACCCCGTCGCCCCGTCTCGAGGACTTGCGGCAAGGGCTAAGAATGCCCGGCCACGCCTCGTAGTTATCTCGCGGGCACCTCTCAGGTCAAACCGACTCCACATCACTTCGCATTCATGCTCGCGCGGGTACCACTCAGGGCCGACCCATCTTTAGTATCATGGTTCAGTGTTCAGTCATAGTAATCAAAGTCTCCGTGTGTCTGACACCAAGGGGGAACCCTGAGGAATCACCCCCGATGGAATCCCACTCGATGCTATCATCAAGGTGAACAAAGGAGGAATCACCCTTGAGGTCCACACTTGAGGTGTTGCACGACGGCGTCGGTATCGGGGGTGGTGTAGGAGGAATCACCCTCGCTTACCACGACCGATTAACTAACCTACAAGGTTATCATCAGAAGTGCTGACGAGGTATCACCCTCGGCACTCGATAGTAACCCAGTAGTGTCGAGCAAATTTAAGGGGGAAGTGACGTGCGGTGCCAGGGTCTGATCTTCGATCCCGTTGCTCGGGTCTTCTGAGAGTCCAGCGGGGCAGTCGGGACAAGTGGGTCTCTGATAGGGCTCTAACCATCCTATACTAAACAGTTTAGGATAACAGGAAAGTATCAACAGCAGGTTACAAGTAAACAGGCTATGCAGCAGATATAGGATAACAGTAGCAGCAGTAACTTCTAATGCAAGCATAAGAGAGAAGAGAGTGGGCGATATCGGAATGCTCAAAAGGGGGTGCTTGCCTGTAAGCTCTGGGGCAAGTGGCTAGTCGTCGGGGACGTAGTCGCACTCCGGAGCGGCGTCTGCCTCAGGAGCTACGTCAACATCGGGGTTTAATCGAGAGAGAAAAGGGGGAGGAAACAGGTAAATATAATGCAATCAAATGCAACACGGGGCATGCTATGCTACCATGCAGTGCAGAGTTGCCTAAAGATATGTCTAAGTCATTTTGGTTATTTTAGGATTAAAGTTGGATTTATTAACCGGTAAGCTTGCACTATTCATCTACCGGATACAGACGAAATGTTACGGGTTCTCCTATATAGGGGGTTCCGACATGGAAACAGACGACACGATCAGATTCGTCTCGTTGTTCTGAGCAAGTTTCATGTTTTAAGTTTTTCAATCCGAGCTACGGTTTAAAAGTTACGAATTTTCGAAGTTTAAATGATTTTCTGGAATTATTTTATTTAACAGAAAATGATATATGATGTCAGCATGACTCAGAGATGATGTCAGCAGTCAACAGAGATGCTGACCTGGTCAAACCTGACATGTGGGTCCAGTGGGACCCACATGTCAGTCTCTGTTGGGCTAACTGTGGATTAATTAAACTAACAGAGTGATTAGTGGGGGTGGGCCCCTGATGTCAGCGACTAATTATCTAAATAATTAATTAACAGGTTTTAATTAATAGTTTTTTTTATTTTAAAAACGTTTTAACTGGTGGGGCCCGCATGTCAGTGGGCCTGAGTGCCTAGTCAGCATAGTTGACTAGGTCAATGGGGTCAGCCGGGCCCACCCGTCAGTGACTCAGGAGGACCCACACGTCAGGCCACGTCGGCGCCGGCCGGAGACAGCTCCGGCGACCTCAAACGCGGCGGCGCGTCGACGGAGTGCGTCGGATTTGCTCTACACATCACCAAATCACGCGCGGTAACTTACGTTCGAACGGCCGTAACGATCGGCGTCGACTGGCGGCGGCGCCGGACCGAATGGTCGCCGGAAAAGTGGCCAGCGACAAGCTTAGGCGGCAGCGCGATCGGGACCTCGCCGGTGACTAGGTTAGGAGGCACGGGGAGACACGCGCTCGGCTGGCTGGGCTCCTGGGAGCACCAGGAGCACATCTGTGGCCTCGGACGAGCGTGACAGTGCCCTTAGCGGCGGCCACAAGCTCGACGGCGGCGAGCTGAGCACGGACGTGTCGGCGGCTAACTACGACGCATGGCGAGGCCAACGGAGAGGAGCAGTAGATGGAGAGGCTCACCGAGCGGCACGCCGATGGCCCTTGGAAGATTAGGAGCTGCAGAGGCGTCGCCGGCGAGGAGGGAGATCACCGGCGGCCGAGGAAGAAGACGAGGTCGATCCAGCTCCTTAGTGCTTCCCCGCTCCAACTGAGACCACCGTTCGACGGAGTAGGCGATGGCGGAGCTCCTCGTCAAGTTGGCGTAGCGAGGTGGCAGCTGTGGCCGCGGTGATGGGCGAGGCACGGTGGCGACGGCGCTCGGACCAAAGTGGGGAATGGCGAGCGCGAGCGAGAGAGGGAGAGGGAGAGTGACGGGGAGGAGGCCAGGGGGAAGGAACGGCTTGCCCTTATCCTCCCGCGCCCCTGTAGTGTCGGCAGGCGTCGCCGTGTCGACGTCCGGCCAGTGCGCGCGCGGCGACCACCGGCGCAGTGACACGGGGAGGAGGGAGAAGGGAATGGGCTAGGTGGGCCGATGGTCGGGGCACTGTGCACTTAGGCCCAGTGCACAGTGCCTCGTTTCCTTTTTTTTCTGTTTCTGTTTTGATTTTTCTTTTATTTCTTTTCTGTTTGAATTAGTTAGGCCACTTGTGCACTTTTATAAAATGTGAGAGTTGACCCAAATATTATTGTGCAATGTTGGCTTTCATCAAAAACTGGTTTGGTCAAAGTTGGATTTCTTTTGGATTTGAATTTACGGGCAATTAGCGCAAGACATCATTAACGATGAGCGCAATTAGCGGAGCCCCTAATGGGGCGATTTCGAGGTGACAGAGCACCCCTCTCGGTGATCTCAATCTCGCGAGGGGGGGTCGGGATCTGTGAAGGAAAGAGGATTAGAGGATTGTGTGGAGGGACAAGGAGATCATGAAGACCCGCTAGGAATCCGGGAAGCATGGATCAAGGCGAGGACTGCGGTAAAGAGATACGCGAAAGGAAGAATCGCCAGCAAGAAAAATCGGCAGTGTGGCACAGGAAATCAAGGATTGGCATCCGAAGAGGGGCTGGTAAGAATCAAAGAGAAGATTGGGAAGATGCGACTGGATCTTGGGAACAGACTTTTGGAAGGAAATCATGGCGCAGCGGGAAAAGGTTCGGAGGTGCGGATACTAACTGATCCACCAGACAAAGATAGGGGATGGGATCCATTCTCTGATTCGGATATGAGGCCAGGTAAAGAAAGGGATCAGGACGTCCAAATCCCCAGGGAGGAAACTCCATGTCCTGAGAATTCCCCAGGGAGTATAAAGGATCTGCTCGAGGACAAAGGCAATGGGCACCATACACCTGAAACTTTGACAACAGAGCACTCATCTGCAATGGCTGGGCAGGATCCCCGCAAGAACAAGGGCCCGATGCCCAATGGCGAAGAGGTCGACTCCAACAGCAAGCTGGGGCTGGGCAGGAGGCCTATGCTCCGTGGGGGCTCCTCGTCCGACCGTGGTGATCTTCACCGCACACCAGTCTCCCAAGGAGTGGGAGGCGGCAGGGATGTGAGATATGGACAGCGTGACCATGTGGTGGCGCCAAGCTTCCCTGTCAACAGGGAGGAATAAGCTCCGAATGTGGTGGAGCTGAACCTGTCCAGGTAGAGGGCGGCCATGCGCTCAAGGTGGATCGCCGTTGGACTGTTCTTCTCGGTGCAAATCTTTGGCATCGGGGGGCTGTTTAACGAGCTCAAAAGCAAGTGGGGCTTGAGGGGGCGCTTCAATTACACCCCGCTCAAGAACAACCGGTTTCTCCTCGAGTTCGAGCGCGAGGGGGACTTCCGGTTCATCCTCAACAATGGTCCCTGGACACATAAGGGTGATGCTTTTCTGATGGTGGAGGTGGACGGGAGCACCAACCCGGAAGCTGTTGAGGTCGCCCACATGCCGATATGGGCGCGAATCTATGATGCCCCACCGATCATGTTCTTTGAGTCGGTGGCCAGGAAGCTGGGCGCAGAGCTAGGTGAGGTCCTGGAGGTGGATGCAGATAGCGAGGGCAGGATTTGGGGCACGTATATGAGGGTCCGAATTAGTCATGATGTTGATGAACCCATACGTAGTAAGCTAGAGTCCCATGATTTTGCTGAGGATAAGTTGTATCGCCTGAATGTAAAATATGAGAGGCTGCCTAGGTTTTGTAGTTATTGTGGCCACTTAGGGCACGGACAGCGCGATTGTAAGCTGCCCGAGGACCTCCAAGAGATGAGGTTCTCGGCAGCAATGCGCTCATCACCCTTTAAGAGGAGTGGTAGTAGGGGTGGAGTCGTAGTTCCAGAGGCTGCCAGCGCACGTCACTTTCTTCACTTCGACTCAGAGAACCTTGGGACTACCTGCACAGCCCCTCCAAGACTCGCGGCGGAGAAATACCGCAGTGTGCCTGCGGACGTGCTGGCCGACCCGTTGGTGCAGGAAGCAATCGCGGCGGTGAGCGCGATCAGGTTGGATGCGGGGCGGCGTGACTCTGCTGGTGGGGGTCTGACAGCACCTCACGCTGTGATCCCGAGTGCCACAAATCCAGAGATGGCTGAGGTAAACACTGACATGGCTGGAGAAGGGGTCGACACCAACAATCCCCCTCTTGGCCATGCTTCTGACATTCCTCTGGAGAAACCCAGGACGGGGGGTGATGAGGTGGACCTGGAGTTTCCACCGGGCTTTGGCCCCAACGCCCTCTACGTCTTGGGTCCGGCTGACACCCCTGCACCAACTCCAGCGAACGTGGTGGCGAAGGAACATACTGCTGCTGCTCCTCAATGTGGAAAGGATGGGAATCTGGCAAGCACTGCTGACGGCGCCGCGGCTGAAGGTGGGCGCGACCAGGTGACTTCGGCGCCTGCGGGAGCAGAGAACATGGCAAAGGGTGCAGATCAGATACAGACCAGTGAAAGGGTCTCAATACGACAGGGTAAGAGCAAGGGTAAGTTTGCTGCAGCACAAAATACAATCCTAGGAAAGAGGACAGGCAGAGGGAACGTAGCAGTCACTGGAGAGGAGGGGAGGAACGCAAGTACTGAAAATGAGCAGAAAAAGAAAGCAAAAGGAGAGAAGGGAGACACAGGGGAGGAGGAGAATGGTGTGTTGGATGATCAGGAAGCGGCCGGCCCAGGGGCTACCGGCAAACTGACGGGCGCTAATGGCGGCGCCCGTCAGGTGCCATGACGACCCTAAGTTGGAACTGCCGGGGGCTCGGGCAACCCCGGACAGTTCAAGAGTTAGTATGCCTAGTGCATACATATCAGCCCAAGATCGTCTTCATCACTGAAACTAGGCAATGTGAGAATAAAGTAAAAGCGCTGAAGTGGCGGCTAGGCTTGAGGCACTGTTTGACACATGATGGGAAGGGTAAAGGTGCTGGAATCGCATTGTACTGGGATGAATCAATAAAAATAAAAGTTTTCTCGTATGGACCGAGGTATTTTGATGTGATTGTCACTGAACCCCATGGCCCGAAGTGGCGGGGAACTTTTGTGTATGGCGAATCAAGAGGCCAAGATAGGCATCTCTTATGGAATCTGCTCAAAAGTATAGCTCCTAGATCAAGTGAACCTTGGATGATGATCGGTGACTTTAATGAAACCATGTGGCAACACGAGCACAAGTCTTGTGCAATGAGATCTGAAAGAAAAATGTCAAATTTCAGAGATATGCTATCTGGGTGTGATCTTCATGACTTAGGATACTCTGGTCCAGATTGGACATATGACAACAGACAGAAAGGGGAGAGGAATGTCCGAGCTAGACTGGATAGGGCAGTTGCTTCACCATCTTGGTCGGACCTCTTTATAAACCATAGTGTAACTCATGTTTGCTCCACGAGATCAGACCATTTCCCGCTGCTACTTCAGGTGAGCAAACAAAGTGGTTATAAAAACAGACGGCGTATGTTCAAGTATGAACAAATGTGGGAGAGGGTACCTTCTTTCCAGCACACGGTTGAGGAAAACTGGAACAGATCACGTCCAGCAAAAAATCTGGGAGATGTCTCGGCAAAGCTTGATGGCATGCGGAAAAACCTGTCAAGATGGAGTCGGAACAGCTTTGGGTCGGTTCTAAAGAAGTCAAAAATAATCAGAGATAAGGTGAGCAAGCTATTGGAAGAACCTGTGTCCGCTGATCGCGAAAGACGACACAAGGCGCTCGCTGCTGAGTTGGACGAGCTTCTACTTAGAGAGGAGATCATGTGGAAACAGAGATCAAGGGTAATGTGGCTCAAAGAGGGTGACAGGTACAGAAAATTCTTCCAACGTAGAGCCACATGGCGCCGGAAAAAGAACTCCATTAGAAAACTGAAGAAAGAAGATGGAAGTTGGGTGGAGAATGAAAAGGACATGCAGCAAATGGCCACGGACTTCTTCAGAGATCTCTATAAGGTGGATGACGGGGTGCAGCCAAATAACATACTTGAACTCCTCAGTTCACGAGTGACTACTGATATGAACCGTGCTCTGACCAAAGAATTTACAGATGATGAAATTTCAAACGCACTGTTCCAGATCGGTCCTCTAAAAGCTCCAGGCGTCGACGGATTTCATGCTTAATTTTTTCATAGGAACTGGGAGTTAGTTAAAGAAGATGTTATAAAAGCTGTGAAAGAATTCTTCAAGTCTGGAAT
Organism: Thinopyrum elongatum; assembly: GCA_011799875.1. Taxonomy (NCBI): domain Eukaryota; kingdom Viridiplantae; phylum Streptophyta; class Magnoliopsida; order Poales; family Poaceae; genus Thinopyrum; species Thinopyrum elongatum. Next base: position 59,391,005 of record CM022300.1, on the reverse strand, counting down.
TATGCCACCAGGTACAAATGATACGGTTATTTGTCTCATCCCCAAGGGGAGTGACCCACAAGGTCTGAAGGACTATAGACCGATTAGCCTATGCAATGTACTTTACAAGGTGGTGTCAAAATGTCTGGTGAGCAGACTAAGGCCACTTTTGGATGAGATCATCTCAGAAACACAGAGCGCATTCATTCCCGGTAGGATGATTACCGATAATGCGACCATCGCCTTCGAGTGCTTCCATAAGATCCAACATAGCAAGAATGGATCAAATACTCACTGTGCGTACAAACTGGATCTTGCCAAAGCATACGACAGAGTTGACTGGAGGTTTCTTGAGGGAGCAATGCACAAACTGGGCTTCTGCCAAACATGGATTGGATGGATAATGAGCTGTGTCAAATCGGTGTCATACGCTGTCAAGTGGAATGGCCAACTCCTTGAATCCTTTACGCCCACAAGAGGGCTCCGGCAGGGTGATCCCCTAAGCCCATATTTGTTTCTGCTGGTGGCAGATGGATTAGTCAGCGCCCTCCGGAAGGAGATTGCAGCTAAAAGAATCACCCCTATAAAGGTGGCTAGGGGAAGCCCGGGGATTTCCAACTTGTTGTTTGCTGATGACAGTTTGCTATTTTTTAAAGCTTCATATGGTGAGGCTTTAGTGATAAAGGAGGTTCTCGAAAAGTTCCAACGAGGCACGGGGCAATTACTGAGTGAAGCGAAGTGCTCCTTACTGTTTAGTGAGCACTGTCCAGCCCATGTCCAGGGAAGTATCAAGGATACACTAGGGGTAGTGGCATCATCCTTTGAGAGCAAGTACCTGGGCCTCCCATCCCCGGAGGGTAGGATGAAGGGTGAAAAGTTTCAACCTATCATGGAGAGGTTTGTAAAGAGATGCTCGGATTGGAATGAAAGGTACATGTCTCACGCAGCAAAAGAGGTCCACGTGAAATCGGTTGCTCAAGCATTACCCACATACCCAATGGGAATTTTCAAGATGAACAAAGGTTTATGTGAAAAGTACGAAAAACTTATTAGGGATTTTTGGTGGGGTGATGAAGAGGGACACCGGAAGGTGCACTGGATGTCATGGGAACAAATGGTGAAACCAAAACGTGGAGGTGGACTTGGTTTCCGCGATATGTTGTCCTTTAATCAGGCTTTGCTTGCGAGGCAAGGATGGAGATTAATCCAATATCCGGATAGCCTGTGTGCTAGGGTTCTAAAGTCCAAATATTACCCGAATGGGGAGTTACTAGACACAGTCTTTGCGACCGACGCGTCGCCGGTATGGAGAGGAATTGAATTTGGGCTGGAATGGGCGGAAAATTAGGATACAGAGAGATAATTGGATCCCCAGGCTCAATGGACTAAAGGCGGCCACCTTTATAAGGAATTCACGCCTACGGTGGGTGAACCAGCTCATCAAACCGGACGCCAATGAATGGAATTCTGAGCTCATTCACCAAATCTTCCCTGCATACGATGCAGAGGCAATCTGTAAGATAAAGCTGCCCATCAGGAGGTCTACGGACAGCATTGCTTGGCATCATGAAAATACGGGTATTTTCTCTGTAAGGAGTGCGTATAAACTGGCCGAGGAAATCAAAGTGAGGGATAAGCCTCAGGCATCTAGCTCTTCAGGCTCACCAAATAATAGGAGCAGCTAGGACCTGATTTGGAAGTCCAAAATTCCCCAGAAAATAAAGATAAATGCTTGGAGAATCGCAACAAATTCTCTGGCCACCATAAAAAATAAAGTCAGGCGCACCTTGCGGAAGATTGCAACATGTACCATCTGTGGTCAGGAGGATGAAGATGAGTTCCACGCAGTGGTGGCGTGCACCAAAGCTAAAGCTCTCCGGAGTGAGATGAGGAGAGTTTGGGCTCTACCTACAGAGAAAGAATTCAGGTACACAGGGAAGGACTGGCTCCAATGCCTCTTAGCGACGTGCGATGAGGACACAAGGGAGAAGCTAATGTTACTGTTCTGGAGAGCTTGGTTCCTACGCGATGACTGCGTACATGGAGAAGGAAAAGCAAGAATTTCTGTATCGGTTGACTTCTTGGAGAGGTACAAGGAAGAGATCCACCAATCAATGAGCGAACTGACAGATGACCGAGGGAAAGGTAGTCTGTTCCCTGAAAAATTGAGCACTCCCACCCATACTCCAAAGACGATCTGCAAATGGAACCCCCCTCCTGTAGGAATTTGGAAACTAAATACAGATGCGTCGTTCGTCGGCGAATCAGAGGATACCTGTCTTGGATCGGTAGTCAGGAATCACAGGGGAGATGTGGTCTTGTCAGTTTGTGGGAAGATCAAGGCAAGTGCGGGCCCTGAAAAAGCAGAAGCGGAGGCAATCAAATTAGGGATGAACATACTGTCAAGCTTGTACCAAGGCAAGCTAATCATTGAATCTGACTGCCTAACCATAGTGAATCGACTGAAAGCGGAAGGAATGGACAAATCACAACTTCACCACATTGTCCAAGACATCAGAGATCAGATGGGGCTCTTCGAATCCGTCTCCTGGTCAGCGACCAAACGAGAGGGCAATCAGCTAGCACATGCGCTGGCTGCTTGGGCAAGGAAGAATGGTGGCTGCAGAGTCATTGCCGGTGTCCCAAGTCAATTAGTTGATCTGTCTCTAACTGAATGTAACCCTGCCTAAAGCTGTTAGCTTTTGGCTTGCCTAAAAAAAATGAATTTAATTATAAATGAATTAAATAATGCTGTTTTGGTGCTGTTTCATGTGGTTTGAGCCACTTAAATAATCCAAATATCATTGTTCATAATTTTATGAGTGCTTCTGGAATATTGGCTAATTAGTGAACATTTTTCCACTAGTGTTTGAACAACTCCATATTTTACTTTGGAATTTGAGTTGATTTTCAGAATGGATTTTGAATTCTTTTGGTTAACCACTATGACTAGGCACTGCAAATGATATGACTTGACATTATTAGCAGTTGATCACAGTGGCTATTACACAGGGGTGTTACATGGACGAGCCGAGCCGGGCAAACGGCCGAACACCTTACGGGCGTCGATGGCGGCGGGCGTCGATGAGTTGCGGCGGGGTGACTTGCCCCGTCCCTAGCCCATCGATGAAGACGGAGGCAGCAGGGCTGTTGAAACCCGCGTCCTCCGACGGTGACGTTAGAGGTAGTGGTGGTATGCTGAGGGTTGCCGACAACCATGGGTGCGTGGACCTTGTACTACTCCGTCGACAGTAAGAAGTGACCACAACAATGGCAGAGTGGGCATCGTTGGATGCGACAGCGGTGGGCCGTCGGTCCATATGGTGGTGGGGATTCAGGCGGTGGTGAATAGATCGGAAGCCGGGTGGCGGCAACGATGGCGAAGAGGTCGGGGGTGTTGGGAGGGGGATGACCTGTGTGCCGCCGACGGATGGATCAAGGGAGGACAAGGTAAGGACGCTGCGGGCGTCTGCTCCGTGTCCGTGAGGACGCAAATCTAGCCCAAATTTGATACGAAAATGGGTCCAAGCGAACAGCAAAATGAACACGTGTCTGTTTGTGTCGACGCGTTGAACCATAGTTTTTGTTCATGCAGACCTAAACAGATGCGTGCGAACAAAATGAAACGGTGCGTCGAAGTTGCCCTAAGCTATCAACGAAAACATACAGCATAATAATTTGGTATGTAGAGAACAAAGCAATTTACCCCATTTCCGTTAGCAATATGAGACGATCCATCTTATCAGTCTCCTAGAGTCTTTATATTGTTCTCTCGGTGCGACATTCTTTGCACAAGGAAAATCCACTTCAAATTGTTTTATTTTAGGTACACTTCAAATTGTTAAGGTAGCAATCAGTCTATTAGATGCCTTCGTGTGGGTGTGTCTATGTCTCGCTTCAAGCAAGATAGTAGGATGTCTCGCTGAAGGCAGACGTCCGATTGGGCCAGCCTAGCGTGGAAACAGGCCTTCAGAGTTTTTTTTTCCCTTTTACTTGGTTGCAATTGTTTTATGTCTTTTTACTTTTGCTTATATTTCGAAATATTCTGAGTATGTCCATTATAAAAATGACTTTATATACATAATTTGAAAAATGCCAATCATGATTTAAAAAAATGTGAAATGTGTATAGAAAAAATGTTTCCGACATAAACAAAAAATGCATAGAAAAATGTACAACACACGTCGGAAAAGGGTAGAAATAAAAAAATAAAAGATGTTAATCATGCATTTAGAAAAAGTTAAATATGTATAGAAAAAATGTTTCTGATGTATACAAAAAATGTATACCAAATTGTACAAATTTGCATGGGAAAAATACACTAAAAATATAAATTTTTAAAAATGTTCATCATTTATTTTGACAATGTTAAACGTGTTTATATATAATGTCCTGGATGTATACAAAGAGTGTAGAATATGTATCGAAAAAGTAGACCTAAAAAACTATATGTTTTAAAAATAATAGTCATGAATTTAGAAAAAATTAAACATGTACATATAAAATGGTCCTGATGTTACAAAAAATATCCAATGTTTATCGAAAAATAGACATCAAATATATATGTTTCAAAAAATAATCATGTATTTTCAAAATGTTAAATGTATATATATAGAAAATCTGGTGTATAAAAAAAATATACAATTTGTATGAAAAAAGTAGACATAAAAATAAAAAATAATTATCAAAAAATTAATCACATATTTCGCAAAGTTAAACGTGTATATAGAAATTCTTCGTGGTGCATACGAAAAATGTACAAATAAACCTATAAAAACCGAAAAGTACACACGCAAAACAAAGGAAATAAAAAAATCCAAAAAAACCAGTAAAAACCAAAAATAAAAAAATAAGAAAGAGAAAACACGGAAAACCGAGAAAGAAACCACAGAAAACCGGTGAAGAAACAAAGAAAATAAAAAAGATAAAAACACAAAATAGAGGAAAAACCAAACCAAACCTATGCACATGACAGCGATCGAGCGAACAAGATCTGAGGCTACGAAGAAATAAATCAAAACAAGTCAGCCCAGAAAATGACAGGAGAGGAAAAACCTTTAGCGAGATCAGCTATCATCTCTTGTTGAGCGAGATATAGCTCTTGCACTTTGCGTCCTACTACGGGCATGCTAATCTCTGTTCGGCCTGCTGCTCTCTTTGGTGACGCAACGCTCAACTCCTGTTTGGTGTCTTATAAGCGCCGGTTAGAGTGCATCTTGCTAACTGGCGCACACTGGTATCGAAATGGGCCGGACCATGTAGGGTTTTTTCCAACTGGTTTTCTCATTTTTTTTCTTTTCTTGATTTCCTTTTCTGTTTAGTATTTTCCTTTTTCTCTTTTAGTTTTATTTTTCATTTTTTGTTTTCTCAAATTTGTGAACGTTTTCTAAATTTCATGAACTTTATTCAAATTACAAACTAGTTTCAAATCTTATGTGAATTTCCTTTTCAAATTCTGAAAAATTATGATTTCTTTTTTCAAATATTAACTATGCCAAGTCTTGAACTTTTTTCAAATTCATGAACTTTTGTCAAATTTGGAAACTTTTTCAAATTTTTATTTTTTCAACATTTGTTGAACTATTTTTTTCTTCAAATTTTGTGAACCTTTTCAAAAAATTTGAACTTTTTTTATTTCTTGAGAATTTCTTCCCTTTCGAAAAAAATTCAACAGTCAACTCTACATGGTCATCGGTCGTTGGTGGACCGGTCAACGATCAAACCGCAAGTCCACCGTTAACATTAAAAAAAACTTAGTTGGGGTGGCCCATACACTCCCGTGTGTGAGCGCCACTTACCCAAATGCACCAATTAGGAGAACCAGGATGGGGAACAACTAATGAGGTTACCCTTTGAAGGGCTCCCGCAAAGGTTACTTTTTTGGCTTGAGAGTATGTCAAGTGATGCGCCTAGCCACTGCCACATGTCGCGCTCTAGGCATATACCTGGGATTTTGTTTTTTTTATTTCTGCATGCATTTTGGAATTTATTTGGTGTTTTTAGGGGGGGTGGTCAGATTTTCGGTTTTGCTTGATTTTTCCTAGGCTTTGGTAAAAAAAAATAGGGAAGCAACGCTTTTATTTGAGAAGTACAATATGTGCTTCCGTGAGAAGCACATTTGTTCTTTCAAAAAAAAGGAAAAGCATGGCCAAGAGAAGCACAACCTTACTTTTGTCGGTAGCATGGCCTGTGCTTACACAACAAGCACATCATGTGCTCCCCGAAAAGGAAAAGCACAAAGGTGTTTCCACCAAAAAAAGGAAAAAACACAGCATGTGCTTCCACGACAAGCATAGTTGTGCTTTTACATATGTGCTTTTCGAAAGGTAAAAGCGCAACTGTGCTTCCACCGAAAAAGGAAGAAAACAAAATATGTACTTCCGTGAGAAGCACAACATTGCTTATGCGAGAACTACAACCCGTTTGCCCATAAAAAAGTGAAAAAACGCAATTGTGCTTTGTTTTTTTAAATGGCGGTCTTTTTTTTCTTCTTTTTTTTAATTTCTGGCAGGTTTCATGCAAAAAAAGGTTTGTCGAAACCTATTATGATGAGATTTAGTTACAAAGATGTTGATGCGAGAAATGCAACGGTGAAAACGGATCGAGAGTTGTAAGCATGGTTGAAAAGATAAACCGTTTTGAAAAAAATGAATCTATGAAAAAAAAGAGAAAACTCGCAGGTTGCGACAAGTGGTGCACATGCAGTACCCCACTTGTCAACACCAAAGTGGGGAGTGACAAGCCTCCAAAAGCAAAATCCTCACGGGGTTTTGGCACAACTTTGCGTTCCAGAAACTTCACAGTAAGACAATCATCACCGCCCTAAGCGAAATGGTACGCGTGAGTTAGCAGTGAAACCATCCCTCTCCCCACAAAATCAAGCAATGGATGCACGAAATCTATCTATCTAATATACTATGCTTCCTAAGTTTAGAGGCCTCATAATCAATTGAGATCTTCAATTTAAAATTTGGCCACTCGATTTTGATCGGGTCAACAATTTCTTAATGAGCTCTCTCATTCTATTTTTTAATTCGCTACAGTCCCTAATTTTGAGGCTCTCCCGTTTCATTGAGGTATTCAATTTTGAACTTAGTTCACATTTTGACCGGGTCAATGGTTTTCTCAAATCAGTCGACAACAACAGGCATATAAAAACATATCAACCACAGCCTCTCGCCACCTAGAAAAAAGAAGCGCAAACATGTGGTGTTGTAACACAAATATAATACATGCAGTCATTGATGTAGAAAAATTTCTCACGTAAGTATGGGTTGATTACCAGATTACCTAGAACCGCACCGCAAAAGGCCCACCAAAAACACCGTATTATAAATAAAAATAAAACACACTCCATCATTTCTGCAACTTGCCAAACGAAATACTCCGTCGGTTTTAAAATATAAGGTGTATTAGTCTTTTTTAAAGACAAATTTCTGTAACATTGACCAAGTTCAAAGCCAAAAATATCACTAAGTAAATAAAATATGAAAATTAATTTCATGTTGAATCGAATGACACCGATTTGATATTCTCGATGTTGATATATTTCTAGACAAATTTAATCAAACTTAAAGAGGTTTGACTTTTTAAAAAACCAATGCATCTAATATTTTGAAATTGAGGGAGTAAAGAAATTATGAAAATCCAATAATACTAACGGCGCAGCGAAGCACGCTCAACTCTTCTATTACACATGAACTATGAACTATGGGCGATCACAACAATCTCAGAGAACTCACAACTTTATTTGCCAGTAATACGCTATAGCAAATACACTATCCGGAGTAATAGTAGTCACTAGTCAGGATGAACCACATGCGTCACGATCAAACCACACGACAGTTGAGTACTCTCTCCGTCCCACAGTATAAAATCGCTTTTCAAACTATTATGGGACTTAGTGAAAAACAATCTTATACTAGTAGAATGCCCGTGCGTTGCCACAGGCTAAGAATATAACATGATCATTCAACATAGTTAAATTTTGTTGAGTTATCAAACTAAAATTATTCTAGGTTTCGGGGAGAAAAAAAAGTCTCACCCTCTTTCCCCACCTCATAACATCTTACTTCACTTCACATCCACTCTCTTCCCCATCTTGCACGCGGCCATGGTCAGTGCCGCCGCCTCCCCCTGCAGCCAACAACCACATCCCCCTCCCTACCCCTGGTGTTCCTCCTTCGGCTTGGATTGTTGTCAACCAGCTCACAACCCTTCCTCGGTGGTGTACAGGGAGCCATGGGAGCGATGTGTCATGTACTGTTTGGTGTCCGCGATGAAGCGCCGGCTAGAGGATGAGGTGCATGCATGATGTAGGAGGCGGGCATCTCTAAGCTAATCAAGGTGTAGTGAGTCGGCGTGCCTGCCATGCTCGCCGACACCAGTGGCATGCTTGGCTCCCACACTGGCTTCGGGAATATGCTCTTTCAGTTGCTCCCTCTAGTTACGGTACTTGGACTAACTCGGGCATCCGGAGTCGAATGGCGATAGTGCGGGACCTATGTTAGATAAGAGGGTGTGGTAATATTTGAGTTATAGCAGCGTGATGATCAATCAAACACATGGGGAATGAACATTATTTGCATGGATAAAGTGCGAAGAATTGAAAGATTAATCTGAGTGATTATGTTTGTGGGCCGTCCATATCAGCACCAAGGGGAAATATCAAGACTGTTGCATTCCTCTTTGCTCTCATGAAGGACCAATGCTTCAACTTGGGTTGCTATTCCAGGTCATATCACCAAGCATGTATCAGTTAATTTATTTGGAGCTATTAGACGAAACAACACAATGGGGGGTGTCAAGGCACAAGAATCTTACTATGTGATGTAGTGTTTCATGCTATAGGGCGTCAAAACTGTTACTTGTGAATGTGAGTTATGTTGAAGTTATCAGAGATATCACTTCGTGATTACAGGAATTCTTTAATGTTGTTGTCTATGATGCCCATGTCTGCTATTAAGCATTGCAAAAGGTGTAGAATAATGGATTCTCCACTGATTTGCATCTCACCTATTGCATTAAAAAATTGCAGGCTATGATGCCATTTTCAGTTCTAAATTGAGCAATCTTTCTTTTCTTTGCAATTGGAAAAGCTATTACACTCTAAATAAATCTTCATCGTACACCTGAACTTACTCTAACAAGAGGGAATACATGGAGATTATATGCTACTAATCTTTTGTAAAATTTGATAGTGCATGTAATAAGCAAGTATACATGGACAGTCCATGATGTTTTGGTATCACTATCTGGTCTGCTGAGCCGCCCTGATACTACTACACTATATAGAGGCACTTCACTATAGCTAGTCGTAAGAGCTTTCTATCTTTCTTTCATGTTATCTTTTCCTTGATAAGTTACAAAAGATTCGGGTTATGCTGAAATAGCAGAGTGGCATATAGGGTTATGCTGAAACATAATGAGTAAAAGTCTGGATACCTACAAGCTAATCGTTTTCCTCTCGTAGCGAAACCTAGCCGCCGCCACCAGGAGAGCCGCTCCTTCCCGTGACGTCTTCCGGCGGCTCTCCTCCGGCGACTACCTTTTGGTCGTCGGTGGTGAGGGGGGTCGCCGGATCCCGCGCGTGTGGATCGTTTTAGCTTTAGGTTTTAGGGCCCAAGAAGTTTAGGGTTTTGGATCGTTCGACGTCGTGGCTTCGGCGATGGCGACAGCGATGCTGAATAAAGAAGCTTCGAATGCTTCTCCGGCGAGGCGATCGTGTCTATGGTCGGTGAAGGATCTGGGAACCAGTCTGTTCAAGCGGGGATGTCGTGACGGCGGCGTCATCCTTGTGGTGGACATGTGTCCTCGGGCTCCGCCGTTGCGACAGCGTCTACTCCAACGTCGGCGCGGAACTTGGTAGGTAGTCGAGGAGTGGATGCAGATTGTGGTTTGCATCGACGACATCTGGAAGACGGAACGTGTGCTGGGCTCGTGGTTTGTGGATGGAAAGTTTCCTCCTCCGACGTCTTTGTCATGTGGGGTGCTAGATCTGGAGTTCGATGGTGTGTCCAGGGTGTTGCCCCGGTCTGATTGGTTCAACGGTAATGGTTTCGCCTTTGGCGAGCCACCTTGGAGGTCCACAAAGCTGCATATCAGCGATGGAGCCGCGTTGAGCTCGGGTGAGAAGGTGATCCGTCATTTTTTCTTTTAGTGGCTGCTGTGGTGGTGCCGGAAGCAGGTGACGGGCATTGGTGTCAAGTTTAGAGACGTTCTGTTGTCTTTTCAGTGTTGTCATGTTGGTCTTTATGTGACTTGTACTTCAATCTTTATGATATGAATGAGACACATATTACCATGCAAAAAAAGACTGGATACCTTGAAAGAGTTTGTGACAATGAGAATTTTTAGCACATCTGAAACTGGAAGTATTACCTCTTGGACAAAATGGCATAAATAAATCTTGCAAAACATAAATGGGCCAACCAATTGAAGCTCAAGGTCTGAAACGCATAGACATCCAAAGTTTGAAGAGTTAGAGTGGAAAAATATTTACATTATCAAATAGGCCAATGTTTTCTATCATTATTTACAATATCAAATATTCCTCGGCTCTGCCCTCCATTCCATCATTGTTGAGATATTGACATGCGGCATTCAATATTGTTCGTCGCACAACAATGCTTTCTAGATATCCGGAAAATATCCACATAGTTCTTGGCTATTAAGCACCTCAACTTAGATATGGATAATTATGGGAGGATAGTATGATGGTAAAATTCATAAGCCTTCACCCCAATTCCCCCCCTCCCCCCCCGGCGACGACTGGTTTCTAGGACCGATCTTGTTCTACTGTGCCTTTGGTTACCGTGATAAATTATGTGTTCCAAAGACCTCGTGTCCATCATTTTTATCGTCACCCATAGTCGCCATTACTCTCTTGTACCCGCTATTCTCTTCTAGCCAGATAAATCTCCAGATGAAGCTTATAGTCCCCGCGGGAGTAGTTTTCCTAATCACTAAAATCACCATACATGCAGGCATGCAACTCAAAACTTGTTAAGTTCCCATAAAAAAAGGACTCCCTCGAATGATTTGAGGAAAATAAAGGTATACATTTCACATACCACCTTCCTAGAAATCTGTAATAGAATCTGAAATAATTATATTGTTAAAATGCTTGCAGAAGGAAGCGAGTTCAACATAATTGAAAAATACAACAAAGTAGATGACAAGCTTTGCACCTTAACTATTAGTTTTTACTAAGTGATGATGCATCCATTGAGGAAAAAAAATCACTATCTTGAGCTAGTAATAGTTTCAACAAGGAGCGCAAGTTTACAACTCGATTTTTTACACTTGGTGTTCAGTAACCAACAATAATGTGTCCCTCGAACCATGATTCATAATAAATAAAAAATTATATAAAAAACATAAGAAACAAATTGTATGGGTCTCATCTAAACCATAACTGAGCTACAAGCGAAAAGAAAAATAAATTTCATAACATTATGGAGACATAAAGGCACTTGCCATGAAACTTGTGCATAGCTAAAACTTGACATTTGGCAAAGAGCTGGAGAGCCTACTCATGAGAGCAAAGGAGTGCCTTAAAATACTTGCCATGATTGCTTCATGATGACGCATTTACCTCCTCCGCAAGTTACTCCCTATGGTCTATCCACCGTCCCTCACACTCCTTGAAACAGGCTTTCACGCCGTTTTATAAACAAAGCAACAACTGAACAGAGTACACGACCGAACGATACACAATGGTGAGGTAGCCCTCTTACAAAGCCAATCCTAAGATACCCAGCACACGTAGAACGCATGCAACTACGCTACCGGCAACATGCACCCGACGAGCTAAACATCCCCACGCTACAACCTGGCACACCTAGGCTCCACGATAACGCCCTCAAGAGGGAAACGACGTAGAGCGCCGCCGCTGCCGAGTCCACCGGACAAAGGTCTTCACACGGAGCCCTGACACGAAGAGAAGAACCACAACGACGTCTTTAGGAAGAACACGGCACCCACGGGTGTCGCCATCGTTGGCGCCAAGGCACGGAGCTTTCGCTCGGCAACTCAATCGTGTCACTACGAGGCCACCAGGAGGAGCACGACGCTGTCGGCAACCCATATCCGGATCAGGACATCACCCTCCGGGAGAGAGAGCACGTCCGGGCTACCCGCCGCACCACCTCTCGTTGCCCCCACAACTCAGGAAGGGAGCCACCATCATCACAATGTTGCCCGCCGAAGAGCAAGCATGCGAACCACCATCCGGGGCCGCCGCCCCGGCATCCCTGTCGCGAGATACTGTCGGTCGCGCACCTCACACCGCACACAACCACGGTAGGAAGAGCGACGCCAGTCCTCAACTCCTAGCCTGGCATTAGTCCCCGAGTCTGGGTAGGCGCCTCCACCATAGGAGGCACACATAACTCCGTCCCTCGCCAATACCCAGTGGACTGGGGGACACGGCTCTGAGACTGCCGCCGGCCGCCGCCGAGCCTGCCCCGCGCCCATGGCCAGGCGAGAGGTCACACGAGGCCATGCCCGTGGTCACCGCCGCCGATCCAAGCACCGACGCACCGGTAACACGACCACCACCATCCAGCACCGTACCCGCGAAGGGAGCCCGCGTATCCCTGCGAGCACATCCTAGGCCACTCCCAACCTCTCCTACCCGAAGCAAGTGCTCCGATCCACCCCGGGCCCCGATTCAACCCGCTCGAGCATGAACCCTAGATCTGGTCCATCCCTGAAACGGGTGTGGCCGGCACCACCGGCGCCCGCCCAGCCCCGCGCACCGTCAGAACAGATGCACGAGAAGGGGGCTGACACCACCGCCCCGCGCCACCACAACCACTCCATGCACGCTCCGCCACCCTGCCCAGGTGCCGCCCAGGACAAGCTCACACGCGAGGCAGAGCACCACCACCGCCCGCGTCCACTGCCACCGAAAGGGAAGCAGAGGCCACCGGCCAGCGCCATCGCGGCCCGCGCCACCTGTCGGCCAGAATCGGCCGCCGTGTTGAGGCGCGCACCACTGCCCTCAGCCGTCCACGCACCGGCACGCCTACCAGAAGGCTGTGCGCCACCACGCCGCGGCGCCCCACGCCCGCACTCGACGGGGAGACCCGCGCCGCCGCACCGCGCTGGAGGAATTGAGCCCCTCCGCCATCGGTGCCGGCCGGGCTTCACCCAGGCGTGCCCCCTGGCGGCGGCGTGGGAGGGGGGAGAAGAGGGGAGGGGAAGCCCGGGCGGGGATCTGGATACCGTCCCCGGCCGCCTCGCGGGTGGCAGCGCGGGAGAGGGTAGGGTTCGGGGGGGAGGGGGAGTCCCTAATCAGGAGTTGGGACTTTGGTCTGCCATCGTCCCTCACACTCCTGCTCGCTTTTGCACAAAGTAGTGATTTACTAAGGAGCAGAGCAAATGCTGTCAGAAATGAGTACGTAGCGTCTGTTTGTCCATATAACACAGAGACCCACACAATCTGCCATACTATATTTATAATCTTGACCAACAAATGTTGTAATAATTAATAGTGCATCCCATCAAAATTAAAAAAAATATGCAACTATTTTGGCTAGCTAGCAAAATCACTTTTAGATCAACTGCATCATTTGGGTATATGCATCCCATATGGGTCTATATATGATTGAAAACCCTAAAGAAATTACGGTACATACCTCGGTAAAGAATCAGATCATACATAATCATCCAATTGGATTATCTATTATTTACTCCAATTACTATTTTTTGTTACTCATATTATTATTACTTACTCTAAAAAATAGAATCACGTTGTTCAATTTTACTCATCAATATGCATGTGTTACTTCTGTAATTTATCCGAGCATGTATTAATGCTTGGTTTTAATATTTATGAATGACTGTTTTTTTACACGTTTGCCGCCATCAAATCCACTAAATACGTCTATGCTTAAAAAGATAGCATGGTATTTCATCTCATGAGTATTTCTAAACTGGAAAAATAGCGAAGCGAAGCAATTACCATGATACATTAGAGTTAGGGGTCGTTCACTAACTTCTCTTCTCAAGCTACCTCCTAGTCATGCTCAAACATTAAGGCATATGAAAGAAGTCAAACCTTATGAATTATATCATCATGCATGTGTTGCTACCGCCGCTTCATTCTTCCCGCAATCCACCCGATAATTCAGCAGCTGCGCTACCACCACCCCGTAGTGCACCAGCTACTGCTTGCCGCCTCGTCTTGCTGCTGCTGCATGATTCCTCCCGCAACGTAGTGCAGCAGCCCAACATTCAGATCCCCTCCGGTGCCACAGGCCACACCATGTGCAGTCACTGTAATGGCTCACAAAGGTGAACTAAGACAGTATTCGTGGAAAACATACACAGACCTTCTCTACATTCTCAGCACACTATACTTTGTAATCCAGTATTCGTCCAAGTCTTTCAGTGCTTGTTTGCCCATATGCGAGTATACTTGCTGTGAACAAGAACAAATTAATGAACAAATGTTAGTTGGTCCACATCAGTTAATCGACAGACAAATTAGTGATGCAACAGAGCCGATTAGTGTGTATATACAGTTGATTTCCACTGACAAGTAATACATCAACTTCTTTAGTTTCTTTCTCGGAGCAATTGCAGCCAAACACCCTGTCCGAAAAGAACAAGAATGAAGAACAACTTAAGAAAGTTACCACAGAACGAAAGCCATGCAACTTCTTGCACGCTGTCACCAACATTGTCATACATTCTTTGCAAAACTAAGTGTGCTGCTTCTACTTACTTGACTCGCTTGCTGTCACCAACATTCGCAGCCTCTATTCTTCTCACTTGACTCGCTCGCCACCATGTTCTTCTTACTTCCCCAGAACTCTCGTTCTGCAGCCTGTCCAAAAACCAGACACAAATCACCCAATCTACCAAAAAAACTTGGGCCCAAGTGGCTTTGCCTCAGAACAGATGATAAATTAGTATGATCACTTATTTGATATCTGTGTACTAAAGCCACTTCCGGTACTTGTTGTCCCACGGGTCTTGGTGTTTATGATGTTTCTCATCAAGCAAGCAATTACCTCAGTCGCGGTGTCAAATATGCCACGGACTGATGTACAGTGTTGCTAGAGTCAGCATGCAAGTCTTTCATGGTGAAGATCTTGCCCCGTTGGTCTATCCATATGCGAAGGCACCTACACGAACTCTCAACCTGCTCCTGTAAAACAAAAATCAAAATAAAATCAATCCAAAAATCAAACGGGAGGCATCATGCCGTCCTCGTCCCAGGCAGAGCGACCACCTGCCGCTCCTCCAGCGCCGCGCAGTGCCACCGCCCAGCCAACCGTGTCCGCCATCGTCGCTGGCAACCAGCCATCCGCCGGCCTCGATGGAAGGAGAGAAGAGGAACTGGTAGTGCGGGAGGGTGGTGGACTGGTGGCTTGGGTGAGCGGCGGACGTCCTGGATGGACATGGGAGTAGGTGAACGAGCTTGTCGTTGTTGCAGTAGGGTAGGCAGCTGTCGTTGCCGCCGACTACGCCGAGGAGGAAGCCAACGATGCAGGGCCGATAGCGAAGTTGAGGCGAGCAGCACCGCAGTGGGAGGATGAAGGAGAGGTTGCAGGGAGGGCGGCGTGGGCATGTTTGGAGGCGGCCTGCATCCTCTTCTCCCTCCTCTCCTCCCTCGATCATGCTCCCTCTGACCTGAATTTCTCATGGCATGTGTATTTATCATGAAAATTGGAGGAAGGAAAGAGGAGAGGAATAAACCTCGAACGAAGCCTCGACTGCAGTGGCCGGCAACTGGCGGACCTGCTCCTTGTAGCCATGGTCGCCTCCTCCCCTCCAAGGGCATCGTCCCCTCCAGCTCACAACGATGAGTGCCTTGAGTCCCTCGCCTGGACTGTTGTAGGTGCATGTCGTCGTGGTTTGCCGGAACTCTAGGGCTTTGAAGGGAGAAGAGAGGGGTGTGGTACTGCGGCGTGTGTACTTTTTCTTCGGTCGACCCGAGGTTGATCGCAGGATATGTGGCAGCTGTGGCATTGAGATCAGAGGAGCGATGACGCAGCGGCGTCCTCCTTGTCGATGGTGGAGTGATAGACATGAACGACTCCGGCATGCAAGCAGAGGAGGTGGTGGCGCGCTTACTGATCCTCGCGATCGGATTGGATCGAAAGGGTCTATCGTCCACGTTCCTGCAGAGCAGGCATGGGTCACCGCAGGGGCCACTCGCTGTGGTGGAAGAAGGGCCGGCCACGGGTATTCGAGGAGGGCGGGGGAGGAGGCAAGGAGAATTGGCGGCGGCGAGGAGAATCAATGGTGTTGGATTGGAAACCCTAGCGGGCCAAGAGAGAGACCAAGGCGTGGGGAGATAGGTAATGGAGTTGGTTTTTTTGACCGGTTTGGATTGGATTGGAAAAAACTCGGGTCATAAACAGGAGGTGGGGCTTACGTGAAATAAAAATCAGTGGTGGCTTCTATCGATCGGGGTGGGAGGGCTAACGAACGAACGAACGATGTACGGACTGCTCCATTAGGAATAGAGATTACGGGACGGAGGGAGTAATATTCTACTCATTTATTAGTGCTTCAAAGGACGAGAAAATGAAATTATGAAATTAACCAGAGCGGTTGCGGTCTCCAACTACAGATTCATGAGTCGCGCGGGACGGATTAGTTCGCCGCTGGCTTGAAGGATTTGAGCTGGCGGGTTTTGGTCCAGGACTGCTCGTAGACCTCGGCGAGGTACGACGCGCTCTTGCCGGAGTCGTCCTCTGCGTCGACGAAGAGGCGGTAGTTCATCTCGGAGACCACCTTTTGCTCGTCGCGCGTGACGCGGCGAAACCGCAGCCCGTTGCTGGCCAGGCTCGCGTGTTGCACCGCCCACCCTCCCAGCTCCTGGATGTGCGCGCCCTTCATGTCCAGGATGGGCCCCCACTCGCCGACCCTCGCACTGCGGCCGCCCAGCGCCGCTGAGGCGACTGCGAGGGTCATGGCGAGGAGGGCGAGGAGGACGAGGGGTCGCCGCGCCATGGAGAGTCCGTGTTAGGAATTGGGTGTTGGGGGTTGGGGACGGTGGATCTGCTCGAAGGGAGTGATTGTGTAAGGCGGGTAGGTTTGAGGGTTGTGAGGGAAATTTAGTGGACGGTTTTTGTGCAAGGGCTAGAGGACCCAACGTCTTCTCTACTGTTTAAAAGGGAGTTGGTACGTCGTCGTTTCGGACAAAGTCATTAATGCAAAAATAATTTGAAACCGAGTACCAAATCAATTTGAAATCAAGTCATTAATTCAATGAATTAGCCAGACAATTAATTACATGTGTAATTAATTAGATCTATTTAAATACGGATATTTTCGCGCCAAGTCTATTAAAAGGGAGTTGCTACGCTCGTTGTTTCACACGCAATCGTTAATCGAAAAACAATTTGGAGAACTAGCGCCAAATCAATTTAGAAAATAAGTCAATAATGTAATGAATTATGCAGACAATTAATTATATTCATTTAAATAGGGATTTTTTTGCGTCAAATCAAACCTTTAATAGTCTATACTATTAAAGGAGAGTTGCTACACATGCAGTAATTAATGAAAAATTAATTTAGAAACCGAGCATCGGATTAATTTGAAAATCAAGTCATTAATACCATGAATTAGCTAGATAATCAATTACGCATGCAATTAATTAGGTTGGTTTAAATAGGGATTTTTTCGTGCCAAATCAATTGCATGCGAAACGACAATGTACCAACTCCCCTTTAACACTATATGCAAAAATAATTTGGCAACCGAGCACCGAATCAATTTAGAAATCAACTAATTAATGCAATGATTCACCAGATAATTAATTACGAATGCAATTAATTAGGTCCGTATAATAGAGATTTTTTCGTGCCAAATCAACGGCGTGCGAAACAACAGACGTACTAACTCCCCTTTATCAGTATAGATAGATATACTATTAAGAGGGAGTTGGTACCTATACAATTTAAAAACAAAGGACCGATAAGAAAGTCCGGTGAAAAGCCAAAAAGCGGAATGAAAAACCATATCAAAAGCCGAAAACGCGTGCAGAAAAATAAAAAATAAAATTCGAAGGGAGCAACCAGAGCGCGACACATGGCGGCGGCTGAGAGCGCCCCAAGTGACGTGCTCTCAGCCCACTCGAAGTGATCCTTGGGGAGGCTCCCGAAGGAATTCAATAGATTTTTATTTTTGAAGTTTGGATAAACCATTGCTTCACGCCACAATCTCTCACTTTCTGCTCCTGCATCTGTCTCCATCATATAATCGATCTCACCTATCATGTCTGAGTGAAAAAACCATATTTGTTAGATATGGTTACGATTCTATCAGATATGTCTTTTTAATTCCGTCGAAAATTTATTTTACGGTATAGGCGTTTATGATCCCCCCCCCCCTCTCTTCATCACACGTGCAAAATTTGGTAGTGTGCCGCATGAATATTCTACAATAGCAGGTATTGAAGAATCCGTACAAGAAATTTTAATAAATTTGAAAGAAATTGTATTGATAAGTAATCTCTAAGAAATAAAAGGAAATACGATTTATGTATGGATTCCGGTAAAATACCGCTACTCTATTCCATAAGAGTGGAATAGGAAATTAAGCTGAGGATGCGAGGACGTAGAATCCCCATAAAAAAGCATGTATCATATAACAATTGTACTAAATACAGTAAAGAAATCTAGATAACCTTTAGATCCATCTAAGATTTCGATTCCCAGTAATAAAAAATATAGAATAGAAAAATATGGACAAAAAAATCCACTTCTTAGTACAACCCAAAAACACCGTTCCTTTTGGTTCGCACCAACACCAGAGCTGCTTTGGGGCTTGTACTGGGCCTAATTACATCATTTTGCAACAGCTCCTCTACTATCCTTTCAATCTCTGTTTTCTGGGTGATAGCATTTCATCGGAATACAAATGGTGGCCAACACTGCTTGTGAAGAGCACAGATCCCAGTATAGAATACTCCTTCGTTAGTTGCTCCCGCGCAGGGTTCGCCGATGTTATATGCACCAGACTATTGCTGATATGCAAAGCAAACATGCCGACATGGCTGGATTATGCCTTCATAAAACAATCTGCCGTATAATGCTATGGTTGTTTTTTCTTTTTAAGGGAACAATGCTTAGTACCATCTCGTCAGCCGAAGCGAGTCCAAAAGCAGGAGATTCTACGTAATCAGTGCCTTTGCCACATTGCAACATACTTGCCTGGTCGGGGTCGACGGACGATAAAAAAGGCGCATGGTCTGGTTCAATGGCCCACATCGCACTTGATGGATGCATCTCCCAAAAAGAAGAGTGAACGACATAATTTATGACCTTTTTTCGTCTCACAATCGTTCACTCAAAGCCCGCCTCAGTGCGACGCTGCGTGCCTTGCAGCGGGCTAGGAGAACCCGGTTTTCCTTCATCTCTGAATCGAACCAATGGTCCGCCTTGTAGTTAATTATAACCACCGCACATCTTTACAGAAGATTAACAAGCAGGCTCTAGGATGCTTTTTGGTGCTATTTTTCACACATGCCCATAGATACATGTATGTCATTTCATCCATCGATCGATGCAGCACGGTTATTCACGATCGAGTTATTTTTAAAGTTACACGACCACTCCACCAGTGATCGGAGTGGGGCAGTGCGGGCCGCCGTCGCCATGGATGGTCTCCGAGTTGCACTCCTCCGGGCCGACGAGGCCCATGGTGTACTTCCTCGTAAACCTTGGGCAACTGGGTATGTCCTGGAGTAGGCCGCCCTCGAACACACCCTGTGGAGTTTCTACCCCATCCATCAGGACTAGGTAGAAAGTGCGGCTTGCCGCACCCGGTAGCATAGATGCCGGGTAGTCATGTTCAATCCAATTATACAACCACCGAAGTATTTTAAGTATAAAAAATTACAAACACAAAAAAGGTTCATATAGAGATGGTACTCCTTGACGGAAGAATTGTCAGGATATGCAGGCAAAAGACATTGCAGAAACCGATCACTCAAGATCAAGAGCCTATGCACCAGTTCAGAACACATAAAAATGGCAATAGATAATCTAACTTTAAGAAAAAACATGCAACACCATCGCTCAAACCCAGAATCCAATTCTCTCATTTCAAAGCTTAAATAAAAGACTGCATGAATAGTCCATAGTTGTACAGATCCAGCATGAATAAATCCTTGTCAAATCCAACATTCGCTGAATAAACAAAATAAAAAGAACATTGGAGTGATAGCATAGAGAGGCATCATCGACATTTAAGGCACAGACAAAGGGCAAAACTCCTTCAACACGGTCATGTATGCTCGCCTTTGAGCAATGTCATCCCCTTTGAGCAACAAAACTCCTCCAACACTACATTTGAGGCATAGTGAACAGTAGCAGGCAAGAAAGAAAACCAGTAATGCATGAATTGTTAAATCAGTAGTGGGACATGCTCATGGTGTAGATTAGTGGGTAAGAACAAAAACCAGTAACAATGCATTAGCTGTTAAATCAATAGTAGAAAAGGTAGAAGAAATCACATGAGAAGGAGCTGCTCCTCAAAGAAATGACCAAGGACTCCGCCGAACACCGAATATGGTTGACCAAATTGCTTTACTGCAACATGCAATTACCAGGGGGCGAGATCATGTCCATTCTACATGACGACGTTAGAATGCTTTTATAACGAATTCACAACTAAGACGCTAAAATACAAACTATTTACTGCCATATATAGAGCAATCTATAAGGTTGCAAACTTCAAATAGCAATCTGGCAAAAAAGGAGATGTCCACATATATGCATATAAGATCATCGCTTCCTGCATATCGTCTAATTAACGCAAACCAGCGTGGTCTCTGTCGCTATAGGTGTGCCTGAGTTCATGTTGAGAAAGAGTCTAAACGTTCCCTCTGTATTAACATGACATGCATCATATTTTATATTGGCCAAAGGAGAGAGAAATTCAACAACCTGGCATAACTAATTATCTATACTGATGTACTGATGATTGCATGTAATCTATTATCATAAGTAATCAACAGACTAAATGTTGGAATGAAATGAGGAATAGGTTTCATAAACTTGAAAGGAAAAAACTCAGTGCTTGTAGATTAAGAACAACATATAAAACAGATAATGACCTATGAGGGAATTTGTAATATACATATATAATGCACTTTCTACAGAAGGATAAGTTGATAATCACCTTAGCTGAGCATGATGCATCGTGTGTGAAGCCAAAGTGAGAAAATACGAGGAATCTAATTTGTATAGTACCTCTCTAGCTGATACTACACACTAGTTGTTTTGCTGCTGTTGGAACCCATGGCAGGTACTACAACTGTGCGGTGACACACAAAAAAAAACTGGAGGCCACTGACCTTTGGCGAGGACACGAAACGCTAATGAAGAGACAGGTGCGACTCCCTAAACCCAGAACCCAAAGTATATAACGAACTCACCCAGACTAGATCAAGGAAAATCTTCTTATGGCTTTATCTTTCATCAAGCCCTAGCCCAATTAATAATGCAAACGAAAGAATATCTAATTCCCTAATTTTATATTTCACTGATGTAGAGTAAAAGAAAGACTATCAAACGCAATTGCATATACCCTATCATGAATCCCTCTAATGATTTTTCTTTGACAAATCAATATGTATATCATAACCAGTTTCAGATGGAGATAGCAGATTCACCAGCGGAAGAAAAATTATACAAAATCATTCGAGCTTTCATTTGCAACATTATACTAAAAATTTGAGAATCAATCTATACTGATCCAATAGACAGGAAAGCTTATCTTGCCGCCAACAAAATGATGCTATCTATTTTTCAGCAGGATAAAAGGGATGTCACATGTGGAAAAATAATTAAAGAAGAAAGTATTCTGCGCATTTTCAAAACATCCATCCCCATGCTTCCATAATATAATCAGTCATCCAAGGAGGAGGGAGGGGGTAAATCTATAACTATGCAGTCTTTCAGTAGAGGAGAAGAAATCGGGTCAAGGAGGAGCTCACATGTAGTTTAGACCAGTCAATTTGAGCATACTCGATATTGTCGTTTTCCTCAGCGTGGACCATTTCAACAAGCTCCTGGCATCCAACTGCCACCACCGCTTCCATGCTCCCTGATGTTGCAAAAGTCTTGTATTAATATCAGGCAGGTCCTCGTTAATATACCCCTATGGCCTATTAAAAGAGTAGCTTCTGATCATCTACACGGAGTGTGGAAAACCTGACCAACATTACTAAGGCAACACATGTGTAGCCTGACAAGTATAAAGCGCCCTCCCATCACAAGTCTTCACCAATATACCAATGAAAATAACTATTGACAGGTTTGTTACTAAGCTCCAGAATCTCACCTGCCTCAAAATTCAGAGCTGCATCACTCCATAGTATAACAATGATTTGGTGACCCCTGTGTCAAATAAATAGACAAAGTCCAAATATAAAACAAATCACAGTAGACCGACTGTAACCAAGAAGGGGAAAAGGCCTCAGGATTATACGTTGGATCTTTATGTAGATAACCCTCCTAGTGGAGTCTCCAGGCCTACTTGCACTAACGTATTGAGCAGCATGTATGTTTAATGGGTCCATTGTCAGTTCCACTATGGTGGTACCACAGACAAAGGGCTTAAACTCCATCTGTGGAAACAAAAAGACCAGCTTAAAATAAACATATGGAAAACAGTCTAGAAGACACAATATCTATTGATGAAAATTGATAGACAATGCACAATGCACAATAGACAATGTACATATATGCGCAGAAGAATATAATAAGATTCAATAGGCAATGAGAAAAGAAAGAAGGAAATCATACATTCGAGTATATAGCGTTAAAGATAATACGAGCAAAGGCGCATGTCCTGGGCTCAGGATAACTCGATAGCAGAAAGAAATCATAAGAGCAAATAAT
The DNA here is from genome assembly GCA_011799875.1 of Thinopyrum elongatum. Lineage (NCBI taxonomy): Eukaryota > Viridiplantae > Streptophyta > Magnoliopsida > Poales > Poaceae > Thinopyrum > Thinopyrum elongatum. The sequence goes on along the minus strand of CM022300.1, from coordinate 59,368,149 downwards.
TCTGGAAGGAACTGCTAAACATCATGGTGGCCTGTTCTATTATCTAATTCAATAGTATAGAGTAAGATTTCCAAACCATGTATAAACATAAGTGGACAGTTGCACAAAGCAGAGTAATTTGAATATCTAGCTTAGAAGAAGAATCAAGCATTCAGATTAAATAACAAACTGACTCCAACTGAAAAGTTAAAATTTCAAGAATATAATCATCTACTTGACACAATGGCATCGCAGACCCAGCCACTCATCTTGACATGGATGTCGTCGATGCCCATCAACAACAATTGCAAAAGAAGGCATACATCTACACCCAAGGCAGCAACATTCTTGTATTATATAAACATAAACCAAAACCTGGGGCTTTCTTCAATTGAGGGCAGCAACATTCCAGTCCCAAATCCAGATGAAATCTATCTTACACACCCGTCCTTTCTAGTACACTCTCCTCTTGCAGACCATGAAACTGGTCGAGCGGATGACATCGTCCGAATAGGAAAATCAGTCCGTCTGCGCCAACGCTATATATCTTCAAAGGCACTGCACCGCAAAAGAAATTTGGTGCACTAATTAAAACAAAAAATAGCAGTAGAACCCAGACTGATGTATTGTAGCACCTAATCATTTTATAAGAAACAGCAAAGACTGGTAACCAAAACAGCCAATGTATTTTTAGCTCCACTACACCAATCTGATTGTAAGCTAATCTAGCACAAAGAATAGACAATAAACCATGCCAACATCATCATCGTTACACAAGCGCACAGCTCATGGTATATGCAGACAGCTAAACCATAGACAAAAGTAGGCCTAGCGCCAGAAAACACACCCACCAAATTATACCAAACAAAAGAAAGCACATACGATCAATTGCAGAGGCAGCAGCATACGCAAAACGCAGGACTCATAAGAAATGCAAAGTAAGAAGCTAAGGAGCAGTGCATTACCAGAGCGAAGAAGCACAGCCAGAATAGCAATGAGCAAAGGACAACCTGAGGAAAAAATGGCGGATCCAAACGAACTTCAGACAACAAAATTTACTTTTTGAAAAGAAGAAACAATTTGACCTTTGCTAGGCTAAACAAAAAAGAAAGATCGTGATAATATTTAGATGACGATTGAGATGGTTAGCTACATACGTTTTTTGATAGCTCACTGCCCATCTCCATGGTACGCAAGCACAGAGGAATTAATTCAGTTTGCAGGAGAACGCCGATAACCTCAGTATCATCAACCTGCATGCATAATAAGAAGGTCAAAAGGCTTCTTCAAAAACCAAGAAGAAAACATTTGGTATTTGGAAACATATGCAGCTATTCCAAAAGCAAGAAGAAAACATTAGATAGAAAAGCCAACACAGAAAGCTGAAGCAAGCACATGGCAACATATATTCTGAAATTACAGAGCAGAACTGGGTAGAGAAGTAAGGCAGTCTCAGATGCCTCGACAAAACAATCAAGAAATCAAATTTTGCTCGAGTTGAGCCTTGAATCGGCAACTTTCTCACCTACCTTGCTCTAAATTAATCAAAAGAAATAAGAATATGTGCAGCACATAATACTTTTGGGAAATCGGTGTACACAAACATGAGGAGATCAAGCCTCGAAGCATATGATCTCCAACTTGATTTCTCACATAATATGTATGAGTGCTGCAAGTGCATCTACTGTGCTCAGTTTTTAGAGGCGAAGAATTGGTATAACTTTCTGTTGAGTAAAAGGAACATCATGGAGCTTCTAAATTTTCATGGCCATGTAACACACTCAACACCTAGACTTCGTGATCCCATCGTCATGGCCATCACATGAAGTCAAGGAAGCTCCTAAATTCATAGTGGTATCTTGAAGCAAAGCCGACATCCTACTCTCTTGGGTTATTCACAGCAAAACAAAAATAAATACATGAAAATAAAAGGTCCAGAGAGACATGCAACACAAAGATTGTAATAGCAGTAGAACCCAGACTGATGTATTGTAGCACCTAATCATTTTATAAGAAACAACAAAGATTGGTAACCAAAACATCATCATAAACTATTTGTGTGAATAAAGGCATAAGTTTAATAATAACATATCAAGGAAAAATATTAGCTATTTTTAGGCACGACCACCAGTGGAACGATTCATAGTAAAAAGATAAATAATAGAACCTAGGAAAAAAGGTATACTATAACTGGATGTGTGTCATTCTGCACTGTACCTCATCAAGTTTCTCACAACTACCAAAACTACCTGCATGGGTAGACAGAAACAAACAGTCACCACACTAAAAAGCAGTCAGGAGCACTACAAAAACTCCAGTTAGCTCATACACATACACTAAATGGCTTACTAACATATGAAATCTACACAACTAAATTATCATGCATTGGACAGGTCAGATCTACTTTCATGGCCAACTTCAGATAGGCAGTCTAAGAGTACATGATGTCCATTCTTCCTGTTATATGAACTTGTAGATAAGCAGAATATGTTTCAGAAACATCATCAACACAATGGTCATACTGCTCCTTTTAATCATTTTATCAGGAACCTTTCAAGCAACGAAACCTGAGTCATGGAGTAAAACTAATCTATAGTTATCTTATACACATGACAACATAAACATGCAGCCATCATTTCTAAGAAAAAAACATGGATATACAAATGGAGAAGCTTACCACTCTGCCTTATTATCAAGCAAGAAATGATCTTGGTACTTGAAGCACGAGTCATTTTGTTAGCCCTCTACAGAGATTAGAAGATCTGCATTCCATAAGAAATCAAAACCTTGAGCTAATCTAAGAGTATGATGACAACATCGACCTAGCCCTCCAATGGCTATATATCTGGAGAACAAAAAGTAAAAATAAAGTAAGAGGGAAGACACATATTAGGTGTAGAGGTCTCTTCAGACACATACAAGCTGAAGCATTTTACATATGTTAACATAGAGCAAAATCAAGTGTTAGGACAGAATAGGTAGAGGTCATCATTAGTATAAATTATTGTTAACTGAACACCTTAAAGAAACCACAAAATCAATATCCCAAAATCGGTCTGAGCTGCGCTTTGCCAACAAAAACAAAAGCATGCATTCCCTCATCTAATCAACAGGAAAAACTAAATCCACACATGTAAGCAAGAAATGATTCACATAGTTCAAATCTATATGGCTACCATATACAGATACTTATACTAAGTAAGAAGAGCAGTAACTTGTAATGACGAAATCGACTTGTACCTGTTGCGCCACTGCAAGGACCTGCAGTACCTGGTGCCGCACCGATGTAACACCCCCTTGTAATAAGCACTGTGACACTCTGCTAAGTATGCCAAGTCATCTTCATTTGCAGTGCCTAATCACTTTGGTTAAGTATTCAATTCAAACTCTATTCTGAAAATCAACCCAAATTCAAAAGTGAAATATGAAGATGTTCAAATCCTGTTGGAAAATTGTTCATTAACTAACAAATAATCCAGAAGCAATTATAAAAATATAAACAATGATAATTAAGTTAGCTAAATGACTCAAACAACATGAAACAACACCAAAACAGAACTACTTAATCCATTTATGATAATATTAAATCCAAATGAAATCCTACTTTGCCCAAACCAGTTTTTGATGAAAGTTAATAATTCACTGTAATATATGGGCCAAGTCTCACATTTTACAAAAGTGCAAATGTGGTCTAACAATTAACAAAACAGAAAAGAATAAAAGAAAACAGAGAGAGAAATAAAAAGAAAAGAAAAGGGCCCGGACTGACTGGGCCTTAGTGCACAGTGGCAGGCCCAGCCAGCCAGCAGGCCCACTCCTCCCTCCACCTTCTCTCTCCCTCGCGCTGTCGTCGTCCCTGTGGCCGCCGCGCGCGCTCTGGCCGCTCCTCGACACACCGACGCCCACCGACGGGCGAAAGGATAAGGCCGAGGCCGAGCCATCTCCCCTGGCCTCTCTCCTTCACTCGCCTCACTCTCCCCCTCCTCCCTCACTCTCTCCCCCTCGATTTCATCGGTGCCCGAGCGCAACCGTCGCCGCCCCTCCGTCGTCTCCGTGGCCACAGGTGTTCCCTCCTTGCTACGGCCGGTCCAGAAGCTTGCTCTGCCTCTGCTGCTTCGACTGGAAGGACCAGCTCGAGCCGGGGAGAAGAACATCGACTGGATCGACTCCGCCAATGCTCCGGCCACCGAACCTCGCCGACGTCGATCTACTACACTACAGCTCCTAAACTGTCACCGGCCTTTCATGAGCCACAAGGTGAGCACGCGCCTGCGTTTTCCCCAGCTCCCCGCTCGTTCTGCTGCCTTTGGACGCCGTCGCCATTGTCGGTGCTTCCACCGCCGCGGTCTAGCTTGCTCCTGCTGCTGCGGTTCCTGTCAAGGTCGAACGAGCACGTCAGCGTGCTTAGGGGGTTCCACTGATGCTCCCTAACACTTTAGATCGCGAGCAAACGAGCCGGGGCGACGTTTTTCTTCGAGCACCGATTCCGGCCGCCGCCTGTTGTCATCGCCGCCGTCGTTCTAGGTCGTCTCCGTCCACGTTCTTGGCATGTATGAACTCGCGACGCAACGGCCGATCGAATGGTGCCGGCGGCACTCGATTTGGTTCACCGTAGGCAAATTCCGGCGGCCTCCAGTGCCCTCCGCCGCGTTTTGCGTCACCGGTGACGTGCCGCCGGCCGCGCTGACCTGGCGAGGACGTGGGGTCCACCTAGAGACACTGCCAGAGGGCCCCAGCACCCTAGTTGACCGCGTTGACCATGGTCAACGCGGGTCACTGTTCACCACAGTATATGACCAGTGGGCCCGATACGATTAATTAGACTAATAAAGTTTTTAAACTAATCTGTTAATTAAGTTAGACACTGACAGGTGGGTCCTGCTAGTTAATTAGGTTAGTTTAATTAAATTAACCACTGCTAATTAGTACAGTCACTGACCAGTGGGACCCACTGGTCAGGTTTGACTAGTCAGCAGGACTGTTGACCTGCTGATGTCATGCCGACAACCTGCTGACGTCATAATTCCAATTCTATTAATAAAAATAATTTCAGAAAATAGTTTAAACTTTGAAAATTCATAATAAATAAACCGTAACTCAGATCGAAAAACTTTGTACATGAAAGTTGCTCAGAACGACGAGACGAATCTGATCGTGTCATCTGTTTCTATGTCGGAACCCCCTACGTAGATGAACCCGTAAGTTTTAGCCCGTTTTCGGTATATGAATAGTGCATATACACCGGATAATAAATCCAACTTAAATCCTAAATAACTAAAATGACTTTGACAAATCTTTCGGCAACCCTGCACTGCATCATAGGCATAGCATGCTCCGTGTTGCAATATTGCTGTGTATTTATATGTTTCTTCCCCCTCTTGTCTCTCGGTAGACCCTGACGTCGACATAGCTCCCGAGACCGACGCAGCTCCGGAGGTCGACTACGCTCCTGACGATCAAACCCTTGCCGCCGAGCTTCCAGGCAAGCACCCCCCTTTTGAGCATTCCGATATCGCCCACTCTCTTCTCTCTTATGCTTGCATTAGAAGTTACTGTTGCTGCTGTTATCCTATTTCTGCTGCATAGCCTGTTTATTGTAACATGCTATTGTTACCTACCTGCTTATCCTAAAATGTTTAGTATAGGTTGGGTAGAGACCCAGCAGAGACCCCACTTTATCCCGACTGCACCGCTGGATCATCAGAAGACCCGATCAACAGGATCGAAGACCAGGCCCCGTCACCGCACGTCACTTCCCCTTAGTTGCTCGACACTACTGGGTTACTCTCGAGTGCCGAGGGTGATACCTCGACAGCACTTCTGATGATTGCCTTGTAGGTTAGTTAATCGGACGTGGTCAGTGAGGGTGATTCCTCCTACACCAACCCCGATAATGACACCGTCGCGCAACTCCTCAAGAGTGAACCTCGAGGGTGATTCCTCCTCCGTTCACCTTGATGTTTACGTCAGGTGGGAGTCCAGCGAGGGTGATGCCTTGGATTCCTTCTTGATATGGTAGCCACACGGATGTCTTTACATTATTGTTGACACTGTTTATTCTGGGTAAAGACGGGTCGGCCCTGAGGGGTACCCGCATGAGATTATGATGAGAGTGATATGGAGTTGGGTGGACCTGGATGGTGCCCGAGAGTTGAACACGAGGCGTGGCCGGGCATTCTTGGCCCTTGCCGCAAGTCCTCGAGACGGGGCGACGGGGTCACATCTTTCGTGAGTCTCTGCTCGTTACCGCACTACCAACACACTAACGGTTTGGATATTTGATCCGAGGGTCCTCTGGCCTGATAGCACTAACCATCACGTGGGCATAGTATGGGCGTTCTGCGTCGTATACTTCAGCCGGAGCTTAATAGACGTCAGCGACTGAGCGGCGCGCGCTGGGTTGGACTGGTAACGCTCTGCACTTGTATAAGGGGGGCTAGGTCTGCTCACCGGCCGCGTTCGCAACATGCAGGAGCATCCGGGGCGATGGCCCAAGACCCCTGGATGCCTAGGTTTAGGCCGGCGTGCTGACCTCTCTGTTAAGTATTCGGTTGGGTTGCGGCGTGTTGCTTAGCCGAGGCCGGGCATGACCCAATAAAGTGTGTCCAGCCGGAGTTAAGCGAGCGTGGTGGGTAAGTTGGTGCACCCCTACAGGGAAGAAACAATATATCGATAGTCTGTCCTACGATAACGGACACTCGGAGTTGTATTTCGATCGGTACAACTAGAACTGGTGACTTGAGATGAAATGGATAGTATGGCTCTGGGATTGCTTTCTCGCAGGGAGTCGAGGAAGGATCTCTGGGCGAGGTTGATGACATTACTACTACTTTACATTATGTTAATCTGCACTCTTCTAATGCTGCAAGACCGATGAAGATACTTGAAGATGCTAGTCTTCGATAGGACTAGGCTTTCCCCTCTATTCTGGCATTTCTGCAGCCCAGTCCACATATACAGCCTCCTTTGATAATGTTGCATATGTAGTGTAGATCCTTGCTTGCTGAGTACTTCGGATGAGTACTCATGTTTGCTTTGCTTTCTTTTTCTCCCCTTATCCATTTGTCGCAACCAGAGGACGGAGCCCCTGAGCCAGCTGCCCCCGTCGACGGATACTACTACTACTACCCTCCCGGCGAGTACTACTACGAGGAGCCGACCGACGACCAGGAATAGGATTCGGAGGGTCTTAGGCAGGAGGCCTACGCCTTTCGATCGTAGTGTTTTATTTTACCCCGCCTTCTTAAAGGCCTATCTGTAACTCTGTTATATCTGTACCCAGATATCTGATGCTTCCGTTGACATTTGTATGCCATCGACCGATGTATTCGAGCCCTCGAGGCCCTGGCTTGTAATATAAAGCTTGTATGACTTTATTTATATTTTAGAGTTGTGTTGTGATATATTCAAGTGAGACCTTAGGCTTGATCGTGTGCATTTGCGTGTATGATTAGTGCACGATTAAGCCGGGGTCGTCATAGGTTGGTATCAGAGCCGACTGCCTTTAGGAATCCCCCTTTGCAACTCCTTGGCCGAAGTTGAGTCTAGTAACCGAAAACTGTTTTACTAACTTGGCTGTGTGGCTTACGGGCCCACGTCGCCAACTGCGTGGTATTAGGATCTTTTATTCCTCATCTTTACTCTGGGACTCTGATCACTCTTCTATTCGGGTTTAATAAAATTTACTAACGCCGACACTTAGGATCTCATAAATTCCGTCCACCCGGAGAGCTGGATATCTGTACGATTTCCTTGTCATTGATCTGATTAGTCTGATAATCATTTTTCTTTCCATTGTTTTGTTTAACCTTTCTCTTCGAGATCTGTTATACTTCTCATCATCAAATGAGCTAGTGAATTACCAAGCTCATATCACTCAGAACGCCGAGGCTCAGATTTATGCCTTGAATGTGTTAAACGCTTCTCCGCTTGAGGGGATCGAAAACATTCCAGTCGTCTGTGACTTCCAGGATGTTTTTCCAGAAGAACTTCCAGGAATACCCCCTGCTAGAGCTATCGAGTTCGTCATCGACTTGAAGCCTGGCACTACTCCTATTGCGAAGCGTCCTTACAAGATGCCTCCGGACCACCTTCTCGAGCTTAAGGAAGAAATCGACAAGTCACTTAAGAAGGGTTTCATCCGCCCTAGTTCCTCTGCCTGGGGAGGACCGTCTCTCTTTGTTAAGAAGAAAGATGGTACGAATAGGTTGGTTCAAGATTACCGTCCTATCAACCAGGCAACCATTCAGAATAAATATCCGCTTCCTCGGATCAATGATTTATACGATCAACTCGCTGGATCTTCGATGTTCTCTAAACTTGACTTGAGGTTGGGTTATCACCAGATCCGTGTCCATGAAGAGGATATTCCGAAGACCGCCTTCGTTACTCGTTATGGCTCCTATGAATACACCGTCATGTCATTTGGCTTAACAAATGCTCCATCTACGTTCTCCCGCCTGATGAATTATATATTCATGGATTACCTCGACAAGTTCGTCGTGGTATATCTGGATGATATTTTAGTATATTCGAAGAATAAGGAAGAACATGCCGAACATCTTCGCCTTGTTCTGGAGAGGCTTCGAGAGCACAAGTTGTATGCCAAGAACTCCAAATGCGAATTCTGGCTTTCTGAAGTAACCTACCTTGGACATGTGATTTCCAAGGACGGTATTGCCATTAACCCGGAGCTTGTTCAGGCTATCCTTGACTGGACTCCTCTGAAGAACGCCAAGCAAGTCAGAAGTTTTCTCGGCCTTGCAAGCTATTGCCGTCGATTCGTCGAGAACTTTTCCAAGATTGCCAAGCCCCTGACTAACCTGCTCCACAAAGGCGTTAAGTTTGAGTGGACAGACAAATGTCAGGAGAGTTTCCAGACCCTCAAGGACAAGCTGACTTCTGCTCCAGTGCTTGCTCCTCCCGTTTCTCGCGAAGACTTTGTAATTTATTGCGATGCTTCTCGTCAAGGATTAGGCTGTGTCCTAATGCAAGAACGGAAGGTAATTGCATATGCCTCGTGACAATTGCGTCCGCATGAAGAAAACTATCCAGTGCATGATCTCGAACTTGCTGCTGTAATCTATGCTTTGAAGCAGTGGCGACATTACCTTCTTGGTAACCGGTGTGAGATCTATACCGATCATCAGAGTCTAAAGTATTTGTTCACTCAACCGGATCTTAATCTCCGTCAACAGCAATGGTTGGAAACAATCACGGACTATGACTGTGGTATTTCTTATACCCCTGGCAAGGCTAATGTGATGGCCAATGCTTTGAGCCGCAAGTCCTATTGTAACAACCTCATGGTTAAGCAAGCTCAACCCCATCTTTATGAAGAACTGCGCAAGCTGAACCTCTGTATCGTTTCGCAGGGTTCTCTTAATAACCTTGTGGTACAGCTAGATCTTGAGAAAGATGTAAAATTGCGCAAGCCAAAGATGCCGAAGTAGATCTAATGAAGAAAGAACTTCACCTCGAGAAGTACAGGGATTTCTCGCTATCTGAAGACGGAACCTTGTATTTCAGAGATAGAATTGTCATTCCTCGTTTCGAACTTATGACTGACAAAGTCATGAAGGAGGCTCATGATAAACCGCTATCTATCCATCCGGGAAGCACTAAGATGTATCACGATCTTCGTCAAAGGTACTGGTGGTCCAGAATGAAGCAGGACATTGCTCGATACGTTGCTGAATGTGACGTATGCCGTCGCGTGAAGGCAGAACATCAAAAGCCTGCTGGAATTCTTCAACCACTTCCTATTCCTTTGTGGAAATGGGATAAGGTTCAAATGGATTTCATTACTGGTCTTCCCAAGTCTCAGAACGGTCATGATGCTATTCTTGTCGTCGTCGACCAACTTTCCAAGGTTGCACATTTCCTGCCTGTCAAGGAGACTATCACCGCTAGCCAGCTAGCAGAATTGTATATCTCTAGAATTGTTTCACTCCACGGTATTCCGAAGGAGATCAGTTCGGACCGTGGTGGCCTTTTCACTTCCAAGTTCTGGGAAAGTTTCCAAGAAGCTATGGGAACTCACATTACCTGGAGTTCAGCTTATCATCCCCAATCCCAAGGCCAAGTCGAGCGAGAAAATCAAGTGCTTGAAGATATGCTTCGGGCTTGTGTTATATCGTTCGGTAAGAAGTGGGAAGAATCTCTCCCGTTTGCAGAATTATCTTATAATAACAGCTATCAAGCCAGCTTGAAAATGGCCCCCTTCGAAGTGCTTTATGGATGTAAGTGTCGAACCCCTCTGAATTGGTCAGAAACTGGGGAACAACCACTCGTTGGACCGGACATTATCCAACACGCCGAAGAGCAAATCCGTATTGTCCGAGAAAATCTCAAGGCGGCTCAGGACCGCCAGAAGAGCAACTATGATCGCAAACGATGGGGCTTGACCTATCAACCAAGTGATCAAGCTTATCTCCGTGTCACTCCTATGAAGGGCACTCGTCGTTTCAGAATCAAGGGCAAGCTAGCTCCACGCTACATCGGCCCCTTTCGCATCGTTGCCAGACGTGGACAGGTGGCATATAAATTGGAGTTGACACCGCAATTCTCTCATATACACGACGTCTTCCATGTGTCGCAACTTCGTAGATGCTTCAAGGAATCTCCGCACCGCACAGTGGATCACGAGATGCTCGAATTGCAAGATGATCTTTCTTGTAAGGAGCATCCCATCCGCATCCTCGACGAAGTTGAACGTCGAACTCGTCAGAAGACGACCAAGTACCTGAAAGTGCAGTGGTCGAACCACACTGAAGATGAAGCCACTTGGGAACGCGAGGATCATCTTCGGGAAGAATATCCCGACCTCTTTCCTTCTACCTCCTAAATTCTCGGGACGAGAATTTCTTTTAGAGGAGGAGAATTTGTAACACCCCCTTGTAATAAGCACTGTGACACTCTGCTAAGTATGCCAAGTCATCTCCATTTGCAGTGCCAAATCACTTTGGTTAAGTATTCAATTCAAACTCTATTCTGAAAATCAACCCAAATTCAAAAGTGAAATATGAAGATGTTCAAATCCTGTTGGAAAATTGTTCATTAACTAACAAATAATCCAGAAGCAATTATAAAAATATAAACTATGATAATTGAGTTAGCTAAATGACTCAAACAACATGAAACAACACCAAAACAGAACTACTTAATCCATTTATGATAATATTAAATCCAAATGAAATCCTACTTTGCCCAAACCAGTTTTTGGTGAAAATTAACATTTCACTGTAATATATGGGCCAAGTCTCACATTTTACAAAAGTGCAAATGTGGTCTAACAATGAACAAAACAGAAAAGAATAAAAGAAAACAGAGAGAGAAATAAAAAGAAAAGAAAAGGGTCCGGACTGACTGGGCCTTAGTGCACAGTGGCAGGCCCAGTCAGCCAGCCGGCCCACTCCTCCCTCCACCTTCTCTCTCCCTCGCGCTATCGTCGTCCCTGTGGCCGCCGCGCGCGCTCCGGGCGCTCCTCGACACGCCGACGCCCACCGACGGGCGAAGGATAAGGCCCAGGCCGAGCCATCTCCCCTGGCCTCTCTCCTTCACTCGCCTCACTCTCCCCCTCCTCCCTCGCTCTCCCCCCCTCGATTTCATCGGTGCCCGAGCGCAACCGTCGCCGCCCCTCCGTCGTCTCCGTGGCCACCGGCGTTCCCTCCTTGCTACGACCGGTCCAGAAGCTTGCTCTGCCTCTGCTGCTTCGACTGGAAGGACCAGCTCGAGCCGGAGAGAAGAACATCGACTGGATTGACTCCGCCAACGCTCCGGCCACCGAACCTCGCCGGCGTCGATCCACTACACTGCGGCTCCTAAACTGTCACCGGCCTTTCATGAGCCACAAGGTGAGCACACGCCTGCGTTTTCCCCAGCTCCCCACTCGTTCTGCTGCCTCTGGATGCCGTCGCCATTGCCGGTGCTTCCACCGCCGCGGTCTAGCTTGCTCCTGCTGTTGCGGTTCCTGTCAAGGTCGAACGAGCACGTCAGCGTGCTCAGGGGGTTCCACTGATGCTCCCTAACGCTTTAGATCGCGAGCAAACGAGCCGGGGCGATGTTTTTCTTCGAGCATCGATTCCGGCCGCCGCCTGTTGTCATCGCCGCCGTCGTTCTAGGTCGTCTCCGTCCACGTTCTTAGCATGTATGAACTCGCGACGCAACGGCCGATCGAACGGTGCCGGCGACACTCAATTTGGTGCACCGTAGGCAAATTCCGGCGGCCTCCAGTGCCCTCCGCCGCGTTTTGCGTCACCGACGACGTGCCGCCGGCCGCGCTGAGCTGGCGAGGACGTGGGGCCCACCTAGAGACACTGCCAGAGGGCCCCAGCACCCCAGTTGACCGCGTTGACCATGGTCAACGCGGGTCACTATTCACCACAGTCTATGACCAGTGGGCCCGATAAGATTAATTAGACTAATAAAGTTTTTAAACTAATCTGTTAATTAAGTTAGACACTCACAGGTGGGTCCTGCCAATTAATTAGGTTAGTTTAATTAAATTAACCACTGCTAATTAGTACAGTCACTGACCAGTGGGACCCACTGGTCAGGTTTGACTAGTCAGCAGGACTGTTGACTTGCTGATGTCATGCCGACAACCTGCTGACGTCATAATTCCAATTCTGTTAATAAAAATAATTTCAAAAAATAGTTTAAACTTTGAAAATTCATAATAAATAAACCGTAACTCAGATCAAAAAACTTTGTACATGAAAGTTGCTCAGAACGACGAGACGAATCTGATCGTGTTGTCTATTTCTATGTCGGAACCCCCTACGTAGAAGAATCCGTAACTTTTAGCCCTTTTTGCTATATGAATAGTGCATATACACCGGATAATAAATCCAACTTAAATCCTAAATAACTAAAATGACTTAGACAAATCTTTTTGCAACTCTGCACTGCATCATAGGCATAGCATGCTCCGTGTTGCAATATTGCCGTGTATTTATATGTTTCTTCCCCCTCTTCTCTCTCGGTAGACCCCGACGTCGACGTAGCTCCTGAGATCGACGCAGCTCCGGAGGTCGACTACGCTCCTGACGATCAAACCCTTGCCGCCGAGCTTCCAGGCAAATACCCCCCTTTTGAGCATTCCGATATCGCCCACTCTCTTCTCTCTTATGCTTGCATTAGAAGTTACTGCTGCTGCTGTTATCCTATTTCTGCTGCATAGCCTGTTTATTGTAATCTGCTATTGTTACCTACCTGCTTATCCTAAACTGTTTAGTATAGGTTGGGTAGAGACCCAGCAGAGACCCCACTTTATCCCGACTGCCCCGCTGGATCATCAGAAGACCCGATCAACGGGATCGAATACCAGGCCCCGTCACCGCACGTCACTTCCCCTTAGTTGCTCGACACTACTGGATTACTATCGAGTGCCGAGGGTGATACCTCATCAGCACTTCTGATGATTACCTTGTAGGTTAGTTAATCGGACATGGTCAGTGAGGGTGATTCCTCCTACACCAACCCCGATAACGACACCGTCGCGCAACTCCTCAAGAGTGAACCTCGAGGGTGATTCCTCCTCCATTCACCTTGATGTTTACGTCAGGTGGGAGTCCAACGAGGGTGATGCCTCGGATTCCTTCTTGATATGGTAGCCACACGGATGCCTTTACATTATTGTTGACACTGTTTTTTCTGGGTAAAGACGGGTCGGCCCTGAGGGGTACCCGCACGAGATTATGATGAGAGTGATATGGAGTCGGGTGGACCTGGATGGTGCCCGAGAGTTGAACACGAGGCGTGGCCGGGCATTCTTGGCCCTTGCCGCAAGTCCTCGAGACGGGGCGATGGGGTCACATCTTTCGTGAGTCTCTGCTCGTTACCGCACTACCAACACACTAACGGTTTGGATATTTGATCCGAGGGGCCTCTGGCCTGATAGCACTAACCATCACGTGGGCATAGTATGGGCGTTCTGCGTCATATACTTCAGCCGGAACTTAATAGACGTCAGCGACTGAGCGGCGCGCGCTGGGTTGGACTGGTAACGCTCTGCACTTGTATAAGGGGGGCTAGGTCTGCTCACCGGCCGCGTTCGCAACATGCAGGAGCGTTCGGGGCGATGGCCCAATACCCCTGGATGCCTAGGTTTAGTCCGGCGTGCTGACCTCTCTGTTAAGTATTCGGTCGGGTTGCGGCGTATTGCTTAGCCGAGGCCGGGCATGACCCAGTAAAGTGTGTCTGGCCGGAGTTAAGCGAGCGTAGTGGGTAAGTTGGTGCACCCCTGCAGGGAAGAAACAATCTATCGATAGCCTGTCCTACGGTAACGGACACTCGGAGTTGTATCCCGATCGGTACAACTAGAACTGGTGACTTGAGATGAAATGGATAGTATGGCTCTGGGATTGCTTTCTCGCAGGGAGTCGAGGAAGGATCTCTGGGCGAGGTTGATGACATTACTACTACTTTACATTATGTTAATCTGCACTCTTCTAATGCTGCAAGACCGATGAAGATACTTGAAGATGCTAGTCTTCGATAGGACTAGGCTTTCCCCTCTATTCTGGCATTTCTGCAGCCCAGTCCACATATACAGCCTCCTTTGATAATGTTGCATATGTAGTGTAGATCCTTGCTTGCTGAGTACTTCGGATGAGTACTCACATTTGCTTTGCTTTCTTTTTCTCCCCTTATTTATTTGTCGCAACCAGAGGACGGTGCCCCTGAGCCAGCTGGCCCCGTCGACGGATACTACTACTACTATCCTCCCGGCGAGTACTACTACGAGGAGCCGACCAACGACCAGGAGTAGTATTCGGAGGGTCCTAGGCAGGAGGCCTACGCCTTTCGATCGTAGTATTTTATTTTACCCCGCCTTCTTAAAGGCCTATCTGTAACTCTGTTATATCTGTACCCAGATATCTGATGCTTCCGCTGACATTTGTATGCCATCGAGCGATGTATTCGAGCCCTCAAGGCCCTGGCTTGTAATATAAAGCTTGTATGACTTTATTTATGTTTTAGAGTTGTGTTGTGATATCTTCAAGTGAGTCCTTAGGCTTGATCGTGTGCATTTGCGTGTATGATTAGTGCATGATTAAGTCGGGGTCGTCACAACCGACTTAATTAGCCTCAGATGTAGTAAATAGAAAAGCCACCACTTGGCTGCTTGGCAGCCTCACCACCCAACAAAGGTGCAAACATCTTCTGGAGAGAGACATGGATCAGTAAACAATGCTTACTTATGCAGATAGTTACAAGATGATAATTTACACAAGCTTTTGCAGGCTGAAGTAAAAAGATCAAAATATATGAAGACAAGAGCAAGTAAGTTCATAAATATCAAAGGTGCTAGCCATTCGCTTGAGATTACCTCATCAACTCGAAGTTCTTCAATTTCCAATATTGTTTTCCAGCTAGAATATTTATCTGCAGATAATGGGGTCATGTGAAACATTCAATAGTATACCAGGGTGATCAATCAAAAGCGCTTTCCATTTGCCCTTGTAGTTCAGATTCTTAATTTTCTAAATAACAATAATAGATAATGCAGAATCTGTAACCATCCAGAAGCAAGGTTCAGGGTCGTTCATGTAGGAATATACATAACAGGCATGTTGGTTAACAAAAATTTAGGCATGAGCTCAGAAAAGGGGATCAAAACTGAGAGAGAGAGAGGAACCTGAGAGCATGCCTAGGCCAAGAGCTGTCGCGTGATGAATGGTGTGGGCACAAGGAGTTGTGCCGTCGTCCTGGTGAAGCTGAGCAGCGTGGATGCGGACCGGCTTGATGACGGCGGCGGCGGCGCCCTCCTCGTCGACCTTCTGCAGGAGTACCTCGCCAGAGCCGGAGATGCAGCGGGCGTGGGACAGTTTTTGGCACCGGGTCGATCCACTGGTGCCTGTCGACGTCGCCTAGGGCGCAGCTGGTGGCGACGGCGCACTCCGCCCGGCTTCCTCCCGTCGACGGCGCGACGACCCATTGCTCCGGTTGCTGTGGTGGCTCGTGCTCCTCCTCGTTGCGTCTCCTCCGCGTGTGGCGCCGACGGACTCCGGCCGCATCTAGGTCAGACGGCGACAGAGACAGCGGCCTAGCAGGGCCATGCGGGCGCGATGTGAGGGGAGGAGGACGGGCGGCGGCGGCACAGAGTAGAGGAGGAGGATGGGCGACGGCGGCGCAGAGGAGAGGAGGAGGTAGGGTTACGGGAGGAGAGCCACGAGGGGAGGACGGAGCGGGGGGCGCGTGCGCGGGAGGTGGCGGCTAGGTTTTGGCTTTGCTGCACTTATACGCCACCAGGTGAAATGACGGAAGTACCCTTGGCGGGCCACCAAATTTACAGGCGGTGGCATGGCGACTCCGAGCACTATTCATTGTAGCAGTGCCGTGCTCGATCGGACGGCCAGGGTCGCTCCACCTGGAGATCCGACGGATGGGATGCGTTCGGGAGCGCGATCCGACGGCCCAGAATCCAAACGCCTGAGGAGGCTTCATTTTACCCTGGACTCTAACAATGGATGCGCAGCGCCTCGCACCGGCGGTATGCTGGGATGCGCGACAACTGGTCGCAACACCGCCTCTTCAACATCCCGGCGGAGACGTACAAGGGGCCTACGCTGCATCTAACTAGTAAACCTGTCTGGGCAACTCGGCCACCGGAAGGCTCGTCGAGCGCGCGTTGATTTGGGGCCGTTTGATTTGATTTACTATTCATAGCGCCTGCTCCTGTCTGCTAGTGGCCGTCCGTTCTTTTTCACCCGTCCGCTCGTTGTTCCTTTCCATGACCGGTGGGGCATCTCCTGTGTGAGCCAGCGCGTGCTGTCACAGGGGGACGCTACGTCCGCGTCGGTCATTGGGTCGGTGCGTCGCGCTCTGCCGCGGCCCGATTGGCGCGCTGGAGCTTCGCGCGTGCGTGCTGACCCGCGCTGACCCAGCCGCGGGTACAGTTGATGCGACGCGGCATGCTGGCGGGTGAGGTGAGGCGCCGCGGCTTTGTCTGGGGGGCGTGGGCTGATGACCTGGCCCAGGAACAGTAAAGGAAGACCATCACCACCGACAGACGGGCCAGGGGAAATGAGGGACCACCCGCAGCGGCACAGCGGCAAGCAAAAACGCGTGCTCGCACGGAAAGCGGGAGTCACCTCAGCCAACAGCGCGCGCGGACACATATTTTAATGGACAAAAGGTTGCGGCACGCTTGTAACGGGTTGTATGGAATGTCCGACCCTGGAATGCAGTGAGTACCGATGGTGGCCGAGGCTGCGGCGAGTACGGCGAGCAGGACGGCGGCCGAGAGGATGAGCTGAGACATGAATGCCATTCTGGATCCTTTCAAATGGATGGGATGTCTGTAGTTTGTGGTAGGCTAGCTAGATGTGTATTGCTTGTATATATATATGTCACTTGTGAGGAAAAGGAAGAGCGCCAGCTGACATTGTAACTACGGATGTGCCTTTTGCTCTCGCTGGAGTCACGCGGAATGGAAATTTTGATGTCGTGTACGATGAAAGGCCTGCTAATTAATCTTTACGATAACAGTATTTGGAGCTTTATGGCAACAGAATTTGGAGGAGAATGCAAAAGTTGGGGTTTGAGTGAAAGAATGGTCTGATTTGCTGCCACTGGGTTCCTAACTTTCTCAGCATGAGTTATCTTATCATACGTGTCCAATAGCTTTATCCCTGGTTTATATGGCATCCGTTTCTTCTACATTTACTTCTCATGTGATCTAGCACTGATACTTCTTCTTTTTTCGCGAGACAAAAAAAAGTATTAGTGCTGAACTTTCTTTTATTGGTTTGTGTGTGGACTCTGGAGATAATATGCCCGTTAAACCAACCAAGTTCTATTTATTTATTTTGCGTCAGATGCCAATCATGTAGCAGATGAGAATATCACCGGGATCAGCTAACGTATATAGGGAATCTAATATATAGAGACCATCTTCATGGGACGGATCCAAAAATGGTCCATCATATTAGAGAACTCACGAACGGTGATGTTCTCATACTCATATGCCATGTTTGGTCGATGACATGTCACACTCACTAGTTAGTGCAAAAGTGTGTTCTTATTAGATATATTGATCGCTTTGCATCCGTACTCTACTTCTAATGGAGTAGTTGGTAAGATTGCGTCCATGATTTTTTTCGTCCCACCATTTTCGTTCGGTTTTTTTTTCGACTGGTTTTTTTGTCCCCCATCCCCCTCTCGCACGCACCCAAAATAAACCATATCACCACGCATGAAAAAAAATCCCATACAACACCGCTCCCCTCCATCCCCTCGAACTATCCTTTTGTCGATCCCCTCGATCGCGGCCTCCGACGTACGATCTCGCCGCCGCCGTACGGGATCGCCTACGACGTACAATCTCGCCGCCACCGCAATCCTTTCCTCCCACCCAGCCTCCTCTCGTCTCTTTGCCCCCGATCTAGATGGCGCCTCCCATCTCGGCAGGGCGGCGGCCTCGAGCGACGGCAGCACCGCTGGATCTCCTCCGCCCCCACTCAATCAATACTGGTACCCGAGGCTCTCCTCCTCGAGCGACCGCGAGCAACGCCGCCGCCTCACCGTCTTCTGCTACCATCACCAACCGACTGCTCGCGTCCCTGCCATCCCCTTGTTTGTGGTCTATGATGGAGTGAGGTATCGATGACCATCACCTCTCCCCTGCCATCATATTCCCTAGAGGTGGATACGAAGCTTTGGGATGACCCACTCGGTGCCGGTTGGAACACCGACGACGCCGGGCTCCTCGGCGTGGCTCCCGCGAGAATGGGAGCACATCGTAATCTGTCCTGGTTTGCGTGGTAGTAGCATTTTTTAAGTTTCTTGATCAAATGGTGTTTGATCGGATTTTTTTTGGTCAGCAACGCTGACGATTCCATGGCAAAGTACAACGGTGGATACCTGGTGGAGACTGTGTTCGACAATAGTAAGTTGGGTTGGTTTCCATCTATAGACTGTAGATGAGAGATGATACCTGGTGGAGGCAATGTTCTGTACAAGTGCTTGATTAGAACGACACTGGAAACAAAGTGGTGCCAAGAGGCAAATTCTTGCGCTGCCCGATGAGGACATACTCCTACGTGGATCCAAGTACGAGCTGGGAGCAGCATCGATCCGATGAATGCGCAAGGAATATCCAACAGATTACCCTTACTACTATATTCCTGATCCACGAATGTCATATTGGGCCCCTGTACGAGTTGATTACATGATGTTGTGTCCTCAAACTTTACTCTGAGTTATTTGTTAGATGCTCGGTGAAATTCAGCAATTTTTTTCTTCTGTCTTGCCAGTGATGGAAGGTAGATTGAGCTGATAAATTTCTGCACCCACCTTGAGGTCCATAATGTTCTCCTAATTGTATGCAGCACAATCGTAAAGATGTATTTGTTTGAGGGAGAGGACTGTCTGTGATCAGAAGCAACATTATGTGATCATCATGTTTTTTTTTTGCGGGTGAATGTGATCATCATGTGTTGGATCTTGGTCCCGTGTATGAGTTGATTACATGATGTAGTGTCCTCAACATTTACTCTGAATTATTTGTTAGATGATCGATGAAATTCACAGCTAAACATTTTTTTCTTCTGTCTTGCCAGTGATGGAAGGTAGATTGAGCTGAAAATTTTCTGCACCCACCTTGAGGTCCATAATGTTCTCCTAATTATATAAAGCCCAATCGTAAAGATATATTTGTTTGGGAGAGAAGACTATCAGTTATCAGAAGCAACATTATGTGATCCTCATGTGTGAGAGAGAGGGCAAGAGTATGTGATATTTATTTCTGTGTGCACTACTAATATGTATTGACTGTTCATGTTGCTACAGTAGGTTCATGATTGATTATGGCAACAAGGAAATCACTCGAGAAGGATTTTATTAGTATGCACACTTTGAGACTTGAGAGGCTGTTATTGATTAAGGAATCTATGTCTGCTAGAGAGGCTGATGCCAAATCAACATTGGAACAAGGGCAAGATAAGGGGACTGAGGTGAAGTCATTTCTTCTCTGTCTCTATGGTATGCTGATACGTTCAAACCAGCATTTTGACTATTGATACCTATAATTCATTGATTAGCTCAAACAAATGATACTAGACAGAAGAATACTGCAATTGATCTATGAAAATTTGTTAGATTTTAGTATCTATCTAACATCTAGAAGAGAAAAAATGTGATGACCATTTTTTCACAAGGTTATGTATATCTTTAAAATTTGGTACAGAGAGAAGGCCTTAGATGCTTGCAAATCCTCTGTTTTAAGAGCAGCACCTGGATCCAACGAACCAAATATGCAAGCACGCAAGACAGTGATGTTTTTTCTTCTCCATTACTGAATCTTCTTTTTATAAGTATTTAGTTTGGAAGGCACTTATCTAGATATTTGGAGAGACTGGCTGCACTCTGTGAGTTTATCAGATTCAGATCCATGTCTTCTTTCTTACTGCATCTTCTAGCATTGCTGTTCGCAGGTTGTCCGTGCTCCTTTAGATCCTTTCTCAATGGATCTTCAGATTTTTTTTCATATGGTTGCAAACATCCCTTGCTCCATGTCAACACTGTGCCCCACCGTTCTACTATTGCTCATCAGTTCACTTCACATTGGACTTAATAGTAAAACAAAGGTAAATTTGTGGAGTTAGACAATATAGTACACTACTTCTCAATAGCCTAATAACTTATATATTTTTTCTATTGTGTTTAATTTCCATTTGCTCTAATTTTATTTTCTCAGAGACATTTCATTAGCTAATACGCCGGCCTTTTTTTTACCATTCTGATAGTAGGAGTTGTCCAGTTTGTGTTGTGTGTTGGATGATACTTATGAAGGATATTTTAAATATCATGGATGAAAGCTATGTATCATGTTGTTTCGCTTAAACAATACTTTCGGATTTTCCCTCCTTTCCACTTTAGGACTATGAACTTTCGTTCTCTAAATGTTTTCTTTTTATACACGGGCTCAGTCTCTTTTCATCAGTGTTAATGACAGCAAGTGAAAAGATTTCTGCCCTGCCAAGTAATAGCTTAGGTTAATGGCTAAAAGCAAGGTATATCACAATTCATCATTGCTTAAATCTATTGCAGATGCACTTCAATTATGTTCCGCAACTTGCTGACTTATGTTTTTAATATAATTTCATGTTGCTACACTATTCATGTCGTCTACAAACATTGTCTAATTGCCTGCTTAATGAGGCTAAGGCCGCGCTTGGGTCATCGTTTTCAGCCCAAAACAACTGTAAAACTTGCACCCGTAAAAAAAACAGTTGTAACTGAGTTCAATGCTTGGATGGTCGGTTTTGGGGCATATTTACACTGGTTTTCAGAATACACCGATTTTCAGCCGGTATGCGAAACACTGGTCAACCCATCTGTTTTGTACCTCCGTATTATCTCTCTCTCTCTCTCTCTCTCTCTCTCTCTCTCTCTCTCTCTCTCTCTCTCAGGAAACCTAGGCGAGCGAGGAGGAGAACATGCGCCGCCGGCAGAGTGTGCAATCTTATGAAATCACTGTGGGACGTAGTTCCAATAAAGAAAATTTACACTTAGATCTTAGCGTCGTTAGCGGAGACAAGGATGTTTCCGGCCGCCATGCGCGCACCTTCTATAATTTCAACACCACTCGTAGGGCAGCAACGGCGACCCACCCAAAAATCCGGTCAGTTCGACGCAATTATGGTCGATTGAGGGCGAGCGACGGCCGGACTAAGGGCAGCAGCGGCAACCTAGATAGATTCTTCTCTCATATCTCATTTCTACTTTTCCATCTTGTGTTGGCTCTGATGTATGACTGCATGCGGTGGCGGCCTGTACAAGGGTCTGTCGATGATAGCTGAGCACGACAAGGCGACCCGAGGGAGATGGATGAAGACCAGGTTAAATTAGTGAACTACTCTATACGGAATCGCTACAAAAAAATCATGTTAATTTCCTCTACCACGCCTCCACTCTACAAGGAAAAGAAGTCCAGGCTATATACTCTAGCCTGTTGGATTCATCTAGAACCCTAAAAAGATCGGTTTGATCTATAACATATCATCTACAAAATTTGATTTTTACATGTAAATCTTTTTGCATTGCTCTTGACCAGATTGTTTTGTAGGGAGCATAGGAGAGCAAAGATGGGGTGGTCTGCATCACCTTCAGTTGGCACATGCGCATGCATCTGCAGTAATCATTATCTTTCCCATGGTTAAGATGTATGATGCATGGACTTCTAATATTTTTATGTTAATTTCAAATGGTTGCTGGATCGGAAGATGATTTGCTTCTAATAGTTGTTGTGTATTGATCCTTGCTTGTTCTTGTTGTAGATGAAATTGACCTGATAGCTCTTATGTTAGCATTTTCTAAAGTTCGCATTTATTACATGTCATTTGTGTGCTCAAGAAATATCTGGACAATCTTTTGCTAGCGGTAAGTTTCATGTTTGTGACTTTTTGCTATGTCAAACGAAGAACAGAAGCCCGTTACTGTGTGAAGGAATGGCCTCCTTCTGAAGATATTTAACTCACCATGCTTATTCAGGTGCAAGTTATGTTTTTGACTGAGATATTTTTCCACTTTATTCCATGTTCAAAAATAAATTAGTATTCAGTTATTGTATGTGTGTGTTAGATGAGTTGTTTCATTCCATCTTCAGGTCGAAGTAGTTGTTTGAGTGCATTAGCCTTTTCATTTTCTGTTGCCGCGGTCTATTTTATTCAATCTTGATGTCCTTAAATTGCTCTGTTCACATATTTGCGAAGATTCTGAGTTTGATTTCTACCTGTGTAGCTATGTTGGTATTCAGGTTAGCTTTCCCTATATAATTGTTGCATTTTATTTATTTATTTTTACTACACTTTGTGACTAGTTTGTGACGGAATGGTCTGATTGCTGATCCGGGGTTCTTGCATTAGCGATGAAGTAGATGAGTGCAAGGCTGAAGAGAACAAAGGGGGTGCAATGTGGTTGAAGAAGGGCAAGGAACAGTAAGACACTTGTTGTCATTCAACATCTATTTTTTTTCTTGTCATTTTTGTTCCGTTGAAACAAATGGGCACTTAAAAAGGAAACAAGTTCAATTCAATTTTCCACTTTTTGGCTACCTAACAAGAGGCTCCCTGCAATCAGAGTTTGATTGTGATTTACACCTATGTACATTTGACATCACTTGCACATACCATATGCTATTTTTTTACTGCTTAATGTCATATCAGAGGGGCGGAGAAAAATATGTCACTTCTCTTCTCAAGTAGAAGATGGTTTGAAGAGACACGACAACCACCGAGGAGGAAATAAGCATGAGAGAGAATTAACTCACATTTCTGAAATAGAACAAATGTTTGACAATGTCTTCTTTATTCCTTGGCAATGCACGGGTAGCGGCAGCTGGGCTTGATTGCACTCTTTGAAGGATTGGCGACTGCTGCAGCATCTGATCATGTGTGGATTATAAATATTTTTCTTGCTAAAAAACCGTTGTCAATTGGAATAATATAAGACGGGGGCCTCATTGGAGTTTATCTTATACCAAAAACCATGGACTGGTCGATATGGACTCATACGTGATGTCATGGGCATGATTGCACTCTTTGGAGGATTGTCAAATGTGGCATCATCTGATCATGTGTGGGTTATAAATATTTTTCTTGCTAAAAAACCGTTGTCACTTAGAGTAATATAAGACCGGGGCCTCATTGGAGTTTATCTTATACTAAAAACCATTGAGTTGTCAGTATAGATACTCAAATAATTTAAAAGGCCCGTAGCAACGCACGGGCATTCTACTAGTAAATATATATATAGGGAGCTCTATCAACACCAAGGCCCTGTTCGGAACGCATAATAGGAAAAACACATGAATAGAAAAGTGTAGGAATTGCAAAGTCATGTCTTGTAGGTTCCTACATGATTCTAAAACGTAGGAATTGTATAACATAGTTGTTTGGATGCTCCACAGGAATTTTGCAGGAATTGTTTCTTTAGGAGAGAGAGAAGATGTGAGACAAAGACACATGCTGCATTAAACTTCTTAAAGGAAGTGAAAACATGAGGTTTGAGCAAATGTTTAGAATCCTCCACAATGTGAAGGGAAGGAATGATTCCTATAGGAATTTCAAAGCCAGTCCTACAATCGAAAGGGCACATAGAAAAAAATTCCTATGGGATTCGTTCCTATGAAATTCCTACACAATTCCTTTGTTGCAACAGGGCCCAATTTGTTCATGTTGCATTCAAAAGCAAAAAAGAATAATCACAAATCGAGGGGGTAAACTCTATATCTAATAAATAATACTCCCTCCGTTCCTAAATATTTGTCTTCTAGAGATTTCAACAAGTGACTATATACGAAGCAAAATGAGTGAATCTACACTCTAAAATATGTCTATATACATCCGTACGTGGTAGTCCATTTGAAATCTCTAAAAAGATAAATATTTAAGAACGGAGGGAGTACATGTACAAATCCTTGTCAGCATCCAATAAAAAGTAAGAAACTAAAAGGACATCTTAGGTCCCATGGTGGTTTTAGCGGCAATGACCAGCGATTAATTGTATTCTCATGAGTATATAAAACTCGTGTTTAGTTCCATGAAAATGAAATAAAGGTGGTTCCAGACTCCCCGCCAAACACACACACACACACAAACACACAACAAGAAAAGGGATAAAAATAGTCAGAGCAACTCCAATGGGGCCACCCATTTCGTCCGCCTGCATTCGTTTGGGTCGGCGCGGACAAAAATGAAGGTCCAACGCGCCGACCCAAACCCAAATCGCGTCCGCTTGGCGTCCGCATCGACCCATTTCCGGCCTAAAATTGCGCCTGAAATGCGTCGGCGCGGACGCGAAGCGGACGCGCCGCGCGTCTCCTCGGTGTCCGCCGCGTCCCCACCTGGCGGTCGTTCAACTATCAGCGGTCAGCCTGGTCAGCTTAATTTATGACCTGGGGCCCACGCGTCAGCGACGGCGGTCGTCCTTTTTTAAGCCGACCGTGCGGCGGGGCCATCCTCATCCGCTTCCAGAAGCCCCCCATCCCCATCTTCGACACACTCTGCTCCCCCGTCGGCGGCAACCCTAGCCACCCTAGCAAAGCCAGATGGGGCTCTTCTCCGGCGCCGGCAGCAGCAAGTCCAAGGGCAAGGCCTCCGCCATCCCTTTTCTCCCGGAGTTCCTCCCGCCTCCGTCGGCGCCAGCTCGCCGGCCGAGGCAGCGCGACGCCGAGGACGAGCAGCGCGACGCCGAGGACGAGCAGCGCGACGCCGAGGAGGAGGCGCGCTAGGCCGCGGCGGCACAGCCCCCCGCGGCGGCAGCACAGCCGGCGGCCGACATCGCCGCCGCTTGGAACACGGCGTTCCCCTGGGCCGGCCCTGCTCCGACCCTCATCGACCTCACGGACCCCGAGGACGACGACGCCGCCGCCTAGGGCAGCGCGCCGCCTCGTAGTTTAGTTTGTTTTTAATTTTCATTAATGCAAATGTGGGCGCGTGGACTTTCGCCGGCCTTCGTGGCCGGCTTTTAATGTTTAATGAATGTTTGTTTTTATTTTCGAAATGCCTTTTTTTTGCACGCCGTCAAAATGGGTCGGGCCAGCGTTGGGCGCAAGCGCCGACCCAAACACGGAAACGGACGTTGGTGTCCGTCGGGCCGACCCAAACGGATTTGTCCGTTTGGGTCGGCGCGTTGAAGTTGCTCTCAGTGTTTTATAATTTCGTTGTTTATATTTCTCTACCTTTGTGTCATAGGAAAGCCATAGTATTAATTAAGCATGGTGTAGGGAAATCGAAGGGTAGGGAACTAGGGATTCATCCCTGTTAGGCTGATACAAACCATATGCACTCCTAAAGTCTCTTGGAAACTATCAAAGTTATAGGAAAAGCTAGTAACCCTGAAGGCTTCAGACCTACTCCGGGATGGCCTACGGATGTGGCTGGACCCTTTTGTTTAGCCTGGAGTATTTCCCAGAATGACCCTGAAGGCGCAGTC
Organism: Thinopyrum elongatum; assembly: GCA_011799875.1. Classification (NCBI taxonomy): domain Eukaryota; kingdom Viridiplantae; phylum Streptophyta; class Magnoliopsida; order Poales; family Poaceae; genus Thinopyrum; species Thinopyrum elongatum. Next base: position 59,342,226 of record CM022300.1, on the reverse strand, counting down.
ATGTTCTTCAACCTGAGTCGCTCGGCTCCCTTCTCTTCTCACCATCTTTCTCACTCGTGTATTTCACATACACGCGAGTCATAGGCAAACTCATAATGTGTAGCGCACACCATGTTTGAGTTATGACCGAAGCTATATTTTTAGCTAACTAACCACCACACATCTTAACAGAAGATTAAAGTATAGGCTCTAGGATGGTCTTATTTGCAATTGCTCTTGGATGCTCTTTGTTGCTATTTTTCGCACATCGGCACATGCATGCGCATAGATGCATGCATGTATACTATTCATCCATCGGTCTATGCAACAAGCTTATTCATGCTCGAGCCTTGAGCTATTTACAAAATTACACGACCGCTCCAGGATTGGTCGTGGGGCATTCCAGGCGGCCAGAGACGGTCTCTAAGTTGCACTCCCCTCTGCCGATAACGCCTGCGATGTACTTCCTTGTCAAGGTTTTGCATTCGGGCATGTACTCGAGGAGGCCGCCGACGACACCCACTCTCCCATCTGCGAGGACACGCAGCGCCTCGCACCGGCAGAACACCGAGACGACCGACAGTTGCTCACAACACCGCCTCTTCATCGTCTCGGCGGAGACGTAGTAGGGCCCTACGCCACATGTTTGTCTGACCACATAGTCGCGGCAGGCTTGAAGCGAGTGGTATGTTATCTCCTGCCCTAGAACGCATTGCTCCTCGATGCTGGCTGAGGCCGCGACGAGTACGGCGAGAAGGATGGCGGCCCGGAGGATGAGCTGGTACTTGAACGCCATCCTCAACTGTTACCTTTCAAATAGATGGGGTGTTGTTGGATCTACTAGGCTAGATGCATTGTATGTATAAATACTGAGAGAAAGGATGTCTTTTATTTTCATGGCTTGTTGAGCTGTGCCCTCAGCAGAATCCTCTTGTACTCTATGTTGTGCGACTTTGTGCGTGCGTATGTGTGTGTGTGTGTGGATCCATGTGGTACCCTGTGGCTGTGGTGGTTTGCTTTATCTGTAAAGCGGGGTGAAAGCATTTTTCACTTAAAAGAAGAGCGGTAATCTTACATCGTGAGTACTGATGTGTTTTTTTCTCTCGGCAGAGTGCCGTGGAATGGAGCTAATTAATCTTTTTTATAACAGTATTTGTAACTTTATAGCAACAGAATTTGGAGGGGAATGCAAAAGTTGGGGTTTGAGTGCAAGAATGGTTTGATTTCTTGCCCTGGTTTATATGACACTCTTTTCTAATACATTTACTACTCATGTGATCTAACACTAACACTTACTTTCATTTGGTTTGTGTGGATCGAGATCATGATTGTTAAACCAACCGAATTTTGTTTTATTTGTGGTCAGCAATAATGTGAGCAGATGAGAAAAAAAATTATACACATGGCAGAATTTGGAGCTTTATGGCAACAAAAATTCTTCTATCTGTACTTCTTATGTGATCTAACACTAATACTTCTAGTGAACTTTCATTTGAACTCAAAAAATAAGTGAACTTTCATTTGGGTTGTGTGTGTGGAGATCATATGCTTGTTAAACCAACCAAATTCCTTTTTATTTGCAGTTAGCAAGCATGTGACCAGATAAGAAAAGTTTATACACCTGAATTATTAGCTAAGGTGTATCGGAACCCAATATATGGATGTAATCGGTGTGTACAAGTCAGTCTTGCAGAAATCGTCTTCATGGGACGGATCCTAAAAACCGTCCATCATATTAGAGAACATTAGTGTTCCTGATGTTCTCATACGTGTGTTATGCATATGCCATGTCACACACATGCACTTTAGTGAAGTGAGTTTTAGTATTTGCTCGATGACATGTCTCACTCGCTAGTTAGTACAAAAGTGTGTTCTTATTAGATATCTTGATCACTTTGCGTCCACCTGGAGTATAAATATATATAAGGGGGCCTCTATCAACATTATTTTATGCATTTTGCATTCAAAAGCAAAAAATTAAACAATTCACAAATCTAGAGGCGCAAACTCCATATCTAATAAAAAACATTCATTTTAGAAGCATTCAAATATAAATCACCTTGTCATCATCCACTAAAAAGTGGGAGACTGAAGGATGCCTTAGCCAATATGTGGATTCCCGTGGTAATGACAAAGGATTAAGGTCCTGTTTGGAACGTCGCTAGCTTCACCGAATAACTAGCTTCCCGAGAAGCTAGCCACTTCCAACTTCTGACGGGAGCATGATGCGTTCGGCAGCAGCTCCTCTCCGTCAGCATGGTCTAGCAGCCCAAGGGAGCTTGAGGCCCATTTCGGTGGCTCATAGCGAGAGGAAAACTGTTCGAGGAGAGAAAAAACGGTTCGAGGATGACACTTTGGAAGGGCATTCCCACCTAATTTCGAGCAACTTCCCCTTCTCGTTTTCATGAAGTTGCGCGTCTGCTGCTCCATAAATTTGCACTACGGGCCACTCTTTCTCCATGAGCGGGCTTCTCGGAGCTGGATCGTTCGGTTGGCTTCTCACGACTATTTCAGGAAGCTGGATCGTGGAGAGGATCCGAACGGGGCCTAATTCATGAGTATAGGAAACTTGTGTTTAGTCCCATGAAAATGAATAAAGGTGGTTCGAGCCCTCCCCCCCCCCCCCACACGCCAACAAAAAAGGATAAACTTAAACTACGTCTTTAAATTTTGTTGTTACATTTCTCTATCCGTACTATTAAGAGTGGTTTAACAAATGATGAAGAATATATATCCATTCCTGATACGAACCGTATGCACTATGTTGGTGCAATATTTGCCTACCTATGTTTTGGAGATTGTTGACAGAAACATGTATGGACTGATTTGTTTGCTAGTGCATATAGAGAGAAATGGTCCATACAGAACCGAAGAGAATGCTGTCTCCGGTGCCAAGTTAGAGGAAATTCACCGAAGTATATCTGCGTTGCAGAGAAGAAAGAGCTACATCAGTTGAAGACATGTAGACGAAAAGATTGATGTGAAGGAATTAACCCCTCGAAAGTTTACTGCTGTAGCGAAGCATTTGGTTTGGTACTGTTGTCCGAAGAAATTGACTGCAGCGAACATAAGTCGACGACTAATTGAAGATGTAGTATTCTTTTCGTCTTTCTTCTTTGATTCATTTGAGTCATAGGACCTCCGTACTATTAAGAGGGGTATAGGTTCTCGAAGCTCAGATCCGCTGTGATGCTTAGCCCAAAACCTATGAAAGATGCGAGAGAAATCTCTTTATATTTTGAGTGATTACCTGGCAGCAGTAGACGTTGTTCTTCGTGATGCAGGAGATATCTTTCGGACTGAGGAGTTAGCATTACTTGCCCCGCAAGTAATGTTACCATTGTGCTCAAAATCCGACCATTGGACTCGTGTCGTTCGGTCATTGGCTGCTCTCGATGTCCAATTTGGTCATTTCCCATCAGGAAAGGCTGCGGCTATAAATAGCCATCCCGCTCCAATGTTGTCTGTTGGCTGCTCCGCTAGAGATTTCTGAGATTGATTTGAGCAACCCCTCTCCGAGTGATTTGAGTTTAAGATCCACCGAGAGAAAAATCAAGAGCCCAAACTTAGACAGTGGTTTAGCATCACAGTGGTTCAGAGTTAGAGTTCTTGTACCTATTACTCTTGAGAGCCGCGTACTCTCTAGACCGATAGGTTTCGGCTCGAGTGTTGAAGAGTTGTTGTCTTCACCGAGCTAGATCTTCAGCAACCAAGAGTGATTGTGGTTCGCGAAGGTCGACCGAAGGTTTGGAGATCGCCGACAAGTATCTACCACGAGTGAAATCAACCAGAGTTTGATCAGCTATGTGTTGAAGGAGAATAGGGTGAAGAGAGTTTATCTTCCGTGTTAAGTCACAGCCCCTCCAACCAGACATAGCCCTTTGGTAGAAGGGTGAACTGGTCTACCAAATCTCACTGTTGCCATCGAGCATCGATGGTTCATTCTACTTTACTGCAATTCCTTCAGCAGTTTACTTTCGTGCTGTGTGTCGATAGTTTACCTGATCATTATCATCTATTGTATTTTTTCCTTAGCTTTGCTCAATTATGTTGTTGACATCAGATATCATTGTGTTCATCCCGTTGGATTCTCATCACTTGTTTTCTTTCATCCTTGTCATAGTCTACGGTTCATCTGTGTTAACTCATTGTAGTTTCCTTTCGCCACTCATGTCATGTTTTGTCTCGTGCTACTGCATGTGATTGTCTGTAGCATTACTATCGTTGTGATCAAACCTGTGTTATTGCAAGCCCGTGCCATAATTGCTTCCTACGTTGATGGATATGCTCCCCAACATCAAGCTTAATTGAGTTGTTTTCCATCGTACGTTTTTTCCGCTGCTGTGTTTGGGATCTGTTCAAAACATTCGAAAGAAAATTTTGAATCTCACATTCACCCCCCTCTGGTCGATATACTCTCGGTCCTAACAATTGGTATCACAGTAGGTACTCCCTGTCTCTGTTTATTAAAGGTCTAACGTCCTTGGAGTTTTGAGTATGTCGTATGTAGGTAGATCCTCGCACTCTGAAAGATTTCCTATCTACGATGGAAATGACTATCTTTACTGGAAGGAAAGGATGAGAATCAGAATTCAAGCTATCAACTATGATCTGTGGCAGATTGTGGAAAATGACTACACTATTCAAACCGAATGATCCAAATTCCGATGACAAAGCCAATCTGTAGTTGGATGCTTAAGCAAAAGATATCATCTGTAGCAGTCTCTCGAAAGACATTTTCTCTCGGTTCCAAATGTTCAGCACTGCAAAGCAACTTTGGGATGCTATAAAAAATGCTCATGAAGAATTCATTGCCAGATCAGATCCTCACACTCAAATGCTTCGTGCTATGTTTGCTGGTTTTAGAAGTCTTCGTAAGGAAAGTGCTATAGAACTCACTGATCGATTGACAAACATTGTCGAAAGACTCCATCAGCGAGGAGTAACTGATATCACCGATAGAGATGTGGTTAACAAGTTGCTAAGCACTCTTGATCGAACTTTCAATTCCATCATAGCAGAAATCAAGCAAAGACCAGACTGTGAAGAACTTCACTATGTAGAGGTCATGACGCTGTTATAGATTCATGAAGAAAAGATGGAACTAGAAAATGCAGATCAAGAATCTTCTTCAGAAAGTGAAGGAGAAATTCTCTCAAACTATGGAAGTTCGCACAAAGAAGAAGATACTGGGAATCAACACACCATCACTATAGAACTAGAGATGCTAACAGACAGGCTAAGTGATCTCAGAAGACAAAATCTATGCCTCACTAATGATGATGATTTTGACTTGCCTGAATCATCAAGAAGGTTATCTCCGAAAGAAATGAAGTGCTTCAAGTGCAAACAATTCGGTCATCTTATTGCAGACTGTCCTAGCTGGGAAGGAAAACCTAGCAACATATGGAAATATCTTCACTGCAGTGGGTTCACACGAATGGATCATCATACTAAGCTCTCGAAGAAAAATGAATCTTCCTCATCATCTTCGACGAGACCAGTCACTGACGTGAAAGCCAGAGCAACCATCGAGTCAAATATGAAGAGAATATCACCACCGAATAGAGCATGTACTGATATGACTCTGGGCTCGGAAGAGGAGGTGACAGACTCTGAATCAGATGATGAAGAATTTCACAGAAAGATAGGAAGGAGCAATGCCTTCATTGCCTATGAATCATCTGAGAATTCACTCGAATCAGATACTGATGATGATGCTTCAAGTGATGATGAACCAATTGCTTTCTGTCTCATGCCAAAATCATCCAAGGATCAGGTATCAGCAAAACACCAAAAATCCATGAACGAATATTCTCCTGAATACATTGCCTATGTTAAACTTGTTAAGATTGCAAAATCTCAACAAGATGAGCTTGAAATGCTTCAGAGAAATCTTAGGAAAACCGAAGGATTACTGGTCGAAGAGATGGAGAAGAATCAAAAGTTGATCGAAGAGCAAGATGCTTTTTCCTCAACTATTGATGATCTTACCAATCAATATGATTCCCTTGCAGTTGAATACGAGAGTGTATCAGATGAACTCCTTAACAGGAATCAAGAACTGGAGTCACTGAAAGAGCCTCACAACGAGTAGGCAAAAGAAAAAGCTTCTCTCTTCGCTGAGCAATCCATTCGTCCTCCTGATGATTTTGTGCCTCCTTGCTTAAAATGCCTAGAACGTAGCAATGCTGATTCTCGTGCTGAAAATTCAAATGATAACATCAAGAATATTGCAACCCACTATGAATGATATCTCTAACCCCTCTCCCGAGGATTTTGTTGCTATTTCTGATGAAAATTGTAGATTAAAGAACTTGCTTGAGACAGGAATGCTTAAGAGCCTCAAAGGGCATCAAACTCTCTGTGATGTGCTGAAGAAGTCAATATTGCACAGAAATCCTCGAAAGGAAGGACTGGGTTTTGAAAGAAAACTCAACGTTGATGGAACCTACTGGACTCCCGAACAATATCCTCGAACGAGTTGGGTTCTTGCTAAAAGCAAAACACTCGAACCAGCAATTCTGTCAGGATATGATACTCCCATTACTGTTGTTTCTGATGAGTCTGATGACTCGAACTACAAATTGTTCAAACAACAAAATGGTAAGGTTTTTGCTCGATATGTTGGGACTAACTGCAGGTCTGGTTCACCCAAGAAGCAAATCTGGGTGAAGAAGTGCCTCATTGAAAATCTATCTGTCACTGCTAACTTGAACATGCAGGGCAATTCTCTTCAAGACAATGATTATCATTCGCAGAATGGCCCAAGAAGTTTCTCGAATGGGTATCGATCAAACCCTCGACAGAAGGAGTACATGCGTATCTCCTAAAATCATTACACTCATGTCTCCGGAAATAACTTCAATGCATATTCATATGATTACTCTCGAAGTGCACAGGTGCCTTGCAGATCTCGCCGAAAGAATACTCCATCTCAGACGAATAAAATGAGATCCTCGTTGCCCACGCAAGTGTGGGTTGCGAAAAAGAACCAACCCTCTCTTGCAGATGTTATCTCAGGAATTCCACACGCTTATTCTTTATCCTGAGATCTATATTGTTAGCGCTAGTTCCTTGTGTTCAATTGCTTTCGTTGCTATTCGTTGTGTTTGTTTTCTGTCCGTATATCAACTAACTCAGAGCTTCGTGGTTTTGTGTTTTTCTCTCAATTGGCTGAGTGTTTTGATTCAGACCCTGTTATCCCTCTATTCTTTCTCGTCCAATCTTTGCTTTCCATCATAAACATGCAACTTGATCTGAAGAAGATTTTGGTCCGACGTCCTTGGTTGCGAATGAAATCAACTTCGAACTTTAATATGTTTTTGGCGTTTGCCATCCCTCAAACCCTTCGGTCCTCCATTCAGTTTCTAAGATTTTCGCAGTAAACTGTTGCCACGTGCCCACGATCTCCACGATCGTGATCTCATCCGTTGAATGTGGAACGTCCCGTGTTTGTGGCCGTAGATTTCGAAAGTGGTGGTTTCGCCTAAGGGCTATAAATACCCCTCCCGGTCTCTTCCTCCTCAGTTCGTCCTCAAACCCTTTCCCGTTCTCCTCCCGAGCCCGAGCTCGAAGCAACGCCGTCGACGCGCCTCGCCGTGCAACTCCGGTGAAGACTCGCCATCGTTGGTCGTGCCAGTGCGGTAAATCTTCTCCTCCGCATTGCCGTAGTTGATCCTTGCCGCCAAGTTAGGGCACATGGATCTAGAACTAGCCCTGTCCACTCTGTTCTAGGGCTGTTCTTACCGACGCAATTTCTCGTGATTTGTTTTATTTGCGGTAGATCTTTAGGGTTCTGTAAGTTGTGACTTGTACGGTTTGTATCTTTCCCTCGTACTAGTTATCTTGGATCCAGGGTTCATGTGTACTCCTTTGAAAGATTAGATAGTTGCTACTCTGTCTTGGCATGTTGCAAGTCTGTCGATGATATCTTCCAAAATGGATGCCATGGATTCCTTTGCTGCTTCCGATTTTTTTGTTTTCAGTCAAAATGCTTATGAGCATGTTTATGACCCTATCCTATTTTCCCTCGCATCCACTCTTTCTCACAGGTTGGTCATGGCTCACAGTTCGGAAGAGCAGTCTGGTTCTGAAGAAGAAATCCCTCAGGTGCCTCCAATGGCTGAACAAAAGAGACTAAGTGGTGCAGCAAAACCATCAAAGCCACCAAGGATACCGAAGAAGAAGTCAGAATCTGAATCTGACGAAGAGGAAGATGATATTCCCTCGGCTCACAGTCAGCCCGAGGATGAACTAGTTACAGACTCTATGACACTTTTCTCCGATGGAAATCCAAAGAAAGGCGGTCGTGGCAGAGAGAAGAACAACACTGCCAAAATGTCTGACCCCGAAAGCTATAAACTCCACCTGGAGTTGAAACCACTACTGAAAGAAATAACAGGCTGCAGAGGATTTGCCGTCATTGGGCGAAGAAATGGTTCAATTATGAGAATGTTCGAAGGAAATATCAGATCATGTTTGCTTTCACTCCACCTTGGAATGGCTGCATAACAGAAAATTGCCTTGGCCCAGATGATGAAAAAGTCAGGCCACCTCCTCCTGAAAATGCGCATGCTGACTCACTAAAAACCACTGCTGATTTTCCCGAAGAAGTGGAAAAGAGAGCCAAGGCTAAAGCCAAGCGTGAAGCTAGGGCAGCGAAGAAAAATCAAATTGAACAGAGAAACGTCGAGCTGACCCAGCAAGACGTACATGAGTAGAAGGAACGTGCCTCTGCCCGAAAAGAAAAGAAAAGAAGGCAAGGAAGTCAGTTTCTCCTCGAGCTTCCCGAAAGAAATTTGTTGCCAGAAAATCCAAGAAGGCAACTTTTGCCTCATCTGATGAATCCTCAGATGGAGATGCTCCCGATGAAATACCAATGTATGTCAGCGCGCTCTTCTTAACAAGCCATATCAAACTCCCTCTCCAGCGAAAGTTTCACCCTCGCTGAGAATGTCACCAAGACTTGCACCCGCTCCAGCATCTGACAAACCTTCGGGTTCTGCTGCCCCTTCTGTGAAGAGAAAGCTACTGCTCGAAGGAAAAGCTGTTGGTTCTATCAAGAAAGCTAAAACCAGTGTTCCTGCTTCCACAGAGGAACAAAGATATGACTTCGATCTCATGATTGATGTCATTGAAAGTGCTGCCTACGATGCAAAATCAGTTGATTTGAGAAGTCTGGGACTTCCTGATGATGTTACCAAACTGGTAACGAAACATTTCGCTGAGCTAGGAGAAACTACCAAGAAGCTAAATCAGGCAGTCAAGGACAAGAAAACCATCAAGCAAATGAGACGAGATGCCAGCACTGAACCTGAAAGGAAGGAGCTGAACAAAGAAATTGTTGAAATCACAAAAGCTCTCACTGTTATGAGGAATGAGAAAATTGAATGGCACTCACCGTTGAAGATGGAAGTATCTCAGTTATGTGACCGAAGCAATGATGAGATGGAACGCTAGGCAAAACTTGCTCAACGAAGAATAAAGGAAGACAAGCGTCAGAAGGCAAAGGCAAGAGCCAGCAAACCGAAGGAAATCAAAGATCGCCGTGTTCAGAATGTTACAACTGAAGCTCCCATTGACTCAAGTGCTCCTCTGCAACAGATACCACCGTCCCCTCCTCACGAGGATGAACCCGTACAGCAGGCCGAACCTCCGATGGTTATCATTCCTACCACAGTTGCTCAAGAGACTGATGTTGTTGACATCTTTCTGAACAAACCTGATGAAGGAAATGTCCAACCCGAGCAACAAGCCCCAGAAGAGAAAATTGATGAAGAGATTGAGGCTGAGAAAGCAGTTTCATCGATTTTGAAGGAAATGCAAGTTGAGCCCTCCGGATCCAGCAAGGAGGAGAATGGTAAGGTTGAGGGGGAGCTAAATGCTTCCCGAGGAAATACTATCCCGGTCACCTCATTTGGTGCCCTTACCTAGATAGAGGTTGATCATGCTCCTGCTTCTACTGCTTCGCAGCCAGAACAGGAAGAAAAGAAATCTGAAGAGCCCATGGCTCACGAACAAGTTGTACCACCTGTTGTGCCCCAGGAAACCGAAAAATATGCTGTTGTGACCCAAGTGTCCGAAGAGGTTGTTGTGCCTCCCTCTGTTGAAAATGCACCAAAAGAAAAGGCCCTAGTGCCTGATAGTCAGAAAGCTGCTGAAGGAGTTCCAGCGAAAGAAAATGAAGGTCAGACTAGTGCTTCAATGCCATCTGCTCCACAGAAGATGAAAAGGCCCCTTGCTCCACTCAAACCCATAGACGAAAATATGCCAGCACCTGATGATTCTCGGCCCATGGAAATAAGCGATGAAGAAGATCTGAAAAATCCTCAGGAATCATTTCCCCTATTCCCTGCTGAGTTTGGCCCAAATGGTCCTGCGTTCAATGAGCAGCTTCATCTTTCGAAGCTTGCTTTCTTTGGGACAAGCCCTTATGAAGAAGAAAGGACTTTGATGTCACCCAGATTTTGGACTGAAGAACAGGCTGTGTACTATGCCCGGATTCTATTCGGAAAGAATCGGATTTTCAATCACAAGATTCTGAACTTTGCTGAGCTCGAAGAGATACCCTGCTTCCACCATGCCATCGAGCATTTTGAACATGCATTCCTAAAGGTTTTTCTTCGCATCAATCATGGATGGAATCGAGAGGTAACCCATCAATTCTATGCCACTTTGTACATCTCAGGAGAACTTGGAGATAGCTCAACATGGATCCTCGAATGGATGACCGGAAGGGAAAAGATCAAGTGCTCGGCAAATCAGTTCTTAGCTCTGCTAAATCTTCCTCGGTGTGAGTTTGAAAAAGATCGTGAACACAGGCTGCACTACTGGGGAGTGTCCGAAGAACAACTTCACATGTTGATGGACCCCAATTCGGTTGGAGATGAATGTATTAATATAGATCCTAAGAAGTTGGCCTATGAAAACAAAGTGATGTTTTATGTGCTGTGCAATTCTCTCACACCAACGAACAGACCAGATTCTATCAATGGCATCGTGGGAAATGCTCTTCTGGCCATCTCTCAAGGAATTTGGTTTGATGTTCAAGATCTATTCATTCGCAATTTGGCTTGTGCTGCTGACAGCCCCCAATCATTGAAGCCATATGCCCCGTGGATCATGTATGCAATTGAGCAGCTCATCGATGAAAAATTCTTCTGCCCTTATGTTTCGAAAGTTTTCATGCCACCAGTACGTGACACTCTCCATATGGTGAAGGACGTTGGCAAAGAAAAGGCACACGTTGATGTTGCTGGGACTGCTTATGCATCTGAGACTGCTCCAAAGGCTAAGAAAGCAAAGGTTGAAATCCCTCATAATGAAAATCCATCTCTGTATGAAACTGCATCTGCACACAGCAAGCTCTGGAAAGTCACATCAAGCTTGATCAAAAAGAAAAGCTGGAGTTGATGACTGAGTTGAATTTACTTCATAATTATGCTCGCCAAACCCTTCTGCATGAGAAGGAGGCAAAGAAGCGCTCCTGGACTCTTCTCAGGCAGCATTATTCTCGCAAGGAGCTGGCTGCCAAAGGCATCAAGAAGGATTATGACTACGTGGATTTACGCTGTTCCTCGCATCCGAAGGCAAACCCCTGTGCTCCCTCAGTGTTCTGCATCAACTGACATGCTGTTTGTCGAACCTGATGATGAAATTAAAGACACAGCTGGAACACTCATCTACAAGACAGATGTTCATTGCAACATTTCTTCTGAAGTCCATGCTGCTACTCCTGCTTCTGCCTCGACCATTCCTTGCTCTGCGGATTCTGATTCATCGAACAGTTTCAATTCTGATTCTGAGGACACTCCGGACGAGTAGTTCCTCGAATGTTTTCTCTTTCCTTCTTGACACTTGTTGACAAAAAGGGGGAGAAGTACATCGAGTGATAGATGAACAGGGTATTTGCAGGGTGTTTTTCAATCGCCATTTGCTTTTCGTAGTCGAACGTTTTGGTTTTCCTCGAACAATTTGCTTGATGAACTTAACGCACCGCCTGTGGTGTTGAAATACTCGGTCGCCATGTAATGTTAATAACCCCCCTGCAATATTATTTGCTTCCAACTATCTATCTACAGGTGCTAACGAAAGATCTCTCCCTTACAATGATTTCCCTCGATTATTATCTATCGTGCAAGGAAAGTAATAGTTCTACAAGGAGGACAGGAAATCATCGAATGATAGTACAAATGGGGAGAAGTACATTGAGTAATTGATGAACTATATTTCCTATGGTTTATTATGCTATGATTAGTATCCTTCGATTATCTACTCCAAGCAATATACTCAGGTTTATCTTGCTCTGTTCATACTCGAACATCTAATATGCAAGAAAATTACATCTCGTGTGGATTCAAATTGTGCTCTGAGAAAACCTTCATGTTATATCCTCCGTCACGAATCATTTCAAAGTACACACTATATCTATATAATTCATTTCAAAGATTGTGTGACAGGAATTATCTCAGACACTGTTGAGTGCATTGAAAGAATCTTCGAATGAGATCACAGGTCAATGTCACTCATACGAAGAATTACCTCGCTACCTTCCGGTTTATTTTATGCTCTGATGCATACCTTCAGGGGAAGCATGTTTTATCTTCGTAATTATCTCTTGTCTTCTATTATCCTTTGCATTACATTCCATTCATTATCTATCCTTCGATGTGATCTGTTTTGTCAACAATCATCCAAAAAGGGGGAGATTGTTGGTGCAATATCTGCCTACCTATGTTTTGGAGATTGTTGACATAAACAGGTATGGACTGATTTGTTTGCTAGTGCATACAGAGAGAAATATTCCATACAGAACCGAAGAGAATGATGTCTCCGGTGCCAAGTTCGAGGAACTTCACCGAAGTATATCTGCGTTGCAGAGAAGAAAGAGTTACATCTGTTGAAGACATGTAGACGAAAAGATTGATGTGAAGGAATTAACCCCTCGAAAGTTTACTGCTGAAACGAAGCATTTGGTTTGGTACCGTTGTCCGAAGAAATTGACTGCAGCGAACATAAGTCAAAGACTAATTAAAGACGTAGTATTCTTTTCGTCTTCCTTCTTTGGTTCATTTGAGTCATAGGACCTCCGTACTATTAAGAGGGGTATAGGTTCTCGAAGCTCAGATCCACTGTGATGCTTAGCCCAAAACCTATGAAAGATGCGAGAGAAATCTCTTTATGTTCCGAATGATTACTTGGCAGCAGTAGACGTTGTTCTTCGTGCTGTAGGAGATATCTTTCGGACTAAGGAGTTAGCATTACTTGATCCGCAAGTAATGTTACTGTTGTGCTCAAAATCTGACCGTTGGACTCGTGTCGTTCGGCCATTGGCTGCTCTCGATGTCCAATTTGGTCATTTCCCATCAGGGAAGGCTGCGGCTATAAATAGCCATCCCGCTCCAACGTTGTCCGTTGGCTGCTCCACTTGAGATTTCTGAGATTGATTTGAGCAACCCCTCTCCGAGTGATTTGAGTTTAAGATCCACCGAGAGAAAAGTCAAGAGCCCAAACTTAGACAGTGGTTTAGCATCATAGTGGTTCTGAGTTAGAGTTCTTGTACCTATTACTCTTGAGAGCCGCGCACTCTCTAGACGGATAGGTTTCGGCTCGAGTGTTGAAGAGTTGTTGTCTTCACCGAGCTAGATTTTCAGCAACCAAGAGTGATTGTGATTCGCGAAGGTCGACCAAAGGTTTGGAGATCGCCGACAAGTATCTACCATGAGTGAAATCAACCAGAGTCTTATCAGCTATGTGTTGAAGGAGAATAGGGTGAAGAGAGTTTATCTTCTGTGTTAAGTCACAGCCCATCCAACCAGACATAGCCCTTTGGCAGAAGGGTGAACTGGTCTACCAAATCTCACTGTCGCCATCGAGCATCACTGGTTCATTCTACTTTACTGCAATTCCTTCAGCAGTTTACTTCCGTGCTCTGTGTCGATAGTTTACCTGATCATTATCATCTATTGTATTTTTTTCCTTCGCTTCGTTCAATTCTGTTGTTGACATCAGATATCATTGTGTTCATCCCGTTGCATTCTCATCACTTGTTTTCTTTCATCCCTGTCATAGTCTATGGTTCATCTGTGTTAACTCATTGTAGTTTCCTTTCGCCACTCATGTCATGTTTTGTCTCGTGTTACTGCATGTGATTGTTTGTAGCATTACTATCGTTGTGATCAAACCTGTGTTATTGCAAGCCCGTGCCGTAATTGCTTCCTACGTCGATGGATATGCTCCCCAACATCAAGCTTAATTGAGTCGTTTTCCATCGTACGTTTTTTACGCTGCTGTGTTTGGGATCTGTTCAAAACATTCGAAAGAAAATTTTGAATCTCCCATTCATCCCCCCTCTGGTCGATATACTCTCGGTCCTAACACACTCCTAAAGTCTCTTTGAAACTACCGAGTTATAGGAAAAGCAACTCCGAAGGCTCCATGCCTACTTCGAGAAGGCCTACAGATGTGGTTTGACCCTTCTGTTTAGCTTGGAGTATTTCTCGGAAGGACCCCAAAATTCGGGAATGCGTCGAAGTCTCCAAACTGGCTCGAAAATGGTCAAATAGTGGGCATATTTTGGGGGCCATATAAAGTTGACCCCTTCCTCCCAAGGGAGACAATCAAATAAGAAATTCAACGAGTATTGGCCTTCTACGTTCCCATTTCTCTCTTAGCAAAGCTCCAAAATTCAATTTGAGTGAGCAAAAAGAAAGATGAGACCTAGATTTATGATTCCACCAAGCTAATCCTAAATCCCCTGGGAGTTCTTCGTGATGTCGACATCAACGGTGAAGGTGGTGTAGCCAAGGTGCGGGTGACCCTTGGTTAGTCCAACAACGCACATGGCAGAGTGGATTGCCGTGAAAGAGGTTGAGGAACCTCGAATCAATTGCCAAAGTTTAGCTCGTATGAAGCGGGTGTTACAGAAGGCGTTGGCAGTGGCGTCGAAACAACAAGAGGCGGCGAAGGCCACCTCGAAGACTCAAAGACCGGCTCAAGCCAAATATTATCCTAGTCACTCACCTCCTAAGGCACCAATTTTCGAATTTCATGTCAACCGACTAACTGACGCAAATCTTAGAGCATCTCCAGCCGCGCCCCCAACAGGCCCCCCAGGGCGACTTTTTCCCGCCGACGCTGAAAAAAACCCCCAGTCGCGCCCCCAAGACGCCGAAATCCGCCGGCTCAGCCCGTTTTTGGGCCCGGCGATCCCAGTCCGAACCCAGCGTACTAGGGGCGCTTGGGGGCTTCAGCGGAAGGGAAAACAACGTCGGGGCCACACTGTCAGGCGAAAAAGCCATCTTGCACGTCCAGATTCCCCCCTCCCGTCACTTTGCCGATCCTGGTGCCGCCCACCCCCCCACCACCGCTAGATAGGCCATTCCCCGCCGGAAAAGAGAGAGGGTTTCGCCGCGGCAACCTCTCCACCACCTTTCTGGGTGAGTTTTCTGGCGCTCCGGCCGCGCAGGGCGGGATACCGGCGGCTGTGCGCCCACCACGTCCGCCAGGTGTTCGGCGATTTGTCTGCTCGACGATGGACTCAGACGACGAGGAGGCGCTCGCGGCGCTGCTGGAGGAGGAAGCCGATGCCGACGTCCAGGACGAAGAGCATCTCATGGTCCTCGCCGCCCTGGCCGGCCTGCTCGCGAGCAATGCAAAGATGCGGCGAGGTGGCTCGGCGCCGGGGCGGCTGAAAGCAAAGAACCGGCATCGACTAGAAGGCTATTGCTTGCTCTACTCCGACTACTTCGCCGATGCTCCACTGCACGGCTACAAAGTATTTCGGCGCCGTTATTGGATGAGCCGAAAGCTTTTCCTCAGGATTGTGAATTCCATCCGGGAGTTCGACAGCTACTTCAAGTGCAAGAAGGATTGCACCGGCACACTTGGATTCAGCTCAATCCAGAAGTGCACAATAGCTATGAGGATGCTTGCATACGGAGCTCCTGGTGATTCACTCGATGACTATGGGCGCATGGCCGAGTCCACGACCATTGAGTGTTTCTACAAGTTCTGCAGGGCAGTGGTGGCAGTGTTTGGACCGCAATACTTGCGATCACCCAATGCTGAAGACACTGTTCGGATCCTAGCACAGAATGCAACAAGAGGATTTCCTGGGATGCTTGGAAGCATCGACTGCATGCATTGGAAATGGAAAAACTATCCATTTGCTTGGTAGGGGATGTACAAAGGCGCCAAAGGCGGTTGCAGTGTGGTACTTGAGGCAGTGGCCACGCAGGACCTCTGGATTTGGCACTTCTTCTTTGGTATGCCAGGAACTCACAATGACATCAACATACTGCAGGGCTCCTTTGTCTTTGCCAAGCTTGTTGAAGGTCATTCTCCTTCGGTGAACTTCGAGGTCAATGGGCGGCACTACAACAAGGGATACTACCTAGCAGATGGCATCTATCTGAGATGGTCCACATTTGTGAAGACTATCTCAAACCCTGTGCCAGGAGGCAATAACTCCCACTTTGCGAAGGTTCAGGAGGCTTGCAGGAAGGATGTCGAGCGGGCATTTGGTGTGCTTCAATCTCGATTTGCTGTTGTGCGGTACCCCGCTCAGACCTGGTCGAAAGATCAAATGTGGGAGATCATGACTTGCTGTGTCATCTTGCACAACATGATCATTGAGAGCGAGCAGGAAGAGCTAGTGTTTGACACTGAACCATATTACAGGCAGGGTCCTCTTGCCCAAGTTTATCACTAGCTACCTGTAACCTGGACTGCCTTCCTCAATATGCGTCAGGAGATCCGAGACCCACAGGTGCATCAACAACTGCAGCAGGATCTGGTGGAGCACCTATGGAGGCTCAAGGGCAACGCCTAGCTCGACGTGTGATGAAATATGAGTTTTTATTTGTTAAACTATATAATTTGTATTGAACTATTTGATTTCTACTCCTATTGATTTTCTGTGATGAACTATGTGATAAAAATAGTTTCTGTTGAATTTATGTTGAAGCACGCCGAATACGGACCGAAATTGGTCAATTTGCGCCGATATTGGGCCATTTTGCGCCGAAAATGGGTTGGAAAGTGGGCCAATTTGCGCCGAAAGTGGGCTGAAATCGGCGCCTGGGGGCGGCGGCTGGGAACCCGATCGCCCCCAAGACGAAATTTCAGCCGGCGCGCCCCCAGGGCGGCGCTATTTCTAGCCCCTGGGGGCCCGAACAAGTGGAGATGCTCTTAGTCATTGTCCCGTGTGGTTCAGGTATCTTCTATATCTAAGTAGTTAGTCTCCACTAACCTATTTCTGTTAACATGCAAACATGCGTCAGAATAGTCCGTCAGAACATGCAAATATGCATGGAAAAAGACATCTACTGTCTTCTTTTGTGCAGGGAAGAAAAACTCAACTCAATAATTAAATATAGTTGAGTTCTTATATTATTATTAATTCAAATATTATATTTCATACAACCAAATCTAACCAAAATATATTTCAACTAATTCCCGCAGCAACGTCCGGGGAATCATCTAGTTAGTGAAAATTCCAAGAATTCTATTTTTTACAGTAGTCCTTCAATATGTGCATTGATGCAATTTCATCTCTATATAAGCCCCTGAATATCTTAGCTGTGTTTATCCGAACCGTCCAGATTCGATCAGACGATTGAGAATAACTGAACCAACGGATAGAGAAAAACCTCCCCTTATCCCCTCTCGCCCTCGTCCCGGCAAAAGCTTCAGTTTTCCACCGCTCTTCGCCAATGGCCTCCTCCACTGTCGCCTCCGCCCCCTTCCTCCCGTCGCTCCCCAGTCCAAATCACAGGCGCCACGCCCTCCGCTTCCCCGCTCGCCGTCTTGGGGTGGCCGCCTCCGCGGCTCCTAAGGGCGCGGCGGCGTCGGAGGCGGCGAGGGAGCGCCGGCGTTTCCTGGAGCGTTACGGCCTCAACCCTGACGACTTCGAGGAAGATTCCGAGCCGGATCCCAGGGTTTGCTCGATCGACCCCTTTGTGCTCTCGTCGTATGACGTTCCGTCTCTCTCTCTCTCTCATCTGGGCTGACTTGAGTGGGGTTTCTGGTTTGCAGGAAGAGAGGAGGAGGGAGAGGCGGATGCGGCGGTCGGGTAGAGGGGAGGAGGAGGCCGCTGTTGCTCCTGCCAGGCCGGTGGAGCGCCGGGAGACTCATAAGATGCTTCAGGTTTGGACCGTAACCGCATCCTAGGTTCTGATTCGTGTATGATGTTCCCAGTGCGCCATTGCCTGTCAGCATCCTTATGGCGTGCGTTCGTACATTATGCGTTTTGACAGAATATGCAGTTTGGTCTTAATCCTGGTACCTTCTGGAGATTGGACTAATGCCTGCACACTATGCATTGCGTTTTGCTTGAGCTGAATTGATAGGGCACATGTTTGTGATGGTAGTCGCATTCAACCACGACCACTGGCCACTAGTTGGGACTTGGCGGACATATACAGGTTGCTTCAGGATTGTGGTAGTGTAGTCCTTATGGATACAGTTTGTGTTTTTTTTTTGTTTTTTTTATTTTTTGGAAAAGGAGGTAAAAACCCCCGGCCTTTGCATCAATCGATGCATGCGGCCATCTTTATTAATTATTCAACAAAGGTCTGACAAGAACATACATCAAGCCATCCGAAGCCACCACTCACACCTACAAACTCGATAATGTTGAGTGCTCTCACTCCCCATATCTAAAACCGGTGTCGTCGCCGATCCATCCACATAACATATCGGAACCTACAGCCGGTGCAACAAACCTAAAGCGTACACCACATGCATACGTCTTAGAAGCCGCCATCATCATCGAACCGCTGACCCATCTTCAGGAAAGAGATCTGCATCATCCTTGCCCGTCCGGACATCCGTCGACGGCACCACGGCGTCCAACGGCACCACCTCCCTGCGCGCAAACTGCTGAGCACGTCGCGGTCGCCGCCGATACACCGCAGCACCATGCCGCCACGTACCACCCGCCGACACAGCTTGAAGTCTTTGGAAGATCTGTCGTGCGTAGCACCTGCCGAACAGGCATGACACAACATAGTTGTGTTTTATGCTAGTGTTGCTTTATCTGTTCCAATTTTGGCTGCCTCATGATTTGTGGTCCTTGCATCTAGACACATGCAACATTTCTCAGGTGGTCTGATGCATCGTGCCTGCGAATCATCAATGATGGGTTTATCTATAAATTATGCAAGCGCCAAACAGTACTTTATTTGTATGGTCTTGGAATGCACGGTATATAGCATTTTTAACAGAGCTAAAGGTGTGGACATGGGTTGCAAGTTGAATCCAGATATGAATGTTGAGCCTGATGCAGCCATGTTGTTGCTATAAATATGTTAGGTTCTGTAAATGAAATTAAGTAAAGGCTGCAACTTCTGAGCAAGAGTATGCTCTTGTTCATATGCATGGGTAAATAAAAGACACTATTTGTTTGTGACTAATTAGCAACCATTAAAACTAATGGCGAATGCACTACCTGTTGCCTACTTGTCTTCTGTAAGAAAGGCAGGTGTTTGGCACAACTCATTGTTTTTCTGGCTTTACCAAATCGTATGCTAACGTAGTCATAAATTTCAGAATTGTAGATCTACCATTTTTCATGGATCCTGTAAGCATGTCCTTGTGATGGGTGTAATCTGCAGGATATTTGCACGAACTTGTTCATACACTTTTACCTACAAGTTTCTCTAATTAATGTAGCACTGCGATATTTTTAGATTGAAAGTTCTTTTGATTCTTTTAGGTACTAGCTGGGAAAGCACGCAGAAGAAAACTACTATCACCAAAAGATAGGAATGTTCGTCCGATGATGGAAGTTGTCCGAGGAGCAGCCTTTGACATTATACAAGTACTACTTAACTTAATTTGATTATGTCAATTCTACAAGTTTCATCTTCTGGATGTACTAATAGATCTTTGTTGGTTGTTGGCTATGATTTGCAGTCAGCTGGTGGTTCTCCTGCTTCACTCAAACCTGGTCTGTGGTTAGACTTGTACAGTGGTACTGGATCTGTAGGAATTGAAGCTATGAGCAGAGGCTGTTCACAGGTTTTCCCGGAGCTTAGTCGAAACATCAATATAGAACAACCAAATATTCAAATGCATTTTCCTAGATCAAGTTGTAGTGTATTGTTTTTTAATTGCTAAGTAATACGGAGTATCTTCCACAGAGTAGTGAGCCCTTGAGCATCCATTTATGTGCTATGTAGTCTAATTATGTGTAGAGTAATTAGAGTACATAGGTATATCTGCAGTCAACTCATATTCAATTTTGTATGCGCTCTTATTTATTAGTCGCGAATGCTAGAAATCAACATGGTCCTGGCTATGAAGAGAATGAATCATTCTTGACATCCCAAGATGGGAAAAATTATGATGCTGAATCTAGCTTTGCAAGTTATTAAGTTAATTTAAAATGTTTAAGTAAAGTACACAGAAATTCTTGTGTATGACTATTTGTACTGAATGCATGCCTATCATTCATTAATTATGCATGAGAGCACAAACCTATTCAGAATTAATCTAGTCATACAGTTATGAGTTAGCTTTCTAATTCTGTCAGATACAACTGTGTAAACCTCTTTTGAGGTTAGAGACAAAAGTAGTTAATTCTGACTTGTTAGACGATACAAATGATGTAATGTGATTCATCCGTTCATCTTTTTTTTTTCCTTTAGGCGCATTTTGTTGAGTTGGACCCTTGGGTTATTTCTGAGGTTCTTAAACCTAATCTGGACTGTACTGGATTTCTTGATACTTCGCACATACATATGCTCCGTGTCGAGAACTTCTTGGACAATGCTGAAAAATCTAAAGGTATGCTTTTGTGTTTTTGGAAGCACAGCATCACTAGCTTAAGTTAAGGAGGTGAACAATGAGACAATTGCAAGTAAGCAAGGAGGAAAAATATATTATATGAAGGCATGCGTGCAATACAAAAGCTAGCAGATTGACACATTGACATCCTTGTTACGATGCAGTTCATGTGTTAATGAAAATATCAACCAAATCTATTGCGTACAAGTAGTATTTGAAACAATGATGTGATGACCGCAGTTATGATAGACAGTTCATGTACGTGTTGTTACGTAATAAAAGTAGTAATATATGCCAGAAGTGCAGCTGTGCAGAAAACATCAGAACATGTAAATGACTTGTGATACATTTTCTGCAAGATAGAACTGCATCTCCTATACTTTAGGCAGCGTAGTGTTGATATAGTCAGATTTTGCATGAGGTAAATTGCTGGAACAAGATTTGGCTTATTTCAACAGCAATTGTTCTTCTGTTATCTGACTACGACTTTCTGACCTTCCCTCCCTCAGGTAGATATCCTTCTTTTGATTATATTAGTGTAACACCACCATATGTTGAGGTCAACTACAGTACACTACTCGATCAGCTTGCAAGGTCCCCGTTGGTTGGAGAAGATTGCTTCATTGTGAGCTCTGCGTTCTTTGTAAATAGTACTCCCTCTGTAAATTAATATAAGATCGTTTAGATCTCTTTAGATCTTATATTAGTTTACAGAGGGAGTAATCGTAACTTTTTGGTTCTTTATGCATATTTCTGACCGTGGTATATTTCTCCGTAGCTAGTTGAGTACCCACTGAAAACAGATATGCCTGAATCCTGCGGAAAGCTAATAAAGGTACATGTTTCTTACACTTTACTCCACTCAAGTACTGACGTAAGGCTTTCTGGATTGCAGTTGCTCACTTATTCTCAAAAAACATCGCAGATAGCTGACAGGAAGTTTGGTAGGACAAACCTGCTGATTTATGGGCCAACCTGGTCAGAGAAAAAGAAAGGAAGGATCCTGAGATAATTTGTGCAACACCGAGGCAAGTTTTGCACACAAGGTGATCTTGTTTTATTTCCAAGTCCAATTCTTCACCAGCAGTAATAAACTGATATACACGCTCTTCAGTACCCATTTTGCAGACCAGTACTCTCTTCAAGACCGTATATTATGAACACCAAGCAAAGTTGGCGCTTCGGTGCTACTGAGATCATCACTGCTCTCGGTGATTTCCCCTGTGAATTTCCTACCGGCGCTAACCCACCCTGCGGGCCAACATGAAGATGTCGTCTCACCTAGGGGACTAAAATCCTCTCATTCTGGTTGGCATATCGAAATCACGTAAGAAAGAAGGCCCCTCTCCTTTCCAAGGCATCAGCATCAGGCCATTACAATGTCGCGTTTCATCAGCACCGTCTGGTAGGGACACACCCCCTGTACCTTGATATGCTCAACGGCTCGCAGCTCGACTTCATATATGGTTCAGCCTACCCACCTCATGCTTCAGTGGGGTTTATTTCCACCGTGTGAAGACGCGTTCAGCAGGCCGACCTCTATCTGTACCGTTTAGGCTAACGTGCTCTGTATCTCCCCGTAGAATGATCATGGACTCATGGTGCCTGGCCAATGAAGGAAATGAGTTGGCCTTCTGTATTTCGCTACATGCTTGTCGCCTGTGCGCTATGCTCTTTTTGGAACTGACGTGATAATGACTGGCAAACGTGTGCCAGTGCGACCATACGAAGCAATCGACTGACCCCTCTTCCTTGCGTCGCACGCGGAAGAGTCTGGATTGTGCGTGCATGATGTGCGCTGGAGTTGCATGATCTCTACCGTTAAAAGGGAGTGGTAGGGTCGCCTCTACCTCCCCGGTTTTTTCCTCCCCGCATCTTCCCCTTCACTTTGGTTTTCTTTTACTTTTTTGATAATTTTAACAGATGCCACATAAATAAAAATCAATGTAAATAGAGTAACTTGAAATAATAATAAAAATTGATACTTTTCAAAACCATGTCTTGCGTTAACTCAATCAAATCAAACAAAGTCAATTATTATCAAAATCTTAACTCAATCAAAATTTTATTTGTCTTCCCCTATTCATACAAAAATGAAATCAAATCTTACCAAAACCTCGATTAAATAAAAACTCTCCTTGTCTTTCCCTACCCGTTCTCAAATCAAATTGATATTGAATATTTATGCCCCTGTTGCAACGCACATGCAAATAACTAATCATACTAGAAGTGGTGACTCTGGAACCTTCGAGAATGATTTACCAGTCAAATTTTGCATCTGTTTTGTTTATAGTTTAGTAAAGTCCTCCTAGACACGACGATGCAGCACACGAACGGCGGTGACTATGCGGGCTCCATGGTGTGAACTCGCTGCTCTCTCGGGTGTGCTCCATTTTGATGGCTATGGGGGCTGCTCACCTTGGCGGCTGCGGCGGAGGAAGAGGGAACCCCAGGGCTGCACATGGATGTCAAGAGGGTTTTAAAGAGGGGGGGGGGGGGGGGGGGCAGGGAGGCATGCGGATGGCGAGCGGGGCGGCGTGGAGCTCCCTGGTCCAAGCGCTCCTGTTCACCCCTCGGTTTTAACCGAGGTTGAAGGCAATGTACTGAAGCGGTACATTTTGGTGGGTGGGCCATGCGCTAAGTGAGGCTGCCAGGTGAAAGAGCATGGTGCCGCTCATGTTTGGTTTCGGTAATTGATGACAATTCGTATGGACTAATGGTTGCCTTGAGTTATATTTGAAGGGTTTTTTCATAGGCATTGCTTGAAGACCATTTATTGGTTTCAAGGTTATAAGAAGGAGATTATGTGTTGACCAAGGTGCTATTCAAGGAGTTATCCAAAGGTTGGTCATGCGAGAGTTGAGCCTATTGTAAGCATGTCTTGAAGAAGAAGATTGTGTGAACATTCATGGTTACCTTCAAGACATCATCTTTATGAAGAGAGAAGATAAGATATAAGGTTGATCAACTCAAGTACAAAGAGTGGATTCAAGTTGATGAACTCACAAAGCGTAGAAGATGTACCGAGTGGGATCAAGTGATCCCATGGTATGGTACGCATTGTCCATTACGCTTTTATGTACTAACCCATGATCTATGTGAGGTTTCTATGTGGGGGTTAGATATCTTTCCATGGGCTTGCATAAAAAAAGAAGATCTCATATAACCCATGGAGGATGACATCAAGTGGTTATTGTCATCAAGGTTGCGTTGTGCAAGTTCAAGTGGGGCATCACGAAGAGATCACATGCTTGAAGCTTGTCATCCATTCTAGTGATAATGGACATGTGAATATGGGTCTAAGAGAGGCTCACCCATAGTGGAGTATGGGGAAGCAATTTACTAATCGTCATCAAGCGAGCGCAATCAAGAAATGTGGTCCAACTTGAGGAGGTCAAGATCGTCATCATCTAGCTCAAGTGGATTATGCGCAAGGCAAAGTTATAACCTTCCTAGGTTTTCTATCTTACCAGTATCATGGTGTTAGTTGGGAGACCGGGTTATAGGATCGATAGTCGTACTATCAAGGGGGGCTCTCTAGTGAGTAGCTTGATCGATCGTATCGTTCATAGAGAGCTCAAAACTTTGCATCCTTGGCATCATTTTTCTTGGTTCTTGTTTGGCTTTTCTCTATGTGAGTTTTAGAGCTTGTGGTTATTTTCATGACAAGCTCAAGTTCATCGAATACGGACTTCATATGCATCTTCTATTATGTTTTCAATGTTGGAGTTTTTGCCAGTTCTTCACTTATGGAGGTTTCACACCTCTATATCATTGGCATATTGCTCTTGCTAGTTCTAAATATGTCCAGTCGTTAGCTTTCCATCAATCTTGAGTTTGCCGAAATCAGACTTCATTTGCAAGAGTTATGACAGTTTTGGTCTTACCTGTTTCTGTAGTTTTAACTGGTCCGGTTATACCGCACGTGCTAGCAGTTGTACCACTCCTTATGGAGTGTGTATGATCTTCTGAAACGAATGAATTGTGTCCTGGTGAGATAACTACAGATGACATCCTTAGCGTGAGCATCCGGTTGGATAAGTTTCTTTTTGTCTGTGGTAGGAGAGTGAGAGATTAGAACGACATAGCCATTGATATGTCTCCAACGTATCTATAATTTTTTATTGTTCCATGCTATTATAGTATCAATCTTGGATGTTTTATATACATTTACTAGCAACTTTATATCATTTTTTGGGACTAACCTATTGACATAGTGCCCAGTGCTAGTTGTTGTTTTTTGCTTGTTTTTTACTTCGCAGAAAATCAATACCAAACGAAGTCTAAATGCCATGAAACTTTTGGAGATTTTTTTCTGGTGATAAAGGACCCTGGAAGCTTCTGGAGTACACGAGAGGAGGCCCGTGGGGCCCACTAGGCACCAGGGCGCGCCAGGGGCTTCAAGTGCCCTGGTGGGTAGTGGAGCCCATGTGAACCGCCTTGACCTACTTCCGCCTCTATAAATACTCTAAAATCCCAGAAACCCTAGGGGAGTCAACGAAACACTTTTTCCACCGCCGCAAGTTCCAGAACCACGAGATCCAATCTAGAGGCCTTTTCCGGCACTCTGCCGGAGGGGGCAACGATCACGGAGGGGTTCTTCATCATCCTTGTTGCCCCTCCGATGATGCGTGAGTAGTTTACCACAGACCTACGGCTCCGTAGCTAGTAGCTAGATGGCTTCTTCTCTCTTTTTTATCTTCAATACAAAGTTCTCATCGATATTCTTGGAGATCTATTTGATGTAACTCTTTATTGCAGTCTGTTTGTTGGGATCCGATGAATTGTGGGTTTATGATCAGTTCTATCCATGAATATTAATTGAGTCTTTGCTGAAATCTTTTATGCATGATTGTTATAGCCTCGTATTTCTTCTTCGATTTATTGGTTTGGTTTGGCCAACTAGATTGATTTATCTTGCCATGGGAAGAGGTGCTTTGTGATGGGTTCGATCTTGCGGTGCTCAATCTCAGTGACAGAAAGAGACATGACACGCATGTATTGTTGCTATTAAGGGTAACAAGATGGGGTTTATTCATACGTGACTTTATCTTGTCTACATTATGTCATCGTTCTTATTGCATTACTCCGTTTCTCCATGAACTTAATACACTAGATGCATGCTGGATAACGGTCGATGTGTGGAGTAATAGTAGTAGATGCAGAATCGTTTCGGTCTACTAATCTTGGACGTGATGCCTATATACATGATCATTGCCTTGGATATCGTCATGATTATTCGCTTTTCTATCAATTGCCCAACAATAATTTGTTTACCCATCGTATGCTATTTTCTTGAGAGAAGCCTCTAGTGAAAACTACGGCCCCCGGGTCTATTTCCTATCATATTAAAACCAAAAATACCTTGTTGCAATTTTTATTTATTTATTTTATTTTGTGTTTTTGTTAGATCTATTTATCAAATCTCATACAATTTAATCTATCTCAATACCATTGAGGGATTGAATAACCCCTCTTACGCATTGGGTTGCAAGTTTTTGTTGTTTGTCAGTAGGTGTTGTTTACATAGTGTTGCTTGGTTCTCCTACTGGATTGATAACCTTGGTTTCATAACTGAGGGAAATACTTACCGTTGCTGCGATGCATCATCCCTTCCTCTTCGGGGAAATACAAATGCAGATACAATCAATGAGCCATTCTCCACCACTTCATAAATACCATCATTGATTGCTTTCAAGCGAATCTTCATCTTTTGTTTCCAGAACAGATAACCATTTCCATTGAAGATTAGAAACTTCTCAGTGGACCCGAAATGTCCTGCAAGCGACATACGCAAAAACTCCAAGGTGGTTATACCTTTAATAAACAGAGACAAGGAGATCTTGCTCTGATACCAACTGTAGCATCGAGAGTATGTCGACCAAAGGGGGGTGAGGGAGTCATGGACTAAGGGGTCTTCGGGGTGCCGGCCCATTGAACATGGGCCGGACCGGAGAAGCCGTATGGTGACGGGAGATCTATGAAGCCGTGGTGTGCCCTCCAAGTCAGGAATGCGCAGGATCTCTTTAATCCCTTATTGTAATCTATCTTTGGTAACCCTAATCCTACCGGTGTCTATATAAACCGAGGGTCGTAGTCTTTAGGGCTAGAGCTATATTCATCACCTCATCGCCTTAGGGTTTAGCTCATGCTGATCTCGAGGTAGATCTACTCTGTAACCATACAATACATCCAATACAATCAAGCATGACGTAGGGTATTACCTCTTCGAGAGGGCCCGAACCTGGGTAATGAAAGAAATATGCCCTAGAGGCAATAATAAAGTTGTTATTTTATATTTCTTTATTCATGATAAAGGTTTATTATTCATGCTAGAATTGTATTGATCGAAAACTTAAATACATGTGTGAATACATAAACAAATACCGTGTCCCTAGTAAGCCTCTACTAGACTAGCTCGTTGATCAAAGATGGTTAAGGTTTCCTAACCATATACATGTGTTGTCATTTGATAACGGGATCACATCATTAGGAGAATGATGTGATGGACAAGACCCATCAGTTAGCTTAGCATAATGATCGTTCAGTTTATTGCTATTGCTTTCTTCATGTCAAATACATATTCCTTCGACTATGAGATTATGCAACTCCCGGATACCAGAGAAATACCTTGTGTGCTATCAAATGTCACAACGTAATTGGTGATCATAAAGATGCTCTACAGGTATCTCCGAAGGTGTTTGTTGAGTTGGCATAGATCGAGATTAGGATTTGTCACTCCGAGTATCGGAGAGGTATCTCTGGGCCCTCTCGGTAATACACATCATAAGCTTGCAAGCAAACGACTAAGGAGTTAGTCATGAGGTGATGTATTACGGAACGAGTAAAGAGACTTGCCGGCAACAAGATTGAACTAGGTATAGGGATACTGACGATCGAATCTCGGGCAAGTAACATACCGATGGACAAAGGGAATTACGTATGTTGTCATAACGGTTCGATCGATAAAGATCTTCATAGAATATGTAGGAGCCAATATGGGCATCCAGGTTCCGCTATTGGTTATTGACCGGAGAGGTGTCTCGGTCATGTCTACATAGTTCTCAAACCCGTAGGGTCCGCACGCTTAACGTTCGTTGACGATATAGTGTTATATGAGTTATGTGATTTGGTAACCGAATGTTGTTCGGAGTCCCAGATGAGATCACGGACATTACGAGGAGTCTCGAAATGGTCGAGAGGTAAAGATTGATATATAGGACGATGGTATTCGGACACCGGAAGTGTTTCGGAGGGTACCGGGTACTTATCGGGTCACCGAAAAGGAGTTTCGGGCACCCCCGACAAAGCTATGGGCCTTATGGGCCAAGAGAGGGAACACACCAGCCCACAATGGGCTGGTGTGCCCCAATAGAGGCCGGCCCTATGAGGAGGAGAAGGAAAGAGGGGAGGGAAAGGAAAGTGTGGAGTAGGACTCCCCCTTCCTTCCCTCTCCTTCCCTTTTTCCTTCCCTTCTTCATACAAGGAAAGGGGGGGGGGGCGCAGGAGGGCAGGAGCCCTAGGGCCGGCGGCCAGCCCCTTGGGGCGCGCCCTAGGCTGCCTCCTCCCCCCTCCCACCTATATATATGTGGGGAGGGGGCGCCACACAAGGACACAACATTGTCTTAGCCGTGTTCGGCGCCCCCGTCCACCGTTTACTCCCTCGGTCATATTTTCGTAGTGCTTAGGTGAAGCCCTGCGGAGATCACATCACCATCACCGTCACCACGCCGTCGTGCTGTCGGAACTCATCCACTACCTCGCCGTCTTGCTAGATCAAGATGGCGCGGACGTCACCGAGCTGAACGTGTGCTGAATGCAGAGGTGCCGTACGTTCGGTACTCGATCGGTTGGATCGCGAAGAAAGTTCGACTACATCAACCGCATTGTGAAACGCTTCCGCTTACGGTCTACGAGGGTACGTAGATACACTCTCCCCCTCGTTGCTATGCATCTCCATGGATAGATCTTGCATGTGCGTAGAATTTTTTTGTTTTCCATGCAACATTTCCCAACAGTGGCATCCGAGCCAGGTCTATGCGTAGATGATATGCACGAGTAGAACACAAAGAGTTGTGGGCGGTGATAGTCATACGGCTTACCACCAACATCTTATTTTGATTCGGCGGTATTGTGGGATGAAGCAGCCCAGACCAACCTTACATGTCCACGCACATGAGACCGGTTCCGCCGACTGACATGCAACTAGTTTTGCATAAAGGTGGCTGGCGGGTGTCTGTTTCTCCTACTTTAGTTGAATCGAATTTGACTGCGGCCGATCCTTGAAGAAGGTTAAAACAGCAAACTTGATGAATCACCATTGTGGTTTTTGCCGTAGGTAGGAACGGTTCTTGCTAGAAGCCCGTAGCAGCCACGTAAAACTTGCAACAATAAAGTAGAGGACGTCTAACTTGTTTTTGCAGGGCATGTTGTGATGTGATATGGTTAAGACATGATGTGATATACGTTATTGTATGAGATGATCATGTTTTGTAAGTTATCGGCAACTGGCAGGAGCCTTATGGTTGTCTCTTTATTGTATGAAATGCAAACGCCATGTAATTGCTTTACTTTATCACTATGCGTTAGCGATAGTTGTAGAAGCAATAGTTGGCGAGACGACCACGACACAACGATGGAGATCAAGGTGTCGAGCCGGTGACGATGGAGATCATGACGATGCTTTGGAGATGGAGATCAAAAGCACAAGATGATGGCCATATCATATCACATATTTTGATTGCATGTGATGTTTATCCTTTATGCATCTTATTTTGCTTAGAACGGCGGTAGCATTATAAGATGATCCCTTCACTAAATTTCAAGGTAAAAGTGTTCTCCCTGAGTATGCACCGTTGCTACAGTTCATCGTTTCGAGACACCACGTGATGATCAGGTGTGATAGACTCTACATTCACATACAACGGGTGTAAGACAGTTTTGCACATGCAGAATACTTGGGTTAAACTTGACAAGCCTAGCATGTACAGACATGGTCTCGGAACACTGGAGACCGAAAGGTCGAATGTGAGTCATATAGTAGATATGATCAACATAGAGATGTTCACCATTGATGACTACCCAATCTCACGTGATGATCGGACTTGGGTTAGTTGATTTGGATCATGTATCACTTAGATAACTTGAGGGATGTTTATTTAAGTGGGAGTTCTTTAGTAATTTGATTAATTGAACTTAATTTATTATGAACTTAGTCTTATAGTTTTGCATATCTATGTTGTAGATCAATAGCTCGCGATATAGCTCCCTTATTTTTAGATATGTTCCTAGAGAAAAATAAGTTGAAAGATGATAGTAGCAATGATGCGGACTGGGTCCGTGATCTGAGGATTATCCTCATTGCTGCACAGAAGAACTATGTACTTGATGCACCGCTAGGTGACAGACCTGTTGCAGGAGCAGATGCAGACGTTATGAACGTTTGACAAAGCTCGATATGATGACTACTTAATAGTTTAGTGCGCCATGCTTTACAGCTTAGAGCCGGGACTTCAAAAATGTTTTGAATGCCACGGAGCATATGAGATGTTCCAAGAGCTGAAATTGGTATTTCAGACTCATGCCCGTGTCGAGAGGTATGAGACTTCTGACAAATACTTTGCCTACAAGATGGAGGAGAACAGCTCAACCAGTGAGCATGTGCTCATAATGTCTGGGTACTACAATCGCTTGAATCAAGTGGGAGTTAATCTTCCAGATAAGATATTGATTGACAAAGTTCTCTAGTCACTATCACCAAGCTACTAGAACTTCGTGATGAACTATAATATGCAAGGGATGACGAAAATGATTCCCGAGCTCTTTGCGATGTTGAAATCGACGAAGGTAGAAATCAAGAAAGAGCATCAAGTGTTGATGGTTAACAAGACCACTAGTTTCAAGAAAAAGGGCAAGAGAAAGAAAGGGAACTTCAAGAAGAATGGCAAGCAAGTTACCGCTCCCATGAAGAAGACTAAAGCTGGACCCAAGCCTGAAACTGAGTGCCTCTACTGCAAAGGAAATGGTCACTGGAAGCGGAACTGCCCCAAATACTTGGCGGATAAGAAGGATGGCAAAGTGAACAAAGGTATATTTGATATACATGTTACTGATGTGTATGTCGGCGTACGACACCTATGGGATTCCGAGAGACCCCTTTACGATTCGGCGGGGGGAGAGGTATACGCAAAGAGCAGAACCAATGATCGACGCGGGAAGTTTTTACCCAGGTTCGGGCCGCTGATCAGCGTAAAACCCTACTCCTGCTTTGTGTTCTTATTGATGTTCTTGAGCCCAGCCTTCAGGAGCGCTCGCAATGAACAGTACGTTCAAAGAGCAGCTACGCATGCAGAATAGGCCAGAAGTCCTCCTCCTCTGTAGCAGTTGCCTTGGGCCTCCTTTTATATGCTCAAAGGGGTCTCCACAGTGGCAAAATGTACATACATTGAGGTGTAAAGTAGCTACAGGGTATCATACCTAACCCCTGACGGATTAGGACAAGCGCATTTAATGCACCGTGAGGTGTCCGTTTAGGTGTCCTCACTTTCTTGGGGATGGAAAAAGGGGCCATCCCATCAGCACCGCTTAAGCTCTCCTCCACTGGCGTGTCGCCACGCATCCAGGGAAGGAGCCAGAATGTCAGACTTGTTACTGTGCCGAAGCGGTGGCACAGTGGCGGAATCTCGCCAGGCGCCGATCCTTGCCGGGCACCAAACCTTGCCGGGCGCCAGGCCTTGCCGGGAACCAAGCTTTGCCGGGCGCCGAGCCTTGCCGGGCTCCACGGCCATCCCGGCAAGGATCTTGCCGGGGAAACTGGCCTTCGATTTCCAGCTTTGCTTATCTGTTGATCCTCAGATCTCTGACTTGATGATTTCCTTGATGGCTTGAATCAACCTCGAACTGTTCCCGGCAAGCCTTGCCGCGAGGATGGCTACAACTGCCCGTGCACAAGTACGGGGTACTAGTGGCCCAATACTTAGTACACCGACAGGAGCCCCCGGGCCTAGGCCATACACGAGTGCAAGGCGTTGTTGGGCTAGGCCCAAACAGTGCACGGGCACGCGTGGCAGGGGATTAACTGCTCGTAAATATGTCGCTTTACTGTGCCCCCCACTACGCGCACGGAGCGCGTGACGTGGGAAGCGTGCCAAAAAGGCTACAAACTGTCTCGCGCCTATAGAGGCACATTCATGTTGGGGAATAAACAAGGCGGCCCCGCTCCTTCCCCATAAAAAAGGAGAAGTCGCAGAGGCGCAAACCTATTTATCCCCCTCTTCTTCTCAATCTGGCCATCGCCATCGCCTTCCTCTTCTCGAGCTTAGAGCGAAACCTTTTCCTCCTCCGCCTGCTGCCTCTGCGCTCGCTCCGTCCCCAGCTTCCGTCCTCACAGTCGCCATGCCGCCCAAGGCCAGCAAAGGCAAGGGCAAGGACAAGGAGGCGAAAGCCGAAGTTCCGGAGAGCGAACTGGTGAAGATGCGGAAGAGGTTCGTCGTCTTCCCTCCGGCGCTCGATGCTGAAGCTTTGAAGATGCGATACCAATGCATGTGGGCGAAGGGAACGCAAGCTCACCCCGCCACACGCGTAATCCCAGGTGCTTGCTCCAAAGGTGGATCGGACAGATACCCCTTCTTCACTGCATATTTCTATTGCGGGCTCTGTCCCCCCTTTTCCGATTTCTTCAATGACATCATGTACACATACGGCTTCCGCCTTCTTGATTTCACGCCGAATGCAGTACTTTGCATGTCTATCTTTGCCCATCTCTGTGAGAATTTCGCTGGCATGATCCCCAATTCTGCTCTTTTCTGCCATTATTTCTACCCTCGTATCCAAAAAGGAGAGGCTCTCTCTGGATCTATTGCCTGGATTCCAAGAGCTTGGAACAAAGAGATATACCCAGAGGGAGTTTACCGCGAAAAGTGGGACGAGTGGCGGGCCGAATGGTGCTGGATCCAGGAAGCAGATCCTCACCCTTTTTGTCATCCCCGGCAACAGAAGGTGGTCCGCGGCAAGGATTGGGGCGATCTCGCTGCGGAAGACGAGAGGCTCACAATCGCCACTACCAGGATCCTTCGCTTGAAGGCTGCCGGGCTGACGATGGAGATGATCGGCTTCGACTTTCTCCGCCGCCGCATCGCCCCTTTGCAGAACAGGGGAAGGCCAGTCTGGGAGTACAAGAACACAGCAGATGTCATGAGACTGCGCCCCGGGCTGAACAACAATCTGACCACCATGCAGCTTGGCGCTCTCCGCCGAAAGTTATTCCAGCGCGAAGACAAGCACCGACTGTCGGCAAGGATTGTCCCCTTGTGCAACAACTCTGCCTTGGGGTCAATCATTGCCTTCTTGCCGATGTTCAACGCCCACGGCCTCGACCCGACCTGGGCCAAGCCAAGCGAGGAGGAAGCGCAGAAATTCTTTGACAGCTTGACGGAGAGGCCTATTCGGAAAGAGTCTTATTTCATCCGAGCCACCACCGACCAAGAAGTAGCCTACATTGCTACTAGGGTGGAAGAGGCAAATCTTGCCGCAGAGGCCGGCAGCGTCGGCTTCATAGAGTGGGAAGCTAGCGACGCAGAGGTGGTAGTGGAGGTGAAGCCTGCCGGGGAGGACGAGGTTGCCGGGGAGGAGAGCAGCGCAGCCGCTGAAGGATCGTCCGGCGAGGACTCGGTCGAAGAAGAAGAGGTGCGAGAAGAGCCCCCACCTCCGAAGAAGGCGAAGCGTGTTCTTCGGAAGGCTGCGTCTGGCATCCCGGCAAGCCAGCCCTCTTCGAGCGGCGAAGCCCCCGGCAAGAAAGTGGCCGGCAAGACTGGACCGCGGTAGGGGGCTCGTCAACAGCCTGCACGGCGCGCGAGGCCCACACCAGCGGCCACTGCTGGGGCGGCAGGAGGGTCTCGCACCACCGCACCGGAAGCTGCCCCGGCGCCCGCCACAGCCAAGCGGCCTAGGACTCCTCCTCCGCCTCTCCACTCAGACACCGCAACGGAGGTCGACTTCGACATCTCCGGCTTTAGTCCGGAGCGAGGGGAAGAAGAGTAAGTACTTGCCACAGCTTTTACCTTTCAATCTTGCATCAATCTTTACTGACTTGCTTGTATTGTTTCTGCAGTGACACAGAAACCTTGCTGGAGAGGATGGCGAAGAGGTCAAGGACTTCTACGGGCGGCGAGCCCCCGGCAGGCTCCACTAGCGTGCCAGAAACCGTCATCGTGAGCCCGGAGTCTAGTCCTCAACGCAGCCCCCAGCGCAGCCCCCAGCGTAAGTTCATTATCCTTCTTCCGTTGGCGGGTGTCGAGGTTTTCATTCTTGCCTACTGATATCTTTGGGTTTGCAGGAGAAGAACGGCAACAGGGAGAAGACATTCCCATTGTGCCTCCTTCATCGGCCGCTCCGCCCACAAGCACATCCCCGGCAAGAGATCCTGCCGACGAGCCCGTCCTAACTGAAGGGGAGCCGGCAAGCGCGGACTCCGGCGACACGCCCCCGGCAACCGGAGTTGCCGGGAGGGGTGAAGCCACCTCCCGACGGCCCGACGCAGGTACTCGATTGCCTCAGAATGTTTGTTATTCCTTTTCTCTTCGGTCACTTCAAACTTCAACCTTGATCTTATTCTGTTTTCCCCCTTCGTCCTTCAGAGTTCCCTGTGACGAAACACATAGACGTCGACGTCGTGATCGAGGAGACCGCTAGGGATGCTGCCGCCGAAGCAGACAGGATCACTGCCAGCGAGGCCACCAAGGAAGACATTGTCGAGGCTGGTGGTGCTCTTGACGGAGAGGCTGCCAAGACAGCACAAGAGGAAACCGCCGAAAAACCTACTGAAGGGGGCGACAGGGAGGCTGAGGACCGCACTGATAGCATTCCTGCCACAGGAGCGCCAGGCGCTACACTAGCCACAGAGCCCCCTGT
Source organism: Thinopyrum elongatum (assembly GCA_011799875.1). Classification (NCBI taxonomy): domain Eukaryota; kingdom Viridiplantae; phylum Streptophyta; class Magnoliopsida; order Poales; family Poaceae; genus Thinopyrum; species Thinopyrum elongatum. Next base: position 59,307,546 of record CM022300.1, on the reverse strand, counting down.
CACTGGTGAGGCGGCCACTGAGGACCAGCCATCAACATCTGAGGGCCCCTCATCCAGCAAGTACCTCAAGGTAGGTGAGAACCTGTTCATCAACTTGCCGGGGACGGCAAGCGCTGGGGCACCAGCCGAAGGAGAAGTTTTCGAAGAAATCATCGCTGCTGCCGGGCTTGAAGTTGTCGACGATCCCAGCACTAGCAGCGGCAAATCTGAAGAGGATCAGCTTCTTCAGGCCATGGGCGAGAACTTCCGCAAACTCCAGGCTCTCCATCGTGCCCGGAAAGAAAAAACAGACTCCAGAATGGCAGTCGTGGAGGCGGCCGAAGTAGATTTCCAAAGGCGCGTCGCACAAATGCAGATCTGGCACGCCGAGGCCCTCCAAGAGTTGGTTGCTGGCCGGGAACAAGTGAGCCAGCAGTGGAATGAGATCCTCCTGAAGCAATCAGACATGGAGAAGGCGCATGATGAAGCTGTTCAAAGGATTGCTGCCGAAGATGCACTCCTGACGGGGCGCCGTGTTGCTCTTGATGCTCATGAGGAAGATCTCACTGCTCGTGAGCAGGCGCTCGCCGCCAAGCTTCGCAGCAAGGATGAAGATATTGAAAATCTTGTCGCGCGGCGGACCCAGGAGCTGGAGCGAAAACATAAGGAGGCGCTCGAAGCTCTGACTGCAAATCACGCCGGCAAGCTCAAGGAGGCCGTCGATGCTGCCGAGGCTGCAGAGGCCGCCAAGAACGAGCTGAGCGACAAAGTGAAGAGGCTGGAAATAGATCTTGAAGAGCACGGCAAGGAGCTCTCGACGCTCAAGGGGGACAGGGAAAAAACCCTCCATTCCTTGGCAGAGATGCAAGTTGCCTTGTCCGACAAGACCAAGCAGCTCTCCTCTGCGGCTGACAATATTGCGGTTCTGGAGCTGAAGCTGACCATGCTGCAGAAGTCTCTCAAGGCCGGCAAGGCCCGTGAGAAGGCTCTACTCAAGGATCTTCAAGGAGAGAGGAACCTGCTCAAGAGCGCTGCCGCTGCCCAAAGCGAGTACGAGAAGGGAGTGGAGATCTGGACTGGCTGTCTCATCGCCACCGCGGAGAAGCTTACCGTAGAACTGTCAACCATGGGCTTGCCGAACTTCAAGTATTCTTCCGAGGAAAGAATATCTCCAAGTGCCAGGTTGACGATGTTCTTTGAAAGCATCATCAATGCGTTGAGGGTGCTCCAGTCTAGCCGGGCAACCCAACTGGTGAACGAGACTCGCCGGCTTTGCCGGGCCGTCCTCCGCAAGGTGCTCATCAAGGTGGTGCACAGCAACCCAGGCATCGATCTCTCCAACGCGCTCGGCCATCTACCAAAGGATGCAAATGTTGAGGCGCTTGAAGAGTGCATCGCGCCCATCCTTGAGAAGGTGGACTCCATCAAAAGGATCGAAGGCCAGCGCAGGGATTGAGTGCCTCCCTCTTTTCTTGCCGTCGTTATTCCATGTAAAAGACAATCAAGTCTGAAATTAGAATCGCGACAACTCATGGAAGTAATACAATTTGACTATGTTTAGGCTCATGCTCGCTACTTTCCTTGTCTGATTCCTTTATGTATGGAGTTCATCCTACGCTTACTGAAAAACTTGCCGGCGCGCAACCTGCCGCGAGCGCTGGGTGCGGGACTTCAGCAGCCTGCCGGAGGCGCAGCGGCCGGCAAGACTCCTTGGCGTTCTCAATGCAGCCACTTAAATTGTTGAGCGGACTCGAAACAAAATAAGGGCGCGACTGACTACAACAAGGGTTCCTTCGCGTGGAGATTTTCCATACAAGAGTCGGAATCGTTCAAGGAAATAACTTGGTAATAAAAGAAAAACTTGCTGTGAGTTTTTAGGACTTAGCTTCCTGTCTTTGTTCTTCCCCCAGCAAGTGTCGATTCCGAACGTCACCAACTAGTATTCATATCTCCCTTCCCTCCCCGGCAAATGTGCACGCGAGGAATCCTTCTGTCTTTTGAGAAAAAGAAAGAAGAGAAAATAAAGGCATGAAACCTTGGCGGTTCGTTAGAACTTACCGGGATCAGGTGTCATACAACATCTTAGATAAACATGCATATATATAAATATGAACATGGGAATCAATAAGGGAATGTACAACACTTAAATTTATTTATCTGTGCTCAGGGTCTGCGCCTGGCTTTGTACAAAGGATCACATGCCTTGCCGGCAAGACTTGTACAAAAAGGTGGTTGCCGGGATCCCCCGGCAACCGCGCCTTATGGGTAGAACTTGCGAAGATGTTCGATATTCCAGGAATTACTCACTGGAACGCCATCTTCGGTCTCCAGGCGGACAGCGCCAGGCCTGGTGACTCGTACTACCCGATAAGGGCCTTCCCACTTTGGCGTCAACTTGTTTGAATTCTTGGCGGACTGAATCCGTCGAAGAACAAGGTCGCCTTCCTCAAGTCTTCGGGCATGAACTTTGTGGCTATGACAGCGGCGCAAAGCTTGCTGGTAGCGTGCAGCTCGCACAGCAGCCTGAAGACGATTCTCCTCAAGGAGCACAGCGTCATCTTGCCGCAGTTGCTCTTGCTCAAGCTCATCATAAGCGAGCACTCGAGGTGATCCGTATATGAGTTCCGTGGGGAGAACTGCTTCCGCTCCGTAGACCAGAGCGAAGGGCGTCTGGCCGGTGGCTCGATTTGGTGTCGTTCTGATTGACCAAAGAACCGCCGGCAACTCATCAATCCAGCGTCTTCCGCACTTTTTCAGCCTGTCGAAGGTTCTGGTCCTGAGACCGCGCAGCACTTCAGTGTTGGCCCTCTCCGCTTGGCCGTTGCTTCTTGGGTGAGCAACAGAGGCAAAACAAACCTTACCGCCAAGGTTTTGGACGTACTGCATGAAGGTGCGACTTGTGAACTGCGTGCCGTTATCGGTGATGATCCTGTTAGGCACACCGAAATGGCAAACAATTCCCTTGAAGAACTTGACAGCTGACTGTGCTGTCACCTTCCTCACTGCTTCCACCTCCGGCCACTTTGTGAACTTGTCGATAGCAACGTACAAGTAATCAAAGCCCCCGGCAGCACGGGGGAAGGGGCCCAGTATGTCGAGCCCCCAGACCGAAAAGGGCCAGGAGAGAGGGATTGTTTGAAGAGCTTGAGCTGGCTGGTGTAATTTCTTCGAATGAAACTGGCACGCTTCACACTTGGTTACTAGTGCAGTCGCATCCTGGAGGGCGGTAGGCCAAAAGAAACCTTGCCAGAATGCTTTTCCGGCAAGCGCTCTTGACCCTATGTGAGAGCCACACATGCCCCCATGTATCTCCGCCAACAGCTCTAGTCCATCCTCCCGAGGAATGCACTTCAATTTCACACCGTTTGGTCTCTTTCTGTACAGGACGTCATCGACGAACTTGTACATAACAGACCGATGGGCTACTCTCTCCGCTTCTTCCTGTTCCTCGGGGAGTTCGCCTGTCTGAAGGAAATGGACGATGGGCTGCGCCCATGCTGGAGCCTGAGGCTCGACAGCTAGGACTAAAGGCATCTCCTCCGCCGGGGGAACGTTCGTCTCAACAGCAAGGGCCTGAGGCCCTGCCAGAGCCTGTTGTTCCCCGGTAGGCGTGTCGATCCCGGCAACTTCCTTGCCGGCGGCTCCGGGGAGCTCTGTCGGGAAGTACTGGCCAGAGTTCAACTTTCTTCTCTTTTCTTGCCGCATCGATGGCGCAACGGATGGTTGAGTCAATTGGAGCACAAAAGTTCCTGGTTCCACAGGCAACATGAGGGCAGCACGCTTTGACAGGTCGTCAGCAACACTGTTCTCGGCACGAGGAACGTGCTCCATCTGCAGACCGTCAAAGCGCTCTTCTAATTTCCTCACTTCATCTACGTAGGCCTGCATCAATGGGCTTTGATAACTCTTGTTAACCTGCCTGACGACAAGTTGTGAATCGCCTTTGATGATGAGCTTTCTGATACCAAGGTCCGCCGTGATCCTGAGACAGGGCAAGCAAGCCCTCATATTCTGCAGTGTTGTTGGTTGAACTCTCCCGGGGAAAGTGCATTTGGACTACGTACTTGAGGTGCTCCCCGGTGGGTGCGACAAGTAGCACGCCAGCACCGGCGCCTTGCAGCGAGAAAGCCCCGTCAAAGTACATAACCCATTGCTGATCGATTTCCTTGCCGGGGAGAATTGTTTCTTGAACTTCTTCGTCTAGCGTTGGGGTCCATTCTGCAATGAACTCCGCCAAGGCCCTGCTCTGAATTGTCGAAGTGCTTTCAAACTTAAGGCCAAAGCTAGACAATTCCAACGCCCACTCCACAATCCTGCCGGTTGCCTCCGGATTTTGCAAAATCTGTTGCAACGGAAAGCGAGTGACGACGGTAATCTCATGTGCTTGAAAGTAGTGGCGCAGCTTTCTCGAGGCCATAAGGAGGCCGAAAAGCAACTTCTGCACACCAGAATATCTTGACCTAGCCCCTTGTAAAAGAGAGCTAACAAAATAAACTGGGCGCTGCACCACCTTCTTCTTCTGCACCTGGTTCTTCTGTGTGCGCAGATCCTGTCTTGCCGGGATCAACCCTTGCCGAGGAAGATCTTGCCGCGTCATTTGGCGGTCCTGCCGCTGGTGTTGCTTCCTCATCAGCTTCTCTCTGCACCACCAGTGCAGCACTAACCACTTGATTTGTTGCTGCCAGATATAGCAGCAACGGCTCTTGTGGTTTAGGCGCGACTAGCGTCGGCGGAGAAGAAAGGTATTTTTTCAAATCTTGCAGCGCAGCCTCCGCTTCCGGAGTCCATTTCATTGGACCTGCCTTCTTCAAAATTTTGAAAAAGGGCAGGGCGCGCTCAGCAGATTTGGAAATAAACCTGCTTAGAGCAGCAACACAGCCGGCAAGACGACGCACATCCTTGACGCGTCTCGGCGCTTCAATTTGCTCAATAGCTTTGATCTTGTCGGGGTTCTCTTCGATTCCCCGGCAAGATACAAAGAATCCGAGGAGCTTGCCGGAAGGAACACCGAACACGCACTTCTCAGGATTGAGCTTCAAGTTGATCTTGCGCAAGTTTGCAAATGTTTCTTCTAAATCTTGAATGAGCGTTGCTTTATCTTTGGTTTTGACCACTATATCATCCATATATGCCTCCATATTTCTATGGAGTTGTGGCTCAAAACCAATCTGGATTGCTCTGGCAAATGTTGAACCGGCACTTTTCAACCCGAAAGGCATTCGTATGAAACAATACGTACCACATGGGGTGATAAAGGCGGTCTTCTCTTCGTCTTCTTTTGCCATAAAAATCTGATGATACCCTGAATAAGCATCAAGGAAGGACAGGAGATCACAACCAGCAGTGGCATCCACAATCTGGTCAATGCGCGGCAAGGGAAAAGGATCTTTTGGACAAGCTTTATTGATATCTATATAATCGATACAAAGCCTCCATTTCCCATTCGCTTTCCGCACTACAACCGGATTGGCCAACCAGGTTGGATGAAGCACTCCTTTGACCAGTCCTGCCGCCTCCAGCTTCTTAATTTCTTCGGCAATGAATTCTTGCCGCTCCAAGGCCTGCTTCCTGACCCTCTGCTTGACGGGCCGCGCATGAGGACAGACAGCAAGGTTGTGCTCAATTACTTTCCTGGGAACACTGGGGATGTCAGACGGTTGCCATGCAAACACGTCGACATTCGCCCGCAGGAAAGCAACGAGCGCGCTTTCCTATTTGTCATCTAGGGTGGAACTTATGGTGAAAGTTCCCCCCGTTCCGTCCTCCCTGGCAGGCACCTTCTTGGTTTCCAGCGGAGCAGCCTTGGACTTCTTCTTCTTGCCGGTGGAACTCTCTGGTACGTCCTCGACGGAAGCGCAGCACTCCGAGGAGGTGCGCTTGCCGGAGTTCGTGCCAAGGTTCCTGCCGGTCTTCTTCTTCCCCGCAGGAGTTTCAGCGGCAGGAGTAGATGCCTTGACGGCAGGTGCTGCAACTGCTTCCCGGCAAAGCTGATCGGTACAGATGAGCGCATCCTTCTTATCAGAATGGATAGTGATGACGCTCAACAGCCCAGGCATCTTCAAGACGTTGTACGCGTAGTGTGATGCCGCCATAAACTTAGCCAGCGTTGGCCGACCAAGGATCCCATTGTATGACATGGGGATCTTGGCGACATCAAACACCACCTTTTCGGTCCTGAAGTTAAGCTCGCTGCCAAATGTTACCGGCAGCGTGATCTTGCCCTTAGGCTGGGTTCTTCCCGGGTTGACCCCTTGAAACGTACCCGTTTCCTCGAGGTCCTCATCGGGAATCTGAAGCCTTCTGAGCACATCTGGTGAGATTAAATTTAGGCCGGCCCCGCCGTCAACTAACATCTTCGTCACCTTGAGGTTGCGAATTGTTGGCGAGACCAACAACGGCAAATATCCGACCGCAGTTGTGCGATCAGGGTGATCCTCGGCGTCGAAGATGATAGGCGCGCTGGACCACTTCAGGGGCCTACACGCATCGGGGGATGGCTCTGCCGCATTAACCTCCCGCACCCACTCTTTGAGTTGGCGGTGGGAGGAATGCAATGAGGCACCCCCATCAATGCACATGGCCTCCGTAGCCTTCTGAAATTCTTGCTCACTGGATTCATCCTCTTCTTCATCATCATCTCCTTCTTTATCTCGGCCCCGAGCGGGCCGATCCTTTTGCTGCTTGGCCTTGCCGTGGCGACCTCCCCGGCCACCGCGTTTCTTGCCGGACCCCTCAGCACCATCTTGGGCCTTCTCCTTATCTCACCTCTTGTATTCGGCCTTCTGCTTCTCGGCAAGCTGCTCGACTTGCCGGCAGTTCTGGAGATCGTGGCCCTTGGTGCGATGGATCTTACAATACTGCTTGCCGGAGTTCTCTGACTTGTCGGCAGCCGCCAAGGCCTGACAGGAAGGGCACCCGGCAAGATCCTTGCCGGGGTCACCAACCTTGGCCTTCTTGGAGACGCCGGGGTTGCCAGATTCCTCGACAGCAAGTACGGCCTTGGCTCCACGTTTCCTGTTCCGCCGCCGGCCTTTCCTTGACGGGGCCGCGGCGTCTTCATCTTCGGACTCGCCCGCCGCGCCAACAGCCTCACCGTGGAGTTTCCTCCCCTCTTCAGCTCGAGCGCACTTGTCGGCCAGAGCGTAAAGCTCGGCAATACTCCTGATTTTGTTCATCGCCAGCTCTTCCCGCATTCTGCGGTTACGCACGTTCTGGTGAAACGTGCTAATGACAATGGCAGGATGAACGTCGGGAATATTGTACTGCACTCGGCTGAACCTCTGCATAAACTTGCGCAGGGACTCGCCCTCCTTCTGAGGGATGATATGCAGATCACTCTCTTGGCCAGGAGCTTGGTGGCCTCCAATGAAGGCGCCAACAAACTGATGGCACAAATCTGACCAGGAGGAAATAGAATTCTCCGGCAGATGCATCAACCACGACCTGACGTTGGGCTTGAGCACCAACGGGAAGTAGTTGGCGAGTATCTTGTCATCTCGGCCCCTGGCAGCCTGCACCGCAATGGTGTAGATGCTCAGGAACTCCGAGGGATGGGTCTTTCCGTCATACTTCTCCGGGACCTCCGGCTTGAAGGTTCGGGAATTGGGCCACCGGACTTGCCGCAGCTCACGGGTAAACGCTGGAGTCCCTACCTCATAAGGCAGGTCTCCTACGTCCCCCGGCACAGGCTCGTCAACAGCCGGCCCCGCGCGCTTATCAGACTGATAGCGCGCTTCCCGTCGCCGCTCGATGGTAGTTCGAGTGTCCTCCTTGCCTCGCTCCTGGTGGACTTGACGCTGATCGCGGCGCATCCGAGGATCGGACGACGCCGTGGAAACTTCTTCATGGCGGTCGACTTGCTGGGTTGTCGGCCGCCGCTGGTGCCGCGGAGGGGAGTGCACTGTGGTTATAGGATCGATGGCCCTCCGCTGCGAGGGCCCTGCCTCTTGCGGTCCATCCTTGTTGGCGAAGTCGATGAGGCTCTGGATGGTAGCTCGCCACTCCTCCATCTTCTCCGGGGCAGGAGGAAAATCGAGGAGCAGCTGCGCACGTGCCAAGGCTTCCGCATGCGTAGGCGGCGGCGACAAGTGCGAGGTACGTGAGGTGCTCTGACTCCTAACCAAGTTAGAAGGAGCACCACCACGGTCACGCGACCGTGTGCCACCTCCGCCGGCAGCTCGGTGTGCATGCTGGTCCCGCGCATCTTGGGATCTATGCGCAGAAACCTTTTCATGGGGATGCCCTGAACCACCAGCGCCATGACGTCGCTCGTCATGCACGACCTGGATAGGTCGTGAGGCTTGGGCCGGCACGGGAGCTCCAGCAGGCGCCCTTCGATCTCTCGAGTTCGTTGTGCCACCCGTAGGCAACACAGCGCCATCCCTAGATCCAGCGGCGTGCAGGTTACCACTGCCACTGCGAACGATGCCGCTCGCCTGGCTCGGATCACCAGAACGCCGCGGGGGTTCTATCCTCTTCCTTCTGCACCCACGCCATCGCCAGTACGCGAAGGCGTAGGCAAAATGGACCCGGACGGTTGCGCTGTCGCAGCGCTTTTCTTCTTGGGTGGCATGATGAGGAAGAAACTAAGGCGCCGATCACCAGATCAGGTTCACGCAACCTTCAATCCCCCTACCTGGCGCGCCAAAGATGTCGGCGTACGACACCTACGGGATCCCGAGAGACCCCTTTACGATTCGGCGGGGGGAGAGGTATACGCAAAGAGCAGAACCAATGATCGACGCGGGAAGCTTTTACCCAGGTTCGGGCCGCTGATCAGCGTAAAACCCTACTCCTGCTTTGTGTTCTTATTGATGTTCTTGAGCCCAGCCTTCAGGAGCGCTCGCAATGAACAGTACGTTCAAAGAGCAGCTACGCATACAGAATGGGCCAGAAGTCCTCCTCCTCTGTAGCAGTTGCCTTGGGCCTCCTTTTATATGCTCAAAGGGGTCTCCACAGTGGCAAAATGTACATACATTGAGGTGTAAAGTAGCTACAGGGTATCATACCTAACCCCTGACGGATTAGGACAAGCGCATTTAATGCACCGTGAGGTGTCCGTTTAGGTGTCCTCACTTTCTTGGGGATGGAAAAAGGGGCCATCCCATCAGCATCGCTTAATCTCTCCTCCACTGGCGTGTCACCACGCATCCAGGGAAGGAGCCAGAATGTCAGACTTGTTACTGTGCCGAAGCGGTGGCACAGTGGCGGAATCTCGCCAGGCGCCAATCCTTGCCGGGCACCAAACCTTGCCGGGCGCCAGGCCTTGCCGGGAACCAAGCCTTGCCAGGCGCCGAGCCTTGCCGGGCTCCACGGCCATCCCGGCAAGGATCTTGCCGGGGAAACTGGCCTTCGATTTCCAGCTTTGCTTATCTGCTGATCCTCAGATCTCTGACTTGATGATTTCCTTGATGGCTTGAATCAACCTCGAACTGTTCCCGGCAAGCCTTGCCGCGAGGATGGCTACAACTGCCCGTGCACAAGTACGGGGTACTAGTGGCCCAATACTTAGTACACCGACAGTGTACCTTACTAGTGTTCGTAGTATCCCCTGGGTATTTGATACCGGTTCAGTTACTAAGTTTAGTAACTCGAAACAGGAGTTGCAAAATGAACAGAGACTAGTTAATGTCGAGGTGACGATGTGTGTTGGAAGTGATTCCAAGGTTGATAAGATTACCATCGCACACTCCCTCTACCTTAGGGATTAGTGTTGGACCTAAATAAATGTTATTTGGTGTTTGCGTTGAGCATGAATATGATTGGATCATGTTTATTGCGATACGGTTATTCATTTAAGTCAGAGAATAATTGTTGTTCTGTTTACATGAATAAAACCTTCTATGGTCATACACCCAATGTAAATGGTTTATTGAATCTCGATTGTAGTGATACACATAGTCATAATATTGATGCCAAAAGATGCAAAGTTAATAATGATAGTGCAACATATTTGTGGCACTGCCGTTTAGGTCATATTAATGTGGATCGCGAAGAAAGTTCGACTACATCAACCGCGTTGTGAAACGCTTCCGCTTACGGTCTACGAGGGTACGTAGACACACTCTCCCCCTCGTTGCTATGCATCTCCATGGATAGATCTTGCGTGTGCGTAGAATTTTTTTTGTTTTCCATGCAATGTTTCCCAACAGGTAAACATCGTGTTCATCATCCCTTGTTCCCCATCGACCTTAGATCCACAGCTCGGGACCCCTACCCCGAGGTCTGCCGGTTTTGACACCGACATTGGTGCTTTCATTGAGAGTTCCGCTGTGGGGTCGCCCAAAGGATCGATGGCTCGCCTGATCATAGGAGAAGGCATCGGATCCGGGGACTTCTTCGTCCCTGGACAACTCTTCGCGTTCGACAGCATTGTATTGCACGCCGAACCGACTGGTCGTTTGGATCAGATTGACAACTTCGCTCCTGAACACCGAATTCAATTAGGTAATCTGGAATACGTTGCGGACACACGGGGCGATCTGGTCTTCGCCGGATTCACTACCCCCTTCCGCACCCTCGCGGGCCTCGCCATGCCCGCTCTGGAGTCCCCCTCCGATCTGATCTACAGATCGGCCCTCACCCTCCGAACAGTTTCGGGTCAGGAGGGCTTCGCCTCAAGCGGGGGCCAGACTCCACCCTCGGCTGAATCTATCATGTCTGTGGAGGGCATATCTTCGGCCTTTGAGGCAGAATCAGGAGGCGGAAGCCAGCAGTCAATCTCGGCCGGACCGCTCCCTCACAACGCTCCTCTGGCCTTGAGCCCTTACGACAAAGCGGCAGCCGACAGCCAGGGGTCATCCCCGGCCCAAAGCATCTCGATCTCGAACCCCGGCATGGAAACCACACACAAAAATCAAGCCCGCCCTTGATCACCAGTGACGATCCGGATTCCCTCAAGGATTCGGCACTGCAACCCGAGCTCAGCTCGTCCTGTGGAAACCAAGGATCGGCAACCCTCGCTATGTTAAACGAGGCGCTAGACCAAATCCAGAAAATGACCATCCAGGAGGACCTGCCCTCCGCCCACAATCATCAACCCTTCGAGGTGTACCTCAGGGAATTTTACGACCCACCCACCACCCACTTGGTAGCCACCGTCGACGACTTAACCGATATGCTAGATTATAATTCGGAAAACACCGAATACATGGATGAGGATGGCAGAGCCACGGCTAACACCGATGTCGCTCCCCCCGTCACCGGCCGCTGGTCGGCCACGTCCACCTACGATATTTACATGGTGGACACCCCCAAGGGCGGCGATGGCACTCCCAAACAGGATCGAGACAAGCCCGGAGATGAGCCGCCTAAACACCGAAGGCAGCGACGTTGATCAAAGCCACGTCGAAGCCATGCGAGCAGCGTGGACTCTGCGGAAAACGGCACCGTAAATAATACGGATGATCTCGCCAGAGCCGCAGCTAACGAACATCATCAGGATGACCCCGCCGGGCAGGAGGACCCGCTTGACCTAGAAAACCACGACGACTCCGAAGATAGCAACTACCTCCCACTCTCTGAAGAGGAGGCCAGTCTCGGGGACGACGATTTCATCGTCCCCGAAGACCCACTGGAGCAGGAACGGTTCAAATGGAGGCTTTTAGCCACCGCCCGCAGCCTGAAGAAACAAAAACGCAGAATCAAGGCCGAACAGGACACCCTCAACGATCGATGGACCAAAGTCCTAGCCGCCGAAGAAGGGTATGACCGCGAACAGCCAATCAAAAGTTATCCCAAGCGAAAACTACTGCCGCAGTTCGACGATGAGGCCATCGAGCCAACACGTTCGACATATACCGAACAGCCGACCGCCCCCCTAGAGGGCGGGGCAGAGAAGCTGACGAGACCGAGCACCCAACCGCCCCACCTCGCCGTTACGGCAAGGATCAAGTGCGACCCACCTACGAGTACGACCTCTGCCATGACCTAGACGCTCGAGGAGGCCGTACCAGGACCATCTATGGACCCAGAGAAGACCCGCCCGCTTACCGGGAGGGATACTATGATCGGCTAAACCAGGATGATAGAATCCGGGAGCAGCAGCGGAATCGGAGGGCCGAAGACCTCCGACGCGATGTAGCCCGAGTTCGGGGCACCGCACACCCCCTGTGCTTCACAGAGAGGGTAATGCAACACCAATTCCCGGAAGGCTTCAAGCCTGTGAACATTGAATCATACGACGGAACCACAGACCCGGCCGTATGGATAGAAGATTTCCTCCTCCACATTCACATGGCGCGAGGAGACGACCTTCACGCCATTAAATATCTGCCACTAAAACTTAAAGGTCCAGCTCGACACTGGTTGAATAGCCTTCCCAAAGACTCTGTAGGCTGTTGGGATGAGCTTGAGGACGCTTTTTGAGCGAACTTTCAGGGCACCTATGTCCGACCTCCGGACGCTGACGACCTAAATCGCATCACACAGCAGCTCGAAGAATCTGCCCGGCAATTTTGGAACTGATTCCTGACCAAGAAAAACCAGATTGTCAACTGTCCGGATGCCGAAGCCTTGGCCGCGTTCAAGCATAGTGTCAAGGACGAATGGCTCGTAAGACAACTCGGCCAGGACAACCCAAGAACTATGGCAGCCCTTACTTCTCTCATGACCCGCTTTTGCGCGGGCGAAGACAGTTGGCTCGCTCGTAAAAACGCCAACCCTGATACACCCGGTACCTCCGAGGTTCGGGACGGAAATGGAAAGCCCCGACGCAGCAAGAGTAAACGACGCCACAATGATGACGAGGGCGAAGATACGGCAGTAAATGCCGGATTCCGAAACCAGAAGTCTGGACCACGAAAGAAGGCCCCTAGGGTCAACAATGATGGCCCGTCCAGACTAGACACAATTCTGGACAGGCCTTGCAAGATCCACGGCACATTAGAGAAGTCCGCCAACCACTCCAACCATAACTGTTGTGTGATCAAACAGGCCGGCAAACTCACAGCCGAAGACCCGGGCAAAAGCCCACAAAGCGAGGACGATGACGACCCCCACAGGCCGAATAGTGGAGGCCAGAAACCCTTCCTTTCCAAGGTCAAGACGGTGAACATGATCTACGCAACCCATATACCAAAGAAGGAGAGAAGCGAGCGCTGCGAGACGTATATGCCGTCGAGCCCGTAGCGCCGAAGTTCAATCCATGGTCAGCCTGCCCGATCACTTTCGATCGTAGGGATCACCCGACCAGTATACATCATGGAGGGTCCGCAGCCTTAGTACTCGACCCCATAATCGATGGATTCCACCTCACTAGAGTCCTAATGGACGGAGGTAGCAGCCTCAATCTGATATATGAAGACACAGTGAGGAAGATGGGGATCGATCCATCAAGGATCAAACCCAGTAACACCACCTTCAAGGGGGTCATTCCGGGAGTGGAGGCCCGCTGCACAGGCGTTGTGACGCTTGAAGTAGTGTTCGGCTCTCCGGACAACTTCCGAAGCGAGGACTTGATCTTCGACATTGCACCTTTTCATAGCGGCTATCACGCCCTCCTCGGCCGAATGGCGTTCGCCAAATTCAATGCCGTCCCGCATTACGCGTACCTCAAGTTAAAGATGCCTGGTCCTTCGGGCGTCATAACTATCAACAGCAATACAGAACGCTCACTCCGGACCGAAGAGCACACTGCGACCCTCGCGGCCGAAGACCAAACCGGCCCATACAGGTCCCGATGCCGACCCGCCGTAAAGGCCGGTAACAACAGTAAACGGGTTCGAACCTGTTCCCCGTCATGGGAACCCGCATGCGTTCGCCGCAAATAGGGATGTGCGCCCCACGGCATGCCCACATTGTTCGCGCTCCATGTGCCTCGCCAGCACAATTTCGCGCTCAAAATACCATGGGCAGCCGTGAGGCATATATAAACAAACCCGAAGCATATGTTCGGCTAACATGAACTTCAGAATTACCTTGTCTTCGGACAACCCGGGGACCCATTCCGGAACCCCCCCCCCCCCCAAGCACAAAGCTTCATCGGCAGGACCCTCGCCCCTCAAGGTCTCATCGAAGGTCCCAACCCCCACCTCTTAGAAGCAAAGGCGCAGACATGCAGCAGGGCAAAGTGGAGGCTTCGACTCATGCGTCAAGGCCATGCGTAAACCTTTACTCTGTAAAACTTTTTTCTTCTTTTATAAATAATGCCTTTGCAGTTCGAATTGTACGGTTAGACGTCTTGAGCCTACGAGAAATAATAAAAACGCCCTTTATGGTGTTCAGTTATCCGCATCTTGCGATTATCTATTTCCTTTTTGATTCTCCCCTCGCTCTTTGAATAGCCCGGCATGAAAATATGATCGGTTAACTAACCTAGAGCTCGATTTTCATATCAACTCGGCACCCCAAGTCCGACACTGCTTCCCGCAGAGGGTTCGGCGTCTCGGATATTGCACTATATGCATCAAGTTCCGAACTATGTCTTAGGTCAATAGTTGGGTTGCCCGGCTCCTGTGCTTGCCCCTTATGTTCCGCACGTCCGGCTAAGAGGGCAAAGGGAGAACCCCTACGATTGCACTTCTGGCTCGCCCGGTAAAGTACCTCAGGAGGAGAAAGCCGAAAACTAACCGTCATAGTAAGCGCGAGCTTTTCAGCGATCCGATGACGAGGTTTTGACTCTAAAAATCATCTTAACACAAACCACGTGATCGGAAAGGGTAGGCATTTGCCCCCAAGTACATCACAAAACACAGGGGGCTAGTCCTTCGCCCCCACTGTCAAGCTCCTAAGGCTAAGTGAAAGCAATAAAACCAAATAGTCTGATTGCCTAGTTTTGCTCACGCGCTACCGCCTCCGGGTACCAAGACGTTGGCTAAGGGTAACAACGCGGAGACAAAACACCCCTCGTGACATTCACCTGGGGGCTGATGCCGACGACTGGTAGCTTTCAGATTAAACATACGGCCGAATAGGAGTCAAAATTAAAATCATGACAATATAAAATAAGACAGGCGGACGCATCATAAAGCATAAGGTCCAATCGGTAACACTCAATACAGTCATTCAAACATTACATCTTTCGAACACTGGCCCTCTATCGCCCGCGCGCCATTCATCACCTGTGCAAAGTATTGCTCAGGGCGGCGATGCTCTTTTCCCTTGGGCGGAGGACCAGTGGCCATGTCCATTGGATTAATTTTCGGCCAATGCACCATTGTCTTCGCAAACGCAAGCCTCGCCCCCTCAAGGCACGCTGAGCGCTTCATGGCGTCAATCCGGAACGGCGCCTCCCGCAGCTTCTGCACAAGGCCGAAGTAGGTGTCCGGAATGGGCTCGGCGGGCCACAGACTGACACAGAGGTCCTTCACGGCCAGCTCGGACATCCGATGCATCTCCATCAGCTGCTTCATTAGCTCATTGAGGAGGGGAGGACGCTCGGAATCTGGAAACTGTGACCAGAAGAGCCGCTGCGTGGAGTCCTCCTCATGAGTGGCATAATGCTCCTTGGCGGCCGCCACATTCTTCGAAAGCTCGGCGAAGATGCCTGCGGAGCGCCAGACCCGCATCAGCAGGGCGAACCTGTTGCCTCCGAACACAGTCTGCAGTAAGTATTTCTTACCATTTGCAATTTGCCCGACTTGGCGGAGCTCTTCCCGGACACCTTGCGCTTCAGTCCTCGCCTCCTGGAGCTCCTTCTCTGTCTTGGACAGCTGGGAGGATCCCTCCCCCTGTTCCTTCTCAATGGCTTCAAGCTTCTTGACGGCATCCTAGAGCTCCACTTGCACCTCGGTTACCCGAGCATCGTGCTGCTCACCAGCAAGCTTGGCCTGCTCAAGCTCGGCCACCGCCTTGTCAGCGGCCGTCTTCTTGGCAGCCACCTCTGCCTCGACTTTCTTCAAAGCCTCTTTCAAGCCCTCGACTTCGGCGGTGGCAGCTGCACGTTAATCACAATAAAAGATCAGCATACAGTCCGGATCGTCAATATCTGGCATCAAGCAGTTGTACACCTTATCAAAGGGCTTACCTTGTGCCTCGTCAAGCCGTTTGTTGACAAGGTCAAGCTCTTTATCGGAATGCTTGAGCTTCCGATCCATCTCCTCCAGTGCCGCAACATTAGTAGCTGCGGCCAGAGAAGACGCCTGTGACATTAAAAAATTCACACCATTTCAGATAATGGCCTGTAGAACGAGATCCTCCGCAGGTTTTCTTCGCAAACCTTGCAGAGTCTCGGGGGCTACTATAGATATGGCACACTTAAACTAAGGACTAAATCCAATTTATGAGGAAAGAACATTACTTGACTTACCTCAAAGCCTGTTAGCGGGCCTTGAACAACATCGTTCAGTCTGGAATGAAGGGACCGAACACCCTGTATAACCGCACTCATAAGAGTGCGGTGCTCGTCGACGACGGCAGAGTTGTTCACCAACCCTGCCAGCACGTCCGGCCAGCCCACCGCCGCCCGAGTGGAGGTGTTCGGCATGGGCGTCGGGCCCCCAGCACCTTTCCCATCAAAAGGAGGTATTGGCTCCCTTGGGGGATCGGGTGCTGAATTCGGCAGGGGTTCGGATGATCCGGATCCCCTCCCCGCGGTAGCCAGGAGGGATGCATCCCCCTGGTCTTCAACGACCGAGGCGTCGACCTCGACCATGGTGGCATCGACCTCCTCCCCTGTGTTCGGAGGAGGAGGGGTCTTTCGTGACACCACCTCCCCAACTTCTTCGGGGATCAGAGGAGGTGCAGAACATGAGCCACTGTCCGTCAGTTCGGCGGGTAGGGACGTCCACGAAGAGGTCTCCTCAGCGGGGTGGCCATGCGGAGGGCTGCACCACCAGGAAAACAATCAATCTACGTTCTACCAGGGACTACTAAAAGGATAAAGCAATTGAAAATGTTGCAATATGTACCTGGCCGCTTGGGGCTTGACCCTGGGTTCCTTCTCCGGAACCTTTTCGGACACTTCGGACACCTCGTCGGAGTCCGAGCTGTCGGACAGGACCAGCTTGGGCCGGCACTGTCTCTTCTGGGCCTGAGGAGGTTGAACCCCCTTGACGTCGCTAGACGCCGCCCTCTTCTTAGAGTGCGAGGAGGCGCTTTCCTCCTCGTCCTCGTCCCACTCCTGTGCGGACTGGGCCGCGGTGTCTCCGGACCTGCTGTCCGGACAGGCTTTGCGACGGAGGCCCTCTCGGGCCTCCGGCACCTCTGTCTTCTTACCCTTCTTGTCGGGCGCCTTGTAAGGCACCACGACCAAAAGCTTCTCTAGCTGCTTGAATCGGGGCCCTTCTTGCAGTGGAGCTGGGCCGTTGATCTTCTCGGCCTTGGCAAGCCAGCCCTGCAAAATCCACATATAGAGGTTCGGATCAAATCGTGTGGTGCTAATATTCGGATTCGTGATAAGACAAGTGTCGCTCACCTTCCTCGGAGGGTTCGCAGCGTCGATGTCGATGTCCTCCCCCTCGACCAGCCACTCCTTCTGCGGTTTGAATAGCAGACTCCACACTTTCTTGTGGGTCGTGCCGAAGAGGTGCTGCACGGTGGCCGGATCTTCGGGGTCGTACTCCCACATTGGCTTGGCCCTCTCCTGGCAGGGGAGGAATCGACGATGGAGCATGACCTGAATCACATCGACCAGCTTCGCGTCGGTCTCCATGACGCTGACGACGCGCTTCTGCAGCGCTTTCAAATCATCAGCGGATCCCCAGTCCAGGCTCTTGTTGATCCATGAGGCCAGCCTGGTAGGGGGTCCGGATCTGACTGCGGGAGCTGCCGCCCAGCCGGCCCCCCGTGGCTCGGTGATATAGAACCATTATTTTTGCCACATTCTGACGGTATCGACGAAGTGGCCCTTCGGCAACTAGACCCGCGTTAGTTTGCTTATCATGGCCCCGCCACAGTCCGCCTGCTCGCCACCAACTACCTTGGGCTTGACGTTGAACACCTTTAGCCACAGGCCGAAGTGTGGCTGGACTCGGAGGAAGGCTTCACAGAAGGTAATAAAGGACGAGATGTGGAGAACGGTGTTGGGGGCTAGATCATGAAAATCTAGCCCGTAGAAGAACATCAGCCCCCGCACAAAGGGGTGCAGGGGAAATCCTAGCGCCCTAAGGAAATGAGGGAGGAATATGACCCTTTCGCTCGGCTTGGGCGTAGGGATGATCTGGCCCTCTTCAGGGGCTCGATGGGCAATGTCGGACGACAAATAGCCGGCCTGCTTCAGCTTCACGATATCGTCGTCAGTAACGGTCAAAGCCTCCCACTTCCCGTTGGCGCCGGATCCGGCCATGGCTGGAGACGGAGTGGGATTTGCTGTGGAGGCAAAGGAAAGGGGCGCTGGAGCTCTGAGGATCTGCGTGAGCGGAAGGTGGAGGAAGGCGTGGGATGCTGACTATAGTAGCTCCCCCTTTATAGACTGTTGACAGCCAGGGGTTCCTTTTTCCACGCCGTTGGCTTCTCCACTTCCCGATATACCCGCAACGTTATGTGCGGGGAGGGGAATCGAAATCATTAACCATATCCCCCAAAAGGCGGGACATGATCTCCACCTCAAGGGGACGTGCCAAACATGACGTCAACCTCGAGCTGCGCTTCAAGAAATAGTAAATGCTCGACGTTATGGCCGGAAGCGACTCTTCGTTGAAAAAGAAAAAGTTGTCAGATGAAGGCACTATTTACACTTGAATGATTTTTGGCTATTGCCTTCGTTGTTAAGTAAAACTGCCATTTCAGATTCCGGACATCACTTGGCTCCGAACATGAACAAAACATACTGAAGAACTTGCCTCGCAAGCCAAACACTGTTGAGTTAGCAGATGCCGGATACAAGCCTTGACGTTGGAGGCAAGTTCGGGGGCTACTGAGGGAGTCATGGACTAAGGGGTCCTCGGGGTGCCGGCCCATTGAACATTTGCCAGACCGGAGAAGCCGTATGGTGACGGGAGATCTATGAAGCCGTGGTGTGCCCTCCAAGTCAGGAATGCGCAGGATCTCTTTAATCCCTTATTGTAATCTATCTTCGGTAACCCTAATCCTACCGGTGTCTATATAAAACAAGGGTCGTAGTCTTTAGGGCTAGAGCTATATTCATCACCTCATCGCCTTAGGGTTTAGCTCATGCTGATCTCAAAGTAGATCTACTCTGTAACCATACAATACATCCAATACAATCAAGTAGGACGTAGGGTATTACCTCTTCGAGAGGGCCCGAACCTGGGTAAACATTGTGTTCATCGTCCCTTGTTCCCCATCGACCTTAGATCCATAGCTCAGGACCCCCTACCCCGAGATCTACCGGTTTTGACACCGACATGGGCTGAATGAGAGATTTAAAATTTATTTTGAACTTGAAATCTCTCAGTGCAACACAGCGGAAAAACAAACTAGGTTGAAACAAAACTAAGACAGAAGATCACACTAGAAGATAAATTCGAAGAGCCACGAAGATCAAAGAAAACTTTATATGAAAGCGATGATAATACTTTGGGTGTAGTGGCACATAATTTTGAGGATGCATATGGTAACACTGAAAGGAAATGGAACTATCAGCATGGAAGACAAGATATACGAAACACAAAACTAATCAGCAGGACACAATTGCTAACAGACTACTAAGAAATACATCAGAGATGGACTAAGCTAAATGACAAGATAACATCAAATAAATACCAGACGAAAATATAGACACACAATCTTAAGAACTACAAGCAGAAATAAACTACACAACATTGTCACAGAACTAATAGAAATACTTCAAGGATGGTCAGTGAAAGTGGTACCGAAGAACAAGATAGGAAACACAACCCAGACGAGAAAGAATTACCGAAAGTAAATGTGGACTGAGATATAACCAGTGTCGCTCGATGGCAACAGGAGTTTTGGTAGACCAATTCACTCTTCTACAAAAGAGCTATGTCTTGTTGAAAGGACCTGTGATTGAACACATGAGCAAACCTCTCTCTAACCTATTCTCCTCAACGTGAAGATGATCAGACTTCACTTGACTTTACTTGTGGTAGATTCTTATCGACAATCTCCAAACCTTCAACAGACTTGCTTCGCAAACCACAATTACTCTTGATTGCGGAAGACTTTGACTTGGTGAAGATAATTACTCTTTTTCACTCAACCGGACACCTAACCGTTTAGAGTGTTAGCAGCTCTCAAGAGTAATAGGCACAAGAACTCTTGACTTAGATCTACTATGATGCTCGACCACTGTCCAAGTTTTGACTCTTGATTTTATCTCACTGGATTTTAAACTCAAATCTCTCGAAGAGGGGTGCTCAAAGAATCTTCTCAGAATCTCAGGCAAAGCAACCAACGAATCATGTTGGTGCAGGTGGCTATTTATACTCACAGCCTTCACAGAAGGGAAATGACCATTTAGGACAAACTCTCTACCCAATGACCAACCGACACATCAACTTTACTTGAGGAACAAGTAAAGCTGACTCCTCAGTTCGAAGCATGTCTCTCGTAGCCCAGAAGAACAACGTCTTTGACTGGCAAGTAATGTTTCAAAACACAAAGAGATTTCTCTCAACTCTTATAGGTTTTGGCTAAGCATCACAACCGACATAAGTCTCGAAATACTTATACCCCCCTTAATAGTACAATGGTCCTACGACTCAAATAAGAGAAAAATAACAATGAAACAAATGTTACGTCTCCGCTTCATCTTCAATCTGACATCATTCATTTCTTCTCGGACACATCGTCTACCAATTGCTTCACTTCAGCAATATTTTTAGGCGTGAACTCCATCACACAATCTTCTTGGAATAGCATTCCTCGAAACATATCTATCTTCTCTGCAGTGCAAATAACTCTTGGTGAAGTCTATATCAAACTTCTCGATGGAATGTAGCGATACGTCAAGGACTATTTCTCTCTATGCGCACTAGCAACCAAATCAGTCCCATACTATTTCTGACAACAGTGCTATCATACCTAACTCTGGCAATTAGGACAAAGTGCATAGGTGTCATGCTGAGGGTGAAGCCCGGCAAGCTTGCCGTGCCGCTTAATCAGCTCCTGCTTATTATCTTGACACGCCTCTGGACGGGTGTCAAATGGGTGTGATATGTCTTCCAACGGGCTGCCGCGTGCTTAGTGGAAGCCGCTTAATCACTTGGGGGCTCGACACCGCACCGATAAGTGACTTGCGTCGCTGTGCGGTGGAGCGGTGGTGCCTTGGCTGGATTCCTTGCTCTTGGCGGACCCGGCAAGCCTACCGGGGAAATCTTGGACTTGTCCTAGGGGTGGCCTCGACCTGGCCAGGCCCTCCTGCCCGGCAAGGGAGGCCCTCCCAAGGTGGCATTCTTCTGTCTTGTATGTTGACTTGGTCTTCTTGATCCGCTCCTTGATCTCACGAAGAGTGATTTCTCTGGCTTGGTCTTGCTTTGTATGTTGGTGCTCGACATGCGATGCCAGCACGCCTGTGTGAAAGTCCGGGCAACGAACGTGAATGTTTGTTGCACCGATAGGAGCCCTTGGGCCTGGCCCATACGTGCTACCGAGCATCGTTGGGGTAGGCCCCAAAAAACTACACAGGCGAGCACCTGAGCCATGCCACTATGGGATTTAAGTCTCTCTTAGCGTTCTCCTTGCTTCTTCATTAACCTGTGATCGAGTCAGTTTCCGGTTTTTCCGTGAGTCATGCAAAATGACGTGGGGCAATTCACGTAGTGACCCGCAGGCTGCCCACCTTCACGGGGAGGTAACTGCCATTTTACTCATCACACTACTCCTGCCGTTTCCACCACGTACGCTGCATGCATTGTGTAGGGTTGGTGGCGGACGCGTAGGGCGTAGAAATGAGTGCCATGGCAGAAAGCCCAGCGCCGTGGAAAGGCGTAGGCGGGCGGTCGTTGATTCTGGATGTCGTCAGCGACACAGAGGGAATGGATTTGTGGAGTGTGGCGGTTGCCTTCTGGGTGGTGAGGAGTCAGCCCCCGGCTATGCTCCCCTATAAAAGGAGGCGCAGGTGGAGGGCTCACCCACAAACATCTCTGACCAAACTAGCTGCTTCAAGTTTCTTGATCTCCTCGGCAATCAACTGCTACTGCTCTAAGGCTTGCTTCCTGACCTTCTGTTTGACAGGGCGAGCGTGAGGGCATATAGCAAGGTGGTGCTCGATTACCTCCCTGGGAACACCGGGGATGTCAGATGGTTGCCAAGCAAACACATCGACATTCGCCCGCAGGAAGGCAACAGGCGCGCTTTCCTATTTGTCGCCGAGGGCGGCGCTGATGGTGAACGTACCGTCAGCATCGTCCTGCCCCGCTGACACCTTTTTCACAGCAAGTGAAGCAACCTTGGTTCTCTTACTAGTGGAACTCTCTGGCAGGTCATCAACAGGCGCAACACAATCCAGAGATGCCCGCTTCCCGGCTTCCTTGCCGGCATCTCTACTAGCCTTCTTTCCCTTTTTTGTTTCCTTGGCGGGAGCTGCGGCTTCTACAGCCTCAGCTGCTACCGTGTCCTGATACATCTTGTCCGCACATATGATTGCATCTTTCTTGTCTGAGGGGATGGAAATGATGCCCATCGGCCCTGGCATCTTCAAAGTATTGTAGGCATAGTGGGACGCTGCCATGAACTTCGCCAGAGCCGGACGACCAAGAATCCCATTGTACGACAAGGGAAGTTCAACAACGTCAAACACATCCTTCTCGGTCCGGTAGTTCAGTTCTCCACCAAACGTTACCGGCAGCGTAATCTTCCAATTAGGATGGCTCCTACCGGGGTTGATTCCTTGGAACGTGCCAGTAACCTTGAGTTATTCATCAGGGATCTGTAGCTTGCTGACCACTTTGGGGGAGATCAGATTCAGCCCAGCCCCGCCGTCAACTAGCATCTTTGTGACCTTAAGGTTGCGGATTGTTGGTGAAACCAACAACGGCAAACACCCTACCACAGTAGTGCGGTCCGGGTGATCCTCTTCATCAAAGATGATAGGCGCGCGGTACCACTTGAGTGGTTTCCGGGAGTCTGCAGCTGGCTCCATGGCATTGACCTCACGCGCCCACTGCTTGAGCTGGCGGTGAGAGGAGTGCAAAGACGCACCCCCGTCAACACACATGGCTTCGGCCGCTTTCTGGAATTCTTGCTCGCTAGTTTCTTCTTCATCCTCTTCATCACTCTCACCATCTCCTTCCTTCTTATCACGGCCTCTAGCAGGTTTCTCTTTTTACTGCGAGGCCTTGCCGTGGCGGCCCCCTCTACTGCCACGGCCTTTTCCGCTAGCACCCTCTTGGTCTCTTTCCCTGTCGCGTTTCCCATAATCTGCCTTCTGCTTCTAAACAAGCTGCTCAACTTGGTGGCATTCTTGGAGATCATGACCTTTAGTGCGGTGGATTTTGCAGTATGGCCCATTGGACTTTCCAACTTTCTCTGCCGCCGCGGCATCCCGGCAATCAGCGCACGCGGCAGCTTCCTTGCCAGGGTCTCGGTTTTAGCCTTCTTGCCGGCGCTGAGATCGCCAAAGCCCTTAATGGCCAGTACTGACTTCTCTTTGCGTTTCCTGTTACACCTTCGGTTTCTCTTCTTCGTGTTAGAGGTCTCGTCGTCATCCTCCAAATCAACCTCGAGGATTCGCCTTCCTTCCTCAGCCCGAGCACATTTATCCGCCAAGGTGTACAACTCGTTGACGGTCTTGGGCAGCTGAACATTCATTTTAGAACGTATCCTTCTGTTGCGCACGTTCGAATGGAACACGGCAATCACAGCTGCTGGGTGTATCTCTAGAATGTTGCGGTGCACTCGGCTGGACCTCTGCATATACTTCCGCAAGCTCTCTCCTTCCTTTTGTGGAAAGACTTGCAAATCACTGGGCCTTCTAGACTCTTGGTGGCCACCCGTGAAGGCGCCAACAAATTCATTGCACAAGTCAGCCCATGATGAAATGGAGTTCTCGGGCAGGTGCATTAGCCCCGACCTCATGTTTGGCTTGAGCGCCAAAGGGAAGTAGTTGGCGAACACTTTCTCATCCCTGCCCCTGGCGGTTTGAACAGCAATTATGTAAATGCTCAAGAACTCTGCTGGGTTCAACTTTCCAACGTACTTTTCTGGCAATTCTGGCTTGAAGACTCGGGCAGATGGCCAGTGGACCTATCGCAGCTCATGAGTGAAGGTGGGGCACCCGGCCTCATAAGGCAAGTACCCGTCATCACTGGGCGCGGGCTCGTCAACAACCGGGCCATTGCGCCTCTCTGATTCACGGTGTGTCTCCCGACGTCGCTCTATAGTGACGCATGCATCTTCTCGCCGTCGATCTTCCAAAACTCGTCGCTGATCTCGGTGGGCCATCGGGACGTTGTTGATGTTGCCCATCCCCGGCGCCTCCTGCCCCAGCTTCGGCCACGGGGGACACAACGACGGCACCGCCTGCACTGTCCGTGTCTCCCGTGGCACCCGCCTCTCCCAGCGCCACCGCGGCATCTACTGTGTCCGCGGCTGCGTGCGAGGGAGCCTTCAAAGTGGAAGGGTGCGCGGTCGCGCTGGGCTTCTTCTTGGGCGCCATGGACGAAGACGATGATGATGATGGATTCGCGGCTCACAACCTCAGGTTCACACAAATGACTCCCCCTACCTGGCGCGCCAAAGATGTCGTGGGGGAACACGATCACCTATGGGGCCTCTGGCCCCTTTGTGGTTCAACAAGGGGGAGGTCACGTTGCACAAAGCGCGGAGGCCATGATGCAGCACGACGATGAGACTGGTGATTTTTACCCAGATTCGGTCCACTGTGAAGCGTAATACCCTACTCCTGCTTTGGTGGATTGAGTGGAGGAACACAACAAACGCGCAACGCTCGAGCCCGGCAAGGTGGCCTCGAGGAGAGCTGCTACGCGCGTACGAGTGTGCAAGGGTCCGAATCCTTTCCTAGGTTGCCTTGGACCTCCTTTTATAGTTCAAGGGGTAACCACAATGGCAAAATAGTCATTATCCTGTGATTAGATAGCTAACAGTGCTATCATACCTAACTCTGGCAGTTAGGACAAAGTGCATAGGTGTCGTGTTGAGGGTGAAGCCCGGCAAGCCTGTCGTGCCGCTTAATCAGCTACATCTTATTATCTTGACATGCCTCTGGACGGGTGTCAAATGGGTGTGATCTGTCTTCCAACGGGCTGCCACGTGCTTAGTGGAAGCCGCTTGATCACTTGGGGGATCGACACCGCACCGATAAGTGACTTGTGTTGCTGTGCGGTGGAGCGGTGCCTTGGCGGGATTCCTTGCTCTTGGCGGACCCAGCAAGCTTGCCGGGGAAATCTTGGACTTGTCCTAGGGGTGGCCTTGACCTGGCCAGGCCCTCCTGCCCGGCAAGGGAGGCCCTCCCAAGGTGGCATTCTTCTATCTTGTATGTTGACTTGGTCTTCTTGATCCGCTCCTTGATCTCACGAAGAGTGATTTCTCTGGCTTGGTCTTGCTTTGTATGTTGGTGCTAGACATGCGATGCCAGCATGCCTGTGTGTAAGTACGGGCAACGAACATGAATGTTTGTTGCACCGACATAGAGGTGTCGATAAAATAAAATACGGACATGAGGGCATCATGATCATCTTTTAGAACAGCAATATATTGTCATATAACTTCTTATGCTAAAGTGACAATTCATTCACAAAGTAGAGTATGAACCAAAAACTTTATTGAAAACTAACAAACTATGATCTCGACCATTGAAGCAATTACAATTTATCATAACATCGGAAAGAGTCAATATAAGAGCTTTATCTAGCAAGTCCACATACTCAATCATCTTTTACCCTTTCACAATTGCTAACACTCATGCGATACTTATGAGATTAAAGTTTTAATCAGACACCTAGGAAGATAGGGGCTTATAGTTTTGCCTCCCGACTATTTACCTCAAGGGTAACGTCAATAATAATAACTTATGATCACCTACATCCGAGTGGATATATATGTCTGGATCTTCCCCAACACATAGTGCTTGCCAAAAAGAGAAAATATAAATGGAAAGGTGAAGATCACCATGACCCTTGCATAAAGGTAAAAGGTAAAAGTAAAATATAGGCCCTTCGCAGAGGGAAGCAGAGGTTGTCATGCGCTTTTGGGTTGGATGTACGAAATCTTAATGAAAAAGAACGTCACTTTATATTGCCTCTTGTGATAAAGAACTTTATTATGCAGTCCGTCGCTTTTATTTCTTCCATATCACAAGTTCGTATAAAGCTTATTTTCCTCACACTAATAGATCATACATATTTACAGAGCAATTTTTATTGCTTGCACCAATGACAACTTACTTGAAGGATCTTACTCAATCCATAGGTAGATATAGTGGACTCTCATGGCGAAACTGGGTTTAGGGTTTATGGATGCACAAGTAGTATCTCTACTTAGTGGAGAAGTTTTTGGCTAGCATAAGATGAGAGGCAAGCTCAACATGTTGGAGGATCTAGGACATTATAACTTTTATTCGGATACAAGGGAACATAAAGCATTACGTTGTCTTCCTTGTCCAACATCAACTTCTTAGCATATAATATTTTAATGAGTGCTCACAATCATAAAAGATGTCCAAGATGATATATTTATATGTGAACCTCTCTTTCTTTATTACTTCCTATTAATTGCAATAATGACCAAAACTATGTTTGTCAATCCTCAACAAATTTTAACCGCCATACTTCTTATATGTGAAGTCATCACTATCCATAAGATCATTATATACTCTTTTATTTCTTTTATTCTTTTTCTTCTTTTTCAATATCAAAGCAAGAAAGCAAAGCCCTTACTCAAAACTACTCTTTATTATATATAACTCTCAAACTCAGTTACATAGATAGGAACCAAAGCAAAACTGAAACACTAGATCATACTAAATTTTTTTATTCTACTAGGTAATGATAAAACCAAAATGACCGAACTAAGAAAAATGATAACGATAAAGAAGTGATGGTGATACAATACCGGGGCACCTCCCGCAAGCTTGGCACAAGCCAAGGGGAGTGCCCATTCCCATGTACTCAAGTCTCCTTCGGAAGTGGTGGTGATGAAGTTGATGATGTGGGAAGCTTGTCTTCAGTCTTCCAAGGCATAGGCCCCCCGTCATAGAAAGATGAACGAGTCTTCGAAATCCTTAAATCTGCAGCCAAACTCATCCTTTTAAATCTATACTCATACTCATAGTTCTAGTTTTGCAAATCGTAGATCTGCGCTTGAAGGTGCTCTATCTGCTCATGGAGCTTGAAGATGGCCTTCCCAATATTATTGTTGTCCAGCTTGTGATCACGGGTAAACTCCGTAATCATAGAGTGATTGGCGTTGAGCCCTCGTTCCACCATCCCTTGGCACTTGAAGACCTCCTGCTCCATCGTTTCCAGCCTTGACTCCACGCTTCCGATCCTCCTTGGCCCTTGGACATCCCGAATGTGAAGCACCCCCTCACGCAACTCAATTGTTTGAGGGTGTTGCAACATGTCGGGGTACGACACCTATGGGATCCCGAGAGACCCCTTTACGATTCGGTGGGGGGAGAGGTATACGCAAAGAGCAGAACCAATGATCGACGCGGGAAGTTTTTACCCATGTTCGGGCCGCTAATCAGCGTAAAACCCTACTCCTGCCTTGTGTTCTTATTGATGTTCTTGAGCCCAGCCTTCAGGAGCGCTCGCAATGAACAGTACGTTCAAAGAGCAGCTACGCATGCAGAATGGGCCAGAAGTTCTCCCCCTCTGTAGCAGTTGCCTTGGGCCTCCTTTTATATGCTCAAAGGGGTCTCCACAGTGGCAAAATGTACATACATTGAGGTGTAAAGTAGCTACAGGGTGTCATACCTAACCCCTGACGGATTAGGACAAGCGCATTTAATGCACCGTGAGGTGTCCGTTTAGGTGTCCTCACTTTCTTGGGGATGGAAAAAGGGGCCATCCCATCAGCACCGCTTAAGCTCTCCTCCATTGGCGCGTTGCCACGCATCCAGAGAAGGACCCAGAATGTCAGGCTTTGTCGCTGTGTTGGAGCGGTGGCATAGTGGCAGAATCTCGCCAGGCGCCGAAACTTGCCGGGCGCCAAGCCTTGCCGGGCGCCAAGCCTTGCCGGACGCCAAGCCTTGCCGGGCGCCAAGCCTTGCCGGGCTCCGCAGGCCACCCCGGCAAGATCTTGCCGGGGAAGCTGGCCTTTGGATTCCAGCTCTTCTTATTTGTTGACCCTCAGACCTCTGACTTGATGGTCCCTTTGGTGGCTTGAACCGACCTCGAACCCTTCCCAGCAAGCCTTGCCGCGAGGATGGCTACAACTGCCCGTGCACAAGTACGGGTTACTAGTGGCCCAATACTTAGTACACCGACAGGAGCCCCCGGGCCTAGGCCATACACGAGTGTGAGGCGTTGTTGGGCTAGGCCCAAACAGTGCATGGGCACGCGTGGCAGGGGATTAACTGCTCGTAAATATCTCATTTTACTGTGCCCCCCACTACACGCATCGAGCGCGCGACATGGGAAGCGTGCCCCAAAGGCTACAACTGCAACGCGCCAATAGAGGCGCATTCATATTGGGGAATAAAAGAGGCGGCTCCGCTCCTTCCCCATAAAAAGGAGATGCCGCAGAGGCACAAGCCTATTTACCCCCCCTCTTCTTCTCAATCTGGCCGTCGCCATCGCCTTCCTCTTCTCGAGCTCAGAGCGAAGCTTTTTCCTCTTCCGCACGCCGCTTCCACGCTCGCTCCACTCCCGGCTTCCGCCCTCACAGCCACCATGCCGCCCAAGGCTAGCAAAGGCAAGGGCAAGGAGGCGAAAGTCGACGTCCCGGAGAGCGAACTGGCGAAGATGCGGAAGAGGCTTGTCGTCTTCCCCCCAACGCTCGATGCTGAAGCTCTGAAGGGGCGATACCAGTGCATGTGGGCGAAGGAGACGCAAGCTCACCCCGCCACACGCGTAATCCTAGGTGCTTGTTCCAAAGGTGGATCGGGCAAATACCCTTTCTTCACTGCATATTTCTATTGCGGGCTCTGTCCCCCCTTTTCCGACTTCTTCAATGATATCATGTACACATATGGCTTTCGCCTTCTCGATTTCACGCCGAATGCGGTACTTTGCATGTCTATCTTTGCCCATGTCTGTGAAAACTTTGTCGGCGTGATTCCCAATTCTGCTCTTTTTCGCCATTACTTCTTCCCTCGCATCCAAAAAGGAGAGGCCCTCTCTGGTTCTATCGCCTGGATTCCAAGGGCTTGGAATAAGGAAATATACCCAGAGGGAGTTTACCGCGAAAAGTGGGATGAGTGGCGGGCTGAATGGTGCTGGATCCAGGAAGCAGATCCCCATCCGTTTTGTATTCCCCGGCAACAGAAGGTGGTCCGCGGCAAGGATTGGAGCGATCTCGCTGCGGAGGACGAGAGGCTCACAATCGCCACCACCAGGATCCTCCGCCTGAAGGCTGCCGGGCTAACGATGGAGATGATTGGCTTCGACTTTCTCCGCCGCCGCATCGCCCCTTTGCAGAACAGGGGAAGGCCAGCTTGGGAATACAGAAACACGGCAGATGTCATGAGATTGCGCCCCGGGCTGAACAACAATCTGACCACTATGCAACTTGGCGCTCTCCGCCAAAAATTATTCCAGCGCGAAGACAAGCACCGGCTACCGGCAAGGATCGTCCCCTTGTGCAACAATTTTTCCTTGGGGTCAATCATTGCCTTCGTGCCGATGTTCAACGCCCACGGTCTTGACCCGACCTGGGCCGAGCCAACCGAGGAGGAAGCGCAGAAGTTTTTTGACAACTTGACGGAGAGACCCGTCCGGCAAGAGGCAGATTTTATCCGAGCCACCACCGACCAGGAAGTAGCTTACATTGCTACTAGGGTGGAGGAGGCAAATCTTGCCGCGGAGGCCGGCAGCGTCGGCTTCACAGAATGGGAGGCCAGTGACGCAGAAGTAATTGTGGAAATAAAACCTGCCGGGGAAGACAAAGTTGCCGGGGAACAGAGCAGCGCAGCCGCTGAGAGCTCGTCCGGCGAGGACACGGCCGAAGAAGAAACGCAAGAAGAGCCCCCAGCCCCGAAGAAGATGAAGCGTGTTCTTCGGAAGGCTACATCTGGCATCCCGACAAGCCAGCCTTCTTCGAGCGGCGAGGTTCCCGGCAAGAAAGTGGCCGGCAAGACTGGACCACGGCAAGGGGCTCGTCAACAGCCTGCGCGGCGCGCGAGACCCGCACCAGCGGCCACTGCTGGGGCGGCAGGGGGGTCTCGTACTACCGCACCGGAAGCTGCCCCGGCGCCTGCCACAGCCAAGTGACCTAGGACCCCTCCTCCGCCTCCCCACTCAAACATCGCAGCGGAGGTCGATTTCGACATCTCCGGCTTCAGTCCGGAGCGAGAGGAAGAAGAGTGAGTACTTTGCCACAGCCTTTATATTTTAATCTTGGATCGATCTTACTAACTTGCTTGTATTGTCTCTGCAGTGACACAGAAACATTGCTGGAGAGGATGGCGAAGAGGTCAAAGACTTCTACGGGCGACGAGCCCCCGGCAGGCTCCACGAGTGTGCCAGAAACCATCGTCGTCAGCCCGGAGCCCAGTCCTCAACGCAGCCCCCAGCACAGCCCCCAGCGTAAGTTTACTGTTCTTTTTTTGCTGGCGGGTGCTAAGGCTTCCATTCTTGTCGCTGATACCTTTGGGCTCGCAGGAGAAGAACAGCAACAAGGAGAGATGTCTGAAGACATTCCCGTCGCGCCACCTCCATTGACCACGTCGCCCTCAAGCACGTCCCCGGCAAGAGATCCTACCGACGAGCCCATCTTGACTGAGGAGGAGCCGGCAAGCACGGACCCCGGCAACCCACCCCCGGCAACCGAAGTTGCCGGGAGGGGTGAGGCCACCTCCCAACAGCTCGACGCAGGTACTCGATTGCCTCAGAGTGCTTGTCGCTTCTTTCTCTTATCTCTCTGTCTTTTAGTCGCTTCAAACTTTAATCTCAATCTTATTCTATTTTCCTCCTTCGTCCTTCAGAGTTCCCTGTGATGGAACACATGGACGTCGATGTTGTCATCGAGGAGACCGCCAGGGACGCCACTGCCGAAGCAGACAGGATCGCTGCCAGCGAGGCCACCAAGGGTGACACTGTCGAGGCTGGTGGTGCTCTTGACGGGGAGGCCGCCAAGACCGCACAAGAGGAACCCACCAAGGAACCTGCTGAAGGGGGTGACAAGGAGGCCGATGACCGTACTGACGGCATTCCTGCCGCAGGAGCGCCAGGCGCTGCACCGGCCATTGAGCCCCCTGCCACTGGTGAGGCGGTCACTGAAGACCAGCCATCAACATCTGAAGGCCCCTCATCCAGCAAATACCTCGAGGTTGGCGAGAACCTGTTCATCAACTTGCTGGGGATGACAAGCACTGGGGCACCAGCCGAAGGTGAAGTTTTTGAAGAAATCATCACTGCTGCCGGGCTCGAAGTTGTTGACGATCCTAGTGCTAGCAGCGGCAAATCTGAAGAGGATCAGCTCCTTCAGGCCATGGGCGAGAACTTCCGCAAGCTCCAGGCTCTCCACCGCGCCCGGAAAGATAAGGCAGACTCCAGAATGGCGGTTGTCGAGGCGGCCGAAGCGGATTTTCAAAGGCACGTTGAACAGATGCAAGTCTGGCACGCCGAGGCCCTCCAAGAGTTGGTTGCTGGCCGGGAACAAGTGAGCCAGCAGTAGACAGAGATCCTCCTGAAGCAATCCGATATGGAGAAGGCGCATGATGAAGCTGCTCAAAGGATTGCTGCCGAAGATGCCCTCGTGACGGGGCGCCGCGTTGCTCTTGATGCTCATGAGGAAGATCTCACCGCACGTGAGCAGGCGCTCGCCGCCAAGCTTCGCAGCAAGGATGAAGATATCGAGAATCTTGTCGCGCGGCAGACCCAGGAGCTGGAGCAAAAACATAAGGAGGCGCTCGAAGCTCTGACTGCAAGTCACGCCGGCAAGCTCAAAGAGGCCGTCGATGCTGCCGAAGCTGCAAAGGCCGCCAAGAACGAGCTGAGCGACAAGGTGAAGAGGCTGGAAACAGATCTCGAAGAGCACGGCAAGGAGCTCTCGACGCTCAAGGGTGACAGGGAAAAAAACCTCCACTCCTTGGCGGAGATGCAAGTTGCCCTGTCCGACAAAACCAAGCAGCTCTCCTCTGCGGCTGATAACATTGCGGTTCTGGAGCTGAAGCTGACCACGCTGCAGAAGTCTCTCGAGGCCGGCAGGGTCCGTGAGAAGGCTCTACTCAAGGATCTCCAAGGAGAGAGGAACCTGCTCAAGAGCGCCGCCGAAGCCCAGGCTAATTACGAAAAGGGAGTGGAGATCTGGACTGGACGTCTCATCGCCACCGCGGAGAAGCTTACGGCAGAACTGTCAACCATGGGCCTGTCGAACTTCAAGTATTCTTCCGAGGAAAGAATATCTCCAAGTGCCAGGTTGACGATGTTCTTTGAAAGCATCATCAACGCCTTGAGGGTGCTCCAGTCTAGCCGGGCGACCCAATTGGCCAACGAGACTCGCCGGCTTTGCCGGGCCGTCCTCTGCAAGGTGCTCATCAAAGTGGTGCACAGCAATCCCGGCATCGACCTCCCCAACGCGCTCGGCCATCTGCCAAGGGACGCAAATGTTGAGGCACTTGAAGAGTGCATCGTGCCTATCCTTGAGAAGGTGGACTCCATCAAAAGGATCGAAGGCCAGCACAGGGATTGAGTGCTCCCCCTTTTCTTGCCGTCGTCATTCCATGTAAAAGACAATTAAGTCTCAAGTTAGAATTGCGACAACTTATGGATGTAATATAACTCGCCTATGTTTAGGTTCATGCTTGCTATTCTCCTTATCTGATTCCTTTATGTATGGAGTTCATCCTACGCTTACTGAAAAAACTTGCCGGCGCGCAACCTGCCGCGAGCGCTGGGTGCGGGACTTCAGCAGCCTGCTGGAGGCGCAGCGGCCGGCAAGAATCCTTGGTGTTCTCAGTGCAGCCACTTAAATTGTTGAGCGGGCTCGAAACAAAATAAGGGCGCGACCGATTACAACAAGGGTTCCTTCGCGTGCAGATTTTCCATACAAGAGTCGGAATCGTCCAAGGAAATAACTTTGTAATAAAAGAAAAACTTGTTCTGAGTTTTTAGGACTTAGCTTTCTGTCTTTGTCCTTCCTCCGGCAAGCGTTGATTCTGTCGGGTGTTGGGTGCAACATATGCCAAGGGATGGCTTATCATGGTGGGAGCTAGTAGAACGTTGCCGGTGCCTGGAAGCGGGATGTGGCGTAGACACGATCGCCAGCGCGCTTTACCCAGGTTCGGGGCTCTCCGGGGAGATAACACCCCTAGTCCTGCTCTGCGGGGTCTCCGCATGATCACTAAGGCACTAGTGAGTACAATGGTGCTCCTCGAGCTGTATGCCAGAGGTAGAAGAAAGCAGGGCCGGCTCTCTCCTCCCTCTGAGTGAGTCTAGGTCTAACTGGTCTCTGAACCCCTTGCATGGGTGCCCTGGGGGGGGCTTATATAGGCCTACCCCCCTAGGGGTACAATGGTAATCTGGTCGGGCGTAGGGCCCGGTCGTCGGTGTCTCTGGCCGCCGGCTTCTCCGCCGGCAGCTAGGGCCCGCCGCCGGGTGGGCCCCGCCGACTGGTCCGGTACGTGGCCGTGACGTTGGTGACGCAGGCTTGGTCAGGGGAGCGTGGCTACCGTCCCATCCGCTGGCGGGAGATCACTGTAGCCACTCCGTGTCCCATCTGGTTATTGGCGCGCGGACCCCGAGGAAGGTGAAGGCCGCCTGCTTGAGGGCGGCCTCCCTCAGGTCCGACTGGTCGGACTCCCGCCGTCCTCTAGGCTCTCACTGTCTGGTAGGGCCCGCCGCCTGCAGGCCGTACTGACAGGCCATCGTGGAAACAGGGTTCTGCGTGTCAGGGGTGACGTCAAGGGCGGAGTGGCGACAGTGCCGCGCCGGGCGGAGATCTCCGCCCGTACGGAGCACCGTGGCCATGTCCTGCCCTGGATACAGGGGGATGGGCTTCACTATAGCCTCACCCTATCTCGTCTCTTTTAATGGAGGCGCAAACTCTGAGGGCGCCGTCGGCCAACTGCCAGGAGCCGGCCTCTCTGGAGGCCGCCTGGGAGGAGTCGGCCTGTCTTGATGCCGTCTTCTGGAGCTCGGCCGTCCTCGGGCAGCCGGCTGCTCGGGACAGCCGGCCGTCAGAAGGCGGCGCTTCATCTTGGTCGTTCATGGGCGTAGCCGGCCCAATGTCTTGAACAGCTCAGGGACTCGGGTTAGGCTACTCGTGGCCCATTACTCCGACAGTAGTCCCCGAAGCTGATGAGGCGTCGCGGCCGATTAGTCGAGAAGCCTCAGCAGTTTCCTACTCAGAGTGCTCTTCTTGAATCCGACCCCCGGCGCGCCGCCTTGTCGTGGGGTCGGACGCGCCTTGGCGGCTATGGGTGATGTTTTCGAAACATCAAGGCGGGAACCAAGTGGCGTGCTTGCCAAGCCTCTAGGCCCGCCGCCCGCTGCAAGTACGCCATGTGGCGCTAGCGAGCTGGGCCTGCCTGCCTGCCCACGCTCACGATGGGGCGTGACAGCAGGCCGGGCCCGCCACTACCGGGCCTCGGCGCACAGGCGGATCCGCCGCGGCCGAGGTGAGCGGTTACGATTCCCGAGGGAGTTACGGCGCAGTAACTTTGCGAAATAAACGCGGGGTCGTGGGGTTGCGGGCGCAGTTAATCCCATGACCCCATGCCACGCCCCCTCGGCTTCGTAGCCCGGTGGTTATAAGTAGGGGGAGGAGGGGGAGCGGCAGAGCACGCGCGCCCTTCTCCCTCATTTTCATCTTCTTCCTCCTCTGCTGCTGCCGCATCTCCACGCCCAGCCGAGGCGCCGCCGTAGCTCGTTGCCGCGCTTTCTCCGTCAACCTCGCCTCCATGGCGCGCTCCGGTGCCTGGGATGGCTCCATCGTCCACGAAGATCACATCGAGTTCCTCCGCCAGACGCGGCGGCTGCCCGGCAAGGATTACGTGAAGGTCCGCCTCGCGCCGGAGCGGGAGATCTCGCCGGCGCCGGAGGAGGGCGAGCGGGTCATCTTCCGCTCGCACTGCCTGCGCGGCCTCGGCCTGCCGGCGAGCGGCTTCTTCCGGGCCTTCCTCGAATTCTACGACCTCCAGCCGCACCACCTCACCCCGAACACGGTGGTGCTGTTGTCTGCCTTCGTCACTCTGTGCGAAGGTTCCCTCGGCGTGCTCCCCACCATCGAGCTCTGGGGGGAATTCTTCTACACCAAGCTTGGTACCGTCACCGCGGGCGTGCCGGCTCAATGCGGCGCCTTCATTGCGGTGCGGAGACCGGCAGCCGACAATCCATTTCCTGCCATCACGCTGATCCAGTCGGTGAAGATGTGGCAGCGGTCATACTTCTACGTGAAGAGCGTCTTCGCGGAGGGTGACTGGGTCAACCTGCCGGCTTACGTAGCTGGCCCGCCGGTGAGGAGGCGGCCCACCTGGTCGTATCGGGCCAGGACGCTATCGCCCTCTGGAGCCGCCGCCATCGCGCGGCTCCGTGTGCTGACACAGTCGGAGGGCCTGACCGGGCCCGACTTGTTGGCCGCCTTTGTGGCACGGCGGGTGCTCCCGCTCCAGGGCCGCCCTCATATGATCTGTCAGATGAGTGGGCATCGGAACCCAAGCCGGCTGTGCTCCAAGGAGATGCCTCACGCTGAGGTGGCTCATATGGTGAACTATCTTGCGAACTGCAAGCTCACGGAGGAGTGGCGGTTCGGGAAGGAGCCGTACTCACGCGCCGACCCCCCCGCCTATGGTAAGTTTCCTCCCCTTCTCTTTTTCCGTTGCCGAGTTCTGTTTGGCCGACTCGATCAATCGGCTTTTCGAACAAAGCCCCCTCCTCCAGCCGGCAGCCGGCGCCGCGGGGCCGGAGCGTCGATTTCTCCCTGACCGGGCGGAGAGCGATGTGGACGACCCCGACTTGGGGGCGGCCGCCTTGGACGACGACGCCATGGGAGGGGGCGGTGAGGCAGGCGGCTCGGGGCTCGGGGCCGGCCTCGAGGACTGGCCGGACGACGACGCGGAAGAGGTCGCCCCGCGCCGCCAGCCGGGGCCCGATCAGCAGGGCGCGAGCTCGTCTGCCGCGCCGGTTGCCCGAGGCGGTGTGCAGAAGTGCCGGGCCGCGCCGAGCCAGTTCGGCAGCCGGCCGAAGAGGCCCAAGGGCTTGGTAGCGGTGACCAGGCGGGACGAGGCGGCCGCGAAGGCCGTCCGCTTCCGCAAGGCGGTGAAGGAGCCGCGGATGGTTTCCGCGTGAGTATCGACTTCCTCATGTACTTTTCCCTTCCTTTATGCCAATATTCTTCTAATTTCTCTTTGTCTTGCGCAACGTAGATCTCCGCTTTCTCTCGAGCGGTCCGACGCCGCGTCCGTCATTGGGTCGGCGGAGACTTCCACCACCACCCGGCGAATCGATCCGGCCGCCGACCTCTGGGAGGCGCAGGATCGGAACGCGCGGGAGGCGCACGAGGAGCTGGAGGCCGCCCATAGGGAGAAGGCGGGGGCGGACAAGGCGGAAGCCGCCGCGTTGGAGAAGCCGGCGGAGGCCGAGGCTGCCGCCGCGGTGAAGGATCGGGCCGAAGAAGCCGCGCGCCGCCAGTCGGCGTTATTCGTCGTCCCCCTGAGCTCCGCGCCACCACCACCAGAGTACATGGCGTCGACAGGGGATGCCGGCTATGAGCACCCAATCATGGAGAGGGAGTGCGGCGATGTCGTCATGCCGGACGTGGTCGTGCCTCCATCATCGTCGTCAGGGGGAGCGCGGGACACGCGGCTGGCTGACCCGCCAGCGCCGCCAACCAAAGGCGAGGTGAGGACATGCCTGACTCCCGAGGTTCACATACCAACGCGCCGCCGGCCTGCGAAGGCGGCCTCGGCACCACGCCCGCAGGAAGTCGGCACCGCGAGCTCTTCAATCCCGGATGCCGAGGCGACCAGCGCCGCGCCCGCTGGTTGGGTGCAGGTAGGTGGGACGGGCCCTCTGAACCGGGTGATCCTGGACGTCCAGGCCAAGTTCCGAGTCGAGGCCGACGCTCTTAGGCATTGTAATAATGCATTCTTGGAGTCGCGAGCGGCCGTCCGGGTATGCTTCTCGCTTCTCCATCTTTAACTTTTATACTTCTCTCGTGGGGGCGCGCTGGTGCACCCACTGGGTGTAGTCCCCAAGTTTCGGGCCGGCTGTTGAGCAGGCGGCCCGAAACTTTAATTGGCAAGCTCCGAGTACTAACATCATCTGATGTCTTCATTGTAGGATTATCACAACCTCCGTGCGACCATCTTCAACTCCAATGTCCAGGAGTTAACTCAACGGACCGCCGACCTGTCGGAAAGCCGGCGTAAGTCTTTGTTTTCTTTCTCTGCGGGGGCGCGCTGGCGCACCCACAGGCTGTAGTCCCCGAGATTCGGGCCAACTGCTGAGCAGTCGGGCCGGATCTCCCCGGCAACTGTGCTTCTTTCCTGCTGACTGTCGGTATCTTTTTCTTTCTCCCTTCTTGCAGGGCCCACCGCCACCCTACAGCAGCAGCTGGGCGAAGCCAACACCGCGCTGCGTGTCAAGGAGGAAGATTGCAGCAAACTGGCCGAAGAGCGTGACCGGCTGGTCACACAACTGGCAGAACAGGCGGAGCTTCTCAAGAAGACCCAGAGGGAGGCGAAGGACAGGGAGGCCGGTCTCCTTGCTGAGTTCGAGACCGAACGCTCCTCCTGGACTGATAAGGAGGTGATGCTGACTGCCGTTTTCGGCGAGATTGAAGACATGGTTGACGGTGAGCTTCCTTCTTTATTCTTTCTTCGAGCTGCCGGCTTCTGATCAGGCCGGCTTCTTGTTTCTAATTTTTGCTTTTTGCTTTTTTGCTTTCTGTTTGAGCAGACTTCTTCCCTGGTCACTCTGGTGCTGCCAATCAGGCCATCGAGGCCAATCGCGAAGGGCGGAGGGCGGAAGGTGCGACGATCGCCGTGGACGCCCCCCGGACCCTTAGCGAACGGCTTCTCAGCATTAAGGCCCGTCTTCGGCCGGCTCATCGGATGCTACGCCGTCTTCAGCGTGTCGGGGCCCAAGCGATCTTCGCCCTTTGGCCGGACATGCTGGCTCCGCGCACTCCCAGTCGTACTGCCGACTGGCTGGAGGTGGCAGCTGGCCGACTCGAAGCTTGGAAGGGTTCCTCAGCCCGAGCTGGCGCACGCCGGGCCTTGGAATTCGTCAAGGCGTGGTACCCTGGGCTAAATCTAGCCCAGTTGACCATGTTTCGGCAGGAGGCCCAAGAGGAGCTGGTGGCGGTGGAGCGCCATCTTGTCAGACGGGCAGCGGCGATCGCCGAGTACACCAACACCGACATCTTTGTTCCCGAGCTGGCTGAGGATGGTGCCGAGGCGCCGCCGGAGTGGTTCGGGCTGAACCCGGAGGACGACGAAGACTCGGCCGAGATGATCGACTCCAGCGACGAGGGGGAAGGCGAGGAGGATGGGGAGAGCGAAGAAGATATGCCGGAGGTCGGGGCGGACGACCAGTCTCTGCTTGATCGTGCCTCAAACAACGAGCCGCGCTCGAGTGCACCGACTGCTGCTGGAGGCGACCAAGCGGAGACTGACCAGCCGTCCGCTCCACCAACCGGCACTACCGACTCCGCCCACCAGTCGGACCCCTTTGCCGTTCCCTAGGCCGCCGACTTGTCTTTTATTTTTCCTGTTTTATCAGTCTCGACAAACTTTGTTAAATTCGCACAATTCCACCCACGGGGTGTATTTCAAACTCTGTTGAATGCTGGCCAAGGGCCTATTGACATGTAGATGCTCTCCTACATAAGTTGCGCTCTCGCCGAGATCTGACTTTTCTTGCCTACCGCTCCTTGGCTTTTTTTTCCTTTGCCGCCCTCCCTTGGCTGCTGTCTTGCCAGCCAAACAGCCGCTCTGCAGACTGCGGCTGGGTCAAGTACTTAGCCACTTTCGGGAGAGCAAGTACTTAGCCGAGTAGAGCGTTAGTAAGATAAGTAGAAGCCGGCCGCCGGCTGCTCCGCAGCCGGTCAATGAGGCGGAAGCCGGCCTGAACTATGTGCGTGCTTTGGGTCCTTAGCCATTTTTCATGCGGATACCTTTTCTACTTTTAACCCCTGCCCACCGGACAGTCGCTCTGCGAGCTGTGGTTTTGGTAGGAGAAAGTTGAGGTGCCACCGCACTACTTGTCCGGCTGCAGGAAGCGCCACATAGTACAAGGCGGCGAGCCCCCGGGCCGACTGGTCAAACCCGGTGCCAGGCGAAAATAAAGAAATGACACATTCATAGGCGTAATATTCATTATGCAGGTAAAAGAGGGTAGTCCCCGAGTTCATCTCGGGGGACCCGGAGTCTCTGTACTTAATACGAAAGGTAGCGTGGTACATACTGTATCAACTGTAAAATTTTCAAAGAAGGTTTGCATTCCACGGCCGCTCTGTCTCCTTGCCAGAGTCGTCTCTCTTGCGTGCTCTGGGCTTCTGAGCATCGATCAGGTAGTAGGAGTCGTTTCCCAAAACTTTGCTGATGATGAAGGGGCCTTCCCAAGGTGCCGAGAGCTTGTGCTGGCCGGCTGTTCGCTGGATCAGCCGGAGCACAAGGTCTCCCTCTTGGAAAGATCTTGGCTTGACCTTCCGATTGTAGTATCGGCGCAAACTCTGCTGGTAGATGGCGGACCGGCTGAGTGCCAACAGCCGGCCCTCTTCCAGCAGATCGACACCGTCTTCTCGTGCTTCTTTTGCCTCCTCCTCAGTGTACATGGTGACTCGAGGGGAGTCAAATTCTATGTCCGTCGGGATGACGGCTTCGGCACCGTAGATGAGGAAGAAGGGCGTGAAGCCGGTTGACTTGTTTGGAGTTGTATGCAGCCTCCAGAGGACGGCCGGCAGCTCATCGAGCCAACAGCCGGCCGATCGCTCCAGAGGCTCGACCAGTCGAGGCTTGATGCCGGACAAGATGAGGCCGTTTGCTCACTCCACCTGGCCGTTTGACTGCGGATGGGCGACGGACGCTAAGTCCAGTCGGATGCCCTGCGTCGCGCAAAAGCGAGCCAAGGCACCCTTGGTGAAGTTTGTGCCGTTGTCGGTGATGATGCTGTGTGGTATGCCATACCGGGTGGTGATATCTGCGATGAAAGTCACAGCGGTTGGACCATTCAACTTCTTGATTGGTTTGGCTTCTATCCACTTGGTGAACTTGTCCACGGCGACAAGTAGATGAGTCATGCCGCCGCGGGCTGTCTTGAATGGTCCGACCATGTCCAGCCCCTAGACGGCAAAGGGCCAGGCGATGGGGATGGTCTTGAGTGCCGAAGTCGGCAAATGTGGCTTGGAGCGGAACTTCTGGCACCCCTTACATTTCTGGACCAAGTCTTTGGCGTCTTCTAGAGCAGTTGGCCAGAAAAAACCATGGCGGAAAGCTTTGGCAACAAGTGATATTGAAGCCGCGTGGTGACCACACTCGCCTTGGTGGATATCTTTGAGGATTGCTTGTCCTTTCTCCGGCTCCACGCAGCGCTGGTACACACCAGTGATCCACTACGCCTCACAAGTTCTCTGTTAACAACAGTGTATGCTGCTGCCCAACGTTGCACTTGTCGGGCCGAGATTTCATCGGTCGACAGCTCCTTGTTTATCAGAAAGTTGAGGATGGGCTGTGCCCATGATGGTGCTTCGACTTCATCCACCGTCATCACGGCCACTGATACTAGGGCAGTTGGGTTGGGAGGTGGCAGGGTGGAGCCAACGGCGTCTT
Organism: Thinopyrum elongatum; assembly: GCA_011799875.1. Lineage (NCBI taxonomy): Eukaryota > Viridiplantae > Streptophyta > Magnoliopsida > Poales > Poaceae > Thinopyrum > Thinopyrum elongatum. The sequence continues at coordinate 59,266,868 of CM022300.1, read as the reverse complement.
GCTGCGTTGTTGAAGTCCCCGGGCCGACTGCTGCAGCCCTCGGGCCGGGTTGTGGAGTCCCCGGGCCGGGTGCGACTGCTGCAGTCCCCAGGTCGCTTGGTGAAGTTCCCGGGCCGACTGCCGCAGCCCCCGGGCCGGGTTGTGGAGTCCCCGGGCCGGGTGCGACTGCTGCAGGGGTCCTCCAGTCGAATCCGTCTCCCTTGGGGGGAGTTGGCACGAAGATGGAGTCTGATACTGGTGACGGCTTGATAGACGGCTTGAGGAGGCGTTGTAGGGCGACACCGGCTGGTATTGCTTGCCGGGTGGAGCCGATCCGTGCCAAGGCATCGGCTTGCTCGTTGTCGTTTCTTGGCACATGGAGGAACTCGCACCCTTCAAAGTATCCACTGAGTTGCTGGGCAAGGAAGCGGTAGCTCGCCATGTTTGCATCCTTGGCGTCCCAGTCGCCTGACGACTGCTGGACCACCAAGTCAGAGTCACCGTAGCACAGGATCCGGCGAATGCCGAGTTCCTTGGCAAGCCGGAGCCCGTGTAAGAGTGCTTCGTACTCGGCCACGTTGTTGGAGGCGGCGAAGTGGATTTGCAGCGTGTATCTGAGCTTGTCGCCTTTGGGAGAGGTGAGGACGATGCCGGCTCCTAGACCGGTGCGCATCTTCGAGCCATCGAAGTGCATTCGCCAATGGGTGGAGTCTGGAGCTGGCGGCAGGTACTGGGTCTCGGCCCAGTCGACGAGGAAGTCGGCCAGCGCCTGGGATTTGATGGCGGTGCGAGGCTGGTAGAAGATGGTGTAGGGGGCCAGCTCGATGGCCCACTTGGCCACTCGGCCCGATGCATCTCTGCTGCCTATGATCTCCGCAAGCGGGGCGGTGCAAACAACCGTGATTGGATGTTCTTGAAAGTATGGCTTCAGCTTCTTGGCAGCGAAATGCACGACGTAGCACATCTTCTGATAGTGAGGGTAGTTCTGCTTGGAGGCGGACAATACTTCACTCAGGTAATACACCGGCCTCTGGACTGGCAATGCTTTGCCGTCTTCTTTGTGTTCCACAACTATGACTGTGCTAACCACCCGGCTGGTGGCGGCGATGTAGAGAAGCATTGGCTCTTTGGTGGTCGGAGCTGCCAGGACAGGCGGATTGGTCAACATCTTTTTGAGCTGGAGAAAAGCTTCGTCCGCCTTGTCATTCCACTCGAAAAAAGTGGTTTTCTTCATGAGTTGGTACAGGGGAAGAGCCTTCTCGCCCAGCCGACTGATGAAACGGCTAATGGATGCCAAGCAGCCGGTGAATTTTTGCACATCCAGTAGTCGGGTGGGTGCCTCCATCTTCTCGATGGCTTTGATCTTCGCAGGGTTGCACTCGATGCCGCGCTCTGAGACCAGGAAGCCAAGAAGCTGGCCGGCTGGTACTCCAAAGACACATTTCTCCGGGTTGAGCTTGATTTGAAAACGTCGCAAGTTTTCAAAGGTTTCCTTAAGGTCCTCCAGCAGGGTGCCATGCTTCTCTGTCTTCACCACAACGTCATCCACATAGACATGGGCATTCTTGCCGAGTTGCTTCAGGAGACACTTCTGCATGCAACGCTGAAACGTGGCACCGACATTTCTCAAGCCGAACGTCATGGTCAGGTAGCAGAAGGCTCCGAACGGTGTGATGAAGGCGGTCTTCAGCCTGTCGGCCGGGCTTAGTTTGATCTGGTGGTACCCTGAGTATGCATCCAAAAAACTCAACAGCTCGCATCCGGCTGTGGAGTCTATCACTTGGTCAATTCTTGGCAGAGCAAATGGATCTTTGGGGCAAGCTTTGTTGAGGCTGGTATAATCAATACACATGCGCCACTTTTTATTCTTTTTCAGCACAAGGACGGGGTTGGATAACCATTCTGGGAAGAACACTTCCATAATGAAGCCTGCTGCTAGAAGCCGGGCTATTTCTTCTCCAATGACTCCTCTCTTTTCTTCTGACAGGCGGCGCAAGGGCTGCCTGACTGGCTTGGCACCAGGTCGGACATGTAGCTTGTGCTCGACGAAATCCGTCGGAACACCCGGCATGTCTTTAGGGGACCATGCAAAGATGTCTCGATTCTCACGGAGGAAATCAACAAGCTCGCTTTCCTATTTGCTGTCAAGGTTTGCACCAACGACAACATACTTCTCCGGGTGCTCCGGGTCCAGGGGTATCTTCTTTGTTTCCTTGGCCGGCTTGAACGAGCCCTCAGCTTCTGACTCCTTAGGTTGTGGCGACATTTCCGGCTGCTTGCCTGCCATTGCCACAACCCGGTCAAGGAGCCGCTTCTCGGCAGCAATCACAAGGGACTCGGCCAGCCAGCTGCTGGCAGTGGCATAGGCGACAGACTTCTGGTAGTTGCCAGCTATGGTGATAATGCCCTTGGTGCTCGGCATCTTCATCTTGAGGTAGGCGTAGTGGGGGACCACCATGAACTTGGCCAGGGCGGGCCGGCCAAGCAACGTGTGGTAGGGGCTTTCAAGATCAACCACCTCGAACCAGATTGGCTCTCGGCAGAAGTGATCCTTGTCCCCGAAAAGGACATCTATCTTGATCTTGCCGATCGGCGAGCAGGACAGGCCAGGCACAATGCCATGGAAGACAGTCCGGCTGGGCTGGAGCTGTTTCTCTTTGATGTCCAACTTCTCCATGGTGTCACGGTAGAGGATGTTGATGCTGCTGCCGCCATCTATCAGAACTCGGGAGAAACGAGCAGCCCGCCTTTCCGTTGCGAAGGTGGCATCCAGCACCAGGGCATAAGAGCCCGGAGCGGGCATCACCTCCGGGTGGTCAGAAAGGCTCCAACTGATCGGCCTCTCCGACCAGTGCATGAATTCCGGAGCTTTAGAAGCGACAGCGTTCACTTCCCGGTGCTGCTGACGCTGGCTGCGCCTGTCGTCAGTCACGCTGGTGAAGACGACATAGGCTCCGTGCTCTTCAGGGAACTCGTCTTGGATCGCTCCGACTGGCCGAACCGCCGGCTGCTGGGGAGGAGCAGGCGGCGGGCCGGCAGGCGGAGGAGGCAGGAGTCCGTCGCCCTTGGCGATCCTGGTGAGCCAGTGGCACTTCCGAGTGGCGTGGTTAGACGGCTTCGCGCCGCTGTGAAACTTGCAAGGTGCATCGAGAGTCTGCTCGTATGAGAAGGCGGGCAACTAGTTGGGCTTGCCACCCTTCTGGCGCTAGGGAGGAGGCTGCCCTTCCGGCTGCTGGTCTTCGACTGTCACCACCTGCCGGCTCGTAGAAGCCGGTTGTGGCGCCTTGCGCTTGTTGTCGTTTTGCTGCTGCCGTCGACTGGAGTCACCAGCCGGGGCTCGAGGAGCTTGAGGAGCCACTTTGCCGGATGCATCAACTTGAATCTCCGCCTTCATGGAGGAGTCGGCCGTGGCATACTTGTCCGCTATGATCAGCAACTCATTGAGGGTGGCCGGCTCGTCGCAGAGGAGCCGATGCTTGAGCAGGGTGCCCTCTCGACACCCGGCGGTGAAGTATTCGATGGCTTGCACCTCATGAACCCCCTCGCAGGAGTTGTGTAGCTCGGCCCACCGCGTCAAGTACTCGCGGGTGGACTCGCTCGAGCCTTGGACGCACAGAGAGAGCTGGCGAGGCTTGGGAGGCCGCTTGTAGGTGTTGGTGAAGTTGCGGATGAAAACTTCGGTGAAGTCCAGCCAGATGTTGATGCTGTAGGGCTTGAGCCTGTTCAGCCACGTCCGGGCCGTGCCCTGGAGCATGAGCGGAACATACTTCACGGCGACACGCTTGTTGCCGTTCGCTATGCTGACGGCTGTGGAGTAGTCAACTAGCCAATCTTCCGGCTTCACAGAGCCGTTGTACTTGGGCGTATCTCTTGGGAGAGTGAACCCTTTGGGGAACGGCTCATCACGGATGCGGGGGCCAAAGCAAGGCGGACCCAATGCGTCTTCTTCTTCTAGCGCCAGGGACCGGTTGAGGCGGTTAATTCGGTGGCGGGCATCATTCTCCCCGACTCCTTCTCGACGGCCAAGGCGGTCGCCGAGTGTCGGGTGGTCGACAGGCGGCAAGGAGGCGCGCCTTTCCCGGCGCGGGGGAGGCGGACGACCATCCCGCCGTTCCACTGCTCGTGGGCGGCCGTCTTGGTCACGCTCAATAGAGATGCGGGTGCGGCTGCGGCTAGCAGCCGGCTCTGGGTCTCTTTCATCGCGGGTGCCATTTGTCGGCGTCCGGGAGGTCGCACCGTGCTCTCGGCGAGGGGGAAGGTTCCCGGCCGGTAAGCCGGGTTCCATCATGCGGCGGCCAGCTTCTTGCTGCGCGGTGGCCGCATCGATAAGCTGTTGGACGCGCTCCGTCATGCAGCGCCGCTCGTCGCCCTCTAGGTGGTTCAGCTCTTCTGCCGCCGCCTGGGCGGCGCGCAGGTTCTCCATTGGCGTGGCATAGACTGGGCGGTCGGCCCCCAACATGCTGGCGATGGCCGCACCACGCTGTCGGACCGTGCCCGCGCGGCTGGGCTCGCCGGCAGCCAGCGTGCCACAGAGGGCGCGGTCGACCTCGCGGTGGCAAGCCTCGGTGAGGCGTCTCATGGCCGCCAACTTGTTGGCGCTGTCGAGGAGCGCGACACAGCACGCTTCTAGCGTTTCTCCGTTTGCACCAGGTGCTACGGGAGCGGACAGGTCCCGCATTGCCGCCTGCAGCGGGTCCTGGCCACTTCCGCCAGAGTGCTCGCCATGCCCGATGACAAGCACCTCCGTGACGGTGCCTCCGCCACCGTCCGCGCGAGGGAGCGGCTCGTCGTAGACCACCACGCTGGCGGGGAATGTGTCGAGTGACGCCGTGTCGGAATCGACAAGCATCGGGTCGGAGGAACCAACCGACTCCAAGTCCGCAGCAGGCTCGCTGCCGACGTGGAGCTGGTCGAGGAGGTCGATGAGGCGGCTCTCGGGGTCATCCGCGCCTGCCTCAGATACGGGCTCGTCGGGAAGGCGGATCCCGCCAACAAGATCGGCGAGGCAACTTGCCGCGCAGACAACCTCCGCACCGCGCAGCGCGTCGGCGTAGACACCGTCTGGCGTGCCGGGTTGGCTGCGCTCGCCGGGAAGGAACAAGGTTCCCGTCCAAAACAGATCTCCGGACGACGGTGCACCTAGCCCCACGGTGGGCGCCAAATGTCGGGTGTTGGGTGCGACATATGCCAAGGGATGGCTTATCATGGTGGGAGCTAGTAGAACGTCGCCGGTGCCTGGAAGCGGGATGTGGCGTAGACACGATCGCCAGCGCGCTTTACCCAGGTTCGGGGCTCTCCGGGGAGATAACACCCCTAGTCCTGCTCTGCGGGGTCTCCGCATGATCACTAAGGCACTAGTGAGTACAATGGTCCTCCTCGAGCTGTATGCTAGAGGTAGAAGAAAGCAGGGCCGGCTCTCTCCTCCCTCTGAGTGAGTCTAGGTCTAACTGGTCTCTGAACCCCTTGCATGGGTGCCCTAGGGGGGGCTTATATAGGCCTAACCCCCCAGGGGTACAGTGGTAATCTGGTCGGGCGTAGGGCCCGGTCGTCGGTGTCTCTGGCCACCGGCTTCTCCGCCGGCAGCTGGGGCCCGCCGCCGGGTGGGCCCCGCCGACTGGTCCGGTACGTGGCCGTGACGTTGGTGACGCAGGCTTGGTCAAGGGAGCGTGGCTACCGTCCCATCCGCTGGCAGGAGATCACTGTAGCCACTCTGTGTCCCATCTGGTTAATGGCGCGCGGACCCCAAGGAAGGTGATGGCCGCCTGCTTGAGGCCGGCCTCCCTCAGGTTCGACTGGTCAGACTCCCGCCGTCCTCTGGGCTCTCACTGTCTGGTAGGGCCCGCCGCCTGCAGGCCGTACTGACAGGCCATCGTGGAAACAGGGTTCTGCCTGTCAGGGGTGACGTCAAGGGCGGAGTGGCGACAGTGCCGTGCCGGGCAGAGATCTCCGCCCGTACGGAGCACCGTGGCCATGTCCTGCCCTGGATACAGGGGGGATGGGCTTCACTGTAGCCTCACCCTGTCTCGTCTCTTTTAATGGAGGCGCAAACTCTGAGGGCGCCGTGGGCCAACCGCCAGGAGCCGGCCTCTCTGGAGGCCGCCTGGGAGGAGTCGGCCTGTCTTGATGCCGTCTTCTGGAGCTCGGCCGTCCTCGGGCAGCCGGCTGCTTGGGACAGCCGGCCGTCAGAAGGCGGCGCTTCATCTTGGTCGTTCATGGGCGTAGCCAGCCCAATGTCTTGAACAGCTCAGGGACTCGGGTTAGGCTACCCGTGGCCCATTACTCCGACAGATTCCGAACGTCGCCAATTGATATTCATATCTCCCTCCCCCCCCCCCCCGGAAAATGTGCACGCGAGGAATCCTTTCCTGTCTTCTTAAAAAGAAAGAAGAGAAAATAAAGACATGAAACCTTGGCGGTTCGTTAGAACTTACCGGGAGTAGGTGTCATACAACATCTTAGACAAACATGCATATATAAATATGAACATGGGAATCAATAAGGGAATGTACAACACTTAAATTTATTCATCTGTGCTCAGGGTCTGCGCCTGGCTTTGTACAAAGGATCACATGCCTTGCCGGCAAGACTTGTACAAAAGGGTGGTTGCCGGGAGCCCCCGGCAACCGCGCCTTATGGGTAGAACTTGCAAAGATGTTCGATATTCCAGGAATTGCTCACTGGAATGCCATCTTCGGTCTCCAAGCGGACAGCGCCGGGCCTGGTGACTCGTACTACCTGATAAGGGCCTTCCCACTTTGGCGTCAACTTGTTTGAATTCTTGGCGGACTGAATCCGCCGAAGAACAAGGTTGCCTTCCTCAAGGCTTCGGGCATGAACTTTGCGGCTATGATAGCGGCGCAAAGCTTGCTGGTAGTGTGCAGCTCGCACAACAGCCTGAAGACGATTCTCCTCAAGGAGCACAGCGTCATCTTGCCGCAGTTGCTCTTGCTCAAGCTCATCATAAGCGAGCACTCGAGGTGATCCGTATATGAGTTCCGTGGGGAGAACTGCTTCCGCTCCGTAGACCAGAGCGAATGGTGTCTGGCCAGTGGCTCGATTTGGTGTCGTTCTGATTGACCAAAGAACCGCCGGCAACTCATCAATCCAGCGTCTTCCGCACTTTTTCAGCCTGTCAAAGGTTCTGGTCCTGAGACCGCGCACCACTTCAGCATTGGCCCTCTCCGCTTGGCCGTTGCTTCTCGGGTGAGCAACAGAGGCAAAAAAAATCTTGCCGCCAAGGTCTTGGACGTACTGCATGAAGGTGCGACTTGTGAACTGCGTGCCGTTGTCGGTGTTGATCCTGTTGGGCACACCGAAATGGCAAACAATTCCCTTAAAGAACTTGACGGCTGATTGTGCTGTCACCTTCCTCACCGCTTCCACCTCCGGCCACTTTGTGAACTTGTCAATAGCAACGTACAAGTACTCAAAGCCCTCGGTAGCAAGGGGGAAAGGGTCCAGTATGTCGAGCCCCCAGACCGAAAATGGCCAAGAGAGAGGGATTGTCTGAAGAGCTTGAGCTGGCTGATGTGATTTCTTCGAATGAAACTGGCACGCTTCACACTTGGTGACTAGTGCAGTTGCATCCTGGAGAGCGGTGGGCCAAAAGAAACCTTGCCGGAACGCGTTCCCGGCAAGCGCTCTTGACCCTATGTGAGAGCCACATATGCCTCCATGTATCTCTGCCAACAGCTCTAGTCCATCCTCCCGAGGAATGCACTTCAATTTCACACCGTTTGGTCTCTTTCTGTACAGGACGTCATCGACGAACTTGTACATAATAGACCGACGGGCTACTCTCTCTGCTTCTTCCTGTTCCTCAGGGAGTTCTCCTGTCTGAAGGAAATGGACAATGTGCTGCACCCATGCTGGAGCCTGAGGCTCGACAGCTATGACTAAAGGCATCTCCTCTGCCGGGGGAACGTTTGTCTCGACAGCAAGGGCCTGAGGCCCTGCCGGAGCCTGTTGTTCCCCGGCAGGCATGTCGATCCCGGCAACTTCCTTGCCAGCGGCTCCGGGGAGCTCTGTCGGGAAGTACTGGCCAGAGTTCAACTTTCTTCTCTTTTCTTGCCGCATCGATGGCGCCACGGATGGTTGAGTCAATTGGAGCACAAAAGTTCCTGGTTCTGCAGGCAACTTGAGGGCGGCGCGCTTTGACAAGTCGTCAGCAACATTATTTTCGGCACGAGGAACGTGCTCCATTTGCAGACCGTCAAAGCGCTCTTCCATTTTCCTCACTTCATCCACGTAGGCTTGCATCAATGGACTTTGATAACTCTTGTTAACTTGCCTGACGACAAGCTGTTAATCGCCTTTGATGACGAGCTTTTTGATACCAAGGTCTGCCGCGATCCTGAGACCGGCAAGCAAACCCTCGTATTCTGCAGTGTTGTTGGTCGAACTCTCCCAGGGAAAGTGCATTTGGACTACATACTTGAGGTGCTCTCCGGTGGGTGCGACAAGCAGCACGCCAGCACCGGCGCCTTGCAGCGAGAAAGCCCCATCAAAGTACATAACCCATTGCTGATCGATTTCCTTGCCGGGGAGAATTGTTTCTTGAACCTCTTCGTCTGGCGTTGGAGTCCATTCTACAATGAACTCCGCCAAGGCCCTGCTCTGAATCGTTGAAGTGCTTTCAAACTTAAGGCCAAAGCTGGAAAATTCCAACGCCCACTCCACGATCCTGCCGGTTGCTTCTGGATTTTGCAAAATCCGTTGCAGCGGAAAGCGAGTGACGACGGTGATTTCATGTGCTTGAAAGTAATGGCGCAGCTTCCTCGAGGCCATAAGAAGGCCGAAAAGCAACTTCTGCACACCAGAATACCTTGACCTAGCTCCTTGAAAAAGAGAGCTAACAAAATAAACTGGGCGATGCACCATCTTCTTCTTCTGCACTGATTCTTCTGTTCGCGCAGATCCAGTGTTGCCGGGATCAACCCTTGCCGGGGAAGATCTTGCCGCGTCACATGGCGGTCCTGCCGCTGGTGTTGCTTCCTCATCAGCCTCTCTCTGCGCCACTAGCGCAGCACTAACCACTTGATTTGTTGCTGCCAGATACAGCAGCAACGGCTCTTGTGGTTTAGGCGCGACTAGCGTCGGCGGAGAGGAAAGGTATTTCTTCAAATCTTGCAGCGCAGCCTCCGCCTCTGGAGTCCATTTCATTGGACCTGCCTTCTTCAAAATTTTGAAGAAGGGCAGGGCGCGTTCAGCAGATTTGGAAATAAACCTGCTTAGAGCAGCAACACAGCCGGCAAGACGACGCACATCTTTGACGCGCCTCAGCGCTTCAATTTGCTCAATAGCTTTGATCTTGTCGGGGTTCGCTTCGATTCCCCGGCAAGATACAAAGAATCCGAGGAGCTTGCCGGAAGGAACACCGAACACGCACTTCTCAGGATTGAGCTTCAAGTTGATCTTGCGCAGATTTGCAAATGTTTCTTATAAATCTTGAATTAGCGTTGCCTTGTCTTTGGTTTTGACCACTATATCATCCATATATGCCTCCATATTTCTATGGAGTTGAGGCTCAAAACCAATTTGGATTGCTCTGGCAAATGTCGAACCGGCACTTTTCAACCCGAAAGGCATTCGTATGAAACAATACGTACCACATGGGGTGATAAATGCGGTCTTCTCTTCGTCTTATTTTGCCATAAAAATCTGATGATACCCTGAATAGGCATCAAGGAAGGACAGGAGGTCACAACCAGTGGTGGCATCCACAATCTGGTCAATGCGCGGCAAGGGAAAGGGATCTTTTGGACAGGCTTTATTGATATCTGTATAATCGATACAAAGCCTCCATTTCCCATTCGCTTTCCGCACTACAACCGGATTGGCCAACCAGGTTGGATGAAGTACTCCTTTGACCAATCCTGCCGCCTCCAGTTTTCTAATTTCTTTGGCAATGAATTCTTGCCGCTCCAAGGCTTGCTTCCTGACCCTTTGCTTGACGGGCCGCGCATGAGGACAGACAGCAAGGTGGTGCTCAATTACCTTCCTGGGAACACCGAGGATGTCAGACGGTTGCCATGCAAACACGTCGACATTCGGCCGCAGGAAAGCAACGAGCGCGCTTTCGTATTTGTCGTCTAACGTGGAACTTATGGTGAAAGTTCCCCCCGTTCCGTCCTCTCTGACAGGCACCTTCTTGGTCTCCGGCGGAGCAGCCTTGGACTTGTTCTTGTCGGTGGAACTCTCTGGTGCGTCTTCGACAGAAGCGCAGCACTCCGAGGAGGTGCGCTTGCTGGAGTTCGCACCAAGGTTCTTGCAGGTCTTCTTCTTCCCCCCGGGAGTTCCAGCGGCAGGAGCAGGTGCCTTGATGGCAGGTGCTGCAACTGCTTCCCGGTAAAGTTGGTCGGCACAGATGAGCGCATCCTTCTTATCAGAATGGATAGTGATGACGCCCAACGGCCCAGGCATCTTCAGAACGTTGTACGCGTAGTGTGATGCCGCCATGAACTTAGCTAGCACTGGCCGACCAAGGATCCCATTATATGACATGGGGATCTTGGCGACATCAGACACCACCTTCTCGGTCCTGAAGTTAAGCTCGCTACCAAATGTCACCAGCAGCGTAATCTTGCCCTTAGGCTGGGTTCTTCCCGGATTGACCCCTTGAAACGTACCCGTTTCTTCGAGGTCTTCGTCGGGAATTTGGAGCTTTTTGAGCACATCTGGTGAGATTAAATTTAGGCCGGCCCCGCCATCAACTAACATTTTCGTCACCTTGAGGTTTCGAATTGTTGGCGAGACCAACAATGGCAAGCACCCGACCGCAGTTGTGCGATCAGGGTGATCCTCGGCTTCAAAAATGATAGGCATGCTGGACCACTTCAGGGGCCTACATGCATCTGGGGATGGCTCTGCCGCATAAACTTCCCGCACCCACTGTTTAAGTTGACGGTGGGAAGAATGCAGCGAGGCACCTCCGTCGATACACATGGCCTCCGTAGCCTTCTGGAATTCCTGCTCACTGGATTCATCGTCTTCTTCATCATCATCCTCTTCCTTGTCTCGGCCCTGAGCGGGCCTGTCTTTTTGTTGCTTGGCCTTGCCGCGGCGACCCCTCGGCCACCGTGCTTCTTGCCGGATCCGTCAGCACCATCTTGGGCCTTCTCCTTATCTCGCCTCTCATATTCGGCCCTCTGCTTCTCGGCAAGCTGCTCAACTTGCCGGCAGTTCTGGAGATCGTGGCCCTTGGTGCGATGGATCTTGCAATACTGCTTGCCGGAGTTCTCCGACTTGTCGGCAGCTGCCAAGGCCAGACAGGAAGGGCACCCGGCAAGATCCTTGCCGGGGTCACCAACCTTGGCCTTCTTGGCGGCGCCGGGGTTGTCGGATTCCTCGACAGGAAGCACGGCCTTGCCTCCGCGCTTCCTATTCCGCCGCCGGCCTTTCCTTGACGGGGCCGCGGCATCTTCTTCTTCGGATTCGCCCGCCGCGCCAACAGCCTCGCCAGGGAGTCTCCTCCCCTCTTCAGCTTGAGCGCACTTGTCGGCCAAAGCGTAAAGCTCGGCAATACTCCTGACTTTGTTCATTGCCAGCTCTTCCCGCATTCTGCGGTTACGCATGTTCTGGTGGAACGCGCTAATGACAGCGGCAGGATCAGGAATATTGTATTGTACCCGGCTGAACCTCTGCATAAACTTGCGCAGGGACTCGCCCTCCTTCTGAGGGATGATGTGCAAATCACTCTCTTGGCCAGGAGCTTGGTGGCCTCCAACAAAGGCGCCAACAAACTGATGGCACAGATCTGACCAGGAAGAAATAGAATTCTCCGGCAAATGCATCAACCACGACCTGACGTTGGGCTTGAGCACCAACGGGAAGTAGTTGCCAAGTATCTTGTCATCTCGGCCCCCGGCAGCCTGCACCGCAATGGTGTAGATGCTCAGGAACTCCGAGGGATGGGTCTTACCGTCATATTTCTCTAGGACCTCCGGCTTGAAGGTTCGGGAATTGGGCCACCGGACTTGCCGCAGCTCATGGGTAAACGCTGGAGTCCCTACCTCATAAGGCAAGTGTCCTATGTCCCCTAGCGTAGGCTTGTCGACAGCTGGTCCCGCGCGCTTATCAGACTGATAGCGCGCTTCCCGTCGCCGCTCGATGGTAGTTCGAGCGTCCTCCCTGCCTCGTTCCTGGAGAACTTGACGCTGATCGCGACGCATACGTGGATCGGATGACGCCGTGGAAACTTCTTCACGGCGGTCGACCTGCTGAGTTGTCGGCCGCCGCTAGTGCCGCGGAGGGGAGTGCACTGTGGTTGCACCACCTCCGGTTTTCTCCACATCGGCTCGCGCCGGATCGATGGGCCTCCACTGCGAGGGCCCTGCCTCTTGCGGCCCATCTTTGTTGGCGAAGCCGATAAGGCTCTGGATAGTAGCTCGCCACTCCTCCATCTTCTCCGGGGCAGGAGGGAAATCGAGGAGCAGCCGCGCACGTGCCAAGGCTTCCGCTGGTGTAGGCGGTGGCGACAGGTGCGATGTACGTGAGGTGCTCTGACTCCTAACCATGTTAGAAGGAGCACCACCACGGTCACGCGACCGCGCACCACCTCCGCCAGCAGCTCGGTGTGCATGCTGGTCCCGCGCATCTTGGGATCGATGTGTGGAAACCTTTTCATGGGGACGCCCTGAACCACCAGCGCCATGACGTCGCTCATCATGCATGACCTGGGTAGGTCGTGATGCTTGCGCCGGCGCGGGAGCCCCAGCAGGCGCCCTCCAATCTCTGGAATTCGTTGTGCCACCCGTAGGCAGCACAGCACCGTCTCTAGATCCAGCGGCGTGCAGGTTACCACTGCCACTGCGAACGATGCTGCTCGCCTGGCTCGGATCCCTAGAACGCTGTGGGGGATCTTGCCCTCTTCCTTCTGCACCCACGCCGTCGCCCGTACGCGAAGGCATAGGCAAAACGGACGTGGACGGTTGCGTCGTTACAGCGCTCTTCTTCTTGGGCGGCATGATGATGAAGAAACTAAGGCGCCGATCACTAGATCAGGTATACGCAACCTTAAATCCCCCTACCTGGCGCGCCAAAGATGTCGGGGTACGACACCTATGGGATCCCGAGAGACCCCTTTACGATTCGGCGGAGGGAGAGGTATACGCAAAGAGCAGAACCAATGATCGACGCGTGAGGTTTTTACCCAGGTTCGCGCCGCTAATCAGCGTAAAACCCTAGTCCTGCCTTGTGTTCTTATTGATGTTCTTGAGCCCAGCCTTCAGGAGCGCTCGCAATGAACAGTACGTTCAAAGAGCAGCTACGCATGCAGAATGGGCCAGAAGTTCTCCCCCTCTGTAGCAGTTGCCTTGGGCCTCCTTTTATATGCTCAAAGGGGTCTCCACAGTGGCAAAATGTACATACATTGAGGTGTAAAGTAGCTACAGGGTGTCATACCTAACCCCTGATGGATTAGGACAAGCGCATTTAATGCACCGTGAGGTGTCCGTTTAGGTGTCCTCACTTTCTTGGGGATGGAAAAAGGGGCCATCCCATCAGCACCGCTTAAGCTCTCCTCCACTGGCGCGTTGCCACGCATCCAGAGAAGGACCCAGAATGTCAGGCTTTGTCGCTGTGTTGGAGCGGTGGCACAGTGGCAGAATCTCACCAGGTGCCGAAACTTGCCAGGCGCCAAGCCTTGCCGGGCGCCAAGCCTTGCCGGACGCCAAGCCTTGCCGGGCGCCAAGCCTTGCCGGGCTCCGCAGGCCACCCCGGCAAGATCTTGCCGGGGAAGCTGGCCTTTGGATTCCAGCTCTTCTTATTTGTTGACCCTTAGACCTCTAACTTGATGGTCCCTTTGGTGGCTTGAACCGACCTCGAACCCTTCCCGGCAAGCCTTGCCGCGAGGATGGCTACAACTGCCCGTGCACAAGTATGGGGTACTAGTGGCCCAATACTTAGTACACCGACACAACACCTCCGACAGGTAAGGGTTGATGACCTTCTCGTAGAACTTGTCCTTGGGAGCGCTTGGAGATGTCATGAAGATCTAGATCTGCCAGAAAGATAGCTCAAAACAAAAACAAAGGATATTGCCGTGGTACGGTAGTCAAAACCTTCAGGAGATTATGTAATGAATTTTTCCCGTGCAAAATAAGTAATCTGCAGGAAAACGGAGTCCGGAGGGCACACGAGGTGGCCACAAGCCTAGGAGGCGCGCCCAGGGGGGTAGGGTGCGCCCCCACGGCTTGTCGCCTCCTCATGCACTTTTCAGACTACTTCTTAATTTCCTAATTTTTTAAATATTCCAAAACGGAGTAAAATTGCTTTTGGGAAAGTTTTGGAGTCGGTTTACTTACCGTATCACATACCTATTCCTTTTCAGGGTTCTAGCGCATTCCGGTAGGTTTCCCTTATGTACTCCTCCGGTGTTATGGTATTAATAATATTGGTTTCAACATTTATGGGAGTATCTGAGATATAATGTTTGATTCTTTGCCCATTCACCACCCTCGGGTGATTGCCTTCGGCATTGTTGATCTTCATGGCACCGGATCGATACACTTCTTCGATAATGTAAGGACCTTCCCATTTAGAGAGAAGTTTTCCTGCAAAAAATCTTAAATGAGAATTGTATAGCAAGACTTGATCACCTACATTGAACTCACGCTTTAGTATCCTTTTGTCATGCCATCTTTTAACCTTTTCTTTAAACAATTTGGCATTTTCATAAGCTTGGGTTCTCCATTCATCAAGTGAGCTAATGTCAAACAACCTCTTTTCACCGGCAAGTTTGAAATCATAATTAAGTTCTTTAATTGCCCAATAAGCTTTATGTTCTAATTCAAGAGGTAAGTAACATGCTTTTCCATATACCATTTTATACGGAGACATAACCACAGGGTTTTATAAGCAGTTCTATAAGCCCATAATGCATCATCAAGTTTCTTAGACCAATTCTTCCTGGATCTATTAATAGTCTTTTGCAAGATCAATTTTATTTCTCTATTACTCAATTCTACTTGACCACTAGACTGAGGATGATAGGGAGATGCAATTCTATGGTTAACATCATACTTAGCAAGCAATTTACGGAAAGCACCATGAATAAAGTGTGAACCACCATCAGTCATCAAATATCTAGGGACTCCAAACCTCGGGAAAATAACTTCTTTAAGCATTTTAATAGAAGTGTTATGATCAGCACTACTAGTTGGAATAGCTTCTATCCACTTAGTAACGTAATCGACAGCAACTAAAATATGTGTATACCCATTAGAGGAAGCAAAAGGTCCCATATAATCAAATCGCTAAACATCAAATGGTTCAATAACAAGAAAATAATTCATAGGCATTTCCTGACGTCTACTAATGTTACCAAATCTCTGACATTCATCACAGGACAAGACAAACTTACGACAAACTTTGAAAAGAGTAGGCCAATAAAAACCAGATTGTAATACCTTATGTGCAGTTCTATCTCCAGCATGGTGTCTTTCGTATGACTCGGAGTGACACTTCTGTAGGATATGTTCTTGTTCATGCTCAGGTACACTACGTCTAATAACATCATCTACTCCTTCTTTATAAAGTTGTGGGTCATCCCAGAAGTAATGTCTTAAATCATAGAAAAACTTTTTCTTTTGTTGGTATGTAAAACTAGGTGGTATAAATTTAGCAACAATATAATTAGCATAGTCTGCATACCATGGGGTACTACGAGAAGCATTTATGACAGCTAATTGTTCATCAGGAAAGCTGTCATCAATAGGTAGTGGGTCATCAAGAATATTTTCTAATCTAGACAAGTTGTCTGCTACGGGGGTTCTCAGCTCCCTTTCTATCAATAATATGCAAATCAAATTCTTGTATCAAAAGAACCCACCTAATGAGTCTAGGTTTAGCATCTTTCTTTTCCATAAGGTATTTAATAGCAGCATGATCAGTGTGAACAGTAACTTTGGAATCAACTATATAAGATCTGAACTTATCACAAGCAAACACAACTGCTAAAAATTCTTTTTCGGTAGTAGCATAATTCCTTTGAGCACTGTCTAGAGTTTTACTAGCATAATGGATAACATTTAATTTCTTATCAACTCTTTGTCCTAGAACAGCACCAACAGCATAATCACTAGCATCACACATAATTTCAAAGGGTAGGTTCAAGTCAGGTGGTTGAACAATAGGTGCAGAGATTAAGGCTTTCTTAAGGATTTCAAATGCTTCTACACAATCATCATCAAAGACAAATGGACCATCTTTTTGAAAAAGATTAGTGAGAGGTCTAGAAAGTTTAGAGAAGTCTTTAATAAATCTCCTATAGAAACCAGCATGACCAAGGAAACTTCTTATACCTTTGATATCTTTAGGGCACGACATTTTTCAATAGCATCAACCTTAGCTTTATCAACTTCAATACCTCTTTCGGAGATTTTATGCCCCAAGACAATACCTTCATTAACCATAAAGTGGCACTTCTCCCAATTCAAGACAATATTAGTTTCTTCACATCTCTGCAAAAATCGATCAAGGTTGCTTAATCAATCATCAAAAGAAGTCCCGTAAACGGAGAAATCATCAATGAAAACCTCAACAATCTTTTCACAAAAGTCAGAGAATATAGCAGTCATACATCTTTGAAAGGTAGCAGGTGCATTGCATAAACCAAAAGGCATACGTCTATAAGCAAAGGTACCAAAAGGGCAAGTAAAAATAGTTTTTCTTGATCCTCTTGCGACACAGGTATTTGAGAAAAACCAGAGTATCCATCTAGAAATAAAAAATGTGTATGTTTTGATAGTCTTTCTAGCATTTGATCAATGAAAGGTAAAGTATAATGATCTTTCCTAGTAGCTTTGTTTAATTTTCTGAAATCAATTACCATTCTATAACCTGTGACAATTCTTTGTGGGATAAGTTCATTTTTATCATTAGGAACAACGGTAATACCTCCCTTCTTAGGGATACAATGAACATGACTCACCCATCTACTATCAGCTATGGGATAGATTATACCTGCTTCCAAAAGCTTTAATATTTCATTTCTTACCACTTCTTTCATCTTCGGATTCAACCGTCGCCGGTGATCAACAACTGGTTTAGCACCAGGCTCCATATTGATTTTATGCTGACATAGAGTGGGACTAATGCCCTTAAGATCATCAAGAGTATATCCAATAGCGGCACGGTGCTTCCTCAGAGTTTTTAATAATTTCTTTTCTTCATGCTCTGAAAGGTTAGTGCTAATAATAACAGGATATATCTTCTGTTCATCAAGATAAGCATATTTCAAAGTATCAGGCAATTACTTAAGATTGAACACAGGATCGCCCTTGGGTGGTAGAGGATCCCCAATAGTCTCAACAGTCAAGTTGTGTTTCAAAACAAGCATTTGTTTAAAGAATATTTCATCTATTTCATTTCTTTCATTCATATGTATATCATTTTCATGGTCTAGCAAATATTGTTCTAAAGGATCAGTAGGAGGCACGACAATGGAAGCAAGACCAATAATTTCATCCTTACTAGGCAATTCTTTATCACGAGGGTGTCTATGGAATTTAGAGAAATTAAACTCATGAGACACATCCTCGAAACTTACAATAACAGTTTCTTTCTCACAATCTATCTTAGCACTGACAGTGTTCAAGAAAGGTCTACCAAATATAATGGGACAAAAATCATCCTGTGGGGAACCAAGAACTAGAAAATTAGTAGGGTATTTTAGTTTCCCACACAAGACTTCAACATCTCTAATGGTCCCAATTGGTGAGATAGTATCTCTATTAGCAAGCTTAATAGTAACAACAATATCTTCTATTTCAGCAGGTGCAATATCATTCATAATTTCTTGATATAAAGTAAAAGGGATTGCACTCACACTAGCACCCAAATCACATAAGCCATGATAACAATGATCTCCTATTTTAACAGAGACAACAGGCATGCCAACACCCAAATCACACTAGCAGCTTCATCACAGAAATAAATAACATGCCCATCAATATTATCGACCAAGAGATCTTTAACCATAGCAATACTAGATTGAAATTTAATTTTTTCAGGGGGTGTAGGTGTTCTAGTATAACTCTTACGGACTACAGCTGAAGCTTTAGCATGTTCTTTTATCCTAACAGGAAAAGGTGGTTTCTCAATATAAGCAGTAGGAATAACAGGATCAATATTATAGGTAACAGTTTCTTCTTCAGCCTTAATGGGTTTTACTATTTTTACTTCAATGGGAGGATGATATTTAAACCACTTCTCCTTAGGGAGATCAACATGAGTAGCAAAAGATTCACAAAAAGAAGCTACTATCTCAGAGTCAAGTCCATATTTAGTGCTAAATTCACGAAAAGCATCGGTATCCATAAAATATTTAACACAATCAAACTCAAGGTTTATACCTGACTCCTTACCTTCGTCGAGCTCCTAATCTTCGGAGTTGCATTTAATTCTTTCCAAGAGATCCAATTTGAATTCAATAGTCTTCTTCATAAAAGACCCAGTACAAGAGGTATCGAGCATGGATTGATCATTACGAGAAAGCCGAGCATAAAAATTCTGAATAATAATTTCTCTTGAGAGCTCATGATTGGGGCATGAATATAACATTGACTTAAGCCTCCCCCAAGCATGAGCGATACTTTCTCCTTCACAAGGCCAAAAAATATATATATAATTTCGATCACGATGAACCGGATGGATAGGATAAAACTTCTGATGAAATTCCAATTTCAATCGGTTGTAATTCCAAGATCCAGTATCATCACATAGCCTATACCATGTCAATGCCTTTCCCTTCAAAGATAAAGTGAAGACCTTCCTCTTGACTTCATCTTCGGGCAAACCTGCAAGCTTGAATAATCCACAAACTTCATCCACAAAGATTAGATGCATATCAGGATGTAGTGTTCCATCTCCTGCATAAGGATTAGCTAGCAGTTTTTCTATCATACCCGAAGGAATTTCATAATAAATATTTTCAGTAGGTTCAGTAGGTTGAGGAGAAACTCTTTGTTCTTCCGGTCGGGGTGAAGATACCCCGAACAAGCCCCTCAAAGGATTATTTTCCATAGCGACAAGTGACAGTAAATTTCAGCACGTAATATAAATTTTTCCTTACCAAATTCCACTCACCGAAGGCGCTTCTCTCCCCAGCAACGGCGCCAGAAAAGAGTCTTGATGATCCACAAGTATAGGGGATCTATCATAGTCCTTTCAATAAGTAAGAGTGTCGAACCCAACGAGGAGCAGAAGGAAATGACAAGCGGTTTTCAGCAAGGTATTTTCTGCACGCACTGAAATTATCAATCACAGATAATTTTGTGATAAGATAATTCATTATGGGTAATAAGTAACAAGTGTAACAAAGGTGCAGCAAGGTGGCCCAATCCTTTTTATAGCAAAGGACAAGCCTGGACGAACTCTTATATAAAGCAAAACGCTCTCGAGGACACATGGGAATTATTGTCAAGTTAGTTTTCATCATGCTCATATGACTCGCGTTCGCTACTTTGATAATTTGATATGTGGGTGGACCGGTGATTGGGTGTTGTCCTTACTTGGACAAGCCTCCCACTTATGATTAACCCCTCTCGCAAGCATCCGCAAATATGAAAGAAGAATTAAGATAAATCTAACCATAGCATGAAACATGTGGATCCAAATCAGCCCCTTACGAAGCAACGCATAAACTAGGGTTTAAGCTTCTGTCACTCTAGAAACCCATCATCTACTTATTACTTCCCAATGCCTTCCCCTAGGCCCAAATAATGGTGAAGTGTCATGTAGTCGACGTTCACATAACACCACTAGAGGAAAGACAACATACATCTCATCAAAATATCAAACGAATACCAAATTCACATGATTACTTATAACAAGACTTCTCCCATGTCCTCGGGAACAAAAGTAACTACTCACAAAGCATGTCCGTGTTCAAGATAAGAGGGGTATTGAATATCATTAAGGATCTGAACATATGATCTTCCACCAAATAAACCAACTAGCATCAACTACAAGGAGTAATCAACACTACTAGCAACCCACAGGTACCAATCTGAGGTTTTGAAGCAAAGATTGGATACAAGAGATGAACTAGGGTTTGGAGAGGAGATCGTGCTGATGAAGATGTTGATGGAGATTGACCCTCCCTCGATGAGAGGATCGTTGGTGATGACGATGGCTTCGATTTCCCCCTCCCGGAGGGAAGTTTCCCCGGTAGAATTGCTCTGCCGGAGCTCTAGATTGCTCCTGCCCAGGTTCCGCCTCGAGACGGCGGCGCTTCGTCCCGAAAGGTCTCTTCTGATTTTTTTTTCAGGTCAAAAGCCTCCATATAGCAGAAGAGGGGCACCGGATGATGGCCAGGGGGCCCACAAGCCCTGAGGGCGCGCCCTGGGGTGTAGGGCGCGCCCCCAGGCTTGTGGCCACCTCGTGGGTCCCCTCTGGTAGTTTCTTTGCCCATTATTTTTTATATATTCTTAAATAATTCTCCGTAAAATTTCAGGACTTTTGGAGTTGTGTAGAATAGGTCTCTCAGATTTTCTCCTTTCCGGTCCAGAATTCCAGTTGCCGGCATTCTCCCTCTTCATGTAAATCTTGTAAAATAAGAGAAAAAAGGCATAAGTATTGTACCATAATGTGAAATAACAGTCCATAATGCAATAAATATTGATATAAAAACATGATGTAAAATGGACGTATCACCAAGCACCCAAGAGGAACAAGCTCTAGATACCAAGCACCCAAGAGTAATAAGATACTCAATTTTCATTTCCACGAATCCTCATGGAGAACACAAACCGGTGCACCAAATGCAATGGTAAGAGCACACGGAGTGCTCAAGTCCTTCTCTCAAAAATCCCACCACAACAACTAATGCTATGGAGGAATATGAGAGGAATAACAAAGGAGGAGAACACAGAAGAACTCAAAGATCTAGATCCAAAGGGTTCCCCTCACTTAGAGGAGAGATGGATTGGTGGAAATCTAGATCTAGATCTCCTCTCTCTTTCCCCTAAAAAAGATGTGGGAATCATGGGAGGAATAGAGAAAGCAAGCTCCAAGAGGTCAGCAATGGTGGGGAAAACTTGCTGAAGATCCGTTCTATGCTTTGGGGAAGAAGACCCCATTTTATAGGACCCCACAAGTCTAACTGTTATCGTGCAGAAAAACACTGAAGCGGTACACCCGCTTGGATGAGCTGTACAACCGCTCCAGGCAGTGAAACTGGCAGCTGTGGACTGGTTACATGCGTAGCCATGGTGAACAAAGCGGTAGGACCGCCCGGTTGCCCAGTTGTACCGGTTATTAAGTAATTAGCTGGAACAACCACTCAGCCACCGCCCGAGCACCGCAGCCAAACCCGTGGGAATCATCCCTCGGGCAGTAGTTGGACCGGTACTTGGTCCGGTAGTACCTCTCGTCGAGGGGGTGGTAAAACTGCCAGAGTACACTGTACAACCGCTTGCCCGTTCATATTTATGTCCAATGTCCTGAGAGGAGCCACCCTCTCGCATGGAGTGTGACCTGTCTTGCTTCTTGGATAGTGGGACAAGGGCAGCTCCCATGAACTCCTGGGTTGACCTGACTTGGATCTTGCCATCTTTTCGGGGAGATGGGCCAAGTACCTGGTGGCCTGGTGGACCCTTGAGCACTTGATCTTGGAGCTTGTAGCCGCCGATAGTGCTCTCACTTCCGGGATTGCCGCTTGTGGGTTGCTGCTTCTTTGAGTTGGACCTAGGTCTGGTGCAACTTGTCATGCCCTGGGGTGACCTTTGGGATCTCAATCATGTTGGGTGCCATGGTTGCCGCGATGAAGTTTTTCATCAGGGAGGTGAAGACAGGGAAGCCCTTCTTCCTTGAGATACTGAACTCGCCATTAACTTGGCGAGAGTGGTCGTGTAGCTCTAGAAGGCGTTCGAGGCACTGAGGGGAAAACTCATCTTTCTGGCGCCGTAGTTTGTATTGTTGGTCGATGAGTTGGAGACACACCGCCTTGAGGTCTGCGGTCGCGGGGCTTGGATCTTGAATTGGCTTTGAAAGGATATCCAGGCCTTTGGTGCTTGCAAGCCAAACATGGTAGTGTAGCACTTTCATAGAAGTATCCCAATGAGTAATCGTCCCAACGAAGAGCGAAGGAGAGTATAAAGGGGATTGTAGTAACAACTAGATGAACTAAAAGAAGTAAATAAAATGAATAGTACTATGGTTGTGTTTCCTGCAATGAAGAGATTAGGTGCGGAGAGATTTCGGTACATGGTAAGAATTTATAAAGTGTGCGAGTGCAACGGTAATACTAGTTACCTTGCATTATACTCATAGCATTTGATATAAGAGTTATGTAGGCGGTTCTCCCTAAGGTTATGAAACTCCTCCTCTAGGGATTATATTTCATTCTTTGGTCATGTTTCGCCGTTGCCACAGAGTGGTCATTTCCACAATTAAGGTCCTTAGACCGGAACCAAGCATTAAGTTCAATGGATGACCGTTATCTCATATTGTCTTCGGTCCTCATAGATATCTCCACCTGTCACGTCAAAGGTCAAAGATTTCCTAAACAATACGTGTTACGTGTGTAGGTCTTGAGATCATGTTGCCTGGGCCCTTAAATTGGGCAACACGCATAGAGTTCACCACAACATAACAACATACTAGATAGATCATACAACTACGAATGTAAATGACGCCATATAGAATAGGCACAAATTAATCTTACCACTTACCTACATCTCCCACACCTAGGGGAATTGCTCACACATCATAAGAGGGGAATCAATCACAATGAAGATAGAACCCATGAAAACCATATCGATAACACCATGAAGATCCACAATAAGATGAAATGGATAATTCAAATGATATCGATCTCCAGATGAGATTGAGTAAAGTTTCAATTATTCTCCCAATTGGAATTTCACTTACAATAATGAAAGGGGTGATGATGATGATGATGGAGATGAAAGAACCAAAGACTAATAAGATCTTCAAAAGTTCTTCAGATCCTCCCTTCTCCTGTTCTGGGTGGCGTGGTGGCGGCTAGGGTTCTCCTCTCCCCCTAGGCCCTTCACGAAAGTTCCTTGTATAGACGTGGTGGAGCTGATGGCAGTCCATACGACCGCTCATGCAAGCACTTGCGGTCGTATGGAACACCGTCTTTTTGCGTTGGTGTGACTGTTGACTTAAGTTTCTTCAGGAAAGTTGCTCCATTTGGCTTGATTTGTAGCAATTCTCCTTTGTTTCCTTCCAAAGCTAATATTTCCTGCCAAACATTGAGAAAATGGATTTTTTTGAGGGATTAGCATTAGAAATATCTGAATAGTAATAAGAATTCCAATTAAACCAAGCGAAAATTACTAGTAAAACATCAGAACTCAAGCCATCAACTTCCCCAAGCTTAGGATTCGCTCGTCCTCGAGCAAACAAGAAATCAGGAGAATGAAAGGGGCTTGATTGAATAGAAAGAAGTTTTAGCTACTCGAGAGGATACATCATATCCATCTTCTCTTATCCTGCAATGTCATTCAAGAAAGTATTCGCAATTGAATAGCTGCACCTAAGCTCGTTGCCTACCTACATGTAGTCTCCTATCACTATTTATAATTTCTCAAACCAAATTTTATTCGCTAGCCTAGTGTTTAGGCAAGTGAGAGCATTTTTCTTTAGATGGGCATTCGATTCAAAATTACTCAAAAGCATTTAGGGGGTTTCAGATACAAAGACAATAGAGAAATCAAGTATTTCATTGACCCCTACTAGTGCCTCCTAGTCATGGATTTCAAACACTTCTCTCTTTCGTTTGTCTTTGAAACTTCAATTCTTTGTGACGGGGTTATGCCAAAATTTACTATATACAATTGGGTTCCGCTGTGGCTTAATTTTGTGCACTATGGATCAACGATGATTGTCTCTTTCGAGCTCAGCGATCAGTGCTCTTATTTACCACATACACATTTCCTTGGAGAAGGTCAATCATTTACAACACAATCTCCAAGTCCGTGACGGCGTCGCAGTTACGCGAATTATCTCAACATATAGCAACAGGACGTGAAACCAGCCTAGGGCTGAAGCTCCATGATTTTAGTATCGCGAATAAGTTTTGGCATAACCTCAATCACTTGAAATATTCATTCCTCCAAGTAACTCTATCAATAGGTGCATTCAAGTCAATCAAATTCAGCATATGGAGTTGAACTACTTGAGTGCTCATTCTCTTGAAAATTCAAACCCCTAACTTTTCTTTAATTTTTTATTGGAACAAAAACATGCTTTACCACAAAGTTCTGCTAGCAAAATATGAAGTTGGGAGTTATGACTAAATGATATTCACCTAATGTGGGGAACTCACTTAAGTGCAGCCAGTCAACTGAAAATTCTTTCTCAAATAACATTGCGAGACAAGGGATTATGCATATGTTATACCTTCTCGCGCTGGCTCACTTCTTCCCTCGGTCAAATCTCCTCTTCATTCTCTTCATTTCCCACTTGCTAGCGGAGAACAAAACCTACGGGCTTAAAGAGACAAAACACAAACAAAGAGAATTCCAACAAGGCAAGTGCAAAGCTTGCTTTTCATTTTATTATGCAAACTGAATACAAACATGCTAAGAACAAAAAGAAAAAAGAAGAAGAAAAAATAAATATGCCTGCATGGATAACTAGGGGGTGAGCTCCCCCAAGCTTAGGCTCTTGGCCTACTCTCTAGTCCATGTCCTCGTCATCGTTACCCCTCTGGCCAAAGTGTGGCCACTGCATCTGAGAGGGGCCACTAGAGGACTGACCTCCCATGCCAGGGTGTGGCTCCCAAAAAGAAAAGAGGGACTGCATGTTCCCACTGAGAAGCTTGATGTTGTGTTGGCCTCACGGAGGTCCGTACGGATCCCTCCTACCTGTTGTTGCAGCTGCTGAAACTCAACCCTAGGCACAAAGTCTTATGGCTGCCCAAAGTGAACCTACGGTGCGTATTGCGGTGTAGGCTATGGTGGAAAGTTGAGTGCATACTGGGGTGCATTGCCCCATGCATCCATCCGTGGGCATGCCCTGCTGCTGCGGCACCCCACTCAGGAGCGGGCTTGGGGTGAACATTGTTCCCGAACCCGGCTGCATGCATGTACTCATTGATTTCATCAATGTAGAGTACCCACATGTCACGCGTAGAAATAGTAAAAGCTTGCGGCAAGGGTAAGCGCACATCAGTAGTATGAGTGTTAGGTAGGGCACATTTGTAGAAATGCTCCCCTTGCACGGGCCCAATAAAATGTATGTTAGTCATGATCCTACAGTTGAGCACCGTAGGACCTGGGTCGTGCTGCATCTCATCAACATCGAGGCCAAAGTGCTCGGCAAGCCGAGTCACTATACCTCCCACAAAAAATGCCCCTTGGCTGCTTGTGCTGCCGGTCGAGGTGGTGCATCAGAAAAGCTCCCATGTTATGCTTGGGAGTGTAGTTGGGGTGGAGTGTTGCGTGGAGTGCACACACATGTCATAGCTCGACATGCCCCTGATGTTCTCCCTACCGAAAATAGTATTGGCAAGGAATATCATGAACTAACGAATGGCGGGGTTTTGTATGCTCGATACCTTGTTGCCGGAGAGGTCATGCTCATCCTTGATGGAGATGATCTCCCACGTACCCAACGCATCAGCGATGGGCACACCCCTACTATTAAGAACCCCTCGGTTCTCGAACCCAAAGGTGACGCACCACTACTCAAGCGATCGTACGCTGAACTCCTCCGAGTGTGAAGGAGCGGCTCGTTGGCACCCTTGAATCCTCGAGAGTGTGCTCGAAGGTGGAGAGAAACTCCACGGTGATGCCATGGTACATCAGGCAATGGAAGTTGCTGAAAACTCCCATCCCGATGTTGTTCGCGAGCCACACGAAGTCATTGTGGAGCCCTTGGGACTCTAAGAACGTGTCACATTTCCACTTCGTGTGCGTCATCCCTCGGCTGTTCACTCGCGGGTGATCCCTATTCGCAGCAGCACGGAGGTCGTACGCCTCATTCTAGGCACGCTTGGAGTGCGATCCCATGTCCCTCTTCCCCGCGGCGATCGCCGATCTCATCATTCTCGACACAAAACAAAATAACAACAGAAAAATGTAAGATTTACGTGGAGATCAAGTTCTAATACTACCTAAGATCGATTCTAACCTATTACTAACGTGTGAATCGAATGGAAAATCAAAAATATTTGCATCTCATCTAAACTATGAATATGGATGAAATCACCATCAAAACTTGCAAATGAACCATGGATCCGAGGAGAAACTTACCGAGGATGAAGATACACGGATCAAATGAACAAAATCCGTGAAGAAACGAAGGATTTGGAGGGTTTTTGTTAGTGTTTGAGATAGAGAGAGAGGTGAGACTTGGGCGCTAGGGGGAGGAAAAAGAAGACCCCTGCGCCGGTGGCCTCTCTATATGAGATTTCATTCCAAATGACCGCTCATACCGGCGCTCGCGCCTGTATGGAACGTCATCTCGCGTTGATCTCTGTCGATCTAGGGTTTGCGCACCTGGGCCGGGCGCTCATACGGACTAGAGCGTCCGTATGGAACATGGTCTTTTGTGCTGAGCTTTTAAGACGCGCGGTGTAGAGTATCAAACGGGCTCTCAAATGAACGTTGGCGCCCGTTTGATAGGCCTTCTTCTCCCCCATTCTTTTAATTGAGTTTGATTGAGGGCTTGCGAGCGTTTACCCCCGTTTGGTACGCCATCTTCTCTGCTTGTGTTTTCTGCGATTTCGGCGAGGGTTTCATACGACCGCTCATGCGAGCGTTGGCGGTCGTATGATACACCGCCGTTTACGCTGAACTTCATCGATGTTTCTCTGATTTCCTTATGCGACCCCGTATACGAGCGCATGCGCCCGTTTTACACACCGTCTTTCCTCCTGTTTGCTCTTCTCCCTTGATTATTTTCCTTCTCCTTTGTTTCTTTCTTTATCCTACGACACAAAGTCAAAAACAACTCTTCCAAGAGATTTTCATCATATTATTTATTAGATCAAAACAACAGAGAAAAAATTTGGACAGAACAATGGGTTGCCTCCCATCAAGTGTTGATGTTTAGGTTGCCTAGCTTAACCTCGTACCTTAGCATTACGTTAAGTCTATGGTAGCCTGAGATTTTCTTTACTTACCGCACATATTGGCTTAGATGGGGGAACTGAAGGAAATATGCCCTAGAGGCAATAATAAAGTTGTTATTTTATATTTCATTATTCATGATAAAGGTTTATTATTCATGCTAGAATTGTATTGATCGGAAACTTAAATACATGTGTGGATACATAAAAAATACCATGTCCCTAGTAAGCCTCTACTAGACTAGCTCATTGATCAAAGATGGTTAAGGTTTCCTGACCATAGACATGTGTTGTCACTTGATAATGAGATCACATCATTAGGAGAATGATGTGATGGACAAGACCCATCCGTTAGCTTAGCATATGATCGTTCAGTTTATTGCTATTGCTTTCTTAATGTCAAATACATATTCCTTCGACTATGAGATCATGCAACTCCCGGATACCGGAGGAATACCTTGTGTGCTATCAAACATCACAACGTAACTGGGTGATCATAAAGATGCTCTACAGGTATTTCCGAAGGTGTCTGTTGAGTTGGCATGGATCGAGATTAGGATTTGTCACTCCATGTATCAGAGAGGTATCTCTGGGCCCTCTCGGTAATACACATCACAAGAAGCTTGCAAGCAAAATGACTAAGGAGTTAGTTACGAGATGATGTATTACGGAATGAGTAAAGTGACTTGCCGGTAACGAGATTGAACTAGGTATGGAGATACCGACGATCAAATCTTGGGCAAGTAACATACCGACAGACAAAGGGAATTACGTATGTTGTCATAACGGTTCGACCGATAAAGATCTTCGTAGAATATGTAGGAACCAATATGGGCATCCAGGTTCCGCTATTGGTTATTGACCGGAGAGGTGTCTCAGTCATGTCTACATAGTTCTCGAACCCGTAGGGTCCGCACGCTTAACGTTCGTTGACGATATAATGTTATATGAGTTATGTGATTTGGTGATCGAATGTTGTTTGGAGTCCCGGATGAGATCACGGATATGACGAGGAGCTCCGGAATGGTCTGGAGGTAAAGATTGATATATAGGACGATACTATTTGGACACCGGAAAGGTTTCGGAGTGTATCGGGTAGTCATCGGATCACCTGAAGGGGTTCCGGGAAGCCCCGGGAGGCTACATGGGCTTAATGTGCAAAAAAGGGGAACACACCAGCCCACAAGGGGCTGGTGCGCCCCTCTCCCTGGCCACCGGCCCTAGGGGAAGGAAAGGGGGAGGGTTGGCCCCTCCTGCCTTTCCCTCCTCATGAGAGAAAGGAAAGAGGGGGGGGGCGCCACCTCCCCCTGCCTTCCTCCCGCGCACAAACAAGGAAAGGGGGGCGGCCAAGGGCAGGAGCCCAAGGGGGATTCAGCCACCCTTGGGGCGCCTCCTGGCTGCCTTCCCTCTCCCCTACCTATATATATGTGGGAGGGGGCGCCACACAAGGACCACGACAATCTCTTAGCCGTGTGCGGCGCCCCTCTCCACAGTTTCGTCCCTCGGTCATATTTTCGTAGTGCTTAGGCGAAGCCCTGCGGAGATAGCATCATCACCACCGTCACCACGCCGTCGTGCTGCTGGAACTCATCCACTACTTCCCCCATCTTGCTGGATCAAGAAGGTGAGGACGTCACCGAGCTAAACGCGGAAGTGCCGTACGTTCGGTACTTGATCAGTTGGATCCCGAAGAAGTTCGACTACATCAACCGCGTTAATAAACGCTTCCGCTTACGGTCTATGAGGGTATGTAGACACACTCTCCCCTCTCGTTGCTATGCATCTCCTTGGATAGATCTTGCTTGTGCGTAGATTTTTTTTGTTTTCCATGCAATGTTCCCAACAGTGGCATCCGAGCCAGGTCTATGAGTAGATGATATGCACGAATAGAACACAAGAGTTGTGGGCAATGATGGTCATACTGCTTACCACCAACGTTTTATTTTGATTCGGCGGTATTGTAAGATGAAGCGGCCCGGACCAACCTTACATGTCCACACACACATGAGACCGGTTCCACCGACAGAAATGCAACTTGTTTTGCATAAAGGTGGATGGTGGGTGTCTGTTTCTCCTACTTTAGTTGAATCAAATTTGACTACGACCGGTCCTTGAAGAAGGTTAAAACAGCAAACTTGATAAATCACCGTTGTGGTTTTTGCCGTAGGTAAGAACGGTTCTTGCTAGAAGCCCGTAGCAGCCACGTAAAACTTGCAACAACAAAGTAGAGGACGTCTCACTTGTTTTTGCAGGGCATGTTGTGATGTGATATGGTCAAGACGTGATGTGATATATGTTGTTGTACGAGATGATCATGTTTTGTAATATCGACAACCGGCAGGAGCCTTAGGGTTGTCTCTTAATTATTGTATGAAATGCAAGCGCCATGTAATTGTTTACTTTATCGCTATGCGTTAGCAATAGTTGTAGAAGCAATATTTGACGAGACAAACCTGACGCAACGATGGAGATGAAGGTGTCGAGCCGGTGACAATGGAGATCATGCCGATGCTTTGGAGATGGAGATCAAAAGCACAAGATGATGATGGCCATATCATGTCACATATTTTGATTGCATGTGATGTTTATCCTTTATGCATCTTATTTTGCTTAGAACGATGGTAGCATTATAAGATGATCCCTTCACTAAATTTCAAGATAAAAGTGTTCTCCCCGAGTATGCACCGTTGCTAAAGTTCATCGTTTCGAAGCACCTCGTGATGATCGGGTGTGATAGATTCTACGTTCACATACAACGGGTGAAAGCCAGTTTTACACAAGCAGAATACTTGGGTTAAACTTGACGAGCCTATCATGTACAGACATGGTCTCAGAACACTGGAGACTGAAAGGTCGAACATGAATCATATAGTAGATATGATCAACATAGAGATGTTCACCATTGATAACTACCCCATCTCACGTGATGATCGGACATGGGTTAGTTGATTTGGATCATGTATCACTTAGATAACTTGAGGGATGTTAATTTAAGTGGGAGTTCATTAGTAATTTGATTAATTGAACTTAATTTATCATGAACTTAGTCTTAATAGTTTTGCATATCTATGTTGTAGATCAATGGCCCGTGCTACCGTTCCCATGAATTTTAATGCGTTCCTAGAGAAAGCTAAGTTGAAAGATGATGGTAGCAACTACACGGACTGGGTCCGTAACTTGAGGATTATCCTCATTGCCGCACAAAAGAATTATGTCCTTGATGCACCGCTATGTGACAGACCTGCTGCAGGAGCTACTTCAGATGTTATGAACGTCTGGCAGACTTGATCTGATGACTACTCTATAGTTCAGTGTGCCATGCTTTACGGCTTAGAACCGGGACTTCAAAGACGTTTTGAACATCATGGAGCATATGAGATGTTCCAAGAGCTGAAGTTGATATTTCAAGCTAATGCCTGGGTTGAGAGATATGAAGTCTCCAACAAGTTCTATAGCTGCAAGATGGAGGAGAATAGTTCTGTCAGTGAACACATACTCAAAATGTCTGGGTATCATAACCACTTGACTCAGCTGGGAATTGATCTTCCAGTTGAAAGTGTTATTGATAGAGTTCTTCAATCACTGCCACCAAGCTACAAAGGCTTCGTGATGAACTATAATATGCAAGGGATGGAGAAAACAATTCCCGAGCTCTTCACGATGCTGAAATTGGTGAAGGTAGAAATCAAGAAGGAGCATCAAGTGTTGATGGTTAACAAGACCACTAGTTTCAAGAAAAAGTGCAAAGGAAAGAAACGGACCTTCAAGAAGAACGGCAAACAAGTTGCCACTCCCGTGAAGAAGCCCAAAGCTGGACCTAAGCCTGAAATTGAGTTCTTCTACTGCAAAGGAAGTGGTCACTGGAAGCGGAACTGCCCCAAGTATTTGGCGGATAAGAAGGATGGCAAAGTGAACAAAGGTATATTTGATATACATGTTATTGATGTGTTCCTTACTAAAGCTCGTAGTAGCACCTGGGTATTTGATACTGGTTAGGTTGCTCATATTTGTAACTCGAAACAGGAGCTGCGGAATAAACGAAGATTGGCAAAGGACGAGGTGCCGACGCGCGTCGGGAATGGTTCCAAGGTCGATGTGATCGCCGTCGGCACGCTACCTCTACATCTACCTTCGGGATTAGTTTTAGACCTCAATAATTGTTATTTGGTTCCAGCGTTGAGCATAAACATTATATCTGGATCTTGTTTATTGCGAGACGGTTATCCATTTAAGTCAGAGAATAATGGTTGTTCTATTTATATGAATAATGTCTTTTATGGTCATGCACCCTTGACGAATGGTCTGTTCTTGTTGAATCTCGATCGTAGTGATACACATATTCATAATATTGATGCCAAAAGATGCAAAGTTGATAATGATAGTGCAACGTATTTGTGGAACTGCCGTTTAGGTCATATTGGTGTAAAGCGCATGAAGAAACTCCATGCGGATGGACTTTTGAAATCACTTGATTATGAATCACTTGATACTTGCGAACCATGCCTCATGGGCAAGATGACAAAAACTCCGTTCTCCAGAACAATGGAGCGAGCTAATGACTTATTGGAAATAATACATACCGATGTATGTGGTCCGATGAGTGTTGAAGCACGTGGAGGGTATTGTTATTTTCTAACCTTTACAGATAATTTAAGTAGATATGGGTATATCTACTTGATGAAACACTAGTCTGAAACATTTGAAAAGTTCAAAGAATTTTAGAGTGAAGTAGAGAATCATCGTAACAAGAAAATAAAGTTTCTACGATCTGATCGTGGAGGTGAATATTTGAGTTACGAGTTTGGCCTTCATTTAAAACAAAGTGGAATTGTTTCACAACTCACGCCACCTGGAACACCACAGGGAAATGGTGTGTCTAAACGTCGTAATCGTACTTTATTAGATATGGTGCATTCTATGATGTCTCTTACCGATTTACCTTTATCATTTTGGGGTTATGCATTAGAGACAGCCGCATTCACGTTAAATAGGGCACCGTCTAAATCCGTTGAGACGACACCGTATGAACTATGGTTTGGGAACAAACCTAAGCTGTCATTTCTGAAAGTTTGGGGATGCGACACTTATGTCAAAAGGCTTCAGCCTGATAAGCTTGAACCAAAATCGGAGAAGTGCGTCTTCATAGGATACCCTAAAGAGACTATTGGGTACACCTTCTACCACAGATCCGAAGGCAAGATCTTTGTTGCTAAGAATGGGTCCTTTCTAGAGAAGGAGTTTCTCTCGAAAGAAGTGAGTGGGAGGAAAGTAGAACTTGATGAGGTAATTGTACCTTCTCTCGAGTTGGAAAGTATCACATCAGAGAAAACCGTTCCCATGATGCTTACACCAACTAGAGAGGAAGCTAATGATGATGATCATGGAACTTCAGATCAAGTTACTAATGAAATTCGTAGGTCAACCAGAACACGTTCCGCACTAGAGTGGTACGGTAATCCTGTCCTGGAAGTCATGTTATTAGACCAAGGCGAACCTACGAACTATGAAGAAGCTATGATGAGCCCAGATTCCGACAGATGGCTTGAGGCCATAAAATCTGAGATAGAATCCATGTATGAGAACAAAGTGTGGACTTTGGTGGACTTGCCCGATGATCGGCAAACCATAGAGAATAAATGGATCTTCAAGAAGAAGACTGACGCTGATGGTAATCACTACAAAAAAAGACACATCCGTGACATTTTGGCCCGAACGAAATTTTTTTTCTGTCATACTTATGACACTTATATGACGATAATTGTGACAAAACCCGGTATCATCATAGATGTGGTGGGCTCCTACTTCTATGACAAAAAATTATGACAGAAAATGGGCTTTTCGTCCTGGGCTGGCCGGAGACGCACCTGCATGACATTCTTTGGGCCATCCATGACAGAAAAAATCGTGGTAGAAGCGAGGGCGAGGAAAACTTCGGGGAGTTCCCGGTTACGGTGGGTG
The DNA here is from genome assembly GCA_011799875.1 of Thinopyrum elongatum. Taxonomy (NCBI): domain Eukaryota; kingdom Viridiplantae; phylum Streptophyta; class Magnoliopsida; order Poales; family Poaceae; genus Thinopyrum; species Thinopyrum elongatum. The sequence goes on along the minus strand of CM022300.1, from coordinate 59,233,888 downwards.
GTCGGGTCCGAGCAATGCATGGAGGTTTGCGTGTTTCTCTCGTACACATACGTGCGTGTGTGCGAGGCGTTGGGCTCTAACTGAACCCGAGCGAGGCGTTCGCTTACTGAACCCAAGCGATTGCACTAGCTATGTTACTGAACCTGAGCGATCGATCCCTTGGCTGTTAACTGAACCCGAGCGATTCCTTCGCTACTGCTGCTAACTGAACCCGAGCGATCGATTGCTGCTGCTGCTGCTTACTGAAGTCGATCGAACCTGCTGTCTCTTGATGAACAGTAAATGTGGGGGTTGGTTGAACGAGTCAAGACATACGTGGTTGGGGTTGGATGAACAGTTTCCAGTGGGGGTTGGATGAACAGGACCCCGTGGTAGTAGGCCGTTGCCGCTGGATGAACAGGACCCCGAGAGGAGGCCGTCACAGCCGAGCTGGTTGGGGGTGGATGAACAGGACCCCGTGGAGGGCTGGTTGAACAGTAGCCGGAGGAGGGCTGGATGAACAGTAGTTGGTGGAGGCAGGAGGAAGACGCGGTGGATGAACAGTGCAGGTGGAGGCTGAAGGAAGTCGACGGTGGGTGAACAGTAGCCCGTGGAGTCCCGTTTTGCGGTACGCCACACCCCTCTAGATGAACTGGACCCCCGTTTTGACCGTAGCGCTCCAACACAAGTCCGTTTCCTCCGTTTTGCGGTACGCCACACCCCTCCCGATGAACAGGATCCCGTTTCGACCGTAGCCGGTCAAACAGAAGGTCGTTTCCGCCGTACTGCAGTACGCCACACCCCGTTTCGGCTGTTCCGTCCAAGCTGGTTGGCTCCCGATGAACACGACGCATTTCGTTGCCCCCCGATGAACACGATGCGGTTTCTCCGTTCCGACCCAGCCAGTTGGCTTCCGATTAACAGGACGCCGTTGCTGCCGTCCGTTGCCTCTCCACGTACATGTGCCCTGGCCGTACGTATGCGCGAGTAGCTAGGCGTTCGAGACCCCGCCCGTATGTGGCTATACGTATGTGTACAAGGTTTAGAAGGGACTGCCTGAACTGCTACGTTGGTGGCTCTACTACTACACGTGCCGCTGCTTGCTCGGCCAAGGTTCATCGTTGTAGAGAGACCGATCGACCAGTATGTACGTACACGTTCACGACCAGACAGAAAACGTACGTACGCTTCGACTGGGTGGGTCCCAGCTGTCAGGGAGGATAAGGACGCACTTCCTTGCGTGCGAAGATATAGCTCGTGGATCCCAGCTATCAGGGGGAAGAATTATTTTTTTGCCCGTAATATGGACGCACTTCCTTGTGTGCGAAGATGTAGCTGGTGGGTCCATCTGTCAGCCTCACCGCGTAGAGTCCTCTTCCGATGGCTGTCGTTCATTGACCACCTTGACCACGCTGCGCGGACAGCACCCAGGAGGTGGACGACGGCGAGGCCTAGGAAGGGAACGACGCGGAGCCAAGGAAGATGAGGCAGGTGGATGCCCACGCGGAGGGGAGTACGAGGGTTCATTGGTTCGGCTACCGTGTGAGGCTGCCATCGCCGGAGAATAACAGGTGTTGGTGAGTAGAGGAATGGCCTGGACGGCGATGGGAGTAGGGTGGGCCGGTGAGTCCTGCGCGGCAACACAGCCGGCCACGGGAGGCGGTAGCAGATGGTACCGCCGGCAGTGGTTTGGGCGGCTAAAGCAAGCATATCCGAGATTGAAGAAGAAGCACAACATACGTTGGATGGACATCCAACAGCCACTGCTGCTAGAACCGTGTGTTGACTATAAGTTGACAAAGTCTTGCGTACGCGTCAACTTAGTAGGCCCACAAGTGTGTGGCAGAGAACATATAGCTCATTTGCGATTTGTAAGAATGTACATCCCATTTTTGAATTCTAATGAAATTTACTACAACCCATTTACAGTTTGTTAAAATTACAGCCCATTTTCTAGCTAGGACAACGATTAATAATTTCAACCAACCGCTCAAAACAGAATTCAATAAAATTTCCCACATTTTGATGGGATCCGAAATATTTTTATCTCGAAATTTCTAGTCAGATTAAATATAATTTCAAAATAAATTTGTATTAGGTAAAAATCCAACGAAATATTGCGTGCGCAGCAAGTAATGAAATTAAAATTTTCAAAATCCAAAAATAATATTTTTTTAACTAATTACGTGTTTGGTGCAGTTTTTATAGTTCCAGCCCAATTTTTATAATTACATCCCATTTATTATTTCTTAAAGCCCATTTTCTTGTTAAGCCTAATGCATCCCTCCTAGGAAAGATTTGCAGCCCAGTGGGGCGGAGAATAACAAGTTGACCTGGGCTGGGTATTCCTAAAAAAAAGTATAGCTGGGCTAGCCATTTTCAGCTTGAAAAAATTTAATATCTGGGCTGGATATTTGGTCGACATAAAATAATAGCCTGGGCTAGACGGGCCACAGCCCGCCCAGTTGATACCCTGCTCTCCTCTGAACAACAACAAAAACATCGCTCAAGAAAAACTCTGCTCACACCTCAAAAACACAAATACTGCTCGAGCTGCTGGGTCCCAGCCGTCGGCCGCTCCTTGTGCAATTCTCTCATTTATTGACTATATAGGTTGACAATGGTGTGGGACCGTGATGTCAGAAAACCAGGAGGAAGCAAAAAAAATTATAGTTGTATATAATAAGGAGGCACTTGCGTACGTGCGGCTATGGCCCTGGTGGGTCCCCACTATCATCCTCTCCAAGTTAAGTCATCTCCTCATTACTCATGTTCATTGACCATGTTGACAACGCGAGACGGCAGCGCCACGGCGAGTGCAACAACTCGAAGGACGACGGAGAGGGCCTCGCGGGCCCTACGGATGGTCTGATACAGCGCCCGCTGCTCATTCAGGAAGCCAGGATCATAGGGCCACATGTCCGCGATGGCATTGTCATTCGCTTGTTCGCCGGCGATTCGTCCTTCCGCGAGCCGGTGCTCGTTGAGGAGACGGAGGTTGCAACACAGGTCCTCCTGCGCTGGTAGCTCTTCTGCCATTAGGGCGTCGAAGTGCGGCCGCACCTGCTCTATGGTGAATGCGACATGAACCGGCTTGGGCGGTGGCGCCGGCTCCTAGTTGGAAGCCACGTCCATCGTCTGATTGTGGTCGCTCAGGTCGGCGAGCTCACTGGCGAGCCAGCATGTCCGGCTGCTGGACCGACCCGCTGCCAAGCACGAGTCTGACCGCCCTGGCCCACCCAGACCGCCTCCCTCGCCCGCGCGCGCTTTCTGCCCAAAACAATCAGCGCCGCCCGCGCCGCTTCCCGGTGCAGGCGATTGCTCTGCGTTCAAATGACACAAGTACCGTCCATCCGTCCGTCTACCGCCCACATTAATGATACACGGTTGCCGAGGCAGCTACTCCGGCACCACCCGTCCGTCCCTCCGCTGCCCACCATTGCTATATAAACTGCTGCACCGGCCATAGCCACAGTCATCCGCCTCCGTTCCCTTTCTCCTGTCCACACCACTCCCACCATGGCTTCCTCGCGCTCCAGTGCTCTTCAGGACGGGCGGACGACGGACAAGAAGGAGATGGCAACCATTGCTGCCGACTGGCTGGCCGGCAGGCAGCCGGAGGACGACGACGTCCCAATGGAGAATGTGGTAGTCGACGATCCGGCGCCAACCCCCTCCTCCGCGCCATCCTCGCCGATGCATTGCACCATGACCATGGGCGAGGACCGTGCCCAATACATGGACATGGTGAGGCAGAAGCGTGAGGAGAAGTTCCGGGAGGTGCAGGCCGACGCCGCCTACAACCACCATGTCCTCCAGGAGCACCTGCAGGCGGATGAGCAGATTACCGCGGAGCGGACGGAGCAGGAGGCGTTGCTCGAGTCGTACCACTCCGCCCACGAGAGCCTCCTCGCGCGCTGGCGGTACTGCATGCGGGTGGCAGAGGTTGCGGCCGCCTACAAAGAGGGCGATGAAGCGGGCGAGGCGCTGTTCGGTGAGACCGACGACGAGGCGGAGGACAATGCCTGCTCTGCCGAGGCCCCGCCCCGCCGGCACCGAGGCGGAGAACTTCGTCGGCTTCGGCGAGGCACTGCTCCGCCGAGGCCCCGCCCCACCAACAACGAGGCAGAGGACACCGCCGGCTCTGCCGAGGGCCCGCCCCACCGACACCGAGGCGGAGGACTTCACCGGCTTCGGCGAGGCCCTGCTCCGCCGAGGCCCCGCCCCACCCCGCCCTGCCAACAACGAGGCAGAGGACATCGCCGGCTCCGCCGAGGCCCCGCCCTGCCGGCAACGAGGGGGAGGATTTCCCCCGCTCCGCCAAGGCGCCGCCCCACTGACAACAAGACAGAGGACATCGCCGGCTCCGTCAAGGCCCCGCCCCGCTGCCAATGAGGCCGTGCCACACAGAAAATGAGGAAGAGTAGAACACGGTAGGTTGCCGCCGCTCGGGTCCAAGTAAGGCCACCACTGCTACCCTCCGGTAGAAGCCAAGCTTGGTGGGTTGAACACTGACGGCCGATTAACTTCTTGGCAGCGACGTGGAGTCAGAGAGTTGTGCTGGAGAATAAGCTTCTGTTCGGCTCAGCCGGACACGGCAAATGGGCGCCGGAGATCATAGATTAGGTTAATTAATTATACCTCCAGCGCACCCCTTTTAGTTGAAGAATGTATGAAATGTAATGAAATCCGGCATGTTTATATGAAATCCGGCAGTGTATGAACGAATTTAATTCGGTTAGTTCGAATTCTTGTATCGCTGACATTGGATGAACATGCAAAACAATACGTACTACTCCCTCTGTTTCTAAATATGAGACCTTTTAAGATTTCACTATGAACTACATACGGATGTATATAGACATACTTTAGAGTGTAGATTCATTCATTTTGCTCCGTGTGTAGTCTATAGTAGAATCTCTAAAAGGTCTTATATTTAGGAACGGAGGGAGTAGCATTATTCCCAGGACGCACGGTGATCACCTCGTTTGCAGCAGTTTCACATGTACAAAAAGTTTGAGCAGCTTTTTAGCGTGCCTGTACATTGCAATCAAACTCACAGGCCTGGCAATTCATAGAGAACATTCAAAACAATCGATGATTATGCATCTCAGTGATTCACAACTAAAGAGTAAAGAAAAATTGATTGATACTACTGACAGCAAAGGGCGTCCAATTCGAAAATATCAAACGCATGTCTTCTTGCTAACATCAATGAGCAAAATTTGACAAGGTTGTCCCATTCCAAAATATCAAATGCGTTTCTTTTTGCGTACATCAATGAGCAAACTTTGACAAGGTTTTCCCATTCCAAAATATCAAATGCCTACGATTGTGGAATGGGCGGGGTTTGCCATCAGTTCGGACATTGACATGGCACCTCGTGCTAAATAAACCAGCTGTTCTTTTTGTGCAGTTCCACCAAAATCAACCAAATTCGCGCGTAGCTTGTATGATTTCGCCTTTATATGTTGCAACGCCTTGAACATATCGGCAACTCCTTTCTTGTAGGTAATTTTGTGGCTGGAGATGGAAATGAATGATTCGAGAACATTCGATGTATTGTGCATGATGAAGTATAATGGGCACGAACCATCAGAACATTTTGTGCAGTTCCCATTGAAATCAAGCTGAGCACCCATGTTTGCATAAATAAAAAAATGATTAGTAAAGCAAACTATATTATGAATTTATAGTTTAAACAGGCACCTACATGGTCCATGCAGAGCACATATTTAAAAAAATGGAACTCACCAGAAAGAATCCTAGAACAACATTGTACTTGCCCATCACAGCAAAAAAGATGGAAATCTGTGAGTCCTTCTGAGCTGAAGTTAGTTTGGTCTTGTGGGGAGTAATGTAACCATCCTTCAACTGCTCCTTCTGATAAGAAGAGAAGGGCTTGGCTTCTTCATCCTGGCATAATCGGAACTAGGCATTTCACGTACTCCATATTCTTCTTCAGAGGAGGATGATCCTGTTGTGCAAAAACAAGAGAACAACTAAATTCTAGCATCCCTGTTTGCTCGAAAAAAAGGAAAGGAAATATTTAAAACAGCCATTACATTAACAAAGGGAGTAACTGATGAAATGTATAGTCACAAAGAGATGCATCTCCTCATTATCCTCGTAGGAAATGATATGATACCAAACACAGCAGCTCAACTTGAACTGTATTATTACTTAATTTTATCAGTGGCAAACCGGTGCATCAATTTATTAGCAGCCTTAGATTAACATGCGAAACAATACCACTTTCTCATGAGAGTAGCTAAACAGTAGCACAACACCAATAGAGATGACAAAGCTCAATCATATGGATGAAATCCGTGGGACGGTACCAACCTTTGTCAGGAGGCTTATTGTGTAGAGCATGCAGATGAAGCACTTCTCCGGAACCATCCGTTATTATCTACTGTGGTTGCCATGCTTACTTTAAACTCCTTGATTAGTTTAATGTTTCCAACATCTTCTTGTGCAGTTCCACTAAAATATATGTTATCTTCAAACAAGATCCCTGTTTGCACAAGTAGAGATAATTACATATTACATTAAGAGTGGCATCAAATCACAGTGGCAAAACAATTGCTCATTCCAGCCATAGCAATAAATTAAGATGCAAAACTATATCATTACTTCTGTCATCACAGTTCCAGTGCTTCATTACAGCACCGGGAGTTTATTTTTGTTCTTCTTCCGCTTGTTCTTCCCCTTCATCACTTGGTTCAATAACAGACAAGCTTCGCCTTCAATGTAAGATTTGGCATGTCAATTAGGGAGCACAAGTATAGCACTAAACAACAACATTACTTTTCTAATGACAGTAGCAAAATACAGGCCAACAGTTGTGAAAAATCATTATCTTACCTCAAAGGGATATTACGGTGCACATACAGATTGGAAGTCTGGTCTCCTTTTGTGGAGTTCACTCAAATCAAGCAACATTACCGTATAAGTAGCACAACATATGAAAGCACACTGCACAATCATGTGGAAGAAGGCCATTACTGACCTCTCATGACGCGGAATTCAAACAACTCACAAGAAGAAGATCTGAAACAAATTTGCCAACACAGATAGGAAGTCAGATCTCCTCTTGTGCAGTTCCACTAAGATCAAGCAATCAAGCAACGTTGTCGGTGTGACATTTTAGTTAAACTGCACAAAACACTCTTAAAGCAAAAGTGTTTTGTGCAATGCAACAAAAGGTCGCAATAGCAACGAGGTGAAGTAGATAACCCTGTTTACACAGAGGTGCAAAGGAAACAATTACTGGTTAATAACGATGGATGACACAGAAGCCCACAAAAAGAAGCATCTTACTTATCTAAATGGGAAAGAAAGCAAGACAGTAGCATTTCTCAAACAGTCGCATTGATTCATATTAACAGAGAGATTATATTAACAATAAAATTTGTTAAGCATGTAATTTGCTTTTAACTGTGGCATTTCTTCAGTTTTCCAGCGGCATTATTAGATTAACAACAGCTAAAGACTTGTACGGGACAGTGGACGCACCAGCACCATGTGCATCTACCGATGTATAAAGGGGTGACGCACAGTCTGTTGCAACAAAGAACAAACAACCAAGGAGCATATTTGTGTTGGTCCCAGTTTTGTTATCTTTAGAAACCTTTCCCTATGTGAGGGCAGCAAATCTAGTCCTGCTCAAACTCTACAGCCTTGTCCCCCACCCACAGAAAGATCAGTTCGTTACAGATGTGTGTACTGCGTTTGTCATTGTTTTCCCTTTTCGACCAACATAGGTGCTGGATAGCCAGTCTGTACTACTTTCCTCCCTTCCTTTCCTCTTTGAACCACGTCCTAGATTCATGCTATACAACTTTCCCCACTACTTTCTTGAATGATCCAACACCTAGATTCGAGTGCAGAAGCGGAAAAAATCCACATGCAGCTAGAGCAATGCATGTGGATTAAGTAAATTATACCTTAAGGTTCTCGGGGTGTGGCTCAGTGGGCGGCCGGAGGCCGATCTGCCCACACTATGTATGGCAGCGAGGAAGAAGGGGTCGGAGGCCCTCCCGCGCCACCGCTGGGTGAAAGAGAACAGCTGCGCCGGTAGTGGATTCCCTCCCTCGCCGACGGCGATAGCGTTAAGCCTCCTTCCCTTCCCCGGCAGACGGGATCCTGCCGGCTCTTTGAACAACAGTGAGGGGAGTGAGAGAGAGAGAGAGAGGCCAACGCAGTCTTGTTTAGATCTGGAGAGGGTGAGAGAGTGTGAAGAGAGCAACTACAAACGCTGAGGCTCCAGCGTGTATGTATATAGTGGAGAGAGAGTGTGAAGAGAGCAAACCCTAGAAAACAAGCGCCGAGGCTGCAGAGTATATAGTTGGAGTGGTTTTCTTTTTCTCTCCATAAAAATCGTTATAAATTATGCACGAAATGGAACTCTTTATTTAACGTAGTAGTGAAGAAAAATACTAGGGCAATGCTAATACGTGAAGAAAATTTAACGCTCGAAGGAGTCAACTCGCAATTAACGCTGCACGCCTCCCGGTCGCGCTTACTATCGTTCATGTGTGGTACACGACCCTCCGAAGGAATGAAGTTTCCAACCCTTTGACAATCGTGTGTGTGTTAGAGCATCGTTAATAGTATAGCCAACTGCTGGCTATATGGACATGCCATGTCACTAAGAGTTAACATTATTAATTGGTCATACAAAAGAGTGGGCTATAAGGTTGGCTATAAGCTCATATTTTTTTCACTTTCTCTCTATATCTTTCCTCTCATTAAATGCCTTTGCCTAGGCACACGCGTAGAGCCTGGCTCTTGCATGAGAGCCCACTCCTTTACTTTTTCCTTGTCTCTCTCCTCCACATAGGCAAAAATGCCATGTAAGCGAGCTTATAGCCCACTATTGTACTTTCTCTTACAAGAAGAGAAGATGGTGTGTAGTACTAATGCCATGTAAGCGGGCTAAAGCGACACATCGACCTACAGAGAGATGGTGTATAGTACTATGTACTAAACTACAAAGCCGCGAGAGTCGGTGCATCCTCTCATTTCCGGGCGTCCGGTCGGGACAGCTACCACGCCCGCTCCTGACTGACCACCCTGGCCCACCCAAGGCCCCTCCATCGCCCACACGCTTTCCTCCCGAAATGGTCAGCGCCGCTCCAAAGAATCGGTGCCGCATTCATGCCCGGGCAGAGCGGACGCGACCTCTCACTGGCGCATGCGTTGAAGGGAGAAGCGGATTCAACGAAGAGTGATGGTTGCTTCGTCCGTCCAACTTACTGCCGGGTCTATGTAATTTGACGGCCCATTGGTCATTATTATTGAGGTGGTACGACGGTGCTGAATCTCACTTGTACTGTACACTTTACTTTGGTGCATGACACGTGCACCGGATGCTGGATGTCCCACGTTTCGGTGAAAGGAGGTAGAGCGTGTCCACTCTTTACAATTTTCTCCACTCTTACAGTGGAGGAGTGAGAAATCAGCGAAAACACGGCAGCTCAGCGAAAACACGAAAGCAGCGAAAAATGTACAATGCTATGTAGCTTTCAGCTTCTGTTTCATGTATCTTGCATCCAAGGTTGCCCCGTTGCAACATTCCATCAAATACAAAGGAGACTAACATGCATGCTATTGCATCTCAATGATTCACAGATCATAGCCAATACGCCCTCCGTTCCAAAATAACTGTCTCAACTTGATGCCAACTTTCCCAACTTTAGTACAAAGTTGTACTAAAGTTGACACTTACTTTGGAACAGTGACAGCTAAAGAAAAAAATGATCCATGCAGTCCCTAGGCCTTGAACCCTAAACCCTAACCAGGCTTTAATTTGCTGGCGAGGTTGAACCTTCCAAAGGAATGAAGTTTCCAACCCTTTGACCATCGGATCATTTTGTGCAGTTTCACTAAAATCGAGCTGAGCATACCTATGGCAAAGAAATTGAAGTGTGATTAGAATAAGACTAGTGGGACTAGTTTTATGAGACATAAACTCATCACAAATATAGTAGAAGCCAGTAGAGGTACGTGCGGGGCAAAGAAGTAGAGAAATATCCACATGGAGCAATGTGGGCAGCTGGGGCAGTGGTGCAAGCCGGCTGTAAAGGAAGTTGTACCTGAGGGATGTCAGGATGTAGCTAGCTTAGAGGAGGGCGGCGGGAGGTGGCAACTTCTCACATCGCGGCAGTCAGCAAGGGGTGAAGGCAACCGCACCGGCTTTGTGAGAGAGAATGGCGGGGACCCCTGATCGGGACGCGCCGACAGTGGGTTTTCGCCGTCGGCGACGGTGACCGCATCTACACAAAGCATCCACCCCTTCCCCCGGTGGACGTGATCTGCCCGGATGTTAGAGATGTGGCCACAGTTGTTTTGTGCGAGAGAGTGCGAAGAGAGCAACCCCAACAAGCAACCGTGTAGGCTCCTGGCTATGTATAGTGGAGCGGTTTCTTTTTTCTCTCCATATGAACCTATTTATACTGCGTACGTGTCACTGAAGAAAAAAACTTTATTTCTAAATAACGCGGGACCGTTCATGCGTGGTTCCCAACCCTCCATTAAGTGCTACTAGACGCGTCAAATTATCACATGGGCTGCATCATCGTACAGAAATGAGCTCCACTGTGTTACGTGTGTGGTTGGGGAAGACGCAAAGAGTGCTACTAGTACGTGCATGGGTGCGTGCACCTCTTCTCTTCGAGCATGGTTATTAAAAGTATAGCCAACTACTCTACCACGAGGTTATTATATGGGCAAAGAGTATAGGCAGTAATAATGACTAATGAGCCGTCAAATCACGAGGCCCACCTTTCTCTATGTTTAACCGAGGAAGCAGCCATCATTTCACTCCTCATTGAATATCCATCCGCTGCTACCTCCGCAAATAAATAAAAATCCGCTGCTACCTCCGCAGCATGGTTAATAAGATAGCCATGTCAATCACGACGTAGAAATATCATTCACTGATACAATAGGGCTGGCTCTAAGGCTGGTGATTTTTTTTACTTTGTCTCTTTCTCTTTTTGTCTCATTTACTCATTTGACATAGGAGCACGTGTAGAGGATTGCTATTCCTTTCGATGGGACTTCTTCATGGGGTTTAAGACTAAGCAGCTTCGAATATTATTCTCGCTGCCCACCACTCTGAATCGGGCCATCTATGATACTCCCATTGCAATAATGAGGTCCACTAGGTCTAGCACGTTCTGTAAGAAGAGACTGTCATGCAAAACATACATTCTTGTTGCTTCTTCCTCATACACTACGTACTACTAGTACTACTACTACTCGTTCTCCTATAAACCTTGCACTTGGCATCTAAAAAATATTATAACCATGCGCTTGGCTCTTCACCTCTTCGGGAAGTCGAGCAATGATGGTACTACAGTATATGGTTCTGGCTATCTGAGACCGAATGAATTGTTGCACGTCCACCACGTGGGTGAGGGTCGAGGGGCGAGGGGTGAGGGAGAGTGCGTACTACTACGTCGATTTCAATATGGACTACATACGGAGCAAAATGAGTGAATCTACACTCTAAAATACGTCTATATACATCAGTGTTTGGAGTATGTGCTAGTAGTTCATATTGAAATCTGCTAAAAGACATTTATTTCAAACAATATGATAATCTCTCTAAACAAGGTAGGGACGATGAGTATATATACGTCTAACGGAGGGAGTAGTAAAATTTTCTCCTCGTCCTGCGAGCCACCGCGCGCGTGGGCGAGGGAGCGTGCGTAGGCGTAGTAAGCAAGCTTCTCCTCGTCATGCGACTCTGCGAGCCACCGCGCCCGTGGGCGGGGGAGAGGGCATACTTAGCAAGCTTCTCCTTGTTCTGCGAGTTGACGGGACACATCAAAAGTAGTACAGACCATCTCCAGTGTATAGAGCCTTGCCTCTAAGGTAGGCCCCACATGGTTTGCCTCTTTTTTAAAATAACGCGTCAAGTCGCAATTTGTTTGTTCACCCGCGGTACGATCCTCCATCAAGTGGACAACCAGTACACGTGTCAAATTACCACGTGGGCTGCCTTTTCGTACAGAAATGAGCTCCACCGTGTACCCGCGCGGGTGTGGTTGGGAAAGAAACGGGAGTACGTGCGCCGTGCATGCACCTCTTCTCTTCGTGCACGTCCCCCACCTCCGTGGGTGTGTGTGAGAGAGATACAAACCTAGAGAGATGTCGTGTGCGTTTGTGAGTGTTTTTTGTTGTGGGGGGTGATTTCGTGAATGTATTTGTGGGAATATGTGTCGATGATGTCTCAAACAAAAATGTGACACATGCAATGTGTGTGAAATAGAGGCCTATCTATATTATATATAGAGGGGACGATCCACGAGAAGAGAGGGAGGGGTCATACATATCGATAGAGTCGAAGAGAGGATTAAGTATGTGGGTGCGAGATCAATGAAGAGAGCCATCGAAATTGTGTGTGTGCACGTCAAAGATATAGGGCGACTAACCTACCGGAATGTCAGAGGGGAGAGGGCAAGTTTGTGTGTGGCGGGGAGACATGATTAGAGCGCTCGATGTATCGGTGTGTGTGTTGGGGGGGAGGCAGAGACCTAACTAGAGAGGTAGATCGACTCGTATATGTATTGAGAAAGAGAGACCTGGCCATGTCTTGAGGGAGATCGGTCGACATCCATACATAAGTGAAGGACGGGAAATAGGTTGGGACAGAGAGAGAGAGAGAGAGAGAGAGAGAGAGGTAGAGTGCCGAAGGGGTGGTGGAGTTGCTTCTCGGAGATGGTGGGAGAGGCCTACTAGACAAACTGAGGGTACAACTGCAATATCAAGAAGAGTGGGGATGTGTTTCTGTGTGTGCGTGTGCGTGATAGATGTGTCGGGAGGCATGCATGGATGATGAAGGGGGATCATGTGTTTGGTAAGCAGACCTAACTAGATCGGTAGATCAATTGTTGTGTGTCAGAGGAAGGGAGAGACATAACTAATGAGGTAGATCGATTGGCGCGTGCGGAAAATGAGTTATAAACGACCTAGCTAGCTATATGTATAGTGGGAGATCGGTCGGTGTACATCCATTTGTTAGAGGCAAATAAGGCCCAGAGAGACTGATAGAGAGAGAGAGAGAGAGAGAGAGAGAGAGAGAGAGATGGAGCTAGGAGGTGGTGCGAGAGGCCTACTAGCTAGATAGGGGGAGGAGTGTGCGATTGTGAGATCGATGAAAAGAGGGGATTGAGTTTACATGTGTGTGGGACCGTATGAGAGACACGAGGCATGGACAGAGAAAGGAGGAGATGGAAAGTGTGTGTGTATGTGGTAGGCAGACATCGCTAGAGAGGTTTATCGATCGGTGTGTGTCGGAAAGAAGGAGTTGTGGAGACCGTGGGAGAACGACCTAAAGAAAAAAATGAATGTGCGCGATGGATAGAATGCTGAGGGAGGGGGAGGGCGAGGAGGGCGTGTGCATGCACGAGAGAAAGTTAGGGTTAGCTACAAAGGTTAGAGGATTGTTTGGGTGTAAGAGACTAACAAAGATCATAATTCGATATGAAAGTGGATTCATATATTTGAATAAGAGATCGTAGTGTTATAAACCTATGCATGCATGAATAAAGCGGTGATACGCGTGGTGTGGTTTTGGACATGTTATACTATAATGTGATAATGCGTGGCGTTTGCAACTCACAGCTAAATATCGAACAATCTAAACCATACCATATATCGAACAATCTCACATTTTATTTGATTTTGTGACAATATGTGGCGTTTGCAGCTCACAACTAAATATCGAACAATCTAAACCATACTATATATCGACCATCTCACATTTTATTTGAATTTATGATAATGTGTGGCGTTTGCAACTCATAGCTAAATACTTGTAGGCGTAGGGGGCGGGGCACCATACATTATATGATAAACACATTATACATATGAGACATGGTTTAGATTATGAAGATCTAGCTAGAGCTTGAAATGTACTGTGATTTGAAATCAACATAAAGTGGATTCAAAAAATCGAGTTCGAGTTCATATAGTACACATAGTTCATATCTAACTCGACAGTAATCATGTGGTGTGCTGTGAAGATAATATACAAACGATGGTTTAACCTGACAATAATGATGATTGTAGATCTTATTAAAATAGAGAAAAGAATTCAAATGGTTTAACTTAACAACAATCATGATTGTAGATCTTATTCAAATAGAGAAACGAATTCAAATTTAGTTCATATTGAAGCATAGTATATACATTTGGAATGCACTAAAATGTTCATTTGAGTAGCAGGTTGCATGCATTATACACGTAGCGAAATATTTTAATTGAACATAACATGGATTCAAAGTTTTGAATGGCATTTGTAGTGTGAATTGATTTGGTACAGTACACGGGACTAGACTCTCTTGTGTGGTGCGAATTGATTTCTTTTTGGTTTTTTCATCGAGGGAAGTGCGAATTGATTTGATATAGTATACACGTTAGGCTTGTCCGGAAACTTAAACCCGCGCCTTGTTATCCCAAAATTTTAAGATATCTCTTTGTCTTGTTGTGCTCCTAAAATTCCCTCCATCTCAACCCGCGCCTTGCTATCCCAAAATTACAACGCGTGCGAAAACTCCCACCTCTTGCGAAATCCCGAGAAGCAAAATTCCCGTGATACCCCTGAACCGAAAGAACCACCTAGTTCAAATCGGTGGGGCTACTTTCGTAACTTACCCCACATTTCGGACAAGCGCGTCCCTAAGCCATGGTTCCTCCCTCCCATCCCCTCCCCCCCCCATTCGTACACCTAGGCCGCGAAAACCCGTGAAGCCCCACACCCTCCTCCGTCCGCCACCCAGCCGGAGCCTCTTCCCCGATGACATCGTCCACCGCGACAGCTCGACGTCCCTCATCCACCGCACCGGATGAGGATCCGTCGTCGATCTCGTCGTCCCGCCGGTTCAGCCACCCCGTCCTCCACCTCCAAGGAGCTGCCCTGACGTTCGCCTTGTCTATCGCACCACCTACATTCCCACAGCACCGTCTTCACCTGCACCACCGGAAGAGCAACACCATCACCGATTCCTGGGATGAAGCTCAGGCCTAATCGGTGCCACCAAAGAGGTTCTACAGTAATCGCTGCATTTTCTTCTTGATTCGATCTCACAGTGCTGCCGGCGCTCGGTCCGGAGCCGCCATGGCGCGGCTCCATCTATGGTGGCATCGCCGGCCACTTCCTCCATGGTGTCGATCCCTCGGCGGCGACGTCCACATCAGTAGGAGCTGCTGCTGCTCCAGCTCTCGCTGGCCATGCTGCTGATGCTGCTGCTGCTTCGGCCCTTGCTCGCGTTGCTGCTCTACTCTTGCTCTCAGTCCCCTGCCTCGTTTGCTCTTGCTCTAGCTCCCGCTGCTGCTCTTGCTCTTGCTTGCGCTGCTACTCTACTCTTGCTCGCGCTGCTGCTGCACGAGCAGCAGCTCCGGCTCTCGCTCGAGTCCCTGCTGCTGTTACATGAGTAGCTGCCCCGGCTCTCGCATGCACTGCTGCTCCGGGCGCTGCTGCTGCTGCAGGACCAGCTGCCCCGGCTGCTCTCTGGTAGTACGTTCCCTGCTGGAGCGGCTACCGATTTAGATCACTGCTCCTCTGCCACTAGTGCTCGAGTGGCCAAAACTATTAGTGCACTGCTTTTCTGCTACTAGTACGTTCAGTTTCGACAGCAAAATTCAGTTTCGACAGTTAAATTCAGTTTCGGCAGTTAAGTTTAGAGATGAGCGGCTGATGTATTTTACATCTAGCACTTTTTGGTGATGTATTTTATTTACATCATCTATTGCAGATGCTATTAGAATACCACTTCAGCTTAATGTTGTCTCTCTTGTCCTGCTTCAGCCTCGCCGTCGTACACCACACCGGAGCTGCTCCAACGACGAAACCCTCCATCACAGCGGAGCAGTACCCTTGACTCCACCTCCAGACGCCTAAGATCTTCTTCCCCTCCTCCGACAGCCACATCAGTCCAGCATCCTCAGCTACCAACCCAATGATGCTGGGATCGACATGGCTTTACCATAGAGGTTGTACACTTGTTGCATTGTTTTTTTTACTTTACAGGTTATATATATTGTCCACTTAGCACGCGTAGTAATGAGGAATACGATTAGTTTCTCCTATATGACAAGCAGTGGGTACTAGGCAAGTTAGCTATCCATGATGGACTCTCTCGAAAGGCATCATTATTTATTTCTGCGCGTTGGAGCTGTGCATGTGTAGATGGGCCTGGGAGTTTAGCTAGTAGGGCAGTGGCCTGGGTCCAAAGTATTATTTGTTCCTTTAGTGTTTCTTTCAAAGAAAAACCATAGGAATTTTAATATCCACTTGGCCCTCCTTTCTAAATTCTTATTCATGAAGAACAAGACTAAGTGATAGTAGCATAATAGCATTATAACTGTACATTTTCTTGTGGTTTGACTTAATTTGACCACGCTTCTTTGCATTCCTGTGAACCAAACACCCAGATTGATAGAAATCCTGTATTTGAAAATGCTCTGTTTTGCACGTGCATTCCTATCCTATTCCTGTGTATTTGCTATCCCTGCATTGTTAGAATCCTCCAATTCAAACGAGCCCTTCCAGAATTACTTCTATTACAGATAGGTTTCGAAGAAAACCTTGTGTGGTTTGTTCCGCTCCTGCCGCGCAGTCGTCCACCCCAGCTCAGTTGCTCCAACGACGGAAGTGTCCAGCACAGCAGGGATCTACCCTCCAGATTGTCTTTCGCCGCCTCGGATCTTCTTCCACGCCGCCGGCAGCCACCACAACTGCATTACCATCATCAACTAAGCAGATGACCTTGAGGACTACACGGGTCCGCAAGAGAGGTCGCACCCTTTCGTGTCTGCTTACGTTATGCATCGCTTAATATTACCTGCTACTTTATCGTCCTCTTCACCTGTTAGACTCCGAGTCAGCTCCAAACTAATGCTTAAACTTAAGTTTTTAAATGGTTGTGGGGTACATATCGGCGTAGCAACGAATATTATCCGTTTACTACCTGGTTAATCTCGGGTGTCTACTATGACTTTCATGTTGGGTGGGAAACAAACAGTAAAGGAGCCATTATCTGTATTTTTTAACGGCAGCTATTATCTGCCTGATATCACTGGTTTTGGGTCTGTCCACAGGTTGCTACCATCACTCTAGATTTCTGCATGCACTCCTTACATAATATCACTATGTTTTATTCCTATGCATGTCAGTTATTGTACACAATGGTACTGAACATGTAGAGCAAAAGAGACGAGCCTTGCGTGGCAATAAAATTTCATGCAGACGTCACTCCATGGTGGGTGCAAAGGCAGCCCCCCTCCCCCCATTCCAGATTGTAATCAAGAGGAAGATAACTGTTCAGAAGGGGATTCAGAGGGAGCAGACCACTCCTATTTACCCCCTGAGGTCTTTGCTCTAACTTGCCATGCTGATGTTGGTCATATCATGCATATGGCGCCTTGCATTGCTTACTTTATACATTAAAAATGTCATCTGCTTAGTTTAGACATGCTTTGTGTGAATGCCATCTGTTTACTTTCTATATCATATATGTGAATTATGCAATACCATCTTGTTTAGCCCGGCATCATATATGTGAATTTTGCAATGCCATCCTGCTTAGCCAGTTATCTTATATGTGAATTATATCATGCCATCCTTTTTTTTCATTACGTAGTACATTTGTCAACAATGTAAGTACATTCAACTACTCTTCCTGTGCATCAGCCATTTGACACGATGTTGGAAAAATCTGGAGTGAAAACAAGGTCTTCAGAGCAGACAATGCTATCTCATGAAGCGCATATCTTGCTGGTTACGGATAGCTCCTCAGGGGAGGATTCAGAGACAGATGACCAGTCCTATTCCCCCCCCCCCCAAGGTGTATGCTCTTAACTTGTCATGGTTATCTTGCTCATATCATGCATATGGTGTCTTGCCTTGCTATGCCATTTGCTTAGTTTAGACATTTTTTGTGTGAATGCCACCTGTTTAGTGTCTAATTACCATATATATGTGAATTATGCAATGCCATCTTGTTGCAAGGCATTATATATGTGAATTATGCAATGCTATCTTGTTGCAAGGCATTATGTATGTGAATTATGCAATGCCATGCTGTTTAGCCAAGCATCATATATGTGAATTATATCATGCCATCCTTTTTTTGCATCATGTATTCCATTTGTCGACAATGTTCTTATATTCAACTACTCTTCTTGTGCATCAGCTATTTGAATTGGTGATGGAAAATCTGGAGTGAAAACAAGGTCTTCAGAGCAGACAATGCTACCCGTTGACGCAGTTATCTTGCGGGTTACAGATAGTTCCTCGGAGGAGGATTCAGAGACAGATGACCAGTCCTATTTTCCCCCTGAGGTGTATGCTCAAACTTGGCAGGGTTATATTACTCATATCATGCGTATGTTGTCTTGCATTGCTTAGTTTTTACATCATATACAAAATATTGGATGCCATCTTCTTAGTTTAGACATCATATATGTGATTGACATCTGCTTACTTGCTTAGTACATAAATCATATACAGTATTTGAATTATATCATGCCATCATGTTTACATAGACAGCATGTATCTGAATTATGCCATGCCATCCCATTTAATAAAGACATCATATTAGTTATATCATCTCATCCTGTTTACATAGTCATCATATTTTGAATTTTGTCATTCTATCCGTGAATTATATCATGCCATCTGGTTTCCATAGATGGCATGTATGTGAATTATAGCATGCCAACCACTTTAATAGACACATCATATAGTTATATCATGTCATCCTATTTACATAGTCATCATATTTTGAATTATGTCATTCTATCATGTTTAGTTAGCCATCATATATGTGAAATTGTGTCATGCTATCCTGTTTAGTTAGCCATCATATATTTGAAATTGTGTCATGTTATGTTGTTTGATTAGACAACATAAATGTGAATTATTTCATGCCCTCTTTTATTCCCCACTATCCATTGCACCTGTCTATCATACAATGTCTGTATATTCAATTACTTTTCTTGTTTATCAGCCATTTGAATTGGAGGGGGTGATGGCAATATCTAAGGGAGTAAAAACACGGTCTTTAGAAAAGATAGTGCTACCCGTCGATGCAGATAGAACTACGGTTGTACTTGCCCAAGAACCAGCCCGACCACACATAACCCAGACTCTTGTAGATTGTACCCCTACCCAGTTCGACAGACAACCAGCTACACCTCTTCTAACCCCAACCCCAGCAGATAGTAAACCAGTTCCAGTTGACACAGCACCGTCTCCACCACAGAGCACCCAAACACGAGCAGTTAGTAAGGCAACTGCAGTGCCCAAAGCACGAGGACCACCACTCCGAACCCCAACTCAACGCTTAAAGCAGAAGAAGAATTGTTCTCAGGACAGGTTCCGTAGCTATGGTTCATACTCCTTTGCTCTTACATTACTGTATTTACTTATACCAACTAATTTCAAATTTGAAGGATGCAATTGAAACTCCAATGGCGCAACAGGTATGTTTTAAACCTGTTTCTTTAACTGGTTTGCTGTTGTAACTTGCTCTATGTTGATTTCAGTTTCAATTGAATAAACAGTTATGTTCTCATGTCATGTTGTGTGGTTTCCCGCACTTATATTCTGTCTATGCTGCTTTGTCTTAAACAGATATGATTTGAACTGTCTCTATCTTGATTTGACAACATACACTAGAATGATATAGACCATACAGTGACCATAGTACATAGATATATGTTTGTTTCATGCTGTTATCCTATCCACCTTACTGCTGAACTGGTTTACCAAAATGAGTTTCATATACAACATGGTAAACCTGTGATGTGTCTGCTTGTTTCTCTTTTAGAATGCGGACAAAATATTGGAGAAGAATACCCCCGTTATGCAGTGGTAAAGGAAGTAATGCAGATAAGGTTCAAGATAGTGAGACATCCCTGTTGGTCTCCAAGAAAGCTGATAAAAACTATCTTGAAGACAGTGAGACAACCCCAAAGTCCTGTCTTGATGTAGTGTTCGAGTTACTGGCCACTACTGCTGGCACAAGCTCTTCGAACTCTCTGCCTGAATCAGTTTGGCTTCTTGAGTCTCAACTTCAAGTTGAAAGACATCGATCAGATGTGCTGCAACAGGAAGCTGAAGGACTGAGGAAGTCCCTGTAGAATTCAGATGCATACTTTCTGGTGCAATAGCAAGCGCTAGAGCATTTAAGCGCCAAACAAGAGAAAGTTAATAAGCTTGCTAAGCATCTTGCCAGCAGGTTGGGTACCCAGGATATTGTTTCTTGAGCTCTTCTGAAGTGGTTTCAATTCTGGACTTGTTTTGCTGTGGCGTTTATTTGCACCGGTCGCCAACTTTGACAACCAGTGTATGTGATATGCTGCTTTGTTCCCTATATTTGCACTGGTGGCGAACTTTGATGCCCAGTGGATGTAATATGTGTAATAGCCGTAATAGCCTAGCGTTAGTTGCTTGCTTATTTATTTCCTTATTGTCTTATTTAGTTGTTTGCTTGTAGTCACTGCAGTTCTTTTTCCGCATTTTTCTAGTGGCCACAATAACTTATTTTTTATAACTAGGCCACAATAACCATGGGCAACATACGGACCATTGTAACCATGGTCCTGCTACCTGCTTTAGTGACCATGGGCCTCCTACGGGCCATAGAATCCATGGGCCTTCGACGGGCCGTATAATCAATGGGCCTTCTGCGGGCTGCATGATCGATTGGCCAAACATGGGCCGTACTATAACGATCCGCAAAATGGGTCGTAAACGGGCTAGAGTGGAAATCGTGTGTTTATGGCCCGACCATAACGGGCCGTTAATCGGCCGAAATGTATAACAGGCTTAATTCTATCGACATGCATCACGGGTCGTTAATGGGCCGTATTTGATGATGCTATGGAAACAGCCCAACGGGTTAACGGGCCACAAATGGACCGATTGTAACCACGGGCTGAATTTGGCCCACAAGCGGAACAGGCCAGTAACGGACCGTAAGTAACCGAATGCTGGAAATGAGCCCAAGAATAAATGGGCCCTTAGAAGGCCGAAAGGTAACACGGGCTGGAAACGGCCCAACGAAATAATGGGCTGTTAATGGGTGTAAAGCGATACACTGTTCATTGTAGGCTAGTTTCACCATGGGCCTTTAATAGGCCCAGAGTTACGAAGGGCCTCGTGTGCGCCGAAAGACGTCACGGGCCATACATGGGCCGGAAGTTACAATGGGCTGGAATCATATTGGACGGCCCAGATGACGCTACTGGGCCCAATTCGGATAGGCCATAACGGGTCATGAGTTAGCGGGCTGCAAATGGGCTATATACGAACAGGCTGTTAACAGGCTTTCCGTGGGCCGGCCCGCTACCTTTTGACCAAGTCAAACGGGCCGGCCTTTTCACCTGAATGGGCCGCTGTTGGGCCGAGCCACGTGTAGACTTATCATAGGCGCGTCCCGTCCATTGGCTGAATGATTTCTGTCCCAAGGCTGAGCTGACACGTGGATCCTCCGGCGTATCAGAATTTTACACGTGGAAAATCCCCATTGGTCAGGCCTGTTAACGGGTTATCGGATCCAAACCGAAACCCGATAGCTTAACGGCGACCCGTTACGGTGGATGCCACATGTCGGCCACCCTTGACGAAAACACTTCCATGACGCGCCATTTATCGTCATGGAAGTGGACACTTCCGTGATGATAATTTTGGTATTGTCATGGAACACTTCTACAACAGCACAAGTATGACTATCTTGATTCTGTCAGAAAATCGTCATGAATGTACATGCATGACAGAAAACGTGACCTACTGTGACAAACACTTATCATAACGGAAGTGTATTTTTTTGTAGTGAATGTTACTGTCTACAAAGCTTGACTTGTCGCAAAAGGTTTTCGACAAGTTCAAGGGGTTGACTACGATGAGACTTTCTCACCCGTATCGATGCTTAAGTCTGTCCGAATCATGTTAGCAATTTCCGCATTTTATAATTATGAAATCTGGCAAATGGATGTCAAAACTGCATTCCTTAATGAATTTCTTAAAGAAGAGTTGTATATGATGCAACCAGAAGGTTTTGTCGATCCTAAAGGTGCTAACAAAGTGTGCAAGCTCCAGCGATCCATCTATGGACTGGTGCAAGCATCTCGGAGTTGGAATATACACTTTGATGAGGTGATCAAAGCATATTGTTTTATACAGACTTACGGTGAAGCCTGTATTTACAAGAAAGTGAGTGGGAGCTCTGTAGCATTTCTGATATTATATGTGGATGACATATTGTTGATTGGAAATGATATAAAATTTCTGGATAGCATAAAAGGATACTTGAATAAGAATTTTTCAATGAAAGACCTCGGTGAAGCTGCTTATATATTGGGCATCAAGATCTATAGGGATAGATCAAGACGCTTAATAGGACTTTCACAAAGCACATACCTTGACAAAGTTTTGAAGAAGTTCAAAATGGATCAGTCAAAGAAAGGGTTCTTGCCTGTGTTACAAGGTGTGAAATTGAGTTAGACTCGAAGCCCGACCACTACAGAAGATAGAGAGAAAATGAAAGTCATTCCCTATGCCTCAGTCATAGGTTCTATCATGTATGCTATGTTGTGTACCAGACCTGATGTGTGCCTTGCCATAAGTTTGGCAGGGAGGTACCAAAGTAAACCTGGAGTGGATCACTGGACAGCGGTCAAGAACATCCTGAAGTACCTGATAAGGACCAAGGATATGTTTCTCATTTATGGAGGTGACGAAGAGCTCGTTGTAAATGGTTACGTCGATGCTAGCTTCGACACTGATCCGGATGACTCTAAGTCACAAACCGGATACATATTTATATTGAATGGTGGAGCTGCCAGTTGGTGCAGTTCCAAGCAGAGCGTCGTGGCGGGATCTACGTGTGAAGCGGAGTACATAGCTGCCTCGGAAGCAGCACATGAAGGAGTCTAGATGAAATGGTTCATATCCGATCTGGGTGTAATACCCAGTGCATCGGGTCCAATGAAAATCTTTTGTGACAACACTGGAGCAATTGCCTTAGCGAAGGAATCCAGGTTTCATAAGAGAACCAAACACATCAAGAGACGCTTCAACTCCATTCGTGAAAAGGTCAAGGATGGAGACATAGAGATTTGCAAAATACATACGGATCTGAATGTAGCAGACCCGTTGACTAAGCCTCTTCCATGAGCAAAACATGATCAGCACCAAGACTCCATGGGTGTTAGATTCATTACAATGTAATCTAGATTATTGACTCTAGTGCAAGTGGGAGACTGAAGGAAATATGCCCTAGAGGCAATAATAAAGTTGTTCTTTTATATTTCCTTATTCATGATAAAGGTTTATTATTCATGCTAGAATTGTATTGATCGAAAACTTAAATACATGTGTGGATACATAAAAAAATACCATGTCCCTAGTAAGCCTCTACTAGACTAGCTCGTTGATCAAAGATGGTTAAGGTTTCCTGACCATAGACAAGTGTTGTCACTTGATAACGAGATCACATCATTAGGAGAATGATGTGATGGACAAGACCCATCAATTAGCTTAGCATATGATTGTTCAGTTTATTGCTATTGCTTTCTTAATGTCAAATACATATTCCTTCGACTATGAGATCATGCAACTCCCGGATACCGGAGGAATACCTTGTGTGCTATCAAACGTCACAACATAACTGGGTGATCATAAATATGCTCTATTGGTATTTCCGAAGGTGTCTGTTGAGTTGGCATGGATCGAGATTAGGATTTGTCACTCCATGTATCAGAGAGGTATCTCTGGGCCCTCTCGGTAATACACATCACAAGAAGCTTGCAAGCAAAATGACTAAGGAGTTAGTTACGAGATGATGTATTATGAAACGAGTAAAGAGACTTGCCGGTAATGAGATTGAACTAGGTATGGAGATACCGACGATCGAATCTTGGGCAAGTAACATACCGACAGACAAAGGGAATTACATATGTTGTCATAACGGTTCGACCGATAAAGATCTTCGTCGAATATGTCGGAACCAATATGGGCATCCAGGTTCCGCTATTGGTTATTGACCGGAGAGGTGTCTCGGTCATGTCTACATAGTTCTCGAACCCGTAGGGTCTTCACGCTTAACGTTCGTTGACGATATAATGTTATATGAGTTATGTGATTTGGTGACCGAATGTTGTTCGGAGTCCCAGATGAGATCACGGACATGACGAGGAGCTCCGGAATGGTCCGGAGGTAAAGATTGATATATAGGACGATACTATTCAAACACCAGAAAGGTTTCGGAGCGTATCGGGTAGTCATCGGATCACCGGAAGGGGTCCCGGGAAGCCCCGGGAGGCTATATGGGCTTAATGGGCCAAAAAGGGGAACACACCAGCCCACAAGGGGCTGGTGCGCCCCTCTCCCTGGCCGCCGGCCCTAGGGGAAGGAAAGGGGGAGGATTGGCCCCTCCTGCCTTTCCCTCCTCATGAGAGAAAGGAAAGGGGGGCGCCACCTCCCCCTGCCTTCCTCCCGCGCACAAACAAGGAAAGGGGGGCGGCCAAGGGCAGGAGCCCAAGGGGGATTCGGCCACCCTTGGGGCGCCTCCTGGATGCCTCCCCTCTCCCCGCACCTATATATATGTGGGGGGGGCGCCACACAAGGACCACCACAATCTCTTTGCCGTGTGCGGCGCCCCTCTCCATAGTTTCGTCCCTCGGTCATATTTTCGTAGTGCTTAGGCGAAGCCCTGCGGAGATAGCATCACCACGCCATCGTGCTTCCGGAACTCATCCACTACTTCGCCCGTATTGCTGGATTAAGAAGGCGAGGACGTCACCGAGCTGAACGTGTGCTGAACGCGGAGGTGCCGTACGTTCGGTACTTGATCGGTTGGATCCCGAAGAAGTTCGACTACATCAACCGCGTTAATAAACGCTTCCGCTTACGGTCTACGAGGGTATGTAGACACACTCTCCCCTCCCATTGCTATGCATCTCCTTGGATAGATCTTGCGTGTGCGTAGAATTTTTTTTGTTTTCCATGCAATGTTCCCAACAGAAACGTACTTCCCCTTTGCTCCTGGCTTCTTCGGAAAGTACTTCACTATTTCTTCTTCGCAAATTCTGAAGGTTACTTTTCCTTCAGAGTAATCCAACGCGGCACCTGTGGTATTCAAAAACGGCCTACCAAGAATAATTGATAATTTTTCATCCTCGGGCATGTCATGGATAACAAAATCAGTAGGTATAACATGCCCGTCTAATCTTAGCGGAACATTCTCAGCTACTCCCACTGGCTTCTTTGTGGATTTATCCGCCATATGCAAGGTTATACTTGTGGGTATACTTGTGGGCATACATTCAGCGACATTCAACTTATGATAAAGTGTTAGTGGCATCACACTAACACCTACCCCTACATCACAAAGAGCATTATTTATATCAAGATTACCGATTGAGCAAGATATTATGGGTATACCTGGGTCTCCCAATTTTTTCGGTATCTTGTTCTCAAAAGGATACTCCATTATTGTAGCCACCTGTTCTTTCAAATTCATACTCCTTTTATTGTTAATAACATCATGCATGAATTTAGCAAAGGTAGGGATTTTTAACATATCAGTCACATGCATTGACATTTTAAGATCGGCTATTGCTTGTAAGAAGGAGGAATAAAGTGCATTATTTGAAGGTGGCCTAACAGCCTTAGGGTAAGGAAGAGTTTTCTTCGTCTTACCTCTTTCTTTCTCTTTACCTCTCGTTGCCTGATTACCTCCTTCTTTGGTGGGATCAAGTGGTCGGGCGTTCCTTTCCACCCTTGGTTTCTGGAGTTCCTTCTTCTTCATTATTGTCACCATCTACTGTTTTAGCATCAGGGTCAACCTCTTTTTCGGCTTCCGCTTCATCTCCCTGAGCATCTTGGTGGACCTGTTCTTCCAGTTCTTCCTCACCAGAGAGAAGCTCCCTATTTTCCTGGTTTTGGCTTTGAGTTTCTCTTCTTCTCCGTTCTTGCTCCTTCTCATACCACTCTGGGCCTTTAGGATCTCGCATTCTTTTACCACTACGAGTCGAAATTTCATTACTAGAAATAGGATTTTCTTTATCTAATTGAGCAAGAATCAAAGATTGCATTTCAGAGATTTGAGAGCATTGAATTTCTATCATGCGCGAGTGTTTATCGAGATCTTTACCACTTGACTCAGCCCTTCTACCTCTTGTGAAAAGTAGGTTATTACCTTTTCATTATGATAAATGCATCTTCGAAAGTCCCTATTGAAGTTGTCTTGATGGAATTTAAACTTGTTCATCGTCTCCTGAAGTTCAACCTCCTAGCAATAAATACTGAATATATCCACCTTTTCATTAATAACTTGTTCAACAGGTTTACCTTTCTCTTGAGTGATATTTTTAAATTCTTCCATGTCTTCTATATGGTATATTTTTTCCGTTGGCTTGGCTGGCTCCTCAATATTCCATTGTTCCTATGCAACTACAATTTTCTCTATATGTTCCTTCGCTTCTTCTAGGGTTAATGACATAAATTGTCCTCCTGCACTCAAATCAAGAATGGATTTTGATTCCTCATTTATTCCATGATAAAACATATGAAGTATAACATATTTAGCATGACCATGCATGGTTAGGACATAAATTCAAAAATCTAGAGTATCTCTCCCAAGCTTTACTCAATGTTTCACCGTCTTCCTGGACGAATAAGGTGAGGTTCTGTCTCAATTTAGTAATATTTGAGCCTCAAAGAAACTTAGCCATAAACCTTTCAGCACACATAAGCCAACTGGTTATACTCCCATGAGGCAATCGATTATACCATTTCTCAGCATCATCCTTTAAAGAAAACCTGAAGAGCCTTAATAATATGAATTCTCGTGACACATCTTTCAATTTAAAAGTTCCACATAAAGTGTCAAAGAACATGAGATGTGCTTGTGGGTCTTCTTCTTCAGTTCCTGCAAAGGCGTGCTTTCTAACTTCTGCAATAAGATCACAGTCAATCGAGTACTCTTTAGCATAATTAGTAGGATATACTATAAGAGATCTAGAAATCAATACTGGAGCACGATGATCCCTGATAGTCTTTTTGGGCTTTGGAGTAATCGACATTTTTGCAAACAAAGTGTTAAGTTCAACCGTTTCACTATTTTTTTATTTTTTTATTAATGAAGCTTGTTGCTCCTGAGGAAAACGAGCAATGTAATCCGGTAAATACGATTTTCCCGAACGAGTAGATCCCTGTGAGTTACACGAAGCATCTACAATAGCAATACCTGCAAAAACAGTTATGAAACAAATACTCTACGCTTAGCTCTCCGGCAACGGTGCCAGAAAATGCTTTGGTGCCTACAAGCCAAACGGGGTAGTGTACACTTTCGCAGAAGTATCCCAATGAGTAATCGTCCCAACGTAGAGCGGAGGAGAGTATTTATAGGTGGCAATTCTGTCACACACAAGGTGTCACAATTCTCGTGTGAAGTAGCTGCTTGTGTTTCTGCAAATATTGTTACTACCCTGAATCACGAATAAACCAATTTGACAAATATAAAGGGAATTGTAGTAACAACTAAATGAACTAAAAGAAGTAAATAACATGAATAGTACTATGGTTGTGTTTCCTGCAATGAAGAGATTAGGTGCGGAGAGATTTCGGTTCATGGTAAGAATTTATAAAGTGTGCTAGTGCGACGGTAATACCAGTTACCTTGTATTATACTCATACCATTTGATATAAGAGTTCTGTAGGCGGTTCTCCTTAAGGTTATGAAAGTCCTCCTCTAGGGATTATATTTCATACTTTGGTCCTGTTTCTCCGTTGCCACAGAGTGGTCATTTCCACAATTAAGGTTCTTAGACCGGAACCAAGCATTAAGTTCAATGGATCACCGTTATCTCATATTGCCTTCGGTCTTTCACCTGCCATGTCAGAGGTCACAGATTTCCTAAACAATACGTGTTACATGTGTAGGTCTTGAGATCATGTTGCTTGGGCCCTTAAATTGGACAACACGCATAGAGTTGACCACAACATACCAATATACTAGATAGATCGTACTACTACGAATGCAAATGACAACATATAGAATAGGCACAAATTAATCTTGCCACTTACCTACATCTCCCACACCTAGGGGAATTACTCACACATCATAAGAGGGTAATCAATTACAATGAAGATAAAAACCATGTAAACCATATCGATAATACTGTGAAGATCCACAATAAGATGAAATGGATAATTCAAATAGTCTTGATCTCCAGATGAGATTGAGTAAAGTTAATTCTCCCAATTGGAATTCCTCTTACAATAATGAAAAGGGTGATGATGATGATGATGGAGATGAAAGAACCAAAGACTAAGAAGATCTTCGAAAGTTCTTCAGATCCTCCCTTCTCCTGTTCTGGGTGGTGTGGTGGCGGCTAGGGTTCTCCTCTCCTCCTGGGCCCTTCACGAAAGTTGCTTGTATAGATGTGGTGGAGCTGATGGCAGTCCATACGACCGCTCATGCGAGCGCTTGCGGTCGTATGGAACGCCGTCTTTTGCACTGGTGCGTCTGTTGACTTAAGTTTCTTCAGGAAAGTTGCTCCATTTGGCTTGATTTGCAGCAATCCTCCTTGGTTTCCTTCCAAAGCTGATATTTCCTGCCAAACATTGAGAAAATGGATTTTCTTCTCTTTCGAGGGATTAGCGTTTGAAATATCCGAGGAGTAATAAGAATTCCAATGAAACCAAGCGAAAACTACTACTAAAACATCACAAATTCTCGAGCCATCAGCCTTCGGATGCGCCGAGGGCACAACCTGTCATGAAGACCTCTCGCTCCGGATCATGGGCGCCCTGTGCTCCCCTCCTGGTAGAATTATCGCGGCGAAGGCGAGGAGATGAAGGGCGCACTGTGTGTTGTGGCTTCGCTTCCAAAATACCCATCTGGTCGAGGTCGTTGGTGAAGAAATCTAGCTCTTCGAACTTGAAAACTTGCCCCCTAGGATAAGGGACAACGAAGGTTCGAGCTTCTGCTTCCTTGGAGACGCAGTAGAGGACGCCAAGGGTTAGGCCCTCGTGCAGTCTCAGAGTTGTCGATGTTGGCGATGGAGGTCATCTCGACATGCCTGTACAGATCCGAGCGTCTACCCCCTATCTGGCGCGCCAACTATCGATGCTTCTTCACCAGCAGTACCATAAGGGCTTGGCGGTTTATTCGGTAAGGAGAGCGCTCATTGGATCGATATGGCTAAGCGTGGAGGCCACGTTCGGGCCCTCTAGGGGGAGGTGATACCCTACTCTTGCTTCTGCGATTAAGATTATTATGGGAAGGGGTGGGGCTCGACAGAGGCTGGATGTTCTCCAGCGAGATATAACTGCTATTACATCTTCTTCCTTTCCCTCCTAGGGTTCCTGGCTCTCCTTATATATCTGGACGAGCCAAGCGTACGAGTCGGGCAGGGCTAGTTAGGCGGTCCTCGCTTGGGCTAGCCCAACCTCGCTTCTGTCTCGTGACTAAGGAGTGCGTTGAGTCCTTGGCGCTGGCACATTCCCGAGTTTGGTCATCTAGAATCTTGGTTCCTGGGTCCTCCGTCACCGGGGCTACTCAGCAATGCCACAAGCGTCAGCGAGACATGATTGAAGTAGGGGGCTTCTATTCGAGATGCACCGATCATCGTCGGAGTGCCGTCACCTTGACCCAAAAATCTACTACACAAAAGACATGAGTAGAGGATCCCCTCCCCTCCACCTCATGGCACCAAAGGGACAGCCGCTGGAGGAGGGAAGAGAAGATTGAATTTTTGGCGGCTAGGATTTCTCCATGGTAGAGGAGACTTTATCCCAAGGAAAACCCTTTTGGATAGTTTATACTCCCTCCGTCCGAAAAAGCTTATCCCTCAAATGGATGTATCTAGCACTAACTTGATGCTAGATACATCCATTTGAGGGTCAATCTTGGGACAAGCTTTTTCGAACGGAGGGAGTAGTAATCTAAACGTTCTTATATTTCTTTACGGGGGGAGTACTCTATTGCCCGCTCTCCTCTCTCGTGCTTCAGATGATTCCAAGTAGGAATATGGCCCTGTTTGGTTCGGCTGTGGATTTCTAAAAGCAGCTGTGAAAAATCTGCTGTGGAAAAACAGTTGTGAAAAAGCTATAGGTCATTTGGCAAACCAGCTGTATGAGCTGTGACTGTAGATGGGGGCGTCTGCAGCGGAATCAGATTTTGGAAAGCACGTCCTGGGCTGCTTTCCAAAATCTGATTCCGCTGTGGATTTCTGGAATTGGATTCTGCTGGGTTCGCTTTTTGGTTCAGATTTTGCTGCGCGGCAGCGGAATCCGTCGATAAAAGCTGAACTCCTGTACATACATAAACAGCCCGAACTCCCATCTCAATCATGTGCCGTTTCTCAGAGGCACCTGCAGTGAACCAGGTCTAGCCAGTACGACGCCGCCTCGGGTAACGGTAGGGGTGGACTGTGGTTGACGACGGACCGTACTCCTACGTGTAGTAGCAGTAGCAGGTCTCGGTCACGGCCCTTTCCCCAACAGGCGAATCTCTCTGGGTTTCAGTGCGCCTGCGCGCGAGACAAGGCATCTCTGATTTTCCTACCGGATTTGCCTGCCGACACTCCAGACCGCAGCGCCTGACCAAATCCACCGCTCACTGCTAGAGCATCTCCAATTGCTATTTTCTTTTCGTACGTCCGCCAAAAATACCAGCATCTGATCTCCCTTCTCCACCCTTCACTCCAGTCTCCAGTGGAGCAACCATCTGCACTTTTTGGACCTTCCATGAACAAAATATAAAATTCCAACTACTATTCTCTCCACAATGGAGAAAACAAATATATCATCGAATCTAACGAGTTTCAGCTTATCCGTTCACCAACGTACACCTTCAGAAAATAACAAAGAGCAAAAGAAAACAAAGATCTGATTTCGGTGAAGGAGGAAAGCCGGGTCCTTGGCGCCCGGCAACCCGGTTCCAGCGTGCTCCTTTTTCGAAAGAAAATAGTACTCCTAGCAACGCACATGACCCTGATCTGACCGGCGTGAGGACATGAGTCGTCTTTGGCAAGCGTCCGTCCGTCCAAGGGATCCCCACCGACAGCAGTCCACCGACAGCTCGCCCAGATCTCGATTTCTTTATCTCATCGCCTCGCCCCCAGCAAATTATTTGTTGCGTACGTGCGTATACTAGATCGAGCTGCTGGTAGTACATTGATATAATAATGTTTTCTTCGTTGCAGCTGCTGCTTAGTCCCCGTCCCCGTCCGGGCAAGAGGAGCTTGAGTAATTAGCCCAGCTTGCGAAGAGGGTGACCCCGCACCAGTTAAGCTGTGCAGTGCAGTGCACACATCAAGGCGTT
Source organism: Thinopyrum elongatum (assembly GCA_011799875.1). Classification (NCBI taxonomy): domain Eukaryota; kingdom Viridiplantae; phylum Streptophyta; class Magnoliopsida; order Poales; family Poaceae; genus Thinopyrum; species Thinopyrum elongatum. The sequence continues at coordinate 59,202,554 of CM022300.1, read as the reverse complement.
CATTCAATTGCGTCCGTGTTACTCCCACAACCACTGCTCGCCCTGCCTTGCCTGCCGCCACGCAGCGGAAGTAACCACTCTTCTCAGTACGCAGTACGCACCAGATTATCTTAATGTGCCGCCAGAAACAAAAAACAAAAACTACTTACTATACTTGTAATGTACCAGCCTTGTACGTGAAGAAGCAGTAATGGCGGCAAGCAATGGCAAAAGATGCACGCACCAACAAGTAGTAGTTCGTCAGTACTGATGCACATTGAATTAACCGCAGCAACACTGGTGTTTTTGTTTAGAGGTAGAGCCAGCCATGTCGGCAACACCGTACTGTTTGTTGCAAAATTTAATTCATACCGTAGTACTAACAACATTCCTAACCCCTAGTACTACTTTGTCTGTGTCGCTAGCTAGCTCTTAATCAATCCTAGTGGAATGCAATGCTAATGAGTCTCTGTATGATAGAGTAGTATTGTTGTTGATTAGATTTGGGTGGATAGCTAGCGTAGCTAGCCAGGAATCATCATCCCATTATAATACATACAAAATGCAGGGATCTTGCAGGTGACGCATGTCCTGGTACGCAGTGGATAGAGTTTTGAAAGCACAGCACAGTACAGGTGGTAATATATATAGAAGAAAAATATAAAAAAAACGGCATACATGCAGGGCAACGGGCATCTATACTACACGTACGTGGTTGTACCTTTCCCCGTCTCCGCCACATGCGGCATGGCCGTCTTCTTCCCCTCCAATTCAAGTATCAAACCAACCCTGTCCCCCACGTAGCTACTACCTAAACTATTATCCATTCCAAAGAGATTAAAAGAAAGACGCATGGCCAAACACAAGAGCTAGCACCCGAATCGCATGGCTTTGCTTCAAGCTTGGAGCAACGGCAACCGCTCAGTTGTGCCAAGTAAAGCAACGGCGAAGGAGGCAAAAGTTAGCTAGGAGAACTGTCGCGCTCTTTGCATTATTGGCACCTGCGCAGTAAAATCTCTCTTGCTACGTACGTGGACGCAGTTCGAGAAGCCATCTATCTAGAGACGACCGTGCCTGATGCGTCCATGGCTAGCGATCCCAGATCTACTGCACCAAAAGTTAATGCTGGCCGGCCGGACAGTAACAAAATGGCGCACGAGCCCGGCTGCAGCCGAGCCCCACGGGGTACAGAGGCGAGTGAAGTGGAGTGGCCACCACACACACCCTCCACTGTAAGCGGCGCACCTAGAACCAGAGCGAGAGCCAACCCATCCGATAGCGGCAACGAGACCAAACCGAAAAGACGGGCCAAGGGGGACGAAAGCAACGCCCCAACCACCACCCCGACCCCTCCCTCCGTTTCATTTCATCATAACATAGCGCCGTGCCATCGCTCACCACCCCGGACGGACATCATTCATTCGTAGTACCACCACCTTCGTCTCCCCCCTCTCTGCCCACACTCCAATTGAGAAACAGCCCCGTCGTCCTCCTCCGGCCATTGCCGTCGCAAATTAAGCAGCAAGGGGGCGGCCGGCGGCAAGATGTTCGGGCGGGACCCGTGGGGCGGGACGCTGGAGATCTCGAACGCGGACTCGGCGACGGACGACGACCGGAGCCGGGACCTGGACCGGGGCGCCATGATGCGGCACCAGCTGGACGAGACGCAGCAGAGCTGGCTGCTGGCCGGGCCGGGCGACCAGGCTGGCAAGAAGAAGAAGAAGTACGTGGACATCGGCTGCATGGTCATCGACCGCAAGATCTTCATGTGGACCGTCGGCCTCATCCTCGGCGTCGGCCTCTTCGTCGGCTTCGTCATGATGATCGTCAAGCTCGTCCCGCACAAGAAGCCGCCGCCGCCGCCCCCCGACCAGTACACCCTCGCGCTGCACAAGGCGCTCATGTTCTTCAACGCCCAGCGATGTGAGTTTTTCCAGCTTCTTCTTCTTCTTTTTTCAATCTGCATCTTTTTTACCTTTGCTTCGATTTCCACCTCTCGTTCGTCCCTTTCCTCTCCTTGCACTGCACCGGCCCGAGACCAGATCCGCTTTTGCGTGGTACCAACGGGCATGCAAACAATTCTAGTTATTGTAGCTCTTTGTCCTCCTCTCGCCTTCTCGCCACCTCATCCTGTCTTCCTACATTTAGCATGTCTGGGATGGTGAGATCTGGCTGAGTTACTACGTATGCCCATATTTTACCGGAAGAAGGTTCACCTTGGAAAAAGTAACTATTGTCTCCATACGTATCTGAAAAAAGTATAGGCAAAAGGCACTATCAATCCATACGAGAGCAAAAATGGAGCACCGACACACCAAAGATGCGCACCTTCTCAGTTCTGACGTTGTGTCGTGGTCTGAAATTGTCAGCTGGTCATCTGCCCAAGCACAACGGCGTGAGCTGGAGGGGCAACTCCGGCATGAAGGACGGCCTCTCCGACAGCACCGTCAAGAAGAGCTTGGTGGGAGGATTCTACGACGCAGGCGACGCCATCAAGTTCAACTACCCCATGGCCTGGTCCATGACCATGCTCAGCTGGACGGTGATCGAGTACAGGGCCAAGTACGAGGCCATCGGCGAGCTCGACCACGTCAAGGATATCATCAAGTGGGGCACGGACTACATGCTCAAGACCTTCAACTCGTCCGCCGACACCATCGACCGGATCGTCGCCCAGGTTCGTTGAGGCTGATCATCTTGGTTGCACTGATTAATTTGCCGTGCCCCGGGAAATTGGGCACCAGATCCACTCAATTGAGTAAACTTTCAGTTTACTGATGTCTTATGAACTTCTTGTTGCAGGTCGGCGTGGGTGACACCTCTAAAGGCCCCATGCCGAACGACCACTACTGCTGGATGAGGCCAGAGGACATTGACTACAAGAGGCCTGTCATAGAGTGCCACTCTTGCTCGGATCTTGCCGCTGAGATGGCTGCCGCCCTTGCTGCGGCTTCCATAGTGTTCAAGGACAGCAAGGCGTACTCTGACAAGCTCGTCCACGGAGCCAAGGCGCTGTACAAGTTCGGTAGGCTGCAGCGCGGCCGATACAGCCCCAATGGCTCTGACCAGTCGCTGTTCTACAATTCCACCAGCTACTGGGATGAGTTTGTGTGGGGTGGTGCGTGGATGTACTTCGCCACGGGGAACACATCATACCTCACCATCGCCACAGCTCCAGGGATGGCAAAGCACGCGGGAGCGTTCTGGATTGGTAGTCCAAACTATGGGGTGTTCACCTGGGATGACAAACTTCCAGGATCACAGGTTAGCATACTTCATACCTAACTCGCAAAAAAAAAAAAAGACTTCATACCTATGTTCAGTTAAACTGGATGTGTTAGAAATACTTAGCATTTAGCACCAAAGGAATAACAAACAAGCAGTCTGACAGCATCTAAATGAGAAGAAAAGGAATATTAAAAGTGCTTTAAAAGGAATCAGAATATTACTAGTATAGGATGATCAATGCTAATGAAGAATGATCCAGCATTAACACTTTCTACATTATACAGGTTCTTCTCAGCAGGTTGCGGCTCTTCCTAAGTCCAGGGTACCCTTACGAAGAAATATTAAGGACATTCCACAACCAAACTGACAACGTCATGTGCTCATATTTACCAGTATTCAATTCATTCAACTTCACTAAAGGTTGGTGATGCCCTTCTTTGTTTTTCACTGCCTCTCTAAATCAACTTCCACACTGGAAACTTAAGTAACCGAATGTTTTGCAGGAGGATTGATACAGCTCAACCATGGAGGGCCTCAACCACTTCAGTACGTCGTCAATGCAGCTTTCCTCGCCTCTTTGTATGCTGATTATCTGGACACAGCAGATACACCGGGGTGGTATTGTGGACCTAATTTCTATACCACAGATGTCCTCCGCAAGTTTGCAAAGTCACAGGTAGAGTTTTGTACTCACTACTCCTGGACTAAAATAATGTATAATGTACGTTAGCAGGCATCAGTCAATTGACACTCAAAACCCTTCATTTTGCAGCTTGATTACATTCTAGGCAAGAACCCACAAAAGATGAGCTACGTCGTGGGTTTTGGAAAGAAGTACCCCAAGCGTGTTCATCACAGAGGGGCATCAATCCCTCATAACGGTGTCAAGTACGGATGCAAAGGAGGTTTTAAATGGAGGGAGTCTAAGAAAGCAAACCCTAATATCCTCGTTGGAGCAATGGTTGCTGGCCCTGACAAGCATGATGGTTTCAAAGATATCCGCACAAATTACAATTACACAGAGCCTACTCTTGCAGCAAATGCTGGCCTGGTTGCAGCATTGATTTCTCTAGCTGACATCGATACTGGAAGATATTCAATTGATAAGAACACCATCTTCTCAGCAGTTCCCCCAATGTTCCCAACTCCCCCACCGCCACCATCAGCCTGGAAACCGTGAAGAGTCAGATCCCTGAACATTTCATAAGCATCAAATGGAGGGAGCAACAGATGGTTGTTTGGTATATACAGCGAAGGCCACGAACAGAAAGCAGACAACATAAGCTTACAGAGTTTCTACTTCTGTATCGGTATGACGGATCAGTATAAATCATCTGTCAACCATGGACTGGAAGTTGTGTGCAATTTGTGAAACTAATTTTTGGGGTCCTTGTTGTTATCCATATTCCGAGTTCGTGTGTGAAGTTCTTTTTGTAGAAATGGTACCTTTGTAAGTCATTTTGTTTTATAGGAGTGACTTATTCGTCACAGTAAAGAATGTGTGACCTTCATACAGCTTGTTTTGACTTATTTGACATACACTATACACTTCATGCGCATGTTCACCAAATTCTCAAACATTACATAGCAGCGGAGAATGCAGTGACTTCTAATATAGATGCAATCCCAATGATGCCATTGCCAAAAATTACAAAGCATTAATGTAATTATGAACAGAAAACACACAATTTCACAAACAATTTACTGGCAATTCTGGTAAACTGAACATGTGTAGGCCTGGGTGAGAAAAACAAATTCCTTGTGATGAATGTATATAAAAGAAAATGTGAAATACAAATTTATGATGGTCATGCTGCAAACTACATGATCCCAGAAATGTACAGTAACAAAGGTTTTACTACTTGTAAACAACAACAGGTCAGGCTTGTTGGCTGTTGCACAGCAACTATTCCCGCATCAATTATGATTTGTGAGAAGAATCTCAGACATCATTTACCTTCTGCACAAATCCACTTCATCTTTGCCTCAGAACAATCCTGTGAGTTCTGATTGGTGGTGCTTTGGGCTTCAATCTCATTTCCATCAAGTGCTTTTCCCCTGGGATCATCATCTACTCTCAAGGGCAAGGCTCTTTCAGCAAAGCTTCTTACCCAGGGCACTCCCAGTCAGTCACAACAGCTTACACATGCATTAGCATGCCCCTTGGACATCTCAATCAAGAAGCTTCTGTGTGCAGGATGAACCTCTCCTGTGTTAAGTTTGCACAACCTGAATGTTGATCCTGATTATCTCGTCACTGGTCGCATTATGGGTTTCATACGCAGTACATGCTGAAATCTTTCCTTGATGCCATCCTCAATGGAGTGACACAGCTCTGGTGGCAAGGCCTCCTCACCGGCCTCAGTTGCATCCTTCACAAGCTTGTACGTGTGTTCCCTGGGTAGATGCCCACTTTCCACCATTTCGATCATGAACCGCCTTGCATCCCCGACCCGCCCACTCTCGTATAGTGAATGTATAAGAGGTGTGTACGTGCTTGATGTCGCCACCCCATGCCCCCACGCCACCATCTCCCTCATCCACTCAATAGCCTTGTCAACCTTATTCACCGCACTGTAATACCTCACAAACGAGTTATATGTCACCCGGTTTGGCATGCACCCCTTCTTCACCATTTCATCAAACACCTCGTGCGCACGCTCCACGCGGTACGTCTTGCAGAGGCCATTGATATAACAGTTGTAGGTCACGACGTCCGGCTCCAGCCCCTTCTCCCCCATCCTCCGGAACAGCCTGCCGGCCTCATAGATCCTTCTCCTGGCGGCTTTCCGGCACCCAGTCCCCGCCCCGATCCGGCAGTACCAGGAAATGAGCACGGTGTAGGTGTAGGAGTCAGGCCTGCAGCGCGCGCCGGGCCTCTCCATCTGGTCGAGCAGGAACCTGGCCTCCTTGAACCGGCCGTTCCGGCACAGCGCAGCGAGCAATGTGTTGTAGCACTGCGCGTCCGGGGAGCACCGGAGCTGGCGCGCGCGGTGGAAGGCGGCGAGCGCCTGCCGCGGCAGGCCCTCCTCCCCGAGCGCGCGGATGACGTCGGTGAGCGCGGCGGTGGAGACGAGCGGGGCGTGCTCGCGGAGGAGGCCGAATAGCGCGGGGAGCGCGTGGGCGCGGGCGAGGGAGAGCGCGGCGGCGCGGAGCGGGGCCTCGGTGAGCGGGACGACGTGCGTGTTGGCGTCGGAGTGGGACCAGTTGAGGAAGGCGAGCGTGAGCGCGGCGGCGACTCGGCGGTGGTATGAGGAGGACGGGGAGGGGAAGGGCCGCTGCGGGCAGAGGCGGCCCGCGGAGCGCGGGAGGATGAGGCGCGGGATGGCGGCGAGCGAGGCGGCGATGGAGGACGGGGAGTAGCCGCGGAAGGTGGGAGACGGCCGGAGCGCGGAATCGAAGCGGCGGCGCTGGAGGAGGGCGACCAGGAGCTGCGGCACCAGGCGGGACGGCGACGGGGACGGGGAGGGGGAGGAGGAGGAGGACATTGGTTGCGGTTTCGGAGCCTGGGCTCTGGACTCCGGCAGAGGCCAGACGGGTTGGTTTAACCGGGAGAGGTCCCCGATGCAAATTGAAACTGGGCCCGGAAAATAGTTCTTTGGGCTATGTCTTCTCTTTTCGTTGTTCGGAAATGGGCTTTTGGCAGTGTCTTTGCAAATATTTGTTTTTTTACCCCTCAATTTTTTTGGTTTTTTTTCCAGTGTTGGAACGTCTATTTATTGGTAGTTGAAAGTTGACCCTCAAAAAATTGTTGTTGGAACTTGGAAGAAGAATGTTGGGGCGGGTAATAGAAGTTGAAGTTTTGATTCTGTGTAGCTAAAGGTTTGTTGATGTATTTTGGTGTGACTGGCCTGCATACTAGACTAGTTTAAGACAATGTTTTGTATTGGTTAGTACTCACTATATTGCAATTTACATCGTGCTTTAGTTTTTTGTGTATTAGAAAACTGAGGCACGTTCATCAGCATTCATAACCAGTGACTAGAATTGCATGAAACCGAGTATTTGACATGAAACCATCATATGGAATTGACTTTATAGAAAATGACATGTCTACCATATTTACTATTTTATTTGCAAGAATCATTCCCTCAAAAAATATATTACAAGAATCAATATTTTTTTACAATATAGAACCTTATTCATCACAAGATCGAGATATCATCAAACCCATTAACCGTGGCGCAAATGGCGATCGCTGGCGACGGACACCTCATCACATGCGCACTATTTGGGGGGCCAATCGAGATCGAGCCTGGAGAGGAAAAGATCTCTCGTTTCCTTCCCCACGAAGGTTTCCAACACACGCGACCCCTCTCTCTCTTTCCTTTCCTCTCCTCCAACCCCCGCCTCTTTCCTGCTGCTCTGCCGCCGCCTCTTTCTCCGCCAAATACACTGCGTGCCGCCGCCTGTGCCCGTGCCCTCTTCATCTCCTGTCCTGAGCTCCACCTCCTCCAGCCTCATATCCCCCGATCTTCTCGATTTGGATCTCGGGACCACACAGGAGGGAGGCGAGGTGCCTGTTGCTGGGAGAGGGGCGATGAGGAGTCTCGGCCCTTGGTGTTGGGAAACGTTGCATGGAAAACAAAAAAAATTCTACGCACACGCAATGATCTATCCATGGAGATGCATAGCAACGAGGGGGAGAGTGTTTCTACGTACCCTCGTAGACCGAAAGCGGAAGCGTTTCACAACGCGGTTAATGTAGTCGAACTTTCTTCGCGCTCCACCGATCGAGTACCGAACGTACGGCACCTCCGAGTTCTGCACACGTTCAGCTCGATGACGTCCCTCGCCTTCTTGATCCAGCAAGGTGTCGAGGTAGTAGATGAGTTCCGTCAGCACGACGGCGTGGTGACGATGATGGTGATGTGATCCGCGCAGGGCTTTGCCTAAGCACTGCGAGAATATGACCGGGGGTGTAAACTGTGGAGGGGGGCGTCGCACACGGCTAACAATTGATGTTGTGTGTTCTAGGCGCCCCCCTCCCCACATATATATAGGTGGGAGGGGAGGAGAGGCAGCTAGGGGGCGCCCCAAGTAGGATCCAAATCCTACTTGGGGTTTCCCCAAGTGGCGCCCCCCCTTTCCTTTTTTTCACCGGAGAAGAAAGGGAAGGGGGAAGAGAGAAAGGAAGGGGGGCCGAACCCCCCCTTTTTTCCTTCTCCAATTCGGCCTCCTACCATAGGGGGGGCGCGCCACCCCTTGTGGGCTGGTGTGCTCCCCTCTCATGGCCCATATGGCCCATATCTTTCCCACGGGGGTTCCGGTAACCCCTCCGGTACTCCGATAAATACCCGATACACTCCGGAACACTTCCGGTGTTCGAATACTATCGTCTTATATATCAATCTTTACCTCTCGACCATTTCGAGACTCCTCGTCATGTCCGTGATCTCATCCGGGACTCCGAACAACATTCGGTCACCAAATCACATAACTCATATAATACAATATCGTCATCGAACGGTAAGCGTGCGGACCCTACGGGTTCGAGAACTATGTAGACATGACCGAGACACCTCTCCGGTCAATATCCAATAGCGGAACCTGGATGCTCATATTGGCTCCCACATATTCTACGAAGATCTTTATCGGTCGAACCGTTATGACAACATACGTAATTCCCTTTGTCAATCGGTATGTTACTTGCCCGAGATTCGATCGTCGGTATCTTCATACCTAGTTCAATCTCGTTACTGGCAAGTCTCTTTACTCGTTCCGTAATACATCACCTCATGACCAACTCCTTAGTCGTTTGCTTGCAAGCTATGATGTGTATTACCGAGAGGGCCCAAAGATACCTCTCCGAAACTCGGAGTGACAAATCCTAATCTCGATCTATGCCAACTCAACAAATACCTTCAGAGATACCTGTAGAGCATCTATATAATCACCCAGTTACGTTCTGACGTTTGATAGCACACAAGGCATTCCTTCGGTATCCGGGAGTTGCATAATCTCATAGTGGAAGGAATATGTATTTGACATGAAGAAAGCAATAACAATAAAACTGAACGATCATTATGCTAAGCTAACAGATGGGTCTTGTCCATCACATCATTCTCCTAATGATGTGATCCCGTTATCAAATGACAACTCATGTCCATGGTTAGGAAACCATAACCATCTTTGATCAACGAGCTAGTCAAGTAGAGGCTCACTAGGGACACGGTGTTTGTTTATGTATTCACACATGTATTTAGGTTTCCGATCAATACAATTCTAGCATGAATAATAAACCTTTATCATGAATAAGGAAATATAAAATAACAACTTTATTATTGCCTCTGGGGCATATTTCCTTCAATCTCCCACTTGCACTAGAGTCAATAATTTAGTTCACATCTGAAAGTGTGTTATATCGACTAGAGGGGGGGTGAATAGGCGATTTTTATGAATTCGTCGCTGAGGAAATACTACTTGAGGAATTTCCTAAGCAACGAACTACAAGCAGCGGAATAAGTACTCAGGTACATGGATAACAAAGCAGTAGCATAGTCATCATGATGAAATGAAACAAAACAGAGCACAGGTAGCGTGTAAACAGGATAAGCAGGTTGAAGACAAAGTGACTGAAGAAATAGGAATGAGGAAATTGAGAAAGTCTTTAGTCAAAGTCTTCAAACAGTAACGATCAAGTACACAGCAAGTATGCGAGGAAATGAAAGGGTTGACGAAATAGAACCAGTAGCTTGGTGAAGACAGTGATTTGGTCGACCAGTTCCAACTGCTGTGACAGTTGTACGTCTGGTTGGAGCGGCTAGGTATTTAAACCTGAGGACACACAGTCCCGGACACACAGTCCTCACCATATTCTCCTTGAGCTAAGGTCACACAGACCTCGCCCAATCACTCGTGGTAAGTCTTCACAGGTGACTTCCAAACCTTCACAGACTTGGTCACTCGGCAATCCACAATTCCTCTTGGATGCTCTAGACCATGACGCCTAACCGTCTGGAGGATGCACATTCCTCAAAGGTAACAAGCGTCGGTTCCACACAGGAACAATTACTTCAGTGATGCTCAATCACTTTGGGTTTTAGGTGTTGGGTTTGGGTTTTTCCTCACTTCATGATTTTCGCTCAAAGTCCTCGGAGGATGGGATGCTCTAAATGACAAGTGTCAGTTTCTCTCGGAGCAGCCAACCAGCTAGTGGTTGTAGGGGGCGACTATTTATAGCCAGGGAGCAGCCCGACATGATAAGACATAAATGCCCTTCAATGATATGACCGTTAGGTGGGTAGGATATTTTGGACAGCTGGCGCATAGCACAGCAACGGTCGGAAATTTGAGCTCTCAAATTCCTCATGGCTATCATGTTCCTCACTTGTAGGCAATCCACACTAGAAAATTCCTAACTCCTCAGTCAGAACAAATTCCTCAGAGAACAAAAGAACTTCGTCTCTGTCACTGAAGAACTTGACTGAACTGTATGAGATTTCCAATGGCTTCACTCGAAAGGATTGGTAGCTGTAGGATTTGAGTTGAGCATCACTTGGAAACTTTTCCTTAGTTTTACCTCGACCTCCTTTAACAGTACGGTGTTTCCTATGACTCAAGAAAGGGAAAACAAAACTATGAAAACAAAAGTCTTCACGCTTCATAATCCTCGCATCAATATCAAGTCTTCAAGGTCACACCAATTTCCTCATTTTCAAAGTCTTCAAGAAAACCAAAGTCTTCAACTGAAGACATTCATTTTTAGGAGTCGACTTTCTTCGTAAATATCAAACTCCTCATTGACTTATAGAACTTGTGTACACTCACAAACACATTAGTCCCTTAACCTATAAGTCTTCAATACACCAAAATCACCAAGGGGCACTAGATGCACTTACAACATCACCATGTGATTAACACCCATAGTTCACATCGTCATGTGACCAATACCCAAAGAGTTTACTAGAGTCAATAATCTAGTTCGCATCACCACGTGATTAACACCCAAAGAGTACTAAGGTGTGATCATGTTTTGCTTGTGTGAGAAGTTTAGTCAACGGGTCTGCCACATTCAGATACGTATGTATTTTGCAAATTTCTATGTCTACAATGCTCTGCATGGAGCTACTCTAGCTGATTGCTCCCACTTTCAATATGTATCCAGATTGAGACTCAGAGTCATCCGGATCGGCGTTAAAGCTTGCATCAACGTAACCCTTTACGACGAACTCTTTATTACCTCCATAACCAAGAAACATTTCCTTAGTCCTCTTTAAGGCACCTAAGGATAATTTTGACCACTGTCCAGTGGTCCACTCCTGGATCACTTTTGTACCCTCTTGCCAAACTTATTGGCAATGCACACAACAGGTCTGGTACACAGCATGGCATACTTTATAGAACCTATGGCCGATGCATAGGGAATGACTTTCATTCTTTCTCTATCTTCTGTCGTGGTCGGACTTTGAGTCTTACTCAACTTCACACCTTGTAATACAGGCAAGAACCCTTTCTTTGACTGATCCATTTTGAACTTCTTCAAAATCTTATCAAGGTATGTGCTTTGTGAAAGTCCTATTAAGCGTCTCGATCTATCCCTATAGATCTGGATGCCCAATATATAAGTAGCTTCACCGAGGTCTTTCATTGAAAAATTCTTATTCAAGTATTCTTTTATGCTATCCAAAAATTCTATATCATTTCCAATCAATAATATGTCATCCACATATAATATCAGAAATGCTACAGAGCTCCCACTCACTTTCTTGTAAATACAGGCTTCACCATAAGTCTGTATAAAACCATATGCTTTGATCACCTTATCAAAGCGTATATTTCAACTCCGAGATGCTTGCACCAGTCCATAGATGGATCGCTGGAGCTTGCACACTTTGTTAGCATCTTTAGGATCGACAAAACCTTCTGGTTGCATCATATACAACTCTTCTTTGAGATATCGATTAAGGAATGTAGTTTTGACGTCCATTTGCCAGATTTCATAATCATAAAATGCGGCAATTGCTAACATGATTCAGACAGACTTAAGCATTGCTTCGGGTGAGAAAGTCTCATTGTAGTCAACTCCTTGAACTTGTCGAAAACGTTTCGCAACAAGTCGAGCTTCGTAGACAGTAACATTACCATCAGCGTCAGCGTCAGTCTTCTTCTTGAAGATCCATTTATATTATATGGCTTGCCGATAATCGGGCAAATCCACCAAAGTCCACACTTTGTTCTCATACATGGATCCTATCTCAGATTTCATGGCCTCAAGCCATCTGTCAGAATCTGGGCTCATCATAGCTTCTTCATAGTTCGTAGGTTCGCCTTGGTCTAGTAACATGACTTCCAGTACATGATTCCCGTACCACTCTGGTGTGGACTGGTTGACCTACGAGGTTCTGTAGTAACTTGATCCGAAGTTTCATGATCATCATCATTAGCTTCCTCTCTAGTTGGTGTAGGCATCACGGGAACAGGCTTCTCTAATGAACAACTTTCCAATTCAAGAGAAGGTACAATTACCTCATCAAGTTCTACTTTCCTCCCACTCACTTCTTTCGAGAGAAACTCCTTCTCTAGAAAGGTTCCATTCTTGGCAACAAAGATCTTGCCTTCGGATCTGTGGTAGAAGGTGTACCCAATTGTTTCCTTAGGGTATCCTATGAAGACGCACTTCTCTGATTTGGGTTCGAGCTTATCAGGCTGAAGCCTTTTGACATAATTGTCGCAACCCCAAACTTTAAGAAACGACAGCTTAGGTTTCTTGCCAAACCATAGTTCATACGGTGTCGTCTCAACGGATTTAGACGGTGCCCTATTTAACATGAATGCAACTGTCTCTAATGCATAACCCAAAAACGATAGTGGTAAATCGGTAAGAGACATCATAGATCGTACCATATCTAATAAAGTACGGTTACGACGTTCGGACACACCATTATGCTGTGGTGTTCCAGGTGGCGTGAGTTGTGAAACTATTCCACATTGTTTTAAATGAAGGCCAAAACTCGTAACTAAAATATTCGCCTTCGCGATCAGATCGTAAAAACTTTATTTTCTTATTACGATGATTCTCCACTTCACTCTGAAATTCTTTGAACTTTTCAAATGTTTCAGACTTGTGTTTCATTAAGTAGATATACCGATATCTACTTAAATCATTTGTGGAGGTCAGAAAATAACGATACCCGCAGCGTGCTTCAATACTCATCGGACCGCATACATCGGTATGTATTATTTCCAATAAGTCATCAGCTCGCTTGATTGTTCCGGAGAACGGAGTTTTAGTCATCTTGCCCATGAGGCATGGTTCACAAGTATCAAATGATTCCAAAAGCCCATCTGCATGGAGTTTCTTCATGCGCTTTACACCAATATGACCTAAACGGCAATGCCACAAATATGTTGCACTATCATTATCAACCTTGCATCTTTTGGCATCAATATTATGAATATGTGTATCACTACGATCGAGATTCAATAAACCATTTACATTGGGTGTATGACCATAGAAGGTTTTATTCATGTAAACAGAACAACAATTATTCTCTGACTTAAATGAATAACCGTATCACAATAAACATGATCCAATCATATTCATGCTCAACGCAAACACCAAATAACATTTATTTAGGTCCAACACTAATCCCGAAGGTAGAGGGAGTGTGCGATGGTGATCTTATCAACCTTGGAATCACTTCCAACACACATCGTCACCTCGTCCTTAACTAGTCTCTGTTTATTTTGCAACTCCTGTTTCGAGTTACTAATCTTAGCAACTGAACCGGTATCAAATACCCAGGGGTTACTACGAACACTAGTAAAGTACACATCAATAACATGTATATCAAATATACCTTTGTTCACTTTGCCATCATTCTTATCCGCCAGGTATTTGGGGCAGTTCCGCTTCTAGTGACCATTCCCTTTGCAGTATAAGCACTCAGTTTCAGGCTTAGGTCCAGCTTTGGGCTTCTTCACGGAAGTGGCAACTTGCTTGCCATTCTTCTTGAAGTTCCTTTTCTTTCCCTTGCCCTTTTCTTGAAACTAGTGGTCTTATTAACCATCAACACTTGATGCTCTTTCTTGATTTTCTACCTTCGCCGATTTTAGCATCGCGAAGAGCTCGGGAATCATTTTCATCATCCCTTGCATATTATAGTTCATCATGAAGTTCTAGTAGCTTGGTGATAGTGACTAGAGAACTCTGTCAATCACTATCTTATCTGGAAGATTAACTCCCACTTGATTCAAGTAATTTTAGTACCCAGACATTCTGAGCACATGCTCACTGGCTGAGCTATTCTCCTCCATCTTGTAGGCAAAGTACTTGTCAGAGGTCTTATACCTCTCGACACGGGCATGATTCTGAAATACCAATTTCAGCTCTTGGAACATCTCATATGCTTCGTGGCGTTCAAAACATTTTTGAAGTCCCGGTTCTAAGCCGTAAAGCATGGCGCACTAAACTATCAAGTAGTCATCATATCGAGCTTTGCCAAACGTTCATAATGTTTGCATCTGCTCCTGCAATAGGTTTTTCACCTAGCGGTGCATCAAGGACATAATTTTTCTGTGCAGCAATGAGGATAATCCTCAGATCATGGAACCAGTCTGCATCATTGCTACTATCATCTTTCAATTTTCTCTAGGAACATATCAAAAAATAGTGAAGCTATACCACAAGCTATTGATCTACAACATAGATATGCAAATACTATCAGGACTAAGTTCATGATAAATTAAGTTCAATTAATCAAAATTACTTAAGAACTCCCACTTAAATAGACATCCCTCAAATCATCTAAGTGATATGTGATCCAAATCAACTAACCCATGTCCGATCATCACGTGAGATGGGGTAGTCATCAATGGTGAACATCTCTATGTTGATCATATCTACTATATGATTCATGTTCGACCTTTCGGTCTCCAGTGTTCCGAGGCCATGTCTGTACATGCTAGGCTCATCAAGTTTAACCCAAGTATTCCGCATGTGCAAAACTGTCTTGCACCCGTTGTATGTGAACGTAGAGTCTATCACACCCGATCATCACGTGGTGTCTCAACACGACAAACTGTAGCAACGGTGCATACTCAGGGAGAACACTTTTATCTTGAAATTAAGTGAAGGGAACATCTTATAATGCTACCGCCGTTCTAAGCAAAATAAGATGCATAAAGGATAAACATCACATGCAATCAAAATATGTGACATGATATGGCCATCATCTTGTGCTTTTGATCTCCATCTCCAAAGCATCGTCATGATCTCCATTGTCACTGGCTCGACACCTTGATCTCCATCGTTGCGTCATGGTCGTTTCGCCAACTATTGCTTCTACAACTATCGCTAACGCATAGTGTTAAAGTAAAGCAATTACATGGCGTTTGCATTTCATACAATAAAGCGGCAACCATAAGGCTCCTGCCAGTGGCCGATATCTTACAAAACATGATCATCTCATACAACAATGTATATCACATCATGTCTTGACCATATCACATCACAACATGCCCTGCAAAAACAAGTTAGACGTCCTCTACTTTGCTGTTGCAAGTTTTACGTGGCTGCTACGGGCTTCTAGCAAGAACCGTTCTTACCTACGGCAAAACCACAACGGTGATTCGTCAAGTTTGCTGTTTTAACCTTCTTCAAGGACCGGCCATAGTCAAATTCGATTCAACTAAAGTAGGAGAAACAGACACCCGCCAACCACCTTTATGCAAAACTAGTTGCATGTCTGTCGGTGGAACCGGTCTCATGTACGTGGACATGTAAGGTTCTTCCGGGCCGCTTCATCCCACAATACCGCCGAATCAAAATAAGACATTGGTGGTAAGCAGTATGACTATCACAGCCCACAACTCTTTGTGTTCTACTTGTGCATATCATCTAAGCATAGACCTAGCTCATGATGCCACTGTTGGGAAACGTTGCATGAAAAACAAAAAAATTCTACGCACACGCAATGATCTATCCATGGAGATGCATAGCAACGAGGGGGAGAGTGTGTCTACGTACCCTCGTAGACCGAAAGTGGAAGCATTTCACAACGCGGTTGATGTAGTCGAACTTTCTTCGCGCTCCACCGATCGAGTACCGAACATACGGCACCTCCGAGTTCTGCACACGTTCAGCTCGATGACGTCCCTCGCCTTCTTGATCCAGCAAGGTGTCGAGGTAGTAGATGAGTTCCGTCATCACGACGGCGTGGTGACAGTGATGGTGATGTGATCCGCGCAGGGTTTCGCCTAAGCACCGCGAGAATATGACCGGGGGTGTAAACTGTGGAGGGGGGCGCCGCACACGGCTAACAATTGATGTTGTGTGTTCTAGGCACCCCCTCCCCACATATATATAGGTGGGAGGGGAGGAGAGGCAGCCAGGGGGTGCCCCAAGTAGGATCTGAATCCTACTTGGGGTTTCCCCAAGTGGCGCCCCCCTTTCCTTTTTTTCACACGAGAAGAAAGGGAAGGGGGGAGAGAGAAAGGAAGGGGGGGACGAACCCCCCCCGCCCCCTTTTTCCTTCTCAAATTCGGCCTCCTGCCATAGGGGGGGCGCGCCACCCCTTGTGGGCTGGTGTGCTCCCCTCTCATGGCCCATATGGCCCATATCTTCCCCCCGGGGGTTCCGGTAACCCCTCTGGTACTCCAATAAATACCCGATACACTCCGGAACACTTCCGGTGTCCGAATACTATCGTCCTATATATCAATCTTTACCTCTCGACCATTTTGAGACTCCTCATCATGTCCGTGATCTCATCCGGGACTCTGAACAGCATTCGGTCACCAAATCACATAACTCATATAATACAATATCATCATCGAACGTTAAGCGTGCGGACCCTACGGGTTCGAGAACTATGTAGACATGACTGAGACACCTCTCCGGTCAATAACCAATAGCGGAACCTGGATGCTCATATTGGCTCCCACATATTCTACGAAGATCTTTATCGGTCGAACCGTTATGACAACATACGTAATTCCCTTTGTCAATCGGTATGTTACTTGCCCGAGATTCGATCGCCGGTATCTTCATACCTAGTTCAATCTCGTTACCGGCAAGTCTCTTTACTCGTTTCGTAATACATCACCTCGTGACCAACTCCTTAGTCATTTTCTTGCAAGCTTATGATGTGTATTATCGAGAGGGCCCAGAGATACCTCTCCGAAACTCGGAGTGACAAATCCTAATCTCGATCTATGCCAACTCAACAAATTCCTTTGGAGATACATGTAGAGCATCTTTATAATCACCCAGTTACGTTGTGACATTTGATAGCACACAGGTCATTCCTCCGGTATCTGGGAGTTGCATAATCTCATAGTCGAAGGAATATGTATTTGACATGAAGAAAGCAATAGCAAGAAAACTGAACGATCTTTATGCTAAGCTAACAGATGGGTCTTGTCCATCACATCATTCTCCTAATGATGTGATCCCGTTATCAAATGAAAACTCATGTCCATGGTTAGGAAACCATAACCATCTTTGATCAACGAGCTAGTCAAGTAGAGGCTCACTAGGGACACGGTGTTTGTTTATGTATTCACACATGTATTTAGGTTTCCGATCAATACAATTCTAGCATGAATAATAAACCTTTATCATGAATAAGGAAATATAAACTAACAACTTTATTATTGCATCTAGGGCATATTTCCTTCACTTGGATCTTTCCGTCTCACGGGGCCAGGCCTCCCATCTGCGCCGCGACGCCGCCGGCATGGAGGCCATGGCTCGGGTAGCCGCCGTAGTGTCGGGTCCGCCGGTGAGGTGTCTGGGTACGTGCGATGGGCGTGACCTCTCCCGGCTCCCTGCCCTCATCCGCGACAAGGAGGACCAAGATGCATTTACGGTGCTGTCTGGTGCGTCCTCGGGTTTGGTTGGTCGAGGCGAGGTATGCTCCTGAGGCTAATGGATGGTTGGATGTGTGCACGCATGTATGTAGTATGTACGTATGGATATTAGGGTCATGCTCCTGGGTGGGCAAAGATCGGGGGTACAACCTCCTTTTCGGTAAAAAACGAGGGGCGATGATGATGACCCTGGCTGAAATAAGCATGTCTTGAGCAATCAAGACTTCTGTAGCCTGTGGGTACTAAATTAGAGCCCACCCTTACCTCTCTGGCAGCCTGTTCAACTCATCGGTGATGTTGGATGTTCTGCACCTCGGATGGTCATTCTGATGAGTGATAACCACGGCAGCTCGTCTATATTGCGATGTGTATGTTATGCAGCAAGAGATGTGAGTGTTGGGCTTGAAGATCAAAGACAAAACTGAGCCCTCTTTTGCTATGCTACAAATACATAAATTTTCCTTATCTATTATACAGTGTTCTTCTTTCTTTTCTATTCCTCTGTTGTGTTGATGTGAGTGAAGATCCATCTGAACTTGGGATTTATGTCCTTTTTTGGTGATGAACACAACCACCCTAAGCTTACATGAATTGATTCATGGTTGCGCTAGACATTCCCCATGACGCCGCCGGCGCCAACGCCACGGCTTCTGCTTCTCACCCAACCAAGGTGAGCTGGTCCGGCTACTGCTAGCGGTAGTACCATATCTTAGCGTCAAGTAATGGCATCAGCGCATTTTTTTTGCTCTAGGTGCGATTGAATCTGTACATTTTACTTGCTTAGGTAGGTGCACGCGCCTTCACGAGATTCTGCTCGCACGGTGTGAGTCGAGTGGTTGGACTGATTTCCTTGATGAACTTGCAATCAAATCTGAAAGTGGTGCTTACGTTGTGTTCTGTGTAACACGTATGTTACTTAGTAGCTCTTTCAGTTATGAAAGATATTTGCGGTATCATATGAGAGGTGGGCTTTGCTTGGTCCCATTTTCGTTGTGGGCAGAGCTTTATTAGTATTCCTTGTCGGTCTGTGCCGTCCAGGTAACCAGGTAATGTCTTCTGACACATCAGGATCTTGCAAAGTTAGCATTGAATTTGTTTGCGTTAAGACATGTTTTTTCCCTACAAATTCAGTTTTTCAACATGGCTGCCTCATGTCTCTGTCCATGGTTACTGAGGCAAGTAGTATTGTTCTTCATTTTCCAACTAAAGTGAAAATTTGCACGAGCAATTGCTATTATAAGCTACCCAATTCCAAATGCAAATGATTCCCACTCGACGACTCACTTTCTGGCACTCAAATAATTATCGCTGGATAAATTTCTAAATTAAGTATCCATTGTTTCATTGTGACAATCATGATGGCATACATTTGTTAGGTATGTCTTATGCTGCTCGTACACTCGCAATGGCGTGCCAAAAGGGAAGTTATTTTCATTTGTGTCTGCTGAAGCATAGACTGATAACCCACCGTCCGAACTAAAGCCTGGAATTGATCTACATTTTTTATATGTATGATAGATATGAACCGGTTATTTTTTTTGAGCAACCATATGAACCAGTTAATGAACCTTCTCTTTATAATTGTTGTCAAATCAGTAAGTTTTGCTTTATATGAGAATACAGTGTCAGTCTCATGTTGTAGATGTTCATGGCCTTTCTTTTTTCTCTTTGCAGAGTTATGATGGTACTACTCACTTTGAGACAACTGTGACAGGTGTTCTTAGAACTTTTGGCAAAAATGTTGACATTTCTTCAGCTTTATATATGCATGAGTGAACCTATCTTTTCTGTTCAAATACTAAATGTTTTCCCTCAGTTTTTGGTTGTGCACCAGTTGGATAGATGATAAATTTATAAGCTTCTTTCTCTTTTCTTTGGGACATGGGTATTGATGTTAGTATTTTGTACCATTATCTTAACCTTGGTAGACTGATGGTTAGCGTCGGGCAACCGCAAAGATTTATTGATTTTTATAGTCCCCCTCTGTATAAATCTTATATTTGTTCTGTTCGTCATGAGTGAATAATTACCTAACTGTTCTTAATCTGAGTTTGCATTTTCATATGTGTTCACCAATTTGGCTTCTGGGTGGCAAGATTAGCTGATTTAAAGCATTCTCTTTGGGCAAACATTAGTCACTGCTATCCAAAAATCTGCAGAACGAGCTTGTTGTATACATGTTTTAACTCGCATATAAGGGGCAAATAAGCACGAATGGAAAAGGAACACCTAAGCTTTCTTTAGTTGTGCTCATTTTACATTAGTGGACAAAGTTACATAAGTTTGCCTGTAGCACTACTGATATCAGCGATTAAATTTAGTTGCTTTTTAGTTCTATAGGCTAAAAATGATGTTGAGGTTCTAAACGTACTGTTTGACTGGGTTTTCTTCTTGATGTGCAGCTAAATTAGTCTTCCAGTTTGTCAACTTAGATGATAAGAATTATATATTCGTGTGTAATTTTCATTTGTTGGCGCTGAAGACATAAATGGGTGTTTGCGTCCTTTTTTCTTTCTCCAATTAGACATTGTTAGTGTTTGTGTGAAGATACAACTAGAATTGCTCTGTTCGCTAGATAACATGTTCAGTTCTGGACGGTGGCACCTTTTATTGTATCCAAATTCTGTTTACCTCTTTCCGATTTGATGCAATGACTTAGTTACTTTGTACATGTTGGGTTCTCCTTGGAAAAACCTTTGTAATTGATATTGAAATGGCAGGATAATCAAGCTTCCTTTCTGTACTGGAAGAAGCCAAACAGTGTGTAGTTACACACTTCGATGGTACCGTCTGTCGGGTTAGGGCGACCATGAGCGAGGCTGTTCCCTTCTCTGGGAATAAATCCGATCCAGTCACCTAAGTCAATGTCGTCTACGAGGGAAGGGACATGTGCTTGGTCTCCA
The DNA here is from genome assembly GCA_011799875.1 of Thinopyrum elongatum. NCBI lineage: Eukaryota > Viridiplantae > Streptophyta > Magnoliopsida > Poales > Poaceae > Thinopyrum > Thinopyrum elongatum. The sequence continues at coordinate 59,181,630 of CM022300.1, read as the reverse complement.
TGCTAGCTTATACCTTAACACTGATTGGCTGTCTCCATTGCTTCATGTTCACATACATGAGTGATATGTATTAGGGAATAAAGCAGAAACACACATGTACATATAGTCTGGGAGCGCAATGATAGAAATGGGTGAATAGGTTTACACACAGTAATTGTTACTAGCTTTTATATTGTTATCATGACAAATATTAGAGCAGTGAGGGATTGGTTTCAGGAGAGTAGTAGTGTTAATAACAACATTTACAGTGAGTCTGCATACTAAATTCCATACAGAAGTTCCAAACTAATGGTATCTGCTAGGGTTTCCACTTGTGATGAATGCATTAGTCTGCGCTCTTTAGAGTACCGGTTTATATCTTCTGTAATTTCACCGTGATGTATGAAGACTTAGAGCCGAGTAAAAAGCTAGAAAATTGTTGATGACAGCCGTTTACTGTCAGATTTCAAACTAATATTCTTATTATGCTTTTCAACTGTGATAAATGCATTAGTCTATTCAAGGTTTCGGGAGTGGATGAGATCCGTTTTGTTCTCTTAGCACAACTCAAAATTCAATATGTGATCTAAAAGCATCAAATAAGGACATCCATGTTGAAAGAATTCTGAGCTAATTTGCATTAGTCTATTCAAGGTTTCGGGAGTGGATGAGATCCATTTTGTTCTCTCAGCACAACTCAAAATTCAATACGTGATCTAAAAGCATCAAATAAGGACATCCATGTTGAAAGAATTCTGAGCTAATTTGCATAAACATATCTCATTAACATAAATTTTGCGCACCTATGCCCTGCTGCAAATTAGCTCCCATTCACCATTGAATTTTGAGCTTTTCGAATAGGTTAATTAGAGTTTCTAATTTATATATTGTACCCAGTTCAGATAGCACTTTCTGTTATGCTAACTAGCAAGTTCTGCCGTGCATGCCAATGGTAAGCTGTGATACTGATGCACCTCCTATATGATAGGTGACTTTGAATGTTCATTTCATCTTTCTTTATCTTGCTATGGTAGGCTGTGAGACTGATGCACCTCCTGGATGATAGCTGGCTTTGAATGTTCATTTCATCTTTGCTTATAACTCGATAACACAACCACTGCTGGCCTTATGTAGCAAGTCAACCCCACCATCTCTGCCCCCTTTTCCTGGCGGCTTTGGACGACAGATGAATCAAGGTTGTCCCTTTCGTCCACTCACACCGTCAGTTGTAAGCTCTCTCTCTCTCTCCCTCCATCCCTCCCTCCCTCTCTCTCTCTCTCTCTCTCTCTCTCTCTCTCAAGTGAATATCTGGTTCTAGCATGAACTTGCAATATAGAAAATCTGGAAGGAAATACTATGAAGCATATATTTTAATTTTCAAGGAAATAGATCATAAGCCTGCAAAAAAAAGAGTTAGATCACAACTGTTGTGTGCATGTAAGGTCACACAAATTTCAGAGTGTTCTTCGAAGTAATTCTCTTTGATCTTTGTGTAGGTTTTAGATTTTTGCAGATTTTGCGATGGAATTCTCTTAAATTTTCTTGATAACTCTATTGTCGGAAACATGGCTGTTTGGGAATTAGGCCGTTTACAATAAAAGGAAAACAGTACCACCAGTGGGATGCGATGTAGTGTTGAAACAAGGCCCATCATGCAATTCAATACCCATGCTATTGTGTTTTTCATCTTCAAGTTGAATTTATTTTTTGACTCTTTACATATCATAGATGAAATATGAATGACCAATCTCGATGCAGATTATCACCACAGGACCATTGCATCCATGTAGCGTGCTCACTTTTATAAAGCACATCATTCCTTTCTGTATAAAGCACACCATTCCTTTCATGCTGATGGGTGAACAATTCTGTTCTCGATTTTTGTTTAATCTAGAGGCCTTTGATTTTAACACAGGTCATTCATTTGTATTAACTGTGTAAAGGTGAAATCCCTTTTGTCATGACAGATTTCTCTTATATACATACAAATTATTATGGGCGATGGCCATGGTCTGTGAATTCAGACGTCGTCTGTCGAGGTGATGTCGCCTTATTCAAGCAGAAGGTTCATGAGAAATGTAGTCATTGGTGCTTCTGCACTAGAGCATTCAGAGTTGTAATGTGACTTTACTTTGGTGACTGATAGTGCCAAAAGGCACTCAAAATGTAAGAAATGTTATGTGAAGAGAAGCACAACACCTTTACTATAAGGATACAGATTTATTCAATGACATGGCACTGCTCATTTTTATTTAACACCTGGCGCTCATCTGGGCTGCACAAGCACGTTAACAACTATGCCAGCAAGATTGGTACGCAAAGGACCGCAAAGGAGGTGCGCCAAGGGCGTGCCCAGTCACTAGTTTACAAGCAAAGATGAAATAATGTCTGGGATGGTAGTGTCCCAAAAGGAGAGAGATCTAGAGCTAAATGGAGACTTAGCTAGACAATTTGCCACCTCATTAGCTTCTCTGTAATATTGTTGATAATCAACATGACCAAACTCGCTTGCAAGTTGCTTCCATTCTGTGATATGAAGTAAGCTCCCTCTTTTCGCAATGTTTCAACAACAAACAAGCAATAAGACTCAAGAAGCACCTTGTTGCAGCAGCCAAATACATACCATTCCTATTAGTAATTATTTCAACAGAATCCACACTAGTCGCATGGGGTACGAACCAGGTCGCTGCCGCAATGAAATTACCATGATCATCCAGCACCACTGCACCAGTAGCCCCCGAAAGGGTTTCAACACAGAAAGATGTGTGCACATTAATTATTACTACTCCATCTGATGGCCTCTTCCACATGTGATCACACTTGCGCTTTGGGATTTTAGAAGATGATGTTGTAATATAGTTTGTGGTTAGTATCTTGATGGCAAGGGTAGATCTCTCACAAGATTGCACTAATTCTCCTATCACCAATTGTCTTCATTGCCACCAAACGAACGATGCTGCAACAGACGTAAGCTCTGCAGATTGGATGTCTCCGGTCATAGTCTGCATCTTAGACAGTTTGCAAGAAGCACTTAGTGCACAATGAGTGCCCATTGACACTCTTTATCACAGGGAGTCAAACTTCTAAGGTATGTGGCACATGGTAACCCCTAGCAACCGTTAAATGGTTGTCCGTATGCCTCCTTTTTCTCTCTTTCTCTCAAGCCGGTTATGGATCATTGTACTGAGAGCATCATCATCACCACCGCCCAGTTCCTACTCCATGCCCAACGATGGGTTGCTCGAATTTTGGCTAGAGGTGGCGGCTTGACAGGACGACACACACCTCGTGGCACAAATTTTAAGCTTAACTTCCAATTTTTAGGTCAATGCAGATAAATTAAGTTCTCTAGATATGCAATTAGGTGAGAACAACCTATATGATAAGCAAGCCAGGGGCAAAGTATGTTAGTTGATACGTCTCCAACGTATCTATAATTTTTTATTGTTCCATGTTGTTATATTATCATTCTTGGATGTTTTATATTCATTTTATAGCAAATTTATATCATTTTTGGGACTAACATATTGACATAGTGCCCAGTGCCAGTTGCTGTTTTTTGCTTCGCAGAATATCAGTACCAAACGAAGTCCAAATGCCACAAAACTTTTTGGAGATTTTTTTCTGCCCAGAAGACAACTTGGGAGCCAAGGAAGTACCGGAGGGGAGGCTCGTGGGGCCCACAAGGCACCAGGGCGCGCAAGAGGCCCCTAGCGCACCCTAGTGGGTAGTGGGGCCCATAGCCCCCCTCTCCACCGCCTCTCGGCTCTATAAATACCCAAATATTCCGGAAACCCTAGGAGAGTCGATGAAAAACAATTCCAGCCGCCGCAAGTTCCAGAACCACGAGATCCAATCTAGAGCCCTATTCCGGCACCTTGCCGGAGGGGAACACGATCACGGAGGGGTTCATCATCCTCATTGGTGCTCCTCCGATGATGCGTGAGTAATTTACTATAGACCTACGGGTCCGTAGGCAGTAGCTAGATGGCTTCTTCTCTATTTTTGATTCTCAATACAATGTTCTCCTCGATGTTCTTGGAGATCTATTTGATGTAATGACTTTTTGCGGTGTGTTTGTTTGGATCCGATGAATTGTGAGTTTATGATCAGATCTATCCATGAAAATTATTTGAGTCTTCTTTGATCTCTTATATGCATGATTATTATAGCCTCGTATTTCTTCTCCGAAACTTTGGTTTGGTTTGGCCAACTAGATTGATTTTCTTGCAATGGGAAGAGGTGCTTTGTGATGGGTTCGATCTTGCGGTGCTCAATCTCAGTGACAGAAGGAGAAGTGACACGCATGTATCGTTGCTATTAAGAATAAAAAGATGGGGTCCATTCCTACATGAATAGATCTTGTCTACATCATGGCATCGTTCTTATTGCATTACTCCATTTCTCCATGAACTTAATACACTAGATGCATGCTGGACAGTGGTCGATGTGTGGAGTAATAGTAGTAGATGCAGGCAGGAGTCGGTCTACTAATCTTGGACATGATGCCTATATACATGATCATTGCCTTGGATATCATCATAAATCATAATTATTTGCTCTTCTATCAATTGCCCAACAGTAATTTGTTTACCCACCGTATGCTATTTTCTTGATAGAAGCCACTAGTGAAATCTACGACCCCCGGGTCTATTTTTTATCATATTGTTTTCAGATCTATTATTCCAAAAACACAAAAATACCTTGCTGCACATTTTCTTTCTTTATTTTATTTTGTGTTTTTGTCAGATCTATTTATCAAATCTCATACAATTTAATCTATCTCAATACCGAGGAGGGATTGACAACCCCTCTTACGCGTTGGGTTGCAAGTATTTGTTATTTGTGTGCAGGTGTTGTTTACATAGTGTTGCTTGGTTCTCCTACTGGATTGATACCCTTGGTTTCATAATTGAGGGAAATACTTACCGTTGTTGTGCTACATCATCCTCTCCTCTTCGGGGAAATACCAACACATATACAAGCAATCATTAGTCATCAATAATCTAATTAACAAGCCAAGAAACATACAAAAGCAAGTAAGGTCCTAGAAAGGATTAACCACAAGTGAATCGATGACATGGATATTATTACCAAGTTCACACTCTTTGGAAGTGCTAATATTCTTTGGAGCGGTCCCAATGCCAAAGCTCCAGAGCGCCACCAAGTGGCTCACAATATTCTCACTTTGAGTCACCCCCAACGAATGAGTCTCAAATCACCCAAGGTTGGTCTTGAAGGTGACCGCCACATCTTTACAAACTTCACGGAGCACACCACAAGCAAGGAATCTTCTGGAGATCACCCTGGCTAGGATCCCAAGTTTCAAGAGAAAAAAGTGTTGATGAAGAAATCAAGCAGGGACACACAAATCGATTTGGTGGAAGTGTAGATCAGGTCTTGCTCTCTTTATCCCCAAAGGATCAACTGTTTTGGGTGGAGGAATATAGAGTTGAGCAAAAAGGAGGTGTTGCAATGGTGGAGCAGCTCACAAGACTAAGGGTTAGGTGTGGGAGGTGAAAGAAGGTGCCTTATATACCCACCACCAAAAGTGATAGTTGCCCACCTATAGGCCCCGTGCGCACGGGCTAAGTTGGCCCCATGTGCACGGGGTTATGTGAAGCATACCTTGTGGGCACAGGGTGTCCAAAGAGATTTCACCTTGATCATGTGGTCACGAATTGCCTGGAGCCCATGCGCACGATGTGTCTAGAGACTTAACCGTGGACCCCGTGGGCACGGGGTAGGTTAGCCATGGGCACATTTGGTGAAGGATATTTAGGTATTTTGCAGAATAGGTGTAGGGTGGCTGGAATACGAGTTTAGCATGTCCCCACACCTTCATTCGAGCACCTTGACCCCTATTAGTGGTGTGGTTGTCCTAGAACTAAAAAAACAAAACAAAAGCTTCAAGTCGTCAGAAAACCACGCTTTTATCCTTTTTGAGGTGGGGGGTGATAGCCCAGAAGTATAGGGGATCGTTTGTAGCCTTCTTCGATAAATAAGAGTGTCGAACCCAACGAAGAGCTAAAGGTAGAACAAATATTCCCTCAAGTTCTATCGACCACCGATACAACTCTACGCACACTTGACGTTTACTTTACCTAAAACAAGTATGAAAATATTTTGCAAGAATAAAACTACGAGTACTTTGCGAGAATAAAACTATGAATAAATTGCAAGGTAATAAAAGTAGATAGCTTTTGTTAACAAGAAAGTCATTTGTCCCTACGCAATCGATAACAAGTACCGGTAATCATTCTTGTAATTTTATATGAGGGAGAGGCATGAGCTAACATACTTTCTCTACTTGGATAATATGCACTTATGATTGGACCCCTAGAAAGCATCCGCAACTACTAAAGATCATTAAGGTCGTGAAACCCAACCATAGCATTAAGTATCAAGTCCTCTTTACTCCCATACGCCATAACCCACTTATCCGCGTTTAGGCTGCTGTCACCCCCGCAACACCGATAATACGCAAACCATGAACATATTGTGACACCCTACAGTGAGGATCCCTCATGTTTGCACGAGACGGAGGGCACCGTAGGACATCTCCATAAATAAAATATACAATCATACCAACCAAGATCATGATTAACCCATAGGACAAAATGGATCTACTCAAACATCATAGGATAACCATAGATCATTGGGAAATAATATATGGAGTTGAGCACCATATTTAAGCAGAGATTACAGCAGGGAGAAGGGGTGTTACACCGCTGCATAGAGGGGGAGAGAGTTGGTGTTGACGGTAGCAAGATTGTTGATGTAGATCGCTGTCACGATCCTTGCCCCGGCGGCATTCCAGCGCCATCGAGAGAGAGAGGGGGAGAGAGCCCCCTCCTTCTTATTATTACTTGGCCTCCCCCTAGATGGGAGGAGAGTTCCCCTTCTGGTCCATGGCATCCATGGCGACGGAGGGGCGGGAGCCCCTCCGAGATTGGATCTCCCTCTCTGTTCTCTTCTGTTTCGCGTTCCTGTTTTCTAGCCCTTCACCGTTTCTTAAATTCCCAGAGATCCGTAACTCCGATTGTGCTGAAATTTTTACATGATTTTTTTTCATAAATTATCTTTCTTGCGCCAGAAGAAGGGCGTCAACGTCCTTATGGGGAGGGCACAAGACACCTGGGCGCGCCAGGGGGTGCCCGGCGCGCCCTGGTGGGTTGTGGAGGCCGTGGGCCTCCGTTAGCGGTTATTCCACCTCCAAAAAATCATAAATATTCCAAAATAATTCTCCGTAAATTTTCATCGCGTTTGGACTTCATTTGATATGGATATTCTACGAAACAAAAAACATGAAACAAACAGGAACTGGCACGGGGCACTGGATCAATAGGTTAGTCCAATAAATCATATAAAATGTTGCCAAAAATATGTGAAAGTTGTATAATGTTGGCATGAAACAATCAAAAATTATAGATACGATGGAGACATATCAGCATCCCCAAGCTTAATTCCTGCTCGTCCTCGAGTAGGTAAATGATGAAAAAGATAATTTTTGATGTGAAATGCTACCTAGCATAAACTTGATCATATGTCTAATCATGGCATGAATATTAAGACATAAGTGATTCAAAGCAATAGTCTATAATTTGACATAAAGACCTCAATACTCAGGCATCCCAACAAACAATCATGTCTTTCAAAATATCAACGCTAAATAAAATTATCCCTACAAAATCATATAGTCTTGTCATGCTCTGTCTTCTTAACACAAAGTATTTATCATGCACAACCCCGATGACAAGCCGAGCAATTGGTTCATACTTTTTAACGCGCTTCAGCTTTTTCAACCCTCACGCAATACATGAGCGCGAGCCATGGATATAGCACTACGGGTGGAATAGAGTATGATGATAGGGGTAAATATAGAGAAGTCAAAAAAAGTAAGAAAGTCTCACATCGACGCGGCTAACCAACGGGCTATGGAGATGCCCATCAATCGATATCAATGCGAGGAGTAGGGATTGCCATGCAACGGATGCACTAAGAGCTATAAGTGTATGAAAGCTCAATATGAAAACTAAGTGGGTGTGCATCCAACTTGCTTGCTCATGAAGACCTCGGGCATTTGAGGAAGCCCATCATCGGAATATACAAGCCAAGTTCTATAATGAAAAATTCCCACTAGTATATGAAAGTGACTAAATAGGAGACTCTCTATATGAAAAACATGGTGCTACTTTGAAGCACAAGTGTGGTAAAGGACAGTAACAATGCCCCTTCTCTCTCTTTTTTTCTTTTTCTTTTTTTCTTCTTTTTTTCTTTTTCTTCTTCTTTTTTTTTTCTTTTTTTTCTCTCATTGTCCGGAGTCTCATCCCGACTTGTGGGGGAATCATAGTCTCCATCATCCTTTCCTCACTGGGACATGCTCTAATAATGAATAATGATGATCATCACACTTCTATTTACTTATAACTCAAAAAAGATAAAAATTACAAATCGATACCTAGAACAAAATATGACTCTATATGAATGCCTCTGGCAGTGTACCAGGATGTGCAATGATCTAGCATAACAACGATATCAAGAAAAATAGACAAGCCATGGAAATATCATGCTAGCTATCTTACGATCATGCAAAGCAATATGACAATGAATGCTCAAGTCATCAAAACGAAGCCGGTGGAAGTTGCATGGCAATATATCTCGGAATGGCTATGGAAAGGCCATAATAGGTAGGTTTGGTGGCTGTTTTGAGGAAGATGTAATAAGGCTTATGTGTGATAGAGCGTATTATATCACGGGGTTTGGATGCACCGGCGAAGTTTGCACCGACTCTCGAGGTGAGAAAGGGCAATGCACGGTACCGTAGAGGCTAGCAAATTGCTGAAAGGTAAGAGTGCGTATAATCCATGGACTCACATTAGTCATAAAGAATTCACATACTTATTGCAAAAGTTTATTAGCCCTCGAAGCAAAGTACTACTACGCATGCCCCTAGGGGGATAGATTGGTAGGAAAAGACCATCGCTCGTCCCCAACCACCACTCATAAGGAAGACAATCAATAATAAATCATGCTCCAACTTCATAGCATAATGAGAGACTATACGTGCATGCTTCAGGAACCACAACCTTAACACCAATATTCTTAACACCAAATAGGAGACTCTCTATATGAAAAACATGGTGCTACTTTAAAGCACAAGTGTGGTAAAGGACAGTAACAAAGCCCCTTCTCTCTCTTTTTTTCTTTTTTTTCTTTTTTTCTTTTTTTTCTTTTTTTTTCTTTTTTTCTCTCTCATTGTCCGTATTCTCACCCCGACTTGTGGGGGAATCATAGTCTCCATCATCCTTTCCTCACCGGGACATGCTCTAATAATGAATAATGATGATCATCACACTTCTATTTACTTATAACTCAAAAAAGATAAAAAATACAACTCGACACCTAGAACAAAATATGACTCTATATGAATGCCTCTGGCAGTGTATCAGGATGTGCAATGATCTAGCATAACAACGATATCAAAAAAACGGACAAGCCATGAAAATATCATGCTAGCTATCTTACGATCATGCAAAGCAATATGACAATGAATGCTCAAGTCATCAAAATGGAGGCGGTGGAAGTTGCATGGCAATATATCTCGGAATGGCTATGGAAAGGCCATAATAGGCAGGTTTGGTGGCTGTTTTGAGGAAGATATAATAAGGCTTATGTGTGATAGAGCGTATCATATCACGGGGTTTGGATGCACCGGCGAAGTTTCCACCGACTCTCGAGGTGAGAAATGGCAATGCACGGTACCGTAGAGGCTAGCAAATTGCGGAAAGTTAAGAGTGCGTATAATCCATGGACTCACATTAGTCATAAAGAACTCACATACTTATTGCAAAATTTTATTAGCCCTCGAAGCAAAGTACTACTACGCATGCCCCTAGGGGGATAGATTGGTAGGAAAAGACCATCGCTCGTCCCCGACCGCCACTCATAAGGAAGACAATCAATAATAAATTATGCTCCAACTTCATAGCATAACGAGAGACTATACGTGCATGCTTCGGGAACCACAACCTTAACACCAATATTCTTAAGACCAAATAGGAGACTCTCTATATGAAAAACATGGTGCTACTTTGAAGCACAAGTGTGGTAAAGGACAGTAACAATGCCCCTTCTCTCTCTTTTTTTCTTTTTTTTCTTTTTCTTTTCTTTTTTTCTTCTTTTTTTTCTCTCATTGTCCGGAGTCTCATCCTGACTTGTGGGGAAATCATAGTCTCCATCATCCTTTCCTCACTGGGACATGCTCTAATAATGAATAATGATGATCATCACAATTCTATTTCCTTATAACTCAAAAAAGATAAAAAATACAACTCGATACCTAGAACAAAATATGACTCTATATGAATGCCTGTGGCAGTGTACCAGGATGTGCAATGATCTAACATAACAACGATATCAAAAAAATGGACAAGCCATGGAAATATCATGCTAGCTATCTTACGATCATGCAAAGCAATATGACAATGAATGCTCAAGTCATCAAAACGGAGGCGGTGGAAGTTGCATGGCAATATATCTCGGAATGGCTATGGAAAGGCCATAATAGGTAGGTTTGGTGGCTGTTTTGAGGAAGATATAATAAGGCTTATGTGTGATAGAGCGTATCATATCACGGGGTTTGGATGCACCGGCGAAGTTTGCACCGACTCTCGAGGTGAGAAAGGGTAATACACGGTACCGTAGAGGCTAGCAAATTGCCGAAAGGTAAGAGTGTGTATAATCCATGGACTCACATTAGTCATACAGAACTCACATACTTATTGCAAAAGTTTATTAGCCCTCGAAGAAAAGTACTACTACGCATGCCCCTAGGGGGATATATTGGTAGGAAAAGACCATCGCTCGTCCCCGACCGCCACTCATAAGGAAGACAATCAATAATAAATCATGCTCCAACTTCATAGCATAACGAGAGACTATACATGCATGCTTCAGGAATCACAAACCTTAACACCAATATTATTACTAACCACAACCATTTACTAGTACCTCCCACATATTACCATCTCTATATCACAAAACTATTGCAAGGAATCAAACATATCATATTCAGTGATCCATAAGTTTTATGTAGGATTTTATGACTAACCATTCAATTGACCAATTCCCGTTGACTCTCTAAATAGGTATAAGTGAAGCAAGATAGTTTAATTCTTTCTATAAAAGACCAAGCTCTAATAAATATAAGTGAAGCAAAATAGCATTCTTCAAATAACGGTTTTCTATGTGAAGAGAAACAGGCAATCCAAACTTCAAATGATATAAGTGAAGCACATGAAGCATTCTATAAAGCCATACTCAAAAGATATAAGTGAAGTGCAATGAGAATTCTATAAATCAACCATGGACTATCTCATACCAGCATGGTGCATAAAACAAAAATGAAAACTAAACACAAAAGACGCTCCAAGATTTATACATATCACATGAACGAAACGAAGACGAAAACATACCGATCTTGTTGAAGAAAGATGGGATGCCTTCCGGGGCATCCTCAAGCTTAGACGCTTGAGTCTCCTTGAATATTTACTTGGGGTGCCTTTGGAATCCCCAATCTTGAGCTCTTACCTCTCCTCCTTCTTCTCATATCGAGACCTCCTCGATCTTTGATCACTTCATCCACACAAAACTCAATACAAACCTCGTGAGATCCGTTAGTATAATAATGCAAATCACTACTCTAAGTACTATTGCAAACCAATTCATATTTTGTTTTTGAATTGTATCTACTGTAATATAACTTTTCCATGGCTTATACCACCAATAAAAATCGATAGTTTCATCAAAACAAGCAAAACAATGCATCAAAAACAGAATCTGTCTTAAACAGGACAGTCTGTAGTAATCTGAACATTCACCATACTTATGGTACTCAGAAAATTATTAAAAATTATGAAAAAATAAAAAAATTGTATAGAAATACTGTGAAAAAAGTTTCAGAAACTTTTGACATTCCAGTAAAAAATGTAAAATCGCGCACTACAGCCAAAGTTTCTGTTTTTGCACCGCACATACCAACAAGCAATCTAATCATCCTAAGGCAAATCTTGGCACATTATTTTTATAATACAATGGATTTGTACAAGGGGATAACTATTTTTGTTAGAAACTTCCATGAAAAATTTACATTGTTTCCATGAGCATGAACACAAGTGTTCAAGGTCGACCCTCACTTCTCCAATGCACCACCTTTCAATCGCATCTCTTTTTGTGAAGTTTTAAGTTCCCCTCTATATTTTTTTTTGTTTTTAAACTTTATAAAAGCACTCAACAGAAATAAATGACTCTCTAAAACTTCCGGGTTGTCTCCCTGGCAGCGCTTTCTTTAAAGCCATTAAGCTAGGCAAAAAGTGCTCAAGTAATGGATCCACCCGGATCTCAAGGTATATCAAAGCCAATTTAAATTAGCAATGATTTGGCATTTAGTAGTGAGCACAAAGCAACATATATCATGCAGTGATGAAGTCTAACTCTCTTCCTATGCATAGGCATGTCATACAAGAACAATTCATGCACATCAAGTAAAGGCCAATACATAGCATAAGCAGTTTCTTGCAATTTTATCGTGTTGGAAACATAGAGAGGCAGAGATATAGTTCCTCTCTCATAATAATTGCAAGTAGGAGCAGCAAGAACATGAATATTATATTCATCAAAATCATCATGTGCAATGGTAAAAGGCAACCCATCAATATAATCCTTAATAAGAGCAAACTTCTCCGATATAGTGTAATTTGGAGAATTCAAAAAGATAATAGGACTATCATGTGTGGGTGCAATAGCAACAATTTCATTCTTAACATAAGGAACTATAGCAAGTTCATCTCCATAAGCATAATTCATATTGGCATCTTGGCCACAAGCATAGCAAGCATCAAGTTCATCAAAAAGGGACATTTCAAATGAATCAACGGGATCATAGCAATTATCATAGCATTCATCCTTCGGTAAGAACGAAGGGACATTAAACAATGTATGAGTTGAAGAGTTACTCTCATTAGAAGGTGGGCACGGGTGATCAATCCGCTCTTCCTCCTTTTGTTCTTCGCTCTCCTCCTCATCTTTTTCATCCAATGAGCTCATAGTTTCATCAATTCCTTCTTCCATAGACTCATGCAAAATATTAGTCTCTTCTTGGACAGCAGAGACTTTCTCAATAAACGCATCAATATTGGAATTGTATTTATAATTACCATAGCAATATTTAAGTATAGCAAAGTTTTCAGGCCTATAAACATCATCATCAAAAGCTTCATACTTTTCAAACAAAGATTCAATTTCATAAACACCCTTAAAAGCAACAAATTCTTCTATTCGTTCCACATCATAGTAATCATATCTACCATTAGCATAAGAAGCTAAGGTTTCATTGTCATTAAATTTACATGAAAAGGGAAGGTGTGGAGCATTCATCCTAGAGCAACAAGTAAAATCATATCTCTGGCATAAATTCCAAGCATACCAATGCAACATATCAATTTGATCCCATAAAAGTTTCCCTTTTTGTGTCAAGCGATAATCCCTAAAGTATTCACGTTGATCCAACGTGTCTCCCATTATCATGTTGAATGGGGTTTTCTCAGGATTATCAAAGTAATGTTTAATATTTTTCACATAACGAGCATCGAGGGTTTTAGGAGGTTCCCCATCTCCATGAGTAGCAAGTACCACTAATTTTTTTGGTGTTTCGTGTTCCATATCCATAACTAAAGATAGAGAACAACTTAGAACAGAAAATAAAATCTACTTACTGATAAAGCAAACAAGCACACACGAGAATATTCACCCCACGCTATTGCTCCCCGGCAACGGCGCCAGAAAAAGGTCTTGATAGCCCACAAGTATAGGGGATCATTTGTAGCCTTCTTCGATAAATAAGAGTGTCGAACCCATCGAGGAGCTAAAGGTAGAATAAATATTCCATCAAGTTCTATCACCACCGATACAACTCTATGCACACTTGACGTTTAGTTTACCTAAAACAAGTATGAAACTATTTTGCAAGAATAAAACTACGAGTACTTTGTGAGAATGAAACTATGAATAAATTGCAAGGTAATAAAAGTAGATAGCTTTTGTTAACAAGAAAGTCATTTGTCCCTACGCAATAGATAACAAGTACCGGTAATCATTCTTGTAATTTTATATGAGGGAGAGGCATGAGCTAACATACTTTCTCTACTTGGATCATATGCACTTATGATTGGACCCCTAGAAAGCATCCACAACTACTAAAGATCATTAAGGTCGTGAAACCCAACCATAGCATTAAGTATCAAGTCCTCTTTACTCCCATACGCGATAACCCACATATCCGTGTTTAGGCTCCTGTCACCCCCGCAACACCGACAATAAGCAAATCATGAACATATTTCAACACCCTACAGCGAGGATCCCTCATGTTTGTGCGAGACGGAGGGCACCGTAGGAAATCACCATAAATAAAATATACAATCATACCAACCAAGATCACGATTAACCCATAGGACAAAACGGATCTACTCAAACATCATAGGATAACCATAGATCATTGGGAAATAATATATGGAGTTGAGCGCCATGTTTAAGTAGATATTACAGCGGGGAGAAGGGGTGTTACACTGCTGCATAGAGGGGGAGAGAGTTGGTGTTGATGGTAGCAAGATTGTTGATGTAGATCGCCGTCACGATCCTTGCCCTGGCGGCGTTCAGGCGCCATCGGGAGAGAGGGGGAGAGAGCCCCCCTCCTTCTTCTTCTTCCTTGGCCTCCCCCATAGATGGGAGGAGAGTTCCCCCTCTGGTCCATGGCATCCATGGCGGCGGAGGGGCGGGAGCCCCTCCGAGATTGGATCTCCCTCTCTGTTCTCTTCTGTTTCGCGTTCCTGTTTTCTGGCCCTTCACCGTTTCTTAAATTCCCGGAGATCTGTAACTCCGATTGCGCTGAAATTTTTGCACGATTTTTTTCCATAAATTATCTTTCTGGCGCCAGAAGAAGGGCCTCAACCTCCTTATGGGGAGGGCACAAGACACCTGGGCGCACCAGGGGGTGCCCGGCGCGCCATGGTGGGTTGTGGAGGCCGTGGGCCTCTGTTAGCATTGATTCCACCTCCCAAAAATCATAAATATTCCAAAATAATTCTCCGTAAATTTTCATCGCATTTGGACTTCGTTTGATATGGATATTCTGTGAAACAAAAAAAATGCAACAAACAGGAACTGGCACGGGGCACTGGATCAATAGGTTAGTCCAATAAATCGTATAAAATATTGCCAAAAATATGTGAAAGTTGTATAATATTGGCATGAAACAATCAAAAATTGTAGATACGACGGAGACGTATCAGGGGGGGGTCAATCATGCCCTTACTAAAACCTTTAAGGAACCAGTGATGTGAGATAGAAAATTTAGCACCCATCATTAGTTCCACTAACCACATTGTCATCACACCAAAATACCATTTAGAGATCAATGTAGCTTCAAAAGTACTCCACTTAAGTCTATCAAAACCACAAGTACCACATATTTGGATAAACGTCATGTGCATACATGTAGTAATGTTTCATAGATCATAGATGTAGAAAAGAAGGTGAGATACAGTACCAAATGACCCACTAAATGCTAGCCACACAACCAATCTTTTAACATCTTAGAAGATAAAAGTCCAACCCCTAATATTCTGTCGCATATCGTCTTCACACTTCAAAAGAATCTAGAAGATACAAAAACTAAATTAGTGAATTATAGAGTTTGCATTGAAATATAAACACACCGGGGATTCACCATCGGCAACAAGCCACCGTCCACAAGAGCCGGAGTACAATTCTCATTGGAGGAATCACGGCCTTGGCTCTCGCGCGATTAAGGCCTTACTCTTCTGGTTGTCGGCTTCACCCATCGGAGGTGCAATCTGACTTGTGCTTCGGCCGCACACGGACTCTCCGCGGGTTATCCTCATGCCCGCAGTCGACGGTCTACTCTCAGAGTTAGCTAGGGTGTGGCCACTAGTCACTTCCGCTAGCCCATTGGTGGTCTCGAATAGACACAGCTGGACAGACAAGCCAGTGATCATGTCGTGTTTCCCTTCGCAAGACGTGCATGCCCATGAAGAGAAATAATTTGTTTAGGATAATAGAGAGAAGTAAGTAAATGGCGAGACCTCGTGTTCAACGCCTTGTACGCCAGTTCGCAACCAGGCTCTCACTAGCCCCACTCTCTTGGGCCATCCCAATTAGCGAGTTGCCCTCCGGTTGACCACTGACCGGTCAATCATTGACCGAGTTACAGTTGAATTTTGAGAATTGAATTTGATTTTTGTTTCAATTTTGAAAAATGTTCATGAATTTGAAAAAGAACCGGGGATTTGGAAAAAGTTTAGAAAAATCAAAAAGTTTATGTGTTTGAAGAAAAAGTACATGAACTTGGAAAACAGTTGCAGATTTTAGAAATGTTCACACATATTAAAAATATTCAAAATTTTGAAAAAAGTTAGCGGATTTAAAAAAAATATGTATTTGATAAAATTTCATACATTTTAAAAAATGAGTACATGAATAAGAAAAAGTTCACATATTTGAAAATTCACTAATTTGAAAAAAATGTTTTTTGAATTTGGGGAAAGTTCATGAATTTGAATTGGTTTCAAAAAATAAAAAATGAAACTAAAAAAGGAAAAATGAAAGGAAAAAGGAAAAAGAAAAAAAAAGTAAAAAGGTAGAAAATTCCAACAAAAAACGTAGGAAAACCCTGAACCAAAAGTTTTTTGTAGCTTTGTAAAACCGGAGCTAGCTAGAGGGTTAAATGGGTCGGCCTAGTACGTGAGCACAGTATACGCCAGGAAGAAAACGTCGCTTAAGGCGTCGAATAGGAAACACGGTAACTGGCCCTATTTTGTCTGCTTTTTGCTGCGAGTTAGGCCCTAGAAGCTAGAAAACGGCCTAGTTAGCCGAGTTAATGATTCTCATGTATTTTCCTCTACATAGTGTTTCCTAGAGCTCCTCTTTAACGCCTTCTGTGCCGCTAACGCTCTGTGGCGCTCACGCTATGCCTCGCATGGGCCTAGCTCAGCAAACCTTGATCGCTCGGGTCGCACCTCTCTCGGTTTGCTCGCGCGATAGTTGATCGGCCAGCCGTTAACCATTTTGACTTTTGAAAACAAGAAAAAGAAACTTGGATTTGAATAAAGTTCATAGATTTGCAAAAAGAGTTCATATAAATGAAAATGTGCATGAAATTTGGAAACATTTCATGAAATTTGAATTAAAGTTCATGCAGTTTTTAAAAAATCCATCAATTTTGTTTTTTTTTGAGAATTCGAAAAAATTCATCATTTTTTTATAAAAAAACTCATATATTAGAAAAAGCCATGAAATGAAAATATTTAAATTTCAAAATAGTTCATGAAATTTGAAAATGTTCATCAATTTTGAAAGAAAAGTTCTTAGATTTGCAAAAAAATATCACGAATTGAAAAGGTTAAAAAAATTAAAAACAAAGTTCATGAAAATAAAAATATATTTGAATTCAAAAATTTCATGCATTAGGAAAAAAAAGAAAATAGAAAAGAAAAGAAAAAGAAAGAAATAACAAAAATGGTCTAGAAACCGAGAAAAAAATAAAGAAAAATCAGACGGAAGCTTCCCAAAACCGGCCTGGAAACTTCCAAAAAACCAGCGACTGAACTTCACTCGATACCTTTAAATGGGCCGGCCCACAGAGAATCGACTGAAGTGGGGAGGGGGGGGGGCAGTTTTCGGGGACACCTATAACGGCGCGTAGAGGATCTCTGCGGCGTAGAGGACACTTGGAGACATGCGATGCTTGATTGTTCGATGGCAAGGAGCACCTGGGCTCTCTCATCGGATGCAATTCTTGAGCGTTTGAGTGCAAACATTGATGACAACGCAAAGAGATGGTTGTTTGCCATGCATGATTCCCTTCCTCACGATGAGTTCATCACTTTTGTTGTGGCACTTTGGGCATTGTGGGGAGCTCGACGGAAAGCTATATATGAAGATATTTTTCAGAGTCCGTTCGTTGTTCATAGTTTTGTGCAGTCCTATTTGGGTGAGCTGCGAGCCATCCAGACTACGTCTACACCAGCGCCTGTCTCATCTTCGAGCAGGCCCACACAATGGATTGCGCCACCAGCGGGTCTAGTAAAAATAAATGTGGATGCCGCTGTGGGAAGAGGAGGTTCACACGGAGCTGTGGGCGCCATTTGCAGGGGTCAAGATGGTGTGTTTCTTGGTGCATCGGCAATGGTGTTTCCAAAAATTTCAGATCCAGCAACACTCGAAGCATTAGCCGTCAGAGAGGCTCTATGTTTAGCAGATGATCTATATGAGAGTAGCATTCACGTGGCTTCAGACTGCAAGGTGGTGGTCGAAGATATTCTTGAGAAGAATCCGGCGATCTACGGAGCGATCATACATGATATCATACATCCGAAATCTTTATTTACTATTTGTAATATTAGTCATGAATTTAGGAGCACGAACGTCGATGCTCACAAACTCGCGAAGCATGCTTTATCCCAAGGGGTTGGCCGCCATGTTTGGTTAGGTCAACCCAATGGACTTAGTTTCGTCCCTGTAAACATTGTGACGATTTGAATAAATAGCTTTGGAGTTTGTCTAAAAAAAAAACCTATAACGGCGCGTGAAGCACCGAACAGGGTTTGAGAGCGTTTCCAGCCCCGCCAAAAACTAGTGTTCGTTTCCAACTGCTTCGATGATTTTTATGGCACTGGGAGCTCGTCGGAGTTCATGTGTGTGGCCGCATTGAGCCCAGGCACTTGCCCAGGGTGCAGGTACGATAAAATCGCCTCTGGTGGTAAGTACGAGGATTTGACGGTTGTTGGTATATTGATCCCATTAATATATTCAAGCGAGAGAACATGTTAACATCTTGTGGAACTATTTCTTTCATCTGGGCAATTAGTGTTACAGTATTTTCAAGTGGGAGAAAAGTATTTCAGTAACCCTCGAGTCTATTATATTTTTTCGATAAATCACTAGATTGAGTGTTTTACTTCTAGTTGTATATGTTAATCATGCTGAAACATCAACCATAGTACCCATATACCTTTTTTTTTGGAACATCAGTACAGACTCAAGCGCTCATACACGTGCATACACTCACCCCTATGAACGCACACACGCACACTCTACCCCTATGAGCACTTCCGAAAGACTGAGCCGGCATATCATCTTGAAATTTACGAAGTCACCGTAGGCGCCTCGTCGTCGATGGGAACGTCTCCTCCCACTGAATGCGCATCGCCGGAAATCCTGAAATAAATTCAGGAATAAATGCGAGCACCAGGAATTATCTCTCCCGTGCTCCTCCCAAGTTGCTACCAAAGATTTTCTTCACCCTCGTTTCTCTGCAAATAGGTGGCGAGGTGTTTCTTGGAGCATGTTGTATACATGGAAAAAAATCAAAGGCCATCACATATGTCGTTGGCGGCGACATCAAGGAGTCTGAGTGGTGCCTGCTGCAAACTCAAGGATTCAATTAGGTTTATAGAAACAATCTGTTTGTTGCCGTTTGTTGTTTCTTATTCAAGATTCAATATAGTCTTGCCACTTTGTTTTAATTTTGTGTGCGTAGGTAATCTATACCTACTAATAAAGTAAGGTGCGTTTCGTCAATTTTTTCATCCGTTCACTGTCGAAAAGAATTTTTTTTCTATCCGAGGTGGTACTAAATTCTTATGCGTACGTTTGTCAGAAAAAAAAGGCTTTTTCCAGAATTTCATGCATGGTCCACGCGCTGTGGCCCAGCGAAGTCAGCCCACTTATTTTTCCGCCCATGCAGCTGGGAAAAAATTATTTTATGCATAGGGCGACAAAGAGTCAGAACTTCGCACAGGACAACCAATAATGGGCTGGCCCTTTTTCTTTGTTTCTGTGTTTTTTTAGGATGTTTGTTTCTGTGTTTTACTTCTATTTTTATTCTTATTCCCCTATTTCTTTTTTCCATTCTAAGTTTATTTTCTTATATAATTTAATTCATAAATTCGAAATTCTCAAAACTTTCAGAATTTGAAAAATCAAATTTTAGAAAATATTCAGAATTTCAAAATTTTATTGCTATTTTGAAAAATATTCGGAACTTGAAAAAAGTTTCCCATATTTTTCAAACTTTTTTATTGTTTAAAAAAAATTAAGATTTCTAAAAAGAAAATGGCATTTAAAAAATGCTCCAAATTACAAAAATATTCTTATTTTAGTAAAATTTTCACAATTCAAAATAATGTTCGTGTATAAAAGATACACATTTTCGAAGAATGTTATGAATTTTCAACACATGTTCTCATTTTAAAAAAATGTTCACAAATCCAGATAATGTTCATGTTTTATAAAAAAAGTTGGGTTTTCAAAAAATGTTTGTGAATTTTGAAAGATGGTCCTATTTCAAATTTTGTTCCCATTTTTCTGAAAGTGTACATAATTTTAAAAAAATTGTTCAGGATTTGAAAAATGGTTCATGTTTCCTTCTGAAAGTGTACATAATTTTGAAAAAAACTGTTCAGCATATAAAAAATGGTTCATGTTTTCTACAATATTCAAAAACTTCATACCTTAAAATCTCCTCGATTAAAAGGAAAAGTAGATTGAATAATTCATGGGCCTTCTCTGGCGTACAATGACGTAACAAAACTCTTAAATGCCTTCAATCAATGAATGAAAAAATATTGGATTGATTACTTCACACCCCCCGAAACCGAGAAGCTAAATGTTCATTGTTCTCGTGCACACAGGGTTTTGCTTGCACATATAATTTTCACTAACTTTAAATGCATACTATTTTTTCTCCCGTTGCAACGCACGGGCATATGTGCTAGTGATTTCTAATTTGAGAGAATCTCCATCTTCTAGTTCCCTTACATTCCTCGGCTTGTTGCATTGCAGGTGGACCGTGGACCCGCATTACAATTTGTGAAAGAAATTTTAGTGTTACTATTGGGAGTCAAAACCTTTGCTTATTTGGATGAAAAATCGAATGCATCATCTGGAACATGTATGTAAAACAACGCACTCAGCAAATATTGCCAAGCTAAGCTAGCGTTGGTGCTACCTTAGCCTAACCATTGTAGGAGGGTGTCCGAGCTATACATCTTATGGCACACATACCACGGTTGGCATCGAGACCAAGCAAATGTATGTGACACAATGTAATAAATACAATAACATGGTTTCTCCAAACTTGGATAAGAGACAAGGAGAGATCACGTCAGATTGTTTGAAAACGTGTTATTGGGCTCGTCCTTCTGTTTTGTGGTTTTGGAAATGGACTCTGGACATGCCTTTTCATTTTCTTTCGTGCAATAGTATTACTGTTATACCAAGGATATGATCGCGTGATTGATTGACGCCAAAAACTGCATATCAACTGTAATTGACTCGTTATCACGTGCAGATCGTCTTCATTAAGATTATGGTAACGCTTTTGGCGATCTGGCTGTCACGTTGAAAGTTGTTACATGAAGGAGAACACCAGAGTCCCCTTTAGACATACTAGATGACCCGTTGCGCCGATGGCGCAAAAGGCGAGAGTAAGCCATGTATTAAAAGAGTCCACATAAAAATATTCAAACACAAATTGGAACATATAAAAATAAATACCTACTGCTGGTAGATAGATACCTAGCGATGATACATAGTGTTGAAAGATAGATGACTCATTATGCCCATGGAGCAAAAAGTGAGAGCGGGCTAAGTTTTCAAACCATGCGTATGTGAACCGTTGTGCCCCTCATGCAAAAAGCAAAAGCAAACCAGTATTCAAACCATACACGTGAGATCTGTTTAAAGACTGATAATCAAATCCTTGAAGCATAAGAAAATAGATACTTAGGTAGCATGTTCATACGTAGCGAATTTGAACACAAGTACTGGAACCATCGCATGTGCAAGTAAGAGTGGTCTAAAGACTGATAATGTAATCTCGAAAAAATATGTAGTGGATAATACATATATAGCGTTTTCAGACATAGCGGTCTATATTGCAGTAGCATGATAGCCCAAAAGAAAGTTATGAATGCAGTCCTGATTGCTTATTTACATTGGCCTTAGAAAAGGTCAGCGCATCACATAAAATAAGAAAGAATGAATGGTAAGGCATGAGATATAATGCCATCATAAATAGATACATAATTATATAGATGTAAGTATTCATGTTTCTCTTTGCAAACCCAGAAAACACCATTGACCAAGCTTAAGATTTTGTTAGTTAGGCTAATCCTCGCGGCAACGACAAAACACAAAGATTCAGCAGGGATTCAAAAATCTAAACAATGTGTCAAAGATGATTACAGTAGAGCGCATGGTTGATCAGACAAAACTGGTACATATAGCTCCCAACTCAACTAATCTGAAGTTCAAAATAATCCATCGTTGCTTCTCAAACAAAGACAAAGATTGTAATTACTACTACTTGAAGCATGTGATCAGTAAGCAGTCTCGACTTCAACTTGAAATTAGTCACTCAAAGATATAAACAACAGCTGATGTCATAAAACTCAAAACAGTGTGTCAATGATTTTGCGGTTAGGCACTGAATAAATGCTAACATGCCATTGTATCTTAGGCATTCCATTTCCCAGTTTTTTATTATTAGTAACTTCTAAATAATGCATTATATTTTGAATGTAATGTCGAAGTATCTACATCCAGATCACATCATAGAAAGTGGGAATCGAAGTGGCCAACTGAAATCGAAACGTATTGGGCCAGGCTGGACACGGTAAATAAAAGACTAAAAGATTCAAGGATAAGGAGCAGAAATCAAAAGAAAATACTTGAATTGAATAAATAATAACATGTTGTATTGTGAGAGCACCAATAATAGTTAATGGGGTACAATGCATAGTTATATGAGATGAACTCAACATACATTTCATGCATTTTAAGAGAAATTACTCTGTATTTATCATTTTCTCCACTGATTGCTTTTGTTGTTCATCGAATAAAACATGAGGCACATACATATTTCTGCATATTTCTCGCAGCATGCAGCAGAGAATACTAACATTCACTACATGGACTAAGTGATTTAGCAAAGAATACGAACGTGTGAATCTGCATTGGACAATTTTAATTCCGAGAAGATGATCATCAATTAGTATAGAGAGCTAGAAGGAGCATTGATTCTCAAAATTCAAAGAAATGTGGGAGAGGCCCGCTCACAGTTTTTTCGAATCTGATGAAACTTTACACATCATTATGTACAGGGATCATGGCAAGCAACCACAAATTCCTAGAGTGCATAACCTGCATAAGAGAGTAAAATTAATTAGAACATTACAATTGTCAAAACCCTAAGGCAACCATCTACACAAATATGATGCCTCTTGGTTCAGTTTTGATGAGGTGTGTACAGAGAAAAGGCAACATTAAGTTGAGCTAAATTAAATAGTGAAGATTAACCTGGAAGAATGTAAAAATGAGTTGCAAGTAAAACCATATCTTCCTTCTGTTTTTGTTCTCCTGAAAAGTTCTGTAGCATGGGAACTTTACATTAGCTAGTGGTGTGGCAGTGGCATCTAAACACAAAGCTCTGGAAAAGGTAGAAGAGATGGACAAAAAAAGAAAACAGTACTCTTGCTTTTTATTAAGTGATATACATAGCTATTTGGCACCCTTAGCCACAATAGAGAACATCACCATCTTGGACATTTTTCTCACACCTGATCTAATTCGAAAGATATTTTTAAATGCACATATTGTATTTGTTAGTAACTTTAGGTTTGAGCACGCACATATAATACACGATGTAGCCCTTTTTATATGAAAAATTAAAAAAGACTTATCTTTCAAAATATATACTTCAGCATGCATAATTTGTTATGTTATTCAGGTAGCATGGGGTAAGAAAAATAAGAGTCGGGATGGAGGGAAACCAGGCGCACCAAAGGGATCAGAAAAAGAGGGGGAGGCGAGGACCTAGGAGTTGCTGCCTGCGAGCTCCTGCTGCTTGCTGCCAGCAAGTTCCTGCTGGAGCTGGCGATGGGGAAGCTTTGAGAGGGGGAGAAGGCAAGTGAGCCGACAAGGACCAAGGAGGCCCGAGTTGCTGAGGACAGAGCCACCCACTGACAGTGGATCAGGTGAGACACTGCCTAGGAAGAGAGAGGAAGACAACAACGGCGTCCTCGTCGGCCCCGTGGCCCGCGCGTCGAGGGAGCTCCTAGCTCCTGCCGCTCCTGCCCACGGGCGACATCTCGAGCCTGAACCACCTCAATCCTTGCTCCTGCTGCTCTGACCGGCGAACCTCCCTCAATCGCCGACCCCAACCACATCCACCTCTGCACAACCCCTGCTTCTACCCACAGCCGCCGGACTCGCCACGGGCTTCTGCCACCACCCTGACCTGGCCGCTGCCCTAGCCTAAGCGACAACGGTGGCACGAAGGCGAAGGGGGCTCGGGCTTGAGGGCCGGAGGGATGCGCGCCGCGGATTTGTGGCGGCGGCAGCTGACGAGCGAGGGAAAAAGGAGGAGGTAGGGCAAAGGCAGTCGCGGATTGGAGGCTAGGTTTTATCTGGTCGTGCGGTGCGACCCAGCAGTCCACCCCTTTTCTCTCGCTCGCTTCTCTGCTCGCGCGCACGCGTGGGACACAAAGGGCCACACGACTGGGCCAGGCATCATCGACAGAGGCTAGGCAAGGAGTGAGGTGAAAATGAACGCGATTTTCAAAGGTCGGACGCGTGGATGGCCTGAGAGTGGCTGCTATCCCAGCGTCATTTATATGTACAATATGAGCAAGGACAGATGAGGTTCGATATGTTCTGCATTCTTATATTTAGCTAGCAGCCTAGCATATGTCGATGTAGCTCGAGCAATATTTCACAAGCCCTTCTTTAAGGTCTGCAGTGCTTGCATCACCAATCAACAACTTATGATAACAATGCTTCTATTTATTATTTGACAAAATCACTAATCAAATTTGAGAGAAACATGAGATGTATACTACCCTCAGCTCACTACAACACAAAACCAATTAACTACAAAATCAGTGTTGGTTCTAACATTTGAATCTAATTTACAAAACCATGATACTCAAATCAATCATGACCAGCACAATTTTTTTCCAGATATGAAAAAGAAAAAATACAGATAAGGAAAATGAGTATGGATGGCCTTCTACCTTGTTATGTTCAACACCAATCCACTGGTGTGGTTATCATGCAAGGAGGGAAGCGGACAATCCTTTTAACCTCACAAAATGAATGGCAATTCTTGAGTATGATAGAATTGATGGGCAACATATCCTTTTTCTTCTCCAGCACGGATGTTGTTTCATTAATCCTCTTTTGTTCATGCAAGGAACAAAGTACAGTGGCGACAAAAGCAAGAAAACATAACATCAGCACTGGCTCATAGCAAGGATGGAACATAGAAACTACATGTGAGAATAAAAGAAAGAAAATTTGAAGATACCGGCATATTGAGAGTGAATTACAGTGGGAATACCATCAACAATATACATAGCTAGCATGATATTAATGCCTCATGGGATCAAATAATGAATCATTGGCATCAAAAGAACCTACTACTACTTTACATGAAACAAAAAAAATATGATTACAGTGAGCACATAAGAACATGAAGTTGTGATGTTCAGGAAACACACTGCAGCTATCTGTATATACAACTGTTACTTTACAACCCATCTTACTTGGGATATTTCTTAAGGCGTTCTAATCTAAGTGAAAACATGTCTATGAGGCATCCTTAATCCCCTTTGTTGTTTTCGGTTGGTTATTTTGGATGTCACAAATTACTGAAAAAATGATTTTGTTGTACAGTCCATTGACCATGTTTTCTAACATAAGTATTCCAATTTAAAGTAGACCATGCTTACACTTTTCAAGGGAACACTAATTGTCCCTCCAATCCTCACGACCATGCATATGTATAACTCATATGTGAATCGCATGAGCTGAGATCATTAATGGACATAATAAAGTACCCATGGACATGTGACTAATTAATAGGCTATCGATATGAAGAACCTGAACCAAGAATGAAACAGAAACCGAAGCAGAAGATTGTCAAAGAATAGGAACAATTTAGAAAAATATAGCCACACCTATCTAAATCAAGTGAAAATAACCAATAAGCACTACATGTGTGAGATAACATTATCTGATATAATAGATAACATATAGCCGCACTTTAATTATATAAACATATGAAGTTCCAGTGGTCTGTGGAAAAAGAAAATCCTCTTTTCCTCAAGAAACTATAGAAGAAAGCATATCAAATATTAATAATGGTAGAGCGTAATGATACAAAAGAGAAAGATTAGAGAGGTGTCATCACAACATTGGTAAGCTGGTATGGCCAGTAAAATCACAAGTAAATTGCTCAGTGGATGCATGGCAGCATACTGTCAGCAAACATACCCAGCAACTTGAAGATTAAGGGTGTGTTTGGATCTAAGGCAAGAGCTAAGCTAGCCTTGCTGGGCAAGGTTAGGCGTTTGGCATGCACAAAAAAATCTTACTTTTGATGGCAATTAAGCTTGTAACCGCTGTCAGATCCTTGCTCATGGAGGAGAGCCAATTTGGCTCGCTCGCGCCGGCAAACAGGCAACGCAATAGAAAATCAATCCACGAACTGTGCACCCATATCATAACTCCACTGTGCATGAGTCGTGGTGCACCATACACCACTTCCATACGTGTTGTCTTGCGAGATATTCTCCGGGTTATAGCAAATTACAACCAAACAACAAGGCTTGCTCCTATGGACTCTTGCTCACCTCGGCTAGGAGAATCTACCCTAGCTAAGCAAGGCTGGCTAACCAACCAAACACACCCAATACTCGCAATTCAAGAGTCCTTTCCTATATTAATTGTCTGATGGGTTGTAATTAGGATTAGAAACGAAATAATATGTGTTTTCTGTTTTACTCTCTCCCTCCCATGAAAGTTGGGAATTTATACAATCAAATCAAAAGAACAAAGGAGTGCACATATCAAGGCGGAGCCAGGGCAGCAGGGACGCAAGAAAGACACCAGCCGTGACCAACTCAACCATTAAAACAAACAACACATCAATGGGAAAATATAAAGAAAAACTTAATCCATGACAACACAATAACATGAGCAGCCGTAACATTTAATCAGTGATGGAGCTTGATAGATGGTTGAATGCACACTTTGTACATGAAAACATATGAAACATTAAAAAGGAGAGACGTAAGACCTGTAGTGTTCCCATCAAACATTAAAATCAGCAGCAATCCGAAATTACAACTACCATGATATTTTTAGAGACCAATGTTGCAAGCAAAGCAGGAGAATTACCACAATCTTCTAGGAATCCATGGTCCCACCTAGCTAGTCTCGACAGACGCCAAAAGTTGGTGATCCCATGAATGTCTAGTATATTCCATTTGAATGCTAAGAAAACATTGATGCTTCTTGTGACATATGTAAGTAGTGGACAGAAAGATGAAAGCCAATTTAATATATTCCATTTGAATGCTAAGAAATGGAAGTTAAATATATAAACCAATTAAAGAAGAGGACACTAACAAACATTTAATACATTTTTTGGCAGGAATAGACCTAACAAATATTACCTTATATATGTCAGAAAGTAGTCAAGTAAAAAACCCTCTCCATCCCAACCACTTCATTGCGACATTAAAATGAGACAGATTCCCTAGCCAAATTTGTAGCAGTAATACATAGGTCAGAGATTGAATGATATTCCTAATAGTAAACTGAACTGTAGAAGGAGCTACAGATAGCCATGGTATTCCTAAGAAACTATCATCTGAGTTGGTACTTTCTCAGGTTTAGGATATCCATTCCTTACTTGGCAATGCAACCCAACATGATATCCTATATGCTTACAGTTAATACGAAAGATTGAGCAAAATGAAGTATCAACAGAATTATGATCACTACTAAATTGTTAATCTGCTTACCTGCAATCCATCTTCAGAGATCACCCTAGACAACGGTCGTACTTCTGTATATTAATTCCTCTGTTCTACCATTTTGTAAGATGATCTATGAAAGTATTATATGTACTCGTTAGAAAAATACTTGTGAAAGTACACTGCTCCAAAATGGAACAATAAATTTGACGCGAACTTGATGACAGTCTGAAGCTGAACTCCTACCTTCAGGCCATATATGCATTTTGTTATGGAATGGTCTGAATCATAACTACCATACCAGGAAAGAAACTCACACAATCAGGATTATACACTAAGAGGAAAGATTAAAGGAAAAAATGCAGTCAAATAAAAATATTAACACACACATGACAATCAGTACCAAGAAAAGGGGTCGGCGAAAGATGAACAACTGAACTGGACTGTAGAACTTCGCTGACCCCTACAATTGCCAGGTACACCAATGGTTCAATAAGAATAACTGTAACTCTCTCAATAATCTGTGGCTTATGCATGGTCATTGTTCCATGTGTTTCCAGCATCAAATGGTGATCCTCGTGCACCACAATCTTTGCACTACATTGGCCCGTATGTCAGACTAAATTCATACCAGCAGGTTTGGGATTTTCAGATGCTGCTAAGATATTCTATAAACTGAAGGCAAATAAAAATCTTCCACTTAGCTTGCTTGGATTTTTGTCGAACACATAGTGGGCATACATAAAACTGAATCCACATAAATAAAGATTGAGATGTATAAACTGCAGGCAACCAACTGATGGTCCAGAGGTAGAAGACAAACCTGCCTAGGCTACTTTGACCACCACAATGCCCGCTTACAACCAACAGCGAGAAGCCACCTGCAAAACAACAAGTAGATCCTACAAATCAACCCGTGCTCAAAGAAGCACTGCCGCACGACAGCCAGAACAGCCGGGAAAAAGCAGATGGAGGAAGAGGAAGAGGAAACACATGGAGCTTCAAATCAGGCAGCGCCACAGCTCACCTGCCTGACGGAGCCGACGATGAGGGCGATGGGCGCGTGTCAGCGGTGCTGGCGCTGGTGCGTTGGGCGTGCGGAAGAGGACGGAGGCGAGGGCGCGGGGACGGAAGTCGTCGCGAGCCGGCCGGGGACCCACGCCGGGTGTCCGCGCGGCCGCTGGAGCTCGACCTAGCCCACCTCGCGTGATGCAGCGACCTAGCCCACCTCGCGTGATGCAGCCTGCCCTCGCTCACCGTCATGCGGTGCTGCTGCGACCCCGGCTCGTGGCCTCCACCCTGCCTGGATGGGAGAGTTGGAGGAGGAGCAACAATGACGAAGAGAAGATGACCCCGAGGAAAGAGGAGAAAAGATAGGAGGGGGGCTCACCTAGCAAGGCCGCGCTGCCGGCGGCGGCACCCCGAGGCCAAGCAGCCGTGCCCGTGAGGAGGAGCGGCGGCGCCGCTGCTGTGCGTCGGGTGAAGGAGACAGGAAGGTGGCTGGGCGGGTGGTGACGAGGCAGGGCAGCAGGCAGAGAGATGGCGGACGTGGGGCAGCAGCCGGAGGCAGAGGATTGAGGTGCAGGGATTGAGGATGCGGAGAGGAAGAAGAGGCCGACGGGCACGGGCAGAGCACGGGGCGAGGGCAGCGGCGGCGGCGGGGTCGGGGCGGCGGCGGCAAGAGGAACGAGGGTCGCGGGCTAGGTTTCTCTGTCGCTGGCCACTCGCTTCGCCGCGCCTGGGGCACTATTCATAGCGGACGTGGATAGCGTGGTTGTGACTACCACCTCCTTCATCCTTTATAAGGTAAATCACTTCAATTCTAGGTATCTTACAGATCTTGAAGTATTTAAGAACCCATCGATGAACCAACATGCTCCTCAGTCTGGGTTGATCTGTGCCCCCAAACTGGGTTTTGCCTTATCCAGGTTTCTCAAAAATAATGTAAATGGTGCTTCCTCAAAATAACTATTGAAAGGTGTGGTTACTGTGATCTGCCGCGACCACTTGGGCGCATATATTGCTTCTTCTGTTGGGGTCTTTCCAGGCATCTCGCACCCGACCTCTCTTGAAGTATTGGCCCATCGAGAGGCGCACTAGCCCCCTTCATCACTCGCGGATTGTTCTAACTGCAAAGAAGTTATCTCTGGCATCCTTGGCAGCATAGGAGGGAAGCATGGAAATTTTGTTGGAGAGATCAACGTGTGCTCAGAAGAGTTCATGCCATGTTCATATATGCATGAAGGCCATGTGTCAAACAAGGCCAAAACATTCTCTATCCCTATCGGAGGGGCACCATCTTTGGCTTGTTCAACCTCATGACTTCTGTATCCACCCTATAAACCTGGCTATAGGGTTTTCCCTAAAAAAAACTAACGATATTATTTCGCCTTACACATTTTGTTTGAAAATAGATGGTTTCATATGGTGCAATAAAACAATATTTGCAAAAGTCGTGTGGTTTTCAATAGGGTCATGCCTACATATAGGTAGAGATGCACTATACACGAGTCCCAAATATTTTCTTTCATATACTTTCTGTACAGGTAGTGTATTACACCCCAACTCAAAATTACAGACTTGTATGATTCATAAAGGGACACCGATCATGCTCGTTCTTGGTTCGCCATTGGTTTCAAGTTGCAATTGTACATTTTCCATATATATTTTTGAACTTTAAACAGCAGGAGAGGCTCCTACTATGATATATTAAAAGGAGGAAATATTTACATGGTCATAAAAAGGACCAACGGAAGCAAAAGGTGTCAATCAACTAAGAGAGAGAGAGAGAGAGAGAGAGAGAGAGAGAGAGAGAGAAGGGCTTAGATTAAGATAGTTGGAATGAAGAAATCAATCCAAGTAGAAAGACTTTCTGATACCCTATATTTAAGCTTTTGTAGGTCTGTGACCAGCAGCCTTCTCCAATCTTAGAGAGATGGGTCAATATGATCAAAGCACAACCTGTTTCTTTGCTTCCAGATATTCCAGGCGATGGGCACGGGCTGCTCTCCTTGAAAAGTGGTTTGTTCCATTAAACAACAACATGATCAAACATGTCCTGGTAAGAAAGATCTGTGTTCCAAGTGATATGTAATGAGTCCCTCGGGAGAAAACACCAGCCGCTTTCGCCCGTCCCCGCCTCTTCTGCCTCGCGCCACACCGCCGCCGGAGAGCCGGCCGGCGAAGGCCCGCCGCGCTCCGAATGGTGGCGGCGGGGCGGTTTTCCCCCTCACACCGTCATACCTTTGTCCCGAGCGACGCCGGCGGCAGCTCTTTGAGTGCTTCGGTCCAACAGCCAATCCCGCGCGGGTGCTCTCGTGGACGCGATGGGCATGGGCTGCTCTCCACCACGGTTGATCTGGCCGGCATGCTTTGATCCGTGCGCGGGCACCGCGTTGCGATGATGCGGCGGCCGGGCTCGGCTCCGGCGTATCACGCGGGCATCCGGCGTGCCCGCTGCTCTCTGCCAGATGCGGGCGAAGGTGGTGGCCATGGATCTCGGTTATCGTCCAGATCTGACGTCGGCTACGGTGGCGCAGTTGGGGGCCTGACGGCGCTGGATAGGCACCGTGGTGGTGCCGATGGTGGTCGGCCAGGCGGCGGCAGGCTGGTTCGGGGCGGCGTGGGGGGCGCCATGAATAAAGGTGGCGGTCCTCGTGCTCTGCTTGCATCACGGCAACGTTCGGCATGATCAGCCCTCCTTGATCTGTTCATTGACTGGTTCCAGAACTGTTGACGTGGTCTTCCCCAGGAGATCTGGATCGGACAGTATCCGGTCGTCCACGTCCAGATCAGCCTACGAGGTTCTGAGGGCACAGCACGAAGCTCTGGAGTTTGTTGATACCATGTGACATGTCGGCCTCTCGATTTCCATGGAATAGACGGTGATGGAGAAGGTCATGGTGGCTGAGATCGGAGGATCAGTTAGTCGGACGGGGCCTTGGTGGCGATGGAGTCAGCCAGGTGTTTGATAACTCTCAGAAGCAGCACTGATAAGTGGTGGCGGCAGCATTGCAGGATTTCATTTTTGGTGGTGCTCTTTGGGTGCCGAGTCATGATTTTCAGGGTGAAAACCTAAGATCTGACGTTCATTGGTTGTGCCTGGCAATTGCCTTGCTGAAGGAATTCTTTTGAGAGCTCGGACTTTCTTCATGGTGAAAACCTTAGATCTTGGATCGGGCAACGACGGCTCTTGTGCATTGTTTCCTTCTTGAAGGCGTTGCTTTTGGAGACCTCTTATGTTTTCTGGGTGTTGTATTTGGTGATGGTTGGTGTGCTACTGCTGAGAGGAGTTGATCGTTGTGGCGGGACCTTTGTTTTCCTTTCTTTTTTATTTTTCTTCTTTGCCTGTGTGCATCCTGGATGTCTTATGACATCTTATAGGTGTAGAGGCTGGATGTAATTCGTATCTTCGCGATATTAATATATTCCCCTTTTCCAAAAAAAAAATATAATGAGTCCCAGCATGTGTATTCCAGACTCCGTGTGTATTAGAGAACTCATCTTCGGTGATTATTCCATGATAATAGGACTTGAACTTGAACTAATTTGTTTAGAACATACGACATAAACTAGTACATATTTTAATCATTATTTACCAAGCAAAAAAGATTAATCATATGAATCACTCACAAGTTCTTTTGAAATGTTGTAAAAATGTGTCAAATAACCACCATATATATGACGTCCCGGAGGGGGGGGGGGGGTGTTCAGTTTGAGGCAAATTTCCCTAACTTTGATTTTCAAATGTAAAAGAAAATTCAAATGAAAATAATAAAGTAAACATCATTTATGTCACTTTCCACAAAAGTCATTGTGCAGCACCTGCCCCGCCGTGTCAGCTGCTCGATTGCCTCGTGATTCGCAAAGTCATTGGATCCTGCACGAGGGCACAACACGTTTTAAGTTTTGGTTTATGAAACTTATGATTTTGGCGGTCGCAACTTCTGAAACTTGCTATTTGTCGCTCACTCGTACCAAGTTTCATAGTTGAAACTTAGAACTTGCGATTTTACCGGTCACAAGTTCTGAAACATACGATTTTGCACTCGCTCGTACCAAGTTTCAGAAGTTGGAACTTAACAAAAATTAAAAACTCATCAAAACGTATTAAAAAATGAATCTCATTTGAAGGCCATCGTCACTAGAAACACAAATGTGAAAACGAAACTCAGTTTGGACTTTTAGTTGAAAAAATTGAAAGATTAAAAACGAAAGCAAAGGAGGGGGGAGGGTTGTGTGCTACAAATCCTGTGCACCTGGCTGGTATAAAATAATACTATTGCACTTTGCATCAGGTCTGATAAACAATACTCCCTCCGAATCATAGTAAAAGCATCTTCAATAAAAGATGTAGATGTAAAAAATGCTAAATTTTTATTGCCAAGGCCTAAAAACGCTACTTTCAACAAACGATGTAGACGTATAAATTTTTACATCACCTGCTCCAATTGATGTAAAACACAATACTTCGCTACGCAAATTTACATCACCAACCGTCGCGGATGTAAATCCGTATGTAAAACGGCCAGCCGCGCGCGGACCCAACCGCCACCATGAAAGTTCCCAAGTGCCCGACCCCCTTTCCGCCACCGCCGTCGCCGACCCGGCCAGCTCCGGCACCTCCCCTACCCATTCCAGTTGGCCGCTGACCATCCGCGCCGCCCGAATCAAGCCATCTGCTGCGCTGTGAGCAGAGGAGCGACCACGAGCAGAGGAGGCCTGTAGCTGCTCGAGAGCGTGCCGAGGAGGGCCACTGCTGCTCGAGGGCCTGCCGGGGAGGGCCGTTGCTCGAGGCTGGCCGCCATGGCTCGAGCTCGGCTCACGGGGCTCTGCTGCCGCCCGGATCTGCCGCTAGTCATGGCTAACGGCGGCGTCCTGCTGCCCGTGTTCCGGGTTGGAAGTCGGCCGGGCTGCCGCCGTTGTGGCCCCGCCCTGCCGCCCCGGCCAGCTCAGGCACCTCCGTGTGCCTTTGCCGCACGGCCGCTGACCGTTTTACATCTTCAAATTTTGCATCATGTGTTGGAGTTGAGACTTTTTTGAAGATGTAAAAATAACTTTTTGGTGATGTAATACATTATCACTTTTACATCTCCAAATATATATTTTCTATTTTTTTTAGGGAAATGTACATCTTTTATTGGACATGCTCTAAGTGTCCCAATTTTGAAGTAGGATTAATAACTATATTTTTGTAAGATATCTGTAATTTTCTTACCGAAACATTGCTATTCCCCTGTGAAAATGAAAATATTTCTTTCATTAGTATTAATATCGAATCTATAGCTTATCACTGCTTACTACCCTCACATGATCGTGTCGTCCCATCAACACAATCCAATGCTCAACATCCACCCATCGACCACATGAAGGTGCCTCTACTTGATTGTGACGACTCAGCATTAAAAATGGGATGCAAGTGTAAGATTCGCCTTGGCAGAGGCGCAGAGCTACATTCCAGCAGGACGAACAGAGCATAGCCTGATAGTCCATAGCATTATACCAGGCACAAGAAGGAGCACGAAACGTGATTCGAATAGGGTGTGGTGTCATTAGCGACGTGGGCATACAGGGAATGCCATTACGTTACGTTTATTTTGGCACTGGTGATTGCATTTTAGCTTTTGGGCAATCTTCGTTTTGAGAAGAGACGTTTGTGTTGACCATGAGACGTCTATTATGATTTCATGAATTTTATAATATTATGTCGGCTCAGTATTTCGAAGGTGATCATAGTGGTAAAATGTGCGTGCATGCGTAATGCATTCACAGGATGAGTGTATATGCGTGCAAATGAACATCTGCAATTGTACCTTTTTTTTAGAATATTGTACTATGTTAAAAAAGAAGCGTCGCGTGGCTCCACACATTTTCACGTATTATTGGTTTGTAAACATTGAAACACAATTACTTCATTTGTAGTATTACAAATCAGAATGCAGGATTAATCGCTTCAATTATTTATGTATTTTTTGTTATTTATGTGTTCTTTGTACTGCCATGACATGATAAATAGATCGAAAGTTTCTCACAAAACATAGTTTATATAGTTTTTTATGCAAATGGATGTGAGAATTATCAAAAAGGGGGCTTATTGAAATTAAATCCAGGGGATGTGTTTGTTGGGAGTCTCCGAATACTCAGAAATGTGTGATAGAGTCGCTAAGTCAAGAACTCGTTGTTTGTAAAGGAAGGGAGACAAGGGGTCTCTGCTGGAGGCCTTGAGAGAATCTACAACCCCCGTTGCCAAAATTGGAGCCCTACTAAGGATGTGCTTGGTTCCTGTCACCAACCGGAATGTCATGGGTTGGACCCGCTCCTGGGCCTTGTTCCAGCGTTTAGTTCGTAACCGGGATGGAACCCACTCGTTCCCTACGACCGAATATTCGGCTGAGATCCGAAATCGAGTGATACCTCCAAATCGAAGGAATTACAAGGAACCGGTCGTTCTCTCCCTTTCCTCTCCCGTAACCCTATCCCCTCCCTCTCTGTGCACCGCCGCTCTCTCGTCTCGCCCCTCTCTCAGATGGACCTAGAGGGGGGGGGGATGAATAGGGACAACTACAGATTTTAATTATTACTCCCTCAAGTCCTTTTTAGTCTGCATATATGTTTTGTTCGAACTCAAAGTATCTCTACTTTGATCAAATTTATAGAAAAATGTATCAAAATTCACAATGCCAAATCAATATTGTTATATTCATTATGAAATGTAGTTTCATAGTATATATATTTGGTATTGTAGATGTTGATATTTTTTAATATAAATTTGGTCAAACTTTGAAAATTTTGACTTGACACAAATTTAATACGCGGAGTAAAAAGGACCGGAGGGAGTACTTGCCAATTTTAGGCAATAAAGCGGAATATGAAAGTGTGCCTAACAATTGCAAGGGTGAATCTAGTGCAAGCAATATATTCAACAACTTAGAAGCAAGATGCACAAGCACAATATGGTATAAGTAAAGACAAGAGACAAATAACCACAAGTAGGGAGTTAGGATTACGGATAACCGAAACTCCAGAGACAAGGATGTATGCCGATATTACTTCCTTGGAGGGAAGCTAGTCACCAATGGAGAGAGGAGAATGTTACCACGAAGGCTCACCCTATTCCCTCCTTGAGAGGACACCACGAAGGCGTTTCTCAACCACTAGTGGTAGACCTTGAGGCGGTCTCCAAACCTTCACAAACTTTCTGGGTGTAATCACAATGAACGATTATTCTCCGAAGACTCCTACCGCCTAGGAGTCTCCAACCTCCAACAGTAACCTGATCAAGAAGGAAATGCTAAAGGCTTGTTCAAATCATGAGTTGCTTTGGTCACAAGAAGGAGAGGGAGTGGATCTATCACTTGGTGGAAAATCTCTCAAGAACTCTCACAAACAACTCCTATATCCGATTGGGTGTGAAGGAGAGTGAGAGGGAGCACTTAGGGTTCTTGGGTGTGTTTCAAATGAAGTGGTCAATCCTCTACAGGAGTGGGAGAGGGGGTATATATAGCAACACCAAGAAAATTTCCGTTGGAAGAATCTGTTCCATTAAGTATCGGACATCCGGTGGTATTAGCGGACATCCAGTGGTAGTGGATTGTGAGAAGTGCGGGTTTGTATGAAAAACGGCTAAGACCCGATATACCAGACATCCGGTATTAACCGGACATCTGGTGGCTCAAAGAGCATCGGACGTCCGGAGAGGACCAGAAGTCCGATAATATCCAAACAAAATTCTACAAAATAGTATGAGCCGGATTTCTGGTAAGGACCGGACACCCGATGAATCATTCTCTTGATAGATATGACGGATATCCGGTATGTACGAGACGTTCAATGGCATGGGAGCAAGCGGACATCCGGTATCTACCAGACGTACAATGGTATGGGAGCAGCCGAACATCCGATGGGACCAGGCATATGTTAATATTGGAGCAAAATGCTGCTAGATAGGTGTGCCCAGATTTCTGGTAAGGACTGGACATCCGGTACCAAGAATTGTACCTGACGGATCAATAAAGCTAGGTATTCTTCCTAAGAGGCTCTAAGAGTGAATCTTGTGGATGTAAAACTCAGGGGTATTTTGTGGGTGTATTTGTGTGACACAAGAGTAAGATGCGAGTCAGAAGCATTTGAAAGAGATCATTGGTTTGAGCAACTCTTTCACGAGCCCCTGTGATCCCCTCTTAATAGTGCGGGATCTATATACTCAAGAACAAACCGAAATGCCTATACTTCATATCTTTGTTTCTTCGTTCTTGAGCAATATCGAATTACGTGGCCCATGATCCACACACATATGATTTCACGGGGACTAAAACCTGTGAGATACTTAACAAACATGATTAGTCCCTTATATGTATATTGTCATCAACATAAAAACATAATTAAGGACATGATTGCACCTTCACCTATACGCCCACGGACGCAGTCAGGCGCGTCCACAGGCAATGACCGGGCACACCTCATTCTACATGTCCACAACCACAGTCCCATATGTTCACACCTAAATCCATATGAATCATATAGGCATAGATTAACATGGCAACATAGAAATATACAGCACAATCGAACACAGCTCATGTCGGGCGTAATTCGGCATGGTACCCAAAAGAAATAGTTCGCATCGGGCATAGTTCATCAGACACAGTTCAGAGCTGGATAGATTAAACTACATAGAAATTATATTAGCTAGAGGGGGCAGGGAGGCGAAGATCACCATTTCTTCGCTTGGCCCTTCCCCACGTGGTCGCTGGAGCGACCATAGTACTCCTCTATGTACGCGTCCATGACGGGAGGATTGTTGTTTCGTCGTTGTCTGTGCTTGTTGTGCCGCTCTTCAATGCCGAGGAGATGTAGACGGAGAGGCGGCGGATGACGCAGACGTGCCCCTTCGTGTGTCATGCCGCCTTGGCCTTGGCGGTCTCCTTCTCCTCGTAAGGCGCTCTGACACTTCGATCCCACGTCAGAGTGCCTTCACATTCTTGTGCCGAAGGCGCCTAGCGTCCGTCTCCGCTGACGTAAGTTGATGCGTGTTATTTTTACGCTCATCACACCTAAGTTTAAGCCGGTTTATTTCATTAAACCAGGATATTCGCTCTGATATTGCTATTAATGGCTAATGAATGTAAATGGTTCCAAAATCCTCTCTTTAACTTGTTTCCACAGAAAATGGGGCTATACATGGACAAAATCAAGTACATATATAAAAGAGAGCAAAGAGGAGATAAGGAGAATCAAGTGGGAAACGCAACAAGGCTAACAGAGCCCAAGACGGCGTCCCATACGAGCACATGTATGAGGTGCCCACTGCACCATATCGTCCAACTCTACAACTATTAAAAAGAGGGCTAGCACTAGAAGAGGATCAGATCATTCGCCATCCCTCCATCTTCGTCATCCACAGCATCCAGAAATCCTAGCCGCCGCCATTTTCCATCTCCATCTCCATAGCCATCTCCACCACCATAACCGCAACATTAATTCATCCTAGTTAGCCACACCTTATAATCGAGTATCGCATCCGGCAACTATTGTAAGACATATTATCAATCAATCATTCCTCTTGATGTATTTTTCAATGGTTTCTTGTTGCGATCTGATTGCTATGTGTGAGTAATTCGGTAAGGTCATGAGTTGAGGCATAGCCCTACAACCCTATGTATTTATTGGAGGGATCGATGGAAGTACTTTGAATTAATGTCTCGTATGTGTGAAATAAAATTGTCTCATAGTTGTCTCTTGGCTCGTTCACGATCTACATCTCTAAGGTACCCAGGATCACGGAGGTCGAGCCACGGAGATGATAAGGTAGAGAGACCGTGAAGTGCTATTCTGAACACCAATCACAGAAAGGCTAGTACAGTAGCATGAATCATATCTCTGGGGATACAAGACGTGTAGTCATTAAACATCCAATGCGTTTGTCTAATTCTATCTTAATTACCGAGGCAACCCCACGCGATGGATATGGCCTTTGGTTGGACAACTAAATCTTGATGTAGGGCGCGTTCTGGTCAAGACACAATTTGAACACATCCCCCACTTTGATATGTTGCAAGCACATCTTGACGGGTATGTCTTCCAGGGTACAAATTAATATCACAATGACCCCACTCAAAATATATGGTTGTAAGAATAAGTCCTCTTACCCATGCCTATTTTTATTTATAAGCATTCATTGTGCAACTTGATTATGACCTAGTCTATAAACTGAAATTTAATACTCCCGCCAGTGTCCACCCTGGACCGCTCGATGGCAATGCGAAGCACAAGCCTAGCTGCCAGAGCCCCCTCCTTCACGAGGTCGTCCCTGTCGATTGGGATCGGACTCGCTGCCGGAGGAGATACCAGAGCTCGCCATGGTGGATGGGGGTCGAGGAGGAGGAGGGACGAGAATGGGAGTGGACTTAGTGAGAGCGAAGAAGACTGAGAAACTAGGGTTTCGTTCGGCAGATGATGGGGATTTTGTGGGTCGTGGCAGACCAAAGTCTATATATTCGCCCTGGATATGATCCGGGTATGAAAAAGTGTCGGACTATCCGGACAGTTGGGCTGGATTTGAGAGATCCGGTTGGATGTGGATTTTGGTTGGTCCGGACGAGTTTGCGGCAAATTTGGGTCATCGAATTGTAATTTCTCTAACGACGTCGAATAAAGTCCATAAGAGCATCTACAACCGGGCGCCTCAAACCCGCCTCTTACGCCCGGGCGGGCTGCCCGTCACGAAATTTTGACCCTGACGGGCTCCTTAAACAGGCCTCAAATGCCCGGGCTGACCGACACCCCTCATATCCAGCCCAAATATGGGGCGGATATGGGGGCGCCCGGGCGCGCTCGGGCATGCCCACCACGTCGGACCCGACAACACCGCCAACTGCACCAAGTTCACCGAACCCTTCCTCCTCCTCCTCCCGCCACCCTGCAAGCTTTCCCACGCCCGAGCCCTCGCCGTCCTCCACCCTTGCTCACCATTCTCACCACCTGCCCCGATCCACCGTCGGGGATGTCATATAGCCTGTTCCGGGCCGCCGCAATGGAGACGCAGTCCGCCTCGTCCGTCGGCGTCCCTTCGTCGGCTTCGTCTTGCAAGGCTGAGAACATTGCCCGGAAGTTGCGGCGACACCGACAGCGAGAGAGGGAGGTGGCGACGGCGTCGTAGGGAGGTTCAGACATGGTGGAGCAATTGTCTCCTCCACCGCGCCCGGACCCCTGCACCCCTTCCATCCGAGCGTCAACGCGGATTATGTCGTCCGACCCCGTTGGGACAGAGGAGGATTCGATGCTCGGCTGGGCCATTTCGGAGAGCTTTCCTTTGACGCAGATGCCGGCAGTTGACGTATGTGACTCGCCGCAGCTCGTTCAGGCGCAGATGAGCACGCGCATCGGCGGCGCCTGGGCTGCCCTCGACATATTCGACAGAATGACAGAACAAGAGTTGGTACGTTATCTTTGCTCTTGCCCAATCAAATTTTTGCATAGATCTCTAGTTCATTTCGCACACGATGAATGCCTGCAAACCATGATCATGTAGGAGGCATTCTTATCGAACCTGATCAATGGCAATGAAGATTCGACCGAAATGGATTATGAATTGAGGGCACCACCGCATTTGAAGTTGGGGCAACATCTGATCCCAATCCGAGCAAGAAGAAGAAGAAGAAGACAAAGGCAAGAGGTCCGACATTCTCAAGATTTGAGGAAATCTTGTTGGTCAAAGCTTGGTTGGCCACAACAATGGATCCAATATGCGGCACCGTGCAAAAGGGGAACACGTATTGGGAGAAGATTTGGAAGAAGTATCATGAACAAAAGGAGTATGTGGAGCCGCATCCTATCGTGACCACCCGCAATGTGGCATCTCTCCAACATCGATGGGGGATCATTCAAGGGGAAGTGAACAAGTGCGTCGGCTACTACTCACAAGTGACCAAACACCCTCAAAGTGGGATAGGAGTGGCAACTCAGAGCATCTACAGCTGGACGCCTCAAACCTGCTCATACGCCCAGGCGGGCTGCACGGTCAATATTCGGTCTCGAAATTTCGACCCAGACGGGCGCCTCAGACGCCCGGGCTGACCGGCACCCCTCATATCCAGCCCAAATATGGGGCGGATATGGGGGCGCCCGGGTGCGCCCGGGCACGGCCGCCACGTCGGACCCGACAGCCCGACCTCATAGCAAATTGCACCAAATCCACCCTGACCTGCCGGATCCATTTACTCTCTCCTCTCTTCTTCCTCCTCCGCGCCGTTCGTCTTGCAACTCCGCCATCGCGCGTGCCCGTAGCCGTTCCTAGCCTTTGCGCCGCCAGCTCCGGTAGAGTAGTCCTCTGTCCCGTCCTCCGCCGCGTGGTACATCGTCGCCGGCCCGGACGCCACCGCGGTACGCCCGACAACTCTCTGGCTCCACCTTGCGCTTGATGTGTTCGACACATTGTCTGACCGGATTTTTTGTGATTTTATTAGAAAAAATGATGGATTCCGATGCTTCGTCAGATGAGGAGTATGGACCGACAGAGCTTGATCAAATGATTCAAGAGGAAATGATCATGCTCATGAGCATGCAAGAGGAAATGGACCAGCAAGTGGAGCATATTCTAAACTTCAAGGGCTCAATCAAAGGGAGAAGAGTGATCAACCGAGATAAGGTGTCCGGAGCAAAGCTACTACACAGGGACTACTTTGCTCCCAATCCTGCTTTCCCGGGTTATCCATGGTTTCGACGCCGTTTTGGCATGGGGAAACCATTGTTTTTGCGCATTGTGGAGGGAGTGGAGGCACACGACGACTACTTCAAGCTCACAAGGGATTGCCGTGAATAACTCTCTTTCTCTGCCAAGTAGAAGTGAATGGCTACTCTGAGGATGCTTGCACTTGGTACTGCTACACATGTTGTTGGCGAGATGGTCAGGATGGGGGAGAGCACGTGCCTGAAGACTACAGTCAAGTTTGCCCGCGCTGTGGTGGAGGTGTTTGGACCTAAGTATCTCAGAGAACCAAATGCGCAGGACATGAAGAAGTTGTTGGCTACTGGTGAGGCAAGGGGGTTTCCAGTGTGACGCCCCCGGCTCAACCGTGCACTAATCATACACGCAAATGCACACGATCAAGCCTAAGGACTCACGGAAAGATATCACAACACAACTCTAAAACATAAATAAAGTCATACAAGCTTTATATTACAAGCCAGGGGCCTCGAGGGCTCGAATACAAAAGCTCGCATACAAGCATCAGCGGAAGCATCAGATATCTGAATACAGATATAAAAGAAAGCACAGAAAGGCCTTTAGAAAGGCGGGGCAAAATAAAACACTACGATCAAAAGGCGTAGGCCTCCTGCCTGGGACCCTCCGATCCTACTCCTGGTCGTCAGTCAACTCGTAGTAGTATCCACCCTCGGGGTAGTAGTAGCAATCGTCGGCGGGGACAGCTGTCTCAGGGGCTCCGTCATCTTGGTCACGACAAACTGATATGGGGAGAAAAGGAAAACAAAGCAACCGTGAGTACTCAGAAGTACTCAGCAAGCAAGGATCTACACTACATATGGAACATTATCAAAGAGTGGCTGTATATGTGGACTGGGCTGCAGAAATGCCAGAATAGAGAGGAATGCCTAGTCCTATCAAAGACTAGCATCTTTAGCGGTCTTGCAGCAATAGAAGAGAGTAGAATAGTACAATATAATGTAGCAGTATCATTAAGTCTCATCCTCACCCAGAGATCCTTTCTCGACTCCCTGCGAGAAAGCAATCCCAGAGCCATACAGTCATCAACCTCGTCCTGAGATCCCTTCTCGACTCCCTGCGAGAAGCAATCCCAGAGCCATAGTATCCAAGTATCCAGTTCTAATTGTATCAATCACGATACAACTCCGAGTGCCATTTACCGTAGGACCGGCTATCGATAGAAGTTTTCTTCCCTGCAGGGGTGCACCAACTTACCCAACACGCTCGATTAACTCCGACCGGACACACTTTCCTGGGTCATGCCCGGCCTCGGCCAAACGACACACCGCAACCCTACCTAGAGCTCAGCAGAGAGGTCCCCATCAGTCTACATCCTAAGCGCTCAGAGGTCTTGGGCCATCGCCCTGTGCACTCCGAGTTGTTGCGTGCAGGGGGAAGCCAGGCACCAGGGGGCGCCGGTCCGTCCCGGCCGCAAGGCTGAACTAGACGTCTGACAGAGCTTTCGGCTGATGCTACGATGCAGAACACCCATACTATGCCCACGTGATGGTTAGTGCTATCAGGCCAGAGGCCTGCTCGGATCAAATATCCAAATCGTTAGTGGACTAGGGGCTTGCGGTAACGAGCAGAGACTCACGAAAGATGTGACCCCGTCGCCCCGTCTCGAGGACTTGCTGCAAGGGTTAAGAATGCCCGGCCGCGCCTCGTATTCATCACTCGGGCACCATACAGGCAACCCGTCTTCACATCACACGTGGGTACCCCTCAGGGTCGACCCGCCTATCCAGGTAACAGTGTAAAGTCCAAGTATCCGTGTGTCCATAACATCAGGGGAATCCGAGGTATCACCCTCGTTGGATTCCTACTCGATGTGTCTGTCAAGGTGAACTCGGAGGATTCACCCTCGATGGGTTCACACTTGAGGTGGTGCATGACAACGTCGTTATCGGAAGCGGTGAAAGAGGAATCGCCCTCGATGACCACGACCGAATAGCTACTCTACAGAGTTAACATCAGAAGTGCTACACGAGGTATCACCCTCGGCACTCGGTGGTAACGCTGCAGTGTCATTACAACTAAGGGGGTGAGGTGCGGTGCCGGGGCCTGGTCTTCAATCCCGTTGATCGGGTCTTCGGATTATCCAGCGGGGCAGTCAGGATAAGTGGGGTCACTGATAGGTCTCTACCCAGCCTATACTAAGCAGTTTAGGATATGCAGGTAATTATCAACAGCAGGTTACAATAAACAGGCTATGCATCAGAATAGGTAAAGCAGTAGCAGCAGTAATTCTAATGCAAGCATGAGAAATTGGAATGGGCGATATCGGGATGATCAAAGGGGGGGCTTGCCAGGTTGCTCGGCGGCAAAGGCAAGGTCGTCAACGGTGGCGTCGGGCTCCGGAGCTGTGTCGGTACCGGGAACTGTGTCGGGGTCTAACGAGAGAGAAGAGGGGGAGGAAACAATAAATACAGAGCAAACAAGTACAGCACAAAGCATAACATGGCAATACGCGGTGACAGAGGTGATCTAACGCAGGGCCGGGTGATACTGGCGAAGGGGGAATTCATCCGGAAATGTATTCCCGGTTCCAGACATTTGTCAGACAGGTGACCGGAGGGGAACGGTTGCATGTTCGGATAGTTAGGGACGTGCGACGGACTAACGGACCGCGTATTCGGATTCGTCTCAAAATTCTGAGCAACTTTCATGTACAAAGTTTTTTGATCTGAGCTACGGATTATTTTATATGATTTTCTAAAGATTTTAGCAATTTCTGGAATTTAACTAAATTCGAAAATAACAGGAAAAGGCCAGGTGCACCCGGTCCAGTGCACCCAACAAGTCATTAG
This sequence comes from Thinopyrum elongatum, assembly GCA_011799875.1. Lineage (NCBI taxonomy): Eukaryota > Viridiplantae > Streptophyta > Magnoliopsida > Poales > Poaceae > Thinopyrum > Thinopyrum elongatum. The sequence continues at coordinate 59,137,222 of CM022300.1, read as the reverse complement.
AGGCTGACAGTGGGCCCCGTTGACTGCCAAGTCAGCAGTCAACGTTGAACCGTTGACTGGTCAAACTGACCAGGGGCCCACATGTCATTCTCACTAACCCATCTAATATGTTATTTTTTTTTACTTTTTTTTAAAGGGCAGCCCCACTGGGCAGGGAGCCAGCCGGCCTCTGGCTGCGCTCGCGGGCACGCACGGGCTCAGGGCGCCGGCGGCCCGAGCCAGGCGCAGCACCGGCCAGCGAGGGGAGGGGCTCCGGCGGGAGCGGGGAGCAGCCCGGCCGCGGCAGCAGCCGGCGGCAGCCGTCCTGGCGCCTGGCGCAGAGCGGACATAGGCAGGACACGGTGGCAGGCACGGTGCAGGGATAAGCAGGCGGGCGGCGGCGGAGAAAAGGCTGCAGCGGCGCCAGCTGCAGGCACGCCGGTGTGGGCGCGACTGGCGCGTGGGCTGGGGCAGCCGCGGGGTGCAGAGGGGGCGAGGCAGCGTGGGGAGGCAGGGGGCCGGACGCGCGCGAACGAACGAGCGGCGGGCGAGGCCGCCGCGGGCGGGCGGCACGAGCGGCTCGGGGCCCGCCCTGGCGAGGAAGGCTGTGGCGAGGGCGAGCTGCAGAGTGCGGCGCGGGGCGCGGTGAGGCTGGACGGGCGTGAGGGGCGGCTGCGGAGGTGGCCGAGCGCGCGCGAGCATGTACGGGAGTGTAGGGGCACGCGCAAGTGCAACCTCGTTCCGACGAGCTCACGGACGAGGCGGACAGGTCCTGGCCAAGCTCAACTCGAGCTCGCGGCCATAGTGGTCGTCAGCGGAGATGGGATCTGGGCTACGGCTCGATCCAACAGGGAGGAAGAGGTGGGATGGGGCAGTTGCTCACATTGAGCTCGATGGCAAGGTCGAGGGAGTCGGGGTGGTCCAGAGGCGGCGGCAATGATGACGAATGGCGCTGGCCGAGGCGATAGAGAGGCGACCGGGGCGACAGAGAGGCGACCGGGGCGACGACTGCAAGGCGGTTCCGCTCGATTCCTGCTATGTCGATGAAGAAGGCGACGATGCGAGGCTCCTGGTCATGGTGCGGCGATGAGGGATGGCCGGTGGTCACGGGATCGACAGCGGGTGTGGCGGCGGCGGTTCGGTCTTGTATCAATTCGAGAAAGGTGAGCTGGAGAAGGGGAATTGGGCGAGCTAGGGTTCGTCCAGCCCATCGAGGAGGGTCTTATGTGTCTCGGGCACCGACGGATGAACGACACGAGGAGATCGGGCGCGTGGACGGCGCACGCGCGTGCCTGGCGCCATGGCCTCGATCTCCACTGCCCAGAGCTACAGGAACGGTCGGCTCGGCTGGGCCGGGCCGCACTGTAGCCACTAGGGGCCCAGTCCAGTAGTAAGTCTTAGTCTTACCTTTTTATTCTTTTCTATAACTTCAATAGTTACTGTTTTGCATTTAACTGGAGCACCAATTGACTTTAGTAAAATGTGGAGATGGCCACAAAATTAGTATCGTAATTTAATCCTCTACCACAAAAAGTTTGGCACTTAATTAAAATAGTTTGCAAATTTTAAAATTTATAAAAGGCATTTAATTTATTGTTAAAACCACTATTGTAATTATTTTAGTGCATTTAAACCTGTTGTAAAATTTTGGTTTCTGCACCAATAATACTTATGAATTATTTTCCACAGTTTGCACATTTTAGTTTTGACATTTGAAAACTTTTAATTTTGACTTTGTTTTAATATTGAATTTGAACCGACTTTGAATCAACGCGAGTTCAACAACAGTAATCATGATGACATGGCATCATTAGCAGGGAATTACTGTAGCTTAATTAACCGGGCGTTACAATTCTCCTCCACTAAAAGAAATTCTCGTCCCGAGAATTCAGGAGGTAGAAGGAAAGAGGTCGGGGTATTCCGCACGAAGATTATCCTCGCGTTCCCAAGTGGCTTCATCTTCAGTATGATTTGACCACTGCACTTTGAGGAACTTGGTAACCTTCTGACGGGTCCGACGTTCAGCTTCATTGAGAATGCGGATCGGATGCTCCTTATAAGAAAGATCATCTTGCAATTTGAGCATTTCGTGATCCACTGCTCGGTGCGGAGATTCCTTGAAGCATTTACGAAGTTGCGACACATGAAAGACGTCGTGGATATGAGAGAATTGCGACGACAATTCCAATTTATATGCCACCTGACCACGTCTAGCAATAATGCGGAAAGGACCAATGTAGCGCGGAGCTAGCTTGCCCTTGATTCCAAAACGGTGAGTGCCCTTCATAGGAGTGACTCGCAAATAAGCTTGATCACCAGGTTGATAAATCAAACCCCATTGTTTGCGATCATAGTTGCTCTTCTGGCGGTCCTGAGCCGCCTTGAGATTCTCCCAGACAATACGGACTTGTTCTTCGGCGTGTTGAATAATTTCCGGACCCACGAGTGGTCGTTCCCCAGTTTCTGACCAATTCAGAGGGGTTCGACACTTACGTCCATAAGTACTTCAAAGGGAGCCATCTTCAAACTGGCTTGATATCTGTTGTTGTAAGAGAATTCGGCATATGGAAGAGATTCTTCGCACTTCTTACCGAAAGAAATAACACAAGCCCGAAGCATGTCTTCAAGCACTTGATTGACTCGCTCGACTTGGCCTTGGGATTGAGGGTGATAAGCTGAACTCCAGGTAATATGAGTTCCCATAGCTTCCTGGAAACTTTCCCAGAACTTGGAGGTGAAAAGACCGCCACGGTTCGAACTAATCTCCTTCGGAATACAGTGGAGTGAAACAATTCTGGAGATATATAACTCTGCTAGCTGACTAGCAGTGATCGTCTCCTTAACAGGCAGAAAGTGTGCAACTTTAGAAAGTTGGTCGACGACGACAAGAATAGCATCGTGACCCTTCTGTGACATGGGAAGTCCTGTAACGAAATCCATCTGAACCTTATCCCATTTCCACAGAGGAATAGGAAGTGGTTGCAGAATTCCAGCAGGCTTCTGATGTTCTGCTTTAACGCGACGACACACATCACATTCAGCAACATATCGAGCAATATCCTGCTTCATTTTAGACCACCAGTACCTTTGACGGAGATCACGATACATCTTGGTGCTACCCGGATGAATAGACAACGGGGTATCATGGGCCTCCTTCATGACTTTGTCAGTCATAAGCTCGAAGCGAGGTACCACAATGCGGTTTCTGAAATACAAGGTTCCATCTTCAGACAGCGAGAAATCCCTGTACTTTTCAAGGTGAAGATTTTTCTTCATCAGATCAATTTCAGCATCTTTAGCTTGCGCATTCTTAACAGCTTTCTCAAGATCTGGTTGTATCACAAGGTTATTAAGAGAACCCTGTGAAACAATACATAGATTCAGCTTGCACAGTTCTTCAAAAAGACGAGGTTGAGCTCGCCTAACCATGAGGTTGTCGCAATAGGACTTGCGGCTTAAGGCATCAGCCATCACGTTAGCCTTGCCAGGGGTATAGGAAATACCCAAATCATAGTCCGCAATGGCCTCCATCCATCTTTGCTGACGGAGGTTTAGAGATGGCTGAGTGAACAAGTACTTCAGACTTTTATGATCCGTGTAGATCTCGCAATGATTACCGAGAAGGTAATGTCGCCACAACTGCAATACATAGATGATAGCAGCTAGTTCTAGATCATGTACCGGATAATTTTCTTCATGTGGGCGCAACTGACAAGAGCCGTAAGCAATCACCTTACGCTCTTGCATTAGGACACAGCCTAATCCTTCACGGGATGCGTCACAATAATTCACAAAGTCTTTGCGGGTATCCGGAGGAGATAGTACTGCGGCAGATGTTAGCTTGTCTTTGAGTGTCTGGAAACTTTCCTGACATTTTTCTGTCCACTCAAACTTAACGCCCTTGTGAAGCAGATCAGTCAACGGCTTAGCAATCTTGGAAAAGTTCTCAACAAACCGACGGCAATAGCTTGCAAGGCCAAGAAAACTTCTCACTTGCTTGACGTTCTTCGGGGGAGTCCAGTCAAGAATAGCCTGAACTCGTTCTGGGTTAACAGCAATTCCATCCTTGGAAATCACATGACCAAGGTAAGTTACTTCAGAAAGCCAGAATTCACATTTGGAGTATTTGGCATACAACTGGTGTTCTCGGAGCCTTTCCAGTACAAGACGGAGGTGTTCGGCATGTTCTTCCTTATTCTTTGAATAGACCAGAATATCATCCAGATAAACCACGATGAACTTGTCGAGGTAATCCATGAAGATGTAATTCATCAGACGGGAGAATGTGGCTGGAGCATTTGTTAAGCCAAATGACATGACAGTGTATTGCGTAGGAACCATAGCGAGTAACAAATGCAGTCTTCGGAATATCCTCTTCACGAACACGGATCTGATGATAACCCAACCTCAAGTTGAGTTTAGAAAACTTCGATGATCCAGCAAGCTGATCATACAAATCATTGATCCGAGGAAGCGGATATTTGTTCTGGATTGTGGCTTGGTTAATGGGCCGATAATCCTGAACCAATCGGTTAGTTCCATCCTTCTTCTTAACGAAGAGTGAAGGTGCTCCCCAAGCAGAGGAACTGGGACGGATGAAACCTTTCTTAAGTGACGTGTCAATTTCTTCCTTAAGCTCAAGAAGGTGGTGCGGAGGCATTTTATAAGGACGCTTCGCAATAGGGGTAGTGCCAGGCTTCAAGTCGATGACAAACTCGACAGCTCTAGCAGGGGGTATTCCTGGAAGTTCTTATGGAAAGACATCTTGAAAATCACGAACAATTGGAACGTTCTCGATGCCTTCAAGAGGTGAAGCATTCAATGCATTCAGAACATATATCTGGCTCTCAGCATCCTGAGCTATTCGGGCTGAGTATTTGACTGTCTGGCCAGAAGGGTGAGTGAGCTGGACTGTCTTAGTAGCGCAATCAATCAAAGCATTATGGGTTGTCAACCAGTCCATACCAAGAATGATGTCTATGTCGGAAGGTCCAAGAGCAATAAGGGAAGTAGAGAACATCAACCCTTCAATTTTGATCTGATTGTTGTGACTTACCATCTTGGTTTGCCACCTGGAACGGGGAGTGATAATCTCTAATGGTGTGGGCAATAACTCTAGAGGTAGCTCATGTCGCTGAGCAAATTGTTGAGACACAAAGGAATATGATGCCCCGGAATCAAAGAGAACAGAAGCTGCAACTGAATTAACTGACAGAGTTCCCATCACGATTTTTGGAGACTCACGAGCTTCTCCCATTTTGACGTGAGTAACCTGGCCTCGGTCCATAGCAGACATCCTGGCCTTACGATTTCTGCAACGATGGGTTCGATGGCCCTTCGTACGACCATCAAGAGGACGTGGTGCATCCTGAGGAGAAGCCATAACATTAGGCGGTCCATCATGAACCGTTAGCTGTCTCGGCGGTGAAGGCAGATGAGGTGCAACATATGATGGCCTGGTTGTTGGAGCAGGTCGGTGGTAAACATTGTGCGGAATCCACACTCGACGTTTCTGAACATGCTGACCCAAGGACGAACCAACATCACGAGTGCGCTTGAGCGACTCCTGGTACTCAGTCAGAGCAGTTTCAACTTGGAAAGATTTGCTGACAAGCGTTGCGAAGTCTGCAAAATAAAGGACAGCAAGTGCGAGGTTTATATCCGTACGCAGTCCTTCACGGAATTTCTCCTGCTTGCGGGCGTCAGTGCAGACGTCATCTTCAGCATAGCGGGATAATTCAAGAAATTTCCTCTGATATTCATCCACAGTCATTGTGCCCTGTGAGAGTTTGCGGAACTCCTGCTTCTTCTGGTCCATCAGACCTTGAGGAATGTACCGTGCACGGAAAATTGACTGAAATTCATGCCAAGTGGTTACAGTTTCAGCAGGCAACATACCCTTGTGGCTTTCCCACCATTGAGCAGCTGAACCCTTTAAGTGGAATGTCGCAAAGGTGACGTAACTGTCAGGGGCAATGTTAGCTGACTCCATTTCAAACAGGATGTCATGAAGCCAATCATCAGCATCCATAGGATTGGTGGAGTTGCGGAAAACAGATGGGTTGAGGCGCACAAATCCTGGCAGCGAGATCGGTCCAGGCTCCTGACGAGCATCATTGCGTTCCAAACATTTTACCAGACTCTCGTTGAGCTGATGGTTCAATTCAAACTGCTGCATCATTGCGGCAATATAGGGTGGAGGTGGAGGATCGTCAGCCATCCTGCCAATTCAATAGGGGCAGTTTAGCAAGAAAACTGCATGTGTATGGAATGATTCATGAAGTAACACGCACAATAGAAGGAAGTGCAATAGATACTTCATCATATTCGCACCAGACATTCAAATTCACACATAGCCTCGATTACAATCCGTCAATACGACAGCTGAAAAGGGGAAGGCTAGACATCTAGGCGGTGCGCAGGCACGCGGCAAGGAAGTACACAACAAGACATAGCAAAGGCTACATCAACGTCGGAGAAAACTATGGGAGCGAGGAGTCTGCAAGTGACAACACAGGGTGCCCTCGATAAGAGGATCTTGCAAGCAGAACCTGGCCCGCAATCTTGAAGGAAGGGGGGAAATTTTCAGAACACCGGGTGGATGTGATCACGAGAACCTAATGTTGGAGTTAGTAAAATTTTAACCCGAGTAGAAGAGAGATCAGAGTCCCAGAGTAAAGGTCAAGGAGTAAAAGATCCTAATACCACCCATTTGACGACCTGGGCCCGTAAGCCACACAGCCAAGTTAGTAAAACAGTTTTCAAGTACTAGACTCAACTTCGGCCAAGGAGTTGGAAAGGGCGATTCCTACAGGCAGTCGGCTCTGATACCAACTTGTGACGCCCCCGGCTCAATCGTGCACTAATCATACACGCAAATGCACACGATCAAGCCTAAGGACTCACGGAAAGATATCACAACACAACTCTAAAACATAAATAAAGTCATACAAGCTTTATATTACAAGCCAGGGGCCTCGAGGGCTCGAATACAAAAGCTCACATACAAGCGTCAGCGGAAGCATCAGATATCTGAATACAGATATAAAAGAAAGCACAGAAAGGCCTTTAGAAAGGCGGGGCAAAATAAAACACTACGATCAAAAGGCGTAGGCCTCCTGCCTGGGACCCTTCGATCCTACTCCTGGTCGTCAGTCAACTCGTAGTAGTATCCACCCTCGGGGTAGTAGTAGCGATCGTCGGCGGGGACAGCTGTCTCAGGGGCTCCGTCATCTTGGTCATGACAAACTGATATGGGGAGAAAAGGAAAACAAAGCAACCGTGAGTACTCAGAAGTACTCAACAAGCAAGGATCTACACTACATATGCAACATTATCAAAGAGTGGCTGTATATGTGGACTGGGCTGCAGAAATGCCAGAATAGAGAGGAAAGCCTAGTCCTATCGAAGACCAGCATCTTCAGCGGTCTTGCAGCAATAGAAGAGAGTAGAATAGTACAATATAATGTAGCAGTATCATCACTGTTCAAGATATCTTCCGATATGCCGATAAATCGGCCGATTTTACGCTTATCGCTGTCTGACCGATAAGATAAATTGACCGATAAATCGGCCGAAATGGCGATAAATCGGCCGATATGCCGATAAACTGGCCGATTTACCCCTTATCTTGGGTCGACCGATAAGTTCCCGATAAGCGATATCCCCAACATTGAGTATCATTAAGTCTCATCCTCACCCAGAGATCCTTTCTCGACTCCCTGCGAGAAAGCAATCCCAGAGCCATACAGTCATCAACCTCGTCCTGAGATCCCTTCTCGACTCCCTGCGAGAAGCAATCCCAGAGCCATAGTATCCAACTATCCCGTTCTAATTGTACCAATCAGGATACAACTCCGAGTGTCCTTTACCATAGGACCGGCTATCGATAGAAGTTTTCTTCCCTGCAGGGGTGCACTAACTTACCCAACACGCTCGATTAACTCCGGCCGGACACACTTTCCTGGGTCATGCACGGCCTCGGCCAAACGACACACCGCAACCCTACCTAGAGCTCAGCAGCGAGGTCCCCGTCGGTCTACATCCTAAGCGCTCAGAGGTCTTTGGCCATCACCCTGTGCACTCCGAGTCGTTGCGTGCAGGGGGAAGCCAGGCACCAGGGGGGCGCCGGTCCGTCCCGGCCGCAAGGCTGAACTAGACGTCTGACAGAGCTTTCGGCTGATGCTACGATGCAGAACGCCCATACTATGCCCACGTGATGGTTAGTGCTATCAGGCCAGAGGCCTGCTCGGATCAAATATCCAAATCGTTAGTGGACTAGGGGCTTGCGGTAACGAGCAGAGACTCACGAAAGATGTGACCCCGTCGCCCCGTCTCGAGGACTTGCTGCAAGGGTTAAGAATGCCCGACCGCGCCTCGTATTCATCACTCGGGCACCGTACAGGCAACCCGTCTACACATCACACGCGGTTACCCCTCAGGGTCGACCCGCCTATCCAGGTAACAGTGTAAAGTCCAAGTATCCGTGTGTCCATAACATCAGGGGAATCCGAGGTATCACCCTCGTTGGATTCCTACTCGATGTGTCTGTCAAGGTGAACTCGGAGGATTCACCCTCGATGGGTTCACACTTGAGGTGGTGCACGACAGCGTTGTTATCGGAAGCGGTGAAAGAGGAATCACCCTCGATAACCATGACCGAATAGCTACTCTACAGAGTTAACATCAGAAGTGCTACACGAGGTATCACCCTCAGCACTCGGTGGTAACACTGCAGTGTCGTTACAACTAAGGGGGTGAGGTGCGGTGCCGGGGACTGGTCTTCAATCCCGTTGATCGGGTCTTCGGATTATCCAGCGGGCCAGTCAGGATAAGTGGGGTCACTGATAGGTCTCTACCCAGCCTATACTAAGCAGTTTAGGATATGCAGGTAATTATCAACAACAGGTTACAATAAACAGGCTATGCATCAGAATAGGTAAAGCAGTAGCAGCAGTAATTCTAATGCAAGCATGAGAAATTAGAATGGGCGATATCGGGATGATCAAAGGGGGGGCTTGCCAGGTTGCTCGGCGGCAAAGGCAAGGTCGTCAACGGTGGCGTTGGGCTCCGAAGCTGCGTCGGTACCAGGAACTGCGTCGGGGTCTAACGAGAGAGAAGAGGGGGAGGAAACAATAAATACAGAGCAAACAAGTACATCACAAAGCATAACATGGCAATACGCGGTGACAGAGGTGATCTAACGCAGGGCCGGGTGATACTGGCGAAGGGGGAATTCATCCGGAAATGTATTCCCGGTTCCGGACATTTGTCAGACAGGTGACCGGAGGGGAACGGTTGCATGTTCGGATAGTTAGGGATGTGCGACGGACTAACGGACCGCGTAATCGGATTCGTCTCGAAATTCTGAGCAACTTTCATGTACAAAGTTTTTCGATCTGAGCTACGGATTATTTTATATGATTTTCTAAAGATTTTAGCAATTTCTGGAATTTAACTAAATTCGAAAATAACAGGAAAATGACAGGTGCACCCAGTCCAGTGCACCCAACAAGTCATTAGAGGCTGACAGTGGGCCCCGTTGACTGCCAAGTCAGCAGTCAACGTTGAACCGTTGACTGGTCAAACTGACTAGGGGCCCACATGTAATTCTAACTAAACCATCTAATATGTTATTTTTTTATACTTTTTTTAAAGGGCAGCCCCACTGGGCAGGGAGCCAGCCGGCCTCTAGCTGCGCTCGCGGGCATGAACGGGCTCAGGGCGCCGGCGGCCCGAGCCAGGCGCAGCGCCGGCCAGCGAGGGGAGGGGCTCCGGCGGGAGCGGGGAGCAGCCCGGCCGCGGCAGCAGCCGGCGGCAGCCGTCCCGGCGCCCGGCGCGGAGCGGACAGAGGCAGGGCACGGCGGCAGGCACGGTGTAGGGATAAGCGGGCGGGCGGCGGCGGAGAAAAGGCTGCAGCGGCGCCAGCTGCAGGCACGCCGGCGTGGGCGCGACTGGCGCGTGGGCTGGGGCAGCCGCGGGGCGCAGAGGGGGCGAGGCAGCGTGGGGAGGTAGGGAGCCGGGCGCGCGCGAACGAACGAGCGGCGGGCGAGGCCGCCGCGGGCGGGCAAGGCCGCCGTGGGCGGGCGGCGCGAGCGGCTCAGGGCCCACCCTGGCGAGGCAGGCTGTGGCGAGGGCGAGCTGGAGAGTGCGACGCGGGGCGCGGTGAGGCCGGACGGGCGTGAGGGGCGGCTGCGGAGGTGGCCGAGCGCGCGCGAGCATGTACGGGAGTGTAGGGGCACGCGCAAGTGCAACCTCGTTCCGACGAGCTCACGGACGAGGCGGACAGGTCCTGGCCAAGCTCAACTCGAGCTCCCGGCCATAGTGGTCGTCGGCGGAGACGGGATCTGGGCTACGGCTCGAACCAACAGGGAGGAAGAGGTGGGATGGGGCAGTTGCTCACATTGAGCTCGATGGCAAGGTTGAGGGAGTCGGGGTGGTCGAAAGGCGGCGGCAATGACGACGAACGGCGCCAGCCGAGGCGATAGGGGCGACGACTGCAAGGCGGTTCCGCTCGATTCCTGCTATGTCGATGAAGAAGGCGACGATGCGCGGCTCCTGGTCATGGTGCGGCGACGAGGGACGGCCAGTGGTCACGGGATCGACAGCGGGTGTGGCGGCGGCGGTTCGGTCTTGTATCAATTCGAGAAGGGCGAGCTGGAGAAGGGGAATTGGGCGAGCTAGGGTTCGTCCAGCCCGTCGAGGAGGGTCTTATGTGTCTCGGGCACCGACGGATGAACGACACGAGGAGATCGGGCGCGTGGACGGCGCACGCGCGTGCCTGGCGCCATGGCCTCGGTCTCCACTGCCCAGAGCTACAGGAAAGGTCGGCTCGGCTGGGCTGGGCCGCATTGTAGCCACTAGGGGCCCAGTCCAGCAGTAAGTCTTAGTCTTACCTTTTTATTCTTTTCTATAACTTCAATAGTTACTGTTTTGCATTTAACTAGAGCACCAATTGACTTTAGTAAAATGTGGAGATGGCCACAAAATTAGTATCGTAATTTAATCCTCTGCCACAAAAAGTTTGGCACTTAATTAAAATAGTTTGCAAATTTTATAATTTATAAAAGGCATTTAATTTATTGTTAAAACCACTGTTGTAATTATTTTAGTGCATTTAAACCTGTTGTAAAAATTTGGTTTCTGCACCAATAATACTTATGAATTATTTGCCATAGTTTGCACATTTTAGTTTTGACATTTGAGAACTTTTAATTTTGACTTTGTTTTAAAATTGAATTTGAACCGACTTTGAATCAACACGAGTTCAACAACAGTAATCATGATGATGTGGCATCATTAGTAGGGAATTACTGTAGCTTAATTAACCGGGCGTTACATCCAGGAATGCTCGGATCAATTGATTGCATGCATTGGCAATGGAAGAACTGCCCCAAAGGTTTGCGGGGAATGTATCAAGGTCACACCAAAGAGGCCACCATCATACTAGAAGCGGTGACATCACATGACTTATGGATTTGGCATGTTTCTTCGGAATGTTGGGTTCTCATAATGACATCAACGTGCTTCAACGATCTCCGGTGTTCAGGAGGCTTTGCAATGGGGAATCACCGCCGTGCAACCACACCGCCAACGGCCGAGAGTACAACATGGGATACTATCTTGCCAATGGTATCTATCCTCAGTGGGCGGCGTTTGTGCAAACCATATCCGAACCGCATGGCAATAAACAGAGCCGCTTTGCAACAATGCAGGAAGCGGCTAGGAAGGATGTGGAGAGGGCAGTTGGTGTGCTTCAAGTTTGTTGGGGAATTGTGCGTAGCACTGCAATGATGTGGGAATCAGAAACTTTGTGGCAGCTGATGACATGTTGTGTTATTTTGCACAATACGATTGTCGAGGATGAGGGTGATGGTGTAGCTCAAACCAATGATTTTGAAGCACCTGGAGAAAAAGTTGAAATTCTGGAAGATCAAGATGCATATCAGCTTATGAACTTTCTAGAGATGCATCAGAATCTTCGAGATCGTCAGGTGCACACACAACTACTCAATGATCTTGTGGAGCACATGTGGACCCACAATGGAAACCAAGGAGCTAATTGAGGGAGTCCTTGATTAAGGGGTCCTCGGGCCGCCGGCCCATTCGTTATGGGTCAGACTGATGGGCTGCTATGGAGCCAAGCTAGGGCGTGGACTTGTGACCGGATAGAAGATCTTCGGAGCCTTGGTGTGCCCTCCAAGTCACGATTTAGCATGATTTTCCCCTTATTGTAACCCACCATTTGTAACCCTAACCCTACTGATGTCTATATAAACCAGAGGGCTTTAGTCTTTAGGGTTAGAGCAACATCCAATACCCCTTCAACCTAGGGTTTAGCTCGCCTGATCTCGCGGTAGATCGACTCTGGAATCATACCATACACATCAAATACAATCAAGCAGGACGTAGGGTTTTACCTCCTATAGAGGGCCCGAACCTGGGTAAACACCGTGTTTTTCGTCCCTTGTCCCCCATTGATCCTTGATCCACAGCTCGGGACCCCCTACCCGAGATCCACCGGTTTTGACACCGACATTGGCGCTTTCATTGAGAGTTCCTCTGCGGGACCGCCAAAGGATTGATGGCCCAACCATTCATTAGAAACCCTGCTCGCGCCAGGGACATCTTCGTCCCCGGCCAGATCTTCACGTTCGGTAGCATCACATTACGCACTGACCTCACTGGTCATCTGGACCAAGTTGAGAACCTCACCCCCGATCACGAAGCCAGCCGTCGGAACTTAGAATCTAGAGCCGGCCCTCGGGAAAGCCCTGCTCCTGTAGAGTACACTACTCCTGCAAAAAAAACCATCGAGCCCGATGCCTTGACCTCGGATTCAGCAGGCACGAAGGGAGCAAACACTATCCGGGATCTTGCCTTAAAGCCGGACCCCATCAAAATATCCGAAGAACGTCTCGTCGAATATCCAGAAGGCATGACCTCGATGGGAACCTCTTCGGTAGACAACCTGTTGGATCGATTCCTCGCCATGGGAATCTCCGTCAGCAGGCCTACGGCCTATAACCAGATCGGGCTTAAACCTGACAACAGAGAGATCCACGCCCCGCCGATCACACATCTCGTCGCTACCATCGAAGAAGCGGCAGAAGGATCACGATCTCCAAAGTTGAAAACAGTATATACCCGGGTCTCTAGCCCGGAGGCGAACGCCCGTCAAGAGAAGAGCTCGGACTCGATCTATGATACAGGATCCGACCTCGAGTCGGCCCAACCACATATGGGCGTATGCCCGAACACTAGGTGACCAGATCCGGACATAGCCCAAGCACAGTTCACCGCCGCCGACGCTCCGGACTCACAGTAGATGGGAATGCTAAAAAAATTCCCACCCACCTCCCACACCGAATACTCCCTAGACTGGGGAAGTCCGAATGTATGGGACCTGGTGTACGTCAAGCAGTAGCCCAAAGAAACCGTCCATCATTACTAGGCTAGATTTCTCTTGGTCAAAAACAAGATGACGGACTACCGCGACGAAGAAATAATTGAAGCCTTTCGGTTCAACTGCCGGGACGAAGGAATCCTAAATGCCCTCGCCCGTCACCGTGTGCAAAGCTTCATCGAACTATCGGACATGGTACGCAAATATTGCGCCATGGAAAGCACCTGGAAGTTGCAGCAAATGCGCATGGAGTCAGACCCTGCTGCACAGTCCAGAAAAGCCCAAGCAAAATGAGCATACATGCGGCGGTCGCTCGAGCACGAGCCCGCCGAAAATAAAAACAGACCCAGAACGGTTGCTGGATAAACCATGCCCCATACACTCGTCCCTACTTAACGCAAATCCGACCCACAGGCTTCGAGCTTGCTGGGTGGTGAGGCAAGTGGCCAAAAGTGGCAAAAATAGCCTTGGTCTCACACCCCCTGATAGACGATCAGCAACGCCACCTCATGACAACAACGTTCTGACAGTCTACGAGACGTTCTCCTCAAACAATCAAAGGAAAAGGGCCCTTCTAGAGCTCGGCCAGGTCTACCAGGTGACGGCCGCACAACCATGGACGGACACACCTATCACCTTCGATCAGAAGGACGAGTGATACGTCTCCAACGTATCCATAATTTTTTATTGTTCCATGCTGTTATATTATCATTCTTGGATGTTTTACAATCATTTTATAGTCATTTTATATCATTTTTTGGTACTAACCTATTGACATAGTGCCAAGTGCCAGTTGCTATTTTTTGCATGTTTTTTACATCGCAGGAAATCAATACCAAACGGAGTCCAAACGCAGCGAAACTTTTTGTGGATTTTTTATTGGACCAGAAGACATCCAGTGGGCCGGAGAAGCGCCTGGAGGGTGCTCCGAGGGGAGCACAACCCACCAGGGTGCGCCTGGAGGCCCAGGCGCGCCCTGGTGGGTTGTGCCCACCTCGGGTGCCCCCCGAACCGCCTCTTTGCTCTATAAATACCCCAATATTCTACAAACCCTAGGGGAGTCGACGAAAATCAATTCCAACCGCCGCAGAGTCCAGAACCACCAGATCCAATCTAGACACCATCATGGAGGGGTTCACCACTTCCATTGGTGCCTCTCCGATGATGCGTGAGTAGTTCTTTGTAGACCTACGGGTCCGTAGTTAGTAGCTAGATGGCTTTCTCTCTCTCGTTTGATTCTCAATACAATGGTCTCTTGGAGATCCATATGATGTAACTCTTTTTGCGGTGTGTTTGTTGTGATCCGATGAACTTTGAGTTTCTGATCAGATCTATCTTTTTATCCATGAAAGTTATTTGAGTCTTCTTTGATCTCTTATATGCATGATTTCTTATAGCCTCGTATTTCTTCTCCGATATTTGGGTTTTGTTTGGCCAACTTGATCTATTTATCTTGTAATGGGAAGAGGTGCTTTGTAGTGGGTTCGATCTTACGGTGCTTGATCCAAGTGACAGAAGGGGAACCGACACGTATGTATCGTTGCTACTAAGGATAAAACGATGGGGTCTATTTCTACATAAATAGATCTTGTCTACATCATGTCATCGTTCTTATTGCATTACTCCGTTTCTCCATGAACTTAATACACTAGATGCATGCTGGATAGCGGTCGATGTGTGGAGTAATAGTAGTAGATGCAGGCAGGAGTCGGTCTACTAATCTTGGACGTGATGCCTATATAATGATCATTGCCTGGATATTGTCGTGATTATTTGAAGTTTTATCAATTGCCCAACAGTAATTTGTTCACCCACCGTTTGCTATTTTTCTCGAGAGAAGCCACTAGTGAAACCTACGGCCCCCGGGTCTCTTTTCCAATATATTTGCTTTCAAGATCTATTTTGCTATTTGCCCTTTTTATTTATTTGCCACTTTTATTTTCAGATCTATTAAACCAAAAATACAAAAATACCTTGCTGCACTTTATTTTATTTGGCGTTCGATCTATCAATATTTACTACTCTCTCACGTCCGTTTGCCAATTTTTGGCGCCGTTGCTCGAAAGGGATTGACAACCCCTTTTACATGTCGGGTTGCGAGTATTTGTTATTTGTGTGCAGGTGCTGTTTACGTAGTGTTGCTTGGTTCTCCTACTGGTTCGATAACCTTGGTTTCATCACTGAGGGAAATACCTACCGCCGATGTGCTGCATCATCCCTTCCTCTTTGGGGAAATACCGACGTACCTTCAAGCCGCATCAAAAGGAATTTCTAGCACCATTGCTGGGGAGGATCTTCAACATATACCAGGTTCCTAATCACAAATCTCATCTCCTCGCAATTTACATTATTTTCCATTTGCCTCTCGTTTTCCTCTCCCCCACTTCACAAAACATTGCCGTTTTATTTGCCCTCTTTTTCGTTCACCGTTTTCCCGTCAGATGTATCTTGTGTGCAATTTTGTTTGCCACTTTTTGTCATTATGGATAGTTCTTCCTCTATTGCGTGCACTCCCGAGAACGAAGTTCTCAACTTTAAACAAAGGGGAGGAGAGAATTTAAAAGATGCTTGGTATAGAATTTGCAATGCTCATAATAGATCTATCCGTAAGCAATCTACCGTTGTTGTTCTTCGCTGTTTTTATGTGGGAATCACCACTTGGTATAGATTCGGCCTTGATACGATTACCGGTGGAAATTTCTTGATGTGTCCCTCTCTTGATGCTTTTAATGCTATGGGAAATTTAGTAGGATCACCACCTCTTATGATTAATGAAAGAACTCTGACTCTTGAGCATGTTATGGAAAGATTAGATGCTATTGAAAAGAAAATGCTTGCTAAAGAGCATATTGAAAACTTGGATAAAAAGATGCATAATTTTGCCACTAAAGTTGGGTCAAAAGCGGGAGAAGTTTTTAAGTTGCTAAAAGAAAAGGGGACCGTAATTCATGAAAGAATTGAAGAAAGCCCATCTCGGATTGATAAACTAGAAGAAATCTTTAGTAATCTAAGAACGGCTTTTGCTTCCGCCAAAACTCCCGTAAAAATTGGCAAGACTACTCAAGTTACTAAAAACAAGGGTGCAACTTCTAGTAATGATAAAGGAGATCTTAAGATGATTAGTATCCATCCCAATTTTATTGAAGTGATAAGAGACCCTATTTGCAAGAATGAATTTTTCAATCTCGTGCCTAGAAGTATTGTCGTTGAGAATTTATATGCTAAATCCTTAAAGAATTCTAAGTGTTTGAATGAAGAGTTGGAGACCAAAGACGACAAAACTTAGATCTTTTGCTTTATGCCTAGCTAGGGGCGTGAAACAATAGCGCTTGTTGGGAGGCAACCCAATAAATAAAATTTATTTTTGCTTTTTTCTTTTTGTTCTTGAGTGTTTGCACAATTATGCTACTGTTATAATTGTGTTTTTTGTGTTTTAATTAGTGTTTGTGCCAAGTAAATCCTTTAGGATTATGTTGGGTGATAGTTGATTTGATCTTGTTGGAAAACAGAAACTTTTGCGTCCAGTATTTTTTTTTTGAAAATTCACAGCAGAGATGAAAAATTCTGAATTTTTTTACACAAGATTGATATACAAATTGCCTCTTTTTTACTAATTTTTCAGAATTTTTGGAGTTTCAGAAGTATTCGAAATATCCAGATTGCTACAGACTATTCTGTTTTTGACAGATTCTGTTTTCTTTGCGTTGTGTGCTTGTTTTGATGATTCTATGGTTTTCTTTGATGAGTTTTTGCCATATAAAAGTTGGAATACAGTAGATATAATGCAAGAATAGAATATGAATTGGTTTTCTACAGTACTTATAGTAGTGATTTGCTTTCTTATACTAACGGATCTCACGAAGGTTTTGTTGAGTTTTGTGTGATTGAAGTTTTCAAGTTTTGGTTATCTTACGATGGATGAAAGACTAAGGAGTAAGAACAGCCTAAGCTTGGGGATGCCCATGGCATCCCAAGCTATTATCCAAAGATAAGCAAGCAACTAAGCTTGGGGATGCCCCGAGTGGCATCCCCTCTTTCTTCTAACGACCATCGGTATTTTAATCGAAGCTATATTTTTATTCGTCACATACTATGAGTTTTGCTTGGAACGTCTTGTATGATATGAGTATTTGCTTGTTTTGCTTTATGTTCTAGGTTATGAATCCTTGCTGGACACATCTATTTGAGAGAGTCAAAATTATGCCATGACTTGTTAGAATTGCTCTCTATGCTTCACTTAAATTTTTATGAGCTATGGATTTGCTCTAGTGCTTCACTTATATCTTTTTGAGCACAGCGTGCTTTAGTATTTTTTGAAGAAATGCTCTCATGCTTCACTTAGATTTATTTGAGAGTTAGTAAATTTTTTAAGAAATTCTCTCTTGCTTCACTTAAATTAATTTGAGAGAAAGAAGTATTATGCTCATGATCTTCACTTATATTTGTTTGAGCTTATCAAAGCAACACATGAAAATTAGTTCCAAAGTGATAGATATCCAAGAAGGATATAATAAAAACTTTCATGAAGATCATTGGACAAAATAAACTTGATTCCTTGTAATAGTTTTGAGATATTATGATGTGATATGAGAGTTATGTTGATGAGTAATTGTGCTTTAGTAAGAATATTGGTGTTAAGGTTTGTGATTACCTATGCAAGCACGAAAGTCAATAGTCATGCAATGAAATTATATCCTACTTGTGGTGCATTATTCAGTGTTAATTATGCTTAATGCTCGCTTATGAGATTATTCGGTTTTTGGTTGGTCGCTTCTCAATCTTTTGCTAGCCTTCATTTTGCATTAAGTATGATCACTACTTGTGCATCCAAAACCCTTTAAACCAGTTTTGCCACATGAGTCCACTATATCTACCTATATGCAGTATTCTTTTGCCGTTCTAAGCAAATTTGTATGTGCCATCTCTAATTTTCAAAATAAACTTCTCTTTTGTGTGTTCGTACCGCTCGGGAGGCGGTGAGGGGTGGCTAATATTTTCCGTGCTAGATGTGTTATTCTCACGATGAGTGTTTATTCACTTGTCATTGCACAAGAGTAAGGCAAAGGTATTAGGGATGCCCAGTCCCGAAATGAAAAATGAATTTACTTTATGTTGTCAAATAATAAATTCCTTGGAAAGTGTTGGTATGGAGGGTACCCGTGGATATGGCTAGCCATGGAAAGTGAAAGAAATGGTGGAAAAAGGAATAAACTTTATTTTCTGTTTGGGAACCGCCTATGATATATCTAGCATGGAAAGTGTTGGGAACTCTAAGTCGTTTTCATTGGTGGGAAAAGAACACCTCCCAAAATGTTTTTATCTCTAAGTTTTTCGATTTGAGCTCTGGCACCTCTACAAATCCCTACTTCCCTCTGCGAAGGGCCTTTCTTTACTTTATGCAATTTTTATTTTTAACTTGAGTCTCCATCTTCTCTTATAAAGCACCAACTAGGAGGCACTATGATCGTACTTGAGCATTGGGTGTAGTTAATATGCGAGTGTGTTTCATGAATGGATCAATGGTTGAGCATGATGGGCTAGGGATAACTTATTTTAGCGTTGATATTTTGAAAGACATAGTTCCTTGTTGATATGCTTGAGTATTTAAGTCATCATGTCAAAACTAGACTATTGCTTTAAATCATATAAAAGTCCAAATGTCCATGCTATAAAGGAAAGAATATGAGATGACATGTTAGTCAGCATTCCACATCAAAAATTCTGTTTTTATCATTTACCTACTCGAGGACGAGCAGGAATTAAGCTTGGGGATGCTGATACGTCTCCAACGTATCTATAATTTTTGATTGTTCCATGCTGTTATATTTTCATTCTTGGATGTTTTACAATCATTTTATATCATTTTTTGGTACTAACCTATTGACATAGTGCCAAGTGCCAGTTGCTGTTTTTTGCATGTTTTTTACATCGCAGAAAATCAATACCAAACGGAGTCCAAACGCAGCGAAACTTTTTGTGGATTTTTTTTTGGACCAGAAAACATCCAGTGGGCCGGAGAAGCGCGTGGGGGGTGCTCCGAGGGGAGCACAACCCACCAGGGCGCGCCTGGAGGCCCAGGCGCGCCCTGGTGGGTTGTGCCCACCTCGGGTGCCCCCCAAACCGCCTCTTTGCTCTATAAATACCCCAATATTCCAGAAACCCTAGGGGAGTGGACGAAAATCAATTCCAGCCGCCGCAGAGTCCAGAACCACCAGATCCAATCTAGACACCATCATGGAGGGGTTCACCACTTCCATTGGTGCCTCTCCGATGATGCGTGAGTAGTTCTTTGTAGACCTACGGGTCTGTAGTTAGTAGCTAGATGGCTTTCTCTCTCTCGTTTGATTCTCAATACAATGGCCTCTTAGAGATCCATATGATGTAACTCTTTTTGCGGTGTGTTTGTTGGGATCCGATGAACTTTGAGTTTATGACCAGATCTATCTTTTTATCCATGAAAGTTATTTGAGTCTTCTTTGATCTCTTATATGCATGATTGCTTATATCCTCGTATTTCTTCTCCGATATTTGGGTTTTGTTTGGCCAACTTGATCTATTTATCTTGCAATGGGAAGAGGTGCTTTGTAGTGGGTTCGATCTTACGGTGCTTGATCCCAGTGACAGAAGGGGAACCGACACGTATGTATCGTTGCTACTAAGGATAAAACGATGGGGTCTATTTCTACATAAATAGATCTTGTCTACATCATGTCATCGTTCTTATTGCATTACTCTGTTTCTCCATGAACTTAATACACTAGATGCATGCTGGATAGCGGTCGATGTGTGGAGTAATAGTAGTAGATGCAGGCAGGAGTCGGTCTACTAATCTTGGACGTGATGCCTATATAATGATCATTGCCTGGATATCGTCATGATTATTTGAAGTTTTATCAATTGCCCAACAGTAATTTGTTCACCCACCGTTTGCTATTTTTCCCGAGAGAAGCCACTAGTGAAACCTACGGCCCCCGGGTCTCTTTTCCAATATATTTGCTTTCAAGATCTATTTTGCTATTCGCCCTTTTTATTTATTTGCCACTTTTATTTTCAGATCTATTAAACCAAAAATACAAAAATACCTTGCTGCACTTTATTTTATTTGGCGTTCGATCTATCAATATTTACTACTCTCTCACGTCCGTTTGCCAATTTTTGGCGCCGTTGCCCGAAAGGGATTGACAACCCCTTTTACACGTCGGGTTGCGAGTATTTGTTATTTGTGTGCAGGTGCTGTTTACGTAGTGTTGCTTGGTTCTCCTACTGGTTCGATAACCTTGGTTTCATCACTGAGGGAAATACCTACCGCCGCTGTGCTGCATCATCCCTTCCTCTTTGGGGAAATACCGAAGTAGCTTCAAGCCTCATCAACGAGCCAAGGTCCCGCCCCACCCACGCGCCCGCCGCACTAGTCCTTGACCCCATAATCGATGACTTCAGACTAACTAAAGTACTGATGGACGGGGGCAGCGGCCTGAACCTCATTTATGAGGACACACTTGACAAAGTGCAGTTCGACAGATCCCGCGTCGAGCACAGCTATACCACATTCCGAGGAATTATCCCCGGCAGGGAGGCGCGCTGTTCTGGGCGCATAACCTTGGATGTAGTGTTCGGTACTCCCGACAACTACAGATCTGAATCCTTGTTATTCCACATTTTGCCCTTCCACAGCGGATACCATTCCCTATTGGGATGTGAGGCATTCTCGAGGTTTTAGGCTATACCACATTATGGGTACATGAAACTCAAAATGCCAGGGCCCACTACTAGGGCGTGTGGAATGATTTGACACCGAATTGTGCTTGTGAGTTGCCTATGTTTTGTCGAAATGTCGATTTATTTCCGTTTCGGCGAATTCCGGGCAAACTCTATATGTCCTATTTTTAGGGAAGGTCATGCCGAATTTTTGTATGACTTT
Source organism: Thinopyrum elongatum (assembly GCA_011799875.1). Lineage (NCBI taxonomy): Eukaryota > Viridiplantae > Streptophyta > Magnoliopsida > Poales > Poaceae > Thinopyrum > Thinopyrum elongatum. The sequence continues at coordinate 59,115,917 of CM022300.1, read as the reverse complement.
GATGCATGAATGCATTTTTATAATCAATTTGTTTATTATTACCGTGCAGGAGTTCATGATGGTCAGTGGAACGATGGTGGACAGGTGGTTGCGGTCGGCGGTGCAGGACATGATAGAAAATAACCTGACAGAGGTTTTATGTCCGTGTCAAAGATGCAAAGGACGAGTTTGGCTCAACCCCTATGAGGATGGTCGTGTGATGGCGCACCTGCTCATGACTGGTTTAATGGATGGCTATACTCAGTGGATAATTGAAGATGTGGATGATGATATTGAAGACGCCGACGGGGCAGGCAATGATGACACGGGGCAAGACGAAGAGATGATTGATAATGGTGGCGGGGAAGGGGCCGGACATGGCGGCGGGGAAGAGGCCGAACATGGCGGCGGACAAGGGGCCAGACATGGCGGAGGAGAAGGGGCCGGAGATGGCGGCGGAGAAGGGGCCGGAGATGGCGGCGGAGAAAACATGGACTCCACGCCGCAGAATTCGTCGGTACTAAGTTCAATCGTGCAGGACCCTCATGTTCAAGCACTGCTTCACAAGGAAACGAGTACTGACAGAGCTGCTTCTAGAGAGAAGGCCAAGCTGCAGCAACTGGTGATAGACTCGAACACTCCATTGTATCATGGTTGCAATCCCGAGGTGACCCACTTGAGTTTCACGCTCGAACTCCTGAAGAAGAAGGCTAAAAACAAATGGACCGACACTAGCCTCGATGAGCTTCTCAAGTACCTAAAGGATGTTCTTCCCACGGGGAATCTATGTCCTACTAGTGTGGATGAGGCCAAGAAGATCGTGTGCCCTTTTGATCTGCCGCACGTTAGATACCATGCATGCATCAATGATTGCATAATTTATCGGAAGGAGCACGCGGAAAAAACCAGTTGTCCGGTGTGCAATGCTTCTCGATACAAGAAGGCCAGGAAGAAATCTCCCCAGAAAGTTGTATGGTACTTACCGATCACTCCCTGTCTCCAGCGGTATTTCATAGATCCCAAGGAAGTAAAGCTGTTTTGCTGGCACGCGGAGAGGAAGAAGCCCGACGATGGAGATGATCCGAAGCTGAGACACGTCATGGATGGAAGCCAGTGGAGAGCGTTCAACGACGAATATCGATATTTCGCATGTGATGCAAGGAACGTCGTGCTTGGCGCATGTACTGATGGCATGAATCCGTTTGGCAACCAGAACACCAACCATAGCACATGGCCCGTGTTTGTATGGATGTACAACATCCCCCCTGGGTGTGCATGAAGTCAAAGTACATACACATGAGCATGCTGATTCAAGGTCCGAACAACCGGGAAAAAATATTAATCTGTATCTTGGGCTACTTCAAGAGGAGTTAGACACGTTATGGAAAACACCGGCGCTGACATGGGATACCAGCAAAGGCGAGTATTTCTATATGAGAGCCGCGTTGATCACGACGGTGCACGACTATCTCGGTTACGGATATGTCGCAGGCCAGGTGTGCCATGGATATTGCGGATGCACACGGTGCATGGATGATATGACATCTCAGCAGCTAACGTCAAGGAAAGATGGCGGGTCTGGGAAAATCGTGTACATGGGGCATCGAAGATGGCTCGAGAAGGACGACCCGTGAAGAAACCGTGGAGATCTATTCAATGGTGAGGCTGAGCATCGAGGACCTCCACGTAAGTGGAGCGGCGCCGAAATTGATGAGTTGTTGAAAAACTAGGAACAGTGCCCCGCACTGGGAAAGATGATGAAAAAGGCGCCGGAGCCGCTGCTGAAGGTATGGAAGACGAGGTCTGTTTTCTGGGACTTGGAGTACTGGCACAAACTCGACACATCTCATTGCCTTGATCAAATGTATATCTGTAAGAATGTCCTTGAGAGCTTGCTTGCGACACTGATGAACATGCCGGATAAGACCAAGGATGGGCCGAAGGCAAGAAAAGACTTGCAAGATTTGGAGATCAGGGCAGATCTGCACATGCCGCCCCGTAAAAAGTCAGAGGAGACAGAGACGGAGACAGAGGCGCGGGAGAAGAAGGGCAAAAAAGTAAAGGAAGAGGATTATTGCCCCCCTTCTTGCTTCACCTTAAGTCCGACTGAGATCGATCAATTCTTCAAGTGCCTTACCGGAATCAAAGTTAGTTCCGGTTACTGTGGCAAGATAAGCAGATATCTAGACACGAAGAAGAAAAGGTTCAGCGGGATGAAGTCCCATGACTGTCATGTGATGATGACGCAGATACAACCTGTTGCCCTTAGAGGGATAATGGACAAGCATGTCCGTGACATGCTTATTGGTCTCTGCAACTTTTTCGTCGTCATCTCTCAAAAGTCGATCAGTGTGAAGCAGCTCCGAAGGCTACAGGAAGAGATCATTGTGATACTAAATGAGCTTGAGATGTAATTCCCGCCTGCGTTCTTTGACGTCATGGTGCATCTGTGTGTTCATATTGTGGACGACATAATAGACCTGGCGCCGTCATTCCTGCACAACATGATGCCGTTCGAGAGGATGAATGGGATCATCAAAGGATTCATTCGTAACATGTCCCGTCCGGATGGAAGCATCGTCCAGGGCTATCTTACACAAGAGTGCATCTCTTTCTGCGAGAATTTTCTATATGGCGCAGACCGGCCGCCTGGTGTTGGTTTGCCCGTTAACAAGCATGTTGGGAGGCTCGAAGGAGAAGGTCACTCCAATGGTCGCATGGAACTGCATGTGGCCTACTCAAATCGACGCAACAACTTTGACAGAGCAAACTTGGTAGTGCTACAACACCTACAGTAGGTAGATCCTTTCGCGACACTGCATAAAGAAACAATCGCAAAGAAGTATCGTGACCCGGGGGTATGCAGGACGGACGCCGAAGTTACTAGAGAGCACAACTCCACTTTCCTACATTGGTTCAAAGAGCATATTATTGCTAATCCCCCGGAAGAGGGCTCTAAGGACGGATTGCTCATATACGCCTTAGCACATGGCCCCTCGCCCAACCTCGTCACCTATCAGGCATACGATATCAATGGATACACGTTCTACACGGAGGCCAAAGATATGGACAGTGATGATTAGAACTCAAGGGTGATGATAGAATGCATGACCGGCAGCGACAACGGTGCAACTGAGAGATTTTACGGAAGGGTCGAGGAGATCTGGGAGCTTGACTACTCTGGACTGCACAACACGATGATGTTCCGTGTCAGATGGGCTAAGAATGTCGAAAGAGAAAACCGGTATTTCACTACCATGACTATACCCGACGCCAAGAGCACTACCGTGAACGCTATCGTAAAAAATGAGCCATGGGTACACGCTAAGCACGTGACACAATGCTTCTTCATAACCGACCCGTATAATCCCAGCCATGTTGTCGTGAGGAGAGGCAAAAGGAACATCATTGGAATGGATGGAGTCGCCAACGAGGAAGACTACGACCAGTACGGCAACCCAATGAGGGAAGATGACGATGACGATGAAGTATACGTCAAAAGAAGAATCAATACTACATTACCAAAGAAAGATCGTACTCCATGGAAAAGGAAAAGTCAGAGTGAGGGGCTCAATTATTCTTCAACGAACAAGAAGGGAAAGAAGCTCACTCAAAAACGAAAACGTCGACGCTGAGAAACCGTTATTGGTCAAATGATGTAATATATATGTTCCTATTTTGTGTACACACTTAACCGTTATGCATGGGTCAAATGATGTAATATATATGTTCCTATTTTGTATACATACTTAACCATCAAATGATGCAATATATATCACCTTAGTTATATACATTGTATCACCTTCCCTTCGTTCCTGCTCTCAGAAAAAAGGAAAAGAAAAGAAAAAGAAGAAAAGAAAAAGGAAGAGAAAATAAAGGAAAAGAAAATAGAAGAAACAAACAGGAAAACTGCTATAGGTACTGGTTATAGCAGTAGCGCTTTTGTAAAAAAGAGCTATAGCTAGTCAACATAGCAGTAGCGCCCTTTGGAAAAACGCGCTATAGGTACTGGTTATAGCAGTAGCGCTTCTTGTCGAAACGCGCTACTGCTATGTTGACTTAACCCCCCAGCGGGCTTCCCGCCTCTGCTTCTTCCCCCAAATTCCCACTCTCTCTTCTCCCCCCTCGTCACCGCCGGAGCCCGTGCCCTCGCCGCGCCCCTGTCTCAAGCACCAGAGCCCTGTCCTCGCCCTCGACCTCGCCGGAGTCCTACCCTCGCCCCCGACCCGAGCTCTCGCCTCCGACCCCCTGACCCCGGCGCGCCACGCCTCCCTCCTCTGCTTCCTCCCCTCCCAACCTCGGCCGTCGTCGGGCCTGCCTCCTCGCCCTGCACCCTCTGTAAGCCCCCACCACTCCTCTCTCTCTGCCATTAGAGTTCTAGCTAGGGTTCTTCGGTTAATTTACTTTGGTTTTAGTTAGGGCAGTAGGTTAATTAGGTTATCTATTTAGTTAGGGCAGTAGGTTAATTTGGCTATATTATGAACCCTAGTTAGTATGAACCCTAGTTAGTATGAACCCTAGTTAATATGAACCCTAGGTTTCAAATTAGGACATAAATTTAGCTAGGTTTCAAATTAGGACAGAAATTTAGGGTTAGGTGTTTTAGGTGTAGTTAAAAGAAAAATGACTTCTTGCATTTTTCTTCAAGTTCTATATTTTTCTTCCTTTTGAATGCAAACTTGAAGTGGACATGTGATATGTGGACATGTGATTTGGACATGTCATATTTGGAATTTGGACATGTCATATTTGGACATGTGATGTTTTGGACATGTCATATTTGGAAAATGATGATTATGTGTAGGGTAAATGATCCGAGTGGCCTATGTTTTGCTGGAATGTTGATTCATTTCCGTTCCAGTGAATTTCAGGCGCTCAATATGTCCACTTTTTAGCAAAGGTCATGCCGAAATTTCCCGTGAATTTTGGCATGACTTGTGCTAGAAAGTAGGCATATCGAGTGCCGGGATTTGCTGGGAAACGGCATTCCGGCAAACATAGATCTTTTTTTATGTCATTTCTCATTTTATTATAGTTTTAGAATTAAACAAGGAGACTTAATCATAGGAAACATGTCGAACAACGAAGAAACCGGGCCTTCTGACCAAGATGTAGACGAGATGGATTATGAGGGTGAACAACAGTACCTCGACTTTTTGTCTGCTAAGCACAGTCAAGGTTTGCAGGTCGGCCTCGATGATGGTACTGATGCCGACATCGACACCGACGGCGCCGGCATCGATGGCGGCGCCGAGACCGGTGGGGAAGGTACTGGCGGGGAAGGTACCGGCACCGATGCCGCTACCGAAAAGAAGAAGCAGAGGATACGAAAACCTAACAAACTCAGCATCGGACGACTGGTGATCACAAAGATGGCCCCTGGCAAGTTTGAGCCATTAGAGCCGGAAGAACCTCGCAAGTGCTATGGGAACCAAGTAGGATGCATCCTACGGGAATGCGCGAGCATCAACGACGATGACTTAAGGAGTAAAGAACATTTGAGGCAGTTGCTCCTGACGAAGTTGCCGACGAAACCCCGTGCACCGTACTCTACTTGATCAAAGGCCATAAGGTGGACGTGGGAAAGGGGGTGATAACGAAGCCCTTGGAACTCACGTTCCACGGCCAGCCGATGCCCCGTGGGCACTTCAGGGTTACCTTGTTGAGTGTGAAATCGGGGCACGAGGATTTGCCTCCTCCAGTACGGCTAGGGGGAGAGGACGACGAGACCCCGCCGCGGATTGGAAGCTGCAAGGGTTGGGTGCTGCTATGGCCGAAGAATCTTCTTCGTCTGGAGCCGGCCGAGAGCACACCAATAACTACACATCAACAAGCAGGTATGGACACCACCACCCCGCCTACGCAATTACCAGTGCTTGTAGTGCCAGGTGAGAGCAGCGGATGACGTGATGAAGGGGGTCCAATAGTGGCTGATGTAATCGCCCCCGTAGAACAAAGAATGGATGATGAGATGGAGGAGGACCCTCTTTGGTTCCTCAATACAGGCGCCTTTGAAGGTGACTTAGATATGATGAGTCAGCCATATGACGACTCGGGCTATCAGCATGCCGATGAGGATATGGATGATCTGCCCGGGAAGGAACGTCCTAGCAGGGATTGCAAGAAGTCTCTCTTCATGCAATCCTCACAGGACACGCCTGAAGATGCCGCCTCAACACAGGCTCAACTATCCGGGGGTCGTACACTGCTTAGCCCGACAACACTGGTGTAGGGGTTAAGGAAGGGTCTGGAAGGTCAGCCCCAGAAAAAGGAGAGGAAGAGACCGGGGAAGAGAGGCTCTGCTGCCTACAAACAAGCCAGAGCACATAGCAGCCACACGGCGGATTTTGAAGAGCGTGTACCTGTCAAAGGTGCGGCCATGTTCCATGTCATGGGTGAGCCGATGCTACCGCCAAAACCGCTGGAGGCAATATCAGGGGATCTCAAGAGACTGCATGACCATTTGCTATCGACTGAGAAAAGCCTACTAGCCTCGAAGGATCCAGGATATCCGACATACGCGGCTCGTGTGCCTGAGGGGAAGTGCTATGTCGACACACGGCCCGCGGAGGTGTTCTTCCTGCGGTTTGACCATATCTTCGAGATGTTTCTGACAAGGCGGCTCGATTGTACAATCGTCCGCCTTTTTGCGCTACATATGAGCTCCGTCATGAAGATAGAAGAAGTCTCGCAAATCTGTGTGGTGGATCCATACTACATGCACGAGTCCTTCTTGAGTCTCGGCGTCTTTGAGCGTAAAACTGCTAGGGAGTACCTCGAAAACTTGATGGTACAGAATAAGGACCAGGAAATTGTCCTCCTGCCTTATCATCCAAAGTAAGTCAGTGCCGGAAAACCCTTTCGTACATTTCAATCATTCCTTCTCGCTCATATGGAGAATAATTTGAGGTGTTCTTTTCCCCGCAGCAATAGGCGCGCCGTCCTTATCATTATTTACCCGCGAGTCTCCCACGCCGTGTATTTCGACCCTACCAGAAACTACGAGAAGAAGGACTACACCCACATAAAGAATATTCTAGATGATGCTCTCCAAGGCTTTAGCTTGAGGGGTGGCCACCTGCAGATCAGGAAACAAAGGCACAAGAAGACGGGTTTCTCGCATAAAACTAACTTCTGCTGCATCCATGTCCCAAAACCAAGCAAGAACGATGGATTATACCTCCTCCATCTCATGATGGAGTTCAGAATGGATCACCAAAAGCTTCGCATGACAAGCAGAAATGATGATCAGATCCCTGAGTGGGTAGAATCTCATGGAGAAGCGGATTATTAACTTAGAGATGAATTCTTTCGCATCCAGAGGGACATTGCGACGATCATCATGAAAGAACTCGTCGATGAGAAGGGGATGTTCCACCACGGCCCTATGTCGCGAGCTGACGTCCGAACTCGCATAGGCATGCAACGTCAGGACTGTAACACCCTGGATTTTGCCCATTTTCTTTTTCTTTTGAATTTGGTCTGGATTCGCTTTTCTGTGGCTTAGTAGTCTTGCAACCTGGAGGGATCACCCTTGATTCCTTTTCCCAAGTGGCTTGCCAACTTCAAAATCATTCCAAGACCTTGTCATTTCCATCTTGGACCAATCCAATATTCTTTTTCTTGGGAATATTCCTTTTTCTATTAAAGGAATAACCCTGTTGACCCTGGGTTGTGAAGCAACCCACATCTCCATCATTCCCAAGATTCCCAAATAATTCTCATAATTTTTTTGGGTCATATCTTCCACAAATATGTCAAAATCCTTCCTTGACATGTTCAAAAATATTTCACAAATATTCCTTTTCTGATTCTGCCCTAGCTGCCAAGTTGAGAAGCAAGTACCATTTATATTTGCTTGCTTGGTCTCAGACTTTTTGGGCAATCTTTCCTACCCATATCATTGCCACATGCCAAAATTCAACTTTATTTGGATATTAAATCTCTCTTGGCTAATTTCCAAAGTTTCTGGGCAACTGGAATCTTTGTGAAGTAAGTGCCAGCTAGGAGTATCCAAATACGTTGAAATTTTGCAAGCATCTTCATATGCTCAAATAGTGACTCTTCACCAAGTTTCAACCCTATCCAATCATCTATGTGAGCACAGCCTCAAATCTTGGTTTCTGGTCAGATTTTCACATTGTGAAGCAACTATATTTTATATTGCTCCATAATTTCTGAAAATTTACCAAAGAATTCTCCTACCAATATAACTTATCTCCACAAAATTTGGGGTCATTTAATCTTCCCAATAATTCCCTAGAATTTTTCTAAGATTCTAGTCAGAGAGGTTCCTTGTGAAGCAGGTACCATTTTGGCTTGTCCAAATGGCATGAAATTTTTATGGCACTCTCATATGACCAAATCATCATGCTATACCAAATTTCAGCCCAAGTTGCTACTCCATGTGAGTGGCACATCAAGATTGAGCTTCTGGACCAGATTGGTCAGTTGCAAAGCAACCATATCAAATCTTGGTCCATTTCCCTCCAAATTTCACAGGATTGTAGTCCTTCGTACCCTAGACCTCCCAGACATATCATGTTGACCTTATCACTTTCCTGTTCATCGCAGTGGCGTGGTGAAGTTTGCTGCAGCAAACTTCCAGTGACCACTCCCATCCAGACACAGCTCCTATCGTCGATCTATCACCTCATTTGCAATGTAGCTTGAAGGGACTACACACTGGACATGATTTGGCCAGTCAGGGTGCGCTGCATGTGCCAGTGCACACGGTGGCCACGCGTTTGGCATGCCAATACACGCGCTCTGTGCATTGGGGCCCTCGGCCTCGTCCGTTTCCTCGCGCCCATGACACCACACCGTGTCCAGTAGCTTCCCCTTGGACTCACCCTCACTCTGGATCCCTCTACCCCTCCTATCTTTTGCCCAACATGGCACGGCGACCGCGTTCGTGGTCTGCTCCACTGTGGCCGGTCGACCGCGTCGCTCCCGAACCTTCCCGAGCACGCCCGAGCCACCTCTACTCCTCCGTGAGGTCTCTGGACTCCTCTCCCCTCCTCCAAGCGTGTTCCCGAAGCTCCGGCGCGCGGCACACGCGTCGCCACGGTCGCGCTCGGCCACCCGCGCCGTCCGGCTATATATAGCCTCTCCCGAGCTCGTTCAAGTTCACCCTCCTCCTCACCACTCCCCTATAAGCCTCCCCGGCCAGTCAACGGAGCTCGGGGAGCCCTCCTCGCTCGCCTTTGCCACCATGGCCGCCGCCTTGGCTCGGCCAAATTGGAGCAAGCCGAGCCTCCTCCCTCCTTTCTGCCACCACCAGAGGTCCTCCCGAGTCCCCTGCAGCTTCCCCGCCCGTTCCTTCCTCCTCTGGTGAGCTACGGCGCCGTGCCCGGAGTTGCCCGTGCCCGCCATACGCCACAGCCGAAGCCCCGCTCGGGTCATCACTCTTCGGTGGCCGTGTCCTGCACCAGGGGATGCGGCGGTCCACCCTGAGTCCACCGCTGGCTGGAGCATCGCCAGAGACAGCCCGCAGCGCCGGCGGTCGCCGCCGGGCTCCGCCTCTCCCTCTGCATTACGGGCAAGCACGAGGAAGGAGACAAAGACCCCGTCCCAGCTAGCCAGTGGGCCCCCGGCCCCACCTGTCGGTCTCCAGCAGTTGACTTGGCCCGGGCCCGCGCGTGTTTTAAGTGGAGACGGGTTTTGGGTAATACGTTTTCGAATACTCAAAGCATATTCTACTTCTTCTTCACGAGAGAATACGTCTTCTCAGTTGGAAAGTGTATTTCCGAAAATGCGCGTTCTCTCTTAACTCAGCCGGCGCCGAAATCTCTATATAGTGGACGTTCGTCGGTTAGCAGCAGAAATGCACATTTTCTATTTGTTTTTCTGTCTAAACAACGAACGGCCACAACTTTTTACCCGTAACTCCGATCGAGGTGAATCCAAAGCCTACTTCTTCGTCTCTTCGAGCCCGTCATGTTGGTATCATTTTCATAATGTTTTTGTGATGCCCCCGGCTCAATCGTTCACTAATCATACACGTAAATGCACACGATCAAGCCTAAGGACTCACGGGAAGATATCACAACACAACTCTAAAACATAAATAAAGTCATACAAGCTTTTATATTACAAGCCAGGGCCTCGAGGGCTCGAATACATAGCTCGATGGCATACAAGCGTCAGCGGAAGCATCAGATATCCGAGTACAGATATTAAAAGAGAAACAGAAATGCCTTTAGTTAGGTGGGGCAAAATAAAACACTAAGATCGAAAGGCGCAGGCCTCCTACCTGGGACCCTCCGAACCTACTCCTGGTCGTCGGCCAACTTGTAGTAGTATCCACCCTCGGGGTAGTAGTAACGATCGTCGGCGGGGGCAGCTATCTCAGGGGGCTCCGTCAGCTGGTCACGACAAACTGATATGGGGAGAAAAAGAAAGCAAAGCAACCGTGAGTACTCCGAAGTACTCAGCAAGCAAGGATCTACACTACATATGCAACTTTATCAAAGAGTGGCTGTATATGTGGACTGGGCTGCAGAAATGCCAGAATAGAGAGGAAATCCTAGTCCTATCGAAGACTAGCATCTTCAGCGGTCTTGCAGCAATAGAAGAGAGTAGAACAGTACAATATAATGTAGCAGTATCATCAAGTCTCAACCTCACCCAGAGATCCTTTCTCAACTCCGTGCGAGAAAGCAATCCCAGAGCCATATATCCAGGTATCATCTCTCGGTCTAGTTGTGTCGATCGGGATACAACTCCGAGCGTCCGTTACCGAGGATCTGGCTATGCATAGATTAGTTCTTCCCTGCAGGGGTGCACCAACTTACCCACCACGCTCGCTTAACTCTGGCCGGACACACTTTCTGGGTCATGCCCGGCCTCGGCCAAACGACACACCGCAACCCTACCTAAAGCTCAGCAGAGAGGTCCCCGCCGGTCTACATCCTAAGCGCTTAGGGGTCTTGGCCATTGCCCTGTGCACTCCGGGTCGTTGCGCACACGGTGAAGCCAGGCACCAACACTACAGGAAAGCGCCGGTCCGTCCGTGCCGCCATGCTGAACTGGACGTCTGACAGAGCTTTCGGCTGATGCATATGATGCAGAACGCCCATACTATGCCCACGTGGTGGTTAGTGCTATCGGGCCAGAGGCCCACTCAGATCACATATCAAAACCGTTAGTACCTTGGGGGTGCGGTAACGAGCAGACACTCATGATCGATGTGACCCCGTCGCCCCGTCTCGAGGACCTGCGGCAAGGGCCAAGAATGCACGGCCATGCCTCGTATCCATCACTCGGGCACCATCCAGGCAACCCGTCTTCACATCACACGCGGGTACCCCTCAGGGTCGTCCCACCTTTCCAAGTAACAATAGTACAGTCCAAGTATCTGTGTGTCCATAACATCAGGGGAATCCGAGGTATCACCCTCGTTGGATTCCTACTTGATGTATCCGTCAAGGTGAACTCGGAGGAATCACCCTCGATGGGTTCACGCTTGATGTGTTGCACGACAGGGTCGTATTGGAAGTGGAGAAGGAGGAATCACCCTCGATGACCACAACCAAATAGCTACTCTACAGAGTTAACATCTGAAGTGCTACACGAGGTATCACCCTCGGCACTCGATAGTAACGCTACAGTGTCGTTACAACTAAAGGGGGTGATGTGCGGTGCCGGGGCCTGGTCTTCGATCCCGTTGATCGGGTCTTCGGATAATCCAGCGGGGCAGTCGGGATAAGTGGGGTCACTGATAGGTCACTACCCAGCCTATACTAAGCAGTTTAGGATAAGCAGGTAAGGTATCAATAGCAGGTTACAATAAACAGGCTATGCATCAGAATAGGTAAAGCAGCAGTAGCAGCAATTCTAATGCAAGCATGAGAGAGAAAGAATAGGCGATATTGGTATGCTCAAAGGGGGGGGGGTGCTTGCCTGGTTGCTCGGTGGCGAGGGCAAGGTCGTCAATGGTGGCGTCGGGCTCCTGAGTTGCGTCGGTCTCGGGGATGACGTCGGTGTCAGGGTCTACCGAGAGAGAAGAGGGGGAAGAAACAGTAAATACAAAGCAATCAAGAGCATGTCATGACACTACGCAGAGCTAGGGGTGTTCTGACGTGGTGCTACATGATTTAGGTGAAGAGGGAAAACATCCGGGAATGTTTTCCCAGTTCCGAACATTTGTCAGATAGATGACCGAAGGGGAACGGTTCCATGTTCGGGTAGCTAGGGACGTGTGACGGACGAACGGACCGTGTATTCAGATTCATCTCGTCGTTCTGAGCAATTTTCATGTACAAAGTTTTTCGATCTGAGCTACGGATTATTTCATATGATTTTCTAAAGTTTTTATTAATTTCTGGAATTTGATTATTTATTTAAATTCAACATTATCCAGAACAGTACAGGGTGATGTCAGCATGACGCATTGATGATGTCAGCAGTCAATAGGGGGCCGGCCAGGTCAAACCTGACATGTGGGGCCCCACTGTCACAGACTCAGTCTTAAACCAGTGTTTAAATTTAAATTAAACTAATTAACAGAGGGGGGGTCCCAGCAGTCAGTGACTGATTAGTGTTTTAATTAATTAACTAATTAATTAACAGATTTTATTTATTTTTTTAAAACATTTAAACACGCAGGACCCACGCGTCAGTGGGCCACTGCTGCCATGTCAGCATTTGACCCTGTCAACTGGGCCCGCGGGGCCCAGCGGAAGTCACACAGGGGCGGGGCCCGCGGCTGCCACATCGACGCTGGCCGCCGAAGGCGCGCCGGCGAGCGCCGAACGCGGCCGAGAGCTCCGGCGAGCTCGAAAACGAGCTACGGGGCACTATTCGACGCGGGGCTGGGCTCTCTGGAACGGCCTCTTCAAGCCGCTTCCGATGGTGGCGGTTGCGGCGGCGGGGGTTGCCGGAATCGAGCGCGGCGACGACGGCAAGCGGCGGCGGCTATGGGTGGTGACGGAAACGCAGCAGCAGCATGCGCGCTAGCAAACTGACTACGCCGCGAGGCCCTGCGCGATGCGGGGAAGCGAGCGGGCACGGCCACGGGACCCTTTGGTCACCGACGACACGCCGGCGACGTGTTCCGCGGCGACGCGTTCGGGCAAGAAGGGGGTGGCGTCTACGGCTACGGGGAGAGCGCAGGGAGAGATGGAGGAGGACGGGGTGCTCACGTAGAGCCTGCAGATGTGCTAAGGTGGGCCTGGGAAGGACGAACGGCGATGAATCGAGGCGGCGATCACCGGCGGCCGAAGGTCGAAGATGATGGCGTCACGGGCGTAGCGGTGGCTCCCGGCTCCAACGCGTCGGTGTAGATGGCGTAGCCGAGGCCGGCGAAGCTCGTGGACACGGAGAGGTGACTAGAGGGGCACGGTGGCCGCGAGTTTTACGACGGGCCGGCCATGGCGGCGCTCGGGTGGAGGTGGGGAGCAACAAGGAGGGAGAGGGAGGCAGCTAGGGTTTGCCAGAGAGGTCGAGGGGGGGCTCCTTGTAGGCACAGGCGGCGGCAGCAGCGCGCGCTGTCGAGCAGGGAGCGAGGGGGACCAGGGCACGGCACGCGGGTGCGGCGACAGCAGCGCGGGGAGGAGCAGTGCGAGGTGGAAGGGGACGCCGGTTGGGCTGGGCCGACACTGTGCACTTGCGGTCCGGGCACAGTGGGCTTCTTTTCCCTTTTCTATTTTCCTTTTTCTTTTCTGTTTTGTTTGTCTTTTGTCTTTTGTTTTTATTACAAATGACTTTTGTAAAATATGAGACTGGTCCAAATATTAACAGTGCAAAATTAGTCACTGCTAGAAATTTGTTTGGTGTCCATATCTTTTTGTTTGGATTTTATTTAATTGAAAAAGGATTAAATAGTGCTATTTTGCTGCTGTTTCTTGTTGTTTGAGTCCTTCTACAATTCCAATAAATGTTGCAATCATTTTTATAAATTCTATGGGAATATTTGCAACATGATGCACATTTTTGTTTTCCAATTTGAACATCTTTTAGTTTCACTTAAGTTTGAATTTCCATTTTGAATTTAAATTGAAAAGAGATATGATCCAATTGATGTTTAAGCACTGCTGATCATGATGACATGGCATTATCAAAAGGGGGATTACTGTAGCTAACCACTGGGGGTGTTACAAATCTCCTCCACTAACAAGAATTCTCGTCCCGAGAATTAAGAGGTAGAAGGAAAAAGTTCGGGGTATTCCGCACGAAGATTATCCTCGCATTCCCAAGTGGCTTCATCTTCAGTATGATTTGACCACTGCACTTTGAGGAACTTGGTAACCTTTTGACGGGTCCGACATTCAGCTTCATCGAGAATGCGGATTGGATGCTCCTTATAAGAAAGATCATCATGCAATTCGAGCATCTCGTGATCCACAACTCGGTGCGGAGATTCCTTGAAGCATTTACGAAGTTGCAACACATGGAAGACGTCGTGGATATGAGAGAATTGCGGCGGCAACTCCAATTTATATGCCACCTGACCACGTCTAGCAATTATGCGGAAAGGACCAATGTAGCGTGAAGCTAACTTGCCCTTGATTCCAAAACGGTGAGTGCCCTTCATAGGAGTGACTCGCAGATAAGCCTGATCACCAGGTTGATAAATCAAACCCCATCGTTTGCGATCATCGTTTCTCTTCCGGCGGTCCTGAGCCGCCTTGAGGTTTTCATGGACGATACGGACTTGCTCTTCGGTGTGTTGAATAATATCCAGACCCACGAGCGGTCGTTCCCCAGTTTCTGGCCAATTCAGAGGGGTTCGACACTTACGTCCATATAGAACTTCGAAGGGGGCCATTTTCAAGCTGGCTTGATAGCTGTTGTTATAAGAGAACTCGGCATACGGGAGAGATTCTTCCCACTTCTTGCTGAAAGAAATAACACAAGCTCGCAGCATGTCTTCAAGCACTTGATTAACGCGACGACAAACATCACATTCGGCAACATAACGAGCAATATCCTGCTTCATTTTAGACCACCAATACCTTTGACGGAGATCACGATACATCTTGGTGCTACCCGGATGAATAGACAACGGGGTATCATGTGCCTCCTTCATGACCTTATCAGTCATAAGCTCGAAGCGAGGTACGACAATGCGGTTTCTGAAATACAAGGTTCCATCTTCAGACAGTGAGAAATCCCTGTACTTTTCTAGGTGAAGATTTTTCTTCATCAGATCAATTTCAGCATCTTTAGCTTGCGCATTCTTAACAGCTTTCTCGAGATCTGGTTGTATCATAAGGTTATTAAGAGAGCCCTGTGGAACAATACGCAGATTCAGCTTGCACAGTTCTTCAAAAAGACGAGGTTGAGCTCGACTAACCATGAGGTTGTCGCAATAGGACTTGCGGCTTAAGGCATCAGCCATCACGTTAGCCTTGCCAGGGGTATAGGAAATACCCAAATCATAGTCTGCAATGGCCTCCATCCATCTTTGTTGACGGAGGTTTAGAGATGGCTGAGTGAACAAGTACTTCAGACTTTTATGATCCGTGTATATCTCGCAACGATTACCGAGAAGGTAATGTCGCCACAACTGCAGTGCATATATGACAGCAGCTAGTTCTAGATCATGTACCGGATAATTCTCTTCATGTGGGCGCAACTGACGAGAGCCATAAGCAATCACTTTACGCTCTTGCATTAGGACACAGCCTAATCCTTCACGGGATGCGTCACAATAGATCACAAAATCTTTGCGAGAATCCGGTGGAGCAAGTACTGGGGCAGATGTCAGCTTGTCTTTGAGTGTTTGAAAACTTTCCTGACATTTTTCTGTCCATTCAAACTTAACGCCATTGTGAAGCAGATCAGTCAAAGGCTTAGCAATCTTAGAAAAGTTCTCGACAAATCGACGGCAATAGCTTGCAAGGCCGAGAAAACTTCTCACTTGCTTGACGTTCTTCGGAGGAGTCCATTCAAGAATAGCCTGAACTCGTTCTGGGTTAACAGCAATTCCATCCTTGGAAATCACATGTCCAAGGTAAGTTACTTCAGAAAGCCAAAATTCACATTTGGAATACTTGGCATACAACTGGTGTTCTTGGAGCCTTTACAGTACCAGACGGAGGTGTTCAGCATGTTCTTCTTTATTCTTAGAATAGACCAGAATATCATCTAGATATACCACGACGAACTTGTCGAGGTAATCCATGAAAATGTAATTCATCAGACGGGAGAAAGTTACTGGAGCATTTGTTAAGCCAAATGACATGCAAGTGTACTCATAGGAGCCATAACGGGTAACAAATGCAGTCTTGGGAATATCCTCTTCACGAACACGGATCTGATGATAACCCAACCTCAAGTCGAGTTTAGAAAACACCGATGATCCAGCAAGTTGATCATACAAATCATTGATCCGAGGAAGCGGATATTTGTTCTGAATTGTGGCTTGGTTAATGGGCCGATAATCCTGAACCAATCGGTTAGTTCCATCCTTCTTCTTAACGAAGAGTGAAGGTGCTCCCCAAGCAGAGGAACTGGGGCAGATGAAACCCTTCTTAAGTGACGTGTCGATTTCCTCCTTAAGTTCAAGAAGGTGGTGCGGAGGCATCTTATAAGGACGCTTCACAATAGGAGTTGTGCCAGGTTTCAAGTCGATGACAAACTCGACAGCTCTAGCAGGGGGTATTCCTGGAAGTTCTTCTGGAAATACATCTTGAAAATCATGAACAACTGGAACGTTCTCGATGCCTTCAAGAGGTGAGGCATTCAATGCATTCAGAACATATAATTGAGTCTCAGCATCCTGAGCTATTCGGGCTAAGTATTTGACTGTCTGGCCAGAAGGGTGTGTGATGCGGACTGTTTCAGCAGCACAGTCAATCAAAGCTTTATGAGGTTTCAACCAGTCCATACCCAGAATAATGTCTATGTTGGAGGTCTTGAGAGCAATGAGAGAAACGGGGAACATCAATCCTCCAATCACAATGTGGTTACCGTGGCTTACCATGGTAGTTTGCCAATTAGCCCCGGGTGACTGGATTACTAATGGGGTGGACATCTCCTCGAAAGGTATATCATGGCTTCGTGCAAAACTTTTGGACATGAAGGAGTGCGATGCTCCAGAATCAAAGAGGACTGAAGCTGGGATTGAATTCACTAGAAGGGTGCCCATCACAATTTTGGGGTCCTGTCGAGCTTCTTTCATGTTGACTTGGTTGACATGAACAAGTTGACTAGCAGGTAGTCTGGCATTACGATTCCTGGAATGATGGGTCCGATGGCCCTTCCTACAACCAACAGGAGGACGTGATGCATTCTGAGGCTGACCCTGATGACAGTTGAAAGCACGGTGCCTGGGCTGTCCACACTTGCGGCATAAACCATCATTATGGAGAGGAACGTCAACCTTGGGCTGCCCACTTGAAATATTCAGTTGTCTTGGTGGTGGAGGCAGACGAGGTGCAGCATAAGATGGCCTGGGTACAGGTGCAGGTCTGTGATGAACATTGTGCGGAATCCACACTCGACGTTTTAGAACAGGCTAACCCGAGGATGAGCCAACATCACGAGTGTGCTTGAGCGACTCCTGGGACTTAGTCAGAGCAGTTTCAACTTGGAAAGATTGGCTGACAAGCATTGCGAAGTCTGTGCAATCATGGACAGCAAGTTTCTCCTGCTAGCGTGCGTCAGTGCAGACGTCAGCTTCAGCATAGCGGGACAATTCAATAAATTTCCTCTGATATTCATCCACAGTCATTGTGCTCTGTGTAAGTTTCGGAATTCCTGCTTCTTCTGGTCCATCAGACCTTGAGGAATGTACCGTGCACGAAAGGCCGACTGAAATTCCTGCCAAGTGGTTACTGTTTTAGCAGGCAACATATCCTTGTGGCTTTCCCACCATTGAGCAGCTGGACCCTTTAAGTGGAATGTCGCAAAGGCGACGTAACTGTCAGGGGCAACATTAGCTGACTCCATCTCAAACAGGATGTCACGAAGCCAATCATCAGCATCCATAGGATTGGTGGAGTTGCGGAAGACGAATGGATTGAGGCGCACAAATTCTGGCAGAGTTATTGGAGCAGTCTGTTGCTGGGCATTCTGATTAGGGAACTGGGCCAATATTCCTGTCATAACCTGACGGTTCAATTCAAATTGCTGCATCATTGCAGCAATATAAGGAGGTGGGGGGTCATCAGCCATCCTGCCAAATCAGCAGGGGCGGTTTAGCAAGATAAACTGCATGTGAATGGAGTTATTCATGAAGTAACACGCACAACAGAAGGAAGTGCAATAGATACTTCATCTTATTCGCACCAGACATTCAAAACCACACATAGCCTCGGTTACAATCCGGCATTACGACAGTTGAAAGGGGAGGGCTAG
Source organism: Thinopyrum elongatum (assembly GCA_011799875.1). Classification (NCBI taxonomy): domain Eukaryota; kingdom Viridiplantae; phylum Streptophyta; class Magnoliopsida; order Poales; family Poaceae; genus Thinopyrum; species Thinopyrum elongatum. The sequence continues at coordinate 59,097,632 of CM022300.1, read as the reverse complement.
ACATCTAGGCAGCGCGCAGGCACGCGGTAGGGAAGTACACAACGAGACATAGCAAAAGCTACATCAACGTCGGAGAAAACTGTTGGAGCGAGGAATCTGCAAGTGACAACACAGGGTGCCCTTGATAAAAGGATACTGCAAGCAGAACCTGGCCCGCAATCTTGAAGGAAGGGGGGGGGAAATTTCAGAACACCGGGTGGATGTGATCGCGAGAACCTAATGTTGGAGTTAGTAAAATTTTAACCCGAATAGGAGAGAGATCAGAGTTCCAGAGTAAAGGTCGAGGAGTAAAAGATCCTAATACCACCCAATTGGCGACGTGGGCCTGTAAGCCACACAGCCAAGTTAGTAAATTAGTTTTTTGGTCCACTAGACTCAACTTCGGCCAAGGAGTTGGAAAGGGGGATTCCTATAGTCAGTCGGCTTTGATACCAACTTGTGACGCCCCCGGCTCAATCATGCACTAATCATACACGCAAATGCACATGATCAAGCCTAAGGACTCACGGGAAGATATCACAACACAACTCTAAAACATAAATAAAGTCATACAAGCTTTTATATTACAAGCCAGGGCCTCGAGGGCTCGAATACATAGCTCGATGGCATACAAGCGTCAGCAGAAGCATCAGATATCTGAGTACAGATATTAAAAGAGAAACAGAAATGCCTTTAGATAGGCGGGGCAAAATAAAACACTACGATCAAAAGGCGCAGGCCTCCTGCCTGGGACCCTCCGAACCTACTCCTGGTCGTCGGCCAACTTGTAGTAGTATCCACCCTCGGGGTAGTAGTAACGATCATCAGCGGGGGCAGCTGTCTCAAGGGGCTCCGTCAGCTGGTAACGACAAACTGATATGGGGAGAAAAAGAAAGCAAAGCAACCGTGAGTACTCCGAAGTACTCAGCAAGCAAGGATCTACACTACATATGCAACTTTATCAAAGAGTGGCTGTATATGTGGACTGGGCTGCAGAAATGCCAGAATAGAGAGGAAATCCTAGTCCTATCGAAGACTAGCACCTTCAGCGGTCTTGCAGCAATAGAAGAGAGTAGAACAGTACAATATAATGTAGCAGTATCATAAAGTCTCAACCTCACCCAGAGATCCTTTCTCGACTCCCTGCGAGAAAGCAATCCCAGAGCCATATATCCAGGTATCATCTCACGGTCTAGTTGTGTCGATCGGGATACAACTCCGAGTGTCTGTTACCGAGGATCCGGCTATGCATAGATTAGTTCTTCCCTGCAGGGGTGCACCAACTTACCCACCACGCTCGCTTAACTCCGGCCAGACACACTTTCTAGGTCATGCCCGGCCTCGGCCAAACGACACACCGCAACCCTACCTAAAGCTCAGCAGAGAGGTCCCCGCCGGTCTACATCCTAAGCGCTCAGGGGTCTTGGCCATCGCCCTGTGCACTCCGGGTCATTGCGCACACGGTGAAGCCAGGCACCAACACTACAGGAAAGCGCCGGTCCGTCCGTGCCGCCATGCTGAACTGGACGTCTGACAGAGCTTTCGGCTGATGCATACGATGCAGAATGCCCATACTATGCCCACGTGGTGGTTAGTGCTACCGGGCCAAAGGCCCACTCAGATGACATATCCAAACCGTTAGTACCTTGGGGGTGCGGTAACGAGCAGAGACTCACGATCGATGTGACCCCGTCGCCCCGTCTCGAGGACTTGCGGCAAGGGCCAAGAATGCCCGGCCATGCCTCGTATCCATCACTCGGGCACCATCCAGGCAATCCGTCTTCACATCACACGCGGGTACCCCTCAGGGTCGTCCCGCCTTTCCAAGTAACAATAGTACAGTCCAAGTATCTGTGTGTCCATAACATCAGGGGAATCCGAGGTATCACCCTCGTTGGATTCCTACTTGATGTATCCGTCAAGGTGAACTCGGAGGAATCACCCTCGATGGATTCACGCATGATGTGTTGCACGACAGGGTCATATCAGAAGTGGAGAAGGAGGAATCACCCTCGATGACCACGACCAAATAGCTACTCTACAGAGTTAACATCTGAAGTGCTACACGAGGTATCACCCTCGGCACTCGATAGTAACGCTGCAGTGTCGTTACAACTAAAGGGGGTGATGTGCGGTGCCGGGGCCTGGTCTTCGATCCCGTTGATCGGGTCTTCGGATAATCCAGCGGGGTAGTCGGGATAAGTGGGGTCATTGATAGGTCTCTACCCAGCCTATACTAAGCAGTTTAGGATAAGCAGGTAAGGTATCAATAGCAGGTTACAATAAATAGGCTATGCATCAGAATAGGTAAAGCAGCAGTAGCAGCAATTCTAATGCAAGCATGAGAGAGAAAGAATAGGCGATATCGGTATGCTCAAAGGGAGGTTGCTTGCCTGGTTGCTCGGCGGCAAGGGCAAGGTCGTCAATGGTGGCGTCGGGCTCCTGAGTTGCGTCGGTCTCGGGGACGACGTCGGTGTCAGGGTCTACCGAGAGAGAAGAGGGGGAAGAAACAGTAAATACAAAGCAATCAAGAGCATGTCATGACACTACGCAGAGCTAGGGGTGTTCTGACGTGGTGCTACACGATTTAGGTGATGAGGGAAAACATCCGGGAATGTTTTCCCGGTTCCGGACATTTGTCAGACAGATGACCGGAGGGGAACGGTTCCATGTTCGGGTAGCTAGGGACGTGTGACGGACAAACGGACCGCGTATTCGGATTCGTCTCGTCGTTCTGAGCAATTTTCATGTACAAAGTTTTTCGATCTGAGCTACGGATTATTTTATATGATTTTCTAAAGTTTTTATTAATTTTTGGAATTTAATTATTTATTTAAATTCAACATTATCCAGAACAGTACAGGGTGACGTCAGCATGACGCATTGATGATGTTTTAATTAAATTAAACTAATTAACAGAGGGGGGGTCCCACCAGTCAGTGACTGATTAGTGTTTTAATTAATTAACTAATTAATTAACAGATTTTATTTATTTTTTTAAATGTTTAAACGCGCGGGACCCACGTGTCAGTGGGCCACTGCTGCCATGTCAGCATTTGACCCGGTCAACTGGGCCCGCGGGGCCCAGCGGCAGTCACACAGGGGCGGGGCCCGTGGCTGCCACGTCGACGCTGGCCGCCGAAGGCGCGCCGGCGAGCGCCGAACGGGGCCGAGAACTCTGGCGAGCTCGGAAACGAGCTACGGGGCACCATTCGACGCGGGGCTGGGCTCTCTGGAACGGCCTCTTCAAGCCGCTTCCGATGGTGGCGGTTGCGGCGGCGGGGGTTATCAGAATCGAGCGCGGCGACGACGGCAAGCGGCGGCGGCTACGGGTGGTGACGGAAACGCAGCAGCGGCACACGCGCGAGCAAACTGACTACGCCGCAAGGCCCTGCGCGATGCGGGGAAGCGAGCGGGCACGACCACGGAACCCTTTGGTCACCGACGACACGCCGGCGACGTGTTCCGTGGCGGCGCGTTCGGGCAAGAAGGGGGCGGCGTCTACGGCTACGGGGAGAGGGCAGGGAGAGAGGGAGGAGGACGGGGTGCTCACGTAGAGCCTGCAGATGTGCTAAGGTGGGCCTGGGGAGGACGGACGGCAATGAATCGAGGCGGCGATCACCGACGGCCGAAGGTTGAAGACGACGGTGTCGCGGGCGTAGCGGTGGCTCCCGGCTCCAATGCGTCGGTGTAGATGGCGTAGCCGAGGCCGGCGAAGCTCGTGGACACGGAGAGGCGACTAGAGGGGCACGGTGGCCGCGAGTTTTACGACGGGCTGGCCATGGCGGCGCTCGGGTGGAGGTGGGGAGCAACAAGGAGGGAGAGGGAGGCAACTAGGGTTCGCCAGAGAGGTCGAGGGAGGGCTCCTTGTAGGCGCAGGCGGCGGCAGCAGCGCGCGCTGTCGAGCAGGGAGCGAGGGAAGCCAGGGCGAGGCGCGCGGGTGCGGCGACAGCAGTGCGGGGAGGAGCAGTGCGAGGTGGAAGGGGACGCCGGTTGGGCTGGGCCGGCACTGTGCACTTGCGGTCCGGGCACAGTGGGCTTCTTTTCCCTTTTCTATTTTCCTTTTTCTTTTCTGTTTTGTTTGTCTTTTGTCTTTTGTTTTTACTACAAATGACTTTTGTAAAATATGAGACTGGTCCAAATATTAACAGTGCAAAATTAGTAACTGCTAGAAAATGGTTTGTTGTCCATATCTTTTTGTTTGGATTTTATTTAATTGAAAAAGGATTAAATAGTGCTATTTTGCTACTGTTTCTTGTTGTTTGAGTCCTTCTACAATTCAAATAAATGTTGCAATCATTTTTATAAATGCTATGGGAATATTTGCAACATGATGCACATTTTTGTTTTCCAATTTGAACATCTTTTAGTTTCACTTAAGTTTGAATTTCCATTTTGAATTTAAATTGAAAAGAGATATGATCCAATTGATGTTTAAGCATTGCTGATCATGATGACATGGCATCATCAAAAGGGGGATTACCATAGCTAACCACTGGGGGTGTTACAGTTTTGACACTGTGAAAATGACCATTTTGCCCTTGCCCGTAAACAGCCCCTCCGGGAGAGAACTGTTTCCGGCAACTCTTTCTGCGGACTCTCCGCACTCCTTCCTGATGGTTCCTTCATCCCCAGGCAAGCCACAACTCTCATCTGCATATTCGCATTGCAATGTCATAGTTTAACTATTTACTTCAACAACAAGTATGTGTTATTTGTGAAATGAATTGGATTATACAATGCTTGAGTTAATTCTTGGATAGGTGACTACGATGTTGAGTACCGGATTGTTAGTGACTAGTAGTTTACCCACTTGTTGATACTATGATGTTGAGATCACTGTCTATGATTATTTTGGATTTCATCCGGCAGTTCGTGGAGATGAGTTAGTAGCAGTGGCTTAAGCATACTGGTTATCGGATTTCTAGCCGGATATCATTTTGGCTTGGATTATTATGATATCGGAGTGTCAGCTATGACAGAGATTATTCAAAGATAGGATACTTCATGGTTGATCCAGAGTCACCTGTCCGGACTTATCCGTGCAGCCACATTTGTCGGTATGGGACGGCCTTGACTTGGTCTGATCACGTGCTCTTTCACCGGTCCCACCCGACAGGGAAGGTTATGCGTGCGCGTTACCCTGGCCCGGTAGGCGGCGATAACCTTGTGAGCCCAGTTGAGTTATATGGTACCAGGTCCCCGTTTGGGACAGTTTGTTAGCCACGACGGTGGCAGGTGTCACGAGGTGACACAGGGGCCATCCAGGGCAGGACTCCGGGGGAGGATGATCGCCGGTGGTACGGTGGAGGAGTCATGGGTTAGGCGGGTTTCGTTGGAGCAACGCTGGTCCACCCGAATGGGATCACAAGGTCAGGTGCTCCATGGTGTGGGTAAAGTGCGCAACCTCTACAGAGTTTAAAATCTATTCGAATAGCCGTGTCCACGGTATTGGATAGTTCGTCCAGACCTCTTTAGGTGGTCAACCATAGTAGTGATAAGGATGGAAGAACTCATCGTAAGATCGGAAGTACTCGGTGGATCATGCGTATTCTGAGGGTTGTGAGACAACCCAGAAGAGAGTAAGTTTGTCAGATTTGCCATGCAGATGGAATCAGGTATATGATATGTTAGCCATGGGATGGCTATGAGTTGAGTGGTCGGATGACCACATGCTTGGGAATTGGGATTTGGCACAGATTCGGATTGGACCCTGAGGTTATTCGGAGTATGGACTGAATATGCTTTACTTTACTGCATTTACTTCAGTAGCTATTTTGCTATGATGTTGTCTTGCTTTAATGCTGATGTTTGTTGCGAGCTTGCGAGTACATTCAAAGTACTCACCTGGCGTGTCATGCCAGTTTGCAGGTCATGCCATGATTGCTTGCTTGTCGAGGATCCCGAGTTTGCGACCTAGGATACGCGTTCTAGCCAGAGTCCCTGCGGAGTGGAGTCCATCACCGTCGTCGTTGTTCCGCTGCCGAGAGAGTTACTCTGCTGTTAGCATAGAGCTACCCCGGGCAGGCGTAGTGTCGCCGTGCCGATGTAATCCTTGTACCCTTTGTAACCATATCCATTGTAATAAAGAGCTGATTTGTTCTATGCCAATAGTGCCGTATTCCAGAGGACTTGTCCCTGGGCTGGAATACGGGGCATTTCGGTCTTCTCTGAGCCGGGGTGCCACAAAAGGTGGTATCAGAGCAGGTCTGGCTATAGGACGCGCGGTCTAGGCACGAGCGTTAGTAATCGGTAGTATAGGATCCAATTGGTTTGCTGCACTTGTTTGTTGCATTTGTTTGTGCATAGCATGCATATAGACTAGATATTTTATCACTAACGATGGATCTGGCGAGTGTAGGTGGCATCAGTTTCGATTCCCTACCTGCGCTCTTCAGTTTGCGTATTTGCTCCTTGGTGCGGTGTTATCTCCGTCCCAGCGGAGTGATGCCAAGGTGCTTGGTGGTGTCGATCACTAGCAAGATTGATGCACCAGTACCACACCAATTTATTCTCTTCAACTACCTCTATCGTTTCGGTGATAGACAAGTTCTATCCCGGATCGTGCCATTCCACTAGCCGTTTCGGCAACCCTTACTGATCCTTGTTATCAGAAAAGGGCAATGACTGCAAGCCTTTCTCTGCACCACTATCTCATTCCGCCACCTATTCTTTGGACATGTACGGTTTTCTTCCGTACGCTTGATGATGATGTGGTTGTAACTTCTGTGTTCCGACCCCCGATCACCAAGTTTGTCCTCGCCACCGTGTCCATCTAGATGGAACCGGTGTTAAGCCCGTGTTTGGTGTAGCCTTGTTTACACCAATTTTCTTCCACACATTGATTCACTTTCGTGCACATCGCCATAGCATGTTAGACCGTAATACCGGAGTTCTTGCAAGATTTGTATGCCTAAGTAGGCATGCATATTATTGCTGTGAATAACTGTAGAATGTGATATTGCTTGTGTGTGTGATCTTGCTGCTTTGTGTGCTTTTGTTTCTCTTGCGTTTTTCTTTGGGCCCTTGGTGTTACCTTATTTTCCCCTTATGGAAGTTGCTCTTCGACACCGGACTCAAAGAGTCAGTGAAGAGACAGTCATTTGGAAGCTCAGCTCAGCAATATGGAATTCTCAGCAGACTGCATTATACCGGGAATATCGGGCTTGAATACAAATGATATCCTGGCTGGATTGGTTATCAGCATCAAGTATACATCAGAGCAACTTTCATAGCAGCAATGATCAAATCAGCAAGAAGGCAAATTGTGTACATGATCCATAGTGCATTCTGTACCAAAGGTATGATTCATATATACAAGGTTTGAGTCTGCTATGAGTATGATTTGAAACCTGCTATATTTCGAAAGCAAGCCAGCATGTGCTATGAACTTAGTGTTCAGTAAGAAGGATAGCCGAATACCCTGTATGCATAATAGTGAGCTGTTTGGGACGCAGATGAACCCTTGCCCGTCTTTCTTTGGTGATGGCACCACGCCTGTGTTCTGAGCTGTTTCCGGCCGTCCGAGGTGGACGCCGATTTTTATTTCTCTTGTCAGCAACTGGCCTGTGTTCTGAGCTGCTTTTCGGCCGTCTCGGGCAGTTGTTGAATTTCTCTCTGCAGTAGTGACCCTATGCTCTGAGCTGTTCTTCGGCCGTCTTAGGGAACTGCTACTTTATTCTTATCGACACCGTCTCATGCTCTGAGCTGCTTTTCAGCCGTCTTGAGTCGGGGTTGAGTTACTCCAGTAATGTCCCAGATCTGAGTTGTAAAGACCGTTCTGGTGGCTACTGGTTTATTTGCCGGTTTTATTCAAGGGTTCAGACGATCGTTACCCTACAGCTACAACTTGTAAAGTAATATGCCTGCCGGAATATTGCACCTGACAACACCTATGGTCACATGGAGAATCAAGGGCACATAAGGCCAAGTTCTTTCCGCTAAGGATCCAGGCAAAGAGAACTATAATGAAAAAGCAAGGTTGTCCATACAAGTATGGTAATGGTACAAATACTCCAGACAGTCTGGCTCGGTACCAGTCACCATGGGTACACAACCACAGGGTCTATTCCATTTGCAAGGACCCCATATCAAGACAACCCGCCCAGCCAACCAGATATGCTCAGAATTGTCAGAACAGGGCAACCAAGCTGGTCAGGTCAACCGAAAGATTAACTCAGCAGTTCAAATTCAGCAACCATGTTAAAGCATTACACGGCCTACCATCCATATAGAGATACCGACAGACTGAGTAATCAGAAGGATGAACAACAGTCTCAAAGCATGTGTCCTCATAGATAGGAATCGGTTAAAAACTAACCTGCTGTGAACAAGATTTTGCTACCAGGACCGCTGTCAGTCAAGTCTATGGATAATATCACAATGTCACAATAAGATCGTATACCTTTATGCTAGTCACGACAGGTGACAGTCAAATATTTGGCAGGAGCTTTATACCCAAGACAGTGAAGATAGCCAAGATGGCCCAGCAATCCGTACGAGAAGTCAGATTCCGCCAGGAGAACGGTACGATTCACAGTACTGTTTTGAGCCTAGAGGACGCCCAACCATTTGAAGTCACCCAACACAATGAGTAAAAGATTTCGTGTCCACCAAGAGAATCTGTTCACAACTCAGTGAACGGTCATTCGTATTGGACCTCGTCACGACACGTCCATGAGGAACTACCCTCGGACTTACGAACAGGGCACATAGTTCGGTCCGGATAATTTATTGCCCCAGACAGGTCAGCAGACATAAAAGGATTGGATTCAGAGTAACATATGAGGTAAGATTTGCCAGAAAAAGGGTCCAGTGAAGCAAACCACCCCGAAGCAAGGCAGTCAGTCATATGAACTCAGTGGAAGCATTATACAAAGGTAAAAAGGAAACCCGAGTTGGAAACGGTTTCCTCAAGTGGAAATATTCATGTTTGATCCCTGAGCAACCAAATCTCGAGGACGAGATTTCTTTAAGGGGGGTAGGTTTGTAACACCCTGGATTTTGCCCATTTTCTTTTTCTTTTGAATTTGGTCCGGATTCGCTTTTCTGTGGCTTAGTAGTCTTGCAACCTGGAGGGATCACCCTTGATTCCTCTTCCCAAGTGGCTTGCCAACTTCAAAATCATTCCAAGACCTTGTCATTTCCATCTTGGACCAATCCAATATTCTTTTTCTTGGGAATATTCCTTTTTCTATTAAAGGAATAACCCTGTTGGTCCTGGGTTGTGAAGCAACCCACATCTCCATCATTCCCAAGATTCCCAAATAATTCTCATAAATTGTTTGGGTCATATCTTCCACAAATATGTCAAAATCCTTCCTTGACATGTTCAAAAATATTTCACAAATATTCCTTTTCTGATTCTGCCCTAGCTGCCAAGTTGAGAAGCAAGTACCATTTATATTTGCTTGCTTGGTCTCAAACTTTTTGGGCAATCTTTCCTATCCATATCATTGCCACATGCCAAAATTCAACTTTATTTGGATATTAAATCTCTCTTGTCTAATTTCCAAAGTTTCTGGGCAACTGGAATCTTTGTGAAGCAAGTGCCAGCTAGGAGTATCCAAAAAAGTTGAAATTTTGCAAGCATCTTCAAATGCTCAAATAGTGACTCTCCACCAAGTTTCAACCCTATCCAATCATCTATGTGAGCACAGCCTCAAATCTTGGTTTCTGGTCAGATTTTCACATTGTGAAGCAACTATATTTTATATTGCTCCATAATTGCTGAAAATTTACCAGAGAATTATGCTACCAATATAACTTATCTCCACAAAATTTTGGCTCACTTAATCTTCCAATAATTCCCTAGAATTTTTCTAAGATTCTAGTCAGAGAGGTTCCTAGTGAAGGAAGTACCATTTTGGCTTGTCCAAATGGCATGAAATTTTTGTGGCACTCTCATATGACCAAATCATCATGCTATACCAAATTTCAGCCCAAGTTGCTACTCCATGTGAGTGGCACATCAAGATTGAGCTTCTGGACCAGATTGGTCAGTTGCAAAGCAACCATATCAAATCTTGGTCCATTTCCCTCCAAATTTCACAGGATTGTAGTCCTTCCTACCCTAGACCTCCCAGACATCTCATGTTGACCTTATCACCTTCCTGTTCATCGCAGTGGCGTGGTCAAGTTTGCTGCAGCAAACTTCCAGTGACCACTCCCATCCAGACACAGCTCCTAGCGTCGATCTATCACCTCATTTGCAATGTAGCTTGGAGGCACTACGCAATGGACATGATTTGGCCGGTCAGGGTGCGCTGCATGTGCCAGTACACGCGGTGACCACGCGTTTGGCAGGCCAATACACGCGCTCTGCGCATTGGGGCCCTCGGCCTCGTCCGTTTCCTCGCGCCCATGACACCACACCGTGTCCAGCAGCTTCCCCTTGGACTCACCCTCGCTCTGGATCCCTCTACCCCTCCTATCTCTTGCCCGACACGGCACGGCGACCGCGTCCGTGGTCTACTCCACTGTGGCCGGTCGACCGCGTCGCTCCCGAACCTTCCCGAGCATGCCCGAGCCACCTCTGCTCCCCCGTGAGGTCTCTGGACTCCTCTCCCCTCCTCCAAGTGTGTTCCTGAAGCTCCGGCGCATGGTGCACGCGTCGCCACGGCCGCGCTCGGCCATCCTCGCTGTCCGGCTATATATAGCCTCTCCCGAGCTCGTTCGATTTCACCCTCCTCCTCACCACTCCCCTATAAGCTTCCCTGGCCAGTCAACAGAGCTCGGGGAGCCCTCCTCGCTCGCCTTTGCCGCCATGGCCGCCGCCTCGGCTCGGCCAAATTGGAGCAAGCCGAGCCTCCTCCCTCCTTTCTGCCACCACCCGAGGTCCTCCCGAGTCCCCTGGAGCTTCCCCGCCCATTCCTTCCTCCTCCGGTGAGCTACGGAGCCGTGCCCGGAGTTTCCCGTGCCCGCCATACGCCACAGCCGAAGCCCCGCTCGGGTCGTCGCTCTCCGGTGGCCGTGTCCTGCACCAGGGGATGCGGCGGTCCACCCTGAGTCCACTGCTAGCTCGAGCATCGCCAGAGACAGCCCGCAGCGCCGGCGGTCGCCGCCGGGCTCCGCCTCTCCCTCTGCATCGCGGGCAAGCGCGAGGAAGGAGACAAAGACCCCATCCCAGCTAGACAGTGGACCCCCGGCCCCACCTGTTGGTCTCCAGCAGTTGACTTGGCCCGGGCCCGCGCGTGTTTTAATTGGAGACGGGTTTTGGGTAATACGTTTTCGAATACTGAAAGCGTATTCTACTTCTTCTTCACGAGAGAATACGTCTTCTCAGTGGTAAAGCGTATTTCCGAAAATGCGCGTTCTCTCTTAACTCAGCCGGCGCCAAAATCTCTATATAGTGGACGTTCGTCGGTTAGCAGCAGAAAAGCACATTTTCTATTTGTTTTTCTGTCTAAACAACGAACGGCCACAACTTTTTACCCGTAACTCCGATCGAGGTGAATCCAAAGCCCACTTCTTCGTCTCTTCTAGCCCGTCATGTTGGTATCATTTTCATAATGTTTTGACACAATGAAAATGACCATTTTGCCCTTGCCCGTAAACAGCCCCTCCGGGAGAGAACTGTTTCCGGCAACTCTTTCCGCGGACTCTCCGCACTCCTTCCCGATGGTTCCTTCATCCCCAGGCAAGCCACAACTCTCATCTGCATAATTGCATTGCAATGTCATAGTTTAACTATTTACTTCAACAACAAGTACGAGTTATTTGTGAAATGAATTGGATTATACAATGCTTGTGTTAATTCTTGGATAGGTGACTACCATGTTGAGTACCGGATTGTTAGTGACTAGTAGTTTACCCACTTGTTGATACTATGATGTTGAGATCACTGTCTATGATTATTTTGGATTTCATCCGGTAGTTCGTGGAGATGAGTTAGTAGCAGTGGCTTAAGCATACTGGTTATCGGATTTCTTGCCGGATATCGTTTTGGCTTGGATTATTATGATATCGGAGTGTCAGCTATGACAGAGATTATTTGGAGATAGGATACTTCATGGTTGATCCAGAGTCACCTGTCCGGACTTATCCGTGCAGCCACATTTGCGGTATGGGACGGCCTTGACTTGGTCTGATCGCGTGCTCTTTCACCGGTACCATCCGACAATGAAGGTTATGCGTGCGCGTTACCCTGGCCCGGTAGGCGGCGATAACCTTGTGAGCCCAGTTGAGTTATATGGTACCAGGTCCCCGTTTGGGATAGTTTGTTAGCCACGACGGTGGCAGGTGTCACGAGGTGACACAGGGGCCACCCAGGGCAGGACTCCGGGGAAGGATGATCGCCGGTGGTACGTTGGAGGAGTCATGGGTTAGGCGGGTTTCGTTGGAGCAACGCTGGTCCACCCGAATGGGATCACGAGGTTAGGTGCTCCATTGTGTGGGTAAAGTGCGCAACCTCTGCAGAGTGTAAAATCTATTCGAATAGCCGTGTCCACGGTATTGGACAGCTCGTCCAGACCTCTTTAGGTGGTCAACCATAGTAGTGATAAGGATGGAAGAACTCGTCGTAAGATCGGAAGTACTCGGTGGATCATGAGTATTCTGAGGTTTGTGAGACAACCCGGAAGAGAGTAAGTTTGTCAGACTTGTCGTGCAGATGGAATCAGGTATATGATATGTTAGCCATGGGATGGCTATGAGTTGAGTGGTCGGATGACCACATGCTTGGGAATTGGGATTTGGCACAGATTCGGATTGGACCCTGAGGTTATTCGGAGTATGGACTTGAATATGCTTTACTTTACTGCATTTACTTTAGTAGCTATTTTGCTATGATGTTGTCTTGCTTTAATGCTGATGTTTGTTGCGAGCTTGCGAGTACATTCAAAGTACTCACCTGGCGTGTCATGCCAGTTTGCAGGTCTTGCCATGATTGCTTGCTTGTCGAGGATCCCGAGTTTGCGACCTAGGATACACGTTCTAGCCAGAGTCCCTGCAGAGTGGATTCCATCACCGTCGTCGCTGTTCCGCTGCCGAGAGAGTTACTCCGCTGTTAGCATAGAGCTACCCCGGGCAGGCGTAGTGTCGCCGTGCCGATGTAATCCTTGTACCCTTTGTAACCATATCCATTGTAATAAAGAGCTGATTTGTTCTATGCCAACAGTGCCGTATTCCAGAGGACTTGTCCCTGGGCTGGAATACGGGGCGTTCCGGTCTTCTCTGAGCCGGGGTCCCACAAGGACCTCACGCCGTTCAAGAAGCTAGGGTCCATCCTCGATGATATGGAAGGATGGAACTTCTAGTGATTTACGATGCCGATGATGATGATATGTGTCGGTTGAAGTTGTATAGTTTCTGTAGCAATGAAACTTTGTGATGTCCACGGTCCCTGCCGAACTTGCGTAATGCTACTTTGTTAGTTTGGGTACGATGACGTGCATATCTCTAGTTAATTAGTTCGCGTACGATGAAACTGCGTTCATTATTTGTATGTTTACTATATGTTGCATCTAGTTGCTAACCCTTTCTTTTTCGTGTTGCTCAAGTATATTTTGTTGCATATATGATTGTACATTCTCTTGATGAAGATGCATCTCTAACAGGTACCTAGATTCTTGATGGCGAAGAAGTAGTGCTATGTCGTGTACAAAGGGAAGGTTTCGGGAGTGTACGGCGAGTGGCCTGAGTGTCAGGCGCAAGTGGAGGGGGTCTCGGGCGCCAGCCATAAAGGCTTCAAAAGCAGACAAGAAGCAGAAGCTAGTTACTTGAGGTTCACGCTAGCGCGAGAGAGGACTCATAACCGCCGCCTCATGTACTGCATAGTTCCGCTCTCACTCATAGTGATAGCTCTTCACGCGTATATCATTGTTTAGATGGATGATGATGTAGTTGCAAGTATTCGAGACTTGTATCGCTATTTTCGAGATGATGACGAGAGACCACTTTGTGTTGGATGATGATGACATAATTTGATGAGACTATTTGTATGTATATGCTATGATTACCTTTGTATGTGTATGATGATGACATTTGTATGTGCTAAAGATTATTGTATAAATCCTAATCAAATACAAAACAAATATGCAGAAAAAAAAATCAGAAACTAATAAAATTAGCAGTAGCGAGGGGAGTAAAGTTAGCAGCAGCGCGTCCTTACTAGTAGCGCGGCTTAATATAAAGCGCTGCAGCTATTAGCAGTAGCGCGCTGCTGCGACGCACGCTACTGCTACGCATGCATAGCAGTAGCGTGGGCCAACAAGCGCTACTGCTAGAGGTTAGCTGTAGCACCGTATCAGTAGCGCGGGAGCTCGCGCTACTGATATACCTAATACCCGCGCTACTGCTAGGGTTTTCCCTAGTAGTGGCCCAACGGTGTGATCTCGCTCGCCAGCGATCCGAATAAAGCCCTCCGAGCTGAAAATAAAACAGCATCGCTCGCCCTTGAGGCACTATCTGAGGCCCTCGCAGCCGAAGAATTAATAAGGCTCCACACTACAGTCAACAGGGATGACGTGGTCCTCAGTAAAAGGTCAAAATCCAAGTCATTTAAACCGGCTGACGAAATAGTAAAATTCCAAGTGCATCCGACAGACCCAAACAAAATGGCATCCATTGGAGCACAGTTGGACCCCGTAGTTGACGAAGCACTACGAGCGTTCCTATGCGACAACTGGGACATATTATGCCTGGCATCCTTCGGATATGCCAGGCATCCCACGGAGGCTGGCGGAGCACAGCCTGAACATCATAAAAGGCTTCAAGCCAGTCAAACAGACATTGCGTCGATTTTCCAAACCCAAACGACAGGCTATGGGTGAGGAATTGGCAAAGCTACTGGAGGCCGGATTCATCTGCGAGATCAAACATCCCGAGTGGCTAGCAAATCTGGTCATGGTACCCAAGAAGGACAAATCCTGGCGGCTCTGCGTCGATTTCAAAGACTTAAACAAGGCCTGCCCTAAGGATCCTTCCCCTTGCCCTGCATAGATCAGATCATCGACACCACTGCCGTACACGACTCACTATGCTTCCTCGACGCATACTCTGGATATCACCAGATAAAGATGAAGGAGTCCGACCAAGCTGCAACCGCGTTCATCACCCCTTACGGGCCATTCTGCTTTAACACGATGCCTTTCGGGTTAAAGAACGCGGGAGCCACGTACCAACGCATGATTCAAACATGCCTGGAAAACCAAATCGGCAAAACGGTCGAGGCATACATAGACGACGTGGTCATTAAAACCAAAAATGTCGATCAACTCGTGGATGACCTTCGCCTGACCTTCGAAAATTTACGGGCTTACGATATACGGCTCAACCCGGACAAATGCGTCTTTGGGTCCCCACTGGAAAACTGCTCGGATTTATTGTCTCCCATAGAGGGATTGAGGCCAATCCGGCTAAAATTAGGGCCTTGTCCCAGCTAGCAATATCGACGGAGCTCAAACACGTCCAGAAGCTGGCAGGTTGCGTAGCGGCTCTAAGCCATTTCATCTCCCGCCTAGGTGAAAAGGCACTGCCACTCTATAGGCTACTTAAAAAGACAAAAAACTTTGAATGGACCGATGAAGCAACTACAACACTAGAGGAAATCAAAACACTCCTTGCAAGCAACCCTATCCTAGCCGCACCAGGTATCGGCGAACCTATGCTGCTGTACATCTCGGCCACCAATCAAGTGGTGAGCGCGGTGCTCATCATAGAACGAGAATCAGAGGGCCACAAGTTCCAGGTCCAAAAACCAGTCTACTATGTGTCAGAGGTTCTCATACCGTGCAAATCCCAATATCCACACTACCAACAAATAGCCTATATAGTCATTATGGCATCCCAAAAACTGCTACACTACTTCCAAGAGTGTTCGGTGACAGTGGTATCCGAGGTACCCTTAAATGATATAATCAATAACAGGGACGCCACAGGCCGTATTGCCAAATGGGCCATAGAGCTCCTTCCCTTCGAAATCATGTACAAACCACGCCGAGCTATTAAATCTCAGGTGTTGGCCGATTTTCAATCCGAATGGACCGAAGCCGAACTCCCCAGGGAATATAGTACATATGCACACTAGACAATGTACTTCGACGGCTCCAAAATGTTAGCCGGACTGGGGGCCGGGGTGATCCTCATATCCCCCATAGGCGACAATATCCGGTACGTTCTACAGATCATGTACACTGATTCCAATAACACAGCCAAATACGAGGCACTGTTGCACGGTCTTAGGATGGCAACGTCAATGGGTGTTCGGCGGCTAGAGGTGCGGGGAGACTCGAACCTCGCCATCTCCTAGGTCAATGGCGAATTTGATGCCAAAGACCCGAAAATGGCGGCATACAGAAATGCCGTCCTCAGGATGTCGGCCCGATTTGAGGGTCTAGAATTCCACCATGTCTCTAGAGACAGTAACCAAGCCGCGGATGTCCTTGACCGCATGGGCGCCAAGCGCGACCCAGTCCCTAAAAACACATTCCTAGAAAGGCTCTTCAAGCCATCCGTGGTATGGCAGGACGGGGACAGCGGCACGACAGCCAATGAGCCCGCCCAGATCGTCCCCCCGGAAATCGAGCCCGACGACTACATCATCGGGGGCTCTGCACTCGAAGAAACACCCTCAGCCCATGAGATCATGGCCATAATCGCCCCGTGGACTGAGCCCTTGCTTACCTACCTCCTGCGACAAGAACTTCCCGATGAATAGACGGAGGCGCGACGCGTAATCTGGCGCTCTAAAGCGTACAAGGTCCATGAGGGCGAGCTCTATAAAAAGAGCACTACGGGGGTCCTCCAGAGGTGCATCTCCGAAGAGGAGGGGCAGCAGCTTCTCGCTGAGATACATGCCGGCATGGGCGGCCACCACGTGGCAGCTCGGGCCTTGGTCAGTAAGGCCTTTCGAGCAGGGTTTTTCTGGCCCACATCCCGCGCAGACGCATGCACGTTAGTCCAACATTGCATTGGGTGCCAGCTATTTGCAAATCAAAGTCATATGTCCCCCACAGCTCTTCGTACGATACCGATAACCTGGCCGTTCGCAGTCTGTGTGGGCTTGACATGGTCGGACCACTTAAAGGGGGACCAAGAAAAAGAAGTATTTACTGGTTATGGTCGACAAGTTCACTAAGTGGATTGAAGCAAAACCGGTAACCTCTGCAGAATCCGAACTAGTTGTTGACTTCATATCCAGTGTCGCACACTATTACGGTGTTCCCCACAGTATAATCACTGATAATGGGTCTAATTTTATCGCCCAGGAAGTTAAAGATTGGTGTGCTAAGATGGGCATAAAGCTCGATTACGCTTCGATGTATCACCCGCAAACCAATGGGCAGGTAGAGCGAGCAAATGGACGCATTATGAGCGGCATAAAACCTCGCTTAATCCGCTCACTTGAAGAATCAGATTGCCACTGGGTAGAGGAGCTTGACTCCGTGCTATGGGGGCTGCGCACCACTCCTAATCGGTCAACAGGATACACCCCATTCTTTATGGTGTACGGCGCTGAGGCAGTCCTCCCATGTGATCTTATCTATGACGCACCCAGAGTCCGCATGTACGAAGAGAAGGAGGCCGAGCTAGATCGGCAGGACGACCTGGACACCCTGGATGGAGAGCGCGACATTGCTCGGGCACGCTCAGCATTTTATCAACAGCAATCACGGCGTTACCAAAATCGGGAGGTTCGGTCGAAGGCATACAACGAGGGAGAGCTCGTCCTCTGCCTCCCTGAGAAGCAGAAGCACAAGCTTTCACTCAAATGGGAGGGGCCCTTCATTATAGAGGAAGTACTCGCGCGAGGAGCATACTGATAACCCACAAGTGTAGGGGATCGTTTGTAGCCTTCTTCGATAAATAAGAGTGTCGAACCCAACGAGGAGCTAAAGGCAGAACAAATATTCCCTCAAGTTCTATCAACCACCGATACAACTCTACGCACACTTAACGTTTGCTTTACCTAAAACAAGTATGAAACTATTTTGCAAGAATAAAACTATGAGTACTTTGTGAGAATAAAACTACGAATAAATTGCAAGGTAATAAAAGTGGATAGCTTTTGTCAATAAGAAAGTCATTTGTCCCTAGGCAATCGATAACAAGTACCGGTAATCATTCTTGCAATTTTACATGAGGGAGAGGCATGAGCTAACATACTTTCTCTACTTGGATCATATGCACTTATGATTGGAACTCTAGCAAGCATCCGCAACTACTAAAGATCATTAAGGTCGTGAAACCCAACCATAGCATTAAGTATCAAGTCCTCTTTACTCCCATACGCCATAACCCACTTATCCGCGTTTAGGCTGCTGTCACCCCCGCAACACCGACAATAAGCAAACCATGAACATATTGCAACACCCTCCAGTGATGATCCCTCCATTTTCGCGAGACGGAGGGCACCGTAGGACAGCACCATAAATAAAATATACAATCATACCAACTTATATCATGATTAACCCACAGGACAAAACGGATCTATTCAAACATCATAGGATAACCATAGATCATTGGGAAATAATATATGGAGTTGAGCACCATGTTTAAGTAGAGATTACAGCGGGGAGAAGAGGTGTTGCACCACTGCATAGAGGGGGAGAAAGTTGGTGTAGACGGTAGCAAGATTGTTGATGTAGATCGTCGTCATGATCCTGGCCCCGGTGGCACTCTGGCGCCACCGGGAGAGAGGGGGAGAGAGCCCCCCTCCTTCTTCTTCTTCCTTGGCCTCCCCCCTAGATGGGAGGAGAGTTCCCCCTCTGGTCCATGGCCTCCTTGGCGGCGGAGGGGCGGGAGCCCCTCCGAGATTGGATCTCCCTCTCTGTTCTCTTCTGTTTCGCGTTCCCCAGATCTGGCCCTTCACCGCTTCTTAAATTCCCGGAGATCCGTAACTCCTATTGCGCTGAAAATTTTCCATGATTTTTTTCCATAAATTATCTTTCTTGCGCCAGAAGAAGGGCCCAAACCGACTTTCGAGGAGGGCACAAGATACCTGGGCACGCCAGGGGGTGCACGGCGCGCCCTGGTGGGTTGTGGTCACTGTGGGCCCCCGTTTGCGTTGATTCCACCTCCCAAAAATCATAAATATTCCAAAATAATTCTCCGTAAATTTTTATCGTGTTTGGACTTTGTTTGATATGGATTTTCTGCGAAACATAAAACATGCAACAAACAGGAACTGGCACTGGGCACTAGATCAATAGGTTAGTCCACTAAATCATATAAAAAGTTGCCAAAAATATGTGAAAGTTGTATAATATTGGCATGAAACAATCAAAAATTATAGATACGATGGAGACGTATCAGCATCCCCAAGCTTAATTCCTGCTCGTCCTCGAGTAGGTAAATGATAAAAAAAAGATAATTTTTGATGTGGAATGCTACCTAGCATAAACTTGATCATATATCTAATCATGGCATGAATATTAAGACATAAGTGATTCAAAGCAATAGTCTATAATTTGACATAAAGACATCAATACTCAGGCATCCCAACAAACAATCGTGTCTTTCAAAATATCGACGCTAAAGAAAGCTATCGCTACAAAATCATATAATCTTGCCATGCTCTGTCTTCTTAACACAAAGTATTTATCATGCACAACCCCGATGACAAGCCGAGCAATTGGTTCATACTTTTTAACGCGCTTCAGCTTTTTCAACTCTCACGCAATACATGAGCGCAAGCCATGGATATAGCACTACAGGTGGAATAGAGTATGATGATAGGGGTAAATATAGAGAAGACAAAAAAGTAAGAAAGTCTCACATCGACGCGGCTAACCAACGGGCTATGGAGATGCCCATTAATTGATGTCAATGCGAGGAGTAGGGATTGCCATGCAACGAATGCACTAAGAGCTATAAGTGTATGAAAGCTCAATATGAAAACTAAGTGGGTGTGCATCTAATCCTATAATGAAAAATTCCCACTAGTATATGAAAGTGACAACATAGGAGACTCTCTATATGAAAAACATGGTGCTACTTTGAAGCACAAGTGTGGAACTAGCATGCCCCTTCTCTCTTTGTCTTTTCTTTTCTTTTTTTTTATTTTTTCCTTTTTTTTCTTTTTTTTCTCTCATTGTCCGGAGTCTCATCCCGACTTGTGAGGGAATCATAGTCTCCATCATCCTTTCCTCACAGGGGCAATGCTCTAAAAATGAATAATGATGATCATCACACTTCTATTTACTTATAACTCAAAAGAAATAAAAATTATAACCCGATACCTATAACAAAGTATGACTCTATATGAATGCCTCTGGCGGTGTACCAGGATGTGCAATGATCTAGCATAACAACGATATCAAAAAAGGGACAAGCCATGGAAATATCATGCTAGCTATCTTACGATCATGCAAAGCAATATGACAATGAATGCTCAAGTCATCAAAACGGAAGCGGTGGAAGTTGCATGGCAATATATCTCGAAATGGCTATGGAAGGGCCATAATAGGTAGGTATGGTGGCTGTTTTGAGGAAGATATAATAAGGCTTATGTGTGATAGAGCGTATCATATCATGGGGTTTGGATGCACGTGTGAAGTTTGCACCACATCTCGAGGTGAGAAAGGGCAATGCACGGTACCGTAGAGGCTAGCAAATTGCGAAAAGGTAAGAGTGCGTATAATCCATGGACTCACATTAGTCATAAAGAACTCATATACTTATTGCAAAAGTTTATTAGCCCTCGAAGCAAAGTACTACTATGCATGCCCCTAGGGGGATAAATTGGTAGGAAAAGACCATCGCTCGTCCCCGACCGCCACTCATAAGGAAGACAATCAATAATAAATCTTGCTCCAACTTCATAGCATAACGAGAGACTATACGTGCATGCTTCAGGAATCACAAACCTTAACACCAATATTCTTACTAACCACAACCATTTACTAGTACCTCCCACATATTACCATCTCTATATCGCAAAACTATTGCAAGGAATCAAACATATCATATTCAGTGATCCATAAGTTTTATGTAGGATTTTATGACTAACCATGCAATTTACCAATTCCTGTTGACTCTCTAAATAGGTATAAGTGAAGCAAGAGAGTTTAATTCTTTCTACAAAATACCATGCTCTAATAAGTATAAGTGAAGCAAAAGAGCATTCTACAAATAACGGTTTTCTATGTGAAGAGAAACAGGCAATCCAAACTTCAAATGATATAAGTGAACCACATGAAGCATTCTATAAAGCCACACTCAAAATATATAAGTGAAGTGCAATGAGCATTCTATAAATCGACCATGGACTATCTCATACCAGCATGGTGCAAAAAATAAAAATGAAAAATAAACACAAAAGACGCTCCAAAATTCACACATATCACATGAACGAAACGAAGATGAAAACATACCGATACTTGTTGAAGAAAGATGGGATGCCTTCCGGGGCATCCCCAAGCTTAGACGCTTGAGTCTCCTTGAATATTTACTTGTGGTTCCTTGGGAATCCCCAAGCTTGAGCTCTTCCCTCTCCTCCTTCTCCTCATATCGAGACCTCCTCGATCTTTGATCACTTCATCCACACAAAACTTAACCGAACTTTTAGTGGAGGGGTTAGTGAATATGGCAGTCAAATCCCATCATGTACTGCTATAACATTATTGTATAATTATAATCAAACATTACCCACTGTATTCTATCACAATTCTATGGCCCCAAGTCAAAGGAGGCTCAAAAAGATTTCAAACATACGCAAATAATGAAGCGATATCAGCAATCTGTGGAAACAGGACAGTGTGTAAAGATCTGAACGTTCACCATACTTATGTAACTCTAAAAATTCTGAAAAATTAGGAAAAAATAAAAAAATTGTATAGAAATACTGTGCAAAAAGTTTCAGAACCTTTCGATGTTCCAGTAAAAAATTTAAAATCGCGCACTACAGCCAAAGTTTCTGTTTTGCACCGCACATACCAACAAACAATATAATCATCCTAAAGGCAAATCTTGTCACATTATTTTTATAATACAATGGATTTGTACAAGGGGACAATTATTTTTGTGAGAATCTTCATGAAAGATTTACATTGTTTCCATGAGCATGAACACAAGTGTTCAAGGTCGACCCTCACTTCTCCAATGCATCACCTTTCAATCGCTTCTCTTTTTGAAAAAGTTTTAAGTTCCCCTCTATATTTTTTTGTTTTTAAACTTTATAAAAGCACTCAACAGAAATAAATGACTCTCTAAAACTTCCGGGTTGTCTCCCTGGCAGCGCTTTCTTTAAAGCCATTAAGCTAGGCATAAAGTGCTCTAGTAATGGATCCACCCGGATCCCAAGGTATATCAAAGCCAATTTTAATTAGCAATGATTTGGCATTTAGTAGTGAGCACAAAGCAACATATATCATGCAATGACGAAGTCTAACTCTCTTCCTATGCATCAGCATGTCATAAAAGAACAATTCATGCACATCAGGTAAAGGCCAATGCATAGTATAAGCAATTTCTTGCAATTCTATCGTGTTGGAAACATAGAGAGGTGGAGATATAGTTCCTCTCTCATAATAATTGCAAGTAGGAGCAGCAAGAACATGCATATTATATTCATCAAAATCATCATGTGCAACGGTAAAAGGCAACCCATCAATGTAATCCTTAATAAGTGCAAACTTCTCCGATATAGTGTAGTTGGGAGAATTCTAGAAGATAATAGGACTATTATGCATGGGTGCAATAGCAGCAATTTCATTCTTAACATAAGGAACTATAGCAAGTTCATCTCCATAAGCATAATTCATATTGGCATCTTGGCCACAATCATAGCAAGCATTATGTTCATCAAAAAGGGATATTTCAAAAGAATCAACGGGATCACAGCAATTATCATAGCATTCATCCTTCGTAAGCATGAAGGGAAATTAAATAATGTATGAGTTTAAGAGTTACTCTCATTAGAAGGTGGGCACGGGTAGCTAATCCGCTCTTCCTCCTTTTGTTCTTCGCTCTCCTCATCACCTTTTTCATCCAATGAGCTCATAGTTTCATCAATTTCTTTTTCCATAGACTCCTGCAAAATATTAGTCTCTTCTTGGACAACGGAGAATTTCTCAATAAATATATCAATATCAGAATTGTATTTATAATTTTCATAGCAATATTTAAGGATGGCAAAAATTTCAGGTCTATAAACATCATCATCAAAAGCTTCATACTTTAAAATCAAAGATTCACTTTCATAAGCACCCTTAAAAGCAACAAATTCTTCTATTCATTCCACATCATAGTAATCATATCTACCATTAGCATAAGAAGCTAAGGTTTCATTATCATTAAATTTGCATGAAAAGGGAAGGTGTGGAGCATTCATCCTATAGCAACAAGTAAAATCATATCTCTGGCATAAATTCCAAGCATACCAATGCAACATATCAATTTGATCCCATAACAGTTTTCCTTTTTGTGTCAAGTGATAATCCCTAAAGTATTCATGTTGATCCAACGTTACTCCCATTATCAAGTTGAATGGGGTTTTCTCAGGATTATCAAAGTAGTGCATAATATTTTTCACATAACGAGCATCGAGGGTTTTAGGAGGTTCCCCATCACCATGAGTAGCAAGTACCACTAATTTTTTTGGTGTTTCGTGTTCCATATCCATAACTAAAGATAGAGAACAACTTAGAACAGAAAGTAAAAACTACTTAGTGATAAAGGAAACAAGCACACACGAGAATATTCACCCCACGCTATTGCTCCCAGGCAACGGTGCCAGAAAAAGGTCTTGATAACCCACAAGTGTAGGGGATCATTTGTAGCCTTCTTCGATAAATAAGAGTGTCGAACCCAACGAGGAGCTAAAGGCAGAACAAATATTCCCTCAAGTTCTATCAACCACCGATACAACTCTACGCACACTTAACGTTTTCTTTACCTAAAACAACTATGAAACTATTTTGCAAGAATAAAACTATGAGTACTTTGCGAGAATAAAACTATGAATAAATTGCAAGGTAATAAAAATGGATAGCTTTTGTCAATAAGAAAGTCATTTGTCCCTAGGCAATCGATAACAAGTACAGGTAATCATTCTTGCAATTTTACATGAGGGAGAGGCATGAGCTAACATACTTTCTCTACTTGGATCATATGCACTTATGATTGGAACTCTAGCAAGCATCCGCAACTACTAAAGATCATTAAGGTCGTGAAACCCAACCATAGCATTAAGTATCAAGTCCTCTTTACTCCCATACGCCATAACCCACTTATCCGCGTTTAGGCTGCTGTCACCCCCGCAACACCGACAATAAGCAAACCATGAACATATTGCAACACCCTACAACGAGGATCCTTCCATTTGCGCGAGACGGAGGGCACCGTAGGACAGCACCATAAATAAAATATACAATCATACAAACCAATATCATGATTAACCCACTGGACAAAACGGATCTACTCAAACATCATAGGATAACCATAGATCATTGGGAAATAATATATGGAGTTGAGCACCATGTTTCAGTAGAGATTATAGCGGGGAGAAGAGGTGTTACACCGCTGCATAGAGGGGGAGAAAGTTGGTGTAGACAGTAGCAAGATTGTTGATGTAGATCGCCGTCACGATCCTGGCCCCGGTGGCACTCCGGCCCCATCGGGAGAGAGGGGGAGAGATCCCCCCTCCTTCTTCTTCTTACTTGGCCTCCCCCCTAGATGGGAGGAGAGTTCCCCCTCTGGTCCATGGCCTCCATGGTGGCGGAGGGGCGGGAGCCCCTCCGAGATTGGATCTCCCTCTCTGTTCTCTTTTGTTTCGCGTTCTCCAGATCTGGCCCTTCACCGTTTCTTAAATTCCTGGAGATCCGTAACTCCGATTGCGCTGAAATTTTTACATGATTTTTTCCCATAAATTATCATTCTTGCGCCAGAAGAAGGGCCGCAACCGACTTACGAGGAGGGCACAAGATACCTGGGTGCCCCAGGGGGTGCCCGGTGCGCCCTGGTGGGTTGTGGTCACTGTGGGCCCCCGTTTGCGTTGATTCCACCTCCTAAAAATCATAAATATTCCAAAATAATTCTCCGTAAATTTTTATCGCGTTTGAACTTTGTTTGATATGTATTTTCTGCGAAACAAAAAACATGCAACAAACAGGAACTGGCACTGGGCACTAGATCAATAGGTTAGTCCAATAAATCATATAAAAAGTTACCAAAAATATGTGGAAGTTGTATAATATTGGCATGAAACAATCAAAAATTATAGATTTGATGGAGACGTATCACATACCGCCTTCGCAGCCCGTTAGATAACCGCCTTGAACCCAACCCGTGGAATGCAGCTCGGCTTCGGCGTTTCTACGCCTAGTTCGGCGTGGTCATCACCACTCTCCGTTTTCCTTCGGCTTTTTATCTTTCTTTATTACTGTTGGAGCTTTAACCTCCCGATCTAGAGTCCGGATAAACCGTACCATGCCAAGTCGCTAATGTACACATCTTCGGATGAACTACCCAGCTTTCCTGGGGGCTCCTTTTAAAGAAGCCAATTAATATGTTCACCGCACAACGCGTTTATCTTGTTTGAACACATATCCTTCCCATATCTTTCAAGCCATTATTTGCACCTATTTGACTTAAGTCCTTTGCCAAGCTGGGTTGCCAGGCTCCTGTGTTTACCCCTACTTTTCCTATTGTTCGGCTAGAGAGTAAAGGGAGCACCTCTGTGATTGTTACGACCGGGTAACCCGGATACGTACCTCATACGGGTGAAGCCGAAAGCTAGCATTCTTATAGAAAATAATGGGTCGGCCTCGAGGGAAGTGAAAATAACCAGGCGCTCACCGCCAGCCCACTGTTCGTGGTTCCTAAAAACCACTAGCATCCGCATATCATTGGTATCCAGACCTAAAGTTTATGGTCAACATACTACACCCAAAGAAAGGAACCCTTGGAGGAACTATTTTCTTCGGAAGATGTTTCTTACGTTAAAAAGTAATATAACATAGCTCTCTGCGCACGTTTTGTCTGTTCACACCAAATGGCCGGATTGCCTGGTTGCCGGAAGTGTTTCCCCGTTATTCAGGGCACATTATACGGAACACTCCCCGACCACTGGTCGGGGAGGCGGAAGCCGATGGTCGGTTAAGACAACGTTTTTATTGCGGATCGAGATGGCGTGATGTAAAGTACATGGATACATAGAATCACGCACCCTACTCTTTGTCAATATTGTCTATCAAGCTGTCCAAAGCACAATCTTGTTGGGAGTACCAAGCAGCAGACATTACCTGGTCATATACTAAGCTAAGGGGTATTTCCTGCCCATCCGGCCCCACGGGTCCAACTCGAGCCATATGTTCAGGTTTGAGTTTGGTAAACCGGGACTTCACCATTGCCCAGGCCTCGCGTGCTCCTTCCTGGCAGGCCGACTTCTTCCACAATTCAAAACACCGCCTCACTCCTTTAAAGCGGCTAGCCAGTTCGGCCATGCTTTCTGGCGGCGCTTCTAGTGGCCATAATGCCTTAACCGTGCTCTTCATGGCCTTCCGGGCTCTCTCATGCGTTTTGGTTAGTTCCTTCAAAAGGTTCCCTCCAAAGGAACCGACCTCCTCTTCCAGCCGCCCCGTCAGGAGACCTAGCAATAGGGGCGGCATGCTCTTGTTAAAATGTTGTGATCATCCACGTACATGTAAGTTGAATTCGTTACTTACTGAACATGCCGCCTTTTAGCTTCTGGTTCTCCTCCAAGGCTTGCGCCAACTGAGATTTTAAACTCTTGATTTCTTCGGCTTTTTGTTGATTTTCCGCCTTGAGCTTATTCTTCTCCTCGTGACTTCGTGTCAGTACTTGTTTACCAGTCTCATGCTGCAATTCCGCGCGCCGCTGGGATTCCCTGGCCGCCTCCATGTCCTTCCGCAATTGGCCCATGAATTCGGTGGCTATAGGGACAGTATAGTGTTATAAGCAAGGAACGCCATATAGTTTTTAAGCATTCTAAAGCTTCCCCGCTTACCATGAGCTTCGCTGCTGGCTTTCTTAGCCGCTTCCAGTTCGGCTTTAGTATCGGCCAATTGTGTTCGGCTCGGCTCGAGGTCTTTGGATAACTTGTTCTTCTGTTCCCTCGCGGCCTACAAATTGAAAACAATATATGGTTACAGATCCTTAACTCGGCCGTCCCGCCCAAATTAAGGCTCGGGGGCTACTAGGTTAGGATTTATGATCTGTTCCTAATTTTTTTTATCTCGCACCTGCACATTGGAAGACAGAAGATTGGCGATCCCTTCAAGCCCCGTTCGGGTCGCCGCGAGGTACGCGGCCACCGAATTAAATGCATTGAATTCCTGGTTGGTAAAGGCGACGTGGCGCAAGGATTCTCTCCGGCGGCGGTGATTCATCATAGTCTCGACTTCGGAATTGGTAACCGAAACATCATCTGGATCCTCCGGAGATGCGCCGGTAGTCACATGTCTGGCATGGTCCCTAGCCTGCACCGAAGACCAAGATTGGAACTGCGCCTCGGCACGTCCGGGGTGTCTTCGGATTGCCGCGGTGGTACTCTTCTTCTGCAAAACCAAGCGAACATCAGAAGAAGACATTAAGAGCGACTCTTTTAATGGTTCCGAACACATTACCTTTGAGCTGAGGGAGCGGTCATTTCCGCTCCAGCGGTGGCCTTCCGCTTGGATGCCCCATTGTGGGCCGAGGCCGGCATATCCCGCACTCCTTCAGCAGTTGTTCGGCGCACAGTGTGGCGGCCCTTGGGAGTAGAAGTCAACACACTTGGGATGGTGCGAGGCGAGCGCCCTGTTTGGGAAGAGGTCTTTTGTTCACTTACTGTGGAGGAGGGAAGGGCCCCAGGGTGGTCGGCCGTCAAGGCAACTTTGGTGCCGTCAAGGCTTTCCTGATAAAAGACCCCGTCTTCAAAATCAATCGACGTCTCCGGATCGTCATGATACCCCGGGTCGTCATCACGGGAATGATTCTCCGGTTGAGGGGGGGGGGGCAGTGGACGGACTCGATCTGACGCCTCCAACTCTGTTTGAGAAAGGAATACATCCGGTAAATGTTCGGACGCAATCTCTGAATTAAAAGCGAAGGATTAAAACTTACCCATTCTGTCGGATTGTAGCTGGAACAACCCTCCTGGATACCCAACCGAGCAAAATCTTCCTCCTCTCCTTTGAAGAGGTCGGCTAGAATTTTGGCCATAGTCGCTTGATTGCCCGTCCCTTGTCGCTTGTAGCAGGTCGCGTCGCTTGTCCCGTTGTAACACCACAGAGGATGCATCCTCTGTTGAAGGTGATGTACACACAGAGCTATGGCGACGGCCATTAAGTCAATCATGGTCAGTTTACTATCGGCCAACAGCCGAATTTTGGTGGCCAGAAGGTGCACCTCTGCGCTATCTTTTTGGGAGGGACTCTTGGGTCGCCAATTGAACCGCTTCTTTAGCGGGGCGCTTGAGTATTCGGGCAGCCCCCTCCGGACTAGGTCGAAAAGGGGGACGTCTTTGATATAGAACCATTCCGAGGTCCATTCCTCGGGATCTTTTCGTGGGGTCCCAATGGGATACCTGATGTGGCTTGAAGCTACGTCGGTATTTCCCCAAAGAGGAAGGGATGATGCAGCACAGCGGCGGTAGGTATTTCCCTCAGTCATGAAACCAAGGTTATCGAACTAGTAGGAGAACCAAGCAACACTACATAAACAGCACCTGCACACAAATAACAAATACTCGCAACCCAACATGTAAAAGGGGTTGTCAATCCCTTTCGGGCAACGGTGCCAAAAATTGGCAAACGGATGTGAGAGAGTAGTAAATATTGATAGATCGAATGCCAAATAAAATAAAGTGCAGCAAGGTATTTTTGTATTTTTGGTTTAATAGATCTGAAAATAAAAGTTGCAAATAAATAAAAGAACGAATAGCAAAACAGATCTTGAAAGCAAATATATTGGAAAAGAGACCCGGGGGCCGTAGGTTTCACTAGTGGCTTCTCTCGAGAAAAATAGCAAACGGTGGGTGAACAAATTACTGTTGGGCAATTGATAAAACTTCAAATAATCATGACGATATCCAGGCAATGATCATTATATAGGCATCACGTCCAAGATTAGTAGACCGACTCCTGCCTGCATCTACTACTATTACTCCACACATCGACCGCTATCCAGCATGCATCTAGTGTATTAAGGTCATGGAGAAACGGAGTAATGCAATAAGAACGATGACATGATGTAGACAAGATCTATTTATGTAGAAATAGACCCCATCATTTTATCCTTAGTAGCAACGATACATGCGTGTCGGTTCCCCTTCTGTCACTGGGATCAAGCACCGTAAGATCGAACCCACTACAAAGCACCTCTTCCCATTGCAAGATAAATAGATCAAGTTGGCCAAACAAAACCCAAATATCGGAGAAGAAATACGAGGCTATAAGCAATCATGCATATAAGAGATCAAAGAAGACTCAAATAACTTTCATGGATAAAAAGATAGATCTGATCATAAACTCGAAGTTCATCGGATCCCAACAAACACACCGCAAAAAGAGTTACATCATATGGATCTCCAAGAGACCATTGTATTGAGAATCAAACGAGAGAGAGAAAGCCATCTAGCTACTAACTACGGACCCGTAGGTCTATAATGAACTACTCACGCATCATCGGAGAGGCACCAATAGAAGTGGTGAACCCCTCCATGATGGTGTCTAGATTGGATCTGGTGGTTCTGGACTCTGCGGCGGCTGGAACTGATTTTCGTCGACTCCCCTAGGGTTTCTGGAATATTGGGGTATTTATAGAGCAAAGAGGCAGTTCGGGGGGCACCCGAGGTGGGCACAACCCACCAGGGCGCGCCTGGGCCTCCAGGCGCACCCTGGTGGGTTGTGCTCCCCTCGGAGCACCCCCCAGGCGCTTCTCCGGCCCACTGGATGTCTTCTGGTCCAAAAAAAATCCACAAAAAGTTTCGCTGCGTTTGGACTCCGTTTGGTATTGATTTCCTGCGATGTAAAAAACATGCAAAAAAACAACAACTAGCACTTGGCACTATGTCAATAGGTTAGTACCAAAAATGATATAAAATGACTATAAAATGATTGTAAAACATTCAAGAATGATAATATAACAGCATGGAACAATAAAAAATTATAGATACGTTGGAGACGTATCAATACCCTATCCCGGCTATACGCCACACCTCTGCTCCGCCTACTTAAAAAATTGACCCTCCACGGGTACCAGGGACGAGGCAGAAATATTTTCTCCACAAATCAAAGTGGGCCTCACAGCTCAGGAATATCTCGCAAAGCGCCACGAAGCCAGAGATATGCATTATGGATCCTGGGGTGAGGTGGTGGAGCTGGATCCCATAAAACTCTAATAAACCCTGCAGGAAGGGATGAATGGGAAAGCCTAGGCCTCGTAGAAGGAAGGGCACAAAGCATACCCTCTCTTCCTTGCTTGGAACAGGGAAGTACTCGGCGAACGCCTAGCCATCTACGGAGATCAGTCCGGCGCGGGTGGAAACGAGATCCGCTGCGGGGAGATATCCTTGTGTCTGCAAATCGCTCAGCCAGAGGCGTGAGACGGAGCAGCTCGCCCAGTCGCCCGGGAGGGGACCATGAGGTCGTGAAGATGAGCCTGGGGCGTCGGCCATGGTGTCTAAAGTTTCTCCAGCGTTGGCTTCTGTGGGGAGGATGGGTCAGTCGTCCCCGCGTCTTTGGATCTATAAATAGGTGTGCCGTTCTAAGCTGAAAGGACAGGTCTGCAAAAAAGGGGGAATTGGGCCGTTCGCCTTCTAAAAAGGCGCACAACAGCCAAAGTTTGCCCCTGCCCCGAGGCAAGCATTAACTCCGACGGTCCCACCATATTTTGATGGGGTCCTTGGATTTCGGATTGTCAAAACCGGTCGAACACGAATATGACATTGAGATGGATCACGCTGGGCGGTGAACCTCCGACGTTAATCCGGATCCCGGATATTATTCGGCCTGGGGACACTGTTCTGAACAATACAAGGAAGGATGAAGAACTCACCTCGCAAGCCGAAGATTTGAAACGCGCTAGATGGCAATCCCCAGCGTTGGAGGCTAGTTCAGGGGGCTACTGAGGGAGTCCTGGATTAAGGGGTCCTCGGGCCGCCTGCCCATTCCTTATGGGTTGGACTGATGGGCTGCTATGGAGCCAAGCTAGGGCATGGACCTGTGACCGGATAGAAGATCGTCAGAGCCTTGGTGTGCCCTCCAAGTCAAGATTTAGCATGATTTCCCCCTTATTGTAACCGACCATGTGTAACGCTAACCCTACTGGTGTCTATATAAACCAGAGGGCTTTAGTCTTTAGGGTTAGAGCAACATCCAATACCCTTTCAACCTAGGGTTTAGCTCGTGTGATCTCGCGGTAGATCGACTCTGTAATCATACCATACACATCAAATACAATCAAGCAGGACGTAGGGTTTTACCTCCTAGAGAGGGCCCGGACCTGGGTAAACACCGTGTTCTTCGTCCCTTGTTCCCCATTGATCCTTGATCCACAGCTCAGGACCCCTTACCCGAGATCCGCTGGTTTTGACACCGACACTAATGTTTGAGTTGTGCACTTAAAATAAATTTTATGTAAACACTATCTATGCTCGGTACCAACATTTGTTTTTTACATGCGACATTGGCTTGTATGATCGACATTCATGGATTTGCATGGATTTGAGAGTCCGGATTTGAAATATGTGGATGCTAGGAGCGAAATATGAGGGCCCTTCCGGATGTGTCCGCGTGCGTGCCCGGGCGCGTCCGCGGACTTATAGGGGGTCGGATTTGCCAAGTCCGGCTATAGATGCTCTCACGTAAGCTCAATTGCTTCATCTTGTCGTCATTTGCATATGCTTCTTGTCTTTGCATTCTCGTGTTCATATGTATGTTGTTTGCTAGATGGCGGTGGCGGCCACTTTGTATCACGAGGTGGAGAAGAAGTCGTTTGCTTTTAGCCATTGTTGAATTATATTGAATGGCAAGCTGAAGTGGAACCAAGTTGTGGCCGATCTCAAGTCCGGCAAGAAGAGGAATAATGGCTCAAACTCCTACCAATCAATTGGGTTGGACGATGAAGAGGACAAAGTTATCGTCACGAATGGAAGAGCCACCGTTCCAAAAGATAACCGACAAGTCATGGGAAACAAGTGGGAGAAGGCATGGCCCTCCGTGACGCCGCGGCTACAAAAATGTCGTCCACATGGACGGGCATTTTTTCGGTACGGGAGAACAAGAAAGAGGAGAGCTACAAGCTCATGTTGGATGCGCAAAAGAAGAGAATGGAGTGGGACCGGAAGAGGGCGAAGAAGAAGTTTGAAATTGAGAGGGAGAAGATCGAGTTGGAGAAGCAAGAGGCGGCGATCAAATGAGAACTCGAGAAGGCCAAGACATTTGGCGAGATTGAGCTTGAGAAGGAGAGGTTGCAACTCGCAGGGGACGCGGAGGATGCGAAGATCATGTTGGCGGACGAAACCCTCTTGGATGAGCATGCAAAGAAGTGGCTTGCGGACAAGAAGAAGAAGATCAATGACCGCAGGGAGTACGAGGCGGCGAGGGCGGCAGCGGCAGCGACAACGGATCATGCAGCCCGGATGCAGGCGGAGCAGGCAGCCCGGATGTAGGCGAAGCACGACGAGCGGGACGCATTTCGCTTGAAGCAGGACGCATTCCGCTCGGAGCAGGCGCCGGCCAATGATCCGAAGTCATCCATCATGCTCGGACATTGATTTTATTTTGGATTGTCCGGTTTGTTGAACTATGAATTGTTTTGGCTTTGCTTCGAATTGTTGAATTCGAACAATTTGTATCGTATGATCGACGTGCATGAATTGTATGGATTTAAAGATTGAAATTTGAGATACGTGAATTTGCGGCGCAACAAGGACCGGCGGGTGCTGTCCGCGAAACGGGGAGAAGCATGATGCACCGATTCTTTACACAGTCCGTAAGCTGAACGCGTCTGCACATACCGTGGAGCATCTCAGTATCCTCCCCGTACATGTTTCGACGGACACGGGGGAGCAGTGCGGTCCTTTCCGTACATCTGAAAGCTGCACCGCATGCCGATGGGAAAAGGTCGAATCACTCTTGGTTGGTTGTCACACCGAGGTCAATCGCGATGCTAGCCTCCACTACCATACTACTCCGCCCTCTTCCAGTACTAATCGATCTCCGGAGTACATCTAAAAGCTGCACCGCATGTACTAATCGACCTCCGGAGTACTATTAAGCACGGCTTGGGACCTTTTCACGGCCTTACGCATCACAGAAACGTAGTACTAGTACGTAGCTACGACAGGAGTGCATGAAAACAAAGCTTCATCGATCGACCTGCCTGAAACGAACATTGCCATTGCCATCCTTATTTCGGCGCATACTTGTTTCAGGTAAACGATGAAATTAAGTCTTTTTTTTGCGGGTATTTTTTTTTCGGGTGACCTGACCGTTGACGAGGACCTGGGAGGAGTAAGTTGAACACGTTCCCACCCACGTCTGTGCAGTGCACTGGTCTGCGCACGCTGTCCATGGATGGGATGGAGCATCTTACGCCAAACCAGCTCCCTCCCCGTACGCACTGAAGAGCGCAGCATTGCTTGCTCCAATCAATCAACTGTAGATGACTGTTGGGTATACGTATTTCCCGGTTTCGGGCGATACCGGCGCAAAGCCCGATACCGGCGCAAAGAAGAGCAGCGCCGCTTGCTCCAATCAATCAACTGTAGATGACTGTTGGGTATACGTATTTCCCGGTTTCGGGCGATACCGGCGCAAAGAAAGAGCAGCGCCGCCCCCGCCCAGCCCCCCCCACCCCCACCCCCCAACACACACACGCACACGCACACGCAGGCCCCTTGGGCGCCTTTTTGAGCGTCGGCGGCAAAAAAACGGCCCAGTCACGCCCTCGTGTCGTTGTTTATCGCCGGTTTAGGCCAAAATAACAACCGGCGAACCCGAACCGAACCCAGCCCCCCGGGGGGCGTCTGGGGACGCCGGCCGAAGCGAAAAGGCGCGTGGGCCCACGCTGTCGGCGACACAGGCCTATTTCCCGTCGTTTTCTCCCCCCTTTCCCTCCATTTTCCCAGTACTTCCCCCTTCTCCTCCGCCGCTCCCGCCATTCTGCTCTTATCCGCCCGCCATGCCGCCGAAGAAGTATGTGGCCCCTCGCACCGCTGCCGCCGATTCCACCCAGCCGAAGCAGAGGAAGGCGAGGGCGCCGATGGCAAGGCCACCCGGCATGTCGAACGCTGCGTGGAGTGCGGATGTTCAGCGCCGGGAGGCGGTCACCGCCGACCGGCGGAACAGGCTCATCGTCAAGAGGGCCACTGCGCGCAAGCCGCGTGGAGCCAGCAGAGCGTCGCGTCGCCGGCCAACTTCTCGCCGCCCCCGCCGCATTGGGGGTACGCACCCTCGCCTGGCTACTCCAACGGTGACGTGCATGGCGGTTTGAACCCTAACATCATCTTCCCGCATGGCGTGCCGCCGCGTGCCTCCCCCTTCGGCCTGAACCCCAACCAGCGCACTCCCTCCTTCGCGTTCACCGCCGGCCTCCCAACCCAGTACAGCTATTCGCCGACGGCGTACTCAGCCCCGCCTACGCCGCCTCTGCGCCCTACCCTTCGCGCATGGCTCGGCGCCACAGTTCGACAATACCGACGCCACCGACGCCGACATGGACGAGATCATCAAGAGTGACTCGGTGGCCGTCGCTTCCTGCCCCGGGTTGCACGTACAAGAGGAAACGATGGACACCGCCGTCGACATGGACGACGAGCTCGATGACGCCGAGGAGGTGGGGGAGGAAGAACAGGCGGAGGAGGAGGCGGAGGAGGAGGCGGAGCCGGCGCCGGGGACGAAAGGGAGAAAGAAGCGGGCGGCCAATGTCAGGCCGGGAGAGCCTCGCGTCAAGTGGACGTCCAAGAAAGATGAGTGCCTCGCCGAAGCATGGAAGACCGCCAGCATCGACCCGATCACCGGCTCGAATCAGAACTCTGACACGTACTGGAGAAGGATCAAGACGGCGTTCGATGAGCGCAAGTTGGTCGACCCCTACTTCGCCAACATCCACATGAAGCGCGGCGACAAGGCCATGGCGAACCATTGGGCGATCATCCAGGCGGCCTGCAACAAATGGCATGGGATCGTCGAGGAAGTCGCGGCTCGCCCGGAAAGCGGCGCCAACGTCGAGGGCCAGGTATGGCCATCGGTCACCGGCCCAGTTCTTTCGCCGTGTACTTCGCCGACACTTGTTCTTCGCTGTGCAGATGGTTCGGATGTTCAACATGTATCGCCAGGACAACAGCGACCAAGAGTTCAAGTTCCTTCACGTGTTCTCCAGGATCGAGTCGGGCCAGAAGTGGAAGGAGGTCCGACTCACCCTCGCCAAGGCCAAGGAAACGTACAAGCCGGACGCGCCTGCACCCGGGATGGCGGATGGGTGCCTTGATGGCAACAAAAGAGCCAAGGCGGTGAGGGACGCGGCACCCGCTACCGAACAGCTGCAATCATCGATCGAGCAGTGCATCACCGACGCCAAGAACAGCGCCGCAAAGAGGGAGGAGAAATCTGACGCGCGGTGGTCGGCGTTGATGACGAAGCAGGACGTGAAGCTCGACCTACTCCGGACCAACGTTGCCGCGAAGAAGAGGAACACCGCCCTGGCGTTCTTGATGGCGGCAGACATGTCGACGATGGACGAGCAGGCCAAGGCGTGGTACCTGGCGGAGCGCGGCCTCATCTTGAACCAGATGCCCGGGCCGGCGACAACCACCGCCCCTACGCCCACGCCGACACCAACGCCGATGCCCAACTCCAGCCCCAGCCCCGATGAAGCGGTGCCGACGCCGACCACCAGCCCCAGCACAGAAGCCACGCCAACGCCGAGCACGCCTGCGTCCACGCCGACCCCAGCCAGTCCTACGCCAGAGGAGCCCGCCGATTGATGCGTCCCGTGTCTATGCTTTCTTTCCTTTTGATTGCCGAACTTTCGGATATGTTTGATCGCCGAACTGTGGCTTGATGATTGCCGGCTTGTGGCATGATGATCATCGAACTCGTAGCTTTTTTTGACAGCGGGAAAGACAAGTTTGAATTTTTTAAACGTCTGGAGACCGAACTCTGAGGACGCGGCTGGAAACTCAATCGCTTCAGGAAAAAAAACCGCCGACGCAAACGCGAAAACGCATTCACCGATGCGCTGGGGAGCCGAACGAGTGAAGATGCTCTCAAGCCCTGCGCCGCGTGCGCCGATCCAAGCCAAGCCATGTTCCGTTCTGAAGCGCTGCAGGAGCCTGGCTCCATTGGGCGCGCGTCAACGCGACAAGACCATGCACAAAAGGTTACGCTAGCTGCACCGCCACAATCCTGTGCCCACTCCCTAAAAATGGAACAATTATGTGCCCATCAATGCCCACCGCCCGTGCCCAAGAGGCAGCCAAGTGGGGGCGCACACACGCTGTTTCTCCTCCATAATAATACGCCTCGAATATCGGCCATGGCAGGATCGACCGGGAGGCCCAACATCGCAAGCGAGCTGCGTACCAACCTGTAGCCCGAGCTCTAAATGGCGCTTTCGTACTGTGCACTACGATTCCTGAAATAAACCAGCTGTCACCTTCGTCCGAGAGAACAAGAACTCCATCTCAATCAAAAGAGAACAAGAACGAGAACTCACTACTACTACGTGCGAGCGATTGTCAGCGGCCCCGAATTGTTTTCTCCCGCTTCGCTTTACTGGCGGCAGCGCCAAAGCCCTGGGGCCATGTAAAACAACGCCCGCAACGGCGCATCCGAAGAGCCCGGTTCTTGGAGCATTGCCAAGTTTACAACACCTAACTTGCGCTCCTCCTTGTAATCTTCTCTCCGCGATTTCTTCTATACGTACGCACGCGTTGTAAACAATTCATTTTGGTCGTTTGTGTCCGTGCTCGCCCCGGTTCCTGTATATAAACGGCCACGGAAAAGTGAGAGACTCTCATGCAGAGTTCTACACTTGGGAGGAGACATACTAAGACAGCAAGGCGTAGATTCTAGCTTGTGTGCCGGGAGAGACCAGGTTGGGACCGATGGCGGAGACCACGACGACGATGACGGCGTCGCCGTTCCCGACGGTGGACAAGTGCGCGTCGGCGGGCCGGAGCGGGGACACGGTCGTGGCCGACCTGGACGGCACGCTGCTGTGCGGCCGGAGCTCCTTCCCCTACTTCGCGCACATGGCGTTCGAGACCGGGGGCGTGCTCCGGCTCATGGCGCTGCTCCTGCTGGCGCCGCTCGCGGGCCTCCTCTACTACGTCGTGTCCGAGTCGGCGGGGATCCAGGTGCTCATCTTCGCCTCCATGGCCGGCGCCAAGGTGGACGACGTCGAGGCCGTGGCCCGCGCCGTGCTGCCCAAGTTCTACTGCTCCGACCTCCACCCGGAGTCGTGGCGCGTCTTCTCCGCCTGCGGCCGCCGGTGCGTGCTCACCGCCAACCCCAGGATCATGGTGGAGGCCTTCCTCAAGGACTACATCGGCGCCCACGTCGTGCTCGGCACGGAGCTCGTGGTCTGGCGCGGCAGGGCCACCGGCCTCGTCCGCTCCCCCGGCGTGCTCGTCGGCGAGAACAAGGCCGCCGCGCTCCGCCAGGCGTTCGGCGACGCCACGCCGGAGGTCGGCCTCGGCGACAGGAAGACGGACTACCCCTTCATGCGGCTCTGCAAGGAGGGGTACGTGGTGCCCCCGACGCCCAAGCTCAAGCCCGTGCCAAGGGAGGACCTGCCCAAGCCGGTCATCTTCCACGACGGCCGGATCGTGCAGAAGCCGTCGCCGGCGCTCGCGCTGCTCACCTTGCTCTGGATCCCCATCGGCTTCGTGCTCTCCTGCCTCCGCATCGCCGCCGGCTCGCTCCTGCCGATGCGCATGGTGTACCACGCCTTCACCGCGCTCGGCGTGCGCGTCACCGTCAAGGGCAACCCGCCACCGCCGGCCAGCCTCGAGACCGGCCAGACCGGCGTGCTCTTCATCTGCTCCCACCGCACCCTCCTCGACCCCATCTTCCTCTCCACCGCCCTCGGCCGGCCCATCACCGCCGTCACCTACTCGGTACGTACTACGTACTCTGTACAGCAGCTACGACAGAGAGTGTACTCCGTTGGTCACGTGCTGACAGGCAAAGGGATGTTGCGCAGGTGTCGCGGCTGTCGGAGATGCTGTCGCCGATCCGCACGGTGCGGCTGACGCGCGACCGGGCGGCGGACGCGGCCATGATCCGACGCCTGCTCAAGGAGGGGGACCTGGTGATCTGCCCCGAGGGCACCACGTGCCGGGAGCCCTTCCTGCTGCGCTTCTCGGCGCTCTTCGCGGAGCTCACGGACGAGATCGTGCCGGTGGCCATGGAGAACCAGATGAGCATGTTCCACGGCACCACGGCGCGCGGCTGGAAGGGCCTCGACCCCTTCTACTTCTTCATGAACCCCAGCCCCGGCTACGTCGTCACCTTCCTCAACAAGCTGCCCCACGAGCTCACCTGCAAGGGCGGCAAGACCAGCCACGAGGTGGCCAACTACATCCAGAGGCTCATCGCCTCCACCTTGTCGTATGAGTGCACCAGCTTCACCAGGAAGGACAAGTACAAGGCGCTCGCCGGCAACGACGGCTCCGTCGTCTCCAAGCCAAACATCGACAAGAAGAAGTTCATGGGCTCCTAATTATTAAACCTTTTTGAAGCCTAAATGATAATCTTACTACACCAGCAATATACCAATTATTAAAAGATGTAATGTACTCCATAGGGGACAAACTCAATGCCTTTGTGCTATTGATCTGATAATATTCTAATGCGGGCTGCTGGATTAATGCATCCCTTTTTTTTACTACAAAACAAGACCAATTGTTCTACACCCAGCTGGACGTCACCAACTATCGTGTCCATCCATTCTGCATCCAATGGCTGGTGAAATAGCTTTGCATGTACTACCTGCAATGAATTCGACCTGCAATGGTTGATGAAAGGGCTTTGCATCCATCACGACCCACACGCACCTGTAGCGTTGTAGCACGATTCTCTGGTGCCATAGCTCCCGCCTTCCCGCGCGCGCTTTGACACCCCGACCCCTCTTCCACCGCTTCCATGAGAAGTGGTGCAAGCCTCTTCCTCCGACGCTCAAGGATCTCGGCTTTAACACCGCCGGATCCTTTCTACAATCAAAGTGCACCTACCGATAATTTTTTTCTTTCGATTCACGAAGAAATGCTTTAGCTTTCTCATTTTTTTCATTGGAGAAATGTTATGTACGGGCCTGGATCCGAACAACTTTTGAAGAATGTGGTAAAGGTGACAAATTTGAATGTTCGAGGTATGCTCATACATTGTTCTATCATTTTGATGGTCTTTGCATGATAGACAATTCATGTCCAAAAGTGCAATTCATATGTTCATGATTTTATACATTCTTGTGTACGGTGGAATTCATGTCCAAAAATAAAGGTCCCACCCTCCCCGCGCTTTTGACATCCCGACCCAATTAGCGCTTCCATGGGAAGTGGTGCACCCCTCTTCCTCCGCTGCTGAAGAATTCGGCCTTAACACTGTCAGATCCTTCTCCAATCAATCTCCACCCTCCCTTGGTGCTCCTGTTTTTGTCGATAATGTTTTCTCTCAAAGAAATGTTTTAACTTTCCCAATTTTCCTCAAAGAAATGTCATGCATGGTTTTGGATTCGAACAATTTTTGAAGAATATATCAATGGTAAGGTGACATTCGAATGTTCTAAATGTGTTCATACATTGTTGTCTTTCTTTTAACACGGTACAACCGAAGTTGCTTGCATACACGAGCATACTCACCCCTATGAACGCATGCACGCACACCCTACCCCTATGAGCACCTCCGAGAGACTGGGCCGGCATAGCATCTTGAGATTGGGGAAGTCGCCATAGGCGCCTCGTAGTGGACGATAACGTCTCCTCCCACTGAACGAACATCGCCGGAAAGCCTGAAATAAAACCAGGAAAATGCGAGCACCAATATCAAGTCTAGGACGTGAACCCTAATGGGTTGGGATACCACTGTCCTCCTAACCATCCAATCACAGGTTGGTTTGCACCATGTCTTTATAATCACATCACCTAAGGTAATAAATATCAAAAAATTGTACCAACTAACTCTCTGTGTTGCTTTTATTGTTTTTATTGAAGTTCGCTTGGATTTCAATTCATAGAAAGTCCTCAAGCTATCCTCTTCCAATATATGCCCTAAATCTTCCCTAATGATCATGCCATGTGGGTAGAGCACAAAACTTTGCTATTAAAATTTATTTTGGCCAAAAGGAAATAAACCTTTTATTTCCCAAAAACACTAAAATTGAGGTACCGATTAGAAGTATTTATTTTTCCAAAACAATAATTTAATAAAAATCATTTTGAGGTCTGTAATATAATAAGACCACAATTCGCTTCAAAAATAATATTTTAAAGCCTATTTAGTTAGTCAATATAATTCTTTGAAATCCAAAAATCAATGGAATTACACCGTTCAATATCTCGATCGAAGTACAGAGGTCGGAATAAATAGAATAATGATCAACAAAAAAATAATCCTTTATCATTTCTTATCACAACCGTTCTTTGTGGCAGAAGTTTTTACTCATTCTCCAGGAAAGTATATTGCTCTTGTGGAAACTATCAGGGGACTTCAACTAATCCTTTCTAGAGAATTAGACGGCCTACCTGAACAAGCTTTTTATCTGGTGGGTAACATCGATGAAGCTAGCGTGAAAGATAACCTTAGAAGAGGAAAACAAATCGCATAAATGAAATTAAATCTTTATGTTACGTTTTCATCATCTTTGGTACAATGAAGTCCATGAGTTTTATTTTAATTGAATCAACAAATATTATTTGAATAGAAAGTCAATGCGTTTAACCTATTATGTGTGAATAGCCAGCCATCACACTGTAAAAATAGGATAGGTTCGATCTATGGTCATTGAGGGCATCCAAAAAGGATCTACTAAATTCATCGAGTTGTTCTAAAGAATCAAAACCATTTAATTGATATCATTGAGCAAAATGAAACACGACATATGCATCTATCTTTTGGCTCGAGAATTTCACAGGATAGAGATATGGTATAAGAAATAGACTATTAAGTAACTCTAAATGAATTGTGGATACATCTGCAAATTTCCTTATTTTATTCAAGATATTCAATTTAATACTTTAAAAAAATAGAGAAGGCCCGAAATGACATTTATATATGGAAAACATTTATTTTTCTCTAAAACTCTCAAAACATCACCCAACACTTATTTCATTGTTTTGAACATCCCACCAAACTTTTACCACTTGGTCATGTTCAAAATATTGCCCAAACTTCAACAAAATCCTTTTGTTCAAAATTTGGATTCTACTTTTTGCCCAACTTGAAACATTTTAAAAAAGGCCAAATAGTTATCAGAGGTGGCCTTCTTCCTCCTCTTAAGCCCCATTCTCAATCTTTGATTTGCGGTAGTAAGATACCAGGGGAAACCCCATTTTCTACCTCCCTAATAAACTATGGCATGGGTGTGTGCCATCCCTCTCTTTCACTCCTCTTGTGCACCTCTTCTTCATGTAGGATCAGATATCGACCAAAAGGAGGGGGTGAATAGTAGATTCAAAAATTTCTTTGAAAAAGCAAGTTCTTCGAAAAAACAGAGTATGTAGAACAATAACAGAACTGAATAGAGGTAAATTGAAGGTAACTTCGAGTAACAACATGTAGGGCTAAAGTAAATCTAAGTAGAGATGCACATGAAACTAAACATGGCAAAGCAATGGAAGTGTAAAGTGCTCAGAAACGTCAGCAATCACAGAGAAAAAATATACCTGGTGAAGTTCTTCGAACACAGGAAAAAAAGTTAAAATGATCAAGGGAGTAGAACTCATAAGCTCTACGAAGACAATGATTTGTTCAACCAGTTTGAGTTCCTAGAACAACTCTATGTCTGGTTGGAGGGACCGAGATTAATCTTAGAAGACACATTCTTCACCATGTTCTCCTTGAGCTAAAGTATCAGAGACTTCACCCAATCACTCGTGGTAGACCGTCAAGGTGATTTTAGGGATCACCGCAGACATGTTCTTTGACAGTCCACAATTACTCTTGGATGCTCTTGAACTGACAATCAATCGTCTCGTGGATGCACAGTCCACAAGAGCAATATGTTAAGTTAAGCTTAAACTAGTTCTTCAGTGATGCTCAATCACTTACCAGTTTTTAGGCTCTGGGTTTTTCCTCTCTTAGGATTCTCTCAATCTCTTTGGGGGGATGGGTTGCTCTAATAAACACTTGTCAATTCTCTCATGGAGCAGCCAACCTTCTAAGGATGAAGTGGGGTGGCTATATTTATATCCGGGAGCAATCCCTAGGGCTGATATGATCGTTGGTGGAACTAACCATCCAACGTACACACGACACGTGGCAAAACTGTCTGATTTTGAAATGCGGCCAATGACTTGACTTGCGAAACCAGTTAGTAGAATCAACTAGCGAGGACCTTCACTTTGGTGTCCCAAAGAATATCATCTTAGACACTGAAGGAAAATTATTTTCTCAGAAGAGATTCCGAATGATGGAAATATGCCCTAGAGGCAATAATAAAGTTGTTATTATTATATTTCCTTATTCATGATAAAGGTTTATTATTCATGCTAGAATTGTATTTACCGGAAACTTAAATACATGTGTGGATACATAAACAAATACCGTGTCCCTAGTGAGCCTCTACTAGACTAGCTCGTTGATCAAAAGATGGTTAAGGTTTCCTAACCATAGACATGAGTTGTCATTTGATAACGGGATCACATCATTAGGAGAATGATGTGATGGACAAGACCCAACCGTTAGCATAGCATATGATCGTTCAGTTTATTGCTACTGCTTTCTTAATGTCAAATACATGTTCCTTCGACCATGAGATCATGCAACTCCCGGACTCCGGAGGAATGCCTTGTGTGCCATCAAACATCACAACATAATTGGGTGATCATAAAGGTGCTCTACAGGTATCTCCAAAGGTGTCTGTTGAGTTGGCATGGATCGAGACTGGGATTTGTCACTCCGTATGACGGAGAGGTATCTCTGGGCCATCTCGGTAATACATCATCACAAGAAGCTTGCAAGCAAAGTGACTAAGGAGTTATTTACGGGATGATGTATTACGGAATGAGTAAAGAGACTTGCCGGTAACGAGATTGAACTAGGTATGGAGATACCGACGATCGAATCTCGGGCAAGTAACATACCGACGGACAAAAGGAACTACGTATGTTGTCATAAAGGTTCGACCGATAAAGATCTTCGTAGAAGATGTAGGAATCAATATGGGCATCCAGGTCCCGCTATTGACTATTGACTGGAGAAGCATCTCGGTCATGTCTACATCATTCTCGAACCCATAAGTTCCGCACGCTTAACATTCGTTGACGATATAGTATTATATGAGTTATGTATGTTGGTGACCGAATGTTGTTCGGAGTCCCGGATGAGATCACGGACATGGCGAGGAGCTCCGGAATGGTCCGGAGGTAAATATTGATATATAGGATGATATGGTTGGACCAAGGGGTAAGGCCTACAAGGCCTTAAGACAGTACACAAAGGGGTTTTCTCGGAGGGCAGGGGCTAGACACCAAGGTTCCTGGCGTCTACCCCCTAGGCCAGACGACATAGTCCATGGCGTTTACGTAAACGCCAGGAACCGTGGCGTTTGGCCCTGGAAGCCCAAGAAGGACTCTTCTTTCCATTCCAAACCGACTTTGGGGAGGCCTTCTCTCCAAGTTACGACCCCAAGGCTCAACATATAAATAGAGGAGCAGGGCTAGCACCCGGGACACATCAAGATTCACCAAGCTGTGTGCCGGCAACCCCGCCCCTCTAGTTTATCCTCCGTCATAGTTTCCATTGTGCTTGGCGAAGCCATGCGGAGATTGTTCTTCACCACCACCATCACCACGCCGTCGTGCTGCCGGAACTCATCTACTGCTTTGCCCCTCTTGCTGGATCAAGAAGGAGAGGACATCATCGAGCTAAACGTGTGCTGAACGCGGAGGTGTCGTACGTTCGGTACTTGATCGGGACGGATCGTGAAGGTGTACG
The DNA here is from genome assembly GCA_011799875.1 of Thinopyrum elongatum. Taxonomy (NCBI): domain Eukaryota; kingdom Viridiplantae; phylum Streptophyta; class Magnoliopsida; order Poales; family Poaceae; genus Thinopyrum; species Thinopyrum elongatum. The sequence continues at coordinate 59,053,608 of CM022300.1, read as the reverse complement.
ACTACATCAACCTCGTTGATAAACGCTTCCGCTTAGCGATCTTCAAGGGTAGGAAGATGCTCTCCCCCTCTCGTAGCTATGCATCTCCATGGATAGATCTTGCGTGTGCGTAGATTTCTTTTCCATGCAACGTTCCCCAACAGTGGCATCATGAGCTAGGTTTATGCGTAGATGATATGCACGAGTAGAACACAAAGGAGTTGTGGGCGGTGATGTTCATACTGCTTACCACCAACGTCTTATTTTGATTTGGTGGTATTGTGGGATGAAGTGGCCCAGACCAACCTTACATATCCACGTACATGAGACTAGTTCCACCGACTGATGCAACTTGTTTTGCATAAGGTGGCTGGCGGGTGTCTGTTTCTCTCACTTTAGTTGAATCAAATTTGACTACGGCCGGTCCTTGTAGAAGGTTAAAACAACAAACTTGATAATCACCGTTGTGGTTTTGCGTAGGTAAGAACGGTTCTTGCTAGTTACCCATAGCAGCCACGTAAAACTTACAACAACAAAGTAGAAGACGTCTAACTTGTTTTTGCAGGGTATGTTGTGATGTGATATGGTCAAGACGTGATGTGATATACGTTGTTGTATGAGATGATCATGTTTTGTAATATTGACAACCGGCAGGAGCCTTAGGGTTGTCTTTTAATTATTGTATGACCTGCATGTCAATCATTAAGCGCCATGTAATTGCTTTACTTTATCGCTATGCGTTAGCAATAGTTGTAGAAGCAATATTTGGCGAGACGACCCCGACGCAACGATGGAGATCAAGGTGTCGCGCCGGTGACGATGGAGATCATAACGTTGCTTTGGAGATGGAGATCAAAAGCACAAGATGATGATGGCCATATCATGTCACATATTTTGATTGCATGTGATGTTTATCCTTTATGCATCTTATTTTGCTTAGAACGACGGTAGCATTATAAGATGATCCCTTCACTTAATTTCAAGATAAAAGTGTTCTCCCCGAGTATGCACTGTTGTTAAAGTTCGTCGTTTCGAAGCACCTCGTGATGATCGGGTGTGATAGACTCTACGTTCACATACAACGGGTGTAAGCCAGTTTTGCACAAGCAGAATACTTGGGTTAAACTTGACGAGCCTAGCATGTACAGACATGGTCTCGGAACACTGGAGACCGAAAGGTCGAACATGAGTCATATAGTAGATATGATCAACATGAAGATGTTCACCATTGAAGACTACTCCATCTCACATGATGATCAGACACGGTTTAGTTGATTTGGATCATGTATCACTTAGATAACTTGAGGGATGTTAATTTAAGTGGGAGTTCATTAGTAATTTGATTAATTAAACTTAATTTATCATGAACTTAGTCCTGATAGTCTTTGCAAATCTATGTTGTAGATAAATGGCCCGTGCTACTAATCCGTTGAATTTTAATGCGTTCCCAGAGAAAGCTAAGTTGAAAGATGATGGTAGCAATTACACGGACTGGGTCCGTAACTTGAGGATTATCCTCAATGCTGCACAGAAGAATTATGTCCTTGATGCACCGCTACGTGACAGACCTGCTGCAGGAGCTGTTGCAGATGTTGTGAACGTTTGGCAAGCTTGATCTGATGACTACTCGATAGTTCTGTGTGCCATGCTTTACGGCTTGGAACCGGGACTTCAAAAGCGTTTTGAACGCCACGGAGCATATGAGATGTTCCATGAGCTGAAATTGATATTTCAAGCTAATGCCCGGGTTGAGAGATATGAAGTCTCCAACAAGTTCTTTAGCTGTAAGATGGAGGAGAACAGTTCTGTCAGTGAACACATAATCAGAATGTCTGGGTACCACAACCACTTGACTCAGCTGGGAATTGAGCTCCCAGATGAGTGTGTTATTGATAGAGTTCTTCAAACACTGCCACCAAGCTACAAATGCTTCATGATGAACTATAATATGCAAGGAATGACAAAAACAATTTCCGAGCTCTTCGCGATGCTGAAATCGGCGGAGGTAGAAATCAAGAAATAGCATCAAGTGTTGATGGTTAACAAGACCACCAGTTTCAAGAAAAAGGGCAAGGGAAAGAAAGGGAACTTCAAGAAGAACGACAAGCAAGTTGCCGCTCCCGTGAAGAAACCCAAAGTTGGACCCAAGCCTGAGACTGAGTGCTTCTACTGCAAGGGTAATGGTCACTGGAAGCGGAACTGCCCCAAATATTTGGCGGATAAGAAGGATGGCAAAGTGAACAAAGGTATATTTGATATACATGTTATTGATGTGTTCCTTACTAATGCTCGTAGTAGCGCCTGGGTATTTGATACCGGTTTGGTTGCTCATATTTGTAACTTGAAACAGGAGCTGCAGAATAAACAAAGATTGGCTAAGGATGAGGTGACGATGCGCGTCAGAAATGGTTCTAAGGTTGATGTAATCGCCGTCGGCATGCTACCTCTACATCTACCTTCGGGATTAGTTTTAGACCTCAATAATTGTTATTTGGTGCCAGCGTTGAGCATGAACATTATATCTGGATCTTGTTTATTGCGAGACGGTTATTCATTTAAGTCAGAGAATAATGGTTGTTCTATTTATATGAGTAACATCTTTTATGGTCATGCACCCTTAGTGAATGGTCTATTCTTGTTGAATCTCGATCGTAGTGATACACATATTCATAATATTGATGCCAAAAGATGCAAAATTGATAATGATAGTGCAACATACTTGTGGCACTGCCGTTTAGGTCATATTGCTGATTGGAAATGATATAGAATTTCTGGATAGCATAAAAGGATATTTGAATAAGAGTTTTTCAATGAAAGACCTCAGTGAAGCTGCTTACATATTGGGCATCAAGATCTATAGGGATAGATCAAGACGCTTAATAGGACTTTCACAAAGCGCATACCTTGACAAAGTTCTGAAGAAGTTCAAGATGGACCAGTCAAAGAAAGGGTTCTTGCCTGTGTTCCAAGGTGTGAAATTGAGTAAGACTCAAAGCCCGACCACGGCAAAAGATAGAGAGAGAATGAAAGTCATTCCCTATGCCTTAGCCATAGGTTCTATAATGTTTGCCATGCTATGTACCAGACATGATGTGTGCCTTGCCATAAGTATGGCAGGGAGGTACCAAAGTAATCCAGGAATGGATCACTGGATAGCGGTCAAGAATATCCTGAAGTACCTGAAAAGGACCAAGGATATGTTTCTCGTTTATGGAGGTGAGGAAGAGCTCATCGTTAAGGGTTACGTCAATGATAGCTTTGACACAGATCCAGATGACTCTAAGTCGCAAATCGGATACGTGTTTATATTAAATGGTGGAGCAGTCAGTTGGTGCAGTTCTCAGCAGAGCGTCGTGGTGGGATCTACGTGTGAAGCGGAGTACATAGCTGCTTCAGAAGCAGTGCATGAAGGAGTCTGGATGAAGGAGTTCATATCCGATCTAGGGGTAATACCCAGTGCATCGGGTCCAATGACAATCTTTTGTGACAACACTGGAGCAATTGCCTTAGCGAAGGAATCCAGGTTTCACAAGAGAACCAAACACCTCAAGCGACGCTTCAAATCCATTCACAAATATGTCGAGGATGGAGACAGAAATTTGTAAAGTGCATATGGATCTGAATGTAGCAGACCCGTTGACTAAACCTCTTCCACGAGCAAAACATGATCAGCACCAAGACTCCATGGGTGTTAGATTCATTACAATGTAATCTAGATTATTGACTCTAGTGCAAGTGAGAGACTGATGGAAATATGCCCTAGAGGCAATAATAAAGTTGTTATTATTATATTTCCTTATTTATGATAAAGGTTTATTATTCATGCTAGAATTGTATTTACCGAAAACTTGAATACATGTGTGGATACATAAACAAATACCGTGTCCCTAGTGAGCCTCTACTAGACTAGCTCGTTGATCAAAAGATGGTTAAGGTTTCCTAACCATAGACATGAGTTGTCATTTGATAACGGGATCACATCATTAGGAGAATGATGTGATGGACAAGACCCAACCGTTAGCATAGCATATGATCGTTCAGTTTATTGCTACTGCTTTCTTATTGTCAAATACATGTTTCTTCGACCATGAGATCATGCAACTCCCGGACTCCAGAGGAATGCCTTGTGTGCCATCAAATGTCACAACGTAACTGGGTGATCATAAAGGTGCTCTACAGGTATCTCCAAAGGTGTCTGTTGAGTTGGCATGGATCGAGACTGGGATTTGTCACTCCGTATGACAGAAAGGTATCTCTGGGCCATCTCGGTAATACAGCATCACAAGAAGCTTGCAAGCAAAGTGACTAAGGAGTTAGTTACGGGATGATGTATTACGGAACGAGTAAAGAGACTTGTCGGTAACGAGATTGAACTAGGTATGGAGATACCGATGATCGAATCTCGGGCAAGTAACATACTGACAGACAAAAGGAACTATGTATGTTGTCATAAAGGTTCGACCGATAAAGATCTTTGTAGAATATGTAGGAACCAATATGGACATCCAAGTCCCGCTATTGCCTATTGACCGGAGAAGCGTCTCGGTCATGTCTACATCATTCTCGAACCCGTAGGGTCCGCACGCTTAACGTTCGTTGATGATATAGTATTATATGAGTTATGTATGTTGGTGACCGAATGTTGTTCGGAGTCCCGGATGAGATCACGGACATGACGAGGAGCTCCGGAATGGTCCGGAGGTAAAGATTGATATATATGATGATATGGTTGGGCCAAGGTGTAAGGCCCACAAGGCCTTAAGACAATACACAAAGGGGTTTTCTCGGAGGGCAGGGGCTAGACGCCAAGGTTCCTGGCGTCTACCCCCTGGGCCAGACGCCGTAGTTCGTGGCGTTTACATAAACGCCAGGAACCGTGGCGTTTACGTAAATGCTAGGAACCGTGGCGTTTAGCCCTGGAAGTCCGAGAAGGACTCTTCTTTGCGTTCCAAACCGACTTTGGCACTACAAAAAATAGACACATCCATGACATTTTGGCCCGAACAATTTTTTTTTCTGTCATGCTTATGACACTTCTATGACGATAATTGTGACAAAACCACGTATCATCATAGATGTGGTGGGCTCCTACTTCTATGACAAAAAATCATGACAGAAAATGGGCTTTTCGTCCTGGGCGGGCCGAGGACGCACCTGCATGACATTCTTTGGGCCGTGCATGACGGAAAAAATCATGGTAGAAGCAACGAGGAAAATTTTGGGGAGTTCCCGGTTACGGTGGGTGGTCGGGGCCGAGCGATGCACGGAGGTTTGCGCGTTTCTCTCTTGTACGCGCGTGTGTGCGAGGCGTTGGGCTCTAACTGAACCCGAGTGATCGCACTAGCTACGTTACTGAACCCGAGCGATCGATCGATCCCTTGGCTGTTAACCGAACCCGAGCGATTCATTCACTGCTGACTGAACCCGAGCGATTCCTTCGCTGTTGCTGCTAACTGAACCTGAGTGATCGATCACTGCTGCTTACTGAAGCCGATCGAGCCCCCGTGCGAGACGTAGCCAGCCGGTGTTGGGTTGCCTCTCGATGAACAGTGGCCGTTGCTACCGTGCGCGCGGTACGTAGAACTAGTCGAGACGTGGTGAGTCGAGCTGGTTGGTTTGCTGTGGATGAACAATTCCCGGTGGGGGTTGGATGAATAGGACCCCGTGGTAGTAGAGGCCGTTGCCGCTGGATGAACAGGACCCCGATCGAGGAGGTGGGGGTGGATGAACAGGACCCGGTGGATGGCTGGTTGAACAGTAGCTGGTGGAGGCTGGATGAACAGTAGCCACTGGATGAACAGTAGCTGGTGGAGGCTGGAGGAAGTCGACGATGGATGAACAGTAGCAGGTGGAGGATGGAGGAAGTCGACGGTGGATGAACAGTAGCCCGTGGAGGCTGGAGCGAGGCACTAGACGGTGGATGAACAGTAGCCCGTGGAGTCTTGTTTTGCGGTGCGCCACACCCCTCCCGATGAACAGGACCCCGTTTCGACCATAGGCGCTCCAACACAAGTCCGTTTCCTCCGTTTTACGGTACGCCACACCCCTCCTAATCAACAGCACCCCATTTCTGTGACCCCCCCGACTCAATCGTGCACTAATCATACACGCAAACATGCACGATCAAGCACAGGGACTCACGGGAAGATATCACAACACAAGTCTAACACAAATAAACGGAGATCCACAATATTATAGACCAGGGATCACGAAGATCCGAATACATAAGTCAGTCATACAAATAATATCTGGGTACGGACATAGTTAGACAAGTTTTGCCTTAAGAAGGCTAGCACAAACAACAACTCTAGATCGAAAGGCGTAGGCCTCCTGCCTGGGGCCTCCGATCCTACTCCTGGTCAACTGGCTCGATCCAGTAGTACGTGCCGTCTGGACCCTCCTGGTAGTAAGCTCCTGCGGGGATATCTGGCTCCTGAGCTCCATCGTCTGAGGTAACATCAAAAGGGGAATGGGGGAAAAAGAGGTAACAAAGCAACCATGAGTACTCATCCGAAGTACTCAGCAAGCAAGGATCTACACTACATATGCAACATTATCAAGAAAGGCTGTATATGTGGACTGGGCTGCAGAAATGCTAGAATAGAGAGAAGACCTAGTCCTATCGAAGACTACCATCTTCGCGAAGCCACCATCTTGCAGCAATTAGAAGAGTATAGGAAAGCATTTTATTAAGCAAGCATGTTGCGGCAAAGCCTAGAGATCCTTCCTCGACTCCCAGCGAGAAAGCGATCTCGAAGCTTCAATTAGTTAAACATGTATCCAGTTCAAGTAATAGATCGGGATACCAAACTAAGCGTCCTTTACTGTAGGACCGGCTATCGATAGATGTTTTCTTCCCTGCAGGGGTGCACTACTGTTACCCAACACGCTCGATCACCTCTGGCCGGACACACTTGCTGGGTAATGCCCGGCCTCGGGAGATCAACACGAAGCAGTGCCCTACCTAGGCTCAGCAGAGAGGTCAGCACGCCGGACTAAACTATGCACCCAGAGGTCTTGGGCCATCACCTTGGGCACCCTACGCGTTACGTGGCTGGCCGGGGTGCAGGCGCGACACTGAACTCGTCAGTGAAGTATCCAACCCATTCCCAGCGATCAGCCCGCACGGTGAACCGTGACGTCTGAAGAGCTTTCGGGAGAAACGTATGATGTAGAGGCCCCATAAACCATTATCCCGCATGGTGGTAGTGCGTATAGGGCACGTCGAGCCACTCAGATCAAATACCCAAATCCAATAAGCTCATTTAATAACACACGGAGACAATCAGAGTTTCTGAAGCTCCGCCACAATATCACACTCGGGTCCCTTCTGGTCTAGCCCGACATCATAGATCTCCCTGCGGGTACCCCTCAGGGTCGACCCACCGGTGACAAAGGTCAAAGTAACCGTGTGGTCATAACATCAAGGGGGAAACCCCGAGGAATCACCCTCGGCGGATTCCACTCGATGAAATCATCAAGGTGAATGTAGGAGGAATCACCCTCGAGGTTCACACTTGAGGGGTTGCACGACAGAGTCGTATCGGGAGTGGTTAAGGAGGAATCACCCTCGATGACCACGACCGAACAGCTACACTACAGAGTTATCATCAGGAGTGCGTTACGAGGTATCACCCTCGGCACTCGATAGTAACTATGCAGAGTCATACAACTAAGGGGGGGGGGGTGAACTGAGGTGTCGGTCTCTGGTCGTCGATCACATTGATCAAGTAGTCGATGATGAAGCAGAGGCAACAAGGGTAAAGTGATGGGGGTCACTGATGGTTCATTACCAACCTATACTAAGCAGTTGAAAAAGGCAGGTAAGGTAACAATAAGCAGGTTACAAAAGCAGGCTATGCATCAGAATAGGAGCAAACAGTAACAGTAGCAAAATCTAATGCAAGCAGGAGAAAATTGAATGGGCGATATCAGGATGCTCAAGGGGGGGCTTGCCTGGTTGCTCTGGCAAGGAGGAGGGGTCGTCGGAAGGCTGCTCGTCCGGAGCGTAGTTGTACTCTGCTGCGTCGGCGTCGGTCTCGACGTCTATCGAGAGAGAAGGAGGGGGAAGAAACAATAAATTCACGGCAAAATGCAAACAATATGCATGACATGTCTAAATGATATGCAGAGGTGTTCTACTGCCGAACTAAATGATTTAGTTAAATTAAGAATTTATTTGGATTTATTTTATTAAAGTTGAGCACTATTCATTTATCGAAATCAGTCTAAAAGTTCCATGTTCAGGTAGCTAGGGGCATCTGACAGATGAACGGACCATGTATTCGGATTCGTCTCGTCGTTTTGATCAACTTTCATGTATAAAGTTTTTCGATCGGAGCTACGGTTTATTTTATATGATTTTTCAAAGTTTTAAAGAATTTCTGAATTTATTTAATTATTTAAATTAGGATTATCCGAAACAGTGAATGGTGATGTCATCATGACATCAGCAGGTCAACCTGACAGGTGGGGTCCACCTGTCATTGTCACATTAGTCTAATTAGGGTTTAATTAAGCTAATTACAGTTCAATTAGACTAACTAATTAATTAGTTTAATTAAACAGAATTAATCAAGTTAATTATTTATTTAATTAACTTATTAGTTAATATTTATTTATTTATTTTAATTCTTTTAAACCATTTTCTGGTGGGCCCCACTTGTCATAGGTACAGGGGGGCGGGCCCAGTAGTCAGTGGCCAGAGGCCAAACGGGGCGGGTACTAGCGGGCGAATGGGCGCAGAGCGTTGCAGGCACCCGACCCGGGCGAGGGCTAGCGGGCGCGGATGGGCGCCAGCGCCGGAGGTGGCCGGAGCGGCGCGGGGCCAGCGGGGCGAAGGTGAGGCGCGCGGCGGCGCGACATCGCGCGAGGCGGCAGAGACGAGGCCAGCGCGGTCGCGGGCGACCCCGGGTGAGAGGAAGGAGGCAGGGCGGACGCGGCGAGCAGAGGCGGCATGAGCAGCGGGCGCGCGTGCGCATGGCGGTTGCGGTGGCCGTAGCGACGGCGGGGGCTCGCGCCGGGGCCGGTGAGGAGGCTCGGCGCCCACGGTGCAGTAGATCCAGGTACCAGCGAGGGGGATGGAACACGGGCGGCAGCAGCGGCGGCGGGGGGGTGGGGGATCGGGCAACCGGGCGCGTGCGGTGAGGCCATCTCCTATTGTTTCTCTTTCTCCGCTTTCTTCTCTTTTTCCTTTTCGCTCTCTTTCGTTTCTCTTTGAGTGCGGGAGAGGAGGCCGAGGGAGAGGGGAACGGGTGTTCTCACGTGCGTCGTGAGAAGAGGGTTCGGCGAGGCTCAGGGGCGACCCGCAGGGAGGAGGACGGGGACGACGGCGACGGGGTGGACGGCGGGCAGCGGCGTCGGCGATGGGGTCGATCCCGATCCAGAGCGCATCGGGAGGGGGAGAGGGAGAGCGATGGGGGGGAAGTGGGGGTCGGTTGGGCTAGGGTTTGGGGCAGAATCCTAAGTAGGCTAGGGGCATGGGCCGGCCTGGTTAGTGGGCTGGCCGGCTGGTCCATATGGCTCAGTTGGCCAGGGGGTTTTCTATTTTTTATTTTTACTTTGTTTTATTTCTTCTCTTTTTATTTATTCTTTCCTGTTTTATTTTAGTTTTAGTAAAATATATACTTAGCATCTAATTTAGTATTTCAATTTAGTCCACTGTCACAAAAGTCTAGTCCCCAAATAATTTAGTTTGATATTTTATTAATTAATAAAGGTATTTAAATAAATAGGTTTGCTACTATTTAAATCATTTTAGTGCATTTAAGCATTTTATAAAAGTTTGGTTTTACCACCATAATCACTTATGCATTATCTAGCACGACCCGAACATTTTGGTTTCCAATTTGGAACAACTTTTATTTTCACTTTAAGTTAAATTGAAGTTTGAATTATGAGTTTGAAATGCAACGTGATGCAAATGATGACTCGGCTCTGTTAAACTTGCTGACATGGCATTAACCAAGGGTGATCACTGTGGTTAATTACATGGGGTGTTACAATTCTCCTCATCTAACAAGAATTCTCGTCCCGAGAATTAAGAGGAAGACTGGAAGAAAGTGGGGTATTCTTTGCGAAGACGATCCTCGCGTTCCCAAGTGGCTTCATCTTCAGAATGATTCGACCACTGAACTTTCGGGAATTTGATTGACTTCTGACGAGTTTGATGCTCAGCTTGATCAAGAATACGGATGGGATATTCTGGATAAGACAGATCTTCCCGCAATTCAAGCATTTCATGATCCACAGCTCGCATAGGATCCTTGAAGCAGCGACGAAGTTGGGATACATGAAAGACATCATGCACCTGAGAAAGATTTGGTGGCAATTGCAACTGATATGCCACTTCTCCTCGACGGCAAGAATACAGAATGGGCCAATGTAGTGAGGAGCTAACTTGCCCTTGATTCCGAACCGATGAGTACCTTTCAACGGGGTGACGCGAAGGTAAGCTTGCTCGCTAGGCTGATAGACCATTTCCTTGTGCTTTCGGTCATAGTTGCTGTTCTGACGAGACTGAGCAGCTTTCAGATGTTCCCGGACAATGCGGACTTCTTCTTCGGCTTGCTGAACAATGTCCGGTCCAACGAGTGATCGTTCCCCAGTTTCTGACCAATTCAGAGGGGTTCGACACTTATGTCCGTAAAGAACTTCCAAAGGTGCCATCTTCAAACTAGCTTGGTAGCTATTGTTGTAGGAGAATTTGGCATACGGGAGAGATTCTTCCCACTTCTTACTGAAGGAGATGACGCAAGCTCGAAGCATATCTTCGAGCACTTGATTAACTCGTTCGACTTGACCCTGAGACTGAGGGTGGAAAGTGATACTGATGGACTGATGAGTTCCCATAGCTTCTTGGAAACTTTGCCAGAATCTGGAGGTAAAGAGGCTGCCATGATCCGAACTGATCTCCAACGGAACACCGTGGAGTGACACAATTCGGGAAACATACAAGTCTTCTAACTGACTAGCAGTGATTGTCTCCTTAACTGGCAGAAAGTGAGCAACCTTTGAGAATCGGTCAATGACGACAAAGATAGCATCATGACCCTTCTGAGATCTGGGAAAACCAGTAATGAAATCCATTTGGATCTTGTCCCATTTCCATTCAGGAATATCAAGGGATTGCAGAGTTCCAGCAGGCCTTTGATATTCTGCTTTAATGCGGTGGCAAACGTCACACTCAGAAACATAACGAGCAATGTCTCGCTTCATATTAGGCCACCAGTATCTCTGACAAATGTCACGGTACATCTTTTTGCTACCAGGATGAATTGACAGAGGAGTGTCGTGAGCTTCTTTCATAACGTGTTCTCTCTCATCCTTGAATTTGGGTACGAAGAGACGGCGTTGGAAGAATAGGACCCCATCATTATCAAGATGGAATTCCGATGGCTTTCCTCTTTCGAGGTATCGCTTAATCCTTTCAACTTCAGAGTCATACCTTTGTATAGTCTTAATGCTGTGCTCAAGATCCGGTTGAACAACCAGGGTATTGAGATAACCCTGTGGAACAATATGGAGGTTCAACTTGGGAAGCTCTTCATAAAGCATAGGTTGTGCTTCCTTAACCATAAGGTTGCTGCAATAAGCCTTGCGACTCAAAGCATCGGCCATTACATTAGCCTTGCCAGGGGTGTATGAGATATTCATATCATAATCGGCTATTGTCTCGAGCCATGTTTGTTGGCGAAGGTTCAGATCTGGTTGAGTATATAGATACTTCAAACTCTGATGATCCGTGTATATCTCGCAACGGTTACCGAGAAGGTAATGTCGCCATAGCTTCAGAGCATAAATAACGGCAGAAAGTTCGAGATCATGTACTGGATAATTTTTTTCATGAGGACGCAATTGTCGAGAGCCATAAGCAATCACTTTGCGCTCTTGCATTAGGACACAACCAAATCCTTGACGAGATGCATCACAATATATCACGAAATCCTTTTGGGAATCCAGGGGTGCTAGCACTGGGGCAGATGTCAACTTATCTTTTAGCGTCTGAAAGCTTTCTTGACATTTTTCTGTCCACTCAAATTTAACACCTTTGTGGAGCAGGACAGTCAGTGGCTTTGAAATCTTGGAAAAGTTCTCAAAGAACCGACGACAATAACTAGCGAGTCCGAGAAAACTCCTGACTTGCTTAACATTCTTCGAGGGAGTCCAATCAAGAATAGCCTGTACTCGCTCCGGGTTAACAGCAATTCCATCCTTGGAAATCACGTGACCAAGATAGGTCACTTCAGATAACCAGAATTCACACTTAGAGTACTTGGCGTATAGCTGGTGTCGTGGACTCAACACGGCAGATGCCCTAGCGAAAGGACTTAGGTGTGGAGCCATCGCAACTAGGTTAGCTTGAAGGGATTGAACGGGTCAAAGGACACAGAGAGTTTACCCAGGTTCGGCCCCTCTCAATGAGGTAAAAGCCTATGTCCTGCTTTTAGTTGTATTGCTAGAGTTTCGATTACAAGGGAGCGAATACGCTTGACCCAGCTCTTGATTGATTGTTTTTCTTCTCTTAAGCCGCCGCCGGGTCACCCCTTTATATACACAAGTTGATGCCCGGCGGCTTATAGAGTCCCATCCGGCTCATACACAACGTGTCCGGCTCGGTGACTAACTAAGCTTGCCTTACAATGCAGGTTAATCATATGGCGGTTCATCCTCTTGGGCCTCAAGTCGCCTCTAGGTCTTTGGCCTTCAATAGGCTTGCTTCATGACCGCCATCTTCATCTTTAAGTCGCCAGTGGTATGATTCGGCCCCTCCTGGGCGGGTCATACCCAATAGTTATATCCCCAACATTAGGCCCCAGGTTGATTTGAACTTGTTCACATCAATCTTCAGTACCTGACTTAACAGAATCTTCCATCATCAACTTTATGAACTTGCTATAACCCGCCATGACGTCAGCTCACAGAACCACAGTAACCCGCCATGACATCAGGCGCATTAATTACACGTAAACCCAGAATATCTCAACAAATCTTTATTTTTAATGGACCTCCCAAAAATCGAGGCGTCTGTGTAGCCACATAATCATTTTTCAGCCTCCTCGATTCCCGCGCATGCTATTTATCCACCTCCTTATAAATAGGGACAGGGGTCCTTTTCATTTTCCCCCCTTGCCTCCTCGTCTTCGTATTCTTCCTCGCAACGTCCACGCGCGCCCGAGCTCCGCCGCCGTCGACCTCGTCAGCTACCTCAACTCTGGCCGCGGCATCACCCTGAATGAACCAGAGCACCGCGACACGCCGCCGCTGTCCAGCAGCATCAGTAAACACTTCTCCTCCCACATAGCAGATCTCCATTAGGGTTTGCCCAGTTCATCGGAGTTCTTCTTTAGATCGAGTAGTTTTGATCTGAATATGATACCAAACTTTTGCGGTAGCAGTTTAGCACTCGTTTTTAACATCAGAATACCTCCTCTCCGTAGAATATCTCATCGGAGCACACGAGCTCTACTGCTGCCGCCCCCTTAGATTTAGAATTTATTTCATTTTCTGAACTGCTGCAGATCCAAAGTTATAGCGCCAATCTGTGAAATCTGTTTGGCTCATTACTTAGCAAATCATCACTTACAAATCTGAAGTGTAGCAACTGTCCGGGCGGCTTAACTGATAAATCATGACCCGCCATATATCATTAGTCCCCTTTTAAGCCACCAATATATTTATCTTTATAATTCAGTGTTACCTTCCGGTTTAATCATGTCAACCTTTATAGCACTTACTTTTCGCTCATTGGCCGGCTTAACAGCATAATCTTAAACCGGAAATATTTTCTTTTTAGGCCTTCATCCTCAAAATGACCAAAACTGTCACCTCATGCAACTGGGTCGCTTCCACTGTCACGGAAGAAATCCTTAATGAATTTGTGAATGAAGGCGTCCTGGCTAAAAGGAGTGTGATCCACTGGAGGGCCCCGGGAACCGAGACCACCCCTGAACCAAAAGAGGGTGAAGTTGTAGTTTTCACAGATCACATGCTCCGGGGGTTCACTCCACCCGGCTCAAAATTCTTTCGTGATGTGCTGCACTTCTTTCAACTTCATCCGCAAGATATTGGGCCCAACTCTGTTTCAAACATCTGCAACTTCCAAGTTTTCTGCGAAGTATATCTTCAACAGGAACCCACTGTAGAGCTGTTCAGGGAATTCTATTATTTGAACCGCCAGACTGAGTTCACAGATGGGCCCAGCCTAGAACTAGGCGGCATTTCAATCCAGAGGCGCAAAGAAGCTACTTTCCCAGCCGGTGCACTCCCAGTCATCCCAAGGACTGGAACCAGACTTGGTTTTACTGCCAAGACACATCTCCAGAAGGTGAAAATCCTTTGCTGGGTTATCGTCAGAGCCGGCTTAGCAACAGGCACCCCCTCCCTGACCGAATCAGCACAGTAGAATGAGCCAAATATATGCCCATTTTTGGAAAAATCAGAGCCTTAATGGCCAATGGCTTAACTGGAGTTGACCTAGTTCGATGCTGGGTCGCATGGAGAATTCTACCTTTAAGCCGCCGGACGGGCTTAATGTGCGAGTATACCTGTGACGTCAAAGATTCACAATGCCACAGCCGAGTGCAATTGGATGACGAGAGCCTCAACAAGATGGTCAAGACATTACTGAACGAAAGCTTGGCCACTTGCAGCAAGACGGGGTTGAACCCCTTTTGCACCCTCAACAAGCCGCCAGCTGTGAGTATTTGTGAACAGTTTTCATTAACTTATTATCTGTCAATCTGCCTTTTCATTCTTACTTGAATTTCTGTAGCCTGACTCCTCCTTCTGGACGAAGAAGCTTCAAGATAAACCGGCCAAGAAGACCAGGACCAAGAACTTGGCTAAGAAACCTGCCAAGAAGAAATCAGAAGCAGTTGATTCGTTTACTCTTGATGAAGGGTCAGAGGTAGAACTTGATTCTCTTGGATCCTTTTTTGTACATCTTATTGACAATGATCACTATCAGGATGACACGGAAGGCAGCCACGCAGATGGTGAAGAGGTAACTATCCTTTCCTCTGACTCAGAACCTCTGCCAAGACAGAAAATTCGTCCAGCAAGCAGGAAAGTAAGGTTTTCTCACCCTTTAGCTTACTTGGATCCCAACTTTATTTTGAAGAAGCAGCAGCATGAAGCTCGCCGCACAACCCGGAACCGTGGTGGCGGGATTCTTTCTTCCAGTTTACCAAATACGCCGGCTCCTCGCAAGCGTCGTCCAGAGGTTTCACATATTTCCGACTTAGCTTACCCCAAGGCGGGTCTTTTTCACCAACCTCTTGACCCATCTGATTCAAACTATCAGGGGACCTCTCATTCTTCCTCTGGCGACTCAACTGGGACTCAAGTTCCCTTGTTCAAAACTGTTCCTGGGTAAGAAACACTTAAGCCTGTTTGCCTTAATACCTTACTCCATTAATACACTAACCTCATCTTGCGTTGTTATTGTCAGTGCCATGGCCAAGCCCAGCAAGAAGCTTAAGGTTAACAAGCCGGCGGAAGATCCCAAGGTTGTTGACCCGGAGAAGAAGACCGTGTCTGAATCCATGCCTCAAACTTCAGAAACGGCTATGGATGACCCGCCACCAGAAGAGCCCCTTGTCACTATGGACACCATGAATATTGATCCAGAAATTGCTAAGCCGCCCAGCCCCGCTCAGCCGGCTCAAGAGACTGAAGATGTCATAGTCACTGGGACAGCTTATGCAGCACCAGGTAATCCCACCGTCTTATCCAAGCACAGCGCCAAAGAAGAATTTTTTGCTGTTGATAAGGGAAAGTGGAAAGTGGACTTGGAAGGCTATGCCCAGTTCAATGCTCAGGAGATTTATTCAGGCTATCTAAACCGCCTTCACACCAGCCGTGACCTTGAAGCTGGCTTGGTCAACCTTATGAAGGAACGTTTTGAGGTAACCACTATCATCTTTTCCATATATCTCTGCCAGCCGCCAAGTCTACTGGATATGACAGAATTGAATATACTGTAGACTTCAGATAGCCTCTTTAATCTTTCATTACTGTCATAACGTCTTGGAGTTGCAGAGTCAAAACGAGTAGCCCTCAAGGGCCGGCTTAAGCTGCATAGCTAAAACCGGGACTTCAAATTGTAGTTCTCAACTTCGCATATGTAGCCCCCAAGGGCCGGCTTAAACTGACAAGTTAAGCCGGGACTTCAAATTGTAGTACTCAGTTTCGCATGTAGCCCCCATGAGTCGGCTATAGTTATAACAGTGTAGCCGGGTCATCATATAATTGTCTTCAAGAAAAGAGCAATGTGCATTAGCCCCCAAGTGCCAAGTAAAATACTTGTATTATGCTTGGGACTTAAAATAAGATGATCATCAGAACGTCATACTGCCTGCCTTTTTATGTGACAGGCTGAATTGAACATGAAGGAATCTCAAGTCAGTGATCTGAGGCAAAACATTCAGACCCAGCAATCTGAGACTTCCAAGGCGAAATCAGAACTGAAGATCACTTTGGAAAATATTGAAAAACTGAAAAAGGACTTCAGTGTTGAGAGAAACGGCTGGGAAACCGAGAAGGCAGCTCTACGAAAAAGAGCAGAAGATGCTGAGGCTGCCCTTAAGCCGGTTACTCACGAGTTATCCGACTTAAAACATCAAATCAATAGCATGACAGTCGCCATCTTTGGTAAGCGATAATATATTTCAATCTTTCATCATCCATGCCTTAAACAATCATTCAGCCGGTTTATCAATCTTTTTGGCAACGCAGGCTCCGGAATCTCCCACTTTGACTCAGACATGCGCATGAAGCTGAAAGCTGCCTACACTCTTATAGAGCAATTATACACTGGCGCTCAACAAGCTATCTCTGCTTCCACCCATAAGAAGCAACCGCCTTCCCTCATCAAGGAGACGTTGGAAAAGCTATCTGTACTGCCACAAAGAGTTGAAGAATTGAAACGATCAGCCGCCAGAGCCGGTGCCATGACGGCCTTGAGCCGGGCAAAGGCATGGCTGTAGGAGATATGCCCTAGAGGCAATAATAAATGTTATTATTTATCTCCATGCTCATTATTATGTTTATGTTCCATGCTATAACTGCTGTGGTTCCCGAGCCCGTATATCCATAAAGGCTCTGGGGAAAACCCATGTGCACGTGTGGAATAATAAACGGTAAAATGTATTCCTAGTCATGCCTCTAAGACTAGCTCAAGTGTTGCATGATGATTATGTTTTCCCAATCATGGGCATGTCTATGCCAGCAGCTTTGAGGGCACAATGTTAGAAGAACATTTGTGTTGAATCGACCCGATTGATGTTATGCTATGAGTTACTTTTGTCACAAGTTAATGGTTAATAACACAGAGATGGTTAACATTTGCATGATTCCTTAGACCATGAGAGTATCGAGTTTCTTCATGCTTGCTTCATGAACTTTGGGGTTTGTTAAACGTCATCCGTAAATGGGTGGCTATTACGGCGGCTTACGGGTTCATGGAAAAGTATGTCAAGTAACTTGATAGCTCAAGATTGGGATTTGCTCCTCCGACAATGGAGAGATATCTCTGGGCCCTCTCGGTGTTACGGTATCCATCATCATCTGGCCAGACACTTTGTGATTTGATCACGGGGATGCCGGAACACGGTAACGAGAAAAGAGAACAATACCGGTAACGAGGTAACTAGCATAGTGGACAAGTTGTTGATCCACGGGAATGCCAACATGTATCACCTCGGGTATTTGTAACATATCGCGAAGCAACAGGAATAGCACACGGCAACTGGAGGTTCACTCGAATATTCATTCGTGTGGGTATAGGGGTCAATATGGGTGTCCACGGCTCCGATGTTGATCATTGATCGGAAGGGGTTCCGTGTCATGTCTATACTTCACCGAACCTATAGGGTCACACGCTTAAGGGTCATCTATCTGCTAAATACTAGACAGGGAGTCTGAGAGAAAATCACCGAAAAAGTTTCGGACAGCGGAAAAGTTCCGCAGAGAGAGGTCACCGGATGAGTTCCGGTGAAACTGAAAAGTTGTTTCAGAGGATACCATAAAGTCAAATTGGTTTCGACACATGCCCGATAATTCTTGGAGGGTGCCAGAATCATTCTGGAAACTTTTGGGAATTTTCTGGAAGAAAAACCGGAAATGTTCCGGAGCTGCCGAAACCACTTCAGATGCTTTTCGCAGATGAAATCACTAAACTGGAATTGTTCCAGAACGCGTTGAAAATTATTATGGTGGGTACTGGAAATGGTCTAAGCCCACATAAATATTTTCAGTTCGAACGGACGCTGAAAAATGTCGTCGTGAATAGTGAAAGTGCTTTTTTGGGTTTTTCTTCTAGAAGAAAATCACTTTTGGTGAGAGATAAAGGTGTGTGAAAGGTGGTGGCCCCCCCCCCCCAAAGGGGGCAGCACCAAATTTCGTCCATGGTGGTGTGGGGGCCCCCTTGGGGTTTCCTTCCACCTCATGGTGGATATGTTCTACACACACCCTTATGTGGCATTTGGGTGAAAAGATCTTGAGCCCCTTTTGGTCTTTTTACCCCTTGCCTCTACCCCTTGGCTTTCCTATAAATAGGAGGTGAGGGGGCTGCCCAAAACTCACTCCTTCTCACATACAAGTGCCATGCAATGATCTGGCTTCTCTCTCCCTCCCCGCAAAATAGTTTCGTAGAGCCGAAAGGCTGTCTGGGTTCCGGCAGGAACTAGTTCTGGACGGCGAAGCCCTGCCGGATAGATGACACTGTATGTGTGCAACTCTGTAGAGAGGTCATAGTTTCGATCTTAGTGCCCGAGGGGCTGTTCGAGAGTGCCTCCCGAAGGGCTGTCCAAGTGACGGTCCGAGTTCTGTGAGTCCTCCCAAAGGGCTGTCCGAGTGACCGTCCGAGTTTCGAAGGTCCACCCGAAGGGCTGTCCGCGACGCCGTCCGGGGGACTGTTCGACCGCCTCCCGGAGGGCTGTCCGAGTGGCGGATGAGGGTATACATACTCGCGGTTGGGAGGTTGTAAATCCTAGTTGCGGGGATCTGCACCGCCGATCGTCATCGACTCTTCTTCCGCTGCGCTACGAGTCGGTAACGAAAATGATCAAACCTTGTATACAGTCTTCATAGTGGTCCTGGGCTGGTGCGTAGGTCAGAATTTTTTTGTTTTCTGTTGCGTTACCCTACAGTGGCATCATGAGCCGTGCTATGCGTAGATGCAGGTTGCGATCTAGAATACATGAGATGTATGGGTGTTGCACAATATAATTAGGTAGTAGATGAGTTCTATTACTGAAAATTATTTGTGCGGGTAGCAGATGAAATCTGTTACCCGATATTCTTGTTGCTTCCCTAGAATTTGCATATTTCTGATCTTGATAACAGCATGGTGGAGTTTCATTGTTCTGGCAATCCGCGATCCTGATTGATCAATTAAGTGCTAACAGTTCATTGAATTCCATCGTAGTTAAAAAGAAAGATGAAATTTCGCAGACGAAAGGGCAATGCAGATATGATCTGCACGGGGGTCATGCGTATGACGAAGTTCAGTATGGGGCTCGAGATTTTATTATCTCGTGTCTCATACACCCCGCAATGTTAATCTAGCGACTTGGATTATCATACTTGATGATGGACGTTGGTAGCTTCGGTTTGTTTCGAAACCTTAGAAGCCACGTAAAACAAGTTTTTGCTTGAACCGATTAGATATGTCTAACTTGGTTTTGCAGGAGGGTTTTCATGTGCATATGATGTGGTATAGCAGTGCTCATAATAATTTGATTATGTATGAGATGACTATATGATGTAAATTGATTAACATGACCTGCGTGTCATGATTCGGCATGATGGCTGGAGCCATATGATTGTCACTTTATTAACCTGCGTGTCAACCTTAAGTAATGCATTATTTTATTAGCTATAGAGATAGCAATATTATCTGGTGCATCGACAAGGTGGTGGCAATCTTCGTGAAGGTGAACACCGACGCGAATGCCGAAGACAAAGAAATACAAGACTTCTCCATCAGAAAGGGCTATACCATATCATGCTATTATGAATTGCCTGAGATGTTTATCCCTTATGTTGCACCCTTCTTGATTGCATGGTAGTCGCTTTTTATTAGGGTGATCTCTCATAAAAATATCAAGTAGTTAGTGTTCTCCCAAGTGTAGCACCGTCACGGCACCTAACTTTTCGGGGTATCACATGGATACATGGGTACGAACGATTAGGGATGTGTGAGGCGGGTGAGTTGAGACCTCGCAGTGAGATCACTTGGTTGTCTTGACGTTCTAGCTTGAAAGTCCTGAGCTCGGAACACGCCCATCGAAAGATGAACAAGAGTCACATAGAGATGTGATTGGCAAGTTGGCCTACCGATTGCAATTCTCGTCACTTGAGATGGATACATCCTTGGCGTTGAATTGTAATATGGATCTTGAATCGCTCACAATCAATTATGAGAGATATTGATTTGAGTGGGAGCGCACTGTAGAATTAACTTGTTTAATTCTTGGTGCAATTAATTTTGAACACTGTCCAAGTGTGATTTGCAAAATAGTTGTAGAATAATGGCTCGCGTTTCCACCTTCCCTGTTAAAATTGAATAGCTGTTAAATATCTGGTTAAAACTTTACGGTTGGTAATGTAATGTGAGGATTGTCCTCAAGAGTGCCGAGAAGGACTTTGTCCTATCACATACTTTCGGTATTCTCTCGCTTATGCTATGGATCATGTGACTCTCGTCCTTCGATCCAAAAGCTAGAATTCCGTTTTAGTCAAGTGCAATATGTTTGCTTCCATGAGAGCCGAACTTCGAAAGTTTGGATAGTTATGTGATATTCATGGAATCTGAAAATCATTTTCAGGGACAAACAAAGGCTAAAATATATGAGATATCCATAGCAATGTTTGTTTGCAAACTATTAGTAAAGGAGTTTACTATGCATTAGACTGATAAGAGAGGGATCCAGAAGAACGCCTGTCATATGATGAAAGGTGAATAAAACAACAACTTAAAGAGAAAGGAAGTGTCCGAAGGGTGTTAGTGAAACTTTCACGCCTAGGAAGTCCGGGGCTAACGCCACTCTTAAGTTGGGTGCTTCTTCTGAGAGTAGGAGAAATACTGAAAGTTAAACTGTTAGAAGTATAAAGGCAGAAAGAAAGAAGACTGGAATATCCAGCTCATGTATGAATGTCATACAAGTTTGTGATGTATAGAAGGCTGGTCAAAGATATAGTTCTTGGGAATTATGGTTAAACATGTTAATCACTAATTCTTGGGTATTGTGAGTTAATCACAAAGATACCCGCTCGATTGCTTTCTGTTGCAACTCGATGTAAGAACTACTATGGCCTGGAAGACTAGCCAGGAATGAGGTTTAGGTATACACAGGGAACATAGTAAATGTTACTATACCTTCCATCAGTGTATTACCGTCTATATTTATTTTCATAATTCATTTAGAGTTTCACAAACGCTAGCCCATTGCATAAGGTATCTTACAAGAAGGTTGTTCATAAGAGAACTTTTGATGTTCGGTGTTATGAATAACATAAGGGCCATACTTTCATTATGAATGAGATGTATGTTATGAATGTTGATAATAATACATTACCTCTATATTTACTTTCATAATTCATTTTAGAGTTTCATACACTCTAGCCCATTGCACAATGTTTGTTGCAAAAGAGTTGTTCATAAAAACAACAATTGTTGTTCAGTATTATGAATAACATGAAGGGCCATGCTTCCATCCAAGATGGGACGTATGTTATGAATATTGATGGTAATATGATACATCCATAACACTGACGCTAAATGTCGCAAGACTAAAAGAATACCACACAAGTGTGGCACTGCATTTGGTCACATTGGAGAAACCCGCATGGAAAATTCCATTATGATGGATTTTGAAGTCGTTTGATTTTGAATCATCTGACACTTGCAAATTTCCTCCGAAAAGTGAAGTGACTGAAATACCGTTCACAGGCCATAAGGAACGAACAACAAACTTATTGGTGATCATACATTTGATGTGTGTAGTTTGATAAATGTTGCAAGTAGTGGATTTACTATCTTCAGAAATGACTCAAGTAGATATATGGATATTTGCTTGATGGGACGTAAGTCTGGATCTTTTGAAATCATTCGAAAGGTTTTCAAAAATGAAGTAGAAGTTATTGTAACAAGAAAATTATGTTTCTACAATTCGATTGCAGAAAGGAATATTTGAGTTACAAGTTTAGCGAATGTCTGATGAGTTGTGAAAGGGGTTTCATAGCTTGCACCTCCCGGAACACCACTGCAAGTGGAAAGTCCGTGAAGATGTAATCGAACCATTTATGACATGGTAAGATTAAATATGACATAAATAAATTTGCCATTATCCCTTTTAAAGTGATGCTTTAGAGACTGCGGCTTTTACACTGAAAAGAGCTCCATCGGGTCTGTTGAAATGACACCATGGTATGGTACGCCCAACCATGTTATATCTTTTCTTAACATTTGGAATATGGGGCTTGTGTAAAAGGTTACAAACCTATTCCATATCAGACAAGTGCTACTTTGTAGGTTATCCCAAGTAATTGGGTATTGCTCCCTCACTATACCGAGGCAAATAGGTTTGCCACAAAGAACGGTATGCTTTTTGAAGAAAATGGTTCTTTCAAAAAGGTGAGTGGGAGAATAGTGCAACTCGACGAGATAAACAGTATCTTCGTCATCAGATCAAAGGAAAGAGACCTTGGAAGTAATTCCAGGTTTTCCTACTGCGACTGATACGGAAGTCTCTACAATAAAATGTATGGACTTCGGTCGAACTTGCAGCTGAACCACGTAGGCAAGGCTCGTGCAAACCTCAGGTGCGCAAACGAGATATTGTTGTTAGACAACAGTATACCTACGATATACAAGGAAGCGTTGATGGGCCCTGACTCCGGAATTGGCTTAATGCCAATACAACCCGAGTTAGTTTCCATATAAGTGATTCAAGATTAAAACCTTGATACACCTTTCGGAAGACTTAGAGTCTAACGAATATTTATGGAACTTAAAACTGATACGGATAAAAATGTTTTATCCATAAAGCTCGACTTGTTGAAATAACAAATTCAAGGAGTTAACTACGATGAGGTTGTTTCACCGTAGCGATGCTTAAAGTCGGTTCGGGTTGAACTAGCAATTAATACATATTTCAGTCATGAGATATGAAACATGGATGACAATAGGATTTCCATATAATGGAAATGAAACCAAAGGACTTGCATGTGTTACAGTCCAA
Source organism: Thinopyrum elongatum (assembly GCA_011799875.1). NCBI lineage: Eukaryota > Viridiplantae > Streptophyta > Magnoliopsida > Poales > Poaceae > Thinopyrum > Thinopyrum elongatum. Next base: position 59,030,383 of record CM022300.1, on the reverse strand, counting down.
GGTATTTTGTCATTCCACAGGATGCTAGTAAGTATGCAAACTTCAGAGTTCCAGCAATGGACAGAAGAGAGCAAAATGGAGTTGGAATCTTCGTGTTTTGATGAAATAGTCAAAGGGGTTTGACTTCATCAATGGGTAACGAAGATGCTTATGATTCAAGAAAGTAAGTGGGAGCATAATAGAATTTCTAAAAACTTTGTGTGCTTGACACATTGTTAATTGGAAATAATTTCTTGACACGAATTAGGACTTCATTTGAAAATAGTTTTTCGATGAAGTGCTTGGGCTAAATAGCCTTTATATTAGGCATGATGATCTATGGAGATAGATTTACCTAATGGGGCTAAGCAAAGATACATATTGACAAGATGCTAAAACCTTTTAGCATTAAAAACGTCAAGGAGTGATTCTTGCCGAAGTCACATGGAAAGAGTTTTTGCAAGACTCGTTGTCCCAAAACACTGATGAGCAAAATACATGATGGAGATTCCACACACCTTCATGTTTGGATTAATCATGTATTCCATGGTATGTAAAAACAACCAGATATGTCCAATACTCCAAAGTTGTTGCGAGTATAGATACCAAAGTGATCAAAAGTTCTGATCATGGGACAACAGTGAAAAAGGGTCATTGAGTACTATAGTAGCACTGATGACATGTTTTCTCGCAAGCGGAGATCATGAAGAGTTCGTTGTAAAAGGTTACATCGATACAGTCTTCATCCATGCTCCAAGCGATTTTTGATTTAAATTAAGGGTTTTTGTGTAACACACAATATGGTGGCACGGTATTTGGAAATTGTTCCAAACAAGTTACTGTGGTGAATTCTATAACAGAGGCTAAGTATGTTACCGCTTTTGAAGCGACAAAGAAAATGTTGAATCATATAGTTCATTCATGAACTTAGTATGGTTCCAAGATGGCTTTTGTCAATGGGACACTACTGCAGGTAGTTGCTCCATAACTCAGTCTGAGAAATCCAGGTTCGGCCTGTGATTCACATACATACAAAGCCAAGTCCACACAAAATATGAATTTTGTGAAAGCGTGAAAACGCGAGGATATGAAAAGATACACACGGACCTGAAGTCATCAGATCCGTTGGACATCAGGCTATACCACAAGCGAAGCATATTTACACCGGTGTGCCACAGGTGTAAAGTGCATTAGCATTAACTAGATTATTGACTCTAGTGCAAGTGGGAGTCTGTAGGAGATATGCCCTAGAGGCAATAATAAATGTTATTATTTATCTCCATGCTCATTATTATGTTTATGTTCCATGCTATAACTGCTGTGGTTCCCGAGCCCGTATATCCATAAAGGCTCTGGGGAAAACCCATGTGCACGTGTGGAATAATAAACGGTAAAATGTATTCCTAGTCATGCCTCTAAGACTAGCTCAAGTGTTGCATGATGATTATGTTTTCCCAATCATGGGCATGTCTATGCCAGCAACTTTGAGGGCATAATGTTAGAAGAACATTTGTGTTGAATCGACCCGATTGATGTTATGCTATGAGTTACTTTTGTCACAAGTTAATGGTTAATAACACAGAGATGGTTAACGTTTGCATGATTCCTTAGACCATGAGAGTATCGAGTTTCTTCATGCTTGCTTCATGAACTTTGGGGTTTGTTAAACGTCATCTGTAAATGGGTGGCTATTACGGCGGCTTACGGGTTCATGGAAAAGTATGTCAAGTAACTTGATAGCTCAAGATTGGGATTTGCTCCTCCGACGATGGAGAGATATCTCTGGGCCCTCTCGGTGTTACGGTATCCATCATCGTCTGGCCAGACACTTTGTGATTTGATCACGGGGATGCCGGAACATGGTAACGAGAAAAGAGAACAATACCGGTAACGAGGTAACTAGCATAGTGGACAATTTGTTGATCCACGGGAATGCCAACATGTCTCACCTCGGGTATTTGTAACATATCACGAAGCAACAGGAATAGCACACGGCAACTGGAGGTTCACTCGAATATTCATTCGTGTGGGTATAGGGGTCAATATGGGTGTCCACGGCTCCGATATTGATCATTGATCGGAAGGGGTTCCGTGTCATGTCTATACTTCACCGAACCTATAGGGTCACACGCTTAAGGGTCATCTATCTGCTGAATACTAGACAGGGAGTCTGAGAGAAAATCACCGAAAAAGTTTCGGACCGGTGAAACTGAAAAGTTGTTTCAGAGGATACCATAAAGTCAAATTGGTTTCGACACATGCCCGATAATTCTTGGAGGGTGCCAGAATCATTCTGGAAACTTTTGGGAATTTTCTGGAAGAAAAACCGAAAATGTTCCGGAGCTGCCGGAACCACTTCAGATGCTTTTCGCAGATGAAATCACTAAACTGGAATTGTTCCAGAACGCATTGAAAATTATTATGGTGGGTACTGGAAATGTTCTAAGCCCACATAAATATTTTTAGTTCGAACGGACGCTGAAAAATGTCGTTGTGAATAGTGAAAGTGCTTTTTTGGGTTTTTCTTCTAGAAGAAAATCACTTTTGGTGAGAGATAAAGGTGTGTGAAAGGTGGTGGGCCCCCCCCAAAGGTGGCAGCACCAAATTTCGTCCATGGTGGTGTGGGGGGGCCCCCTTGGGGTTTCCTTCCACCTCATGGTGGATATGTTCTACACACACCCTTATGTGGCATTTGGGTGAAAAGATCTTGAGCCCCTTTTGGTCTTTTTACCCCTTGCCTCTACCCCTTGGCTTTCCTATGAATAGGAGGTGAGGGGGCTGCCCAAAACTCACTCCTTCTCACATTCAAGTGCCATGCAATGATCTGGCTTCTCTCTCCCTCCCCGCGAAATAGTTTCGTAGAGCCGAAAGGCTGTCTGGGTTCCGGCAGGAACTAGTTCTGGACGGCGAAGCCCTGCCGGATAGATGACACCGTATGTGTGCAACTCTATAGAGAGGTCGTAGTTTCGATCTTAGTGCCCGAGGGGCTGTTCAAGAGTGCCTCCCGAAGGGCTGTCCAAGTGACGGTCCGAGTTCTGTGAGTCCTCCCGAAGGGCTGTCCAAGTGACCGTCCGAGTTTCGAAGGTCCACCCGAAGGGCTGTCCGCGACGCCATCCGGGGGACTATTCGACCGCCTCCCAGAGGGCTGTCCGAGTGGCGGATGAGGGTATACATCCTCGCAGTTGGGAGGTTGTAAATCCTAGCTGTGGGGATCTGCACCGCCGATCGTCATCGACTCTTCTTCCGCTGCGCTACGAGTCGGTAACAAAAATGATCAAACCTTGTATGCAGTCTCCATAGTGGTCTTGGGCTGGTGCGTAGGTCGGAAATTTTTTGTTTTCTGTTGCGTTACCCTACAATGGCAAGCAGAGCTTGACCTAGCAGAACTAGCCTCCGGCTGCCCGAGTTTAAAAGAAGATGGGTCTCCCTTCAGTGCGGAGGACTTCACAAAAATAGCAAAGGAGATGCGTCCCTTTGCAAGCAAATTGGCCCAAGAGACTGATCTCTCCAAATATCATCCGGTTTATGATGCTGAAAATGCCAAAGTGAAGGCGCCGGTGTATGAGGCCATGGACCTTACCCCGCCAACACATAAGCACACCTTCGCTCCTGACATTGACCCGTCAGCCCTTATAGATGATGAAGCTATTTTCAAAGCTTTGACTGGGATCGATTGGCCATCGCCTAACTTCCATACGACAGCGGAGGAAGAAGAATCGGCGCAGGATGACCCAGAAGCCTCAACCCGCCAAGACCAAACCAACTGATGCAAGAGCCGGTTTACCATCCACATCATTGGATGCTGTGTGCAACAAAAACACTTAATTCTTTTGGGCCGTCCAATGCCTTGTAATAGGTAGTTGAAAACAATGATCTGTCATGCCATCGTGCATGTTTATGTAGAATACTTTTGAGCTGCCGATCCGATGTTGAAGATCTGCCACTTATACTCATAATATCGTCAATCATGCAGATCATGTTTATCATATTGCCTGCACACAAACAGATAACATGTGCCCTGGCGGTTTACCCCAGGGCGGGTCATAATACCCCATAGAAAATCCACTGGTGACTGTATCGTCCATAACTAGGGCGGGATTATACAAACCTCATACACTCATAACAAGTAAATATCATACCTATGATATTTGTTCATACTGCCGGCTTACGATGCCGTACGCAGCAAGGGTAACATCCCACGGATTTAGAGCGCAGAACTCCAAGCGTATAATCAAAACACACTGGCGACTTATCGTCCAAAGCTAGGCCGGGTTATCAAAACTCCGAATATACTCAAACATGAGTTATAAGGATTAAGGCTACATGGCCTGAATCAATTTTTAAACCATATATCAATATGGTACAAAAGATGAACCCAAAAAATGTTCAAAGCAAAGATAAATCAGATAAAACAAGGCCTTCATAGGCTGCCAAGCCTCAATATCAAGTGCTATTCAAGGGCCGCACAGCCACTGAGTTAATCCTTCGTTCAAACCTGTAAACCGGGCCTCACATGACCAATCGCCGTTTTAACTTTGACAAGTTCAGGGTCTTTCTAAGATTGACTGTCAAGAGTACGGCGAGTCATTCCAGGATTACCTGGTCAGAGTGGCAGGTATACAAAGGAAGGATAACCCGGATTTTTGGTGAATACACCTGGCATCCAAGCCTATTACAAGGGACAACAAAGCTCTTGTTTCATTAAACAAAAGCCCCCAAGTAATTTTTCAATCCAGGCATATAAGCCGGATAAATAGGGTAGTCACAGCTATGCTCAATGAGCTGGAAGCCCCCAAACTATTTGTAACAAGGTGTGCAAGCCGGATCAAGAGGGTAATCATAGCTATGCTCAGTGAGCAGGAAGCCCCTAAGTGATCTTATGAATTGACAATAAAGACTCAGATTCTCAGAAATGAAACGACAGAGGCCCTGAATTATCAGGGATGCCGGCTTTATTATACTAATCATAATATATACATTGGTAGAAATATGTACATCACAAGAGCCGGTGGCTTAGGTGTAATAGGGCCGAAGATGAGCAATGTTCCACGGCCGGCGGGTCTCCTCCTCCGACGTGCGTGAGTCCTTGTGGTTTCGAACATCGATAAGGTAGTATGACCCATTGTTCAGATTTTTGCTGACCACAAAGGGCCCTTCCCAAGGTGGGGATAACTTGTGCATGTCAGTTTGATCCTGGATGAGCCGGAGCACCAAATCACCTTCTTGAAAGGTGCGGGTTTTAACCCGGCGGCTATGATAATGACGCATATTTTGCTGGTAAATCGCTGAACGAGCCGCCGCAAGGTCACGTTCCTCATCCAGAAGGTCAAGAGCATCCTGACGTGCTTTTTCATTATCAGCTTCAACATAAGCCGCCACACGGGGCGAATCGTGACGGATGCCACTAGGGAGAACCGCCTCTGCTCTGTAAACCATGAAGAAAGGCGTGTAACCCGTAGATCTGTTGGGGGTAGTATTGATACTCCATAGTACTGAAGGTAACTCATCAACCCAACAACCCGGCGTCCTCTGCAAAGGGACCATAAGCCGAGGTTTTATTCATCTCAAGATTTCTTGATTAGCTCTTTCAGCTTGACCATTGGACTGGGGGTGGGCCACAGATGAAACGTCAAGACGAATATGCTCTTGTTGACAAAATTCTTTCATAGCACCTTTAGACAGATTAGTACCATTATCAGTGATGATACTATGCGGGTATCCAAAATGAAAGATCACCTTTTTGATGAATTAAACCGCCGTTGCTGCATCACACTTGCTAACCGGCTCAGCCTCAACCCACTTTGTAAACTTGTCAACTGCCACCAGGAGGTGAGTCTTTTTATCCTTGGATCTTTTAAAAGGCCCCACCATGTCCAACCCCCAGACTGCAAATGGCCAAGTAATTGGAATCATCCGCAATTCTTGAGCCGACGCATGAGCTCGTCTTGAAATTTTTTGACAAGCATCGCACTTGCTAACCAAATCCTCTGCATCAGCATGAGCCGTCAGCCAATAAAACCCATGACGAAAAGCCTTAGGTGCGAGAGACTTAGAGCCGGCATGATGGCCACAATCTCCTTCATGAATCTCTCGTAGAATCTCACGGCCCTCCTCAGGAGAAACACAATGCTGAAACACCCCTGTAACACTGCATCGGTGCAACTCACCATTGACAATAGTCATTGACTTAGACTGCCGGGTTATCTTCCTGGCCAAAGTTTCATCTTCAGGTAACTCGCCCTGGGTCATATAAGCCAAATATGGAACTGTCCAATCAGGAATAGCATGAAGAGCCGCCACCAATTGTGCCTCCGGTTCAGGAATAGAAAGATCTTCCTCCGTAGGCAATTTAACCGAAGGATTATGCAAGATATCAAGGAAGATATTAGGTGGTACCGGCTTACGCTGGGACCCTTGCCGGCTTAAAGCATCAGTAGCCTCATTTTTCCTGCGATCAACATGCTCCACTTGATAACCCTTGAAATGACCAGCAATAGCATCAACCTCTCGGTGATAAGCCACCATGAGTGGGTCCTTGGAATCCCAAGTGCCTGAAACTTGCTGAGCCACCAAGTCTGAGTCACCAAAACACCTCACCCGGCTTAGATTCATCTCTTTAGCCATCCGAAGACCATGGAGCAAGGCTTCATACTCAGCTGCATTATTAGTACAAGGGAACATCAACCTTAAAACATAACAAAATTTATCACCTCAAGGAGAAGTCAAAATAACTCCAACCCCCGAGCCTTCCAACTGCCTGGATCCATCAAAGTGAATAGTCCAATATGTGCTATCCGGCTTTTCTTCAGGCATCTGCAACTCTGTCCAGTCATTAATGAAATCCACAAGTGCTTGAGACTTGATAGCTGTCCGAGGCACATACTTCAAACCATGGGGTCCAAGCTCAATGGCCCACTTGGCTACCCGACCTGTGGCTTCTCTGTTTTGAATAATATCTCCCAAGGGAGCAGAATTGACCACAGTGATGGGATGACCAAGGAAATACTGCTTCAACTTACGACTAGCCATGAACACGCCATAGACTAGCTTCTGCCAATGTGGGTATCTCTGCTTGGATTCAATGAGTACCTCGCTGACATAATAAACCGGTCACTGAACCGGATATTCCTTGCCTGATTCCTTTCTTTCCACAACAATTGCCACACTGATGGCTCGGCTATTAGCAGCCACATATAACAACAAGGGCTCCTTATCAATAGGAGCTGCAAGGATTGGCGGCTCAGCCAACTGCTTTTTCAATGCCTCAAATGCCTGATTAGCAGCATCACTCCAGACAAAATGATCTGTTTTCTTCATCATCCGATGCAGAGGGATAGCCTTTTCGCCCAAACAGCTTATAAACCGGCTTTAGGCCGCAATACGACCCGCCAGACGCTGGACGTCATTAATACATGCCGGCTTAGCCAAAGAAGTGATAGCTTTGATTTTCTCCGGGTTAGCCTCAATGCCTCTTTCAGAAACCAAAAAACCCAAGAGCTTACCTGCTGGCACACCAAAGACACACTTAGCCGGGTTAAGCATCATCTTGTAGACCTGGAGATTGTCAAAGGTCTCCTTCAAATCATCTATCAAAGTCTCTTTCTTCCTAGATTTCACAACAATATCATCCACATAAGCTTGAACATTGCGTCCAATCTGGTCATGGAGGCAATTTTGAACACACCGCTGATAAGTCGCCTGAGCACTCTTGAGCCCAAAAGGCATAGACACATAGCAGAAGGCTCCAAAGGGAGTGATGAAAGCTGTCTTCTCCTCGTCCTTAACCGCCATCTTGATCTGATGATAACCAGAATAAGCATCCAAAAAGCTCAAACGCTCACAACCCGTCGTAGCATCGATGATTTGATCAATACGAGGGTGAGCAAAAGGGTCAGCCGGACAGGCCTTATTAAGGTCTGTGTAATCCACACACATACGCCAAGTGCCATTCTTTTTTAGTACCAGCACCGGGTTAGCCAACCACTCGGGATGAAAAACTTCAACAATAAACCCAGCCGCCAAGAGCCGGGCCACTTGCTCACCAATGGCCTTGCGCCTCTCTTCATTAAAACAACAAAGGAATTGCTTGACCGGTTTAAACTTTGGATCAACATTGAGAGTGTGCTCAGCGGGTTCCCTCGGTACACCTAGCATGTCTGAAGGTTTCCATGCAAAGATGTCCCGGTTCTCACGGATGAACTCGATGAGCGCGCCTTCCTATTTCGGATCCATATTAGCACTGATATTGAACTGCCTGGATGAATCGCCAGGAACAAAATCAACCAACTTAGTGTCATCTGCTGATTTAAACTTCAATAAGGGATCATGCTCTGTGGTTGGCTTTTTCAAGGGGGTCATATCTGCCGGGTCAATGTTGTCTTTGTAGAACTTTAGTTCCTCTGTTGCACAAACAGACTCAGCATAAGCAGCATCGCCCTCTTCACACTCTAAAGCTATCTTCCTGTCACCGTGTACCGTGATGGTGCCCTTGCGACCCGGCATTTTAAGCTGTAAATAAACATAATAAGGCTGTGCCATAAACTTAGCATAAGCCGGCCGCCCAAACAAGGCATGATAAGGGCTCTTGATCTTAACCACTTCAAAAGTTAACTTTTCAACCCTGTAATCGTGATCATTGCCAAAAGCTACCTCCAAAGTTATCTTACCCACCAGATACGCCGACTTACCAGGCACCACCCCATGAAAAACAGTAGAAGACAGCTTAAGATCTTTGTCAGTTAAATTCATACGGCAAAAAGTATCATAGTAAAGGATATTGATACTACTGCCTCCATCCATAAGCACTTTAGTAAACTTGTACCCTCCAACCTGAGGCGCAACCACCAAAGCCAATTGACCCGGATTGTCAACCCGGGGTGGGTGATCCTCACGACTCCACACAATAGGCTGCTCAGACCATTGCAAGTGGCGAGGAACTGCCGGCTCAACCGCGTTTACTGCTCGCTTATGAAGTTTTTGGTCTCGCTTGCATAAGCTCGTGGTAAACACATGATATTGACCACTATTCAACTGCTTTGGATTACTTTGATAACTAGACTATTGCTGCTGATTCCCTTGACCGGATTGCTGATTAAAACCACCTTGATTGCCTTGGCCCTGAAAGCCGGAGCTTGAGCCGCCATGCCCAAAACCAGGTCCGTGAGAGCCGGATCCTGCCCCGTCATCCGGGCCGTGGTTGTTCTGGAAAAAAAATGGAATTTCTATATTCCCTCATGATGAAGCAATCTTTCCATAGATGGCTAGCCGGCTTATCCTACGTATCGTGCTTTGGGCATGGCTGATTCATCATCGCCTCAATGTTGAACTTTGGCCCGCCAAACCGGGGCACCGATGACTTCCCCTTATGACGCTGATTATTATTCTGCGTATTGGTATTCGCCACAAAATCTGAACCACCGTCCAACTGCTTGCGCTTACCATTGTTACCTTGACCCGCCGGACTATGCTGCTGTCCCTTTGCATTGCCATTCTTCTTCCCCTTCCCAATTTTCTCCTCATCGGACTTGGGGTCCTTAGTGCTATCAGAATCAGCATATTTGACGAGAGCCGCCATGAGCTCTCCCATATCATTGCAGTGGCACTTAACCCGCCCCAGCTTCTGCTTAAGGGGGAGGAAACGGTAATTCTTTTCCAACATCAGGACGGCTGAACCGGCGTTGATACTGTCCGACGAGTGAATAATAGTTGATATCCGGCGCACCCAATTGGTGGTTGACTCGCCTTCACCCTGGACGCCTGAGTCTAAATCAAGAATTGACATAGGCTGCTTGCACGTGTCTTTGAAATTTTGGATAAAACGCGTCTTCAACTCAGCCCATGATCTGATGGAGTTAGGAGGCAATCCTTTCAGCCAAGTGCGCGCCGGTCCATCCGACATCATAGTGAAGTACTTAGCACACGCAGCATCACTAACATCCAACATCTCCATGGCCATCTCATAACTCTCAATCCAAGCCTCTGGGGGCTGATCCGCTGTGTAATTAGGCACCTTGCGAGGGCCCTTAAAATCCTTGGGCAGGCACTCATTACGTAAAGCCGGCACTAAGCATGGCACACCAAGGGTTCTAGAGGTCACTCCTGCCTCCACGGACGCCGATGGGTAAACCGGAGATTGTTGATGAGCTATCAACTGAGCCGCCAGCTTAGCCTCCCGACGTGCCCTGCCCTGATCTACCAAAGTCTGCGCATCATTACCAGCACGCGGTGGGTCATGCCTACGAGGCTGGTTATGGTGCCGCTCACTGCTTGAAACTGCTGGCGAGTCAATATGCCTGCTATAACTTGGGCTTGGCCGTGGGGTTGAGTGTATCCGATCACGACTGTATGAATAAGCCGCCTGTTGAGCCACTGCGGTTCGAAGGAGCTCGCCGGCTCTCCATATCTCTATCGCAGTTGGGGATTCACCTTCAACAGGGAGAGCCGCCAATCGCGTTGCCGCCACAATCATGTTGTCCAGAGGGTTAGAATAATGACCCGGTGGCGTCAGAACGTGTTGAGGCGGAGTTGAATTCAAACTAGGCGGGTCTGCAGCACGTGGCTGAATCGGCGCTCCGGTTACGGGTGCCTGAGCAACCCAGTTTACCACGGGCGGGTTGCTGGTTCCTGCCCCGGGCGTGTTAAAAATATTTCTAGCCTCAAACTCTGTAGGTAGTCGGGACTGGTGCCTCCTCCTCATGACGGCGTTTGAAGCGTTTTGATCCAAGGTAAGCCGGAAAGATTCTGCCTGAATCCGTTGTGCCTGAGCGTCCAAAGCGGCTCGTTCCGTGGCCATCCTGGTATTCTCAGCCGTGAGCTCTTCCCTGGCCTGAGTTATCTCATCCCGTAGCTTCGCGACATCTGCCTTATGCTGTTCTTGAGTCTCCGGGGTTACCTCTACCCCTATTAAAGCCGCCAGCGCATCCAACAGTTCACTCAAAACCTGAGCCGGCGGGCGTGAAGAATTGCTAGCACCAGCCGTTGCCGCAGCCGTGGAGCTGGAGGTCATAGCTGCGGCGGTCGTTGAACCGAGCACCGGTTGTGTGCCGGCCATTTAGATTGCAACCCAGTTCGGCGGCTCATAGGGGTCCGGAATACTGTCACCATCGGAACAGCCCCCAAGCCTGCCGTCCTGCAGTTGATACATTGAATCGGTATCACCAGTTGAGGACTCACCATCAGAGTAGATCACCGTCTCACCCCTGGACACAGATCCTTCTCAAGATCCGCCCCATGGATGAAACCAACAAAGGCACGCTTCACCGCGGCTTGAACCTTGGCGGGTCGTGCACGCTGAGCCGTCTCGACGAGGTCGGTGCAGGTGTCCGGCTCAGGTCCTGACTCGCCGATCTTGCCGATGAAGACGTGGATTCCACTGAAGGGGACCCGGTACCCGTACTCAATTGAGCCGGCCTCGGGGCCCCAGCCAGCATCATCGATGTAGAGCTTGCCGCGATGACTCTTGGTCATCCGGCCCACGGCGTATCCCTTGATCCCCGCAAAGCTGCCCTTCAAGAACTCGAAACCACCGTGCGCTGGCCCCATGGTGGGCGCCAACTGTCATGGACTCAACACGGCAGATGCCCTAGAGAAAGGACTTAGGTGTGGAGCCATCGCAACTAGGTTAGCTTGAAGGGATTGAACGGGTCAAAGGACACAGAGAGTTTACCCAGGTTCGGCCCCTCTCAATGAGGTAAAAGCCTACGTCCTGCTTTCAGTTGTATTGCTAGAGTTTCGATTACAAGGGAGCAAATACGCTTGACCCAGCTCTCGATTGATTGTTTTTCTTCTCTTAAGCCGCCGTCGGGTCACCCCTTTATATACACAGGTTGATGCCCGGCGTCTTACAGAGTCCCATCCGGCTCATACACAACATGTCCGGCTCGGTGACTAACTAAGCTTGCCTTACAATATAGGTTAATCATATGGCGGTTCATCCTCTTGGGCCTCAAGTCGCCTCTATGTCTTGGGCCTTCAATAGGCTTGCTTCATGACCCGCCATCTTCATCTTTAAGTCGCCAGTGGTATGATCCGGCCCCTCCTGGGCGGGTCATACCCAATAGTTATATCCCCAACAGCTGGTGTTCTCGATGCTTCTCCAATACAAGCCGAAGATGTTCAGCGCGTTCTTCTTCATTCTTGGAATATATAAGGATATCATCCAAATAAACCACGACGAATTTGTCGAGGTAATCCATGAAGATATAGTTCATCAACCGGGAGAAGGTTGCTGAAGCATTGGTTAATCCGAAAGACATAACGGTGTACTCATATGAGCCATAGCGAGTCACGAAAGCGGTCTTTGGAATATCCTCCTTACGAACTCGGATCTGATGATAACCCAACCTCAAGTCGAGTTTCGAGAACACAGAGGATCCAACAAGCTGATCATAAAGATCATTGATCCGGGGCAGTGGGTATTTATTCTGAATTGTGGCTTGGTTAATGGGCCGGTAATCCTGAACCAATCGGTTAGTTCCATCCTTCTTCTTAACGAAGAGTGAAGGTGCTCCCCAAGCAGAGGAACTGGGGCGGATGAAACATTTCTTAAGTGACTTGTCGATTTCTTCCTTAAGTTCAAGGAGTTGATGTGGCGGCATCTTATAAGGATGCTTCGCAATAGGGGTAGTGCCAGGCTTCAAGTCAATGACAAACTCGACAGCTCTAACCGGGGGTATTCCTGGAAGTTCTTCCGGGAAAACGTTCAAAAAATCTCGAACGACAGGAACGTTCTCGATTCCTTCCAGAGGTGAGGCGTTCAAAGCATTCAGTGCATATATCTGAGCCTCGGCATTCCGAGTAATTCGGGCGGTGTAGTTCACTATCTCGTCGGAGGGGTGAAGAAGTTGGATGACTTTTGTGGCACAATTGATCGAAGCTATATGAGCTTTCAACCAATCCATTCCGAGGATGAGGTCTATGGTGGAAGACTTCAGGATAATGGGCGAAACAAGGAATTCCAATCCTTTAATTTCAACGGGGACATTGTGTGCCATCATAGTGGTTTGACACTGGCCTCCAGGGGTGCGGATAACTACTGGCAGGTTCATCTTTCGAAATGCAATGTCATGCGATAATGCAAATGTTTCTGCCATCAATGAATGCGATGCTCCTGAATCAAATAATACAGAAGTGGGTACTGAGTTAACGAGAAGGGTACCCATCACAGTAGCAGGTTGATCCTAGACTTCTTCAATATCAATGTTGTAAGCTTGTCCACGACCATGAGCAGCAAACCCAGTATTATAGTTGAGGGCCTGATTGTTGCCACGACCATTGCCATGGCCAGTACGAGGGAAAGCCAACTGATTTTGAGTCTGGCGGCAGTCCTTAGCAAGGTGACCTGGTTTGCGGCACTTGAAGCACAGACCATCTTCAGGACGAAGAGGAGCATTGGGTGGAGCAGCTTGAGCTCTTGGCTGCCTCAATGGTGGAGGCGGCAGACGTGGTGTAGCATAGTTATTCTTTGGCGCAGGGGCAGCTGGACGGAACACGTTGTTGGGAATCCATACTCGACGCTTCTGTGCTGAGCCCGAAGATGAGCCAACATCACGATAGCGCTTCTGCGAGTCCTTATGCTTCATCTGAGCGGTCTCAACCAGAATAGCCTTGTTCACAAGAGTAGCAAAGTCGTTGAAGTCTTGAGCAGCAAGTGCAAGCTCGATGTCTGGGTGGAGTCCATTACGAAACTTCTCTTGTCTACGGGCATCCGTGGCGATGTCTTCTTTAGCATAGCGGGACAGGTCAAGGAATTCCCGCTGATAGGCTTCGACAGTCTTGTTGCCCTGGGTGAGGTTGCGGAACTGGGTTTTCATCCGGTCCATAATTCCCTGAGGAATATAACAGGCACGAAAGGCAGCCTGGAACTCATGCCAAGTGATGACTCTTCTAGCAGGCAGTGTACGCTTGTGTGTGTCCCACCATTGAGCAGCGAGACCCTTTAAGAAAAAGGATGCGAAGGTGACAAAGTTGGCAGGGGAGACATTTGCAGACTCCATTTCATGAGTGATGTCACGAATCTAGTCATCAGCATCCAGTGGCTTATCAGAGTTGCGGAACTGAGTGAGGTTAAGACGCACAAATTCCGACAGAGTTATTGCAGCAGGGTTCTAGTTCTGGTTGTTCTGATGCGGGAACTAAGCCATTATCCCAGTCATGAACTGGCGGTTGAGCTCGAATTGTTGCATCATAGCTGCCATATAATCTGGCGGTGGTGGGTGTTCAGGGGCACGACCACGACCACAACCACGACCACCTGGTCTAACCATCCTGCTAAGTTTCAACAGGGGTAGTTTAGTAAAGCAATTGCGAGTGTTTAGCGACAAGCATGATGTAACTCGACAACAATTAAGCAGTGCAACAGATACTTAACAGTAGTCAATTAAGACATACAGATCCATACACAGAGTTGGGTACTGGGCACCCTGCGCGTTGCGTGGCTAGCCGGGGTGCAGGCGCGACACTGAACTCGTCAGTGAAGTATCCAGCCCATTCCCAGCGATCAGCCCGCACGGCGAACCGTGACGTCTGAAGAGCTTTCGGGAGAAACGTACGACATAGAGGGCCCCATAAACCATTATCCCGCGTGGTGGTAGTGCGTATAGGGCACGTCGACCTACTCAGATCAAATACCCAAATCCAATAGGCTCATTTAATAACACACGGAGAAAATCAGAGTTTCTAAAGCTCCGCCACAATATCACACTCGGGCGCCCTTCCGGGCTAGCCCGACATCATAGATCTCCCTGCGGGTACCCCTCAGGGTCGACCCGCCGGTGACAAACGTCAAAGTAACCGTGTGGTCATAACATCAAGGGGGAAACCTCGAGGAATCACCCTCGGCGGATTCCACACGATGAAATCATCAAGGTGAACATAGGAGGAATCACCCTCAAGGTTCACACTTGAGGGGTTGCACGACAGAGTTGTATCGGGAGTGGTTAAGGAGGAATCACCCTCGATGACCACGACCGAACAGCTACACTACAGAGTTATCATCAGGAGTGCGTTACGAGGTATCACCCTCGGCACTCGATAGTAACTATGCAGAGTCATACAACTAAGGGGGGGGGGGTGAAGTGAGGTGTCGGTCTCTGGTCGTCGATCACGTTGATCAAGTAGTCGATGATGAAGCAGAGGCAACAAGGGTAAAGTGATGGGGTCACTGATGGTTCATTACCAACCTATACTAAGCAGTTGAAAAAGGCAGGTAAGGTAACAATAAGCAGGTTACAAAAGCAGGCTATGCATCAGAATAGGAGCAAACAGTAACAATAGCAAAATCTAATGCAAGCAGGAGAAAATTGAATGGGCGATATCGGGATGCTCAAGGGGGGGCTTGCCTGGTTGCTCTGGCAAGGAGGTGGGGTCGTCGGAAGGCTGCTCGTCCGGAGCCTAATTGTACTCTGCTGCGTCGGCGTCGGTCTCGGCGTTTATCGAGAGAGAAGGAGGGGGAAGAAACAATAAATTCACGGCAAAATGCAAACAATATGCATGACATGTCTAAATGATATGCAGAGGTGTTCTACTGCCTAACTAAATGATTTAGTTAAATTAGGAATTTATTTGGATTTATTTTATTAAAGTTGAGCACTATTCATTTATCAAAATCAGTCTAAAAGTTCCATGTTTAGGTAGCTAGGGGCATCTGACAGATGAACGGACCATGTATTCGGATTCGTCTCGTTGTTCTGATCAACTTTCATGTATAAAGTTTTTCGATCGGAGCTACGGTTTATTTTATATGATTTTTCAAAGTTTTAAAGAATTTCTGGAGTTTATTTAATTATTTAAATTAGGATTATCCAAAACAGTGAATGGTGATGTCATCATGACATCACCATGACGTCAGCAGGTCAACCTGACAGGTGGGGTCCACCTGTCATTGTCACATTAGTATAATTAGGGTTTAATTAAGCCAATTACAGTTTAATTAGACTAACTAATTAATTCGTTTAATTAAACAGAATTAATCAAGTTAATTAAATATTTAATTAACTATTTAGTTAATATTTATTTATTTATTTTAATTCTTTTAAACCGTTTTCTGGGTGGGCCCCACTTGTCATAGGTACAGGGGGGCGGGCCTAGCAGTCAGTGACCAGAGGCCAAACGGGGCAGGCGCTAGCGGGCGAACGGGCGCAGAGCGCTGCAGGCGCCCGACCCGGGCGAGGGCGAGCGGGCGCGGATGGGCACCGGCGCGGCGCCTGCGCCGGTGGTGGCCGGAGCGGCGCGGGGCCAACAGGGCGAAGGTGAGGCGCGCGGCGACGCAGCTTCGCGCGAGGCGGCAGAGACGAGGCCAGCGAGGTCGCGGGCGACCATGGGTGTTGGGAAGGAGGCAGGGCAGACGCGGCGAGCAGAGGCGGCGGGAGCAGCGGGCGCGCGTGCGCACGGCGGTTGCGGTGGCCGTAGCGATGGCGGGGGCTCGCGCCGGGGCCGATGAGGAGGCTCGGCGCCCACGGCGCAGTAGCAAGAAAGGACAAAGAGGGGGGGGGGGGGGGGGGGGGGGAGGGGAGGGGGGGAACACGCGGAGAAGCAGCAGTGGAGGGGGGGGGGGGGGGGAGAGGCAGGAGGGGAGCGGACATGAGGGACGCCGCGCGGGTGCGCGGTCGTCACGGGCGGCGCGTGCGGTGGCCGACGGACGGCGCGTGTACGTGCGCGGTGAGTGCGGGAGAGGAGGCCGAGGGGGAGGGGAACGGGTGTTCTCACGTGCGTCGTGAGAAGAGGGTTCGGCGAGGCTCGGGGGCGACCCGCGGGGTGGACGGCGGGCAGCGGCGTCGGCGATGGGGTCGATCCCGATCCAGAGCGGATCGGGAGAGCGATGGGGGGGGAAGTGGGGGTCGGTTGGGCTAGGGTTTGGGGCACAGGCCTAAGTAGGCCAGGGGCATGGGCCGGCCTGGTTAGTGGGCTGGCCGGCTGGGCCGTATGGCCCAGTTGGCCATGGGGTTTTTCTGTTTTTTTTACTTTTACTTTGTTTTATTTCTTCTATTTTTATTTCTTCTTTCCTGTTTTATTTTAGTTATATTTTATTTTAGTTTTAGTAAAATAAATACGTAGCATCTAATTTAGTATTTCAATTTAGTCCACTGTCACAAAAGTCTAGTCCCCAAATAATTTAGTTTGATATTTTATTAATTAATAAAGGCATTTAAATAATTAGGTTTGCTACTATTTAAATCATTTTAGTGCATTTATGCATTTTATAAAAGTTTGGTTTCACCACCATAATCACTTATGCATTATCTGGCACGACCCGAACATTTTAGTTTCCAATTTGGAACAACTTTTATTTTCACTTTAAGTTAAATTGAAGTTTGAATTATGAGTTTGAAATGCAACGTGATGCAAATGATGACTAGGCTCTGTGAAACTTGCTGACATGGCATTAACCAAGGGTGATCACTGTGGTTAATTACATGGGGTGTTACAGTTTCGACTGTAGGCACTCGAATAGAAGTCCGTTTCCTCCGTTCTGCGGTACGCCAGACCTCGTTTCGGCTGTTCCGTCCAAGCAGGCAGGCTCCCGATGAACACGACGCATTCCGTTGCCTCCCGATGAACACGACGCAGTTTCTTCGTTCCGAACCAGCCGGTTGGCTACCGATGAACAGGGCACCGTTGCTGCCGTCTGTTGCCTCTCCATGTACACGTGCCCTGGCCGTACGTATGCGCGAGTAGGCGTTTGAGACCCCGCCCGTATGTATGTACGTGGCCGTATTTTTTGGCATGTGGTTGTACGTACGTGTACACGGTTTAGAAGGGACTGCCTGAACTGCTATGTCGGGGGCTCTACTACTACACGTGCCGCTGCTTGCTTTTCCACGGTTCATCAATGCAGAGAGACCGATCGACCAGTATGTACGTACACGTTCACGATCAGACAGACAACGCTTCGTACGCTTCGACCGGGTAGGTCCCAGCCGTCAGGGAGGATAAGGAGGCACTCCCTTGCGTGCGAAGATATATGTGATGCGTCCCAACTGTCAGGGGGAGGAATCATTTTTTTGCGCGTAATAAGGAGGCACTTCCTTGCGTGCGAAGATGTAGCTGGTGGGTCCAGCTGTCAGCCTTACCGTGTACAGTCGTCTTTCGATGGCTGTCGTTCGTTGACAACGTTGACCACGCTGCGTGGAGAGCACGAATGTGGTGGACGACGGTGAGGCCTGGTAAGGGAACGATGCAGAGCCGAGGAAGACGAGGCAGTGGATGCCCACGCGGAGGGGAGTACGAGGGTTCACTGGTTCCGCTGCGGTGTGAGGCTGCCGTCGCCGGAGAATAACACGGGGTGTGGGTGAATAGAGGGAAGGCCTGGCCGGCAGTGGGATTAGGGTGGGGCGGGGAGGCCTGCGCGGCAGCACTACCGCCCACGGGAGGCAGGAGCAGGCGGTCCCGCCGGCGCTGGTTTGGGCGGCTGGACCAAGAAGATCAGAGGTTGAGGAAACAACACGGCTGTTGGATTAACATCCAACGGTCCAGCTGCTAGAATCATTTGTTGACTAAGCTGACAAAGCCCTGCGTATGCGTCAGCTTAGTAGGCCCACAAGTCAGTGTAATAAGGAGGCACTTGCTTGTGTGGGTCCCTACTGTTAGCCTCTCCACTTACATCCCTCTTCCGATGGCTGTCGTTTGTTGACCATGTTGACCATGCCGCGCCGAGAGCACCAATGCGGTGGACGACGGCGAGGCCCAGGAAGGGAATGACCCGGAGCCGGCGAAGCCACAACAATGGATGCCCATGCTGAGGGGAGTACGAGCGCTGACTGGTTGGTTGCGGGGTGAGGCTGCCGTCACCGGAAAATAACAGGAGGTGCGGGTGGGTAGAGGGATGGCCTGGCCAGCGATGGGAGTAGGGTGGGCCGGTGAGGCCTCCGCGGTAGCACAGCCGGCTATGGAAGGAGGGAGCAGGCAGTCCCGCCGGCGCTGGTTTGAGCGGCTGGAGCAGGAAGAGCAGAGATTGAAGAAGCACGACGGCGGTTGGATGGACATCCAACAATCACTGCTCTGTGTTGACTAAGTTGACAAAGCCTTGCGTACGCGTCAAAATATTTTTTAGGACAACGTCATCGTCAACCTAGTAGGCCCACAAGCCAGCCTCCAAATCTGTGGAAAATAGCATACAACCCATTTGCCATTATTTTTAATAATTTACATCCCATTTGCTAATTCTTAAGGATATTTTGAAGCCCATATTCTTTTTGTTAGCATTATAGACCATATTCTGGCCACTGCTAAAAAATTCAACAAAATTTTGCATATTTCGGTGGGGTCTAAACTCTTTTAATCACGAAATTTTGAGTCACATTAAAAATAATTATAAAAATAATTTTATTTCAAATTAAAAGACAACAAAATTTTCCCCGCAAAAAAAAACAATGAAATTTAAAATCTTGAAATCCTGAAAAAACAAAATTTGAATCTAGTTGCCGGTTTTCTGTGCTTTTAAAATTTACAACCCATTTCTTACTACTTATAGCCCATTTTCTGGGGAAGCCGAATACATCCCTCCTCGTCTTTAAAGATTTGCAGCCCAGCAGGGCTGAGAAAAGAAAGTAGGCCTGGGTTGGGTACTGTCCAAAACAAAAAAGAACTGGTCTAGCCATTTTCTGAAAGAAAAAAGATATCAACTGGGCTCGTCATGTGCTTAAATAAAAGCCTGGTCTCCGTCTCTACAACTGGCCAAGCAGCTGGGTCCCTATTTTTACAATATTTCTCTCTTTAATAAAGGAAATGGCAAGCCATTTGCCTTGTTTCAAAGAAAATATGACAGTCAGAACTGAGTTGAAAAGGGCAACAACATACAACTCAAGCTTACAAACGGTACGAAAGGCCAAGGATTAATTGTTCATGAAATTTAGACAAAACCTAGATTGAACATGGCAATTACATCTATCCCAACCACTATTTTTGGTAGTCACAAACAAATGGATCGGTCTAATCCATAAAATCAACATCCTGTGCGAATTTTTTACTGGAACATGACCACAAGTTGTTGTAAATAGAAGCCGAGCACGTTCAGAAGCCCAATTGTCAACCTGAAACTTATTTTTTTGCTGTTCAACATATCCGTCCGTGAAAAATTTCTTATTGAAAAACTTAAGCCTCATGGACAATAGTAACCTCGCATTCAACAGGAAGAATGTGACAAAGCTTCTGTTTGTCTAGTTGGACGCATATCCTTCCATCTTTATTGTCCTCAAACGAATGTCATGAGAACTGAGAAAATCCTGGTGCTTATTACGCCACCGATTGGTTATATGTTTTTCTCCATGTGTTAGTGCCTAAGTAGACATGAAAATTGAAAACAGTTAAGGTCTAAAAAAAGAGTATGTCGAATGAGCGACAACTGAACGGTTAATTCTAGTACAATATATACGGGCTTTCGATGGCTGAATTCAGTGTGCATGAAATCATCACCTTTATATACAAATTCTCCAGACATGAAAAGCATCACAGCAAGCCAATAATTGTGTTCAGATCATAACTAAACAGTCCGATATATAAGATCTTGACATAATCCAGCACCATTGATAGGCTATCCATGGACGAACTCTTCATTGAGCATATAACATAATATTAGTACCCAAAGTGTACTCCAAGATGATATAAAACTTATGCGCACAAATGAAAAATGCAGCTTATGATTACAAATGTGTAGATGATAATATACGATACCTGAATAAGTGTGGAGCCAAACACCAACTTCTGATAATTAAATGGATCTGGATTTACACCCAAGGTCTCCAGTTTAGGCGCAGAGACGATAGTTATTTGTGAAGGTATATAACAATAATGAAGGAGCAACCTTTGAAGTGAAGGGGCATCTTCGATGATGAGCTGCTATCCTTCAAAACAAATTCCAATGCTTTTAAGGTGAGGCGACTTTATTTGGAGACAACTGATAGGGATTTCTATTCCCAAAACAATCAGCAAGCGCTCCAGGGCAGGGCAACTGGAGTGGATGATGCTGTGCAGTGAGGCCTCCGACAGATAAACCACCACAAGCGAAAGTTTTTTTAGCAGTGGGAGTCGAAGCATTTGTACCAGATTGTCTGGTAGATGGCACTGGGCGAAGGTGGCGGCGTGGAGAGAGGAGGAAAACCACGAGATGTACAACGGTGGTGTGGGCACAAATTCTTGGCCTTCGGTTCATAGTATGTAATTTTTGTGGTAATGGTAGAACTCAAACCGCTGGAGTTTTTCGAATTCAGGGGATGTCAGCCAGGCATCCACCATGCAGGGTATGGACAGCAGGTAGCGTGTCCGGATGCAGAGGTGTTGAACGGATCCCTAGTGGGAGGAGATGATGGCTCTGAGGAGTTCAAAATCATGAACGACATATAGCTGACGACAGTCGAGATTAAGGGGCGTGGCGTGGCATAGAGGGCGCCACCAAGTTGAGAGGACTTGGGTGCGGCAGCAATCCTTGGTAGGGAGAAGCGAGATGATCTCCCCAAGGATGTCGTCCGGGAGATCGCTGATGCGGTCCACCCGGGATTCTACGGGTTACTCAGATCTGGTGGGGGGGGGGGGGGCTCGCCGCTTCTCCCCGCACTGCCGGGTGCGGGATCTACAACCGGCGTCGCCGCTGCCGGGAGCCTCATCTTCTTCGCACTGGGGCCAGCCGACTCCATTTTCCTTGCGGGCGTCACGCTGAGCTCACGGGTTTGAGCAGAGTAGCAAGAGACGAGCCTAGTGGCAGTGCGAGTGGGGAAGAAGGAGGGCTGGGGTTTTCTGTAGGAGCGAGGAAGAAGAGGAGCAGGCGTTTTCTGTACGAGTGACGAAGAAGGTGAGCGGGGGTTTTCTGTATGAGTGAGGAAGATGGGGAGCGGGGAGAATTAGGGGAAGACAGAAGCGGGAGAGTCCAGCGAGCTGCAGTAAGTGGAGGCGAGGAGGAAGGAGGGTTTTTCTGGGATCGCCCCTCTTCAAGAAATATGGGCTTTTCCTCGCAAAAAACAAAAACAAATGGGCTTTAAGATGGATAGGCTTTTGTATCGACCTAGTCGGCTGCCCGTGTTTCATACTAGACGGCCTTGTACTAGAGGCAGTCCATTAGAGACACTCTCCAGCTCTCCAGCTTATTGCCCATTCGAAAGAAAAAAAGAGACACCTCCAGCTTATGGCTCCTCATCGGTAACATTTTTCAACTTGGAAAAAAGTTATAGCTCCTTCTCGGGCCGGCTTGGCATCCACCAAATTAGAGGATGCGGTACTACAAGCAGACACTCACACTGGTTGTTACGCGGCAAAATGAGGGGTCAAATAACAGGCCCACAATATAGATTGTAAAGGTTGACATGCTAGTCAACATTCACAATAAACTAAGTTTCACAACATACGGTATGCATAATAGCTAACATTCACAAGCACTTAAGTGCAGCATGTTTATGCATCTAAATGATTCACAAGACTATAACCAAGACAAAGCTGTGAGAAGGTGTAGAAATAAAGAAAAAATGATCGATGCTTCTCTGAGCAAAGGGCCTCCCTACGCACGCACATGCTTCTTTCTGCTCAATGTTGCGTGCACTTTGAGCATGTTGGCAACTCCACAGCTAGCTTGATGGCTCATCTTGCAATTTACGCTGACACATTGCAGCAAATAGAGGAGGCAATAGAGATCACTCAACATCAGACCATTTTGTGCAGTTCCACTGAAATCATCTTCATTGTCCTGAATGTGAAAAGATAGGAAAGCAATAGCTGTACTTAAACGGTGTCGCAAAATAGTAGCACATATCAATAGCTCGGCATGACAAAACACGATCATCTGGACGAAGGGGATACTAACCTGCGTGAGGAAGATTATGCATAATTTTATAGGTGCTTAGTTGATTTCCACCTTGGGATCTCCTATGATGGCACGGAGGAAATTCTACGCAATCGATGAGTGCAATTCCTTCCGTGTGGCTGTAGAAAATTTGTCCGACTAAACCCAGTATATTTTTTGTGCAGTTCCACTAAAATAATGCACCGATGTTTGCATGACACCTACTCGCCGACCAGGCCATCAATGACTTGGTCTCTTTTATCTTGCGTTGACGGCGCGGCTGCAGTGCTTGTTTGCTCCTCCACACATGACAGGCTCGTTCCACACTGCAATCAGCAAGTCAACATATGAATAACCTTATTTCATCTTGCGTTGGTCATTCTACCTAGTTACGAATGTAGGAATACCTGGAGCTCCGTGAGGTCAGCTGACAATAGGTTACACTAAAATTGAGGTTTGTGCTTCCGTTTGCACAAATAAGACACCATATGGAGATAGACAACCCTGTTTGCACAAATATGTAACAGGGTTACTTAAGAAGTGTCATTTTTTTGCAGCGGCATATGATTAACAACAGCATCTCATATGTTATCAATGGCATTACACTGATAGTATGAAAAAGTGCCATTAACTAAGAAGTGCCATCACATCAAATCAACAATGGCACTAGATTAACGGGGGCTTACATTAACATGCGTAACAATAGCATTATTACTCTATGATGACAGATTGACAGTAGCACTTGATCAGTACGTACGTGCACGGTTAACAGGAACGATCGTTCTAACAAAGGGTGATACGGAAAGGAGAAACACATCGTCGTGTCAACCATTGTGCAATTAAATTTTGTGCAGTTCCACGAAGATGCGGCTATGTTACCGGTGTCAGATTTTAGTGTAACTGCCGAAAACACTCTTTATGAGAAATAAACCAAGACAGAAGCATTTCATAAAACGGTGGTGGCATTGATTCAGTTTATCAATGGCAATAGATTGACAACAGATAACTTAATAGTGACATCACATTAACAGTGGCATTGTTTCATTTTACCTGTGATGTTAGATTAACAACAATAGTAAGGGCATAGGGACAAGGGAGGCACAAGCACGTTTTACATCCACCGAGGCATAAAGTGGTGAGGCAGAGGTGTTGCTGAGTGCGGCAAACATGCAAAGCATGTCTGGATTTGTGCCTTTTTTGTTGTCGTTAGTGACCTTTCATATGTGACCACAGGAAATCTAGACGTGCTCATTCTCGGTTGCATTGTCGACCCACCCCCCCACTTTCTGTCCTTTTTGGACTAGAGCGGTCAGGCCAACATCTTTATTTTCCTTTCCAACCAAGAGATCGGTTTGTTAGCCAGTATCTGCAGTACCTTTTTTCCTCTAATAGTAAAAATTTAGGTGTTGTTCGAGTGTTTGACAAGCCAACGGAGCTAGCTACATGGGGAGCTTTGTAATACTAGAAGAATATCCACATGCAGGATGCAGCAACGTGGGGAGCAATCCTAACTTGATGAAAAAAAGGATGCAATGACGTGGGGAGCTGGGCCATTAGAACAAGTCTGGTTCTAAAAGAAGTTATACCTCCGGTCGGCGGGATGTGGCGAGGCAGTCGGCGGGATCTGCCAACACGATGGCGGGGAGCAAGGGTGCGGAGGACCTCCCACACCGGCGCCAGGTCAGAGAAGATGGCGTGCAACGGCTTCCTTCCTCGCCACCGGCGACCACCAGCGGAAGGGATCCGGCCGGATCTGTGACAACCGGTGAGAAGAGAGAGAGAGAGAGAAAGAGAGTGGACACCGCCGTCTTGTTTAGATTTGGATAGGGTGAGAGAGTGAGAAGAAGAGAGCAACCCTAGCAAGCAAGTCCCGAAGTGGAGTAGTAATTGTTTTTCTCTCCGTAGTGATCGTTTTAAATTGAATACATGGGGAGCCATCTTCTCATTTAATATACCAGTAAAAAAAACTCGATCAATAACCGCGCCACCGCGTTCAGGTCGCACTTGGTATGGCTGGCATTTGGTCCCAGACCCCACATTAAGTGGACAACTCGATGTGTCAAATTGTCACGTTACCTGCCTTTTTGTGTGCAAATGCGCTCCACCGTGAGTATACCCGCACGTGTGCGTGAGGGAAGAGTGAAGTCCGATTTATAAACCTTGAGGTTATAGAGCTAGTCGGAAACAAACCCTCACCTTTAAATCACTGAAGTTTGTAGCCTGTCCTCTGTAATCCCGATCATTTTTAACCTTAAGGGCATGTGCGGTTCAAGGGGTTTTAACGGGGATTAACAGGGATTGTGGGGGATTAAATCATGTACAAGCCAAATTCTCCTCCATTCCTCTCCAAACCCCTTGGGAGGAGGTTGAACCGAACATGGCCTAAGACTAACCACAGTGGGAGTAACTTCAAGAGTAACATCGGGTCCAACTCAGCAAATTCGCCTATGTGGCAACTAGTTAATGAGGAGAGATGTAAATTTAGTAACTTATAGCTAGTTACTCATTCTATGAGTAACATCACACATACCAAAACAAAAATGACTCTATAACCTAATAAATGAAGCTTTGCATGACACTACATGTGTGATGACCACTGGAGCAATCCACCCAGGTTGTATGTAAACATGTTTATACTCTTTATTCATGATTTTTAGTACAAATAGGATGCACATGGCGATGTCATCCTCATACCAACCACTATTGATGGATGGCCACGCAGCGTCGCCGTGCTCACCTGCAACTACAACCCGAGCTGCGCATGCAGCAACTACGACTACAATGGAGTACTAGACGCACAAGGCATGTTGTTGGTGCTGCTTCATGAGCTACCGAGCCATCTAGACAAGCGCGCGGTAATGGCCATCACCTGTGGAATGAAGGACGTCGTTCTTTCGCTACATCCTGGCCATCACAAAGGTGGTGACGCACTTTGCGGGGTTGTCAAAGACGGAGTCCGTCGTCCCACTCCAGCGACGGATAACGCTCGCCTGAGAGCGCGAACGTGGACGCAAATTCGTGCAAACACGGCCGGATTTCATATATACATGACGGATTTCATTACATTTACATTAAATAAGCTGTGCTAGACCAGAGCTAAAGGTAGAATTAATATACCTAATCTAAATGGTCGTCGGCCGATCTCTTTGTCCTCCTACAACATCCGGCTAAAGAAGAATCGTGCAAGACACCGGCTATTTTCGCCGGCGTCGCCTCGGCGGTGGCCTTCATGGGATACAATCGGCGGCGGCCTCCCGTGTTCTACTTCTCCTCGATGATGGCGGTGGGCGGGGACGTGCTGGCTGTCACCTCGTGGACATCCGCGTAGCCATGTCACCTCATTGACATCCGCGGTGGCTTCTTTCTCTGCCTGCATGGCGCGGCTTGATGTCGCTTGAACTACGTCGGTATTTCCCCAAAGAGGAAGGGATGATGCAGCACAGCTACGGTAGGTATTTCCCTCAGTGATGAAACCAAGGTTATCGAACCAGTAGGAGAACCACGCAACACTACGTGAACGGTACCTGCACACAAAGAATAAATACTTGCAACCCGACGTAAAAGAGGGGTTGTCAATCCCTCCCGGGTAAAGAGATAGATAAATTTGTAGTAGATCGGATAAATAGATCTCGCGGGAACGCGAGATAAAATAAATAACAAAAAAAATTTCAGCAAAGTATTTTTGGGCTTTTGAATTAATAGATCTGAAAATATAAGCAAATAAAAATAGATCTCGAAGGCAAATGTGATAAAGAAGACACCCGGGGGCCGTAGATTTCACTAGTGGCTTCTCTCGAGAAAAATAGCATACGGTGGGTAAACAAATTACTGTTGGGCAATTGATAGAACTTCAAATAATCATGACAATATCCAGGCAATGATCATTATATAGGCATCACGTCCAAGATTAGTAGACCGACTCCTGCCTACATCTACTACTTTTACTCGACACATCGACCGCTATCCAGCATGCATCTAGTGTATTAAGTTCATGGAGAAACTGAGTAATGCAATAAGAACGATGACATGATGTAGACAAGATCTATTCATGTAGGAATAGACCCCATCTTGTTATCCTTAATAGCAACGATACATACATGTCTTTTCCCCTTCTGTCACTGGGATTGAGCACCGTAAGATCGAACCCATCACAAAGCACCTCTTCCCATGGCAAGAAAAATCGATCTAGTCGGCCTAACTAAACCAAAGATTTGAAGAAGAAATACGATGCTATAAGTAATCATGCATATAAGAGATCAAAAGACGCAAATAACTTTCATGGATAAAAACATAGATCTGATCATAAATTCAAAGTTCATCGGATCCCAACAAACACACCGCAAAAAGAGTTACATCAAATAGATCTCCAAGAGACCATTGTATTGAGAATCAAAAGAGAGAGAGGAAGCCATCTAGCTACTAACTATAGACCCGTAGGTCTACAATGAACTACTCACGCATCATCGGAGAGGCACCAATGAGAATGATGAACCCCTCCGTGATGGTGTCTAGATTGGATCTGTGGTTTCTAGAACTTGTGGCGGCTGGAATTGTTTTTCGTCAACTCCCCTAGGGTTTTTGGACGTCCTGGGTATTTATAGAGCAAAGTGGCAGTGCGGGAGGCGGCCGAGGTGGGCACAACCCACCTGGGCGCGCCTGGGCCGCCAGGCGTCTTCTAGTCCAGAAAAAATCACCAAAAAGTTTTGCTGCATTTGGACTCCTTTTGGTATTGATTTTCTGCGAAGTAAAAAACAACAACTGGCACTGGGCACTATGTCAATAGGTTAGTCCCAAAAAATGATATAAAGTTGCCATAAAATGATTGTAAAACATCCAAGAATGATAATATAACAGCATGGAACATTAAAAATTATAGATACGTTGGAGACGTATCAGCATCCCCAAGCTTAATTCCTGCTCATCCTCGAGTAGGTAAATGATAAAAACAGAATTTTTGATGTGGAATGCAGCCTAACATGTTCATCACATAATGTTTTTTTTGTAGCATGGACATT
Source organism: Thinopyrum elongatum (assembly GCA_011799875.1). NCBI lineage: Eukaryota > Viridiplantae > Streptophyta > Magnoliopsida > Poales > Poaceae > Thinopyrum > Thinopyrum elongatum. The sequence goes on along the minus strand of CM022300.1, from coordinate 59,002,627 downwards.
TGGACTTTTATATGATTCAAAGCAATAGTCTAGTTTTGACATGAAGATTTCAATACTCAAGCATATCAACAAGCAACCATGTCTTTCAAAATATCAACACTAAAGCAAGTTATCCCTAGCGCATTATGCTCAATCATTGATCCATTCATGAAACACACTCGCATATTAGCTACACCCAATGCTCAAGTACGATCATAGTGCCCCTTAGATGGTGCTTTATAAGAGAAGATGGAGACTCAAAAATAAAAATTGCATAAAGTAAATAGAAAGGCCCTTCGCAGAGGGAAGTAGGGATTTGTAGAGGTGCCAAAGCTCAAAGCGAAAAAAGATAGAGATGAAAAATATTTTGGGTGGCATGCTTTTCCTGTCAACGAAAACGATCGAGTAGTTCCCAATACTTTCCATGCTAGATATATCATAGGCGGTTCCCAAACAGAAAATAAAGTTTATTCCTTTTTCCACCATACTTTCACATTCCACGGCTAACCGAATCCACATGTGCCGTCCATACCAACACTTTCCAAGGAATTTATTATTTTACAACATAAAGTAAATTCATTTTTCATTTTGGGACTGGGCATCCCTAATACCTTTGCCGTACTCTCGTGCAATGACAAGTGAATAAACACTCATCTTGAGAATAACACATCTAGCATGGAAAAATATTAGTCACCCCCTACCGTTTCATGAGCGGTACGAGCACACAAAGGAGAAATTTATTTTGAAAATTAGAGATGGAACATACAAATTTGCTTAGAACGGCACGAAAATACCGCATATAGGTAGGTATAGTGGACTCATATGGCAACACTGGTTTAAGGATTTTGGATGCACAAGTAGTGATCATACTTAGTGCAAATGAAGGCTAGCAAAAGATTGAGAAGCATCCAACCAAGAAACGAAAAATCTCATAAGCGAGCATTAAGCATAACTAACACCGAATAATGCACCACAAGTCAGATATAATTTCTTTGCATAATTATTGACTTTCGTGCTTGCATAGGGAATCACAAACCTTAACACCAATATTCTTACTAAACCATAATTACTCACCAACATGACTCACATATTATATCATCATATAGTAACACTATTACAAGGAATCAAGTTTATTTTGTCTAATGATCTTCATGAAAGTTTTTATTATATCCCTCTTGAATATCTATCACTTTGGGACTAGTTTAATGTGTTGCTTTTGATAGCTCAAACAAATCTAAGTGAAGAACATGAGCATAAATTTTTTTCTTCTCTCAAAGTAATATAAGTGAAGCATGAGAGAATTTCTTCAAAATTACTACTCTCAAATAAATCTAAGTGAAGCATGAGAGCATTTCTTCAAAAATATTAAAGCACACCATGCTCAAAAAGATATAAGTGAAGCACTAGAGCAATTCCATAGCTCATAAAGATTTAAGTGAAGCATAGAGAGCAATTCTAACAAATCATAGCATAATTTTGGCTCTCTCAAATAGGTGTGACCAGCAAGGATACTTGACTAAGAATAAAAATTAAAACAAGCAAAGACTCAAATCATACAAGATGCTCCAAGCAAAACTCATGATATGTGACGAATAAAAATGTAGCTCCAAGTAAAATACCGATGGTCGTTAGAAGAAAGAGGGGATGCCACTCGGGCATCCCCAAGCTTAGTTGCTTGCTTATCTTTTAGATAATAGCTTGGGATGCCATGGGCATCCCCAAGCTTAGGATCTTCTTACTCCTTATTCCTTCATCCATCGTGATCTCACCCAAAACTTGAAAACTTCAATCACACAAAACTCAACAAAACCTTCGTGAGATCCGTTAGTATAACAAAGCAAATCACTACTATAAGTACTGTTGAAAACCCACTCATATTTTATTTTTGCATTATATCTACTTTATTCCAACTTTACTATGGCTTATACCCTCCAATACAAACCATAGATTCATCAAAATAAGCACACAACGCAAAGAAAACAGAGTCTATCAAAAATAGAACAGTCTGTAGTAATCTGAAAACTTTGTATACTTCTGTAACTCCAAAAATTCTGAAAATTAGGACAACATAGGAAATTTGTATATAAATTTTTTGTAAAAAATTAAGAATTTTTCGTCACTTCTGTGAATTTCTAAAATTATTTTACTAGACAAAAAAAATTCTGTTTTTCAACAAGATCAAATCAACTATCACCCAACATGATCCCAAAGGCTTTGCTTGGCACAAACTCTAATTAAAACACAAAAAACACAATAATAGCAGTAGCATAATTGTGCAAACACTCAAGAACAGAAAGAAAAAGACAAAAACAAATTTTATTCATTGGGTTGCCTCCCAACAAGCGCTATCGTTTTATGCCCCTAGCTAGGCATTGATAATTTTAGTGATGCTCACATGAAAGACAAAAAATTGAAGCACAAAGAGAGCATCATAAAACATGTGACAAACAAACTTAAGTCTAACATACTTCATATACATAGGAATTTTATAAGCAAACAAATTATCAAGACAAGAAATAGCTAGCAAATGCAAGGAAGAAGAATAAAACATAGACAATCTCAACATGAAGAGAGGTAATTTAGTAACATGAAAATTTCTACAACCATATTTTCCTCTCTCATAATAATTACATGTGGGATCATATTCAAATTCAACAATATAGCTATCACATAACATATTCTCCACATGATCCACGTGCATGCAAAGTTGACACTCTTCCAAAATAGTGGGATCATCAAATAAAGTCATGACCTCTCCAAGCCCACTTTTATCAAAATTTTCATAAGATCGATCATGCTCCAAAGTAGTGGGATCATTATTACCTAGAGTTGACACTCTTCCAAACCCACTTTCAATATTATCGCAAACATATTCATCATGAGGCTTAAATAAATTTTCAAGATCATAAGAAGAATCACCCCAATCATGATCATTGCAATAAGTAGTAGACATATCAAAATTAGCATCCCCAAGCTTGGGGTTTTGCATATTATTAGCACAATTGACATTAATAGAATTTATAATAACATCATTGCACTCATGATTTTCATTCAAGGAGCTATCGTGAATCACTTTATAAATTCCTTCGTTTAACGCTTCTTCACAATTTCCAGATTCATAAATCTCAAGCAAAACTTCATAAAGATAATCTAGTGAACTCAATTCACTAGCAATTGGTTCATCATAATTGGATCTTTTGAAAAGATTAGAAAGTGGATGAGGATCCATATCAATAGATTTTTAGCAAGCGAAGATTCAAGCAAATAGAAGGCACATGGTAACACAAGCAAACATGAGATCTGATGAGAAAGAGGCGAACGAAAAAGAAGACAAATAAAACGGCATTTTTTTGTGAAGTGGGGGAGATGAAAATGAGAGGCAAATGGCAAATAATGGAAATTGCAAGGAGATGAGATTTGTGATTAGGAACCTAGTAGATGTTGATGATGTCTCCCCGGCAATGGCGCCAGAAATTCCTTTTGATGTCGCTTGAACTACGTCGGTATTTCCCCAAAGAGGAAGGGATGATGCATCACAGCTACGGTAGGTATTTCCCTTAGTGATGAGACCAAGGTTATCAAACCAGTAGGAGAACCACGCAACACTACGTGAACAGTACCTGCACACAAAGAACAAATACTTGCAACCCGACGTAAAAGAGGGGTTGTCAATCCCTCTTGGGTAAAGAGATAGATAAATTTGTAGTAGATCGGATAAATAGATCTCGCGGGAACGCGAGATAAAATAAATAACAAAAAAAATTGCAGCAAAGTATTTTTGGGTTTTTGGATTAATAGATCTGAAAATAAAAGCAAATAAAAATAGATCTCGAAGGCAAATATGATAAAGAAGAGACCCGGGGCCCGTAGATTTCACTAGTGGCTTCTCTCAAGAAAAATAGCATACGGTGGGTAAACAAATTACTGTTGGGCAATTGATAGAACTTCAAATAATCATGACAATCTCCAGGCAATGATGATTATATAGGCATCACGTCCAAGATTAGTAGACCGACTCCTGCCTGCATCTACTACTATTACTCCACACATCGACCGCTATCCAGCATGCATCTAGTGTATTAAGTTCATGGAGAAACGGAGTAATGCAATAAGAATGATGACATGATGTAGACAAGATCTATTCATGTAGGAATAGACCCCATCTTGTTATCCTTAATAGCAACAATACATACATGTCATTTCCCCTTCTGTCACTGGGATTGAGCACCGTAAGATCGAACCCATCACAAAGCACCTCTTCCCATGGCAAGAAAAATCGATCTAGTCGGCCTAACTAAACCAAAGATTCGAAGAAGAAATACGAGGCTATAAGTAATCATGCATATAAGAGATCAAAAGACTCAAATAACTTTCATGGATAATAACATAGATCTGATCATAAACTCAAAGTTCATCGGATCCCAACAAACACACCGCAAAAAGAGTTACATCAAATAGATCTCCAAGAGACCATTGTATTGAGAATCAAAAGAGAGAGAGGAAGCCATCTAGCTACTAACTACGGACCCGTAGGTCTAAAATGAACTACTCACGCATCATCGGAGAGGCACCAATGAGGATGATGAACCCCTCCGTGATGGTGTCTAGATTGGATCTGTCGTTTCTGGAACTTGCGGCGGCTGGAATTGTTTTTCGTCGACTCCCCTAGGATTTTTGGATGTCTTGGGTATTTATAGAGCAAAGAGGCGGTGCGGGAGGCGGCCGAGGTGGGCACAACCCACCTGGGCGCGCCTGGGCCCCCAGGCGTCTTCTGGTCCAGAAAAAATTACCAAAAAGTTTCGCTGCGTTTGGACTCCGTTTGGTATTGATTTTCTGCGAAGTAAAAAACAAGCAAAAAACAACAACTGGCACTGGGCACTATGTCAATAGGTTAGTCCCAAAAATTGATATAAAGTTGCTACAAAATGATTGTAAAACATCCAAGAATGATAATATAACAGCATGGAACAATAAAAAATTATAGATACGTTGGAGTCGTATCACGGCTACGTGCACGTCGACGGCGGATGGCGCAGTCGCAAGAACTGGACGCGCTGTACGACGCGGCAGCGTCGAGGGCAACAATGATGCCCGTGCCGTCGTGCTCCCCGACAAGCCGGCGTGGAGCAACTCGGCACTCTTCCTCAAGCAGGATTGGAGCGGGCAGCTGCGGAACCACGCGCTGGCTTAGGGCGGCAACTGGCTCCGTCAGGCTAGGCGAGGTAGGTGGAGCAGCGAGCTGCCTCGCTCGTAACTATCGGGGTCGACAGACCACCCAGACGGCTTTTATGCCGGAGAACTGCTCTTCCTGCTCGTCGGATGCAGCCGAAAGAGTGGAGAAAATGGTGGAAGGAGGAGCTTGGCCGGCGTCCCGCTCCTGAACGGACGTGTGGCCGGATCAGGTTTCTCGCATTCCATGCGTGTTTAAATGTAGGTGTTTGAATGCGGCGAGGAGGCGGGTACAGCTGGGAGTGCAGTGGGCTACGCCCTCGGCCAGCGCACTGCTTCAATGGCGGACGAAGTGAGAGGTCGTGTCCGCCCTAACCCCCTTGACCGTGGACCTTGACCGTGTACGTCCGACTAGTCATAGTGGGAGTAACATAGCTAGTAACATAACGCACCCCAATGCAAATTTGCTTATGTGGCAAGTAATTAATGAAAAGAGAGGTGCTTAGAGTAACATAATACTATGTTAGTATAACATAGCCCTTCCCAAGAATAAATGAGTCTATAAGTTAATAAATGCAATCATATATATGTTACTACTTCTTTGTTTTTTGCATTATTAACGTAGTAACATAGGCTAGTGTAAGTTACTCCCCACTATGACTAGCCAATGGACTTTGACGGTGTACGTCACCTTGTGTCCAGATCTAAGATGCCACGTGTACCAGATGAATGACTCGAAAGTTTGACCTGTGATGCTAGGTGCGAGCCGAGGAACACTGTTGGAGAGACCCCCTCATAATTTTCCTACATTGGTCGTTTGATTCATAGGATAGAATGCTATAGGAGTTTTTCCTATGAAATCATGTGTTAATTGGCAATCTAGCATCCACTCCAACTTTTTTTCACTTCCTTTGTTTTTCCTGTGTCAAACACTGTGTTAATGCTACTATGGGATTCAAGTGGACATGCCACTCCAATCCTTTATTTTTCCTATTCCTGTGTTTTAAGTTCCTACAAATGAAAGAAAAGAAACAGAGAGAGTACTTGCTCTAAATGATGTGCCTTTGCAAGAGCCGCCTATATTAATTAACCATGCTCTAAAAAGGTGGCCCAGCTTTGGCTATAGTGTACTGTACTCCTACTAAAGGTTAGTAGGTGACCTTGCGCTTGGCTCTTCGCCTCTTCAGAAGTCGAACAATGATGATGGTACTACAGTATTATATACTTCTGGCAATCTGACACCGAATGAACTACTGCACGTCCACCACTTGTATAAAGTAAAAGGTTCTCCTCGTGCTGTGAGTCATCACGCGCGCGTGGGCGAGGGAGAGGGCATAGTAAGCAAGCTTCTCGTTGTTCTGCAAGTTGACGGGACACATCAAAGTTATTTATTACTCTCTCCAAAAAGGGCCGACCATGTCCATGGCTACCATCCCGTGATCCGTCATTGAGTACGTGCACGATTCACGTGCCATCGAGGAGAAAAAATATTACGTAGTACGTGCCATCGAAGTGCACGACTCACTTACGCACTGCTTAGCTCCATTTTCTTGCATGACACGTGCACCTTAATGCTACATGTCCCGCGTGTTGGCAAAAGGATGAACAAAGCTCACGTCTAAAACAAAAGAGTGGAAGAACATAGATTCCCGACGACCGAGAAGGAGCAAGGAACCTTGCTGTGGAGCGTCTGCACTCATAATATTTTATATTATTCAGCGATATAAAATCAACCAAATCTCTCCACGTGAAACCGAAAGAGTCCGAAACACATCATACATGGCCCACCTCACGCATTCACCATATTCCTCGGCCTCCGTGCGACACCTAGTTATAGTATATCCAGCAGCCCGTCGCTTCTCGCTCCTCGTCCTTATAGCCCATGCGACACCTAGTTATAGTAGTATATCCAGCAGCCCATCGCTTCTCGCTCCTCGTCCTTATAGCCCATGCGACACCTAGTCTATACCTACTAATAAAGAGAATAGGTATTCTTGTTCCGTTGAGACGTTTTGCAGAAAACCCCCATGCTTTTTATGCAATGAACCAACACTTCATGTTTAATAAGTAAGTCTAGGAAAAGAACGTTTGGATCGTCCGCCGTGTCTCCCACACCATCATGGGCCAACCCTTCAACTCTGTGCCACTCCGATCATTGAATAAAAATAAAAATGAAAATAATAATAGTAATAATAATAATAAAAGGGCTATTGCTTCCGTCAGGTTCACCGTCGCGGATTTTTTGCGAAAAAGTTCCCAACTTTTCTTAGAATCAACCCGCATTGTCCGTTTTCGTCGGTCCTCTCGCCCGCCAATTTCGTGCGTCTGGTGTCCGGCTTCCTTTGTCGTTATGGGCCAGAATTTGAATTTCGGTTATGGGCTGGTAAAAAAGTTGCTCCTTATGCATGTAATTAATAGTCCCACCTTGCTCCTTTAAATCAAATCCTACCGTCTTATATACGTTCGTTTGCAAGAATCAAACAGCCATGACAGTAACCAAAAAAGGATGAGATATGTACCCAGCTTGGAAGTAGAGGGACACAAAGAACTAGAGAGGAAGGGAGCAAAAAGAAACTCATAGTTGACAGAAAGAAGAGAGAGAGAGAGATCCGAGGTAGCAAGTAGCCTGATGAAGCATCTACGGCCCAGCTGCTCCGGCGACGGGGCGGACGGATCGCGGCGGAGGCCGCCGATGGGGAGATAGGTGGCGGCGATCTCCAAGGCAGGCGGGGTGATGTGGTTCCAGATGGGACGACGGCTGGGCTGAACCAGAGAGAGAGAAGGGAAAAGTCGAGGGAGAGGGGCGGGGGCGGCAGCTGGCTGACCTGCTCGGGGCTCAGACGAAGTCCTCTCCAGCTGCGGTTGGAGGAGACAGTGAAGCACGTCAACTTTTTTCTCCCGTTGCAATGCACGGGCATATTTGCTAGTTATAGTATAACTGAAAGAGTACTTGCTCTTTGAGCAAAGGGCCTCCCTAAGCACGCATTAATTTCCTGGGCATGCTTCTTTCTACTCAATGTTGCGTGCACTTTGAGCATGTTGGCAACTCCACTGCTAGCTTGGTGGCTCATCTTGCAATTGACGCTGACATATTGCAGCACTCCTGCAAGGCCCAGAGGTTAATTTGAGAACAAGTACCTCGAGGTTAATTTCACATGCATGACAAAAATTATTAAAAAGTAACGCGATAGACCTTCGATTAACATGTGTTCAAAAAACAAAAAATGTATAAAATTACAAAACAAAGACCTCGAGGTTCAACTAATTTGATAGGTCACTATAAAGGTTTAAAATATCCTTTACCGTGACCCATCAAATTAGTTAATATCGAGTCCACTTCCCATCCGGTCACCCATCTCATGACTACTCTAGCCTCAGCACAGTTAACTTGGGAGTTCTGTTAGATGAGCTATCGGTAGGGAAGCTGGTCCTTGCTGATATAGGATGCCTCTTCGTATCCTTTATTGCGTACACAGATGACCGCTTGTTGCCGCCCAATTGTCAATGCCACGTCCCCCGTGAATGTAGAAGCTTCCCTCCCTCGTTTAGCTGCTTCCCACATTTTCCCCTGTTTTTTTCTGCCAACCCACCTATAGAACCGCCTAGCGCCGGCCAATTCCTCTCCAAACACCTAGCGAGGCGATTGAACCAACCAAGTCTAGACTTGTTTCTAGTGGATTCGTTGACGTGGCACCAGAAGGGTGTGATAGCTGACTTTGACAAAATAATTGACTACCACGTTGGCATAAATGAGCATGGGGCCCACTTGTCAGCGTGCTGGACGAAGGAAGTAACACAAGACAAAATGGAGCGCGAAAGAGCAAGTACAATAAGGTGATGTAGGCGGGCTGTAAGGCTTTAAATCATATTTTTTTGCTTAGATGGATGAGAGAGAAGAGGAGAGAGAAGAGAAGTGGGCTACAAACTTACAGCCGGCTATAGCACGAGCTCCAACACCTTTTGTGAGAGAAACATGTGGGCCATATATTAATGATGTAGTATACTAGTATGACTAACTATTGTATGAGTGGGCTATAAGATTGGCTATAAGTGACACGGCAAATTCATATAGCCGACTGTTGGCTATACTATTAACCATGCTCGAAGGGTGTGGATCGATTGGCTCACGTGTGATGACCACTGGAGCAATCCACTCAGATTGTACGTAAACAAATTCGTGCAAACACGGCCGGATTTCATTACATTTACATAAAATAACCGGTTTCCACGTGGAGTAGGTTTCTCGGATTCCCCGCGGGTTTAATGTAGGCGTTTAAATGCGGCGAGGAGGCTCGTTCAGCCGGGCGTGCATCGGGCGGCGCCCTCAGCCAGCGCGCTGCTTCAATGGCGGACGCAGTGAGAGGTCGCGTCCGCCCTGTGCCGCCTTGACCATGGACCTTAGTACATTAGTCGTTTGATTCATAGGATTGAATCCTATAGGAATTTTTACCTATAGTATGGAATCACGTGTACTAGTATAACATTTCATTGGAAATCTATAGAATCCGCTCCAACTTTTTTTTTCACTTCCTTTATTTCTCTTGTGGCATCAAACACTCAATGCTGATACTATGGGATTCAAGTGGACATGCCACTCGAATCCTTTGTTTTTCCTATTCCTGCGTTTTAAGAATCCTAGTACTTGCTCTAAACGATGTGCGAATCAAAGAAAAGAAACAGAGGGAGTACTTGCTCTAAATGATGTGGAGTTCCGTTCTTCTTGGTCACTATGTAAATCTTTATATGTACATTCTTTCACGGACGGAGGAAGTAGGTTGAGCACTTGAGCGTGAGCGTGTGTGTTGCGTCGTGTGTTGTGTGCTGAATGGATGCGTGAGTGTTGTGTGCGTGCATGTGTATGTGTGAGTGTTGCATGCATGCATGCATGAGGCTTCTACTCCCTCCCTTTGACATGTTCATATTTCAAGCTTCATTAAAATGTTGCATGCAAGAATTAAGAGAAAACTCCACCTACGTTCGTGACCGTTGGTGAGTCTCTCCTACAAAGTTGGTCAAATTTTACAAAGTTTGACTTTGACCAAATCTTATATGCAGACTAAAAAGAAACGGAGGACCTGTGGACCTGTATGCTGGATGTTTTTCTACAAAGTTCTTGCATGACCCGTGGACCGGGATGCTGGATGTCCCACGTGTCGGGAAAACGAAGAAGAACGCTTTCTGACGACCGAGAAGGAGCAAGGAACCTTGCGGTGGATCGTTCTGGACTCTTAATATATTTTATATATTCAGCGATATAAAATCAACCCAATCTTCTCCACATCTAGTAGACCTCCGAAACACAACAGCCTGGTGTAGGTTACATCATACATGGCCCACCTCACGCTATCACCATATTTCTTGGCCTCCGTGCGACACCTAGCTCTAGTAATCCACCAGCCCGTATCGCTTCTCGTCTCTCTCAAAGTACTACTCCCTTCATCCATACGTATATATATAGGGCCTAATGTATTCTTCGAGGTTGCCTTTGACTATTGATAAGATTTTATATAATTTGAAAATTATATCATTCGAAGATCCTTTCACGTACGAAATTGACGGTATGCTTTGAGCAACTTGCATGTCCTATACTGTTAGTCTCGAAAAACTCATTAGGCCCTATATACATGGACAGACGGAGTACATGATACAACAAACACTCATCATCTAGTAGTTCATTGGTTGGTTTCTATTTTTGAATTTAGTAGTGCTAGTACACTTGATGTTGTGCTGCTACCATCCAATATTCGCGTGTGGTGGTTTCTAGAATAAAAAAAGGAGGTAGTACTTACTATGGGAAAGGTGAAGTGATGGTTGCTTCGTCCGAGCAACTTATTTCTCTGGGAAAATTGGAGTACCAGCGGATTCAACGAAGAGTGAAATGATGGTTGCTTCGTCCGAGCAACTTACTGCGGCGAAGGTGGTGCTCTGTGATTTGACTGCTCACTAGTCATTATTACTGCGGCGCAACGACCAGGGTGAATCTCCCCTGCAGTTGTGCACTCTTAATATTGGTGCATGGCAGGTGGTGCCGGATGAAGGATGTCCCACATGTCGGCGAAACGAAGTTGAATGGTTTCTGGCATTGCTATCAATCTTTCAGGATTTGTTTATATGCACGCATAATTTTCCAGCATAATCAAATTGTACTGTAATGCTATGAAGGTTTCAACTTTGGTTCCCGCAGAAAAAAAAGGTTTCAACATAGGATTCATGTGTCCTCTTACCTCAAGATTGTCTCGTTACAACATTCCATCAAATACAAATGAAACTACCATGGATGCTAATGCATATCAATGATTCGCAGATCAGCGCCAATATTCACATCACAACTGAAGACGAAGTTGTGAGAAGGTGTACAAATAAAGAAAAATATATAATTGATCGATGCTGTTCGTAGGCATGGCTCCATTTCCTGGCCACGGTGTTCACTGGTTCGGAGCTAGTTTCATGCAGCTCTGTAGCCAAGAAAGAGCACTACAAAAAAAGACACATCTGTGACATTTTGGGCCGAACAATTTTTTTTCTATCATGCTTATGACACTTCTATGACGATAATTGTGACAAAACCACGTATCATCATAGATGTGGTGGGCTCCTGCTTCTATGACAAAAAATCATGACAGATAATGGGCTTTTCGTCCTGTGCGGGATCGGGGACGCACCTGCATGACATTCTTTGGGCCGTCCATGACGGAAAAAATCATGGTAGAAGCGAGGGCGAGGAAAATTTCGGGGAGTTCCCGGTTACGGTGGGTGGTCGGGGCCGAGCGATGCACGGAGGTTTGCGCATTTCTCTTGTACACGTACGCATGTGTGTGCGAGGCGTTGGGCTCTAACTGAACCCGAGCGAGGCGTTCGTTTACTGAACCCGAGCGATTGCACTAGCTACGTTACTGAACCCGAGCGATCGATCCCTTGGCTGTTAACTGAACCCGAGTGATTCCTTCGCTACTGCTGCTAAGTGAAGACAATCGAAGCTGCCTCTTGATGAACAGTGACCGTTGTTGGGGGTTGGATGAACAGGACCCTGTGGTAGTAGAGGCCGACGCCGCTGGATGAACAGGACCCCGATCGAGAGGAGGCCGCCACACACCCGAGCCGGTTGGGGGTAGATGAACAGGACCCCGTGGAGGGCTGGTTGAATAGTAGCCGGTGGAGGCTGAATGAATAGGACCCCGTGGAGGGCTGGTTGAACAGTAGCCGGTGGAGGCTGGATGAACAGGACCCCATGGAGGGCTGGTTGAATAGTAGCCGGTGGAGGCTGGTTGAACAGTAGCTGGTGGAGGAAGAAGGAAGGTCGCGGTGGATGAACAGCGCAGGTGGAGGCTGGAGGAAGTCGACGGTGGATGAACAATAGCCCGCGGAGGCTGGAGCGAGGCAGTAGACGGTGGATGAACAGTAGCCTGTGGAGTCCCGTTTTGTGGCATGCCACACCCCTCCCGATGAACAGGACCCCCGTTTCGACCGTAGGCGCTCCAACACAAGTCCGTTTCCTCCGTTTTGCGGTATGCCACACCCCTCCCGATCAACAGGACCCCGTTTCGACCGTAGGCACTTGAACAAAAGTCCGTTTCCTCCGTTTTGCGGTACGCCAAACCCTTCCCGATGAACATGACCATGTTTCGACCGTAGGCGGTCGAACAGAAGGCCGTTTCCTCCGTTCTGCAGTACGCCAGACCTTGTTTCGGCTGTTCCATCCAAGCCGGTTGGCTCCCGATGAACATGCGACGCTGTTTACTCCGTTCCGACCTAGCCGGTTGGCTGCCGATGAACAGGACGACGTCGCTCGATCGCTATACACGTTAGAGACCCCGCCCGTATGTACGTACGTAGCCGTATTTACTATCTTGCAGCATGGCTGTACGTACGTGTATACGATATAGACGGGACTGCATGACATGCTACGTCGGCACCTCTACTTCAACACGTGCCACTCCTTACTCGGCCACGGTACGTCGCTGCAGAGAGACCGATCGACCGCTATGTACGTACACGTTCGCGGCCAGACAGATAACGCTACCTTCGCTTCAACCTGGTGGGTCCCAGCTATCAGGCGGTAAGAAGGCACTTCCTTCTGTGCAAAGATAAAGCCGGTGGGTCCCAGCTGTCAGGGGGGAACATTTTTTTCGCGAAATACAGAGGCCCTTCCGGTGGGTCCGAGCTGCCAGGTGGAGGGATCATTATTTTGCGCGTAATGAGGAGGCACTTCCTTGCGTGCGGCAATGGACCCAGCTGTCAGCCTCTCCACTTACAATCCTCTTCTGATGGTTGTCGTTCGTTGACCGCGTTGACGACGCCGTACCGTCCGAGAGCACCAAGGTGGTGGATGACGGCGCGACCTAGGAAGGGAACAACCCGGAGCTGGGGAATACGCAAGAGTGGATGCCTACGCGGAGGGGAGTACGAGGGTTGACTGGTTCGGCTGCGGTTTGAGGCTGCCGTCGCCGGAGAATAACAGGGGGTGTGGGTGAGTAGAGGGAAGGCCTGGCCAGCGGTGGGAGTAGGGTGGGGCGGTGAGACCTGAGCGGCAGCACAGCCGGCCACTGGAGGCAGGAGCAGGCGGTCCCGCCGGCGCTGGTTTGGGCGGCTGGTGCAAGAAGATCGGAGATTGAAGAAGCAGCAAGACCGTTCGATTAAAATCCAACGATCACTGTTGCTAGAATCGTTTCTTGACTAAGTTGACAAAGCCCTACGTACGCGTCAACTTAGTAGGCCCACAGGTCAGCCTACGAACCGGTGCGCCCCAGATGTCAGTGGGAGGAATCATTTTTTTCGCGTAATAAGGAGGCAGTTGCTTGCGTGCGGCCATGGACCATGGGGTTCCCTACTGTCAGCCTCTCCACGTACATCCCTATTCCGATGGCTGTCGTTTGTTGAATGTCGACCACGTTGAGCACGCCGCGCCTCGAGCACCAACGTGGTGGACGACGGTGAGGCCTAGGAATGGAACGACCCGGAGCTTGCGAAGACACAGCAGTGGATGCCCACGCTGAGGGGAGTATGACGGTTGACTGGTTCTGCTGCGACGTGAGGCTGCCATCACCAGAGAATAATAGGAGGTGCGGGTGGGTAGAGGGATGGCCAGGCCAGCGGAGGGAGTAGGGTGGGCCGGTGAAGCCTGTGTGGCATCACAGCCGGCCACAAGACGAGGTAGCAGGCAGTCCCGCCGGTGCTGGTTTAGGCGGCTGGAGCAGGAAGATCAGAGAATGAAGAAGCACGTCGGCCGTTGGATGGACATCCAACAGTCACTGCTGCTAGAATCATGTGTTGACTATAAGTTGACAAAGCCTTGGGTAAACAAGTCAGCCTCAAAATCTGTGGCGTGTACAACCCATTTGCTATTATTTTTTAATTTATAGCCCATTTCCTAATTCATATGGAATTTATTGCAATCCATTTTTCATTTTTAGAATTGCTGACCATTTTATGGTCAGTACCAGGGTTAAAAATTTGAACTAAAAAATATGCGGAATTTTAAAAAATTACATATTTTTGCTAGGGAACAAAATATTTTTAATCCAAAAAATAGTAGCCATACTAAAACTAATTTAAAAATAAAGTAATACTATGTTATGTTAAAATCCAATGAAATATAAAATATCAGTGAAGAACAAAAAAACAAAAAACGAAACTAATTGCTCATTTGCAATATTTTTTTTGGAATTTGCAACCCCTTTCATATTACTTTTAAGATTTACTGCCCATACTCTTTGGCCAGGCCGGAATGCACCCCTCCTCGTCTTCAAAGATTTGCAGCCCGGTAAGTCGGAGAAAACAAATAGGCCTAGCTTGGGTATTCTTCAAAAAGAAAGAGTGGGCTACCTATTTTCCCAAAGAAAAACCTGTTGGGCTGGTCATGTTGTTAGACGGGCCACAGAGACCGCACAACCCAGTTTATAGCCTACTCCTCTGAACAAATCCTAAAAAAAAGGTTGTGCAATTCTGTCGTTAATTGACTACACGTTGACAATGATGTGTGTCCCAGATATCAGCATGGTGGATTAGAGTAAAAAAAATCGAGGGGTGCATCTGAGTAGTAAAGAGGCGCTTGTTTGTGTTCAGGAGTGGACCTGGTGGGTCTGTACTGTCATACTCACAACTACAGTCCTCTCTCGATTCACTATGTTGACAGGGCCGGACGGCGGCGCCGCTGCGAGCGCACTAAGGCAGAGGACAACGGCGAGGCCTCGGACGGGAATGAACAGGAGTCGGGGAACATGCGGCAGTATGCCCGTAGGTGGAGGGGAGTACGAGGGTTCACTGGTTCTGGTGCGGGGTAGGCTGCCGTCGCCGAAGAAGAATAGGACCGGTCAGACCCAAAAACTCATTATGCTGGATTATAAGAATTAATTTTATATGGCTACAACTTATTGTAAAATGCTGCGGAGCACCTTTTTCTTCTTGAGGTTTTTTTAGACAATTTTCTTCTTGAGGTGTGAACCCGAGCACATTCAGAAGCCTTGGGATAAAGTGGTGTCGCCAGTGTGGTGGGCTGGGTTGCGCATTCTTATCGAAAAATAATAATGGACCAGAACTATTTACGACATTGACTACGATTTGCATGGGTCCGCTGGTTGCAGGAAGAAAATGGTGGGAGAAAAAAGACTGGTCGCTATCTTCGCCTAAGAATAATATCGACTGAATGTAACGACACTCTCATAAGAGATAATATCCTCCTGTTAAAATTTGACTTTTCAAACCGTAAATTTAAAGAATTGGTGCATGAGCATTTAGCTTTATTTATTTACTTATTTATGTTTAGGGGACCATTGAGCATGTACCTGGGCCGGATTCATGTGAGAGCTTCCCTTCCAGTTATGGGCTCCTCTATTGGGCCTTAATCACTGGGCTATATGTGATCGACAAGTGGAAAATGTGTTCCGTACCAAAAATAGTATGCGCTACGTACGGGGCACTAAAGGATCGGACCATGCAAAAACTTCCAAAACATTGTGTTTGTCGTTCTAACAACACATTTATTCAACCAACAAATGAAATATATTACTGATTGTACATTGAAAACAGTAGCAGCAGCAACCAGGGCTGGGGGTGCAACAGATGCAATAAGCAGGCCAGAAGAGTAAGGACACAGCTCTCTCTTCCAAACCAAACATCAGCCAACATTACAAATGGGCTACCAAAAAAGAACAAGTGTATGCATCAAACTAAATAAAGATCCTACTACACCAAGTGTACGCATCTAACTAACTGTCTCAGTTAGATGTTACTATTTATTAAGCTGTGGAGATTGGCTGACGGCTTGAACTAGATGGGTGCCTGACGAGGAAACTCCAGCCAGCAGGTCGAAGTCTGATACTTGCGGCCCTCTCTCCTACTTTGGGCTGTAGAGCGTGGCGGCACATATTAGGGTATGGTGCATGGAGAGATGCATGGTACACTGTGTACACATAGTTCTACCTGATGAATGAAACCGCGCTGCCATCATGATCCTTGCCGTCGGTTATCTCTTGGTTAATCGGATAATTCAGTCCGAGAAACAGAGAGTGTGTACCAAGGCTACTTACCGGCCTCCAGTCAAAAATTCCTGAAGGCCCAGAGAAGCTGGGATCCTACTCAAAGACCTTGCAGTGACTGTGATTGTATTCCGTGAAACAACACATCCGGTACATGCGGACGATCATCAATCGTTCGCCATCGTCTGATCGAGCCAGGAACCACCTACAACTACCATGCCGCTTTTCTTTGGAAGGTTCTGGGATTAGGAACGGTAGGGACACCAGGTGGCCTACAACGTCATATCAAGTTGGAGTCAAATAAAAAAGGGCTCGTACTGTAGTAAATCTTAAGAACGTCATGTTATGAGCATGAATATTTTTCAGTAAATGTTGACAGTAATATAAGCAAGCCATCATGATATCATAGGAAAGTAATGTACTGCTATAACAGCCCGTTGTAGCGATGACTGGAGTAGGCTAGCAATACGTCCAGCCATAGAAGGAGTCCACAGCGTAAATGAAGCCCTTGTGTTCAATGGCATCAGAGAGCCATGCAGGATGTATGATCCTGCGATGGACGTGCAGATTTATCCACTTACCCCAGTGGCCTGTCAGATAGGCGAGACCGCAGTTGAATAATGCAATTAGCCTGAAGTCTTTATAATTCGCAGATCTTGTGGGCACTTGGCAGATTACAACCTTGAGCAAATCAAACTTGGTATCATGTTGGCTACTGTAAGATTCCGAGTATTCTGGGCCGCGGTGCCAAAGTAGTGCAGTGTTAATCGAAGGAAGGGGGATCAATCGATGGGTGTAGACCTCCATGAGCATCCAGCTGCCGCGACCGTTGACGAGCACCATCCAAGACGTGTTCATGCCGACCCAGTACATACCGTTAATGTAGTTGAGGGTGACGGGGATCGGATCGCAGTCAAGGGGGTTGATGCTCGCCACCCTACGATCGTTATGCTGCGTGACACGTCGTTTCTGAAGATCAGGCGGCATCAGCAAGAAGGGAGCTGGCTTAAAAAGCTCTGGCCTGAGGGCTTTGAGTAAACGGTACAGCCCCGACGAGCATGCGGCGAGCGGCATGGTACTGAGATTGCCCACACGCGAAACAATGAGCTTGATTACCTCTGTGGGGAGCGAATTCCAGCCACTCTTTCGGCGGACGCTGCTCGGTTCTGCCATTGTTAGTGCTTGGGTTTCGGAAGAGGGGGGAGGCGCCTAGCGGGGATGGAAGATTGGACGATTATGTGTGGACGAGGATGGAAAAGAGAATATGTGCTGTGGGAAGTGGACAGGTGATGATGACAATGTAGCAGCAGCACGCCGCTTGACTTACGAGACACATCCCAGCAGTGTAGGGTCATATCGATGCCATTCAACTTGCTTGAGTGACCACAGTACTAGTACAATAAACTACAATACCTACTACTATGCCCTAGTTTGCATATAGTGGAGTAGGACTCTGCTCTACTATTAGCACCGGAGAGTAGTAGTATATTGTAAAATAGTTACAAACTTCAATGCCCGAGCGTGGAACGACTACGAACCGCCATCGGTGATAACTCCAATCCCCAGCAAACGTTCGCTGGGAGACATGGCAGTTGCAAATGCCCGCGACGCAGTTACAGTACGTGTGTGAGGGTGGCGGTTTTGTCAAATACTATGGCTTAAAAACAGGACACCGTCGGATGGAAATATGATGGTTATGTGGGATTCGCTAGGATTGGGCTCATGGCGAACAATCGCGAGATATCATTACTAAAAAAAAGGTTAAAACACCCGGGGCTATAACTTGCACCGGCTGACCACTAACAATGATACTAACATAGTTGTAAAATGGTCAAAGAACGTGTCTACATGGTGTTTGGAATTATATGCAAACTAGCAAGATGCCCGTGCATTGGACGGAACATCAAGATGCATTTTTTTACAAAACACCTGTTGTGATTGACCCATGCAGGAGTAATCCCATGTGTAAAAACTAATGATATCTCGAGAATTTCATCGAAAAAATGGTATCTCGAGAATTTCATCAAAAAAATGATATCTCGAGAAAGATGAGAGATAAGGTGAGGAGGAGTGGGGCGTGGTGGTGACTGGTGGTCGGACTGGGCGGAGGCATGGGGATGGACGGCGCCGGCAGCGGCCACCATGCTAGATTGTTCCAGAGACTTCCTTTTTTAATTACTCAATGATGAGGTTGTGGGAGATAAGGATGAACGATTGAAGGCCTTATCTGCAAACATGGAGAGAGGTGCGGGTATCTTTTTGCAAAATTACCATAGTTTGCTTTCTATCCGTCAGATATAGATCAGATGGTCTATATTGCAAGATGGCAGGCACACCATCATCACCAACTCGGTTTTTATAAGAAAGTAGAGAAAGTAGAGAAGTAGAGAAAGTAGAGAAGTAGAGAAAGTAGAGAGTAGAGAAACGAAGGGAGTACTTGTAAGGACACCATCTACTGCTTCGTGTGCTACTCCTGCGCTCCATTCGGCGGGCGCATCGTCCCCTACAGCCACTCCCGTTTCATGGACGACCTGGTCGATGCCTGCAAGGTGCCCTGCGTCTACAAGAGTTTCGGCTACGAGAGGTACGTCGACCAGCACTCGCTGGCGGAGCATAGTTCCAGATGCGCGCACGCACCATGCTACTGCTATGAGTGCACGCCGCCGTTTGAGGGCTCACCGGCGAGCTTCATGTATCACCTCACGGCACCGTCCGTCAATCACTACTGGCCCACAACGATGAACATCAAGTACGAGACGTGCTACCCGTTCACCGTGCCGGAATCGCTGGAGGATCACCGCCGCCTGCTAGTCGCGGAGGAGGACGACACCGTCTTCCTCTTGGCCGTGGGCACCGGCAAGGCCCACGCAGGCCGCCGCCCCGCCTCTGTAGTGTGCGTCAGGGGCAACGCCATTGACGCTGACTCGAGGCCACTGTACCGGTGCGTGCTCACTGTTACTGCCCCTGCGAAGTACGAGGGTGCCCACGCCGCCTCCCTCACGCTGAATGGGACTGTGCCGAGCTGCTCCATTCCCGGCAATGTGGACATGGAAGATTCTTGGTATGATTTTCACCCCAAGATGATGCACGGGGACTCCAAGGAGGTTCACCTGGTCATATGCATTACCAAGTCAACTGTTCATCATTAGTCTTCGCTCAATGTAAGCCGCTGTCTAAGCATGTGGAGACTTCTTATTTATATAGTATAGAACCTTCCATGCATGATCTTGCTCTATTAGAGTATCGGGCTTGAATAAAAGTGTATCCATTTATGGTTTAGTCTAGAATCTTCCATGTATGCTTTTGCTCCATTGGAGTTCTCGCTTGCCATTTATGAGATTAATTGAGAATTTTTACTACTGTAATGGTGAAAGACTTATGATGAACCATTTCTTACATCTCCTCTGCCCCCTTCCAAGTCATCGTGATTTACATTCATGGTGGTCTAGAAAAAATAAATAAAATCGATACTCAAAAAATAATTCTTAAAGATCATTTCTTGCAAAGCACAATAAGTGTTATTTCTTCAAAAGTTTTGGATGCAGGTTGAACAGTTGAACGCTTTTGTTTGCACAAGATACTTCTTTATCTATTTAGCCTACATTTACTATTCATACGGATGCTTGTGAGCTCTAGAGAAGAAATAATATCCGAAGAAACCTATCGATACTCGTTACACATGAGATGACCCCCACATACTTTGTCAAAATAAACAACTCCCCGATCAATGTATTTCACTGTTCCGTGCAACGCACAGACACCGTACTATATATAGTATGACAATAAATTTGACTAACATTATATAGAGTACGATAAATGCTCATGCATGTCACCAAAAATTATATCATTGAAAACTATGTTCAAATACGAGTCCAACAATATAGTTTTTGGTGACATGCACTAACATTTTGTCACTTAAATCATCAGTCAAATTACATGGGGGACTAATAAACCACGACGGAGGTAGTACTAGTGTAGAGGGCGGCACAGCACGGGAGTCTCACCCCACTCGCGGCGTGGCAGTAAAGCCGTCATATCACAAAACCCTACCACTCCCAGTAATAAGTGGCCTGGTAAAATAAACGGACAAGCAACCATCACATCCCTCTTTCTTTTTTTGCATTTCATCTCTCTGCATTTACTTTGTCCGGTTCATCTTGCACACTCGATCCCTAGCTACTACTCCTAGTATCCCTAGCTACTACTCCTAGTATCCCTAGCTACTACTCCTAGGGCCAGTTCTTTTGGTGGCTTAAAAAATAAGCCGTCTCTTCCCCAGCTTTTCCCATAAGGCACCTCACTCATTCATTTGGGCTTCTAAACTACTACCCCCATCTTGGTTTATTAGTCCCCATTGTAATTTGTGATAAATTTTGACCAAAGATTTAACTGATAAAATGTTAGTGCATGTCAACAAAAGTTATATTGTTGGATTCGTATTTGAACATAGTTTTCAATGATATAATTTTTGGTGACATGCATAAACATTTCATTAGTTAAATTTATGGTCAAAATTTGACACATATTACAATGGGGACCAATAAACCAGGACGGAGGTAGTAGTTATGGGATTACTAATCTAGAAGCCTAAAAGAATTGGCCCCTGGTACTCCTTGTAGTAGTACTCAAGTTGGAATTCCAATTGCACGGCACAACTTGTTAGGCAAAAAATTCGATACAGGGTGTACGAAGCGGTTTGGGAGTTTGCATGCCTTCCTGACTAGTGAGATACTCCGTACAGAGTACGATAGGGAAATAACCACAGAGAAGGAAGCTAAAAGTAAACAATCAAACGAGCATTTTTGGATTTCTATTGCATTGAATCATTTCACAAGCTTGACTAGTGTTGTTTTTCTACTTTTACAAAAACCGCATCGTAATGTTAAAATGTGCATTTGCACGTACATAAGTAATAGTAGTAGCACAGTCAGCAAGCATATATAGAGAGAGACGTGTAGTGCGATATATAGTTAAGTTTGTGCTATATGCACGTACTTACAAAATGCGTACGGATAAACAAGGTTTCCAAACTTTTCCTTTTACATACTTAATTAAGAACGCTAATAATTCCCAAACGTTCAAGATTTATCAATTCCGTCCCAAAACCAATGAGATCGCCTTACGAACCTAAATTATTCCTAATAAAAGCCACGGCGCTTGCAGGAGCGCTTGCGGCGTGCCACGAGTGCCCTGGTGCGCGGCCGTTTCCCAGTGCGGCGACACAACGCCTCTTCCTCAGCCTCGCAACTCATGAGGTGCTGATTGGCGGCTTGCCGGCGAGCAAGCGTGATCTCACCAGTCTGGTGATCCGGCGCGAACAGGTACTCCTCCTCACTGGAAGCGTGCACCCGGTGCACGTACCGCCAAGCGTAGATGAGGCGCTTGGGCCCGACTGCACTTAGGGCTTTGGCACGGGCATCCTCCGCCACCCTCACGACCCTCGCACGAGCCTTCTGCCAAAGAGCCAATTGCCTGACTCTCTTGGACGCGACATAGGCCTGCCAGGCAGCATGCCTCGCGGCGCACTTCTTTTCCTCGGCCTTCTTCTCCGCCTCTATTTTGGTGCGCTCTGCCGGAGGCAAAGCCTCCCACAAGGCGACCTCCATTTCTTTCCAAAGCTCCTCAAGGCTGGGGGGCTCGACGGGCGGCGCGACGTTCTCCTCGTAGCGGGGAGCCGATGCGTCCTCCGACGCGCGTGCTGGCGAGACTGGGAACGCCGACGCGTCCACCATGACGTGTGGCGGCGAGGAGCGAAACGCCGACGCGTCCACCTCGACACATCGTGGCGAGGAGCGGAACATCGACACGTCCATCTCGACGCGTCGCGGCGAGGAGCGGAACGCCGACGCGTCCTCCTCGACTAGTGGCGGCGAGGAACGGAACGGTGATACGTGACCCTCCGCGCGGGGCAGCGAGGGGCGCCTAGGGCTTGGGAGGGGCGATGCCAAGGTGGTCGACGTGAGAGGGACGGGGAGGAGATAGCGATGAACGTGAGTGTTCTTTCGAATGCCGTGGGAGGCGCAGTATTTATAGCGAGCAATGGCACACCTACGTAAGATATGTTGCGTGATTAACGTAACAGCTAGGCATATTTTTGTTGGAGTAAATTATGGGTGAGGGAAGGGGTGGAAATATTGCTGGTCACAACGGATTGGACGAGCGCGGGGGAGGAGAGCCATGCATGCAGATTTTTTTCACACGGGGTGGAGTGGTGGGACTGCCGAAGGGAGAAGGAGAGTCAAGCAGGCAGATTGTTTTCACACATGGAGAGGAAAAGATTTGGAGACGAACGGGCTTCCTGCTGGTATTGGGAACGGTGCATAATAAGTCATCTTACATGCAATGAACTGACCATTGCATGCCGGGCTAGGTATAGTCTCAAGTCATTAAAAACATACACTCCCCACACATGTTCATATTTCAAGGTGCACTAAATTAATGCATGCGATGATTAAGGCTGGCCATAGTGGTGGTATCTTAGCTGGTATCATGCACACGGGAATAGCAAACATGCTGATGTGGCAAAGAATTAAAGAAGAGAGGGGGGTTAGAGTAACATAGGTAGATACCGTATCATGTTAAATACTATGCTACTTTGTGTCATGCATGGCACTATAAAGGTAGTCCCGTATCATACACTAGTATCATGCACATGATACTAGTATATGATACTTTCCACTATGAGTAGGCTAAAGAGAATATTGACTAATGCATGTAAAAATATTTTTTATTTACTAGTGTTCATGCATGCATGCAATGCGATAATGCGTTGGTAAACACATTTTTTTGTGAAGAACGAGAGCATTAATTGAGTACTTTTGCAGACTACAAAAACTATTCCACCGCCTCTATCTTGGTAAGAGTAGGTGAAATTTTTGAATCGAGCCCTTTAAACTAGAAGGGAGGTAGTAGTACTCTAATAGCTAACCTTGTTGTGATGACTAGATAGGACATGACACGCACCTGGACGGAGGAACTAGTATGCATTGTGCATATAAGTTTTGTCTGAAGTCAATGTACCTCTACTTTGACCAAACTGATATAAAAATGTATCAACATTCACAATGTCAAATCAATATTTTTATACTCATTATGAAATGTAGTTTCATAAAATATATATTTGGTATTGTAGATATTGATATTTTTATTATAAATTTGGTCAAACTTTGCAAACTTTGACTTGACACAAATCTTACGCGGAGTAAAAAGGACCAGAGGGAGTATCATGCATGCGGAGTAGGCAAAAAAATTGCTCATTTATAGCTGTTCGAAGTCTCAAAGGGCGCGACCGCGCGAGGGAGGCGAAGGTCGTGGGAGGCGCGATAGTTGACGGAATTAAGTGAAGTTACATGCACGCGCCGGCATGGCCTGCGAACATGCAGAAGCTATACTGTCAGGCCTATGATCTGGGTCTAGTAGACATGACATCTAGTGGGTCCCGTATAGTACTCGAGAACTCTTTGGGGGCATGCAGCCGTTTATCCACCGGGCAAGCCACCACCCCACACCGTTCGCACGCTCTACTCGTCTCCGTCTTCTACCTTACAACAGTTCGCTCCCAGTCGTCCCGTCCTTTCACATTACACCAGTTCCACTTCTCCTAACCCGCCTCCAAAATCCATGGCCTCCCAAATCTCCATGATCGGTGATGAGTACAAGGTTAGAACCATCACCGGCGATGAGTTCATCATCATCTACACCCGTAGATCCATGACGGTTGAAGCATGCCTTGGTCGCTTCCTACACATGTTAAAAAGTTCAAAGGATGAGTGGGTCGCTGGGCTAGATGTTGAGTACACCATAGTCTTGGAAAAGGAGAAGCTTCTAAAGGTGGCAGAGATGAAGAAGCCCGCCGTGATCCAGGTTTGCGTACATAACGTGTGCTTGGTCTACCACATATGCCATGCCGACGTTAGGTGCCAGGATTTTGAGTTCTTCCTCAACGACAAAAGAGCGAAATTTGTTACTGTAGACTTTATGAACGACAGGAGAGTCCTGGATCGGATAGGCCTCGTTGTAGGCCAGCCCTTCGATCTCCAGAAGGAAAGCCTGCTTTCCTCCTCTCAGCCTTCAATGCTGACCCTGGCAGCTGCCATGATTGATCCTTCGTACGCTCAACTAAAGAAAGCTCACCCGGTGTTTCATCATGCATGGGAGTCGAAGACAATAGATGAAGATCACATCGTGTACGCAGCAATGGATGCCTACCTTTGTTTAAATATCTACAAGGTTTGGATGAAGAAGCAGAGCCCAGTGTCCGGTTCAAGCAAAGAAGTGTCAGCGAAGAGGAAGAGGAAGAGGGACGAGGACGAAGTCGAGGACGTGGACTCGGACTCTGAGTAAGGTGGCAGTGCTGTTGCTCATGCTGGTTCTACTGTAGTGTCAAGCGGACTAGTTGCTTAGTTTTATTTCAGGGGTGTGTTGTGCTGAGCCCCCAGCAGAACTATGTAATGTTCTTTCTCATTATTTGAACTCTTTAGTATGTACAGTAGTACTAGTATGTCTTACTACTGTTCTTCTTGTAGTTGGTACTACTACTCGTATCTTCACGTTCCTACTATACTTAATACGTACTAGTAGTATAATTTGGGTCAGTCGATTTGTGAAAGAAGTTCGACGGAGCGAAGGAAGAAGATAGCACAGAAGCTACCCCAGTATCTATATTAGGGTGGCAGGGTGCCCATGATCTATCTTATGAGTGTTGGGTGTGGAATGCAGTTCGCCGAAAAAGATGGATCGTGCCCGGGGTTAAATGGATGGCGGGGGTGGGGGGGAGCATGGCGATGGCAGGCGGTTCAGGGGAGTGCGGAGCAGCGGCGGCAGGCGGTTAGGCCTGTGGCGGGCTGGTGGCTCGATGCCTGAGAGAGAAGATGAACAGTGCATCATTTTCGAAGGTTGAAGAAGCCCTTCTGGCCGTCCATGTTGCATCCAACGGCTCACAAGAGTCGACTGACCCAAATTGTTCCTTCAGATTACAGGATCCATGTGGCATTCAAGGTCTCGAAGGTAGATTCCACATCCGCACCCGGTTTGCGGGCTCGGCGTGGGCGCGACCGGCTTCCGCCACGACAGCAACCATGCGCGCTTCCTCCGTGCGGGCGGAGACGACAATGAAACGCTAGCTCCTCCTCTCCGGCGTGCTGGAGCACGCGCTCGTCCTCCTCTTCGTACATTGCGGGCATAGACGCGGCTCCACCTGCTCGCATGCTTGGCAGCGCGGCAGCATCGCGAGGAGGGACTGCAAACAACGTGAGCGGGCAAGCCTTCGGCTTCATGGCACAGGGATGGCGGGGACACGACGGTGATGGGCGAGAAATGGTCGGCCGGAGCAGGCGGGCGCCGGCATGTGCAACGGCGGCGGCGGCACATTGATGAGTGCGCGTATAGGAGCTTAGTTTAGTTTTATAGAGGGTTGGTCAAACTTAAAAGAACACAGTACTAGTACACGTAAACATTAGACTGAGGCAGCGCTTATACTACCACATTAGTTAGCACAACATCGATACGGAATCCTGTGCAAGCGCGTGCACCGCGGCCGCGCGGTCGATCGAACGGTGCGTAACTGTGTCGCGCTCGAAGGACATCCACTGAACCTTTTTGTGTGTGTGAAAACAATCCCCGAATATTACTCTACTTTTTTTTCCTAGAAAAGTTCTTCACGCTACAATATTTCCATATGTTTGAATTTAGCTTCAGTTCGTGCTTATTTGGATTTGGACGTTTTAGGTGCGCCCTAGACATTTTTTTAATACTAATTCTGTGTGTGTGACTGAGAGAGAACGCGTGTATGTGTCCATATGTGTGTTGTGGCGGAAGGGCAATGTGGAGATGGTGTGTGTGTGATAGAGACATAGAGAGGTGTGAATGTGCAAATGATCATGCATGAGTGAGACATAGAGAGATGCCGATATGTTGTGTATACATGAGAGAACGGTCTTCTATTTGTATTTGTGTGTGTGCGAGAGAGAGAGAAAGAGAGAGAGAGGAGCATCCATAACACAACAACCATCTCTCTCGATTCATCCGTCCCTCGCACGATCGTATGTAACACATGCATCAATGCACACAGTTTGACACCCTCACCCGGCCCCTGCCCGCCTCAAGGCCCGCACATCACTCTCTATCTCGCACGCACAATCTCTTCATGAAAACCCTATTTAGCATGTAGCTTTCCGTCACATACACACACATTCTCTCCATAGGTTTGATTTCTCTCAATATCTGACACACACACACAGACACACACACTGCACACACACTCCCCCATCCCCCAAGCACACAATTCAACCCCATCCAAGGTTATATGGCGACCACTCTCACTTGTGCTTCTCTGCACCCCAGCATGCACACCACCTCAATCTTCAAAGAGGGCATCGAGGAGATCGAAGACGGTGACCACACTGCACTAGAGAATGCGGGGCCATTTGGAAGCAGGATGAGGTGACGACAGCTGACTGACTCCTCCCCCCTCTCTCTCCTGCACAAAATTATCAATCCCTCAACCCACGAGATCCTTCCCCTCTCGTCCATGTTTTTCCAGCTCTCTCATCAAACCCGTTGTCTCTTCTCCTTCCACATGTACAAAATCCGGATGCACATGCATCTCATGTATATTACATGTCTCCACCTTTCTCACAGACCTAACTTCTTCCTCTCTCTCTCTCTCTCTCTCTCTCTCTCTCTCTCTCTCTCTCTCGCGTGAGGTTTGTCTCCTACTCTCTCGCCCACATACATACAATCTTTCCCGCCCTATTTGCTCCATCTTCACAAGCTCTCTCTACATGTTTCATTCACACATTGGGATGTGTTCAAAATGTTGCTTTATAATGGATCATGTAGAGTTATGGTTGGTTTTGTTGCATCCTACAAAGTAATAACTATGAAATGCATTTAGATTTTCATTTGATTGGGATTATGTGAGTTTGAGCATATTGTGAAGTACTATAGACCTGGTATACATCTTGGAATTCAACAATGATTCTAACTATTGAATTGTATAAACCATTACATTTGAAGTCAGTAGCTTAATTTATTTATTTCACGATTACAACAAATGATTAATTCCACTACAAACTTAGAAAACAAATGTGTACTCCCTCCGTTTTTATTTAAGTCCGCGTATTAGCATTGGTCAAAGTCAAGTTTTGTGAACGCTCACAAAGTTTATAACAAAAAATATTAACATATACAATAACAAATAAATACCATTAGATTCATTATTGAATGTACTTTCACATCATACATATTTGTTATGGTAAATGTTTATATTTTTCTATAAACTTGGTCAAACTTTAGGAAGTTTGACTTCGGTCAAACCTAATATGCAGAGTTAATTAAAATGGAGGGAGTACTAGTAGTTACTAGTACTACTCGCTAGTTGCTTAGCCCAATCACCCAACACGCCAGACGGGGAGTTCAGTGTTACAAAATTTTGAGGTCGGCGGGAAAATCTCCCGCGACCCTGATTCGAGCAGTGCGAAGTTACCATCATACCCTTCGGAACAGGCCTACGGATGCTGGTGGGTAGGGGGCTGTTTTGGTAACTTCAGGTTCACCCTACCCAGCCAATCCCACCCCGGCACCCAGAGTAGTACACCTGAATACTCCCCATTTTCTATCCCCACCACAAAATAGACTTCTCCACGGCACCACAGCCTTCGTGCTCCTCCCCTTCTACATCGGTGCACTCGTCCACTACAGCGCATCTGCCTCATCGACGACGTTGTACGCCGCACTGGAGTCGGTCCACCGTCGTCGTCGTACACGGAGGCTCTTCCACGGCACCATCTTCCACGGTCTCGGATCTGCTTCCCGGAAGCCGACGCCAAGTGCAGAAGCACCACCGTCGTGGACAATGAACAGACTCCCGTTGCCGACCATGATGCATAGACGCCGCCGCGATCATTGTACTCCTCCTCGATTGGTAATGTGTATATTGAATCTCTTAGGAGTACATGTGCAGTTCCAATTTTGTTCATACCTACCCTTCAAATTTCCTGGTTGCTATTGTTCCGGTAAAAGTAATTGGTTATAGCTTGCAATGTCCAACAGAATATCACCTTGTAATTGTGCGTCGCTCCTGTATTGCGTTGTGCTTGGGTAGGTTCTTCATCTGCAACCAGTAGTGTGGCAAATGATGGAAAGTTTTTTAGAACTAGCAAGATGCCCATGCGTTG
This sequence comes from Thinopyrum elongatum, assembly GCA_011799875.1. NCBI lineage: Eukaryota > Viridiplantae > Streptophyta > Magnoliopsida > Poales > Poaceae > Thinopyrum > Thinopyrum elongatum. The sequence continues at coordinate 58,973,829 of CM022300.1, read as the reverse complement.
CACGGAACATCAAGATGCATTTGTATGAGTAGTTTATCTTGTGGGAGAAAAGCATGAATGAGGGAAGGCCTTATTTGCAAATGTGGAGAGGGGTGTGTGTATCTTTTTGCAAAATTGCCATAGTTTCCTTCCTATCCGTCAGATATAAATCGGACGGCCTATATTGCAGGATGGCAGGCACACCATCATCACCAACTCTGTTTTTTATAAGACTATAGATAAATATAAATATATAATATTTGTATAATATATATATATATAAGAGTAGAGAAGAGAGTAGAGATAGCAGGGACGTCGGGAAAGGATCGCGCGCGCGCGGGAAAAAGTTGCCGGGCGCGCGCTAGTTTTGGCGCGCGGCATCCGGCGCGCTTTATAAAATCCAACGCCCTCCCGCGCCCTCCCACCACTCTGTGCCTCGCCACCGCTCTCTCCTCACTCTTTCTCGCCTCGCCACCGCTGCCGTGCCACCATGCCGCCGCGCCGCCAGGAAACTTGGGGCTACCGTGGCGTCCGCGCGTGCCCCTCCGGCGGCTTCTCCGCCGAGATCCGGTTCGGCGAGATGCGCCTCGGCCTCGGCGCTTTCGACACCGCCCACGAGGCCGCCCGCGCGTACGACGCGGTGGCGTGGCGCCTCCGGCAGTCTCGTAGGGACATGAACTTCCCCAACGTGCCGACGCGGGAGCGGGCATAGGAGCTCGCGCCTCCCCCACGGCTTATCACCGATGAGGATCGTTGCGACAACCGGAGGCGGCAGCACTGTCTCGGCATCGCGGAGATGGACGAGGAAGCCATGGCGCTGTGGCGCCAACGCTTCCCGCATGACATCCTTAACGAGCGCGAGTTCTACGCGCAAAGGAGGGCGGAGAGGGAGAAGAGGAGGGCGGAGCGAGCCGCCTATCGCGAGGACAGGCGTACGCGGAAGGCGGCCGCTCAATTCAACATCAAGCTAGGAGCAGCGTCGCCCTGGGACTCCGACGATGATCAGTATCTTGACGCCTACATTGAGACGTCGGAGGAGGACATCACCGATGCAGAGTCGGACGGCGAGGAGTAGTTGAACTATCTATTTTTTTATCTATCTATGCTATATCTATGCTGAGTACTATCTATGTATCTATCTATGCCAGTATCGACTCGGAGTTGAATGTGTATCGAGTCAAAGTAGAAAGGAGAAAAAAATATAGCGCGCCTGCTGGAGCGGCGTGCGCGCGCAAGTTTTTGCAGCGGCCGCTGGAGCCAGCACTACGCGGCCCGCAAAAACTGGCTATTCCGGCGCTGTAAACACTTTTTTAATGCGCCACGCGTTGCGCTTCTGTTGGAGATGCTCCAACATGGCAGATGAGTGCTTTAATGTTGCCCACAAGATGCGTTAGTATTACTATATTTTTCTTGCCATGTTGAGATTTTAAAACTACGAATGCGAACATGCAGAGGAGCAATGAAGACCAAACACGGGATATTGGGGACATCTTCAAGGAACGTGGCAAGTTAAAGAGGAGCTGCACCAAACCTATAAAACGAGCTTTGGTAAGTAACACCCTTTCAATTACTTTCGTTTAGCCTCGTGTTCTTCGATGTGTATATGTTGTAGTTTCTATTTCTCTTAGCCTCGTGTTCTTTGATGTGTAATAAGAAGAGTCTTAATCGTCCTAATGCTTTCGTTTTTAGCTTGATGTAGGAAGTGGGTGTTCTCACCTTGGAGTCTGTTTTTATATTTCTCCTTTTGAATTCACTTCTCTGATTCCTGTTTATCTGGCTTCTACTTAATGGATCTGGTTAGCTCTAACTATTGATCTAAAAATGAAGTAACTTCATGTCAGGATGCAGTTCCTGCGAGGAGGGAAGTATGGTCAACCTCGAGATCATGTTTCCAAAATGAGGCTGGATTACACACAAGGTGCCCGTTCCCTGATGATGCTGGATTAGACACAAGGTGCAAATTCCCATATGATGCTGGATTACACACAAGCCAGGTGGAGTCGTCAACTGTTCGTGTCCTTGTGGCTCTAGTAATGGCTGAAAGAAAGCGTGCATCAGCCCTTGAGAATGTAGCTGAGTTCCTGAAGAAGCGAAAAGAGCAATCAGATGCTCTCTTCACCCAAGCCAAAGAGATGGAAGAAGCCTGAAAGAAGCTAACAGAGGCAAAGCAGGCTAGGCATCTCCTGCTATCTAAAACTGTTGGCAATACAAATTTTCCTTTATAATAGCTAGATTCAAATGTTTATCCAGTCAGCATGCCTGTTGTGATGTCCGTGCATCTACTGATGTGGCACAAAATAAAATTTTTATGGTCATGTAATAACAGCCATTACTTTCCAAACAATAACAGACGATCCATTGGACATGGTATAGTTCACACGCAAGCCCAGCATTCCAAGTTCAACTTCCACATCAAACTCATGTTCACAGATATCTGCACATTCATAGATAATGTCCACAACCATGATTCACTTCAAAGCCAAAAAAAATGTGAGGAGAGTTATAAATAAAGAAAAATCTCTAGTTCCTACTACCACTGCGAGCACAACAAGTCAAGACCATACATAATTAATTATATTTTGGACAATTTTTGACTAAACGCGAATAACTTCTGGAAGCAGGCATAATTTCTAATGCTGGTCGCGGCTGGGGTCCATGATGTTTTGAGCCAAACCGGGCAACACAACGGGTGTCTATGCCGGCGACGCGGTGGTCGTAGCATTCGTGGGTTCTAAGCGGCGGCGTGTAACACCCCAAAATTTTGGTTTGATTTTTATTAAATTCTTTATTTGATTTAAAGGAGGTTATTTGAATTTTTCTAAAAAAAAGGGACTCTCCTTCTCAAATCTTTTATGACAAATATTTTATGAGTTCTTCCCAATCTTGATTTTGGTCTTGAGGGTTCTCAACATGTGTTGGTTCAACACAAATACTCTGGGATTGTTTTACTAATTCTTTTATTAAAAAGAATTCCTATAATTTTTGGATTTCTACTTCCCTATTCAAAAATACTCTCTTGCCATGACCTATGTAGAAAACTTTCTTCCAAAACCCTCCTCCCTTCTTTGAGTCAAGCCAAGCATCCAATTCCAGCAAGTTTCAACCTCCTTTAGATTTTATTTCTATTTATTTTAACCTCAAAACAATTTTTTTTGTCATTTATTTGGACCTTGGTGTTTTACAAAGGAACTGCCAGATTCCTTTGAGTATTGGTTCCAAATAAATTCCTCTGGCTAGTCCTTAGTACCCTCAACCTAGATCCATCAAGATCTGCTGGTCCATAGTTCAAATTTTTCAAAATTTGCTTGCTGCAAGTTTGGACCAGATTTGCCCTTTTTGGTGAAATTCATTCTTTTCCCTTTCCAAAAATTCTGAGAAAATTTAGGCAGTCTCAGGATGCAGCAAGAGACCACCCCTCCAAGTTTCAGCTCAAGAATAATTTTCCACGTGCGTCAAACATTTCATCGAGCAGCTTGCGTGCACTGTTCTATCGATTTCAGAAAAGTCCAGAGGGTTCAGTGTCATTTTTCGTCAGAGCTCGTCGTCAATCTCGCCAGTACACGCGTTGGCGCCTTGCTCCCTGTTCCCCCTTCTTATCCAGTGCACCGCACGGTTGCTTGGCCGGTTGCGAGCGTCGGTGGCGACTTGTTGCATCAACTCCGGCGCCTTCTGCAGTGGCAGAACCTCCTGTGGCGGCTGGCAGAAGCCAGCGTTGCAGAACGCCGTCCTCTGCACCGCCCGAGCCACTGGTGGCCTACGCGTGTTCACCTCCTGCTCTGAGCACGCTGCAGAACCGTCGCTATGGCCTGAGAAGCGCAGAGCGCTCTCTCTGCCGCCGACAAGCCCGTGAGCTCCGTCCCACCGAGACCACGGGAGCAGGCCAAATCCAACCAGGTTTAACCTCTGAATGGTCGCCTAATCCTTCCGTCCAACCCCTGCCTCGCCGTAATCGCTCGCCGGAGTTATCCCGTTCTCGGCAACCACCTCGGGCCAGCTATAAATAGATGCCCCCGAGCTCGTTTTCGACCCAGCACCTCTCCTCCTCTCCTCAGAGCCTCGCCACGCTCATCAGAGGGCCTCGGGAGAGCCTTCTTCCCCGACTCCGGCCGCCCCGATCCGCTTCGGGCTCCGGCAAATTCTTCTCTGGTGAGTGCACCCCCACTTCCCAAACTTTGCCAGTAACTTTCTAGTCGACCACCCCATCCAACCCAAGACTCAATTGGGAGTCAGAAACCCTATCTGGTGAGATCCATCATCGCCCGACGCCGCCGTCCGCCGGAGAGGAAGTGGCCGTCGCCGTGGTGCTTCCCGTTGATCCCTTCCACCTCTCATCGACGCGGGCCAACCTCCTGAGCACGTCGGTACCATCATTTCCCTCTGGCTCGCCGTGAATCGTCGCCGGCGTCCACCGCAAGCTCTCTGTCGCCGGCGAGCCCGATTTAAACCTGACATGAGGGACCCCCTCGTCAGCCTCTCCTCTTCTTCTTCGAAATCGTTTTCTGTTGGCGCCTTCGGGTCGGGTGCGTTTTCTTCTCTGGAAGGCGTATTCCAACCGAAGCGTTTTCTGTTTTTTTTAATCTACCCCCTGGAAAGTTTCTGTTTCATCGGAGATTAGTCCCTGGACTAAAACCTTAATAACTTTTAAACAAAAGATGACTTTGAGTTGATTCTTTTTCTGTCATCTTTAATTTTCTGTCTAGTTTTTTATCATATTTATTTGAAAAATATTTGGAACAATTTTTATGCACGCACGGTATTTACGTTAGTATCCGATTTTTGTTTTATAACGTAGATACCGAAGGCAGTGACGGTGCCGCCAACTTCGCCGAGCTAGACTCTGACTACTCTGAACCAGGCAAGCATGTTTGAACCTTTGATATGATGAGTGTTTTTCATGTTTGCTTGAGTGGTTTTCTCTTGGCATGTTTATATAAGCATTTGTTGAATGTTATATTTCATGCAAAGCAAGCTGCAAGTAAGCTTCGAAACTTGATGTGTTCATAAGATGGTGAAATAACCTGATCATGTGGTGGCATGATAGGTTGCAAGCTGGTATTGTTGAAGCATGCCAGTTCTATATCAACTGTTTAACTCCAGTATTAACGTGGATCAAGTCTTGTTCCCGTTCGTCCCCTTTTCGTGCTACCACATGTTTTTTGCAAAGAATGCGGTTTAGTAAGTTGCAAACCTCTTTCCAGGTACACACCAAATAGAGGGCCGGAATGAGGGTTCCATGGCCCTGGATTAAAGTCCATCATCCGGTCAGGGGGCATGGGTGTTTCCGATTGGGACCGAGAGGGGGGCACCCCTTAGAGCGCGCGATATAAATTTGATCCCATGCTATTCGAGGTGTTGGCCTCCCCGTCTTAGAGTTTTTCTTGAACGTTGCCTAGGGTGATTCCTGGCAGCGGGATGTGGAATGGGTGTGTACTGGTTAGATGTGTTTTCTTCTAAAATACCGTAAACGGAACTAGTCCTTTGTGACTACTGAAATCCGTTGGCTGTGGGTAAAGAGTACAAACTCTGCAGAGTCAAAACCATTCGAGTAACCATGTCCATGGTCAAGGACGTTGATTAACAGATCAGTGTCAGTCTCAGTGTCAGTCTCAGTGACAGTCTCCGGAGAACAAGCATGTTAACTGACAGTGGTAAACCCGGCTGAATGTTATTCCTGTGGATGGACTAACCGGTTTATTATTATGTACCGAATATTCCTTGGGATGATGCTACCTTCATGGACTACTTGAATTCGAATGACGAAATATAAGCCCTTTATGTGATGTCGCTCAGACGTCCGACTGTGGCATTCTTGTTATTTACTTTTGATATAAGCCCTTTATGAGATGTCACTCAGACGTCCGACTGTGGCATTCTTGTTATTTACTTTTGATATAAGCCCTTTATGAGATGTCGCTCAGACGTCCGACTGTGGCATTCTTGTTATTTACTTTTGATATAAGCCCTTTATGAGATGTCGCTCAGACGTCCGACTATGGCATTCTTGTTATTTACTTCCATCATAAGCCCTTTCCGAGATGTCGCTCAGACGTCCGACTGTGGCACGTACTGTCATTTACTTTTCAGTATAAGCCCTTTATGTGGTGTCGCCCTGACGCCCGACTGCGGCATGCTAATTTATTTTTACCTTTCGAGGCGTCGCTTCAGACACCCGATCGGTCTTCAGCTATTTTATTGGGATTTCGGGAGGACTACCGCCTGACTTCCTTTTTATTTATCTTGCAGTGCAAATTTATTACCTGAGTGTGTATTACTAATCTGCTCATGTGCATCATGTTTGCATTTGTTATACCTTATGTCCAAACTGTCTTGCGAGTACATTCAAAGTACTCACCTGGCTTGTTGATTTGGCCAGATGTTGACAAAGGCGATCTTATGGATGAAGAGTACGATAGCGAGTCCGACGCCTAGAGGAGTCCCAGTCAGTCCCTTGCGATCCTGGAGTTGGTCACCTGTATTATATACGCTTCTGCTACCTCAATAAAATCATCGAGCCTCACTCCGACGCTTGATGAGTTGTAAGATTTTGGAGTCATGTCACCCACTTCACTGTGACATATCCACCACCACTTTTATTACGAGTTAGTAGTTATGCCACCATACCCTTTGTGTCATATCCGCCTTTATGGGTAATATTGGCGTGCTTGTAATAAAATTGTTGAGCAGCCTCAGCTCAACCATGTATAATATTTAGTACTTCTGGATTTCTGTATCAAGGATTTTTCTACCAGTAAAGGGGATTTTTTTATACTTGTCTGACGAAAGGGGCGATTTTTCAATAAATGTTTTATTGGAAAACCGGTCCTGACAACCTTGGTACCAGAGCCAGGCTGACTGTAGGAAGCCACTAGGTGCGATCGCTAATCGGTTATTAGCGTATTAGGTGATATTTTATCATTTTGCCAATTGTAGCAATGTTCTGTTAGTCATCATAAATTTATGATTTGACTATCTGGAATTTTTGTCTACTTTTGTAGATGGCTGGCAGCGACTGTGAGTCACAGGTGTTCGCCAATGTACCTGAGGGGTTTATCAAGCTTCTCGTCTCCATCGCCAAGGTCGCGATCGGGCCATCAACTCGTTCGGAGTTCACACTCTACCAACACAAGCTCAGCGACAGCGTGTCTATGCACCAGGCCGCGGTGCAATTCAAGGGAGGGCGTTCTGAATCACGCCGCTTCCGATTTGTTGGAAGGGCCATGCCTACGGAGAGGCATGCCATGCAGATGGCTGCCCGTGAGGCAATAGCTCGTCTCCGGGATGCTCTTCCTTCAATGAAGGCTCGTCGCTACCGCTACCTCCCATGCCACGTGCCATACACTTGTCACTATGCTTTTGCTTGCTCTAGGGGAGAGAGAGATGAGGCTATTGAGATGCTTGTTGAGTACCTCAAAGCTCTTGAGGCAGCGTTTGATAACCTCATGGATGACTTTGTGGCTGCTCGTATGGACTTAGTTCAGGGCTGTACCACCAACAGGAGGGAACTCCTCCATACAGCGCCACCACTGTCATACATCTCGTCCTCAGCATCCTATGCACCTGCCATCTTAGCCACCGCTCACCGCCTGCCTACCACTAAGGAGTTTGACCAAGTCATTGCTCCTACCCCAGTTAGTGTTGCACCACCTACCACACCCGCACCAGCTGCTCAACCCAGTGCTTCGCGCCTAGAGCCTATTATTGAGGAGTAGGTTGAGTCTCCAGCATCACTGGGACTTACCGTCGGCAGGCCGAGGGAAGTTTTTGCCATCTCCGACTGAGTGCGCCGAGCAGCCGTGTGATGTACCAGCTTGTATGATATGTTTATATGTATATAGGCTTGGTGAGAAGTAGTTGTGTGCGCATCATGTAGGAACTCGGAGAAGTGCACTAGCCTAAATAACATGTCAGGAATGTGTACGCACATCCTGAGTGATGTATTGTATAATTACGGCTTGCTTGTAAGATATGTACTGAGCGGTCCTTCTCCATGCGCAATCAAGTATTTTCTTGAAAAATCTTGGACTTTTTAAATTTCTGCCTTTGCAAAATTATTTATTTTTACTCAGTTTTTCTCATGAGTTCTGCAAAAATACCCCAGAGTGGAAATGCCTCGTCCCTGGACTTGTTCCATGCCAAGTCCGCCAGAAGAAAATTATGGTACCCAGACAAGTAACAATTTCACACAGGGGCAGTCAAGTCAGCAAGGCAGTGAAGCAGCATTTTCTCAAGTATGCCACCTTTATGAGCAAAGCCAGCAGCAGCATCAAGAGATGATGAACCATATTATCAATATGGGAAATCACCGCGAACCATACCAGCAGCATTCCAAATTGTCTGAACTTCAAAAGACACGTCCCCCAACTTTCTCTCACACTGATAAACCTCTTGAGGCCGATGATTGGCTTCGAGACATTGAGAGGAAATTAATTATTGCACAATGTTCGGAACGTGAGAAGGTACTTTATGCACCTCACTACCTCACTGGAGCAGCTGCATCATGGTGGGAAAATTTCCTACACATGCACCCCAATGAAAACAACATCACCTGGGAGGAATTTAAGGAAAAAAATTGTGGGGCACACATTCCCAGAAGTGTCATGAAGATCAAGAAAAGGGAGTTTGATGACCTCAAGCAGAGAAGCATGACAGTGACTGAGTACAATAGTCAGTTTACTCAATTATCTCGTTATGCCAACGAAGAACATATGACTAAAAATAAAAAGATGGAAAAATTTCTGGACGGTCTGGCACCAGCACTTAAATGCCAGCTGGTCGTGCACACCTTTCTAGATTTTAAAACGCTTGTGGACAAAGCTATTACATTGGAAAATGAACGCCGCAGCTTGGAGGATATTCGCAAGCGCAAAAGGGACAAGACTACTCATTCTTGCAACAACAGGAACAAGAAAGATTTCCAGAAAAATGGGGCGAACAAATCCGCAACCAATGTTCTACGCCCAAACAAAAATTTTCATGCATGGGACAAGGATTTTACGTATCACCCGGGCATTACTTGCTTCGCTTGTGGTGAGGAAGGACATTATGCCAAGCAGTGCCCAAAGCCAAGAAACTCGGCCCTCAAGCCGAACAACACTAGAAATAATTCAGCCCCTAAGCGCAATAACTTCAACCCCAATAACAATTACAGGAAAGGTCACGTGAACCATGTGACCAAGGAGGAAGCACAGAATGCTCCGGACATCGTACTCGGTACGTTCCCTGTCAACACAATACCTGTCATGGTTTTGTTTGATTCTGGAGCTTCTCACTCGTTCGTTTCCAAGAAATTTGCTTTGCAACATAATTTTCTGATTCTTCCCTTGGAAAATTCCATGACCATCAAGTCCCCCGGGATTAAGCAAATCACTCAGAGTTACTGCCAAGGTGTGGTTATTGAGATTGAGGGACTAAAGTTTCGAGCAAACCTCATTGTATTGGAAAATAAGGGACTGGATGTTATCCTAGGAATGGACTGGTTAACCACCAACAAGGGATTTATCGACTGTTTCAATCGGACTGTGATTCTCACTCATCATCACGGGAAGACGATAAAAATTGCAGCTCAAGAAAGACCAATATCACTGCGACCAAGATTGAACAAGGTGGATATTTCAGAATTAAGTAAAGTTTCAGTGGTGTGTGAGTTTCCTGATGTATTTCCCGAAGAGCTACCAGGCATGCCACCTGACCGAGAAATAGAGTTCATCATTGAACTAGCACCTGGAACCACTCCCATTTACAAGAAACCCTATAGAATGGCACCCTCCGAGTTGGTAGAATTGAAGAAGCAAATAAAAGAATTACTGGACAAAGGATTTATCCGGGCCAGCTCCTCACCTTGGGGTTCACCAGTATTATTTGCCAAGAAAAAGGATGGGACACTGAGATTATGTATAGACTATCGAGCACTTAACATGGTCACCATAAAAAACAAATATCCGATGCCACGGATAAATGATTTATTCAACCAGCTCGCACAAGCCAAGGTTTTCTCAAAAATTGATTTAAGGTCGGGATATCATCAATTAAAAGTACGGACAGAAGATATCCTTAAGATAGCATTCACCTCCAGATACGAGTTATATGAATTTACAGTAATGCCGTTTGGACTGACAAACGCCCCCGCATATTTTGTCCACCTCATGAACAAAGTATTTACGAAATTTATGGATAAATTTGTTGTGGTGTTCATTGATGATATTTTAGTATATTCTAAGACACCAGAAGAACATGCTGAACATCTCAGAATTGTACTGGGAGAGTTAAGGAAACATCAATTGTACGCCAAATTCAGCAAATGTGAATTTTGGTTAAAACAGGTTGGTTTTCTAGGCCACGTATTAACCCAAGAAGGTGTCGCCGTGGACCCAGAAAAAGTCAAGGCCGTACTTGACTGGAAACCACCAGCCAACTTTACAGATGTACGAAGTTTTCTGGGAATGGCTGGATATTATAGAAGATTTATTGAAGGATTCTCCACCATAGCAAAACCTATGACGCAGCTACTCAAGAAGGATAAGAAATTTGTGTGGACCGAAGCTTGCGAGAGAAGTTTCCAAGATCTCAAAAGGAGATTAACAACAGCACCAGTATTAGTCATGCCAGACATACACAAATTTTTTGAAGTACATTGCGACGCATCCAGGAAAGGCCTCGGATGCGTATTAATGCAAGAAGGCAAGGTAGTCGCATATGCTTCCAGGCAACTACGAAGGCATGAAGAAAATTATCCTACTCATGACTTGGAATTAGCAGCAGTTATTCATGCACTCAAAGAATGGAGACACTTTTTGCTTGGGAATCGTTGTGAAATATATACAGACCATAAAAGCCTCAAATATATTTTCACACAACTAGAACTCAATTTACGACAACGACGCTGGTTGGAATTAGTGAAAGATTATGATGTTGGCATTCACTACCATCCAGGAAAGGCGAATGTGGTGGCAGATGCTCTCAGCCGAAACCCAAGCTCGGGCAACGACGGTCTACAAAACTTGAGACCTGAGTTTCAGAGGGAGTTTGCCAAACTCAACATGGTGTTGGTCACTGAAGGCACTATGTCAAATTTGGAAATACAACCCACCCTAATGAAACAGATTAAGAAAGCTCAGCATGGACACCACAGCATCGAAGGCATAAAAAGAAAAGTGAGTCTGGGCAAGGCCTCAGAATTCGTCATAGACGATGAGGGAATATTATGGTACGGAGACAGGCTTTGCGTACCAAATGTAGAGGACCTCAAACAGCAAATTTTGGCTGAAGGCCACACCGCTCCATATTCAATCCACCCTGGAGGAACCAAAATGTACAAGGACATTCAGGAAATTTTTTGGTGGCACGGTATGAAGAGGGATATAGCCACATTCATTGCATGTTGTGATTCATGTCAGCGCATTAAGGCCGAGCACCAAAAACCAGCAGGACTATTACAGCCAAACAGGATACCCGAATGGAAATGGGACGAAATTGGAATGGATTTTATTGTCGGACTACCTCGGTCACGACACGGAAATGATGCCATATGGGTCATCACAGATAGGTTAACCAAGGTGGCACATTTTATTCCAGTAAAGACAACCCACACCACTCAAAAGCTTGCCAAACTTTATCTCTCCCGTATTGTTTGTCTGCATGGAGTTCCAAAGACTATAATATCCGACAGAGGCACTCAATTCGTCTCCAGATTTTGGGATCATTTACAACAAGCTCTGGGAACTCAACTAGTATTCAGCATAGCATACCACCCCCAGACTGGAGGACAGACTGAACGTGTGAACCAAATTCTAGAAGACATGCTAAGAGCATGTGTTCTCACCTATGGAACCAGTTGGGAAGAAAGCTTGCCGTATGCCAAGTTCGTGTACAACAACAGTTACCAAGCCAGTCTACAAATGGCACCTTTTGAAGCCTTTTATGGGTGAAGATGCCGTACCCCATTAAATTGGTAAGAGACAGGAGACAGTCGTATCTTCGGCCCAGACATGCTCAAGGAAGCTGAGGAGAAAGTTAAACTAATCAGGGATCGACTCAAGACAGCCCAGAGCCGACAAAAGAGTTATTACGATCAAAAACATCGTGAAGTCAGTTTTGAACCCGGTGAATATGTGTATCTAAGAGTATCCCCTATGAGGGGCCTGCAACGATTCAAAGTTAAAGGGAAGCTGGCGCCACGATTTATTGGACCCTTCTGTGTAATTGCACGAAGAGGCACAGTGGCCTACCAGCTAGACCTACCTGAAGAACTGTCAGACGTCCATGACGTGTTCCACATCTCACAGTTGAGGAAATGTGTAAGCAATCCAGAGAAGCATGTATCTCATGAGAACATTGACGTACAACCAGACCTCACCTACCGGGAACGTCCAATAAAAATATTGGAGGAGTCTGAACGAAGGACTCGTCAGAAGACAATTAAGTTTTTCAAGGTTCAGTGGAGCAATCACACCGAGGATGAAGCAACTTGGGAAAGAGAGGATTATCTTCGGGCAGAATACCCACACCTATTTGAGGATCAACTGAAATCTCGGGGACGAGATTTTTCCTAAGGGGGTAGGTGTTGAAACACCCCAAAATTTTGGTTTGATTTTTATTAAATTCTTTATTTGATTTAATGGAGGTTATTTGAATTTTTCTAAAAAAAAGGGACTCTCCTTCTCAAATCTTTTATGACAAATATTTTATGAGTTCTTCCCAATCTTGATTTTGGTCTTGAGGGTTTTCAACATGTGTTGGTTCAACACAAATACTCTGGGATTGTTTTACTAATTCTTTTATTAAAAAGAATTCCTATAATTTTTGGATTTCTACTTCCCTATTCAAAAATACTCTCTTGCCATGACCTATGTAGAAAACTTTCTTCCAAAACCCTCCTCCCTTCTTTGAGTCAAGCCAAGAATCCAATTCCAGCAAGTTTCAACCTCCTTTAGATTTTATTTCAATTTATTTTAACCTCAAAACAATTTTTTTGTCATTTATTTGGACCTTGGTGTTTTACAAAGGAACTGCCAGATTCCTTTGAGTATTGGTTCCAAATAAATTCCTCTGGCTAGTCCTTAGTACCCTCAACCTAGATCCATCAAGATCTGCTGGTCCATAGTTCAAATTTTTCAAAATTTGCTTGCTGCAAGTTTGGACCAGATTTGCCCTTTTTGGTGAAATTCATTCTTTTCCCTTTCCAAAAATTCTGAGAAAATTTAGGCAGTCTCAGGATGCAGCAAGAGATCACCCCTCCAAGTTTCAGCTCAAGAAAAATTTTCCACATGCGTCAAACATTTCATCGAGCAGCTTGTGTGCACTGTTCTATCGATTTCAGAAAAGTCCAGAGGGTTCAGTGTCGTTTTTCGTCAGAGCTCCTCGTCGATCTCGCCAGTACACGCGTTGGCGCCTTGCTCCCTGTTCCCCCTTCTTATCCAGTGCGCCGCACGGTTACTTGGCCAGTTGCGAGCGTCGGTGGCGACTTGTCGCGTCAACTCCGGCGCCTTCCGCAGTGGCAGAACCTCCTGTGGCGGCTGGCAGAAGCCAGTGTTGCAGAACGCCGTCCTCCGCACCGCCCAAGCCAGTGGTGGCCTACGCGTGTTCACCTCCTGCTCTGAGCATGCTGCAGAACCGTTGCCGTGGCCTGAGAAGCGCAGAGCGTGCTCTCTGTCGCCGACGAGCCCGTGAGCTCTGTCCCGCCGAGACCACGGGAGCAGGCCAAATCCAACCAGGTTTAACCTTTGAATTGTGCCAGTGGACCAATCCAAAGACACCCAGTCGCCTAATCCTTCCATCCAACCCCTGCCTCGCCGTAATCGCTCGCCGGAGTTATCCCGTTCTCGGCAACCACCTCGGGCCAGCTATAAATAGATGCCCCCGAGCTCGTTTTCGACCCAGCACCTCTCCTCCTATCCTCAGAGCCTCACCACGCTCATCAGAGGGCCTCGGGAGAGCCTTCTTCCCTGACTCCGGCCGCCCCGATCCGCTTCGGGCTCCGGCAAATTCTTCTCTGGTGAGTGCGCCCCCGCTTCCCAAACTTTGCCAGTAACTTTCTAGTCGACCACCCCATCCAACCCAAGACTCAATTGGGAGTCAGAAACCCTATCCGGTGAGATCCATCATCGCCCGTCGCCGCCGTCCGCCGGAGAGGAAGTGGCCATCGCCGTGGTGCTTCCCGTCGATCCCTTCCACCTCTCATCGACGCGGGCCAACCTCCTAAGCACGCCGGTACCATCCTTTCCCTCTGGCTCGCCGTGAATCGTCGCCGGCGTCCACCGCAAGCTCTCTGGCGCCGGCGAGCCCGATTTAAACCTGACATGAGGGACCCCCTCGTTATCCTCTCCTCTTCTTCTTCGAAATCGTTTTCTGTTGGCGCCTTCGGGTCGGGTGCGTTTTCTTCTCTGGAAGGCGTATTCCAACCGAAGCGTTTTCTGTTTTTTTAATCTACCCCCTAGAAAGTTTCTGTTTCATCGCAGATTAGTCCCTAGACTAAAACCTTAATAACTTTTAAACAGGAGATGATTTTGAGTTGATTCTTTTTCTGTCATCTTTAATTTTATATCTAGTTTTTTATCATATTTATTTGAAAAAAATTTGGAACAATTTTTATGCACGCACGATATTTACGTTAGTATCCGATTTTTGTTTTATAACGTAGATACCGAAGGAAGTGACGGTGCCGCCAACTTCGCCGAGCTAGACTCCGACTACTCCGAACCAGGCAAGCATGTTTGAACCTTTGATATGATGAGTGTTTTTCATGTTTGCTTGAGTGGTTTTCTCATGGCATGTTTATATAAGCATTTGTTGAATGTTATATTTCATGCAAAGCAAGCTGCAAGTAAGCTTCGAAACTTGATGTGTTCATAAGATGGTGAAATAACCTGATCATGTGGTGGCATGATAGGTTGCAAGCTGGTATTGTTGAAGCATGCCAGTTCTATATCAACTGTTTAACTCCAGTATTAACGTGGATCAAGTCTTGTTCCCGTTCGTCCCCTTTTCGTGCAACCACATGTTTTCTGCAAAGAATGCGGTTTAGTAAGTTGCAAACCTCTTTCCAGGTACACACCAAATAGAGGGCCAGAATGAGGGTTCCATGGCCCTGTATTAAAGTCCGTCATCCGGTCAGGGGGCATGGGTGTTTCCGGTTGGGACCGAGAGGGGGGCACCCCTTAGAGCGCACGATATAAATTTGATCCCATGCTATTCAAGGTGTTGGCCTCCCCATCTTAGAGTTTTTCTTGAATGTTGCCTAGGGTGATTCCTGGCAGCGGGATGTGGAATGGGTGTGTACTGGTTAGATGTGTTTTCTTCTAAAATACCGTAAATGGAACTAGTCCTTTGTGACTACTGAGATCCGTTGGCTGTGGGTAAAGAGTACAAACTCTGCAGAGTCAAAACCATTCGAGTAACCATGTCCATGGTCAAGGACGTTGATTAACAGATCAGTGTCAGTCTCAGTGACAGTCTCCGGAGAACAAGCATGTTAACTGACAGTGGTAAACCCGGCTGAATGTTATTCCTGTGGATGGACTAACCGGTTTATTATTATGTACCGAATATTCCTTGGGATGATGCTACCTTCATGGACTACTTGAATTCGAATGACGAAATATAAGCCCTTTATGTGATGTCGCTCAGTCGTCCGACTGTGGCATTCTTGTTATTTACTTTTGATATAAGCCCTTTATGAGATGTCGCTCAGACGTCCGACTGTGGCATTCTTGTTATTTACTTTTGATATAAGCCCTTTATGAGATGTCGCTCAGACGTCCGACTGTGGCATTCTTGTTATTTACTTCCATCATAAGCCCTTTCCGAGATGTCGCTCAGACATCCGACTGTGGCACATACTGTCATTTACTTTTCAGTATAAGCCCTTTATGTGGTGTCGCCCTGACGCCCGACTGCGGCATGCTAATTTATTTCTACCTTTCGAGGCGTCGCTTCAGACACCCGATCGGTCTTCAGCTATTTTATTGGGATTTCGGGAGGACTACCGCCTGACTTCCTTTTTATTTATCTTGCAGTGCAAATTTATTACCTGAGTGTGTATTACTAATCTGCTCATGTGCATCATGTTTGCATTTGTTATACCTTATGTCCAAACTGTCTTGCGAGTACATTCAAAGTACTCACCTGGCTTGTTGATTTGGCCAGATGTTGACAAAGGCGATCTTATGGATGAAGAGTACGATAGCGAGTCTGACGCCTTGAGGAGTCCCAGCCAGTCCCTTGTGATCCTGGAGTTGGTCACCTGTATTATATACGCTTCTGCTACCTCAATAAAATCATCGAGCCTCACTCCGACGCTTGATGAGTTGTAAGATTTTGGAGTCATGTCACCCACTTCACTGTGACATATCCACCACCACTTTTATTACGAGTTAATAGTTATGCCACCATACCCTTTGTGTCATATCCACCTTTATGGGTAATATTGGCGTGCTTGTAATAAAATTGTTGAGCAGCCTCAGCTCAACCATGTATAATATTTAGTACTTTTGGATTTCTGTATCAAGGATTTGTCTACCAGTAAAGGGGATTTTTCTATACTGGTCTGACGAAAGGGGCGATTTTTCAATAAATGTTTTATTGGAAAACCGGTGCTGACACGGCGGCTCCCATGGTCTACTATTCCTTGATGTCGGCGGTGGCCGTGGACGTGTTGGCCACCTCTGCTAGCATGCCGCGGTTCCGCTAATGTTTGCGTCGGATGGTGCGGCCAACCACGGTGCACTGGACACCGTGGTCCCCTGTGTGCTGGCGTGCAGCAACTGGCCACTCCTCTGCGAGCAGGCTTGGAGCGTCGAGTTGATGCACCAGGGGCCAGCTTGGAGCGGCTGCTTGCTCCTCCACTTGCCCGCCTGCAGCCTCACCCATGGTACTGACGGCCTGGGGCGGGGAGGGAGGTGGGGCAGCGAGTTGCCTGGCTCGTCGATGCACCCAGCCGGCTTTTATGCCGGAGAACTCATCTTCCTGCTCACCGGATGCTATGGAGAGTGTGGAGAAAATGGTGCAAGGAGGATATGGGAAGAGGCGGTGTGGTGCAGTTCTTGCCAGGCGTCTGGCCTTGTTTAAATAGCGGGCAGACGAGAGCAGCCAACCGGCGTTGTGTTCTAAAATGCCGGCCGGCTCGCGGAAGGACGTGTTGCCGGCACACGCGCGGATTCAATGGAGGTAGGCGGGACAGTCTGAAGCCAGTTGCATGCGGCGAGGAAGCGTGTTCAGCCTGGCGTGCAGCGAGTGGGGCCCTATTGGCCAGCGCGCCGGTTCAATGCCTGCGCTTTGAGAGGTCGCATCCGTGTCAGAGCAATCACTCCCTCCGGTCCTTTTTTTGTTTGGGTATGACAAAATCTCATTTTCCATTCACATTTTACAAGTAAAATTCGTGGACAAACTTTGACCCAAAATACGATGGGGACTAGTAAACCAGGACGGAGGTAGTAGTTATGAATTCCATTTTCACTCCATACCAATCGTTCTAAAAACTAGTACGTATAACGCGCCATTGAAAATCGGAACTCTTACCCCGCTAAAAAAATGATATTTTAAACATGGCAACTCGATCAGTGGCGACTGGCGAGCCACCACCTCCAGGTCGTTCACCTGTGGTCCCGACCATCAACTCCTTTGGATCAAATTATCACGCGAGCTGACTATTCCTACAAAGGTGCACTCCACCACGTACCCGGTACACGCGCATGCAGCAATCGTGCACCTAGGGTTTATTTGTTTATGGTGCCTTTATGTAACTCTCATGTGTGCGAGACAGCGAGAGACCGACTGCGTGTCTGTGCCTCTTCCCTTCGTATATGTACTCCACCGTTTGCCTGGTGTCCAAAAAATTATACAGTAATAACTAGCAATGTGCCAATGCGTTGCCACACGTTCAAAGTAGATTAATACATATTCACCGATTTGATAGAAAAGAGTCTAGTTTTGAAATACGTATATCACTAAAAATATGTTATGTTTCACTCAAAATATATTCCTTTGGTGTTTTTGATGAGATAAGGGAGGAATGTGGTTGGTTTCAAGATTCGAGAAGTGGTATATTGTTGCAAAAAGCCCATGTGTGTGTGAGAGAGAGAGGGAGAGAGGAGGAGGACGGAGTGCGTGTGTGACAAAGTCACAAAAAGTGTGTGTGAGAGAGGTATCACCATAAAATGAGGCGATAGTGTGTGTGTGCACGATCGAGAGGGCGTGTCTCAAGAAGGGACGAAAAATCTACATAGATACAAGGAGCACGAGAGAGACATGTATGAGATAGTGGAACCAAGAGTGTGCGGATGTATAAACCTATCTGGAGGCTGGTCGATCAATGTTTGTGAGAGAAATACGAGTCGTGGGTGCGAAAGCGAGAGTTTTGTGTGTGTGTGTGTGAGACGGTAGTCGGGAGGGGGAGTGGAAGCAGGAGTTGTGTGTGTGAGAGAGAGAGAAAGGGGGGGGGAGTTTGTCTGATTGGTAAACAAATGAATAATGTCAGTTTTATAACTGAGATGAAGACGGAAAGGAGACCCCAACAAATGTTGTGTGTGTGGGAGAGAGTAATTTTAGTGGTAGGAGTCATATCTAGACAGATATAGGGTGCGTGAGAGGACCCTAGAGAGAAAGACAAAGTGAAAGACGAGTGAGAGTGTGTGTGTGGCGGTGAAAAAGAAAGCTTAGGTACCTAGTGATACCAGAGAACGATAGGGACGTGAGAGATAATGAAAACCGTGTAATGTATAATGATAGGGAGAGTGTGACACTTCTCAAGGGAGACGGCGAGAGACCATGTTTGCGAAAATAGGAGAAACATGAAGTGAGCATGCAGGTGAGCTGGAGAAAAGAGAGTGATAGCTACATGAAGGAGCACGCGAGAGAGATGGGCGTGAAAGGAGATTCAAATATTTAGTTGCATGTATAGAAAATGTCAACATAAAAGGGATTCAAATATTTGAATTCGAGATGATGATACATGTAATTCATACTCGAACCAAAATTGATCTATCAAACATGCATACTCATATGAATTCGCGCGCATCTATGTTATTTAATATCTAGATATTACTGATCCATCATTTGAGTAGAACATAATTTGGTTTAAAAATTTTGAATTCAACCTTATGATTTTGAGATCATTGTATTTGTAAATCATATTTTATATATAAAGGAGCAGAATTCTTTGTTTTGCTTTTGAAAGTATATATAAAAAATGATGTATATAGAATTTTATTCGAATTGAAAATGGATCCTGCCCGAAAAAAAAGAATACAAAATGGATTGGAATTGAGTTGGCACGGTAAACGTCCAAGCTTTTTCTCAAAAATTTGAACGAAGCGGCGAATCTCGCAGTAACCGCCCGAAACCAAAATATGGGAGATGGAAATTACTGCCTGTCCCTGACATGCAACACATGTCGGTTCGATTTCAATAGGTCTTGATAGGGGCAGGTTTGTAATTTCACTCAAACATGACATAACCGCCTCTCACCCGGATTCATACACGGTGGGCGTCAAAACACAGTGTCTCCTCGGCCGAAATCGCCTCTCACCCGGATTCTTACACGGTGGGCGCCAAAACAAACTCTCCTCGGCCGAAATCTCCGTCGGCAAATATTTGGTGTATGCGAGATTACCGTCCTATCCCCAGCAGCCCAATATTCCTGTGATGTCTGAAATTTTAAACGGGGGATAAGTTGGTAACCTTCCTCGCATTTGAGACAAGCGCGTCCCAAAGACATGGTTCCCCCTACCTCACTCCCTCCATTTCCCCATTCATACTCCGTGGGCGCCAAAACACCCTCTCCACCCCAGCCTCCTCCGTCCGCCACTCCATCCACCGCCATCCTCCTCCACCATGCCGGAGCTGATACCCTGACGCCATCGTCCATTACAAGAGATCGACCTCTCTCATCCACGGCTTCGGACTAGGATCCTTGCATCCTGTCCTCTCGCTTCATCCCCGCCGTCGTCCACCTTGCCGGCGCCGCTCCTACGACCGTCTTGTCCACGCCAGGATATTTCCCCCGCCGCCACCGTCTACCCTCCTAGATCTGCTTCCACGCTACCGACAGCCATCGCTACCGCAGCACAGTCAGATTCTCAGTAGATGCATACACGGCGCCGCACCAGAGGTGGTACTCTTTCGTATCTGCTCAACTTATTTATCGCAACAAGAAAATAGATCGCCACTGCTTTACTGTGATTTCTTGTCCATCACTTAGGATCTTACTTGTTAGTTGAAAGCAAACATTGGTTGCGAAGTTTCCTTTGTCCGGTTTGCACCTTCAGATCCGCCATGGCACGCTCAACACTATACTCGCAATGCTTATGGTTTTCCCCTTTTATATTCTACACTAGTTAAATGACAGTAGACTAAATTTCAAAATTGGGTCAGTCGATTTTTGAGAGCTCGCCGGAGGGAAGGAAGGGGCTCGGGTGAGGACGGTGGTGGGGCCTCGCCGAAGGAAAAAAAACTCGACGCGGGTGGGGGCGGGGATGGGGGGTGGGGGTGGCGGAGGAACACAGGCGATGGGGGCGGTTCAGGGGAGGCCGGGGGGGGGTCAGGGCCAGTGGTTCGGCCGGCGGGCCGTGCGGTGTTCTACAGGGGAAGAATCAGAGACGAGGAAGAAGAAGGGTTAGGAGACGTAGGATCTTCATCCAACCGCCTAAAATGGTCGACTGACCCAAATGAAGAAAGTCACGCGACTTGCATGCAGACATTCCTTTATATTCAGTACCATCATCGTAGCTGCTTAGCACTGCTCCTCAATCCATCAAGCTAAACAATGTGCCACTCATAATTCCAAACTTGTTGCTCAAATACGAATCTGATATGATGTTGATATTACTAAAACAGATAACATTTAATTGGTTAGCTAATGTTCCTACTTTACTTTCGAAAAGCACATATAGAGAGATAGCAGGGAGTTGCATTCTTAATGCGCTCTGGTTCATCATGTGTGGGCACTGCGCAATGAACATTTTATTATCCAAAATCTGCTTGCTCTTCTTTAGCATGTTCCTCTTCTGTTCTTCTTTAATAAGCACTCTCTCCGTTCCTAAATACAAGTCTTTGTATAGATTCCACCATGGACTACATATGGAGCAAAATGAGTGAATCTACACTCTAAAATGTATCTGTATACATCTGTATGTGATCCATAGTGGAAATCTCTACAAAGACTTATATTTTGGAACAGAGGGAGTATAATAGTAGTACAGTATGTTCCTTGTAGTGAAGAGGAGCAGGGACATTTGTAGTGTACAAGTCTATTCGGTCGATTGTGATGGACACTTTCAACTCTTCGGGCCTCTTTGATTCGTAGGATTTTGTAAACATAGGAATAGGAATTGTAGTGGCCTGCCCACTTGAATCCTATAAGATTAGCAAGGAAATGCGGGGAGCTGTGTCGCCTTTGAGAGTTACACTGATATTAACAGTACCGCACCTTCAGTTGAAGAGAGCTGGTATCCGAAGCCTTTCTAGTCGTATCGGCAATAGTAGCCCATATTTTCCAGCAAGTTCCACTTTCCTGATTTTACTTGTGATGCTTACGGTTTTCCCGTTATATCTACACTATGATCTATGTAGTTGCTTTGTGTCGCACTAGCAGCAGTCCACTCTTGAAGCTAAACAACACACCAATCATAAGTCCAAAGCTTACTTCTTCAAATACGAATTGTGACATGATACTGATATTAGTTAACAGACACACATTTAATTGGTCAGCTAATGCTCCCACTTGATTTTCCAAATGCATGTGGCCACATATAGAGAGACAGCATGGAATTGAATTTCTTTGGGCGTTGTGATTCATCATGAGTGGGCAACCAACATTGTATGGAAAGATGCAGAATCTCAAGAATATGCTTCCTCTTCTGTTCTTTAACATGTTCCTTTTTTGTTATTCTGTATTTAGTACGTACAGTATGTTCCTTGTCAGGAAGGGGAGCAGGGACATCTGCAGTCAACAACTGATAGAGCTGGCCTGTACGTGATCGATAGGCTTTTAATTAGTAGCGGCAATACAACACCTTATTTTCTAGCCAGTTCCACTTTCTCGATTTATATATGCTGGTTATGGTGTACCCCTTTTATGTACACTACGATCTGCCTAGTTGTTGTGTGCTCTTGTTATCATGGTTTGGCAATAAACTCTCTATACAGTATATTATAAACCTATCATCTGCCAACTTTCCTTACTTCTGGAGCCTGTTTTTTTGTGTACTTGTGCCAGATTATATTAATGCACGCACCAGATTACAGCACACATGGGCTCTCTCATCAGAATCCAGTGATAGCACACAAGGGTTTACAGGGAGCCCCTATATTAGAATATCCTCTGCATTACAAATTTAATCTCACTACTATTTATGTTTTCATGCTTCTCAGATATTGTACGTAATCACAATGAATATGAGAATGCGTGCATCAGAAGAATATTGTGGAACACTGCAATGACTAACAAAATTGGCACCAAGGCATTGAGTTCCATTCTGGATGCAATGAAACTCATACGCTCCCCACCTGCAGATTCTTGTTTAGAATATGATCCTAGTGACTATTCTGACCTCGAGGAGTCGAAGGCAGATGGCATGTCCTATTCACCCATCAAGGTGCCTGTTCTAATTTGGCAAGGTTTTATTGATTGCGCGTATCTTGCATAAGGTGTCTTGCATTTCTTCTACTTGGTTGCACCGCCATCTGCTTAGTTTACTCATCATATATGTCAAGATGCCATGCCCATCCATTATCAATACATATTCCATCTGTCATCATACCATGTTTTTCCACTCAAATGCTGTTCTTGTGCATCAGATATCAAAAAGGAAGAGTGTGATTGCCGAACCTGAAGGAGCACCAGCAAAGTCCTTGAAAAACGTGGTGGTGCCGGAGAAATCAGATAGCACCCCACTTATATTGGCTCTACAACCAGTGACACAAAACGTAGGACCGACTCCAGCAGACTATACCCATACTTCACTGGCCCCACCACACAGGACCTGCACTCCAGCAAAAGGTATGCCGATTTCAGTTGCCATAGCACCAGCCATACCACAGAAAATCCCCACTCCAGCAAAAAGTACAGCAAGTCCACCGGCCGAAGACCTATCCCAACTGCAGAGACGGCCAATTCCTGCAGATTGGAACCCCATTCCAGTTATTCCCAGTTTAAAAAATAATGCTTTCAATGTTGTTAGGGACTACGTGCATATATTCCCATCATGGGAAGATTATACTAAAGACAAACACCATTTTCACATCTTTCTGTCCTACTTACGTGTAAGTGCTATTATTTATGGTGATTATTTTCCTGTTTTCTGCTGATTGAACACATCAATGATTTACATTACATTGTTGTAAGTAGGCGAGGGTCAATCTGGATAGTAATGACAAGCAAAGCTTGCTTGCGCTTTTCAAGGAAGCATTGCAGCAGTATTGGTGTTACCTGAGGAAAACACACTTTGATGGCAAGTCTACAAACAAATTTCCGGTGAAGTCTCCTGTGCTAAATTTAGAAGACATTGAATGGAAAAACCTTATTATGCACTGGTCTCGTTCCCAGGATAAGGTACTGTCTATGATATCACCTGTCAATTTGAACTTCTACTTTTCAGCAGGATCTCTTTTGTAGGAAATCTGCTCGAAGAAGAATTCCGATTTGAAAAGGACGACAGGATATCACAAATATGCTGCCCGCTGCTTTGCTCTTGTTAGTACCTGTTGTCCTGTATCACTGTACTTGCATTCATACCTGGTTCATTATGTGACAGCAGTATGCATGATATCTTGCTTATCAGTTGTTCGCTCCAAATTATCAGATCTGTATTAATTGTTACATTAATGTAGAATATACCCAATGCCAATGAAAAAGTTTAGCTCTGCATTGTTCTTGTAAGTACCTGCTGTCCTTTATCAGTGTACTTATATTGACAGCTAGTTGTTCATGTACCATCACTCTACAGCTTATTTTCCTTTGCCCTCCATTTTCTACAGATCAGATCTATATTTACTCTTACCATAAGGTTGGATAAAACCAATGGCACTGAAGAAGTTTAGCTCTGCATTGCTCTTGGCTGTATCTTTTGCCTGTATCGCTGTACTTACATTTATAGCTACTTTGTTATGTAGCATCACTCTTCATCTTATCTTAAATATTCTCCATTTTTTCTTATATTATCACATCTATATTTACTCTTAACAAAATGTAGAATAAAGGAAATGCTTATGAAGAAGATTATGTGGTAAACTTCTTGAGTTGCCCCCCCCCCCCATCAGCATGGACAAGGGCTTTATAGAGCCGGTCTTCACCACTAATGTAAGTTTGTCCTTCTCAAGCCTTCAAACTTTGTTGTGTATATTTGGTTAGGCATGACTGCAACAGCTGTTTATTTTTGGTGTTTGCATCAAATTGCATGTTTAAAGTTTATTATGAAGTTCATAAAAAAAGTTTGTCCTTCTCAATTTAAGTTTTCAGTTGTACAACCAAGTTCCTTCTTCATACCATATAAATTAAACTATACAGAGCAAGTGATCTTCTTTTGCACTGCATGTATGCTTCTGTTCTTGATCCGTAATCCAGTGGTGTGGTGAAACTACCCACTACAGCACAATGTCATATTCTGCAATGTCTTAACTATGAACAATGTCATATCATTCTACTATTATTTAAACCGTCTCTTTATTTGCCAATCTGAAATGGGATAAATTGACAGCACACTAACCATTGATACTTATGAGTTCTTGATTTGTAATCCAGTGGTGTCGTAAAGCTGCCAACTCCTTCACAATGTCATTTCCTGCCATGTCTTAACCTGAACAATACCATATTGTGTTAATGCTATTTTAAACTTTGTCTCTTTATTAGCCAATAAGAAATGTGATGAATTGTCAGCACTGACACTTATATGTGTAAAACATGTCATCTGTCTGCTTGTTTCTCTTTCAGAGTGAGGAGGATATAAGCGTCAAACAAGCGCAGTCTCATCAGCTTGCTCAGTTGCTTGCACTGCAGCTCCCAAGCAGGGCTAACCTTTCTTGAACTCTATTGAAGTGCTGTCGGTTTTATATATTATTTTGTTGGCGTGTTTATTTGCACTGGTGGCAATCTTTGATGCCCACTGTATGTAATCTGCTGTCTGCTTGTGCTTTATTATCATAGTGGCGAACTTTGATGCCCAGTGGATGTAATTTGCCGTAATTTCTTTATTGTATAGTCTAGGTTTTTTATTATTCACGATGCTGCAGTTATTTTACTGTATATATATCATGTCTTCACTCCATGAAAAGTAAACCGGCCAAACCGTAAAATTACGGTACATAATCGGGTCGTCATGCAAATCACTATATATGGGCCGCATCATGGGCCCAGTCATCTTGGTCCGTTAACATGCCTAAATGTAAACTGGCCCACTAGTAGTTTCGGGCTTTTAATAGGCCGAGTAAACCACCTGCCCTATTTTGGCAAGAAAATTCAATGGGCTTTTAGTAGGCTGAAAAGTAGGTTGGGCCTGAAACGTGCCAAACAGCTCACGGGCCGACAGCAGGCTGAAATAGACCCCAGCCCATGATTGTGCCAATCACATCACGGACCGTTAACAGGCCAAAATTGTCTCGGTCCTTGTTTGGCCCAATCAGATTATCGGCTGTGAGCAAGCCGGATGCAAAGCGGGCCATAATTAGGCCCAACTTTATGATGGGCTTTTAACAAGCCGAAATAAATATAGGGCTGAAATGTTAAACGGGCCTTTAACAGGCCGAAACTAATATCAGGCCATACTATTAAATGGGCCTTTAGCAAACAAAAATTCTAATCGGGCCTCAAGTGGGCCCAAAAGCACAGCGTCCAGTTGACGGGCCGAATCTGATATGGGCCATAATTTAGCCCAAAGAATGAAAGGCTCTTAAAGGGCCGGATCTGATATGGGCCATAATATGGCCCAGAACGTGGTAGGCTATTAACGGGCCGGATCTCATATGGGCCCTTATTAGGCCCAGAACATGGCAGGCTGTTAATGGACTGGATCAAATATGGGCCGGCATTTGGCCCAAAACATGGCAGCCTATTAACGGGCCGGCCCACTAGTGTCTTCAAAATCTTGTGGGCCTTTAGCTGGGCCGGCCCATTATGGTCTGCAAAATCTTGTGGGCCTTTAACTGGGCCGGCCCATTATGGTTTGCAAAATTTTGTGAGCCTTTAGCTGGGCCAGCCCATTTAATCTTTATGGGCCACTTTTGGGCCGGTCCACGTGTCAACATATCATAGGCACATCTCGCCCATTGGATGAGTGACATCTGTGCCAACGCGGAGCTGACACGTGGTTCCGTCGGCCAATGAGAATTTTACACGTGGAAAATCGCCATTGGTCATGGCTGTTAGCGGGTTATCGGATCCAAAACCGGACCTGATAGCTTAACGGCGACCCGTTACGGTGGATGCCATGTGTCGGTTACCCTTGATGAAAGCAGTTCCATGACGGGGCATTTATCGTCATGGAAGTGGACACTTCTGTGATGATAATTTTGGTATTGTCATGGAACACTTATACGACAGCACAGGTATGACTATCTTGATTCTGTCATAAAACCATCATAGATGTACATGCATGACAGAAAATGTGACCTACTATGACAAACACGTATCATCACGGAAGTGTATTTTTTTGTAGTGGAGGTGTATGGAGGAACATCACAATCCGATCATTTTGTGCAGTTCCACTAAAATCGAGCTAATCATCCCTGTTTGCAAAGATATTCAGTCAGTGTGATTACAATAATAGTGGAACTAGATGATGAAACATAACACACACAAATAGAAGCCGATCACCTCAGCGATCTCTTTTAAGACAAACTACTTGTTGGAGAAGATTAGGCTCGGAGTTGGATGAGGAGGATAGCAAAACCAATCTCCCTTTCTGCAGTCCCACAGAAATGTAAAAACATTGCCCGTGTGACATTTTAGCGGAACTGCACAAGACACTCTTAAGAAAAAAGCGATTTGTGCAGTTCACCAAAAGGTTGCAATAGCAACAAGGTGAAATGGACAACCCTGTTTGCAAAAAAGAGGTAGAAAGGAAACAATTACTGGCCAGTAACAGTTGATGACACATACGACAAAAAAGAAGAAGCATAATCCTTGTCCTAGGGAAGATAACAACACGGTTGTTTATCTAAAACGGTGTGAGGACGAGATTGCAATATGGAAAGTACGCCGGACGAGCTACGTTTTGGGCAAAGAACTAGGGAAGATCCACATGCAGCAACGTGGGAAGATGGGTAGTGGAGCAAGGCCGGAGGGGATACCTGGGGGTCGTCAGGACGTAACTAGGAGGGCGGCGGCGGGCGGGATCTGCCCATACTGCGGGAGCGAGCAAGTGGCGTAGGCCCTATCGCACCGGAGCTTGGTCAGAGAGAATGGCGGGTACCGCAGATCTGGACGTGCTGCCTCGACGCCGTCGAACGGAGAGACGATGCACATCCTCCCTTTCCACCGGCGGACGGGATGCGGCCGGGTCAGTGACCAACGGTGAGAGAGAGAGAAAGAGAGAGAGAAAGGCCACCTTGTGTGAGATACTGTGAAGAGAGACAAACCCCGGCAGGCAGGCTCCATTGTATATAGTGGAGCAGACTACTTATTTCTCCATAAAAATCGTTTTATATTATGTGCACGTGTCATTGAGCAATATAACTTTATTTAAAAATAACGCGCCAACGCATCAAGTCGAACTTTGTTTCGTGCACGTGTGATACATGACCTCCGTAAGTAAACAACCACTACACGCTCTCAAATTAGCATGTGGGCTGCCATTTCGTACTTGAGCTCCACCGTGTACCCGCGCGGGTGTGGCTGGGCACGAAGCGTGAGTACGTGCACCTATTCTCTTCGTGTACGTACACCACCTACGTGGGTGTGTGTGAGAGAGATACAAACCTAGAGAGAGATGGTGTGTGGGTTCGTGAGTGTTTTTTTTGGGGTGGTGCGAGAGAGATAGACAGGGAATATGTGTCGATGATATCTCAAACAAAAAATGTAACATATGCAATGTGTGTGAAATAGAGGCCTGGATATATCATATATAGAGGGGGTGATCCACGAGGAGAGAGTGGAGGTATCATCGACGTGAGATATCCATAGATTCGAAGAGAGGGATGAAGTGTGTGTGTGTGCGTGTGATCGATAAAGAGTGCCATCGAATTTGTGTGTGCCCCCATCAAAGATATAGGGTGGCTAGCCTACTGGAACATGAGAGGGGACAGGTGCAGTTTGTCTCTGTGGCATGGATACCTACCTATAGCGTTTGACTATCAGTGTGTGTGTGGGGGGGGGGGGGCAGAGACCTAACTATAGAGGTAAAACGACTGGTATATGTGTGGAGAAGGAGAGAGACCTACCTATGTATTGAGGGAGATCGGTCGACATCCATGCATATGTATAGGAGAGGAATAAGGTTGGGAGAGAGACAGAGCTAGAGTGTCGGAGGGTTGGTGGTGGAGTTGCTTCTCACAAATGGTGGGAGAGGCCTGCTAGACAAACGGAGGGCACGACTGCAATATCAATAAGAAAGGGGATGCCTGCCTATCTGTGCACGTGCGTGTGAGAGACGGGTCAGGAGGCATGCACGAATGATGAGGGGGACAATATGGCTATGGTAAGCAGACGTAACTACATTGGAAGATCAATTGTCCTGTGTCGGAGAAAGGGAGAGACATAACTTGTGAGGTATGTCGATTGGTGCGTGGGCAAAAAGAGTTATAGTCGACCTAGGTATATGTAGGGAGATCTATCGGTATACATGCATGCACGTGTTAGAAGCAAATAAGGCCCGGAGAGAAGGATAGAGAGAGAGAGGGATGTGGCTAGGAGGTGGTGCGAGAGGCCTACTATATCGAGGGGGAAGGAGTGTTCGAGTATGAGATCGATGAAAAGAGGGGTCGGAGTGTGCACGTGTGTGGAACCGTATTAGAAAGAGGGGGGCATGCATGGACGGTGAGAATAGAAGAGGGAAAGCTTGTGTTTGTGGTAGGCACACCTGGCTAGAGAGGTATATCGATTGGTGTGTGCCGGAAAGGAGCTGGGGGGGCGTACACACACCGTGGGTGAACGATCTAAAGAGAAATGATGAATGTGCGCGATGGAGCTGCAGAATGCTGAGGGAGGGTGAGAGGGAGGCGGGTGTGTGCATGCACGAGAGAAAGTTAGCACTAGCTACAGAGATAAGAGGATTGTGTGGGTGTAAAAGACGAATAGAGATCATAATTCATTATAAAAGTGGATTCAGATATTTGGACAACAGATCATAGTTTTTTAAATCGACACATGCATGAATATATATAATGCTGATACGCATGGTGTGGTTATGAACATGTTATACTACATATAATATATAGAACATTTATTTGAATATGTGATAATGTGTGGCTTTTGTAGCTCAGGGCTAAATACTTGTCATAATGTTGGGGGCGGGGCACTATACTTTGTGTGATAAGCACAGTGTACGTATGAAACATGGTTTAGATTATGAAGATCTAGCTAGTACATGAAATGTACTATTATTTGGAATAAACATCAAGTGTATTCAAAATTTTGAATTCGAGTTCATATATATAGTACACATAGTTCATATCTAACTCTATAGTAATCATGTGGTGTGTTGTTAAGATAATATAAAAATGATGGTTTACTTGGCAACAATCATGATTGTAGATTCTTATTCAAATAGAGAAACGAATTTAAATTTAGTTCGAATTACAGCAGTAGTATAGACATTTGGAATGCACTAAAATGTTCGTATGAGTAGGTTACATGCATTATACAGCCAGTGAAAAAATTTAATTGCACATAACATGGATTCATAGCTTTGAATAGCATTTGTACAGTAAAACGGGACAAGACTCTCTCTTTGTGTGGTGCGAATAGTTTTTTTTCGTTGAGGGAAGTGCGAATTGATTTGGTACGTACATTATTACACGTTAGGCTTGTCCCTAAATTTCAACCCACGCCTTGTTATCCCGAAAATTCAGATATCGTGCTCCCAAAACCCGCGCCTTCACAACCCGTGCCTTGCTATCCCGAAATTACAACGCGTGCGAAAACTCCCTCCAGCTGCCAAATCCCGACACGTGAAATCCCCCCTTCTAACCCTGAGCCAAAAGGGCCGCTAGTTCAAATCGGTGGGGGTACTTTTGTAACACACCCTACATTTCCGACAAGCGTGTCCCTAAGTCATGGTCCCCCCCTCCCATCACCTCCTTTTCGCCACTCGAAATCCCAGGCTGCCATAACCTCTCAGCTCCAGCTACGAAACCCAACCCTCCTCCGTGCGCCACCCCACCGCTGCCCAGCCGGAGCCTCTTCCCTGACGATGTCGTCCAACGCAACAGCTCGACGTCCCAGATCCACCTCCCCGGATGAGGATTTGTCGTCGATCTCGTCGTCCCGTCGGTTCAGCCGCCCCGTCCTCCACCTCCAAGGAGCTGCTCCGATGATCGCCTTGTCTATACTGGCTGCTCCATCCCCACAATGCCGCCTTAACCTGCTCCAACGGAACCGCAGCATCCTCACCGACTCGTCGGACGAAGCCGAGGCCTACTCGGCGCCACCAAAGAGGTTGTACACTCATCGCATAGCACCTTCTCCTTAACTCGACCTCCCGGCGCTGACGGTGCTAGATCTCGCACCCCCATGGCATGGATACCTCGAAGCCGGTGCCGCCGGCGACATCTCCACGGCGGCTCTCCCCCAGTGCGAGGCTCCCTCGGCGGTGGCGTCCATACCGGCCGGATCTGCTGCTGCTGCTGCTGTTCCGGCTCTCACTCGCTCGCTCTGCTGCTGCTGCTGCTCCGGCTTTCGCACGCTTGCTCTGCTGCTTCTGCTCCGTCTCTTGCTCGGTCGTGCTGCTGCTCTGCTCTTCCCCTTGCTCGTGCTACTGCTCTGCTCTTGCTCTCGCTCACGCTGCTGATGCTGGTACAAGGAGCTACTCTGATGATCGCCTCGTCTATCGCCTTGTCTATCGTGGCTGTTCCATCCCCAAGGAGCTGTTCCAGCTATGAAACCCCACCCTCCTTCGTCTGCCACCCCACCGCTGCCCAGCCGGAGCCTCTTCCCCGACGACGTCGTCCAACGCAACAGCTCGACGTCCCTCATCCACCTCCCCGGATGAGGATTTGTCGTCGACCTCGTCGTCCCGTCGGTTCAGCCGCCCCGTCCTCCACCTTCTCCTTAACCGCACCGTCCAAAGAGGTTGTACACTCATCGCATCGCACCTTCTCCTTAACTCGACCTCCCGGCGCCGACGGTGCTAGATCTCGCACCCCCATGGCGTGGCTACCTCGAAGCCGGTGCCCCCGGCGACATCTCCACGGCGGCTCTCCCCCAGTGCGAGGCTCCCTTGGCGGTGGCATCCATACCGGCCGGATCTGCTGCTGCTGCTGCTCCGGCTCTCGCTAGCTCGCTCTGCTGCTGCTGCTGCTCCGGCTTTCACACGCTCGCGCTGCTGCTGCTCCGTCTCTTGCTCGGTCGCACTGCTGCTCTGCTCTTCCCCTCGCTTGTGCTGCTGCTCTGCTCTTGCTCTCGCTCACGCTGCTGATGCTGGTACACAGGCTGCTGCAACTACACGAGTTGCTGCTCTGGCTCTAGTTTGCACTGCTGCTCCGGCTGCTATCTGCTACTGTGCTGACGCTCGCGCTGCTGCTACTACTGCTCCGGCTCTCGCTCGCTCGCTCTACTGCTGCTGCTGCTTCGGCTTTCGCACGCTCACGCTGCTACTGCTACTCTGTCTCTTGCTCGGTCGCGCTACTGCTCTGCTCTTCCCCTCTCTCGTGCTGCTGCTCTGCTCTTGCTCTCGCTCACGCTGCTGATGCTGGTACACGGGCTGCTGCAGCTACATGAGTTGCTGCTCTGGCTCTAGTTTGCACTGCTGCTCCGGATGCTATCTGCTACTGTGTTCCCTGTCGATCGCCTGCTGATTTAGATCACTGTTTCTCTACTACTAGTGCTCGAGCGGCCTAAACTACATGTGAAGTGCCTCTCTGCTACCAGTGCGTTCAGTTTAGACAGTAACATTCAGATTCCACAGTAAATTTCAGTTTCGACAGTTAAGTTCAGAGTCAACAGTTTTTACCTCATCTGTTGTAGTCAGGTGTTTTTTGGTGATGTAAATTTTACATCTATCACTTTTTGGTAATGTATTTTACATCATCTATTGGAGAAGCTATTAGAATCCCACTTGAGATTAATGATGTCTGTCTTGTACTGCTTCAGCCTCGACATCTTACGGCTCGCCGAAGCTGCTCCAATGACGGAACCATCCATCACAACAGAGCAGTACCCTGGACGCCGTCTACAGATGCCTTAGATCTTCCTCCACACCTCGGACAGCCACCTCTGCCGCAACTTTTTCAGCGACCAACCCAATGATGCTGAGGTCGACATGGCTATGCCAAAGAGGTTGTACACTTGTCGCATCACATATTACTCTACATTCATGTCGATCCATTAGGGCTATTTTGGTTCAAAGGAAAAAGTGAAGGAAAAACATAGCAATAAGAAATTTTCCTATGGTACTCTACTATTCAATTATTCATGCATTTCGTTGAAAGGAATGGAGCAAAACATCCACCTGGACCTACTTTTCAAAATCCTATACATGAAAACAAGACTAAGTGTATTAGTGGCAGAATAACATTCTAACTGTACACACTTTCATATGGTTTCACTTTAATTTGGCCATGTTTCTTTGCATTCCTCTGCTCTTCCAATTCCTGTGAACCAAACACCCAAGTTGACAGAAATCCTGTGTTTACAAATGCTCTGTTTCCCACGTGCATTCCTATCCTATTCCGGTGTTTTTCCTATCCCTGCGTTTTAAGAATCCTGCAAGCCGAAGGAGCCCTTACAGAATTACTTCAGTTAAAGATAGGTGTCAAAGAAAACTTTGTGTGGTTTGTCCTACTCCTGCCGCGACATCGTCCACCTCACCTGAGCTGCTCCATCGACAGAAGCATCCACCATACCAGACATCACGACTCCTGACCGTATTTCGCCGCCTCAGATCTCCTTCCCTGCCGCCGGCACCCACCGCAACTGCATCACCATCATCGACTCAGTAGATGAACCTGAGGAGTACATGGGTCCACAAGAGAGGCCGCATTCTTTTGTTTCTGCTTATGTTATGCATTGCTTAATATTACCTGCTACTTTATCATCCTGTTCACCTCTTAGACTCCAAGTCAGGTCCAAATTAATGTTCAAACTTGAGTTTTAAAATGCTTGTGGGGCACATATCGAGGCAGCAATGAATAGTATCTCTGTCTATTATCTTGTTCACCTAGGGTATGCCTATGTTGTTCATCTTGGGTGGGAAACCAACAGTAAAGCAATCATCATCTGTCTTTTTATTAAATTAAAGCTATCATCAGCCTGCTATCATTATTTTTGGATCTATCCACTGGTTGTTACCATCACTCTAGATTTCTGCATACTCTCCTTACATAATCTCACTATATTTTTTTCGTATGCATGTCAGATATTGTACACAGTCATGCTGAACATGTAGAGAAAAAGAGAAGAGTTTCGCGCGGTAATACAATGTCATGCAGACATCGCTCCATGGTGGGTGCAATGGCAAACCCTCCCCCCTCCAGATTGTAATTCAGAGGAAGATATCTGTTCTCAACGGATTCAGACGGAGCTGACCACTCCTATTTACCCCCCGAGGTGTTTACTCTAACTTGGCATGATGATGTTGGTCATATCATGCATATGTTGCCTTGCAGTGCCTACTTTCGACAACATATATGTCATCTGCTTAGTTTAGACATGTTCTGTAATGCCACCTGTTTAGTTTCTATATCATATTTGTGAATTATGCAATCTCATCTCTTTTAGCCAGACATAATATATGTGAAATATGCAATGCCATCCTGTTTAACCAGGCATCATATATTTGAATGATATCTTGCCAATCCTTTTCTTCATTACATTTCCATTTGTCGATAATGTTTGTACATTCAACTACTCTTCCTGTGAATCAACCATTTGAGTGGGTGATGGAAATATCTGGAGTGAAAAACAGGTCTTCAGAGCAGAATGTACTACCTGTCGAAGTAGATCTCTTGCTGGGCACGGATAGCTCCTCAGAGATGGATTCAGAGACAGATGACCACTCCTATTCCCCCACCAAGGTGTATGCTCTAACTTGGCATGGTTAAACTGCTCATATCATGCATATGGTGTCTTGCATTGCATAGTTTAGACATCATATACACAATATTCAACACCATGTTCTTAGTTGAGACATCATATATGTGAATGCCCTCTGCTTAGTATATAAATCACATATGTGAATTATATCATGCGATCCTGATTACTTAGATAACATGTATGTGAATTATGTCATGCGAACCTATTTACTAAAGACATCATATAATTATCTCATGCCATCCTGTTTAGTTAGTCATCATATCTTTGAATTATGTCATGCTATGCTATCCAGTTTAGATAGACATCATATATGTGAAATTATGTCATGCTATCCTTTTTAGTTAAACAATATACATGTGAACTATTTCATGCCCTCTTTTTTCCACACTATCTATTGCATCTGTCTCTCATACAAGGTCTGTACATTCAACTACGTTTCTTGTTTATCAGCCATTTGAATTGGAGCGGGTGATGGCAATATCTAGCGGAGTAAAAACAAGGTCTTCAAATAAAACAGTGCTACCTCTTGGTGGAGATAGCACCCCGGTTGTACATGCACGAGAACCAGCCCTACCACACATAACCCAGACTCTCGTAGATTGTACCCCTGGTGCGATGGACAGAGAACCAGCTTCACCCAATCTAACCCCAACCCCAGGAGATAGTAACCCAGTTCCAGTTGACACAACACCATCTCCACCATAGAGCTCCCAAACAAGAGCAGTTAGTAAGGCAGCTCCAGTGCCCAAAGCGCCAGTACTACCACGGCAAACCCCAACTCCACCAGTTAGTACACCAATTCCTGTGGACGAAGCACAACCAACCATTCGTAGTTTAGCATCTATCACATTTGATGTTGTTAAAGCAGAAAGTACCTTGCTGGCATCCTAAAGCCACAATGAGCCTGATCATGACATTTGCAGGAAAAAGGGTAGAAGCATTGATTTATTGTAATTGACATTTAATCTAGTGTGGAGGCAAAGTGCATAAACATGTTGTTAACTTGAATGACATGCATTTCTTCTGCTAGTAAAACCAAAATGCTGTCATCAACATATTAGATCACTAGATAGTCAGCTTCTAATGTAGTCCGCAAAGGAACTTCAATGATCTAATGGTGCATGGCTTCATTGAAAACCGACTCAAGCAAATCTACAACAAGAACAAAAAGCATGACAGACTAAGGCATAGCCTAGTGGTGGGAAGGGGCTGATGCCTTCCCACCCACCCAGGTTCAAGGCATGGTACTTGCAATTTGGGTTTGTTGCACCAATTATACTATAGGGGATTCCCTTACAGTCTTTCAGTAAAAAAAAGAACAAAAAGCATGGGGGAGAGGGGGCCTCCTTGCCTAACCCCTCTTATACAGAGGAATTCTTTGCCAGGAACTCCTTTAAGCGGAACAATAGAGGTGCTTGAGATGAAAATCATTTGCATCCAATGAATCCATCTAGGTCCAAAATCTTTGATTTTAAGGATATCCAAGATAGTATTATATATCCTCAATGAGGTCAAAGGCCTTTTTAAAATCAAGATTTAGCACCAAAATCTGTTTCTTGGAGTGATAGCATTAAAAAAGATATTCATAGCGTTTTTTTATCACAGTACAGACACAAGCGCTCATACATATATGCATACACTCACCCCTATGATCGCACACACGCACACCCTACCCCTATGAGCACCTTCGAGAGACTGAGCCGGCATATCATCTTGAGATTTACGAAGTCACCGTAGGGGCCTCGTCGTCGACGGGAACGTCTCCTCCCACAAAAAGCGCATCGCTGGAAATCTTGAAATAACTCCAGGAATAATGCGAACACCAGGATTTGAACCCTGGTGCATCGGGATACCACTGTCCCTCTAACCATCCAACCATAGGTTGGTTCGCAAAAGATATTCATAGCTTGAGGCTAAGCAATCTTGTATTGTTCTACTTTTGATGAATCCATACCGGTAATGATTTTCTTGTGTACGTTAGCGCATCTTGATAATGATTTTAATGGAGCAATTTAACAAGGAAATTGGTCTGAAATCATTGGGAGTAAGGGGCGTGTCTTTCTTTGGAATGAGAGTGATGAAGGATGAATTGGTACTCATCAGATTCACCTTACTCCGGTAGACATCTTCAATAAGGTGATAAAACTCCTGACAAATAATGCTCCAACAAGCCTTGGGCTTAACAAGTTTATCATTCAATCAGATAATGCTTGTGTAGTCGATACAATGCTGAACACATGGGGGGGGGGGTCGGTGGCCTTATTAGCAATTTTTACTACACCAGCACTATCAATCAATTATTAAAAGATGTAATGTAATTGGGGACAAACTCAATGCCTTTGTGCAATTGATCTGATATTCTAATGTGGGCTGCTGGATTAATGCACCTTTTTACTAGTACAAAACAAGAGCAATTGTTCTAGGGAGACCCGGCTGGATGTCATCAACTATCGTGTCCATCCATTCTGCATCTAATGGTCGATGAAATGGCTTTGCATGTACGACCTACAATGAATTCGCCCTGCAATGGTCGATGAAAGAGCTTTGCATCCATCACGACCCACACGCACCTGTAGCACCATAGTAGTATGACTCTCTGGTGCCAATGCTCCCGCCCTCCCGTGCTATGACACCACGACCCCTCTTCCACCACTTCCATGAGAAGTGGTGCAGGCCTCTTCCTCCGCGGCTGAAGGATCTTGCCTTTAACACTGCCCGATCCTTTCTCCAATTAACGTCCACCCTCTGATCGTTTTTTCTCGAAGAAATGAATTAGCTTTCTCCTTTTTCTTCATTGAAGAAACGTTATGTACGGGCCTGGATCCGAACAATCATTGAAGAATGTATTAATGGTAAAGGTGAATAATTCAAATGTTTGATGTGTGTTCGTACATTATTCTTCATTTTGATGGTCTTTGCTAGATAATTCATGTCCAAAAGTGCAATTCATATGTTCATGATTTTATACATTCTTGTGCACGGTGGAATTTATGTCCAAATATAAAGGTTCCACCCTCCCCTTGCTTTTGACATCCCGACCCAACTACTGCTTCCATGGGAAGTGGTGTACCCCTCTCCTCCACCACCGAAGAATTCAGCCTTAACACTGTCAGATCCCTTCTCCAATCAATCTCCACCCTCCCTTGATGCTCTTGTTTTTGTCAATAATGTTTTCTTTCAATTAAATGTTTTAACTTTCCCAATTTTCCTCAAAGAAATGTCATGCATGGTTCTCGATTCGAACATTTTTTGAAGAATGTATCAATGATTAGGTGACATTCAAATGTTCTAAATGTGTTCATACATTATTGTCTTTTTTTTTAAATTGTACAACCGAAGTCACTCACGTACACGGGCATACACTCACCCGTATGAACGCACGCACACCCTACCCATACGAGCACCTCCGAGAGAGTGAGCCGGCATAGCATCTTGAGATTGACGAAGTCACCATAGGCACCTCGTAGTCAATGAGAACATCTCCTCACACTGAACAAACATGGCCGAAAAGTCTGAAATAAATCCAGGAAAATGCGAGCACCAACGTAAAGTTTAGGACTTGAACCCCATATGCACAACACCTCCTGAACTTGAGCACTATATTTTTGTTTAAAAAGTGTAGTAGCTTTGGATCCTCTATACCTGACGGCAATGTTGCAAGGTGCAGAAAGAGCCAAATCAATAGAAATTGCTTACCAAGTGGGTTCAGAAAGGCATTGAGACGAACAGGAACTCTGCTATCAGCTGGATGCAACTAAGACCGATGACCTGCACAAACCGGAAACAGCACCACGATGCCCCTCCTCTGCTAGTGGACAGACGCTTCAAAGCTCACACCCAATTCACCCCACAGTTTCACGTTCCCATTTCCTTTTGGAGATCGTTGAGCGCCATGCGCGCGCCCGCGATTCTGTGCGGAGATTGTACATGCATTGTGACCGCATCTCACAGTTGCTCATCCATGGCGGACGATGTTAAGAAAGGCCGGGCCGGCGTGCATGCCATCCCCAAGAAGATCTGGATCGCTGGGGACGTCGACGTCGCCAAGACCAGTGGCAGGATACCTCTCAGAACCTTGGTACGTTACACCTACCTACTACAACATATCAGCATGTTTTGGGGCCAAATGACTGTACTTTAGCTGGGGCTGGGGGCGATGCCCCCCTCCATCCCGAAACAGCAAGTAGCTCTACATCGATGTCCCCTGCACTAACTAACAATTGATCTCAATGATGCATTCTGCACAGATCGACCACTCCACGGTGGAGAGCTTCGGAGTGGAGATCTTCCAAATATAGATGTAGTTTCCCTGTGGCGGGCTTTGAATTAGTGGTGTTGATCCATTGGTGGCTGCTAGTGTAGTAGGTTGATGTTCGTCTGGTCTAGCCTGTTTTGATGTAGATATCTGGTTTTTTAGTGTAAATTTGTTATGCAGACATATGGTTGCTCCCCCCTTTTGTGGCACCCCAGCTCAGAGAAACCGGAACACCCCGTATTCCAGCCCAGAGATCGTAGTGAAGTCTTCTGGAATACGGCACTGCTTAGCATAGAACAAACCAGCTCTCTATTACAACACGAATACGATTACAAGGTCTCCGATATTACAATGAATAACACTGGCACGGCGACACTACGCCAACCACAGTTGCTCTATGCAAGCAGCATAACAACTCGAGGCAGCGGAACCTCTACTGGCAGCGGAACAACGAACGACGATGATGGACTCCAATCCGCAGGGACTCTGGCTGGAACGTTTATCCTAGCTCGCAAACACAGGAACCACACCAAACAAGCAAGCAATCCAGGCACGACCTGCAAACTGGCATGACACGCCAGGACAGTACATTGAATGTACTTGCAAGCTCACAATTAACCAAAAGCAATCAAGACAGACATCAGCATGGCAATTACAGGTTAAAGAAATCATGAACATGATGCTAACAGAACACGTGGCATGCACATCTAAACATGATACAGCTAGAACAACCTTAGCACGGCATGAGCATATGAACATGATGATACTACATGCAACAAGTCAACATGATCATGCACCAACTTACTCTTATTCGGCGGTTACCTCGTAACCATCTCATGCATCAACTTACCAACTTCGGTATCCACGATACCACTGTGATCATCTCGCGATCCCATAAAGATCATCCAACTTCGGTATCCACGATACCGACGTGATCCTCTCTCGATCACAACCAATCTCTTTCTCATCATCGAACCGGGGTTATTATTAAGCAAGTTATTATTATTGTTGGATCATAGTGTGACCGACTATGAACTGGGCCCATATCCGCGGGCTGGGCTATCGATAGATTAAAACACACACTCTGCAGAGGATAGCACACTGTACCCACACCACGGAACCCATGGCCTCGCACTCCCATTCGGGTGGACCAACGGCATTCCGACAAAACCGATCTACTGCCCATGACACTCTCCCGGCCACTCCGACAAACTCCCCTTTGGGCTAAGTCCTGGGTGGCCCCGTGTCTACCAAAGACACCCAACGGCCACCGTCGTGGCAAAACATAAACGGTCCCAAACGGGAACAAGGTACCATAACAACAATAACGGGCACACAAGGCTTATGACTGCCTACCTGATCAGGGTAGCGCGCGCCCATAACCTTCCCTCGTTGGAGGCACCGGCGAGAGGCATGACAATAGACCCAGTTAAGTCCTTCCCATAAAAGGCAAATGTGGTTGCACTGGTCAGCTCGATTCAGTGGCACCATGACTCAGCCAACAGTTGTTCAAGTTCATTATTATCCGGTTAAACTTGCATGCAAGAAGCTGAGCCATATAAAAATAACATGATGCAACTACTGTGGCACCCCGGCTCAGAGAAGATCGGAACGCCCCGTATTCCAGCCCGGGGACAGGTCCTCTGGAATACGGCACTGTTGGCATAGAACAAATCAGCTCTTTATTACAATGCATATGGTTACAAAGGGTACGAGGATTACATCGGCACGACGACACTACGCCTGCCCGGGGTAGCTCTATGCTAACAGCAGAACAACTCTCTCGGCAGCGGAACAACGACGCCGGTGATGGACTCCACTCCGCAGGGACTCTGGCTAGAACGCGTATCCTAGGTCGCAAACTCGGGATCCTCAACAAGCAAGCAATCATGGCATGACCTGCAAACTGGCATGACACACCAGGTGAGTACTTTGAATGTACTCGCAAGCTCACAACAAACATCAGCATTAAGGCAAGACAACATCATAGCAGTCAAAATTAACAAGCCTGGTTATCTAGCAAGATAACTACTGAAGTAAATGCATTAAGGTAAAGCATATTTAATCCATACTCCGAATAATCTTAGGATCCAATCCGAATCTGTTCCAAGTCCAATCCCAATCATGTGGTCATCCGACCACTCATCTCATTGCCATCCCATGGCTGGCATATCATATACTTGATACCATCTGCACCACAAGTCTGGCAAACTTACTCTCTTTTGGGTTGCCTCACAACCCTCAGAATACTCACGATCCACCGAGTACTTTTGATCTTACGACGAGTTCTGCCATCATTATCACTACCATGGTTGACCACCTAAAGAGGTCTGGACGGACTGTCCAATACCGTGGACACGGCTATTCGAATAGATTTTACACTCTGCAGAGGTTGCGCACTTTACCCACACCATGGAGCACCTGACCTCGTGATCCCATTCGGGTGGACCAGCGTTGCTCCAACGAAACCCGCCTGACCCGTGACTCTCCCATCATACCACCGGCAATCATCCTCCCCCGGAGTCCTGCCCTGGGTGGCCCCTGTGTCACCGCGTGACACCTGCCACCGTCATGGCTAACAAACTGTCCCAAACGGGGACCTGGTACCATATAACTCAACTGGGCTCACAAGGTTATCGCCGCCTACCGGGCCAGGGTAGGGCGCACGCATAACCTTCCCTGTCGGGCGGTACCGGTGAAAGAGCACGCGATCAGATCAAGTCAAGGCCGTCCCATACCGGCAAATGTGGCTGCACGGATAAGTCCGGATAGGTGACTCTGGATCAACCATGAAGTATCCTATCTCCGAATAATATTTCCGTCATGGCTGACACTCCGATAACCAGTATACTTAAGCCACTGCTATTGCTCATGTCCATGAACTGCCGGATGAAATCCAACATAATCATAGACAGTGATCTCAACATCATAGCATCAACGAGTGGGTAAACTACTAGTCATTAATAATCCAGTCATTAACATGGTAGTCACCTATCCAGGAATTAACTCAAGCATGGTATAATCCAGTTCATTTCACAAATAACTCATACTCGTTGTTGAAGTAATTAGTGTGACCATGATATTGCAATGCACTTATGCAGATGAGAGTTGTGGCTTGCCTGGGGATGAAGGAACCATCGGGAAGGAGTGCGGAGAGTCCGCGGACATGATTGCCGGAAACAGTTCTCTCTCGAAGGGGGCTGTTTACGGGCAAGGGCAAAATGGTCATTTTCATAGTTTGTAAACATTATGAAAATGACTCCATCGGAACGGGCTCGACGAGACGAAGACGTGGGCGTTGGAATCACCTCGATCGGAGTTGGGAGTAAAAAGATGTGATGGTTTTTCTGCCAGGGGCCTTTCTACAGTAAAAATGTTTACTTCCGGGTCCCTGGCTAAAATCCGGTGGCGCCTTCCGCTGAATTACGCTTTCTGCATATAGAAAACGTATTTTTGGACGGAGTAAAGTGAAGTATGCTTTCCAAAAAGGAAAGCGTATTTCCGCTAATGTGCCTCCACTTAAGGGACCGGGCCCAGCTGGCGGTGGCCCATACCCCTTCGCTGTGTCTTTGACACGCGGGACCCACCGAGCTTCTCTCTCTCCTCCCGCTCCCTTTCTCCTTCCTCGCGTCGACGCAGACAGAGGAGAGGCTGGGCGCACGCCGGCGCTGGCCCCGCGACTCCGGCGACCTCCAACCACGGCGAGGGTACCGCCGGGCTTGGGATGAAGTGCCGCACCCGTCCAATGGCTGCACGCACGCCGGAGAGTGCCGGGTAGAGCAGAGCATGGCCCGCGGCGGGCACTAGCTATGGCGATGGGACTAGGGTGGTAATGGAGCTCTCTGGTGGTGGCTATGGGGAGGGAGGTGGTCGGGGCAGCTCCAATTTGAGCGATGCCCGACGGCGGCCATGGCTGCAAAGGCGAGCGAGGAGGGCTCTGGAGCTCGGGTGAGAGGTTGGGGAGGGCCAGAGGAGGACGGTGGAGCTGGTGGTGCGGTCGAGAGGGACTCGAGGGCCTATATATAGGCGCGGTGAAGCGAGGCGATAAGGATGTCCACGGCGATGATCTTAGCTATGCACTGGAGCTGCAGGCGTCGTGGCTATCGGGTTCCGGTGTCGGGAAGCTTCACGGAGGAGCGGAGAGGGTTTAGGCATGCTCCGGAAGGCTCGAGCTCGTCCGTATACGGCGGCGGCTGTAGATGAACAGAGTATGTACGGCGGCATTCGTCGCGGCGCGGCGAGGAGGAATTCGGAGGGGGAGATGGGTCTAGAGCGAAGGCAACAATGAGGGGAAGCCCCTGGACATGAAGAGGTGGCGAGGGAGCGAAGGAACGGACGAAACCGAGCGGTTTAACCACCAGAGCGCGCTGGCTGGCATGCCAAATGCGTGGTCACCGCGTGCACTGGCGCACGTTGTGCATCCTGGCGTGCCAAGTCATGTCCACAGTGTTGTCCTTCCAAGGCACAGTCTCAGGGAGGTGATGGCTCGAAGAAACTCACTGTGGTTGGATGGGAGTGATCATCTGAAGTTTGCTGTAGCAAACTTGACCACTCCTCTGTGATGAACAGGAAGGTGATAAGGTCAAAATGAGATGTCTACAAGGTTTAGGTTAGGAAGAACTACAATACTGTGAAATTTGGAAAGAAATGGACCAATATTTAATATAGTTACTTTGCAACTGACCAATCTGGTCTAGAAACTCAATCTTTATGTGCCACTCACAGGGAGTATCCGATTGGGCTGAAATTTGGCATAGCATGATGATTTGGTCATATGAGAGTGCCATAAAAATTTCATACCATTTGGACAAGCCAAAATGGTACTTCCTTCACAGCTACCCTCTCTGACCAGAATCTTAGGAAAATTCTAGGGAATTATTGGAAAGATGGAATGAGCCCAAATTTTGTGGAGATAGGTTATATGGGAAGGAGAATGCTCTGGTAAATTTTCAGCAATTATGGAGCAGTATAAAATATAGTTGCTTCACAATGTGAAAATCTGACCAGAAACCAAGATTTGATGCTATGCTCACATAGATGATTGGATAGAGTTAAAACTTGGTGGAGAGTCATGATTTGAGCATATGAAAATGATTGCAAAATTTCAACTCATTTGGATACTCCTAGCTAGCACTTGCTTCACAAAGATTCCAGTTGACCAGAAACTTTGGAAATTTGCCAAGGGAGATTTAATATCCAAATAAAGTTGAATTTTGGCATGTGGCATTGATATGGATAGGAAAGAATGCCCAAAAAGTTTGAGATCAAGCAAGCAAATATAAAGGGTACTTGCTTCACAAACTGTCAGCTGGGGTAGAATCAGAAAAGGAATATTTGTGAAATATTTTTGAACATGGCAAGGAAGGGTTTGACATATTTGTGGAAGATATGACCCAAAAAATTTATGAAAATTATTTGGGAATCTTGGGAATAATGGAAATGTGGGTTGCTTCACAACCCAGGACAAACAGGGTTATTCCTTTAATAGAAAAAGGAATATTCCCAAGAAAAAGAATATTGGGGTTGATCCAGGAAGGAAATGGCAAGGTCTTGGAATGGTTTTGAGGTTGGCAAGCCACTCGGGAAGAGGAATCAAGGATGATCCCCCAGGTTGCGAGACTACTAAGCCACAAAAAAGCGAATCCAGACCAAAATAGAAAGAAAAAGAAAATGGGCAAAATCCAGGGTGTTACAACTACAAAGCATGACATCAAGATAAGCATGGAGGTGCGACATAATCATCGAGCATAACCACAATGAATCATATATCTAAATGAGCATGACATACTGACGAGCATAATCATAACACTACACAGGAGCATAGCATGACTACTAGCATCATGAATAAATACCATGCAAGAACATAGCATGAACACTACCAAGTAAGCATGTAACCAACTAGATGCAAAGGAACATGCATAACCACGGTACTTGATAACAGACGGTAAACATGCATCGGACTGAACATCACTACTACCAGCATGTACTACTACTACCAAGCATGACATGAAACAATACTAGCAAGTAGTACAAGATAACAAGATGCATCGGAACATAGCATGAAGGTGAACATGAAACCACGAGCATAACCGAAACAACGACAACAGTAGCAAACAAGCAGACAGATAACGGGCAAACTTTTATTAAATATTCAAGTAGAAACCATGGCTACTGCATGGCTATCATGCAAGTGGCT
This sequence comes from Thinopyrum elongatum, assembly GCA_011799875.1. Taxonomy (NCBI): domain Eukaryota; kingdom Viridiplantae; phylum Streptophyta; class Magnoliopsida; order Poales; family Poaceae; genus Thinopyrum; species Thinopyrum elongatum. The sequence goes on along the minus strand of CM022300.1, from coordinate 58,929,228 downwards.
GTTGTGGCTTGCCTGGGGGTGACGGAGACTCCGGGAAGAAGTGCGGTGAAGCCGTGGAACGAAACGCCGGACGGTTCTCTCTCGGAGGGGGCTGATTAGAAGCAAGGGCATAATGGTCATTTTCACTGTGGGATCACCTAGTGAAAATGTTACCAACAGAAAGAGCTCGACGAGACGAAGACATGAGCGTTGGTTTCACCTCAATCGGAGTTACGATTGCGGAGTTATGAGGTGTAGAAGATCAGGGACTTTTCTGTAAAAAGAATATTCACAACCGGGTCCCTGAGTGGATAAGACAGAAACAGATTTTAGGAAATACGCTTTCTGATTTAGAAAACGTATTTTGACAGAAACAGAAACGAAAATACGCTTTCAGAAAATGAAAACGTATGTACCAAAAGGCGTCTCCACTTAACGTACCTGGTCCCGGGCTTAGAGCCAATGACGCGTGGGGCCCAGGGGACAGGGGGAGGGGCCAGGGCGTCGTCGTCTTCCTCCCGCGCTCGTGACCCCGACCGAGACAGAGGCGAGGCAGAGGCGAGCTACGGCGAGGGGGCCGGCCGGCTCCGGCCATCCCTGGCCGAGCCGAAGCCACCGGCGGGCGCGGGACGAGGTGGCACTTCCGTCCAGGGAAGAAACGGGCACCTGGGAGGACCGAGGTCGCGGTGGCGCGCGTAGGCAGAGAAGAACAGAGGAGCTCCAGGCGGCGGGGGTTCTTGGGGGTGCGGCCACTCAGGCGAGGGGGCAAGTGGGTGGGGCGGCTCTCTGGGAGGAGGGGAACACGGTGGAGGGCTCGGGAGGAGGATAGGAGGACTAGGCTAGCCGGAAACGAGATGAGACCGGGGCGGCCATGGCGGACGGCGGTGGACGGAGGCGAATAGAGACAGCTCCGGTGGGTGGGGAGGGGAAAATAAGGATTGGTAAGGAGCGGAGGACCTCGGGAACGCCTTATATAGGCCAGGGGATGGCTCGGGGATGCTCTAGAGAGCTCTAGCTCCATGCCAATGGAGGAGCAGAGGACGGACGAGTCACGGGGAGCTCGACGGCGACGCGACCGCAGCGATGCAGGTTGAGGCAGCGACACCAGGAGATGCATTCGATCACAAGCTAGCTACTGGACATGAAATGGACGCGAGAGGCAGAGCGAAAGGGGCCGAAACAGGCACACGGTCGGCCAGAGCACGAGTTTGGCTGGTCGTGACCCATGGTCACCGCGGGAACGTGGCGGTGACACGCGCGCTGGGTTGCCAGACCTTGTCTAGGAGGTATAACGTTCAACTATGAATGCCAAGGATGAGAGAAAAAAGAATAGTGGCCAAGTACGTGATCACAACTAGCAAGGGATCAGATGAACAACAAGGTGTTTGACGTCTTCTGAGGTTCACATGAGTGGAGTTCGACCCAGATATTTGGTACAGCGTGATCAAGCACTAAGATGATCCTCTCTGAGAATTTTCAGCTCATTCGGATGGATAAAAAGGATACTTGATGTAGAAACCACCATAATGGCCAGAATTAGGGATGATGAAGTTGCACTCACATGAAGAGGCAAGTTGAGCTTAAATTGGTCATGGACCAATGATTTGAAGATATGAAGATGCTAAAAAAGTTTCATGCCATTTGGATGAACCAAACTAGCACTTGCTTCATATAGCATCCATCTGGACAGAAACTTGGAAAAATTGCACAGGGAAAATGGATTAAAAAATTGAGCCAAAACTTGGTGGAGATAGTTGATATGGATAGTAGAATTCCCTGGTATATTTTCAGCTTAAAGGAAGCAATATAAAATATGGTTTCTTCACAAACTGAAAATCAGACCAGAAACCAAGATTTGAACCTGGGCTCACATGGATGAGTTATATGAGCTAAAATTTGGTGGAGAGTCATTATTTGATCATATGAAGGTCCTTGAAAAATTTAAACTCATTTGGATATGCCTAGCTAGTACTTCCTTCACAATCACTTCCTTCAGACAGGAACTTTGAAAAATTGCTCAGGAATATTTACTAGGCAAATTGAGTTGAATTTTGGCATGGGGAAATGATATGGACAGGAAAAGATGTCCAAAAAGTTTTGGGTCAATCAAGCAAATATAAATGACACTTCCTTCTCAAACCACCACTTAGGGCAGAATCAGAAAAGGAATATTTGTGAATTATCTTTGATGATGCCAAGGAAGGATTATGACATATTTGTGGAAGATATGACCCAAAAAATTTATGAGAATTATTTGGGAATTTTGGGAGTGACAGAAATATAGGTTGCTTCACAAGCTCTAAAGGATTATTCCTTTAACGGAAAAGGAATATTCCCTAGAAAAGGAATATTGGATTAGGTCAAGGATGAAAATGACATGATCTAGGGATGATGATGAGGATGACAAGCCACTATGAAACCTAGGAAGACATGATCTTCCCAAGTTTCAAAACCACATAGCCACAGAAAATCAAATCAAATCAAGAAATCCAAGAAAATCAAAGGAAAAAGAAAAGGGCAAAATCCAGGGTGTTACAAACCTTCCCCCCTTAAAGAAATCTCGTCCTTGAGATTTGGTTGCTCAGGGACAAATAAATCTTCCGACTTGAAGAAATTGTTTCCAACTCGGGTTTCTTTTATTCATTCTCATATAATGTTCCCACTGAATTGCATCTGACTGACTGCCTTGGTCTGGGGTGGTTTGCTTCACCATATCTGACATTCTGACATGACTTACCTCATATGCTCCTGTTCATACTGACTCAAATTTTTCCTTCATGTCTGCTAGCTTAGCCGGGGTCCGAAAGATTATCATTACTGACATACGTGTCTTTCTCGATATTGATCCTTGCTGGAGATGTTATTCCCGTATCGAGTACCAGAAATATTCCATGGAGTTGGGAACACACCTTCCCATGGAACAAGGAATCTCTCTTATCCAGGCATCGGGTTCCTCGAATATATATGCATGCCGTCTGGGTTCAAAACAGGGATGTGAATCATACTTGTTCTTCTGACGGATCTTGACATATTGCAGGAGTTTCTGACTTATCTTGACTGGCTTCACAGTCTTGAGTATCCAATCTGTACCAAAAGTTTGACTGTCGCTTGACATGACTGATAGAAAAATGCACCATCTCCTGACGATAACATTTGCAGACTTGACTGGCGGTGATCTTGGCAAAGAATTCCGTTCATGGCAGGCTATTCTTTAATCCATTCCCATATGTGAGAGATAACAATCCTCAAAGTATGTGCTCTCACACTGATTCTTCATTTTGCCGGTATACTCATGGGGATAGTAGGTTGTGCGATACTTTAGCACGGTTACTGAGGTCAATATATTGAGCTGTCCTTGGGTCAGACTTGACGGACTCGGGTATTCAATGCTGACAGTTCTGAGCATACTATGGACTGAGCTAGTTGCCTTGCTATGAGGGCCTTACCACAACGGAGTAGACCTCTTAGGCGTATCTTTACTTGGGTTTGATGTGGAATAAGACTGTCTTGGGCATACATACCACATTTTTCACACAATAACCGGCATCTTGTATTGTCGATCTTGCTCCTTCATTATTATCTTCTTCATCTAGATCTTTAACTGAAAGAGTGGGGCCTTATATATCCTTGATTATTTTCGCGGCCCTGAGTACTGTCATGTGCAATATCTTGCAATTCATACCCTGGTCTTATTCATGTCTCCAGTCTTGGTATATTTATCCGGCTCACGTGTGCTTATACAGATCTCATTACTATTGCTGACTATGCCAGACAGTGATAGAATTAATAACATCACCTTGTCGGTTGTGCTGGGCTGATCTCGATAATTACTACCCAGATGGTGTCTCAATGTTGTCTTTCTTCAAGACTTGTCGATCCTTGCATCACCCACCGGTTTTCCTTCACTTGCATATCCAGTGAGGTTGTCGGATGCGTACTGTGAATTCTTCCTCGCACGAGGGACTGGCATGAACTTGACATCATACTCACTGTATGAAGAAATATCTGATTCTCGAGGCATACATTTATTCTGACTGATTCTTGTTTCTGACCCAACTATTGCAGATCTGACACTTGGAGAAACACTGTCATATGCTGACAATTCATTGTTTAATATCTTGTACCAGTGCCGTACTGAAGAAGACTGGGCAGCTTGCGTTGGAAACCACCGGGATATCGTGCTGAGGAAGACTAGATGGCTTGTGCTCGAAGCTTTCAGCGGATATCTTGCTGAGGAAGACTGGGTACCGTACCTCATAAGCTTCCCCCCTTAAAGACTTGCTAGGGAAGACTCGGTACCTTATGCCAGCAGCTTCTTGCAGTATCTCATTGAGAAGACTGAATATCTTGCACGGGAATCCACTCATACCTTACTGATGCAGACTGGGGAATCTTGCCTTGTACGCTTTGCTGATAAATTGTGGAGAAGGACTCGACTATTTTCCTTTGTGAACCAAATAATATATATATATATATATATTCTTGTCATTTCGGCTGCTGATTACTTGTATGACAAGAATTGTCTGACTGTCCTTGCTGAATTCATTGCATATTTGGACTGACTTTGGGGTATCGCATGTTTCAAATCTGACTCATGGCAGAATCAATCATTGGGTACGGACCATACCTCTGACTGGAAATGCATGTTGGACTTGGATCCAATTTTGTTCTCTTGCTGGTTTAATCGTTGCTGCAATAAGGATGTATCTCTGACGAGTTCTTGGTACTGAAAGTCTGAGCAGAATATAACTTGTATTCAGACCGGATGTCTGCAATACAATGCTGTCAGATGAAAATCCCATTTGCTTTTAACTGAGTTCCTTGGTGTATATCTGTACTTCTCACGGCTTCTTCTGATCAGGTGTTGATTGATAAGAAATTTCCATAAGGGGGAAACACCGAAGATTCAAACCAAGAAGCACGAGAAAACGATCTATTGCAATAAAGCACACATCAAACAAGCTACAAAACTACTCCACACAGACACACACAAGCATAATACTACAGCAGATGCACATGCACTGCACGAAGGACTACACCCTACGCTTGAGAAAACGCTCAGGAACTGACGAAGAAGCTAGGGGAGTAGCGAGTGGAACTGCTGACTCCGAAACTCCGGAGGGACGAGGCGAAGGGGTTGGAGAAGCTGGCGGAGATTGAGGTAGGGAAGCACCAAGCAATCTCCTGGCTCGAATGGCGTCTCGGACTAACTCGGAAATAAGAAGACACTCGGCCGTCATGTAACGGGACATGGCGAGGATAGCCGGGTCGTCTTGAGGATTGCCAGACGGGAACTGGATCCGCTTAGGATTCTCAACGATGGTGGGATAATACTGATAAGCACGGTTCTCTTGCACCACGCTCTCTTGAGGACGAAGACCGGTGATTCCTGCCATTGCGGCAAGCTGAACGGCACACTCGGGAGTAGCGCCGTAACCACCAGGGAAACTATAGGTGTGGTTACCAACAGGAATCGGGGCTGACAAATGGACATGGGCAACATACTCCAGGATTCTTCCTCCGGCAGAAAACTGGAATACTTGATAATGAGGTGGATCGCCGCGGGGATAAATGCTACGCCACATGTCGCCAAGGAGAGCGGCAAAGCTGAGAGGTGCAGGAGTGGGATTGAACGCAATAGGAACAGCACCGGGAGCTCTGGGGAGGGCACTGAACTCATGGAAACTGACCGCCATCTACGCACGGAACAGGGGTTAGGGGTAATCGAATAAGACTATATGCAGCAAACAAATGCAACAACCAAATGCATCAAGCAAGGGCAACAACTAGACCCTATACTACCGTTTTCTAACGTTCCAGCGGACTAGGATGCTCTACAGCCAGACCTGCTCTGATACCAAGCGCTGTGGCACCCCGGTTCAGAGAAACCGGAACACCCCGTATTCCAGCCCAGAGATCGTAGTGAAGTCTTCTGGAATACGGCACTGCTTAGCATAGAACAAACCAGCTCTCTATTACAACACGAATACGATTACAAGGTCTCCGATATTACAATGAATAACACTGGCACGGCGACACTACGCCAACCACAGTTGCTCTATGCAAGCAGCATAACAACTCGAGGCAGCAAAACCTCTACTGGCAGCGGAACAACGAACGACGATGATGGACTCCAATCCGCAGGGACTCTGGCTGGAACGTTTATCCTAGCTCGCAAACACAGGAACCACACCAAACAAGCAAGCAATCCAGGCACGACCTGCAAACTGGCATGACACGCCAGGTCAGTACATTGAATGTACTTGCAAGCTCACAATTAACCAAAAGCAATCAAGACAGACAACAGCATGGCAATTACAGGTTAAAGAAATCATGAACATGATGCTAACAGAACACGTGGCATGAACATCTGAACATGATACAGCTAGAACAACCTTAGCACGGCATGAGCATATGAACATGATGATACTACATGCAACAAGTCAACATGATCATGCACCAACTTACTCTTATTCGGCGGTTACCTCGTAACCATCTCATGCATCAACTTACCAACTTCAGTATCCACGATACCACTGTGATCATCTCGTGATCTATTAAAGACCAACCAACTTCGGTATCCATGATATCTTTGTGATCCTCTCTTGATCACAACCAATCTCTTTCTCATCATCGAACCGGGGTTATTATTAAGCAAGTTATTATTATTGTTGGCTCATAGTGTGACCGACTACGAACTGGGCCCATATCCGCGGGCACGGCTATCGATAGATTAAAACACACACTCTGCAGAGGTTAGCACACTGTACCTACACCACGGAACCCATGGCCTCGCACTCCCATTCGGGTGGACCAACGGCATTCCGACAAAACTGATCTACTGCCCATGACACTCTCCCGGCCACTCCAACAAACTCCCCTTTGGGCTAAGTCCTGGGTGGCCCCGTGTCTACCAAAGACACCCAACGGCCACCGTCGTGGCAAAACATAAACGGTCCCAAACAGGGACAAGGTACCATAACAACAATAACAGGCACACAAGGCTTATGTCCGCCTACCTGATGAGGGTAGCACGCGCCCATAACCTTCCCTCGTTGGAGGCACCGGCGAGAGGCATGAGAATAGACCCAGTTAGGTCCTTCCCATAAAAGGCAAATGTGGTTGCACTGGTCAGCTCGATTCAGTGGCACCATGACTCAGCCAACAGTTGTTCAAGTTCATTATTATCCAGTTAAACTTGAATGCAAGAAGCTGAGCCATATAAAAATAACATGATGCAACTACAAAGCATGACATCAACATAAGCATGGAGGTGCGACATAATCATCGAGCATAACCACAATGAATCATATGTCTAAATGAGCATGACATACTGACGAGCATAATCATAACACTACACAGGAGCATAGCATGACTACTAGCATCATGAATAAATACCATGCAAGAACATAGCATGAACACTACCAAGTAAGCATGTAACCAACTAGATGCAAAGGAACATGCATAACCACGGTACTTGATAACAGACGGTAAACATGCATCAGACTGAACATCACTACTTCCGGCATGTACTACTACTACCAAGCATAACATGAAGCAATACTAGCAAGTAGTACAAGATAACAAGATGCATCGGAACATAGCATGAAGGTGAACATGAAACCACGAGCATAACCGAAACAACGACAACAGTAGCAAACAAGCAGACAGATAACGGGCAAACTTTTATTAAATATTCAAGTAGAAACCATGGCTACTGCATGGCTATCATGCAAGTGGCTGGCGTGGCTTGCCTGGGGGTGACGGAGACTCCGGGAAGAAGTGCGGTGAAGTCGCGAAATGAAACGCCGGACGGTTCTCTCTCGGAGGGGGCTGATTAGAAGCAAGGGCATAATGGTCATTTTCACTGTGGGACCACCTAGTGAAAATGTTACCAACAGAAAGAGCTCGACGAGACGAAGACATGAGCGTTGGTTTCACCTCAATCGGAGTTACGATTGCGGAGTTATAAGGTGTAGAAGATCAGGGACTTTTCTATAAAAAGAATATTCACAGCCAGGTCCCTGAGTGGATAAGACAGAAACAGATTTTAGAAAATACGCTTTCTGATTTAGAAAACGTATTTTGACAGAAACAACAGGGGATCAGATGAACAACAAGGTGTTTGATGCCTTCTGAGGTTCACATGAGTAGAGTTGGACTCAGATCTTTGGCACAACGTGATCAAGCACTAAGATGATCCTCTCTGAGAATTTGTAGCTCATTCGGATGGATAAAAAGGATACTTGATGTAGAAACCACTGTAATGGCCAGAATTAGAGATGATGAAGTTGCACTCACATGAAGAGGCAAGTTGATCTGAAATTGGGAATGGCCCAATGATTTGAAGATATGAAGATGCTCAAAAAGTTTCATGCCATTTGGATGAACCAAACTAGCACTTGCTTCATATAGCATCCATCTGGACAGAAACTTGGAAAAATTGCACAGGGCAAATGGATTAATGAATTGAGCCAAAACTTGGTGGAGAGAGTTGATATGGATAGAAGAATGCCCTGGTAAATTTTCAGCTTAAATTAAGCAATATAAAATATGGTTTCTTCACAAACTGAAAATCTGACCTGAAATCAAGATTTGAAGCTGGGCTCACATGGATGAGTTATATGAGCTAAAATTTGGTGGACAGTCATGATTTGATCATATGAAGGTCCTTGAAAAATTTCAACTTATTTGGATATGCCTAGCTAGTACTTCCTTCACAATGACTTCCTTCAGACAGGAACTTTGAAAAATTGCTCGAGAATATTTACTAGGAAAATTGAGTTGATTTTTGGCATGGGGCAATGATATGGACAGGAAAAGATGTCCAAAAAGTTTGGGGTCAATCAAGCAAAGATAAATGACACTTCCTTCTCAAACCACCAATTAGGGCAGAATCAGAAAAGGAATATTTGTGAATTATCTTTGATGATGCCAAGGAAGGATTATGACATATTTGTGAAAGATATGACCCAAACAATTTATGAGAATTATTTGAGAATTTTGGGAGTGACAGAAATATAGGTTGCTTCACAACCTAGGGTCTAAAGGATTATTCCCTAGAAAAGGAATATTGGATTAGGTCAAGGATGAAAATGACATGATCTAGGGATGATGATGAGGATGACAAGCCACTATGAAACCTAGGAAGACATGATCTTCCCAAGTTTCAGAACCACACAGCCACAGAAAATCAAATCAAATCAAGAAATCCAAGAAAATCAAAGGAAAAAGAAAAGGGCAAAATCTAGGGTGTTACACCTTTCCCCTGTTATTTGATTCTGGACTGAATTTCTTCAGTTAAGTAATAGCTGTTTGGTTTGGTTTCGCTGCTTATATGCGATTCCATGAGCAGAACACATCCCAAGCAATAATGGACGATAACAACCTAGTTTTTTTTCTTACTTGATTGTGGGTACGCGCACCAGCTAAGAGAAAGACCCGTGCGGAAAATATAATTTCGCAACCAAGTCCCTAATATTTTGCAGCCAACACCCTAAAGTTTTTGTTTCTTTACAAACAAGGACAAAATTTAATAAGTCGCATGAATTTTCACCGAAAATTTGGCAGGATAACGCATTGGGAAAGGCGAATCGCATCTACAACAGTAGTATAATACAACTACAAATCGCTCCACAGCCATGCCTTCTCTTTTGTTCATCTTCTGGCGACACATTACTTTTGCAAAATATGTAGCTGTATTTTTTCTAATGAAAGAATCTAACTGAATCTGTAGCCACATATATAGAGCTCTTCAGCTAGTTAATAGGATCAGTGTAAAAAAAACTTCAGCAACATGAATATATATAGAGGTCTTCAACCAGTTAATAGGTTCAGTGTACATAAAAAAGTTCAGCAGCAACGACAACAGTAGTATATAGTAGCAACAATGGTAGCATAGCAGCAGTAGCAACGACAGTACTAATATACATAATTTCAGTGTAAAGTCAAACAACAATAGTAGCATAGCAGCATTAGTGCTAGTATAGCAGCAGCAACAATTTTAACACAAATTCAGACAGCTTAGAAACAACACAAGTTTATACCTAAGTTAAAGAGTTGACTATTGAATTGGCTCTCATGTTTACATTAGTATCCACCTATGTAAATCCTAGTTACATACTAGTGTTGTTTACATACATATGGACATGTCTCTCAAGTTATGTCATCATATTGTCTTCTCATTATTATTGACTAACTCATCTTTCAACTTCTTTGCTAGTCAAGCTGGAATCTTTGATAGACCCTTTTTTTACCATGGGAGCTTGTGTTTGGTGTAACTAATCGTTTATATTTAAAATGCAAATCTCTCAACCATGGTTGAAAATAACTAGTGTGTATAATTAAAGTATAAAGACCTTTGGCTATTGTTGGTATTGGTAGGTACTGGATAAAAGAAAGACAAATGCCAAAATAGAAACAGAAAGCACTTTGCTAGCTATATCCTGAATCTTTTTCACTACCTCGATTATCAGAATAAGATGATAAACAAACACGTGCAAAGCTATTGTTACTTCGGTGGCTTTATTTTGTATGGCTGAAGCGAGAGTTGTGACTGCAGACTCCACCTCGTTTGGAGACTGCATCCTAGCATTTCTATACTCACCATCGTGTGTGAACTCGGGCTTGTATGTTTTTTGTTCAAAACCTTAATGACGGTAAAAAATGGGAGATGGCTAACCGCTCATACCGATTGGTTTAATTAGGATAAACTTGATTTGTACTCCTTGATGGTGTCTGTCTACAACAAATGTTTCATAAGATGGCATATTTGAATATGTCATACCTATATATCTACATCCCAATACTTTTAACTTTCAACAAACACCTAATCCATCCTCAACAGGAACATACCTGAATCCAAATCCCGCTAGCTAGCTCGCTGTTGTCCGGCTACTTCATCTCTGCCTGCCTGCATGCATGTCCCCTAATTAAATAGAGTCATGTACTACACCACAAGAAAGAAAAACCATTAGTTTTGAGTAGAACCATCCCAAGATTACTTTCTTCAAAGAAAGAAGGTCAGATCAAGAGAAAGGGTACCGCGAGAGTGGATATCAAACCCAGAAGCCATATTGACCATGACACGACAGTGCCGATCAGTGCTGCTGTGGGCAGTGCATCATCGGAACTATGTGGCTTAGCTTTGGGTCTCCATGTATGCATGTGTTGTAGTCTTGTAGATGAGGCGAGTGAGGGGCAGATGGAGAGGAAGGGGGAACGCGGGGAGGAGGAACTAGATTGAGATTTATAGGAAGAGGAAGGCGTGGAACCACCAGGAGAGAAACGCGGGGAGGCGTTGGATGCCAGGTCGATCCACGTGAGGTGCAGCGAGTGGACGATGGATGGATGGCATGCAGCAGGAAACCAGGGATTGATGGATATACGAGGAGACGACGCCTGGAAACCAGTGAGGGGTATATATAATAGAGGAGGAATACTAGGGGTGGATAGAATCCACTGGACGGACAACCATTGGACTATTTATTATCAACGGCTGGAGAAAAACTTTTACATCTCTCTCTGCCAGTTATATATCCATCTTTTTTTTTCTTCCTTTATTGAGGGGCAAGTATTAATACGTCGTTTCTTTCCATAGGAAGGAGGGATACTAGGGATCTCTTATTGTGTGATAGTACTATTATTGATAATGGCCTGGAGGAGGGATAGAGTACGTGACAGAACTACTATTGACAATGTTCTGGAGAGAAACTTTTGCATCTCTCTCTTCTATTTATCTATTGGGGTCTTCGGCAACAGTGTTCTATGGAACAACCGATCCTATGAACATTGTTTTGAATCAATAAAGTTGGGGCGAGATTTCTCAAAGAAAATCTATCCATGTTTCCCCCTTTTTTTTTTACTTTGGCCCTATGCTTGTCCTTTTCTTTGAACACAATGTACTAATTCTAGCAACCTGAGACCTACTGTTGACTGGTTGGAGATGTTCATGGACATTTTGCTGCCGGCTGGCAGTCGTTTGCCTCATGAATAGGCGAGCCAAGCAGCCACATGTTCATTCTTTCTTTAGCATATCATTTTGGCCTCTACTACTGTCAACAATTTAGTTATCAAAGTGAAGAATTTTATATCTCGTCCAAACAAGAAATTCACTTCTTCATTCCTTTAGCATAAACAAAGAACAGACTAGTTCAATTTCGCAGCCAACACAAAGCACATACCTTGATTCCTCAAAAATATAAGCTTAATACCTATTCCCATTTTTACTCGTCAGATCCGCTAGAGGAAGACACCAAGGATTCCCGTACCTCCCTCATCCTTAGGCATGCATACCTTTTCCCTAGCAATTAGAGCAAGTACTTTATCTTCCATTCCAAATTTTATCCAAAGACAATGCCTTAAATATTTGCTAATTTGATCAACCATAGGAGCATACATAGGTACATAGCACATGAAGAATGTGGGCAAGGAGGAGAAGACAAACTTGATTAGAATGAGCCTTCCATCATAAGACACCAAAGTTGAACATCCGGCCAATCTTCTTTCAATCCTTTGAATAACTCCTCAATCTTGGGCTTGAGCAATCCCATGGGAAGAACCAGATAAGTAAAGCGGAAAGTACCTTGCTGGCATCCTAAAGCAACAATGAGCCTGATCATGACATTTGCAGGAAAAAGGGTAGAAGCACTGATTTACTGTAATTGACCTTTAATCCAGTGTGGAGGCAAAGTGCATAAGCAAGTTGTTAACTTGAATGACCCGCATTTCTTCTGCTAATAAAACAAAAATGGTGTCATCAACATATTAGATCGCTGGATAGTCAGCTTCTAATGTAGTCTGCAAAGGAACTTCAATGATCTAACGATGCATGGCTTCATTGAAAACTGACTCAAGCAAATCTACAACAAGAACAAAAGGCATGGGGGAGAGGGGGCCTCCTTGCCTAACCCCTCTTATACAGTGGAATTCTTTGCCAGGAACTCCATTAAGCGGAACAATAGAGGTGCTTGAGATGAAAATCATTTCCATCCAATGAATCCATCCAGGTCCAAAATGTTTGATTTTAAGGATATCCAAGATAGTATTATATATCCTCAATGAGGTCAAAGGCCTTTTTAAAATCAAGATTTAGCACCAAAATCTGTTTCTTGGAGTGATAGCATTGGAAAAGATATTCATAGCGTTTTTTATCATAGTACAGGCACAAGCGCTCATACATACACGCATACACTCACCCCTATGATCGCACACACGCACACCCTACTCCTATGAGCACCTTTGAGAGACTGAGCCGGCATATCATCTTGAGATTTACAAAGTCACCGTAGGGGCCTCGTCGTCGACGGGAATGTCTCCTCCCACTAAAAGCGCATCACTGGAAATCTTGAAATTACTCCAGGAATAATGCGAACACCAGGACTTGAACCCTGGTGCACTGGGATATCACTGTCCCTCTAACCATCCAACCACAGGTTGGTTCACAAAAGATATTCATAGCTTGAGGCTAAGCAATCTTGTATTGTTCTACTTTTGATGAATCCATACCGGTAATGATTTTCTTGTGTACGTTAGCGCATCTTGATAATGATTTTAATGGAGCAATTTAACAAGGAAATTGGTCTGAAATCACTGGGAGTAAGGGGCGTGTCTTTCTTTGGAATGAGAGTGCCGAAGGATGAATTGATACTCATCAGATTCACCTTACTCCGGTAGACATCTTCAATAAGGTGATAAAACTCCTGACAAATAATGCTCCAACAAGCCTTGGGCTTAACAAGTTTATCATTCAATCAGATAATGCTTGTGTAGTCGATACAATGCTGAACACGCGGGGGGGGGGGGGGGGGGGTTCGGTGGCCTTCTTAGCAATTTTTACTACACCAGCACTATCTATCAATTATTAAAAGATGTAATGTAATGGGGGACAAACTCAATGCCTTTGTGCAATTGATCTGATATTCTAATGTGGGCTGCTAGATTAATGCACCTTTTTACTAGTACAAAATAAGAGCAATTGTTCTAGGGAGACCCGGCTGGACGTCATCAACTATCGTGTCCATCCATTCTGCATCTAATGGTCAATGAAATGGCTTTGCATGTACGGCCTACCATTTATTCGCCCTGCAATGGTCGATGAAATAGCTTTGCATCCATCACGACCCACACGCACCTGTAGCACCATAGTAGTATGATTCTCTGGTGCCAATGCTCCCGCCCTCCCGCGCTTTGACACCCCGACCCCTCTTCCACCGCTTCCATGAGAAGTAGTGCATGCCTCTTCCTCCGCGGCTGAAGGATCTTGCCTTTAACACTACCCGATCCTTTCTCCAATTAACCTCCACCCTCCGATCATTTTTTTCTCGAAGAAATGATTTAGCTTTCTCCTTTTTCTTCATTGGAGAAACGTTATGTACGGGCCTGGATCCGAACAATCATTGAAGAATGCATTAATGGTAAAGGTGAATAATTCAAATGTTCAATGTGTGTTCGTACATTGTTCTTCATTTTGATGGTCTTTGCTAGATAATTCATGTCCAAAAGTGCAATTCATATGTTAATGATTTTATACATTCTTGTGCACGGTGGAATTTATGTCCAAATATAAAGGTTCCACCCTCCCCTTGCTTTTGACATCCCGACCCAACTACTGCTTCCATGGGAAGTGTCGTACCCCTCTTCCTCCGCCACCGAAGAATTCAGCCTTAACACTGTCAGATCCCTTCTCCAATCAATATCCACCCTCCTTTGATGCTCTTGTTTTTGTTGATAATGTTTTCTTTCAATTAAATGTTTTAACTTTCCCAATTTTCCTCAAAGAAATGTCATGCATGGTTCTCGATTTGAACATTTTTTAAAGAATGTATCAATGGTAAGGTGACATTCAAATGTTCTAAATGTGTTCATACATTATTATCTTTTTTTTAAATTGTACAACAGAAGTCACTCACGTACACGGGCATACACTCACCCGTATGAACGCACGCACACCCTACCCATATGAGCACCTCCGAGAGAGTGAGCCGGCATAGCATCTTGAGATTGACGAAGTCACCATAGGCACCTCGTAGTCGACGAGAACGTCTCCTCACACTGAACAAACATGGCCGGAAAGTCTGAAATAAATCCAGGAAAATGCGAGCACCAACGTAAAGTTTAGGACTTGAACCCCATATGCACAACACCTCCTGAACTTGAGCACTATATTTTTGTTTAAAAAGTGTAGTCTAGGCACTGGATCCTCTATACCTGACGGCAATGTTGCAAGGTTCAGAAAGAGCCAAATCAATAGCAATTGCTTACCAAGTGGGTTCC
The DNA here is from genome assembly GCA_011799875.1 of Thinopyrum elongatum. Lineage (NCBI taxonomy): Eukaryota > Viridiplantae > Streptophyta > Magnoliopsida > Poales > Poaceae > Thinopyrum > Thinopyrum elongatum. The sequence goes on along the minus strand of CM022300.1, from coordinate 58,913,976 downwards.
GAAAGGCATTGAGACGAACAGGAACTCTGCTATCATCTGGATGCAACTGAGACCGATGACCTGCATAAGCCGGAAACTGCGCCACGATGCCCCCCCTCTACTAGTGGACAGACGCTTCAAAGCTCACACCCAATTCACCCCACAGTTTCACGTTCCCATTTCCTTTTGCAGCTCGTTCAGCGCCATGCGCGCGCCCGCGGTGCTGTGCGAAGATTGTACATGCATTGTGATCGGATCTCACAGTTGCTCATCCATGGCGGATGATGTTAAGAAAGGCTGGGCCGGCGTGCAGGCCATCCCCAGGAAGATCTGGATCACAGGGGACGTCGACGTCGCCAAGACCAGTGGCAGGATACCTCTCAGAACCTTGGTACATTACACCTACCTACTACAACATATCAGCATGTTTTGGGGCCAAATGACTGTACTTTAGTTGGGGGCTGAGGGCGATGCCCCCCCTCCATCCCGAAACTGCAAGTAGCTCTACATCGATGTCCCCTGCACTAATTAACAATTGATCTCAATGATGCATTCTGCACAGATCGACCACTCCACGATCGAGAGCTTTGGAGTGGAGATCTTCCAAATATAGATGTAGTTTCCCTGTGGCGGGCTTTGAATTAGTGGTGTTGATCCATTGGTGGTTGCTAGTGTGGTAGGTTGATGTTCGTCTGGTCTAGCCTGTTTTGATGCAGATATCTGGTTTTTTAGTGTAAATTTGTTATGCAGACATATGGTTGCTCTTCAGCCAGTTAATATGTTCAGTGTAAAAAAAACTTCAGCAGCACGAACATATATAGAGCTCTTCAGCCAGTTAATAGGTTCAGTGTACATAAAAAGTTCAGCAGCAACGACAACAGTAGTATATAGCAGCAGTAGCAACGACAGTACTAATATACATAATTTCGGTGTAAAGTCAAACAACAATAGTAGCATAGAAGCATTAGTGCTAGTATAGCAGCAGCAACAATTTTAACACAAATTCAGACAGCTTAGAAACAACACAAGTTTATACCTAAGTTAAAGAGTTGACTACTGAATTGGCACTCATGTTTACATTAGTATCCACCTATGTAAATCCTAGTTACAGTGTTGTTTACATACATATGGACATGTCTCTCAAGTTATGTCATCATATTGTCTTCTCATTATTATTGACTAACTCATCTTTCAACTTCTTTGCTAGTCAAGTTGGAATCTTTGATAGACCCTTTTTTTTACCATGGGAGCTTGTGTTTGGTGTAACTAATAGTTTATATTTAATATGCAAATCTCTCGACCATGGTTGAAAATAAGTAGTGTGTATAATTAAAGTATAAAGATCTTTGGCTATTGTTGGTATTGGTAGGTACTGGATAAAAGAGGAACAAATGCCGAAATAGAAACAGAAAGCACTTTGCTAGCTATATCCTCGATCTTTTTCACTACCTTGATTATCAGAATAAGATGATAAACAAACACGTGCAAAGCTATTGTTACTTCGGTGACTTTATTTTGTATGGCTGAAGCAAGAGTTGTGACTGCAGACTCCACCTCGTTTGGAGACTGCATCCTAGCATTTCTATACTCACCATCGTGTGTGAACTCGGGCTTGTATGTTTTTTGTTCAAAACCTTAATGTGGTTAAAAAAATGGGAGATGGCTAACCGCTCGTACCGATTGGTTTAATTAGGATAAACTTGATTTGTACTCCTTGATGGTGTCTGTCTACTACAAATGTTTCATAAGATGGCATATTTGAATATGTCATACCTATATATCTACATCCCAATACTTTTAACTTTCAACAAACACCTAATCCATCCTCAACAGGAACATACCTGAATCCAAATCCCGCTAGCTAGCTCGCTGTTGTCCGCCTACTTCATCTCTGCCTGCCTGCATGCATGTCCCCTAATTAAATAGAGTCATGTACTACACCACAAGAAAGAAAAACCATTAGTTTTGAGTAGAACCATCCCAAGATTACTTTCTTCAAAGAAAGATGGTCAGATCAAGAGAAAGGGTACCGCAAGAGTGGAGATCAAACCCAGAAGCCATATTGACCATGACACGACAGTGCCGATCAGTGCTGCTGTGGGCAGTGCATCATCGGAACTGTGTGGCTTAGCTTAGGGTCTCCATGTATGCATGTGTTGTGTGGCGCCCCACCTGATTACCACTGTAGCCAGACGGTCACCAAGCATACCAGCCCAGGAAATCACTCTGGCATGCGCGTTTACAAGTACCAAGAACACATGCATTTCTATTAATGGATATATAAGTCTTACAGGAGATATTACAAGAGTGATGGCAGCGGAAAAGCTCTATCTAAGACAGCATGGTCCTGGTGCGGCTCCAATCCACAGGGATCTGACTGGGTTACGCTCCTAGCCCGCGAACGCTCCGGTTCCTCGTCGACGGACGACGAATCCTTATGTGAACCTGGCCACATTGAAGGCCGCTGAGTACTTTTGAATGTACTCGCAAGCAAACCAAACTAACATATACACCAAGCAAAGCAATCCATGGCATTCAAGCATGCACTTGTTATTAGAGCAATATTAATTGTCATGACATAGCATAACTAGCTAGCAATATCAATTATCATGTTATAGCAGGTTTATCCAGCAAGATAACTACTGAAGTAAATGCAGTAAGGTAAAGCATATTAAGTAAATATTCCATACTCCGAACATTCTCGTGATCCAACCTGAATCCGATCCAAATCCGATCCAACTCATGTGGTCATCCGACACTCATCATATAGCCATCCCATGGCTAACATATCATATTCCTGACATCATCTAATGTCTACACAAGACGAGTTCTTCCATCATTATTATCCTTATTACGGTTGACCACCTAGTGAGGTCTGGACGAGCTGTCCAATACCGTGGATGCGGCTATTCAAATAGATTTTACACTCTGCAGAGGTTGCGCACTTTACCCACACCATGGAGCACCTGACCTCGTGATCCAATTCGGGTGGATCAGCGTTGCTCCAACGAAACCCGCCTGACCCGTGACTCCTCCACCATACCACCGGCAATCATTCTCCCCCGGAGTCAAGCCCTGGGTGGCCCCTGTGTCACCTCGTGACACCTACCACCGTCGTGGCCCAACTAAACTGTCCCAAACGGGGACCGCGCGCAAACAAACAACTGGGCTCACAAGGTTATCGCCGCCTACCGGGCCAGGGTAGCGCGCACGCATAACCTTCCCTGTCTGGTGGTACTGGTGAAAGAGCACAGAGCCAGACCAAGTCAAGGCCGTCCCATACCGGCAAATGTGGTTGCATGGATAAGCCCGGACAGGTGACTCAAGATCAACCGACTAAGTTCATTTAGCAAGCTTAGTGGTTCATCACAATAACTTAACATGGTGGTAACTAGGTATGAGATAACAACTGTGGAAACATAACAACCTATCTCCATATCACAATGAGTCACTAGTGAAACAATATTTAAATGGTCAGTTATCACTTTACAAGTTCTAGCTGTAAGTTACGACCATCGGAACCCTTGTATGAAACCGGCAAATAAACCAGTAGCCACCAGAACGGTCTTTACAACTCAGATCTGGGACTTTACTGGAATAACTCAACCCCGGCTCAAGATGGATGAAAAGTAGCTTAGAGCATGAGACGGTGTTGATAAAAAGAATGTAGCAGTTCCCTAAGACGGCCGAAAAACAGCTCAGAGCATAAGGTCACTACTACGGAAAGAAATTCAACAATTGTCCGAGACGGCCGAAAAGCAGCTCAGAACACGGCCAGTTGCTGAAAAGAGAACATAAAGTCGGCATCCACCCCGAACGGCCGAAAGCAGCTCAGACACAGGCGTGGTGCCGTCATCGAAGAAAGTGTAAGCAAGGGTTCGTCAGCGTCACATACAGCTCACCACTACACAGGCAAGCATAAGCATATTAATGTAAACATGCAAGAAAAACACAGCGCAATGCTTTAGGGCATATATCAGATGGTCGGCTTGCCTGGGGGTCGATGAATACTCCGGGAAGAAGTGCGATGAAGCCGCGGAAGAATTCGCCAGAAAGGATTCCCTCTCGGAGGGGGCTGATAGAGGGCAAGGGCAAAATGGTCATTTTTAGAATGTGTGAACATTATGAAAATGATACCACCAGGACGGGCTCGACGAACTGAAGACGTGGGCGTTGGTTTCACCTGAATCGGAGTTACGAGCAAAGAGTTGTGAGGGTTTGACTGCAGAAGGACCTTTCTGCAAATAAAATATTTACTTACGGGTCCTTAGTATTTTTTTTCTGGACAATGAATAAATGGCACTGTTTGACTGGACCGGCTCGGGCTGAATCCCACCGCTGCTGCTGCTGTTGCTCCTGGGCCGAACTGCTGCTGCCCCACTGGGCCGGCCCACTGCACCGCTGCCTCTTTTAAAAAAACAGAGGGGGCACGTGGCGCTGGCGAGGGGCCCCGCCTGCAGGGTTGTCGCCTACCTCCCTCTCGCCTGCGCATGGCCGAGGCAGGGGCGGGTTCCGGCGATGGTTACCGGCGGCTCCAGCCACCATCCGCCGCGCTCCGACCACCGGCGGGCTCGTGGGACCGAGCCGCACCCGTCCCCGCATAGCACGGACGCCGAAGAGCTACGGAACGGCGGCGACTTGACCCACGGCGGACGGCGGCTCGGCGGAGTTTGGGCACGGTGCCCCAGTGCACCGGAGAAGGAGGGAAAGGGCGGGGAAGCACTAGGGGGCTCGGGTGAGTTCTCTGGTGGTGAGGAGAAGGAGAGAGAGGCTCGGCATCGAGCCAATTTAGGAGGGGCTCGGCGGCGGCCATGGCGGCTGTGGTGGTCGAGGAGAGCTCCTGGAGCTACATAGAGAGGCCGGGGAGGTAGCTAGGAGGGAGAGGGGGCCGCTGGGATGGTTGGGGATGCTCGGGGAGGCCCCGGGCCTCGGCTTTTATAACCGGCCAGCCGAGGCGATCGGGACGGCCGCCGTGGCGTCCTTAGCCCCTTACTGGAGCTCCGAGACACGCGGCGGGAGGGGGCGATGTCGGCAGAGGTTCCAGGGAGGTGGAGAAGGCAGCAGCAGCTTCGGGAGAGCTCGGGCAGGAAGGCGACAAGGTTCACGGGCGGCACAGTACCTCGGCGGCGGTCGCCATGGCGTGGGGAGGAAGGAATAGGAGGGGGAAGCTGCTGGAGGGGGTCGGCGTGGACGCAGGGGAGCCGCTAGACATGCCCGGACAAGCAGGGGCCGACCGGAGACGACCGGACGGAGCTGACAGAGCGCAGAGCGCGCGCTTCTGCTTGCCTGCCGTCCGCGTGGTCACCACGCCAAAACGTGCTCTGTAGCACTACTTGACCCAACACCTTGTCCATTGCATGACTCAAAGGTCAAATAGATCCTAGGTATGTCTGGAATACACTGGAAGGCCATGAGATAAGAGAAGCTTGTAGAAGAAGATTCTGATAGCAGAATTGGCTGAAGTTTCCTGGAGAAATGGATGAGGGTGGGAAGCTAAAACTTTGTCATAATGAGATGTGGTAGGAAGGACTAGGTTCTGGTAGAATTTGAAGGCATTTGGACCAAGTTTGCATATACTTCCTTCACGACTGCCAAATTGGTCCAGAAACTAGAATTTGAAGCTGTGCTCAAATGGTTTGATGGAATGAGCTGAATTTTGGTGGAGAGTGATGATTTGAATATATGGAGATTCTGGAAAAGTTTCAGCTCATTTGGAAATGCCAAGATGGTACTTCCTTCACAACACTTCCAAATGGACAGAAACTTGAGAAAAATGCTGTGGATGAATGGATGGATGGATTGAGCTGATTTTTGGTTTCCATGAGTGATTTGTCAATTTTAACCACCATGAAAAATTTCATCTCAAATAGATTAAGGTTTCAAGCACTTCCTTTGCAAACTAGAAATCTGGACAGAATTTGCAAATGGATGCTGTGCTCAAACTTTGAACTTTGGAACTTGGGTTCTGATGGAAATGGTGAAGATATGGATAGAATAAGCTCCACAAATTATTTGGGATTTTTCTTGGCCACCAAAATGGTAGTTCCTTTAGAAAGGGCCCAAAATGCAATATTTGCATTAAATAGGAAAATGCAATTTCCCCTATTTAATTATGGCCAATATTTTTATGGGAGCTCAATGTGATTACAAAGAATATCCCCACAAGTTTTCATGAACTTTGGAGATGGATCAATATTTTCCTGGATTTAATTCCTTTAACTGGCAGAAAAAGGAATTAATTATAAATGAAAAATATTGCAAATGACTTGGAAATATTTTTACATATCCAGGGTTTATAGATATAGTATGATCACTGGGAAAAGTTTGGGAGGCAACAGATCAAAGGAAATTGGGGTTCCTTTGTAACTGAAAGAATCAGGGTTTCCCTTCCGGCAACTCGGAAGGTAGGGTTTCGGTGGCAAAACCCTGAGAATAAATCTTGGATAGCAAGGTTGGGTTGGAGAGAGTCTCTGGATGGATAGGGAAGGCAAGGCTAATTGACCATCTTCATATACCCAAGAGCTAGAGAAATCCGATAACACCGAGAAAAAAAGACGGGAGTCAAATCCCGCGAAGGAAAAAAAACAGGAGCGAAAACCAGGGTGTTACATGTTGTAGTCTTGTAGATAAGGCGAGTGAGGGGCAGATGGAGAGGAAGGGGGAACGTGGGGAGGAGGAACTAGATTGACATTTATAGGAAGAGGAAGGCGTGGAACCACCAGGAGAGAAACACGGGGAGGCGTTGGATGCCAGGTCGATCCGCGTTAGGCGCAGCGAGTGGAAGATGGATGGATGGCATGCATCAGGAAACCAGGGATTGATGGATATACGAGGAGACGACGCCTGGAAACCAGTGAGGGGTATATATAATAGAGGAGGAATACTAGGGCTGGATAGAATCCATTGGACGGACAACCATTGGACTATTTATTATCAACGGCTGGTGAAAAACTTTTACATCTCTCTCTGCCAATTATATATCCATCTTTTTTTTTCTTCCTTTTTTTGAGGGGCAAGTATTAATACCTCGTTTCTTTCCATAGGAAGGATGGATACTAGGGATCTCTTATTGTGTGATAGTACTATTATTGATAACGGCTTGGAGGAGGGATAGAGTACGTGACAAAACTACTATTGACAACGATCTGGAGAGAAACTTTTGCATCTCTCTCTTCTGCTTATCTACTGGGGTATTCGGCAACAGTGTTCGATGGCACAACCATTCCTATGAACATTGTTTTGAATCAATAAAGTTGGGGCGAGATTTCTCAAAGAAAATCTATCCATGTTTCCCCCTTTTTTTTACTTTGGCCCTATGCTTGTCCTTTTCTTTGAACACAATGTACTAATTCTAGCAACCTGAGACCTGCTGCTGACTGGTTGGAGATGGTCATGGCCATTTTGCTGCCGGCTGGCGGTCGTTTGCCTCATGAATAGGCCAGCCAAGCAGCCACATGTTTATTCTTTCTTTAGCATGTCATTTTGCCCTGTACTGCTATCAACAATTCAGTTATCAAAGTGAAGAATTTTATATCTCGTCCAAACAAGAAATTCACTTCTTCATTCCTTTAGCATAAACAAAGAACAGACTAGTTCAATTTCGCAGCCAACACAAAGCACATACCTTGATTCCTCAAAAAAATAAGCTTAATACATATTCCCATTTTTACTCGTCAGACCTGCTAGAGGAAGACACCAAGGATTCCCGTACCTCCCTCATCCTTAGGCATGCATACCTTTTCCCGAGCAATTAGAGCAAGTACTTTATCTTCCATTCCAAATTTTATCCAAAGACAATGCCTTAAATATTTGCTAATTTGATCAACCACAGGAGCAGGCAGAGGTACATAGCACATGAAGAATGTGGGCAAGGAGGAGAAGACAAACTTGATTAGAATGAGCCTTCCATCATAAGACACCAAAGTTGAACATCCGGCCAATCTTCTTTCAATCCTTTGAATGACTCCTCAATCTTGGGCTTGAGCAACCCCATGGGAAGAACCAGATAAGTAAAGCGGAAAGTACCTTGCTGGCATCCTAAAGCAACAATGAGCCTGATCATGACATTTGCAGGAAAAAGGGTAGAAGCACTGATTTACTGTAATTGACCTTTAATCCAGTGTGGAGGCAAAGTGCATAAGCATGTTGTTAACTTGAATGGCCTACATTTCTTCTGCTAGTAAAACCAAAATGGTGTCATCAACATATTAGATCACTGGATAGTCAGCTTCTAATGTAGTCTGCAAAGGAACTTCAATGATCTAATGGTGCATGGCTTCATTGAAAACTGACTCAAGCAAATCTACAACAAGAACAAAAGGCATGGGGGAGAGGGGGCCTCCTTGCCTAACCCCTCTTATACAGTGGAATTCTTTGCCAGGAACTCCATTAAGTGGAACAATAGAGGTGCCTGAGATGAAAATCATTTCCATCCAATGAATCCATCTAGGTCCAAAATCTTTGATTTTAAGGATATCCAAGAAAGTATTATATATCCTCAATGAGGTCAAAGGCCTTTTTAAAATCAAGATTTAGCACAAAAATCTGTTTCTTGGAGTGATAGCATTGGAAAAGATATTCATAGCGTTTTTTAAACACAGTACAGACGCAAGCGCTCATACATACGCGCATACATTCACCCCTATGATCGCACATACGCACACCCTACCCCTATGAGCAACTTCGAGAGATTGAGCCGGCATATCATCTTGAGATTTACGAAGTCACCGTAGGCGCCTCGTCGTCGATGGGAACGTCTCCTCCCACTAAAAGCGCATCACTGGAAATTTTGAAATAACTCCAGGAATAATGCGAACACCAGGACTTGAACCCTGGTGCACTGGGGATACCACCGTCCCTCTAACCATCCAACCACAGGTTGGTTCGCAAAAGATATTCATAGCTTGAGGCTAAGCAATCTTGTATTGTTCTACTTTTGATGAATCCATACCGGTAATGATTTTCTTGTGTATGTTAGCGCATCTTGATAATGATTTTAATGGAGCAATTTAACAAGGAAATTGGTCTGAAATCATTGGGAGTAAGGGGCGTGTCTTTCTTTGGAATGAGAGTGATGAAGGATGAATTGATACTCATCAGATTCACCTTACTCCGGTAGACTTCTTCAATAAGGTGATAAAACTCCTGACAAATAATGCTCCAACAAGCCTTGGGCTTAACAAGTTTATCATTCAATTAGATAATGCGTGTGTAGTCGATACAATGCTGAACAAACGGGGGGGGGGGGGGGGGGGGTCGGTGGCCTCTTTAGCAGCCATCTTCGAGGACTGCAGAATTTTGGCGTCGGGCTTTGCGAAGATCACGATTGAACGCCAATGGAGCCGCTCATGAGTTGGCTAGATATAGTTTTTTAATCATACTGATCATGTATGGGAGGTGGATCCCCCTAGCTTCTTATTTCATGTCCTGATAAACGATGTAACACAGTTATCGAATGAACAAAGCTTGCCCTATGGCATTCCCTTAAAAAAGAGCTTATCATATACACCATAAATGGAACGCTAGCCACATAATTATACAAAATACAGAGTATCGGTTTTTCCAAGAGCTTTCCCTTCAATTGTCTTGTATCGGGTAGTTGTGCCGTTTCGAGTGTTGAAGTGTTGGAACCGCTATCAAGTGTAGAAAGCAAGGTTGTTAGAATCACGATTCTGTTATACGATTCTACGACTTTACGATCCAAACTAACCCCTTTGGTTCTACGATTTTACTTCATAGAATCTACGTTTTTACGATCTTGATAGTGAAGATTCTACGACTTGCGATCCTACCATCGGAGCTCCGATTCGATTCAAAATCACGATTCTGACAACCTTGGTAGAAAGCATTACGTCTAATAGAAGTGTAGAAAGCATTTCCCACATGGGTAACCGCTCCTGTCTCTGATAACAATTCGCTACTACTAACACATAAAAAGGGTTGACTTGGTCAATAATCCTCGTCACATGTTTGTTTCACTTGGGTATTCCTAGTAGGATCTTGGGCCTCCAGCACTGTTGAATACTGTAGTTGCACGTTGCGATCTCCCCTCTATGTCCTACCGACATTCTTCTACTGGAGGCAAGACCAGGAATGGCTCGAAGGTAGATATCAGTCCACAGAGCTGCACCAAAATCAGCATCAAGAACACCACTTGATCACCTGCAGATTCAATAAAAAAATGGATTGGATCAACTAGATAATCTGAAAATCATCTCTAGCTCTCCCTCTATGCCTTCTCCAATTATGCTAAATTTGCTAGTTAGTTATGGTACTGCGTACTGTACAAACTGATAGTTTAGTTAATCACCTGGGAAGAAGGTGGCATCGTGACGTTTTTGCGCCCATGAGAATCTGCGTTGATCAGTGCATGTTCAGTAAAATTATCTATTGACAATGTGAACTCTTTCGTTTATTCAAGAACACAACAGGCGATTGCAAATTGTAAATCCTAGAAATTTAGTAGCTTGATGTGTCAGTTGTTTACTAGTATATCTTTTTCACAAAATGAGGTATACTCACAGAATTCCTGCCCCTACTGGAGCAACTGCCTTGAAAAACGACATGCCGGTTGTCGCTATACCATTTGCAGTGCCTCTCTGGTCTTGACGCTGGTATATATTGTATTTCAGAAACAGTGACAGTGTTGCGAATTTTTTGTCTAATCGAAGCTAATATACATACCACTGCATTGTTCTGAAGAAGGCACATTCCACAGCTGATGGTAATCTGTATAAGTTTCGAAGAGGGGATTAGATGTGCCTTAATACAAGAGTATATAGTAAATTGATCATTTTGTCTTTGGTAATTAGAAGGGTAGAGTCTCCAGCACTTTAATCTACTTATCACCCTTTAAGAATTTCAGTGAAGGAAGAGCGTGGGAATGCTTACTCCGAGAACACTTTTCGTCATGGCTGCAGCATAAAGAGCGAAAAACAGTTTTGTTCCCGACAGATATGTCATAAAGGGGAACGTAGCGAGTACAAGAATAGATAGAGACTGCAAGGCCATTGTCAATATAGGAGTTATGATCATGAAACAATTAATTAATTAATTTCTAATGAAGTCACAATTTGTAAGCCAACTCACGGAAGCAATGCGCGATGAATTGAGTGGCCCGAGAAATTTATTAACCCAATGATAAATTATAAGCTGATATACAAGAAGACTAGCACCTGCAGCAAAAGGAGAAACAGAATTATTTCCCACCTGCAGCATGAAAAGTTCAAAATGTTCAGAATAAACAGGTCAAAGCAGAGGGATGCCATACCTGACACAGAAAGAACCTGACCAATATCTCCAGATGAGAAGCTAAGGCCGCCATACTTTCTGTCACTCACAGCCCATATTGAAAGTATCTAGTATTGAAAGATAATTATATTTATAATATTAGTTGAAAGATAATTATAGTTCTAATATTAGAGAATTCGAAATATTAAACATTGATCCATGCATTAAAAAAAAGATGACGTGAGAAATTAATTGAGTAGCATTTGAGTTATTTACCAACGAAAAAACACATTTAGATGGATTTGCAAGACATGTGACATACTGACATGCACAAATTTAAGGACAAGAATTCCAAAATATGTTACCTCACTATATGCCGTTTCATGAAGACCAAACAAACAATATGATAGCATAGTTGACATCCATGGCCAGTTCTGAAGCAAACTCTTCTTACGAGGCAAATCCCAATGTGCCTGTTGCGATGGCAAGGCTTTGACTATTCTGATATCCTTTTCAGTAATCTTATGTTTATGTATAGTCTCCTGTTAATCCATTTGAGTAACCATATTAATGGAAACATTAGAAGATATCTGAACTTATTGAAACATACTCCTATGATGAAGTAGTATATAGCCTAGGCAGGGTATGTTCGGTATTAGCAAATTAATGTGTAAAAACCAATGCCTAGTTCCACAAAAACATATGCCTAGAATGGAGGTCAGAAGTGGGATGATATATTGCTTCTGTACTGTCCTTACCGGAAGCCATATACAACTTATTAGAACAATGGCAGCAAAGATTGACACAGTGAGACAAGGTAAAAGATATGGGAACCTGCAAATTCAACTAATTAGCAACGAGTCATGAAGTGGTTGCAAGCAGATTGGAAATTAAATATATCTTGTCCTTGTAGGATCTACCTCCCGAAAACTGACTCTTTGGAAAATGTCTCTGGATATTTTTCAGCAGGCTGACAAAAAGGAAAATGAAGAAATTAGGAAATGATAGCAGTTCATCTCTTTATTTTTGTTGAACTAACAATCGTACAAGTGAATAATACCTTCAGCCCAAAATAAATAGCAAAAATAGTATGTACTTTTATCCAAGATTTGAAACTATTTCAGTTATATTATAATATCAACTAAATGGAATCAAATTATAAGATTGTAGAAAGCTTCATTACGATTACACAAGTAGAATGGACTATTAATTACCTGGGCAAGGTAGCCACCAAGACCTGGACCAATAACAACACCCAAGCCCCACACGGTATTCACCTATAAATTATGCTTTTTTATTAAAGAACATTTAAAGAATATTACATTACTCTAAGAGGACTATGGAATATAAGAATAGTAATAAAATTGTAAATAAAGAACGTAAAGGTGCTCAAGAAAATTACAACTGAGATGCCAAGAGCTTGGTGTTCAGTTTGACAAACTTCAATGGCATAAGCCTGCAATGAATAGTACAGTTTATGTTTTTTTTTTTTGAAAGATCAACACAGTTTATGTTACACAGACCCAACATATAGATCACAATTGTGAGGCCTAGATCTGCATGTTGAATGGAACTGCTACATGTCAAGTACCTTAATTGGTCCAAGTAATCCATTTAGAGAACCTAGAAGAAGTCTTGCAGCAATCGCCATCCAATATTTTGTACTTAGCCCGAAGAATATCTGAAGTATGACCCTGCAATATACAAGTGACACGGCTAAGTGACTACTGAATTATTATACACTTGCACACAAGAACTGCTGCTGAATGGAATTAGAATCCATATCACACTTACACAGATAGCATTGAAAATACAATTACAGGCTTTCGTCCGAGACGATCTGCGGCAATACCCCAAAATATCGAGGTAATGGCTCTTCCAATCATGTATGAAGCAGCTGCATTTGATAAGACCAATAAATGGGTCTAAATATGTGTGGCATGACACAACCTCTGAAAATTAATAGCTAAATGATGATGAGTTATTTTTTAACAGAGGAGGCATAAGCCGTACCAAGAAAACCAGCATAGGATCCAATATCTTCCTCTCTTTTAGCAATGTTGAAGTCTCTAACCTGTAGAAAGGAATACAGTAGGGAGATGAGGTATTACTTGCATGAAGCAACTGAGATCCTGAGATGTTGTGTTACTTCTATGAAGCAAAGTTGCGACCTTTATCTCCTATAAATAAATGAATAATTACCCATACTTTTTTGCGGTTCTTTTATGATTTTATTATGAAGAGTAAACTCAATTTTTACCCCCTACTTTGGCATTTTTACGCTAGTTACCCCATTTAGAGAAGTTTTGCCAGTTTTTACCCCTTGTAATATTTTGGGGAGCAATCTGCCAGGTAGGTCCCGGATATCAGGTACATGTGGTGTGCCACGTCGCGGTTCAGTTTCTTGGCACAATCAGAAATGAAAATGCCCTGCTTAGTACGACCAGTCAACATATCGAAACCTTCTGGCTTATATACAAACCTATCCAGATCTGTGTTTCTAAATGGAAGTGATATTATTCGATTTTTCAAGGAAAGTTACTTTGAAATTACAGAGTGTGGAAGTGGCCTTCCTAGTGGCTAGCGGTTCAGTGCTTCTACAAATAAAATGGAATATCAATGGCATAAAAATATAATTCATGGATATGTGTGTGTTAGCATGTCAATGTCACAAAGTATTACTAGCAACCTGTTCAATAAATCATCTGATTAACCAGTTAACTTGCCCATTAATCTCTACTCGTAGGGTCACCGAGTAGCTGATAAATTGATAATTCATCCGATTAAGTGATTAAATGCCTAATTAACTTGCCGATTAGCCTATTAATCCCCTACTCGTCAGCCGACCGAGCGGTTACCAGTTAACGATTTCCTCAACAATGCCATGTAATTTTTATTGCTTATAATGTTACTTATCTTTGCGCCAATAATGGTTTTCAATGGCACTGGTCCAGAACTGTGCATAGATTTTGTGTGATTGATTTAATTGTCGATGTTGAGGCTAATTACTCGCCATTCAAATTCCAGTGTAAAATTGATCTTTCCTAAATAACCTGTTAGACCACTCACGATAAAAATTAGAAGGGGTAAAAATCTGACAAAACCTTTACAAAATGAGGTAATCTGAATGAAAACTTTTAAATGGGTTAACTACCGTAAAAAATACCAAAGTAGCTAGAGTGTAAAAACTGAAATTTACTCTATTATGAATTTAAAGGCGGAGCGATTCATATTTGGTGGGTGTAATTTTTTATTGACCTGAAAAAATAGCAATTAAAGTAAATACATCCAACCTTAACTTTTGCTTTTTGAGAGGCATCCAAACTTAACTTTAGTTCCTCTTCTTCTTTAGCCTCGAGTAATAATCTTTTAAGATTCATAAAGTTTTGTACACTAATGCAGTATATTTAATTTGCAATGTAATACATACCATGAAATACATGAAGGGGAAGAGGCACGTGATTGGTAGAGCTGAAAAGGACAAAGCAAAAGCATATCTTATACTATTATATAAGTACAAGATAATAGTGAAGTATATTAATTGGGTTTGAGCGGAACTAAATAATCCAGCATATGGAAACAAATGTATGTAGTAGAAGAATACATAAGTATGACAGCAACCAAGTACCAACGTGTGCTGCTCGTGTTGCTGGTTGTTTTCTTTTTCATTGATGCATGTCGCTACATACAATTTCTCATGGACATGATAAGCCTAAGCTCGATCAAGAAATTTCTCCCAGGGAAGGCAATGTTAGACCAATGAGGCGGACGTGGTTTTGCACACATGATAGTCTTGTTGGTTTATCCAGATGGGCAAATAAATAGACAGTTAAATGGATAGATAGAAATTTACATCCAGCGAGAGTGGTGGCAGCGACGAAGAAAAGCTCCTTGTAAGGGATCCTCCCGCGGAGGCTCTCCTTCCTCCGGTCCATGGCACACCCGGGGCACCCCTCATGGTGGCAGGCCGCCGCAGCCGCGGCGGCGTGGTGGCACACAACCACCGACGGGGGCGGCTTCAGCAGCAGTGCTTCTTCCATGCTGCTCATTTCGGTTAACTAGCTGTAAACTAAGTTTGTTTTTGCTTCTTCTTTTTCTGGACACAATGTGCTTTGTTCTTTTGACCTGATTCGATCAGCTGTGGACTCACTTAACCGGGAGCTAGCTGGTCCTCCTACTTATACGAGTATCGCCTAGCTAATGTCCATATACACAGCTAGATATACTTAACTGTCCCCGACTAATCTGGACCGTACGTGCGTATACACGAGGCAGAGGCAGGTTTCATGCGTGCATGAAATTGTCCGGATCGACCATAGATGCATGGAGCTAATTTTGCTTAACTAAGATGTCTAGCCGACTGAAGAAGTGACGTGGGAATTGGCAGCTAGCTGCCCTAAATATCTCTTGTAATTCACCAAAATATCCTTGCTAGGCATCCTCGATACTATTCGTAGTTCGTAATATTTCACAAGTGTTGGAAAGCACGCGTTGGGGTCTGAAATATGACACGGAAGGCCGATAATTCCAACACTAAGTATGCTTATGCAACGGTTCATTCCTACTTGAAATCAGGGAAACGCTCATGGACACTCGAATACAAATTACTCCTTTGAAAGATGCTGGACAGAATCGGCGCATACGCACACAACTACACCCGCACAAGCACATGTGTGCACATGCACAAAATTCGTACTTAGAATCGGAGAAACGCTCATGTACACTCGAATACCAATTGCTCCTTTAAAAGACGCTGGACAGAATCGGTGCACGCACACAACTACACCCACAAACACATATGCGCAAAATTCCAGTGAGATTTGTGAATCTATCAAAAATCTGTGTGGGTGTGTCTGGTTTATGTGTATTTGTATGTATGGTTTTCTTCTAATTGAAAAGAAAGAAGTGAGGCTTGAACTGAAAATGCAGCTTTGAAATGAGCGATGTACAGTTGTATTTGTGGGTATGTTAAGGCAGGCTCAGTCTTTTATTGTTCATGACCCGCAACTAAATAGTTCTTAAATTTTCAATTGTTTAGTTTTGGAGAACCAGGATGGTTAGTAGGGCAAATACATCGCCCCCTCGTCAAGGATCAAACTACAAGTTTAAGCTTTATTTGTCTCGTTAAGACGGATCATTCTTTTAGTAAGAAGCAGTTGCTTTATATATAAAGCGGGGCGAAAGCCTAGTTTGGTAAGAAGCGGTGGTCGTCAATTTTGAAGGTCCCCAACTACAGTCTTAGTCTCGTGAAGGCATTAGAGCAAGACGATGTATACTTGTGATGAACTGGTGATATGCATATATGTGCATCTTCTACTTTGTACTCAGTCTCTCTCAACAAAATTTGTAGCTCATATTAATTTGTATATCTGATAAGTTATAAACATTAAAGTTATGTTTGCCAACTCAATTTTTTAAAAAGTTTTAGGAGAATTTCATGCTTTGTTTTGCAATATTCGAAAAAGAGGCCAAACTAAGATAAGTTGCGGTTTTTTGGGCTGATGTATTCATTCCCTAGGCATTGGAATACTGATGTTTTAAATTACTATGGTTATCAATAATGTTGTTTCAAACTAGGCCTTTTAAGTGAGTTCCAAACTAGGCCTGATGAGACTCCACAATAGTAAGAGTTTTCCATGGCAATTTACTGAAAAGATAAAAATATGTAGATTATTTTGAAAAAAATAATATCTCATACTCCCTTCATCCCAAAATAAGTGTTGCTGGTTTATTCAAACCTTGTACTAAACTAAGGGCACTTATTTTTGAATGGAGGGAGTACATCGAGTGGGCTATTGTCCTTGTGATCGACCATCTTAAATGTCCACATCATCGGGCGGCCCTGTTCTACAAATATCTCATGCATGATGCATGTACGCGTGTACCATTGCCGCATGCATGATCCATTACTCCCTCCGTTCCTAAATATTTGTCTTTCTAGAGATTTCAATAAGTGACTACATACAAAGCGAAATAAGTGAATTTACACTCTAAAATATGTCTATATACATCCATAAGTGGTAGTCCATTCGAAATCTTTAAAAAGGCAAATATTTAGGAACGGAGGGAGTAGGTTCTAAAAAGCACCATGCATGCGCTACACATTTAAGTTTCTCTTGAGAAAACATCATATAGTATTGCTTAGCATGCAGAGTGATAATATTACATTGTTTTTGCAGGGACATCTTTGGATTCATCCATATATACCAAGTTTGATGGAGATTGACATAGCTCATTAATTAAAAGCGTGCTCCAAGGAGGAAAAATGACGAGACATTGTTGTTGGTTCCATTCATTTTAGATTGACCTATAATCAGCATGATTATAGTCAAAGTACAGCGAGCTAGTTACTGATAAGGGTTAGATATTTACAATCTTCACAACTAGAACTAGAAAACACGACGGTAGGTACATGGCTGCATGATTCAGTCCGCCCAACAGAATCTTTGCTTAATTAAGGTTGGCTACCCTATTCCCACAAAAAAAAATGATGACCACCAAATATAGATATTTTTTTCCTGTAAATCAAGAGCTTGGGGTGACTCCAACGCGGGTCACCAAAACAGACATCAACAAATATCCACGGGCAGCGATGGGACAAGAGGTCATCTAACAGCAGGCACCAAATGTCCGACCGATTTCAAACGGGTCTTTCACAAAAAAGGAAGAAATTCATGCTAACCTGACCATGTTGGTTAAATTTTGATATATTACAACCAAACGACAAAATTTAATAAAGCTCCAACTAAACCAAGCAAAATTTAAATTAAACCTAAACTATACTAGGCGAGGTACTGGATGTGACCTCATAGGCACGGTCTCCGAGGCCACCGACACCTTCGTCGTCGACCGCATCATCGTCGCGGCCATCCAAGTTGTCATCATTCTAGTGGCAGAACGCTCACAAGGCGTCGTGGCATCCCTTGTCAGTCGCCGCTACGCCCTCGCGGCGCAGCTGGTGTAGAGGCTCAACTACCTCCGTCTAGCGGCGATGGTCGGCGACAGACCCCGTCTGGCACCGCCCGCCATTATAGGAGAAATTCCGTTTATAATTTGAACTCAATACTCACATTTACCCTTAATGTTTGAGACCGCTCAAATTTGCCCGTGACTGGGTAGTTACAAAGGTAGGTTTCAGACTTGTCCAGACCCATGCTGCGAGACATGGTCGAGCAAGATGGGATTTGCCCCTCCGATCAGGAGAGATATACTCTGGGCCCCTCATGTGATCCGACCAAGATAAGCATGGCCATGCGACAAGGATTATGACATAATCCGGTTTATGGTCGGCATCACTGGAACGAGAAAGAGGTCGGGCTAGCACAAGGATGACAGACTCGCCTTGAGCCCGACAACATATATCGTGTAGCAAAGGGAACAGAAGTGTGAACCGGCTTTCATTGTCTACTTGGTGATTGGCACGCCTTGCTAGAGGCCGCTACCAACCGAGTAGGTTGGAGCTGATCCGACCTGCGACCAAGCCGACTTGAACCTAAGGGGTCGCGCTCTTAAGGGAAGGAACCTGTGAGGCCGGATCGGGCTCCACGAGTTAGATGTGATCCTACTCGGACTCGGATCCAGGTCGAATAGACTTTGGGCTTTAGGATCCGTGCGAGGCCCAAGTTTTGAGCCCGCGACATATGCCTATATATAGTGGGGGTGCGGCACACTCATTTGGTTGATCGCTTCAGCGCCGTCACTAGGGCTTTGCATGTGTTGCAAGTACCCACCTCCACTCGCCGCCGTCTGTGTGATCGGACCTAGCAGTCCGCCGGCCGGTGCTCCTCCTGCACACGCGGATACCGTTAGAGGCGGTGCACTTGTGCCGCTCCGGCGAACCAGTACATGGGATCTAACGATCGTCTGTTCGAGGTAGATCGGACGAGGAGGAGACGAACCCCTCGGACGCGCTGCCCCAACTCTTCTTCTGCTGCACGGCACTACGCTTCTAGTGATAACGGTCCATGATACATCTCTCATAGCATGTTCCTGGTTGATCTGCGCGTAAGAAAATTTTAATTTGCAGTCGACGCATCCTAGCGTAGAACCCAACAACATCACCAACGCCTCTTCCTTCGTCCTCGCCTCCGATGTGCACCCGCTATCGCTCAATCTTCTACTGCGGCATGCTCCAATCCTAATACTCGCCTCTGTAGCCTCCCCGAGGCCCCTCTATAGATGCCCGCATCACCCCTAAGGAGTAGCACCTCCCTGAGTCATCCTTCCATTGAGCGGTCGCCTTGCCATCCACTGTTGCCGATGAAGCCGACAACCCTGAGCTCTTCTGTCTTCAGTGATCGCCTCACCTCTTGTTCTTCATCTGGAGCTACGTTTTACGACGATTATTTCGTCCAAAAATCCTATATATACCAGAAAAAATCACAAGCAATGATCGATGTGTTTTACGATACGGAGCCGCCACCTCATGTTCTTCATCTGGAGTCTGATTTGGACTCCGGAGAGGGGGATTCACCGTCGTCGTCATCACCAACTCTTCAACAAAAATTCCATGATCATCTCATCCATGTGTGAGTAATTCCTCTGTAGGCACATGGTGGCATATGGGAATTGGATGAGATTTCTTATGTGACAGATGTCATATTTATTAGGGCTGGATGCCTAGTGTCCACTATGTTTTGAGATTGATGTTGTTATGACCTTGCTATGCTTAATGCTTGTCCCTATGACCCGAGTGCCATGATTTCAGATCTGAACCCTCCATGTTTTCATGAATATATTTTTGTTCCGATCTTATCTGCAAGTTGTATGCACCTGTTACCGTTCTGAACCTGAGACCGCAAGCGACAATAATTGGGATATCAACGGGGATGACTTTACCTTGAGAATGACATGTATTCGTTGATAGTTAGTGCTTTGATATGGTTCTTTATTAAAAGGAGCATCTTAATTGCCCTTAATTTCCATTAGGATTCTGCTGCCATGGAAGAATAGGACAAAAGATGTTGTGTAAGTTCTTATCGCAAGAACATACAACTACACATGGAATATAGGGCCTATATATGATTGATAAATTGAAACTAGTTTGCTATCGCTCTATGCTATGACTATTACATAATGAATCTTGCCTGAACAAAACCCACTATTTACATCCATGCCTACGCTTTTCGTAACTGTTGCCCTCTCTAAAGTTACTATTGTTGCAATCTGTTACTATTTGACTGCTACTGCCATCATATTACTATGCTGCTAATAAATTGTGCCAAGTAAGTTATCTATCTAGGTGTGATTGAATTGACAACTCGACTACTAAGGCTTATAAATATTTTTTACTGCCCCTTGTGTCGAATCAACAATTTTGGGTTGAAATACTTCTCTCGAAGACTGCTGTGATCCGCTACACTTGTGGGT
Source organism: Thinopyrum elongatum (assembly GCA_011799875.1). NCBI lineage: Eukaryota > Viridiplantae > Streptophyta > Magnoliopsida > Poales > Poaceae > Thinopyrum > Thinopyrum elongatum. The sequence continues at coordinate 58,893,399 of CM022300.1, read as the reverse complement.
CATCAGTTGTCTACTCCCGCGTGCTCCCGAGCAGTCATTGTGCCACAACGGGTGAGATAGGTGGGCCCCAACAACTTGGCAGTTAGATTAGTACCTTATCCTTCAATTAGTTACTAAAGAGCCACTGACCAATGGGACCTCTCACTTAAGAAAATTTATAAATCCATTGAAAATATTAAGACACTCACAGCTAGGTCCCATTGTCCAGAGCTAGCTTTCACTCTTTGGTCCCATCTGTTAGGAGGGGCAAAATATCTCGTTCAAAGGCCTTTGATTGGACGAAAATGACATGACAGGACAATTCTTTAAGGTGACTTGACGGAAGAGGGTCAAATTTCACCGGTCTTAAAAAATAGATATAAATGTGAGTGGTGACATCAAGTCAGGGGAGCAATTGAATTGTCATTTCTTTCAAATTCCGGAATTTTTTTACAAATTCAGATTTTCTTTACTTCCTGAACATTTTTTAAAATCTAGGTACATTTTCTAAATTAAAAAAATGAATTTGCATACATTTTTTCAAACTCACGAACAATTTGAAATCCCAAATATTTTTTTCAAATTCATGAATTTTATATTGAACTAATGAACTTTTTCAAATCACCAATATTTTCAAATAGTCAACATTTTTTAATTAGCAAACATTTCTAGATTCACACACATTTTGGTGAATTCGTGAATAGTTTTTGAGATTCCATAATAATAATAATTTGGGAACATTTTTCAAATTCAGAATTATTTTCAATGTAGAATACTTCTTATATTTTGTAAACATTTTATGAAAATTCATTAACCGTTTAACTTTTAGGAAAAAATCGGTCGTGCCTTGTTTGCAAATATGAATAAAAATCGCAACTTCAAATAAGATTCATGGATTTGAAAACCGGTTCCTGAATTTTAAATATGTGCATGAATTTGAAAAAGGTTCATGGATTTGGGAAAAGTTTGTGGATTCCAACAAAAGTTTAAAGATTTAAAAATGTTCATGATTTGAAAAAACTTCATGGATTCAAAAAAAGTACTCAAATAAACAAATGTTCATAAGATTGGAAAATTTTGTGGATTTGGAAACAGTTATAAGTTTAGAAATTGTTCACTAATTTGAAAAATGTTTGTGGTTTTCCAAAAAGTTTACAGATTCGAAAAAAAGTTTCAGGATTTATAAAATGCTAAAAAAATTGAAAATGCCTGCAATTTTAGAAAAAAAAGAAATTTATAAAAAAAACGTTGATTCAAGATGAAAAAATAAAAAAGAAAAAAAACAAACAAGAAAAAGGGAAGGAAAAAAAGAAAAGGGAAATAAAAATTAAAAGGAAAAAAAGAGAAAAACACGGAAACCATCAAAACTGAACCAAAAGTGGTGAAAGAAAGAACCGAAGAAAGACTTACGAGAAAACCGGTGGGAGGATAGATAATGGGCCGCAGGCCACTTGAATCTTGTGTAGAGTTGCGTTCTGTACCGATGGGCCTCTAGGTGCCACATAGGATTTGACAATAGGAACGCAACTAACTATCTCACTAAACCTTTAGTGGGCCAGCCCACTTAATGCCAGCAGGGGGGGGAGGTGCACATTTGTTCGGCCCATCACACATGGCCAATGCTATACTCCCGCGAGATTCATAGAGTGCTCCAATTCGGCGCTTCACGTGCCGAAAAAGGATCCGTGCTGCTCGCTACCTTCATTTGTAGGCTGTGGCCCAACAATGCCATCTCGCTACAGCGCAACAAATGCGAAGCCCGATCCGTTCCTGCTCGAGCAGGTCGCACGTTCCGCATGCTTCAGATCTCTCGCGGGTTGACCACCTGACTAGTTGATCGGCTAATTTTCTCGAAAAAAAAAAGTTGATCGGCTAACTAGTTGACCAGTGACTTTTAAAAAATGATCATAAAATTTTTAAAACACGTAAATTTGAAAAAGAGCTCACTTTTTAAAAAAGAATCATCATTTTGGAAAAGGTTCACGAATTTTAAGATTCGTAAAAAATTGAAACAAGTTTGCATAAATATAAATAATAATAATTTGAGGAAAGTTCATGAACTAAAAAAATAAGTTAGTAAAATTTGAAAACAATTCATGAAATTTGACAAAGTTCACAAATTTTCAAATCTTCATGAATTAGAAAATGCTCACAAAATTAAAACAAACTTCACAAAATAAAAAAAACATTCACAAATTGAGAAAATTTCATGCATTTGAAAATAATTTCACGGAATTTGAAAAGAAGTTCACAAAATTTGAAAACAAATCCACAAATTTGAAAAGCAAACCAAATTTTTTAGAAAATATTCACAAATTTGAGAAAATTTCATGAATCTTAAAGTAATTTCACAAAATTTGAAAATGTACATGAATTTGAAAAAATATCACATATTGGAAAAAATCACGAAATTGAAAATGTATTCATGAATTTAGGAAAAGTGCATGAAATTTGAAAATAAGTTCACAAAATTTTAAAAGTTCACAAATTTGAAAAACAGTTTGTGAATTGAGAAAAAAAGGAAAAACAGCCAAACAGGGGAAAAACTTGAACGGGAAAGCTTGTTTTTTTTCTTTCTATCGTCACATTTGCCACAAGAAGAAGAAAAGTGTAGGTGAGCACAACAAGTAAGTTTTCCCAGTAATTATTGCCTCCAGGACTAAACGTGGAGTATTGGAGTTTGAATCTCCCATGACGCACTTATATTTTTTTGAAGGTTTAAAAAAGAAAAGAAAAAATGTAAATGGGCCGAGCCCAGGACGAAGGGTGGTGTGCGCCAAGTTGCTAATAACATTGTAACGGGCGTTGAAAGTGCCACATAGGAGTTAGGGGCGTCATAGCCGCGAGAACTATCTGTCGCTTATAAAGATATGGGATCCCCTCGCCTGAAGTGCGGCGCGAGCGGGCCGGCACAGCACCGTAGCATTTCCTGCGTTTTTTTCTCTCTTTGTGTTTTTCGTTTTGTCCACTTTTTACTGTTTGGGCCAGTATTTTTCTGTGTGGTTTCTCTTTCGTTCGGTCGGGCCAGTTTCTTCTGTGTTGTTTATCTTTTGTTTCATTTTCACTGTTTGAGGCTGGGCTTACATGTTTTTTTCCTTGTATTTCATTGTGATTTTTATTTCTTTACCACTTTTTTTGTTTTCCTCTTTTCTTCCTTACACTTATGTTTTCTTTGTTTTCACCAATTTTCTTTGGTTTTTCTTTTATTTCAATATATGTTGTTTTATTCCTTTCTCGGTTTTCTTTGCTTTCCTTTTTGTTTTCTTTGTCGGTTTTCATTGGATGTTGTTTTCCGGCTTTCTTTGTAGCTTCACGGTTTTCATCAGTTTTTTTCTTCTGTTTTCTTTCTTTTCTCACCTTTTTTGTTCTTTCATGGTTTAACTATTTTTTCTTTCATTTTTGTTGTTTCTTTCTTAGTTTCCACTAGTTTTTCTTATTTTGTTTGTTTCTTTGTTTTTGTTTTTATTATTTTTATTTGTTTTATTTACTTTCCTTTCTACATTTTATATGTACACATTTAACGTTTTTCGAATACATCATTCACATTTTTTTTGTCTTATATTGTTTTGATGTATGCAACGGAAAAAAAAATTATATACATGTTCAACATTTTGGAAATGCATAATTAAGATTTTTTAACATATATTTTTTATGTCTAAATTTTCCATAAACATTGTACTTTTTTGTATGCACTAGGAACATTTTTTGTATACTTTCTAAACATTTTATGTATACCTTTTTGTATACCTGTTTAACATTTTGGAAATATATGGTTAACATTTCTTTAAACATATATTTTTGTGTCTACTTTTTCCACGCACATATTACATTTTTTATATACATCATAAACATTTCTTATATACATGTTTGACATTAGCAGTGGCGGGCGAGCCTGTTTTGCCGTCCGTCACTACTAAAGTGGCATCAGTGGCGGGCGCCCGCCCGCCTAGCTTCCTAACAGTGGCAGGCGGTGTAAATTTTCCCGCCAATGTAATCAATCTCGTAGAAGTGCGGGCTACCTTACCAATGGCGGGCAAGCTGTAACGCTCGCTGTGTAAATTAACGTGCGGTGGGCGCTTATTAGCGCCCACCACTAATTGCCGCACCTGCTAGAATAAAGAAAGCTGCCATGGCAGCATATATTTGATAGAAATATGCCCTAGAGGCAATAATAAAGTTGTTATTATTATATTTTCTTATTCATGATAAATGTTTATTATTCATGCTAGAATTGTATTGATCGAAAACTTAAATACATGTGTGGATACATAAACAAATACCGTGTCCCTAGTAAGACTCTACTAGACTAGCTCGTTGATCAAAGATGGTTAAGGTTTCCTAACCATAGACATGTGTTGTCACTTGATAACGGGATCACATCATTAGGAGAATGATGTGATGGACAAGACCCATCTGTTAGCTTAGCATATGATCGTTCAGTTTATTGCCATTGCTTTCATAATGTCAAATACATATTCCTTCGACTATGAGATCATGCAACTCTCGGATACCGGAGAAATACCTTATGTGCTATCAAACGTCACAACATAACTGGGTGATCATAAAGATGCTCTACAGGTATCTCCGAAGGTGCTTGTTGAGTTGGCATAGACGAGATTATGATTTGTAACTCCGTGTATCGGAGAGGTATCACTGGGCCCTTTCGGTAATACACATCACAAGAAGCTTGCAAGCAAAGTGACTAAGGAGTTAGTTACGAGATGATGTATTACGGAACAAGTAAAGAGACTTGCCAGTAATGAGATTGAACTAGGTATGAAGATACCGACGATCGAATCTCGGGCAAGTAACATACCGATAGACAAAAAGAATTACGTATGTTGTCATAACGTTCGACCGATAAAGATCTTCGTAGAATATGTAGGAACCAATACGGGCATCCAGGTTCCGCTATTGTTTATTGATCAGAGAGGTGTCTCGCTCATGTCTACATAGTTCTCGAACCCGTAGGGTCCGCACGCTTAACATTCGTTGACGATATAGTGTTATATGAGTTATGTGATTTGGTGACCGAATGTTGTTCAGAGTCCCGGATGAGATCACGGAGATGACGAGGAGCTCTGGAATGGTCCGGAGGTAAAGATTGATATATAGGACGATGATATTGCTACTTCTTGAGCTTGCGTTGGTTTTTCCCTTGAAGAGGAAAGGGTGATGCAGCAAAGTAGAGTAAGTATTTCCCTCAGTTTTGAGAACCAAGGTATCAATCCAGTAGGAGACAACACGCAAGTCACCGAATACCTGCACAAACAAACACCAAACTTGCACCCAACGCGATAAGGGGTTGTCATTCCCTTCTCGGTTACTCGCAAAAGTGAGATCTGATAGAGATAGATAAATGGTAAAGTAAATATTTTTTGGTATTTTTGTTTTATAAATTGGAAAGTAAAAGATTGTAAAATAGTAGATCGGAAACTTGTAGATTGGAAAGTAGAAGATTGTATGATGGAAAATAGACCCGGGGGCTATAGATTTCACTAGAGGCTTCTCTCAAGATAGAAAATAATACGTTGGGTGAACAAATTACTGCCGAGCAATTGATAGAAAAGCGCAAAGTTATGACGATATCTAAGGCAATGATCATGAATATAGGCATCACGTCCGTGTCAAGTAGACCGAAACGATTCTGCATCTACTACTGTTACTCCACACATCGACCAACTCCTGCCTGCATCTAGAGTATTAAGTTCATGAAGAACAGAGTAACGCATTAAGAAAGATGACATGATGTAGAGGAATTAACTCAAGCAATATGATGAAAACCCCATCTTTTTATCCTCGATGGCAACAATACAATACGTGCCTTGCTGCCCCTACTGTCACTAGAAAAGGACACCACAAGATTGAACCCAAAGCTAAGCACTTCTCCCATTGCAAGAAAAACCAATCTAGTTGGCCAAACTAAATCGATAGTTCGAAGAGACTTGCAAAGATATCAAATCATGCATAAAAGAATTCAGAGAATATTCAAATAATATTCATAGACAAGCTGATCATAAATCCACAATTCATCGGATCTCGGCAAACACACCACAAAAAAGTATTACATCGAATAGATCTCCAAGAACATCGAGGAGAACGTGGTATTGAGAATCAAAGAGAGAGAAGAAGCCATCTAGCTACTAGCTATGGACCCGTAGGTCTGAGGTAAACTACTCACGCTTCATCGGAAGGGCAATGGTGTTGATGTAGAAGCCCTCCATGATCGAATCCCCCTCCGGCAGGACGCCGGAAAAGGCCCCTAGATGGGATCTGACGGGTACAGAAGGTTGCGGCGGTGGAAAAGTCTTTTCATGGATGCCTCTGATGGTTTGGGCATATAAGAGTATATACAGGTGAAAGAATTATGTCAGGAGACGCACGAGGGGCCCACAAGGGTGGGGGGCGCACCCTACCCCCTGGGCGCGCCCTCCGTCCTTGTGGCCGCCTCGTGGCTTCTTTGACTTGCACTCCAAGTCCTCTGGTTTCCTTTTGGTCCAAGAAAGATCATCGCGAAAGTTTTATTCCGTTTGGACTCCGCTTGGTATTCCTTTTCTGCGAAACTCAAAAACAGGGAAAAAACAGGAACTGGCACTGGGCTCTAGGTTAATAGGTTAGTCCCAAAAATAATATAAAATAGCATATTAATGCATATAAAACATCTAAAATAGATAATATAATAGCATGGAACAATCAAAAATTATAGATACGTTGGAGACGTATCAAGCATCCCCAAGCTTAATTCCTGCTCGTCCTCGAGTAGGTAAATGATAAAAACAGAATTTTATGCTACCTAACATATTTATCCATGTAATTTCTTTATTGTGGCATGAATGTTCAGATCCGTACGATTCAAAACAAAAGTTTAATATTGACATAAAAACAATAATACTTCTAGCATACTAACAAGATAATTATGTCTTCTCAAAATAACATGGCCAAAGAAAGCTTATCCCTACAAAATCATATAGTCTGGCTATGCTCCATCTTCATCACACAAAATACTCAAATCATGCACAACCCCGGGTTTAGCCAAGCAATTGTTTCATACTTTAGTATTCTCAAATTTTTTCAACTTTCACGCAATACATGAGCGTGAGCCATGGACATAGCACTATAGGTGGAATAGAAGGTGGTTGTGGAGAAGACAAAAAGAGGGAGATAGTCTCACATCAACTAGGCGTATCAACGGGCTATGGAGATGCCCATCAATAGATATCAATGTGAGTGAGTAGGGATTGCCATGCAACGGATGCACTAGAGCTATAAGTTTATGAAAGCTCAAAAAGAAAACTAAGTGGGTGTGCATCCAACTTGCTTGCTCATGAAGACCTAGGGCAATTTGAGGAAGCCCATCATTGGAATATACAACCCAAGTTATATAATGAAAAATTCCCACTAGTATATGAAAGTGACAACATAGGAGACTCTCTATCATGAAGATCATGGTGCTACTTTGAAGCACAAGTATGGAAAAAGGATAGTAACATTGCCCCTTCTCTCTTTTTCTCTCATTTTTTCTTCCCTTTTTTTTTCTTTCTTTTTTTTTTCTCTTTTCGTTTTTTCTTTCTTCTTTTTTTTCTTTCTTTCTTTTCTCCTTTTTTTTCACATGAGACAATGCTCAAATAATGAAAATCATCATACTTCTATTTACTTACAACTCGATACTAGAACAAAATATGACTCTATATGAATGCCTCCGGTGGTGTACCGGGATGTGCAATGAATCAAGTGTGACATGTATGAAAGAATTATGAACGGTGGCTTTGCCACAAATACGATGTCAACTACATGATCATGCAAAGCAATATGACAATGATGATGCGTGTCATAATAAACGGAACGGTGGAAAGTTGCATGGCAATATATCTCGGAATGGCTATGGAAATGCCATAATAGGTAGGTATGGCGGCTGTTTTGAGGAAGGTATATGGTGGGTTTATGGTACCGGCGAAAATTGCGCGGCACTAGAGAGGCTAGCAAAGGTGGAAGGGTGAGAGTGCGTATAATCCATGGACTCAACATTAGTCATAAAGAACTCACATACTTAATGCAAAAATCTATTAGTCATCGAAATAAAGTACTAGACGCATGCTCCTAGGGGAAGGGTTGGTAGGAGTTAACCATCGCGCGATCCTGACCTCCACACAAAGGATGACAATCAAAAAATATCTCATGCTCCAACTTCGTTACATAACAGTTCACCATACGTGCATGCTACGGGACTCACAAACCTTAACACAAGTATTTTTCAAATTCACAACTACTCACTAGCATGACTCTAATATCACCATCTTCATATCTCAAAACAATCATAAGGAATCAAACTTCTCATAGTATTCAATGCACTTTATATGAAAGTTTTTATTATATCCCTCTTGGATGCCTATCATATTAGGACTAAATTTATAACCAAAGCAAATTACCATGCTTTTTTAAAGACTCTCAAAAATAATATAAGTGAAGCATGAGAGTTCATCAATTTCTATAAAATAAAGCCACCGCCGTGCTCTAAAAAGATATAAGTGAAGCACTAGAGCAAAATTACCTAACTCAAAAGATATAAGTGAAGCACAAAGAGTATTCTAATAAATCACGATTCATGCGTGTCTCTCTCAAAAGGTGTGTACAGCAAGGATGATTGTGGCAAACTAAAAATCAAAGACTCAAATCATACAAGACGCTCCAAGCAAAACACATATCATGTGGTGAATAAAATATAGCCTCAAGTAAAGTTACCGATAGACGAAGACAAAAGAGGGGATGCCTTCCGGGGCATCCCCAAGCTTAGGCTCTTGGTTGTCCTTGAATATTACCTTGGGGTGCCTTGGGCATCCCCAAGCTTAGGATCTTGCCACTCCTTATTCCATAGTCCATCAAATCCTTACCCAAAACTTGAAAACTTCACAACACAAAACTCAACAGAAAATCTCATAAGCTCCGTTAGTATAAGAAAATAAATCACCACTTTTGGTACTGTTGTGAACTCATTATTTATTTATATTGGTGTAATATATACTGTATTCCAACTTCTCCATGGTTCATACCCCCCGATATTACCCATAGATTCATCAAAATAAGCAAACAACACATAGAAAACAGAATCTGTCAAAAACAGAACAGTCTGTAGCAATCTGGAAATCTCAAATACTTATGTAACTCCATAAATTCTGAAAAATTAGGACGACCTAATAAATTTGTTTATTAATCTTCTTCAAAAAGAATCAACTCAAAAGCACTCTTCTGTGAATTATAAAAATTATTTTCCTGGGTGCAAAAGTTTCTGTTTTTCAGCAAGATCAAATCAACTATCACCGTAAGCTATCCCAAAGGTCTTACTTGGCACAAACACTAATTAAAACATAAAACCACATCTAACCAGAGGCTATATGAATTATTTATTGCAAAACAGAACCTAGAAAGCAAAACCAAAAATAAAATTGGGTTGCCTCCCAACAAGCGCTATTGTTTAACGCCCTTAGCTAGGCATAAAAAACACTAATAGATCTAAGTATAATCGTAATAGTGATAAGGCAAATCTCGAAAAATCATCTCATACTCCCTTCGCTCAGCAGCAAGTTTTCTTTGTGGTAAGCAAAAGTAATCGAAAGGGCTAAATTTAATAGGGTAAGAATCCCCAAGATCATTTTCGGGAGGAATAGGTTCTTCCTTCGGCCCCTCATATTGTATAACCAACTCATCATTATAAGCATTCTTTTGGCAAAAAGTCATGAGCTTGTGTCCAAGAGAGAAACCTAATCCGTTGTTTTGTATAGCAAAATTATCATTAAGCTCGGAAATCTTATCAACTAAAACATCGGTAGGGACTTGTCGTGGTAAAATCTCGACAGATGCCAGGGGGTGGCTTATCATGGTTGGGGCCATGAGATCGTCGTCGGGTCCTGGAAGCGGGAGTGGGCACAAGCTCGGACGGGCACGAGATCTACCCAGGTTCAGGGCTCTCCTAAGAGATGAAACCCCTACTCCTGCTCTGCGGGGTCTCCGCAAGTTCACTATGAAGCAAAGAGTACAATGGTGCTCCTAGAGCTGTTCGGCCAGTGGAGGAAAAAAGGCAAGGCTAGCTCTCTCCCCTCCCTAGCTATGGTGTGTGTAGAATTGAAGAGGAACATCAGAGGAGAACCCTTTGCATGGGTGTGGCCTGGGGGGTTTTATAGGCTAACCCCCCAGGGGTACAATGGTAATATGGCCGGGTGGTAGGCCCTGGCTGCCAGCGTCCGTGGGGGCCGGATTCTCCGCCGGCTGCTGGGGCCCGCCTCTGCTGGGCCCTACAGGCTGCCAGGGAACTGGTTGACAGTTGGGGCCCGCCGCCTGCGGGCCCCGCTGATGGCTCTTCACTTTGGTGCCGTCCGTGCTGACGGAGGCCGTGTCGGGCGCGCCATGGCTACAGCGCCGCCTGGCGGCGCCTACTGTAACCATGCGGCCGTGATTTGGGGGAGGCATGGCGCACTGTGGCCATGCCCCAGCTTGTCTCCTGGTCGGGCTCAAACTCCTAGGAAGGGGACGTGCCGCCCGCTAGGAGCCGGCCCGTACCCTCTCCGTATTCTGGAGTGCGCCATCTTCTAGGAGGCGGCCTTCTAGCTTTAACCGCTTTCTTGGGGCCCGCTGTCTTTTAGGAGGCGGCCCTCCGGTCCTGGAGGCCGGCCATACGACCAGTCAAACTGAGGGGCTTGGCCAGCCCCGATGTCTTGAAATATGATTAAGTGCTGATGAGGCTACCCGGGGTCTATCCTCCCGACAGTAGTCCCCGAAGCTGGTGAGGTTCTACGGCTTTAGCAGTCGGAGGGCCTCAGCAGTTTCCCCTTCGAGCGGCCTTCCACCTTCTGCTCTGCTCGGCTGAGAGGAGCCGGACGCTAGGAGCCGGCCGCGGCTGCGGCCGCCTGGTGGAATTCGAATCGACAGGCGGGAGTCGAGGCGGCGCCGCCCGCCGCATGCACGCCACGCGGCGTCCACAGGCCAGGCCGGCCTGCCATCCCACGCGCGCGACGAGACGTCGCCGCAGGCTCGGGCCCGCCGCTACAGGGCCTCGGCCAGCGCGCGGATCCGCTGCGGCCGAGGCGGGTGGTTGCCCTTCTGCGGCGCATTAACCGCGCCATAACCGCGCGGAATACACGGGGTCATGCGGGGCATGGGGTGCAGTTAATCCCACGCCCCCACGTCGCCTCGGCTTCGCTTCCGCTGGCTATAAAGAAGGGGAGGAGGAGGAGGGGCGGCAGATCGCACACGCGCCCCCTCCCCACTCTCTCTTCTCCCTTCGCCATTGCTGCTGCGGTGCTGCTCCGTCGGCGCCGAAGTGCTTCTGCGGCCGCCTCCCGGGTCGCTGTCGCCTAGCCGCAGTCGCCGCTCCGCCGGAGCAGCCACTCCGCCGCGGCCACCATTGCGGATCTGCTGCCTCGCGTCATCGCCGCATCGCCCACCGTCTTCTTCTCCGTCGAGCTCTTCCTCGCCGTCCCCGCGCCATGGCGAAAAGTGGATGGCTGGGGTCTAACGTCCACGATGACCATGTCGACTTCCTCCGCGCGACGCGGAGGCTGCCTCGCTCTGACAACGTGGGCGTGCGCATCCCCCCCGAGCCGGAGATCTCACCGCGGCCGGAGCCCGGTGAGTACGTCGTCTTCCGCGCTCACTTCCTCTGCGGCTTCGCGCTCCCGGCCAGCGGCTTCTTCCGCGAGTTTCTCCATTTCTACCGACTGCAGCCGCACCACCTCACCCCCAACACGGTGGTGTGCCTCTCTGCCTTCGTTACTTTCTGCGAGGGATACCTCGGCGTCTTGCCGACTATCGAGCTCTGGGGTAGGTTCTTCTACCTCAAGTTAGGTACGTCGGCGAAGGAGGAGCCGGCCCAGTGTGGGGCGTGTGTGGCCGTGAGGCGCTCAGGAGGCGGCACGCGCTTCCCGTCGATCCCTTTGCTTGAGTCGGCCAAGCTTTGGCAGAAGTCGTACTTCTACGTCCGGAATCTCCGGAACGTCGACTACATCAACCTGCCGGCCTTCGTGCCCGGGCCGCCTGCTGGGCCGCGTGACAACTGGCAACAGCAGCCACCCAAGCGCCCCCTGCCGGGCCCTATCGTCAGCATCCTCGCCCGGCTGGAGGAGATGACAAGCCGGGAGGGGCTCAAGCCGGCCGATCTGCTGGCCGGCTTCATCATGCGCCAGGTATCGCCGCTTCAGCTCCGGCTGCACCTCATCAGCCAGATGAGTGGCCGCCGGGATCCATGCCGGATGTCCACCAAGGAGATGCCGAGGGTGGAGGTGGTCCGCCATGTCAACGACATCTCCAACTGCAAGCTCAGCAAGGTGGAGTGGCGTATCGGCAAGGAGCCCTTCAGTCGGGCCAACCCCCCTCCAGCGGTAAGTACCAGATCCGGCTGCTTTATTCACAATATTCTTCATCCCTCCGTCTTGACCAGTCGGCTTTTTGTGGCAGCGCTTCGCGGGCCAAGGCACGCCGGCCCCTGGCCACGAGTGGATGTCGGACCGCGAGGATAGCGACGCCGAGGATCCCGAGCTTGGGGCAGCCGCCATGGAGGAAGGCGGCGATGAGGGGGTCGCTGGAAGAGGCGGCGGAGGGGCAGGCGGCCCCGAAGCAGGCGGCTCCGCAGGAGGCGGCGGGGGAGCTGGCGGCCTCGAAGCGGGCGACTCCGCAGGAGGCGGCGGAGGAGGAATCGGCGATGTCCGGGCTTGGCCGGACGACGACGAAGGCGACGAGGAGCGGCGCCCGCCTAGGGGGGGGGTGCAGGAACAGGAGCCGGAACATCTACGCCATGGCCGGCAGCTGCACCCGGTGTGCACAAGCGCCGCCTGGCGGGGAGGTACGGCAGCCACCAGACCAAGAAGACCAAACAGGTGGACGCCACCAGACGGCATGAGGCCCAGAAGGTGGCCGCCGCCCGGAGGGGGCCCAAACCCATGCCGCTTACGTCCGGGTAAGCGCACTTGCTACTCTGACTTCATGTGTTCCCTCTTTCTTGGGGTGTTTCCTTATCTTTGCTTTCTTATTGAGCAGGACGGCCTTTGCCGTCACGTGGGCTTCATCCGCCTTGCTGATGGACTCAGTGGACGGCTCCGCGGATGCTCGGCGTCCGGATCCGGCTGCTGCCCTCCGGGAGGCACAGGAGAGGAACGCGCGTGAGGCGCGCGAGGCGCAGGAGGCCGCGGAGAAGGCGCGGGCCAATGCCCAGGCGGAGGAGGCGGCGCAGGCGGAGGCCCGGGCTGCGGCGGAAGCGGAGGCAGAGGCGGCGGCGAAGGCGCAGGTGGAGGCTGCGACCAAGGCGCAGGCGGGAGCCGGCGCCAGGGGGACGGCGGATCCGGCTGGTGGCGAGGTCCCGAAGACCGTCACCCTCAAACAGCCGGAGGTGGAGATGGCGGAGAACCAGACGCCGCTTGGGGCGGCCGGGGCCGACCAGTCCGTGCCGGAGCTTGTGGCCCCCGACACAGTCATCCCGGAGGTGGAGGAGCCCCAGCGCGCGCCGGAAGCCGGCGGACGAGGAAGCGGCAAGCCCAACCAGCCGGAGGTACCACCAGCCGGCGCCAGGCAGGCGGCGCGCCAGGCCTTGGTGGCGCATGCTCCTGCGCGCCGGCGTACGACGCGGGCGACATCAGAGCCCAGGCGGCAGGTGGAGGCTGCGGCCTCGAGCTCGCGGGGAGCCGACGCTGGGGCCACGAGCGCCCCTCCTTCAATATGGGTGGCGGGGGCTGGCTCGGCCGCCTTGAACCTGGCGGTGCGCGACCTGGAGGACCGGTTCCTCGCCCAAAATGCCACTCTGCAGAGGGCGAGGGAGGAGTTGTTGGCGACGCCGTCGGCCGTCCGGATACGTACGCCTTATTTTGCTATATTTTTGTCTTGTAGTTTTCCGTGGGGGCGCGCCAGCGCACCCACTGGGTGTAGCCCCCGAGTTCCAAGCCGGCTGCTGGGCAGGCGGGTTGGAACTCCAAGGTATTCTTTCCTTTGGCTGAAATGCTTACTGCTGTTGCAGGATTACCACAACATGCGGGCGGCCGCGTATAATACGCAGAACCGAACGCTCACCACCCAGACTACTGAGCTGGCTCAGAGCCGAAGTAAGTAAGCCGGCTTTTAGTGGGGGCGCGCCAGCACACCCACTGGTTGTAGCCCCCGAGATTCGGGCCGACTGTTGAGCAGTCGGGCCGAATCTTTTCTGGTAGGCTTGTTTTCGTTTTTGTCGAAGTAGATGATGATGATTTCTGTTTTCTTCTTGCAGCGGCCGCTGCCCAGTTGAGGGAGCGCGTGGCCGAGCTCGAGGGCCAGCTCTGGGTTTTGGTGCAGGAGCGCGACCAGGAGGCCGCGGCTCGCGACCGGCTGGAGAAGGAGCTGGCGGAGCAGGCCGAACGCCACGCGAACCAGGTCCGGATGCTGGAGGCAGACGAAGAGCGCCTGACGACCGAGTTCGAGACTCAACGCTTGGACTGGGCTGAGAGGGAGAAGCTCCTTGATGACGGCTACTCCGTGACTGAGGACATGCTTGACGGTGCGTCTCTCTTCTCCGGGTTGTGGGTTGCTGATTGTTAGCTGGCGGCTGTCGCTGGAAGCCGGCCTCTGACATCTTTGTCTTCTTCTTGAGCAGAGTTCCTCCCGGGCTACTCCGTCTCCGTCTGCATGGCCATCGAGGCCCAGCGCGAGGAGCAAAGGTGGGAGGGCAAGGAGATCACACAGGACCGGCCTCAGACCGTGGGCTCACAGCTCACAGCTGTCCGGATGCGCCTCGAGCCCACGCGCCGCCTGCTCCGTCGGCTTCAGCGCGCCGGGTCGCAGGTCTTGGAAAGCTTGTGGCCGGGTGCTCAGATCCCGCGGACTCCTAGTCGGACGGCCGACTGGCTGGAGGTTGCGGCGAGCCGGCTCGAAGCCTGGAAGAGCTCCGCGGCACGGTCCGGGTCTGCAAAGGCTCTTGAGTTTGTCAAGGCCTGGTACCCCGGTGTGCGCCTGGCGCAGCTAGCGACCTTTCGCAAAGAGGCGCTGCCGGAGCTGGCGGCGCAGCACGAGGACATTGCCGTCCGCGCGGCGGCCATCGCCGACTATGCTGATGTCAACGTCTTCGTCCTGGAGCGGGGAGATGATGGCGCCATGGTTCCTTCGTCCTGGTTCGGTCTGAACCCGTCGGACAGGGAGGACTCGGCGGAGGAGATCGCCTCTAGCGACGAAGGCGACGATGGCGATGTGGACGAGGAAGGCGGCCGCGTCTCACCGGACGGTGAAGCTACCAGCCAGACTCGGTCCGACCCAGCGGCGACTAGTGACCAGCCGGAGACCACGTCAGCCACCGCCGACCGCCAGGCCGAGACTCCGCAGCCGGCAGCCCCACCAGCCGGAGCTACGCCCGCCGCCGAGACCAGTCCGTGCAGTTCGAGGGGCCGTCCATCTAGATGGCCTGTTATCTTTTTTTGAGTTTTCTTCGTGCTTGAAAACAATGTCAGTTATGCGCAGTTCCACCCACTGGGGGTGTATTTTTAAACTTGTTGAATGCTGGCCTTGGGCCCTTTTGCAATGTACAAAGTTTAAATCCCCACATTTTGCATGTGTTGCCGGGTTCTAGCTTGAGTTTGCTTTTGCCCTCTTTGGCTTTTTCCTTCGCCGCGTTCCCTTGGCCGCCTCCCTGCTAGCCAGACAGCAGCGCTGCGGTCTGTGGCTGGGTCAAGGACTTGGTCGTTTAGAACAGGCAAGTTACTTCAGCCGCTTAGAGCATAGCTTAGTCGAGCGAGAAGCCGGCCTGCCGGCTGCTTATCAGCCGGACGAGGGAGGCGAGAGGCCGGCTTGGCCGTAGTCGGCATTTTCCTTTGTCGTTTTTCATGTGGACAGCGTTTCCGGCCTTTGACTCTTGCGAGTCAGACAGCTGCGCTGCGAGCTGTGACATGGAGCGAAGAGAGGGCTTTGGCGTCGGCACACTACTAGTCGGCTCCGGCTGGTGCGAACTTTGGCCAAGACGGCGAGCCCCCGGGTCGGCTGACTGGAACCCGGACGGGGCAAGAATATATAAAAAAAACTCAATTCATGGTATAAGCTTATCTCATGGATAAAAAGGTAGCCCCCGAGTGCATCTCGGGGGACTTGAGGTCCGTACTTAATACAAAAGTTGGCATGGTACATACACTCGCTTTAACTGTGAAACGGACGGAGTAGGTTCGCGTTCCATGGCCGCTCCGTCTCTTCACCGGCTGTGCTTCGCTTTCGTGCCCTGGGCTTTTGGGCGTCGATGAGGTAGTACGAGTCGTTGCCCAGGGCCTTGCTAACGATGAAGGGGCCTTCCCAAGGTGCTGCGAGCTTGTGCTGGCCGGCTGATCCCTGGATCAGGCGGAGCACAAGGTCACCTTCATGGAATGTACGCGGCTTGACCTTCTTGTTGTGGTAGCGGTGCAGGCTCTGCTGGTAGATTGTGGACCGGCTGCACGCTAGCAGTCGGGCCTCTTCCAGCAGGTCGACGCCGTCTTCTCGCGCCTCCTTTTCTTCCGCCTCCGTGTACATAGTGACGCGAGGCGAGTCGAACTCGATATCCGTGGGGATGATAGCCTCGGCACCGTACACGAGGAAGAAGGACGTAAAGCCGGTTGATCTGTTGGGCGTGGTCCGAAGGCTCCAGAGGACGGCCGGCAGCTCATCAATATAGCTGCCGGCCGATCGCTCCAGTGGCTCGATCAGGCGGGGCTTGATGCCGGACAGGATGAGGCCGTTTGTTTGCTCCACCTGGCTGTTTGACTGCGGATGGGCAACAAACGCTAGGTCCAGTCGGATACCCTGGTTTGCGCAGAAACGGGCCAAGGCGCCTTTGGCGAAGTTGTTGCCATTGTCGGTGATGATGCTGTGTGGAACACCGTATCGGACAGTGATGTCGGCGATGAACGTGACGGCAGTCGGACCGTTCAGCTTTTTGATTGGCTTGGCCTCTATCCACTTGGTGAATTTGTCCATGGTGACCAGCAAATGAGTCATGCCGCCGCGTGCTGTCTTGAAAGGACCAACCATGTCCAAACCCCACACGGCAAATGGCCAGGTGATGGGGATGGTCTTGAGCACAGAGGCCGGCTGGTGCTGCTTGGTGCTGAACTTCTGGCACCCTTTGCATTTCTTGACTAACTCCTTGGCGTCGTCCAATGTAGTCGGTCAGAAGAAACCATGGCGGAAGGCCTTGGCTACGAGGGACCTGGAGGCGGCATGGTGGCCACATTTGCCTTGGTGGATGTCTCTGAGGATCTCCATGCCCTTCTCCGGCTCCACGCAGCGCTGATAAACGCCGGTCATGCTCCGCCTGGCGAGCTCTCTGATGACGATGGTGTAGGCGCCTGCCCGGCGCTGGATCTGTCGGGCTAGCACCTCGTCTGCTGGTAGCACGCGGCTTACCAGGTAGTCGCGGATGGACTGCGCCCAAGATGGGGCCGCCACCACCACTGTGAAGACGACAACTGGCACGAGGGTGGCCGGGTTGGGAGGCGGCGGGCTGGAGCCGGCCGCTCCTGGTGGTGCCGATGAAGTCCTCGGGCCGACTGCTGCAGTCCCCGGGCCGCCTGCTGAAGTCCCCGGGCCGACTGCTGGGGTCCCCGAGTCGGATCCGGCTGCTCCGGGGTCAGCCGACACGAAAATGGAGTCGGACTCTGGCGACGGCTTGATAGACGGCTTGCGCAGACATTCGAGGGAGACGCCGGCTGGTATGGCCTGCCGGGTGGAGCCAATGCGGGCGAGGGCGTCCGCTGCATCGTTGTCGGCTCTTGGCACGTGGAGGAACTCGCACCCATCCAAGTGCCCGCTCATCTGCTGGACGAGGAAGCGGTAGCTTGCCATGTTGGCGTCCTTGGCGTCCCAGCCGCCGGACAATTGCTGGACCACCAAGTCCGAGTCGCCGTAGCAGAGGATGCGGCGGATGCCGATCTCCTTGGCCAGTCGGAGCCAGAAGATGAGCGCCTCGTACTCGGCTACGTTGTTGGAGGCGGCAAAGTGGATCTGCAGCGTGTACTTTAGCTTGTCGCCCTTGGGAGAGGTGAGGATGATGCCGGCCCCCAAGCCAGTGCGAATCTTTGAGCCGTCAAAGTGCATCCGCCAATGCGTAGAATCCGACGCTGGCGGCAGGTATTGGGACTCGGCCCAGTCGACTAAGAAGTCAGCCAGTGCTTGGGACTTGATGGCGGTGCGGGGCTGGTAGAGGATGGTATGGGGAGCCAGCTCGATGGCCCACTTGGCCACCCGGCCTGAGGCATCTCTGTTGCCCATGATCTCGGCTAGGGGGGTGGTGCAGACCACCGTGATGGAGTGCTCTTGGAAATATTGCTTCAGCTTCTTGGCGGCAAAGTACACGCCGTAGCACATCTTCTGGTAGTGGGGGTAGTTCTACTTGGAGGCGGACAAGACCTCGCTCAGGTAATACACTGGCCTCTGGACCGGCTGCACCTTGCCGGCCTCTGGGTGCTCGACCACAATCACCGTGCTGATGACTCGGCTAGTGGCGGCGATGTAGAGGAGCATCGGTTCCTTGGCAGCCGGAGCCGCCAGGATAGGCGGCGTGGACATCATGCGCTAGAGCTGACGAAAAGCTTCGTCCGCCTGGTCGTTCCACTTGAAGCAAGTGGTTTTCTTCATGAGCTGGTACAGGGGGAGCGCCTTCTCGCCCAGCCGACTGATGAAGCAGGTGAGGGTTGCCAGGCACCCGGTAAACTTTTGGACGTCACGCAGCTTGGAGGGTCTCTTCATCCGCTCGATGGCCTTGATCTTCACGGGGTTGCACTCGATGCCGTGTTCAGAGACAAGGAAGCCGAGGAGCTGGCCGGCTGGTACTCCGAAGATGCACTTCTCTGGGTTGAGCTTGATTTGAAAGCGGCGCAGATTTTCGAAGGTCTCCTTGAGGTCCTCTAGGAGGGTGCCGCGCCTCTCCGTCTTCACCACAATGTCATCCACATAGACGTGGGCATTGCGGCCGAGTTGCTTCAACAAGCACTTCTGCATGCATCGTTGGAAGGTAGCGCCGGCATTCCTCAGGCCGAACGTCATGGTAATGTAGCAGAAGGCGCCGAATGGTGTGATAAAGGCGGTCTTCAAGCGGTCGGCCGGATCTAGCTTGATCTGGTGGTAGCCAGAGTACGTGTCCAAGAAGGACAGCAGCTCGCAGCCGGCCGTGGAGTCTTTCACTTGGTCGATCCGTGGCAGGGGAAACGGATCCTTGGGGCAGGCCTTGTTGAGGCTCGTGTAGTCGATACACATGCGCCACTTGTTATTCTTCTTCAAGACGAGGACTGGGTTGGCGAGCCAGTCCGGGTAGAACACTTCCATGATGAAGCTGGCTGCCAGAAGCCGGGCGATTTCTTCACCAACAATCCTTCTCTTCTCTTCTGATAGGCGGCGGAGGGGTTGCTTGACCGGCTTAGCATCCTGCCTCACATGCAATTTGTGCTCGGCGAAATCCGTCGGGACACCCGGCATGTCTTTGGGGGACCATGCGAAGATGTCTCGATTCTCACGGAGGAAATCGACGAGCTCGCCTTCCTATTTGCCGTCGAGGTTGGTCCCTACGACAGCAAACCTCTCCGGGTGCGCCGGGTCCAAGGCGATCTTCTTGGTTTCCTTGGCCGGCTGGAAGGAGGCCTTTGCTTCCGTCTCCTTGGGATCAGTCGGCATGGCCGGCTTCTCGCTGGCCATGGCTACCATCCGGTCAAGGAGACGCTTCTCTTGAGCGATGATGAGGGACTCGGCTAGCTGGCTGCTGGCGGTGGCGCAGTCCAGCGACTTCTGGTAGTCGCCGGCAATATTGATGATGCCCTTGATACCCGACATCTTGGCCTTCAGGTAGGCGTAGTGCGGGACCATCATGAATTTGGCCAGCGCCGGGTGGCTCAAGAGCGCGTGGTAGGGGCTGTCCAGGTCGACCACCTCGAACCAGATTGGCTCGCGGCGGAAGTGGTTCTTGTCGCCGAATAGGACATCGATCTTGATCTTGCCGATTGGAGAGCAGGAAAGGCCGGGAACTATGCCGTGGAAGACAGTCCGGCTGGGCTGAAGCTGCTTGACCTTGATGTCCAACCGCTCCAAGGTTTCGCGGTACAGGATGTTGATGCTGCTGCCGCCATCTATCAGAACTCAGCTGAAGCGGCAAGTCCGCCTCTCCATTGAGAAGGTTGAGTCCAGCACCAAGGCGTATGCACCCGGCGAGGGCATCACGGCCGGGTGCTCAGCCTGGCTCCAGGTGATGGGCCTCTCGGACCAGTGCATGAAGGTGGGGACCCCTGAGCTGACAGCATTCACCTCGCGGTGCTGCTGCCGTCTGCTGTGCTTGTCGTCGGCTTCGCTCGTGAAGACGACATAGGTGGCGTTCTCTTCGGGGAACTCATCTTGAAGCATGCCGGCAGCTCGGGCCGGTTGCTGAAGAGCTGGAGCTACCTGGCTGGCTGGTGGAGGAGGCGGCAGGGCCTCGCCCTTGGCAATCCGGGCGAGCCAGTTGCACTTCCGGGTGGTGTGGTTGGACGGCTTCGCGCCGCTATGGAACTTGCACGGGGCATCGAGGGCTTGCTCAAAGGAGAAGGCAGGCTGCCAGGCACCCTTGCCGCCCCTCTGACGCTTGGGGCCGGGCTACCCGGCCGGCTGCTGATCCTCGACGGCGGCCACCTGCCGGCTGTTGGAAGCCGGCTGCGGGGCCTTGTGGTTGTTAACGTTCGGTTGTTGGCGCCGGCTGGTGTCACCAGCCGAAGTTTGGGAACCCTGCTGGACCACCCTGCTGGCCGCGTCAACCCGGATCTCTGACTTCATGGAGGAGTCGGCGGTGGCGTACTTGTCGGCCATGACCAGGAGCTCGTCCAATCGCACAAGAGCTTGTGCTTGAGCAGAGTGCCCTCTCTGCACCCGGCGATGAAGTACGCGATGGCCTGCACCTCATGGACCCCCTCGCAGGAGTTGCGCAGCTCGCCCCAACGCCTCAGGTAGTCGCGAGTAGACTCGGTCGGCCCCTGAATGCACATGTAGAGCTGGCGTGGCTTGGGGGGCCGCTTGTACGTACTGGTGAAGTTGCGGACGAAGGCGTCACTGAAATCTACGTAGCTGTTGATGCTGTTTGGCTTGAGGCTGTTCAGCCACATCCGGGCCGTGCCCTAAAGCATGAGCGGGACGTACTTGACGGCGACGCCCTTGTTGCCATTGGCGTTGCACTGCTGTGGAGTAGTCGATCAGCCAGTCTTCCAGCTTCACAATGCCGTTGTACTTGGGTGTGTCTCTGGGGAGCGTGAACCCTCTAGGAAAGGGCTCATCGCAGATACGGGGGCCGAAGCAAGCCGGCCTGATTGCGCGCTCCTCTTCCAACAACTGGGACCGAGCCAGCTCCTCGATCTGGTGCCGTGCATTGTTTTCGCCGACTGCTTCGTGGGGGCCAAGCTGGCCGCCGAGCGTCGGGTGACCAGGCGGCGGCGCGGGAGTGGCCGCCTTCTCCCTCCAAGGGGGCAAGCGCTCTCCCAGCCGGCGTTGAGGCTCCGGGCTCTGGAGCACGTGGTGGCTATCCGCTATCGTGCGGCGCGCGCGCTGGCTGTTGCTAGCAGCCTGCTCTGGGTCTCGCGGCTGCTCGCGGCCTCCGCCGCTAAGGGACCGAGAGGTCGCGCCGTTCTCGCGACGGGGCACGTGTGTGTCGATCCGTCGGCCTGCTCCCACCGCACGGTTGCCCGTGTCCTGCTGCTCGTTCGCAGCGTCGATGAGCTGCTGGAGGCGCTCCAGTTGCTCGCGTAGCTCGTCGCCCTGCAAGTGCTTGAGCTTGTCTGCGGCCGCCTGGGCGGCACGCATGTTCTGCGCTGGGGTCTCATAGACCGGGCGTTCGACCCCCAGCATGCTGGCAATCGCAGCGCCGCGTTGCCGGATGGCCCCGGCCCGGCTAGGCTCAGCCGCGGCCGGTGTCCCACCGACCACGCGGTCGATCTCGCGCTGAGCGCCATCTTGGAGGCGCTGTCGAAAAGCTTGACGCGGAACTCCTCCAGCTCCTCTTGGCTGGCGCCAAGGGGAGGAGGCGTCGCCAGGGCGTGTATGGTCGCGTCCAGCGGATCCTGGTTGGATTCGCTAGCGCCCAGGCCATCGCCGATGACCATCACCTCCGCGAAGGTGCTGGCGTCGAGCGCGCCGACAGGAGCGTTGCTGGCGGCAGGAGGGCGAGGATCGTCGACGATCTCCACGTAGCTGGGGAAATCGTCGGTGGAGGCCGCGTCGACGAGAGCGAGCTTGCCGAAGAGCTCGGTGAGGGAGTCGGCCACTCGTGCGTCGGCGGCGGGCTCATCAAAGGGGCTGAATTCGCTAAAGAGGTCGGCGAGACGACTCGCGGGGAAGGCGGCTCCCGCGTCAGGCGATGTGCCAAGGCTGGCGCAGGCGGGCGCATCGGGCCGGCTGATCTTGCCAGCCGTGGCACACTCGCCGGAGAGGAACAAGGTTCCCGTCCAGAACGTGTCTCCGGCCGATGTCGCTGCTGGCCCCACAGTGGGCGCCAACTGTCGTGGTAAAATCTCGACAGATGCCAGGGGGTGGCTTATCATGGTTGGGGCCATGAGATCGTCGTCGGGTCCTGTAAGCGGGAGTGGGCACAAGCTCGGACGGGCACGGGATCTACCCAGGTTCAGGGCTCTCCTAAGAGATGAAACCCCTACTCCTGCTCTGCGGGGTCTCCGCATGTTCACTATGAAGCAAAGAGTACAATGGTGCTCCTAGAGTTGTTTGGCCAGAGGAGGAAAAAGGGCAAGGCTAGCTCTCTCCCCTCCCTGGCTATGGTGTGTGTAGAACTGAAGAGGAACAGCAGCGGAGAACCCTTTGCATGGGTGTGGCCTGGGGGGTTTTATAGGCTAACCCCCCAGGGGAACAATGGTAATATGGCCGGGTGGTAGGCCCCGACTGCCAGCGTCCGTGGGGGCCGGATTCTCCGCCGGCTGCTGGGGCCCGCCTCTGCTAGGCCCTGCCGGCTGCCAGGGAACCGGTCGACAGGTGGGGCCCGCCGCCTGTGGGCCCCGCTGACGGCTCTTCCCTGTGGTGTCGTCCGTGCTGACGGAGGCCGTGTCGGGCGCGCCATGGCTATAGCGCCGCACCGGGTGGGTCGACGGCCGCCTGGCGGCGCCTACTGTAACCATGCGGCCATGATTTGGGGGAGGCATGGCGCACTGTGGCCGTGCCCTAGCTTGTCTCCTGGTCGGGCTCAAACTCCTAGGGAGGGGACGTGCCGCCCGCTAGGAGCCGGCCCGTACCCTCACCGTCTTCTGGAGTGCGCCGTCTTCTAGGAGGCGGCCTTCTAGCTTCAACCACTTTCTTGGGGCCTGCCGTCTTTTAGGAGGCGGCCCTCCGGTCCTGGAGGCCGGCCATACGACCAGTCGGACTGAGGGGCTTGGCCAGCCCCGATGTCTTGAAATATGATTAAGTGCTGATGAGGCTACCCGGGGTCTATCCTCGTGACAGGACTCTCTTTCTTAAATTTTCATTATAAGCAACAGGATCGTAAACGCATTATGTCCTCTTGATTAAAAAGAATTTCTTCTATGGGAGGACGACCACCATCTACCTTATAATGCGCAAAAATTTCACTAGCTTCTTTCATAATAAATCTAAACTCATGTGCTATGAATATAGTAGCGGCGCGCTTAACAGAAGAATGCTCAATATTAGAAAACTCTAGGAAAATCCTTTGAATGGATGGATGCATATGAACAAATTGTCTTTCAAGTTCAACTATGAGCAAAGATATAGCATCCGCGAGACTACTAGTTTTATGGAGAATAGATCCTCCCAAAGTGGGAAGTGCACCGGCACAAGTAAAGAAATCTTGAATAACCCCTTTTCCAATAATATTGCCGCTGCCTATGCGAAGTTTTTTAGTGTGCAAGGTAGTAGATTCTTCATGAAGATTAGTATTAACAAAAGCATCAAAGTTTCCCCCATCGTTACTACTATCCTTTTCAGCGATAACCTTCCCAATTTCAGACATCATGGCAGCAACAAATCTAGCAAATCGAATAAACCGAAGGCAAGCGAAGAAGATGAACGGAAGAGGGGCGAAGAAAAGGCAAAGAGAGAGGCGAAGAAAAGGCAAACTTTTCGAAAATCGTTTTAGAAGTGGGGAGAGGAAAACAAGAGGTGAATGGCGAATAATGTAATGCAAGAGATGAGAGTTTATGATGGGTACTTGGTATGTCTTGACTTGGTGTAGATCTCCCCGGCAACAGCGCCAGAAATTCTTCCTGCTACTTCTTGAGCTTGCGTTGGTTTTTCCCTTGAAGAGGAAAGGGTGATGCAGCAAAGTAGAGTAAGTATTTCCCTCAGTTTTGAGAACCAAGGTATCAATCTAGTAGGAGACAACACGCAAGTCACCGAATACCTGCACAAACAAACACCAAACTTGCACCCAACGCGATAAGGGGTTGTCAATCCCTTCTTGGTTACTCACAAAAGTGAGATCTGATAGAGATAGATAAATGGTAAAGTAAATATTTTTTGGTATTTTTGTTTTATAGATTGGAAAGTAAAAGATTGTAAAATAGTAGATCGAAAACTCGTAGATTGGAAAGTAGAAGATTGTATGATGGAAAATAGACCCGGGGGCCATAGGTTTCACTAGAGGCTCCTCTCAAGATAGAAAATAATACGGTGGGTGAACAAATTATTGCCGAGCAATTGATAAAAAAGCGCAAAGTTATGATGATATTTAGGGCAATGATCATGAATATAGGCATCACGTCCATGTCAAGTAGACCGAAACGATTCTGCATCTACTACTGTTACTCAACACATCGACCGACTCCTGCCTGCATCTAGAGTATTAAGTTCATGAAGAACAGAGTAACGCATTAAGAAAGATGACATGATGTAGAGGAATTAACTCAAGCAATATGATGAAAACCCCATCTTTTTATCCTCGATGGCGACAATACAATACGTGCCTTGCTGCCCCTACTGTCACTGGGAAAGGACACCGCAAGATTGAACCCAAAGCTAAGCACTTCTCCCATTGCAAGAAAAACCAATCTAGTTGGCCAAACCAAATCGATAGTTCAAAGAGACTTGCAAAGATATCAAATCATGCATAAAAGAATTCAGAGAAGATTCAAATAATATTCATAGACAAGCTGATCATAAATCCACAATTCATCGGATCTCGGCAAACACACCGCAAAAAAGTATTACATCGAATAGATCTCCAAGAACATCGAGGAGAACGTGGTATTGAGAATCAAAGAGAGAGAAGAAGCCATCTAGCTACTAGCTATGGACCCGTAGGTCTGAGGTAAACTACTCACGCTTCATCGGAAGGGCAATCGTGTTGATGTAGAAGCCCTCCGTGATCGAATCCCCCTCCGGCAGGACGCCGAAAAAGGCCCCTAGATGGGATCTCACGGGTACAGAAGGTCGCGGTGGTGGAAAAGTCTTTTCGTGGATGCCTCTGGTGGTTTGGGCATATAAGAGTATATATAGGCGAAAGAATTAGGTTAGAAGACGCACGAGGGGCCCACAAGGGTGGGGGGCGCGCCCTACCCCCCTGGGTGCGCCCTCCGTCCTTGTGGCCGCCTCGTGGCTTCTCTGACTTGCACTCCAAGTCCTCTAGTTTCCTTTTGGTCCAAGAAAGATCATCGCGAAAGTTTTATTCCATTTGGACTCCGTTTGGTATTCCTTTTCTGCGAAACTCAAAAACAGGAACAGGAACTGGCACTGGGCCTAGGTTAATAGGTTAGTTCCAAAAATAATATAAAATAGCATATTAATGCATATAAAACATCCAAAACAGATAATATAATAGCATGGAACAATCAAAAATTATAGATATGTTGGAGACGTATCAGATATTTGGACACCGGAAGAGTTTCGGGAGGTACCGGGTAGTCATCGGATCACCGGAAGGGGTTCCGGGAAGCCCCAAGAGGCTATATGGGCTTAATGGGCCAAAGGGGGAACACACCAGCCCACAATGGGCTGGTGCGCCTCTCTCCCTGGCCGCCGGCCCTAGGGGAAGGAAAGGGCGAGGGTTGGCCCCTCCTGCCTTTCCCTCCTCATGAGAGAAAGGAAAGGGGGGGGGGGGAGGCGCCACCTCCCCCTGCCTTCCTCCCGCGCACATACAAGGAAAGGGGGGCGGCTAAGGGCAGGAGCCCAAGGGGGATTCAACCACCCTTGGGGCGCCTCCTGGCTGCCTCCCCTCTCCCCCACCTATATATATATGAGGGAGGGGGCGCCACACAGGA
Source organism: Thinopyrum elongatum (assembly GCA_011799875.1). Classification (NCBI taxonomy): domain Eukaryota; kingdom Viridiplantae; phylum Streptophyta; class Magnoliopsida; order Poales; family Poaceae; genus Thinopyrum; species Thinopyrum elongatum. Next base: position 58,867,234 of record CM022300.1, on the reverse strand, counting down.
CCACGACAATCTCTTAGCCGTGTGCAGCGCCCCCCTCCACAGTTTCATCCCTCGGTCATATTTTTGGAGTGCTTAGGCGAAGCCCTGCGGAGATAGCTGCACCATCACTGTCACCACGCCGTCGTGCTGCCGGAACTCATCTACTACTTCGCCCATCTTGCTGGATCAAGAAGGCGAGGACGTCACTGAGCTGAACGTGTGTTGAACGCGGAGGTGCCGTACATTTGGTACTTGATCGGTTGGATCGTGAAGAAGTTCAACTACATCAACCGCGTTAATAAATGCTTCCGCTTACAGTCTACGAGGTACGTAGACACATTCTCCCCTCTCATTGCTATGCATCTCCATGGATAGATCTTGCGTGTGCGTAGAAATGTTTTTGTTTTCCATGCAACGTTCCCCAACAGTGGCATCCGAGCCAGGTCTATGCGTAGATGATTTGCACGAGTAGAACACAAAAGAGTTGTGGGCGGTGATGGTCATACTGCTTACCACCAACATCTTATTTTGATTTGGCGGTATTGTGGGATGAAGCGGCCCAGACCAACCTTACATGTCCAGGCACATGAGACCGGTTCCACTGACTGACATGCAACTTGTTTTGCATAAAGGTGGCTGGCGGGTGTCTGTTTCTCCTACTTTAGTTGAATCAAATTTGACTATGGCCGGTCCTTGAAGAAGGTTAAAACAGCAAACTTGATAATCACCATTGTGGTTTTTGCGTAGTTAAGAACGGTTCTTGTTAGAAGCCCGTAGCAGTCACGTAAAACATGCAACAACAAAGTAAAGGACGTCTAACTTGTTTTTGCAGGGCATGTTGTGATATGATATGGTCAAGATATGATGTGATATATGTTGATGTATGAGATGATCATGTTTTGTAATATCGACAACCGGCAGCAGCCTTAGGGTTGTCTCTTAATTATTGTATGAAATATAAGCGCCATGTAATTGCTTTACTTTATCGCTATGCGTTAGCAATTGTTGTAGTAGCAATAGTTGGCGAGATGACCCCGACGCAACGATGGAGATCAAGGTGTCGAGCCTGTGACGATGGAGATCATGACGATGCTTTGGAGATGGAGATCAAAAGCACAAGATGATGATGGCCATATCATGTCACATATTTTGATTGCATGTGATGTTTATCCTTTATGCATCTTATTTTGCTTAGAACGACGGTAGCATTATAAGATGATCCCTTCACTAAATTTCAAGATAAAAGTGTTCTCCCCGAGTATGCACCATTGCCAAAGTTCGTCGTTTCAAAGCACCTTGTGATGATCGGGTGTGATAGACTCTACGTTCACATACAATGGGTGTAAGACAGTTTTGCACATGCAGAATACTTGGGTTAAACTTGAGCATGATTATTTGGTGGAAGATTATATGTTCAGATCCATTATGCTATTTAATACCCCTCTTATCTTGAGCATGATTATTATTTGTGAGTAGTTACTTTTGTTCTTGAGGTCATGGTAGAAGTCATGTTGCAAGTAATCATGTGAACTTGATATGTGTTCGATATTTTGATGGTATGTATGTTGTGATTCCCTTAGTGGTGTCATGTGAACGTTGACTACATGGCACTTCACCATATTTGGGCCTAAGGGAATGCATTATGGAGTATTTATTAGATGATGGGTTGCTAGAGTGACAGAAGCTTAAACCCTAGTTTATGCGCTACTTCGTAAGGGACTGATTTGGATCCAAAAGTTTAATGCTATGGTTAGATTTTATCTTAATACCTTTCTCGTAGTTGCGGATGCTTGCGAGGGGGTTAATCATAAGTAGGAGGTTTGTTCAAGTAAGAACAACACCTAAGCACCGGTCCACCCACATATCAAATTATCAAAGTAGCGAACACAAATCAAACCAACATGATGAAAGAGATATGATGAAATTCCCGTGTCCCCTCAAGAACACTTTGCTTATCATAAGAGACCGTTTTGGCCTATCCTTTGCCACAAAAGGATTGGGCTACCTTGCTGCACTTTATTTATCATTACCGTTACTTGCTCGTTACAAATTATCTTGCTATCAAACTATCTGTCACCGACTATTTTAGCGCTTGCAGAAAATACCTTGCTGAAAACCACTTGTCATTTCCTTCTGCTCCTCCTTGGGTTCGACACTCTTACTTATTGAAAGGACTATGATTGATCCCTTATACTTGTGGGTCATCAAGGCTCTTTTTTGGCGCCATTGCCGGGGAGTGAAGCGCTCTTGGTAAGGGAAAATTATTACTACGTGCTGAAATTTATTGTCACTTGTTACTATGGAGAATCATCCTTTGAGGGGTTTGTTCGGGGTATCTTCACCTCGACCAGAACCACAATTAGTTGCCCCTCAACCTACTGCACCTACTGAAAATATTGGTTATGAAATTCCTTCGGGTATGATAGAACAACTGCTAGCTAATCCTTATGCAGGAGATGGAACCGAACATCCTGATATGCACTTGATATATGTGGATGAAATTTGTGGATTATTTAAGCTTGCAGGTTTGCCCAAAGATGAAGCTAAGAAGAAGGTTTTCCCTTTATCTTTGAAGGGAAAAGCATTGGCATGGTATAGGCTATGCGATGATATTGGATCTTGGAATTGGAATCGATTGAAATTGGAATTTCACCAAAAAAATTATCCTATGCATCTAGCTCATCATGATTGGAATTATATATATAATTTTTGGCCTCGTGAAGGAGAAAGTATCGCTCTAGCTTGGGGGGAGGCTTAAGTCAATGTTATATTCATAGCCCAATCATGAGCTCTCAAGAGAAATTATTATTCAGAATTTTTATGCTTGGCTTTCTCATGATGATCGATCCATGCTCGATACTTCTTGTACTGGTTCTTTTATGAAGAAGACTATTGAATTCAGGTGGGATATTTTAGAAAGAATTAAACACAACTCTGAAGATTGGGAACTCGACAAAGGTAAAGAGTGAGGTATTAAGCTTGAATTTGATTGTGTTAAATCTTTTATGAATACCGATGCTTCTCACAAGTTTAGCACTAAATATGGACTTGACTCTGAGATAGTAGCCTCCTTTTGTGAATCCTTTGCTACTCATGTTGATCTCCCTAAGGAGAAGTGGTTTAAATATCGCCCACCTATTAAATAAGAAATTAAAGAACCCGACATAGCTAAAGATGAAACTATCATTTACAATGTTGATCCAGTTGCGCCTACTGCTTATATTGAAAAACCACCTTTCCCTGTTAGGATAAAGGAACATGCTAAGGTTTCAACTGTGGTTCGCAAAAGTAATATTAGAGCACCTAAATCTGCTGAACAAATTAAAGTAGAACCTAGTGTTGTTATGGTTAAAGGTCTCTTGGTAGAAAATATTGATGGGCATGTTATTTACTTCTGTGATGCAGCTGCTAGAATTGCCAAACCCGATGAAAAAGATAAACATAGACCTGTCGTTGGCATGCCTGTTGTCTCAGTTAAAATAGGAGATCATTGTTACCATGGCTTATGTGATTTAGGTGCTAGCGTGAGTGCTATTCATTTTACCTTATACCAAGAAATTATGAATGACATAGCACCCGCTGAAATAGAAGACATAGATGTTACTATTAAACTTGCTAATAGAGACACCATCACACCACTTGGGATTGTTAGATATGTTGAAGTCTTGTGTGGGAAAGTAAAATACCCTACTGATTTTCTAGTTCTTGGTTCCCCACAAGATGACTTCTGTCCCATTATCTTTGGTAGACCTTTCTTGAACACTGTCAATGCTACTATAGATTGTCATAAACAAACTGTCAGTGTTAGCTTTGGTGATGAGTCTCATGAGTTTAATTTTTCTAAGTTTAATAGACAATCTCACAAGAAAGAATTACCTAGTAAGGATGAAATAATTGGTCTTGCTTCTATTTCCGTGCCTCCTACTGATCCACTAGAACAATATTTCTTAGACCGTGAAAATGATATGCATAGGAATGAAAGAAATGAGATAGATAAAATTTTCTTTGAACAATGACCTCTGCTCAAACATAATTTGCCTATTGAAACTCTAGGAGGTGCTCCTCCACCTAAAGGTGATCCTGTGTTTGAATTAAAACAATTGCCTGACACTTTGAAATATGCTTTTCTTGATGAGAAAAAGATATATCCTATTATTATTAGTGCTAACCTTTCAGAACATGAAGAAGAGAGATTATTGAAAGTTCTGAAGAAGCACTGAGCTGCTATTGGATATACTCCTGATGATCTTAAGGGCATTAGTCTCACTCTCTGTCAGCACAAGTTGATCTTCCAATTGATAGTGTTATTGACAGAGTTCTTCAGTCACTGCCACCAAGCTACAAAGGCTTCGTGATGAACTATAATATGCAAGGGATGACGAAAATGATTCCCGAGCTCATCGCAATGCTTAAGGCCGCAGAGGTAGAAATCAAGAAGGAGCATCAAGTGTTGATGGTTAACAAGACCACTAGTTTCAAGAAAAAGGGCAAGGGAAAGAAAGGGAACTTCAAGAAGAATGGCAAGCAAGTTTCCGCTCCTATGAAGAAGCCCAAAGCTGGACCCAAGCCTGAAACTGAGTGCTTCTACTGCAAAGGGAATGGTCACTGGAAGCGGAACTGCCCCAAATACTTGGTGGATAAGAAGGATGGCAAAGTGAAGAAAGGTATATTTGATATACATGTTATTGATGTGTACCTTACTATTACTCGTAGTAGTGACTGGGTATTTGATACTGGTTCGGTTGCTCATATTTGTAACTCAAAACAGGAGCCGCAGAATAAACGAAGATTGGCTAAGGACGAGGTGATGATGCGTGTCAGGAATGGTTCCAAGGTTGAAGTGATCGCCATTGGCACGCTACCTCTACATCTACCTTCGGGATTAGTTTTAGACCTCAATAATTGTTATTTGGTGCCAACGTTAAGCTTGAACATTATATCTGGATCTTGTTTATTGCGAGACAGTTATTTATTTAAATCGGAGAATAATGGTTGTTCTATTTATATGAGTAATATCTTTTATGGTCATGCACACTTGATGAATGGTCTATTCTTGTTGAATCTCGATCGTAGTGATACACATATTCATAATATTGATGCCAAAAGATGCAAAGTTGATAATGATAGTGCAACATACTTGTGGCACTGTCATTTAGGTCATATTGGTGTAAAGCACATGAAGAAACTTCATGCGGATGGACTTTTGGAATCACTTGATAATGAATCATTTGATACTTGTGAACCATGCCTCATGGGCAAGATGACTAAAACTCCATTCTCCAGAACAATGGAGCAAGCTAATTACTTATTGGAAATAATACATACTGATGTATGCGGTCCGATGAGTGTTGAGGCACGCAGTGGGTATCGTTATTTTCTAACCTTTGCCGGTGTTAAAACCGGCAGACCTCGGGGTAGGGGGTCCCGAGCTGTGGATCTAGGATCGATGGGTAACAAGGGACGACGTACATAGTGTTTACCTAGGTTCGGGCCCTCTCAAAGAGGTAATACCCTACGTCCTGCTTGATTGTATTGATTGTATAACGTGGTTTACAGAGTAGATCTACCTCGAGATCAGTATGAGCTAAACCCTAGGCTACGGGGGGATGAAGATAGCTCTGCCCCTAATGACTACAACCCTCGGTTTATATAGACACCGACAGGGTTAGGGTTACCAAAGATTGATTACAACAAGAGGGAAAGAGATCTCGTCCACCCTTGACTTGGAGGGAATACCACGGCTTCACAGGTCTCCGGTCACCATACGGCTCCACTAGTCCAGCCCATATACAATGGGCCGTCGCCCCGAGGACCCCTTAGTCCATGACTCCCTCAGTAGCCCCCGAACTTGCCTCCAATGCCGAGGATCATTTTCTGGAATCTTCACATCACCGGCTTGCGAGACGAGTTCCTCCATTCCATTTGAAGCCGTGCAAATTCTGCCGAATATGATCCAGAACCTGATCTAATATACTCAGGCCCGGACAGTCTCAGGATTATAAGATCCGAATACATCTCAAAACTGAGGTGGGACCACCGAAGTTCAATACCGCTCCTCAAGGTAAGGACCTTACACACTTTTCAGAGAGCATGCGGCCCAATGCCACCGTTCCACGCACCCATCCTTTCGGTTTCACGAAGACGCCTATTTATAGATCCAAAGGTTTTGAGAACAGTTATCCTCCCCCCTTCTCCAAGAACATCATCGAAGCAATCTTTCGACGCCATGGCCGACATCCCAGGTTCATCCTCGTGACCTCACGGTCCGCTCCCCGGTGATTGGTCAAGTTGTTCAGTCTCGCGCATCCATCTAAGTCACTTGTAGACACAACGCTTCCTCCCTATGGCCGATCTGGTACCAGTCTGCACTGGTCTCATCTCCATCGGCCACGCCCTTGCTGAGAACTCCCCTGCCCCAAGTAAGGAGGAGAGAGTATGTCTCGTACCCTTCCTTCTGAGAGGTTTGGGTTTCCCTATCCATCCCTTTCTATGGGGTCTACTAGAGTTCTATGGGATCCAGCTCCACAACCTCACCCTAGGGTCCATATTGCACATTTCTGGCTTCGTGGCCTTGTGCGAGATATTTCTATGTTGCGAGCCCCACTTTGACTTGTGGAGGAAGTACTTTTGTCTTGTCCCTCGCCTCCGGGAGGGATCTATATTTGAGGTAGGAGGTGCTGAGGTATGGCAAATAGCTGGGACGGGGTACCCAATCGGGACCCCACAGAAAGGTCCCGAAGGATGGACTTCAGAGTGGTTTTACATCGAAGACGTTCCCCTTACCGATCCAATTCGGCAAGGGCTACCAGAATATTCGAATGACCCGCCTATAAAGCGGTACAACTGGCGGCCCAAGGGTCCTTCCCAAAAGGATAACGAAGAAGTGCGGGCCCTATCAGCCAAGATTAGGCTGCTGACCAGCAGCAAGTTGACCATGGTCGAAGTTATGGCCATCGCCATTACCCGATGCGTGCAACCCCTCCAACAGCAGGGTCACCCCTGATGGTGCTATAATGGGACCAACGATGTGACACATCACCAGCGGCAAGGGCCGGACAACAAGGCGGCCTTGGCTAAAATACTGGCCGACCTCTTCAAGGGGGACGAAGCAGAGTTCGCTCGCATGAGTATTCGGGAAGGCTACTCCGGATACAATCCGGCGGACTGGGTAAGCCACAATCCATTATTTTGATCCCACATATCATCGAATTCTCACTGATCACCACTTGAACAGGGATGGAGGCGTCAAGTTGCGTCCATCAGTTGCCCTCCTCCTCAACCAGAGAATCATTCTCGTGAAGGCGATCCGGGGTATCATGATGACCCAGAGACGTCGATTGAATTTGAAGACGGGGTGTTCTATCAGGAGGGCCTTGACGGCGTCAGGGTGGCCGTGACAGCCAATCACCCCGGGGTTCTTCCTTCTTCCACAGTAAGTGAAAAGAAGACCCCCTCCTGAACAGGACGCTCGTCTTGCGCTACCCCCCCCCATGCTGACTTCTACTCCCAAGGTGTGCCGTACTAGGCGTAAAAATGCCTCGGGAGGAGCGTGGACCGTGCCAGCTTCAACCCTTGACGGGAGATCAAAACAGAAAGCTTCCGCCCAGGCGGATGCACCTGTCCCTTCTGCCCAGAGGTAACGCATTTTAGAATTGCAGCGAGGATTGCTTTTGGTCATTTGTTTATTAAAGCCCGCTCAACTTTGCAGAAGGTGTGTGTCTCTACATCAATCTGAAGATTTACCGGATGCGCCGAACCGCAATTCCGGTCCCCAGTCTTCGGTACGGGTCGAAGCCACCTCTGAATACGTGGCGGCTGGCGTGCCTCTGGCGGACTCCGACGATGTTTCGGTCACTAATTCTGAAGTCGAGAGCGTAATGAACCATCGCCGCCGGAGGGAGACTTTGCGCCAGACCGCCTTTACCGAACAGGAGTTTAATGCTTTTAATTCGGTAGACGCGTACCTTGGAGCGGCCCGGACATGTCTTGATGGGATTGCCGGTCTATTTGCTGCCAAGGTGCAGGTATATAGCTTGAGAGCAAGTTCCCTAACTAACTAGCCCCCAGGCCTTAATTCGGGCGGGACAGCCGAGTTAAGGATTTCTAATGATGTAATTTTGTAGGCCGCAAGTGAGCATAGCAAAAAACTAGCCGAAGAGCTTGAGGCTAGCCGGAAATAGTTGGTTGACACCAAGGCCGCACTGGATGCGGCTCGAGAAGCCAGCAGCGATAAGTCCGGTAAGTGAGAAGAACCGCTTCCCAACTCGAGGAAGGGTATATGGTGTATTTTATGTGTTCACACTGTTTTCTTCATGCAGCCACGGAGGCCGCTAACGAGTTGCGCAAAGAGCTTGAGGCTGGTAAACGCGTGTTGCCGTGGAGTTATGAGGAGAAAAATGAGCTCAAGGCGGAGAATAAACGGCAAGCCGAGGAAATTGAGAGTTTAAAGACTCAGCTGGCACAAGCTTTGGGGGAAAACCAAAAGCTAAAAGGTGGCATATACGGTAAGCGCTAATCGCACCCCGCTGTTGGTCCATGTCATTGATGTGTTAATGACGATGTGCAACACCTGTTTGTTAGGTCTCCTAATTGAGCGACCCGAGGAAGAAGTAGGCAGTTATGACGGGAACCTATTAAAGGAACTGTTGTAGACCTACGAGAAAGCCCGGAAAGCCCTGAAGAGCAAGGCGAAGGCGTTATGGCCGTCAGACGCGCCTCCAGAGAGTATGTCCGATCTAGCCAGTCTCTTTAAAGGGGCTCGACGAAGGTTTGGATTATGGAAGATGTCGGCCTGTCGAGAAGGAGCGCGCGAGGCGTGGGCTATGGTAAAGACCCACTTCACCAAGCTGGACCCGGTGCATATGGCCCGGGTTGGACCCATGGGTCCGGACGGTCAGGAGATACCGCTGAGCTTGGTGTACAATGACGTGATGCAAGCCGCTCGCTATTCTCAGAAGGACTGTGCTTTAGAGAAATTGATAGAAAATGTCGAGAAAGAGTAATTTTGTCAATTCTATGTATCCATGTACTTTATGTTGACCATGCTCAATCCGCGTTCTTATTTATTTTTGAAAGAATGTTGTCTTTGCCAGCCATCAGCTTCTACCTCCCCAATCATAGATCGGGAAGTGTTTTGTACTTTGTGCCATGAAAATGAAACAATACTTCGGGAACAAGGCAATCCGGCCATCTGGCTTAAACAAACAAAACATGTGCGGAGAGCTATGTTATATTACTATTTGACATAAGAAACATCTTTTGATGAAAATAGTTCCTCCAAGGGTTCCTTTCTTCAGGTAAAATAATAATCTGGATACGTAAGATCAACGGACACCAATGGATTTAAAAAAGAACCTTGGTGGTAAGCTCGAGGCTATATTCACTTCCCTTAGGCCAACTTATTGTATTCTGTAAGAACGCTAGCTTTCGGCTTCTCCTGTCTGAGGTATGGTCCTGGGTGACCCGGTCGTAACAATCACAGAGGTGCTCCCTTTACTCCCTAGCCGAACAATCAGGAACGTAGGGGTAATCATAGGAGCTAGGCAACCTGGCTTGGCAAAGATCTTAAGTCAAACAAGTGCATATGTTGGCTTAACATGTATGAGAAGGATGCAATCATAACGAATGCAGTGTATGCATTTATGCGACTCATCTAAGGGAGCCCCCAAGTGAAGCTGGGTATTACATTTAATGGTATATAGCAGGGACCTGGTGAGGTTCGATTTAACCGAACGAGCACCACAATAAAAGAGAGAAAAAGGTAAAAAAGAAAAACAAGGCAAAAATTGATGTCGGACTCAGGCGTAAAAATGCCGCAGCCTTGTTGCGTTCCACGGGTTCGGCTCGAGGCCGTTGTTAGATGGGCGGTGAAGATGATACGCTCCTCCTAAAAGTACTTCATCGATGATGTACGGTCCCTCCCATTTAGGTGATAGTTTATTCTTCTATTTTTCGGGGAGTCAGAGGATAAGGTCTCCCACGTTGTATGTCTTTGCCCGCACTTCGTGGTTGTGGTAACGTTGTGCTTGCTATTGATAGAACGCGGACCGAGCCCGAGCTATGTCTCGCTCTTCTTCCAGTGCGTCTAGATCGTCCTGCCGATCGAGCTCAGCTTCCTTTTCTTCGTACATGCGCACTCTAGGCGCGTCATGGATGAGGTCGCATGGGAGAACTGCTTCCGCACCGTATACCATAAAAAATGGTGTGTATCCGGTTGACCGATTAGGGGTGGTGCGCAGCCCCCATAGTACGGAATCAAGTTCCTTGACCCAATGGCAGTCAGATTGTTCAAGAGATCAAACTAGGCGAGGCTTAATGCCGCTCATAATGAGTCCATTGGCCTGTTTGACCTGCCCGTTGGTTTATGGGTGGTACACCGAGGCATAATCGAGCTTGATGCCCATTTTGCCGCACCAGTCTTTGACCTCCTGGGCGGTGAAGTTGGTACCATTATCGGTAATTACGCTATGGGGGACACTGTAATGATGTACGACATCGGATAAGAAGTCGACGACTGGTCTGGATTCTGCCGATGTAACGGGTCTTGCCTCAATCCACTTGGTGAATTTGTCGACCATGACCAATAGGTACTTTTTTGTGTGTGTCCCCCCTTTGAGTGGCCCGACTATGTCGAGACCCCAGACTGCGAAAGGCCAAGTTATCGGTATCGTCCGAAGGGCTGTTGTGGGCATATGGCTTTGATTTGTGAACAGCTGACATCCGATGCAGTGCTGGACTAATGTCCAGGCATCTTCGCTGGCGGTAGGCTAGAAAAAACCTGCTCGGAAAGCTTTGCTGACCAAAGCCCGAGCTGCCACGTGGTGTTCGCCCATGCCTGTGTGTATCTCTGCCAAGAGCTGCTGCCCCTCCTCCTCGGAGATGCATCTTTGTAAAACTCCTGTGGTACTCTTTTTATAGAGTTCGCCTTCATGGACCTTGTATGCTTTAGAGCGCCGAACTATACGACGCGCTTCGGTTTGGTCCTCCGGAAGCTGCTTTTGTGTGAGATATGCTAGCAGGGGTTTTGTCCAGGTTTGGGTTACGGCCATGACTTCATGGGCGGAGGGTGTTTCCTCGAGTGCGGAGCCACCGATGATATGGTCGTCTGGCACGTTGTCCGGTGAGTCATTGTTAGCGGGCTCATGTGTTGATGCGCTGGTGACGTCGTCCTGCCACACCACGGAGGGCTTAAAGAGCCGCTCGAGGAAGGTGTTTTTGGGAACAGGGTCGCGCTTGGTGCCCATGCGGGCGAGGACGTCGGCTACTTGATTGCTGTCTCTAGCGACATGGTGAAATTCTAGGCCCTCGAATCGGGCCGATATCCGGAGGATTGCGTTTCTGTAAGCCGCCATCTTGGGGTCCCTGGCGTCGAATTCTCCGTTGACTTGAGAGATCGCTAGGTTTGAATCTCCCCTTACCTCGAGGCGCTGCACTCCCATTGTTGTGGCCATACGAAGGCCATGTAGTAGCGCTTCATATTCGGCTGCGTTGTTGGAGTCCTTGTACATTATCTGCAAGACGTACTGAATAGTGTCGCCTGTGGGGGAGGTTAAGATGACCCCAGCCCCCAGTCCGGCTAACATCTTTGAGCCATCGAAATACATTGTCCAGTGTGAATATGTACTGTATTCCCGGGGTAGTTCGGCTTCGGTCCATTCGGCTATAAAATTGGCCAGCACCTGAGATTTAATGGCTCGGCATGGTTTGTATGTTATCTCGAAGGGGAGGAGCTCGATGGCCCACTTGGTGATGCGGCCCGTGGCATCTCTGTTATTGATTATATCATTCAAGGGGACCTCTGATGCCACTGTGACTGAACATTCTTGAAAGTAGTGTCGAAGCTTTTGGGACGCCATGAAGACTGTGTAAGCTATATTTTGATAGTGCGGGTACCGTGTTTTACATGGTGTTAGCACTTCAGACACATAATAGACCGGCTTCTGCACTTGAAATTTATGGCCCTCGGATTCCCTTTCCACCACAAGCACCGCACTGACCACCTGATTGGTGGCTGAGACAGCAACATGGGCTCGCCAACACTAGGTGCAGTTAATATAGGGTTGCTGGCTAGGAGTGTTTTAATCTCCTCGAGCGCCGCAATTGCTTCGTCTGTCCATTGGAAATTCTTGGTCTTTTTGAGCAGCTTGTAGAGTGGTAATGCTTTTTCTCAGAGGCGGGATATGAAGCGGCTCAAGGCTGCCACGCATCCTGCCAGCTTCTGAACATGTTTGAGCTCTGTTGGTATTGCGAGCTGAGATAGCGCTCTAATTTTGGCCGGATTGGCCTCGATTCCTCTATGGGAAACGATGAATCTGAGCAGCTTTCCGGTGGGGACCCCGAAGATACATTTTTCCGGGTTGAGCCGTATGTCATAAGCTCGCAAGTTGTCGAAGGTTTGGCGTAGGTCGTCTACCAGTTGGTCTATGTGTTTGGTTTTGACAACCACATCATCCATGTATACCTTGACCGTTTTGCCAATTTGATTTTCGAGGCATGCTTGAATCATGCGTTGGTATGTGGCTCCTGCGTTTTCAATCCGAACGGCATGGTGTTGAAGCAGAAGGGGCTGTAAGGGGTAATGAATGCGGTCGCTGCCTGGTCGGACTCTTTCATCTTGATCTGGTGGTATCCGGAGTATGTGTCAAGAAAACATAGTGAGTCATGTTCGGCGGTGGCATCGATGATCTGGTCTATCCTCGGCAGGGGGAAAGGATCCTTAGGGCAAGCCTTGTTAAGGTATTTGAAATCGACACAGAGCCGCTATGACTTATCCTTCTTTGGTACCATTACCAGGTTTGCTAACCACTCGGGGTGCTTGATCTCACGGATGAATTCGGCCTCCAACAGTTTTGTGAGTTCTTCGCCCATGGCTTGTCGTTTGGGTTCGGAAAATTGGTGTAGGGTCTGTTTCACTGGCTTAAAGCCTTTTAGAATGTTGAGGCTGTGCTCTGCTTTCCTGCGTGGGATTCCTGGCATGTCCGAGGGGTGCCAGGCGAATATGTCCCAATTTTCACACAGGAATGTCCTTAATGCCTCGTCGACTGCGGGGTCCAGCTGTGCTCCTATGGACGCTGTTTTGTTGGGATCTGTTGGGTGCACTTGAAATTTTACTATTTCGTCTGCTGGCTTGAATGATGTGGATTTTTGTCTTTTACTGAGAACCACGTCATCCCTGTCGACGGTAGTGCGTAAAGCTGTTAATTCTTCGGCCACGAGGGCTTCAGATAGTGCCTCTAGGGCAAGAGATGCCGTTTTGTTTTTGGCTCTCAAGGCTCTGCTTGTGTCGCTTTTAAGTGAAATTACCCCATTGGGCCCTGGCATTTTGAGTTTCATATACCCGTAATGTGGTATGGCCTGAAATCTCGAGAATGCCTCTCACCCTAGAAGGGCGTGGTATCCGCTGCCGAAGGGCACAATGTGGAATAGCAAGGGTTCGGATCTGTAGTTATCGGGTGTGCCGAACACAACATCGAGGGTTATGCGTCCCGAGCAGTGTGCCTCCCTACCGGGTATTATACCGCGGAATGTAGTGCTATTGCGTTCGATGCGAGACCTGTTGACCTGCATCTTCTCGAGCGTATCCTCGTAAATGAGATTGAGGTCGCTGCCTCCGTCCATTAGTACTTTAGTCAGCCAGAAGCCATCGATGATGGGGTCGAGGACCAGTGCAGCCTGTGCGTGGCTGACGTGGGGGCTTGGCTCGTCCTTCTCATCGAAGTGATAGGAGTATTCTACCATGGCTGTGCGGCCGCCACTTGATATATCTGGTTGAGCTCCCGAAGAGCCTTTTTCCTTTTGCTGTTTGAGGTGAACGTCTCATATACCGTAAGGACATTGTGGTCCTGTGGTGAGGCCGAAGACTATTTATCTGGGGGTGTAAGGCCCAAGATTGGTTTGCCATATTTGGCCACTTGTCTTACCACCCAGCAGGCTCGAAGTCTATGGGTTGGGTTTGCGTCTAGTAAGACCGAATGTATTGGGCATGGTTTATCCAGCAACTCATCTAACACCGATCTGGGCCTGGCTTTCTTGTCATTGGGCTCACGCTCTAGTGACCGATTTGTGTAGGGTCGTTTAAGGCGAGGCTTTCCGTGGTGCGCGGTGGGCTGTGGCCCCATGCTCAGCTGTTGCGCCCTCCATATGTCCTCCATGGCGCAATATTTGCGCACCATGTCTGATAGTTCGGTGAAGCTTTGAATTCGGCGGCGCGCGAGGGCGTTTAAGAGGCCCTCATCCCTGCAGTTGAACTGGAAGGCTTTAATTATTTCTTTGTCACGGCAAGGTGCCATCCTGTTTTTTACCATGAGAAATCTAGCCCAATAATGGTGGACTGTCTCGTTTGGCAGCTGTTTGACGTACATGAGGTCCCATATGTCTGGGCTTCCCGAATCCGGAGAGTATTCCGTGTGGTGGGTGGGTGGGAAAATTTTGAGAATTCCCCCTGCCGCGGATCCGGACTATCCTTGATGGGAGGTTGAGGCATGTCCGGTCCTGACCGCACAGGACTCGGATCCGAACTGGTGGGTGGCCAGATAGGCTCTAGGCCGGGACTTGTGTCAGCACTACTAGGAAAATGCTTATACATAGAAGTTTAGCTGTAGCGTTTGTTTGGGCCCCCACGCTACTGGTAAGTTGCAGTAGCGCTGGTTACAAAGCGCGCTACTGGTATGGCTTAGCAGTAGCGTTGGTTAGCACGGGCCGCGCTGCTGTTGCGTGGGCCGCAGGGCCAAGAACGGAAGCCCACTTAGCTGTAGCATGGCCTGCCCACCAACGCTACAGCTAGTGGGCTTAGCAGTAGCGCCGGCCCATACCCAGCGCTTCTACTATACCAAAAGAAAACCCCGCACGCGCCCCCAAAACACCCCTCACTTCAATCGATTCCCTCCGCCCGCCGCCGCCGCGGTTAGGGTTCCGCCCGACGCCGCCACCGCGTGCCACCTCCCGCCGTCGCAGGTAATGCTCCCCTCCCTCCGCTGCTCCTCCCCCCTCTTGCCGCCTCGATCTGTTGCCGCCCGCGCACTCTCGCCGGCCGCCTACCCACTCCCCCTGCTGCCCCCAACTCCGCCGCTGCCCCCACTCCCCCTTCTGCCCCCCAACTCCGTTGCCGCCCCCACTCCGATGACGGGGCCGTGGAGGGGGACGCGCTGGCCGGGGTGACTTCCACGTAGGGGTTGCCGGCACCATTGCTGGCCGCCGTGACCCAGAGCACCCTGCTGCCCCCCAACCCGCCGCCCTCACTGTCCGATGACGAGAGAGACGTTGAGAGCCCTGCTCCTCAAACCCATTTATTACATCACTCCCTAGTCGTTGTAGGTTAGGGTAGATATGAAGTACTGTGGTAGGTTATGCTAGCATTAGAGTTTATCAGTGAACATAGGATGTGGTAGATTAGATGCTAGTGGCACGGTTTTGGTAGTATGCTAGGTTTTGCTTGTCGGCAATGATGATGTTCTTGTTGTGGTAGATGCACATGCTTTTCATGTCGGTTTCGATGCTAGTATGGTACTATGTTGAGCTTCATGACTAGTCGATGCTAGTTTGCGATGTTGGTTTGCATGTTGAGCTTGATGATCATCCCATGCTAGGTTGCTACATGTGGTTGTTAGATCCATTGATCTTGTTTAATTAGTACTGATGCTAGCTTGTTGACCGATCCAAGTTTTTAGGGATTATAGGTAGCATACCAATGCTCTGCTTTAGTTGTGGTTTTTGTGTTCCTCACAGTAGTTGTTTTTTGATGCTATATTGAAGTTGGTGTACCACTTTTTTTTGATTGGGTTAATTCCAGCATCTCTAGATCCTACGTACTATTAGTATCACATATAAACCTGAATATATTCAGTTTGGCTTGTGTTGAGATATCTTGTGGTTCAGTTTAGGTTAGATGGCATAACACATTTGTGTGGTTTGGTCTGGTTTAGTTTTCTTAAATTTGTCACATGGGTTCAGGTTGGGTATGGTTAAGTTACCCAACCATTGCTAGATTTAATCACATAGGAACCTCATATCATCTTATATGTTACTAGATCTTAGGATTATAATTGTCCATCATATGGCAGTTCTTGTTATATGTAATGTCCTCACACTGCAGAATCTAATAACTTTTGAAATTTTGTTTTGTTTTTTTATATGCACAATATAAACAACAAAGATTGAAAATAGTAGCATGCAGTTCTTGTTATATGTAATGTCTGTTGCTAACCTCATATCATCTTATATGTTAATTTTAGTTACTAAGCCTGAATATTCTGTTTTCCGATTAAGATCGATGCATTGAGAACTTTATGTTACTGTTTTTCTTTCCAGTGAAGTGGATCATTCAACCTTGCTCATATTGCTTTAGGAAAATGGTGCCACCACCACCACCACCATGTCGACTGTGCAAGTCAAGGTGCGCCAGCAGCCTTGCAACTGGCACGCTGTTCGGCATCTACTTCCAGCCGAGTTTTCTTCATGCAGCGGTAACAAATTATATGAAACCTGTAACAACTATTTTGTTTTTAGTGTTATTGGCATTAATGCATTGTGTCATTTTGCTTTTTTTACACAGATCGTCCCATGCAATGTGAGGTTGAAATTCAACAAGCTGACCGAAGACACTGTGACCTTTGAGGCTCCGGGGGGCCCTTACACTATGGAGGTCGAGAAAGGACGCAATATGTCGCAGATTGGAGGAGATGGATGGGTCCGTTTCCTCGCCCACATGGGTATCACTGGTGGTGAGTTGATCTGCTTCTCCTTCAGAGCAGAAAGACCCAAGCTAGCTGTCATTTATGTCAACACGGAGGAAGATGATGAGGACCCACTTGATGAAGATGATGAGGACCCACTTGATGAAGCCATCTATGCTCAAAGAATGAGGCTGAGCGAGGAGGAGGTGTGCAACCTATGGGACATAATTCCGCCACGTGCTGACTTTGTCGGGGTGCCATTCGTGACCCGCATGACAAGTACCATGGTTGATCGGCTTGTCATGGTATGTTATACTTACTGTAGTAATTTGATGATATATATGCTTTATTGTTATACTTACAAATGCAAATTATCCAATGATATGCTTAGTGTAGAGTCCAATGATATGCTATGTGGAAGCTAGCTGATGATATGTTTTAGTGTAGAGTCCGATGACATGCTTATTAGTGTAGAATCCAAGGAACTATTAATAGTGTAGATAATCCATACTTATTAGTAGAATTCATGCTTAGTAGAAATGTAGTACTGTGTCTTTTGATAGTGTAGAAATCTATACTTAGTAGAAATATATTTGCAAGAGTATGTGCGAGGCTACTTATTAATTGATATGTTTTTCTTATTCAGAAATTGCCAAAGAGCCTATCTGTGAGTTGTGGTATCGAGCCTGATGAAGAAGGCTCAGCTGGAATACGCCTTACTGCAAGGGGCTCTGTCACCACCTGTGCGTACGGCGTGGACACGGACGGTCGCACACACTTAAGCTCGGTTGGGTGGAAGAGCTTCCTCATTGGCAAGAATATTCGTGTTGGATAGGCCATCCTAATTACTATCAGGAACACCCACCGCCAAGGCTTGAGGATGATGATCATCGTCGATATCATCTAGAACTACATATGTGTGTGGCTGTATGACTACCTAGTAGAACTGCTATATATGTGTGGTTGTATGACTAACCAGTACTGCTTATCATATGACTATGATGATTATTAGCTAGTGTTGGTGGTGATGACTATGATGCAAGAGTTTTTTATTAATATGACGATGATGTTGATCATGATGATTTATTTGGTGGTGATGAGTTCACTTATTTTTCAATGAATATGCTGTTTAAACAGACTAGTTCATGATGAGTTGTTATTGGATAAAAGATATATCTGCTTAAACATGTACAGCGCCAAAATGCAGAAAAAAAACATAAATTTTAGCAGTGGCGCAGGCAAAAAGCATACCAGCAGCGCTCATTTACCAGTAGCGCGCCTCAGAAAAGCGCTACTAGTATCTGAAGATACCAGTAGCGCTGGGTGTAACAAGCGCTACTGCTGCAAAATAGTTGTAGCGCCGTAGCAGTAGCGCGGGTACCAGCGCTACTGATAACTCAAAAACCAGCGCTACTGGTAAGCTTTTCCCTAGTAGTGTAAGTGTTATGTCCGGACGTACATCCAGGCTGGTGTCTGACTCCGAGCTGGAGATTCGAGTGTACACCATCTTTAGCTTACATGGTTGTGGCCCCTCCTGTGCCTCTTCGACTGTGGCGACGAGGTGCGTGATCGGAGGGGTGTTTATTTCTCGGTCATCGGGTTTAAGCCCGATCCGGTCGCAGGCTGTAGGCCTGATAACAGAAATTCCTATTACGCGGAACAGATCTGCCAACTGATCTGCCGGCTAGGCACATAGGGGTGCCGAACGCTCCGGTGACTCGACGGGAGGCCCTGCGGGCAGTCCGTCAGAGTTGGGCTTCGGGGCCGGACCTTGAAAGATACCGGACTTTCGTGGGTCTGCTAGTCCTGGGGTCGATGCCCCTGGACTGATGGATCCTTCAGTGGGGGTGAGGCCTTCGATCTGGTCGAGGCGATAGGCGGGGTTGGTGCCCACTAATATGCCGCTGAAGACGAGGAGGTGACCAGGGGCGGTAAAGCCCTCGGTACGGGTGCGGTCTCCATCGACCAGTTGAGCCATCGACCCTCTCGGCGATCGCACAGCGGAACTCTCAATGAAAGCACCAATGTCGGTGTCAAAACCGGCAGACCTCGGGGTAGGGGGTCCCAAGCTGTGGATCTAGGATCGATGGGTAACAAGGGACGACAAACACAGTGTTTACCCAGGTTCGGGCCCTCTCGAAGAGGTAATACCCTATGTCCTGCTTGATTGTATTGATTGTATAACGTGGTTTACAGAGTAGATCTACCTCGAGATCAGTATGAGCTAAACCCTAGGCTATGGGGGGATGAAGATAGCTCTGCCCCTAATGACTACAACCCTTGGTTTATATAGACACCGATAGGGTTAGGGTTATCGAAGATAGATAACAACAAGAGGGAAAGAGATCTCGTCCACCCTTGACTTGGAGGGCACACCACGGCTTCACAGGTCTCCGGTCACCACACTGCTCCACCAGTCCGGCCCATATACAATGGGTCGTCGCCACGAGGACCCCTTAGTCCATGACTCCCTCAACCTTCACAGATGATTTGAGTAGATATGGATATATCTTCTTGGTGAAACACAAGTCTGAAACATTTGAAAAGTTCAAGGAATTTCTGAGTGAAGTGGCGAATCATCGCAATAAGAAAATAAAGTTTCTACGATCTGATCGTGGAGGCGAATATTTGAGTTACGAGTTTGGCCTTCATTTAAAACAATGTGGAATTGTTTCACAACTCACGCCACCTGGAACACCATAGCGCAATGGTGTGTCCGAACGTCGTAACCATACTTTATTAGATATGTTGCGTTCTATGATGTCTCTTACTGATTTACCACTATCGTTTTGGGGTTATACATTAGAGACATCCGCATTCTCGTTAAATAGGGCACCGTCTAAATCCATTGAGACGACACCGTATGAACTATGGTTTGGCAAGAAACCTAAGATGTCGTTTCATAAAGTTTGGGGATGCGACACTTATGTCAAAAGGCTTCAGCCTGATAAGCTCGAACCCAAATCGGAGAAGTGCGTCTTCATAGGATACCCTAAGGAAACTATTGGGTACACCTTCTACCACAAATCTGAAGGCAAGATCTTTGTTGCAAAGAATGGGTCCTTTCTAGAGAAGGAGTTTCTCTCAAAAGAAGTGAGTGGGAGGAAAGTAGAACTTGATGAGGTAATTGTACCTTCTCTCGAATTGGAAAGTAGCACATCAGAGAAAATCGTTCCCGTGATGCCTACACCAACTGGAGAGGAAGCTAATGATGATGATCATGAAACTTCGGAACAAGTTACTACTGGACCTCGTAGGTCGACCAGAGCATGTTCCGCACCAGAGTGGTACGGTAATCCTGTCCTGGAAGTTATGTTATTAGACCATGGCGAACCTACGAAATATGAAGAAGCTATGATGAGCCCAGATTCCGATAAATGGCTTGAGGCCATCAAATCTGAGATAGGATCCATGTATGAGAACAAAGTATGGACTTTGGTGGACTTGCCCGATGATTGGCAAGCCATTGAGAATAAATGGATCTTCAAGAAGAAGACTGACGCTGATGGTAATGTCACTATCTACAAAGCTCGACTTGTCGCAAAAGGCTTTCGACAAGTTCAAGGAGTTGACTATGATGAGACTTTCTCACCCGTAGCGATGCTTAAGTCAGTCCGAATCATGTTAGCAATTGCCGCATTTTATAATTATGAAATCTGGAAAATGGATGTCAAAACTGCATTCCTTAATGGATTTCTTAAAGAAGAATTGTATATGATGCAACCAGAAGGTTTTGTCGATCCTAAAGGTGCTAACAATGTGTGCAAGCTCCAGCGATTCATCTATGGACTGGTGGTAGCATCTTGGAGTTGGAATATATGCTTTCATGATCTGATCAAAGCATATGGTTTTATACAGACTTACGGTGAAAGCCTGTATTTACAAGAAAGTGAGTGGGAGCTCTATAGCATTTCAGATATTATATGTGGATGACATATTGTTGACTGGAAATGAGATAGAATTTCTGGATAGCAGAAAAGGATACTTGAATAAGAATTTTTCAATGAAAGGCCTCGGTGAAGCTGCTTATATATTGGGCATCAAGATCTACATGGATATATCGAGATGCTTACTAGGACTTTCACAAAGCACAAACCTTGACAAAGTTTTGAAGAAGTTCAAAATGGATCAGTCAAAGAAAGGGTTCTTGCCTGTGTTACAAGGTGTGAAATTGAGTCAGACTCAAAGCCCGACCACTGCAGAAGATAGAGAGAAAATGAAAGTCATTCCCTATGCCTCAGCCATAGGTTCTATCATGTATGCTATGCTGTGTACCAGACCTGATGTGAGCCTTGCCATAAGTTTGGCAGGGAGGTACCAAAGTAATCCAGGAGTGGATCACTGGACAACGGTCAAGAACATCCTAAAGTACCTGAAAAGGACCAAGGATATGTTTCTCGTTTATGGAGGTGACGAAGAGCTCGTAGTAAATGGTTACGTCGATGCTAGCTTTGACACTGATCCGGATGACTCTAAGTCACAAACCGGATATGTATTTATATTGAATGGTGGAGCTGTCAGTTGGTGCAGTTCCAAGCAGAGCGTCATGGCGGGATCTACGTGTGAAGCGGAGTACGTAGCTGCTTCAGAAGCAGCGCATGAATGAGTCTGGATGAAGGAGTTCATATCCGATCTGGGCGTAATACCCAGTGCATCGGGTCCAATGAAAATCTTTTGTGATAACACTGGAGCAATTGCCTTAGCGAAGGAATCCAGGTTTCACAAGAGAACCAAACACATTAAGAGACACTTCAACTCCATTCGTGAAAAGGTTAAGGATGGAGACATAGAGATTTGGAAAATACATACAGATCTGAATGTAGCAGACCCATTGACTAAGACTCTTCCTCGAGCAAAACATGATCAGCACCAAGACTCCATGGGTGTTAGATTCATTACAATGTAATCTAGATTATTGACTCTAGTGCAAGTGGGAGACTGATGGAAATATGCCCTAGGGGCCATAATAAAGTTGTTATTATTATATTTCCTTATTCATGATAAAGGTTTATTATTCATGCTAGAATTGTATTGATCGGAAACTTAAATACATGTGTGGATACATAAACAAATACCGTGTCCCTAGTAAGCCTATACTAGACTAGCTCATTGATCAAAGATGGTTAAGGTTTCCTAACCATAGACATGTGTTGTCACTTGATAACGGGATCACAACATTAGGAGAATGATGTGATGGACAAGACCCATCCGTTAGCTTAGCATATGATCGTTTAGTTTATTGCCATAGCTTTCTTAATGTCAAATACATATTCCTTCGACTATGAGATCATGCAACTCCCGGATACCGGAGGAATACCTTGTGTGCTATCAAACATCACAACGTAACTGGGTGATCATAAAGATGCTCTACAGGTATCTCCGAAGGTGTTTGTTGGGTTGGCATAGATCGAGATTACACTACTGGAATCAGAGAATTTGCATCAGCCAGTTCTTTGCCGTCTGCTAGCAGACGGCAAAGAAGGTCTTTGCCAACCGCTTACAAAAAACAGACGGCAACGAACAAGCTGATGGCAAAGACACTATTTGGCATTAGCCAGTTCTCTGCCGTCTTCTAGCGGACGGCAAAGAAATGTTGCCGTCCGCTAGCAGCCTGCAAAGAGGTGGGGGTGGGGTTCAGCGGATACCAGCTTATTGCAATGGCCCACCCCACCTCTTTGCCATCTGCTATCGGCCGGCAAACTTTCTTTGCCGTCCGCTAGCAGACGGCAAAGAGGCCACTAACTAACGGCCCTAACAGCCCACCCCCTCCTCTCTCTGTTCTCTTTCTCTCTCTCTCTCTCCCCGATCATACCCCTCGCCGCCCCAACCGCGGCCCCCCCGCCCACCACTCCGCCCCCGCCCCGCCGCCCACATCCCCAGATTCCCCTCCGCCCTGCCCTCCGCCCGCCAGTCCCTCCCTCCGCCCCGCCGCTTCGCCCCCTAATCCTTACGCCTCAGATGGCGTCCCGCCCGTTCCCCTTACCTCCATCCTGCCCTGATCCTCTCCGCCGTCGCACCTCCGCCCGCTTCCCCGCCTGCCCTCTTCCCCTTCCTCCCGTTCTTTTTTCCTCTCATTGCTCCCTTCCGTCCCGCTCCTCCTTCCTTCCTTCGAGACCCCCTTTTTGTCTTTTCCGTGTGGTGAAGGGATGGTGCCTCTTTCGTTTTCTTTCCCACCCTTCTCGGTTCCTCCTTCAGTCCTCCCTCCTCCTAAATACCTCTTCCGCCTCGACCCTACGGCGTCGCCTCCTCCACCTCCCCCACTCCGTGAGCCCCCTCCCCCTCCCCTCTCTTTTTTTTTTTTTCAATTTTTTCTCTGTAATTGGTAATAGTTTAGTTAGTGTAGTTTTATGCTTTTTTCTATTTTTTTAGGTTTGGTTTTGATTTAGTGTTAGGGGGTTTTTTTTTCTTCTTTTTTGTTTAGCGTTTCGTTTAGTTTTTCGGGTTTATAAGAAGCAGATGACGGCAAAAAGAAGAAAAAGAAGCCATAGCCAGAATAAAGAGAGAAGACAGAAGAGGATAGACGAAAGAAGCCGCTCACGCGGTTCGTCTTTCCATCTCTCGCCTCTTCCTCCCCGCCTCCCCTCGCTCCTCCTCTCCTCCGCCTCATCCGCCATCGCCTCCTCCAACCTCCTCACTCTCCTTCCTCCCCTTCCTCCCTCCTCCTCCTCTCCTCCTCCTCCGCCTCCTCCCTCCTCCTCAGCTCGCCTCTCCTCCTCCTCCTCCTCCTCCTCCTCCGCCTCCTCCCTCCTCCTCCTCCCCTCCTCCTGCCTCCTCCTCCTCTCCTCCTCCCCTCCTCCTCCTCCTCCTCCTACTCCCTCCGCTTTCCTTTCTTTTATTCTCCTTCACGCCTCATTGCGCGCCTGGGTCGCAGTTTGTTAGGTTCTTCCGCGCCGACGACCGGGTCATGATCGCCGGACACCAAGTGGTCGAGGTCGGGGCAGGGGTCGAGGGGCTAGGGCTGTCAAGGGTCGAGCATTGAGGGGTCGTAGGGGCGAGGGGTCGTGGTCGAGGGGCTTAGGGGATCTCTGGAGAGTAGTCGCTTTTCCATCGTCTGACTGTTTCATATGTCAATAGTTCTGTGCGATATGGGGTCGTGTAGGTTTTGAAAGCAGATTTTTGTGCTGTCGTAAGCATATTGTGACATTCCGATTTTAGCCAGGCGACGATCATTGGTCGTCTCATTTTGCTGTGTTGGTGGACACCTCTTTGCCGTCCGAATTCTTGACCGACCTCCTCCTTCGTCGGGGGGTCGATGGTCGCTTAGGATCTTGAGGTCCGAATGTCCCTGGCTCTCGCTTGTAGGCTTATGATGAGGCTCCGAGCATGAAGGTTCGGTGTGGGTGAACTGCTTCCATCCGTGCGCATAGAACCGATGGAAGCAGTTCGCCCGCGCTGATGACCTTCAGCTCGGGCACCTCTGCATCTTAAGCTATGACAACAGCCGCACCATGCTCACAGTGAAGGTGTTCGACAGGACCGCCAAGGGGTCGAGGGTTGAGGATTGCCGAGGGGTCAGGGGTCGAGGGTCGCCGAGTGGTCAAGAATCGCCGAGGGGTCGAGGGTCGCCGAGGGGTCGATGCTCGATGATCTTCCGGTCCGAGTGCTGATCGACTGGTGTCGTAGCTTAAGATGAGGACGTCCCCGAGCTGAAGGTCTTGAGCATGGGTGAACTGCTTCCATCCATGTGCGAAGAACGGATGGAAGCAGTTCACCCGCGCTGATGACCTTCAGCTCCGGCATGTCTGCATCTTAAGCTACGACAACAGCCGAACCATGCTCACAGTGAAGGTGTTCGACAGGACTGCCTGGAGTCGAGGGTCGAGGATTGCCGAGGGGTTAGGGGTCGACGGTCGCCGAGGGGTCGAGGAGCGCTGAGGGGTCGAGGGTCGCCGAGTCAGGGTCGGAGGGTCGGGGAGAGGGTCGAGGGTCAGAGGGCGAGGGGGTCGATGGTCGAGGGTCGCCGAGGGTCGAGGGTCGTCGATGGGTCGAGGGGCGAGGGGTCGAGGGTCGAGAGGTCGAGGTCGAGGCGAGGATCGCCGAGGGGTCGAGGGTCGTCGATGGGTCGAGGGGTCGAGGGGCGAGGGGTCGAGGGTCGAGGGGTCGATGGTCGCTGAGGGGTTCCTAAGTTATGTTGTACTTGATGATGATACACTAGTTATATGCATATTATTATTCATGTCGGTATTAATTTTTTTATGTTGTACTAATTTCGTTTACTCTATGTCATGGCAGGTGTTGAAAGATGGTGGGCGCGGGTAAGGAGCGCACCGAGGCTCCTTCTTCGTCAGCGCGTGGTGGGAGGGGTACTTCCATTCCACCCCAGACTCTCAGGAGAGCGTTGGTCGGTAGTATGAATGCACCGGTGGGCGCTTCTTCATCGGCGTCTTTGCCCACCGGGGGAGGAGGTCGCGGAGGGAAGAAGAGAGGAGGTCGGGGAGGACGTGGCTGTGGGAGAGCTAGGAAGGCTCCTACGCCTTCCTCGCCGCCACCCCTAGCTGATTCACTGGAGCACAGGACTGCTACGATGGACACCTCTGAGGAGGAGGCTACACGGACTCCTGTCCACGAGCCTCGGGTCGACGGGCCTTTGGCCCACGAGACTTGGCCCCACCAGACTCCGGACCTGGGTACATCCCAGGAGACGTTCGGATGGGGTAGCTGGACGGATCCGCCTGAGGGGCCAAGTGGCCATGCTGCTGGTGGCGGAGATCCGACTGATAGCGAGGGTGAGGTGGTTGAGGGGGCCACCGTCTACCAGCGTGGTTGTACACGGCTCCCGCTCGTGCCAGCGACCCGTGAGCAGAGGTGGTTGATTTTCCCTGATTGGGAGAGGTAAGTGCATTTACTCTTTTTGTACCATTTGCCTTCATGTTTCTTCAAATATCTAATGCGTTGGCCTTGTCATACTACAGGGGTTGGCACCATGCTGATGATGTCCGCAGGCCCAACACCGTCCTTGGTGTGTTTTGCTGGCAAAACTTCCCGGGGTTTGTCACGTTGCCTGGTGAGGGTCAGGTTCCAGAGCTAGGATTGAGCTAGGAGCACTACTTGGTTGCTCCAGCCCCGTCGGAGGAGATGATCGACGGTGTCTTGTGCCACACAAGGGCAAAGATGGTGATCAGAAAGTTTTGGGTAATTTCTCCTTTACACAATTAAAAATCTTCAAATAGCTAGTTATTGTACTAATCAATGTTGTCTCGTTTGATTGCAGACCTTCTACAGGTGTGAGAAGGGATACGAGGAGGCCGCGGCAAAGGTTATCGATGCCGAGTGCAAGCACCTACTACAAAACTTACGGCACGAGGCTCGGGTGCAGGCTGTTCGAGACCACTACGCCTCGCGTGGTATTAAGAAGCCCAAGCCGGTGTGCCGCGAGAAGTATCTGAAGAAGGAGCAGTACATCACGGTAATTACCTATTCTTAAGGCCTTGTACTTAGTTTCCTTGATTTGATTCGTTGGCGTGGCGCTCAAGTTTCTCTTTACTAACTTAGGTGCCCCCGAGATGGTGTGCGGATCACATGGATTGTTGGGAGGTCTTGGTGGATGAGTGGTGCTCAGACCGATGGCGCGCCCTCCACAATAGTGCCAAGGACAAGCATGCCCAAATGGAAGGTGTGCCACACCATCAAGGCAGCGGCAACTTATTTCAGTTCGGGCGGAAATGGGTATGTGGTTTGCTTCATGATTCATGCAATTCGTTCTTCATGATAGCTTGAGCCCTTTAATTACTAATTTACTCTGTTCCTCTCTTTCAGGCGAAACACAATAAGGCGGAGGTGCCAGAGGTGTACGACCTCTATGCCATGGCCCATACCGCCTCATACAAGAAGGTCAAGGCATTCTCTGCGTCTGACCTCGATGATCCAAAGAACTTCACCAACATATCCTCCCACAACAAGCTCGTGAGGTACAGAGATGTGGGGAAGGCGACGAAAGGGGAGGACTTTAACCCGAGCCAGCAGTTTGATCCAGAGTTGGTGATGTTATCTGGTGGCGGGAGGTCCCATGGCTCGATAGCCATTGGAGATGGGCTTATCCGTTGTCCTCGCACTCTCCCGGAGATCAAGGCACGCCAGTCGAGCTCCACTCCTGAGATGAGGCCTCGTCAACGGCCAGTTGAGCTCGCCTTCCAGGTTAGTTATACGGACTCAGCTATCTTTCCTTCATTACATTGTGTGTGCGGCCATCGATGATTACAATGCTAACGAGGAGGGGTGTTACAGGCTGCTCTTTAGAGTGAGAGAGATAGAACCCAGGCGCTTCTGGCGAAGAGGGGACGGCAGACGGAGGAGAATCAGCAGGAGTTGGAGGAGAAGATGGCAAAGATGTTGAACGAGGAGAGGGCAAGGAATGACATGCAGAACCGGGCCATGTACGAGCTCCTCGTGGTAAGTTTCTTCTGCATATTAGCCAAATCATTCACGTAATGTTCGTTTCATTACTAACTAGTATGACTGACTCGTCAAAACCAAATGTGCAGTCTGTGTGCGAGAAGGCCGGTCAGACCCCTCCACCGATGCCAGAGATTGCTCCGGGGACCATGATGAGTTTAATTTGAATGGTCATTAGTTACTAGTCTTAACATTTCTGTGTCTTCATGCTAACGAGACATTGCAAATGATCTTTGGTGCAGCGTAACTCCAGACAAGCATTGCACGATCCATCTCCACGTGGTACCGGCACGAGCCATCACGGTGCTTCACCTCTGTGATGACGTTAAGTTTTCTATAGTGTTTTGCTTAACAAATGCATAATGACCTAGACTAGACTGAGCGTTATTTCCTCCAATATGGTTACCATAATGACCTAGACTTAGCTTCTTAGCTCCAAAATGATCCTTTTTACCTAAGTTAGCTCTAAAATGATTTACACTTAGATTTGTTTCCTCCAAAATGACCTAAGTTAGCTCTAATATGCTTAGTTACCTAGGTTTGCTCAATAATGACATACACTTAGCTTACTTATGTCAAAAATGGCATAATTAGCTTACTTAGGTCAAAAATGGCATAACAACCTTGGTAACCTCATACATGTCATATGCTTAGCTTATTTTCCTCCAAAATGACATAATAAGCTTAATTAGATCCAAAATGATCAATTTTACCTAAGTTAGCTGCAAAATGACCTCAGTTAGCTCTAAGTTAGCTCTAAAATGCTAAATTAGCTCTAATATACTTAGTTACCTAGGTTAGCTCAATAAAGACCTATACTTAGCTTACTTATGTAAAAATTGGCATAATATGATTAATTAACTCAAAAATGGCATAATTAGCTAGGTTAGCTCCAAAATGACCCATTTTACCTAGGTTAGCTCCAATATGATCCCTTTTACCTAGGTTAGCTCCAAAATGATCCATTTTAGCAAGGTTAGCTCCAATATGATCCATTTTACCTAGTTTAGCTCCAATATGATCCATTTTACCTAAGTTAGCTCCAAAATGATCCATTTGACCTAAGTTAGCTCATAAATGATCCATTTTACCTTAGTTTGCTCCAAAATGATCCATTTTAACTAAGTTAGCTCCAAAATGACCCATTTTACCTAGGTTAGCTCCAATATGAGCCATTTACCTAAGTTAGCTCCAAAATGATCCATTTGCCTAAGTTTGCTCATAAATGATCCATTTTACCTAGTTTGCTCCAAAATGATCCATTACCTAAGTTGCTCCAAAATGGAACCATTTTAACCTAGTGTTAGCTCCAAAATGATCCATTTTACCTAACTTAGCTCCAAAATTATCCATTTTACCTAAGTTAGCTCATAAATGATCCATTTTACCTAAGTTAGCTCCAAAATGACCCATTTTACCTAAGTTAGCTCATAAATGATCCATTTTACCTAAGTTAGCTCCAAAATGACCCATTTTGCATATTTCATTCACTTTCTTCTTCTTCTTCTTCTTCTTCTTCTTCATTTTCTTCTTCTTCTTCTTCTAGTCTTCTTCTAACTTTCTTATTTCCCATTTTGCAGATTTCATTCACTTCACGGAAGCTTGCATTGATGGAGGGCTTGTTTTCCCTTTCTGTTTTCATTTTGTAACAATGTGGAACTTGCTATATGGAACTTGTAATATGTATGGATGAACTATGTATGTTGAACTTGCTATGTATTCGATATCTCATATGAATGTGGAACTTGCTATCTATGTGTTCGATATCTCATATGTTTGCTGTGAAGTATATATATATATATGTTTGCTGTGAAATATCATATATTTGCTATGGAAATGG
This sequence comes from Thinopyrum elongatum, assembly GCA_011799875.1. Lineage (NCBI taxonomy): Eukaryota > Viridiplantae > Streptophyta > Magnoliopsida > Poales > Poaceae > Thinopyrum > Thinopyrum elongatum. The sequence goes on along the minus strand of CM022300.1, from coordinate 58,838,353 downwards.
TTGGATATAAGAAAAACAGAATAAAAAGAGGTAATGCAAGCTCTTTCCCATCTGCCACCGACGGCAAAGGGCTCTTTGCCGTCTGCCACAGACGGCAAAGTGGCCACGTGGCAGCAGCCTGTGCAATCTGGGAGCTGACCCATTTGGTTACTTTGCCGTCTGTGGAAGACGGCAAAGGCTGTGGGAGTTTGTCGTCTGTGGCAGACGGCAAAGGCTGGGGAGGGCATGACGTGTGGCTGACATCAGTTAGCAGACGGCAAAGGGCTCGGCATGTTTGCCGTCCGCTGGCGGACGACAAAGCCTCCTGTTAGCCACCTAACGTGGCTAACGCCTGTTATTTGCCGTCCAACTTCTTTGCCGTCTGGCACCGACGACAAAGGGTCTTTGCTGTCCACTTCGAGGAAGCAGACGTCAAAGAACGTGTTTACCTTTCTTTGCCGGGCACCTTTGCCGTCTGTGGCAGACGGCAAAGAGGTTTGCCGTCTGCTTTTGGGTCCTTTGCCGTCTGCCATGGCAGGCGACAAAGAAGTTATTTCTTGTAGTGTTAGGATTTGTCACTCCGTGTATCGGGGAGGTATCTCTGGGCCCTCTCGGTAATAAACATCACAAGAAGCTTGCAAGCAAAGTGACTAAGGAGTTAGTTACGAGATGATGTATTACGGAACGAGTAAAGAGACTTGCCGGTAATGAGATTGAACTAGGTATGAAGATACCGACGATCTAATTTCGAGCAAGTAACATACCAATAGACAAAGGGAATTACGTATGTTGTCATAAGGTTCGACCGATAAAGATCTTCTTAGAATATGTAGGAACCAATATGGGCATCCAGATTCCTCTATTGGTTATTGACCGGAGAGGTGTCTCGGTCATGTCTACATAGTTCTCGAACCCGTAGGGTCCGCACGCTTAACGTTCATTGACGATATAGTTTTATATGAGTTATGTGATTTGGTGACCGAATGTTGTTCGGAGTCCCGGATGAGATCACAGACATGACGGGGAGCTCCGGAATGGTCCGGAGGTAAAGATTGATATATAGGACGATGATATTTTGACACCGGAAGAGTTTTGGGAGGTACCGGCTAGTCATCGGATCACCGGAAGGGGTTCCGGGAAGCCCCGGGAGGCTATATGGGCTTAATGGGCCAAAGGGGGAACACACCAGCCCACAAGGGGCTGGTGCGCCCCTCTCCCTGGCTGCCGGCCCTAGGGGAAGGAAAGGGGAGGGTTGGCCCCTCCTGCCTTTCCCTCCTCATGAGAGAAAGGAAAGGGGGGGGGGGGCACCTCCCCCTGCCTTCCTCCCGCGCACATACAAAGAAAGGGGGCAAGGGTAGGAGACCAAGGGGGATTCGGCCACCGTTGGGGCGCCTCCTGGCTGCCTCCCTTCCCCCCCACCTATATATATGAGGGAGGGGGCGCCACACAAGACCACGCCAATCTCTTAGCCGTGTGCGAGGCCCCCCTACACTGTTTCGTCCCTCGGTCATATTTTCGGAGTGCTTAGGCGAAGCCCTGCGGAGATAGCTTCACCATCACCGTCACCACACCGTTGTCCTGCCAGAACTCATCTACTACTTTGCCCGTCTTGCTGGATCAAGAAGGCGAGGACGTCACCGAGCTGAACGTGTGCTGAACGCGGAGGTGTCGTACGTTCGGTACTTGATCTGTTGGATCGCGAAGAAGTTCAACTACATCAACCGTGTTAATAAATGCTTCTGCTTATGGTCTACGAGGGTACATAGACACACTCTCCCCTCTCGTTGCTATGCATCTCCATGGATAGATCTTGCGTGTGCGTAGAATTTTTTTTGTTTTCCATGCAACGTTCCCCAACAATATTATGCGACCACAGCAGCGTTAGCTGATGCAAATAGAGAACAATTCTCAATAAATGGGATCAAATCAGGAATAAAACTAGTGGCAATAACTCAGAATAAAGAGCAAGAAGTACATTAAGAATAAAAGAGTAACACAAAATACATTGTCATCAAATATAGTGTGTTGATAAAGTTAAGCAACGTAATTAATAGGCCAAATATGTTTAGTCACGGTTTCAGTTGTGCCCGCTGCAATAAGCTAGGTTAGGATCTTTTGTTGGTTGGACTCATCTTCTTCAGTGTCATTATAGAATTGGTCGGACGACGAGCGGACCTTCTTGTTTATGATAGTCGCGAACTTGAGTTGTAGTTCTTCTAGCACTACGCCAGCTTCGGCCGAATTGTTTTGTACTTCTTGACCCATTTGAGGATTTTATCTTGCTGCTTTAACATTTTCGCGGACCATATGAATTCTTCCATGTGAATGCAGACATAGAAGCCACAAGTCAGACTAGTCGGTGGTTGTTGCGTACAAGATAAATTATGTGACGGAGGGAGTATCCTAGAGGAAACATTACCGTGTGTGTGTGTGCGCGCGCGTGCGTGCTATCTTTAACATTGTTTGACTTCTTTTCCCCCCTATGTGTTGCATGCGTGTACAACTGCTGATCGGAAATCAGTCATTGGCGACGACTGCATGGGGCAAGTCCATGGAGCCCTGCTCCAGCGTCAAGGACATGTTTCTTTTCTTTCTAGATCCCATGGTTTCTTCTTTTGTTTTTGAATTTGACCTCAAAATTTGTTATGTGTGTTATCCTTATGTGGGATGTGTACAACATCATCACCGATGTAGGGGAGAAGGGCTCCATCGGGCAATGCAAGGTGCAGGGGGTAGGTTCAGTCTCTGGCCTCGGCATATTCCGTTGGCCCCGCTGTTGTGGGACGGCGGTGGTGGTGTTCGGCATTGGCCACAAAATAACCACGGTGAGCTCCTTTGCTCCTTGCATCCGGTTGCTCTTAGCCATGACTACCGTGGTTGCTCTGGGTTCATGGCCATCATGTCATGGTTAGACAGAAAATGTTTATTGCTTGTAAACTCAACATAATGTACCTGACTATGGGTGTCTTAAAATTTCTCTTTTGTCTTGATCCAGGAGATCCAGTGACTCCTCTGCACCATTCATGTCAAGGGAAGGACTCAAGAGGATGGTCAGGTTCCTGATTGAGAATGATGCGTTCCTGCCCCGTGACCAGATTCAATTCTCCCCTCCACTACTGCTTTGCTCTCTGATGTTTGCACTATTGGTTCAGCCTGAACTTCCATAGAAAAATAACTCTCTGTGATGTTTAGCAAAATAACTCTCTTTGATGCTCACCACTCGGAGGGTGGGGGGTTCGATTTAACTGTTTACTTAGTTTCTTAGTCAGATTTGTTGTTCATGCCATTCTATAGCCTCCAATAATATCCAGCTGTGTTGTTTTCTGAGTTTGAGTACCAAAGGTGCTGATCTAATATTCAACTTTGTACTCAAATTATGAATTGCTTCTTTCTAGATTCGAGTTCCCAGATAGATAAAGCCCACCTCCGTCTATGTGCCGTGGTGATGACTCTGTGCACGTGCCTTACTCATGAGTCATGACTCCATGTAGATGCAAATGCTTTGCTTGGCTTAGTCGTAACTGGACATTGCTTACTTGTGTGGAATAAGAAGAAGAATGACTTGCATAGTTTCTTTCTTGCTTTTAGTTTTTTTGGCATGCAAATTAACTCATATGTGTTGGCTTTGAGTGGTTTTCTTTGTTTTGCTGAGACGAAGGACTGCTAGGTGTGAAAGGCAAGGGAAGATATTTAAGCTTAGCAATCTAGGCTTAAAGGAAGAGAAACCAAGAGCAAGCAACTAGGTTGGCTGTCCACAACAAGCAAGGGACATGGGAGCTGGATGGAGCTGCCCATGTCCATGACTGGTTTCTTGGTGTGCCGACGTTTATGGGTGTGTGTGATGGACGGATTGTTGTACATCTCTGTTAGGCGGTAACCATGTGAAATACAAAATATAATCGCACCCTTGCATTTCTTCCTTCCTTTGTTTCTAGCAGAGATATCATCCATCCTGGTAATGGTATTGATGGATGGTATAGGACAAGGCAAAACACACAAGTTGCATTTCTACTTTCAACAATATGTTTTGATATATAGTACCATTGGTACAAGAGAATGCTTGTCAAATTTCCGGCCACCTGGATCAATATCCAGAGAAACATTGATGTATTTCTGGATCGATCAACCTTGATTTGATTAATTGATTGAGGTTGTGACGAAATAAAATCATGTCATGTATCTCCGTTTGTGCCTTTATTCTCGCTTATGCATTGATTGCATGTGTGCTCCTTTGTTGTTTGTGTATGAGAAACATTCATTGGCTCACAATCCTGGTATTGACGATGGTGTAGGAGGGAAAGCACAAAACCTGGTTGGAAAGGTGGCAATACAAAGGAAATGGGAATAGGTATTAAGATTCTTTTTTTGAGGAATCAAGGTATGTGCTTTGTGTTGTTGGCTGCGAAATTGAACTACTCTAGTCTTTGTTTATGGTAAAGAAGTGCAGAAGTGAATTTCTTGTCTGGATGAGATATAAAATTCTTCACTTTGATGACAGAACTATTGCCAGCAGTAGCAGCCAAAATGATATGCTAAAGAAAGAATAAACAAGTGGGTGCTTGACTGGCCTATCCATGAGGCAAATTAAATGACGGCTGGCAGCAAAAGCACACCAACGGCCATGACCAAGTCCAACCAGTCAGCAGCAGGTCTTAGGTTGCTAGAACTATTACGTTGCATTCCAGCAAGAAGAGGACAAGAGTAGGGCCAAAGTAAAAAGGGGGGAACCATTTTTTTTGAGAAATCTCGCCCCAACTTTATTGATTCAAAACAATGTTCATAGGTACAATGTTTTGGCCATGAGAATTGCCCAACCAAATATGGCATCCTATGTGTACATTACATGTAAATTTGGTGAGATTGTGAGCCTCAAAGTTGAAGTTTCTATGCATATGAATAAATTTACAAGAATGAAAACAGAACGATCTCTTGTAAAATCATTTTGTGAAGACCTCTAGAGCTCTGATCAATGTTCTTCACCACTCCTTGGCAATCTGAGGCTACAAAAATTCGCTGCAAGCCAAGATGGTCAGCGAGCGCCATAACTTCTCGACAGGCTAATGTTTCTAGGATTGTAGGATCGGTTGTGCCACCGAACATTGTTGCCGAAGACCCCAATAGATACACAAAAGAGAGATAGGCTAAAGTTTCTCTCTAGACCGTTGTCAATAGTTGTTCTATCACGTACTCCTCTATCCCTCCTCCAGGTCGTTATCAAAAAAGGAAGAAAAATAGATGTATAGATAATGGAAGGCAGAGCGAGATGTAATTTTTTTTCTCCAGGCCATTGATAATAAATTGTCCTATGGTTCATGGCTGGTTGTTAGTCCGTCCGATGGATTCTATCCATCCCTAGTACCCCTCTATTTTATATACACCTCCCTGTGGAAAGAAACGAGGGATTATCTCTCCCTGGTTTTCGGCATCGTATCCTCGTCTATCCATCGATCCCTGGTTTCGTGCCGCATGCCATCGATCCATCGCCCACTCGCTGCGCCTCCTGCGGATCGACCTGTCATCCGACGCCTCCCCGTGTTTCTCTCCTGGTGGCTGCACACCTTCCTCTTCCTATAAATCTCGATCCAGTTGCTCCTCCCCGCATTCCCCCTTCCTCCCCATCTGCCCGTCACTCGCCTCATCTACTCCCTCTGTTCCTAAATATAAGATGTTTTGGCAGCTTAGACATTTTGGCAGTTTAATTTAAGATAAAAGTCTTATATTTAGGAACTGACATGGAGACCCAAAGCCAAGCCCCGCCGTTCCAATGATGCACTGCCCGCAACAGCACCGATCGGTGTTGTCGTGTCATGGTCAGCATGGCTTGTGGGTTTGATCTCCCCTCTTGCGGTACCCTTTCTCTTGATCTGACCTTCTTTCTTTGAAGAAAGAAATCTTGGGATGGTTCTACTCAAACTGATGGTTTTTCTTTCTTGTGATGTAGTACATGGTTCTACTTAATTAGGGGACATGCATGGAGGCAGGCAGAGATGAAATCAACAGCAAGCTAGCTAGCTTGATTTGGATGTAGGTATGTTCCTGTTGAGGATGGATTAGGTGTTTGTTAAAAGTTAAAAGTATTGGGTTGTAGATCCAGGTATGGCATATTCAAATATGCCATCTTATGAAATATTCCGAGTAGACACAAACTATCAAGGAGTACAAATCAAGTTTATCCTAATTAAACAAATCGGTATGAGCGGTTAGCTATCTAAAAAAACAAGTTTATCCTCATTAAGGTTTTTAACAAAAAACATGCAGGACTATATCAAGTTTGCACATGATGGTGAGTATAGAAATGCTAGGTTGCAGTATCCAAACAAGGCGCGGTCTGCAGTCACAACTCTCGCTTCAGCCATACAAAATAAAGCCACATTTACCGAAGTAACAGTAGCTTTGCACTTGTTTGATTATCATATTATTCGGATAATCAAGGTAGAGAAAAGGATTCAGGATATCAGTAGCTATCAAAGTGGGTTTTGTTTCTATTTCGATGCTTGTTTCTCTTTAATCCGGTACCTACCAATACCAATGGCAGCCAAAGGTCCAACTTGTGTTTAAGCTTCAATTATACACAATACTTATTCTCCACCGAGGCCGAGATATTTGTATTCTAAATATAAACGTTAGTTACACCAAGCACAAGCTCCCACGGTAAAATAAAAAAAGGGTCTATCAAGGATTCCAACTTGACTAGCATAGAAGTCGAAAGATGAGCTAGTCAATGATAATTGGAAGACAACATGCTGTACATAACTTGAGAGACATGTCCATATATGTAAACAATACTAGTATCTAGCTAGGGTTTACATAGGTGGATACTGATGTAAACATGAGTGCCAATTCAGTAGTCAACTCATAAACTTAGGTATAAACTTGTGTTGTTTCTTGATAACCCACAAGTATAGGGGATCAATTGTAGCTTTTCTCAATAAGTAAGAGTGTCGAACCCAATGAGGAGCTAAATGTAGAATTTATGTTCCCTTCAAGTTCTATCGACCACCGATACAACTCTACACGCACTTAACGTTCGCTTTACCTAGAACAAGTATGAAACTATTTTGTAGCTTATAGGATCGGTTTTTAAGAATAAAACTAGATGTACTTAGCGAGAATAAAACTACGAGTAATTTGCAAGATAACAGAGTTAGTTCTTTAGTAGAGAGCTTTTTGTAACACAAGAAAGTTATTTGTCCCTAGGCAATCGATAACTAGACCGGTAATCATTATTGCAATTTTATATGAGGGAGAGGCATGAGCTAACATACTTTCACTAATTGGATCATATGAACTTATGATTTTAACTGTAGCAAGCATCCGCAACTACCAAAGATCATTAAGGTAAAACCCAACCATAGCATTAAGTATCAAGTGTGCTTCTGTCACTCACGCCACCCGCCATAAGCGAATCTTGAACATATTGCAACACCCTATAGCAGGGATCCCTCATGCTTGCGTGACACGGATAGCACCATAGGACAGCACCAATAATAAAACATACAACTCAAACCAATCATGATCATCAATCAACCCATAGGACAAAACGGATCTACTCAAACATCATAGGATAGCCACATATCGTTGGATAATAATATATAGCGTTGAGAACCTTGTTTAAGTAGAGATTACAACAGGGAGAAGAGGTGTTACACCACTGCATAGAGGGGGAGAGAGTTGGTGTTGACGGTAGCGAGGTTGTTGGTGTAGATCGCCGTCACGGTCCTTGCCCTGGCGGCGTTCCGGCGCCACCGGTAGAGGGGGGGAGAGCCCCCCTCCTTATTCTTCTTCCTTGACCTCCCCCATAGATGGGAGGAGGGTTTCGCCTTTGGTCCATGGCCTCCATGGTGGCGGAGGGGCGGGAGCCCCTCCGAGGTTGGATCTATCTCTCTGTTTCTCTTCTGTTTCACAACCCGTTTTCAGGCCTTTCACCGTTTCTTAAATTGTCGGAGATCCGTAAATCCGATTGGGCTGAAATTTTAACATGATTTTTATCCAGATATAAGCTTCCTTGCGGCCGAAGGACACCTCCAACCGAGCTACAGGGTGGCCACAAGCTTTTAAGGCGCGCCCCTTGAGCTTGTGGGCCCCTCGGGCATCGTCTCGCGTTGATTCCGCTTCCCAAAAATCACATATATTCCAAAATAATTCTCCGTAAAATTTTATCACGTTCGGACTTCGTTTGGTATGGATTTTTTATAAAACAAAAAACATGCAACAAACAGGAACTGGCACTAGGCACTGGATCAATATGTTAGTCCTAAAAATAGTATAAAATGTTGCCAAAAGTATATGAAAGTTATAGAATATTGACATGAAACAATCAAAAATTATAGATACGACGAAGACGTATCATTTCTAAGCTGTCAGAATTTGTGTTTAAACTGCTGTCGTTATACTAGTACTGATGCTGCTATGCTACCGCTGTTGCTGCTATACTACTGTTGTTGTTTGACTTTACACTGAATTTAGTATAAATTAGTATTGACATTGCTATACTACTGCTCCTATGCTACAATTGATTCTGCTATACTACTATTGTTGTTGCTGTTGAACTTTTTCTTTACACTGAACCTATTAAGAAGAGCTCTATATATGTTGTTTCTGCTGAACTTTTTCTTTACACTGAACCTATTAAGTGGCTGAAGAGATCTATATATGTGGCTACAGATACAGTTAGATTCTTTCATTAGGAAAACATAGCTACATATTTTGCACAAGTAATGAAGGAAATATGCCCTAGAGGCAATAATAAAGTTGTTATTTTATATTTCCTTATTCATGATAAATGTTTATTATTATGCTAGAATTGTATTGATCGGAAACTTAAATACATGTGTGAATACATAAACAAATACCGTGCCCCTAGTAAGCCTCTACTAGACTAGCTCATTGATCAAAGATGGTTAAGGTTTCCTAACCATAGACATGTGTTGTCATTTGATAACGGGATCACATCATTAGGAGAATGATGTGATGGACAAGACCCATCTGTTAGCTTAGCATATTGATCATTCAGTTTATTGCTATTGCTTTCTTGATGAAAAATACATATTCCTTCGACTATGAGATTATGCAACTCCCGGATACCGGAGGAATACCTTCTGTGCTATCAAACGTCACAACATAACTGGGTGATCATAAAGATGCTCTACAGGTATCTCTGAAGGTGTTTGTTGAGTTGGCATAGATCGAGATTAGGATTTGTCACTCCGAGTATCGGAGAGGTATCTCTGGGCCCTCTCGGTAATACACATCATAAGAAGCCTTGCAAGCTAAGTGACTAAGGAGTTAGTTGCAAGATGATGTATTACGGAACGAGTAAAGATACTTGCCGGTAACGAGATTGAACTAGGTATGAAGATACCGACGATCGAATCTCGGGCAAGTAACATACTGATGGACAAAGGGAATTACGTATGTTATCATAAGGTTCGACTGATAAAGATCTTTGTAGAATATGTAGGAGCCAATATGGGCATCTAGGTTCCGCTATTGGTTATTGACCGGAGAGGTGTCTCGGTCATGTCTACATAGTTCTCGTACCCGTAGGGTCCGCACGCTTAACATTCGTTGATGATATAGTGTTATATGAGTTATATGATTTGGTGACCGAATGTTGTTCGGAGTCCCGGATGAGATCGCGGACATGACGAGGAGCTCCGGAATGGTCCGGAGGTAAAGATTGATATATAGGACGATGCTATTCGGACACTGGAAGAGTTTTGGAGTACACCGGGTAGTCATCGGGTCACCGAAAGGTGTTCCGGACACCCCCGGTAGGTGTATGGGCCTAATGGGCCAAGGGGGGGGGGACAGACCAGCCCACAAGGGGGCTGGCACGCCCCTCTCCCTGGCCACCGGCCCTAGGGAAGGAAAGGGGGGAGGGCTAGCCCCTCCTGCCTTCCCCTCCACATGGGAAAAAGGAAAGGGGGGCACCACCCTCCCCTGCCTTTCCCCGCTCACCTAGAAAGGAAACCGGGGGGGGGGGCTTGGGGAGGACCCCAAGTAGGATTCGGCCTACTTGGGCCTCCTCCTTGGCTGCTCCTCCCTTCCCCCACCTATATATATGTGAGAGGGGGGCACCACACATAACCACGACAATTGCTTAGCCGTGTGCGGTGCCCCCCTCCACAGTTTAGTCCCTCGGTCATATTTTCGTAGTGCTTAGGCGAAGCCCTGCAGAGATAGCTTCACCATCACCATCACCACACCATCATGCTGTTGTTACTCATCCACTACTTCGCCATCTTGCTGGATTAAGAAGGCGAGGACGTCACCGAGCTGAACGTGTGCTGAACGCGGAGGTGTCGTATGTTCGGTACTCGATCGGTTGGAGAGCGAAGAAGTTTGACTACATCAACCGTGTTAACAAATGCTTCCACTTACGGTCTACGAGGGTACATAGACACACGCTCCCCTCTCGTTGCGATGCATCTCCTTGATAGATCTTGCGTGTTCGTAGAATTTTTTTTGTTTTCCATGCAACGTTTCCCAACAATGGCATCCGAGCCAGGTCTATGCGTAGATGAAATGCACGAGTAGAACACAAAGATTTGTGGGCGGCGATAGTCATACTGCTTACCACCAATGTCTTATTTTGATTCGGCGGTATTGTGGGATGAAGAGGCCCAGACCAACCTTACATGTCCACGCACATGAGACCGGTTCCACCGACTGACATGCAACTAGTTTTGCATAAAGGTAGCTGGCGGGTGTCTGTTTCTCCTACTTTAGTTGAATCAAATTTGACTACGGCCAGTCCTTCAAGAAGGTTAAAACAACAAACTTGATAATCACCATTGTGGTTTTTGCGTAGGTAAGAATGGTTCTTGCTAGAAGTCTGTAGCAGCCACATAAAACTTGCAACAACAAAGTAGAGGATGTCTAACTTGTTTTTGCAAGGTATGTTGTGATGTGATATGGTCAATACATGATGTGATATACATTGTTGTATGAGATGATCATGTTTTGTAATATCGACAACCAGCAGGAGCCTTAGGGTTGTCTCTTTATTGTATGAATTGCAAGCGCCATGTAATTTCTTTACTTTATCGCTATGCGTTAGCAATAGTTGTAGAAGCAATAGTTGGTGAGACGACCCCGATGCAATGATGGAGATCAAGGTGCCATGCTGGTGACGATGGAGATCATGACGATGCTTTGGAGATGGAGATCAAAAGCACAAGATGATGATGGCCATATCATGTCACATATTTTGATTGCATGTGATGTTTATCCTTTATGCATCTTATTTTGCTTAGAATGGCAGTAGCATTATAAGATGACCCCTTCACTAAATTTCAAGATAAAAGTGTTCTCCCCGAGTATGCACCATTGCCAAAGTTCGTCGTTTCGAAGCACCTCGTGATGATCGGGTGTGATAGACTCTACGTTCACATACAACGGGTGTAAGACAGTTTTGCACATGCAGAATACTTGGGTTAAACTTGACGAGCCTAGCATGTACAGACATGGTCTCGGAACACTAGAGACCGAAAGGTCGAACGTGAGTCATATAGTAGATATGATCAACATAGAGATGTTCACCATTGATGACTACCCCATCTCACGTGATGATCGAACATGGGTTCGTTGATTTGGATAATGTATCACTTAGATAAACTTGAGGGATGTTTATTTAAGTGGGAGTTCATTTGTAATTTGCTTAATTAAACTTAATTTATCATGAACTTAGTCTTATAGTTTTGCATATCTATGTTGTAGATCAATGGCCTGAGCTACCGTTCCCCTGAATTTTAATGCGTTCCTAGAGAAAGCTAAGTTGAAAGATGATGGTAGCAACTACATGGACTGGGTCTGTAACTTGAGGATTATCCTCATTGCTGCACAGAAGAATTATGTCCTTGATGCACCGCTAGGTGACAAGCCCGCTCCCGCAAATCTAGACGTTGTGAACGCCTGGCGAACACGGTCTGATGACTACTCTATAGTTCAGTGTGCCATGCTTTACGGCCTAGAACCGGGACTTCAAATACGTTTTGAACGTCATGGAGCATATGAGATGTTCCAAGAGTTGAAGTTAATATTTCAAGCAAATGCCCGGGTTGAGAGATATGAAGTCTCCAACAAGTTCTATAGCTGCAAGATGGAGGAGAACAGTTCTGTCAGTGAACACATACTCAAAATGTCTAGGTATCGTAACCACTTGACTCAGCTGGGAGTTGTTCTTCCAGTTGACAGTGTTATTGACAGAGTTCTTCAATCACTGCCACCAAGCTACAAAGGCTTCGTGATGAACTATAATATGCAAGGGATGACGAAAATGATGTCTGAGCTCTTGGCAGTGCTTAAGGCCGCGGAGGTAGAAATCAAGAAGGAGCATCAAGTGTTGATGGTTAACAAGACCACTAGTTTCAAGAAAAAGGGCAAGGGAAATAAAGGGAACTTCAAGAAGAATGGCAAGCAAGTTGCCACTCCCGTGAAGAAGCCTAAAGCTGGACCCAAGCCTGAAACTGAGTGCTTCTACTTCAAAAGGAATGGTCACTGGAAGCGGAACTGCCCCAAATACTTGGCGGATAAGAAGGATGGCAATGTGAAGAAAGGTATATTTGATATACATGTTATTGATGTGTACCTTACTAACGCTCATAGTAGCGCCTGGGTATTTGATACTGCTTCTGTTGCTCATATTTGTAACTCGAAACAGGAGCTATGGAGTAAACGAAGATTAGCTAAGGACGAGGTGACGATGCATGTCGGGAATGGTTCCAAGGTTTATGTGATCGCCGTCGGCACACTACCTCTACATCTACCTTCGGGATTAGTTTTAGACCTCTATAATTGTTATTTGGTGCCAGCGTTGAGCATGAACATTATATCTAGATCTTGTTTATTGCGAGACGATTATTCATTTAAATCAGAGAATAATGGTTGTTCTATTTATATGAGTAATATCTTTTATGGTCATGCACCCTTGATGAATGGTCTATTCTTGTTGAATCTCAATCATAGTAATATACATGTTCATAATATTGATGCCAAAAGATGCAAAGTTGATAATGATAGTGCATCATATTTGTGGTACTGCCGTTTAGGTCATATTGGTGTAAAGCGCATGAAAAACTCCATGCGGATGGACTTTTGGAATCACTTGATTATGAATCATTTGATACTTGCGAACCATGCCTCATGGGTAACATGACTAAAACTCCGTTCTCCGGAACAATGGAGCGAGCTAATGACTTATTGGAAATAATACATACCGATGTATGCGGTCCGATGAGTGTTGAAGCACGCGGTGGGTATCATTATTTTCTGACCTTCACATATGATTTGAGAAGGTATGGGTATATCTACTTGATGAAACACAAGTCTAAAACATTTGAAAAGTTCAAAGAATTTCAGATTGAAGTGGAGAATCATCGTAACAAGAAAATAAAGTTTCTACGATCTGATCGCGGAGGCGAATATTTGAGTTATGAGTTTGTCCTTCATTTAAAACAATGTGGAATTGTTTCACAACTCACGCCACCTGGAACACCACAGCGTAATGGTGTGTCCGAACGTCGTAACCGTACTTTATTAGATATGGTGCGATCTATGATGTCTCTTACCGATTTACCACTATCATTTTGGGGTTATGCATTAGAGACAGCCGCATTCACGTTAAATAGGGCACCGTCTAAATCCGTTGAGACGACACTGTATGAACTGTGGTTTGGCAAGAAACCTAAGCTGTCATTTCTTAAAGTTTGGGGATGCGACGCTTAAGTCAAAAGGCTTCAGCCTGATAAGCTAGAACCTAAATATGAGAAGTGTGTCTTCATAGGATACCCTAATGAAACTATAGGGTACACCTTCTACCACAGATTCGAAGGCAAGAACTTTGTTGCTAAGAATGGATCCTTTCTAGAGAAGGAGTTTCTCTCGAAAGAAGTGAGTGGGAGGAAAGTAGAACTTGATGAGGTAATTGTACCTTCTCTCGAATTGGAAAGTAGCACATCACAGAAAACTGTTCTCGTGATGCCTACACCAACTGGAGAGGAAGCAAATGATAATGATCATGAAACTTCCGATCAAATTACTACTGAACCTCGTAGGTTGACCAAAGCACGATCCGCACTAGAGTGGTACGGTAATCCTGTCCTGGAAGTTATGTTATTAGACCATGGCAAACCTACGAACTATGAAGAAGCTATGATGAGCCCAGATTCTGATAAATGGCTTGAGGCCATGAAATCTGAGATAGGATCCACATATGAGAACAAAGTATGGACTTTGGTGGACTTGCTCAATGATCGGCAAGCCATAGAAAACAAATGGATCTTTAAGAACAAGACTGATGCTGATGGTAATGTTACTGTCTACAAAGCTCGACTTATCGCGAAAGGTTTTTGACAAGTTCAAGGAGTTGACTACGATGAGACTTTCTCACCCGTAGCGATGCTTAAGTCTGTCCAAATCATGTTAGCAATTGCCGCATTTTGTAATTATGAAATCTGGCAAATGGACGTCAAAACTGCATTCCTTAATGGATTTCTTAAAGAAGAGTTGTATATGATGTAACCAGAAGGTTTTGTCAATCCTAAAGGTGCTAACAAAGTGTGCAAGATCCAACGATCCATCTATAGACTGGTGCAAGCATCTCGGAGTTGGAATATACGCTTTGATGAGGTGATCAAAGCATATGGTTTTATACAGTCTTACAGTGAAGCCTGTATTTACAAGAAAGTTAGTGGGAGCTCTGTAGCATTTCTGATATTATATGTGGATGACATATTGTTGATTGGAAATGATATAGAATTTCTAGATAGCATAAAAGGATACTTGAATAAGAATTTTTCAATGAAAGACCTCGGTGAAGCTGCTTATATATTGGTCATCAAGATCTATAGAGATAGATCGAGACGCTTAATAGGACTTTCACAAAGCACATACCTTGATAAAGTTTTGAAGAAGTTCAAAATGGATCAGTCAAAGAAAGGGTTCTTGCCTGTGTTACAAGGTGTGAAATTGAGTCAGACTCAAAGCCCCACCACTGCAGAAGATAGATAGAAAATGAAAGTCATTCCCTATGCCTCAGCCATAGGTTCTATCATATATGCTATGCTGTGTACCAGACCTGATGTGTGTCTTGCCATAAGTTTGGCAGGGAGGTACCAAAGTAATCCAGGAGTGGATCACTGGACAGCGGTCAAGAACATCCTGAAGTACCTGAAAAGGACAAATGATATGTTTCTCGTTTATGGAGGTGACGAAGAGCTCGTCGTAAATGATTACGTCGATGCCAGCTTCGACATTGATCCAGATGACTCTAAGTCACAAACTGGATACATATTTATATTGAATGGTGGAGCTGTCAGTTGGTGCAGTTCCAAGCAGAGCGTCGTGGCGGGATCTACGTGTGAAGCGGAGTACATAGCAGCTTCGGAAGCAGCACATGAAGGAGTCTGGATGAAGGAGTTCATATCCGATCTGGGTGTAATACCCACTGCATCGAGTCCAATGAAAATATTTTGTTACAACACTGGAGCAATTACCTTGGCGAAGGAATCCAGGTTTCACAAGAGAACCAAACACATCAAGAGACGCTTCAACTCCATTCGTGAAAAGGTCAAGGATGGAGACATAGAGATTTGCAAAATACATACGGATCTGAATGTGGCTGACCCGTTGACTAAGCCTCTTCCGCGACCAAAACATGATCAGCACCAAGACTCCATGGGTGTTAGATTCATTACAATGTAATCTAGATTATTGACTCTAGTGCAAGTGGGAGACTGATGGAAATATGCACTAGAGGCAATAATAAAGTTGTTATTTTATATTTCCTTATTCATGATAAATGTTTATTATTCATGCTAGAATTGTATTGATCGGAAACTTAAATACATGTGTGAATACATAAACAAATACCGTGTCCCTAGTAAGCCTCTACCAGACTAGCTCGTTGATCAAAGATGGTTAAGATTTCCTAACCATAGACATGTGTTGTCATTTGATAACGGGATCACATCATTAGGAGAATGATGTGATGGACAAGACCCATCCGTTAGCTTAGCATATTGATCGTTTAGTTTATTACTATTGCTTTCTTGATGACAAATACATATTCCTTCGACTATGAGATTATGCAACTCCCGGATACCGGAGGAATACCTTCTGTGCTATCAAACGTCACAACGTAACTGGATGATCATAAAGATGCTCTACAGGTATCTCCGAAGGTGTTTGTTGAGTTGGCATAGATCGAGATTATGATTTGTCACTCCGAGTATCGAAGAGGTATCTCTGGGCCCTCTCGGTAATACACATCATAAGAAGCCTTGCAAGAAAAGTGACTAAGGAGTTAGTTGCAAGATGATATATTACGGAACCAGTAAAGAGACTTGCCGGTAACGAGATTGAACTAGGTATGAAGATATCGACGATCAAATCTCGGGCAAGTAACATACCGATGGACAAAGGGAATTACGTATGTTGTCATAAGGTTCGACCGATAAAGATCTTCGTAGAATATGTAGGAGCCAATATGGGCATCCAGGTTCCGCTAATGGTTATTGACCAGAGAGGTGTCTCGGTCATGTCTACATAGTTCTCGAACCCGTAGGGTCTGCACGCTTAACGTTCGTTGACGATATAGTGTTATATGAGTTATATGATTTGGTGACCGAATGTTGTTCGGAGTCCCGTATGAGATCACGGACATGACGAGGAGCTCCGGAATGGTCCGGAGGTAAAGATTGATATATAGAACGATGATATTCGGACACTGGAAGAGTTTCGCAGTACACCGGGTAGTCATCGGGTCGCCGGAAGGGGTTCCGGACACCCCCGGTAGGTGTATGGGCCTAATGGGCCAAGGGGGGACAGACCAGCCCACAAGGGGGCTGGCGTGCCCCTCTCTCTTGCCGCCGGCCCTAGGGAAGGAAAGGGGGGAGGGCTAGCCCCTCCTGCCTTCCCCTCCACATGGGAGAAAGGAAGGGGGGGGGGGGGTGCCACCCTCCCCTACCTTTCCCCGCTTACCTAGAAAGGAAAGGTGGGGCGCGGCTTGGGGAGGACCCCAAGTAGGATTCGGCCTACTTGGGGCGCCCCCTTGGCTGCTCCTCCCTTGCCCCCACCTATATATATGTGGGAGGGGGGCGCCACACATAACCACGACAATTGCTTAGCCGTGTGCGGCGCCCCCTCCACAGTTTAGTCCCTCAGTCATATTTTCGTAGTGCTTAGGCGAAGCCCTGAGGAGATAGCTTCACCATCACCGTCACCACACTGTCGTTCTGCCAGAACTCATCCACTACTTCACCGTCTTGCTGGATCAAGAAGGTGAGGACGTCACCGAGCTGAACGTGTGCTGAACGCGGAGCTGTCGTACATTCGGTACTCGATCGGTTGGAGCGCGAAGAAGTTCGACTACATCAACCGCGTTAACAAACGCTTCCGCTTACGGTCTACGAGGGTACGTAGACACACTCTCCCCTCTCTTTTCTATGCATCTCCTTGATAGATCTTGCGTGTGCGTAGAAAAAAATTTGTTTTCCATGCAACGTTTCCCAACAAGTAATGTGTTACCAGAAGATGCACAAAAGAGAAAGCAGGGTCATGGAGCGATTTGCGGTGTCGTATTATACTACTACTGTAGATGCGATTCACCGTTCCCAACATGTTTTGCTGCCAAAATTTTTAGTGACAATTCTTGTAACTGTCAAAATTTTGGCCTTGTTTGTAAGGAAACCAAAACTTTAGGGTGTTGGCTGCAAAATATTAGGATGGTTGGGTGATTATGTTTTCCTTGAGGATGTTTTTCTTGGGAGGATTGGTACTAGACTACAAAGCTGGCATTTCACCGCTGCAAAAACCAATGTGAGTGAACACCCGTACAATCGCATAAACAATTTGTAAGAGTTCTTGACTAAAATCAAATAAAAACAAATGTGTGGCAGAAGTCCTGCAATAATTCAAGTTGATGCGGGTGTATCGAACTCAAGAGGGGCCGCATTTGCGGTTTGTCGTGACTTCCATTGGAATTACTTGCGAAGCTCATCTCTAGTGATATTTGGTATGCACGTCGCTAACACACTTGAGACAATCGTCTGTCACGAAGGCCTAGCGCTCGCTAAAGACCGTGGACTCCACAATTTTGTTGTTGCCTCAGATGCGAAGCAGGTTGTTAATGATCTGGCAAATGGTAGTCGGGGACGCAATGGTGTGATCATCGGTGATATCAAGTCTAGAGAAACTAATTTTAATTGTAATTTTTCTTTTGAAGCTCGTTTAGTTAATGAGGATGCTCATAATTTAGCTAGATTCTCCCTCTGTTTAGGCCAGGGTCGCCACATGTGGCTTATGCAATCCCATGACCTAGATGTGATCCCACAAACTGTGGTATTTGATGAATAAAACGTTGCTTTACTCCTCAAAAAAAGTTAGGAATATCATTTGCGGTCGTATAGGAAGTATCGCTATTAGGAGGTAGGTGCTTTGTAAGTGTAGGACTATACCATCACATCGGCATTTCACCACTACAAAAACTGGCATTTAATTCATAGTAACTTTCCAAAAGAACATTTATTTTTGAAAGGATGGATTATTGAATGCAAATGATGAAAATATGAAGTATCCGACATAGATACCATGACTTTTTTTAATTTCACAAGAACCCAAAGAATTTTAATTTACAATAATGTGAGTGAATACCCATAGAATCGCATAAACAATTTGTAAGAGATCTAAATTAAAATCAAATGGAAGCAAATGCGTGGTTGAAGTCCTACAATAATACCCATACAATCACATAAGCCTATCATAGATTCGAATGGGCTTACCTCCAAGCAGTTATGTTAAAATTGGGATTCACTGAAAGGTGGGTGAGCATTGTGATGAGTATGATAACCTTGGTAAATTTTATAGTTTTTTAATGGGAAGAAGCTTCAGGAATTTACATCATGACGAGGTATCCGACAGGGGGATCCGACCTCTCCATATTTGTTCTTCTTGGCAGCAGAGGGCCTTTCGAGCTTCCTCAAGTCAACAAGTGAGTCATCTAATCTTCGTGGTTTGCAGGTGGCCCCTTTGGCCCCACCGGTAAACCATATTTTATTTGTAGATGACAGCCTGCTGTTCTTCAATACTAATGGCGTGGGAGCATTTGAGGTGCACCAGGTGTTGGACACTTATTGTTTAGCTACAGGCCAACGGATAAATTTTGAAAAATCATCAATCTACTTCAGTAAAGGTGTCCCTGAAAATATTAGGACGGACATAAAGGGCTTGCTACAAGTTCCAAACGAGACACTAAACGAAAAATATCTTGGGATGCCATCTGATGCGGGGTCATCCACGAATGGGGCATTAAATACTTAAAGGATCGCTTATGGAGCAGTGCCCAGGGATAGATTGAAAGAACTATGTCAATGGTTGGGAAAGAAATTTTGGTAAAGTCAGCAGCCCAAGTTGTGCCTGTATACTCTATGGCTTGCTACAAGCTTCCAAGGGGTCTATGTGAGAAACTAAACGTGTTAATCAGGAAATTTTGGTGGGGAAGACAGTGAAAGCCACACTGGGTTTCTTAGAAGGACATGACGCAACTCAAAGGCATGGGAGGCCTAGGGTTTATGGATTTCTAGATGTTTAATTTATCTCTGCTTGCAAGGCTGGCGGATTGGGTTGAGCAAGCAGTTCGATAAGAGATCGGAATATGCTTGTCCTTATCAAGGCGGTCGCAACAAAGGGGGGTACATCTATTGTGGCAGAACCTGTCCATGGCGAGGGTACGGGTTGGGCTCGGCATGTAGTCACCTTTTTAAAGAGGAAAAGACTTCCCAGCGTTGAGTGGGCATGACCCGTGTGTATGATGAATAGAGGGAACGGGGGAGAGAGTAAAGTACCACGTGAACAAACCAATGCTCCAAAACCACCTTCCATGCATCAGGGTGGGGGGACAGGGGGGTGATATGTCCATTTTTGTGAACTTCAGGTTGTCACATACCCAAGTTTATATTCTATTCATGAAATCGTAAAGGTTATCTGGATTAAACATTTTTGTAGTTGTGAACAAAAGCTTTTTAGTCAAGATACATCAATTTATTCCCAAATTATTCGTTTCACAGCTGTCCACAATGAATGAAACTTATATATATGTTGTTAACACACATTATAAGCTTAAAAACGGAGTATCGAATGTACATTTAGATGGTACTTGCTCCTTGCAAATTATAGTGCATATATGATTTTTTTTTATCAAATTGCCAAACTTCATAAAACTTGACCAAGTTTATAGAAAAAATTATTGATATTTTCTATACCAAATCAATACCACTATATTTATATATGGTGTACATTTTGTATTGTAAATGTTATTTTTTAGTATAAATGTGGTCACAATTTACAAAGTTTGACTTTGAAAAAAATCTCATATGCACTATAATTTGGCAGGGATGGAATATTAACTTACTACTACTGGGATATGAGCTTGTAAAAGGGTGCAACAGTATAGAAGGTCTGCAAAAGTGTGGCAACTAGTAGAATAACGGTGGCGACGAGGGAAATGAACACCCAAGGGTTTCTCAAGTAGGTTTGTATGAAGTTAGCCCGCCACCTATTCCATCTCTTCCTGCAATGGGCATTCACCTGTCGCTGCACATCGTGGAGCCTACTAGACGGGCTCATCACTCCTCCCTTGTTTAGCGTGTTGTTTAGGAGCTTGGCGACCTCTTCATCGCTGCCCAACCCACTCTCGATAATCATCTTAGATCTGAGCAGGGCCACATCCTTGGCCGAGCTAATCATGTTGTCCATGAAGATCACGTAGGCCGTCACGGCATTGCCAGCAGAAGGATGGAGCCGTTCGAATGCCATTAGATTGAGGAACCTCTTCTCGGTGCCTTCGTTGACCCTAACCGCCGGCATGCTTAGCACGCCATGCTCGAAGTGGACGTCGAGGAGGCTGTCGGTATCGCTCACCTTGAAATGGATTCCTGCTTCATAGATCTCCATCGCGGAGGGCATGACATACGCCTTCGATCCTTTGCGATCTTGGTGGTTGTCAAGGGTAAGGCTTTGGTGTAAGATGTCCAGGGGGTGAAGCCCGAGGGGGTTTATATCAACCACATGTCGGCGCCATGGACACAGGGAATCAAGCACCAACTTTCTTATCTCTCGAGCATCCTGTAGGAAAGTTGACATATATAGACGGTTACAGCTAACGTGCATTATGCGTTGTATTTTTCAAATTTTCATCATGCAATGTTGACCGTGATTATAGGTACGATGACATACGGTCGGGTCGACACACATACACATTTACATTTTATTCACTTTTAACAGCTCAGCAAGTCGATAGTATGTGTGTACCTACAAAAAAAAAGCATATATACACCATTTAAATTTTAGTGCATTGCAGTTTGAATCGCATACCTAAAGTGATGTCTTATATTATTTGTTTACAGAAGTGATCTATAACGTCTTATATTGTTTTACATAGGGAGTATGATGGCATTTATTTTCATAAGAAATAAATGAAAATGAAAAAAAATATGAGAGAAAGTAATGAATGGATACGGAGCGAGGTAATTAATTAAGTAGAATAGTACCTGATATTTGTCATGATCCAGAACAAGGAATAGCCTGTGGAGAAGAAGCAGAGGCAGCTGGTTCTCCATGACGACCATGTCGGACTGGATATACAGCCACAGGTAGAGGTAACCGTACTGGCTAAAGACGGGGTCGTTGGGCGCGTAGTCGCCCTGCACCTTTCCCCGCAGCGCGTCCATCCTCATGGCCTCCACCAGGAAGCAGCCGTCGGTGAGCATGAGCTCCACGAACCGCTGCCGGTTGTCGTCCCCGCGCCACTCGCCGCCGAGGTCCTTGTACGCCTCCTGGAGCTGCTGTGCCACCTCGGCCACGGCGTTGACGAACTCCCGCAGCGGCTTCCCGGAGCGCTTGACGAGGTGCACCACCGCCCGGCGCTTGTGCTCCTCCATGGGGAGCAGGTCGGGCTCGCCGTGGTGGAATGGGCCGAGGGAGACCAGCTCCGGCCGGTACGCCTTGGTGTTGTGCAGGTTCTTGATCCGCTCGGGGACCAGGTAGATGGAGTGCCTCTTCCACCTCGCCATCTCCACCGCCGGGTCGATGTCGCCGATCGTCTTCTCCATCTCCACCACCCAGCTGCTGGAGCCGATGGACGGCGCCTTCTCCATTATATTAGACTTTTAGCTCACCTTGATCAGTTCTCTCTATATATAGGGGGGTGGCCGGATGGGGAAGCCGGGGAGGCCTTGCGTACATCGGTAGGAAAGTACTACGTAGCAACGTACCATGCAGCACATTCTGTACGTAGCAACTGATCCAACAACATATGCAATTATGCATATACGTTCCCGCAAAAAAAAAACATATGCATATACGTACGTGTGTGCTAAGTACTTGGTGTAGTCGAATGGGCGGCGGCGTAACGATTACCAAAGATATGAAAGGACATTTCATGGAACAGCCGGAATATGTGACAAAGGGTGTCTACTAAAGCTACCTGATCTAGCTAGATACTGCCCTCTATGCATACAGTAGACGGAGCACGGCGGTATGTACAGTGCCAATGGCAGCGAACCGGAACCTTTCTTAGATGGGAGGCAAAGAAAAAGACCCGGCCGGGCCGGCCGGGTCATACGGGGAAGCGTGTGCAGTTGGTGCACTCTGTCGCGCTTTATGCATGTGTGTTGCCTCCTTCACACGCTCGGGGCTCGGCAGTGCAGCAGGTGAAACTTGGTGATGGTTCCCGGCTCACCAGTGCAGCAGGTGAAACTAGGTCATCGTGCACCGCGCAGTGCACGCTGCTGTGCGTCGTCAAGAAAATAAATAATAGTACAAAACATGCACTTTCAACAACAAAAAATGACATATATTAGTTTACCCAAATGATAAGTGTCATACGTGTGGCATGAAGCACTCCGGGTCTGACGTTTTTTACAACTAAAGTTACCATCAAAAAAGAAAAAAACAAACCAAAAAAAAAAAACTGAAACTTGCCGTCTCGCATCACTAAAGTTGGCATCAAAACCGTCCGGAGTTGCCATGTGTTCGTGCCATACATGCGGCATTTATCAGGGTCCTTGGTTTAAGAGAACAGCGTCGCGGTGGAGTCTGCGAGCACGACGTCCGGCACGTACGTCTTGGTGGCGTGGGTGTACGCGCCGAAGGTGTAGTACTCGAATCGCGTCAGGTCGAGGCTCACCTTGAGCACATGCTTTATATCGCCGAGGACACCGTGGGAGGTGACAGGGTAGAAGTCCAGACACTCCCACATGCCGGTGTCGCCGTGGTGCAGCGCTCGGCGCACCGGCACCCAGTGCTGGAAGTCTCGACTCTGATGCAGCACCGCGAGGCCCCGGTGGTTGTCCTTGGTCCCGATGATCAGGCACCAGAGCCCGTCGGGTCCCCGCCACGCAGTCGTCGGGTCACGGAACGCGGTGGCGTTAACCGGGTTGTAGATGCTCATTTTGTCGTGGCCTCCGATGCTCTCAACTATGGAGTGGCCGATCTACGCAGAATGCACAATTGAGCATCAATTGTTAGTTAGTGCAGGAGCATCAATCATGTTAAGGTGCAGTGGCCATTTGCAGTTCGGGGTGGTGGGGGGGATGGCCCCCAGCTATGGTATAATCTTTGAAAACAAAAGGGCCTAGAGGCCCAGATGTTTTGTGTCCATCGCCAAGAATGACAACTCAACGTCGTCCTACACCGGTGCCGTGAGCCCGAGGACCTCTAAGTAGTCCACACCCTTGACGAGCCAATTCGTGATGTTGATGTGGGACGACAAGTCCTTTATTTTTGACAATATCCCAGCACCGCTAGTAGAATTCTGCATGAATATTGCCGGGCCCAGGAGCCCTATTAGCCTCCATAGCAAATAGTCTCCTTCACTTCCTCCTCCGAGAAGTTTCTAATCAGATCATTATTATCCCTATCATTGAGTTTCTCATCTTCCCCCACGTGTCAGGATTCGTATGAAATTGGTTCCCAGGAGCAGGACCAAACAAGTTTTTATAGTACTCGGTAGTGTGGGCGATAAGGTTATCCATACCCTCAGTTTCCACCTCTCCACATTTCAGAGCATGGATAGTATTTTTCCTTTTACGCCCATTAGCAATCTTATGGAAGTAGTCAGTATTAAGATCACCTTTGAGGAGCCAACGCTTGTGTGATTGTTGAAGCCAAAAGATCTCTTCATTAACTAGGATCCCATGAAGCTCAAAATTCACATCCAGCTTTCTGTTATACAATTCAGGAGTTAAGGGACCGCCTTCCTCTAATTCTTCTAATAAGGATAGTTCCATCCTCAAATCTTTTTCTCTTTTTATCATGACCATATTTATTAGACCCCCAGCCCTTAAAGTCTGACTTAATTCTCTTAAGTTTAATGTTGAGAATATCAATAGGATCAACAACATATACAACTCTAGACCAAACTTTCTCAACCAGGGTGTAGAACTCATCATTTTTCAACCAAGTTAGATCAAACTGAAACTCTCTAGGTTTGGGTTCATCCTTACTTTCATCTCCTGGGGAGAGAAGTAAGGGGTTATGATCAGAGAGTTCACAAACAAGTTTCCTAACCAAGACCAAGTGGAATAAAATTATCCCAGGTTTCAGACATAAGGATTTTATCAAGCTTTTCTCCCTTTTTACCCCATGAAGGCAAGATTCAAAATCATTGGCACATGCACAATCATGTTACTAGAAATTTCTTCATAAATCGCTCATGCAGTGGCCCAAATAAAACAATAATACATGTCAACATCCGAACAGGACACTGACGGAAACAAATGAATCAATTAATGACATACTTTGGGAGTTGGGGTTCGGGAAAGAAGACCAATAGTTGCTGTTGGGGTCGCCCATGAAGCCAAATATCAAGTGTTGTATTTCTATTTAATGAACAAACATTAGTGAATAAAAAAGAAGTAAAAAATACCCCCTCCGTTCGGAAATACTTGACGTGGTTTTTGTTTCTTGTTTCAACAAAATATATATGTATGGTTTTCCATGGACTCAACCTTTTTATTCAGCTATTGTTTACTATCATCATACAGCTTGTTCTGCATCTTTCCTAAAACTGGCAGCTTCAAAAAGGTGAACTTCATACCCCCAGTACGCCACCCAACCGTGTATCGCACCAACCCACCAAGCCCGCCCCATGTACTACTGCCATATTTGGCATGTCAGTTATGACACTGGAGCACGCCACAGCTGTTTCAGTTTGCTTCCAAAAGACGGCCATCATCGCACAACTTCTAGGTAGTTTCCTTCCTTCAGGGCATGAACTACGGAAGCAACACCACCCGAGCCTACGTGCACAGCTGGGGCTTGACCCACTCCGGGAGGTAGGATGGTCATTTTGTCGTGGCCTCCAAAACTCTCAACTATGGAGTGGCCGATCTGCGCAGAATGCAATGTTAGGGTGCAGTCCATCTCGGAGAACAACAACTCAACGTCGTCCTACACCGGCGTCGTGAGCCTGAGGACCTTGAAGTAGTCCCCGCTCTTGACGAGCCTATCATTGATGTTGACGTGGTTGCCTCGCGACCGCCCATTGCACGAGCTGCTTGCCGTCTGACGCAAGCCAGATCTTCCTGGGGATGGCCTGCACGCCGGCCAGCAATGTATTATATGCATGCTGATTCTGCTAGATCAGCTAAGACCATACACCTTATAAGATTTTTAAGAGGCAATATGACACTTTTGCATGGAACTAGACAATTCTTGGGATTTTATTGGTGTTTTACAGATTGCATCCTTCAGATTGATGTGCTATGTACGCTCGTATTATTATTTTTAGCAACATACTTGGAAATTTATTTACCTGTTTGGCGAAAATGTTGCTTTCATAAATTGTTACATAAGGAACTACTAGCATAAGTTAGTTTTCGAGTTTAAGCGTGTTATCACGTGCATTGTCACTAGTTGGAAGTGAAAGACACAAAGCAAAATAACCCGTCTAACCTCTCATATCATGACACCGCAAGTCTGTTATTGGATACTACCTAATAATCGGAAGTGGAGTTTCTGCTCCCGGGCTCATCTGCACCCCCGTTCAGAAAAAAAAATCAAAACAAATACTAGAAAAATTCAAAAAAATCCAATTTTTTTTGTGTGGTAGATAATTTGATGCGTGAGGTTCGCTTCAAATTTCAACTCATTTGGTCATCTGAGCAGCTCTCGGGAAAAAAGACAAATTCAGGGTCTGTAAAAAAGTTTACTATTCATGTGCTGTTTTGTTCGATTTGTCTTTTTTGCCGAGAGCTGCTCAAATGTCTAAATGAGTTGAAATTTGGAGCAGACCTCACGCATCAAATTATTTACCAAACAAAAAAAATAGATTTTTTTGAATTTTTCTAGTATTTATTTTGAATTTTTTTTCTGAGCGGGAGCAGATGAGCCTGGGCACCAAAATGAATTACCGCTAATAATCTAGCTATACAAATGTACATCTTCCGCGTCAATCATCTGATCAGTTGATCAATGTCCGTGTTGATCTTGGCCGACCGCATGTGGTACACGTTTAGGTGCGTAACTTTGACGTCTGACCCGTAGCACGCCTTGTTGCCGACGGCCTTCGTGGGGTAGACCCTCGACAATATGCTTTGTCGTGGCCTCCGAAGCTCTCCACCATGGAGTGGTCAATCTGCACAGAATGCACCAATTGACTTTTCTGGTCTTTGTTACACAACTTTGATTATGATTTTCACGTGGTCTACAAAATTAGTATACAGACATATGAAATAAAATTGTTTTGAAAGACAAATACGATGATGCCATTTATACATGTTTAATCCATGTACTTTGGTATATATTAACGGTCAAATTCGTGCATCAAAGACCGTGCAAAGTCAATCTCGCCTTATATTTTGAGAAGGAGAGAGTACCACTGTTAAGATGGTGGTGTAGTAGGTAGGTGTAATGTACCAAGGTTCTGAGAGGTATCTTACTGCCGGTCTCGGCAACGTCGACGTTAATGAAGCCGGTGAAGGTCGTCTTGTAGAGGTCGTCGGCGTAGGACGACCTGGAGGGATTTTCGCTATAAATTTCGCCGTGGAGTCCGACTCGTTGGTCCAACCCCATAGGATGTGGCGTTGCTTCACCGGGTCGAGGAACGTCTGGGATGCGTACAAGTTACTGTAGTCACAGCGGAGCCCCGTCGTTGCCGTCTGTGAGCGCCGCATCGGGCACGTACGTCTCGGTGGCGTGGTCGTACGCGCCGAAGGTGTAGTACTCGAACCACGTAAGGTCGAGGCTCACCTTGAGCATATGTTCTTGGAAGGCAATGTGACGTTCTTTTGCAGACAATTCTTGAGATGTTAATGGTGTTTTACAGATTGCATCCTTCAGACTGACGAGTTTATATTGCTGGGAAATTTATTGACTTTTGGATATCATCATCAATGTTTGTTTGAGTTTTAGAGCATCATCAATGCAGTGCATACTAGTTTGCAGTAACTAAAAGATACACAGCAAATAACCTGTCCAGCCTCTGGTATCATGACACCTCTAGTCTGTTATTTGATACTTATTTCCTAATAATCTAGCTATACAAATGTGCAATTATCATGCGCGTCGATCATCTGATCAGTTGATTTATATCGGTCCCGATCTTGGCCGACCGCATGTCGTACGCATTCAGGTGCGTAACCTTGACGTCTGACTCGCCGTGGTTGAACACGTAGAGGCGCGCTTTGTCACCGACGGCCTTTGTCGGGTAAACCCTCGACAATATGCTCATTCTGCCGTGGCCTCCGAAGCTCTCCAGCATGGAGTGGTCGATTTACGCAGAATTCACCATTGAGCATATCAGTTGTTAGTTAGTGCAGGGGACATTGATGAAGTATGTTAATATGCAGTGCCGGAGAGGAACCGTGGGGGTTGCTCCCGGCCCCCAACTAAAATCGTTGAGAAAAATCTACCACTGTTAAGACGTCTAGTAGGTGGGTTTAACATACCAAGGTTCTAAGAGGTATCTTGCCGCCGGTATTGACGATGTCGACGTCGATGAAGCCGGCGAAGCTGGGTTTGTAGAGGTGGTCGGCGTAGGACGACCTGGAGGGATCGTTGCACATGAGCACGACGTGCTTGCCGTCGTCGCCGTCCTTGAACACCCTGAAGAAGACGGCCGTCCTCTCCTTGAGCTCGTCGGACGCAAGCACCCACAGCCCAAACGGCCCCACGCCGCCCTTGACGTCCGCGCCCCGCACCGCGCACACAGTCTGCGCGTCGGCGCCGCGCCATGCTGGGTCGAATTGCTCAGCCTTGGCCAGATCCATCGCCGCGAACGACACCTCCACGTCGGCCTGCGCCGGCGTCGTGAGCCCGAGGACCTCGAAGTAGTCCCCGCCCTTGACGAGCCTGTCGGTGATGTTGACATGGTTGCCCCGGAGGGCCTCGACCTCGGCGACCGGCCATTGCATGAGCTGCTTGCCGTCCGCCGCGAGCCAGATCTTCCTTGGGATGGCCTGCACGCCGGCCCAGCCCTTCCTGACGTCGTCGGCCGTGGAGTCTGACTCGTTGGCCCAACCCCACAGGACGCGGCGCTGCTTGGCCGGGTCGAGGAACGTCTTGGACGCGTAGAAGTTACCGTAATCGTAGCGGAGCCCGTCGTTGCCGTCTGCGAGCGCCGCGTCCGGCACGTACGTCTCGGTGGCTTGGTCGTAGGCGCCGAAGGTGTAGTACTCGAAGCGCGCCAGGTCGAGGCTCACCTTGAGCACGTGCTTTACATCGCCGAGGACGCCGTGGGAGGTGACGGGGTAGAAGTCCGGGCACTCCCACATGCCGGTGTCGCCGTGGTGCAGCGGTGGGCGCACCAGCACCCATCGCCGAAAGTCCCGGCTCCGGTAGAGCACCGCGAGGCCCCGGTGGTTGTCCTTGGTCCCGACCACCAGGCGCCAGAGCCCGTCGGGGCCCCGCCACGCCGTCGTCGGGTCACGGAAGGCGGTGGCGTTGACCCCGGCGCCGGGCGCGATGACGGGGTTGTAGTCCGGCTTGACCCACTCCCGGAGGTAGGGGTCGGAGAGGTCCTTGGGGTAGGCGACGTTCTGCACCTGCCGGCCGTCGCCGTCGAGGTGTACATGATGGCGGGCGTGCCGTCGGGCAGGAGGGTGGCGGAGCCGGACCAGCAGCCGTTGACGTCGAAGGGCGCCGTCGGGTAGATGGCCGGCTGGAGCATGACCCAGTTGACGAGGTCCGTGGACACGGCGTGCGCCCAGATGATGTTGCCCCACACGGCCCCCTTGGGGTTGTACTGGTAGAAGAGGTGGTACACGCCCTTGTAGTACATGACGCCATTAGGATCTGAATGCAGTGCACACACGTAAGCAGTGAAAGATCAAACAAGCTACCGAAAGTCCGAAACACTAATGTCGATCGGCGAGGTGTTCAATCTTCACGTACGTACCGTTGATCCAGTGCATGGGAGGCTGGAAGTGGTAGCCGGTGCGGAGCGAGTCGTCGACCTCGACGGCGCGCCCGGCCTCGGCCTCGGACTGCAGGGACTGCAGGTCGGGGAAGACGCGGTGCGACGCCTCCGCGACGGGCCACGACGTCGACAGCAGCGCGAGCAGCAGGAAAACCACCCACGTTCTCGGCTGGATCGCCATGTCCGAAACTACGTACAATGTCGACGAGTACGTGGGCCGAGGGGCACACGAGCGTGCGTTATAAGGGGGTATCTATAACCGGCCAAGGCAGAATCAGAGTCAGAGTTCGTTCAGCTTCCTACCCGGTAGTCACGAGAAGAGTACGTGCGCGCTTGCGGGGTAAAATCATGGAGCCACACGATTAATCTACGCGGAGAAAGATAACAACTCTACAAGTGGTGGGCCCAGGGTTTTTGAGACGGGTTTAAAACTATTTTTGAAGCAAATATACTTTTAGATCCATGCAAAAAAATTTCTTTTAGAAACAAAAATAGTGAAAATAAAAAAGAGCTGTTTTTTTCCTTGAAAAAAAAACACACAAGAGTTATTTTTGGCACTGCTATGTGAACCTTGTCAAAACAAATCACCAACTACGTGATACATGTGGTCAATCAAAACTATTTCAAAAAAGGCAGAATATTGCAAATCCCTCTCCGGGTCTAGGGTGCAGAAGACCTTGTGTCTTGGCATTACACATGGTCGGGAACCTTTTTGGCTCGGTCTGCCTATCACACAGAATTTGATCATCAGTTTGGGCATAACTGGACTACGCCAACGGCTAGGTAGTGTTCATTTAAATTATACTAGGTAATTGCCTGTGCGTTGTAACGGGGACATATATCTTCTAACAACCATGTCGCTCTCTCTTTGTCGGGTATTCCATGTAACAGCTCGTGCTCCTTCCAGCGAATTGTTCATCAATCAATGCAAATAGTTAAGGAGCACCAAGTAATAAAAAGTCAACCAAATTGTTACAAAATGGTCTAAAAACATAAGCCTAAAATTATATATATTCAATGGTTTCTTGAGCCAACTGTAGGCTTTGCCAAGACAGCCCATCATAGTGTTGTTGTAATTGGCTTTTTTACAGACTTTCACTAACATGCGAAAAAACTCTATCTCATTTTTAACAACGGGATAAAATTTATAACATGCAAATGTGCCGGCAATTCGTTCGCACACCTAATCTGCCAAAAAAGAATGTGGTTCTCATCGGTGCTTCCATCCTCTTGGAAACTCACTACAGTAATAAATGCAATTCCTTCCACCGATCTTAAAAAAGTAATCATCCGGAGTATACATATTTCTGAACAAATGATGAGAAGACAGGTTCCACCGTGACTTAGGTCATCTTCCACTCTTCATTTATTCCTTGATTCGAAAAGCTCCTCCTAAAGAGAGAGGAATCAAATGTATGAATTTTCATATGTGGCTTAACTGCTTAACACAAGCAAACAGGGAAAACAATATAATTCCTTTCTAAGGGAAAGGTGTTGGTGTAATTAGTTAACATAAACCTTGTATTACTAAAACTTCATAAGTCGCTAACAACCATACTAACCACTGCATATTTTGAGATATTGACCTGTTAGAAAGGGAAACTAATAAGATTCCAGTAACAAGCATACCTTTCGAAAAAACCAAGTTTTGCCTGTACTATTATAAATTACCAAAAGAAAATAGGGAAATGCATTTGTACATGGACAATTGGATATATGGCTATCAACACCACACACTACCATAAAGTTGCTTTAGGACTGAAGATTTGGCTTAGCTAAATTAGTGTAAACCATTTTTATGCATATAAAGTTCAGATTAGCAATCCCCATACAAGCTTCAATACATAAATCATGCAACACTAAATACCTGACATATCACAATAAACATTAACATTCACTACATCTACAGGTGTTAGATCTCCGATCCCAAAAGCTTTCAGGAGGCCAACCATCAATCTTACCTGCATTGGAAAATAATCAGTACACATACCAAATCAAAAACATAATGGACATAACACATGCATCTTCTAATCCTTGTGTTGCAACAACATCTATTAATCAATTGCCAATGGAAACTATGACAAATACTCAAAGAGCACCCGATAGCACTATTATATTTTGTATCGAGATGAAAGAAAATACCTCTTTTTATCAGAGGTCCATTCAGTACCTCATGCCATGCAACATACTCTTTACGTTTGTTGCTTGCACAAAGTGCAGTATGCACATGTTTTTGATCTGCAAATGCAGCTACACTTCAGAAAAGTAGTTGACTTCTGTTTGTATGATAGGTCTGCTACCATACAAGGATTAAGTTACATTCTCGCAAACCTTGTTCAGGTTGCAGTGGTTAAGCTAGGTGATGACGGATGAGCACTGATGTTTCTTAACCTTTGTCATGGGCTCATGGCCGGTGACTCATGCCAGGAGCAAGCACAGGACACTGGAGTGGTAGCCTAACATATGGCATCGTTTATGTGTGTAGGCATAGCCTGTACTTGTGTGTGTGTGTGTGTGGTTGGGCGTTGTTGTGGTGTGCCTGAGGAGAGGCATGTGTGGTGTATGGCTTTGTATAAACAGTTAAACACCCATGCCTGTAAGTCTTTCGTAAGTACAGAAATATCAAAGTCTGAATTCCCCTATCCCCTTCTCTGTTCCTAGTCCTCTGTCTTCTCCTCTCCATGCATAGCAGATTGGGTGTTACAAAGTCAATGAAACCCTACGGATCAGAGGACATACAAACGTATTTCCATATTGTCTAATGAATATATTGCACGGCCTCTTTATTTAAATATATCACTGCTACTTGTGAGCTGTGTTGGGATTTTCCCGAAGAGGAGAGGATGATGCAGTACAATAGAGATAAGTATTTCCCCCGTTATGAAACCAAGGTTATCAATCCAGTAGGAGAACCAAGCAACACTATTTAAACAACACCTGCACACAAACAACAAATACTTGCAACCCAACGCGTAGAGGGATTGTCAATCCCTCAACGGTATTGAGAAAGATGAAATTGTATGGGTTTTGATAAATAGATCTAACAAAAATACAAAATAAAATAAATAAAAGAAAATTGAAGCAAGGTATTTTTAGTTTTAATGTATGATTGAAGATAGACCCGGGGGCCCTAGTTTTCACTAGAGGCTTCTCTCCAGAAAATAGCATACGGTGGGTAAACAAATTACTGTTGGGCAATTGATAGAAAAGCAAATAATTATGACGATATCCAAGGAAATGATCATGTATATAGGTATCACGTCCAAGATTAGTAGACCGACTCCTGCCTGCATCTACTACTATTACTCCACACATCGACCGCTATCCGGCATGCATCTAGTGTATTAAGTTCATGAAAGAACGGAGTAATGCCTTAAGCAAGATGACCTGATGTAGACAAGATAAACTCACGTATGAAATAAATCCCATCTTGTCACCCTTAATAGCAACGATACATATGTGTCATGTCTCTTTCTATCACTGAGATTGAGCACCGCAAGATCGAACCCATCACAAAGCACCCCTTCCGATGGCAAGATAAATCAATCTAGTTGGCCAAACTAAACCAATAAATCGGAGAAGAAATACGAGACACAATCATGCATAAAAGAGTTCAGAGAAAACTCAAATAATATTCATAGATAGATCTGATCATAAACTCATAATTCATTGGATCCCAACAAACACACCGCAAAAAGTCATTACATAAAATAGATCTCCAAGAACACCAAGGAGAACATTGTGCTGAAGATCAAAAAGAGAGAAGAAGCCATCTAGCTACTAACTACGGACCCGTAGGTCTGTGGTAAACAACTCACGAATCATCAGAGGGGCAGCAAGGATGATGAAGAACCCCTCCGTGATCGCTTCCCCCTCCGGCAGAGTGCCGAAAAAGGCCTCTAGATTGGATCCCGTGGTTCTGGAACTTGCGCCGGCGGAAAAAGTATTTCCTGGACTCCCCTAAGGGTTTCGAGATTTTAGAGTATTTATAGAGATAGAGGTAGGTCAAAACGATGCCCGTGGGCCCCACTACCCATCAGGGCGCGCCAGAGGCCCCTGGCGCGCCCTGGTACCTAGTGGACCCCACTTTCATCTTCTCGTGGCCTCCAGAAGCTTCCAGGGTCTCTTATCACCAGAAAAATCTCCAAAAAGTTTCGTGGCATTTGGACTTCATTTGGTATGATATTCTGCAAAGTAAAAAACGAGCAAAAAATGGCAACTGGCACTGGGCACTAAGTTAATAGGTTAGTCCCAAAAAATGATATAAAGTTGCTTGTAAATGTATATAAAACATCCAAGATTGATAATATAATAGCATGGAACAATAAAAAAATATAGATACGTTGGAGACGTATCAAGCATTCCCAAGCTTAATTCGTGCTCATCCTCGAGTAGATAAATGATAAAAACAGAATTTTTTGATGTGGAATGCTACCTAACATATTCATCATATTTTCTTTTCTTTGTAGCATGGACATTTGGACTTGGATGATTCAAAGCAATAGTCTATAATTTCACATGGAAACATCAATACTCAAGCATATCAACAAGCAAACCATGTGTTCCAAAATATCAATGCTAAAGAAAGTTATCCCTAGCCCATTA
Source organism: Thinopyrum elongatum (assembly GCA_011799875.1). NCBI lineage: Eukaryota > Viridiplantae > Streptophyta > Magnoliopsida > Poales > Poaceae > Thinopyrum > Thinopyrum elongatum. Next base: position 58,804,353 of record CM022300.1, on the reverse strand, counting down.
TGCTCAATCATTGATCCATTCATGAGACACCCTCAAATATTAACTACATCAAATGCACAAGTATGACAATAGTGTTCCCTAGTTGGTGCTTTATAAGAGAAGATGGAGACTCAATATAAAAATTAAAATTGCATAAAAGTAAATAGATAGGCCCTTCGCAGAGGGAAGCAGAGATATGTAGAGGTGCCAGAGCTCATAGCTCAAATTGAGAGATAAAAATTGTTTTGAGAGGCATGCTTTTCCTGTCAATGAAAACGGCCAAAAATTCCCAATATTTCCCATGCTAGATAAATCATAGGCGGTTCCCAAACATAAAATAAAGTTTATTTCCTTTCCACCATTCTTTCACAATCCATGGCTAGCCGTATCCACGGGTGCCTTCCATACCAACACTTTCCAAGGAATTTATTATGAACAACATATTAAAAAAATTCATTTTGGGACTGGCCATCCCTATTACCTGCCATACTCTCGTGCAATGACAAGTGAATAAACACTCATCTTGAGAATAACATACCTAGCATGGAAAATATTGGCCACCCCCTGCGGCTTCATGAGTGGTATGGGCACACAAAAAGGAAATTCATTTGGAAAATTAGAGTTGGCACATATAAATTTACTTGGAATGGCATGGAAATACCGCATATAGGTAGGTATGGTGGACTCATTTGGCACAACTTTGGTTTAAGGATTTGGATGCACAAGAAGTATTCCCGCTTAGTAAAAGGGAAGGCTAGCAAATAGATTGAGAAGCAACCAACCAAAAAAACGAAAACGGTCATAAACGAGCATTGAACATAATTAACACTGAATGATGCACCACAAGTAGGATATAATTTCATTGCATAACTATTAACTTTACGTGCATGCATAGAGAATCACAAGCCTTAACACAAATATTCTTACTAAAGCATAATTACTCACCAACATGACTCACATATCACTATCTCCATATCGCAAAACTATTGCAAAGAATCAAGTTTATAATATCCAATGATCTTCATGAAAGTTTTTATTATATCCACCTTGGATACCTATCACTTTGGGACCAAATTCATATCTCGTGCAAATTACCATTACTATTCTTAATTCTCAAAAAGATCTAAGTGAATCACGAGAGCATAAATAATTCTTCAAAATTTTCAACTCTGAAAACATTATAAGTGAAGCATGAGAGCATATTTCTTTAAAATTTTCCAACTCTCAAAATAATATAAGTGAAGCATGAGAGCATATTTCTTTAAAATTTTCCAACTCCCAAAATAATATAAGTGAAGCATTAGAGTTTATTTCTTCAAAATAAAACCACAGTCGTGCACAAAAAGATATAAGTGAAGTACTAGAGCAACTGCCTAGCTCAAAAGATTTACGTGAAGCACATAGAGTATTCTAGCAAATCATGATATGCGTGTGGCTCTCTCAAACAAGTGTGTTCAGCAAGGTTGATTGTGACAAACTAAAGAGAAGAACAAGCAAAGACTCATATAATACAAAACGCTCCAAGCAAAACTCATGATATGTGACAAATAAAAATATAGCTCCAAGTAAAATTGCCGATGGTCGTTAGAAGAAAGAGGGGAAGCCTTCCGGGGCATCCCCAAGCTTAGTTGCTTGGGAGTCCTTGAATATTACCTTGGGGTGCCTTGAGCATCCCCAAGCTTAGGATCTTGCCACTCCTTATTCCTTCATCCATCGTGATCTCACCCAAAACTTGAAAACTTCAATCACACATAACTTAACAAAAACCTTCGTGAGATCCGTTAGTATAATAAAGCAAATCACCACTTTAAGTACTGTTGCAAACCCATTTATATTTTATTATTGCATTATACCTACTATATTCCAACTTTACCATGGCTTATACCCCCCTGGTACAATCCATAGATTCATCAAAATAAGCACACAATGTAACGAAAACAGAATCTGTCAAAAACAGAACAATCTGTAGTAATATGAACTTTGACCATACTTATGTGACTCTAAAAATTCTGACAAAGTAGGACAACATAGGCAGTTTGTATTTCAATTATGTGTAAAAAATTAAGAGCAAAAGCATGTTTCTGGGAATTTACAAAATTCCAGAACTGGGCGCAACAGTTTCTGTGTTTCAACAGAATCAAGTCAACTATCACCCACACCATCCTAAAGGCTTTACTTGGCACAAACACTAATTAAAACATGGAAATCACAATCATAACAGTAGCATAATTGTGTATTTATTAAATAACAGAAAAGAAACGAAAAATTAAGGGATAGCTATTGGGTTTCCTCCCAACAAGCGCTATTGTTTTATGCCCCTAGCTAGGCATAATGCATAGTTTTCAAGTGTTGTCATCTTTGGTTTTTGATCCATAGGTTGTCCTCATGATTGACTCATATGGTGGCTTAATTCTAGTTCTAGGGAAGTGTTCCATACCCTTCTTTAACGGAAACTAAAATTTAATATTCCCTTCTTTCATGTCAATCACGACACCTATAGTTCGTAAAAACGGTCTACCAAGTATTATGGGACAAGACGGATTGCAATCAATATCAAGTACAATAAAATGAATAGCCACATAGTTCCTATTTGAATAATAAGAACATCATTATTTCTACTGAAAGGCTTTTTAATAGTAGAATCCGCCAAGTGCAAATTAAAAGAACATTCATCCATATTGGTAAAACATAGCTCATCACATAGAGATTTCGGAATTGTGGAAATGCTAGCACCCAAATCACATAAAGCATTACATTCATAATTTTTTTATCTTGACTTTAATGGTGGGTTCCCATTCATCATATAATTTTCTAGGAATTAAAATCTCTAATTCTAATTTTTCTTCTAAAGATTTCATCATAGCTTCTACAATATGTTTAGTAAAAGCCTTATTTTGTTCATATGCATTGGGCAAATTTAACATGGATTGCAACAAAGAAATACATTCAATCAAAGAACAACTGTCATAATTAAAGTCTTTATAATCCAAGAGAGTGGGCACATCACTAGTTAAAGTTTTTACCTCTCCAAACCCACTTTAATCAATTTTTTCAACAAGATTTTCACCCTCCGAATTATGGGGACGCCTTCTAGCTAAAGTTGACTCTTCTTCAGTCCCCTTATCATCAAGTTTAATATTAGTAAACAAGGAATCAATAGGAGAAACACCAATCATTTTAACATCTTCATCATTACTATGAAAGCAATCGGGCAAAAACGCTTTTTCTAAAAATTCTCGTTTAGCTCTTAGCATAGCAGTTCTCTTCTTACTCTCATCCATGGAGACATATAAAGCTTTAATTGATTCATTGCCATCAACTTTGGGTGGCAAAATTTTAATCTTAAGATTTTCCACATCATGAATAATTCTATCAATGCTCCCAGACATATCATCAATTTTACTCATTTTTTCTTCTATTGTAGTGTTGAGAGCATTGATAAGTTCTTTAATATTATTTTCAAGATCAGAGGGTATCCTATTATTATGATTATTATGATTATTATTATTATTATTATAAGAATTACCATAGGAATTGCCATAATTATTAGAGGAATTTCCAGGGAACGGCCTAGGATTGAAATTACCACTATAAGCATTATTATTAAAGTTGTATCGCGAAACAAAATTCACATCTATGGGATCCTTATTTTGCTCAATCAAAGTGGACAAAGGCACATCATTAGGATCAGTAGGAGCATTTTTACTAGCAACCAATTTCATAAGAGCATCAACTTTATCACTCAAAGTACTAATCTCTTCAACAGAATTAACCATTTTACTAGTAGGGGCTCTTTCAGTATGCCATTGTGAATAATTTTCCATAATATTATCAAGTAATTTAGTAGCTTCACCCAAAGTAATCTCCATAAAAGTACCACCCGCAACGGAATCTAAATCTAAAAGATTTCTAGAAACAAAATTCAATCCCGTATACAAAATTTGTATGATCATCCATAAATTTAAACCATGAGTAGGGCAATTTCTTATCATCAATTTCATCCTTTCCCAAGATTGGGCAACATGTTCATGCTCAAGTTGCTTAAAATTCATAATATGATTTCTAAGGGAAATAATTTTCGCGGGAGGAAAATACTTAGTAATAAAAGCATCTTTGCACTTATCCCAAGAATCAATATTATTTCGTGGCAAAGATGAAAACCAAAATTTTGCACGATCCCGCAAAGAGAAAGGAAATAATTTAATTTCACAATATCATTGTCCACGTCTTTTGTCTTTTGCATATCACACAATTCTATGGAAGTGTTTAGATGGGTTGCGACATCCTCATTAGGATTACCAGAAAATTCCTCTTTCATAACAAGATTTAACAAAGCGACATTAATATCATAAGACTCCGCACTAGCGACGGGAGGAGAAATAGGAGTACTAATAAAATCATTATTATCAGTATTAGAAAAATCACACAACTTTGAATTTTCTTGAGACCTTATGACTACGCAAGCAAGATCACAAGCAAATAAAAGATCAAACAAGAAAAAGGCAAACGAAAAATATTTTTGTATTTTTGTAAAAACTTTTTAGAAGTGGGGGAGATGAAAACGAGAGGCAAATGGCAAATAAAGTAATTGCAAGGATATGAAATTTTATGCGTAGGTACTTGATAGATGTTGATGATGTCTCCTCGGCAACGGCGCCAGAAATTCCTCCTGCTACTTGTGAGCTGCTTTGGGATTTCCCCGAAGAGGAGAGGATGATGCAGTACAGTAGAGATAAGTGTTTCCCTCAGTTATGAAACCAAGGTTATCAATCTAGTAGGAGAACCAGGCAACACTATGTAAACAACACCTGCACAAACAACAAATACTTGCAACCCAACGCGTAGAGGGGTTGTTAATCCCTCAACTGTATTGAGAAAGATTAAATTGTATGGGTTTTGATAAATAAATCTAAAAAAAGTACAAAATAAAATAAATAAAAGAAAATTGCAGCAAGGTATTTTTTGGTTTTAATGTATGATAGAAGATAGACCCGAGGGCCGTAGTTTTCACTAGAGGCTTCTCTCAAGAAAATAGCATACGATGGGTAAACAAATTACTGTTGGGCAATTGATAGAAAAGAAAATAATTATGATGATATCCAAGGCAATGATGATGTATATAGGCATCATGTCCAAGATTAGTAGACCAACTCCTGCCTACATCTACTACTATTACTCCACACATTGACCGCTATCCAGCATGCATCTAGTGTATTAAGTTCATGAAAGAACGGAGTAATACATTAAGCAAGATGACATGATGTAGACAAGATAAACTCATGTATGAAATAAATCCCATCTTATTACCCTTAATATCAATGATACATGCGTGTCATGTCTCTTTCTGTCACCGAGATTGAGCACCGCAAGATCGAACCCATCACAAAGCACCCCACCCATGACAAGATAAATCAATCTAGTTAGCCAAACTAAACCAATAAATCAGAGAAGAAATACGAGGCTATAACAATCATGCATAAAAGAGTTCAGAGAAAAATCAAATAATATTCATAGATAGATCTGATCATAAACTCACAATTCATCGGATCCCAACAAACACACCACAAAAAGTCATTACATTAAATAGATCTCCAAGAACACCAAGGAAAACATTGTATTGAAGATCAAAAAGAGAGAAGAAGCCACCTAGCTACTAACTATGGACCCGTAGGTTTGTGGTAAACTACTCACGCATCATCGGAGGGGCAACAAGGATGACGAATAACCCCTCCGTGATCGTTTCCCCCTCCGGCAGAGTGCCATAAAAGGCCTCTAGATTGGATCACGTGGTTCTGGAACTTGCGGCGGTGGAAAATGTATTTCGTGGACTCCCCTGAGGGTTTCGGGATTTTAGAGTATTTATAGAGGTGGAGGTAGGTCAAAATGATGCCCGTGGGCCCCATTACCCATCAGGGCATGCTAGAGGCCCCTAGCGCGCCCTGGTGCCTAGTGGGCCCCACTTTCATCTTCTTGTGGCCTCCAGAAGCTTCCATGGTCTCTTATCACCAGAAAAAATCTCCAAAAAGTTTCGTGGCATTTGCACTTCGTTTGGTACTGATATTCTGCAAAGTAAAAAACAAGCAAAAAAACAGCAACTGGCACTGGGCACTAAGTTAATAGGTTAGTCCCAAAAAATGATATAAAGTTGCTTGTAAATGTATATAAAACATCCAGGATTGATAATATAATAGCATGGAACAATGAAAATCTATAGATACGTTGGAGACGTATCAATCAGATACATCATGTTTCTAGGAAGTGCTACTCAAGTTCATAGTAAGAGAATAAATTAGGAAGCATGTCTTCACTCACCTTGATGTCAGTTCCATCTGAAGCATCAGCCTCCCAGCGCCTCCCAGTTTAGTACTGCGCGCACAACTTGCTTCAAAGTGATCCAAGTGCGCTGAACTGAAAGGGAGATTCCAGTTTTCAGATAATGAGTTCATGGCATGAATTAACGATAAATGGTAACTAAACCAGAACTGGCCGCCGCCGGTGGTGGCGGAGGAAGTCGAGGAGGCTGCTACGTCCCGGATCCATCGCCCACCATCCAGATCGACCCATGCACAGGAGACAACACCGGACGTCAATGCTGATGAGCTACTTCAAGTTTATGTCCCGGATCCACCACCCTCCATCCAAGTTGGCCAATGCACGAGAAAGAGGAGACAACACTAGACGCACTGACTTGTCGTCGATGTTGATGAGCTGCTTCATTGTGAAGTCGAGGGGGAGTGCCGTGTCTAGTAACTGGTGCGTGCGCTATGCGCTACTCGCTATCATCGACAGTGGGGAAGGGTGTCTAGGGTTAGGACTAGGAGAAGGGAGAGAATGCTTGCACATATTTTTTGTGTGTATTACAAGGAGGTTTCATAATTTGCCGGTTCTTTCATTGACTGGACATAACTAATCGCACGTGGGGTGGAAGGCACACTGAAAACCGGTTGCGGGAGGCTCGACGAAACGAAAGATCGTAAGGGAGGGAACCTTATGTTTCTTTTAGGTAGTAGAGATTTGGAAAGGGCTATGACAGCTTCAAATCCCAAGGAAGATTAAGCGCTTTGGATGGAAATCTTAGAAGCGTCCTAGCATGCTTGGGCGTGCTACCTGGTCACCACATATCATTAGGCCAACTCCAACGCACGACCCAAATGATCCGCGGGAGTCCGTTTGGGGGGTAAATGAACACAAAACGCGACCCAACGCGCGAGAGTAACCGGACAAATCTCCGTTTTCTCCCTACTTTCGACCCATTCCTGGCCCATATTTGGGCCGCGTTTGCGTGAAAATGGACAGTGCACGGACGGACGGGACGCTGATATGTCTCCAACGTATCTATAATTTTTGATTGTTCCATGCTATTATATTATCTGTTTTGGATGTTTTATGTGCATTAATATGAGCATTTTATATTATTTTTGGGACTAACCTATTAACCTATAACCTAGTGCCAGTTTCTTTTTTTCCCTTGTTTTTGAGTCTTACAGAAAAGGAATACCAAATGGAGTCCAAATGGAATAAAACTTTCGCGATGATTTTTCTGGGACGAGAAGACATCCATAGGACTTGGAGAGGGGGCCAGAAGGTTCCCGAGGAGGCCACAAGCCTGCCAGGCGCGCCCTAGGGGGCGCCCTGAGGGCTTGTGGGCCCCTCGGAGGTCTCCTAACCCTAATCTTTGCACTACAAATTCCCAAATATTCCCAAACCACCAGAAGCATCCACCAAAATACTTTTCCGCCGCCGCAAGCCTCTGTTCCCGTGAGATCCCATCTTGGGGCCTTTTCTGGTGATCTGCCGGAGGGGGATTCGATCACGGAGGGCCTCTACATCAACCTTGCTGCCCTTCCGATGATGTGTGAGTAGTTTACCATAGACCTACGGGTCCGTAGCTAGTAGATAGATGGCTTCTTCTCTCTCTTTGATCTTCAATACAATGTTCTCCTCGATGTTCTTGGAGATCTATTCGATGTAATACTTTTTTGCTGTGTGTTTGTTGAGATCCGATGAATTGTGGATTTATGATCAGATTATCTGTGAATATTATTTGAGTCTTTTCTAAACTCTTTTATGCATGATTAAGATATCTTTGTATTTCTCTTCGAACTATCGGTTTGGTTTGGACAACTAGATTGGTTTTTATTGCAATGGGGGAGGTGCTTAGTTTTGGGTTCAATCTTGCGGTGTCCTCACCCAGTGACAGAAGGGGTAGCGAGGCACGTATTGTATTGTTGCCATCAAGGATAAAACGATGGGGTTTCTATCATATTGCTTGAGTTTATCCCTCTACATCATGTCATCTTGCTTAAGGCGTTACTCCGTTCTTATGAACTTAATACTCTAGATGCATGCTGGATAGTGGTCGACGTGTGGAGTAATAGTAGTAGATGCAGAATTGTTTCGGTCTACTTGTCACGGACATGATGCCTATATATATGATCATTGTCTTAGATATCGTCATAACTTTGCGCTTTTCTATCAATTGCTCAACAGTAATTTGTTCACCCACCGTATGCTGTCTTTAAGAGAGAAGCCTCTAGTGAAACCTATGGCCCCCTGGTCAATTTTCCATCATATATTTTCAGATTTATAAACCAAAAAACCCAAAACTACCTTGCTGCAATTTATTTAGATTCACTTTAGTTTGCCTTTTTATTTATCTTTTATACCTATCTCTATTAGATCTCACTCTTGTTCGAGACCGTGAAGGGATTGACAACCCCTTTTTCGCGTTGAGTGCAAGTGTTTGTTAGTTTGTGCAGGTGCATAGATTGGATACTTGCTTGTGCCTCCTACTGGTTTGATACCTTGGTTCTTAACTGAGGGAAATACTTATCTCTACTTTGCTGCATCACCCTTTCCTCTTCAAGGGAAAAATCATCGCAAGCTCAAGAAGTAGCAGGAAGAATTTCTGGCGGAGTTGCCAGGGAGGTTCTACATCAAGCCTACCAAGTACCCATCATAAACTCTCATCTCTTGCATTACATTATTTGCCACTTGCCTCTCGTTTTCCTCTCCCCCACTTCTAAAACATTTTCAGAAAAACACAAAAATATTTGCCTTTTTATTCTCCCTTCTTTCGTTCGTCTTTTCATTTGCTTTTTGTTTGCTCGTGTGCTAGATTGCTTGCCTTGTCACGATGTCTCAAGAAAATACCAAATTGTGTGACTTTTCTAATACTAATAATAATGATTTTATTAGTACTCCGATTGCTCCCGCCACTAGTGCGGAATCTTATGAAATTAATGCCGCTTCTTTAAATCTTGTTATGAAAGAAAAAAAAATCTGACCTTCCTAGTGAAGATGTCGCATCCCATCTAAATACTTTCGTTGAGTTGTGTGATATGCAAAAGAAAAAGATGTGGATAATGATATTGTTAAATTGAAGCTATTTCTGTTCTCACTACGTGTCGGATTTCAGGTTCCGCAAACCCTTGAGAGGTTTGAACTCTGGGGTGCGTGCGAAGAACTCGTCCTCCCCAGTCTGCCTACTCGCTAATCTCACAGCCCAGCTCGATGAACTGTAAGGAAAAGAGACACAGCAGTTTACCCAGGTTCGGGCCACCTTGCGGTGTAAGACCCTACTCCTGCTTTGTGGTGGATTGGCCTCGAGGGGCTGTGGATGAACTAGTACAGTGGCGAACAGCCTCAGGAGGAGAGGTGTTCTTGAGCTCTAGTGAGCTGGTGAGTGAGGGTGATCTGGATGATCTGTCCCTCCCATCCCCCTCTATGGTGGTGGCTAAGTCCTATTTATAGGGGCCTTGGTCCTCTTCCCAAATGAAAGGCGGGAAGGGATCCCACAACGTCCAAATTCGAAGGGAGACAACTAGTACATGCTATCCTGACAAAAGTAATCTTCGCCTGCAAAAGCCTCTGGTCATGACGCCGTAGTGGGCTCGGTGATGACCTCCATCCTGCCATCCTAGCGGTCTTGGTCTTATTGCACGGGAATGGAAACCTTTGGCTGATTCCTCGGGACTCCGCGCCTGCGCTTGCCTCTTTAGCACCGAAGAGGAAACTGGTACACTGCGCCCGCTAGCGCCCGCCTGGCCTTGGTCGTCATGGCTCACATCATCCGGACCTCACGAGGTGAGGCTTGCATAGAGATCTCCGCTCCTCGGGAGCCAGCCTGAGGAGGCCGCTCCTCGTGGAGGTCTTGGTGTCATCCGCCTCACGAGGCTTGGCCCCTCGCGAGGGTCTTGAGTTGTTATTGCTAAAGCTGGGCCATACCAGGCCGTCGATGGAGCCACGCCATGGGCCGCAGGCAAGCAAGTCTGGGTACCCCCATTCCCAGAATGCCGACAGTAGCCCCCGGGCCCAAGGCGCGCTCGAACTTGGCTTCGAGGCGAAGTCAAGGGGCAAGTACGGAGCGCCGCGGGCCCTAACCGCCTGCGGCCTTGGTCGACGCATGGCGGTTGATGGGACGTGGGCGCCTCCGCTTCCCCACGCTGGCTCGGCAACCGTCCCTTGCTGACAAAAGGCTGGCGCTTGCCGCTGAGCCTTCATTGCCTTCCTTCCATCTTGCTCCAGATCCCCTTCTCCTCCTGCTTAGCGCGCTTCCAGATCTGCTGAATCCTTTCCCCGGACTCGCCACCGATGGCCACCGACAAGGCAAAGTCATCGGCCTCCGCCGCACGCTCGGCTCTCTGGTTTGAGCCGGCCTTGAGCACGTCCTCCATCGTCGAGGAGAAGCACCTTGGCGCCGTGCTCCTGCTGACGGCGGGCGCCAACAATGAGGGAGGGGAGACGATGCTCCGGGTCAGCTCCGCCCAGCCAGAAGCCTTGGATGACACCTTCTACCCCTTTTTCCTGCACGGCGTCTTTGCTGGGCTGGTTCCCCCTTTCTCCCGATTCTTCTATGCCGTCCTCAACCACTATGGTCTCCACGCCCTCCATCTTCATCCCAACTCCATCCTCCTCCTGTCAATCTTTGCCTTCTACTGCGAAGTGTTCGTGGGGGTGACGCCCTCCGTCGCGCTGTTCCGCCACTTCTTCTACCTCCGGATAAGCAGCGACCAGTGCTTTGGGTGTGCCAGCTTCATCGTGGCCAACGGCAGCAATGTGATCTCGTGGGCCGGGAAGAAGGTGGAGGACTTCCGGAACAAGTGGATCTTCATGGACGCCAAGCGCTCCCACGCTCGGCTGGAGCTGCTGACCGCGCTGCCGAAGCCCCTGGATCGATGGACTCACAAGAAGCTCACCGACCCCAGGGCGGAGCAGTTGCTGGAGAGGATGACAGCCGACCTGAAGGTGGAGGACCCGAAGGCGGAGAAGCTGACAGGGGCCATGATTGTCAAGGAGTTCCTGACGCAGCGCCTGGCTCTGCTCCAGGCACACTCGCGCCCCCTGTGGAGCTTCAAGGGTGCGGGAGACGACCTCCGGCTGCGCCCGGACAACTTGTCCGATGAGGAGCTGAGCAAGGTCGTGCGCACCTTGCTCGGGAAGGACCAGGGTGGCCCCTCGGACGCCCATCTCCTGTTGTACCGTCACGCCGATGGCGAGAAGATAGCCGCCGCCATGCCTGTCTTCAACGAGCGGGGGCTCGTGCCGCTAGAGCCTTCCCTGCCCCTGGGCTCCCCGGTGCCGGTGTGCTCCGGTGATCCCTCCGGGGAGGAGGAGAATGAGAGCTCGGAGGCGACCTTGGAGGAGGTGGGGGATACCTCTCCCCCATGGCGGAGCGAGCTCCTCCGCACCTTTTCTGACGACGACGCCGACGAGTACCAAGTCAGGGAGTCGCCGCGCTCCGCCGGGGTCACCACGAGGTCTAGGGGCACCCCTCCGAAGAAGCTGAAGCTGGGTGTCTCGAAGAAGGACAGGTCATTGTTGCTTCCCCGAGGTGGCGCCTTCACCCCAATGTCGGCCGCCGCCGCCGCAGATCCGGCCGCCGCGCGCTCATCCGCTCCTGAGAACGCGGTGGGGCTCGCGCCCACGAAGCCTGTGGGCATCGCGCTCCTGAAGAGGATGAGGGATTACGTCGCCACGGACCAATAAGCGCACCTTCTTGTCTTTGCTTCCTGCTCTTGACGTAGTGCTCTGACATTTTCCTCTCCACGGCCAGGCCAATGTCGGCGGCGAAAAAGAAGGAGGAGGCGAGGGCTCCTGAGGCCAAGCAACTCACCTCGGCCCAGGAGGTCTTGGGGCAGACAGATGAGGCTGGCTCGCGTCCTCCTGCCGCAGGGTTGCCCTTGGGAGGCACAGGGGCCTAGCCTCAGGACAAGGATGCCTCCGCGGCCGCGCCGGCTTCAGAGACGCTTGCCTTTAGCACGCCTGCTGATGACCCGAGGGCTCCGGAGCCCCCGGCCATCCTTGCTGCTACTGCTTCGCCGGTCTTAATGCCGTCGCCATCTCCTCATCCAGCCGCCATGCTGGCGGGTCGCGGCTCTTCTACCACGCCTGGTGCTCTGGAGTAGGCCTTCTCTGCGTTGGATCAACTCTGGAACGATCTTCGGGGCCCCGACCGACGCCGGGCGTTGGGGCGCCTGGAGCTGGTCTCGGGGTGGCTCCAGGCTAACTCGTCCGTCAGGGCGGCCTGGGACCGGGCCGACGCTGCTAAAGAGGAGGGCCGGAAGGTGGCCGGCGTGGCCGGAGCCGCCCTTGACATGGCGTTGAAGGACGCGAAGGACGCTGAGGAGCGCTGCCGCGCGACGGAGGCCGAGCTGAAAGCCCTCCGCGACGAGCAGGCCACCCGCGCCCGCCAACTCAAGGAGCAGGAGGAAAAGCTGAAGGAGTGGGAGTCTGCGGTCGCCGGTCGTGACGCCGAGCTGGAGCTGGCATTTAGGGAGCAGGCCACGAAGCGCGGCCGCCTGGAGAAGCTGAAGGAGGAGGTGGAGGCGGCCCAGGCGTCCCACGCCCAGCTTGTCTCTGACGAGAAGGCTCGGCTGGATGCCAGGGAGAAACTCCTTGCCAAGGCTGAGGAGGCGTCCACCGCGGGGCGTGCCGCCTTCGCCTCCCTCGAGCAGAGGTCCCGCAAGGTGCTGCAGGATCTCTACGGGAGCGGGTACAAGGAGCCGTTGGTGACTCTGGAGGAAGGCCCCGCCAGGCTGCTCCCCAAGCTCATCGCGGCGCTCGAGGACATCATCGTCGGTGTGGGCCCCATGGTGGAGGGGGAAGCCCACGCACTTTCGGCCTCGGCCGCAACGCGTGTCTTTAGTCACCTCCATATTCGGGACTCCAGCTTCGGCTTTGGTGCCCTGCTCGAACCCGTGGACCCTGAGCTTCAAGATGCTGCTGCCAGGCCGTGAAGGGTTAAGTGGAGGCCCTGCTGCGGAAGTTCCTCACTGTCGACCTCGTGCCTACGGCTGATGGCAAGGACGGCGGTGACGTCATCGATGACGGGACTCCCCAAGCGGGCAACGATGGCGTCCGAGGCTGAAGGGGATGGTGGCGCTTTCCCCTTGTTTTATTCCTGCAACATGTATCGTGCCTCGTGGAGGCATAAGAACTTATGCTTTGGGACTTTAAGAGAGAGTATGTTTTGTAATAACTTGCTAAGGTTCTATGGTTTCCTTTCCGTTTGCTTTGATGTTCTGCGTCGGCAGGGCCCGGCCCCGCGCATACCTCAGCCGCCGTTGGGTCGTCCGGATTGCCAGGACGAGACCAAGGGGTGAGGGGCTATGTGGCCAGTTAGGCTCCTGAGTCGCGATGCTCAGGACTCCCCCTTGACGTACGAACAGCCCTCGGGAAGGAGACGCAAGAGTGGGTCTCGGCGTTCTGCGTCGGCAGGGCCAGGCCCCGCGCATACCTCAGCCGCCGTTGGGTCGTCCGGATTGCCAGGACGAGACCAAGGGGTGAGGGGCTACGTGGCCAGTTAGGCTCCTGAGTCTCTATGCTCAGGAGTCCCCCTTGACATACGAACAAAAACCGCATACCTGTCCTCGCTGGGCTTTCGCTCGGGAGGGATGCACGAAGACCTGGTCCGAGGGACCTGGCAAGGTGGCGTACGCCAGGCATGACCTGAGCGTAGCCCCCGTGCCTAGCCCCCTCGCGCTACTCTCCCAAGGGGAAGGCAGCGCGGTGAGGTTGAACACCGAGCCTGGTGGCTCTCCTGAGGTTAGTGCAGCCGTTAAGCTGCCCCCAGTTGTTTATCACCAGCGCGGAGCATGGCGCTACCGCTCTTGCATGGGCATAGCCACTCCTCGACCGTGTCGACTGCCAGCGCGGAGCATGGTGATTTCACTGGTACGTGGGTGGGGGCTCCCTCTGAGGGGAGACCCCGGGGCGTGTACAGCCCCGCCCTGACCCATGGCTGGCACGGCAGGGCTAGAGGAGGTGTGTATGGGCACTCATGAGCCAGCACGGGACTCATGAGGCCCTACCTCAAGGCGGGTTGCGCCTGAATTTGATTCGTAACACTTGTGATAGTCCTGCGAGATGGTTAGGCAACCTGCGCCGAGTGAATCTCCTGAGGTTATCGCATGAGAAGGCCAAACACCAACGACCCCAGGAGGTGACGTGAACGGGTCCGGCCCGCCAGACAGAGCTTAGCCGTTGGGTTTATCGACGCTGCAGGGACGGACCCGAGCACAGACGTCGTGCCCAGTCTTCTCATGTGAATGTCCTGAAGAAAGACAACCGGCGCGCGGCTCCCGCGGTGGCGAGGCACCGGGTCGCGCGCCCTAACTTACCCACCCTCGATTAGCTCATGCGAGAACAAGGCACCAAGGACCATGGGAGGTGACGTGCACGGGAGCTGGCCCGCGAGCCAGAGCTTAGCCACTTGGGTTTAGCGACGCTGCAGGGACGGACCCGAGCACATATGCCGTACCAGTCCTTAATCATGAGGCGGTCGTGGGTGGGCTTGCAAGGGCGTATGACCTTCGTGGTGACGAAGCACCGGACACGCAAGTGACAATCATAAATGAACTCATGGATAAGGTAGAGCTAGTTCTGATAGGTGCAAAATGATACACGCCGCAGGGACGGACCCACGCGGCTTGGGGATAATGCAGCCCGAGGGGCGCCCCCAACTGAACAAACCAGAAAATGTCACCTGGCACCATTGCTGAAGAGATGTTGGAGTAGCCGAAGACGCGTGCCGCAGAAGCCGCTTCTCATGAGCCGCCCACGCCCAGAGCCTCGGGAGGCTCTGAGGGCCCGGGGGCTCGCGAGGATCCATCTCCTCCTCTGATAGGATTGCCTGGCTTCTGGCCTCATGAGCCGCCAGGACGCCCCGCATGTGGCGCTGGAATGCAGCAGCTGCGCTCGGCGAGCCCAAAGGCATGCGAACATAGCTGTGAGGGGGACCCTCGCATCGGCCAGCGCGGGACGGCTAGAAGCGCTCCTGAGATGCGGCCCTATTGAGGCCTGGGATGTTGATGCAGACGCGCAGCTCGTTGTCCTCACCGAGACAAGGAGCCGCGCCGGGTGGTGGGCGATGGTCGCCTCGCATAGCTCCTGCCTCCTGAAGCTCCTTGATTGCCTTGGTGATGAACTCCTGAGCACCTGGCACCTCGCGCCTTGTATCCTCCTGGTGAAAGCGTGCACTGAAGCACGCCTCCACATGGTGCCCGAGCGCCTCCCTCGTGACGTTGGCCAGGTCAGAGGCCCTCCAGAAGAGAGCCCCCGAGCCCAGCCTGAGAGGGGCGCCAGGCGCGCCTTCCTATGCGAGAGAAGGAGGCGCCCCGTGAGTGGGCGCCGGGCCTGAGGTGGTGCCGCTGGACACCCCGCCCTCCTGAGGTCCTTGGCAGGGCAGCTACTTCTTCTTCTTGGGGACAGCCTCAGGAGGGTAGGCGGCACCTTCATTGTCTGGGTTCTCAACCGCCACAGCCTGGTAGGCGCGCTCGAGAGAGCACACCGCGTCCTTCTCCTCGCAGGCGACCGTGATGACGCTGTAGCTCCCTGGCATCTTGAGGACATTGTATCCATGATGAGTCACCGCCATGAACTTAGCCAGGGCCGGATACCCAAGGATGGCGTTGTATGGAAGGCAAATGTGGGCAACGTCGAAGTCGATGAGCTTGGTGCGGTAGTTGTCGCGCTTGCCGAAGGTGACAGGGAGGCGAATCTGCCCTATCGGGGTGGTGGAGCCGTCGGTCACTCCTGAGAAAGGGTTGGTAGGTTGCAGCTGGTCATAGGGCACCTGGAGTCAGTCGAATGTCTCGATGGAGAGAACATTGAGCCCCGCACCGCCATCGATGAGAGTCTTGGTGACGAGCACGTTGCTGATGATAGGCGAGCAGAGCATCGGGAGAGCGCCGGCAGTTGCCGCGCACTTGAGCTGATCGGATGAGCTGAAGGTGTTGGTGCACTTGGACCACCTGAGCGGTCGCGTTGCCTCAAGCTTGGGGAGGGCCACGTTCACCTCACGGGCAAACTGCTTGAAGATGCGATGAGAGGCAGGGGCCTGAGCTCCGCCCAAGACGCATGCGATGGCACGAGGCTCCAGGAAGCCCCCAGCCCCCTCGTCCTGGTGGTGGTCGTCATTCCTTCTTGGTGGTGGCGGCAGTGGAGGAAGGCCAGCGTTGCCCTGAGGACGGTCCTCACGAGGCTGGTCCCTGATGAAGACATGTACCTAGGGTAGGGTAATAGGCCTGACCTAGACAACCTTACCCGAGGACACTGCCCTAAGGCCAAGGACATTCAAAGGATAGCACCATCTACCGACTGAAATCGCCACAGGGTGCAACCCACTCGACCAACAGTTCACTCGGGTAACCCAATTCCATTCGACCGGGGTGTACGCACTCGACCACACCAGAAACCACTCGGAAGACAGAAGATCTAAGGTCACTCAGGATGGCAAGGGTCAGGCGTTCACTCCGTAGTCTTAATGATCATTTATTTGCCTTTATTGCTGGCATTATCAGTAACGTCCTGTCTTTATAGACATTGAACCCCTTGTAACGTGGGACGGTTGGGGTCCTGGCGCACTCTATATAAGCCACCCCCTCCTCAGGCACAAGGGTTCGCACCCCCTGTAACTTCACGCATAATCCAATCGACCGAGCCTCCGGGCACCGAGACGTAGGGCTGTTACTTCCTCCGAGAAGGGCCTAAACTCGTAAATCTTGCGTGCACAACCTCATCGTAGCTAGGATCTTGCCTCCTCATACCTACCCCCTATTCTACTGTCAGACTTAGAACCACGACAGTTGGCGCCCACCGTGGGGCCGGTGTCTTAGCGACTTTCCGGTGAGGTTGTGATTTTTTCTGATTCGCATCATCATGATTTCGGGTGGAGGTTTGGCTGAGGGCCATGAGATCCGTCTCGGCGCGCTCGTCTTCATCGCCGATGACTCCGCCTGGCTCCAGGAGGCCCCCCTTGACGTCGAGATGTTCCCTGTCCGCGGGGCGACGCACTTTCTCGCATGTGTCCGCGGCGTCCTTCTGTGGCAGCCGTCGACCCAATATCGGTCATTTCCTACGGCGTCTTCGTTCCCCGCTGTTCGCCGTCGCAAGCGATCCGGTCGATCGCGGCTTCAGCGGTGGGCGAAGCATGCAGTGGCACATCAATCGGCCACCCCTCAAGTCGCGGCAATCGAGCCCGATGAATCTCTCTACGGCCTGTTCGATCTGTCGACTGGCTCCGTCGAGACTCTGTCCGAGTGCGACAGCAGCGATCCTGCGGCGGAGGTCCTGATGGTCGACATGCCGCATAGCCCACCTGGCATGCATCGCAACGGAGGCGGCGACGGCGGTGGCGATCCGTCGCGTGTTCACGAGGAATACCACCCCGAAACCCTCTCTTCACAGCGGAGGGAGGAACTTCACCGCCGTAACGAGGAAGCACTCCACACGCCCATCGTCGGAGAGACCTCTGAGGCTCAGGCCTTGGAGGCAGCGCGCTTGGCCACTTTGGCTGAGCGCACTCGACTGGAAAATCTTCAGCATGCACTCGACGAACGTGCTCGGCAGCGGATTCCTGAGTCTAGTCAACGGCGGCAATTGTTTCCTCCTGAACCTCAGGTATACCGCACTCCGATTCAGAATCTTGCAGCCGCAGCTCGTATAGCAGAATCCATCCAGCCATCCTAGTCAGAAGCTGGACGAGGTTTGATGCAGATCCGGGCTCTGCTCCGGGCGGCAGGAGACCAAAACACTGCAGTATCACAGTAGCGTAACAGAATCCATATCAGATTTGTGGTGGCTGACACAGTTCAGTCAGCTCACAGCCCAAGATCGCCTCCGCGGCGTGAGGGGCGGGTGCATCGCCAGGATCAGCACTTGGGTCGGATCAACGAGCAGTACGATCATCGACTCGGCCGTGACGACCGCCGTTGAGCGCCTACACCCCCTCCGAGAAGCGGATCATACGTGCCCCGGCACTATGATGACAGGTGCCTGCACAGCGGAGGGCGGAGGACGCCGGTCGACCCAAGAGAGCCAGGGTTTGATGCGAGGTCAATTTTAGTGCAAGGTTTGGTCGACAGGAACCGAGCACACAGAGAGGGGCAAGGCAGGGATCGCCCGAGTGGAAGTAGGATTCATGTTTCAGGTCCCGAGTGTTTTAGCAGAGCTATCAGAGCCGCTGAGATCCTCCCCAACTTCAGGTTGGCGACTGGGGTTAGTAAGTTCACCGGTGATTCGAAGCCTGACACTTGGCTGGAAGATTACCGAGTGGCTGTCCAGATCGGTGGTGGAAATGATGAGGTAGCTATGAAACACCTTCCTCTCATGCTGGAAAGGTCGGCCAGGGCATGGCTGAATCAGTTGGCTCCAGGCAGTATATTCAGCTGGGAGGAGTTAGCCCGAGTGTTTGTCAGGACATTCGAGGGCACATGCAAACGACCTGCGGGGTTGACAGAATTGCAACATTGTGTACAGAAGCCGAATGAAACTCTGAGGGATTACATCCAAAGATGGACCACTTTACACCACACAGTAGAAAATGTATCCCAACACCAAGCAGTTTGTGCCTTCAAGGAAGGCGTTCGGTATTGAGAGCTTAACTTGAAATTCGGTCGGATAGGAGATATGTCTCTGACCCGAATGATGGAAATAGCCACCCGGTACGCTAATGGGGAAGAAGAGGACCGGCTCCGCAGTGGAAAGGGCAAACCACTCGCCCAAGACACCGGAGTGGGTCGGAAGCAGAAACGCAAAGCCGAGCCAGCAGGTCCAGGTGAAGCTGCAGTTGTAACTCAAGGAAAATTCAAGGGGAAGCCCAAGGGACCCTGGATCCCCAAGAAGGTGAAAGATCAGGCTGGGAACGATGTGTTGGACTTGCCATGTCACATTCACACCAAGAAGGATGAAGAGGGAAATCTGATTTATCCCAAACATACCACTCGACAATGTCGGCTCCTGATCCAGCAGTTCCGAGAGAAACAGCCCAATGAAAAGGAAAAAGAGTCTGACAAGGATGGTGATCAGGAAGAAGATGATGACGGTTTCCCTAACGTCAATTCCACTTTGATGATTTTTGCTGACATTGAGAGTAAAAGTCGACTGAAAGTCATCAACAGAGAGGTAAACATGGTTGCTCCGGCAACGACGACATATTTGAAATGGTCAAAGACTCCCATCACATTCGACCAATCTGACCACCCACCGCACGTCGCCACCCCCGGGAGGCAAGCGTTGGTGGTCGACCCGGTCGTTGGGGGCACCCGACTGACCAAAGTCTTGATGGATGGTGGCAGCGGCTTGAAAATTTTGTATGCAGAGACTCTTCGTGGGATGGGCATTCCGATGTCCAGGCTCAGTGAGAGCAACATGTGGTTCCACGGTGTCATTCCAGGGAAGAAAGCTGATTCACTCGAACAGATCACTCTTGACGTGGTTTTCGGTGACTCAAAGAATTACCGCAAGGAGAAGCTGACATTTGAAGTTGTGGATTTTCACAGTGCCTATCATGCTATACTGGGCAGAACTGCATATGCCCATTTCATGGCTCGACCGTGTTACGTGTACCTCAAGCTGAAGATGCCTGGCCCCAGGGGCGTGATCACGGTCACTGGTAATCGGCAACGAGCAGAAGAGTGCCTCCAGAAGGGGTCTAAGATTGCCAATGAACAGATGGCAGCGATTGAAATGGAAGAATATAAGAAGACTACAGATCCGAGTGATTTGTTGCACGCTAAGAAGCCTGCTTCAGAGTCTGCATTTTAGTCGTCCGGTGAAACAAAGCCTGTTCACATTCACCTGACCGATCCTAGTGCTGCACCGACTCATATCTCAACAACACTCGACAGCAAATAGGAAGAAGCGCTCATCCAGTTCCTTCGTGAGAACTAGGACATCTTCACATGGAAGCCGTCTGACATGCCGGGTGTACCCAGGGGGCTGGCTGAGCACCGTTTGCGAGTCGGTCCAAAGGCAAAACCCGTGAAAGAGCACCTCCGTCGGTCCGCTGCGGAGAAGAGAAAGGCAATCTGCGAAGAGGTGGCTCGGCTTTTGGCAGCTGAGTTCATCCGCGAGATTTACCACTCCGAGTGGCTCGCCAATGTTGTCATGGTTCCCAAGAAGGACGATTCACTCCGTATGTGCATTGGTTTCAAGCATATCAATCGGGCCTGCCCGAAAGATCATTTTCCTCTCCCCCGCATCGATCAGATAGTCGACTCAACTGCGGGGTGTGAACGATTGTCCTTCCTGGATGCATATTCCGGGTACCATCAGATCCGACTGTATGGACCTGACGAAATAAAAACAGCTTTTATCACCCCATTCGGGTGCTTTTGCTACATCACCATGCCCTTTGGTCTCAAAAATGCTGGTGCCACATTCATGCGCATGATACAGAAGTGTCTGCTAGCTCAAATCAGTCGGAATGTGGAAGCATACATGGATGACATCGTGGTTAAGTCGCGTAAAGGTTCCGACCTGCTGACAGACCTTGCCGAAACCTTTGCCAATTTGAGAAGATATGATATCAAGCTTAATCCGTCGAAGTGTACATTTGGAGTTCTAGGTGGAAAGTTACTCGGTTTCCTCGTTTCCGAACGTGGGATCGATGCAAACCGAGAGAAAGTTGGTGCAATCCTGCGAATGAAACGCCCTGTGCGTGTACACGACGTTCAGAAGCTTACTGGTTGTTTGGCCGCTTTGAGTCGATTCATCTCTCGCCTCGGTGAAAAGGCATTGCCTCTTTACCGACTGATGAAGAAATCTGATAAGTTCGAGTGGACTCCTAAAGCTGACGCAGCGTTTGCAGAGCTCAAAGCCCTGCTTTCCACCCAGCCGGTGCTTGCTGCTCCAATCAGCAAAGAGCCTTTACCGCTTTATATAGCAGCCACTAGACAGGTTGTCAGTACAGTACTCACGGTCGAGCGTGAAGAAGAAGGTAAAACCTACAAGGTTCAACGCCCAGTATACTATATTTCTGAAGTCTTAACTCCATCCAAGCAGAGATATCCACATTATCAGAAGCTTGTCTATGGAATCTACTTGACCACAAAGAAGGTTGCACATTACTTCTCAGATCATTCGATTACAATCATCAGCGACGCTCTGTTGTCAGAAATTCTGAACAACAGAGATGCAACTGGCCGAATGGCAAAGTGGGCGATTGAACTCCTTCCGCTGGATATCAAGTTTGAGGCAAAGAAAGCGATCAAGTCTCAAGCGATAGCAGATTTCCTCGTCGAGTGGATTGAACAACAGTTACCGACCCAGATACAGTCGGAACATTGGACTATGTTCTTCGACGGGTCCAAGATGTTGAATGGTTCAGGCGCTGGAGTGGTCCTGGTATCTCCACGAGGCGACAACCTCAGATATGTTCTCCAGATTCACTTTGATTCCTCCAACAATGAAGCTGAATATGAGGCACTCTTGTATGGGTTGCGTATGGCCATTTCACTCGGCGTCCGCCGCCTAATGGTTTACGGTGACTCAGATTTAGTGGTTAATCAAGTGATGAAGGAGTGGGACGTCAGGAGCCAAGCTATGACTGGTTATTGCAATGCGGTGAGAAAGTTAGAAAAGAAGTTTGAAGGGCTAGAGCTCCACCATATACCCCGACTGAAGAATCAAGCAGCTGATGACTTGGCGAAAATAGGATCCAAGCGGGAGCCTATTCCCAGCAATGTGTTTTTGGAGCATATTCACGCACCATCAGTTCAAGAAGATCCCTTCACTGAAGAGCCCCCACAGCCTAAAAGTTCCACTGATCCGACTGAAGTTGAAATCCCAGCTCTGGTCGACTTGATCATGGAAGTTTTGATTATTATTCCTGATTGGACAGTGCCGTATATCGCATATATTCTCAGGAAAGAGCTTCCAGAGGATGAAGAAGAGGCTCGCCAGATTGTCCGTCGATCCAAAGCCTTCACAGTAATGGGGGCGCAACTCTATAGAGAAAGTGTCACTGGGGTCGTTCAGAAATACATCACTCCGGAAGAAGGCCGAATGATCCTCGATGATATTCACTCGGGAACCTGTGGTCACCATGCGTCTTCTCGGGCCATCGTGGCCAAAGCGTATCGAGCAGGGTTTTATTGGCCACGGGCAAATGAGATGGCAAAGGAAATAATTGACAAATGTGAGGGCTGTCAGTTCTACTCCAACATGTCCCACAAACCCGCTTCAGCCCTGAAGACCATTCCACTCGTCTGGCCATTTGCTGTTTGGGGTTTGGATATGGTGGGACCTCTGAAGACTGGCAGGAGTGGTTTCACCCATGTGCTTGTAGCAGTCGACAAGTTCACCAAGTGGATCGAAGCTAAACCTGTCAAAAACATGGATGCAAGTACTGCAGTCAGCTTCATCAGAGGGTTAACATTTAGATATGGAGTCCCACATAGCATCATCACGGATAATGGGTCGAACTTTGATTCTGATGAGTTTAGAGCTTTCTGTGCGCCCCAAGGTACTCGGGTCGACTATGCTTCAGTCGCCCACCCTCAGTCGAATGGACAGGCAGAAAGAGCGAACGGTTTGATTCTCAAAGGGCTGAAACCTCGATTGATGCGCGACCTCAAACATGCGGCCGGCGCTTGGGTAGATGAGCTACCGTCAGTCCTTTAGGGATTAAGAACAACACCAAATCGGTCGACTGGTCGAACCCCCTTCTTCATGGTTTATGGGGCTGAGGCTGTGCTGCCGAGTGACTTGCTTCACAATGCGCCCCGAGTAGAACTTTTTTCAGAAGCTGCAGCAGAACGAGCTCGAGAAGATGCTGTTGATCTTCTGGAAGACGAAAGAGAGATGGCCTTGATCCGATCGACCATTTATCAGCAAGACCTTCGTCGATTATATGCCAGAAATGTGAAGGGTCGAGCATTTCAGGAAGGGGACCTTGTGCTCCGAGTGGACCAGCAACGGCCTCACAAACTTGCCCCCGCTTGGGAAGGTCCCTTTATCGTCACCAAGGTGCTCCACAACGGAGCGTATCACCTCTACAATGTGGAGCATAATAAAGACGAGCCACGCGCTTGGAATGCGGAGCTACTCCGCCGTTTTTATACTTAAGTGTTCAGACTGATGAGATGTAATAAAGAGTACCTTTCAGTTCGTTTATCAAAGACATGGTTTTATAATCTCCTAAATGATTGTTGTTACTAATACATGTGTCCAAAATCCCCAGTGGGTGGCTTAGCCGCGAATCCGATTCGCCTAAGTTTAAAAAATCCTACCGAGTGATGAGCAACCCTCTCACTCGGGGGCTTAGCTGCAGTCCTGTACTCGCCTAAGTTTAAAAAAATCCTACCGAGTGATGAGCAACCCTCTCACTCGGAGGCTTAGCTGCACTCCTGTACTCGCCTAAGTTTAAAAAATCCTACCGAGTGATGAGCAACCCTCTCACTCGGGGGCTTAGCTGCAGTCCTGTACTCGCCTAAGTTTAAAAAATCCTACCGAGTGATGAGCAACCCTCTCACTCGGGGGCTTAGCTGCAGTCTTGTACTCGCCTAAGTTTAAAAAAATCCTACCAAGTGATGAGCAACCCTCTCACTCGGAGGCTTAGCTGCAGTCCTGTACTCGCCTAAGTGTAAAACATGCTCCATCCTGATCTGCAAGGATGACGAGGTGCAGGTCGTCCGCGATCCTCTCCTCAGAACTGCGTCTGTTCCGAGTGAAGATACAAGTTCCACTCGGAAATAAAAACAAGCATATTTAAGGGCAAACTAAGTTCGGACGAAGGAGCTTAAAAGTTCTCGGGCATCAGGCCCGAAGGAGTTTTACGGTTACAAAATCACTCGGCATACCGAGGCAAATTGAACCGGATCATAAAAGTTCGGACGAAGGAGCTCAAAGTACTCGGGCATCAGGCCCGAAGGAGTTTTACGGTTACAGAATCACTCGGCATACCGAGGCAAATTGAATCAGATCATAAAAGTTTCATTCACTCCGCAGAGGGGCTGGCAGGCTCGACAAACTCGTCCAGGTCGATTCCATCTGCGATTTGAGTAGCAGCAGCAATGAAGGTCTCCATGAAAGACTGGAAGTCGAGTTTCTTGGTGTTGGCGACCTTGATTGCTGCTAGCTTCTCTTCTCTGGCTTCCTTGCAGTGGACGCGAACCAGGGACAAAGCTATATCAGCACCGCATCGAGCAGCGGACTTCTTCCACTCCTGCACTCGACCAGGAATCTCGTTAAGTCGAGTCATCAGAGACTCGAGATCATTTCGGAGCGTGTCCCCTGGCTAGAGCGCTGTGCCAATCCGCGAAACTGCAACCTTAAGTCGAGCAAGATATTCCAAGGCACTGGCAAGGCGAGACTCCTGTCGGAGCACATTCATGGCTGCTTCATCTTTGACAGGGGAGTTGATGGGGTCCAAGTTCATCTCGACTCGCCCAGTTTCTTCCTCGAAGTCTTGACAGAATTCTGCACTCGCAGAGAAATAATGAGTCGACAGCGGTATGATGAGTCGACGAAAGCAAACCAATCGCACAGAGAAAAGTACCTTCAAGCATGAGGAATAATTTTTTGGTGAGTCCTCCTAGGTAGTTCTCCAGCTCGTCCCTCCTGCGGGTGATGTCTTCTACTTTGTCGGTCATGGTCCGCTTGTCCTTCTTCAGACGAGTCACTTCTTTGTTGGCTTCGTCAAGAGCAGCCTTCAGCTTGGCATTCTCTCCCTCCAGCTGTCCGACTGAGGCCATCTTTTTGTCGGCAAGCGCCATTTTGTCTTTGGCGGTTTTCTTCGCAACCGCAAGGTCAAGGTCCTTCTTCTCCAAAGCTTGTCTCATTGTTTCTAGAAAGAATAACATTCGAATCAGAAAAAGGAGGAGAGAAGATGGCAAGAGAACCGGTCGACAAGCTTTCCTTACCAGCAGCGTCATCCTTAGCCTTCTGCAAGTTGTTTCGAGCCAACTCCAGGTCAAGATTGAGCTGGATTTGCTTCTTCTCCAAGTCGGCAAACCAGGCTCCAAGATCACAAGATTTCTGTGTTCAGAAGATAGTCAGTCGGCAGACACAAAGACTACTGCCGAATCAAACATTCGCCAATAGTCTCGGGGACTACACCCAGTGGGTGCACTCAGTGTGCCCCCACTGGTCCAACTTTTTCAATCGACTTGGTCCGTCCAGTCAAAAAAAAAACTCAGACCATAGCCGACTGCCCGCAGTCGACTACGGTCTCGGGGACTACACCTAGTGGGTGCACTCAGTGTGCCCCCACTGGTAAAGGTTCCACTTGGCATGATCTGCCCAGACCGAGTGGAGAAGATCTGTTAAAAGACCCCCGCCGAATCAAACATTCGACGGTGGTCTCGGGGACTACACCCAGTGGGTGCACTCAGCGTGCCCCCACTGGTTCAGAGATTCAATCAGCACAACCTAGTCGACTCAAGTGGAAAAACTACTCAACAGAAATTAAAACACCCACTGGTGTGCAGACTGACAATGGGTGTGTAATCAAGGTTCCAAAATGGTCATCCACGGACGTCTTGCGGATAAGGCGGCAGTTTCTAAATATCATATCCTAACAGAACAAGCGTCAAGATGGAGTTCAGTCGGGAGTAAGCTAACCTGGACATTGGCGTGAAGTGCTGAACTGGCATCATAGGCAGCTTGACTGGCCTCGCGCACCACCTTCGCCTGCTCCATCATAGCGCCAGCCTGGCGTATAGCCTCCTTGGCAGCACTCACGTGGTCTTCTGGGACTTGAGGGGCGGTGGGAGGTGCAGTCGGTGTATCAGTTGCAGTAGCTTGAGAGCTTGAAGCATGAAGTTGGACAGGCGAAGCAAGGGCCGGCACAGTCGACGACGAAGGACGAACACTTGACAAAGGATTCGCAAAAGTAACGGAGGCACGGTTGAAGTCCCTGGATTGCTGGATAGCTGGTTCCGTCGCCGGCGTCAACTGAGGCGTCTTGCTAGTTGGTACCTTCTTGACTGAGGTCCTGATCCTCCTACCCACGAGTTTCTGTGGCTCATCTTCATCATTGTCTTGAAGTTCAATAACATTTTGCGGAGCTGCAAAAGAATCGACCATAAGAGTTCAGTCGACTGTAGAATCGGCTAGCAAAGAAAAGATGAGATAACAGAGGTCATACCCGCTTTGGATGTGACCGCGTCCTCCATCTCCTCGTCACCATCATCTTGGTAATCAGAAGTCCCGGAGGTAGCAGCGCTGCAAATCTCAAGGTTCACTCGGTCAAGCAAGTGAATGGGTCGACAACTGATATAAGATTCTTTGAACAAAGGGCGAAAACGAAACGCTTACGCAGAGGCGACGGGAACGTCAACCTTGATCTTGGGCAAAGCCTTCCGTGGCTTTGACGGCGCGGTCTTGAGCTGCTTCGGAGCCTTCTCAGTCGGCACCGGAGAAGATGTCCGAGTGCGCTTCAAAGTCTGTCCAGTCGGTGCTGCCACCTTGCCCTGGATACTTGCTGGGTCGTGCTTGTGCTTGGAATGCTTTTCCGTGCAAGGTGGAGAATCGACCTCCTCCTCACTGCTCGAGTTTTCGTGCTCTTCATCACTCTCCCCATCGGAGTTCCAGTCGCCGCTGTGGCCTCCGCTCTCTTCTCCTTCTTGGATCTGCTCCCCGTTGGGCATCGAGTACATCTCAGTATATATCTACGAAGCAAAGAATCGAACAAGCATCAGTTGGTTCCAAAGACAGTTTACAAATTAGAGTAAAGGTCACTCGACATCGAAGGTCTGACCTTGTCTGGTTCGATATCAGCGCCGAGTGGCGGAATTCTCCTGGACCCCCTAGGGTTGTCTTTGTTTCCGGTAATGCTCTGCAGCCACCGCGCCACCGTCTCCTCGGTAACTTCCTCCGGGTGGATCCGAGCAGAATCATCGGCGCCCGAATACATCCACATAGGATGATCGCGGGCCTGGAGCGGCTGGATGCGGCGAGTGAGAAACACCTCTAGCAAATCCATGCCGGTCACACCATCGCGGACAAGTTGGATTACGCGTTCAACCAACATATTCACCTCCGCCTTTTCTTCTGGAGTCACTTGCAAGGGAGAGGGCTTTTCAATTCGCCCCATGGTAAAGGGGGGAAGGCCAGTCGACTGACCAGGAGTTGGTTTGTCCTTACAATAAAACCAGGTCGACTGCCACCCTCTGACCGAATCGGGAAGAGTCATAGGTGGAAAAGTGCTTTTTCCTCTCATCTGGATCCCTAGACCTCCGCACATCTGGATCACGTGCGTACTCTCATCACTCGGATTGGCCTTTTTCACAGACTGTGAGCGGCAAGTAAAGATGTGTTTGAAGAGACCCCAATGCGGTCGACAACCCAGGAAATTCTCACACATGGAGACAAACGCAGCAAGGTATGTGATGGTGTTCGGAGAAAAGTGTTGAAGTTGGGCCCCGAAAAAGTTCAAAAAACCTCGGAAAAAAGGATGAGGGGGCAGAGAAAAACCACGGTCGACGTGGGTTGCGAGGAGGACGCACTCACCCTCCTACGGCTGCGGCTCGGTCTCATCTCCTGGCAGCCTCCAGGATCCATGGGCGATCAAGCCCCCCTCAACCAGATCCTCCATATCCTCTTGCTGAATCGTGGAGCGAATCCAATCACCTTGGATCCAGCCGGGCGGCAGGCCGGATCTCGACGACGAGCCACCCCAACTCGTCTTCTTGCCCTTCGCTGCCGCCGTCGCTTTCTTCGCACGCTCCAGGGCCGCCGTCTTCTCCTTCCCCATCGCGACAGACTGCGCTCAGGCGGGGCGGCGGCGTCGAAGGTGGCGGCGAATGTGGAGGTGAAACAGGAGAAGAGGAAGGAGATGGGGAGCACAGTGCCGGGCTCATCGGCCCCGACGCCTTATATGGGCCTGCTCCCGAGTGGCTGACTTGTGGGCCCAGGCAATCCAGTCCAATCCCGCAACAGTCGCGCACTGGATACGTGGCAAAAAAGGTGGCGCCAGAATCAAGGTGTCCCTGCCTAACCCGCTCCATCTACTGCGGTACTCTCCGTCCCGCGCGCTTCTCCAAATTTCGAATCCCGTGAGATCCGGAAAGCGGCAGCGTGACCAATCGCGCCGAGGATCTTATACCATGCCAACACTCAGAGCTTATCAGCAAAAATCACTCGACGACCTTTGAATGGACCTAGGCGACTGAAAATGAAGTTGAAGTTTTTACAAAGATCACCGGCCCGGTTAGGATGCCTCTGAAGCATATAAATCGGGTCGGAACCATCTTCAACCCCTTCTCCACTCGGACCCAGATCCATTCGGGGGCTAATGACGAAGACATGTACCTAGGGTAGGGTAATAGGCCTGACCTAGACACCCTTACCCGAGGACACTGCCCTAAGGCCAAGGACATTCAAAGGATAGCACCATCTACCGACTGAAATCGCCACAGGGTGCAACCCACTCGACCAACAGTTCACTCGGGTAACCCAATTCCATTCGACCGGGGTGTACGCACTCGACCACACCAGAAACCACTCGGAAGACAGAAGATCTAAGGTCACTCAGGATGGCAAGGGTCAGGCGTTCACTCCGTAGTCTTAATGATCATTTATTTGCCTTTATTGCTGGCATTATCAGTAACGTCCTGTCTTTATAGACATTGAACCTCTTGTAACGTGGGACGGTTGGGGTCCTGGCACACTCTATATAAGCCACCCCCCTCCTCAGGCACAAGGGTTCGCACCCCCTGTAACTTCACGCGTAATCCAATCGACCGACCCTCCGGGCACCGAGACGTAGGGCTATTACTTCCTCCGAGAAGGGCCTGAACTCGTAAATCTTGCGTGCACAACCTCATCGTAGCTAGGATCTTGCCTCCTCATACCTACCCCCTATTCTACTGTCAGACTTAGAACCACGACAGTCCCTCCAGGGGCCCTGGCGAGGCTAGCCCTGCCAGCGGTCCTCACGAGGCTGATCACGCCATTCTTGGCAGGGGTCGCGGCCGTCCCAGCGTCCTCCACCTTGGCCTCCTCCGTGGCTGTAGCCTCGGTCGCTGCGCTTGGGGCGACGACTGAGGTGCCCGTCGCGGATGGCCCTGAGCTCCTGGCAGTCGTTGGTGTTGTGGCTGTGCACGTTGTGGAAGACGCAAAACGGGCGGCTGCCCTTGGATGACTCTGGGTGGTCGCAGCCACGCTTCATCTCTGGCTCGGCCACGAGCACGGCCGGTCCCTTGCGCTTCACGTCCTTGGCTTTGGCCTTCTTGTCTTTTGGGTCAGCCCCTGGGAGCTCCAGGAGAGAGAGGCGACCTTCCTCAGCTCTTGCACACTTGGTTGCCATGTTGAACATCTCCAGAGCTGTGCACAGGTCCTCATGTATGGCAAGCTCCTCCTTCATCTTGACGTCGCGGACGCCATCAGTGAACGCCAAGATGATGGCCTCGTCCGACACCTTGGGGATCTTGAGGCAGACGCTGTTGAAGCGCTGGATGTACTTCTGCAAGGTCTCTCCTGGCTGCTGCTTGATGCGCTGTAGGTCACCCACAGCCAGTGGACGGTCGCGAGTGCCCTGGAAGTTGGCGACAAAATGCTCTCGCATTTCGTCCCAGGAGGAGATCGATCCCGCGGGCAGGTTCAGGAGCCACGAGCGTGCACCATCCTTGAGGGCCATGGGAAACCAGTTCGCCATAACCTTCTCATCGCTGTTGGCTGCCTCAATGCTCAGCTTGTAGAGCTGCAGGAACTCGGCAGGGTCGGGGGTGCCGTCGTAGCGCAGAGGCAGGTTAGGCTTGAACTTCCTCGGCCAGACGACGCTACGCAGCTCCGAAGTGAATGCGCGGCAACCCGCTGTCGTCACGGGAACCCGCCGTGGAGGTGGAGCCTGGTCTTGGCGCTCGCGCGCCACCGCTGCAGGCGGCGCATGGTCTTGACGTGGCGGTGCTCGGAGTGCATGAGCATCTTCTTGCGGCCGCTGCACCACCTGGCAGCTTTCTTCTTCACGCGCCGGCACCCTGCGCGGCGGGTCGCACCGCGGGGCCTCGCGCCTTGGCTCGAGGGTGACGTCTTGATGGGGAGGTGGAGGAGGTGCTCCGTGGGCTACATCACCCGCAGCAGGTGGCGGGTGAGGCAGCGAGCGAGATGGTGCAGTAGAGTCTCCGGCGGCGCTGACAAGCTCGGCGATGCGGTCCAGCCAATCTTCGTAGAGGTCGTCGACGGGGCGGTAGCGCAGGAGCTCGCGCGCCATGAGCAACGTAGCCTACGCATTCGCCAGCCCGCGACGAGCATGAGACGACGAACCAGCCGGAGTCAGCGACGGGGTGGCGGTGCGTCCATCCCGCCGCACAGAAGGGTGCAGTGACGAAGCTTGCTGCTCGTGCCCCGCAGGGCCGGTGGCGGTGTTCACCACTGGAGACGGGGGACGGCGAGGGCAGCCATCACCTGCCGGCGCCGTCTGAGCGACGCGGGCGGCGAGGGCGGCCCGGCACTCAGCACGAGCTCGACGAGCGTCAGCCATGGAAGCGGTGGAGCGATGGCGGATCGACCGGCGGAAGAGAGGCTCCGACGCACCCCTACCTGGCGAGCCAAATGTTGGATTTTGGGTTCCGCAAACCCTTGAGAGGTTTGAACTCTGGGGTGCGTGCGAAGAACTCGTCCTCCCCAGCCCGCCTACTCGTTAATCTCACAGCCCAGCTTGACAAACTGTAAGGAAAAGAGACACAGCAGTTTACCCAGGTTCGGGCCACCTTGCAGTGTAAGACCCTACTCCTGGTTTGTGGTGGATTGCCTCGAGGGGCTGTGGATGAACTAGTACAGTGGCGAACAGCCTCAGGAGGAGAGGTGTTCTTGAGCTCGAGTGAGCTGGTGAGTGAGGGTGATCTGGATGATCAATCCTTCCCATCCCCCTCTACGGTGGTGGCCAAGTCCTATTTATAGGGGCCTTGGTCCTCTTCCCAAATGAAAGGCGGGAAGGGATCCCACAACGGCCAAATTCGAAGGGAGACAGCTAGTACATGCTATCCTGACAAAAGTAGTCTTCGCCTACAAAAGCCTCTGGTCGTGACGCCGTAGTGGGCTCGGTGATGACCTCCATCCTGCCGTCCTGGCGGTCTTGGTCTTGTTGCACGGGAATGGAAACCTTTGGCTGATTCCTTAGGACTCCGCGCCTGCGCTTGCCTCTTTAGCACCGAAGAGGAAACTGGTACACTGCGCCCGCTGATGCCCGCCTGGCCTTGGTCGTCATGGCTCATGTCATCCGGACCTCACGAGGTGAGGCTTCCATAGAGATCTCCGCTCCTCGGGAGCCAGCCTGAGGAGGCCGCTCCTCGTGGAGGTCTTGGTGTCGTCCGCCTCGCGAGGCTTGGCCCCTCGCGAGGGTCTTGAGTTGTTATTGCTGAAGCTGGGCCGTACCAGGCCGTTGATGGAGCCACGCCGTGGGCCGCAAGCAGGCATATCTGGGTACCCCCGTTCCCAGAACGCCAACACTACGAGATCGTGCTAAAACTTGGTTTTCATCTTTACCTAAAAATAGTATTGATTCATGGAATAAGTGTAAAGATGCTTTTATGTCCAAGTATTTTCCTCCCGCTAAGATCATCTCCCTTAGGAACGATATAATGAATTTTAAGCAACTTGATCATGAACATGTTGCATAATCTTGGGAGAGGATGAAATTGATGATAAGAAATTGCCCTACTCATGGTTTAAGTTTATGGATGATCATACAATTTTTTTATCCCGGATTGAATTTTGCATCTAGAAATCTTTTAGATTGCACTGCGGGAGGTACTTTTATGGAAATTACATTAGGAGAAGCTACTAAACTCCTAGATAATATTATGTCAAATTACTCTCAATGGCATACCGAAAGATCTTCCACTAGTAAAAAAGTGCATGCGATTGAAGAAATTAATACTTTGAGTGGAAAGATGGATGAACTTATGAAATTGTTTGGTAGTAAGAGTGCTCCTAATGATCCTAATGATATGCATTTGTCCACTTTGATTGAGAATAATAATGAATCTATGGATGTGAATTTTGTTGGTAGGAACAATTTTGGCAATAACGCGTATAGAGGTAATTTCAACCCTAGGCCATTTCCTAGTAATTCCTCTAATAATTATGGTAATTCCTCCAACAATTATCATGTAAATTCTAATAAAATACCCTCTGATCTTGAGAATAATATTAAATATTTCATTGATTCTCAAAAGAATTTCAATGCTATGGTAGAAGAAAAATTGCTTAAGATTGATGATTTGGCTAGGGACGTTGTAGAATTTCCCTTGAGATTGATTCTTTGAAGATTAGATCTATGCCACCCAAGCATTATATTAATGAATATCTCAAAGCTATTAAGATTTCTATGGATGAATGTAAAGAAAGAACCTCTAGGATGTGTGCTAAGCGAGATTGGTTTGTAAAAGCGTGTTCTTCTAGTTTTTGTGAAAATAATGATGAAGATCTTAAAGTGATTGGTGTGACTCCTATTGAATCTTTGTTTTCTAATATAAATCTTGATAAATATGGGACTGGAGATGAGTCAACTTTAGCTAGAAGGTGTCCCAATAATTTGGAGTTTAAAGATCTTAATGAAAAAATTGATAAAAGTGGGATTGGAGAGGTCAAAACTTTAAGTAGTGATGAACCCACTCTTTTGGATTTCAAGGACTTTAATTATGATAATTGCTCTTTGATAGATTGTATTTCCTTATTGCAATCCATGTTAAATTCACCTCATGCTTACAATCAAAATAAAGCTTTTACTAAACATATCCTTGATGCTATGATGAAATCTTTTGAAGAAAAACTTGAGTTGGAAGTTTCTATCCATAGAAAGCTTTATGATGAGTGGGAACCTACTATTAAAATTAAGATTAAATATTATGAGTGCTATGATTTATGTGATTTGGGTGCTAGCGTTTCCACGATTCCAAAAACTTTATGTGATGTGCTAGGTTTCCGTGAATTTGATGATTGTTCTTTGAATCTGCATCTAGCGGATTCCACTATTAAGAAACCTATGAGAAGAATTAATGATGTTCTTATTGTTGCAAATAGTAATTATGTGCCCCATTTTATTGTGCTTGATATAGATTGCAATCCTACATGTCCTATTATTCTTGGTAGACCTTTCCTTAGAACGATTGGTGCAATTATTGATATGAAAGAAGGAAACATTAGATTTCAATTTCCGTTAAGGAAGGGCATGGAACACTTTCCAAGAAATAAAATTAAGTTTCCATATGAATCTATTATGAGGGCTACTTATGGTTTGCATACCAAAGATGACAATACCTAGATCTATGTTTTATGCCTAGCTAGGGGCGTTAAACAATAGCGCTTGTTGGGATGCAGCCCAATTTTATTTTATGTTTTTGTTTTTGGTTCTGTTTTTCAATAAATACACATTATTACCTCTGTAGTAATTGTGTTTTGGTGTTTTAGTTAGTGTTTGAGCCAAGTAAGACCTTTGGGATGGTCAAGGTGATAGTTGATTTGATCTTGCTGAAAAACAGAAACTCTTGCTCTCATTGGAAGAAATTTAAAAAATCACAGAAATGTGATTTTGATCTGAATTTTTTACACAAGATTGATATACAAATTGCATAAATTTTCCTAATTTTTCTGAATTTTGGAGTTACAGAAGTACACGAAATTTTCAGATTACTACAGACTGTTCTGTTTTTGATAGATTCTATTTTCTATATGTTGTTTGCTTATTTTGATGAATCTATGGGTAGTATCTGGGGGTATGAACCATGGAGAATTTGGAATACAATATATATAACACCAATATAAATTAAGAATGAGTTCACAACTGTACCTAAAGTGGTGATTTATTTTATTATACTAACGGATCTTATGAGTTTTTTGTTGAGTTTTGTGTTGTGAAGTTTTCAAGTTTTGGGTAAAGATTTGATGGACAACGGAATAAGGAGTGGCAAGAGAATAATCCTGGGGATGCCCAAGGAACCCCAAGGTAATATTCAAGGACAACCAAGCATCTAAGCTTGGGGATGCCCTGGATGGCATCCCCTCTTTTGTCTTTAATCCATTGGTAAATTTACTTGAGGCTATATTTTTATTCACCACAGGATATGTGTTTTGCTTGGAGCATCTTATATGATATGAGTCTTTGCTTTTTAGTTTTCCACAATCATGCTTGCTGTACACACCTTTTGAGAGGGACACACATTAATCGTGAATTTATTATAATACTCTATGTGCTTCACTTATATCTTTTGAGCTAGGCTGTTTGCTCTAGTGCTTCACTTATATCTTTTTAGAGCACGGCGGTGGCTTTATTTTATAGAAATTGTTGAAATCTCATGCTTCACTTATATTATTTTGAGAGTCTTAAACAGCATGGTAATTTGCTTATTTTATGAATTTAGTCCTAATATGACGGGCATCCAAGAGGGATATAATAAAAACTTTCATATAAAGAGCATTGAATAGATGAGAAGTTTGATTCCTTGCATTTGTTTTGAGATATAAAGATGGTGATATTAGAGTCATGCTAGTGAGAAATTGTGGATTGGTAGAAATACTTGTGTTAAAGTTTGTGATTCCCGTAGCATGCACGTATGGTGAACCGTTATGTGATGAAGTCGGAGCATGATTTATTCTTTGATTGTCTTCCTTATGAGTGGCGGTCGGGGACGAGCAATGGTCTTTTCCTACCAATCTATTCCCCTAGGAGCATGCATGTAGTACTTTGTTTTGATAGCTAATAAATTTTTGCAATAAGTATGTGAGTTCTGTTATGACTAATGTTGAGTCCATGGATTATACGCACTCTCACCCTTCCACCATTGCTAGCCTCTCTAGTACCACGCAACTTTTGCTGGTGCATTAAACCCAACATATACCTTTCCTCAAAACAGCCACCATACCTTCCTATTATGGCATTTCCATAGCCATTCCAAGATATATTGCCATGCAACTTCCACCGTTCCGTTTTATTATGACACGCACCATCATTGTCATATTGCTTTGCATGTTCATGTAGTTGGCATAGTATTTGTGGCAAGGCCACCGTTCATATTTTTTATACATGTCACTATTGATCATAGCACATCCCGGTACACCGCCGGAGGCATTCATAGAGTGATATCTTGTTCTAGTATCGAGTTGTAATTTTTGAGTTGTAAGTAAATAAAAGTGTGATGATCATCATTATTAGAGCATTGTCCCATGTGAGGAAAGGATGATAGAAGCTATGATTCCCTCACAAGTTGGGATGAGTCTTCGAACTTTACAAAAAAATAAAAGAGGCCAAAGAAGCCCAAACAAAAAAAATGAGAGAAAAGAGAGAAGGGACAATGTTACTATCCTTTTTCCACACTTGCGCTTCAAAGTAGCACCATGATCTTCATGATAGAGAGTCTCCTATTTTGTCACTTTCATATACTAGTGGGAAGTTTTCATTATAGAACTTGGCTTCCATATTCCAATGATGGGCTTCCCCAAATTTCCCTAGGTCTTCGTGAGCAAGCGAGTTGGATGCACACACACTTAGTTTCTTTTTGAGCTTTCATACACTTATAGCTCTAGTGCATCCGTTGCATGGCAATCCCTACTCACTTGCATCGATACCAATTGATGGGCATCTCCATAGCCCATTAATTTGCCTAGTTGTTGTGAGACTTTCTCTCCTTCTTTTTGTCTTCTCCACAACCACCATATTCTACTCCACCTATAGTGCTATATCCATGGCTCACGCTCATGTACTGCGTGAAAGTAGAAAAAGTTTGAGAACACCAAAAGTATGAAACAATTGCTTGGCTTGTCATCAGGGTTGTGCATGATGAAATACTTTGTGTGATGAAGATGGAGCATAGCCAGACTATATGATTTTGTAGGGATAACTTTCTTTGGCCATG
Organism: Thinopyrum elongatum; assembly: GCA_011799875.1. Taxonomy (NCBI): domain Eukaryota; kingdom Viridiplantae; phylum Streptophyta; class Magnoliopsida; order Poales; family Poaceae; genus Thinopyrum; species Thinopyrum elongatum. Next base: position 58,768,297 of record CM022300.1, on the reverse strand, counting down.
TTATTTTGAGAAGACATGATTGCTTTATTAGTATGCTTGAAGTATTATTGTTTTCATGTCAATATTAAACTCTTGTTTTGAATCTTATGGATCTGAATATTCATGCCACAATAAAGAAGATTACATTGATAAATATGTTAGGTAGCATTCCACATCAAAAATTCTATTTTTATCATTTCCCTACTTGAGGACGAGCAGGAATTAAGCTTGGGGATGCTTGATACGTCTCCAACGTATCTATAATTTTTTATTGTTCCATGCTATTATATTATCTAGTTTGGATGTTTTATATGCATTAATATGCTATTTTATATTATTTTTGGGACTAACCTATTAACCTAGAGCCCAGTGCCAATTTATGTTTTTTCCTTGTTTTTGAGTTTTACAGAAAAGGAAAACCAAACGGAGTCCAAACGGAATAAAACTTTCATGATGATTTTTCTTGGACCAGAAGACATCTAGAGGACTTGGAGAGGGGGCCAGAAGGTTCCCGAGGAGGCCACAAGCCTGCCAGGCATGCCCTAGGTGGGGGCGCACCGTGAGGGCTTGTGGGCCCCTCGGAAGTCTCCTAACCCTAATCTTTGCACTATAAACTCCCAAATTTTCCCAAACCGTCAGAAGCATCCACCAAAATAATTTTATGCATCCGCAAGCCTCTGTTCCCGTGAGATCCCATCTTGGGGCCTTTTCCGGCGATCTGCCAGAGGGGGACTCGATCACGGAGGGCCTCTACATCAACATTGCTGCCCTTCCGATGATATGTGATTAGTTTACCACAGACCTACGGGTCCATAGCTAGTAGCTAGATGGCTTCTTCTCTCTCTTTGATCTTCAATACAATGTTCTCCTCGATGTTCTTGGAGATCTATTCGATGTAATAATTTTTTGCGGTGTGTTTGTTGAGATCCGATGAATTGTGGATTTATGATCAGATTATCTATGAATATTATGTGAGTCTTTTCTGAACTCTTTTATGCATGATTAAGATATCTTTGTATTTATGTTTGAACTATCGGCTTGGTTTGGCCAACTAGATTGGTTTTTCTTGCAATGGGAGAGGTGCTTAGTTTTGGGTTCAATCTTGCGGTGCCCTCACCCAGTGATAGAAGGGGTAGCGAGGCACGTATTGTATTGTATTGTTGCCATCAAGGATAAAAAGATGGGGTTTATACCATATTGCTTGAGTTTATCCCTCTACATCATGTCATCTTGCTTAAGGCTTTACTCCGTTCTTATGAACTTAATACTCTAGATGCTTGCTGGATAGCGGTCGATGTGTGGAGTAATAGTAGTAGATGCAGAATCATTTCGGTCTACTTTTCACGGACGTGATGCCTATATTCATGATCATTGCCTTAGATATCGTCATAACTTTGCGCTTTTCTATCAATTGATCAACAGTAATTTGTTCACCCACTGTATGCGATCTTCAAGAGAGAAGCCTCTAGTGAAACCTATGGCCCCCGGATCTATTTTCCATCATATATTTTCAGATCTATAAACCAAAAAACCCAAAAATACCTTGCTGCAATTTATTTAGATTCACTTTAGTTTGCCTTTTTATTTATCTTTTATACCTATCTCTATTAGATCTCACTCTTGTTCGAGACCGTGAAGGGATTGACAACCCCTTTTTCACGTTGAGTGCAAGTGTTTGTTAGTTTGTGCAGGTGCATTGATTGGAGACTTGCTTGTGCCTCCTACTGGATTGATACCTTGGTTCTTAACTGAGGGAAATACTTATCTCTACTTTGCTGCATCACCCTTTCCTCTTGAAGGGAAAAATCAACGCAAGCTCAAGAAGTAGTAGACGCGTGCCCTTGTCCTCCCCTGGCCTGCCCGTCGGGGACACACCCATCCACTTTCCCTTCCTTTCGCTAAAACCGTCCCACGCTCCCCCTCCCCTCCCTCCTACATAGTCGGCGCCCCAAAGAAACCGACGACCCGGACGGCACCGCGCATCGTGTGGCAAAGAAGAAGGGCCCGAAGAAGCCATGATCGGGTCTCACGCCGACGGAGCTCACGCGGCTCAACGAGGAATCGGCCAAGAGGAGGGCCCGGTGGGAAAGGGAGGCGGAGAAGAAAGCCGCTGTCGAATACACCACCGAGGCCGCAGCCTTGGAGCAGGCCGCAAGCACAAGGCCATCGTTGGTCAGAACAAGGCAATCCTGTTGGAAATATGCCCTAGAGGCAATAATAAATTAGTTATTATCATATTTCCCCGTTCATGATAAATGTTTATTATTCATGCTAGAACTGTATTGACTGGAAACATAGATACATGTGTGAATACATAAACAACATCGTTCCCTAGTAGACCTCTACCAGACTAGCTCATTGATCAAAGATGGTTAAGGTTTCCTAGCCATAGACATGAGTTGTCATTTGATAATGGGATCACATCATTAGCTGGGTCTATGCGTAGATGTATATCACGAGTAGAACACAAAGAAGTTGTGGGCATTGATGTTCAGATTGCTTACCTCTATTTGTCTTATTTGGATTCGGCAGTATTATGGGATGAAGCGGTTCCACCAATAGACATGCAACTAGTATTGCATAAGGTGGCTGGCGGGTGTCTGTCTCTCCTACTTTAGTTGGATTTGATTTGACATTAGTGGTCCTTGTGGAAGGTTAAAAGGCAACTTTAATATCACCATTGTGGCTTTTCTTAGGAAAGAACGGTTCTTGCTAGCTGCCCATAGTAGCCACGTAAAAATTGCAACAACAAGGTAGAGGACATCTAACTTGTTTTTGTAGGGCATGTTGTGATGTGGTATGGCCAAAACATGATGTGATGTATGTTGATGTATGAGATGATCATGTTTTGTAATAGGTTCACGACTTGCATGTTGATGAGTACGGCAACCATCAGGAGCCATAGGTTTGTCTTTAATTTATTGTATGACCTGCGTGTCAATCATTAAACGCCATGTAATTGCTTTACCGTATCGCTATGCGTTAGCAATAATTGTAGAAGAAATAGTTGGTGGAGACAACCACGATGATGACACGTTGATGGAGATCATGGTGTCTTTGTTGGTTTCAAAACCGACAGATCTCGGGTAGGGGGTCCCGAGCTGTAGATCTTGGACCGATGGGTGTCAGTGTTAAAACCGGCGATTCTCGAGTAGGGGGTCCCGAGCTGTGGATCTATGATCAATGGGGAACAAGGGACGATGAACATGGTGTTTACCAAGGTTCGGGCCCTCTCGAAGAGGTAATACCCTACATCCTGCTTGATTGTATTAGATGTATAGTATGGTTATAGAGTAGATGTAGCTCTAGCCCTAAAGCCCTAAACCCTCTGGTTTATATAGACACCAGTAGGGTTACGGTTACATGTGATCGGTTACAATGAAGGAAAGATCACGCTAATCTTGACTTGGAGGGCACACCACGACTCCGAAGATATCATGTCCGGTCACGGGTCCACACTCTAATTGGGCCCCATAGTGGCCCATCAGTCCGGCCCATATGTAATGGGTCAACACCCCGAGGACCCTTTAGTCCAGGACTCCCTCAGTAGCCCCCGGACTAGCCTCCAACGCCAGGACTTGTATCCGGCGTCCACACATATCATGGTCTTTGGCTTGTGAGGCGAGTTATTCATTTGTCATGTGTGTATTCGGAGTTTGGGTGGTGTTCGGAATCCGAATCGTCTACTTTACTTAGCCTTGAAGGCCAAAGTGCTCCAGTGTGAATAGTGCCCATGCCGACAACTTTTAGCGAAGGGTCGCGGCCGGTCATAACGTCGAACGGCTGGCAGTTCTCGATGCGTGGCTCGAGGCTGCCCCTCCATTGGCACATCTCATCAAAGCAGAGATCATGCCCCTTTTTTAGGGGATATGATCAATTATTTCGATTCCCCCACCCGCGCATAATGTCGCGAGTATATCAGGAAATGGAGAAGCCCACGGTGTGGAAAGGGGGACGCTTGGCTCCTTCGTGGCTTATAAAGAGGGGAACCGGCTACAGTTCACACCACACCTTCTTCCACCTCCCGCTGTTGTCCTTCCAATCTCCAGAGCTCAGCGCCCTGCTTTACCGCTCTGTAGCGATTCCCTTCCAGCTCCTCCCTAGCCCCAGCCATGGTCAGATCTGGCGTGAACGCAAAATGGGATGCCTCCATCGTGGAGCTGAAGCGGGCCAGCTACTTATCGGCCAACATCGCCCATCGGGCCCCCGAGGAGGGCCAAATCATCCCGACGCCCAAGCCGGGTGAGAGGGTAGTATTCCTTCCCCATTTCATCCGGGGGATAGGATTTCCCATGCACCCCTTCATGAGGGGGTTGATGTTCTTCTATGGGCTAGATTTCCATGATCTAGCCCCCAACTCTCTCCTCCATATTTCGGCTTTCATCATTGTCTGTGAAGCCCTACTGCGGGTTCAGTCGCACTTCAGCCTGTGGCTAAAGGTGTTCAATGTCAAGCCCAAGGTGGTCAGCGGTGCCCAGGCGGACTGCAGTGGAGCCATGATCAGTAAGCTAACCCGGGTCCAATGGCCGGAGGGTCTGTTTATTGATACCGTCAAGGTGTGGCAAAAGGAGTGGTTCTACATCACAAAACCAAGGGATGCGGCCTGGGCGGCCACTCCCGAATTCAGATCTGCCCCCCCCCCAGCGAGATTGACCTCGTGGACCCAAAAGGGCCCTAACTGGGGTCTGCCAGTGAGATGAAGATGCTGCAGAAGCGTGTCGCCAGCGTGATGGAGACTGGCGCCAAGCTGACCAACGTGGTCCAGATAATATCAAGCGTCGGTTACTCCCTTGCCAGCAAAGGGCCAACCCCATGTGGGCCTACAAGTCCGATGACCTGGCCACCATGCAGGACCTCTACGGGACAACCCACGACAAGGTGTGGGGTCAATTGTTCAAGTCCCAGGAGGACTAGCCGACCGAGAAGGAAGACATCATCCTCGACGCTGCAACCCAGCCAAAGAAGGTAATTGAACCCTTCCCCGGTCCATATTCGGGAGGGCGTACTGCACATAGTCCGCTCTAAGCGTCTGTCTGTGGTTTTGGCAGGGTTGGCTCGAAAAGTCTGAGAAGATCAGTAGCCCAGCTCCTTTACCCGAAGGGCCTCAATCGGCCGAACTGGAGGAGCTGTTGGTCGTGGCGCCATACAAGGCGTCAGAAAAGAAAGGGAAGAAGAAGTAGGATTTACCGGAGGCCAGAGAGGGCCTCCGCTGAAGAAGTCATCCGGACTCCAAGTCCGAAGACACTGCCACCCAGTCTGCCCAAGATGGGGACGAGGGGAGGACGAGGAAGAGAGCACCTCCTCCCACTCCAAGAAGAGGGCGGCGTCTGGGGACGCTAAGGAGGAGCAGCCTCTTCCGGCCCAGAAGAGGTAGTGCAGGCCCAAGCTGATACTGCCCGACAGTTCAGACTCCGAAGGGAGTCCGTGGCATCCGAGAAGGTTCCGGACAGGGAACCCAGGGTCAAGCCCCCTGCTGCCAGGTACAAATTTTGGCGTTTGTAGTTGCTTTATTTTTAACAGTCCCTCGCTTCGTGGAAGCTAATCGTATGATGTCACGGCCCACCGCGCTGTAACCCCGCTGAGCAGACCTCGGAGGGGACATCTTCGCCCGCCGATCTGGTGAAGAGTGGATCCACGTCGCGCTCCGCACCTCCCCTGATCCCCGAAGAGGTCGGGAAGCATTGTCCCGAAGGAACTCTCCCCGTCCGAACACGAGGGAGGAGGGTGATGCCACCATGGCTGAGGCTGACGCCTTGGTCACCGAAGACCAGGAGGATGCATCCCTCCTGGCTAATGCGAGAGTGGGATCCGGGTCGTCCGGACCCTCCCAGCTGGCCGCACCTGAGCCCCCAGGCCTTCACAGGTGATGGTCCTGCCCTCCAATGAGGAGGGAGTTGAGGCCCCGCTGCCCGCGTCGAACACTAACAACCAGGCCGTGACGGGCTGGTCGGACGCGCTAGAGGAGCTGGTGAACAACTCCGACATCGTCGACGGTCACCGCACCCTCATGGGTGCGGTTCTACCGGGTGTTCGGTCCATCCAATCCGGACTAAGCGACGCCGTCCAAGGCCTTCTAACAGGCTTTCAGGTGAGTCAAGTAATATACCTCCCCCGAGAAAATGGTCTTTACTTTTTTAGTCAAAGTTTTGAGCAGGCCGTATATGACAGCCCCCGAAACTCTATGAGGTTTGCAAAAAACCTTGCAGAGGGTCAAATATCCGCAGGCCATCTTTTAAAGTATCTTGATTGATTTTATATCGCGGGCATCATCCTTGGCCACGACTTCTAATGCCGCTACCCTGGAGGAGATGAATCGGCTGCTTAAACGCTCCGATGAAGAGCTTGACCTCGTCAACAAGCGGCTTGATGAGGCGCAAGGTAAGCTTTCGTTGAAGTACATAGGTAACAATGCCGGATACTTACAGTCTGGACTGTATGCTGAGCATATAGTGTTTGGTGCGTGCTGCTGCCGCCGCGGAGGTTGAGAGCCTGAAGGCGGCGATGAAGAAGGCTGAGGCCGATGCGGCCAAGAAGAAAGCGGTTGCCGAAAAGGCGGCTATCGAACTTGAGAAGGCGAGGACCGCTGGAGAGAAGCACGAGGCTCGAGTAGCCGAAGTGCAGGTGGAGCTCAAGGATGCCCTCATGAAGTGTGAGGCCCTTGAGCGAAAGCAAAAAGAGCACTCCTCCAAGCTGTCAAAGGCGGACAAGGAGCTCAAGGAGGCCAGGACGGAGGTGCGGGCTGCCCAGGAGGAGCTTCGCCAAATAAGGCAGCAGATGGTAAGAAGTACTTACTGCAGATTATTTTTGGCGGCAATAGGTTCGCCTTGCTGACACAGGTCTGGCGCTCTGCAGGTGTTTTCGCCGAGCTTCCGAGGAGTGGGGCACGGGAGGAGGACTCCGAACGGCGGCTTTTCTGGTCGCAGTTCCAGGCTCCCGAACACCCTCCGCTCCTCAGCAACCAGATGAAGCAACTAATGGAGCACACCAAATGGCCGAGCCGGCCCTAAAGGATCTTTGTGTCCGGTTGTGGCCCACTGAGCCTATTCCGGACAGCTACTTTGGCTTGGTGCGGAGGCTGCGTGATGCATCGCCGTGGATTGACACTGTGAAGCGTTCTGCGTGCCTTGAAGGGGCGAGGCTGGACTTCTCGAAGACCATGGTTCATTGGCCGAAGATCAAGCCGATGGATATGGCCAATGGTCCTCACCAGTCGAAAAGGAGCACCGCCATCCCGAACTATATTTTAGACAGACTATGGATGGTGCTCCGGCGATAGAGGGCCAGTGCTCAAAAGATGTAATCATTGAGTGAGTGTGTTAAACTGTCAACCGAACCTCTTTTTTTGTAATGCGGTTCGTTTGGATATTATGGTGTGTTTAATTTTGACTCCTGTGCAGCCGTTTATTATTCTAAAAGTTACCAGTCGTCGGCTTCAGCCCCCAAGTAAATGGTACGAGGGGTGTTTCGTCTCCGCACTTTACCCTTAGCCAACGTCTCAGTGCCCGAAGGCGGTAGTGCGAGAGAGAGACTAGGCAATCAGACTATGGCTTTATCGCTTTCACTCAGCCATAGGAGCTTGACGGCGGGGGCTAGTGACTGTCCCCCAGGTTTTTGTGATGTACTTGGGAGCCGAGGCATACCTCTGTAATCACATGGTTTGTGCTAGGACGAACCCTGCGTATGACACGGATAAATTGCCAAAGATTTCTTAGTTTAACACTAGTCGTCGGATCGCTGACCAGTTCTCGCTTACTATGACGGTCAGTTTTTGGCTTTCTCCCCTGAGGTGCTTCACTGGACTAGCCAGAAGCACAATCACAGGGGTTCTCCCTTTACCTTCTTAGCCAAACGTGCGGAACATAAGAGGGCAAGCACAGGAGCCGGGTAACCCAACTATTGACCCAAGACATAGTTTGGAACTGATGCATATAATGCCATATCCGAGACGCCGAACACACAACGAGAAGTTGAGCCGGACTTGGTACATGGAGCTGATGGAAAGATCAAGCCTTCGGTCGATTAACCGAGTTGTATTTATTGTGTGAATGCCTAGCTGTTCGAAGAGCGGAAAAAAAGGAAAGAAAAAAAGGAGAAAAGAGGGCTAGACAATGCGGATGCCCGAACACCGTAAAAGGCGTTTTCATTTTCCACAAGCTCTGGACGTCTATCCGTACAATTCGAACTGCTGAGGCGTTTATGATAAGGAAAAAGAAAATTTTACAGAGGAAGGTTTACACAGGGCCTTGATGTGTGGGTCAAAGCCTCAACTGTGCCCTGCTGCACGTCTGTGCCTTTCCTTCTGCGAGGTGGAGGGGGTGAATTGGACATCCATTTAGAACACCACGTGCTGGCGAGGGGTGCCTTCAATAGGGACCTTGAGATGTAGTCCTGCCATCGTAGCTTGATGCTGAGCGAGTCCGGAGTCCGGTCCGTTGTTGTTCGAGGATGTGGCGAAGCCATAGTTCGGTTGAGCCGAACACATGGTGTTATAAGCCCCCACGGCCGCCCATGGTATCTTGAGCGCGAAGTTGTGCTAACGAGGCATGTAAAGCGTGGTGAAGGCGGTGTCGGTGTACTAAGTATTGGGCCACTAGTACCCCATACTTGTGCACGGGCAGTTGTAGCCATCCTCGTGGCAAGGCTTGCCGGGATCAGCTCGAGGTCGATTCAAGCCATCAAGGAAATCATCAAGTCAGGGATCTGAGGATCAACAGGTAAGCAGAGCTGGAATCTGAAGACCAGCTTCCCCGGCAAGATCCTTGCCGGGATGGCCTTTGGGGCCCGGCAAGGCTCGGCGCCCGGCAAGGCTTGGCGTCCGGCAAGGCTCGGCGCCCGGCAAGGCTTGGCGTCCGGCAAGATTCGGCGCCTCTGCCACTGTGCCACCGCTTCGGCACAGTAACATGTCTGACATTCTGGGTCCTTCCCTGGATGCGTGGTGACGCGCCAGTGGAGGAGAGCTTAAGCGGTGCTGATGGGATGGCCCCTTTTTCCATCCCCAAGAAAGTGAGGGCACCTAAACGGACACCTCACGGTGCATTAAATGCGTTTGTCCTAATCCGTCAGGGGTTAGGTATGATACCCTGTAGCTACTTTACACCTCAATGTATGTACATTTTGCCACTGTGGAGACCCCTTTGAGCATATAAAAGGAGGCCCAAGGCAACTGCTACAGGGGAGGAGAACATCCGGCCCATTCTGCATGTGTAGCTGCTCTTTGAACGTACTGTTCATTGCGAGCGCTCCTGGAGGCTGGCCTCAAGAACATCAATAAGAACACAAAGCAGGAGTAGGGTTTTACGCTGATCAGCGGCCCGAACCTGGGTAAAAACTCCCCGCGTCGATCATTGGTTCTGCTCTTTGCGTATACCTCTCCCCCCGCCGAATCGTAAAGGGGTCTCTCGGGATCCCATAGGTGTCGTACCCCGACATCTTTGGCGCGCCAGGTAGGGGGATTGAAGGTTGCGTGAACCTGATCTAGTGCTCGGCGCCCTAGTTTCTTCATCATCTTCATCATCATGCCACCCAAGAAGAAGAGCACTGCGTCAGTACAGCCGTCCACATCTGTTTTGCCTACCCCTTTGCGTACAGGCGACGGTGTGGGTGCAGAAGGAAGAGGACTAGAACCCCTATGGCGTTCTGGTGATCCAAGCCAAGCGAGCGGTATCGTTCGCAGTGGCAGTGGTAACCTGCACGCCGCTGGATCTAGAGATGGTGCTGTGTTGCCTACGGGTGGCACAACTAACTCTAGGGATCGAAGGGCGCCTGCTGGAGCTCCCGCGCTAGCACAAGCCTCGCGACCTACTCAGGTCGTGCAAGATGAGCGATGTCATGGCGCTGGTGGTTCGGGGCGTCCCCATGAAAAGGTTTCTGCGCATAGATCCCAAGATGCGTGGGACCAGCATGCACACCGAGCTGCCGGTGGAGGTGACACGCGGTCGCGTGACCTTGGTGGTGCTCCTTCTAACTTGGTTAGGAGTCAGAGCACCTCACGTACCTCGCACTTGACGCCGCCACCTACACCAGCGGAAGCCTTGGCACGTGCACAGCTGCTCCTCGATTTTCCTCCCGCCCCGAAGAAGATGGAGGAGTGGCGAGCTACTATCCAGAGCCTTATCGGCTTCACCAACAAAGATGGACCGTAAGAGGCAGGGCCCTCGTAGCGGAGGCCCATCGATCCAGTGCGAGCCGATGTAGAGAAAACCGGAGGTGGTGCAACTACAGTGCACTCCCCTCCGCGGCACCAGCGTCGGCCGACAACTCAGCAAGTCGACCGCCATGAAGAAGTTTCCACGGCGTCGTCCGATCCACGGATGCGCCGTGATCAGTGTCTGGTTCTCCAGGAACGAGGCAAAGAGGACGCTCGAACAACCATCGAGCGGCGACGGGAAGCGCGCTATCAGTCTGATAAGCACGCGGGGCCGGCTGTTGATGAGCCTGCGCCAGGGGACGTAGGAGACTTGCCTTATGAGGTAGGGACTCTGGCGTTTACCTGTGAGCTGCGGCAAGTCCGGTGGCCCAATTCCCGAACCTTTAAGCCAGAGGTCCCGGAGAAGTATGACGGAAAGACCCATCCCTCGGAGTTCCTGAGCATCTACACCATTGCGGTGCAGGCTGCCGGGGGCCGAGATGACAAGATACTTGCCAACTACTTCCTGTTGGTGCTCAAGCCCAACGTCAGGTCGTGGTTGATGCATCTGCCGGAGAATTCCATTTCTTCCTGGTCAGATCTGTGCCATCAGTTTGTTGGCGCCTTCATTGGAGGCCATCAAGCTCCTGGCCAAGAGAGCGATTTGCACATCATCCCTCAGAAGGAGGGCGAGTCCCTGCGCAAGTTTATGTAGAGGTTCAGCCGAGTGCAGTACAACATTCCCGACGTTCATCCTGCCGCTGTCATTAGCGCGCTCCACCAGAACGTGCGTAACCGCAGAATGCGGGAAGAGCTGGCAATGAACAAAGTCAGGAGTATTGCCGAGCTTTATGCTCTGGTTGACAAGTGCGCTCGAGCTGAAGAGGGGAGGAAACTCCCTGGTGAGGCTGTTGGCGCGGCAGGCGACTCCGAAGATGAAGACGCCACGGCCCCGTCAAGGAAAGGCCGGCGGCAAAACAGGAAGCGCGGAGGCAAGGCTGTGCTTGCTGTCGAGGAATCCGACAACCCCGGCGCCACCAAGAAGGCCAAGGTTAGTGACCTCGGCAAGGATCTTGCCGGGTGCCCTTCCTGTCAGGCCTTGGCGGCTGCCGACAAGTCGGAGAACTCCGGCAACCAGTATTGCAAGATCCATCGCACCAAGGGCCACGATCTCCAGAACTGCCGGCAAGTTGAGCAGCTTGCCGAGAAGCAGAGGGCCGAATATGAGAGGCGAGACAAGGAGAAGACCCAAGACGGTGCTGAGGGGTCCGGCAAGAAACACGGTGGCCGAGGGGGTCGCCGCGGCAAGGCCAAGCAGCAGAAGGATCGGCCCGCTCGGGGCCGAGATAAAGAAGGAGATGATGATGAGGAAGATGATGAATCCAGTGAGCAGGAATTCTAGAAGGCTACGGAGGCTATGTGCATTGATGGGGGTGCCTCGCTGCATTCTTCCCACCGCCAACTTAAACAGTGGATGCGGGAGGTTAATGCGGCAGAGCCATCCCCCGATGCGTGTAGGCCCCTGAAGTGGTCCAGCACGCCTATCATCTTTGACGCCGAGGATCACCCTGATCGCACAACTGCGGGCGGGTGTTTGCCATTGTTGGTCTCGCCAACAATTCGCAACCTCAAGGTAACGAAGATGTTAGTTGACGGCGGGGCCGGCCTAAACTTAATCTCACCGGATGTACTCACAAAGCTTCAGATTCCCGACGAAGACCTCGAGGAAACGGGTACGTTTCAAAGGGTCAATCCGGGAAGAACCCAGCCTAAGGGCAAGATTACGCTGCCAGTAACATTTGGCAGCGAGCTTAACTTCAGGACCGAGAAGGTGGTGTTTGATGTCGCCAAGATCCCCATGTCATACAATGGGATCCTTGGTCGGCCAGCGCTGGCTAAGTTTATGGCGGCATCACACTACGCATACAATGTTTTGAAAATGCCCGGGCCATTGAGCGTCATCACTATCCATTCCGATAAGAAGGATGCGCTCATCTGTGCCGATCAACTTTACCGGGAAGCAGTTGCAGCACCTGCCATCAAGGCATCTGCTCCTGCCGCTGGAACTCCCCGAGGGAAGAAGAAGACCGGCAGGAACCTTGGCGCAAACTCCGGCAAGCGCACCTCCTCGGAGTGCTGCGCTTCCGTCGAGGACGTACCAAAGAGTTCCACCGGCAAGAACAAGAAGTCCAAGGCTGCTCCACCGGAAACTAAGAAGGTGCCTGTCAGAGAGGACGGAACGGGGGGAACTTTCACCATAAGTTCCAGCCTAGATGACAAATAGGAAAGCGCGCTCGTTGCTTTCCTGCGGGCGAATGTTGACGTGTTTGCATGGCAACCGTCCGACATCCCCGGTGTTCCCAGGAAGGTAATTGAGCACCACCTTGCTGTCTGTCCTCATGCGCGGCCTGTCAAGCAAAGGGTGAGGAAGCAGGCCTTGGAGCGGCAAGAATTCATTGCCGAAGAGATTAAAAAGCTGGAGGCGGCAGGACTGGTCAAAGGGGTACTTCATCCAACCTGGTTGGCTAATCCGGTCGTAGTGCGGAAAGCGAATGGGAAATGGAGGCTTTGTATCGATTATACAGATATCAATAAAGCTTGTCCAAAAGATCCTTTTCCCTTGCCGCGCATCGACCAGATTGTGGATGCCACCGCTGGTTGTGACCTCCTGTCCTTCCTTGATGCCTATTCAGAGTATCATCAGATTTTTATGGCAAAAGAAGATGAAGAGAAGACCGCCTTTATCACCCCATGTGGTACGTATTGTTTTATACGAATGCCTTTTGGGTTGAAAAGTGCTGGTTCTACATTTGCCAGAGCAATCCAGATTGGTTTTGAGCCACAACTTCATAGAAATATGGAGGCGTATATGGATGATATAGTGGTCAAAACCAAGGATAAAGCAACGCTCATTCAAGACTTAGAAGAAACATTTGCAAACTTGCGCAAGATCAACTTGAAGCTCAATCCTGAGAAGTGCGTGTTCGGAGTTCCTTCCGGCAAGCTCCTCGGATTCTTTGTATCTTGCCGGGGAATCGAAGCGAACCCCGACAATATCAAAGCCATTGAGCAAATTGAAGCGCCGAGACGCGTCAAGGATGTGCGTCGTCTTGCCGGCTGTGTTGCTGCTCTAGGCAGGTTTATTTCCAAATCTGCTGAGCGCGCCCTGCCCTTCTTCAAGATTTTGAAGAAGACAGGTCCAATGAAATGGACTCCGGAAGTGGAGGCAGCGCTGCAAGATTTGAAGAAATACCTTTCCTCTCCGCCGACGCTAGTCGCGCCTAAACCACAAGAGCCGTTGCTGTTGTATCTGGCGGCAACAAATCAAGTGGTTAGTGATGCGCTAGTGGCGCAGAGAGAAGCTGATGAGGAAGCAACACCAGCGGCAGGACCGCCGGATGACGCGGCAAGATCTTCCCCGGCAAGGGTTGATCCTGGCAAGACAGGATCTGCGCAAACAGAAGAACCTGTGCAGAAGAACAAGATGGTGCAGCGCCCAGTTTATTTTGTTAGCTCTCTTTTACAGGGAGCTAGGTCAAGATATTCTGGTGTGCAGAAGTTGCTTTTCGGCCTCCTTATGGCCTCGAGGAAGCTGCGCCATTATTTTCAAGCACATGAGATTACCGTCGTCACTCGCTTTCCATTGCAACAGATTTTGGAAAAGCCGGAGGCAACCGGCAGGATCGTGGAGTGGGCGTTGGAGCTGTCCAGCTTTGGCCTTAAGTTTGAAAGCACTTCGACAATTTAGAGTAGGGCCTTGGCGGAATTCATTGTAGAATGGACCCCGACGCCAGACGAAGAAGTTCAAGAAACAACTTTCCCCGGCAAGGAAATCGATCAGCAATGGGTTATGTACTTTGACGGGGCTTTCTCACTGCAAGGGGCCGGTGCTGGCGTGCTGCTTGTCGCACCCACCGGAGAGCACCTCAAGTACGTAGTCCAAATGCACTTTCCCCGGGAGAGTTCGACCAACAACACTGCAGAATACGAGGGTTTGCTTGCCGGTCTCAGGATCGCGGCGGACCTTGATATCAAAAAGCTTGTCATCAAAGGCGATTCACAGCTTGTCGTCAGTCAAGTTAACAAGAGTTATCAAAGTCCATTGATGCAAGCCTACGTAGATGAAGTGAGGAAATTGGAAGAGCGCTTTGACGGTCTCCAAATGGAGCACGTTCCTCGTGCCGAGAACAATATTGCTGACGACCTGTCAAAGCGTGCTGCCCTCAAGTTGCCTGTGGAACCAGGAACTTTTGTGCTCCAATTGACTCAACCATCCATGGCGCCATCGATGCGGCAAGAAAAGAGAAGGAAGTTGAACTCTGGCCAGTACTTCCCGGCAGAGCTCCCCGAAGCCGCCGGCAAGGAAGTTGCCGGGATCGACATGCCTGCCGGGGAACAACAGGCTCCGACAGGGCCTCACGCCCTCGTTGTCGAGACAAACGTTCCCCCGGCAGAGGAGATGCCTTTAGTCCTAGTTGTCGAGCCTCAGGCTCCAGCATGGGCGCAGCACATTGTCCATTTCCTTCAGACAGGTGAACTCCCTGAGGAATAAGAAGAAGCGGAGAGAGTAGCCCGTCGGTCTGTTATGTACAAGTTCGTCGATGACGTCCTGTACAGAAAGAGACCAAACGGTGTGAAATTGAAGTGCATTTCTCGGGAGGATGGACTACAGCTGTTGGCGGAGATACATGAGGGCATATGTGGTTCCCACATAGGGTCAAGAGCGCTTGCCGGGAAAGCATTCTGGCAAGGTTTCTTTTGGCCTACCGCCCTCCAGGATGCGACTGCACTAGTAACCATGTGTGAAGCGTGCCAGTTTCATTCGAAAAAATTACATCAGCCAGCTCAAGCTCTTCAAACAATCCCTCTCTCCTGGCCATTTTCGGTCTGGGGGCTCGACATACTGGACCCCTTCCCCCGTGCTACCGGGGGCTTTGAGTACTTGTACGTTGCTATCGACAAGTTCACAAAGTGGCCGGAGGTGGAAGCAGTGAGGAAGGTGATAGCGCAGTCGGCTGTCAAGTTCTTCAAAGGAATTGTTTGCCGTTTCAGTGTGCCTAATAGGATCATCACCGACAACGGCACGCAGTTCACAAGTCGCACCTTCATGCAGTACGTCCAAGACCTTGGCGGCAAGATTTGTTTTGCCTCTGTTGCTCACCCGAGAAGCAACGGCTAAGCGGAGAGGGCCAATGCTGAAGTGCTGCGCGGTCTCAGGACCAGAACTTTTGACAGGCTGAAAAAGTGCGAAAGACGCTGGATTGATGAGTTGCCGGCGGTTCTTTGGTCAATCAGAACGACACCAAATCAAGCCACCGGCCAGACGCCCTTCGCTCTGGTCTACGGAGCAGAAGCAGTTCTCCCCACGGAACTCAAATACGGATCTCCTCGAGTGCTCGCTTATGATGAGCTCAAGCAAGAGCAACTGCGGCAAGATGACGCTGTGCTCCTTGAGGAGAATCGTCTTCAGGCTGCTGTGCGAGCTGCACGCTACCAGCAAGCTTTGCGCCGCTATCATAGCCGCAAAGTTCATGCCCGAAGCCTTGAGGAAGGCGAACTTGTTCTTCGACGGATTCAGTCCGCCAAGAATTCAAACAAGTTGACGCCAAAGTGGGAAGGCCCTTATCGGGTAGTACGAGTCACCAGGCCCGGTGCTGTCCGCCTGGAGACTGAAGATGGCGTTCCAGTGAGCAATTCCTGGAATATCGAACATCTTCGCAAGTTCTATCCATAAGGCGCGGTTGCCGGGGGCCCCCGGCAACCCCCTTTTGTACAAGTCTTGCCGGCAAGGCATGTGATCCTTTGTACAAAGCCAGGCGCAGACCCTGAGCGCAGATGAATAAATTTAAGTGTTGTACATTCCCTTATTGATTCCCATGTTCATATTTATATATGCTATGTTTGTCTAAGATGTTGTATGACACCTGATCCCGGTAAGTTCTAACGAACGCCAAGGTTTCATCCCTTTATTTTCTCTTCTTTCTTTTTCTCAAAAGACATAGGATTCCTCGCGTGCACATTGCCGGGGGGGGGGGGGGAAGGGAGATTGAATACCAGTTGGTGAGTTCGGAATCGACGCTTGCCGGGGAAGAACAAGGCCAGGAAGCTAAGTTCTAAAAACTCAAAGCAAGTTTCTTTTATTACCAAGTTATTTCCTTGGACGATTCCGATTCTTGTATGGAAAATCTGCACGCGAAGGAACCCTTGTTGTAATCAGTTGCGCCCTTATTTTGTTTCGAGTCCGCTCAACAATTTAAGTGGCTGCACTGAGAACGCCAAGGAGTCTTGCCGGCCGCTGCGCCTCCAGCAGGCTGCTGAAGTCCCGCACCCAGCGCTCGCGGCAGGTTGCGCGCCGGCAAGTTTTTCAATAAGCGTAGGGTGAACTCCATACATAAAGGAATCAGACAAGAAAAATAGCAAGCATGCACCTAAACATAGGCAGATTGTATTACATCCATGAGTTGCCGCAGTTCTAACTTGAGACTTAATTGTCTTTTACATGAGATGCTGGCGGCAAGAATAAAAGGAAAGCACTCAATCCCTGCGCTGGCCTTCGATCCTTTTGATGGAGTCCACCTTCTCAAGGATTGGCGCGATGCACTCTTCAAGTGCCTCAACATTTGCATCCTTTGGCAGATGGCCGAGCGCGCTGGAGAGGTCGATGCCGGGATTGCTGTGCACCACCTTGATGAGCACCTTGCGAAGGACGGCCCGGCAAAGCTGGCGAGTCTCGTTCGCCAGTTGGGTCGCCCGGCTGGACTGGAGCGCCCTCAACACGTTGATGATGCTTTCAAAGAACATCGTCAACCTGGCACTTGGAGATATTCTTTCCTCATAAGAATATCTGAAGTTCGACAGGCCCATGGTTGACAGTTCTGCGGTAAGCTTCTCCGCGGTGGCGATGAGGCGTCCAGTCCAGATCTCCACTCCCTTCTCGTATTCGTTTTGGGCAGCGGCGGCGCTCTTGAGCAGGTTCATCTCTCCTTGGAGATCCTTGAGTAGAGCCTTCTCACGGGCCTTGCCGGCCTCGAGAGACTTCTCCAGCGTGGTCAGCTTCAGCTCCAGAAGCGAAATACTATCAGCCGCAGAGGAGAGCTGCTTGGTCTTGTCGGACAGGGCAACTTGCATCTCCGCCAAGGAGTGGAGGGTTTTTTCCCTGTCCCCCTTGAGCGTCGAGAGCTCCTTGCCGTGCTCTTCGAGATCTGTTTCCAGCCTCTTCACTTTGTCGCTCAGCTCGTTCTTGGCGGCCTCTGCAGCTTCGGCAGCATCGACGGCCTCCTTGAGCTTGCCGGCATGACTTGCAGTCAGAGCTTCGAGCGCCTCCTTGTGTTTCTGCTCCAGCTCCTGGGTCCGCCGTGCGACAAGATTGTCGATGTCTTCATCCTTGCTACGAAGCTTGGCGGCAAGCGCCTGCTCACGTGCGATGAGATCTTCTTCGTGAGCATCAAGAGCAATGCGGCGCCCCGTCAGGAGAGCATCTTCGGCAGCAATCCTTTGAACAGCTTCATCATGTGCCTTCTCCATATCTGATTGCTTCAGGAGGATCTCATTCCATTGCTGGCTCACTTGTTCTCGGCCGGCAACCAGCTCTTGGAGGGCCTCGGCGTGCCAGATTTGCATTTGTGCGACGCGCCTTTGAAAATCCGCTTCGGCTGCCTCGACAACTGCCATTCTGGAGTCCACCTTCTCTTTTCGGGCACGATGGAGAGCCTGGAGTTTGCGGAAGTTCTCGCCCATGGCCTGAAGGAGCTGGTCCTCTTCAGATTTGCCGCTGCTAGTACTGGGATTGTCGACAACTTCAAGCCCGGCAGCAGCGATGATTTCTTCAAAAATTTCTCCTTCGGCTGGTGCTTCAGTGCTTGCCGTCCCCGGCAGGTTGATGAACAGGTTCTCACCTACCTTGAGGTACTTACTGGATGAGGGGCCTTCAGATGTTGATGGCTGGTCTTCAGTGGCCACCTCACCAGTGACAGGGGGCTCTGTGGCCGGTGCAGCGCCTGGCGCTCCTGCGGCAGGAATGCTGTCAGTGCGGTCCTCAGCCTCCCTGTCGCCCTCTTCAGCAGGTTCTTCGGCGATTTCCTCTTGTGCAGTCTTGGTGGCCTCCCCATCAAGAGCATCACCAGCCCCGGCAACGTCATCCTTGGTGGCCTCGCTGGCAGCGATCCTGTCCGCTTCAGCGGCGGCATCCCTGGCGGTCTCCTCGATGACGACGTCGACGTCCATGTGTTCCATCACAGGGAACTCTGGAGGGCGAAGGAGGAAGACAGAATAAGATCGAGGTTTGGAGTTTGAAGTGACTAAATATAAAGAGATAAGAGAAAAAGGATAACAAGCACTCTGAGGCAATCGAGTACCTGCGTCGGGCTGTCGGGAGGTGGCTTCACCTCTCCCGGTAACTCCGGTTACCGGGAGCGTGTCGCCGGAGTCCGCGCTTGCCGGCTCCCCCTCAGCTAGGACGGGCTCGCCGGCAGGATCTCTTGCCAGGGATGTGCTTGTGGGCGGAGCGGTCGATGAAGGAGGCACAAAGGGAATGTCTTCTCCTTGTTGCCGTTCTTCTCCTGCGAACCCAAAGATATTAGCGGCAAGAATGAAAGCCTCGGCACCAGTCAGCGGAAAAAGGACAATGGACTTACGCTGGGGGCTGTGCTGGTGGCTGCGCTGGGGGCTGTGTTGAGGACTGGACTCCGGGCTGACAACGACAGTTTCCGGCACGCTCGTGGAGCCTGCCGGGGGCTCGTCGCTCGTAGAAGTCCTTGACCTCTTCGCCATCCTCTCCAGCAAGGTTTCTGTGTCACTGCAGAAATGATACAAGCAAGTCAGTAAGATTGATGCAAATTGGAAGGTAAAGGCTGTGGCAAGTACTCACTCTTCTTCCTCTCGCTCTGGACTAAAGCCGGAGATGTCGTAGTCGACCTCCGTTGCGGTGTCTGAGTGGGTAGGCGGAGGAGGAGTCCTAGGCCGCTTGGCTGTGGCAGGCGCCAGGGCAGCTTCCGGTGCAGTAGTACGAGACCCTCCTGCCGCCCCAGCGGTGTTCGCTGGTGTGGGTCTCGCGCGCCGCGCGGGCTGTTGACGAGCCCCCTGCCGCGGTCCAGTCTTGCCGGCCACTTTCTTGCCGGGGGCTTCGCCGCTTGAAGTAGGCTGGCTTGCCGGAATGCCTGATGCAGCCTTCCGAAGAACACGCTTTGTCTTCTTCGGGGGTGAGGGCTCTTCTCGCGTCTCCTCTTCGGCCGTGTCTTCGCCGGACGAGCTCTCAGCGGCTGCGCTGTCTTCTTCCCCGACAACCTTGTCCTCCTCGGCAGGCTTTGCCTCCACTACCACCTCTGCGTCACTGGCTTCCCACTCTGTGAAGCCAACGTTGCCGGCCTCCGCGGCAAGATTCGCCTCCTCCACTCTGGTAGCGATGCAGGCTACCTCCTGATCAGTGGTGGCTCGGATAAGATCTGACTCTTGCCGGACAGGCTTCTCCGTCAAATTGTCAAAGAACTTCTACGCTTCTTCCTCGCTTGGCTCAGCCCAGGTTGGGTCAAGGCCGTGGGCATTAAACATCGGCATGAAGGCAATGATTGACCCCAAGGCAGAATTGTTGCACAACGGGACAATCCTTGCCGGCAGCCGGTGCTTGTCTTCGCGCTGGAATAACTTTTGGCGGAGAGCGCCAAGCTGCATAGCGGTCAGATTGTTGTTCAGCCTGGGGCGCAGTCTCATGACATCTGCCGCGTTCTTGTACTCCCAGATTGGCCTTCCCCTGTTCTGTAGAGGGGCGATGCGGCGGCGGAGAAAGTCGAAGCCGATCATCTCCATCGTCAGCCTTCAAGCGAAGGATCCTGGTAGTGGCGATTGTGAGCCTCTCGTCTTCCACAGCGAGATCGCCCCAATCCTTGTCGCGGACCACCTTCTGTTGCCGGGGATGATAAAAAGGATGAGGATCTGCTTCCTGGATCCAACACCATTCGGCCCGCCACTCGTCCCACTTTTCGCGGTAAACTCCCTCTAGGTGTATCTCTTTGTTCCAAGCCCTTGGAATCCAGGCAATAGATCCAGAGAGAGCCTCTCCTTTTTGGAAACGAGGGTAGAAATAATGGCAGAAAAGTGCATAATTGGGGATCACGCCAGCGAAATTCTCACAGAGATGGGCAAAGATAGACATGCAAAGTACTGCATTCGGCATGAAATCAAGAAGGCGGAAGCCGTATGTGTACATGATGTCGTTGAAGAAATCGGAAAAGGGGGGACAGAGCCCGCAATAGAAATATGCAATGAAGAAGGGGTATCTGTCCGATCCACCTTTGGAGCAAGCACCTGGGATTACGCGTGTGGCAGGGTGCGCTTGCGTTCCCTTCGCCCACATGCATTGGTATCGCCCCTTCAAAACTTCGGCATCGAGCATCGGAGGGAAGACGACGAGCCTCTTCTGCATCTTCACCAGTTCGCTCTCTGGAACTTTGGCTTTCGCCTCCTTGTCCTTGCCCTTGCCTTTGCTGGCCTTGGGCGGCATGGCGACTGTGAGAACAGAAGCTGGGGGCGGAGCGAGCACGGGAGCAGCGGGCGGAAGAGGAAAAAGGTTTCGCTTTGAGCTCGAGAAGAGGAAGGCGATGGCGATGGCCAGATTGAGAAGAAGAGGGGGGTAAATAGGTTTGCGCCTCTGCGACTTCTCCTTTTTATGGGGAAGGAGCAGGGCCGCCTTGTTTATTCCCCAATATGAATGCGCCTCTATAGGCGCGAGATAGTTTGCAGCCTTTTTGGCACGCTTCCCATGTCACGCGCTCCATGCGCGTAGTGGGGGGCACAGTAAAACAAGATATTTACGAGCAGTTAATTCCCTGCCACGCGTGCCCGTGCACTGTTTGGGCCTAGCCCAACAACGCCTCGCACTCTGTATGGCCTAGGCCCGGGGGCTCCTGTCGGTGTACTAAGTATTGGGCCACTAGTATCCCGTACTTGTGCACGGGCAGTTGTAGCCATCCTCGCGGCAAGGCTTGCCGGGATCAGCTCGAGGTCGATTCAAGCCATCAAGGAAATCATCAAGTCAGGGAGCTGAGGATCAACAGGTAAGCAGAGCTGGAATCCGAAGGCCAGCTTCCCCGGCAAGATCCTTGCCGGGATGGCCTTTGGGGCCCGGCAAGGCTCGGCGCCCGGCTGAATTTCGGCCTGTGAACGATCCGCATTATAAATGGGCCACCACGAGCTGAGATACATTTTGGCCTGCTAATGACTAGTGGGTTATTTGGCACAATCAGGGCCCAATCTCACTTTCGGCCTATTAAAGGCCCATGTTTAGGCCTGTTAAAGGCCCACTGTGGGCACAGGCCTACCAAAAATAAGAAAGCTTATGCTGATTTAGGCCCAGATATTTTTAGTGGGCTACATGCAAATTACGGCCCATAATTGTTTTTAGCCCAATTGGAATTGTGGGCCCGACGAATGTTGGCACGTTGGGATCCTACAAAGCTTTTGGCCGAATACATTACTAAGATAAACATACACTATACAGAAATAGCGTCGTAATTTCTACACCCTTTGGCAGCACGATAAATGCTGTATCACAACAAAATAAATTCCAGCCATACAACAAAAGGCCTGTTGGCATAAAGTTTACAGTCCTTGCAGATAAAAGCACCATCAGATGTATAGAAGCACAGATCATTTGACCTGAGTGCTAATGTTTCAGGCTGTAGAATCTGATGGAGCAGCATGATCTTCCCCTTTTTTCCACCATTGCTCTTGAACAACGAAGCAAATGTCTGATAGTCTGGTTTCAAAACCATTCATATCTTGACGACATTTGTCAACCACTATTCTTGTTTCCGAAACGACCTCCATTAGGGATTGGACCTATGTCTGGAGGACAAATATATCACTCTGTCTAGCCGAAAGATTTTGTTCAGTAGGCAATTTGGACAAGGTTACCTTGACAACCAACCTAGAATAATGCAGGAAGGTGCTTTTTGTACTGTTAGTGGAGAGATACTGACGCCCTACAGCAAGAGGTGACATTGTGCCTATGGTAGCCTCGTCACCTTCAGGTGGTTGTGGCTGTTCAATCGTTTGTTCCATAGCTTGCTAATGGATTGAACTTGTAGATTAGTGTACCAGATAAGTTACTAATGAGACAAAAACAAACAAAGTAGGTTTCACATTTATACATAACTTATTTTTGTGAACTACTGTAATACATTAGCATGTATTGTAGTGCCAACTAGATAATAAAATCACTTTTGGAACATATGTCCATGTAGCATGCCTATAGTATTGTCTATTTCCTCACATTCATTGACATCCAAGGATAAAGAGACATGGTTTAAAGTAGGATGAACATAGTATGACATCCTTCATATCATGGGCAAAAAGATATCAAACAAACAGGCTATTGTATCATTGTGTGGGCACGTGAACATCACGACTAGATTACAGATCAAGACCAAAAGAATATCCTTCCTCTCTTTTAAACCGTGTAAGGTGAAATTATACGTTAATACAACTGTGTATAAAAGTGAACAGAGTAACCGACATTGGCTGCAAACCAAGCAGTTAAATGAACACGTCACAGTAACAAGCAGTTCCAAGGTAGGAGGAGTAAGGACTTACAACAGCGGCTTGAACTAGTGTGCTCATGCCCTTCATATTTCTGGTGTGGCAATCCTTGAAGATTTCCATTGCATTCAGTTCAGGTTCTTTTTGGTCCGCACGGGCTTTCCTCTGTATTTGGAACAAGTCAATATAGATACGATAATATGGCACAGAAAAAGGAAGGAAGTAGTAGCTATTTACAAGAGCCTCGCAGTGTGCAATATAGCTACAAGATCCTGTTGTCTATTGGAATTTCACTTTAGAACGGTTGGTCTTGTTCTTCAAACAGTTAGCCTAGAAGAAGATACACTAGTAAGGCACATACGTAAATACGAGTTCAATATGTGATCTGATCAAATACATATACCCTACCTGATACTTTGGATCAGACCAGTGTTTAACAAGGGTTGTCCAGTCTTCATCTGTAATATTGTCAACTGGAGATGTTTGGGGGATTTCATTGTTAGCCTTGCCCTCAAAGTGAGTTTTCTAAGGTGATACCAATACTGTCACAGAACAGACTGAAAAACATGAGTGCATGCTTGTTTAGTTGCATCATCTTTCGGATCCAACTTGAACCTCATCTGTTGAAAAAAGAATGTGAGTCTTATTAGGAGGAAGCTAGAAAGTATGGGACAGAGCAAGACAATATTAGAAATTGCGATGAATAACATTACTTACGGATAAATGGTTAAGGAAGGTGTTAAACTGGGTATTGTCTTTCTCATTCCTGTACTGGATCCATGTTGGGAGGATACGTGCATGACACATAACGGCAACGGCTGCCTCTGATACTAACTTGGCTGACTCTGTAGCATCACGTGGCCTTTTTAAACCTGCCTCAAAATGGATCTCCATTCTTCCTCCTTTAGATTTTGTTAATCTGTCAAGCATTATCCCGGATGTGTGTTTCTGCTTGCGCCGTGGTGCTAGTTCAACAACGAATATGGAAAGTGTTCGTGCACATCAAACTATGAGAGTACATATAAAGGAGCATGCAACTGCAACTTGACTCGGTCAGGTACCATCTTGGTGTTGATGCTCATGACGTTCATCTGATCTTGCCAAGTCCTGTTGTGTCAGCAGTGCTTCAGAAGTAGTGTTAGGTGTGAAGGCAGCTTGGGAACAGGCTAGTTGCGGAGCAAACGAACGAGTAACTCGTTTAGATGCCGGTACAGTTGAAGGGGATGCTGCAGCTGGTGGAGCAGGTGATATTGTGTTTGTAGATTTAGCTGGTGGACTTGGTGAAGGAAATATGCCCTAGAGGCAATAATAAAGTTGTTATTTATATTTCCTTATATCATGATAAATGTTTATTATTCATGCTAGAATTGTATTAACCGAAACTTGATACATGTGTGAATACATAGACAAAACAAAGTGTCCCTAGTATGCCTCTACTTAACTAGCTCGTTGATCAAAGATGGTTAAGTTTCCTGACCATAGACATGTGTTGTCATTTGATGAGCGGGATCACATCATTAGGAGAATGATGTGATGGACGAGACCCATCCGTTAGCTTAGCATTATGATCGTTAAGTTTTATTGCTATTGTTTTCTTCATGACTTATACATATTCCTCTGACTATGAGATTATGCAACTCCCGAATACCGGAGGAACACCTTGTGTGCTATCAAACGTCACAACGTAACTGGGTGATTATAAAGATGCTCTACAGGTGTCTCCGAAGGTGTTTGTTGGGTTGGCATAAATCGAGATTAGGATTTGTCACTCCGAGTATCGGAGAGGTATCTCTGGGCCCTCTCGGTAATGCACATCACTATAAGCCTTGCAAGCAATGTGACTAATGAGTTAGTTACGGGATGATGCATTACGGAACGAGTAAAGAGACTTGCCGGTAATGAGATTGAACTAGGTATGAAGATACCGACGATCGAATCTCGGGCAAGTAACAAACCGATGACAAAGGGAATAACGTATGTTGTCATTACGGTTTGACCGATAAAGATCTTCGTAGAATATGTGGGAACCAATATGAGCATCCAGGTTCCGCTATTGGTTATTGATCGGAGATATGTCTCGGTCATGTCTACATAGTTCTCGAACCCATACGGTCCGCACGCTTAACGTTCGATGACGATTTGTATTATGAGTTATGTGTTTTGGTGACCGAAGATTGTTCGGAGTCCAGGATGAGATCACAGACATGACGAGGTGTCTCGAAATGGTCGAGAGGTAAAGATTGATATATTGGAAGGTGGTATTCGGACACCGGAATGGCTCCGGATCGTTTCGGGTATTTTTTGGAGTACCGGGAGGTTACCGGAACCCCCCGGGAGAGGTAATGGGCCCCATGGTCCATAGGGGAGAGAGGGGACAGCCCACAAGGGGTGTTTGCGCGCCCCCCCATGGGAGTCCGAATTGGACTAGGGGAGGGGGCGGCGCCCCCCTTTCCCTCTCCTACTCCCTCTCCCTTTCCCCCTTTCCCACTCCGGAAAAAGGAAGGTGGAATCCTACTAGGACTGGGAGTCCTAGTAGGACTCCCCACACTTGGCGTGCCCCTAGGGGGCCGGCCTCCTCCCTCTCCTCCTTTATATATGGGGGCAAGGGGGCACCCAATAGCACATCAGTTATTCTCTTAGCCGTGTGCAGTGCCCCCCTCCACAGTTTACTCCTCCGGTCATATTGTTGTAGTGCTTAGGCGAAGCCCTGCGCCGATCACATCACCATCACCGTCACCACGCCATCGTGCTGACGAAACTCTCCCTCGACACTTTGCTGGATCAAGAGTTCGAGGGACGTCATCGAGCTAAACGTGTGCTGAACACGGAGGTGCCGTATGTTCGGTGCTTGGATCGGTTGGATCGTGAAGACGTTCGACTACATCAACCGCGTTAACCTAACGCTTCCGCTTTCGGTCTACGAGGGTACGTGGACACACTCTCCCCCTCTCATTGCTATGCATCTCCTAGATAGATCTTGCGTGAGCGTAGGAATTTTTTTGAAATTGCATGCTACATTACCCCAACAGTGGCATCCGAGCCAGGTCTATGCGTAGATGATATGCACGAGTAGAACACGAAGAGTTGTGGGCGATAATAGTCATACTGCTTACCACCAACGTCTTACTTTGATTCGGCGGTATTGTTGGATGAAGCGGCCCGGACCGACATTACATGATCGAGTTCATGAGACTGGTTCTACCAACGTGCTTTGCACACAGGTGGCTGGTAGGTGTCTGTTTCTCCAACTTTAGTTGAATCAAGTTTGACTACGGCCGGTCCTTGTTAAAGGTTAAAACAGCACACTTGACGAAAAATCGTTGTGGTTTTGAACTTTTGATGCGTAGGTAAGAACGGTTCTTGCTAGAAGCCCGTAGCAGCCATGTAAAACTTGCAACAACAAAGTAGAGGATGTCTAACTTTTTTTTGTAGGGCATGCTGGGATGTGATATGGTCAAGACATGATGTGATATACGTTATTGTATGAGATGATGATGTTTTGTAAAAGTTATCGGCAACTGGCAGGAGCCTTTTGGTTGTCGCTTTATTGTATGAAATGCAATCGCCATGTAATTGCTTTACTTTATCACTATGCGGTAGCGATAGTCGTAGAAGCAATAGTTGGCGAGACGAGAACGGCGCTACGATGGAGATCAAGGTGTCAAGCCGGTGACGATGGAGATCATGACGGTGCTTTGGAGATGGAGATCAAAGGCACAAGATGATGATGGCCATATCATATCACATATTTTGATTGCATGTGATGTTTATCTTTTATGCATCTTATTTTGCTTAGTACGGCAGTAGCATTATAAGATGATCCCTCACTAAATTTCAAGGTATAAGTGTTCTCCCTGAGTATGCACCGTTGCGACAGTTCGTCGTGCCGAGACACCACGTGATGATCGGGTGTGATAAGCTCTTCGTTCACATACAATGGGTGCAAGCCAGTTTTGCACGTGCAAAATACTCGGGTTAAACTTGGCGAGCCTAGCATATGCAGATATGGCCTCGGAACACTGAGACCGAAAGGTCGAACGTGAATCATATAGTAGATATGATCAACATAGAGATGTTCACCATTGAAAACTACTCCATCTCACGTGATGATCGGACATGGTTTAGTTGATATGGATCACCTGATCATTTAGATGACTAGAGGGATGTCTATCTAAGTGGGAGTTCTTAAGTAATATGATTAATTGAACTTAATTTATCATGAACTTAGTCCTGGTAGTATTTGCCAATTATGTTGTAGATCAATAGCTAGCCTATAGCTCCCTTGTTTTATTTTTGATATGTTCCTAGAGAAAACTATGTTGAAAGATGATAGTAGCAATGATGCGGACAGGGTCCGTGATCTGAGGAATATCCTCGTTGTTGCACAGAAGAATTATGTCCTTGATGCACCGCTAGGTGACACACCTATTGCAGGAGTAGATGCAGCCGTTATGAATGTTTGGCAAGCTCGATATGATGACTACTTGATAGTTTAGTGCACCATGCTTTACGGCTTAGAACCGGGACTTAAAAAACATTTTGAACGCCACGGAGCATATGAGATGTTCCAAAGAGATGAAATTGGTATTTCAGACTCATGCCCGTGTCGGGAGGTATGAGACCTCTGACAAGTACTTTGCCTACAAGATGGAGGAGAATAGCTCAGCTAGTGAGCATGTGCTCAGAATGTCTAGGTACTACAATCGCTTGAATCAAGTGGGAGTTAATCTTCCAGATTAGATAGTGATTGACAGATTTCTCTAGTCACTATCACCAGGTTACTAGAACTTCGTGATGAACTATAATATGCAAGGGATGACGAAAACAATTCCCAAGCTCTACGCGATGCTGAAATCGGCGAAGGTAGAAATCAAGAAATTGCATCAAGGGTTGATGGTTGACAAGACCACTAGTTTCAAGAAAAAGGGCGAGGGCAAGAAAGGGAATTTCAAGAAGAATAGCAAGCAAGTTGCTACTCCCGGGAAGAAACCCAAGTCTGGACCTAAGGCTAAAACTGAGTGCTTCTACTGCAAAGGAAATGGTCACTGGAAGCGGAACTGCCCCAAATACTTGGCGGATAGGAAGGATGGCAAAGTAAACAAAGGTATATTTGATATACATGTTATTGATGTGTATTTTACTAGTATTCATAGTAGCCCCTGGGTATTTGATACCGGTTCAGTTGCTAACATTAGTAACTCAAAATAGGAGTTGCAAAATGAACAGAGACTAGTTAATGACGAGGTGACGATGTGTGTTGGAAGTGATTCCAAGGTTGATAAGATCACCATCGCACACTCCCTCTACCTTCGGGATTAGTGTTGGACCTAAATAAATGTTATTTGGTGTTTGCGTTGAGCATGAATATGATTGGATCATGTTTATTGCGATACGGTTATTCATTTAAGTCAGAGAATAATTGTTGTTCTGTTTACATGAATAAAACCTTCTATGATCATACACTCAATATAAATGGTTTATTGAATCTCGATCGTAGTGATACACATATTCATAATATTGATGCCAAAAGATGCAAAGTTGATAATGATAGTGCAACATATTTGTGGCACTGCCGTTTAGGTCATATTGGTGTAAAGCGCATGAAGAAACTCCATGCAGATGGGATTTTGGAATCACTTGATTATGAATCATTTGATACTTGCAAACCATGCCTCATGGGCAAGATGACTAAAACTCCGTTCTCCGGAACAATGGAGTGAGCCAATGACTTATTGGAAATAATACATACCGATGTATGCGGTCCGATGAGTGTTGAGGCTCGCGGCGGGTATCGTTAATTTCTGACCTTCACAGATGATTTAAGCAGATATGGGTATATCTACTTAATGAAACACAAGTCTGAAACATTTGAAAAGTTCAAAGAATTTCAGAGTGAAGTGGAAAATCATCGTAACAAGAAAATAAAGTTTCTACGATCTGATCGCAGAGGCGAATATTTGAGTTCCGAGTTTGGTCTTCATTTAAAACAATGTGGAATAGTTTTGCAACTCACGCCACCTGGAACACCACAGCGTAATGGTGTGTCCGAACATCGTAACCGTACTTTATTAGATATGGTGTGATCTATGATGTCTCTTACCGATTTACCACTATCGTTTTGGGGTTATGCATTAGAGACAGCTGCATTCACGTTAAATAGGGCACCATCTAAATCCATTGAGACGACACCGTATGAACTGTGGTTTGGCAAGAAACCTAAGCTGTCGTTTCTTAAAGTTTGGGGTTGCGATGCTTATGTGAAAAAGCTTCAGCCTGATAAGCTCGAACCCAAATCGGAGAAGTGCGTCTTCATAGGATACCCAAAAGAAACTATTGGGTACACCTTCTATCACAGATCTGAAGGCAAGATCTTTTTTGCTAAGGATGGATCCCTTCTAGAGAAGGAGTTTCTCTCGAAAGAAGTGAGTGGGAGGAAAGTAGAACTTGATGAGGTAATTGTACCTTCTCTCGAATTGGATAATAACTCATCACAGAAAACAGTTCCCGTGATGCCTACACCAATTAGTGAGGAAGCTAATGATGATGATCATGAAACTTCAGATCAAGTTACTACCGAACATCGTAGGTCAACCAGAGTACGTTCCGCACGAGACCATCCTGTTCTGGAAGTCATGTTACTAGACCATGACGAACCTATGAACTATGAAGAAGCTATGATGAGCCCAGATTCCGACAAATGGCTTGAGGCCATGAAATCTGAGATAGGATCCATGTATGAGAACAAAGTGTGGACTTTGGTGGATTTGCCCGATGATCGGCAAGCCATTAAGAATAAATAGATCTTCAAGAGGAAGATGGACGCTGATGGTAGTGTTACTATCTACAAAGCTCGACTTGTCACAAAAGGTTTTTGACAAGTTCAAAGTGTTGACTACGATGAGATTTTCTCACTCGTAGCGATGCTTAAGTCTGTCCGAATCATGTTAGCAATTGCCCCATTTTATGAAATCTGGCAAATAGATGTCAAAACTGCATTCCTTAATGGATTTCTTAAAGAAGAGTTGTATATGATGCAACCAAAAGGTTTTGTCGATCCTAAAAGTGCTGACAAAGTGCGCAAACTCCAGCGATCCATCTATGGACTGGTGCAGACATCTCGGAGTTGGAATATACGCTTTGATAAGGTGATCAAAGCATATGGTTTCATACAGACTTATGGTGAAGCATGTATTTACAAGAAAGTGAGTGGGAGCTCTGTAGCATTTATGATATTATATGTGGATGACATATTGCTGATTGGAAATGATATAGAATTTCTGGATAGCATAAAATGATACTTAAATAAGAATTTTTCAATAAAAAGACCTCGGTGAAGCTGCTTAAGTATTGAGCATCAAGATCTATAGGGATAGATCGAGATGCTTAATAGGACTTTCACAAAGCATATACCTTGACAAAGTTTTGAAGGAGTTCAAAAAGGATCAGTAAAAGAAAGAGTTCTTGCCTGTATTCAAGGTATAAAGTTGAGTAAGACTCAAAGCATGACCACGGCAGAAGATAGAGAGAGAATGAAAGTCATTCCCTATGCCTCAGCCATAGGTTCTATAAAGTATGTCATGCTGTGTACCAAACCTGATGTGTACCTTGCCATGAGTTTGTCAAGGGGGTACAATAGTGATCCAGGAGTAGATCACTAGACAACGGTCAAAAATTATCCTTAGAGGACTAAGGAATTGTTTCTCGGTTATGGAGGTGATGAAGAGTTCGTCGTAAAGAGTTACGTCGATGCAAGCTTTTACACCGATCCAGATGACCATGAGTCTCAATCTGGATACGTATTGAAAGTGGGAGCAATTAGCTAGAGTAGCTCCATGCAGAGCATTGTAAACATAGAAATTTTGCAAAATACATACGGATCTGAATGTGGCAGACCCGTTGACTAAACTTCTCTCACAAGCAAAACATGATCACACCTTAATACTCTTTGGGTATTAATCACATGGCAATGTGAACTAGACTATTGACTCTAGAAAACCCTTTGGGTGTTGGTCACATGGCGATATGAACTATGGGTGTTAATCACATAAAGATGTGAACTATTGGTGTTAAATCACATGGCGATGTGAACTAGATTATTGACTCTAGTGCAAGTGGGAGATTGAAGGAAATATTCCCTAGAGGCAATAATAAAGTTGTTATTTATATTTCCTTATATCATGATAAATGTTTATTATTCATGCTAGAATTGTATTAACCAGAAACTTGATACATGTGTGAATACATAGAAAAAACAAAGTGTCCCTAGTATGCCTCTACTTAACTAGCTCGTTGATCAAAGATGGTTAAGTTTCCTGACCATAGACATGTGTTGTCATTTGATGAGCGGGATCACATCATTAGGAGAATGATGTGATGGACGAGACCCATCCATTAGCTTAGCATTATGATCGTTAAGTTTTATTGCTATTGCTTTCTTCATGACTTATACATATTCCTCTGACTATGAGATTATGCAACTCCCGAATACCGGAGGAACACCTTGTGTGCTATCAAACGTCACAACGTAACTGGGTGATTATAAAGAAGCTCTACAAGTGTCCCGAAGGTGTTTGTTGGGTTGGCATAAATCGAGATTTGGATTTGTCACTCCAAGTATCGGAGAGGTATCTCTGGGCCCTCTCGGTAATGCACATCACTATAAGCCTAGCAAGCAATGTGACTAATGAGTTAGTTACGGGATGATGCATTACGGAACAAGTAAGGAGACTTGCCGGTAACGAGATTGAACTAGGTATGAAGATACCGACGATCGAATCTCGGTCATGTAACATACCGATGACAAAGGGAATAACGTATGTTGTCATTACGGTTTGACCGATAAAGATCTTCATAGAATATGTGGGAACCAATATGAGCATCCAGGTTCCGCTATTGGTTATTGATCGGAGATATGTCTCGGTCATGTCTACATAGTTCTCGAACCCATAGGGTCCGCAGGCTTAACGTTTGATGACGATTTGTATTATGAGTTATGTGTTTTGGTGACCGAAGATTGTTTGGAGTCCCGGATGAGATCACGGACATGACGAGGAGTCTCGAAATGGTCGAGAGGTAAAGATTGATATATTGGAAGGTGGTATTCGGACATCGGAATGGTTCCGGATCATTTTGGGTATTTTTCGGAGTACCGGGAGGTTACCGGAACTCCCCGGGAGAGGTAATGGGCCTCATGGGCCATAGGTGAGAGAGGGGACAGCCCACAAGGGGTGGCTGCGCCCCCCCATGGGAGTCTGAATTGGACTAGGGGAGGGGGCGGCGCCCCCCTTTCCCTCTCCTACTCCCTTTACCTTTCCCCCTTTCCGAATCCGGAAAAGGAAGGGGGAATCCTACTAGGACTGGGGGTCCTAGTCGGACTCCCCACACTTGGCACGCCCCTAGGGGGCCGGCCTCCTCCCTCTCCTCCTTTATATACGGGGGCAAGGGGGCACCCGATAGCACATCAGTTATTCTCTTAGCCGTGTGCAGTGCCCCCTCCACAGTTTACTCCTCCGGTCATATTGTCGTAGTGCTTAGGCGAAGCCCTGTGCGGATCACATCACCATCACCGTCACCACGCCGTCGTGCTGACGAAACTGTCCCTCGACACTTTGCTGGATCAAGAGTTCGAGGGACGTCATCGAGCTGAACGTGTGCTGAACACGGAGGTGCCGTACGTTCGGTGCTTGGATCGGTTGGATCATGAAGACGTTCGACTACATCAACCGCGTTAACCTAACGCTTCCGCTTTCGGTCTACGAGGGTACGTGGACACACTCTCCCCCTCTCGTTGCTATGCATCTCCTAGATAGATCTTGCGTGAGCATAGGAATTTTTTTGAAATTGCATGCTACGTTACCCAACACTTGGACCTGTCGGATTCAGGGCTCCGCAGACCCAAAGAAGGTTCGAACTGTGGGGCGTGTGCAAAGAACTCAACTTATCCAACCAACCAACCGGTTGCCCTACAGCCTAGCTCAATGGATCAAGGAAGGAGATGGACATGTTAGTTTACCCAACTTTGGGCCACCTTGTGGTGTAAGACCCTACTCCTGCTTTGTGGTGGATTTGCCTCACGAGGGGCTGGGGATGAACTAGTACAAGGGAAGAACCACCTCGCGAGGTTGTTCTAGGGTGAGGGTGAGTCGTCCTTTGGTTCGGTCCCGCTCTATGGTGGTGGCTAGCTTATACTTATAGCGGCCTCAGTCCTCTTCCTCCAAAACGAAGGCGGGAAGGGATCCCACAGTGGCTAATTTGAAAGGGGAAAAGTAGTACATCTTATCCTAACGAACGGTGGTCTTCGCCTGCAAAGCTTCTGGTCGTGACGCCGCGGTGGGCTCGGCGATGACATCCGTCCTGCCGTCCTGGCGGTCTTGGTCACGTTGCACTGGAATGGAAACCTTTGCCTGATTCCTCGGGAACCCACGGCTGTCCTTGCCTCCTTAACACCAAAGAGGAAACCTGCTCCTCTGCGCTTGCTGGTGCCCGCCTGGCCTTGGTCGTCATGGCTTGCATCACCGCAACCTCATGAGGTTGGATACCTGCATAGAAATCTCTGCTCCTTAGGAGGCAGCTTGGGGAGGCCGCTCCCTCAGGAGGTCTTGGCGCTGTCTGCCTCGTGAGGCTTGGCCCCTCGCGAGGGTCTTGTCTTGTTGGTGCTGAAACTGGGCCGTACCAGGCCGTCGATGGAGCCACACCGTGGGCTGCTGGCAGGCCGTACCCTGGTTCCCAGAACACCGACAATAGCCCCCGGGCCCAAGGCACGCTCGAACTTGGCTTCGAGGCGAAGCCAAAGGGCAAGGGCGAAGCGCCGCGGGCCCCAATTGCCTGTGGACGGAGCCGACGCGTGGCGCTTGATGGGACATGGGCATCTCCACCTCTCCACGTCGCCTCGGCAACCGCGCGACTTGACAAAAGACTAGCGCCCACCCCGCGCCATCATTACCTTCTCTTCGCCTTGCTCCAGATCCCCTTTCTTCTTGCCGAGAGCGTCGCCAGATCTGGTCAAATTCCTCCCCCCTTCCGTGTCTCTTCTCCCAAGTTCTACGCAGATGGCATCCAGGAAGGCGAAGCCGACTGCGCAAGCTGCGAGCTCCTCCTCCTCACCTGCGCCGGCCCTCGACACATCCTCCATCACCAAGAAGAAACACCTCGCCACCGCACTCCCATTGACGGCGAGCGCCGACAACGAGTGGAAGGAGACGACGCTCCTGGTTGGATCCGCCGAGCGAGGGACCCTGGTAGGGACATTCTACCCCTTCTTCCTCCACAACATCTTCGCAGGGCTCATCCCGCCTTTCTCTGAGTTCTTCACCACCGTCCTTGACCATTACCGAGTTCAGGCTCTGCATCTTCAGCCCAACTCCATCCTTCTCCTGTCAATCTTCGCCTTTTACTGCGAGGCATTCGTGGGCGTGATGCCTTCCGTTGCGCTCCTCCGCCACTTCTTCTATCTCCGGATGCACGACCCAACCCAGCGTTCAGGCTGCGTCTCCTTTGCCGCAGTCCATATTGGCAACGCGCTCATGAGGGCCGGGAAGAAGGTGGAGAACTTCCGGCACAAGTGGGTCTTCATGGACGCCAGGGGCCTCCACACGCGGCTGGAGTTGCCAACCGAACTGCCAGAGAAGCTTGATTGGTGGGGTCATGAGAAGCTCACCGACCCTCGAGCGGCACCAGTCCTGAGGAAGATGATGGCGGACAAGGAGGCCGGGGCATTGACAGGGGCCATGCTCGTCAAAGAGTTCCTGACACAGTGCCTGGCCCCACTCCAGGCGCATACGCGCCCCATGTGGGAGTTCAAGGGCGCGGAGGATGACATCCGGCTGCGCCCAGGGAGCTTGACAGGCGAGGAGCTGGACAAGGCCATGCATACCATGCTTGAGAGGGATCCGGGCAACCTCCCGGCAGCCTACATCCCACTGTACCGCCGTGCCGACGGGGCAGCGCTGGTCCCCGCTATGCTTGTCTTCAACGAGCTGGGGCTCGTGATGCCCGAGCTCCCCAACTCCCCGGTGCTGGTGTCTTCCGCTGATGACGCCGGGGAAAAGGGGGAGGAGGACTCGGAGGCGACCGTGGACGACGGGGCGGAGACCTCTCCTCCGTCGCAGAGCGAGCTTCTCCGCGGCCTCTCCGACGATGATGACGCCGCTGAACCCCCGGTCATGAAATCCCCGCACTCCACCGGGGTCGTCACGAGGTTCGGGGCCACTCCCCTGCGGAGGCTAGGCCGAGCAACCCCGAAGAAGGGAGGGGCGGTGCCACCTCCTCGAGGTGACGCCTCCGCCTTGCCGACCGTCAACGCCCCACCGAGGCCAGCCGTCGTGCGCCCTGCCAATCCTCAGGACACGGCGAGGTCCACGCCCAAGAAGGTTGGGGGAGCCCTGGCCCCGATGCGGAAAAGGGCGTACATTGCCTCTGGCGAGTAAGCATCTTGCCTTGTCTTTGTTTGTCACCCTCGATACCTGTCCTCACAGTGCTCCTTGCCAGGCGACCAGGACGGACATCGTGGTGAAGAAGAGGAAGGAGGGAGCCGGGACCTCGGAGGCGCCACCACTCGCCACGGCTGGGGTAGCCCTGGCTCAGGTGGAGGAGGTTGCCTCTCACTCCCCTGCAACAAAGCGGGCCCCCAAGGGTACGGTGGGGGAGCCCCAGGAGGAGTTTGCCTCCATGGGCCAGCAGGCTCCGGAGCCGCCCGTCCCCGTCGTGCCCGCGGGGGGTTTGGTCGCTCCAGAGCCCCAAGCTGGCCTTGCTTCTGTGGCGACGCCAGTCCTCGCGCCGGTGCCGTCTCTTCCCCAGACCCTTGTGCTGGCGAATTGCGGCCCCCTTGTCAGGCCCGGGCTCTGGAGGAAGCCTTCAACGCGCTGGACCAGCTCCGGACCGATCTCCATGACGCTGACAGGTGCATGGTGAGGGAGCGCATGGGGCTTATCTCGAGGTGGCTCTAGGCCGACGTGTCCGCCAGGACAGCCTGGAGCCGAGCCGAGGCCGCCGCCGCGGAGAGCAGGAGGGTGGCTAATGAAGTCGCGAGGGCTCGTGACATGGTGCTGGCCGACGCGGCATCTGCCAAGGAGCGCTGCGGCAAGGCGGAGACTAAGCTGAAAGCTCTCCATGAGGCGCAGGCTGCCCACACCCAACAGCTCCATCAGCAAGAAGAGGAGCTCAAGGCCCGCGAAGCGACGCTCGCCGACCGCGATGCTAAGCTGGCCCAGGAAACCAAGGACCAAGCCGCAGAGCGGGACCGCCTGGGCAAGCTTAAGGAGGAGGTGGACAAGGCGCAGGCATCCCATGCCTAGCTCGTCTCTGAGGCGACGGCCCAGCTGGAGGCCAAGGAGAAGACCCTCGCCGCCGCCGAGAAAACGGCGGCCGTGGAACGCGAAGCCTTGGTCTCCTCCGAACTCAGGTCTCGCAAGGCGCTGCGCTCCCTTTACGGAGGAGGGTACGAGAAACCGCTGGCGACTCCGGAGGATGGCCCTGCTGGGCTTCTCCCCAAGCTTGCTGAGGCGCTTGAGGGCGTTGCCGCTGGGGTGGACTCTGCTGTGGAGGAGGAGTGCCGCGCGCTCTTTACTTCGGCCGCAACGCGCGTCTTCAACCACCTCCTCCTCCAGGACCCAGGCTTCGACCTCAGCGCGCTGATCGAGCCGGTGGCCCTTGAATCTCGCACCGCTGCTGCCGAGGCCATGAAGTAGGTGGAGGCCCTGCTGGGGAAGTTCCTCTCCGTCCCCGACCCCGCCGCTGCGGCGGCAGAAGCCGGCGGCGAAGATGGTGGGAGCGTCATCGACGACGGGCTTCCCAAGGCGAGCGATGGCGGCCACCAAGGCGATGGCGGTGCTTCTTCCTAGTTGACCCTGCAACATTCATCGTGCCTTGCGGAGGCGTGAGAACTTCTGTTTGAACTCGTGGAACATTATGTTTTGTAATAACTTGATAGGACTCCGTGATTTCCTTTTCGTGCTCAATTTCCTTCCTGTTTGCCTTAGTGTTCAACATCTACAGGGCCCGGCCCCACGCATACCTCAGCCG
The DNA here is from genome assembly GCA_011799875.1 of Thinopyrum elongatum. Taxonomy (NCBI): domain Eukaryota; kingdom Viridiplantae; phylum Streptophyta; class Magnoliopsida; order Poales; family Poaceae; genus Thinopyrum; species Thinopyrum elongatum. Next base: position 58,731,642 of record CM022300.1, on the reverse strand, counting down.
CCGTTGGGGCGTCCGGATCACCAGGACAAGGACAAGGGGTGAGGGGCTACGTGACCAGTGAGGCCCCTGAGTCGCCATGCTCAGGGGTCCCCCTTGACGTACGAATAGCCCTCATGGAGGAAACGTGAGCAGCGTGTGAGTTAATCCGGAGCCCTCCATACCTTTCCTCGCCAGGTTTTGCCTGGGAGGGACGCGGGAAAACCAGGTGCGAGAGACCTAGTGAGGTGGTGTGCATCAGGCGTGGCCTGAGCGTAGCCCCTGTGCCCAGCCCCCTCACGCGGCCCTCCTGTAGGAAAGCTGCGCGGTGGGAACGAGCGGCGAGCCTTTAGGCCCTACTGAGGTTATCGCAGCCGCTAGGGTGCCCTGAGTTGTTTATTCACCAGCGCGGAGCATGGTGCTTCCACTTTAGTGTGGGCATAGCCGCTCCTCGACTGTGTCGTCCGCCAGCGTGGAGCATGGGGCTTCCACTGGTGAGTGGGCATAGTCGCTCCTCGATAGTGTCGTCCGCCAGCGCAGAGCATGGGGCTTCCACTGGTGCGTGGGTGGGAGTTCCCTCGGGGGGAGACTCTGGGGTGTGTACAGCCCCGTCCGTGCGCGTGGCTAGCACGACAGGACTGGAGGAGGTGTGTATGGGCACCCATGAGCCAGCGTGGGACTCACGACGCCCTACCTCAAGGCGAGTTGCACCTGAATTTTTGGTGCAGAGCATTTGTAGGAACCCTGCGAGATGTTGGGGTGGCCTGCACCGAGTGAATCTCCGGAGGACATCGCATGAGAAGGACAAACACCAACGACTCCAGGAGGTGACATGACCGGGGCCAGCCCGACAGACAGAGCTCAGCTGTTGGTTCTATCGATGCTGCAGGGACGGACCCGAGCACAGACGCCGTGGCCAGTCTTCTCATGCAACAATCCCAAGGAAAGACAACCGGCGCGCGGCTCCCGCGGTGGTGAGGCACCAGGTCGCGCGCCCTGACTCGTCCACTCTCGATTAGCTCATGCGAGAACAAGGCACCAAGGACCACGGGAGGTGACGTGCACGGGAGCTAGCCCGCGAGACAGAGCTCAGCCACTTGGGTTTAGCGACGCTGCAGGGACGGAGCCGAGCACAGACGCCATGCCAGTCCTTAATCATGAGGCGGTCACGGGTGGGTTTGTGAGGGTGCACAACATTCATGGTGGCGAAGCACCGGACATGCAGATTGCAATATGAAGCAATTCATAAAAGGGCGAAACCAGTTCTGATACATGCGCAAAACGATACATGCTGCAGGGGCGGGCCCTGACAACTTGAGGATAATGCAGCCCGAGGGGCGCCCTCCACTGAACAAACCAAAAAGTCACCTGGCACCGTTGTTGTAGAAGCATTGGAGTAGTTGAAGACGCGTGCTACGGAGATCGCTCCTCACGAGCCGGCTGGCTCCTGAGGCTCGGGAGGCTCTGGAGGCCCGGGAAGCTCGCGAGGGTCCGGTACCACCTCTGTCAGGACCGCCTGGCGCCAGGCCTCGTAAGCCGCCAGGACGCCCTGCATGTAGTGCTGGTACGAGGCAGCCATCTTCAGCAAGCCGAATGGCATGCGGACATAGCTGAGGGGGCAGCCCCACTCCGTCCAACGCGGGACGGCCAGAAGAGCTCCTAAGAAGCAACCCTGTTGAGACATGGGATGTTGACGCAGACGCGCAGCTCGCTACCCATGTCAGGGGCGGCAGCTGCACTGGATGATGTGGGGCGATGCTCGCCACGCATGGCTCGCACCTCCTGAAGCTCCTCGATCGCCTTGGTGACCAACTCGTGAACGCCTAGCGCCTCATGCCTTGCGCCTTGCTCACGAAGGCACACGCTGAAGCACGCCCCCACGTGGTGCCCGAATGCCTCCCTCGTGACTCTGGTCAGGTCAGAGGCCCTCCAGACGAGAGCCCTTGAGCGCATCCTGAGAGGGGCGCCAGGCATGCCTTCCTATGCGAGAGGGAAAGGCGCCCCAGCGGCAGGCGCTGGGCCTGAGGCACGATCGTCAGGTGCGCCAGCCTCCTGACGGCCCTTGGGGAGGAGCAGCTTCTTCTTCTTGGGGATGGCCTCAGGAGGTCGAACGGCACCCTCGTCGTCTGAGTTCTCGACTGCAGTAGCCTGGTAGGCACGCTCAAGGGAGCACACCGCAGCCTTCTCATCGCAGGCGATCATGATAATACCGCCGCTCCCTGGCATCTTGAGGACATTGTAGCCATGGTGCGGTGCCGCCATGAACTTGGTGAGCGCTGGATACCCGAGGATGGCATTGTACGGGAGGCGAATATGGGCAATGTCGAAGTCAATGAGCTCGGTGTGGTAGTTGTCACGCTGGCCGAAGGTGACAGGGAGGCAGATCTGCCCTATGGGGACGGTGGAGCCATCGGTCACTCCTGAGAAAGGCTTGGTGGGGAGGAGCTGGTCGTACGGCACCTCGAGCGTCTCGAACGGCTCGACGGAGAGAACGTTGAGCCCCGCGCCGCCATTGATGAGTGTCTTGGTGACGAGGACGTTGCTGATGGTCGGCGAGCTGAGCATCAGGAGCGCGCCAGCGGCGGCTGAACATTTGAGCTGGTCCATGGAGTCAAAGGTGATGGCATACTTGGACCATCTGAGGGGGCGCGACGCCTCAAGCTTGGGGAGGGCCGCGTTCACCTCACGAGCAAAATGCTTGAAGATGCGATGAGAGGAGCGAGCCTGAGCACCGCCCAGGATGCAGGCAATGGCACGAGGCTCTTGAAAGCTCCCGGTCCCATCATCTTGGTGGTGGTCGTCATTCCTCCTTAGTGGTGGTGGTAGCGGAGGAAGGCCGGCGTTGCCCTGAGGATGGTCCTCGCGGGGCTGGTCACACCAGGGGCCGTTGCAAGGCTGGCCCTGCCAGTGGTCCTCATGAGGCTGATCACGCCAGTCCTGGCGGGGGTCGCAGTCGTCCCAGCGGCCTCCGCCGTGGCCGTAGCCACGGTCGTTGCACTCGGGGCGGCGGCCGATGTGCCCGTTGCGGATTGCCCTGAGCTCCTGGCAGTCGTTGGTGTTGTGGTTGTGGACATTATGGAAGACGCAAAACGGACGGCTGCCTTTGGAGGATTCGGGGTGGTCATAGCCGCGCTTCATCTCAGGTTCAGCCACGAGCACAGCTAGGCCCATGCGCTTCACGTCCTTAGCCTTGGCCTTCTTGTCTTTAGGATCGACCTCCGGAAGCTCCAGGAGGGAGAGGCGGCCTTCCTCTACCCTCGCGCACCTGGCGGCCATGTTGAACATCTCCAGAGCCGAGCACAAGTCCTCGTGTATGGCGAGCTCTTCCTTCATCTTGACATCCCTGACGCCCTCAGAGAATGCCGAAATGATGGCCTCGTCCGACACCTTCGGGATCTTGAGGCGGACATTGGTGAAGCACTCTATGTACTTGTGCAAGGTTTCGCCTGGCTGCTGCTTGATGCGCCGCAGGTCGCCTACCGCTAGAGCGTGGTCACGAGTGCCTTGGAAGTTGGCGATGAAGCGCTCGTGGAGCTTGTCCCAGGAGGAGATCGACCCCACCGAAAGGTTCAGGAGCCAAGAGCGCGCGCTGTCCTTGAGGGCCATAAGGAACCAATTCGCCATGACCTTCTCATTGCCATTCGCCGCATCGATGCTCAGCTCGTAGAGCTAGAGGAACTCAGCGGGGTCAGGGCTGCCGTCGTAGCGCGGAGGCAGATCCGGCTTGAACTTGTAGGGCTAGACGACGCAACGCAGCTCAGGGGTGAAAGCACGGTACCCTGCCGCACTCACAGGGGCCAGCCGCAGGGGAGGAGCCTGATCTCGACGCCTGCGTGCCGCTGCCTCTGGCGGTACGCGGTCTTGACGTGGCGGTGCTGGAAGCGCACGCGCTTCTCCTTGGGGCCGCTGCACCATCTGGCAGCTTTCTTCATCATGCACTGGTGCTCTGTGCGGCGGGTCATGCTGGAGAGCTTCACGCCTCGACTCGGGGCCCACGCCGTGTAGAGGAGGGGGAGGAGGCGCACCGTGAGCCATGGCACCCGCCAGGGACGACCGAGGGCGAAGCGAACGAGACGGTGCAGGGGCCTTGCCAGCGGCGTTGACGAGTTCGGCGATGCAGGCGAGCCACTCGTCATAGAGGTCGTTGGCCGGCCAATAGCGCAGAAGCTCGTGCGCCATGAGCAGTGCAGACTGCGCGTTCGCCGGCCCATGACGGCCATGCGAAGACGACGCCGTGGCTGGAGTGGGTGATGGAGTCGTGGTGCGGCCGTCGCGCTGCACGGACGGTGGCAGCGACGAGACCTACTGTTCGCGGGCAGCAGGGTCGGTGGTGGTGTTAGCCACCGGGGAGGCAGAGCGGCGAGGGGCGCTGTTGCCTGCGGGTGCCGTCTAGGCAACATGAGCGTCCCGGCGCTCGGCTCGAACACGGCGAGCGTTGGCCATTGGAACGGCGGAACGGTGGCGGAGCGAGTGGTGGGAGAGAGGCTTCAACACGCCCCTACCTGGCGCGCCAAATGTTGGATTCAGGGCTCCGCAGACCCAAAAAAGGTTCGAACTCTGGGGCATGTGCGAAGAACTCAACCTATCCAACCAACCAACCTGTCGCCCTACAGCCTAGCTCGATGGATCAAGGAAGGATATGGACACGGCAATTTACCCAGGTTCAGGCCACCTTGCGGTGTAAGACCCTACTCCTGCTTTGTGGTGGATTTGCCTCATGAGGGGCTGGGGACGAACTAGTACAAGGGAAGAACAACCTCGCAAGGTTGTTCTGGGGTGAGGGTGAGTCGTCCTTCGGATTGGTCCCTCTCTACGGTGGTGGCTAGCTTATACTTATAGCGGCCTCGGTCCTCTTCCTCCAAAACGAAGGTGGGAAGGGATCCCACAGTGGCCAATTTGAAAGGGGACAAGTAGTACATCTTATCCTGACGAAAGGTGGTCTTCGCCTGCAAAGCTTCTGGTCGTGACACCGCGGTGGACTCGGCGATGACATCCGTCCTGCCGTCCTGGTGGTCTTGGTCTCGTTGCACTGGAATGGAAACCTTTGCCTGATTCCTCGGGAACCCACGCCCGCGCTTGCCTCCTTAACACCAAAGAGGCAACCTGCTCTTCGGCGCCTGCTGGCGCCCGCCCGGCCTTGGTCATCATGGCTTGCGTCACCGCAACCTCGTGAGGTTGGATACCTGCATAGAAATCTCCGCTCCTCAGGAGGCAGCCTGGGGAGGCCGCTCCCTCAGGAGGTCTTGGTGCTATCTGCCTCGCGAGGCTTGGCCCCTCACGAGGGTCTTGTCTTGTTGGTGTTGAAACTAGGCCATACCAGGCCGTCGATGGAGCCACGTCGTGGGCCGCAGGCAGGCAAGTCTGGGTACCCCGGTTCCCAGAACGCCGACAGGACCTTCTACTGCACTATAAGTACAAGCAGAATCTCGAGGGAAGATCCTTGTCCGTTGCACCCGACGAGTAACACCATTCCCTACTATATTCTTTTCCTTGCTCTTTTTTGACTTTGCCATGTCAAGCCGTACCCACAACACAAAAGAATAAAATCGCTCTTCAGAACTCATTGATGCATGATACAGACAAGCACTACTTTGATGTAAGACAACCGTATGAGGAGGATGGAATATTTAAGAAAAACAGGACGGCGTGACATATTCACAGCTACCATGTGTAAACTAAGCAGAAGGATTTTCAAGAAAATAGAAGTAATGCAAGCTAGACACCATATGAAAGATGCAACCAATATCACTCTGCCAAGTTAAAAGTGTCGTGTCATAAGTGGCATTTCAAAAAATGAGAAGCAGTACAACCTAGAAATCAATGCAAGATGCAACCACTATCACACTGCCACGTTAAAAGCTTCCAATCATGAGTGATTGATGCGGGATACACAATAGCAGTACTTTGATGTAAGAACATGGTATGATAGATAGATGAAGTGTATTCTAGACACAGAAAGGCATGTCATATGCACATGTATAATGTATAAACTCAGTAGGTGCAATTTAATCAAAATAGAAGAAATACAATCTAGACAACATATGCAACATGAAACCAATTATCACACTGTCAACTTAGAGCAAGCACCTGTGATGGTGGAGTAGGGGAGATGAACTCATCATGTATACTTGGGACTTCAACTGCATTAGCACTAGCAGTGGCAAATCTAGAGAGTCTCCGTTTGCGTCGGTCCGGAGGACCACCAACATCCCCTAACTTACACTTTTCCTTCCTCTTTTTTGATATTGCCTTCTGAAGTCAAAACCACAAGAAGATGAATAAAATTAGCTCTGCATAACTGGTTGATGCATGATTCAGACGAACACTACTTTGATGTAAGGCAAGCGCATGATAGGAGGATGGAATATATACAAAAAAACGATAGCATTGAATATTCACACGTACGATAGGAGGTTGGAATATGTATGAAAAATAGTAAGCAGAAGGCATTTCAACAAAAATAGAAGAAATGAAAGCTAGGCACCATATGAACATGCAACCAATATCACTACCAGGTAAAAAGTGTCTCGTCATAAGTGCCATTTCAACAAATTATAAGCAGTACAAGCTAGAGGACAATGCAAGATGAAACCTACATCACACTCCCAAGTTAAATGTGTCTTATGAGTAAGTGATTGTTGCAGGTATAAGTTGTAAGCTACGCATATGCAATTCAACAAAATGAGAAGCAATACAAACTAGACATCATACGGAACACGCAAACACATATAACAGTGCCAAGTTAGAGCAAGCACCTGTGATGGTGGAGTAGGGGAGATGTGCTCATCATCTACAGAGCTATGTTTACTGTAGCCTTGTGTTGTCTTGCGAATCTTGTTGGGAGGATGGCGGAGTAGAATCTGTAGAGACCCTTTGTTTGAGTTGCTCCGACGGACCACCATCATCCACTGCCTTACTAATTTCCTTCAGCTGTATTGATTTTGCATTGTGAAGTCAAAGCGATAAGAAAAGGAATAAAATTCGCTCTTCAAAACTCATTCATGCATGATACTGACAAACACTACTCGGATGAAAGGAAAACACATGATACGAGGATGGAATATGTACGAAAAATAGGACGGCATGACATATTCAAACCTATGATGTGGTAACTAAGCAGAAGGCATTTCGACAAATTAGAAGCACTGCAAGCTAGACACCATATGAAAGATGCAACCAATATCACTCTGCCAAGTTCAAACTGTCTGGCGTTTCAACAAATTAGAAGTAGTACATGCTAGAAATCATATGCAAGACGCAACCAATATCACAGTGGCGACTTAAAGGTGCCTCATCATAAGTGACTGATGCGGGATACGCAAGAACAATAGTCTGATGTAAGAACATGGTGTGATCAGATATAGTATGTTCTAGAAATAGGAACACGTGTCATATTCACAGGTATGATGTGTAAAGTAAGCAGATGCAATACAACAAAGTTAGAAGCAATACAAGCTCGACATCATATGCAACATGCAACCACATATAATAGTGCCAAGTTAGAGCAAACACCTGTGATGGTGGAGTAGGGGAGATGTGCTCATCATCTACATAGCTACGTTGACTGTCTAGCCTTGCGTTGTCTTGCGAATCTTGTTGGGAGGATGGTGGAGTAGAATCTGTTGAGACCCTCCATTTCAGTTACTCGGAAGGACCACCATCATCCAATGCCTTACCAATTTCATTGCGCTTTATTGAATTTGCATTGTGAGGTAAAACCAACAAGAAAAGGAATAAAATTCGCTCTTCAGAACCCATTCATGCATGATACTGACGAACACTACTCTGATGAAAGGCAAAGTCATGATACGAGGATGGAATATGTATGAAAAACTAGACGACATGACATATTCACACCTATGATGTGGTAACTAAGTAGAAGGCACTTCAACAAATTAGAAGCACTGTAAGCTAGACACCATATGGAAGGTGCAACCAATATCACTCTACCAAGTTAAAACTGTGTCGTCATAGGTGGGTTTCATCAAATTAGAAGCACTACATGCTAGAAATTGTTGGGGAACGTAGTAGTAAATCAAAAAAATTCTACGCATCACCAAGATCAATCTACGGAGAGACTAGCAATGAGAGAGAGGGGAGTGCATCTTCATACCCTTGAAGATCGCGATGCGGAAGCGTTGCAAGAACGCGGTTGGAGGAGTCGTACACGCAGCGATTCAGACCGCGGTCGATTCCGATCTAAGCGCCGAACAACGGCGCCTCCGCGTTCAACACACATGCAGCCCGATGACGTCTCCCGCGCCCTGATCCAGCAAGGAGGAGGGAGAGGTTGGGGAAGACAACTCCGGCAGCACGACGGCGTGGTGGTGGAACTTGCAGTTCTCCGGCAGGGCTTTGCCAAGCTCAACGGAGGAGGAGGGGGTGTTGGAGAGGGGGAGGGCTGCGCCTTGGATGAAGTGCTGCTGCCCTCCCTCCTCCCCTCTATTCATAGGGCGAAGGGGGAAGGGGGCCGGCCCCTCTAGATGAGATCTAGAGGGGGGGCGGCGGCCAAGGGGAGGGGGCTTGCCCCGCAAGCCAAGGGGGGCGCCCCCTTTAGGGTTTCCCCCCAACCCTGGGCGCATGGGCCCTAAGGGGGATGGCGCCCAGCCCACTTAGGGGCTGGTTCCCTTCCACATACAGCCCATAGGGCCCTCCGGGGCAGGTGGACCCTCCCGGTGGACCCCGGAACCCCTTCGGTGGTCCCGGTACAATACCGACAAACCACCGAATACTTCCGGTGACCGTATGATTACTTCCCATATATAAATCTTCACCTCCGGACCATTCCGGAACTCCTCGTGACGTCCGGGATCTCATCCGGGACTCCGAACAACATTCGGTAACCACATACTATTTCCCATAACAACTCTAGCGTCACCGAACCTTAAGTGTGTAGACCCTATGGGTTCGGGAACCATGCAGACATGATCGAGACATCTCTCCGGCCAATAACCAACAGCGGGATCTGGATACCCAAGTTGGCTCCCACATGTTCCACGATGATCTCATCGAATGAACCACGATGTCGAGGATTCAATCAATCCCGTATACAATTCCCTTTGTCCATCGGTATGTTACTTGCCCGAGATTCGATCGTCAGTATCCCCATACCTCGTTTAATCTCGTTACTGGCAAGTCTCTTTACTCGTTCCGTAACGCATGATCCTGTGGCTAACTCTTTAGTCACATTGAGCTCATTATGATGATGCATTACCGAGTGGGCCCAGAGATACCTCTCCGTCCTACGGAGTGACAAATCCCAGTCTCGATTCGTGCCAACCCAACAGACACTTTCGGAGATACCTGTAGTGCACCTTTATAGTCACCCAGTTACGTTGTGACGTTTGATACACCCAAAGCATTCCTACGGTATCCGGGAGTTGCACAATCTCATGGTCTAAGGAAATGATACTTGACATTAGAAAAGCTCTAGCAAACGAACTACACGATCTTGTGCTATGCTTAGGATTGGGTCTTGTCCATCACATCATTCTCCTAATGATGTGATCCCGTTATCAATGACATCCAATGTCCATGGTTAGGAAACCATAACCATCTATTGATCAACGAGCTAGTCAACTAGAGGCTTACTAGGGACATGCTGTGATCTATGTATTCACACATGTATTACGGTATCCGGTTAATACAATTATAGCATGAACAATAGACAATTATCATGAACAAGGAAATATAATAATAACCACTTTATTATTGCCTCTAGGGCATATTTCCAACAGTCTCCCACTTGCACTAGAGTCAATAATCTAGTTACATTGTGATGAATTGAACACCCATAGAGTTCTGGTGTTGATCATGTTTTGCTCGTGGAAGAGGTTTTGTCAACGGATCTGCGACATTCAGATCCGTATGCACTTTACAAATATCTATGTCTCCATCTTGAACATGTTCACAAATGGAGTTGAAGCGACGCTTGATATGCCTGGTCTTCTGGTGAAACCTGGGCTCCTTGGCAAGGGTAATAGCTCCAGTGTTGTCACAGAAGAGAGTCATTGGGCCCGACGCATTGGGAATAACTCCTAGGTCGGTGATGAACTCCTTCATCCAGACTGCTTCCTGTGCTGCCTCCGAGGCTGCTATGTAGTCCGCTTCACATGTAGATCCCGCCACGACGCTTTGCTTGCAACTGCACCAGCTGACTGCCCCACCATTCAAAATATACACATATCCGGTTTGTGACTTGGAGTCATCCAGATCTGTGTCGAAGCTAGCATCGACGTAACCCTTTATGACGAGCTCTTCATCACCTCCATAAACGAGAAACATATCCTTAGTCCTTTTCAGGTACTTCAGGATGTTCTTGACCGCTGTCCAGTGTTCCATGCCGGGATTACTTTGGTACCTCCCTACCAAACTTACGACGAGGTTCACATCAGGTCTGGTACACAACATGGCATACATAATAGACCCTATGGCTGAGGCATAGGGGATGACACTCATCTTTTTTCTATCTTCTGCCGAGGTCGGGCATTGAGCCGTGCTCAATCTCACACCTTGCAATACAGGCAAGAACCCCTTCTTGGACTGATCCATATTGAACTTCTTCAATATCTTGTCAAGGTATGTGCTTTGCGAAAGACCAATGAGGCGTCTCGATCTATCTCTATAGATCTTGATGCCTAATATGTAAGCAGCTTCTCCAAGGTCCTTCATTGAAAAATACTTATTCAAGTAGGCCTTTATGCTTTCCAAGAATTCTATATCATTTCCCATTAATAGTATGTCATCCACATATAGTATGAGAAATGCTACAGAGCTCCCACTCACTTTCTTGTAAACACAGGCTTCTCCATAAGTCTGTGTTAACCCAAACGCTTTGATCATCTCATCAAAGCGAATGTTCCAACTCCGAGATGCTTGCACCAGCCCATAGATTGAGCGCTGGAGCTTGCATACCTTGTCAGCATTATTAGGATCGACAAAACCTTCCGGCTGCATCATATACAATTCTTCCTTAAGGAAACCATTAAGGAATGCCATTTTGACGTCCATTTGCCATATCTCATAATCATAGAATGCGGCAATTGCTAACATGATTCGGACGGACTTCAGCTTTGCTACGGGTGAGAAGGTCTCATCGTAGTCAACCCCTTGAACTTGTCGATAACCCTTAGCGACAAGTCGAGCCTTATAGATGGTCACATTACCATCCGCGTCTATCTTCTTCTTAAAGATCCATTTGTTCTCTATGGCTTGCTGATCATTGGGCAAGTCTGTCAAAGTCCATACTTCATTTTCATACATGGATCCTATCTCGGATTTCATGGCTTCAAGCCATTTGTTGGAATCTGGGCCTGCCATCGCTTCTTCATAGTTCGAAGGTTCACCGTTGTCTAACAACATGACTTCCAGGACAGGGTTGCCGTACCACTCTGGTACGGAACATGTCCTTGTGGACCTACGAAGTTCAGTGGTAACTTGATCATGATCGTCATCATTAACTTCCTCTCTAGTCGGTGCAGGCACCACAGAAACATTTTCCTGCGCTGCGCTACTCTCCGGTTCGAGAAGGGTCATCTCATCAAGCTCCACTTTCCTTCCACTCATTTCTTTCAAGAGAAACTCTTTCTCTAGAAAGGATCCATTCTTGGCAACAAAGATCTTGCCTTCGGATCTGAGGTAGAAGGTATACCCAATAGTTTCCTTAGGGTATCCTATGAAGACGCATTTTTCCGATTTGGGTTCGAGCTTTTCAGGTTGAAGTTTCTTGACATAAGCATCGCATCCCCAAACTTTCAGAAACGACAGCTTAGGTTTCTTCCCAAACCATAATTCATACGGTGTCGTCTCAACGGATTTCGACGGAGCCCTATTTAAAGTGAATGCGGCAGTCTCTAAAGCATAACCCCAAAATGATAGCGGTAGATCGGTAAGAGACATCATAGATCGCACCATATCTAATAGAGTGCGATTACGACGTTCGGACAAACCATTACGCTGAGGTGTTCCAGGCGGCGTGAGTTGTGAAACAATTCCACATTTCCTTAAGTGCGTGCCAAATTCGTGACTCAAATATTCCCCTCCACGATCTGATCGTAAGAACTTTATTTTCCTGTCACGTTGATTCTCAACCTCACTCTGAAATTCCTTGAACTTTTCAAAGGTCTCAAACTTGTGTTTCATTAAGTAGACATACCCATATCTACTTAAGTCATCAGTGAGGGTGAGAACATAACGATAACCACCGTGAGCCTCAACGCTCATTGGACCGCACACATCAGTATGTATGATTTCCAATAAGTTGGTTGCTCGCTCCATTGTTCCGGAGAACGGAGTCTTGGTCATTTTGCCCATGAGGCATGGTTCGCACGTGTCAAATGATTCATAATCAAGAGACTCCAAAAGTCCATCCGCATGGAGTTTCTTCATGCGTTTGACACCAATGTGACCAAGGCGGCAGTGCCACAAGTATGTGGGACTATCATTATCAACCTTACATCTTTTGGCATTCACACTATGGATATGTGTAACATCATGTTCGAGATTCAATAAAAATAAACCATTGACCAGCGGGGCATGACCATAAAACATATCTCTCATATAAATAGAATAACCATTATTCTCGGATTTAAATGAGTAGCCATCTCGCATCAAACGAGATCCTGATACAATGTTCATGCTCAAAGCTGGTACTAAATAACAATTATTGAGGTTTAAAACTAATCCCGTAGGCTGATGTAGAGGTAGCGTGCCGATGGCGATCACATCGACCTTGGAACCATTCCCGACGCGCATCGTCACCTCGTCCTTCGCCAGTCTCCGCTTATTTCGCAGCTCCTGTTTTGAGTTACAAATATGAGCAACCGCACCGGTATCAAATACCTAGGAGCTACTACGAGCACTGGTAAGGTACACATCAATAACATGTATATCACATATACCTTTGGTATTGCCGGCCTTCTTATCCGCTAAGTACTTGGGGCAGTTCCGCTTCCAGTGACCGTTTCCCTTGCAATAAAAGCATTCAGTCTCAGGCTTGGGTCCATTCTTTGGCTTCTTCCCGGCAGCTTGCTTACCGGGCGCGGCAACTCCCTTGCTGTCCTTCTTGAAGTTCTTGTTACCCTTTCCTTTCTTGAACTTAGTGGTTTTATTCACCATCAACACTTGATGTTCCTTTTTGATCTCCACCTCCGCTGATTTCAGCATTGAATATACCTCAGGAATGGTTTTTTCCATCCCCTGCATATTGAAGTTCATCACAAAGCTCTTGTAGCTAGGTGGAAGCGACTGAAGGATTCTGTCAACGACCGCGTCATCCGGGAGATTAACTCCTAGCTGAGACAAGCGGTTGTGCAACCCAGACATTTTGAGTATATGCTCGCTGACAGAACTATTCTCCTCCATCTTACAACTGTAGAACTTGTCGGAGACTTCATATCTCTCGGCTCGGACATGAGCTTGGAAAACCATTTTCAGCTCTTGGAACATCTCATATGCTCCGTGTTGCTCAAAACGCTTTTGGAGCCCTGATTCTAAGCTGTAAAGCATGCCGCACTGAACCAGGGAGTAATCATCACTACGCGACTGCCAGGCGTTCATAACGTCTTGAGTTGCTGGGAAAACAGGTGCGTCACCTAGCGGTGCTTCAAGGACATATGCTTTCTTGGCAGCTATGAGGATGATCCTCAAGTTATGGACCCAGTCCGTGTAGTTACTACCATCGTCTTTCAGCTTGGTTTTCTCTAGGAACGCGTTGAAGTTGAGGGCAACATTAGCGTGGGCCATTTGATCTACAAGACATATTGGAAAGATTTTAGACTAAGTTCATGATAATTAAGTTCATCTAATCAAATTATTCAATGAACTCCCACTCAGATAGACATCCCTCTAGTCATCTAAGTGATACATGATCCGAATCGACTAGGCCGTGTCTGATCATCACGTGAGACGGACGAGTCATCAACGGTGAACATCTCTATGTTGATTGTATCTTCTATACGACTCATGTTTGACCTTTCGGTCTTCCGTGTTCCGAGGCCATGTCTGTACATGCTAGGCTCGTCAAGTCAACCTAAGTGTTTTGCATGTGTAAATCTGGCTTACACCCGTTGTATTCGAACGTTAGAATCTATCACACCCGATCATCACGTGGTGCTTCGAAACAACAAACCTTCGCAACGGTGCACAGTTAGGGGAAACACGTTCTTGAAATTTTAGCGAGGGATCATCTAATTTATGCTACCGTCGTTCTAAGCAAATAAGATGTAAACATGATAAACATCACATGCAAATCATAAAGTGACATGATATGGCCAATATCATCTTGCGCTTTTGATCTCCATCTTCGAGGCGCGGCATGGTCACCATCGTCACCGGCATGACACCATGATCTCCATCATCATGATCTCCATCATCGTGTCTTCATGAAGTTGTCTCGCCAACTATTACTTCTACTACTATGGCTAACGGTTAGCAATAAAGTAAAGTAAATACATGGCGTTTTCATTGACACGCAGGTCATACAATAAATTAAGACAACTCCTATGGCTCCTACCGGTTGTCATACTCATCGACATGCAAGTCGTGATTCCTATTACAAGAACATGATCAATCTCATACATCACATATATCATTCATCACATCCTTTTGGCCATATCACATCACACGGCATATGCTGCAAGAACAAGTTAGACGTCCTCTAATTGTTGTTGCAAATTTTTTACGTGGCTGCTATAGGTTTCTAGCAAGAACGTTTCTTACCTACGCCAAAACCACAACGTGATATGCCAATTTCTATTTACCCTTCATAAGGACCCCTTTCATCGAATCCGATCCGACTAAAGTGGGAGAGACAGACACCCGCTAGCCACCTTATGTAACTAGTGCATGTCAGTCGGTGGAACCTGTCTCACGTAAGCGTACGTGTAAGGTCGGTCCGGGCCGCTTCATCCCACGATGCCGCCGAATCAAGATAAGACTAGTAACGGCAAGTAAATTGACAAAATCGACGCCCACAACAACTTGTGTTCTACTCGTGCATAGAAACTACGCATAGACCTAGCTCATGATGCCACTGTTAGGGAACGTAGTAGTAAATCAAAAAAAAATCTACGCATCACCAAGATCAATCTATGGAGAGACTAGCAACGAGAGAGAGGGGAGTGCATCTTCATACCCTTGAAGATCGCGATGCGGAAGCGTTGCAAGAACGCGGTTGGAGGAGTCGTACACGCAGCGATTCAGATCGCGGTCGATTCCGATCTAAGCGCCGAACAACGGCGCCTCCGCGTTCAACACACGTGCAGCCCGATGACGTCTCCCGCGCCTTGATCCAGCAAGGAGGAGGGAGAGGTTGGGGAAGACAACTCCGGCAGCACGACGGCGTGGTGGTGGAGCTTGCAGTTCTCCGACAGGGCTTCGCCAAGCTCAACGGAGGCGGAGGGGGTGTTGGAGAGGGGGAGGGCTGCACCTTGGATGAGATGCTGCTGCCCTCCCACCTCCCCTCTATTTATAGGGCGAAGGGGGAAGGGGGCCGGCCCCTCTAGATGAGATCTAGAGGGGGGGCGGCGGCCAAGGGGAGGGGGCTTGCCCCCCAAGCCAAGGGGGGCACCCCCTTTAGGGTTTCCCCCCAACCCTGGGCGCATGGGCCCTAAGGGGGATGGCGCCCAGCCCACTTAGGGGCTGGTTCCCTTCCACATACAGCCCATAGTGCCCTCCGGGGCAGGTGGACCCTCCCGGTGGACCCCCGGAACCCCTTCGGTGGTCCCGGTACAATACCAGCAAACCCCCGAATACTTCCGGTGACCGTATGATGACTTCCCATATATAAATCTTCACCTCCGGACCATTCCGGAACTCCTCGTGACGTCCGGGATCTCATCCGGGACTCCGAACAACATTCGGTAACCACATACTATTTCCCATAACAACTCTAGCGTCACCGAACCTTAAGTGTGTAGACCCTACGGGTTCGGGAACCTTGCAGACATGACCGAGACATCTCTCCGGCCAATAACCAATAGCGGGATCTGGATACCCATGTTGGCTCCCACATGTTCCACGATGATCTCATCAGATGAACCACGATGTCGAGGATTCAATCAATCCCGTATACAATTCCCTTTGTCCATCGGTATGTTACTTGCCTGAGATTCGATCATCGGTATCCCCATACCTCGTTCAATCTCGTTACCGGCAAGTCTCTTTACTTGTTCCGTAACGCATGATCCCGTGGCTAACTCTTTAGTCACATTGAGCTCATTATGATGATGCATTACCGAGTGGGCCCAGAGATACCTCTCCGTCATACGGAGTGACAAATCCCAGTCTCGATTCGTCCCAACCCAACAGACACTTTCGGAGATACATGTAGTGCACCTTTATAGTCACCCAGTTACGTTGTGACATTTGATACACCCAAAGCATTCCTACGGTATCCGGGAGTTGCACAATCTCATGGTCTAAGGAAATGATACTTGACATTAGAAAAGCTCTAGCAAACGAACTACACGATCTTGTGCTATGCTTAGGATTGGGTCTTGTCCATCACATCATTCTCCTAATGATGTGATCCCGTTATCAATGACATCCAATGTCCATGGTTAGGAAACCATAACCATCTATTGATCAACGAGCTAGTCAACTAGAGGCTTACTAGGGACATGCTGTGATCTATGTATTCACACATGTATTACGGTATCCGGTTAATACAATTATAGCATGAACAATAGACAATTATCATGAACAAGGAAATATAATAATAACCACTTTATTATTGCCTCTAGGGCATATTTCCAATAGAAATCAGGTTCAAGACGCAAACCAATATCACAGTGCCAACTTAAAGGTGTCTTATCATAAGTGACTGATGCAGGATACACAAGAAGAGTAGTTTCATGTAAGAACGTGGTGTGATAGACAGATATAGTATGTACCAAAAATAGGAAGGCGTGTCATATTCACACGTATAATGTGTAAGCTAAGCAGATGCAGTTTACAATAATTAGAAGAAATACAAGCTAGACACCATATGCAACATGCAACCAGATATCACACTGCCAAGTTAGAGCAAGCACCTGGTATGGTGGAGTAGGGGAGCGAAGACTTGGAACTTGTAATGCACTAGCAGTACGAGGAGAATCGGTACAGATGTTCCGTTTACATTGCTGCAGAGGACCACCATCATCGCCTTCCTTACTCTTTTCCTTCCTCTTTTTTGATTTTTCCTTGTCAAGTCAAACCCACAAGAAAAAGGAATAAAATTTGCTCTTCAGAACTCATTTATGCATGATACTGACGAACACTACTTTCATGTAAGGCAGCCGCATGATAGGAGGATGGAATATGTATGAAAAATAGGACAGCATGACATATTGACATGTATGATGTGTAAAGTGTAAACTAAGCACAAGGTGTTTGAACTAATTAGAAGCAATGCAAGCTAGACACCATGAAAGATGAAACCAATATCACTCTGCCAAATTAAAAGGGTGGCCTCATAAATGTATTTGACCAAATTAGAAGCAATACATGGCAACAGGCTAGAAATAATATGCAATATGCAATGAATAAAGGTGTCTCATCGTAAGTGATTGATGCAGAATACAGAAGAGCGGTAGTTTCATGTAAGAACATGGTTAACAGATAGATGTAGTATGTACCAAAAATAGGAAGGCATGTCATATTCACAGGTATAATGTGTAAACTAAGCAGATGCAATTTACCCTAATTAGAAGCATTACAAGCTAGACACCGTATGCAACATGCAACCACATATCACACTGCGAAGTTAAAGCAAGCACCTGCGATGGTGGTGTAGGTGAAATGCGGTCTTCAAGTACAGAGCTACGTTCAATATCTTCATTTAGACTTGCTGTTTCTTGAGAATCATGTGGGGAGGATGAAACTGCACTCTTTATAAGAGTAGCGCGTCTCATACTAACCCACGGGCATGACTGTCTCATCATAAGTGATAGATGCAGGATACACAAGAACAGTAGTTTGATGTAAGAACATGGTGTGATAGGCAGATGTAGTATGTACCAAAAATAGGAAGGCGTGTCATATTCACATGTATAATGTGTAAGCTAAGGAGATGCAATTTAACAAATTAGGAGCAATACAAGCTAGGCACCATATGCAACATACAACCAGATATCACACTGCCATGTTAGAGCAAGCACCTGGGGTTGTGGAGTAGGGGAGATGAGATTTGGAACTTGCACTGCAGTAGGAGTAGCAGGAGAATCTGCAAAGATCATCTGTTTTGGTTGCTCCGAAGGACCACCATCATCCCGTGCGTTCATCCTTTTAGATTTTCCTTGTCAAGTCAAACACACAAGAAAAAGGAATGTAATTCGCTCTTCCAAATTCATTGATGCATGATACTGACGAACACAACTTTTATGTAAGGCAACCACATTGTAGGAGGATGGAATATGTACGAAAAACGGTAAGCAGAAGGCATTTCAACAAATTGGAAGCAATGCAAGCTAGACACCATATGAAAGATCCAACCAAAATCACTCTACCAAGTTAGAAGTGTCTCATTATAAGTGGCATTTCAACAAATTAGGGGCAGTACATGCTTGAAATGATATGCAAGATGCAACCAATATTACACTGTCAATTTGAATGTGTCTCGTCAGAAGTGATTGCTGAGGGATACACAAGAAAAGTAGTTTGATGTAAGAATATGGTTAATAGAAAGACGTAGTATGTACCAAAAATAGGAAGGCATGTCATATTCATAGTTATAATGTGTTAACGAGGCAGATGCAATTTACCCTAATTAGAAGCATTACAAGGTAGTCACCATATGCAACATGCAACCACATATCACATAGCCAAGTAAGAGCAAGCACCTGTGATGGTGGTGTAGGGGAATTGCGGTCATCAACTACAGAGCTACGTTGACTATCTTCATTTAGCCATGCTGTTTCTTGAGAATCATGTGGGGAGGATGACACTGCACTCTTTAAAAGAGTAGCGCGTCTCACAGTAACCCATTGGGGTGACTGTCTCATCATAAGTGATTGATGAGGGATACACAAGAGCATTAGTTTGATGTAAGAACATGGTTAATAGACAGATGTAGTATGTATCAAAAACAGGATGGCATGTCATTATCAAAGATATAATGTGTAAAGTAAGCAAATGCAATTTAACCAAATTGGAAGCAATACAAGCTAGACACCATATGCAACATGCAACCACATTTGACAACGCGAAGTAAAAGCAAGCACCTGGGATGGTTGTGTGTGGCAATTGCGATCATCAACTGCAGAGCTACGTTTACTGTCTCCATCTGTTGACACTACATCCTTTAGAGCGCTGAAACACTTAGTGCTTATCGTCGAACTACATAGAAGCAACTTCTGTCTTTTCTTTTGTGTATTCATCAACAGTGCTTCAGAGTCTTAAATACCCATGCCACTACAAGAAATATGTCAACTTGCGACCATCACTATTGGTCACTGAAAGGTCATTGTTTTTCATTTGCGACCTTTTTGTGACCAAAAACTGATGGTCAAAAGTTGGCCGTCGTTAATGGAAATTAACGACCTTCTCTGTGAGAAGGTCGTAGAAGGCAACGACCAAAACAAAAGGTCATTGGTTCAGCGACCTTTTGTTTTGGTCGCTAGCTGTCTGCCCAGGCCACGTCAGATCCGACGTGGCTAGCTGACGTGGCAAAATTACGACCAAATGAAAAGGTCGTTGATAAGAATCAACCCGGTCTGATTAGGTGTCTATATGGGCCGAGCCCATTAATTTGGCCTTTTTAATATATATTTTTTCTGTTAATTTTCACTAGCTACATGGGCCAGGCCCAATATTTTAGCATTTTTATTTTTTGGCTGTGGTCTTTTTTGTCTCAACAGTTTCTTTTTTATTTTTTTATAAAATGGGTCCCCATTGTTAGGTTCTGGTAACTGGGTCCTAGCTGTCATATTCTTCATTTTTCAATTTAACATAAATAAATACCCAGTATGGCAGAGTCGCCGGACAAAACAATTCTACGAGTAACACTTCAAATATTATCAGCCAGATTCAATACAAAGCTCATGCTGTACAAATAACACGTAATAAGCTCTAACATACACTTTGCAAGCTCTGCAAGTGTAATAACAGTATGCCAGTCATAATTACAAGCTCCACAAGTTCAATAATGAGATACAGTATTTTACAAGCTCTACAAGTGTTATGTTCTTCAGCATGGAGCTCCTTCGACAGCTTTACTGGACGACCTGTTACATGAATCAACAGAAAAGAATCAAAAAAACTGGAGCCAATATACTATGAGCAGACCTTTCAAAAAAGGACAGTTATTAAGAATGCTAACACAAATTCAGCTAGTACCATGCTTTTCGTTCTCCAGCTAGTTAAAATGAGATACTCATTCATACAAGAAAACAAAGACATAATATGAAAATTCATTGCACAAGTGCAGGTCATGCAAAATACTTCACTGCAACACATTGCACCTAAACTTCGCAGAAGATATAATTATAAAAATTAGTTTGCTGCTACTGACATTGGAAAACTGCTGTGGGTTTGTTTTGATCACAGAAGATAGAACTGATAACATTAGTTTGCTACAACTCTGTCGTGGATTTGTTTTAATCGCGGAAGATAGAATTGTTAAAATTCAGTTTGCTCTACTATTATTCAATAACTGCATCTGCAGCAGAGACAAGTTCTCTTACCCAGAGAGCCGACGTGCATGGACTTGCGCATCAGATGACAGAGTCGTCGGACTATCATCAATACCAAATTCCCAAACTCAATATAAAACCAGAGAAGTAACAGCTAACCAAAAAGGTATATGAAGACAAGGAGTGAGCATAAACCAGCGATTTTATTTACTTTTACTTGTTGGTTGAGAGGTGATGCACAAGGAGTCGCAACTATCTGAAAAACTGACGCACGTGAGCTAGGAAGCAAGCATTGGATCAAAATTGAAAAGCGTACGTGACTACATACAACATCTGATTATATAAGCAACTGTACAACGCAGCTATGTGGTAATTGCAAGCCCCGTTTGAATGCAAAGTATTTTCAAAGTATTACTAGAATACCATAGTTTTTGAAAAACTGTAGTTTTGAATACTTTGAGGCGTTTGGCTATACCAAAAATTGCAGTTTCATAAACAGTGGTATTGTTGATACTGTGGTTTTCTTGGAGTGTTATAAAAAGTGGTCTGGACCTCTTTTTCTCAAACTGATGAAAGGTCACTCGTGTCATCTGCTGGTTGACTACCGTGCAGCTTGGTTCACAAGCATAACTAACCACATGTCAGTATCCTTTCAATGGCATGCACCACACTAGTTAAAATAGGATATTGATTCCTATTCTTTGTAATTAGCTACTGCCGATCATGTCTGCAACTTCCTAGCTCAGCGATCAAAAGACCATACAGCGTTGCATGCAGCCGGCCGGCTCACACTGATTCGTGTAGCTCCGTAGGTTTAGTATAAGTTAGATTAAGTTGTGTGACTATCGATCAAAACTACAGTAAAACAACATCAGCCAAACGCATCGGTAGTTTTTCTAAAACTGAGAAAAATGTAGTTTCTTTAAAACCATAGTATTCATTGCCCATGCATTGCAATACCGAAGCTTTGACATACTATGGTATTTTAAATACAGCTGCCAAACTAGGCTAACTCACTAATTTGGCCATTCAGGCAGACAGGGTAGGGGCACTGTGAGACACAGCAGCTGGGAGGGTTCTAGGTCCTCCAACCAGCACCCCTCGTCATCCATCTCGACAACAGTTCCAGGATCAAAGAGCACAACCTTGGCTTCAGATTTTGCAGACCCAGCTAGGACAAGGCTGCCGGGCCTGGAGAGGCCAAAAAAGCAAAGAACAAATCGTTTATCACCACAAGAGAGTTTATATGACAAAAGCTGAACGCATATCTATTAGAGTACCAGCAAATCATATTGAACTTTCATAGAATGATTAGTACAACTAGACCACTTTAGTTTAGGATGACATAAAAGACTAATCTTAACCCACTGGTAGTAGTCTAACACTAGCAACTAGTGAGCACTGAAGAAACAGCACAATGAAATAGCTCACCCTGATGGTGTCAGCGTAATTCCATCCGACCTCCTTGGAGAGCTGGCCAAGGAGGCAGTACCTGTGCCCAGGCTGTAGCCACAGAACCCTGCAAAACCACAAGCGACGTCAACATCAAACACACATACAAGACGCACGCCGAGATCTAGAAGGCAGTCCAACGCCGACGTACTTGAGCGCGTCGGGGATGACCATGCGCTTGGTCCTGTCGTACGGTGGCGGCACGCCCTCGTACGCCTTGAGCCTGGGCGTCGTCCTCAAGGCCACCGGCAGCCCCGGGCGCGGCATCCGGCGCAGACGACCAACAGGCGAAGCTGAAGCCGCTGCATTGGGACAGTACAAACAGTGAGCCATATGCCTGGACCCTTGAACCTTGAAGAAAGCAGTACAAAATTGGACTTCGTATAGAACAGAGAATCTGCCTAACTTGCAATGTACAAACATCAACATAATGTGGACAGTAGCATCCTCGGTATATTGCTCTCCAGTTTAGCAGGCAACATGTAGGCATCATGTATGCATAACAAGAATAAATAAAATTCACCAATCAACATCAAACTTGGTGACAAGATCATCTCAACTTTGAGACTAGAGACAAGAGACAAGAGACAAGAGCAAGATTTGATTTGATTTACACACAGCACTTGACAAAAGAAACAATCATTCCTCGACTCACAGACTGAATCGGCACATCAAAATGTGGAATTCATCTAACCCAATCTAATCGGGCAGGCAAGCTACGGACTTGGACAGAAGGAGGAGGAAGGAGAGGAGGGCATACATACCTCGGCGAGGGGGCTTGGAGATGCTACGGGAGCGTCCTAGCTCGCCTCCGTCAAGGGCCACCGCAGCCCCATGTGCCACGCCACGCCCCGCCGAGAGACGGTGCCACAATAGTGTCGCCGCAGGTTAGGTAGGTCACGGAAGAAGGCGGGGCTGGGGCCTGGCCTGCGCACCGGCGTCCTTGTAGGTCGACGAGGACGAGGACGAGGCAGAGGAGCACGGGGTCGTCGCCGCCATAAGGCCGCCGCGTTCGTCCCGTACAGGCGGGTGCAGGATGCGCTGCCAAGTTCTCGGACCCTACGGCTACGGGAGGAGAGGAGGGGATCCGCGCCGGCTTGTTCCCGAATCCAACGGCCTACTAGCCTCGTCGCCGGCCGGCGCTTGATTCGTCGGCGCCATGGATGGTTGCGAGAGGGGGGGGGGATGGGGATGGGTGGATATACAGATCTCCTCGCAGCGGACCACCACCACCACGCGCGCGCCGCCTTGTAGGACTTGGAGGCGGCGAGCGGGGAGGAGGCCGCGGCGCCCTGAGCGCGTCCGTGGCGGCGGACGTGATGGTGGCGGCGAGTGGGAGATGATGAGGGGGGAGAGTGAGGCCGGCGGCGAGGTTGATGACGGGAGGAATCTGGTGGAGACGGGTACTTGGATTGGATCTGGTGGAGAAGGGGGCGGCGGCCATGGAGTGGGAGGGGGTCTGAGTTAGGGTTTGGGTGGTTGGGCTGCCCCGGGGGGGTCATTTTCTTTTTTTCTCTTTTTTTCTTTAGATAAGTGGGATGGATGGATGGATGGATGCCATGTCATCAATCCATGGCACAAACATTTCAACCAATGAGAGGAAAGCTTGTGTAATTATGTTTTTTCTATTTGTTTCTTTTGTATTTTTTGCACAAGGGCGCATTTTAGAATGGCATAATTTGTTCAAATGATATCATACTTTGCACAAGGGTGTATCTTGGAATGACAAACAATGTTGCCTATGAAAGTTTTCACTTTCTTTAGACGAAAAATTAATTTTTTTTATTTTTCGAGTGCCCAAAATGAGTTTCTTTGTGAATGACCTACCATATATTTGTTGTAAAATTATACCAAATCAATTTTCTAAAATACTAGGACATATTTAATGCAAAATTAACCAAATGGTTGGGTGTCAAAAGCTTTGACACACCTCTCGTAAAAAAGACAAATTTCCGGCGATTCAACAGGAAGCGGGTCAAATTTGAACTGCAGTTGCCTCATAGTTTGCTCTTTATTTTTTTTTTAAATTATTTCTAGGTACATAAGTATCTATTTAATCAGAGAAACACCAAAAGTTTTCCAAGATCCAACCACTAGCTAAGAACGGTCATGCCCGCCGTTTTGATCGTATTTTGAAACGGGCATGAAAAATTCAAAAAAAATCAAAAAATTGGAAAACCATCGCATTTTGTCATTATATGTGACCAAGTTATCAGGAAAAACAATAAACTTGTAATACAACAATTATTTTAAAAAAGTGTTCTCAGAAATGAGCTATTATGTGTGAAGATTCATGGCTTTCAAGCCAAATGATCAATCTTATGGCCACATTCATGGCATAGTTTATTCAAATGATCTAATATTGTGCACAAGGGTGCATCTTGGAATAGCAAACAATGTTTCCTAAGGAAGTTTTCGTTTTCTTTGCACGGAAATTTCATTTTCCATTTTTCGAGTGCCCAAAATGAGTTTTTTGTGAAGGACCTACCATATATTTGTTGCAATATTGGACCAAATCATTTTTATAAAATAATAGGCCATATTTAATGCACAATTGACCAAATGGTTGGGTGTCAAAAGATTTGATCCACCTCTCGGGAAAAAGACAAATTTCCGCCGATTCAGTAGGAAGCGGGTCAAATTTGAACTGCACCTGCCTCATAGTTTGCTCTTTATTTTTTCCAAAAATCATTTCTAGGTACATAAGTATCTATTTAATCAGAGAAACACCAAATTTTTTCCAAGATTCAACCACTAGCTAGGAACGGTCATGCCCGCTGTTTTGACCGCATTTTGAAACGGGCATGAAAAATTAAAAAAAAAATCAAAAAATTGGAAAACCTTTGCATTGTGTCATTATATGTGGCCAAGTTACCAGGAAAAATAATAAAATTGTAATATGATAATTATTTTTAAAAAGTGTTCTATGAAACGAGCTATCATGTGTGGAGATCAATGGCTTTCAAGCCAAATGATCAATCTTATGGCCACATTCATGGCATAGTTTGTTCAAATGATCTCATATTGTGCACAAGGGTGCATCTTGGGATGGCAAACAATGTTGCCTAAGGAAGTTTTCATTTTCTTTGGATGAATAATTCATTTTCTATTTTTCGAATGCCCAAAATGAGTTTTTTTTGTGAAGGACCTACCATATATTTCTTGCAATATTGGACCAAATCATTTTTATAAAATAATAGGCCATATTTAATGTACAATTAACCAAATGGTTGGGTGTCAAAAGATTTTATCCACCTCTCCTGAAAAAGACAAATTTCCGTCGATTTAGTAGGAAGCGGGTCAAATTTGAACTGCACCTGCCTCATAGTTTGCTCTTTATTTTTTCCAAAAATCATTTCTAGGTACATAAGTATCTATTTAATCAGAGAAACACCAAAAGTTTTCTAAGATTCAACCACTACTTAGGAACGGTCATGCCCGCCGTTTTGACCGCATTTTTGAAACGGGCATGAAAAATTCAAAAAAAATTAAAAAATTGGAAAACCTTCGCATTGTGTCATTATATGTGGCCAAGTTACCAGGAAAAATAATAAACTTTTAATATGATAATTATTTTTAAAAAGTGTTCTCAGAAACGAGCTATTATGTGTGGAGATCAATGGCTTTCAAGCCAAATGATCAATCTTATGGCCACATTCATGGCATAATTTGTTCAAATGATCTCATATTGTGCACAAGGGTGCATCTTGGGATGGCAAACAATGCTGCCTAAGGAAGTTTTCATTTTCTTTGGACAAAAAATTCATTTTCTATTTTTCGAGTGCCCAAAATGAGTTTTTTTTGTGAAGGACCTACCATATATTTGTTGCAATATTGGACCAAATCATTTTTATAAAAGAATAGACCATATTTAATGCACAATTGACCAAATGGTTGGGTGTCAAAAGATTTGATCCACCTCTCATGAAAAAGACAAATTTTCACCGATTCAGTAGGAAGCGGGTCAAATTTGAACTGCACCTGCCTCATAGTTTGCTCTTTATTTTTTCCAAAAATCATTTCTAGGTACATAAGTATCTATTTAATCAGAGAAACACCAAAAGTTTTCCAAGATTCAACCACTAGATAGGAACGGTCATGCCCACCGTTTTGACCGCATTTTGAAACGGGCATGAAAAATAAAAATAAAAAATTGGAAAACCTTCGCATTGTGTCATTATATGTGGCCAAGTTACGAGAAAAAATAATAAACTTGTAATACGATAATTATCTTAAAAAGGTGTTCTCAGAAACGAGCTATCATGTGTGGAGATCAATGGCTTTCAAGCCAAATGATCAATCTTATGGCCACATTCCTGGCATAGTTTGTTCAAATGATCTCATATTGTGCACAAGGGTGCATCTTGGGATGGCAAACAATGTTGCCTAAGGAAGTTTTCATTTTCTTTGGACGAAAAATTCATTTTCTATTTTTCGAGTGCCCAAAATGAGTTTTTTTTGTGAAGGACCTACCATATATTTCTTTTAATATTGGACCAAATCATTTTTATAAAATAATAGGCCATATTTAATGCACAATTGACCAAATGGTTGGGTGTCAAAAGATTTTATCCACCTCTCGTGAAAAAGACAAATTTCCGCCGATTTAGTAGGAAGCGGGTCAAATTTGAACTGCACCTGCCTCATAGTTTGCTCTTTATTTTTTCCAAAAATCATTTCTAGGTACATAAGTATCTATTTAATCAGAGAAACACCAAAAAATTCCAAGATTCAACTACTAGCTAGGAACGGTCGTTCTCGCCGTTTTGACCGCATTTTGAAACGAGAATAAAAAATTCAAAAAAAATAAAAAAATAAAAAAATTGAAAAACCTTCGCATTGTGTCATTATATGTGACCAAGTTACCAGGAAAAATAATAAACTTGCAATACGGTAATTATTTTTAAAAAGTGTTCTCAGAAACGAGCTATCATGTGTGAAGATGCATGGCTTTCAAGCCAAATGATCAATCTTATGGCCATATTCAATGGCATAGTTTGTTCAAATGATCTCATATTGTGCACAAGGGTGCATCTTGGGATGGCAAACAATGTTGCCTAAGGTAGTTTTCATTTTCTTTGGACGAAAAATTCATTTTCTATTTTTCGAGTGCCCAAAATAAGTTTTTTTGTGAAGGACCTACCATATATTTGTTGCAAAATGGGACCAGGTCATCTTTATAATATATTAGACCATATTTAATGTACAATTGATAGAATGGTTGGCCGTCAAAAGTATTTATACACCTCTGGTGAAAAAGACAAATTTTCGCTGATTCAGTTGGAGGCGGGTCAAATTTGAACTGCAGCTGCCTCATAGTTTGCTCTTTATTTTTTCCAAAAATCATTTATAGGTACATAAGTATATATTTAATCAGAAATACATGGTTTGGTGGCGATATGTTGAGGTTTGGATGGTGGCCGAGGGCCGCAACTCCAGAGCGCGTAAACTCGCATGCCCGCCGCATGGTCACCGCATGACCGTGGTGTTGCCACGCGTTCCGGGCAGCCTAGGCATGTCTAGTGGGTTGTGCACTCCCCTGATAGGTGTCAGGAAGAAGAAGGCAATAGAAGAATCTCACGAGGAGACTGAACTGAGCTCAAACATGAATTAGCACGCAAGTGTTTGATTAGTGGTGGGGAAAATGCACATTTCCAATGGGCCTGAGTTTTGGCCGAGGATGATCATCTACTAAGGACACTATCTTGGAAAATTTGCAGCTCAAATGGAGGAGCCTAGGTGTCACTTGCTTTGCAACGTACCACACTGGACAGAAATATGAATGTTGAAGCTAGACTCAAATGAATGAATGGATTGATTGATCTGAAATTTGGAGGAGGATGATAATTTGGGCATATGAAGGCACTTTAAAATTTTCATACCATTTGGATAAATAAAAATGGTACTTCCTTCACAGTGCTCTCCACTGAACAGAAAATTGGGGAAAATGCTGAGGTAAATTGGCTAGAATAAATGAGCTAAAATTTGGGGGAGGGAGGTTCTATGGGCAGGGTCATATCGTGGTAAATTTTCAGCAATTATAAATTAACATAAAATATAGTTGCTTCACAAACTGAAAATATCACCAGAAACAAAGATTGGATGCCGAGCTCACATGTATTGTTAGATGGGGCTCAAATTTTGTGGAGAGCTATGATTTGGGAATATAGAAGATGTGGCAAAAATTCAGCTCATTAGGATATGCCTACCTAATACTTCCTTCACAACAGTTCGAGCTGAACAAAAGCTTTGGAAATTTGCCGAGGAAGATTTACCAGGTAAATGGAGTTGAATATTGTCATGAGGCAATGATTTGGATAGTAAAGAATGCCCATTTTTTTGGGAATTTTGGGAATGACAGAAATATAGGTTGCTTCACAACCTAGGGCAAAAATTGATACATGGACATGACACATAGGCAAAACTGATGAGGTGGCGCCTAGTCATAGCAATCCACCACAATTTACAAGGTTATGACCATCTATATTGGTCGTGATCAGCTAGAAATAAGGCAGCGGACCAGTGCTGTCTGCTGTATGACCATTTCGTGTAAGGAAATTACGACCTTTCTGACCAAAATGGTCGTTATAGTTTAGGGTTTGGAGCCCCCCAAACAGCTTTTGACCAATTGGTCTCAAATGGTTGTAGATTTATGACCAATTCTTCCAGGGTCACTGACAGAAGGTCACAAGTTGACATATTTCTTGTAGTGTGCATAAAAAACAATAGTGTGAGTATGGGTGAAGTGTGTGCACAAGTAGTATAGGGTAAAAGTACCAGATAGCAGGTGGGTGAGAAATAAATGACGGGAGACATATGATAGCTCTACAACATGCATGGCACTCGAAATTAGATTCTAGGATTTTGAAATATGAGTATAGGGATGGCTGGGAAATGCAGATACTCCTCTAGCACACCACAAGGTGTGGTCCAATGAAAATAACAGTCAACTGGAAACAAATAGGTCAGTCCATTTTTTCTGCACCGTCCGATGTACAAAGAATGGGCAGATCGCCTTCATCTACCTCCAGCCAGTCAGTGTTGATGATCTTCCTCGAAACGCCAGCGACCACCAGCCCAGTCCCTTGCCTCCACCCTCCCCTTGACCTCACCGCACCGCTATGCTTGGCACCGCCCCCGTCCATCCCTTCAAGCCCCGACGACCTCCAGATCGGGCGCAAGTAGCTCCTGCTCCCCACACCCCTATGATAGACACTAATGCGCCGCTTCCTCGGCGAACAGACGGACTAGGTGCTCTGCGCGCCTAAGCGGGTGCTGCTTTTTTTAACTGTGAATCAACTGACCCTGAATTGAAATCCAGGCGGGCGACTGACCTCTAGCTAAGGTGAAATAGTAAATGGGAGGAAACCTTGTCCATTTAGTATCACGAAGAAGGTGTAGTAAGAAGCGCTCAACTAGTTTCTTTCGTGGGATGAATACAGTGTGAGCAGAGCCGTAAGATTTGCACGAATAAGGGAAGAGGAGTACCTCTTTCTGCTAGCAGTGTTGTGTCCTCCTTCTATTTTTCCAATGATCTTCTTGTGGTTCGCTGGAAACAAGAAGTTCTGGAGGACGGTGGAGCCTTGGACGAACCCATGGCCAAGTTGTTGAGTGTGGTGCGGTGGCCGTCTGTCGGCGGCAGGGAACCAGATCCGAGGCGGCGAACGACGGCGTAGCGGGAATAACTCCGGTGCGGTGGATGGTTGCGACAGTGGAGCGGCAGCGGTGAGGCACAGGACGGCATGGTCGAAGTGGTTCTAGTACGGCGCACATCGGCATCGGTGTCATGGAGGCAGCTCTGCCTCAGCTTCAGCTGCTAAGTCCATGAGGGCGTTGCGGTTGCGGTTGCTTTGGATGACGACGTCAGGGTACCGACTCCGGCGTGATGGAGGAGGGTGACGGTGGATTGGGCGCGATGGGGTGGAGGACGGAGGAGGCTGGGGTTTCGCGGCTAGTAGAGAGGGTGTTTTGTCGCCCACGGAGTATGAATGGGGAAACGGAGGGAGGGGGAACTAAGGGGGAACAATGTGTCGGTTTGGGACGCGCTTGTTTGAAATTTGGGGAAAGTTACAAACTTTGCCCCAATCTAAAATTTCAGACATATTGCAGGTTGGGGGTAGGACAGTAATCTCAGGTGTCCCAAATAGTGGGTGGGATAGATTTCGACCGAGTGCATGAGTGTTTAGGCGTCTGTGGTGTATGAATGTTTCTCGGAGGCAGTTGACTGGCGTCTTGGTGAAGTTACAAACCTACCCCGGTTTAGACCTTTGGACATCGGCCGATAGGCTACACAAGTCAGAGTCAGGACAGTAATTTCCTACCACCAAACATTAGTCTAGCGTGGTTTCGGGCGACCAGAGGCTTATTTGGCGCTTCGTTCAATATTTGGGAGCAGAAGCATTAACATTTACAGTTCTCTTGAATTGAACTTTTAGGATTTGTCAAACTTCAAAAATCTTGACTCTTGAAAATCCTAAAACTATGATTATTTTAGAATGGAGGGGGTACATTTGAATATACATCGTACATGAGTATATATTAAAAAATATGCAGCTTAGCTCAATTCATGCATGGTTCCAGATATAATCTCCTTGGTTGCAAAAAAATAGTTAGACATGCGTATGAATATATAGCATGTTCAAACGCACAACAAAGATTGATGCCCCCTTTTAGATCTGATTTACAAATGCCATTATCTTGGATTCAAATAGATAAATGTACTTCCTATGAATTCGAATCTTCAAAACCATCTTTTTTTGCGGGGATCTTCAAAACCATCTTTATGTTGAATTGAACATGTATTCTATTTCGTAGCTAGCAATTTGGAATGTATCCATGTATATGACAAATGTCTAAAGTGCCTAACACTAACAACACGGAGTGCACTAATTAATGTTTATATATGAATTGCAAAAGCCATGCATTGTCTGTATTTCAAACCACTCTCACTCTATGGATCGATAATATGAAATAAACCCATACACATGCTCGAATTCAATAGAGTATGGGTGTCTGATAGACCAATGTTCGTTCATACGAAAATTGCAAAATTCATGATCTCATCAAAAAAAATTAATGCAATTTATATTTTAATTTAATGTCTAGAACCGCCTTTTACGCATAGATGCACTATGCCTCGGCCCATCCTCACACACGCGCTATATATCTCTCTATCTAACGCATAAGTGCACACAGTTTATATACATCGGCATTTCTCTTTGACACATGCTCACACTCTCTCGCGGGTGTCTCGCACACACACTCTATATATATCTCCCCCTCTCTCTCTAACTACTACGTACCACTCTTTTCACTAATCTCAATTGGAAAACACTATTTCTCTCACATGCCTATATACACACGCACGGTCTCTGCTGGCCCTTTATATGCACATGCATGTGCCTAAGTGTCTCCCGCACGCACATTATCTTTAGGCATCTCTCGCACACATTACCCCCGCCCACTGTCGGTGCAACAAACCCCAGGTATGTTGCCCAGACTGTACACAGGCTCAAGAACGAGATTGCAGCATCCAGGACAAGGCCAAGCAGAAGAGATCAACTCTTTGAGGAATCAAAGGGCGGATCAAGAAGACCAAGATCAACCCCAGGAGTAAAATACCATGATGGGGAAACCACCCCTGCTGGGCAGGCGAGCCTGGTGGGGACGAGGTTGCCCCGAAAGACAAGTCTCAAGATTGCCCTGGCAGGCTTGCCGGGGACGCCGAGGGCGGATTACCCCGCAAGGCTCCACCGCTCCACCTCACAGCAACGCAAGTCACCGATCGGTACGGTGTCGAGCCCCCAAGATGCTAAGTGGCCGTTATTTGGCACGTGGCAGCCATCCCCAGAGGAAATCACCTCCAAATGATACTCGTCCAGCGACATGTCACGCAGGCAGACGAGAAGGTGGTAAAACAGCATGGCAAGGCTTGCCGGGCTAGGCTACGATGTGACACTAAGTGGCGCATTTAATGCGCTCTGTCCAGCCTGCAGAGTTAGGTATGATGGCACTGTTTGCTATCTAATCAGTACAAAATGACTGATTTGCCATTGTGGTGACCCCTTGATCTATAAAAGGAGGGCCATGGCAACCTTAGAAAGGATTCGGACCCCTGTACACTCATACGCGCGTAGCTGCTCTCACCCCGAGGCGACCTTGCCGGGCTAGAGCGCTGCGCCTCCACCACGGTCCTGTTATCAATCCACCAAAGCAGGTGTAGGGTTTTATGCCTCACGGCAGCCCGAACCTGGGTTTAAAACTGCCCGTGTGATCGCTGCCGCGCTGCCCCGCCCCCTCCGCTCTTTGTGCATTGCGTCCTTCCACCCTGCCGAACCACAACGGGCCGATGGCCCCATAGGTGGCCATATTTTCCCACGACATCTTTGACACACCAGGTAGGGGGAAGCGCTTGCGCGAACCCGAGAGCATACGCAGCTCAAGAAGAAAACTGGCGCCTCCATCTTCATCATTGTTTTCTTCATCGACGGCTTCATCATCCATGGCACCCAAGAAGAAAACTGGTGCCATAGTTCACCCGTCCGCCTCGAAGGCCCCTCCATACGCGGCTGCTGATGCCGTGGGGGCTACGGGGGCGCACTGGGACATGGACGCTGCGGGGGACATGACCGACGCAGGCGGCATCGTCACCACACCCGCCGTAGCCGAAACAGGAGCAGGAGGCACCGGATAAGGACAACGCCAACAACATGCCGACGGCCACGCTCCGCAAGGTGCGGGAGGAGAGATCATTCCATCCGTGTCTCTCCACCCCGCCGAAGGACAAGGCCACAGCAGTGATGCTCGCCTTGGGGCGAACCGTAATCCTCCGGCCGCCCCCACTACGGATGTGGCCGCAGGGCATGCGTCACCCCCAGGATGGGCTGGCCAAGCTGATGCGCCTAACGGAGCCGCCGATCCACAAGCACATCCACCTCGCCTCCGCGCCGCCCTAGCGACTGGCTCGTGGCGACAGGAGCACGACACTGCTACTACTGGCACCATCAGAAGCCAGGCGACGCTACGGTCTATGTCGTCCTCCATGCCGAGTACTGCTTCGGAGGCAATGGCGCGGGCCCAAGTCCTGTTAAGATTTCCACCGGCGGCTGATCAGATGGATGAGTGGAGAGCCACCATTCAGAGCTTGATCGGTTTCGCCGAGGCAGGAGGATCGCAACGAGCAAGCCCATCACAGCCTCCACAGGCGGCGGCAACGGCCCGAGCTGCTGGCCGTACCGAAGGGGCCACCCCCATAGTGCAATCCCCTCCGCGGCAGCCAGCGCAGAGGCCACGGCTAGAGCAACGCAACCAAGAACCCGAAGATGTATTGATGGCCTCATCCGATCCTCGAGCACGACGAGAATAGCGGCGAGTCCTGGAAGACAGGCGGGGGGAAGATGCGTGCGTCACCATCGAACGACGCCGCGAAACCCAACGCCGGTCTGATAGGCGTAATGGCTCCGACGTCGATGATCCTACACCCGGTGAGGGTGGGTGCCTACCTTTTGGAGTTGGGTGCCCTGCCTTCACTCGTGAGCTGCGGCAAGTCCGTTGGCCATCTGCCCGCACGTTCAAGCCAGAAATACCATAGAAGTATGATGGAAGACTGAACCCGGCAGAGTTCTTGAGCGTCTACACCATCGCTGTTCAAGCTGCCGGGGGAAGAGATGAGAAGGTATTCGCCAACTACTTCCCTTTGGCACTCAAGCCAAATGTGAGGTCTTGGTTGATGCACTTGCCAGAGAATTCCATTTCGACCTGGGCTAACCTGTGCCATGAGTTTGTTGGCACCTTCATGGGCGGCCACCAAGAACCAGGACGGCCCAGCGATTTACAGCTACTCCCGCAAAAGGAAGGAGAGAGCCTGCGGAAGTACATGCAGAGGTTCAGCCGGGTGCACAGGAACATCCCATACATCCACCTGGTGGCTGTGATAGCCACGTTTCAGTCCAACGTGCGCAACCGCCGGATACGTTCTAAAATGAACGTTCATTTGCCCAAGACTGTGAATGAGCTATACACTCAGGTGGATAAGTGCGCCCGAATAGAAGAGGGGAGACGACTCCCAGGTGAAGAAGATGGTGTCCACATCAACTCAGAAGACGATGACGATGCCCCTAGCCGGAAGAAGAAGAGCAAGAAGCGCAACAAGAAGCGCAATGATAAAGTGGTGATGACCGTTGAAGGGTCGAGTGCCCCTGATTCCGGCAAGAAGGCCAAGACCGAGGTCCCCGGCAAGGAAGCTGCCACGTGCACTGATTGCCAGGAAGCCGCGGTTGCTGAGAAAGCTGGGAAGAGTGATGGGCTGTATTGCAAGATCCATCAGGCCAAAGGCCACGATCTCCAGGAGTGTCATCAGGTTGAGCAGCTCATCAAGAAGCAGAGGGCTGAGTACGAGAAGCGTGATAAGGAGAAAAACCAAGATGGCGCTGGCGGGAAGGGCCGAGGTGGCAGAGCAGGTCGCCCCGGCAAGGCTCCTTAGTATCAAGGGAAACCCGCCAAGGACCGTGAGAAGAAGGATTGCGAGGACGGAAGTGATGAAGGGGATTAAGAGGAAACCAGCGAGCAGGAATTCCAGAAAGCCACTGATGCCCTATGCATTGACGGGGGTGCATCTCTGCACTCCTCTCACCGGCAACTTAAAAGGTAGGTGCGTGAGGTCAATGCTGTGGAGCCGGCGGCAGATTCTCGGAAGCCGCTCAAGTGGTCCCGCACGCCCATTGTCTTTGATGTGGAGGATCACCCTGACCACACTATCGCGGTGGGGTGTTTGCCGTTGTTGGTTTCACCTACAATCTGCAACCTCAAGGTCACAAAGATGTTGGTTGACGGTAGGGCCGGGTTGAATCTGATTTCTCCAAAGGTCATCAGCAAACTCCAGATAGCAAATGAAGAGCTCAAGGTTACTGGTACGTTCCAGGGGATCAACCCCGGCAGGAGTCGTCCTAAGGGGAAGATCACACTACCGGTAACATTTGGGGGGGAATTGAACTACCGGACTGAGAAGATCATGTTTGATGTGGTTGACCTCCCCCTACCGTACAACGGAATCCTTGGTCGTCCTGCCCTGGCCAAATTCATGGCGGCATCCCACTATGCCTACAACACTTTGAAGATGCCAAGACCAATGGGCGTTATTTCTATCCCATCAGACAAGAAAGATGCAGTCATATGCGTGGACAAGATGTATCGGAGGCAGTTGCTGCAGAAGCTGCGGAAGCCGCTGCTCCCGCCAAGGAAGGCAAGAAAACGAAGAAAGGAAGCAAGGATGCTAGCGAGGAATCCGGTAAGCGTGCCTCTCCGGGGTGCACTGTGCCTGTTGATGACTTGCCGGAGAATTCCAATAGCAAGAGGTCCAAGGCTGCGGCACCATCAGTGAAAAAGGTCCCGGTAGGGCTGGCTGGCGCTGGTGGTACATTTACCATCAGTGCCACCCTCGATGACAAATAGGAAAGCGCGCTCATTGCCTTCCTGCGGGCGAATGTTGATGTGTTTGCCATGCAACCATTTGACATCCCCGATGTTCCCACGGAGGTAATCGAGCACCACCTTGATGTCTGCCCACATGCCCGGCCCGTCAAGCAGAAGGTCCGGAAGCAAGCTTTGGAGCGGTAGCAGTTTATTGCCGAGGAGATCAAGAAACTTGAGGCAGCTGGATTGGTCAGAGGAGTATTGCATCCAACGTGGTTAGCAACCCCAGTGGTGGTGCGGAAGGCAAATGGGAAATGGAGGCTTTGCATAGATTTCACGAATCTTAACAAAGCATGCCCAAAGGACCCATTCCCCTTGCCGCACATCGACCAGATTGTGGGTTCCACCTCTGGATGCGACTTGCTCTCCTTCCTGGATGCCTACTCTGGATACCATCAGATCTTCATGTCCAAGGAGGACGATGAAAAAACTGCGTTCATAACTCCATGTGGCACGTACTGTTTTGTACGGATGCCCTTCGGATTGAAGAGCAATGGATCCACTTTTGCAAGAGCAGTACAGATTGGCTTTGAGTCCCAGTTGCACAGAAATGTTGAAGCCTACATGGATGATATTGTGGTCAAAACCAAGGACATAATGACTCTCATTCAGGATTTGGAAGAGACCTTTGCAAATCTGCACAAGCTCAATTTGAAGCTGAACCCAGAGAAGTGTGTGTTTGGCGTTCCTTCCGGCAAGCAACTTGGCTTTTTTGTGTCCCATCGGGGGATAGAAGCCAACCCCGACAAGATCAAGGCTATCGAGCAGATTCAAGCACCAAAGATAGTCAAGGATATGAGGCGTTTGACCGGATGTGTTGCCGCGCTGAGCAGGTTCATTTCCAAGTCTGCTGAATGCGCCTTGCCGTTTTTCAAAATCTTGAAAAAGGCAGGGCCAGTGGAGTGGACCCCGGAGGCAGACGCTGCGCTACAAGATTTGAAGACCTACCTTTCCTCTGTTCCCACCTTAGTCGCTCCTAAACCACAAGAGCCGTTGCTGCTATATTTAGCAGCCACCAATCTAGTGGTTAGTGCAGCACTGGTGGCACAGCGGGAGGTAGATGAAGCAGCAACCGCCACCACCGTCCCCTCTGGAGAGGAAAGTAAACCAGTCCCGGCAAGATCAGATGCAGTTCGAGACAAAGAAGAGCAAAGCAGCGGAGACAGTGTCAAGGTCACGGCAAGGAAGAAGGTGGTGCAGCGCCCAGTGTACTTCGTCAGCTCCCTACTGCAGGGGGCTAGGTCGAGGTACTATGGCGTGCAAAAGTTGATTTTTGGCCTCGTCATGGCCTCAAGGAAACTGTGTCACTACTTCCAAGCCCACGAGATCACGGTTGTCACCTGCTTCCCCTTGCAACGCATATTCCGAAACCCCGAGGCTACTGGCAGGATCGTGGAATGGGCTTTGTAGTTATCTAGCTTTGGTTTGAGGTTTGAAAGCACATCAACTATCCAGAGCAGAGCACTGGCAGAGTTTATTACAGAGTGGACGCCAACCCCTGATGAGGAAGTACTAGAAATAGTTATCCCCGGCAAGGAAGTGCCCCAAGAATGGATTATGTATTTTGATGGTGCTTTCTCCCTACAGGGTGCAGGAGCTGGCGTGCTTCTCATTGCTCCCACTGGGGAGCACCTTTAGTACGTCGTTCAAATGCATTTCCCCCGGGAGGAGGCTACCAACAATACTGCAGAGTATGAAGGGCTCCTTGTCGGATTCAGGATTGCGACAGAGTTGGGAATCGAGAAGCTGATCGTCCGTGGAGACTCACAACTTGTGGTGAGACAGATCAACAAGGACTACCAAAGCCCATTGATGGAGGCATACGTTGAGGAAGTGAGAAAGTTGGAGGAGTGCTTTGATGGATTGCAAATAGAGCATGTACCACGTGCAGAAAACAGCATTGCTGGTCATCTATCAAAGTGCGCTGCGCAAAAACTCCCTGTGGAACCAGGGACTTTTGTTCTCCATCTGACTCAACCCTCTGTATCCCCAGGAACAATGGCCCGCAAGAGGAGGAAATTGAACTCCGGCAAGCCTCTCCCGGCAGAGCTTCCCGAAGCCCCCGGTAGAAGGCTTGGCGGGAACAACTCCCGTTCGATCAGTGAGCTACACCCTCCCGCTGAATTACCAGTCTTTGCGGTCGAGGCATGCACTCCTGCAGACGAGGAGGTGCCGCTAGTCCTTGTTGCCGAGCCCCAGGCTCCAACTTGGGCATGGCACATTGTTTGTTTCCTCCAAATAGGAGAACTTCCCGAAGAAGAAGAAGAAGCTGAAAGAGTAGCCCGGAGGGCCAGTATGTATCAGTTCGTTTATGACACGCTATACAGAAGAAGGCCCAACGATGTGAAATTGAAGTGCATTTGCCGGGAAGAAGGAAGGGAACTGCTGGTAGAAATACACAAGGGTATGTGTGGCTCCCACATCGGATCAAGGGCCTTGGTGGGGAAAGCTTTCCAACAAGGTTTCTACTGGCCCACTGCCCTCCAAGATGCAATTGAGCTAGTCACCAAGTGTGAAGCCCGCCAGTTCCACTCCAAGAATGTCCATCAGCCTGCTCAAGCTCTCCAAACAACCCCTTTGTCATGGCCATTTTCGGTCTGGGGGCTCGACATCCTGGGTCCCATTCCTCGTGCTACCGGGGGCTTTGAATTCTTGTTCATCGCAATCGACAAGTTTACAAAGTGGCCGAAGGTGGAGCCGTGAGAAAGGTGACCGCGCAATCAGCTATCAAGTTCTTGAAAGGATTGTTGTGCCGCTTCGGGGTACCTGCCCGAATCATCACCGACAATGGCACCCAATTCACAAGCCGCGCCTTCATGCAATACGTTCATGCCCTTGGAAGCAAGATTTCATTTGCCTCTGTGGCCCATCCCAGAAGCAATGGACAAGCTGAGAGGGTGAACGCTGAAGTGCTGTGAGGTCTCAAGACAAGAACTTTCGATAGACTGCAGAAGTGCAGCACGCGATGGATCGATGAGCTGCCGGTGGTTCTTTGGTCCCTCCGTACGACACCAAATCAAGCTACCAGGTAAACTCCCTTCTCACTAGTCTATGGGGCAGAAGCATTTATCCCCACGGAACTCATATACGGGTCTCCTCGAGTGCTTGCCTATAATGAAGTAGCGCACAAGCAGCACCGGCATGACGACGTTGTGCTACTTGAGGAGAACCGTCTCTAGGCTGCTATGCATGCTGCATGCTACCAGCAAGCCCTGCGTCGCTATCACAGCCGCAGGGTTCGTGCCCAAAGTTTTGAGGCAGGCGACCTTGTCCTTAGGCACGTTCAGTCTGCCAAGGGTGCAAACAAGTTGACGCCAAAGTGGGAAGGCCCTTACCGGGAAGTATGAGTCACCAGACCTGGCGCAGTCTATCTAGAGACCGGAGATGGCATTCAATTGCAAAACTCATGGAATATTGAGCATCTCTGTAAGTTCTACCCATAAGGCGCGGCTGTCGGGCCCTGCCCGGCAGCCACCCTTTTGTACAAGCTTTGCCGAAGTTGCATGTAACCCTTTGTACAAAGCCAGGTGCAGACCCTGAGCAACAGAAAAATAAACGAAGTGTTGGGGGCCCCCCCGAAACTTGCATGCATGCATAAGCATATCATGGGCATAGCATGATCATGTAGAAGAGGGCGCATGTGGCAGTGTTTTCATCTGCATTAAGTTGCAGGATTCTTACCGTGGACTTGGTACCGAAGAAAAGGAATGAAGACGAGCCCACGTGATGATCCCTGGCAAGCCAAACAGATAAGTTCATTCTTATACATATTTGTTCTGCAATTTGCAAACTTGTGCATATGAAAACCCCGCCACCTTCGAAACATAGGTGCTCCTACCCATTGAATTGAATGCTACTTCAGTCAGGGTGGTCGCAGTGGCATTTGACGGAAAGGGCTCGGCGGGGGGCTGGTCCCTTTTTTATGGTTGTGCCCGGCAGGCCTAGCCCCGAGGCAACAAACTAAGGGTGCCGGCAGGATAACTTGCTGGAGAAACTTGTTTACTTAAATGTATAGAGGCGTTTCACCTCTGCATGGAGATGGTACATGCACAAGTGCCCGGCAAAGTTGTCTTTTTCATTAATATGCTGATAATCAAGTACAGATCTTACAGAATACAAACATAGATAAGGAAATTTACATTATTTAGACTAAAGTTTGGCCCATGCCTACATATTTTAAACTGAAAAAATATAAGTGCCCCGTAATCCCTTTCTTGTGCTTCTCCTCCTAGGCACTACGGCAGGAGGCGAAGAGGGCAAAAGGGGTGCCTGGGCAGAAGCCCAGCCCGACCCTATCAGTCCCCATGACAGGGAGCTCAACAAGGTCGGGAAGGCATAGACGAAGGTGATGGTGAAGAGAGCGGCGGAAGGGTCCCCCTGACCACCGCCACCAGGGCCAGTAGGACGCGACATGGTGAATGAAGCTGCAGCCCGCGAGGAAGCCTGCCGGGGTCCAGCTGGGAGACTACTGGAGGAGCCCGGGGCACCATCCCCACCCCTGCATTCAACTGCCCCGGCAAATTGCCTTGCTGGGAATGAGATGCAGGTGCAGATGATGGTGCCGATGCCTGACGGTGATGGTATGGCTGGCATTCAGCCGGAGCCGGAGCTGTCGCCCTCCCCATCGATGCTATCGTCATTGTTGTCAGTGTCCTCCTCGTCGCTATTGCTCGAGGAGGAGCTTTCGTCGTTAGTCAAGCTCTCCACGCAGCACCCTAAGCGAGCTCCCGAGCATCCCAAGACCTTGACGGAGAGCAGCTGGGCATCCATCAACTTAAAATGGAGGACGTGCCCCTTCAACAAGTTGTGAGCGCGGGCAAAAGTCTTCCAGCCACGTCGGAAGAGCATGACATGAGGGGCGGGGTAATCCACATCCACCCGCATGCTGCCATTACAGCAACCCCTCATTTGTAGTTTCAGTGCGCGCGGCTGTTCAAGCTCCATCACCCTCGCAAATGGAGTAGGGAGGCAGAGGCGGCCGCACGGGGGCTTATACAACCTGATGATGAACTCCAGCAGTTGATCTCTGATGTGGCCTTCCATTGGGGGATGAGCAGCCGGCGGAGGTGCGACCAGAGCACCGCCCCGTCCTCCTCGACCCCGGGTACCACGGCGACCGCGACCTTGCCACCTCCCACCTCCTCTCACGGCGGGCTCCGCCCCCGCGTTCCAAATAGGAGGAGGGATGCATTATCGAGAAGAAGCCCTCGTCGCCACCACCGGAGAACCGCCACGACCCCTGCCCATCACCATAGTGGGCAGGAACTGCTAAGGGGAAAGGAAGGAGTGAGATGTGTGGAGAAGCACCGTGCCATGCGTCCCTTTTTATAGGCGAACAGGGCAGGGGGCTGGCTCCTCCTCCCCCAAAGGCAGCTGCCCTACTCCTCCAATCCGGCTTCCCCGCGCCACCAACGGCTCGTGGAATCAAGGCCGGCCCTCAGCACCAATCCATGGCGTCCGGGTTTCTGCCATGGAGCGCATTTCAATGCCCATTGCATCCGCCAAACAACCCCGCATGACGCATGTGGTGCACGTGGCGGAAACACTTCAAAGGGAAAAGTTAATGGAATGGCAGTTACCACCCCATGAACACGGGATGTGGGTAGCCCAGGGATCGTGGCTCATAATCTCCCCATGACGCCTTGCACGTCGCGCGGGAAAACCGGAAACTGACTCAAGCTCAGATTAATGAGGAAGCAAAGAAGATCTCAAGGGGTGAGCTACTACAGCCTCCCCGCCTGTGTACTGGATAGGGCCTACCCCGATGATGCTCGGCAGCACGTTCAGGCCAGGCCAGGGGCTCCTGTCGGTGCAACAAACCTCAGGTATGTTGCCCAGACTGTACACAGGCTCTAGAACGAGATTGCAGCATCCAGGACAAGGCCAAGCAGAAGAGATCAGCTCTTTGAGGAATCAAAGGGCGGATCAAGAAGACCAAGATCAACCCAAGGAGTAAAATACCACGATGGGAAAACCTCCCCTGCTGGGCTGGCGAGCCTGGCGGGGACGAGGTTGCCCCAAAGACAAGTCTCAAGATTGCCCCGGCAGGCTTGCCGGGGACGCTGAGGGCGGATTACCCCGCCAAGGCTCCACCGCTCCACCTCACAGCAACGCAAGTCACCGATCGGTGTGGTGTCGAGCCCCCAAGATTCTAAGTGGCCGTTATTTGGCACATGGCAGCCATCCCAAGAGGAAATGACCTCCAAAAGACACTTGTCCAGCGATGTGTCACGCAGGCAAACGAGAAGGTGACAAAATAGCACGGCAAGGCTTGCCGGGCTAGGCCACGATGTGACACTAAGCGGCGCATTTAATGCGCTCTGTCCAGCCTGCAGAGTTAGGTATGATGGCACTGTTTGCTATCTAATCAGTACACAATGACTGATTTGCCATTGTGGTGACCCCTTGATCAATAAAAGGAGGGCCATGGCAACCTTAGAAAGGATTCGGACCCCTGTACACTCATACGCGCGTAGCTGCTCTCACCCCGAGGCGACCTTGCCGGGCTAGAGCGATGTGCCTCCACCACGGGCCTCTTATCAATCCACCAAAGCAGGAGTAGGGTTTTACGCCTCGCAGCGGCCCGAACCTGGGTTAAAACTGCCCGTGTGATCACTGTCGTGCTGCCCCACGCCCTCTGCTCTTTGTGCAATGCGTCCTTCCCCATGCCGAACCACAAGGGGCCGATGGCCCCATAGGTGGTCGTGTTTTCCCACAACACCCACACACACCTCTCTCTTGTTGGCGGATATGATTCCATCAGATCATTCGGTAAGATATCCCTGACTGTTAGGCTGGATGGTAATACGAGGCAAAGTTTTACCCAAGTCTGGGCCATTGCAGTTGAGGAAAAAGCCTACTCCTGGTATTGTATATTTGTGATAGGGGTGTGTACAAAGTACACGTGAATACCAGGCATTGTCTGTGTGTGTATACTATCGACGAACTAGCCCCCGGGCTTATATAACATACTCGGAGCCTATGGTTACAAATCATATATAGTCAGCTTATCATCAGTGGGGATAGAGTCCTCCACGACTCTGGTAGCTTCGTCTTGTACACCGAGTCCTCCACAGGCTTCGTATAATGCATCTCGGTCCAACCTATGTGGCGCAGGATGGAAATGACCCATGAGTCCTCACGTCGACCCATCACAACTAGAAATGATGTGCCCACCACACCCCACACACAATCGGCCACTAAGAAAATAAGCATATACAATATTACAAAGTTATATGGAGGACATGAAAGTTAATTGCATGCTGCATCCAATAATATTTGTTCCGCATTGTGAATGTTTATATCTTCTCCTAAAAAAATAGTCACGAGAAAGAGAAACGAAGGGCATATCTCTCTTTGTCTCCACCGCACACCCCCTCTCTCTACACCACTTTCACGTACGCACTCAAACTATCTCTCGACCTTCTAAAAGTATGCCCCTGACACATTCACGCATGACGGTCACTGTATTTCAAGCGAAAGCGCCATACGATCACTGGACTTCAGAATATGCTCATTACGGTCACCGTATACATTCTTGTGGTCATCATACGGTATGTAGCTCACCATACGTCTCTGTATTTTGTTGATGACACTGACGGTCATTGTATTTGATGCGTGCTCCGTATTTTGTTGATGACACTTACGGTCATTGTATTTGAAGCGAAAGCACGATATGGTCACTGGACTTCAGAATAAGCTCATTACGGTCACCATATACATTTTGTGGTGCTAACCAACCTGTGGTTGGATGGTTAGGAGGACAGTGGTATCCCCAGCCCATCAGGGTTAAAGTCCTGGTGCTCGCATTTATCCTGTATTAATTTCAGTATTTCCATCAATGTGCATTCAGTGGGAGGAGACGTTCCCCTCGACTACGAGGCGACTATGGTTACTTCGTAAAATGTCAAGATGATATGCTGGCTCATTCTCTCAAAGGTGCTCATAGGGGTAGGGTGTGCACTTATA
This sequence comes from Thinopyrum elongatum, assembly GCA_011799875.1. Lineage (NCBI taxonomy): Eukaryota > Viridiplantae > Streptophyta > Magnoliopsida > Poales > Poaceae > Thinopyrum > Thinopyrum elongatum. The sequence goes on along the minus strand of CM022300.1, from coordinate 58,688,164 downwards.
GCGGTGAGTGTTTGTGCGTATATATGAGCGCTTGCGTCTGTACTGTGTTAAAAAAATACATGTCGTGATTATACGATCACTGGCTCACCGTACAACTCCGTAATTTGTTGATGACATGATCAATTGACCAGTCAAACGTTCCACATGGCACAACTAGTGTTGCACCATCAGCGCACGTAACCATGGGGCCCACCTGTCAGCGCGTATATGAAAGAAAGAAATGGTAGCTTGCGTCTGTACTGTGTTAACAAAATACATTTTGTGGTGATCATACGGTCACTGACTCACCATACAGCTCCGCAATTTGTTGATGACATGATCAATTGACCACTCAAATGGTCCATGTTCATTAGCGCACATTACCATAGGGCCCACCTGTCAGCGCGTATATGAAAGACAGAAATGGTAATAAATTAGTGGTCGGTGGTGATTCGAAGTCGTGAGACCTCTGGTTGGCAGCCCGCGCGCCCTAACCACAGCGGACAAGGTCGCCTTGTGATGATATGCTGAGCCGGCCGTTTTAATTGCACACATGCACGAGCCACTCTGGTGAATACAAAGACATCACACATGCGCATAAACACGCCCGCAATGCCCGCATGCATGCATGCAATACTCACACGTACACATGCACGCACGCAACACTCGCATGAACACACGCATGCATGCAGGCGTGCAACACTGACACATACACATGCACGCATGAACACACGCATGCATGCAACACTGAAATGTACACATGCACACATGCAACACTCGCACGCCTGCATGCACACAGCACACGACGCAAGACACACGCTCAACCTATACGTGCATGCACCCTTTGTTAAGGACATGGATTGTTACGAGTATTAATCAATCTTATCTGTGATAAGCAGAACATTGATGTTTGCAGCGGTCTTTATGAATCACAACGTATCGAACGGGCTATCAACATATATACAGTATGAAAATTTTTAAATTCTCTTACATTATATAGTAGGCTTATCAACCTACATGAATTAGATGACGTCACACTCAATGAACAATCATCGGTTTATGAAATGCCCGCATCTCACCGCTCTGGCCCACCAAAAGCTCCTCTGCCGTGCGCTGCCAGCGTTGGTTCACTGACATGTAGGCCAGGTACCCAACAAGCCCACACGTCAGTGGAAGAATGGTGCGCTGTCGTACGTGAGAGTCGAGGGTGCTGCTCACTGCACGCCCGGCTGAACACGCCTTGTTGCCGCATTCAAACGCCTCCATGAAACCCATGTGGAAGCCGAGAAACCCACTCCGGCCACACGTCCGTTCATGACCGGGCCAGCATTAAACGCAACGCCGGCCAAGCTCCTCCCATCCGTCGTCTATTTAATCTCTTATTTAAACGAGGCCAGACGCCGGCCAAGAATCGCACATCCCCGCCGCTCCCCTATCTCCTCCTTCACCATTTTCTCCACTCTTACAATGGCTTTTGAAGAGTAGTTATCTGGCATCCAAGCCGGCTGGGTGGCCCGCCGAGCCCGCCAGATACGAGCTATGCAGCTCGCTGTTCCACCTCCCTTCCCTCGTCGGACGGAGCCAGTTGGCGCCCCAAGCCGGCGCGTGGTTCAGCAACTCGCCGCTCTAGGCCAGCTCGACAAGGAGCAGCGAGCTGCTCCATGTTGGCACGGCGGGGAGCACGGGCGTCGTCGCTGCGTCCACGTCGCCGCCTTATACTGCGCCTCTCGTTTCTGCGACCACATCTCCCATGTCTGTGGCCGAGACTCCCATGCCTGCGGCCGTGCGATGCAAGCAAAGACAGAAGCCGGGTGCGCGGAGAGCAACAAGTCGGTGGCAGCGCCTCCGCATCCGCCGCCATCATCGAGGAGAAGTAGAACACGGGAGGCTGCCGCCGCTTGGGTCCCATGAAGGCCACCGCCGAGGCGACGCCGGCGTGCACAGCAGGTGTCTTGCCGAATCCTTCTGTTGCCGACAAATGGATCCGCGGGCGACCATTTAGGCTAGGTATTATTATACCTGTGCTATTCAGGAGTAGCACCGCTTAGTTGATTTAAATGTAATGAAATCCATCATGTTTACATGAAAATCCGGTATTTTATATGAATTCCGTCATTGTTTATATGAAATATCACCGTGTTTGCATGAATTTCATCTAGTTTGTTGAGTTGCTGTCAGAATGTGTGCGGCTACGGTTGCATGGCATAATTTGCGGGTCGCCGGTCGATCTGCGACCGGCTCGGGCGGCGAGGTGGGACAAAAAAAGCACAACCCGAGCTCTACCTCGTTCATCGGTGTCAAAGGTACGGGTGGAGAAAAGGGTCGCCAATATTTTGGCTACCCGGGCAAGATCCAAACAGCCCCTTCCAGCCCCACCCCTCCCAGCACATTCAAATCCCTCGTTCGCTGTGAAATTTTGCCATGTGTTGTTTTCATGGATATTTTGCTGTGTGAAAACAAATTTAAATATGAATGAATAATCGGTGTCCGCGGTCTTCTGCCAGGACACAGTTGGATGGCCTCATAGTAGTAGTAGTGCAGAGTACTAGTACTACTAGATAGTGAGTGTTTACTACTGTATCATGTACGTACTAATTGCAACGCATGCATGTGTTAGCAGTACAATGACCACGTACGGATTTGATGGTAAGATTTGTGTAAGTTGGATGTCATATTATTGCTCTAACATGTGGTCAAAGTTAGCCTCCAAAACGCATTTTATACCCTATATGGATTGAGGGAGTACATGCATTGCTGAGGTTTCTCTTAATCCTTTCATGCAACGTTTTTATTGAAGCTTGAAATGTGAACATGTGAATGGGAGGGACTACTACAACCCTTCCAAAAGAACTGTAGTACTAATGGTATCGTACTCCCTCCATTCACCATCTCACATGCTCAGTACTTTTGCGAACTATGGAAGTAACAAATTTATTCCACCACTCAGCATCTATTATGGTTAGGGAGATTTCAAATGGAGTCATATAGATCGGAAAGTAGGCACTTAGGGCATCCACAATGTATGCTTTTTGTTGCCTCTAAGCCCTCTCTCTCCTCTTAGAGGTAGACCTCTATACATTGCATGAACTGCCTCTAACAAAAAATTGGCTAGCATCGCGTCTAACCTTAGAGGCTACCTCTAACAATGTAACAATCCATCTGGTCCCACTTGTCAGCCTTAGGAAGCACAAGAAAGTACAAGAGAAATATTACTAATTGGATAAATGTGGTGCTAATCAATACTTTTTAAATTTCTGCTAGGGCCCACCTTAGAGGCTGGCTAGAGTCTCTATACATTGTAGTTTTTCCATTTGATAAGGGGCAAACCATGTGGGGCCTACCTTAGAGGCAAGGCTCTATACATTGGAGATGATATGTAGTACCACTTTTGATGTGTCCCATCAACTTGCAGAACGAGGAGAAGCTTGCTTAGTATGCCCTCTCCCCCGCCCACGGGTGCGGTGGCTCGCAGAGTCGCAGGACGAGGAGAAGCTTGCTTACTACGCCTACGCCCGCTCCCTCGCCCACGCGTGCGGTGGCTTGCAGGACGAGGAGAAAATTTTACTACTCCCTCGTTAGACATATACTCCTCGTCCCTACCTTGGTTAGAGAGATTATCATATTGTTTGAAATAAATGTCTTTTAGTAGTAGGAGTACTACAGTGGTAGGAGTAGTACTATAGCATTTTCCTTGGAGTCCGTGCTACAGCAAGCTACCCTAGGCTATGTTACTACTCCATCCTTTTCGGGTTATAAGAGCATGGTTAATAATGTAGCCAGCAGCTGGCTATAGAGAGATGCCATGTCATCTAAAGCCTTCATGAAAATTACTCATATAATAGGTTGGCTCTTAGATTGGCTATTAGGTTGGCTCTAAGAATTTAATATTTGCATGAACAATACATAGGATTGGAAGAGAATGACATGCATACTACCTTTTCTCGATTCATGTGCTATAGCCGGGCTGTAGAATAAGAGCTCGCTCCACTCTCTCTCCTCTCTTCTCACTCCTCCAAGTAGGATCTTTATGACATGGCAAGTCTGACAGCCTGCTGACTAGACCTTATTAGACTTCCTCTAAGGCTCAATTTCAAAATCTCTCCAACCAAGTTAGACGATGAGTGGTGGAACTAGTTTTGTAGTTTGCACAAGTACTTAATTAGTACGCTCGTTTTTCTCAAAAATTTATGTTTACTGATGCATTAATTACAACGAATGCATGCATGACCACTAAATTTCCATGAACTTCTACATGCATTGGTGAGTTTTCTCTTGATACTACTCGCATCAGGTGATTTAATGCACCTCGAAATCCAAACATGTGATGGTAAGTACTACCTCCGTCCTAGTTTATTGGTCCCCATTGTATTTTGTGTCAAATTTTGACTATAAATTGAACTATCAAAATGCTCATGCATGTCACCAAAAATTATATCATTGAAAACTATGTTCAAATACGAATCCAATGATATAATTTTTGTTGACATGCATTAAAATTTTGTTAGCTAAATCTTTGGTCAAAATTTGGCACAAACTACAAAGGTGACCTATAAACCAGGACGGAGGTAGTACTAGTAGAATTGAGACTTATAAAACGGAAAAAATGAATTTTTTTAGATGAGCCCTATAAACTGGAAAGGAGGGAGTAGTAAGTAGTACTACCTCCATAGTGGGTACGTACTCCGTAAAATCAGATTTTCCCAAAACTACGTCGCTCAAACTTTATTTGGTTGTTTCCCTTCCTGCCTCGTTGCCTCGAACAGACTATATGCCAGACTCCCCTACCTGCCGTGCGGGAAAAGACCCGCCCTCGCCTTTTTTGTATCGATGGATCACGCAAAGCAGCAAAAACCAAGCCGTGTCTTGTACTCCTCCGTCATACTAAAAGAGTGGAGACGCTCGCTTTCATGAATGTTGTACTTCCTCTTGCCGACCTATGGGACATATAGCAACCGGGTCAACGTGGCATGCACCAAATAACAGTGCAGAACAACAGGGGGGACGCACCCCAGTCGTAGCGCCCCAGTAGTAGTATTGACCAATGAGACGTCAAATCACAAAGCCGCACCTTTCCCCAGACGGACGAAGCAACCATTATTTCACACTTCGCTGAATCCGCTTCTCCATCATCTCCTTCAAGAAAACCATGTATTGCTTCTGCCATTGTTCTACCTCAAGAGGGATGCGCATCGCGTTGGTACATCATGACACATGGGACCGCATGATAGGCCATGCTCCCCAGCCCACCGCTCGGTAAAATCACCTCATTTTTACTAATCTGGATACTATCTTTTTAGATAAATACTAGCAAGATGCCCATGCGTTGCACGGAACATCAAGATGCATTTGTATGAGTAGTTTATCTTCTGGGAGAAAAGGATGAACGAGGGAAGGCCTTATTTGCAAATGTGGAGAGGGGTGTGGGTATCTTTTTGCAAAATTGCCATAGTTTCCTTCTTATCCGTCAGATATAAATCGGACGGCCTATATTGCAGGATGGCAGGCACACCATCATCGCCAACTCTGTTTTTCATAAGAGTAGGGATAGTCGTGATTCACCACGGAGCAAAACCAAGTGGTAGGCTGCGCCTGTCGTGTTGGCGTAGCAACTCAGCAGGGTTAGTCCGCACACGAAATGGCGACACACTTACAAGACCCCTTTGGCTGACGTGTGGCTCATCCACCGTCTTGTTCCACCATCCAGTTTGGAGCAGCGGTTGGACTTGGAGACACCCCGGTCATAGCGCCGCAGTAGTAGTAAATGAGCGATGAGGGGTCAAATCACAAAGCCCCACCTTTCCGGCATTAAGTTGGACGGACGAAGCAACCATCATTTCACTCTAGGGCGCAAGAGCATAAAGAAAAAAGAAAACCAATGATGCATGCGGCAGCTACCTAGGGCGCCCTAGGGTAGGAGCCTTCGCTACAGATCTGCTTCTCCCTCGTCCTCTTGAAGAAAACCGATGATGAGTGCGGCGGGTAGGGTTTGTAGGAGTAGGATTGAGGGGCCATGCCGTAGTAAGCAGGAGAGGGATTGAGTTTGAGTCGACGCCTTAATACGGTGGGCCGCTCTGTTTTACCGGAATGAGGCAGAATTTTGGGTTCGAGGAGCAGTGGAGATATACGTACAAAAAATTGTGGACGTAGGTTCGACCGAAAGGCAATGACGCATGGGCCCCGCATTTTGAAATACCCACAGCCGCGTGAAATTTGCTACTCAAAATAATGCATAAAAGTTCCTCCAAAAACATTTATAACTAATGGGAAGTGAATGTATGCTTAAAAAGAAATTGTAATAAAAAGAGAAAAAATGAATTGCAGTTAAAAGAATGACATTTCTAACAAAAATGTGAATGTGAACTACATATGTGTGCACGTGGCCAACACATATATTGTCAATGCAAAATCTAATGCAAGAAGTAACTTATGGGTAACATGCACGAATTGATGATGTGGTGCTTGCATGCATAGAGTACAAAAACAATGTGATTTATGACTTGCATGCATGACGCGTTCATGTGCCATAGTTGCATGTCCAGGAAAAAAGCTAGTGGGTTGTACTAGCTATTTAGGAATAGAAGATGTATATATGGAAGTTGTAGGGAAAGAAATGACATGTATCTCAATTCCTATGAGTAGGGATTGGAAAAGAGATGTCATTTGGTTCACGTCATAGGAACTTTTCTATTGAATCTAGAGATGACATGTATCTCAATTCCTACGAGGAGGGATTGGAAAAGATATGTCATTTGGTTCACATCATAGGAACTTTTCTATTGAATCTAGGCTAATGTTTATTTTCCTTTGAAATTGTGGAAGTATAGAATCCATTCGTATGAACCAAGTGGCTCTAAAGCTATAAAAATGATATCATGTTTATTTTCCTTTGAAATGTGGAGTATATGAAACTATTCCTATGAACCAATTAGCTCTAAAGGAAAAATTCCTATAAAAATCATATCATATAGAGTTCCTAGGTTATTCCTCCACACCAAAGGATGGTTGAAATTGCTACAGGTGATACGACGGTCTTTCTTTGTACACTCCTCCCCCATCTTCATTGTTACCTCTCAAAGATGAATGAAATGATATATACTGGGTATTCTATATGTGCATTTTGATATACGAAAACTCGGTAAAAGTTTGCGAGGTTTGAATTTTCAATAAAGCTATATGCACTACATTTTGGAAGGAGGGAGGAGCATACGGCAGTTGCTAACACTCACATGGAAGATTTGTGTGTCGGAGGAGTGGCTGTTCTGTTAAATGCCATGGCAAAACTGACACTGTCGGATGCCGATCTAATGGTTCTTACGGCGTTCGTCAGGAAACGGCTTGTGGCGAACGTTTGTTAGATATGATTTATGGACACATGCATTGCATTGATACGTGCCCCCTCTCTCTCACGCACACATGCACCCTCACGAGTCACAACTCTCCAGAGTCCTCTCACACCCACCGTCTATCTGTAGGTAGATGTCACACACATATGTGCTCTTCACACCCTACCCTCAGAACTTCTAAAAAATAAAAGATGTCGCGCACCTTATATTTTAAGTCACACATCACAAACTTATACTGTTACTCTTGTGGCGAACGTTCTTTGGGCATAGTATATTGTACTCTCGCGAAGAGAAGCGGTGCACGCACGCACTAGTTCTCTCACACCCACTTGCGGGTACACATAGGAGCGCAGTTTTTTTGAAGCTAGGAGCGCATTTGTTTACAAAGAGGCATCCCAATTGACATTTTGACTAGTCTAGTTTTCAACTTGATGGAGGGTTGGGGACCGCACGTGAATGATACAGTACATAGTGCATCCTAGACGCCGTGATTTGATAGTGCGACCTGGAAGCGGTGGCACGTTATTGATCGAGTTTTATTTGTACTTGAACTTTAAATGAAAAATAGTGGTTCGCGTGTATTCAATTTAATAACGGTTGCTACAACAAAATCACTCCACTATATATATAAGCAGGAGTCTCAGTGCTTGCTTTACTAGGGTTCCTCTCTTTCACTCTCTCATGCTCTCCAGATCTAAGCAAGACATAGGTGGCCACACTCTCTCTCTACTCACCGCTGGTCACAAATCCGGCTGGACCACCTCGGCCGGGGCAGGGGTGTAGGTGCATCGTTCACGCAGTCGTCGGCGGAGAGGAAGGAGACCAACAGCTGCCCGCGCGCCTCGATCGGCGGCCGTGCCGTTCTCTCTGAGACAGCGCCGGCTCGGGAGGGTCTCCGACCCCTTCTTCCTCCCTGCCGTATTGTGGCCAAGATGCGGCCTCCCGACGCCGTCTTTGCCACATCCCGACGACCCTCAGGTATATATTCCTTCGAAACCTGCCTTGCTCTACTGCCCCAACTCCCCACATGGCTGCGTGTGGATCTTTTTCTACTTCCTTCGGCTGTTCCAAAGCCACCTAGACTTTTACTATTATTAGAGGTAAAGCTAGTTCACACAGTCGAATCTAAGAGTTGGTTCAAACAGGGAAGAAAGTGGGAAAGCTGTAGCATGAATCTAGGACTTGGTTCTAAGAGGAAACGGGGGAAAGTAGTAGATACTGGCTACCCAACCGGTCTCTTGGTCGAAGAAGGAAAGAAAGTGAGGGGTGTTGGGGGGACAACGCAAATGAGAACGAGCAGGTCTAGATTTCCTGTGCTCACATAGGAAAATGTCGCCGAGGAGATAAAAAATGGGACAAATGCAGACATGCTGCCTGAATGTTTGCCGCTCTCGGCAACCACATCTGCCTCACCACTTTATGCCCCTACTATACCTACGCCCATATCGCTATCGTTAATGTAAAATCACATGAAGCATGAAGCAATGCCACCTAATGTCACTATTAAGTAATGGTCTAGTGCCATCGATAAATTGAAGCAATGCCACCTAATGTCACTGTTAAGTAATGCTATTGTTGGTCTAGTGGCGTCGATAAATCGAAGCAAAGACACCACCATTTTATGAAGTGCTTCCGTCTTGCTTTATTTCCCATGAATTGTGTTTTTGCAGTTAGACTTAAATCTCACACCGCTAACATTGCTTCATCCCAGTGGAACTGCACAAATTTGATTGCACATTTACTGACCATGTGCTACTCTCATGACAGTAATACTAATGCTATTGTTCTGCATGTTAATCTAGTGGTAGTGTTGATGTGATGTGATGCTACTTCTTACTTAATGGCACTTTCATACTGTCAATGTAGTGCCAATTATAACACAATAGATGCTGCTGTTAATCATATGCCATTGCAAATAATTGTCACTGCTTAAATAACCATATTTCATATTTACGCAAACAGGGATGTCTGTCTCCATATCGTTTCTATTTGTGCAATCAAAAGTACACACCTCAGTTTTAGTAGAACTCCACAAAATGAGATGGCTATTCCTAGCTGCCGTCGTCTAACCTCCCGTCTTCCAGGTATTCCTACATTGGTAGTAACTAGGTAGAATGACCAACGCAATCTAAAAGAAGCTGATTCGTACGTTTTACTTCCTGATTGCAGTGCACGAACGAGCGAAAACAACAGCATCCTAGTCGGGAACACACTTTCTCCCAATTCACGGATGGACAGAGGACTAGCTGGCATGGCTGCGCGGAGGTTTTTGGGACAGGTGCATGGACAAGAGGCATTGTGGTCTGCTTATTTCTGCAAATAGTGGTGCTTAAATTTAGTGGAACTGTGGAAGAAGTTCAGATGGTCAGTACACTACATGGTTTAGTTCAGCATTCCAACGGAGAACACAATTATAATTGGTTATTATGGAATGAGAGAACCTAACCCTGGATGATGGCAACAAGAAAAACCAGAGTGAACTCCAGGAAATTAAAGCCTGCCTAGGGAGGCCCTTTGCTCAGAGAAGCCTTGCTTGATTTTTCCTAATTTGTAAACCTTCTCACAACTTTGTCTTTTGCTGTGAACTAGTAAATGTTTGTTATGTTCTACTCCCTTCATTCAGATATACTTGTCATCAAAATGGATAAAAGGGGATGTATTTAGACATATTTTAGTTCTAGATACATCTCTTTTTATCCATTTTGATGACAAGTATTTTCGGACGGAGGGAGTATGAACCATTGAGATGTATAAAATTGCTTAACTTATGCTTTTTCAAGTATTTTATGAAGCCGAGTTTAATGTGAATGTTCCACATGAACGCTGGACTAGCGTGTGAATGTTTAGAATTTACATTGTGGCCTCAGTTAACTGCATGAATCATTGTAATAAGATACGCAGTTGCTTATATGTCAGAAAGCAGATTATTGATTGTTAGCTGGTCGATAGCCGAGTTTTCTAGTGTTGAAACGAGCCGAGCCAATGTGCCGTGTTTTGCACAACTTCTTACAAGTGGGGTAGCACCAATAGTGTTTACATGTACTTAACCAGCCTTACGTACCCTATGTATACGTCGGCACACATTTCTCGAACTAGTACTCTATTTGATCAAACACACACTGCTCGTATGATAAACCGTGACAACTTATGTCTTACCATGCCATGTTACTTGAAAAAACTAGTGAGGACGCATCTGTTTTGGAAACAATTAGGATGGTTCTCACATGATTCACGGGCACACAAAAGTAGCAGTAGTTTCCATAGACGGATTCGAACAGAGTACTAGCCCCAGAGGGCTCGATAATAGGCAAGGTTCGGATAATTAGACACAATCCAAACTACTTTTAAACACTAGCTGGGCCAACTATTTCATGCCTCGATCTAATTTGGAATGGACACAAGACGGACCTTGCCATGAACATCATCAAGGATGTCCGGCAGCAACTCAATCCTGTGAACCTTCTTGAAGATAACCTTGTGGCCTTGCCACTCATAAACTTGTTTGTGGAGGCATGCCACGTCATCTTCCTGTGTAAGCTTGATAAGAACAGTATGCCTCACAAACGAAGGAGTAGCTTTGAACTTGTTGTGCTTTAGTACACCCTGGACAACACGCCTGACAACAGTGTGGCTGGAATACATCTCCACTTTGGTATAAGTGCAAATGGCTTCTAGGATCCAACAGCCTAAGAACTTTGTTTTCCCAGTGCGTACATTCAGGTCATCCGCCTCATAGCAAGTGACTTGTACAACCACACAATCCTTGTCTGCATCAGGGCTCTAATTGAAGCAGAAACGAATTCTGAATTACTTTCCAATATAAAAAACACAAGTTATTTAAACCACTATGTAGAGTTAAAATTATGCATGACAGGGAAGGTAGCATGGCATCGAAGCTAATAAAATTTTGCATTATTTATCACCACATACTTAGATGAAAAACCACAATCGAGATCAGTAAAGAAGAAAATCACCTTGAGAAGCTCAGCGGGGGGGGGGGGGGGACACCATCCTCGAAGGGGGAAAACTGCTCCTGCAGGGCCATGGGGGCTGTAACCTCAAACGGGGCGTTGACCATCTCAGTAGTGGCCGTGAGCGTATCTGGGGTCGGCTCGGTGGCGGCCGCCATCTTCTTGGAGCTCTCTGTCTTGTGGGATCGGCCTCCCATGTCTGCTCCAACATCGGGAGATCTTTGCTGGGTTCTCCTTGGTCCATCATGAAACTAACGAATACTAGGAGACAACTGAAAGGAAAACACAATCGCAATGACAATGAAACAAAAAAGAGAGTGAGGATCGGTTACTGCTTTGCAAAAATTCTTTTTTTCTGAAAGAAAATATACCAACATCACAGATCCGCTTACCTTCCCTTCGTTGGGAGAGAAGAACAATGGTAGATGTGAGTGTTGGCTTTCTTGAAGACGGTGAGGGAGAAGGGGATTCAGCGAAGAGTGAAATGATGGTTGCTTCATCCGTCAAACATAGACTGCGGGGAGGTGGGGTTTTGTGATATGATGGCTCGTTACTACCGCGCTACGACCAGGGTCACTCTCCACCTGCATACCACCTTCTAAAATGCTGGGTGGCATTTGGGCCCGCGCGCTGCATGGCCCGCATGTCGGTGAACCAAAGTAAAACAGCATTTAGTAGCGGGAGACGTTTCGATGACCTCGGAGGAGCCAGAAGCGGTAGTGTATCCACTGTACTAGTAGTAATTGTTTTTCTAGGTAGCTGTAGAGTGTCTCCACTGTCCTAGTAGTAGTAGTAATTGGTTCTCTGGGCCCAAGACAAAAGAGCCCATCGACCCTAGTAAATAATAAAAACAATTCAAAAGCCCATATATTTACTTAATGAGAGGCGCTACCCAGCACACCGCCCCCCAAAAAAACCTGGGTGCTCTTCTTCCTCCTCACTCCAACCCACCTCATGTCAGCTCGCTCCACTCTTACCCCCAAATTCCTCACCTCACTCCTACAGAAAACCCTAGCTCCCCTTCTTCCTCACTACTACAGAAAACCCCAGCTCCCCTTCTTCTACACTCGCACTACAACTAGGCTCGTCATTCGTTACTCTGCTCAAATCCATGAGCTCGACACGACGCCCTCGAGGAGAATGGAGTCGGCTGACCCCAGCACCAAGAAGATGAGGCTCCCGCCAGCGGCGATGCCTGTTGTAGATCCCGTACCCGACAGCGCGGGGAGGAGCGGCGAGCCCCCCCCCCCCACCGGATCGGAGGAACCCGTAGAATCTTGGGTGGATAGCATCAGCGATCTCCCGGACGCCATACTTGGGGAGATCATCTCGCTTCTCCCAACCAAGGATTGCTGCCACACCCAAGTCCTCTCAACTCGGTGGCACCAACTATGGTGCGCCGCGCCCCTTAATCTCGACTGTTGTCAGCTATCTCTCTTCAATGATTTTGAACTCCCCGGAGCCATCATCTCCTCCCACTAGGGCTCCGTTCAAGGCCTCTGCATCCTGGCATGCTACCTGAGCATGCCCTGCATGGTGGACGCCTGGCTAAAATCCCCTGAATTCACAGAACTACAGCTGCTTGAGTTCTACTATTCCCCCAGAAATCACATACCACATACCGAACGCCATGTACTTGTGCCCTCAGCACAGATGTCCATCTCGCAGTTTTCCTCCTCTCTCCACACCGCCACCTTTGCATTGTGCAACCTACCAGACAATCTGGTACTAAACCTTCGACTCCCATTTCTCAAAAAACTTTCACTTGTGCGGGTTCGTATGTCGGAGGCCTCATTGCACAGCATCATCCACTCCGGTTGCCCTGCCCTGGAGTGCTTGGTGCTTGTTTTCACAGTTAGAATCGGTTGTCTCCAAATAAAGTCGCCTAACCTTGTAAGAATTGGAATTTCTTTTGCCGGAAGGCAGCTCATCATTGAAGATGCACCTTCACTTCAAAGGTTGATCCTTGATTCTCGTTATTCACCGTCGGAAATAACTTTCGTCTCTGCGCCTAAACCTGAGACCTTGGGTGTAATGCATGATCTCTGTGCTCATTTCAAGATGGTGTTTGGCTCCATAGTTCTTCAGGTACTATATATTATCATCTACACTTGTAATCATAAGCTGCATTTTAAATTTCTGTGCGTAAGTTCTATATCATCTTGGAGTTCACTTTTTGTACTAATATTATGTTCTATGCTCAATGAAGAGTTTGTCCATGGATATGCTATCAATGGTGATGGATTCTGTCAAGATCTTATACATCCATATGTCATTTTGATCTGAACAAGATTATTGGCTTACTGCAATGCTTTCCATGTCTGGAGAAGTTGTATATAAAGGTGATAATTTCACGCACATTGGAAGCCCGCATATAGTGTACTAGAATTAACCGTTCAACTGTTGCTCTTTCGACACTCTTTTTTTAGACCTTAACTGTTTTCAATCTTCATGTCTATTTAGGCAACAAGACGGGGTAAGAAAGTTATAACCAATCGGTGGATTCGTAAGCACCGGGATTTTCTCAGTTCTCATGACATTCGATTGAAGACAATAACGCTGGAACGATATGTAACCAACCAAGCAAACACTAGATTTGTCACATTCTTCCTGCTGAATGCGAGGTTACTATTGTCCATAAGGCTTAAGTTTATCAGTAGCATGGTTTTGATGGATGGGTATGTCAAAGAGCAAAAAAAGGAGTTTCAGGTGGACAAAAGGGCTTCTGAACGTGCCGGGCTTCTATTTAGAACATCTTATGGTCATAATCCAGTAAATTTTACGACCCAGGATGTTCATTCTATGGACCTGACCGATCCATTTGATTGTGACTGCCAAAAATAGTGCTTGGGTTAGATGTTCTTGCCCTTTTCAATCTGTGTTTTGTCTAAACCTGATGAACAATTAACCCTCGTGCTTTTGTATAGTTTCTAAGCTGGAGTTAGATGTTGTTGCCCTTTACTCGGCTGTGACTGTTCATCCACCGTCGACTTCCTCCAGCCTCCATGTGCTACTATTCATCCAGCCTCCACCGGCTACTGTTCAACCAGCCCTCCACGGGGTCCTCTTCATCAACCCTCCATCGGCTACTGTTCAACCAGCCCTCCACGGGGTCCTGTTCATCCACCCCCCACCGGCTCGATCAGGTGGTGTGTGGCCACTACAAGAAATATGTCAACTTGTGACCTTGTGTCAGTGACCCTGGAAGAATTGGTCATAAATCTACGACCATTTGAGACCAATCGGTCAAAAGCTGTTCGGGGGGCTCCAAACCCTAAACTATAACGACTATTTTGGTCAGAAAGGTCGTAATTTCCTTACACAAAATGGTCATAAAGCAAACATCACTGGTCCACTGCCTTATTTCTAGCTGATAACGACCAATATAGATGGTCATAGCCTTGTAAATTGTGGTGCATTGCTATGACTAGGCGCCACCTCATCAGTTTTGCCTATGTGTCATGTCTATGTGTCAATTTTTGCCCTAGGTTGTGAAGCAGCCTATATTTCTGTCATTCACAAAATTCCCAAAAAAAACGGGCATTCTTTACTATCCAAATCATTGCCTCATGACAATATTCAGCTCCATTTGCCTGGTAAATCTTCCTTGGCAAATTTCCAAAGTTTTTGTTCACTTAGAACCATTGTGAAGGAAGTACTAGCTAGGCATATCCTAATCAGGTGAAGTTTTGCCACATCTTCTATATTCCCAAATCATATCTCTCCACAAAATTTAAGCCCCATCTAACAATCCATGTGAGCTCACCATCCAATCTTTGTTTCTGGTAATATTTTCAGTTTGTGAAGCAACTATATTTTATGTTAATTTATAATTGCTGAAAATTTACCAGGACATGACCCTACCCATATAACCTCCCTCCACCAAATTTTAGCTCATTTAATCTAGCCAATTTCCCACAACATTTTTCCCAATTTTCTATTCTATGGAGAGCACTGTGAAGGAAGTACCATTTTTATTTATCCAAATGGTATGAAATTTTTACAGTGCCTTCATATGCCCAAATTATCATCCTGCTCCAAACTTCAGATCAATCCATTCATTCATTTGAGTCCAACTTCAACATTCATATTTCTGTCTAGTGTGGTACGTTCCAAAGCAAGTGACACCTAGGATCCTCCATTTGTGCCGCAAATTTTCCAAGAAAGTGTCCTTAGAAGATGATCATCCTTGGCCAAACCTCGGGCCCATTAGCCATGTGCATTTTCCCTACCACTAATCAAACACTTGGCTGCTAATTCAAGTTTGAGCTTAGTTCAGTCTCCTCGTGAGATTCTTCTATTGCCTTCTTCTTCCTAACACCTACCGGGGGAGTGCCCAGCCCACTAGACATGCCTAGGCCGCCCAGAACGCGTGGCAACGCCACGGTCACGCGGTGACCACTCGGCGGGCATGGGAGTTTACGCGCTCTGGAGTTGGGGCCCTCGGCCACCATCCAAACCTCAACGTATAGCCAATAAACCATGTATTTCTGATTAAATAGATACTTATGTACCTATAAATGATTTTTGGAAAAAATAAAGAGCAAACTATGAGGCAGCTGCAGTTCAAATTTGACCCGCTTCCAGCTGAATCGGCGGAAATTTGTCTTTTCACTAGAGATGTATAAAAACTTTTGACAACCAACCATTTTGTCAATTGTACATTAAATATGGCCTAATATATTATAAAAATTACCTGGTCCCATTTTGCAACAAATATATGGTAGGTCCTTCACAAAAAAAACTCATTTTGGGCACTCGAAAAATAGAAAATGAATTTTTCGTCCAAAAAAATGAAAACTTCCTTAGTCAACATTGTTTGTCATTCCAAGATGCACCCTTGTGCACAATATGAGATCATTTGAACATACTATGCCATGAATGTGGCCATAAGATTGATCATTTGGCTTTAAAGCCATGCATCTTCACACATGATAGCTCGTTTCTGAGAACACTTTTTTAAAATAATTACTGTATTACAAGTTTATTATTTTTGCTGGTAACTTGGTCACATATAATGACACAATGCGAAGGTTTTGCAATTTTTTGATTTTTTTTTGAATTTTTCATGCCCGTTTCAAAATGCGGTCAAAACGGCGGCATGACCGTTCCTAGCTAGTGGTTGAATCTTGGAAAACTTTTGATGTTTCTTTGATTAAATTGATACTTATGTACGTAGAAATGATTTTTGAAAAAAATAAAGAGCAAACTACGAGGTAGCTGCAGTTCAAATTTGACCCACTTCCAGCTGAATTGGCGGAAATTTGTCTTTTTCACGAGAGGTGGATCGAAACTTTTGACACCCAACCATTTGGTCAATTTTGCATTAAATATGTCCTAGTATTTTGGAAAATTGATTTGGTACAATTTTGCAACAAATATATGGTAGGTCCTTCACAAAAAAAACTCATTTTGGTCACTCAAAAATGGAAAATGAAATTTTCGTCCAATGAAAATGAAAACTTCCTTAGGCAACATTGTTTGCCACTCCAAGATGCCCCCCTGTGCACAATATGAGATTATTTGAACAAACTATGCCATGAATGTGGCCATAAGATTGATCATTTGGCTTGAAAACCATGCATCTTCACTCATGATAGCTCGTTTCTAAGAACACTTTTTAAAAATAATTACCATATTACAAGTTTATTATTTCCCTGGTAAATTGGTCACATATAATGACACAATGCGAAGGTTTTTCTATTTTTTTATTTTTTTTATTTTTCATGCCCGTTTCAAAATGCGGTTAAAACGGCGGGCATGATCGTTCCTAGCTAGTGGTTAAATCTTGGAAAACTTTTGATGTTTCTCTTATTAAATAGATACTTATGTAGCCAGAAATGATTTTTGAAAAAAATAAAGAGCAAACTACGCGGTAGCTGCAGTTCAAATTTGACCCACTTCCAGCTAAATTGGCGGAAATTTGTCTTTTTCACAAGAGGTGGATCGAAACTTTTGACACCCAACCATTTGGTCAATTGTGCATTAAATATGTCCTAGTATTTTGGAAAATTGATTTAGTACAATTTTGCAACAAATATATGGTAGGTCCTTCACAAAAAAAACTCATTTTGGGCACTCGAAAAATGGAAAATGAAATTTTCGTCCAATGAAAATGAAAACTTCCTTAGGCAACATTGTTTGCTACACCAAGATGCCCCCTTGTGCACAATATGAGATCATTTGAACAAACTATGCCATGAATGTGGCCATAAGATTGAGCATTTGGCTTGAAAGCCATGCATCTTCACACATGATAGCTCATTTCTGAGAACACTTTTTTAAAATAATTACCGTATTACAAGTTTATTATTTTTCTGGTAACTTGGTCACATATAATGACACAATGCGAAGGTTTTCCAATTTTTTTTGAATTTTTCATGCCCGTTTGAAAATGCGGTCAAAACGGCGGGCATGACCGTTCCTAGCTAGTGGTTGAATCTTGGAAAACTTTTGATGTTTCTCTGATTAAATATATACTTATGTACCTAGAAATGATTTTTGGAAAAAATAAAGAGCAATCTATAAGGCAGGTGCAGTTCAAATTTGACTCGCTTCCCGCTGAATCGGTGGAAATTTGTCTTTTTCACAAGAGGTGGATCAGAGCTTTTGACACCCAACCATTTGGTCAATTGTGTATTAAATATGTCCTAGTATTTTAGAAAATTGATTTGGTACAATTTTGCAACAAATATATGGTAGGTCCTTCACAAAAAAAGTCATCTTGGGCACTCGAAAAATGGAAAATGAATTTTTCATCAAAAGAAAATGAAAACTTTCTTAGGCAACATTGTTTGCCATTCCAAGATGGACCCTTGTGCACTACATGAGATCATTTTTTTGAATTGTTCATTTGAAAAAGTAGAAGAAAAACAAAAGAAACAACACAATTATACGTGGTCTATTCTCATTGGTGGAATTCGTTGTCACATGGATCGATGACATGGCGCCCATCCATCCATCCATCTATCTCTTCATCCCACATCCATCCATCCATCTATCTACAGAAAAGAAGAAAAAAAGAAAATGAGAAAGAAAACCCCACCCGTAGCCACCTACCCAAACCCTAACTCAGATACTCGACCCCCTCCTCCCATCGCACTCCTCCCCCCATCTCCTCGCCACCGCCACCCTCCTTTCTATCTCACCCGATGTAGAGAGACAGTGAGAGCTCGCCTCCTCCCCACCAATTCTAGATCGCCGCCGCCACCTGCCCACCTTCCTCCTACCGGCGAGCCCCTCTGCCGCCCACACACGCACGCCATCCGACCCCTGCTGGTCTCCCCACCTCCCTAGCTCCGTCTCCCTGCTCCGCACCGCCATGGCCGCGGCCAGCCCAAGCTCGCGCTGCCATGGCCGCGGCCAGTCCAAGCTCACGCCGCCCGCTTCGTCCGTGCCCACGACCTCCTCATCGACGCCCTGCTCTTCTGCGGGCTGAGGTCCTTGCCGGTGGCCTCCGTCTTGTACTCGAGCCACCCTTGGTGCGCCCCCTTACCCTCGGCTAGCCCCAGCCGCCTGCCGTCTCTGACCTTACGGCCTCCCGTTGATCCGTTGTGCCCATCTCCTCCACTTCGCCGGCCCCGCCCCGCCCCACCCTCTCCCCTCCCCTGACCTCCCAACCCTAGCCCCAGATCTGGCACGCCATGGCACAGCAGCGGTGCTTCCCAAGAGAGCTGAGTTGCTGGGCCGGGAAGAGCTGCGAGCTCGGCTGGGATGGAGGTGCTCCCTTCTCCATGCTCGGCTAGGATGGAGGGCATCCTCTGCGAGCTTGGCTGGGATGTAAAGTAGGACCGCTACATCTTACACGTCCTCTGCTCCCCCGCCGACGGCCTCACCTTCCTCTGCATGGCCATCGACACCATCATACATCAGTACCACTAACCCCCTCCTTCACTCAGCCTATAATTAGTCTGTTATGCTGAATTGAGGGCCTATGGAGCTCTTGTTAGATTCGGCTTCTCCTCTCAGCGGGATGTGCCGCAAACATGACATGGACTCAGATGTTGGAGGTAGAATTGCATACTCGGTTCATCATGGACAGTTCTTTCCATTTTGTGTACTGAAGCAACCAATTGTAGATCATCATCATCATGCCTTGCCAGCATCTAGTAGTCTATGTGTAACCATCCTGCTTGTCGCTAACACTTTGCCATGCCATCTGTTCATGATGTAGGGAGAGTTCCCTTCATTTATCTCGAGGACATCCAGATGAGGTTCATGAAGAACTACGGCAGGGTCGCCCATTCTGTGTTGGCCTATGCCATGAACGACGAGTTCGCCAGGGTGCTGCACCAGCAAATGGAGTTCTTGTCCAGTAATCTCCTTCGTGGCGAAGTCAGCGAGGTGAGTACCACAAAATGCTTGCATTTGGGACATTTCTGTTGTAGTGTGTTCTTAGTTAGCAGTGATGAGCTTATAGTGCATATGCTTGCAAAAACCTGCAAATACACAGCGTCATGGTTGACAACATAGAGAGGATTCTGGACAGAGGCGACCGCATCTCACTTCTTGTACACAAGACCTCCACAATGCAGGACAACGACTTTCTTGTGTGTGTTTTCTACATACACACACATGGTCCTTCCTTTTAAATCTCCTCTGCTGCTTACTGACATAGTACTACACACATACAGTAGTTGAGTAGTAGTGTGTAGGGACTCTGGAGAAAAGTTTACGTACTTAAACATTATGCTTAAAAATAAAAAGTTGTAGTTCCCTTGTAGTAGTATGTTTATGAATGGCTGCATGAAATGATTGTCCAGCACTTAAAATATTTGAATCGGGGTTAATGTAATCACTTGCTGCATCCTTTTTGATTGACCGGAGATGCTAATAGGAAAGCAAAGCAAATAGGAAAAGCATGTGCTGCTGCTTTTCCTTTTCCTCCGCACACTAGTAAAGCAAAGCATCCTATTTTGATTTCTTCATTCATGATGCATAAAATTCTAGTATTGTTAGTCTCGGTTATTTGATTATGTTCATGTGGCACCCCGGCTCAGAGCGACCGGTTTGCCTTGCATTGCCAGCCCAGAGATCATGTCTTCTGGCAACACACAACAGATTGGTACAGAAATACATCCGCTTTATTGTTACTAGCAGGACATAGAGTTTGATATTACATCAAGTAGTGAGGCCAAGCGGCACACTCGGTGCGACTGAACATATGTATATTATTTAGTAGACATGAACAGGGGCCTCGACATCACGATAAGACAACGCGGCAGCGGAACGACAACGTAGAAGGACTCCATCTCACAGGGACACTAATGTGGACACGGTCTAGACTGCGGTGCGATATGCAACTCCAACTCCGATATGATTTCTCCTGAAACTGGCATGACACGCCAGGTCAGTACATTGAATGTACTTGCAAGCTCATACAAACAAAGAAACAATAACAAACAACAACAATGATATTTAAGCAGGTTTAATGCAAGAATTTAGCATGCTGCTCATGAAGTGATCGTGCTCATAACAGGGCCTTTCAGACCCGCTTACCATCTCGGTTACCTCGTAACCACGAAACTCATCATATCTTGGTGATCACTTCTGGATCACAAACGAAACCATCTCGATGGTCTCAACAACTTCACCAACATAACCAGTGCCACAAGTATTCACTTAGTGTGCAAGTTTTAATATTTTTGTTGATCCATGATGTGACCTACTATGAACTTGTGTCCATATCCGAGGGCACGGCTATCGATAGATTATATACACACTCTGCAGAGGTTAGCACACTGTACCCACACCACAGAACCCATGGCCTCGGACTCCCATTCGGGTGGACCAACGGCGTTTCGACAGAACCAGCCTATTGCCATGACACTCTCCCAGCCACTCCGACCAACTCCCCTTTGGGCTAAGTCATGGGTGGCCCCGATGCCACTCCGGACATCCAACGGCCACCGTCGTGGCAAAACAATCGTCCCAAACGGGGACATGGTACCAAAATAACTACAGGCACACAAGGTTATACTTGCCTACTGGGACAGGGTAGCACCAGCGAATAACCTTCCCTAGTTGGAGGCACTGGCGAGAGGCATAACAACAGACCGAGAAAGGGCCCCCCTCATAAAGGCAAATGTGGTTGCACTTAGGGAAGCTCGATTCGGTGGTACCATGACTCGATCAACAACATGTTCAAGTTGGTTTATTATCAGGTTTCAACTTGCAAATAATTTCACCAAGTCATAGTATGCCATTAAATGCAATGAACCATATATGCATCATTTTCACATAATACCGATATGAACTAAATCAAACATATCATCACCTTACTCTACTGCATAAATTTATTTATTCAACTATAATGCTACTGATAACAGAACAAACATAGCAAGAACTTTAACTAGCATCAAATAACTTTATATGAATTTCTATATGCATTTAAAATGATCATATTTAAGTAAAAACCATAGTTATTGAAATGACACTCTTGCAAATATTTGTGATGGCTTGCCTTAGGGCAGAGGAGGGTCACACTCCCTCTGGTGATCTTCAAGGCAAGAAATTCCTTCTGAAAATAATTAAAATAACATAAGAAAATGTCACATAACACTGTTTAATTCACCAGAAAATACACACAGCAAGAAAAAATTTCATCTTTTGCATGCTGATAGAAAATTTCAACACAAAACCAATGCAAAAAGAATCAGGTCATTTGGACTTATAGAATAGAAGTTATAGCTGGTCAAAGTTCAATTAATATTCCGAATTTAAATTGATTTTTGAAAATCCAGAGAGGGGGTGACGTCGAAGGCGTATTTTGGCGAATACGCCTCCATTCGTACCGCTTCGGGCGCGAGTGGAGAGGCTGACAGTGGGCCCCGCCCGTCAGGTTTAGAGAGAGAGGGAGGGAAACAAAGGAGGGGCGGCGCTTTGCTGGTGTTTCTTCGGCGAGGAGAGGTTGGCGGCCGCCGTGGAAGGGAGGGATCGACGCACAAGACTACGGCGCACCCGCATGTACTCGTAGCTTGGCGAGAGGTGGATGGACGAGGTCGGCGTGGTCGTCTCCAGCGGCTACAGCGGGCGGAGCTCATCGGAGAAGAAGACGCCAGCGTCGAGGGGTCATTCCAGTGGCTCTAGAGGCACCAGCTAGCACCAGTGGACCATCAGGAACACGCCTGCGCAGTCGGTCGAGCTTGAGGGGCAGTGGAGTGGGAGGGGCAGAGGAAGGGGATCGCCGGCGAGCTCAGGACGGGGACGGCGGCCAGAGGCCTGCCCGGCCAGGCTGCGGCTATCTACGGCATTGTGGATGTTGAGCGGGTGGAGAGGTGAGGAGAAATGAGCTCGGGATGGTCCTATTTATAGGCGGAGCCAAGGCGGGGTCGCGGGCTCCGGCGAGCTCTCTGGAAGCGGTGCATGACGATGAGGGGCGCCAGTGAGAGAGGGGGAAGTGGCCAGGGATCATGCGGCCACTGTGGGAGGACGGGGACGAGCACAGGGCGCGGGAGGGGACAACAACAGTGAGCACGGGCTCACTGTGCGCTCGGGCATGACGTGCTCGTGATCTCTGCGGTGAGCTCTGGCGTCGGCAAGCGGCAGGGAGAGGTCAAGGGTGATGAGGCGAGGCAGCAGGCGCTTGGTGGCGAAGTGGTTTGGGCTCGGGCGCGTGCACGGGTGAAACAGAGGTGTCGGCGGCACCCAGAGCACGTCGACTAGCTGCCTGGCACCGTGTCCATGCGTGGTCACCGCGTGAACTCTGGCATCATGCCACGCCGGGCATTAAATTCATGTCTGGGGTGTTGTTCATGCAAGGCTAGGTCGATCCAAGCATTTGAGTTGAAGCCAGGTCGACTGAGTGATACTGTAGCCTCTTGGCAAGTTTCTGGATAGAAACTTTGGAGCTTAATAGAGAATAATCTAGAAAGAGTTTAGAGCTGATTTTTGGTGGTTAAGGGTTTCTTAGGAGGGTAATGAAGTCCTAAAAATTTCAGCTCCATTGGTTCAAGGAAAAATGCACTTCCTTCACAACATGCATTTTTTGGCTAGAACAGAAAAGATTTTTTGTAGCAAAAATATTCCAAATAACCATGAAGTATTTTTGCACAGGGAGGTGTGCCAAGGTCCAAAGAATATTCAGAAATTTTCTCAGATTTTTGTGGGCAAGAAAAATGAGGATTGCTTTTTAGCATAAGTGACCGAAGTGGTATTTCAGAGGGAAAATGAATATTTTTCATTTAAGAAAAATATTCCCATGGCCATATTTGGATATATGAGAGAGAGAGAGTGAGATGAGTCACTTGGGTGAAAGTCAAAGAAATGCCCAAGTGATTTAGTCCAAATGAGTTGATTCAAAACTCAAATTCAAATAAAAAATTCAAATAAATCAAGAAAATAAAGAGGGCAAAAACCAGGGTGTCACAGTTCATATAGCTAATCTGTTGTTGTTGTGCATAAAATTCCAGGAAGGTCTGGCTGTAAGTTCTGGCTGTAGTGTGCTCTCATGTTGTACATGCCCCTATGTTCAGTAAGATTAAATTGCTACTATTAATCATGAATGTTTGAGTTTTGAAATTTGAAGCATCACCTACTTTCTGGTCTTGTAGTGTTTAAAACTGATAATTATGATGCATTGGTCCATATGGCCTTGTTTTTTAATGCATATATATATATGATGTAGTTGATAGGCCTTGATCTCAACCACTCAAGTTTATGTTTCTTGGTGTGTAGGTAACTTGTTATTTTTATTAGCAAGCCTGTAATGAATTTATTAGATTTTTGCTCCTATTACCGTGTACAATATGTACAGGCTTGTGGAGCCTGTCATTGTTCTTAGTGTGCTGTTGTGATTCTTGAACGATGTCAATGGTCGTGTACAGGTGTCATTTGTAGTATAAAAAGGGCCACTATCAACCGTAGGATTTGGATTCATGCTGTGAAGATCATGAATATCTATCTCATTTTGCTGCTCTATGCCTCATTCGTGTACAGATTCCCTAGCAGTATTTTTTTTCGTCTGCCACTCGCGACTGCCGGGTTCCTGATGTGCTTCTCGTGCCCCGCAGATCATTGACCTGTACGTGGTTTTCGCCGTGGCCACTGCCCTACTTCATGTAAAATTTGACACTTTGATGAGGATTAATGAGCCCTGATTTGGGATAGACAAGTGTAGCATACTGAGTTCAGGAAACCAATTATGTGGCACGGCACCATACCTGGTGATCTGCTACAGCAATGCACTGATTCCATGGACGACATATGTCTTGTATGTTTATTGTAACATAGTTCTCAACATTTATTTTTTGCTGTTCCTTGAGATAACTAGTATTAACTGTTTGCTTGCTTCTATACCATGCTATCTATGGGTTATTAGTATTGTTTATCCCGACCATGAGCTTGAATGGTGTAGGAGTACAACATCATTAGGTTAATTTGTGGAAGTGAGGTTACTGAATTCTTTTCTATGCCATGGTACAATTATGATTCGAATGGTAGCCAGTTAACACGAGCTTGTTTGTCCCAATTCCTGGTCTCTATTAGGGGGTACAATTTATTACTTTCTGTATAGGTTTGTTAGCAATGGATGATCTATATAGGTTTGTTAGCAGTTTATTACATAGATGTTGAATGTCGTTTTATGATGATCTAATCATTTTTTGCATCACAATGTATGCATCCATAATATAATTTGTAGCATTAATTAGGTCCTGCTATAGTCTTTTTTAAACTTCTTATGAGATTGAAGTATTCATTCTGATTTCTGGTTTGCTGATTGTTGTAGACAAATGTATGAAACCTCTTAACGGTGGACGACAACTACTTCCTTGAGAAGGACCATCATCACCCATCAAGTACACCATTGAGGTAATTCACCAGTCCCTCCACCACCAACTATGTATTTTCTCTAGTATGTTTAGGTTTTCGATGCTGTTATGGTAGCCCATCGCTGTTGCGTTGAATCTCATGCCAGCGCTGGTGCGCCTGTGGCTTGATGTGCCGTGATATTTATCTGTGTAGGTTTTGTTTGATGATATGCTTAGATTATGATCATAAGCATGGTGGTTTGATGATGCTGAGGCCGGCTATGTAATTGAACTGTCATTCATTACATGCTCTGTTAAACCATGATATAGTTGCTGGAACTGAGCTTAATATTCATGTGTGTATGTGTGTGTGTGTCGAGTAAAGTTGTGGTTTGTGCTGCTCCTTTGTAACGTGATGAAACAAAGAATGTCCTTTACTCCTTTTTTGAACGGAATCTATCGGTGCAACAAACCATGGGTCTGTTGCCCTGACTGTGCATAGGCACGAGAACAAGATAACAACACCAAGGCCATGTCAAGACACAAGAGACCAAGATCTTCGAAGAACCAGCAGGCAGATTAAGAAGGCCAAGACCAAGACAGAGAAGCGACCACCAGGAGAAAAGACTCCCTTGCCGGGCAAGCGGACCTGGCAAGGACAAGGGCTCCCCCGGAAGAAAGCATTCAAGACGTCCCGGCAGGGCCTGCCGGGACTCACGAGGGCAAAGACACCTCACCAAGGCATCTCACCACGACCCACGTCATTGATCAAAGTGGTGTCAAGCAGCAAAGTGACTAAGTGGCAGCCATTCGCCACATGGCGGCCTCTTTCTACAGGAAATACCTACAGATGACACCCGTCCTGCGACATGTCAAGCAAGCAGGCATGGAGCTGGCAAGACGAGCCCGGCAAGGCTTGCCGGGCAAGCAACGATGTAACGTTGAGCGGTGCATTTAATGCACTCTGTCAGCCTGCAGAATTAGGTATGATAGCACTGTTTGCTATCTTATCAGTGCATAATGACTGTTTTGCCACGGTGGTGACCCCTTAACCTATAAAAGGAGGCCCATGGCAACCGTAGCAAGGGTTGAAAAGTTGAACACCCCCACGCTCGTACGCGCGTAGGCACTGCCTTCCCAGGGCGAGCCTGCCGGGCAAGTGTACTACGCTCCATCACCACTTTTCCACCATCAATCCACCAAAGCAGGAGTAGGGTTTTACGCCTCGCGGCGGCCCGAACCTGGGTAAAATTGCCCGTGTGATCTCTGCCGTGCTGCCCCACGTTCTTCTACTCTTTGTGCAACATGACATCCCCCCTGCCGAACCAACAAGGGGCCCCTTGGCCCCATAGGTGGCCGTGGTTTCCCGCGACATCTTTGGCGCGCCAGGTAGGGGTGTCGCTTGCGCGAACCTGAAAGCGTGTGCAGCGTGTCATCTTCATCACCATCTTCGTCTTCGATGGCGCCGTCGGCAATGGCGCCCAAGAAGAAGCCCGGTGCTGCTGCTCACCCATCCACCTCGAAGGCGCCGCCGCCCGCAGCCACCAATGCTACGGGGGACGCGGAGGCGCACGAGAGTGTGGACGCTGCTGGGGCTATGGTCGGGGCAGGCGGCACCGTCACCACTTCCCCTGCTGTTGAAGCAGGAGCAGGAGACGCCGGAGGAGAGCAACATTAGCAACACCCCGATGGCCATGCTCCGTGAGGTACGGGTGAAGGGGCTACGCCATCCACACTCCTTCCCCTCGCCAATGGGCACAGCCGCAGCAATGGCGCTCGGTCCGGGGCGAATCGCCGCCCTCCGGCCGCCCCCACCACAGGGCGGCCGCAGCGCGTGCACCTCCCCCGGGACGAGTCGACCAGGCTGCTGCGCCTAGTGGAGCTGCTGACCCTCAAGCGCCATCACCGCGCCACCATGCCATCCAGGTGGCCGCCCTGCAACAGCGGGGACATGATACGGTCGCTGCTGGCCCCGTCAAGAGCCGAGCGACGGCACGATCTGCGTCATCATCGCCCATACCAAGTACTGCTACGGAGGACATGGCGCGGGCTCAACTGCTGCTGAGGTTTCCGCCAGCGGCCGAGCAGATGGATGAATGGTGTGTCACCATCCAGAGCCTGCTCAGCTTCGTCGAGGATGGGGGCTCACAGCGAGCTGGCCCGCCATGGCCTCCCCAAGCGACGACAACAGCCCGTGCTGCTAGTCGTACGGAAGGGGCCACCCCCACAGTATAATCCCCGCCACGGCAGCTAGCGTGGGCACAGCAGAATCAAGAACCTGATGGCATCTTGACGGCCTCTTCTGACCCTTGAGCGCGTCCAGGCCGGCAGCGTGCCCCGGAGGACTGGCGGAGGGGAGACGCGCGCGTTGTCGTTGAGCAACGCCACGATGCCCATCGCCGGGCCAATGGGTGTGACGGTCCCAACGTCGACGAGCCTGCACTCGATACTGGCGGGTACCTACCTTTCGAGGTTGGGTGCACTGCCTTTACTCGTGAGCTGCGGCAAGTCCGTTGGCCGTCCGTCCGCACGTTCAAGCCAGAGATACCCGAGAAGTACAATGGGAGGCTGAACCCGGTAGAGTTTCTGAGCATCTACACCATCGCTATTCAAGCTGCCGGGGGAAGAGATGAGAAGGTATTCGCCAACTACTTCCCTTTGGCTCTCAAGTCCAATGTAAGATCTTGGCTGATGCACCTGCCAGAGAACTCCATTTCGTCATGGGCTGATTTGTGCCATGAGTTCATTGGCGCCTTCACTGGCGGCCATCAAGAACCAGGTCGGCCCAGTGATCTGCAGCTTCTTCAGAAGAAAGAAGGAGAGACTCTTCGGAAGTATTTGTAGAGATTTAGCAGAGTCCACAGAAACATCCCAAATATCCATCCTGCAGCTGTGATAGCCGCCTTCCAGTCCAATATGCGCAACCGGAAGATTCATTCCAAGATGAATGTACGGTTGCCCAAGACTATGAAGGAACTTTACACCTTGGTGGATAAGTGTGCTCGGATGGAGGAGGGAAGAAAACTGCCCGGAGAGGAGGATTGCATTAATGTTGATTCAGAAGATGATGATGAGTCCACCAGTCAGAAGAAGAGCAAGAAGTGCAATAAGAAGCGCAAGGATAAGACGGTAATGTCTGTTGAAGGGTCGGGTATCCCTAGTACCGGCAAGAAGGTTAAGGCCGAAACCCCCGGCAAGGAAGCTGCCGCGTGCTCTGACTGGCGGGAGGCCGCGGCCGCCGAAAAGGCCGGGAAAGGTGACGGACCATACTGCAAGATCCATCGGACCAAGGGCCACGACCTTCAAGAGTGTTATCAGGTTGAGCAGCTTGTCAAGAGACAGAAAGCAGAATATGAGAAGCGTGACAAGGAAAAGGTCAGAATGTTGCTGGCGGTAAGGGTCGTGGCGATGAAGTAAATCGCCCCGGCAGACCTCTTCGGAACAAAGGAAAACCCTCCAGGGATCGAGAGAAGAAAGCCTGCGGTGATGAGAGTGATGAAGGGGATGAAGAGGAAACCAGTGAGCAGGAGTTCCAGAAGGCCACTGACGCCCTGTGCATTGACGAGGGTGCGTCCCTACACACCTCTCACCGTTAACTCAAGCGGTGGGCACGTGAGGTTAATGTGGCACCCCGGCTCAGAGAACCGGTTAACCTGTGTTTCCAACCCAGAGATCATGTCTTCTGGAAACACACAACAACTTGGGACAGAACATAGCTGAACTTTTATTGATAATAGTCGAGTACAGGCTTATAAATTACATGATCATCGAGGCCAAAAGCACATCTAGTGCTATGATAATATCTACATTATTTATCTAACATATCCGGGCCTCGGTATTACTGCGGAATACTACAGCGGAAGACTACTGTGTAGCGGAACATGATAGTAACTCCATCCACAGGGACACTGCTGAGGACACATCCTAGGCATCGCAACACGGACATCGAGACCTCCGTCTCAGTCTTCTCCTGCATCTAGCATGATACGCCAGGTGAGTACTTTGAATGTACTCGCAAGCACATGACAACGAAATATGCAGCAAATAATAGCATGGCAATGGGCATGTTAAAACTTAAGTGATTCACTTACTGTCACCAACTTACTCATATCCGGGTTGTCTCACAACCCTCGGAATACTCAATCTCAATGAGTACTTTTGCTCATATGACAAGTTCTTCCATCATTACTACAATTATTACGGTTATTATGGTTGATCACCTAGAGAGGTCTAGATGGGCTGTCCAATACCGTGGACGCGGCTATTCGAATAGATTTTACACTCTGCAGAGGTTGCGCACTTTACCCACACCATGGAGCACCTGACCTCGCGATCCCATTCGGGTGGACCAGCATTGCTCCAACGAAACCTGTCTGACCCGTGACTCTTCCATCGTACCACCGGCAATCACACTCCCCCGGAGTCAAGCCTTGGGTGGCTCCTGTGTCCTCGTGACACCTGCCACCGTCGTGGCCAAACTAACTGTCCCAAACGGGGACGTCAGCAAATAACTCAACTGGGCTCACAGGGTTATCGCCATCTACCTGATCAGGGCAGCACGCGCGCATAACCCTCCCTAGATGGAGGTACCGGTGAAAGAGCACGAAGCCAGACCAAGTCAAGGCCGTCCCATACCGGCAAATGTGGCTGCACTGGTAAGCCCGGACAGGTGACTCTTGATCAACCAACTAAGTTTCACTTAGCAAGCAAGGTTAATCATCATATCAATTTGAGTTATCAACATAAGGCATTTGAATAATTTACTTTGAATTATCAATGATAATTTAAATGCAAGAAATGAATATGAATTATGCCATGCTATGAAATGCTTCATAATATGGATGTCCTGGCTTTCCTTGATCAGTTGGGTTGTTCAGAAACTCCTGGTCTTCAAATCCACAAGAATCTCCTACTGAAAATATTTTTAAATAGCAAAGGAAAATGTCACATAAAGCCTTCTTATTCACCAACAATTCTGTGGGTATTGGAAAAATACCAAACTTGGTCAGAAAATAAAGGACTTTGATACAAACACAATGAAAAAAGAATCAGGTCAATTGGACTTTTCAGTAAAAAAGTTATTAATGGTCAAAGTTACTGGTCAACTCTGTTAATAATTCAAAATTAGAAAAACCAGAAAAACCTGGAGCGGGCCACGTCGAAGGCGTAATCGCCCCGGGCGCCTCCACTTACCGCTTCGTCCTGTCGCTGGCAAGTGGGGCCCGGCCCATTTAAACAGAGGAGGGAGAAAGAGCAGAGGAGAGGGGCGGCTCACCGGCAGTGATTGCCGGCGATAGCGACGGCGATTGGGCTCGTGGATGGTGGGGATGGATCGGGTGTTCGACGGCGGTTCACCCTGTACCCGTAGCTCCTCCGAAGATGGACGGACGGCACGGCGCCCTTCTTCTCCGGCTGACAAGCGCTACAGTGGTCGACGGAGGAGCCCAATCCGGCAGCAATTTGGCGAGGCGAGAGCTCAGGGAGGACCAGAGGAACCCACTGATCACGCTAAAGGTCTCAGGCGAGGCGGAGGTGGAGTGGAGGTGGCTGGATATGGAACGAGGGTGGCGGAGGAGCTCCGGTGAAGCTCGAGGCCAGAGGGCCTCTCGGCCTTGGCTCTTGCTTGGGGAGGCAGTGGAGGATGGAGGGTGAGGGGTGAGGTGCTAGGCGAGGCCGGGCGGGGCTTTATATAGGCGGGAGGGGACGCTCGGCGAGCTCTTTGGATACGGCTCAAAGCGGGCCATGGCGCCGGTGGGACGTACGCCGCGCTGGCTGGATGTTTGCGGCGAAAGGACTTGAGAGGGCAGCAACATTCAATGCGGGAGGCGACGGCTCGAGAGGAAATGACGAGCAGCGCCGCAACTATGACCGCACGGGTCTCACAGTGCGGCGATGGCGTGGCGGTTGGCGAGGGCATCTCCAGCGAGGGCGAGGGTTCTGGAGGGGCTGCGTGTCGACCAGAGGCGATGTCGGCATGCCAAGACAAGCTGCTACGGCGCCGTGGTCTCGCTCGGATGACACCCGAGCCTGGTGCGGCACAGAGCGCGGCGACAAGCATGCCAGCGCCATGCTCACCAAGGTGCTTGGCACCAGGAGGCCACGCAAGCCTGGCAAAACATGTCCAGCATGTTGACCTTCGACCCCTCAAATCACCTACAGCCTTGGTTTGGCTTGGTTCACGCAGAGATGAGAGGTAAGATCATCAACAGTCTCTGACAGCAAACTTGGGGAGATTCCAGAGAAGAAATGAGGTAGAGACTGAGCCAAAGATGGTGTCTGGAGTGATCCTCGTTAGAAAGACTCCAAACTAGCCAAGTTTGAGGTGGTTTGGATAAGTTTTGAGGGTAGTTCATGTGTAACTTGCAAAACTGGTCCAGAATGGAAATGTTGAGGTACTGCTCACTTAGTTGATCCCCTGGGGCTAAAACTTGGTGGAGGAAGGTTGTTTGGA
This sequence comes from Thinopyrum elongatum, assembly GCA_011799875.1. Lineage (NCBI taxonomy): Eukaryota > Viridiplantae > Streptophyta > Magnoliopsida > Poales > Poaceae > Thinopyrum > Thinopyrum elongatum. Next base: position 58,656,672 of record CM022300.1, on the reverse strand, counting down.
GGTGTCCTCATGCTGTAAAAATTTGAGAGCAATAGGACAATCCTAGCATACACTTCCTTCACAATGGTTCAGTCTGACCAGGAGCTAAAATGAATTATTTTGCAAAATATTTGAACTAGACCATGAAATATTTTTGGATATTGGGGCAAGATATGATCCAAAGTATTTTAGGGAATTATTTGAGAATATTCTGGCCATCCAAACTATAGGTTGCTTCACAACCCATAGTAATGCCCTAAATCCTCAAATAAAAGAAGAGAGTTATTGAAAATAATTTAAATTGGAATTTGAGTCCTTGAGATACTTGGTAGGGTTTTGGCAAGGTGATGAGGCTTTGGATCACCTGGAAGAAGATTCAAGAATGTCCAAGACCAAGTGAAAGATTCAAAATCCATTCAAATTCCAAATAAAACCAGGAAAAGTTCGAAAAGAAAATGTTGTCAAAATCAGGGTGTCACAAACCTACCCCCCTTAGGATGAATCTCGTCCTCGAGATTCGGTTGCTCAGGGAACAAATATGGGTAAGCGGATCTCAGAAAATCTTCTCTTTCCCAAGTGGCCTCTTCTTTAGTATGGTGCTCCCATAGCACCTTGTAAAATCTTATCACCTTACTCCTTGTGATTCTTTCCATCTCATCCAGGATCCTGATAGGTTTTTCCTCATAAGTCAAATCCTTAGCCAATTCTAATTCACTTATATCCGCTTGCTTGGCTGGGGGTGCAATGCATTTCCATAACTGTGAGATGTGAAAAACATCATGAACGTCAGACAGTGCTGGTGGCAATTCCAACTGATATGCGACTCTGCCGTTCCTAGCAATCACTGGAAAGGGACCGATGTATCTTGGGGCAAACTTTCCCCTTGTGCCAAACCTCTTCACTCCCTTCATAGGAGTTACCCGTAGGTAAGCATAGTCTCCGGGCTCGAAAGTTACTTCCCGGTGCTTTGGGTCGTAATAGCTCTTTTGTCGGGACTTGGCTGCTTGTAGTCGCTCTTGAATATCTTTGACTTGCCTTTCAGCCTCGAGCATCAAGTCCGTACAAAAATGTGACTGTCTCCTATTTGGGACCAGTTCAGTGGTGTGCGGCACTTCCGTCCGTCCAATGCCTCAAAAGGCGACATTTTGAGACTTGCCTGATAGCTGTTATTGTAGGAGAATCCAGCGTACGGCAAACTATCCTCCCATTTGGGTCCATGGGAGAGAGCACATGACCGAAGCATATCCTCTAATATTTGGTTTACTCGCTCGGTCTGTCCATCTGTCTGCGGATGGTATGCTGTGCTATGTTTCAGCATGGTTCCCAGAGCTTGATGTAGTCGTAGCCAGAATGCTGAGGTAAATAGGGAACCCCTATCTGAAGTGATAGACTTGGGTACTCCGTGCAGACTGACTATCCGGGACATGTAGAGTTGTGCCAGCTGATTTGCGTTGAAAGTGGTCTTTACTGGGATAAAGTGGGCCACTTTCGTGAGTATGTCTACAATGACCGAAATAGCATCATTGCCTCTCGTGGACTTGGGCAGTCCCACAATAAAATCCATACATATGTCGTACCACTTCCACTGGGGCACTGGTAAAGGTTACAGGAGCCCAGCAGGTTTCTGATGCTCTGCTTTGACCTTGTTGCAAATTCACAGCAGGCGACATAGTATGCTATATCTTTCCGCATTCCAGACCACCAAAAAGTTCCTCTCAAGTCCTGATACATCTTGGTACCTCCTGGGTGGATCGAATATGCGGACTCATGTGCTTCCTTGAGTATTTGTTGCCTCAAGTTGTTCTGATTCGGCACACAAATTCGTTTCTCGAACCACACGGTACCTTGTTCATCTACACGGAAGGACTTGGCCTTCCCTTGCTGAATTAACTCCTTGATCTTCCGAATTTCTTCATCTGACTTCTGTGCTTCCTTGATTTCCTCCATGAGGGTTGGAGTAATTTCCAACGTATCTGGGGTCATAGGGCCGCATAGCACCATATTGAGCTTGACAAACTCTTCTTGTAAGCTCGGATGCACGCCCTCAAATAGTGCATTTACTGCAGCTTGTTTCCTGCTCAGGGCATCAGCGACCACATTCGCTTTCCCTGGATGATAGTTTATTCCAACATCATAGTCCTTGACTAGCTCAAGCCATCTTCACTGTCTGAGGTTCAGATCGGGTTGAGTGAAAATATACTTGAGACTCTTATGGTCTGTGTATATCTCACATCGTTGTCCAATAAGATAATGCCTCCAAATCTTCAGGGCATGAACCACAGCAGCTAGCTCCAAATCATGTGTGGGATAGTTCTCCTCATGAGGTCATAGCTGTCGTGATGCATAAGCTACAACCTTCCCTTCTTGCATCAGCACGCATCCGATCCCACGCCTGGATGCATCGCAGTATATGTCAAAACTCTTGTGAATGTTGGGAGGACTAAGACAGGGGCTGTGGTTAGCCTTGTCTTTAATTCCTGGAAACTGCTGTCGCACTTGTCTGTCCAGATAAACCTTTGGTTCTTTTTCAACAATTATGTCAGTGGCTTGGCTATCTTAGAAAAGCCCTCAATGAAGCGACGGTAGTAGCCTGCCAAGCCCAGGAAACTACGGACTTCAGTCACCGTGACTGGTGTCTTCCAGTTCAAGACCGCAGTAACCTTACTGGGATCAACAGCTACTCCCTTCTCTGATAGAATATGTCCAAGGAATCCCACCTCTTTTAGCCAAAATTCGCACTTACTAAACTTGGCATATAAGCGATGGGTTCTCAACCTTTCCAAGACAGCTCTAAGATGTTGCTTATGTTCTTCTTCATCCTTAGAATATATCAGGATGTCGTCAATGAACACCACTACGAACTTGTCCAGAAAGTCCATGTATACTTTTTTCATCATACTCATGAGGTAGGCTGGAGCGTTGGTCAATCCAAACGCCATCACTGTAAATTCATATAGTCCATAACGAGTGGTGAACGCTGTCTTGGGGGTATCCTCCTTTCGGATTTTCGGTTGATGATATCCTTCTGAGGTCTACCTTAGAGAATACCCGTGCTCCATTCAGCTGGTCGAATAAGTCATCAATTCGAGGGAGCGGGTACTTGTTCTTGATAGTGACCTCATTAAGCTGGCGATAGTCTACGCACATTCGTAGACTTCCATCCTTCTTCTTGACAAATAATACTGGTGACCCCCATGGCGAGATGCTTGGACGAATATATCCTTTCTATAGCAATTCATCTAACTGCTTCTTTAGCTCTGCCAGCTCTGGGCCTGGCATACGATAGTATTTCTTGTATATTGGAGCCGTACCAGGAATTACCGCAATCGCAAACTCCAATTCTCGGTCGGGCGGCATTCCTGGTAATTCCTCAGGGAACACATCTGGAAACTCGCAGACTACTGGGATCAGGTTCATATCTGTAACAGTGGTCTGGTATGCCATGCCCTTTCTTGTTATCATTTTGCTGGCCAGAAATTGGACGGTCTATCTGGCGGGGTTCATCAATGTCACCGTTCTGGTGGCGCAGTGGATACACACTTGGTGTGGTGCCAACCAGTCCATTCCCAGTATTATATCCAGTCGTGGGGAGTCAATAGCAACAAGGGTGACCGGGAATTTGACTCCATGAATTGAAATTTCTAGATCCTTGTATATTATATTTGTTCTGAGCATAGAGCCAGGGGATTGTACCACCATGATTTTGTTCAAAAGTGAAGGAGAAAATTTGTGCAAGGTGGCAAAACTTCGCAAAATAAACGAATGGGAAGCCCCAGAATCAAATAAAATTACGGCAGGTATGTTATTGATAGAAAACATACCAAGGACAATGTCTGGAGCTTTGCAGACTTCTTCGGCAGAGATGTGGTGGACGCATTCGTGGCTGAAGTTGTGGTTGGGACGACGTCCAAGGTGATTGATTTGTGGCTTGTGGTCAGCTGATTGCTTTCCGTTATTGGTAGGGCACTGCTTGGCGTAGTGTCCACTCTGGCCACAAGTGAAACCGGTGTTGTTGCGGCAGCAGTCCTCTATGACTGGCTACTTGCCGAAGGTCTTGCTCTAGTTACCTGTCTTGCTGTTGTTGCCACCATTGTTCCACACTGGTTTGTTCTCAGATGACCCTGGCTGCCAACTACGCAGCTTTTGCGCGTATGGCTCCTTGTTGCCCTTCTTGGGCTCGAACTTCCTCTTACGATCATCATTCCCAGACTTTTGTTCTCGTTCGGTGATGAAGGACTTATCCACCAATGTCTGGAAATCGGGGAAGTCTAACATGCATAACTGACATCGGAGGGCATGATTAAGTCCTCCGAGAAACCGGTCTATTTTCCGTTCTTCGGTAGCCACATCATGAGGAGAGTACCGGGCCAAATTGTTGAACTTGTTTAAGTATTCTCCCACAGACATTTTTCCTTGTGTGAGAGCCAAGAATTCTCTCTGCTTTACTTTCATGATATCCGTGGGGATATGATACTTGCGGAACAGCTCTTTGAATTTCTCCCAGGAAATCTCTTCAGCAGGCCACATTAACTTGGTGTTATCCCACCATATGGCTGCTGGGCCTTCAAGATAATGAGTGACAAATGGGACTTTATCTGCTTCCTCACAACAAGCGATGTCCAATTTATTTTCCATGGTTCTCAACCAGTCATCAGCCTCAATAGGATCCGCAGCCTGATTATAGTTGGGTGGTTTTGTATGCTGGAAGTCAGACAGTTTGGAATGCACCACATTGCCATTGTTTTGACCTACTATTGTCTGCATACTCTTGAGAAATTCCATGAGGTCTTGGTTTCTCTTTTCCTCAAACATTCTCATTATCTGATCTGTGGTTGGTGCTTGAGGTGGTGGTGGTGGTAAGTCTTTGGGCGGTTGCCCTGCCTGCCTGGCAGATCAACGGACGGGGTTTCCATCGCCGCCTTGACTGCTACTTCCTTTCTTCATCCTAAATTTTGTTCCCATGGAAAATACCGAATCGATGAGCAACATCCATAAGGAGAAATACAGTAATATGACACAAAAAGGGAATTCATGAAAAAGGCAAATAAAGAAAACAAGATAATTATACAGGATAACCCAACATCATACATGGCAAGCTAGTAGGGGAATAACATGACTAGACTGTTCATACGACAGTCGGCATATGCAAAGAAGCATGCATTACTACTCAAACTCCAGTCTAGTGCGTCGGTGACACGAACACTGCCCATCTGAAGAATCCTCATCGTCAGATCCTGAGTCAGAATCAGAACTGATGATGTGAGTCACCGGATCAAAGGATACATGACGTCGCTGCTGAGACGGCTCTCCTTTCGCTGGAGAATGAGCACGTCGCCTCAGCATCGGCGGAGCAGGAGTGGCTAGGAGTGAGGCCCACTCAGCTGGGGTCTCAAGTCGACTACCAGACGATAAGCCTAATGGTCCAAAAGAACCAGAAGGGGTATCAAACACACGCGGAGGTGGAACTGGTGGCGAATAACTGGGTGGAACTACAGGAGGAGGAGGTGCTGGAGTCACTGCTGCAAGTGCCCCCTAAACACGACACAACTCCTCAGCCAAGGATATGATCATACGATAACTGGCGTTCAGGTAGCGAGACAAAACACCAGTCACATGATCACACGCCGGGTCAGTAGGTGAGAAAAGGACTCGCCCTGTCATGGGCGACAGAGTGGGATAGTGGAAGAAACCTGGATGGGTCTGCATCTCGACCTGGTGGAAGCGCAAGTCAGTAATAGCCTCCATGGCAGCAAACTGGATTGCCAGCTCCGGAATAGAAGCCACTCTGCCCTTGGAAGAGCGAGAAGAGCTTCCAATATCCGAAGTCACGGTCATGTAAGCCACTGCATGGTACTCATATACTGACTCGCCCAACTGCTCCCAAAACACCTGGTATACTGGGTCGTCACCGTGGGGATACAGCCGAAGCCAGACGCTACAAAGCAGAGCTGGAAAAGTGTGGGGTTCTGGCTCATGATGGAAATGATATGGAACTGGTGCCATCTACACTCACAATGCCAAGGGTTAGTAACATAATGAATTGCAATGCATAATGCATGGCATGCAACAAACAAATGCAACAAGCAGGATGCACACTCAAAGTCCTATGCTAATCGCAGTCCTAGCGCAGGTTACCTAGGGTGTCCTATAGTCAGCACGGCTCTGATACCAAGCATTGTGGCACCCCGCATCAGAGAACCGGTTTACCTGTGTTTCCAACCCAGAGATCATGTCTTCTGGAAACACACAACAACTTGGGACAGAACATAGCTGAACTTTTATTGATAATAGTCGAGTACAGGCTTATATATTACATGATCATCGAGGCCAAAAGCACATCTAGTGCTATGACAATATCTACATTATTTATCTAACATATATGGGCCTCGGTATTACTGCGGAATACTACAGCGGAAGACTACTGTGTAGCGAAACATGATAGTAACTCCATCCACAGGGACACTACTGAGGACACATCCTAGGCATCGCAACAAGGACATCGAGACCTCCATCTCAGTCTTCTACTGCATCTGGCATGATACGCCAGGTGAGTACTTTGAATGTACTCGCAAGCACATGACAACCAAATATGCAGCAAATAATAGCATGGCAATGAGCATGTTAAAACTTAAGTGATTCACTTACTGTCACCAACTTACTCATATCCGGGTTGTCTCACAACCCTCGGAATACTCAATCTCAATGAGTACTTTTCCTCATATGACAAGTTCTTCCATCATTACTACGGTTATTATGGTTATTATGGTTGATCACCTAGAGAGGTCTGGACGGGCTCTCCAATACCGTGGACGCGGCTATTCGAATAGATTTTACACTCTGCAGAGGTTGCGCACTTTACCCACACCATGGAGCACCTGACCTCGCGATCCCATTCAGGTGGACCAGCATTGCTCCAACGAAACCTGTCTAACCCGTGACTCTTCCATCGTACCACCAGCAATCACACTCCCCCGGAGTCAAGCCTTGGGTGGCCCCTGTGTCCTCGTGACACCTACCACCGTCGTGGCCAAACTAACTGTCCCAAACGGGGACGCCGGCAAATAACTCAACTGGGCTCACAGGGTTATCGCCGTCTACCTGATCAGGGCAGCACACGCGCATAACCCTCCCTAGACGGAGGTACCAGTGAAAGAGCACGAAGCCAGATCAAGTCAAGGCCATCCCATACCGGCAAATGTGGCTGCACGGGTAAGCCCGGACAGGTGACTCTTGATCAACCAACTAAGTTTCACTTAGCAAGCAAGGTTAATCATCATATCAATTTGAGTTATCAACATAAGGCATTTGAATAATTTACTTTGAATTATCAATGATAATTTAAATCCAAGAAATGAATATGAATTATGCAATGCTATGAAATGCTTCATAATATGGATGTCCTGGCTTGCCTTGATCAGTTGGGTTGTTCAGAAACTCCTGGTCTTCAAATCCACAAGAATCTCCTTCTGAAAATATTTTTAAATAGCAAAGGAAAATGTCACATAAAGCCTTTTTATTAACCAACAATTCTGTGGGTATTGGAAAAATACCAAACTTGGTCAGAAAATAAAGGACTTTGATACAAACACAATGCAAAAAGAATCAAGTGAATTGGACTTTTCTGTAAAAAGTTATTAATGGTCAAAGTTAGTGGTCAACTCTGTTAATAATTCAAAATCAGAAAAACCAGAAAAACCTGGAGCGGGCCACGTCGAAGGCGTAATCGCCCCCGGCGCCTCCACTTACCGCTTCGTCCTGTCGCTGGCAAGTGGGGCCCGGCCCATTTAAACAGAGGAGGGAGAAAGAGCAGAGGAGAGGGGCGGCTCACTGGCGGTGATTACCAGCGATAGTGACGACGGTTGGGCTCGTGGATGGTGGGGATGGATCAGGCGTTCGACGGCGGTTCACCCTGTACCCATAGCTCCTTCGGAGATGGAAGGACGGCGCGGTGCCCTTCTTCTCCGGCGGATGAGCGCTACGGTGGTCTACGGAGGAGCCCAATCCGGCAGCAATTCGGCGAGGCGAGAGCTCAGAGAGGACCAGAGGAACCCATTGATCACGCTGAAGGGCTCAGGCGAGGCGGAGGTGGAGTGGAGGTGGCTGGATATGGAACGAGGGTGGCGGAGGAGCTCCGGTGAAGCTTGAGGCCAGAGGGCCTCTCGGCCTTGGCTCTTGCTTGGGGAGGCAGTGGACAATGGAGGGTGAGGGGTGAGGTGCTAGGCGAGGCCGGGCGGGGCTTTATATAGGCGGGAGGGGACGCTCGGCGAGCTCTCTGGATACGGCTCGAAGCGGGCCATGGCCCCGGCGAGACATACGGCGCGCTGGCTGGATGTTTGTGACGAAGGGACTTGAGAGGGCTCCAGCTTTCAATGCGGGAGGGGACGGCTCGAGAGGAAACGACGAGCAGCACCGCAACTATGACCGCACGGGTCTCACAGTGCGGCGATGGCGTGGCGGCCGGCGAGGGCATATCCGGAGAGGGCGAGGGTTCTGGAGGGGCTGCGTGTCAACCAGAGGTGATGTCGGCATGCCCAGACAAGCTTCTGCGGCGCCATGGTCTCGCTCGGATGAGACCCGAGCCTGGCGCGGCACAGAGCGCGGCGACAAGCATGCCAGCGCCGTGCTCACCACGGTGCTTGGCACCAGGAGGCCGCGCAAGCCTAGCAAAACATGTCCAGCATGTCGACCTTCGACCCCTCAGATCACCTACAGCCTTGGTTTGGCTTGGTTCACGCAGAGATGAGAGGTAAGATCATCAACAGTCTCTGACAGCAAACTTGGGGAGATTCCAGAGAAGAAATGAGGTGGAGACTGAGCCAAAGATGGTGTCTGGAGTGATCCTCGTTAGAAAGACTCCAAACTAGCCAAGTTTGAGGTGGTTTGGATAAGTTTTGAGGGTAGTTCATGTGTAACTTGCAAAACTGGTCCAGAATGGAAATGTTGCGGTACTGCTCACTTAGTTGATCCCCTGGGGCTGAAACTTGGTGGAGGAAGGTTGTTTGGAGGTGTCCTCATGCTGTAAAAATTTGAGAGCAATAGGACAATCCTAGCATACACTTCCTTCACAATGGTTCAGTCTGACTAGGAGCTAAAATGAATTATTTTGCAAAATATTTGAACTAGACCATGAAATGTTTTTGGATATTGGGGCAAGATATGATCTAAAGTATTTTAGGGAATTATTTGAGAATATTCTGGCCATCCAAACTATAGGTTTCTTCACAACCCATCGTAATGCCCTAAATCCTCAAATAAAAGAAAAGAGTTATTGAAAATAATTTAAATTGGAATTTGAGTCCTTGAGATACTTGGTAGGGTTTTGGCAAGGTGATGAGGCTTTGGATCACCTGGAAGAAGATTCAAGAATGTCCAAGACCAAGTGAAAGATTCAAAATCCATTCAAATTCCAAATAAAACCAGGAAAAGTTCGAAATGAAAAAGTTGTCAAAATCAGGGTGTCACCGTTAATGCCGTGGAACCAGCGCCAGGGTCCTGAAAACCACTCAAATGGTCACGCACGCCCATCATTTTTTACGAAGAGGATCATCCTGACCGCACCACCACGGTAGGATGTTTGCCGTTGTTGGTCTCTCCAACAATCCGCAACCTCAAGGTCACGAAGATGTTGGTGGACGGCGGGGCTGGGTTGAATCTGATCTCCCCAAAGGTTATCAGCAAGCTTCAGATAACAGAGGATGAGTTAGAAGTCACCAGCACGTTTCAAGGAGTTAATCCCGGCAGGAGTCATCCTACGGGAAAGATCATGTTGCCTGTGACGTTTGGGGGAGAGCTGAACTACCGGACTGAAAAGATTGTGTTTGATGTGGTTGACCTCCCCTTGCCGTACAATGGAATCCTTGGATGCCCAGCCCTCGCTAAGTTCATGGCAGCATCCCACTATGCCTACAATGTCTTGAAGATGCCAGGGCCAGTTGGAGTCATTTCCATCCCATCAGATGATAAAGACGCAATCATTTGTGTGGACAAGATGTGTCGAGACGCAGTCATGGTAGAGGCAGCAGCAGCGGCAGTTCCCGCCAAGGAGAACAGAGGGAAGAAGAAGGATAGTAAGGGCTCCGGCAAGGAATTCGGGAAGCACGCCTCTCCGGAGTGCGCTACGCCTGTTGATGAGAGTTCCAACAGCAAGAGATCCAAGGTTGCTGCTCCACAAGTGAAGAAGGTCCCGGCAGGGCTGGCTGGCATTGATGGTACTTTCACCATCAGCGCCACCCTCGATGATAAATAGGAAAGCGCGCTCATTGCCTTCCTGCGGACGAATATCGATGTGTTTGCCTGGCAACCATCTGATATCCCCGGTGTTCCCAGGGAGGTAATCGGGCACCACCTTGCTGTCTGCCCACATGCCCGACCTGTCAAGCAGAAAGTCTGGAAGCAGGCCTTGGAGAGGTAGCAGTTCATTACAGAGGAGATCAAGAAACTTGAGGTAGCTGGTTTGGTCAGAGGAGTGCTGCATCCAACATGGTTAGCAAATCCAGTGGTTGTCCGGAAGGCCAATGGGAAATGGAGACTTTGCATAGACTTCACAGATCTCAACAAGGCTTTCCCGAAAGACCCATTTCCCTTGCCGCGCATCGACCAGATCATGGACTCCACTTTAGGCTGCGATTTGCTCTCCTTTTTGGATGCATATTCTAGGTATCATCAAATCTTCATGTCCAAGGAAGATGAAGAGAAGACCTCGTTCATCACCCCGTGTGGTACGTACTGTTTTATCCGTATGCCTTTTGGATTAAAGAGTGCCGGGTCTACTTTTGCAAGGGTAGTCCAGATTGGTTTTGGGCCACAGTTGCACAGAAACTTTGAGACTTATATGGATGATATTGTGATCAAAACCAAGGACAGATCAACCCTTATCCAGGATTTGGAGGAGACATTTGCCAATTTGCACAAGATCAACTTGAAGCTCAACCTAGAGAAGTGTGTATTTGGTGTTCCCTCCGGCAAGCTACTCGGGTACTTTGTATCCCATCGGGGGATCGAAGCCAACCCCGATAAGATCCAAGCTATCGAACAGATCCAAGCACCAAAGACAATCAAAGATGTAAGGTGTCTGACAGGGTGCGTTGCCGCGCTAAGCAGATTCATTTCCAAGTCTGCCGAGCGCGCCTTGCCGTTCTTCAAAATCTTGAAGAAGGTAGGGCCCATGAAGTGGACTCCAGAAGCAGATGCGGCTTTGCAAGAGTTGAAGGCCTACCTATCTTCTGTGCCCACCTTGGTTGCTCCCAAACCGCAAGATCCGTTGCTGTTATACTTGGTGGCAACCAATCAAGTGGTTAGTGCAGCTTTGGTGGTGCAGCAGGAAGTGGATGAAACAGAGAGTGAGCAAAGACCGGCAGAGTCAGATAGGGATCAGGACAGAGATAAGCATGGCAGCGAAGACAACCCCAAGGACATGACAAGGAAGAAAGCGGTGCAGCGCCCAGTGTACTTCGCCAGTTCCCTACTACAGGGGGCTAGATCGAGGTACTCTGGCGTGCAAAAGTTGATCTTTGGCATCATCATGGCCTCAAGGAAACTGCGCCACTACTTCCAAGCCCATGAGATCACGGTTGTCACTCGCTTCCCGTTGCAAAGGATACTCCAGAACCCTAAGGCTACTGGCAAAATAGTGGAGTGGGCTTTGGAGTTATCTAGTTTGGGTTTGAAGTTTGAGAGCACATCAACAATCCAGAGCAGGGCATTGGTAGAGTTTATTGCAGAATGGACGCCAACCCCTGACGAGGAAGTGCCAGAAACAGTTATCCCCGGCAAGGAGGCGCCCCAAGAATGGATCACGTATTTTGATGGTGCTTTTTCCCTACAAGGTGCATGGGCTGGCATGCTTCTCATCGCTCCCTCCGGGGAACACTTGAACTACGTCGTCCAGATGCATTTTGCCCGGGAAGAGGCAACCAACAATACAGCAGAGTATGAAGGGCTCCTTGCCGGGCTCAGGATTACCGCAGAATTGGGAATCAAGAAGCTGATCATTCAAGGAGACTCACAACTTATGGTGAGACAAGTCAACAAGGATTACCAAAGTCCATTGATGGAGGCATACGTTGAGGAAGTGAGAAGATTGGAGGAGCGCTTTGACGGGTTGCAAACAGAGCACATACCTCGTGCAGAAAACAGCATAGCTGATCACCTGTCAAAGTGTGCCGTCCAAAAGCTTCCTGTGGAACCAGGAACTTTTGTTCTCCATCTTACTCAGCCCTCCGTATCCCCAGCAACAATGGCCCGGAAAAGGAGAAAGCTGGACTCCGGTAAGCCTCTCCCGGTAGAGCCATCCGCTCCTAGCAGGGACCCTACCGGAAACAACTCCTCACAACCTGCCGGACCGCACCCTCCAGCCGGACCCATGGTCCCTGCGAATGAGGAATGTGCCCCCGCAGTTGAGGAGGTGTCGCTAGTCCTTGTTGCCGAGCAGGCTCCAACTTGGGCAAGGCACATAGTCCACTTTCTCCAAACCGGAGAACCCCCCAATGACCAAGATGAGGCTGAAAGAGTAGCCCGGAGGGCCAGTATGTACCAGTTTGTCGATGACACTCTGTATAGAAGGAGGCCCAACGGTGTGAAATTGAAGTGCATCTGCCGGGAAGAAGGGAAGGAACTGCTGGCTGAGATAAACAAAGGCATGTGCGGCTCCCACATTGGATCAAGGGCGCTGGTTGGGAATGCATTCCGGCAAGGATTCTATTGGCCCACAGCCCTCCAAGATGCAGTTGAGCTAGTCACCAAATGTGAAGCCTGTCAGTTCCATTCCAAGAAAATCCACCTGCCTGCCCAAGCTCTTCAGACAATCCCTTTATCATGGCCATTTTTGGTCTGGGGGCTCGATATCCTCGGCCCTTTCCCCCGAGCGATCGGGGGCTTTGAATTCTTGTTCGTTGCTATCGACAAGTTTACAAAGTGGCCGGAAGTTGCTGCCGTGAGAAAGGTGACTGCTCAATCAACTATCAAGTTCTTGAAAGATTTTGTGTGTCATTTTGGAATCTCGGCAAGGATCATTACCAACAACGGCACCCAATTCGCGAGCTGCGCCTTCATGCAATATGTTCATGCCCTCAGAAGCAAGATCTTATTTGCTTCTGTTGCACATCCCAGAAGCAACGGGCAAGCTGAGAGGGCGAACGCTGAAGTGCTGCGGGGACTCACAACAAGAACTTTGATACGCTGCAGAAGCACGGCAGGCGGTGGATCGATGAGCTGCCGGTAGTTCTATGGTCCCTCAGAACGACAGCAAATCGAGCTACCGGGCAGACTCCTTTTTCCCTGGTCTATGGGGCGGAAGCAGTTATCCTCACAGAACTCATTTACGGGTCGCCTCGAGTACTTGCCTATGACGAAGTAGGGCAAGATCAGCACCGGCGTGACGATGCTGTGCTACTGGAGGAGAACCGTCTCCAGGCTGCTACGCATGCTACACGCTATCAGCAAGCCCTGCGTCGCTATCATAGCCGCAGGGTTCATGCCCGGTGTTTTGAGGAAGGCGACCTTGTCCTTAGGCGCGTTCAGTCCGCCAAGGGTACAAACAAGTTGACGCCGAAGTGGGAAGGCCCTTACCGGGTAGTACGAGTCACCAGACCTGGCGCAGTCCGTCTGGAGACCGGAGATGGCATTCAATTGCAAAACTCATGGAATATTGAGCATCTCCACAAGTTCTACCCGTAAGGCGCGGCTGTCGGGCCCTGCCCGACAGCCACCCTTTTGTACAGGCCTTGCCTCATTTGCATGTAACCCCTTGTACAAAGCCAGGCGATGACCCTGAGCACCAGAGAAATAAATGAAGCGCTGGGGGGCTCCCGACCAAGTTGCATGCATGCATAAGCATTCCAAGAGCATTTGCATAAGCATTTCATGAGCATTTGCATATGCATATAGATAGGATCGCATCCTGCATCATTCTCATCTGCATAAAGCTATAGGTTCCTGCTGAGAACTCGGTTTCTGCAAGAAGATGGGGAGATGAACCAGCACTGCAATCCCCAGCGAACCAAACAGATAAGTTCTACCTCCTGTCCATAAGTGTTCTGTAAGCTAAAACTTGTGCATAATAAAACCCCGCCACTCTTTGAAACTTAGGTGCTCCCATCCCTGGCTCGAACGTTGCTTCGGCCTGGATGGTCGTAGTGGCTTTTGATGAAAAGAAGTTGGCGGGGGGCTGGTTCCTCTATTTCTTGCCAGTAGGCTTAGTTCCCCGGCAACAAAGAAAAGGTACCGGCAGGATAGCCTGCCGGGGAAAACTCGTTTATTTAAAATAAAGAGGCATTTCACCTCTGCGTGGACATATACATGCATGAGTTCCCGGCAAGGTTCATCTTTTTCATTAATATGCTGGTCATACAAGTACAAGCCTTACAGAACACAGATATGGACTCGAGGGGTTACATTATTTGAACTAAAATTTGGCAAATGCCTACGATTTTAAGATTGAAAAAAGATAAATGCTCTGTAAACTCCTCTCCCTGTCCCTCTTATCCCAGGTAGTGCGGTGGGAAGAGAAGAGGATAGGCAGCGCATCGACACAACGCCACCCCGATCCCCGTCAGGGGCTGCCGAGCACAGCCGGACAAGATCGGGAGTGGCGAGGCTGCGAAGGAGGAAGACATACGGAGCACCTCAGCGGCTCCCTGGTCACCACTTCCAGAACCAGGCAGATGGCTCCAGCATAGGCGCTGGTAGAGAGGGTTGCCGGGGGTCGGCCAGGAGACCACTAGAGGAAGCGGAAGCGCCAGGGGAGCAACCCTTTCCCCAGTCACCAAGAAAACGGTGATGACGGTGCCGGGGAAGGGGAAGGGAGGACGGAGGGATAAGGCAGCAGGTCGCCAGTACAAGACGAACGCGTCGATGCAGTCGTGCTCCTACTGGATGGCCTGCCTCCCGCCTTCTCCGTCTTCCCCAGCTTCATCTTCATCAACACCGCTCCGGGGGAGCGCCAGGACTCCAGCCCGACGCCTTCCCCGAAGACACGGTGAGGGACCAAGACGGCCAGGGGGCTCAGGACACGCCCCTCCCCGCCTTGGCGGGCAGGAAGGCGCGCCTCTCATCGACATCATCCCCGCGGCTCCCGGATGGGACAGTGCTGGGTTTACTGATGATTCCCAGCCTTGCCTCCCGGGCACGCCCCAGAGATGCCAAGGACCCGACCGCCAAGACCACGAGCGGCGGTGACCCAAGGCTGGACACCACACTACCCAACGGGCAGACGACCGTGGCAAAAGGAGCAAGCATTACCTCACAACGGGAGAGCTTGGTATCTCCCGCACTACGAGCAGCCCGTCCACGTTGCCTTCTCCGAGCATGGACCAGGCTCACTCCCCGAACGCCAACACTCAACAACTCTAGGCGCAAGCTGGAGCCCGGAGCTTGGCCCTGGGCCCTTCTCTTCAACATGACCAACGAAAGGTAGAAACAGGGGAAGAAAGGATCCGGAGATGGATGGCTCGGCTCTCCCACCGCCCCTCCTTTTATAGGCGGAGTAAGAAAGGGAGCCGCTCCCTCAACAAGCAATCGCCGCCCCTCTCTGCCAATTCAAGAAGACCGGGTCCTCGCCTTGATGCTCTCCTGCGCCACGTGCCTCCGTTACCTACCCCGCGCGATGCATGCTGCAAACGTGGCTAAGGATAAGGGCGTGGTGGGAAGAGTGAATTGGCAGTTTCTACCCCGTGCGTTAAAGTCATTCATGGGCCATTGCAAAGATGGCCCCACCATGATTGGCTTTACACGACGCATGCGAAAACCGGAAACTGGCCCAGAATCGAGATTAATGAAGAAGCAAAGAAGACTCCAAGAGATCAGCCTCTTCAGCGCCCCTGCCTGTGCACTTATTAGGACCTACCCCGACGACGCCCGGCAGCGTGATCGGGGCAGGCCCGGGGGCTTCTGTCGGTGCAACAAACCCTAGGTCTGTTTCCCTGACTATGCACAGACACGAGAACAAGATTACAACACCAAGGCCATGTCAAGATACAAGAGACCAAGATCTTTGAAGAACCAGCAGGCAGATTAAGAAGGCCAAGACCAAGACAGAGAAGTGAGACACCACCAGGAGAAAAGCCTCCCTTGCCGGGTAGGCAAACCTGGCAAGGACAAGGGCTCCCCCAGAAGAAAGCATTCAAGACATCCCGGCAGGGCCTGCCGGGACTCACAAGGGCAAAGACACCTCACCAAGCCATCTCACCATGACTCACGTTGTTGATCAATGCGGTGTCAAGCCGCAAAGTGACTAAGTGGCAGCCATTCGCCACATGGCGGCCTCTTTCTACAGGAAATACCTACAGATGACACCCGTCCTCCAACATGTCAAGCAAGCAGGCATGGAGCTGGCAAGACGAGCCCGG
The DNA here is from genome assembly GCA_011799875.1 of Thinopyrum elongatum. NCBI lineage: Eukaryota > Viridiplantae > Streptophyta > Magnoliopsida > Poales > Poaceae > Thinopyrum > Thinopyrum elongatum. The sequence goes on along the minus strand of CM022300.1, from coordinate 58,640,350 downwards.
CAAGGCTTGCCGGGCAAGCAACGACGTAACGTTGAGCGGTGCATTTAATGCACTCTGTCAGCCTGCAGAATTAGGTATGATAGCACGGTTTGCTATCTTATCAGTGCATAATGACTGTATTGCCACTGTGGTGACCCCTTAACCTATAAAAGGAGGCCCATGGCAACCGTAGCAAGGGTTGGAAAGTTGAACACCCCCACGCTCGTACGCGTGTAGTCACTTCCTTCCCAGGGCGAGCCTGCCGGGCAAGTGTACTACACTCCACCACCACTTTTCCACCATCAATCCACCAAAGCAGGAGTAGGGTTTTACGCCTTGCGACGGCCCGAACCTGGGTAAAATTACCCGTGTGATCTCTGCTGTGCTGCCCCACGTTCTTCTGCTCTTTGTGCAATGCGACATCCCCCCTGCCGAACCAGCAAGGGGCCCCTTGGCCCCATAGGTGGCCGTGGTTTCCTGCGACAGAATGTTCATAATATATTGGCTCTAGTTTTTATAATTCTTATCAGCTAATTCATGTAACAGGGCATCCGTGGAAGGCCCAGTCCTGACTATGGCCCTCAAGTGAGTCCGGCATTTGATCGCTATTGAAGGAGCTACATGTAGAAGAAGAAAACACTTGTAGAGCTTGTAACTGTGATTCCCATACTTGTAGAGCTTGTATCAACTAAGCTTGTATTACGTGTAACTTGTAGAACTTGTAAAGTACTGTATATGTTACAGCTTCTGGTACGTGTCATTTGTAGAGCTTGTAATGAATCTGGCTATTGTTATTTGAAGTATCATGTGTGTTTTCTGCTTGCCAATTTAACTACTGGTTATTTTCTTATTGTCAAATTGAAATATGAAGAATCTGGGCCTAATAGCTGGGACCCACTTATCAGAACCTGACAAGTGGGACCTGTTTGATGAGTGGACCCATTTTATAAAAAAAGAAAACTAAAACTGTTGGTACAAAAAGGCCACGACCCATGAAATAAAAAGGCTAAATTGTTGGGCTTGGCCCATGTAGTCGACCAAAAATTGACAAGAAAAAAATATATAGAAAGGCTGAATTGTTGGGCTCGGCCCATGTAAAACACCGAACTAGACCGGGCTGATTCTTATCAACGACCTTTTCATTTGGTCGCAATTTTGCCATGTCAGCTTGCCACGTCAGATTCGACGTGGCCTGGGCAGACAGCTAGCGACCAAAACAGAAGGTCGTAGGAACAACGACCTTTTGTTTTGGTCGTTGCCTTCAACGACCTTATCACAAAGAAGGTCGTTAATTTCCATTAAAGACGGTCAGCTTTTGACCATCTGTTTTTGGTCACAAAAAGGTCACAAATGAAAAACAACGACCATTCAGCGACCAATAGTGATGGTCGCAAGTTGACATATTTCTTGTAGCGGGCGGCCTCCTCTCGATCAGGGTCCTGTTCATCCAGCGGCAACAGCCTCGACCACGGGGTCCTGTTCATCCAACCCCCACCAGGAACTGTTCATCAAACCCGCCAACAGTGGTCACTGTTCATCAAGAAGCAACATCAGCTGGTTCGATTGGCTTTAGTTAGCAGTAGTAGCGAAGGAATCACTCGGGTTCAGTTAACATCCAAGGATCGATCGCTCGGGTTCAGTAACGTAGCTAGTGCAATCGCTCGGGTTCAGTAAGTGAACGCCTTGCTTGGGTTCAATTAGAGTCCAACCCCTCGCACACACGCGCGTACGTGTACAAGAGAAATGCGCAATCCCTCCGTGCATCGCTCGGCCCTGACCACCCACCGTACCCGGGAACTCCCCAAAATTTTCCTCGCCCTCACTTCTACCATGATTTTTTCCGTCATGGACGGCCCAAAGAATGTCATGCAGGTGCGTCCCCGGCCCGCTCAGGACGAAAAGCCCATTTTCTGTCATGATTTTTTTCATAGAAGTAGCAGCCCACCACATCTATGATGGTACGTGGTTTTGTCACAATTATCATCATAGAAGTGTCGTAAGCATGACAGGAAAAAAATTCGTTCTGGCCAAAATGTCACAGATATGTCTTTTTTTGTAGTGGTGGTGTTGCTGGGCTTGATCCTTGATGGATCGATCCCCATTTTCCTCACTGTGTCTGCATGGATGAGATTGAAGCTGGTGCCTCCGTCCATTATGACTCTTGTGAGGTGGTACCCATCAATAATGGGGTCCAGTACCAGGGCCGCCGATCCTCCATGTCAGATATTGGTTGGATGGTCTTTGCGGTCGAAGGTGATCGGGCAAGCCAACCACGGGCTGAACTTCGACGCAACGGGCTCAACGGTATACACATCTCGCAGCACGCACTTCCTTTCCTTCCTTGGTATATGGGTGGCGTAGATCATGTTCACCGTCTTGACCTCAGAAGGGAAGGGTTTTTGGCCTCCACTATTTGGCATGCGGGGCTCATCATCGTTCTCGCTTCGTGGGCTTTTTCCCCCATCTTCGGCTATAAGCTTGCCGGCCTACTTTATCACCCAACAATGGCGGTTGGTGTGGTTGGCGGGCTTTTCGGTGGTGCCATGAATCTGGCAGGGCCTGTCCAGGATTGCGTCCAGCTTAGTTGGGCCGTCCTGGTTGCCTTTAGAAGGCTTTTTTTGTGACCCGGACTTTGGGTTACGGAATCCGGCATTGACTGCCGCTTCGTCAGCTTCGTCGTCATTATGGTGGCGTTTGTTTCTGTTCTTTCGTGGCTTCCAATTCCCATCCTGAACTTCCGAGGTTCTGGGGGTGTTGGGGTTGATGCTCCAACGAGCCAGCCAACTGTCCTCTCCGGCGCAGAAGCGGGTCATCAGGGAGGTGAGCGCCGCCATCGTCTTTGGCTTGTCCTTGCTGAGCTGTCGTGCTAGCCATTCGTTCCGAATACTGTGCCTAAAGGCAGCTATGGCTTCGGCGTCCGGACAGTCAAGGATTTGTTTCTTCTTGGTCAAAAACTGGTTCCAGAATTGCCGGGCCGACTCGCCGGGCTACTGGATTACGTGGCTCAAGTCATCAGCGTCTGGGGGCCGCACATAAGTGCCCTGAAAGTTGGCCCGGAGGGCATCCTCGAGCTCCTCCCAACATCCTATGGAGTCTTCGGGGAGGCTGTTTAACCAGTGTCGAGCCGGACCCTTGAGCTTCAATGGTAAGTACTTGATGGCATGAAGGTCGTCCCCTCGTGCCATGTGAATGTGCAATAGGAAGTCTTCGATCCAAACAGTCGGATCTGTTGTCTCGTCGTACGGCTCAATATTTACAGGTTTAAAACCTTCAGGGAACTGTTGCTGCATCACTCTATCTGTGAAGCAGAGAGGACGAGTGGCGCCCCTGATTGGGGCTATGTCGCGCCGGAGATCATCTGTCATCCGGGCTCGTTGCAGTTCCTGAGTTCTATCATTTCGGTCTAGACAGGATTTGTATCCATCCCGTCTAGCGGGGGGATCATCTCTGGGTCCGTAAATGGACCTTGTTCGACCTGCCCGAGCGTCCAAGTTGCCTCGTATGTGCTATTCATAGAATGGCCGTACTGGCTCCTTGCCTTGACGGCGGGGTGGGTCGGTAGGCGGTTCGGCTTTATCAACTGCCCTGTCCCGCCCTCGAAGGGGCGTCTGGCTGGTCCGCCTACGTGTGCCTTGCAGGTGCTGGCTCTCTGGCCTCGTTATCGAATTGCGGTAGTAGCCTGCGCTTAGGGTAGCTCTTGGCTTGTCGTGTGTGGCCATACTCCTCTTTGGCGATGAGGACCTGGGTCCATATGTCGTTGAGGGTATCCTGTTCGGCCTTTATCTTCTGTCGTTGTTTCTTCAGGCTCCGTGCGGTGGCAATTAGCTGCCTCTTAAACCGCTCTTGATCTAGCGGGTCTTCGGGCACAATGAAATCCTCGTCGCCCAAACTGACCTCCTCTTCGGAAGGGGGGAGGTAGTTGGTATCTTCGGAGTCATCGAGGTATTCGAGATCCAGCGGGTCCTCTTGCTCCTCGTGGTCATTTTGTGGTTGTTCGTCGGCGCCGAGATCGCCGAGGTTGTCCGCATTGTCCGGGGTGGCATTCTCTCCAGTGTTCATGTTGCTTGCATGGCTTTGACGCGCCTTTCAGCGGCAGCGCTGTCTGCGGCATTTTGGCGGCTCCTCACTGGGCCTGCCATTATCCTTCCCGGGAGTGCCGTCGTTTTCTTTTGGGGTGTCCACCATGTAGACATCATAGGTGGACGTGGCCATCCAGCGGCCGATGATGGGGGCGCGACATCGGTGTTAGCCATGGCTTCGTTGTCCTCGTCCATGTATTCGGCATTTTCCAACGTGTACTCCAACATGTCAGTTAAGTCTTCGATAGTGGCCACTAGGTGGGTGGTGGGTGGGACATAAAATTCCCCGAAATCTGCCTCGAAAGGCTGCTGAACACGAGCCGAGGGTGGGTCCTCCCAAATAGCCATCATCTGGATTCGGTCCAGCGCCTCGTTTAATAAGGCGATGGTCGCCGGACTGGTATGCGGTGACCGTTGAGGGCCGGTTTCCGATGTGGCGGGGCGAGGAATAATACGGGCACGAGCCGGATCCTGATCTTCAAGGGCCGACTTAACCTCAAGGCCCGGGGTCGGCCAGTCGTAAGAGATCGAGGGTAAGACCTGGTCTTCGGACACTGCTTCCGTATTGGGGTTCAAAACTGGATTGATGAGGGGGAGTTCGGTCAGGGATTACTCCTGGCCACTGAACATCGACCCGTCGCAGGGGCTCAAGGCCGGAGGCGTGTTGTGAGGAGATGGTTCGGCCGAGAGTGATTCTCGGCATCCGAACACTGTTTCGGTTTGAGGCCCGAAGATGGGTCTTCGGTGGGCATCGCAGGCATGGTCGAAGGCGATTCCTAGCCTCCGTTCGAGGTGGAGACGTCTGAGCTCAAGGCCGGCTGAAGGATTGGGGTCAATCCGTAGATTGGATCGGGGAAAAACTCCGGAGCGGGCACAACGAGGCCCATGGGGGTGCGGGGAGAGGCTGTGAATCTGGCAAAGACCAGATCACCTCAGGCGTTTGCAACATACTCCAGATTGCTGAATCCAATCTGGCGCTTCGGGGCGAAGTTGTCGATTTGATCTAGATGACCAGTTGGGTTGGCATGCCGCACGATGCTGCCGAACGCGACAAGCTGGCCGGGGACAAAGAGGTCCCCAGAGCTAACGCCTTCTTCGATGATAAGGCGGGCCATTGATCCTTCGGCGACCCAACAACGGATCTCTCAATGAAAGCACCAATGTCGGTGTCAAAATTGGCGGATCTCGGGTAGGGGGTCCCGAGCTGTGGATCTACGATCAATGGGGAACAAGGGACGATGAACACGGTGTTTACCCTGGTTCGGGCCCTCTCGAAGAGGTAATACCTTACGTCATGCTTGATTGTATTGGATGTATAGTATGGTTACAAAGTAGATCTACCTCGAGATCAGGCGAGCTAAACCCTAGGGTGATGAGGTGATGGATGTAGCTCTAGCCCTAAAGCCCAAAACCCTCTGGTTTATATAGACACCAGTAGGGTTATGGTTACATGCAATCGGTTACAATGAAGGAAAGATCACGCTAACCTTAACTTGGAGGGCACACCACGATTCCGAAGATCTCCTGTCCGGTCACGGGTCCGCACACTAGTTTGGCCCCATAGTGGCCCATCAGTCCGGCCCGTATGTAATGGGTCGACACCCCGAGGACCCTTTAGTCCAGGACTCCCTCAATGGGTAACAAGGAAAGTAGAGACATTATTTACCCAGGTTCGGGCCTTCTCGAAGAGGTAAAACCCTACGCCCTGCTTGATTGTATTGATGTGTTTGTATGATGATTACAGAGTTGATCTACCACGAGATCGGATGAACTAAACCCTAGATGAGTAGGATGATGTTCTAGCCTCTACGGACTAAAACCTCTGGTTTATGTAGACACCAGGGGTACCTAGGGTTACACATGTCGGTTACCAACAAGGGATAAACATACAAGTCACACTAAGAAAGACTTGGAGTATATGTCAAGTCTTCGGAGGTTTCCTTCTGGAGCACGAGATTGTCCGAAGTCTGGTCTTCCCCTGACGAACAACAAGCAACCCACTAGTTCGACCCATGAGAAATAGGCCGGCAGCCCTAGGACCCATTAGTCTAGGACACCCTCAGTAGCCCCCGAACTAGTCTTCAACACCGAAGTATATGCGGGAATCATCGGCTTTGTGGACCAGTTCCTTCTCATCTATGGTTACTTCAATAATCTCCGGCCACATGTCCCCTGAGCTGCATCATAGTTTCCGAAGTGCATACGGAACTTAGCTCCTAAGGCCTGTCACTAAAGTGTGAATAGTTCCCTCATCTAACAACTTTTGCCGAAAGGTCACGACCCGCCATAACCACTAGCCAATTATGAAAACTCAATTCATGGTTCGAGGCAATTTCTTCATTGGCACGTCCCATCAATATGGAGATCGTGCCCCGTTTTTAAGGGATATGATCAATGATTTGTGCTATCCCACACGCACATAATGGCACGATTATATCGGGAAGTGGTGAGCTTTGCGGCGCAGTAAAAGGACCCTTGACCTTACAACAGCCCATAAAAGGGGAGCAGCCACCAATTTCTCTGTACGCTCTCACTTCTTCTGTCGCCATTGCTTTCCCAAGCTCCTGAGCTCACTGGTACAGCGAGGTGCTATACAAACGGTTTTTAACCCCTTTCCGCGACGGCATTTGGAACCGTCGCCAAGTGAGTGTGGGAGATAGGGGGGTCCTTCCCACACGACCCAGAAACCGTTGGGGATATGCCCTCCTGGCACACACGCTCCGCAAAATGAGGTCGTGTGCGACCGGCGAGCGCTCAAATACGGTTATACGTACAGTAGTGCAAAAAAAATACAATTATACAGGCGAAATCATTTTTGATCGTAAGTACATCCCACACAGTCAGACCCCGCTAAATGTTTCTGTTCGTATATACATCCCACCTAGTCGCTCCAAGGAAAACGTTTCCGTTCGCAGGTACATCACACACAATTTTCCCCGTTAAATTGTTTGTGATAGCGTTGCCATTGCACACAGTATTAACAATTGTATTGTTTGCGTTATAGAATGCATCACACACGGTGCGTAGAAGAAACTGTGTGGCAAAGGCTGTCCATCATACACAGTTTTTATGTGGTAAACATTTGCGCAAGGTGGCCTAACGCAAACAGTTTTCAAGAGAATGCCGTGTGTGATTGTTCATTGATCCAACACGGTTTATTCCGAGAAACTATGTGCGTTCCCTGAGGTCATCGCCCATGGCGTTTTCTCAATAACCGTTTGCAATAAAAAACAATTAGCGGGCTAATTGGCCATTAGCAGGCTAATTGCCCTATTATTAATAATCCATTTATTAATCTAATTGACATTCGTATTAAGCACATAATATATTTCATTTCCATATTAAGGAAGCAGGATTTCATAATTGAAATACATCAGAGTACAACATGATATAGCTTCAGCACTCAGCTACCTCATTACACAACTGCACCAGCACCAAGTTTCACATGCAACATCTAGAACCTTTCGAAATTAGCATCATAGACGGTACATAGACAGATGCATCTCATCTGGAAAACTGCTGAAGCGGAAGGCTAATATTGAGCCTTCATTCATGTTGAAGGTCTTTGCAACTTTAGGCCAGTGCATGTGGATGGTTGACCTTCCATCCTTCGTCCTCTTCAGGAACACTTCTATATTGAACCGTGGGTGTTGTATGAAAACCTTCCTCACCTCCTGACCGTAGAGGTGGTTTGAGAGGTAATCATCAGTGAACTGCTTTGGAAAGGCCTGAAAACAAGGATGTGCATAAATATCTTCTCTATATTGGAAATGGGGCAAAGGAATAAAAAAAGGCAAGGTATAATAGTTAGTACCATCTTGAAGTGAACTGATGTCTTCTTCATTGTGCAGCCAAAGATCTTGTTGTTTTTTGTCGCTAATTTCTTTATCCTAACAATCTTTCTGAGTTTCTTGACTTGATTGATATTCATGGACAACTCATTTCCCCATATGCAAAAAGGGTCGAACAGTGGGTCAAAACCTCTGACAGCAGGACCTACATGTGCAAGACCAAATTGTTAAAAACCTAAATATTAGAATGGTTCCTGCAATTGCACAATAATGTGCTATTAGACAACGGACCATGCACGTGCTAACCTCGATTGTAAACCTCAGTGCTTCCCATTGTTTCCCTGCAAGACATATAAGGTAGTTAGTCATCAGGTTAAGTAAGGGTTCGCATGCTATCAGTAAAATATGTTGATGAAAAATAAGCACATTGCAGATTCATCAGATTAATTCAAGCCACATGGAAAACCCATTTATCCAAACGAAGCATGATTAAGGACTAGGAAATATACCACTTGTATATGTTTCTCATGTATTAAGTGCAGCCAAATTCGATTTATTCCTCACATGCACAACAATACAAAATTCTACCCATGACAATTGGACATCGCATTACAGAATTGAACCAAGCAGTTAACTAATCACCACAACAAATGAACCAAACATTAACTGAGCACCACATTGCACAATATAACATACTCCTAATAGAAGATCAGACAGTTAACCAAACCAAGCATGCTTAACAACTTGGAAATATAGCAATTGTATTTGTTTCTCATGTATTTAGTACAGCCAAATTCAATTTACTTCTCACATGGTATACAATAACAGAATGCACCCACAACTATTGAACATCGCATTGCAGAATTGAACCAAACTGTTAACTAAACACCACAACAAATGAACCAAACATTAACTAAGCACCACATTGCACAATGTATAACCAAACCAAGCATGCTTGACAACTTGGAAATATAGCAATTGTATTCGTTTCTCATGTATTTTGTAAAGATAAATTCGATTTATTTCTCACATGGAAGACAATACAAAATTGCAGCCTGAAGAATTGAACATCACATTTGCAGAATTGAACCAAATAGTTAACTGAAGACGACAACTAATTCACCAAATAGTTAATAAGTGAGCACCACACTACATGACATATAGAACTTATACACTAGAGCAACAGATTGCATGGTAAAATTAGATAGCACAATTCAATAGAATTTGTTAAGGAAAGGCAGGAGCAGCACACGCAACGGGTAAACCGAGCATGCTTAACCGGCGTAGCTAGCAAATGGCAAGGTGCTCCTCCAAGATCTGGGGTCAGCATGAATGGCAGCCATCACGACCTCATTCGCGCGTGCGGCTGCGATTTGCTTCTCCGCTGCCAAATGCTCCTTGAGCTCTTGGCTATACTGCGTGCACCATGGCTTAGGGCAGCCCTTATTTGGTGGAGGGTCGGTGATTTGGGCAGAATGTGTTGCACCGGCGGTCAGGGCATGTGGGATGTGGAAGGAGGAGGAGGATGGGGGTCGGGTGTGGATTACCTGCCTGGATAGATGAGGCCGAGCAGCATGAAGGAGGGTCACCGGCGAGGAGGCGGCGCTGCAAGGAAGGAGTGAAGGTTTCAACTTGGAAAGGAAGGCGGAAACAGGGGAAATGTGGCTTTTGGTAAGGGGAAGGGGGCAGGGAGGTAGATATTTCTGCGGAAGCCGAAAATTTTGAATCGGTTCAGTGAAATAACTGGCGCGCAAAGTGTCATCAGGAACGGTCCCTTATTCAGAACTGTGTACGATGTGTGAACATCACAAATGATTCAGATAGATTAACCCGTGTGTGATGAGTTTGAACGTCAAAAATTTTGGTTCGAATTTCCCTGGTTACCGTGGTCATCCACGTCATTGCATAATTTGGGTACACAAAGGAGACTACAGCACACCCACACTTCTTAATCGAGCAAGTTCAGCAATTAAACAGAGCTAGCTGACCTAAACATTACTCTAACAAATTAAAGACCGGCGCTCTTAATTAAACAAAACAAAGAGTACTACTACAACTGGTGCTCGTCGATCTTCGCCGCCTCCTCCATGTCCAGCTCGCGCCCGACAGTCTCCTGGGGAAGGGGCTCCATGGCATCCATCGCACCATACTCGGCAAGCATCTCGCCATCCGCGTCCGCCATCTCTTTGGAAAAGGCTGCCACGAGCTGGGTGTGGGCGGCCGCGATCTGGGCTTGGACGAGCTCCGTCGTGGCAAGGTATGCGGCGAAGGAACGGACGGCTGCTCGAACGCTCTCGGCGATTGCCAACTCTTCGGCCGTGGGTTGCCGATCGTTGTCGGAGAAGCTTCGTTCGATTTTTGCGGTGACCGCCATGAGCTGGGCGTGGGCGGCCTCGACATGGTCGTGGGCGGCCTTCATCAGGGCTAAGGCCACCGCTGCGAAACAGATAGCTGCTATGCCGCTCTCGCCAGTTGCTATCCTCGATGCAGATGTTGCTGCCGCCACCTGAGAAGCAACAGTGGCCGTTTGGGCTGCCTTGGCCGCCCGGTCGCAGATTGCGGCCGCGCTCATGCACCTTGTTAGCACGCGCATGGCGGCTGCGGCCGCGCTCTCGCCGGAGTGGGCCGCGAAGTTGCCCTCACGATGCGGGTCCACGTCCCCATGTTTCACCGGCGATGATTGAACAGTGAAATGATATTTGGGGAGCGAGCTAGTCTGCTTGACACGCCAGCTATGGAATTTAGCCGATGCACCTTCTCGCGTAAGCCATAGGTGTGCTATACATAGACGGTGCTCCAGGATATTTTGTACTGCATCTCACACGGTTGGTGATAATAAACTGTGTGGGATCTACTTGATTTTTCATCTTGATTTGAATTACATAATGGGGTCACAGCGTCAATGGACGGTGTTTGAATTGCTAGAAATTTTATCTGCAGTGAACATGCAACTATATGTGTGTCGTAAAAGAATTGGAATTATTCAGGGTTCGTTTTGACATTTTATACATTAAATTGGTTTTCTAGCCATTTCAGGTGCACAATTCAAAAGTAAACTACATGCACATGCTCCGGTGCACCAACATGGGCTGTAAAATCATATATGTGTCCATGGGTTTATGCTTATGTCCCATGCAAGAAATGGGGATGAATTTCGAACACCACGGCACCGTGGCTCTTTGGCAAACGTTGAGGTACTTGCTTTTGTAATTCTAGTAAATCCAAAAGCCGTCTGAAATTCATGAATATTGGCATGCTATCATGGAATGGCATCAACATGCTGGGGTAAAAAATATTGTCCCATTTGGGGCAGGTTATGGTATAAGCTTCTAACAAACCAGTGCTTCTCAGAAGAAGCCTCATGGTTCCGTTAGGGAAACGTGTCACCTTTGTGGACAAAACGATATTCATCGCCTCTTCTTCCTTTCAATTTTTTTCCTGGTGTCAACATAGAACAACAGGAGTGTCGTGTTAATTTTGGATTTTTTTGGGGACCGTTTGGACATTTTTATACGTTAACTGAGTTTTGTAGGCATTTATGTGCATAATTCAAAATTGAACTACATGCACATGCTCCAGTCCATAAAAACGGGTTGCAAAATCAAATGTTTGTCCTTGGTTGCAAGCTTAGGTCACATGCAAGAAATGAGAATGAATGTCAAACACCTTGACACTGTCGCTCGGCCGCTAACATTGAGATACATGGTTTTAAAATTCTAGTAAATCGAAAACTCATCTGAAATTCATGAAACTTGACATGATATCATGGAACGGCATCGACATACCGTGGTAAAAATATTGTCCCATTTGGGGCAGGTTTGGGTATTAGCTTCTAGCAAACCAGAGCTTCTCTCACAACAAGCCTGATGGTTTTAGTAGGGAACATGCCACCATGGGGGACGAAATGATATCTGTTGCCTCTAATTACTTTCAAAAAATGTCTCGTGTCAACATAGAACAACACGAGTGTTGTGTCAATTTTTGGGATTTTTCGGGGTTCGCTTGGACATTTTTATACATTAACTGAGTTTTCTATGCATTCATGTGCATAATTCAAATTTGAACTATAGGCACATGCTCTAATGCATATAAATTGGTTGAAAATTCAAATATGTGTCCTTGGTTGCATGCTTAGGTCCCATGCAAGAAATAGGAATGAATGTCAAACACCCTGCCACCGTCACTCGGCCGCAAACATTGAGATACCTGGTTTTTAAATTCTAGTAAATCCAAAACTCGTCTAAAATTCATGAAACTTGGCATGCTATCATGGAGCGCCATCAACATGCCGTGGTAAAATTTTTGTCCCATTTGGGGCAGGTTTGGGTATAAGCTTCTCACAAATCAGAGCTTCTCACAACAAGCCTGATGGTTTCGGTAGGGAACATTTCACTTTTTTGGACGAAACGAGATCCGTTGCCTCTTCTTGATTTCAATTTTTTCTCTAGTGTCAACATAGAACAACAGGAGTGTTGTGTTAAATTTTGGAATTTTTTGGGGCTCGTTTGGACATTTTTATACATTAACTAAGTTTTCTATGCATTTATGTGCATAATTCAAATTTGAACTACAGGCACATGCTCTAATGCATATAAATTGGTTAAAAATTCAAATCTATGTCCTTGGTTGCATGCTTAGGTCCCATGCATGAAATGGGAATTAATGTAAAACACCCTGCCACCGTCACTCGGCCGCAAACATTGAGATACCTGGTTTTTAAATTCTAGTAAATCCAAAACTCATCTGAAATTCATGAAACTTGGCATGCTATCATGGAGCGGCATCAACATGCCCTGGTAAATTTTTTGTCCCATTTGGGGCAGGTTTGGGTATAAGCTTCTCACAAACCAGAGCTTCTCACAACAAGCCTGATGGTTTCGGTAGGGAACGTTTCACCTTTCTAGACGAAACGATATCCGTTGCCTCTTCTTGATTTCAATTTTTTATCTAGTGTCAACATAGAACAATAGGAGTGTTGTGTTAAATTTTGGAATTTTTCAGGGCTCGTTTGGACATTTTTATACATTAACTGAGTTTTCAATGCATTTATGTGCATAATTAAAATTTGAACTACAGGCAGATGCTCTAATGCATATACATTGGTTGAAAATTCAAATCTGTGTCCTTGGTTGCGTGCTTAGGTCCCATGCAAGAAATGGGAATGAATGTCAAACACCATGCCACCGTCACTCGGCCACAAACATTGAGATACCTGGTTTTTAAATTCTAGTAAATCCAAAACTCGTTTGAAATTCATGAAACTTGGCATGCTATCATGGAGCGGCATCAACATGCCATGGTAATTTTTTTGTCCCATTTGGGGCAGGTTTGGGTATTAGCTTCTCACAAACCAGAGCTTCTCACAACAAACCTGACGGTTTCAGTAGGGAATGTGCCACCTTTGGGGACGAAACGATATTCGTTGCCTCTTTTTGCTTTCAAAAATTTTCTAGTGTCAACATAGAACAACAGGAGTGTTGTGTTAAATTTTGGAATTTTTCAGGGTTTGTTTGGACATTTTTATACATTAACTAGGTTTTGTAGGCATTTTATGTGCATAATTCAAATTTGAACTACATGCACATGCTCCAGTGCATATAAATTGGTTAAAAAATCAAATCTGTGTCCTTGGGTGCATGCTTAGGTCCCATGCAAGAAATGGGAATGAATTTCAAACACCAGGGCAATGTTGATTGCCGGCAAAACATTGAGATACTTTGTTTTTAAATTCTAGTAAATCAAAAACTCGTCTGAAATTCATGAAACTTGGCATGCTATCATGTAATGGCACCCGACATGCTGTGGTATTTTTCGTGTCCATTTTGAGAGAAGGCGCACTCGAATAACAGCCAACAAAGGCATTTTGAAAAAATAGCTGCCACTTTAATATCTTAAACGTTTGTATAATTCAAATCGTGTGCGTTCTGTTAACCATTCACGTGACGCCATGTGTCTTGGTTTTAATGGCTATAGGAGGTGCCGTGCGGACAGCTACTTGACTGAACGGGAGGCGTGCGAGCACAGTCCGGTGCACAGGCTGACCGAGAGGCGTGCAAGCTGTCCTCCAATGCGCAGGCTCACCGGGAAGCGTGCGAGCTGTACGCTGCGCAGGCTCACTGGGAAGCAAGCACTTTGACTTCCATGGCCGCCCGCCTTCCTCTCCATTAATGGCGCCCGAGCCGCTGTTTAATACGGGCGGCCTTACTGTTCGCCTCCCATTCCCCTCCCTCTTGCAGACCTCCACCAATGCCATGCGCAGAATGATCATCTGCCACTAGTTTTCAAGTTTGGTGAAGTCGACTCCGAGCCAGAGGAGATAGAAAATAAGGAGGAATGGGGCCTCATGGACATGGCCGTGAATGAGCTGGCCGCGGCGGTTGCTGCCCCCGCTCCCATCCCAGCTCCCATCCCCACGCCCGCGCCAGCGCCCATCCCCGTAGCATTGATGGGCTGGTCACCGAGCACTATCGCAGAGCTGGAAGCCGCGGGCATTAGCGAGGTCTCCGCGGACCTGCGCGAGCTCGTGTACATGCCAGCGCCAGCGCCCATGCCCGTGCCCGTGCGCGCCCCTCCACCCACCATGGTGCCAGTCCCCGTGCGTTTGGCTGCACCCGCCGCGCCCGTGCCCGTGCGCGCGCCCCCCTCAGCGGCATGGGACGCCGTCGTCGACCACTACCTCTCAGCGGCGCCAGTTGCCGTCCTCCCGCGACCCGCCCGTCGATCGCGCGACATGATGTTTGATTTACAAGTGAAGAACAGTCTGTGCTGCCTTGAAGACTTCAACAACGGTGTCCCCGAGGACGACAACAACAACGACGGCGCGGCACGCCACCTCGCCACCGCTGGAATTAGTTTTTTTGGGGTTTAATACTGTATCTTGATCATATGAATATAAATTCGCAGTGTGACTGAATGAAAGATATGGTTTGAACGAACTTGCATTTTTCTCTCTTAATGTACAGACTTATCAATTATTTTCTTTTGAAAAAAATGTCAATAGTTTTTAAATATAAAACACTCATCGCAAACGTTTTAGTTAAAACACCGGTATGCAAACCGATAGCTTCCCCAAGAAGCCAAGGAAAAATGTGCCGAGCAGGATTTGTGCAGCTCTTGATCAGAAACGTTTTAGATAGAACACCCGTATGCAAAGTGAGAGCTATGGTCTTCCCCCTTAGGTCAAGGGAAAATTCGCAGCGTAGGATTTGTGCATCCCTTCAACGCAAAAGGTTGTTTTGGATGACCCGTGTGCAACCACGTACAAACAATTTGGTAGGATTTGCATCTGTCATATTGGGTATGTTGCCATTTGTCAAACTGGAAAGATTGACATTTGTTGATCTAGTAACATTGCCATTTGTCAACCTTGTAACACTGCGATTTGTCAAAATATGCAGCTAAAAATCACTAGCACTATCTAATTTTTGCAACTAAAATTCAGTAATTAAGCATAGATTTCATTCATAGATTAAGCAGTTGTTCTTTATACAAACAGTTCAACTCGACAGCTGAACCGACCAAACTTTTCCCCAATTGTTGCCAATTACGTACTAAAATAACTAGTTCAACTATATATACTAGCTAATTTTAAGTATGTTGTACAGTTCCACCACATCTATAGTCAGATGAACCGACAAAATAGCCCCTAAATACTACTACTACGGAGGGGCTTTGTACTACTTCCGGCAGCCTCTCCTCTACCGAGTGCGCTTAGTAAGAGGCAGAGGAGGAGGAGCCTACCGACGAGCTGGACGACTGCAATACTGTGCCTGCCGCTGCTGCACCTTCAGCGACGCTCACCTCGAATGCCCTCTGCCGCTCGAGATGACCCCTCTCGAAGCGGTGGTTCTCCTCGTAGATCTCTTGATTCCTCGCCTCTTAGTTGGTTTGTGCCACGGCTACAGCGGCGGTAAGGCTCTTTGCATGCTCGACGAGGCGCTCCTCCTCCTCCCGCAGGAACTCGGTGCAACGCGCAAGGTCGCTGACGCACGTGCAGGCCTCCACCTCCGTCTCCCGCTTTCGGGCAGTGGTGGCAGAGCGGGTGATGACCCCGGCGGTCGACGGTAGGCTGGCGGCCACGGCGGCCGACGATGGGGTGGCGGGCACGACCACCACCTCCCGCCTTCGGGCCATGGTGGCGGAGCGAGTGATGGCCACGGTGGCCGGCAGTGGGGTGGCGGCCACGATGGCCACCTCCCGCCTTCGTGCCGTGGCGGCGGAGCGGGCGATGGCCCTGGCTTTCGACGGTGGTGTGGTGGCAACGGCGGCCGGTAACAGCTGCCGACGGGTAGCGGCGGCGGAGCGTGTGGTGGGTGTTTTGCGCACACCCAACAGGGACGCCACGCGCACTACACTATGCCGGGGACTGCGCCGCCACCGCGGTGTAGCCTCCCAGCTGGAGCTGTCCTCTGATGATGGCGGAGTGGCTGAGCGAAGACGATGGACCGGTGCCATTGGCGATTGTGGGAGAAGCAGACGAGATAAACTACAAGGAGGGAGGGGAAAATGCAACGCAAGACTCGCCGGCCGTGAGGGTTTATATAGCAGGCTGGTAAGCATTGGAATTTTGGGGGATTTCACCGAGTTGGGCGGGAAGCTTGCGCTGGAACCTGCGAGGTTGCGCGGGAACGGGCTCACTGACGATTCATTGGCGCCACTTCGAGCCACCGTTTGGCCAAAAGAACGCCCCCGCGCGCTGCGCAAGCTTGCGCTGTAAGCCGTCTGCGGCAGCGGGGTGACAAGATGTGCGAGAGGAGGACAAAAGGCCACGTACACATACGGTTAATAAAAAAATGTTTGCGATTTAATTACCTACTATACCCCCATCCTGGTTTATAAGTAGGATTTAACTAATAAAATATGAATGCATGTCGCCAAAGATTATATAGTTGGATTCATATTTGAACATAGTTTCCAATTATGTAATTTTTATAACATGCATTAACATTTTGTTTGTTAAATTTAAGGGCAAAGTATAGCACAGAATATAAAGGGGACGACCAAGACGGACGTAGTAGCACACGGCCGCTCTCTACGCAGTGACGCAACTGTCGGCCGACTTGTAGGCGACCATTTCCTACGTGTTCAAATCCTCTATGCGTGTGGTTGCTTGCGGTTGAGGCGGCCGCAGCATGCTCTGCTCGCGTCCCGCCGTATGCACTCTGCTCTCGCGTCCCTCCGGGCGCTCTGCCCTTGTCCCTCCACACGCACTGCCAGTGTTTGGGGCCGGCGCACGATCACGCACGTTCGTGTGCATGTGGTTGCGCCAGGCGCGGCGCGACGATGCAGTTACCCACTGCAAAAACTGCCATGTGGACGCGCCAAGAATCCAGGCCGCCCGACCCCCTTTTATTCCTGCGGCAATTTACCTTCATCTCTCGTCTCACACAACACAATAAGCACACCCACGATGACACATACAGAGAGGACATCCAGCGGTTCCAATGGCGCTCCCCTTGGCTCCAATGGCGCTCCCAGCGGCCGACGACGACAATGGCGGACAGTTCACCATGCATCACATAGTGGACACCCACGTGAGGGGGAAGGCCCTCTCGGTGGTGTACATGAACAATCCGGTCTCGGTGGAGAGCTCCATCCAAACTATGGAGCAGTTCCTTGCCGAGGACAAGTACCAAGTGGTCGGCTTCGACCTCGAGTACACCATCGGTCGTGCCGCCCAGTTGTGCGTGCAACATGACGTCCTCGTCTACCACTACCACATGGCCACAGGGCCTTGCGAGCGTTTCACCAGGTTTATCAACAGCTCCAACTACAGTTTCGCTACGGTGGACACCACCAACAATCTAAAAGCGCTCAAGGTTTCGGGCTTGAAATGCCTGAATCTTGTCAACATCCAGCACCACTACAAGGTCTGGGGCAGCGACAACAACAAACTGAACTCCCTAGTTGACCTCGCCTCGGCCATCATCGACCCCTACTACATGAAGATGAAGGATGAGAGCAAGAAGGACAAGATCGCCAGGCACAGTGTTTGGCATGAGAGACTGGATGAACAACACATCAAGTACGCTGCCAAGGACGCGTACACAAGCTACGAGATGTACAGGCGGATCGTTGACATGAGGAAGTGTCTTGTTCCTGCCCCAGATGAGGGATCGAGCCACAGAGCAGTGGCGGGAGCGTCACAAGAAGTAGATGACTAGACGATCGTTTCTCCTACTTTAGAATGCATGCAATTTATTGAGGTGTGTGCGAATGATCTGTATAGTCACTTATGTAATTAAAAGTTTATTTCAGTTATATATATATATATATACATGTTATTCTTCTGTAGACAGAGAAAATCACATGGCTTATTAGTAGCAATCGTCTGTGTTATTATTGGTCTTCGCATACATTTCTGATTACGGACCTGTTTGCCGCGTATCACACACATCTTGTTCAGTTGAACCGTTTCCATTGTGTTGCCTAATCACACATAGTTCATCCTAGTGAACTGTATGCCCTATATCTCACACACCCTCATCTGGCTGCCCATTTCTGTTGTTCTGCATCATCGCAAATAGTTCTTCTGGATTTACCGTTTGCCACTCATCGCACACGCAAATATAATATGAACCATGTTTGATGTCGCCGCCATCGCAAATGTTTTGCACCTTTTTTGACGGGTTTTTTACACCACCGTTTGCGATTATTGCATCGCACACAGTTTCATCGAAGGGTCTCTGATTCGACTGTCGCCCAGATCTATCCTCCCTCCCAAAACCTCCCCGGTCATTTCTCAATCCGGCCATGGCCGGTTCTGGGTCTAAGGGCAAGTGGGAGGCCTCCAGCATCACCGTGGATGCCCTCCAGGAGGTGAAGAGCGTGGGCTACCTTCCGACCAACGTCACTCACCACGTCCTGGAGGAGGGTCAGGTCATCCCCATGCCAAGACCAGGCCAGAGGGTAGTGTTCCTCCCCCACTTCATCTAAGGACTGGGCTTCCCCCTCCACCCCTTCGCCAGGGGCCTGATGTTCTTCTGCGGGTTAGATTTCCATGACCTTCCCCTAACTTCTTCTTGCAGATCTCGACATTCATCATCATCTGCGAGGCCTTTCTTCGGGCCAGCCACACTTCGGCTTGTGGATAAAGGTCTTCAACATCAAGCCTAAGGTTGTTTATGGCCAACAAGCGGACCACGGGGCAGTGATGGTCAGCATACTCCGCCGGGTTGAGTGGCCGGAAGGCACTTTCATAGAGACCGTCAAGATCTGGCAAATGGAGTGGTTCTACATTATGGAACCGCGAGGTCCGGATTAGGCGGAGATTCCTGCCTTCAGATTCGGACCCCCCCCCCCCAAGGATGGTCTCGTGGACCAAGAAAGGCCTCGACTGGGTTCAACCATGGAGGTGGCGTCGCTGATCCAGATATCTATGATGATAAAGAAGAAGGTCGAATTACCCTACGTGATTCAGATCATGCTTCACCGACGCCTGCTACCCTTTCAAGACTGAGCCATCCCCATGTGGTCCTACAAGCCCGAAGACCCCACCACCGTGCTCAGCTTCTACCGCACCTCCCACACCAAGTTGTGGAAGGTGTTGTTCAAGCCTCAAAAGGACTGGCCGGCCGAGAAAGAAGGCATCGGCCTTGTTGCCGTGACACCCCCTCGGGAGGTGATACGTCTCCAACGTATCTATAATTTTTGCTTGTTCCATGCTGTTATATTTTCATTTTTGGATGTTTTACAGTCATTTTATAGCAACTTTATATCATTTTTTGGGACTAACCTATTGACATAGTGCCCAGTGCCAATTGCTGTTTTTTGCTTTTTTTTTACTTCACAGAATATCAGTACAAAACTAAGTCCAAACAAAGCGAACCTTTTTGGAGAATTTTTCTGGACTAGGAGACACCTGTTGGGCCAAAGAAGTACTACAGGGGGGCTCCGAGGGGAGCACAACCCACCTGGGTGCGCCTGGGGGCCTAGGCGCGCCCTGGTGGGTTGTGCCCACCTCGGCCACCTCCTGCACCGCCTCTTTGCTCTATAAATACCCCGAAAATCCAAAAACCCTAGGGGAGTCGATGAAACACAATTCCAGCCACCGCAAGTACCAGAACCACTAGATCCAATCTAGACACTATCGCGGAGGGGTTCATCATCCTCATTGGTGCCTCTCCGATGAAGCGTGAGTAGTTCATTATAGACCTACGGGTCCGTATTTAGTAGCTAGATGGCTTCCTCTCTCTCTCTTTTTATTCTCAATATAATGGTCTCTTGGAGATCTATTTGATGTAACTCTTTTTGCGGTGTGTTTGTTGGGATCCGATGAACTTTGAGTTTATGATCAGATCTATTTATCCATGAAAGTTATTTAAGTTTCTTTGATCTTTTATATGCATGATTACTTATAGCCTTGTATTTCTTATTAGAATCTTTGGTTTAGTTCAGCCAACTATGTCGGATTTTGGGTTCCGCAAACCCTTGAGAGGTTCGAACTCTGGGGTGCGTGCGAAGAACTCGTCCTCCCTAGTCTGCCTACTCGCTAATCTCACAGCCTAGCTCGATGAACTGTAAGGAAAAGAGACACAGAAGTTTACCCAGGTTCGGGCCACCTTGCGGTGTAAAACCCTACTCCTGCTTTGTGGTGGATTGGCCTTGAGGGGCTGAGGATGAACTAGTACAGTGGCGAACAGCCTCAGGAGGAGAGGTGTTCTTGTGCTCGAGTGAGCTGGTGGGAGTGAGGGTGATCTGAATGATCCGTCCGGGGGTCCAATCCCCCTCTACAGTGGTGGCTAAGTCCTATTTATAGTGGCCTTGGTCCTCTTCCCAAATGTAAGGCGGGAAGGGATCCCACAACGGCCAAATTCGAAGGGATACAACTAGTACATGCTATCCTGACAAAAGTAGTCTTCGCCTGCGAAAGCCTCTGGTTGTGACGCCGTGGTGGGCTCGGTGATGACCTCCGTCCTGCCGTCCTGGCGGTCCTGGTCTTGTTGCACGGGAATGGAAACCTTTGGCTGATCCTAGGGACTCCGCACCTGCGCTTGCCTCTTTAGCACCAAAGAGGAAACTGGTACACTGTGCCCGCTGGCGCCCGCCTGGCCTTGGTCGTCATGGCTTGCGTCACCCGAACCTCATGAGGTGAGGGTTTGCATAGAGATCTCCGCTCCTCGGGAGCCAGCCTGAGGAGGCCGCTCCTCATGGAGGTCTTGGTGTCGTCCGCCTCGCGAGGCTCGGCCCCTCGCAAGGGTCTTGAGTTGTTGTTGCTGAAGCTATGCCTTACCAGGCCGTCGATGGAGCCACGCCATGGGCCGCAGGCAGGCAAGTCTGGGTACCCCCTTTCCCAGAACGCCAACAGTAACCCCCTGGCCCAAGGCGCACTCGAACTTGGCTTCGAGGCAAAGCCAAGGGGCAAGTGCGGAGCGCCGCAGGCCCTAACCGCCTGCAGCCTTGGTCGACGCATGGCGATTGATGGGACGTGGGCGTCTCCGCTTCCCTACGCTGCCTCGGCAACTATCCTTGGGTGACAAAATGGCTGGTGCTTGCCGCTGAGCCTTCATTGCCTTTCTTCCAACTTGCTCTAGATCCCCTTCTCCTTCTGCTTAGCGCACCTCCAGATCTACTGAATCCCTTCCCCGAACTCGCCACCGATGGCCACCGACAAGGCGAAGTCATTGGCCTCTACCGCGCGCTCGGCTCCCTGGTTTGAGCTGGCCTTGAGCACGTCCTCCATCGCCGAGGAGAAGCACCTTGCCATCGTGCTCCCGCTGACGGCAGACGGCGACAATGATGGAGGGGAGATGCTGCTCCGGGTCGGCTCCGCCCAGCCGGAATCCTTGGGTGACACCTTCTACCCCTTCTTCCTGCACACCGTCTTCGCTGGGCTGGTTCCCCCTTTCTCCCGTTTCTTTTACGCCGTCCTCAACCACTATGGTCTCCACGCCCTCCATCTTCATCCCAACTCCATCCTCCTCCTGTCAATCTTTGCCTTCTACTGCGAAGCGTTCGTGGGGGTGACGCCCTCTGTC
The DNA here is from genome assembly GCA_011799875.1 of Thinopyrum elongatum. NCBI lineage: Eukaryota > Viridiplantae > Streptophyta > Magnoliopsida > Poales > Poaceae > Thinopyrum > Thinopyrum elongatum. The sequence goes on along the minus strand of CM022300.1, from coordinate 58,618,525 downwards.
GCGCTGTTCGGCCACTTATTCTACCTCCGGATAAGCAGTGCTCTGGGTGCGCCAGCTTCATCGCGGCCAACGGCAGCAACGCGATCTCGTGGGCCAGGAAGAAGGTGGAGGACTTCCAGAACAGGTGGATCTTCATGGACGCCAAGCGCTCCCACGCTCGGCTGGAGCTGCCGACCGCGCTGCTGACGCCCCTGGATCGATGGGCTCACGAGAAGCTCACCGACTCTAGGGCGGAGCATTTGCTGGAGAGGATGACGGCCGACATGAAGGCGGGGGACCCGAAGGCGGAGAAGCTGACAGGGGCCATGATCGTTAAGGAGTTCCTGACGCAGCGCCTGGCTCCGCTCCAGGCGCACTCGCGCCCCCTATGAAGCTTCAAGGGCGCGAAAGATGACCTCCGGTTGCACCCGGACAACTTATCTGACGAGGAGCTGAGCAAGGTCATGCACACCTTGCTCGGGAAGGACCAGGGTGGCCCCTCGGACGCCCATCTCGCGTTGTACCATCGCGGCGACAGGGAGAAGGTAGCCGCCGCCATGCCTGTCTTCAACGAGCGGGTGCTCGAACCGCTGGAGCCTTCCTTGCCCGTGGGCTCCCCGGTGCCGGTGTCCTCCGGTGATCCCTCCGGGGAGGAGAAGAATGATAGCTCGGAGGTGACCTTGGAGGAGGTGGGGGAGACTTCTCCCCCACGGCTGAGCGAGCTCCTCCGCGCCTTCTCTGATGACGATGCCGGCGAGCACCTAGTCAGTTAGTCGCCGCGCTCCATCGGGGTCACCATGAGGTCCAGGGGCACCCCTCCGAAGAAGCTGAAGCAGGGTGTCCCGAAGAAGGACAGGTCATCGTTGCTTCCCTGAGGTGGCGCCTCCGCCCCGCCGTCAGCCGCTGCTGCCGCAGATCCGACCGCCGCGGGCTCATCCGCTCCCGAGAGCGCGGCGGGGCTCGCGCCCACGAAGCTTGTGGGCATCGCGCTCCTGAAGAGGACGAGGGAGTACGTCGCCACGGATCAGTAAGCACACCATCTTGTCTTTGCTTCCTGCTCTTGACGTAGTGCTCTGACATTTTCCTCTCTGCGGCCGGGCCAATGCCGGTGGCGAAAAGGAAGAAGGAGGAGGCGAGGGCTCCTGAGGCCAAGCAGCCCACCTCGGCCCCGGAGGTTCTGGCGCAGACGGACGAGGCTAGCTTGCGTCCTCCTACCGCAGGGTTGCCCTCGCGAGGCTTAGGGGCCCAGCCTCAAGAGAAGGATGCCCCTGCGGCTGCGCCGGCTCCAGAGACGCTTGCCTTCAGCGCGCCTGCTGACGACCCGAGGGCTCCGGAGCCCCCGGCCATCCTTGCTGCTGCTGCTTCACCATTCTTGATGCCATCGCCGTCTCCTCTTCCAGCCACCACGCCGGCGGGCCGCGGCTCTTCTACCACGCCCGGTGCTCTGGAGCAGGCCTTCTTCGTGTTGGATCAAGTCCAAAACGATCTTTGGGGCCCCGATCGGCGCCGGGCGTCGGGGCGCCTAGAGCTGGTCTTGGGGTGGCTCCAGGCTGACTCGTCCGTTAGGGCGGCCTGGGACCAGGCCGATGCTGCTAAAGAGGAGGGCCAGAAGGTGGCCGGCGTGGCCGCCGCCGCCCGTGACGTGGCGTTGAAGGATGTGAAGGACACTAAGGAGCGCTGCCACGCGGCGAAGGCCGAGTTGAAAGCCCTCCGCGACGAGTAGGCCACCCGCACCCGCCAACTCGAGGAGCAGGAGGAAAAGCTGAAGGAGCGGGAGTCTGCGGTCACCGGTCGTGACGCCGAGCTGGAGCAGGCATCTCGGGAGCAGGCCATAGAGCGCGGCCGCCTGGAGAAGCTAAAGGAGGAGGTGGAGGCGGCCCAGGCGTCCCACGCCCAGCTTGTTGCACCTGAATTTGATTCATAGCACTTGTGATAGTCCTGCGAGATGGTTAGGCAACCTGCACCGAGTGAATCTCCTGAGGTTATCGCAGGAGAAGGCCAAACACCAATGACCCCAGGAGGTGACGTGAACGGGTCCGGCCCGCCAGAGAGAGCTCAGCCGTTGGGTTTGTTGACGCTGCAAGGACGAACCCGAGCACAGACGCCATGCCCAGTCTTCTCATGCGAATGTCCTGAAGAAAGACAACCGGCGCGCGGCTCCCACGGTGGTGAGGCACCGGGTCGCGCGCCCTAACTTACCTACCCCCGATTAGCTCATGCGAGAACAAGGCACCAAGGACCATGGGAGGTGACGTGGACGGGAGCTGGCCCGCGAGCCAAAGCTCAGCCACTTGGGTTTAGCGACACTGCAGGGATGGACCCGAGCACAGACGCCGTGCCAGTCCTTAATCATGAGGCGGTCGTGGGTGGGCTTGCAAGGGCGTACGACATTCGTGGTGACGAAGCATCGGACAGTCAAGTGATAATCATAAATAAACTCATGGAAAGGGTAGAGCTAGTTCTGATAGATGCAAAATGATACATGCCACAGGGACGGACCCACGCAGCTTGGGGATAATGCAGCCCAAGGGGCGCCCCTAACTGAACAAACCAGAAAATGTCACCTGGCACCGTTGCTGAAGAGATGTTGGAGTAGCTGAAGACGCGTGCCGCAGAAGTCGCTCCTCATGAGCCGCCCAGGCCCTGAACCTCGGGAGGCTCTGGGGGCCCAGGGGGCTCGCGAGGATCCATCTCCTCCTCTGACAGGATCGCCTGGCTTCTGGCCTCATGAGCCGCTAGGACGCCCCGCATGTGGCGCTGGAATGTAGCAGCCATGCTCAACAAGCCCAAAGGCATGTGAACATGGCTGTGAGGGGAACCCTCACACCGGCCAGCGCGGGACGGCTAGAAGCGCTCCTGAGATGCGGCCCTGTTGAGCCCTGGGATGTAGATGCAGACGCGCAGCTCGCTGTCCTCGCCGGGACAAGGAGCCGTGCCGGGTGGTGGGCGATGGTCGCCTCGCATAGCTCTTGCCTCCTGAAGCTCCTCGATTGCCTTGGTGATGAACTCCTAAGCACCTGGCACCTCGCGCCTTGTACGCTCCTGGCAGAAGCGCGCGCTAAAGCATGCCTCCAGATGGTGCCCGAGCGCCTCCCTCGTAACGTTGGCCAGGTCAGAGGCCCTCCAAAGGAGAGCCCCCGAGCCCAGCCCGAGAGGGGCACTGGGCACGCTTTCCTATGCGAGAGAGGGAGGCGCCCCGTCAGTGGTCGCAGGGCCGGAGGTGGTGCCGCTGGACACCCCGCTCTCCTGAGGTCCTTGGCGAAGCAGCTGCTTCTTCTTCTTGGGGACAGCCTCAGGAGGGTAGACGGCGCCTTCATCGTCTGGGTTCTTGATCGCCGCAGCCTGGTAGGCGCGCTCGAGAGAGCACACCGCGTCCTTCTCCTCGCAGGCGACCGTGATGACGCCGCAGCTCCCTGGCATCTTGACAACATTGTAACCATGATGAGTCATCGCCATGAACTTGGCCAGGGCCGGATACCCCAGGATGGCGTTGTATGGAAGGCAAATGTTTGCGACGTCGAAGTCGATGAGCTCAGTGCGGTAGTTGTCGTGCTTGCCAAAGGTTACAGGGAGGCGGATTTGCCCTATCGGGGTGGTGGAGCCGTCGGTCACTCCTGAGAAAGGCTTGGTAGGCTGCAGCTGGTCATAGGGCACCTGGAGTCGGTCGAATGTCTCGATGGAGAGAACATTGAGCCCCGCACCGCCATCGATGAGAGTCTTGGTGACGAGCACGTTGCTGATGGTAGGCGAGCAGAGCATCGGAAGAGCGCCGGCAGTTGCCGCGCACTTGAGCTAATCGGATGGGCTGAAGGTGATGGTGCACTTGGTCCACCTGAGCAGACGCGTTGCCTCGAGCTTGGGGAGGGCCGCGTTCACCTCACGGGCAAACTGCTTGAAGATGCGATGAGAGGCAGGGGCCTGAGCGCTACCCAGGATGCAGGCGATGGCACGAGGCTCCTGGAAGCCCCCAGCCCCTCGTCCTGGTGGTGGTCGTCATTCCTTCTTGGTGGTGGCGGCAGCGGAGGAAGGCCAGCATTGCCCTAAGGACGGTCTTCACGAGGCTGGTCCCTCCGGGGGCCCTCGCGAGGATGGCCCTGCCAGCGGTCCTCACGAGGCTGATCGCACCATTCTTGGTGGGGGTCGCGGCCCTCCCAGCGTCCTCCACCTCGGTCGCTGCGCTCGTGGCGTCGACCAAGGCGCCCATCGCGGATGGCCCTGAGCTCCTGGCAGTCGTTGGTGTTGTGGCTGTGCATGTTGTAGAAGACGCAGAATGGGCGGCTGCCCTTGGATGACTCTGGGTGGTCGCAGCCACGCTTCATCTCTGGTTCGGCCGCGAGCACGGCCGGTCCCTTGCGCTTCACGTCCGTGGCTTTGGCCTTCTTGTCTTCTGGGTCAGCCCCTGGGAGCTCCAGGAGAGTGAGGTGACCTTCCTCAGCTCTCGCACACTTGGTTGTCATGTTGAACATCTCCAGAGCCGTGCACAGGTCCTCATGTATGGCGAGCTCCTCCTTCATCTTGACATCGCGGACGCCATCAATGAACGCCGAGATGATGGCCTTGTCCGACAGCTTGGGGATCTTGAGGCGGACGCTGTTGAAGCGCTGGATGTACTTTTGCAAGGTCTCTCCTGGCTGCTGCTTGATGCGCCACAGGTCACCCGCAGCCGGTGGACGGTCGCGAGTGCCCTGGAAGTTGGCGACGAAACGCTCTCGCATTTCGTCCCAGGAGGAGATCGATCCCGCGGGCAGGGTCAGGAGCCACGAGCGCGCACCATCCTTGAGGGCCATGGGAAACCAGTTCACCATCACCTTCTCGTCACCGTTGGCTGCCTCCATCCTCAGCTCATAGAGCTGCAGGAACTCGGTAGGGTCGGGGGTGCCATCGTAGCGCGGAGGCAGGTCGGGCTTGCACTTCCCCGGCCAAACGACGCTGCGTAGCTCCGGAGTGAATGCGCGGCAACCCGCTATGGTCACGGGAGTCCGTCATGGAGGTGGAGCCTGGTCTTGGCGCTCACGCGCCACCGCTGCAGGCGTCGCGCGGTATTGACATGGTGGTGCTGGGAGTGAACGAGCATCTTCTTGCAGCCGCTACACCACCTGGCAGCTTTCCTCTTCACGCGTCGGCGCCCTATGCAGCGAGTTGCACCGCGGGGCCTCGCGCCTTGGCCCGAGGGCGACGTCTTGATGGGGAGGTGGAGGAGGTGCTCCGTGGGCTACGTCACTCGCAGCAGGCGGCGGGTGAGGCAGCGCGCGAGACGGTGCGGGAGAGTCCCCGGCGGCGCTGACAAGCTCGACGATGCGGTCCAGCCAGTCTTCGTAGAGGTCGTCGATGGGGCGGTAGCGCAGGAACTCGCGCACCATGAGCAAAGCAGCCTGCGCGTTCGCCGGCCCGCGACGAGCATGAGACGACGAACCAGCCGGAGTCAGTGACGGGGTGGCCGTGCGCCCATCCCGCCGCACAGAAGGGTGCAGCAACGAAGCTTGCTGCTCGTGCCCCGCGGGGCCGGTGGCGGCGTTCGCCACTGGAGACGGGGGAAGGTGAGGGCAGCTGTCTCCCGCAGGCGCTGTCTGAGCGACACGGGCGACAAGGGCGGCCCGGCGCTCAGCGCGAGTGTAACACCCTGGTTTTCGCTCCCTGTTTTTTTTCCTTCGCGGGAGTTGACTCTCGTCTTTTTTCTTGGTGTTATCGGATTTCTCTAGCTCTTGGGTATATGAAAATGGTCATTTAGCCTTTCCTTTCCTATCCAACCAGAGAATCTCTCCAGTCCAATCTTGTCACCCAAGATATGTTCTCAAGACTTAGCCGCCAAAACCCCACCTTTCGAGTTGCCGGAAGGGAAACCCTAACTCTTGCAGTTACAAAGGAACCCCAATTTCCTTTGATCTATTGACTCCCAAACTTTTCCCAGTGATCATCCTATCTTTGTAAACCCTGGATATGCAAAAATATTGCGAAGTCATTTGCAATATTTTTCATTTATAATTAATTCCTTTTTCTGCCAGTTAAAGGAATTAAATCCAGGAAAATATCTATTCATCTCCAAAGTTCATGAAAACTTGTGGAGATATTCTTTGTGATCATATTGAACACCCATAAATATATTGGCCATAATTAAAAAAGGAAATTAGAGTTTCCTATTTAATGCCAATATTGCATTTGGGGCACTTTCTAAGGGAACTACCATTTTGGTAGCCAGGAAAAATCCCAAATAATTCGTGGAGCTTCTCCTATCCATATATTCCCTATTTCCATCAAAATCCAAGTTCCATAGTTCAAAGTTTGAGCACAGCATTCAATTGCAAATTTTGTCCAAATTTTCAGTTTGCAAAGGAAGTGCTTGAACCCTTGATCCATTTGAGCTGAAATTTTTCATGGTGGTTAACATTGATAAATAACTCATGGAAACCAAAAATCAGCTCAATCCATCCATCCATTCTTCCACATAATTTTTCCCAAGTTTCTGTCCATTTGGAAGCTCTGTGAAGGAAGTACCACTTTGGCATTTCCAAATGAGCTGAAACTTTTCAAATTATCTCTAAAGCTCAGATCATCACTCTCCACCAAATTTGAGACATATCCACTCAGCCATTTTTCCCCAGCACCCTCTTTTGCATTTCTGTCCAGTTTGGCAGTGTGTGAAGGAAATGCTAGCTAGGGTGGTTCATTTGGCCTGCAAACTTGCCAAGGGATTCACCTTAGTATTTCATTTACACACACCAAAACTCAGATAATTTAACCTAGCCAATCTCCTCCAGAAACCTACAAACACCTTGCTACCAGAAACTTCCTCAGCAAGTTTATCTCACATCAGAGCCATCCAGTGCATTCCAGCTGTATGAGTACACTCACTGATGCGTGGAGAACACCCTAGACACCCTTTGGCAACTAGTGGAGCGTGGCACTGCCGTGGCCACGCGGTGACCATGGGCAGAGTGTGCCAAACTGGAGCCCTGTGCATTGGAGTCTTCGGGAGGGCACCTCCAGCGAGTTCCAGCTCGTCCAGGCGCGCTGGCGAGCTCTCCACCGCACGCGTGTGCCCTCTAGACCCCTCTCCCCCTCATCCCATAGCTCCTATCCGCCCCTGCCGACATCGATTCCCCGTCCGGTTGCCGCCACCTCGCCGAGCTCTCGAACCTCTGTCCGTCGTCGGCTAGCTCCTCCCCGAGCCTATTTAAGGCGTGCCCGAGCCCTCCTCCACACCAGAGACCTGCCCAGCCCTCTCCCTCAAGCTCCACGAGCTCTTCTTCTCGCCCATGGCCGCACTCCGCCGCCAACCTCCCTTGATCCACCCCGCGCCCTGGCCCTTCCGTCTCCCTCTCCTCTGCGCCCTCAGCCTTCCTTGGGTGCCCACAAGCCGCCGCCGTCTTCACTCCATCGGGGAAGCTCTGCGGCGCGGCTCCCTTGCGGTGGTCCGGCCGCCGTGGCTCGGCCCCGTGGCGACGACGCCATAGGCCACCTCTGGCTTCCCCGCGGCTACCTTTGAGTGCGGCGTGGAGCGGTGGTGCTCCCGCGCCCGTCAGACAGCCCAGGGGAGCAGTGAGGCGATGGCCACGCCGGCGACCGGCCGCCCCTGCCTCTGTCTTCGTTCGCGGGGAAGCAAACGACTAGGGAGGAGGAGGGAGATAAGGTTGTCCAGCCCGTCAGGAACCCACCGGGTTTTTTTAAAGAGGAGGCAACTGTGGTGCGGGCCGGCCCAGGAGCAACAGCAGCAGCGGCGGTGGGATTCAGCCTGAGCCGGCCCAGTCAAACAGTGCTTCTTATTCTTTTTCCAGAAAAAACTGTGGCGGACCCAGAAGTAATTATTTATATTATAGAAAGGTCCTTCCCACTTCAGGCAATCACATCTTTTTACTCGTGACTCCGATTCAGGCGAATCCAATGCCCACGTCTTTGTCTCATTGAGCCCGTTCCGATGGAATCATTTTCAAAATGTTTACACATTCTAAAAATGACAATTTTGCCCTTGCCCTCTGTCAGCTCCTCCGAGGAAGAATCCTTTCTGGCGAATTCTTTCGCGGACTCTCCGCACTTCTTCCCGGAGTATTCTTCGACCCCAGGCAAGCCGAACATCTGATATATGCCCTAAAGCATTGCTCTGTGATATTTCTTGCATGTTTAAATTAATATGCTTGTGCTTGTCTGTGTAGTAGTGAGCTGTATGTGACTCTGATGAACCCTTGCTTGCACTTTCTTCGGGGACGGCACCACGCCTATGTTCTGAGCTGTTTCCGGCCGTCCGGGGTGGATGCCGACTTTTATTTCTCTTGTCAGCAACTGTCCATGTTCTGAGCTGCTTTTCGGCCGTCTCGGGAAGCTGTTGACTTTCTCTCCGTAGCAGTGACCCTATGCTCTGAGCTGTTTCTCGGCCGTCTTAGGGAGCTGCTACATTCTTCTTATCAACACCGTCTCATGCTCTGAGCTGCTTTCCAGCCGTCTTGAGCCGGGGTTGAGTTATTCCGGTAATGTCCCAGATCTGAGTTGTAAAGACCGTTCTGGTGGCTACTGGTTTCTTTGCCGGTTTTGTGCAAGGGTTCCGATGGTCGTAACTTATAGCTAGAACTCGTAAGGTGATGGCTTGCCATTTAAATCTTGTTTCATTAATGACTCATTGTGATGTTATATGAAGATAGGTAGTTATGTTTCCACAGTTGTTACCCCATGCATAGTCCCCGCCATGTTAAGTTATTGTGATAAACAACCATGCTTGCTATATACTGGCTAAAGCTAAACCTAGTCGGTTGATCCAGAGTCAACTATCCGGACTTATCCGTGCAACCACATTTGCCGGTATGGGACGGCCTTGACTTGGTCTGATCGCGTGCTCTTTCACCGGTACCACCTGACAGGGAAGGTTATGCGTGCGCGCTACCCTGGCCCGGTAGGCGGCGATAACCTTGTGAGCCCAGTTGATTGTTTAACCTGGGAGTCCCTGTTTGGGACAGTTTAGTTTGGCCACGACGGTGGCAGGTGTCACGAGGTGACACAGGGGCCACCCAGGGCAGGACTCCGTGGGAGGATGATTCCCGGTGGTACGGTGGAGGAGTCACGGGTTAGCCAGGTTTCGTTGGAGCAACCCTGGTCCACCCGAATGGGATCACGAGGTCAGGTGCTCCATGGTGTGGGTAAATTGCGCAACCTCTGCAGAGTGTAAAATCTATTCGAATAGCCGCGTCCACGGTATTGGACAGTCCGTCTAGACCTCTCTAGGTGGTCAACCGGAACAGTGATAATAATGATGGAAGAACTCATCTTATGCCCTGAAATACTCAGTGGATTGTGAATATTCTGAGGGTTGTAAGGCATCCCGGAAGAGAGTAAGTTAGATCTGGTTAAGAGTTGGATTGGATCCTGAGATTATTTAGAGTATGGATTATATACTTGATATGCTTTACCTTACTGTATTTTACTTTAGTAGTTATATTTATAGATAGTTATGCCATCTCATACTAATTAATATTGCTCTAATAAAAAATGCATGCTTGAATGCCATGGATTGCTTTGCTTGGTGTATATGTTAGCTTGGTTTGCTTGCGAGTACATTCAAAAGTACTCAGCGGCCTTCAATGTGTCCAGGTTCACATAAGGATCCTTCGTTCGGCGTCGAGGAGCCGGAGCGTTCGCGGGCTAGGAGAGTAACCCAGTCAGATCCCTGTGGATTGGAGCCGCACCAAGACCATGCTACCTAAGATAGGGCTTTTCCGCTGCCATCACCTTTGTAATATATCATGTAAGACTTATATATCCATTAATAGAAATGCTTGTGTTCATGATACTTGCTGTAAACACGCATGCCAGAGTGATTTCCTGGGCTGGTATGCATGGCGACCGTCTGGCTACAGTGGTAATCAGGCGTGGCGCCACAACGGATGGTATCAGAGCAGCCAGGCTGACTGTAGGTTAACCTAGCTGGACTCCATTTCCTATTGTTCTGTAGAAAGCCCAGATGGATTTTAGCCATCTTTGCCAAGTAGGCACGGCTACTATTGATCATAAGGCAACCCCATAGGTTTTTGGCTCCATCAGACCTCAACTCTCGTGGCCTTTGCCTTTGGTACGAAATGACCGCATCAGGCAACGACCCGTGAGCCCTGAACCCCTAGGTAAACCAGATATCCTTACCTTGCTTGCTAACCATGGCATTTCTCTTCTTAACTCTAGTTTCCTTTGGGAAATGCCTATAAATTCCATCTTTTCCCCGATAACCCTAGGAGCATTGACTAAGCCACTTTGGCTATGGTTATGCATCGAGTTTGATGTCCCCTAAGGAAGTAGTAGAAGCTTGACACCAATTGCTACCAGGAGCATTGTGTGGTTTTGCTTCTAAGTCCTTAGAGGTGCATCGAGTGCACTAGGCTAGTTATACTAGTGGATCTTCGGCCACATGTGTAAGGTCCGCAAATATTTGAGCTTTATTTGCTTTTTGGTTTTCGCGGTTTTTAGTTTCTTTTGTCGGTTCCTTTTCTTCGCTCTGACTGGATCCATCCGCAAGAGCTTCCTAAGAAGACCAGCATACAACTTGGATAATACCCAATAATCCCAATTCAACAAGAGTCAAGCCAAGCCAACTGCCTGATATTCAGAATATTATCACTGGATCTGTCCAGAATGAAGAATGGGTCAGAAGCAGAATCTATGTGCAACAGACAAGGCCAGAATATACCTGAGAGAGTTTGCCTCAGAACGGACCATGCCTAAGGAGCAGTCAGATGAGTTATCAGGAATGGACACCAGCAAGGACAAACTATTCCGTCCGTGATATAAGGATTTTTCAGTCAATGGGGGTGAACCTTGAGTCTTTTCTCAACGGACTCAAGAATCATTTATTACCCACCGGAGACATATTTCAGGAATGTGTATGTGCCAAGAATAGCAACAGAACTCCGGTGCGTTGATACAAATTGCAAGGTAAACCTTGAAGTTCACCGACACATATACAAATTTTCGAGCACTGTGAACAAGGTTTGCGAGAAATATGGATGCGTTCACGGTTGCCCGAAATCAATGAGAACTTCACATGCTAGAAAGCTCAGCTGAACCGAATGGAATGATCCGCCAACTGCTTATTATCAACACTTGGTTTGAATGCAAAGGGTATTCCGAATTAATTAACAACATGAGGTATGCACCAGTCTTGCAACCTTTACCGCAACAATGATCGTACCAGTAGAAGGACAAGCAGTGTGCATGAACAACAGAAAATCTTCAGACAAGGTATGGCCTATACCAAGTTTGGCTCCGCTATGGGTAAATTCCGGATACTTCGGAAGGAAGGCAGAATCGGTCATAAATCCGACTGCGTACACACTGAAAGGCTTCTGGTATAAGGAACCCGGCCTTCCTCCACAAGCTACCGAGAAGAGCTTATGACACCAGACTGCCAATCTTCCTCGGTGCGCCACTTAGTGAGAAAATCTCCTAGGGTACAGCACCCCCACCTTCCACAGTGTGCTACCGCGGGAAGCTTCTGGCATAAGGCACCTGACCTTCCACAGCAAGCCACATGAAGGAAAGCTTCTGAAGCATGATACCCAGCCTTCTTCAGCATGCTACCCTGGCAGAAACTTCGAGCGTAAGGAATTCAGCCTTCTTCAACACACACCGTGCCCACAACAAGTTTGTCAGCAGCACGAACTAGTCTGGACACACATCCGCCTCAGAACTCAGTGGTTATGAAAGGATTTATCCTACACCTGCATATGTTGTGAGCCTGCAGTCCAGTGGATCAGTTCATGCGAGCCACTCGTCGGGAATGAATGTGTTCAGAGAAACATTGGCCCCATGTTGAAAAGAAGAATACGAGCACAGTAACCCCTACGAGATATGCAAGAGCAAGTTATGAGAACAAGCCCGACAAGCTGGGAAAACAATCAAGGAGCCGTGTTGGCAGGTCATGACAGGCCCATCAAAGGAATCCCCAGTAACCCAGAAGTTGTGGACAAACAACCTCCGTGACGGTCAACAAGATACAGCTTCACTGACAGAGTGACATTGATAACCCTTGTCAGATTCTTGCATATACGGCCACAACAATGTAACCAACATGTCATACTTACCATGAATACGGGCCATCAACCAAGGCAAAGAGACTATACTCCAAAGGATACACTGGATGATAGTAGTACTATGCTCAGCTCAGTTGTCATATCAAGGACTACAGAGGCTATATATGACATAGCCATCTCCATAAGCGACAGAGTTTGAAACAAGACATTCAGATAAAATGTCTCAAAGCACATCAACACCAATAGCCCATAGACATCATGGCATCATTGGAATAAGAGATTACTATCTATGATTACTTTGTGATCATGCCTGATATCTCAGTTGGGGATATAGCAGCAATAGCTCGGTCATGTTGTTCCTTGAATTGCGGATCACCAAAGGACAGAGTCATAATGTCTAAGGCAGAAAGAAATATCAGTACGGAACCCATAGCCAGACTGAGCATTCTGACACGGCAAAAAGAAAGTCACTCCCACTCACTCGAGGCCATACGGGCACGTGAGCCTGGTACAAGGAAAGGATGTCTTGCCGTGACAGTCAGGGTACGGAGCATCGCAATAAAACCCGAAGCAGTTACATCCAGGCCATGGAAACCGTGCTGTTTGTTGGTAGTACCCGCTACCTCACCCAGTAACACCACTAGCAGGATAAAAGGTACATCTTACAGGAAAGAGTAGGATTCAAGGAAGCTGTGTGCAAAGGCAACAAATGGTCCATCAGAAGAGGCAGTTAAAAGGGCAGTGAACCAATGAAGACAAGAGACAGCTGATGGATCCAAGTCGCACACAGGTAAGTCCCCCTTCACCGGGAGGTAAGCCCGGAAATCTCGAGGACGAGATTTTCTTAAGGGGGGTAGGTTTGTAACACCTTGGTTTTTGCTCCTTGTTTTTTTTCCTTCGCGGGAGTTGACTCCCGTCTTTTTTCTCGGTGTTATCAGATTTCTCTAGCTCTTGGGTATATGAAGATGGTCATTTAGCCTTGCCTTTCCTATCCAACCAGAGATTCTCTCCAGTCCAATCTTGTCACCCAAGATATGTTCTCAAGACTTTGCCGCCAAAACCCCACCTTCCGAGTTGCCGGAAGGGAAACCCTAACTCTTGCAGTTACAAAGGAACCCCAATTTCCCAAACTTTTCCCAGTGATCATCCTATCTTTGTAAACCCTGGATATGAAAAAATATTGCCAAGTCATTTGCTATATTTTCATTTATAATTTTGGTAGCCAGGAAAAAGTCCAAATAATTTGTGGAGCTTCTCCTATCCATATATTCCCCATTTCCATCAAAATCGAAGTTCCATAGTTCAAAGTTTGAGCACAGCATTCATTTGCAAATTCTGTCCAGATTTTCAGTTTGCAAAGGAAGTGCTTGAACCCTTGATTCATTTGAGATGAAATTTTTCATGGTGGTTAACATTGATAAATAACTCATGGAAACCAAAAATCAGCTCAATCCATCCATCCATTCTTCCACAGAATTTTTCTCAAGTTTCTATCCATTTGGAAGCTCTGTGATGGAAGTACCACTTTGACATTTCCAAATGAGCTGAAACTTTTCAAGCTATCTCTAGTGCTCATATCATCACTCTCCACCAAATTTGAGCCATATCCACTCAGCAATTTTTCCCCAGCACCCTCTTTTGCATTTGTGTCCAGTTTGGCAGTGTGTGAAGGAAATGCTAGCTAGGGTGGTTCATTTGGCCTGCAAACTTGCCAAGGGATTCACCTTAGTATTTCATTTACACACACCAAAACTCAGCTCATTTAACCTAGCCAATCTCCTCCAGAAACTTACAAACACCTTGCTGCCAGAAACTTCCTCAGCAAGTTTATCTCACATCAGAGCCATCCAGTGCATTCCAGCTGAATGAGTACACTCAATGATGCATGGAGAACACCCTGGACACCCTTTGGCAACTAGTGGAGCGTGGCACCGCCGTGGCCACGCGGTGACCATGGGCAGAGCCTGCCAAACCGGAGCCCTGTGCATTGGAGTCTTCGGGAGGGCACCTCCAGCGAGTTCCAGCTCATCCGGGCGCGCCGGCGAGCTCTCCACCGCACGTGTGAGCCCTCTAGACCCCTCTCCCCCTCGTCCCGTAGCTCCTAGCCTCCTCTGCCGACATCGATTCCCCGTCCGGTTGCCGCCACGTCGCCGAGCTCTCGAACCTCCGTCCGTCGTCGGCTAGCTCCTCCCCGAGCCTATTTAAGGTCTGCCCGAGCCCTCCTCCACACCAGCGACCTCCCCAGCCCTTTCCCTCAAGCTCCCTGAGCTCTTCTTCTCGCCCATGGCCGCACTCCGCCGCCAGCCTCCCTTGATCAACCCCGCACCCTAGCCCTTCCCTCTCCCTCTCATCTACGCCCTCAGCCTTCCCTGGGTGCCTGCAAGCCGCCGCCGTCTTCACTCCACCGGGGAAGCTCTGTGGCGCGGCTCCCTTGTGGTGGTCCGGCCGCCGTGGCTCGGCCCCGTGGCGACCACGCCATAGGCCACCTCTGGCTTCCCCGCGGCTACCCTTGAGCGCGGCCTGGAGCGGTGGTGCTCCCGCGCTCGTCAGACGGCCCAGGGGAGCAGCGAGGCGATGGCCACACCGGTGACCGGCTACCCCTGCCTCTGTCTTCGTTCGCGGGGAAGCAGACGACCAGGGAGGAGGAGGGAGATAAGGTGGGCCAGCACGTCAGGACCCCACCGGGTTTTTTTTACAAGAGGAGGCAACAGTGGTGCAGGCTGGCCCAGGAGCAACAGCAGCAGCGGCGGTGGGATTCAGCCCGAGCCGGCCCAGTCAAACAGTGCTTCTTATTCTTTTTCCAGAAAAAACTGGGGAGGACCCAGAAGTAATTATTTATATTACAGAAAGGTCCCTTCCACTTCAGGCAATCACATCTTTTTACTCGTGACTCCGATTCAGGTGAATCCAACACCCACGTCTTCGTCACGTCGTGCCCGTTCTGATGGAATCATTTTCATAATGTTTACACATTCTAAAAATGACCATTTTGCCCTTGCCCTCTGTCAGCCCCTCCGAGGGAGAATCCTTTCCGGCGAATTCTTCCATGGACTCTCCACACTTCTTACCGGAGTATTCTTCGACCCCAGGCAAGCCGAGCATCTGATAGATGCCCTAAAGCATTGCTCTATGATATTTCTTGCATGTTTAAATTAATATGCTTGTGCTTGTCTGTGTAGTAGTGAGCTATATGTGACTTTGACGAACCCTTGCTTGCACTTTCTTCAGTGACGGCACCACGCCTGTGTTCTGAGCTGTTTCCGGCCGTCCGGGGTGGATGCTGACTTTTATTTCTCTTGTCAGCAACTATCCATGTTCTGAGCTACTTTTTGGCCATCTCGGGCAGCTGTTGAATTTCTCTCCGTAGAAGTGACCCTATGCTCTGAGCTGTTTCTCGGCCGTCTTAGGGAGCTGCTACATTCTTCTTATCAACACCATCCCATGCTCTGAGCTGCTTTCCAGCCGTCTTGAGCCGGGGTTGAGTTATTCTGGTAATGTCCCAGATCTGAGTTGTAAAGACCGTTCTGATGGCTACTGGTTTCTTTGCCGGTTTTGTGCAAGGGTTCCGATGGTCGTAACTTACAGCTAGAACTTGTAAGGTGATGGCTTGCCATTTAAATCTTGTTTCATTAATGACTCATTGTGATGTTATATGAAGATAGGTAGTTATGTTTCCAAAGTTGTTACCCCATGCATAGTCCCCGCCATGTTAAGTTATTGTGATAAACAACCATGCTTGCTAAATACTGACTAAAGCTAAACCTAGTCGGTTGATCCAGAGTCACCTGTCTGGACTTATCCGTGCAACCACATTTGCCGGTATGGGACGGCCTTGACTTGGTCTGATCGTGTGCTCTTTCATCGGTACCACCCGACAGGGAAGGTTATGCGTGCGCGCTACCCTGGCACGGTAGGCGGTGGTAACCTTGTGAGCCCAGTTGATTGTTTAACCCGGGAGTCCCCATTTGGGACAATTTAGTTTGGCCACGACGGTGGCAGGTGTCACGAGGTGACACAGGGACCACCCAGGGCAGGACTCCGGGGGAGGATGATTGCCGGTGGTACGGTGGAGGAGTCACGGGTTAGGCAGGTTTTGTTGGAGCAACCCTAGTCCACCCGAATGGGATCACGAGGTCAGGTGCTCCATCGTGTGGGTAAAGTGCGCAACCTCTGCAGAGTGTAAAATCTATTCGAATAGCCGCGTCCATGGTATTGGACAGTCCGTCCAGACCTCTCTAGGTGGTCAACCGGAACTGTGATAATAATGATGGAAGAACTCGTCTTATGCCCTAAAATACTCAGTGGATTGTGAATATTCTGAGGGTTTTAAGGCAACCCGGAAGAGAGTAAGTTGGATCTGGTTAAGAGTTGGATTGGATCCTGAGATTATTCGGAGTATGGATTATATACTTGATATGCTTTACCTTACTGTATTTTACTTTAGTAGTTATATTGCTAGATAGTTATGCCATGTCATACTAATTAATATTGCTCTAATAACAAATGCATGCTTGAATGCCATGTATTGGTTTGCTTGGTGTATATGTTAGCTTGGTTTGCTTGCGAGTACATTCAAAAGTACTCAGCGGCCTTCAATGTGGCCAGGTTCACATAAGGATCCTTCGTTCGTCGTCGAGGAGCCGGAGCGTTCGCAGGCTAGGAGAGTAACCCAGTTAGATCCCTGTGGATTGGAGCCGCACCAAGACCATGCTGCCTTAGATAGAGCTTATCCGCTGCCATCACCTTAGTAATATATCATGTAAGACTTATATATCCATTAATAGAAATGCCTGTGTTCATGATACTTGTTGTAAACACGCATGCCAGAGTGATTTCCTGGGCTGGTATGCGTGGCGACCATCTGGCGGGCGCCACAGTGAGCTCGACGAGCGTCAGCCATGGAAGCGGTGGAGCGGTGGTGGATCGACCGGCGGGGGAGAGGCTCCGACGCACCCCTACCTGGTGCGCCAAATGTCAGATTTCGGGTTCCGCAAACCCTTGAGAGGTTCGAACTCTGGGGTGCGTACGCAGAACTCGTCCTCCCCAGTCTGCCTACTCGCTAATCTCATAGCCTAGCTCGACGAACTGTAAGGAAAAGAGACACAGCAGTTTACCCAGGTTCGGGCCACCTTGCGGTGTAAAACCCTACTCCTGCTTTGTGGTGGATTGGCTTCGAGGGGCTGAGGATGAACTAGTACAGTGGCAAACAGCCTCAGGAGGAGAGGTGTTCTTGTGCTCGAGTGAGCTGGTGGGAGCGAGGGTGATCTGAATGATCCGTCCGGGGGTCCGATCCCCCTCTACGGTGGTGGCTAAGTCCTATTTATAGTGGCCTTGGTCCTCTTACCAAATGAAAGGCGGGAAGGGATCCCACAACGGCCAAATTCGAAAGGAGACAACTAGTACATGCTATCCTGACAAAAGTAGTCTTCGCCTGTGAAAGCCTCTGGTTGTGACGCCGTGCTGGGCTCGGTGATGACCTCAGTCCTGCCGTCCTGGCTGTCTTGGTCTTGTTGCACGGGAATGGAAACCTTTGTCTGATTCCTCGGGACTCCGCGCCTGCGCTTGCCTCTTTAGCAACAAAGAGGAAACTGGTACACTGTGCCCGCTGGCGCCCTCCTGGCCTTGGTCGTCATGGCTTGCATCACCCGAACCTCATGAGGTGAGGGTTTGCATAGAGATCTCCGCTCCTCGGGAGCCAGCCTGAGGAGGCCGCTCCTCATGGAGGTCTTGGTGTCGTCTGCCTCGCGAGGCTTGGCCCCTCGCAAGGGTCTTGAGTTGTTGTTGCTGAAGCTGGGTCATACAAGGCCGTCGATGGAGCCATGCCGTGGGCCACAGGCAGGCAAGTCTGGGTACCCCCGTTCCCAGAATGCCGACAAACTAGATCGATTTTTCTTGCCATGGGAAGAGGTGCTTTGTGTTGGGTTCGATCAGGCGGTGTTCTTTCCTAGTGACAGAAGGGGCAGCAAGACACGCATGTATCGTTGCTATTAAGGATAACAAGATGGGGTCTATTCCTAGATGAATAGATCTTGTCTACATCATGTCATCGTTCTTATTGCATTACTCCATTTCTGCATGAACTTAATACACTAGATGCTTGCTGGATAGCGGTCGATTTGTGGAGTAATAGTAGTAGATGCAGGCAGGAGTTGGTCTACTAATCTTGGACGTGAATGCCAATATAATGATCATCACTTGGATATCGTCATAATTATTTGAAGTTCTATCAATTGCCCAACAGTAATTTGTTTACCCGCCGTATGATGTTTTCTCGAGAGACGCCACTAGTGAAATCTACGGCCCCCGGGTCTATTCTTTATCATATTTGCTTTGAGATCTATTTTTATTTGCTTTTGTTTTCAGACCTATTATTCTAAAAACCCAAAAATACCTTCCAGCACTTTTTCTTTATTTATTTTATTGTGTTTTAATGTGAGATCTATTTATCCAAAATCATACAAACCAATCTATCTTTTACACGAGAGGGATTGACAACCCGTCTTACGCGTCGGGTTGCAAGTATTTGTTCTTTGTGTGTAGGTACCGTTTACATAGTGTTGCTTGGTTCTCCTACTGGTTCGATAACCTTGGTTTCATAACTGTGTGAAATACCTACCGTAGTTGTGCTGCATCATCCCTTCCTCTTCGGGGAAATTCTGACACGGACACGAGCCATCAAGAAAGGATTTTTGGCGCCGTTGCCGGGGAGGATCAAGTCAAGATAGTCTCCCGAAAACTCGCCGATTTTTGGCGTCGTTACCGGGGAGACATCATCAACATCTATCAGGTTCCTAATCATAAATCTCGTCTCCTTGCAATTCACAATATTTGCCATTTGCCTCTCGTTTTCATCTCCCCCACTTCACAAAAATTTGCCGTTTTATTCGCCCTCTTTTTCGTCCGCCGTTTTCTAGTCAGATCTCTTATTTGCTTGAACTTGTCACCATGAGTGACTTTGGTATGGCAGAAACAAATGATGGCCTTACTCCTAAAATTGGACAATCTGGCAATCTGGATGCTAAAACCTTTGTTTTGGGGCAAGGGAACGTTATGAGAAAAGAACACATTCAAGAATTTTTCTATTGTGTTGGAAATTTGACCCTTGATGATACTCCTATACTTAAAAGAACTAAATCTTATGCAGAAGCTATTTCAGCACTAGTTCTGAAACTTGAAAATAGATTTATCTGTATGCAACCTACCTTGCAAAGATTATTTTATGAGCTACCAGTTATAAAGGATCCGAAAGCTAAAAAGTTACCCACCCTTGTGTCTTATGAATGAATTTGATCACATAGTACGGGAGGCTAGGGACATCTTTGATTTTTATGGTATGAGCCGTGAAAAACCCGTAATAAATGAGATCCTTTATAATAGTGATTATATGTTGAGACATTTCCTTGGAAATAATCAAAAAATTTATGAGATTCTTAATAAGGAAATTCCTGTTTTAGATATAGTCCAACAAGTTTTCAATGATGTCAATCAACAATATTCTTGGATTGTTGCCGGAAATCAAAGGGGATACACAGATGGGCAACTTGATAATCCTAAAATTTCTATGGATAATGTGTTTCAAGTTATTTTTTGCAAAACCTCCCAACAAGAACACATCTACGGAAAATGAGAAGAAAGATGACAATACTTGAATCTATGCTTTATGCCTAGCTAGGGGCGTATAACGATAGTGCTTGTTGGGAGGCAACCCAATGAATAAAATTTATTTTTTCCTTTTTATTTCTGTTCTTGAGTGTTTGCACAATTATGCCTCTGTTATGATTGTGTTTTTATGTTTTAATTAGTGTTTGTGCCAAGTAAAGCCTTTGGGATAGCTTTGGTAATAGTTGATTTGATCCTGGTGAAAACCAGAAAATTTTGCATCTAGTAAAATAATTGTCTAAATTCACAGAAGTGACCAAACATTCTGAATTTTTTACACAAGATTGATATACAAATTTCCTCTGTTTCCCTAATTTTTCAGAATTTTTGGAGTTACATAAGTATGAGTAAAATTCAAGTGTTTAGAGACTGTTCTGTTTTTGATAGATTCTGTTTTCTTTGCATTGTGTGCTTTTTTTGATGATTCTATGGATTGTATAGGGGGGTATAAGCCATGGCAAAGTTAGAATAAAGTAGATATAATGCAATAACAAAATTTTAATGGGTTTTCTATAGTACTTAAAGTAAAGAATGGTTTTCTTATACTAACGGATCTCACGAATGTTTTGTTAAGTTTTGTGTGATTAAGTTTTCAAGTTTTGGGTGAGATCACGATGGATGAAGGGATAAGGAATAAGAAGAGCCTAAGCTTGGGGATGCCCCATGGCACCCCAAGGCAATATTCAAGGAGAAACAAGCAACTGAGCTTGGGGATGCCCCGAGTGGCATCCCCTCTTTCTTCTAATGACCATCGATATTTTACTTGGAGCTATATTTTTATTCGTCACATATCATGAGTTTTGCTTAAAGCGTGTAGTATTATATGAGTCTTTGCTTGTTCTCCTTTTTAGTTTGTCACAAGTATCCTTGCTGGACACACCTATTTGAGAGAGCCAAAATTATACTATGATTTAACAGAATTGCTCTATGTGCTTCACTTAAATTTTTTGAGCTATGGAATTGCTCTAGTGCTTCACTTATATCTTTTTGAGCACGGTGTGCTTTAATATTTTTGGAAGAAATACTCTCATTCTTCACTTAGATTTATTTGGGAGTTAGTAATTTTGAAGAAATTCTCTCATGCTTCACTTATATTATTTTGAGAGATGAAAATTTTTATGCTCATGTTCTTCACTTAAATTTGTTTGAGCTATCAATTGCAATATATGAAACTAGTCCCAAAGTGATAGATATTAAAGAGGGATATAATAAAAACTTTCATGAAGATCATTGGAAAAAAATAAACTTGATTCTTTGTAATAGTTTTGAGATATGATGATAGTGATATGTGAGTCATGTTAGTAATTGTGCTTTAGTAAGAATATTGGTGTTAAGGTTTGTGATTCCCTATGCAAGCACGAAAGTAAATAGTTATGCAATGAAATTACATCCTACTTGTGGTGCATTATTCAGTGTTATTTATGCTTAATGCTCGCTTATGTGATTTTTCGTTTCTTGGTTGGATGCTTCTCAATATTTTTGCTAGCCTTCACTTGTACTAAGTAGGAATACTACTTGTGCATCCAAAATCCTTAAACCCAGTTTTGCCATATGAGTCCACCATACCTACCTATATGCAGTATTCCCGTGCCGTTCGAAGCAAATTTGTATATGCCATCTCTAATTTTCAAAATAATTTCCTTTTTGTGTGCTCGTACCGCTCATGAAACGGTAGGGGGTGGATGATATTTTTCCATGCTAGATGTGTTATTCTCAAGATGAGTGTTTATTCACTTGTCATTGCATGAGAGTACGACAAAGGTATTAGGGATGCCCAGTCCCGAAATGAAAAATGAATTTACTTTATGTTGTCAAATAATAAATTCCTTGGAAAGTGTTGGTATGGACGGCACCCGTGGATACTGCTAGAAGTGGAATGTGAAAGTATGGTGGAAAAAGGTATAAACTTTATTTTCTATTTGGGAACCACCTATGATATATCTAGTAAGGAAAGTATTGGGAACTACTCGATCGTTTTCGTTGACAGGAAAAGCATGCCACCCAAAATGTTTTATCTCTATTTTTACGCTTTGAGCTCTGGCACCTCTACTAATCCCTACTTCCCTCTCTGAAGGGCCTTTCTATTTACTTTATGCAAATTTTTATTTGAGTCTCCATCTTCTCTTATAAAGCACCAACTAAGGGGCACTATGATCATACTTGAGCACTGGATGTAGCTAATATGCGAGTGTGTTTCATGAATGGATCAATAATTGAGCATGATGGGCTAGGGATAACTTGCTTTAGTATTGATATTTTGAAAGACATGGTTTCTTGTTGATATGCTTGAGTATTTAAATCTTCATGTCAAAACTAGACTATTGCTTTGAATCATATAAAAGTCCAAATGTCCATGCTACAAAAGAAAAGAATATGTGATCAACATGTTAGGCAACATTCCACATCAAAAAATTTGTTTTTATCATTTACCTACTCGAGGACGAGTAGGAATTAAGCTTGGGGATGCTGATACATCTCCAACGTATCTATAATTTTTACTTGTTCCATGCTGTTATATTATCATTCTTGGATGTTCTACAATCATTTTATAGCAACTTTATATCATTTTTTGGGACTAACGTATTGACATAGTGCCCAGTGCCAGTTGCTGTTTTTTGCTTGTTTTTTACTTCGCAGAATATCAGTACCAAACGGAGTCCAAACGCAGTGAAACTTTTTGGAGAATTTTTCTGGACCAGAAGACACCTGTTGGGCCAAAGAAGTACCAGAGGGGGGCTCCGAGGGGAGCACAACCCACCTGGGTGTGCCAGGGGGCCCAGGCGCGCCCTGGTGGGTTGTGCCCACCTCGGCCGCCTCCCGCACCACCTCTTTTCTCTATAAATACCCCGAAAATCCAAAAACCCTAGGGGAGTCGACGAAACACAATTCCAGCAGCCGCAAGTTCCAGAACCACCAGATCCAATCTAGACACCAGCACGGAGGGGTTGATCATCTTCATTGGTGCCTCTCCGATGATGCGTGAGTAGTTCATTGTAGACCTATGATACGTCTCCAATGTATCTACAATTTTTGCTTGTTCCATGCTGTTATATTAACATTCTTGGATGTTTTACAATCATTTTATAGCAACTTTATATCATTTTTTGGGACTAACCTATTGACATAGTGCCCAGTGCCAGTTGCTGTTTTTTGCTTGTTTTTTACTTCATAGAAAATCAATACCAAACGGAGTCCAAACGCAGTGAAACTTTTTGGAGAATTTTTCTGGACCAGAAGACACCTGTTGGGCCAAAGAAGTACTAGAGGGGGGCTCCAAGGGGAGTCGATGAAACACAATTCCAGCCGCCGCAAGTTCCAGAACCACCAGATCCAATCTAGACACCATCACGGAGGGGTTCATCATCCTCATTGGTGCCTCTCCGATGATGCGTGAGTAGTTCATTGTAGACCTATGGGTCCTTAGTAGCTAGATGGTTTCCTCTCTCTCTCTTTTGATTCTCAATACAATGGTCTCTTGGAGATCTATTTGATGTAACTCTTTTTGCGGTGTGTTTGTTGGGATCCGATGAACTTTGAGTTTATGATCAGATCTATTTATCCATGAAAGTTATTTGAGTTTTCTTTGATCTCTTATATGCATGATTGCTTATAGCCTCGTATTTCTTATTTGAATCTTTGGTTTAGTTAGGCCAACTAGATCAATTTTTCTTGCCTTGGGAAGAGGTGCTTTGTGATGGGTTCGGTCGTGCAGTGTTCTTTCCCAGTGACAGAAGGGGCAGCAAGACATGTATTGATCATTGCTATTAAGGATAACAAGATGGGGTCTATTCCGGCATGAATAGATCTTGTCTACATCATGTCATCGTTCTTATTGCATTACTCCGTTTCTCCATGAACTTAATACACTATGTGCATGCTGGATAGCGGTCGACGTGTGGAGTAATATTAGTAGATGCAGGCAGGAGTCGGTCTACTAATCTTGGACGTGATGCCTATATAATGATCATTGCCTGGATATCGTCATAATTATTTGAAGTTCTATCAATTTCCCAACAGTAATTTGTTTACCCGCCATATGCTATTTTTCTCGAGACAAGCCACTAGTGACATATACGGCCCCCGGGTCTATTCTTTATCATATTTGCTTTGAGATCTATTTTTATTTGCTTTTATTTTCAGATCTATTATTCTAAAAACCCAAAAATACCTTGATGCACTTTTTCTTTATTTATTTTATTTTGTTTTATCGAGAGATCTATTTATCCACAATCATACAAACCAATCTATCTTTTACCCATGAGGGATTGACAACCCCTCTTACGCGTTGGGTTGGAAGTATTTGTTCTTTGTGTGCAGGTACCATTTACATAGTTTTGCTTGGTTCTCCTACTGGTTCGATAACCTTGGTTTCATAACTGAGGGAAATACCTACCGAAGCTGTACTGCATCATCCCTTCCTCTTCGGGGAAATACTGACGCGGATACGAGCCATCAACCTACGGGTCCATAGTTAGTAGCTAGATGGATTCCTCTCTCTCTTTTGATTCTCAATAGAATGGTCTCTTGGAGATCTATTTGATGTAACTCTTTTCGCGGTGTGTTTGTTGGGATCCGATGAACTTTCAGTTTATGATCAGATCGAGTTATCCATGAAAGTTATTTGAGTTTCTTTGATCTCTTATATGCATGATTACTTATAGCCTCGTATTTCTTCTTCGAATCTTTGGTTTAGTAATGCCAACTAGATCGATTTTTCTTGCCATGGGAAGATGTGCTTTGTGATGGGTTCGATCATGCGGTGCTCTTTCCCAGTGACAGAAGGGGCTGCAAGACACGCATGTATCGTTGCTATTAAGGATAACAAGATGGGGTCTATTCCTACATGAATAGATCTTGTCTACATCATGTCATCATTCCTATTGCATTACTCCGATTCTCCATGAACTTAATACACTAGATGAATGTTGGATAGTAGATGCAGTCAGGAGTCTGTCTACTAATCTTGGACATGATGCCTATATAATGATCATTGCTTGGATATCGTCATAATTATTTGAAGTTCTATCAATTGCCCAACAATAATTTGTTTACCCGCCATATGCTATTTTTTCGAGAGAAGCCACTAGTGAAATCTACGGCCCCTGGGTCTATTCTTTATCATATTTTCTTTGAGATCTATTTTTATTTGCTTTTGTTTTCAGATCTATTATTCTAAAAACCCAAAAATACCTTGCTGCACTTTTTCTTTCTTTATTTTATTTTGTTTTATCGCGAGATCTATTTATCCAAAATCATACAAACCAATCTATCTTTTACCCAAGAGGGATTGACAACCGCTCTTACGCGTCGGGTTGGAAGTATTTGTTCTTTGTGTGAAGGTACCGTTTACATAGTTTTGCTTGGTTCTTCTACTGGTTCGATAACCTTGGTTTCATAACTAAGGGAAATACCTATCGTAGCTATGCTGCATCATCCCTTCCTCTTTGAGGAAATACTGACGCGGACACGAGCCATCGGGAGGTATGATAAGTTTTACCATTATGCTCGGATATTCCTTTTTGACAAAGTACTTAACTCCACCTTCTTCCATCCACAGAAGCCGAGCAAATCAATAGCCCGGCCTGCTGCCCGAGGGCCCCAGGGCGGCCTTACTGACAGAGATGCTGGCCGCGGCGCCGTACAAGGTGCCGGAGAAGAAGGAGAAGAAGAAAGGATAGAAGAATGAGGCCACAGAAGGCCTTTGTCCTAGAGGACCCATGGACACTAAGTCCCGGGAAACCCAGGCCCACTCCACCCTTGACAGGGAGATGGTGTAGGGAGAGGATGGGGAGGAGAGAGACTCCTCCCGAACAAGGAAGAGGGCGGCATTAGACGACGCTGAGCAGGATCAGCCTCCTCCCGCCCCAAAGAGGCAATGCAGGGCCAAAGTGGCCCTGTCTAACGACAGTTCAGATTCTGAAGAAGAGTCTGAGGCTTCTGAAGAGGTTCCTCAAAGGAACCCCAAGATCAAGCCCTGGGCCCGAAGGTATGTATCCGAAGATGCACCCGTGCATTCTTAAACGAACTAACTCAATTTTTGATCATGTGCTTGCTTTTAACATCGTAGCCCGCCGCCTGACCTCCCCATTCATTTAGTCTCGGAGGGAGACTCTCCGCCAGCCGAGCTAGCAGAGAGCAGGGCCGTATCGCGCACCACGCCTTCTCCGGTCATCGAGGAGACCGAGGAGGTTTTGTCCAAGAAGATCCCTCCTGGGCCGAACCCGGGGGGAGGAGGTGACGACATTATGGCCGAGGTGAATACCTCGACCACCAAAGACCAAGAGGGGAGGACCCCCTTTGGAGAACAAAGAGGGGGAGCTCGGTTGGTCCGAGCTCTCCCTGAAGACGGTTCTAAACCCGCCAGGGCACCAGGAGCTGACCATCCCGGCTTCCACTGAGGGAGGAGCCGAGGTGCCCCCGCCACCCCCACCTGTAGTAGATTGAGTCATGACTGGGTAGTCGGGTGTGATGGAGGAGGCCTTGAATAGATCCTCCATTGCTGAGGAACTCCACGCCCCGATGGGGGCGGTTTTGTCTTCGGTCCGTGGACAACGGACTGAAGAAGGCTTTCAGTGGCCTTTTAACAGGCTTCAAGGTAAATCAAGTAATGCCCTTTTACTAACAAAATTTACTTCATATGTTCATGTAACCTCATATGCAATAGCCCCCGAGCCCTGAGTGAGTTTGAAAAACTCATGAAGGGGTCAAATAGTTTAGAGATATAGGTGATAGCCAAAAGTGAGCTAGAGCCCCCGAGACTCTGGCTGGATTAGGGAAGCCAGGCAGAGGATCTAAAATCGACAACTCGAGAACCTGACATGCATAATCTATTGTGCAGGCCTCGTCTTCGGCAGGAGCCGCCAATGCAGCAGAGTTGGCCGAGCTGAATTGGAGGCTCAAGAATTTTGATGCTGAGTTTGATCTGCTGAATAAGCGGTTTGACGAGGTGCAAGGTAGGTCCAAACTAGACTTGATTGATACATCGGATATTTACCTGAAGTTGTGAAACTAATCTAACCTACAATGTTGCAGCTAGCGCCACCGAGGTCGAGAACCTCAAGGCTGAGCTGAAGAGAGCTCAGTAGGAAACTGCGCAGCAGAGGGTGGACAGACGGCCACCAAACTGGCGACGGTGAAAACCGCTAGCAAGTAGCACGAGACCAGGATGGCTGAGGTGCAGCAAGCTCAAGGATGCCATTACAAAGTGTGAGGCCCTTGAGCGGGAAAGTTAGGATCAGGCCACCGAGCTAACCTCATTGAGGTCGGCGGTCAAGGAAGCACGGATGGAGGCGCGAGGCCACCAAGAGGAACTCCGCCAAGTCAAGCTTATTGCAGATGGTAAGCCATACTTACTACAAAGTGTCTTTGGTGGTAACAGGTTCGCATTGCTCACGCGAGTATGGCGTTCCCCGGGCGCTTTTGCGGACCTTCCGAGGAGTGCATTCGATGCAAGTAAGTACTTTGCATCTGATGAGGGTCGTGCCGAGCAGAGGCTATTTTGGGCGCAGTTTCAAGCCCCTGAGCACCTTCCCCTCCTCAACAACCAGATGAAGCAGCTGATGGAGTTACACCGGATGGCGGAGCCGGCATTGAAGGACCTCTGCGTCAAGTTGTGGCCTTCAGAACCGCTGTCGAGCAGCTAGTTTGGCCTGGTGCAGAGGTTGTGCGATGCTGCCCCTCGGGTTGATGCCTGGAAGCATTCCATGTGCATTGAGGGAGCTCGGATAGCCTTCAGCAAGACCATGGTGCACTGGCCGAAGATCAAGCCAGCCGAAATGGCCATCGGACCCCCGCCCCCTGGGAAGGAGCATAAGCGCCCCGAGTAGTACTTTCCCATCGTTATGGATGGTGCTTGGGCAATAGAGGCCCAGTGCTTGAAAGATGTAATTTATGAGTGAATTTGTGTTCTATTGTCCGAAGACATTGGAACTTTTGTGCTTTATAATGCGGTTGGTTGCCGTTATATATAGACTGCCTTATTTGATTATTTTGACTCCTGTGCGGCCATTTTCAAACTGAAAGTTGCCAGTCGTCGGCTTCAATCCCCTTGCAGATACTGCAAAGGGTGTTTTCTCGTGAACACTTTAGCCCTTAGCCGACGCCTTGGTGCCCGGAGGCGGTAGCATTTAGAGAAACAAGGCAATCAGACTATGTGGCTTTAGTGCTTTCACTTAGCCATAGGAGCTTGACTGCGGGGGCTAATGACTAGCCCCTAGTGTGTGTGATATTCGAGTGTGTCGAGGTTGATGCCATTATGACTTGGTTTCTGTGACAGCAAACCCTTCGTATGACACAGAGTAACCGCCATTGGTTTTTAGTTTAACACTTGTCATCGGATCGCCGACCAGTACTCGCTTATTATGATAGATAGTTTTCGGCTTTCTCCACTGAGGTACTTAACCAGACGAGCTAGAAGTACAATTGCAGTGGTTCTCCGTTTACCCTCCTAGCCAAACAATGCGGAACGTAAGAGGGCAAACACAGGAGCCGGGCAACCCAACTATTGACCAAAGACACAATTCGGAACTGGTTCATATAATGTAATATCCAAGATGCCGAGCACATGAGATAAAGATAGTGCCGGAATGATCCTTGGGGTAAGATTTATAGTCGAGCCCCCGATCTATTAGTCGATCGCATCTAAAGAGAACATGTATTGAACTAGTTTGTTTCGGCATAAAAAAGCAGAAATGAGTATGCAACATAAAAGATTGCAATGGGGCCGTAAAAATGGTCTTTATTTCCGATGAATCCATAACGTCCAACCATACAATCTGAACTGTCGAAGCAACTGTTACAGATACATTGAAAATAAATGGAACAGAGGAAAGGTTTACACAGGGCCTTCATGGGTGGTTTGACGTCCCTACTGCGCCCTGCTGCACGTCTGCGCCATTTCTCTTTGAAAGGGTTCTGTAATGAGGGGAGATAATGATCAGCAGGCGGGCCCTCGAGAGAGGTTGTTGAGAAGTCGCTGCAGTATATCAACTTTACGCTTCTTAAGTCCTAGGTGGTACGTGTTAACGATCCGAGGACATCCTTGGCTGTGGCTCGGTCGACCCGAGCACTTGACCCTCCTCCTGCTTGCCCCCACAGCCGCCCATGGAATTTTAAGCGCAAAATTGTGCACCTGAGGTACGTATTTCGTGGCTGGGGGGCGTGCTGTAGGGGGCGTGTCACTATTTAGGGTGAGCACGAGAAGACCCCGCAAGCTGTGATGTAGCTTGGGCTCATTTGTGCGTGTCTAGTGTCTTGATGGTAGACTCGGTCTTCGGTGCCTCTTCGGCTGCCAGAGCTGCTGTGTGCTCCTCTGCTAGGAGTGAGCGCTCAGTGTTACCATTGACAGTAATGACACCCTTAGGTCCAAGCATCTTAAGCTTTAGATACACGTAGTGGGGGACGGCGCTGAAGCGTGCGAATGTTGTTCGGCCGAGGAGTGCGTGATAACCACTGCGGAAAGGGACAATGTCGAAGATCAAGTCTTTGCTGCGGAAGTTGTCGGGCGAGCCGAAGACTACTTCCAAGGTGACGGTTCTCGAGCAGCATGCCTCGACGCCTGGGATCACTCCTTTAAATGTGTTGTTACTGTGTTTGATCCTTGACGAATCGATTCCCATCTTCCTTACTGTATCTGAGTAAATCAGATTGAGGCTATTGCGTCTGACATTAGGACTCTAGTGAGGTGGTATCCATCTACGATGGGGTCGAGTACCAGGGCCGCCGTTTCTCCGTGACGGATACTGGTCGGATCATCTCTTCGGTTGAAGGTGATCGGAAAAGCCGACCATGGGTTGTATTTCGGGGCCACCGGCTCTACAGCGTAGACGTCCCAAAGTGCCTACTTCCGCTCCTTCTTTGGTATGTGCGTGACATAAATCATGTTTACGGATTTTACCTCGAGAGGGAATTGTTTGCCTCCATTATTCGGCCCGCAAGTTTCGTCATCGCCCTTGCTTCGGGGGCCCTTGCCCTGTTCCTCGGTTGTAAGCTTGCCGGCCTGTTTGATCACCCAACAGTTACAGTTGGTGTGGTTGGCAAGCTTGTCTGAGGTGCCATGGATCTGGCAGGGCCTATCCAGGATCTTGTCCAGCGCAGTCGGGCCATCCCGGTTCCTTTAGAGGGCTTCTTCCATGGTCCTGATTTCAAATTGCTGAATCCGGCATTTACTATTGTATCATCGGCTTCATCGCCGTTGTGCCAACGCTTGTTCTTGTTGCGTCGTGGTTTCCTGTTCCCTTCCCGGACTTCTGAGGTGTCGGGGTCTTCGAGTGGTTGCTTCTATGAGCTAACCAGCTATCTTCGCCCGCACAAAAGCGGGTCATGAGATAGGTGAGGACCGACATTGTTCTCGGCTTATCTTGACCGAGCTAGTGGGCCAGCCATTCATCCCGAATGCTGTGCTTGAATGCGACTATTACCTCAGCATCTGGACAATCAACAATCTGGTTCTTCTTAGTCAAGAACCAATCCCAAAATTGCCGTGCTGACTCCCCGGCTGTTGGACAATGTGGCTCAAGTCATCGGCATCTGGCAGCCGAACACATGTCCCTTGGAAGTTAGCTCGAAAGGCGTCCTCAAGCTATTCCCAGCTTCTAATGGAGTTTTCGGGGAGGCTATTCAACCAATGCCTTGCCAGTCCCTTAAGCTTTAATGGAAGGTATTTAATGGCATGGAGGTCGTCTCCTCGGGCCATATGAATGTGGAGAAGGAAATCTTCAATCCACACGTCTGGGTCTGTTGTCCCGTCGTACTGTACGATGTTTACGGGTTTAAACCCTTCAGGGAACTGGTGTTGCATCACCTCGTCTATGAAACACATTGGGTGTGCAGCGCCTTTGACCCAGGCGATGTTGTGTTGGAGATCGGTGGTCATCCGAGCACGGTGTTGTTCCCGGGCTCTATCGTTCCTATCGCGCCAAGCTTGGTATCCGTTCTGTCCAGTCAGCGCGTGCCCTCTAGACCCGTAAATGGATCTTGTCTGTGCTGTTCTGGCATTTAAATCATGCCTTAGGTCATGGGGATCCACTGGCTGTAGTGGCTCCTTGCCTGTACGATGGGGGAGCATAGGCGGGTTGTCGGCCTCTCCAGCCGTCCTGTCCCGTCCTCGAGGAGGGCAGTCTGGCTGGTTGACCTGAGTATGTCTGGGGGGTATGGGCTCAAGGGCCTCATCATCGAACTGTGGCAGCAGATGCCGTTTTGGGTAGCTTTTGGTCTGGTCTTGCCGCTGATTGCAGCCTTCTTCGGCTGCCAAGACCATTGAGGTTATTCTGCTCGGCTTTTAACTGTTGTTGCTTCTTCTTTAGGCTTCGGGCGGCGGCTATGAGCTGTCACTTGAACCGTACAGGGGGTGCGTTCGGCCATGCTTGACCCCTGTTCCTCGAACACCGAGATCGGATCCGAGCTCGAAGCCAAATCCGGGATAGAGGCCGACCTGGAGATAGGGTCGGGGAGAAGGTCCGAAGTTGAAGCTTCGAGATTTCCGGGCTTCTCATGTAAGGTTGAGAACCTAGTAAAGACCAGATCGCCCCAGGCGTCGGCGACATACTCTAGGTTGCCGAACTTGATTTCCTATTCAGGGGCGAAACTGTCAATCTGGTCAAGGTGGCCGGTCAAGTTGGCATGTAGAACGATGCCGCCGAACGCGAAGAGCTGGCTGGGCACGAATATGTCCCCAGTGCGGATGCCATTGCTGATGACTAAGCGTGCCATCCATTCTTCGACGATTCCACAGCGGAACTCTCAATGAAAGCACCAACACTGGTACAGCGAGGTGCTATACAAACAGTTTTTAACCCCTTTCCACGACGGCATTTGGAATCGTCGCCAAGTGAGTGTGGGCAATAGGGGGGTCCTTCCCACACGACCCAGAAACCGTCGGGGATAGGAAGCCTTGATGCATATAGTTGTCCCTATATAACCGTTTCCGATATCTCGAATATTCCAAACGCTTCATCCTTGCTACTCGTTTGTGCTGGCATTGCCATCGCAGTCAGAGTTTTGTTGTTTTACCTAAAACCAGGCAGATTCCAGGCACGGGAGTTTTCCAGGCACATACCAAACTGGCTCTATGCTTACAATGCCTGGTACATTACAA
Organism: Thinopyrum elongatum; assembly: GCA_011799875.1. NCBI lineage: Eukaryota > Viridiplantae > Streptophyta > Magnoliopsida > Poales > Poaceae > Thinopyrum > Thinopyrum elongatum. The sequence goes on along the minus strand of CM022300.1, from coordinate 58,586,791 downwards.
ACAGTTCATGATTATAAACCGTGTATGATAGATAGACAATCACACACATTTAGTTTTCCCGCACCATATGTGATAGTTTCTGACATCACACATGCTTTGCAAACGGCAACTGTGTGCATTGTTACACACGTTTCCTCTCCGTGAACCATGTCAAATTATGATGTATATTGCACACGCTGTGCTTAATTGACCGTGTGCGCCGTAATGACCTGCACACCGTAATTTCACCCTAATTTAATTGCTGCTATTTAAAATTGTACCTAATTTGAACTTGAAAGTAGGCTATAGCTTTATTCATATCCATCAGGTTCAAACAACCAATGCATTATTTCATTCAAAGGTACATATGTTTAAGAATTACATAAGCACCAAATAAAGAATGATGAACCAGGGTTCTATACTTGTACTATTACAGATGGTAAAGGAAGAGGCGACAGACATTCTGGTTGCTGAACAAGGTGAAGCGGAATGGCCCTATTGTGCTCTCCTGGATGCAGAAGGCACGCACAACTCTAGCCCAACCCCTTGTGATGGCCGGCCGCCAATCATGTAGTTTGAGAGGTAATCTTGAGTAAACTGCTTCAGGATCCACTGCAAAGGAAAAAAGATTCAGACATTGTTGTCTAACACAACTCATTACGGGCAGTAAAAAGAAGGCTATAGAGTTCTTACTTACCATCCTGCAGTTCACTGTTGTCTTGCATAAAGTGTAAAAAAATAGTTCGATTGACATTTTTTGACCCATTTTAATAACAATCTTTATCAGTTTCCTTACTTGATGCTGGTTCATGAATATCTCATTGTCCCATACGCAGAAAGGGTCGAAGTGTGGATCTTTGGCAATGACATATGTACCTAAAAGCACCAAGTTAATATTAGAAGCTAAACAACAATTGCAAAATGACGTAGTACAACACTCCCTCCATCCCATTATATAAGATTTTATTACATGTATATCTAGACATCATCAGAACATTAAGGTAACACTCTACCTTGTTGCTATGTAGCCTGGGATTGCATATTTAGTCATTCAGTACAATGCATGTTGCTATGTAGCCTCAGATATATTAAATATGGCCCTAGTTAACATACTGATAAATGGGTTACAGATATATTCAGTGAAATGTCCGATTCGACGATTAATCCCTTATCAGCCCCCAGGCTATATGGTACCAGCTACCGATATCCTGAACAGTGAGTACATATAAGCAATGCGATGAAACTAACCTCGACGGAAAACAGCATTGTTCTCAATATTGTCCTGTATGAGTACATATAAAGGCATGTTAAGCACAACATGCTAAATATCAACCAAATATATCCATGGTAGATTATATAATCTACAAATGATAGCTTCAGTGTGCAGGCTTAAGCATGCTAGTTAAGCAAAACAAGAAGTGGAAAGGTGTGTTAACTGCATCAGGCATAACATTTAAAAACAAGCAAATAGTCATTCAAACTGGTATTGTGCAGGTCTAAAGTACACTAGTTATTGTTAAAAAATGAAAAGGCATGTTAACTGCAACATCCTTAACAGCAACCAAATATTGTAATTCATAGTGGTATTGTTGAAACTGTTATTGATGAAATTGAACTGCACGGCAAATAGTTGCACATATAGAGCATCACATTGTGAAGAGCTGAAATAAACAAGGCATAAGGCCATCTCTAGCCGATACTTTAAAAGTTAACGGACTAAAACCCTTAGTGGATATATATATACTCTAGCAATTTTTGGCCGTTTCTGGTCGATCCCCTAAACTTAACGTTGTAAACTTCAATTTGATCAAGTTCAAAGCAGGTTCAACGGAAAGTAGCATGCATTCAAACCTAAACATAGATAGTTTTGCATAACCGAACATAAAACATAAATTTAAACTAAGCTAAACTACTTTCGGTCGAAGTGGAGGTCGAGCCAATCCTTCCTCGTCAAGTACGGTGTGCCGCGAGCCGAGTCCGGGCTGGTGCAGTCGTCGGGGTCATTGGGGAAGACACTCCTCCACTCGTCGACGTCGATATCCTCGTCCTCGCCGCCCACCTCGATGCCCTCCTCGCCGCCTTCGACCTCTTCATCGGAGGAGAGCACGATAACCTCGCCGCCCTCCATGCCGGCAAAGATCACTCGCTCCGCCTCCACGAGCTCCGGGTGCTGCCGGCGGAGCTCTTGCATGTAGGCCTCATCGGCGGCCTCGGCCTCGAGGCGCTCCCACGCCTCGTGGTCCTCTCGCACCATAGCCGAGCTCACCACCCCTGGCTCTGGCGGAATGAGGTCGACCGGAAGTGTGCCGAAGGGGAAATTGATCCTAGCCACCGCGCCGTGGTAGTGGACCTGCCAGCGGTCATACTCCATGGCCGCGAGCTCGACCGTGTGGAAGCTACCGAGCCACCGACGGATGTGGGTCTCCCGATCCGTAATCTCGGCGACCCACTTCCCCCACCAACGCTGCCGGACCCCAAGGTAGGACCTCGTTGGCGGCCGGGCCCGAGGGAGGACGGGGAAGTCCTCGAACCGGCGTAGGGGCGCGGCGGCGAGCGGATCGAGCGACCGGCGACGGCGGATCGATAAAGAGCCTGCGAAGGACGACGAGGACACCTCGGCGGCCACCTCGCCGGCGTCGGGCGAAGAGGCCACGATAAACCTCTTTTTGGCCATTGGCTCCTCGAGCTCCCCGACACATAGGCAGAGGTTCAGGATGGAGGCGGCAGCGGCGGCAACCTACCAATGGTTTCGAGCGAGGGAGGGGTGGTGTGTGTCTGTGTGAGCGGAGGTTTTGGGGAGTGTGTGGTGTGTGTGGAGGGGGGCAAGGTGGTGTTTGAGGAAATACCGCGGCAACTGAAAATTTTACTAGGCGAGAGTAACAAGGCGGGGCTAGTGAAAATTTGGATCAAGGGCGAGCAGATATTTTTGAGATTGCGAGGGATGCAGAGGCGGGAGTAAAATGCCGGGGCAACTGAAAATTTGAATCAAGGGCGAGTAGATATTTTTGAGATTGCAAGGGATGCAGAGGCGGGAGTAACAAGGTGGGGCAACTGAAAATTCGAATCAAGGGTGAGCAGATATTTTTGAGATTGCGAGGGATGCAGAGGCGGGAGTAAAATGCCGGGGCTACTGAAAATTTGAATCAAGGGACTGAAGCAGAGCGGGAGTAACAGACATCGCACACGGTCCGCACATACTAATTGTGTGCTATCAAACATTAAAACCTTCCAGGCGGTAGATATTTTCGAGATTACGAGGCAGTAGATATTTTCGAGACCGGGAGGCAAGCCTCGTGGAGCCCAACCTACTGTGCTGATGTGAGGGACTGCAGGGCACGGGCGTGGCACACGGGTAGTCTGAACGAACCGTGTCTATTGCGTACCCAATCGCAGATGGTTTCTACATCCAACTCGTGTGCTGTTTATAAATTTGGCAAAAAGAATAATGTGGGAGAGGGTCAGAACACGAACACACTTGCATGTGGACCAAATATATGTATGAAAAGGGTGGTTTGATGTTCGAATACCCAATGCACAACTTTGATGTGGCACCTGTCGCACAAAAGCACAGTATTGCTAGTCAGCCACCCCCTACGAACCCCACTTTGTGTCGGTGGTAAGGGAATCCTAGCTACAAATGCATGCCTCCAAATAGCTAGGTCTGAAATCTCACCCTACCGTAACACAAAACCTATAGGAGTCCATCATATATATATGGTCAAACTTCCCCTTTCGCTTCCCGACAAAGGTGGACCATGTGCTGACCCACAAATGTGTGCTTGTGGCGCGAGATGGGTGAGACCACATACGAACCACATGCGGGTGGCCCTACTATATGTATGAAAAGGGTGTGGTGTGTGATATTTAACTACCATTCACAACTTTGATGTGGCACGTGTTCCTCACAAATTAACCGGACTTCCTCGACCCCACGGAGGTTGCAGGTAGCGCGAAGTAGCCCCCCTCCCCCCCACACACACACATCGGGGGGAGGGCATCTCACCAAGACGTACTGTAACACGGACCATGCAGAATCCAACTTGGTCATACAACCTCTCCCCGCTCATTGTTGGTCAAAGTGATGGATGTCCACACGGCCCCGCAAAATGGGCTAGCTTGTCGCCGATAACCTCGTGAGGGAGTACTGTATGAAGACAAACCCACTCTGTGCATGTGGCCCAAGTATGTATATGGAAGTGGTGTGTGTGGTGTTTGAATACCCAATGCGCAAATTTGATGTGGCACCATGCTTTGGAACCGTAAAATCCCCACACCGAGCGAGGGTTCACGACGCGTAGAATGAGCTCAAACTTAATTAGGCTTGGAATGGGTCAACCTACTATACGGTAACTCGAAGCAAAGAAGAAGAATCCACCCTGGTAACCTTTCTCGTCGTTGGTCCAAATGATGGACGTCCACACGGGCCCACGAATATATATAGGCTTGCCGCCCATAACCAAGCGAGTGAGAGTGTGTCCAAAGACAACCATTATTGCATGTGTGTGTGCTGAACATATTTATGGAGGTGTGTGATGCATGCATATGTGTTGAATACCCGACCCAATGCACAACATTGATTTGGTGCATGCGTTGAAAATCGCAGAGGTCCCCACACAGAGCAAGAGGTCGTTCATGACGTGTCGTGTGATCGCCCCCCCCCCTTCAATCCAGCGGGATGGATTCATGTGTACAGATGCGCTATTATATATATGTAATCTCACATCATGATCTATATCAAGACAAAACAAAAACTTAATCCCCTCCTAAGTCAAATTAGTTAACCTCTCTCGCTCTGTCGGTGAAAGTGATGGACCAAGCTGGTCACGCCCCCTTCGAAACGTACTATAAATACACCTAGTAACACAGCCCTAAAACAATTAATCCTCCTTGTTCGTCAAACGTGCCTCTCCCTCACTGGGTCAAAGTGATGGACGACGAACTCGCGGGCCCAACACAGAAGCGAAGCGTACGTCACACGCGAGTGATCATCCTATATAGGACTACGTACCACCGTCTGCATGTGGCCCAAAGAGGTGTTTGTGTGATGTTTGAATACGCAATGCACAACTTTGATGAGGCACCACGTATATAGGAAACCAAAAAGTCCCCATAGAGAGCGCGAGGTTCATGACGCGTGGTATGTGCTATATGTACGCCCCCATTCGACGCGTGGTATATATGTACTTCTACTGTATAGCACAAACCAAAAAAGAATCATTCCTTGATGATCAAATTAACCTCCCTCTTGTTGGGTCAAAGTGATGGAGGACAACCTCGCATGCCCACGGATGGAAGCGCCACACGCAAGTGAGTTCCTATATATAGGGCAACCACCGCCTGCATGGTATTGCGTGATGTTTGAATACCAATATAATGTACAACTTTGATGTGGCACCTGCCTCGGGAACCGGAGAGTCCCCACATGGAGCGAGGTTATGACACGCATATATATAGAGTATTCATGTTGCCCCCTCTTTGACACGTACATACTCCTATACCATGCATATATGTAACACAAACCAAAAAAAGAACCATCCTTGTTGGTCAAATTAACCTCTCTCTCATTGTACGTTCAATTGGTCGACGACGACCTCGTGGGCCCACAGAGAGAGGCACACACGAGTGATGTCATAGGACAAAACCACCGCGTGCATGCGCCCATGTGTTATGTGACGTTTGAATACCCAATGCACAACTTTGACGTGGCACATGCTTCGCAAACCGGAAACGCACTACACCACGATGCGTGTAGCCCCCTCACTTCAAGCCGGTGGGAGTGTGTACACACGTGCTCGAACTTTGATATGGAATCCCACCATGATCCACACCACACACATGCCAAGATGAATCCACCTTTTGGTCAAATGCCTCTCGTTGTCGGTGGAAACTAAAAACTTTTGCGGGCTAATGAATGGGCACGTCGCTGATAACCGCACGAGGGAGAGTGTCCGAGAGGACCACCAATGCATGCATGTGGCCCGAACATTATGTATGAAAGGGCTGTGTAATGCTTTAAATAACTAATTCACGACTTTGATGTGGCATATATGACTCACAAAATGATCAATAATCCCACATGGAGGTTCGCGACTCGTAGTGTACTGCCGGACCCCTCCCCTCACTCCCCACACACACAGACACACACATCCCGCACCACCACAGCCACTCTGAGGCATGTCAAACTTTTTCTGCAGTGAACATGTGACCAAAGGCGGAGTGTCGTGTTAAAATTAAAAAAAACATCATTCGACCGTTTTTATACATTGATTGATTTCCTAGGGATTTAATGTGCAAAAATCAAATTTGAGCTACATGTGCACCAAAATGGATTGCAAAATCATATGTATCCCTGGATGCATGTTTCCCTGTGCAAGAGATTTCAAAATATTTAGAATATATATTTTTAAAATTCAGTAAATCCAAAACTTAGTTGAAATTCATGAAACTTATTGTGGTGTCATATATGGACACCAGTAGACTGTGATATTGTATTTTTTCGTCAATGAGACCCGTTTTGATATAATCTTCTTACAAACAGGAGATTATTAAAAACTGGCAACCAATATCTCATACGGATTATTTATTCGGACCGTGTGCGTTAGACCGTGCCATGCTTCAGTTAAGCAGTAAAGCGGCAGAATGAATCATCAATAAACCAAAAAATATACGTGCTGCCACACGCCCCATGTGCCGTGCGAGCAGGCGTGAGTTGACGGGATGCATGCGAGCAGTCCACCGCGCAGGCATACCGCGAGGTGTGTGTGTAGGTGTGCGTATTGACAGGAGGTGTGCGAGTAGCTGTGTGAAATGATGGTAGGAATGGCAGAAGTCCGCCGCGCAGGCTCACCGGGAGGCGAGACAGCTTTTGACCGCCGCCTGCCTTGCTCCCACTGGTCCGTAATAATTGCGCGCCTGAGCCGCCGGCCATAATAGGCGGCCGCACCCCCGGTCCATAGTGGTCACCAACGTCTGGACTCTGGAGTGTATGAGGATGCCGCCGAAGCGCACCATCGGAGGGAGTGGCGACGCCGGGGCTGGTGAAGCACCCGCGCAAGGCGTGAAGCTGGGCACAGAGGTTGCCGTCACCCCCGACGAGGTCTCGCACGGGCAGCAGCACGACCTTGACTTCGTCGGCGCCGTCGTGCCCCCCCTAGCCAGAGCCGGAGGTCAACAGCAACTCCGGCAACGACTGCAACTCCAACGGAAAACCGGTTAGTCATCTATATACCCATTTGTGCAACAAACATATCATGTGTTTTCTCTGGTTACTCCCCCCTCTATAATTTTTTTGGAATACAAATCCTATGGTTATGTTCTCTCAGTCCATGAAATCAGAGCAATTAAGATCCGTTAGATGCACGTAGTGTATTGATTGTTTGAATGTTATCCGTATAGAGTTAGTGATTAATTGTTTGTTCTGTACAAATGATTTTTGCTAATAATCCGACTAGGGTTAGCTTGCATGCTAATATTTCATGGCCAGATCTTGAGAATTGATTTTGAATGTCCTACATATATGTTTGTGCCTTTTTTTCTTCCAGATCTTGAGAATTGATTTTGAATGTCCTACATATATGTTTCTTTCATTTTTTTTCTTGCAGATTGGTATGTACACAGATGATGCTCCGGCCAGCGCCGCCGCCGGATGTAGATCTTGGACCCGGCTGCGCGGCCAGAAGCGGCCACGCCCCCCTGGACCTAAGGAACCAGTAGAATCTCCGGCGGACCGCATCAGCGATCTCCCGGACGGCATCCTTGGGGAGATCATCTCCCTTCTCCCCACCAAGGATGGCTGCCACACACAAGTCCTCGCATCTCGGTGGCGCACTCTATGGCGCGCCGTGCCTCTTAATCTCGACTGTCATCAGCCATCTTTCAATGATGATTCTGAACTCCTCAGAGCCATCATCTCCTCCCACCAGGGCTCCGTTCAACGCATCTGCATCTCGGCATGCTACCTGCTAGACATACCCTGCACGGTGGCCGCCTGGCTGACATCCCGTCAATTCGATAAACTCCAGCAGCTTGAGTTCTACCATTACTACAGCGATAGGTTACCACCAATAGCTGTATCTGTGCCCTCACCATCGATGCCAATCTCATGGTTTTCCTCCTCTCTCCACACCGCCACCTTGACCCGGTGCCATCTAGCAGACAATCTGGTACAAATGCTTCGACTACCACTGCTGAAAAAACTTGAGCTTGTGTTGGTTCATCTGTCGGAGGCCTCACTGCACAGCATCATCCACTCCAGCTGCCCTGCACTGGAGCGTTTGGTGCTTGTTTTTGGAGCAGGAATCGATATCCCTTGTCTCAAAATAAAGTCGCCTCACCTTGTAAGCATTGGAATTAGTTTTGAAGGACAGGAGCTCATCATCGAAGATGCCCCTTCACTTCAAAGGTTGGTCCTTGATTGTTGTTATAAACCTTCGCAAATAACTGTGGTCTCTGCGCCTAAACTGGAGACCTTGGGTGCAATTCGTGATCCGTTTAAATGGTTCAAGATGGTGTTTGCCTCCACACCTATTGAGGTACTGTATATTATTCAGGTACACTTTTGTAATTTGCATTTTTCATTTGTGCGCATAAGTTAAGTATCATCTTGGAGTACACTTTCAGTGCTAATATTATGTTCTATGCTCAATGAAGCGCTTGTCCATCCTATCAGTGGTGGTGGATTTTGTCAAGACCTAATATATCAGTATGTGGTGTTTTGATCTCAACATCATTATTGCCTTGCTGCAATGCTTTCCATGTCTGGAGAATTTGTATATAAAGGTGATGATTTCACGCACATTGAAAGCCCATATATAATGTACTATAATTAATCATTCAGCTATCACTCTTTCAACATAATCTTTTTTAGACATTAATTGTTTTCAATCTTCATCTCTATTTAGGCAACAACACATGGAGAAAAAGGTATAACCAATCGATGGTTGATGAAGCACGGGGATTTTCTCAAATCTCATGACATTCGTTTGAAGACAGTAACGCTGGAACGATATTCATCCAACAGTGCAAACACTAGCTTTGTCACATTCTTCATGTTGAATGCGAGGGCACTATTGTCCGTGAGGATTAAGTTTTTCAACAAGAAATTACTCACGGCTGCAAGTGTTGAACAGCATAAAAAGAAGTTTCAGGTGGACCTAAGGGCTTCTGATCATGTTCGGCTTCTATTTACAACTGCTTGTGGTCATCATGGCATAGTAGAATTATTGTACTGGGATCTTGATTTTATGGATCAGACTGAAACATTTGATTGTAACTGCCGAAAACTTTGGTTGAGTTAGATGTCATTGTCCTGTTCAATTCGGGTTATGTGTAAACATGATGAACAATTAATCCTCGTGCTTTTGTACCTTTTGTAAGCTGGAATTAGACATTGTTGCCCTTTTCAACTAGGGTTTGACCCACATTTTCTTTCATACGGGGCGTTTGTGTTCCTATAGGTACTACCTCTGTCGTGGTTTATTCTTTATTGGCCCCCTTCGTATTTTGTAGTACCAAACTTTGACCTTAGATTTAACTAAGAATATATTAATGCATGTCATCGAAAATAATATTGTTGGACGGCTATTCCCGACTATGTTCATCTGCTATATGCAATAATTAACTCTAGTACACACATAATCGCACACGAATTAACTCTAGTAACCGTTTGTGTGATATTTTCTCATCGCAAACAGTTCATCCGAGTTGGCTATTTGCCGCGTATCACACACATCTTGTTTACACGAATCGTTTGCGTTTTTTGGCTCATCACAAATAGTTCATCTATGTGAACTGTCTGCCGCATATCACACACATCTTGTAAGGTTGAACCGTTTCTGTTGTGTTCCCTAATCGAAAATAGTTCGTCCGAGTGAACCATATGCTGTATATCACACACACCTTGATCTGGCTGACCATTTCTGTTGCATTCCCTAATAGCAAACAGTTCATCGGAGCGAACTGTATGCCGTATATCGCACACACATTGATATGGCTGCCCATTTCTGTTGTTCTGTCTAATCGCAAACAGTTCGTATGGATCAACCATGTGCCCCTCATCGCACACGTAACTAAAATCTAAACCGTGTTTGATGTCTCCGCCATCGCAAACATTTTGCATCTTTTTTGACGGGTTTTTTACATCCCCGTTTGCGATTAATGCATCGCACACAGTTTCGTCGAAGGGTCTCTGATCGTAGTGTCGCGTTAGCAGCATCCTGCAGTAGTGCAATGTCGGTGTCAAAACCGGAAGATCTCGGGTAGGGGACCCAAGCTATAGATCTTGGATCGATGGGTAACAAGGAACGCAGAGACAATATTTACCCAGGTTTGGGCCCTCTCGAAGAGGTAAAACCCTACGTCCTGCTTGATTGTATTGATGTGTTTGTATGATGATTACAGAGTTGATCTACCACGAGATCGGATGAACTAAACCCTAGATGAGTAGGATGATGGTTCTAGCCTCTACGGACTAAAGCCTCTGGTTTATATAGACACCAGGGGTACCTAGGGTTGCACATGTCGGTTACCAACAAGGTATAAACATACAAGTCATGCTAAGCAAGACTTGGAGTACACCTCAAGTCTTCTGAGGTTTCCTTCTGGAGCACGGGATGGTGCAAAGTCCGGTCTTCCCCTGGTGAACAACAAGCAGCCCACTAGTCCGGCCCATGAGAAATAGGCCGATAGCCCAAGGACACCTTAGCCCAGGACACACTGAGTCATGCCGGTGACGATGGACATCATGTTGGTGCTTTGGAGATGGAGATCAAAAGCACGAGATGATAATGGCCATATCATGTCACATATATTGATTGCATGTGATGTTTATCTTTTTATGCATCTTATTTTGCTTAGGACGACGATAGCATTATATGATGATCCCTTCACTAAATTTCAAGATAAAAGTGTTCTCCCTAAGTATGCACTGTTGCGAAAGTTCGTCGTTTCGAAGCACCTCGTGATCATCGGGTGTGATAGACTCTATGTTCACATACAACGGGTGTCGACCAGTTGTACACATGCGGAATATTTAGGTTAAACTTGATGAGCCTAGATGTACAGACATGGCCTCGGAACACGAAGGACCGAAAGGTCGAACATGACTCATATAGTAGATATGATCAACATGGAGATGTTCACCATTGATGACCACCCCATCTCACGTGATATGGGTTGGTTGATATGGATCTTGTGAACACTTAGGCAACTTGAGGGATGTTGATTTAAGTGGGAGTTCACTAGTAATTTAATTAGCTGAACCCATTATCATGAACATAGTCTAAATTGTCTTTGCAAGTTTATGTTGTAGATCAATGGCTCACGTCGTAGCTCCCCTGAATTTTAATGCATTCCTAGAGAAAGAAAAGTTGAAAGATGATGGAAGCAACTATGCGAACTAGGTTCGTAATTTGAGGATTATGCTCACTGCTGCACAGACGGCTTATGTCCTCAATGCACTGCTTGGTGATGCACTGCTACTTCTTCAGCTTGCGTTGATTTTCCCCTTAAAGAGGAAAGGGTGATGCAGCAAAGTAGAGATAAGTATTTCCCTCAGTTAAGAACCAAGGCATCAATCCAGTAGGAGGCACAAGCAAGTCTCCAATATATGCACCTGCACAAAATAACAAACACTTGCACACAACGCGAAAAAGGGGTTGTCAATCCATTCACGGTCACAAACAAGAGTGGGATCTAGTAGAGATAGGTATAAAAGATAAATAAAAGAGAAAACTAAAGTAAATATAAATAAATTGCAGCAATGTATTTTTGGGTTTTTTGGTTTATAGATCTGAAAATATATGATGGAAAATAGACCCGGGGGCCATAGGTTTCACTAGAGGCTTCTCTCTTGAAAGAAAACATACGGTGTGTAAACAAATTACTGTTGAGCAATTGATAGGAAAGTGCATAATTATGACGATATCTAAGGCAATGATCATTCATATAGGCATCACGTCCGTGACAAGTAGACCGAAACGATTCTACATCTACTACTATTACTCCACACATCGACTGACTCATGCCTGCATCAAGAGTATTAAGTTCATAAGAACAGAGCAACTCTTTAAGTAAGATGACAAGATGTAGAGGGATAAACTCAAGCAATACGATATAAACCCCATCTTTTTAGCCCTGATGGCAACAATGCAATACGTGCCTCGCTACCTCTTCTGTCACTGGGTGAGGACACTGCAAGATTGAACCCAAAACTAAGCACCTCTCCCTTTGCAAGAAAAACCAATCTAGTTGGCCAAACCAAACCGATAGTTTGAAGAGAAATACAAAGATATCTTAATCATGCATAAAAGAGTTTAGATAAGACTCCAATAATATTCATAGATAATCTGATCATAAATCCACAAGTCATCAGATCTCAACAAACGCACCGTAAAAGAAGATTACATCGGATAGAACTCCAAGAACATCAAGGAGAACATGATATTGATGATCAAAGAGAGAGAAGAAGCCATGTAGCTACTAGCTATGGACCCGTAGGTCTGTGGTAGACTACTCACGCATCATCGGAAGGGTAGCAAGGTTGATGTAGAGGCCCTCCATGATCGAATCCCCCTCCGGCAGAGTGCCGGAAAAGGCCCCAAGATGGGATCTTATACGTCCATTTTGCATCATGTTTTCCTACTGTTATTTACAATGTTTTTATGCATAATAATGCTTTTGGGAGAAATTCTAATGTCTTTTCTCTCATAATATGCAAGGTTTACACAAAGAGGGAGAATGCCGGCAGCTGGAATTGTGGACCTAAAAAGGCTACGTCAGAGTTACCTATTCTGCACATCTTCAAATGAGCTAAAAATTTACGGAGAATTGTTTTGCAATACATGAAGAATATTGGAGCAAATAACTACCAGAGGGGGGCCACCAGGTGGGCACAACCCACCTAGGTGCGCTAGGGAGCCCAGGCGTGCCCTGGTGGGTTGTGCCCTCCTCGGCCCACCTTTGGTGCCCCTCTTCTGGTATATAAGTCATTTTGACCTAGAAAAAATAAGAGGAGGACTTTCGGGACGAAGCGCCACCGTCTCGAGGCGGAACTTGGGCAGGAATACTTTTGCGCTTCGGTGGAGCGATTCCGCCGGGGGAACTTCCCTCCCGGAGGGGGAAATCATTGCCATCGTCATCACCAACAACTCTCCCATCTTTAGGAGGGCCATCTCCATCAACATCTTCAACAGCACCATCTCCTCTCAAACCCTAGTTCATCTCTTGTGTTCAATCTTTTTACCGGAACCTTAGAGTAGTGCTTGTGGGTGACTAGTAGTGTTGATTACATCTTGTAGTTGATTACTATATGGTTTATTTGGTGGAAGATTATATGTTCAGATCCATTATGCTATTTAATACCCCTCTGATCTTGAGCATGATTATTATTTGTGAGTAGTTACTATTTTTCTTGAGGTCACGGGAGAAGTCATGTTGAAAGTAATCATGTGAACGTGATATGTGTTCAATATTTTGATGATATGTATGTTGTGATTCCCTTAGTGGTGTCATGTGAATGTCGACTACATGGCACTTCACCATACTTGGGCCTAAGGGAATGCATTGTGGAGTAATTATTAGATGATGGGTTGGTAGAGTGACAGAAACTTAAACCCTAGTTTATGCGCTATTTTGTAAGGGACTGATTTGGATCCAAAAGTTTAATGCTATGGTTAGATTTTATCTTAATACTTTTCTCGTAGTTGCGGATGCTTGCGAGGGGGTTAATCGTAAGTAGGAGGTTTGTTCAAGTAAGAACAACACCTAAGCACCGGTCCACCCACATATCAAATTATCAAAGTAGCGAACGCAAATCAAACCAACATGATGAAAGTGACTAGATGAAATTCCCATGTACCCTCAAGAATGCTTTGCTTATCAAAAGAGACCGTTTTGGACTGTCCTTTGCCACAAAAGTATTGGGATACCTTGCTGCATATTATTTACCGTTACCGTTACTTGCTCGTTACAAATTATCTTGCTATCAAACTATCTGTTACCTACTATTTCAGTGCTTGCAGAAAGTACCTTGCTGAAAACCACTTGTCATTTCCTTCTGCTCCTCGTTGGGTTTGACACTCTTACTTATCGAAATGACTACGATTGATCCCCTATACTTGTGGGTCATCAAGGCTATTTTCTGGCGCCGTTGCCGAGGAGTGAAGCGCTCTTGGTAAGGAAAAATTATTACTAAGTACTGAAATTTATTATCACTTGTTACTATGGAGAGTCATCCTTTGAGGGGTTTATTCGGGGTATCTTCACCTCGACCGGAACCACAATTAGATACCCCTCAACCTACTACACCTACTAAAAATATTGGTTATGAAATTCCTTCGAGTATGATAGAACAACTGCTAGCTAATCCTTATGCAGGAGATGGAACCGAACATCCTGATATGCACTTGATATATGTGGATGAAATTTGTGGATTATTTAAGCTTGCAGGTTTGCCTAGAGATGAAGCTAAGAATAAGGTTCTCCATTTATCTTTGAAGGGAAAAGCATTGGCATGGTATAGGCTATGCGATGATATTGGATCTTGGAACTGGAATCTTTCGAAATTGGAATTTCACAAAAAAAATTATCCTATGCATCTAGTTCATCGTGATCGGAATTATATATAAATTTTTTGGCCTCATGAAGGAGAAAGTATCACTCTAGCTTGGGGGAGGCTTAAGTCAATGTTATATTCATGCCCCAATCATGAGCTCTCGAGAGAAATTATCATTCAGAATTTTTATGCTCGGCTTTATCGTGATGATCAATCCATGCTCGATACTTCTTGTACTGGTTCTTTTATGAAGAAGACTATTGAATTCAGGTGGGATCTTTTAGAAAGAATTAAATGAAACTCTGAAGATTGGGAACTCAACAAAGGTAAAGAGTCAGGTATTAAGCTTGAATTTGATTGTGTTAAATCTTTTATGAATACCGATGCTTTTCACAAGTTTAGCACTAAATATGAACTTGACTCTGAGATAGTAGCCTCTTTCTGTGAATCATTTGCTAGTCATGTTGATCTCCCTAAGGAGAAGTGGTTCAAATATCACCCACCTATTAAAGAAGAAATTAAAGAACCGGTTGTTCCAGTTGTTCCAGTTGTTCCTAAAGATGAAACTATTATTTACAATGTTGATCCAGTTGTTCCTACTGCTTATATTGAAAAAACACCTTTTACTGTTAGGATAAAGGAACATGCTAAGGTTTCAACTGTGGTTTGCAAAAGTAATATTAGAGCACCTAAACCTGCTGAACAAATTAAAGTAGAACCTAGTGTTGCTATGGTTAAAGATCTCTTGGTAGAAAATATTGATGGACATGTTATTTACTTCTGTGATGAAGCTGCTAGAATTGCCAAAACCGATGAAAAAGATAAACATAGAGCTATTGTTGGCATGCCTGTTGTCTCAGTTAAAATAGTAGATCATTGTTATCATGGTTTATGTGACTTAGGTGCTAGCGTGAGTGCTATTCCCTTTACCTTATACCAAGAAATTATGAATGATATAGCACCCGCTGAAATAGAAGACATAGATGTCACTATTAAACTTGCTAATAGAGATACCATCACACCACTTGGGATTGTTGAGATGTTGAAGTCTAGTGTGGGAAAATAAAATACCCCACTGATTTTCTAGTTCTTTGTTCCCCACAAGATGACATCTGTCCCATTATCTTTGGTAGACCTTTCTTGAACACTGTCAATGCCACTATAGATTGTAATAAACAAACTGTCATTGTTAGCTTTGGTGATGAGTCTCATGAGTTTAATTTTTCCAAGTTTAATAGACAACCTGATAAGAAAGAATTACCTAGTAAAGATGAAATAATTGGTCTTGCTTCTATTGTCGTGCCTCCTACTGATCCACTAGAACAATATTTGCTAGACCATGAAAATGATATGCATATGCATGAGAGAAATGAGATAGATAAAATTTTCTTTGAACAACGACCTCTGCTCAAACACAATTTGCCTATTGAAACTCTAGGAGGTCCTCCTCCACCTAAAGGTGATCTTGTGTTTGAATTAAAACAACTGCCTGACACTTTGAAATATGCTTATCTTGATGAGAAGAAGATATATCCTGTTATTATTAGTGCTAACCTTTCAAAACATGAAGAAGAAAGATTATTGAAAATTCTGAAGAAGCACCGAGCAGCTATTGGATATACTCTTGATGATCTTAATAAGGGCATTAGTCCCACTCTCTGTCAGCACAAGATTAATATGGAACTTGATGCTAAACCCGTTGTTGATCATCAACGACGTTTGAATCCTAAGATGAAATAAGTGGTAAGAACTGAAATATTAAAGCTTCTGGAAGCAGGTATAATCTATCCCATAGCTGTTAGTAGATGGGTAAGTCCTGTTCATTGTGTCCCTAAGAAGGGAGGTATTACCATTGTTCCTAATGATAAAAATGAACTCATTCCACAAATAATTATTACTATCTATAGAATGGTAATTGATTTTAGAAAATTAAATAAAGCAACTAGAAAAGATCATTACCCTTTTCCTTTTATTGATCAAATTCTAGAAAGATTATCAAAGCACACACACTTTTGTTTTCTCGAAGGTTATTCTGGCTTTTCTCAAATACCTGTCTCACAACCTGATCAAGAGTAAACCACCTTTACTTGCCCTTTTGGAACTTATGCTTATAGACGTATGCCTTTTGGTTTATGCAATGCACTTGCTACCTTTGAAAGATGTATGACTGCTATATTCTCTGATTTTTTTGAAAAGATTGTTGAGGTTTTCATGGATGATTTTTTCTGTTTATGGAACTTCTTTTGATGATTGCTTGAGCAACCTTGATCGAGTTTTGCAGAGATGTGAGCAAACTAATCTTGTCTTGAATTGGGAGAAGTGCCACTTTATGGTTAATGAAGGTATTGTTTTGGGGTATAAAATTTCTGAACGAGGTATTGAGGTGGACCAAGCTAAAGTTGATGCAATTGAGAAAATGCCATGTCCTAAAGATATTAAACATATTCGTAGTTTTCTCGGTCATGCTGGTTTCTATAGGAGGTTTATTAAAGACTTCTCTAAAATTTCTAGGCCTCTTACAAATCTTTTACAAAAGGATGTCCCATTTGTTTTTTATGATGATTGTGTAGAAGCCTTTGAAACAGTTAAGAAAGCCTTAACTTCTGCACCTATTGTTCAACCTCCTGATTGGAACTTGCCTTTTGAAATTATGTGTGATGCTAGTGATTATGCTGTTGGTGCTGTTCTAGGACAAAGAGTTGATAAGAAACTAAATGTTATCCATTATGCTACTAAAACTCTGGACAGTGCCCAAAGAAATTATGCTACTACTAAACAAGAATTTTTAGCAGCTGTGTTTGCTTATGATAAATTCAGATCTTACATTGTTGATTCTAAAGTTATTGTTCACACCAATCATGCTGCTATTAAATATCTTATGGAAAAGAAAGATGCTAAACCTAGACTCATTAGGTGGGTTCTCTTGCTACAAGAATTTGATTTACATATAACTGATAGAAAAGGAGCTGAGAACCCCGTAGCTGATAACCGATCTAGGTTTGAAAATATTCTTGATGACCCACTACCTATAGATGATAGCTTTCCTGATGAACAACTAGCTGCAATAAATGTTTCTCATAACACTCCTTGGTATGCTGACTATGCTAATTATATTGTTGTCAAATACTTACCACCTAGTTTCACATACCAACAAAAGAAATAATTCTTCTATGATTTAAGACATTACTTTTGGGAAGACCCACATCTTTATAAAGAGGGAGTAGATGGTATTATTAGATGTTGTATACCTGAGCATGAACAGGAACAAATCCTATGGAAATGTCATTCCGAAGCTTATGGAGGACATCATGCGGGAGATAGAATTGCTCACAAGGTATTGCAATCTGGTTTTTATTGGCCTGCTCTCTTCAAGGATGCCCGTAAGTTTGTTCAATCTTGTGATGAATGTCAACAAATTGGTAATATTGGTAAGTGTCAAGAAATGTCTATGAATTATTCACTTGCTATTGAACCATTTGATGTTTGGGGTTTTGATTATATGGGACCTTTTCCTTCCGCTAATGGGTATACACATATTTCGGTTGCTGTTGATTATGTTACTAAGTGGGTAGAAGCTATTCCAACTAGTAGTGCTGATCATAACACTTCCATCAAAATGCTTACATAAGTTATTTTCCAGAGGTTTGGAGTCCCTAGATATTTAATGGTTTGTGACACCCTGGTATTTGCCCTCTTTCTTTTTCTGGATTTATTTGCATTTTTACTTGAATTTGAGTTTTGAATGAATTCATTTGGACTAAATCACTTGGGCTTTTCTTTGACTTTCACCCAAGTGACTCATCTCACTCTCAAACTCATCTCTCTCTCTCTCTCTGATATATCCAAATGTGGCCATGGGAATATTTTTCTTAAATGAAAAATATTCATTTTCCCTCTGAAATACCACTTCAGTCACTTATGCTCCAAAGCAACCCTCATTTTTCTTGCCCACCAAAATCTGAGAAAATTCATAAATATTCTTTGGACCTTGGCACACCTCCCTGTTTAAAAATATTTCATGGTTATTTGGAATATTTTTGCTACAGAAAATCTTTTCTGTTCTGGCTATAAAATGCATGTTGTGAAGGAAGTGCATTTTTCCTTGATCCAATGGAGCTGAAATTTTTAGGACTTCATTACCCTCCTAAGAAACCCTTAACCACCAAAAATCAGCCCTAAAATCTTTCTAGATTCTTCTCTATTAAGCTCCAAAGTTTCCATCCAGAAACTTGCCAAGAGGCTACAGTCTCACTCAGTCGACCTGGCTTCAACTCAAATGCTTGGATCGACCTAGCCTTGCATGAACAACACCCCAGACATGAATTTAATGCCCGGCATGGCATGATGCCAGAGTTCATGCGGTGAACATGCATGGACACGGTGCCAGGCAGCTAGTCGACGTGCTTTGGGTGCCGCCGATGCCTCTGTTTCGCCCGTGCGCGTGCCCGAGGCCAAACCACTTCGCCACCAAGCGCCTGCTGCCTCGCCTCATCACCCTTGACCTCTCCCTGCCGCTTGCCGACGCTAGAGCTCGCCGCAGCGATCACGAGCACGTCGTGCCCAAGCGCATAGTGAGCCCGTGCTCACTGTTGTTTTCCCCTCCCACGCCCTGTGCTCGTCCCCGTCCTCCCACAGTGGTCGCGTGATCCCTGGCCACTTCCCTCTCTCTCACTGGCGCCCCTCGTCGCCGTGCGCTACTTCCAGAGAGCTCGTCGGAGCCCGCGACCCCGCCTCGGCTCCGCCTTTAAATAGGACCCTCCCGAGCTCATTTCTCCTCACCTCTCCACCCGCTCAACCTCCACAACACCGTAGACAACCGCAGCCCGGCCGGGCAGGCCTCTGGCCGCCGTCCCCATCCCGAGCTCGCCGGCGATCCCCTTCCACTGCCCCCTCCCACTCCACTGCCCCTCGAGCTTGACCGACTGTGCAGGCGCGTTCCTGATGGTCCACTGGTGCTAGCTGGTGCCTCTGGAGCCGCTGGAACGACCCCTCGACGCCGATGTCTTCTTCTTCAATGAGCTCCACCTGCTGCAGCCGCTGGAGATGACCACGCCGACCTCGTCCGTCCACCTCTCGCCAAGCTATGGGTACGTGTGGGTGCGCTGTAGTCTTGCGCGTCGATCCGTCCCTTCCACGGCGGCCGCCGACCTCTTCTTGCCGGAGAAACGCCGGCGAAGCGCCGCCCCTCCTCTGTTTCCCTCCCTCTCTCTCTAAACCTGATGGGCGGGGCCCACTGTCAGTCTCTCCACTCACGCCCGAAGCGGTACGAGTGGAGGCGTATTCGCCAAAATAAGCCTTCGACGTCACCCCCTCTCTGGATTTTCAAAAATCAATTTAAATTCAGAATATTGGCTGAACTTTGACCAGCTATAACTTCTATTCTATATGTCCAAATGACCTGATTCTTTTTGAATTGGTTTTGTGTTGAAATTTTCTATCAGCATGCAAAATATGAAATTTTTGCTTGTTGTGTATATTTTCTAGTGAATTAAACAGTGTTATGTTACATTTTTTTTGTTATTTTAATTATTTTTAGAAGGGATTTCTTGCCTTGAAGATCACCAGAGGGAGTGTGACCCTCCTCTGCCCTAAGGCAAGCCATCACAAATATTTGCAAGAGTGTCATTTCAATAACTATGATTTTTACTTGAATACGATAATTTTAAATGCATATAGAAATTCATATAAAGTTATTTGATGCTAGTTCAAGTTCTTGCTATCTTTGTTCTGTTATCAGTAGCATTATAGTTGAATAAATAAATTTATGCAGTAGAGTAAGGTGATGATATGTTTGATATAGTTCATATCGGTATTATGTGAAAATGATGCATATATGGTTCATGGCATACTATGACTCGGTGAAACAATTTACAAGTTGAAACCTAATAATAAACCAACTTGTACATGTGGTTAATCGAGTCATGGTGCCACCGAATCAAGCTTTCCCTAAGTGCAACCACATTTGCCTTTATGAGGTGGGCCCTTTCTCGGTCTGTTGTTATGCCTCTCGCCGATGCCTCCAACTAGGGAAGGTTATTCACTGGCGCTACCCTGGCCTGGTAGGCTGGTATAACCTTGTGTGCCCGTAGTTGTTTTGGTACCATGTCCCCATTTGGGACAATTGTTTTGCCATGACGGTGGCTGTTGGATGTCCGGAGTGGCATCGGGGCCACCGATGACTTAGCCCAAAGGGGAGTTGGTCGGAGTGGCTGGGAGAGTGTCATGGCAATAGGCTAGTTCTGTCGGAACGCCGTTGGTCCACTCGAATGGGAGTCCGAGGCCATGGGTTCCGTGGTGTGGGTACAGTGTGCTAACCTTTGCAGAGTGTGTATATAATCTATCGATAGCCGCGTCCTCGGATATGGACACAAGTTCATAGTTGGTCACACCGTGGATCAACAAAAATATTAAAACTTGCACACTAAGTGAATACTTGTGGCACTGGTTATGTTGGTGAAGTTGTTGAGACCATCTAGATGGTTTCGTTTGTGATCCAGAAGTGATCACCGAGATATGATGAGTTTCGTGGTTACGAGGTAACCGAGATGGTAAGCGGGTCGGAAAGGCCCTGTTATGAGTGATGTCTACTACACAACTTGTTCTTGTAGACTCGTGTTGGGCCTCCAAGTGTAGAGTTCTGTAGGACAGTAGCAAGTTTCCCTCAAGTGGATGACCTAAGGTTTATCAATCCGTGGGAGGCGTAGGATGAAGATGGTCTGTCTCAAACAACCCTCCAACCAAATACAAGAAATCTCTTGTGTCCCCAACACACACAATACAATGGCAAATTGTATAGGTGCACTAGTTTGGCGAAGAGATGATGATAAAAGTGTAATATGGATGGTAGAAATATATTTTTATAATCTGAATAAATAAAAACAGCAAGGTAGCAAGTGACAAAAGTGAGCACAAACGGTATTGCAATGCTTGAAAACAAGGCCTAGGGTCCGTACTTTCGCTAGTGCAATCTCTCAACAATGCTAATATAATTGGATCATATAACCATCCCTCAACGTGCGATGAAGAATCACTCCAAAGTTCCTATCTAGTGGAGAACATAAGAATAAATTGTTTGTAGGGGAAGAAACCACCTCAAAGCTATTCTTTCCGATCGATCTATCCAAGAGTTTGTACTAAAATAACACCAAAGCAAATTCAGATTCGTAATGCTCAATCCAACACAAAGAACCTCAAAGAGTGCCCCAAGATTTCTACCGGAGAAACAAAGACAAGAACGTGCATCAACCCCTATGCATAGATTACGCCAATGTCACCTCGGGAATCCGTGAGTTGAGTGCCAAAACATATATCAAGTGAATCAATATAATACCCCATTGTCACCATGGGTATTCTATGCAAGACTTATATCAAGTGCTCTCAAATCCATAAAATTATTCAATCCGATAAAACGAAATCTCAAAGGGAAAACTCAATTCATCACAACAAGATAGAGAGGGGAAAACACCATATGATCCGACTATATTAACAAAGCCCGCGATACATCAAGATTGTGCATCTCAAGAACACAAGAGAGAGAGAGAGATTAAACGCATAGCTACTTGTACAAACCCTCAGCCCCGAGGGTGGACTACTCCCTCCTCATCGTGGTGGTCGCCGGGATGATGAAGATGGCCACCGGTGATGATCTCCCCCTCCGGCACGGTGCCGGAACAGGGTCTAGATTGGATCTCGTGGATACAGAGGCCTTGCGGCGGTGGAACTTCTGATCTAGGGTTATTTCTGATGGTTTCTCTATTTATAGGATTTTTTGGCGTCGGTTTCACGCGAAGATGGGCCTCGAGGTGAGCACAACCCACCGGGGCGAGCCTGGCCCACCAGGCGCGCCCTGGTGGGTTGTGCCCTCCTCGTGCCTCTTCTAGCCCTCCCACGAAGCTTCGGGGTTCTCTTTTGTTCCAAAAAAAAATCGTCAAAAAGTTTCAGCTCATTTGGAGAACTTTCATTTCTGCACAAAAAACAACACCACGGTAGTTCTGCTGAAAACAACATCAGTCCGGGTTAGTTCCATGCAAATCATACCAAAACCATATAAAATTGTTGTAAACATGGCATGAATACTTCATAAATTATAGATACGTTGGAGACGTATCAATGAGCACGATCACTTCATGAGCAGCATGCTAAATTCTTGCATTAAACCTTCTTAAATATCATTGTTGTTGTTTGTCATTGTTGCTTTGCTTGTATGAGCTTGCAAGTACATTCAATGTACTGACCTGGCGTGTCATGCCAGTTTCAAGAGAAATCATATCGGAGTTGGAGTTGCATATCGCACCGTAGTCTAGACCGTGTGCACATCAGTGTCCCTGTGAGATAGAGTCCTTCTACGTCATCGTTCCACTGCCGCGTAGTCTTATCGTGATGTTGAGGCCCCCTGTTCATGTCTACTAAATAATGTACATATGTTCAGCCGCACCGAGTGTGCCGCTTGGCCTCGCTACTTGATGTAATATAAAACTCTATGTCCCACTAGTACCAATAAAGCAGTTGTATTTCTGTACCAATCTGTTGTGTGTTGCCAGAAGACATGATCTCTGCGCTAGCAATGCAAGGCAAACCGGTCGCTCTGAGCCGGGGTGCCACATCAATTGGCATCAGAGCCGCGCTGACTGTAGGACACGCTAGATAGCTAACGCATTATTTCAAACGGTAGATAGTAACTCTGAGTGCCGGTAGTGCTTGCGTGCTTTTGGTTGCTGCATTGCATGCATATAGTTTATTTTTACTAACCGACTAATGGTTGTGAGTGTAGATGGCTCCAGTGCCGTATGCGTGTCAATTGGAGCTAGCACCATACACTTCGCCGCACCTTCTTCGAAGCGTATGGCGTCGACTCTACCCTCATGGTGACGACCCAGTGTATCGGGTGTACTGGGAGCGCCTAGCAGACTCAGTATTCGAGTATCACACGGTGGTTACCTTGTGTTGCAGTTCGGCATCTGGCTCATACACCCGTTCTTCTAGGAGTCATTTCGCTTCTACCCCCGCTCAGGCTGTTTAGTTTGCTGCATTTGAGATTCTCATTGAGTTACGCTATAATGAGATCCAAATGCAGACTCACCCAGGCTTCTACTACTACCCATCGCTGCATGATGATGGGCGTATCCGTTTTCCTATTATTGATCCGGCGGCCGAGAGTCCTACTAGCCACCTTTCCCGCTATATCACTGCTAGCTATCTTCTGATTCATGAGCTGGCCCGAGAGCTGACTCATGCTCGTACTGCTTTGGTGGCCGCTAAGACCAGTTTCGTTCCACCTTCCATAGGGTTTACCCCCATTATTCCCCCAGTTTCTAGCTCGCCAGCTACCCCGGTTACTCCTTCGAGTAGCTCGGGCACCTCGACCGTGACTCCCCACAGTGCCCCTGCCGAGTGGGCTTCACTTCTCGCTACTACCGCAGCCCCTTTGCTCCAGCCTCATCCAGCACCTGCCCCTGAGGGAGAGCCCTCGAGGCAGCTTTGTCGTGTTACCTTTAACCCGAAGGTTTCCGTTAATGTCGTCAGTTCAGGATCCGAGTCTGGGTCAGGAGAGGACCCAGCAGGACCAGCAGAGCACTAGATCGCCAGAGTATCCGAGGTTGTCATGATGCTTGGATGTATGAGAGTAGTCGTACTTGTCATGATGTTTCCTTTCGTGTACGAGTGTAGTCGTACCTGTCATGATGTTTCATTTCATGTATGAGTCTATGTATAATTTTATTGGAACTTTTCTCCGTTATTATTCGCCTTGGTTTCTTTTTGCTTTCTTTTCGGGCTTTGTCGCTTGCTTTTCTTCCCCATTTATGGATGTTGCTCATCTCGATGCTTCTTATTGGAAACAAAAATAGGATGACAAGAGGAGGTAGCAGCAGTCAGGCAAGTGACGATACTCCTGTTCGTCGCTCCGCCCGACAAGCAGGGCATTCCCCTGAACCATATCAACCACCACCACCTCCTCCACCGCAACCACCTACCACAGAAAAGATTATGAGAATGTTCGAAGAAAGAAGAAACCAAGATTTACTTGAATTACTAAGAAGTGTGCAGGCTATGGTTGGGCAGAATGGAAACCAGTATGGCAATCACTCCAAACTATCAGATTTTTAGAGGACCAAGCCTCCCAGTTTCAGTCAAGTTGTCGATCCTTTGGAAGACGATGATTGGTTGCGGACTATTGCGAAGAAGCTTGAAATTGCCCGCACCGAAGAAGCCGATAAGGTTCCATTTACTTCACATTATCTTGAAGGAGCTGCCGCTATATGGTGGGATAATGCTAAAGCTATGTGGCCTACAGACGATGAGATCACTTGGGATAAATTCAAGGACAATTTCCGCAAGTACCACATTCCCGCCGGTATCATGAAAGTCAAGCAGCGTGAGTTCCTCGCTCTCACTCAAGGAAACCTGTCAGCAGATGAGTATCTGCATAAACTCAATCACTTGGCTCCTTATTCCCTCTATGATGTGGCCACTGAAGAAAGGAAGATCGATCGATTCCTTGGAGGACTCAACCAACACCTCCAATGTACACTCAGCATGTTCGACTTCCCCGACTTTCAGACTTTGGTGAACAAGGCCCTTATTGCAGAAAGGGAGCACAAGCTCGTTCACAACAATAAGCCCGCTTATAATGACCATAAACGCAAGTTAGAGCCTAAGAAAGATGGACAGCTAGTGCAGAAGGCTCGTACCTGGCAACAGCCTCAGTTTGAGTTCAAACCAACTTGGCAGCAGAATACCAGCAAGACCAACAACCAAGTCAAGAACATTGTGACCAATCCTGTCTGGGGAGACTATCAGCGCAGCAACGCATGTTTCTCTTGTGGGCAAACCGGACACTATGCAAAATAGTGTCCCAAAAACAACAAGCCGAATGCACCCCCCCAAGAAAACCCCTAAGTGGTCATCGGTATGTTTCCTGTTAATAACATACCCGCAATAATTTTATTCGACTCGGGGGCTTCCCATTCCTTTATTTCACGGAGTTTTGTTGCCCAAAACAAGTTTTCTTGCTCTATTCTTGAGAAAAAAATGATGGTACAATCCCCAGGATCCATGCTCAAAACAAATTTGGTATGCCGTGACGTGGAAATGTGGATTCTTGGAGTCATGTTCCCTGCCACACTGGTAGTCATTGAATCCGAAAGGCTGGATGTCCTTTTGGGAATGGATTGGTTGACAAAGCATCAGGTCTGCATAAATTGTGCAACAAGGGAAGTTACATTAAAAAAATTGACAAGACAGACAACAAGGTTTGTGGCCTGGAGAACCATGCCTAAGAAGGAAATGGTTTTTGCAGCAATATCTTCAGATGTGGAATTAATACCAGTGGTCAGCGAGTTTCCAGTTGTCTCCCTGAAGAATTACCAGGAATGCACCAGACCGGGAACTCGAGTTTGCCATTGATCTCGTGCCATGAACGGCACCCATATACAAGAAATATTACCACATGCCTTCATCCGAACTGGTTGAGCTAAAGAAACAACTTGATGAGATGCTCAAGAAAGGATACATCCGCCCCAGTTCTTCGCCCTGGGGGTCACCTGCCATATTCGTGAATAAAAAGGATGGTAGTCTTCGAATGTGTATAGACTATCGTCATCTCAATGATGTCACTATCAAGAATAAATACCCGCTCCCCAGAATTGATGATTTGTTTGATCAACTGCACGGAACTCAAATCTTTTCCAGGATTGATTTAAGGACCGGGTATCATCAACTCAAGATCAGGAAAGAAGATATTCCTAAGACCGCATTCACCACTCGTTACGGTCTATATGAATACACAATTATGTCATTTGGGCTGACCAATGCTCTTGCCTTCTTCATGCATATGATGAACAAAGTGTTCATGGATTTCTTGGACAATTTTGTGGTGGTGTTTATCGATGATATTCTCATATACTCGAAGGGAGAAGAAGAGCATAAACAACATCTCCGAGCAGTATTGCAAAGGCTTCGTGACCACCAGTTATATGCAAAATTCAGTAAATGTGAATTCTGGCTTAAGCAAGTCAGATTTTTGGGGCACATACTCTCTGCTGAAGGAATAGCTGTGGATCCAAGCAAGATTAAGGATGTGCTAAAATGGCCAGCACCCATGTTAGTGGCCAAA
The DNA here is from genome assembly GCA_011799875.1 of Thinopyrum elongatum. Taxonomy (NCBI): domain Eukaryota; kingdom Viridiplantae; phylum Streptophyta; class Magnoliopsida; order Poales; family Poaceae; genus Thinopyrum; species Thinopyrum elongatum. The sequence continues at coordinate 58,560,149 of CM022300.1, read as the reverse complement.
ATTAGAAGTTTTCTAGGGCTTGCTGGTTATTACCGATGATTCATTGAAGGCTTCTCCAAGATCGCTAAGCCCATGACAGAACTGCTCAAGAAAGACCAAAAATTCATATGGTATGAGGATTGTGAGAAGAGCTTTAACGAATTGAGGACTCGTTTGACCTCAGCACCCGTGTTGACACTTCCGGACATCTATCAGAGCTTTGATGTATACTGCGATGCATCTCGAAAGGGCCTAGGATGCGTACTCATGAATGATGACAAGGTTGTGGCTTATGCATCCAGACAGCTACGACCACACGAAGGAAATTATCCTACTCATGACTTGGAATTAGCAGCCGTTGTGCATGCCTTAAAAATTTGGAGGCATTACCTCATTGGCAAGCGGTGTCAAATATTCACCGACCACAAAAGTCTCAAGTACATATTTACTCAACCTGATTTAAAGCTCCGACAAAGAAGATGGCTTGAGTTGGTCAAGGATTATGACCTCGGGATAAACTATCACCCGGGAAAAGCTAACGTGGTCGCAGATGCTCTCAGCCGCAAACCAGCCACAGTCAATGCATTAATGATATCTTTGCCACCCGAGCTACAAGAAGAGATGGCCCAACTCAATCTGATTATTGTGGAGGCTGATTGCACTAATATGATGGCAGTCACTCCCACTTTAGAAGAAGAAATTCACAAAGCTCAGTCGGGAGATACGTTCTTGCAACACCAAGTCACCCGGATAAAAGACGGCAAGACTCAAGATTTCCTGATGGATGAGCAGGGTACCCTACGATTTCGAGGACGAATATGTGTGCCCAAAGAAGAAGAGTTGTGGAGGAAGATATTGACAGAAGCACACGAGTCCTCATACTCGATCCATCGCGGAGGTACCAAAATGTACGAGGACCTCAGGCAAACGTTTTGGTGGGATGGAATGAAGAAAGATATTGCATACTTCGTCGCCTGCTGTGATATATGCAATAGGGTTAAGGCAGAACTTCAAAAACCCGCCAGGCTACTTCAACCTTTGCCCGTTCCACAATGGAAATGGGATGATGTCTGCATGGACTTTATTACCGGTCTTCCAACCACCCCTCGAGGAAACAACGCTATATGTTTCGTGGTGGACATGCTGACCAAGGTGGCCCATTTCATTCCTGTCCAGACCACATACCGTGCAAATCAACTGGCTCAACTCTATGTGTCCCGAATCGTCAGTTTGCATGGCGTACCTAGAACTATCACCTCAGATCGAGTATCCCTTTTTACCTCGGCATTCTGGGCATGTCTTCACCAACCCTTGGGGACATCATTCAAATATAGCACATCTTATCACCCTCAGACAGATGGCCAGACGAAGCGAGTAAATCAAATACTCGAGGACATGCTCAGGGCATGTGCTCTCGCTCAAGGACCCAAGTGGGAAGACAGCTTACCCTACGCTGAGTTTTCCTACAACAACAGCTATCAAGCCAGCCTCAAAATGTCACCTTATGAAGCCTTGTATGGACGCAAGTGATGTACCCCCTTAAACTGGTCCCAGACCGGGGACAGTCGTATTTTCGGGACTAACTTGGTGATGGAAGCCGAGAAGCAAGTCAGGGAAATCCGAGACAGATTACAACTAGCCAAGTCTCGACAAAAGAGCTACTATGATGCTAAGCATCGACAGATCAGTTTTGAACCTGGTGAATATGTCTACCTCCGAGTCACACCTATGAAAGGAGTCAAGAGATTTCAGACTCAAGGAAAACTTGCACCAAGATATATTGGCCCATTTCCAGTTATGTCCAAGGTTGGTACAGTGGCATATCAATTGGAACTTCCCCCGGAACTGTCAGAGATACACAATGACTTCCACGTATCACAGTTGCGAAGGTGTATCTCACCACCTGAGAAATGGACTGATATGGCAGAAATAGAGCTTGCTAAGGATCTGACATATGAAGAGAAACCTTTCCGAATATTGGATGAGATGGAAAGACTCACCTGCAGCAAGTCAGTTAAGTTTTACAAGGTGCAGTGGGAACACCATACCGAGAGCGAAGCTACCTGGGAAACGAAAGACTTTTTAAGGACAGCATATCCTGAATTGTATCCTGAGCAACCGAATCTCGAGGACGAGATTCATCCTAAGGGGGGAGGTTTGTGACACCCTGGTTTTTGCCCTCTTTCTTTTTCTGGATTTATTTGCATTTTTTATTTGAATTTGAGTTTTGAATCAACTCATTAGGACTAAATCACTTGGGCATTTCTTTGACTTTCACCCAAGTGACTCATCTCACTCTCAAACTCATCTCTCTCTCTGATATATCCAAATATGGCCATGGGAATATTTTTCTTAAACGAAAAATATTCATTTTCCCTCTGAAATACCACTTCAGTCACTTATGCTCCAAAGCAACCCTCATTTTTCTTGCCCACAAAAATCTAAGAAACTTCCTGAATATTCTTTGGACCTTGGCACACCACCCAGTGCAAAAATATTTCATGGTTATTTGGAATATTTTTGCTACAGAAAATCTTTTTTGTTCTGGCCAGAAAATGCATGTTGTGAAGGAAGTGCATTTTTCCTTTATCCAATGGAGCTGAAATTTTTAGGACTTCATTACCCTCCTAAGAAAGCCTTAACCACCAAAAATCATCCCTAAACTCTTTCTAGATTCTTCTCTATTAAGCTCCAAAGTTTCTGTCCAGAAACTTGCCAAGAGGCTACAGTCTCACTCAGTCGACCTGGCTTCAACTCAAATGCTTGGATCGACCTAGCCTTGCATGAACAACACCCCAGACATGAATTTAATGCCCGACATGGCATGATGCCAGAGTTCACGCGGTGACCATGCGTGGACATGGTGCCAGGCAGCTAGTCGACGCGCTCTGGGTGCCGCCGACGCCTCTGCTTCGCCCGTGCGCGTGCCCGAGGCCAAACCACTTCACCAACAAGCGCCTGCTACGTCGCCTCATCACCCTTAACCTCTCCCTGCCGCTTGCCGACGCCGAAGCTCGCCGCAGCAATCACGAGGACGTCGTGCCCGAGCACACAGTGAGCCCGTCCTCACTGTTGTTGTCCCCTCCCACGCCATGTGCTCGTCCCCGTCCTCCCACAGTGGCCGCGTGATCCCTGGCCACTTCCCCCTCTCTCGCTGGCGCCCCTCATCGCCGTGCGCCGCTTCCAGAGAGCTTGTCGGAGCCCGCGACCCCGCCTCGGCTCCGCCTATAAATAGGACCCTCCCGAGCTCATTTCTCCTCACCTCTCCACCCGCTCAATCTCCACAACGCCGTAGATAGCCGCAGCCCAGCCGGGCAGGTCTCTGGCCACCGTCCCTGTCCCGAGCTCGCTGGCGATCCCCTTCCTCTACCCCCTCCCACTCCACTACCCCTCGAGCTCGACCAACTGCGCAGGCGTGTTCCTGATGGTCCACTGGTGCTAGCTGGTGCCTCTGGAGCCACTGGAACAACCCCTCGACGCCGGCGTGTTCTTCTCCGACGAGCTCCGCCCGCTGCAGCCGCTGGAGACAACCACGCCGACCTCATTCGTCCACCTCTCGCCAAGCTACGGGTACGTGCGGGTGTGCCGTAGTCTTGCGCGTCGATCCCTCCCCTACACGGCGGCCACCGACCTCTCCTCACCGGAGAAATGCCGGTGAAGCGCCGCCCCTCCTCTGTTTCCCTCCCTCTCTCTCTAAAACTGACAGGCGGGGCCCACTGTCAGCCTCTCCACTCGCGCCCGAAGCGGTACGAGTGGAGGCGTATTCGCCAAAATACGCCTTCGACGTCACCCCCTCTCTGGATTTTCAAAAATTAATTTAAATTCAGAATATTGACTGAACTTTGACCAGCTATAACTTCTATTCTATAAGTCCAAATGACCTGATTCTTTTTGCATTGGTTTTGTGTTGAAATTTTTCTATCAGCATGCAAAAGATGAAATTTTTGCTTGCTGTGTATATTTTCTGGTGAATTAAACAGTGTTATGTGACATTTTCTTTTGTTATTTTAATTATTTTTAGAAGGGATTTCTTGCCTTGAAGATCACCAGAGGGAGTGTGACCCTCCTCTGCCCTAAGGCAAGCCATCACAAATATTTGCAAGAGTGCCATTTCAATAGCTATGGTTTTTACTTGAATATGATCATTTTAAATGCATATAGAAATTCATATAAAGTTATTTCATGCTAGTTCAAGTTCTTGCTATGTTTGTTCTGTTATCAGTAGCATTATAGTTGAATAAATAAATTTATGCAGTAGAGTAAGGTGATGATATGTTTGTTATAGTTCATATCGATATTATGTTAAAATGATGCATATATGGTTCATTGCATTTCATGGCATACTATGACTCGGTGAAACTATTTGCAAGTCGAAACCTGATAATAAACCAACTTGAACATGTTGTTGATCGAGTCATGGTGCCACCGAATCGAGCCTCCCTAAGTGCAACCACATTTGCCTTTATGAGGGGGGCCCTTTCTCGGTCTATTGTTATGCCTCTCGCCGGTGCCTCCAACTAGGGAAGGTTATTTGCTGGCACTACCCTGGCCCGGTAGGCAGGTATAACCTTGTGTTCTCATAGTTGTTTTGGTACCATGTCCCCATTTGGGACGATTGTTTTGCCACGATGGTGGCCGTTGGATGTCCAGAGTGGCATCGGGGCCACCCATGACTTAGCCCAAAGGGGAGTTGGTCGGAGTGGCCTGGAGAGTGTCATGGCAATAGGCTGGTTCTGTCAGAATGCCGTTGGTCCACCCGAATGGGTGAACCCGAGGCCATGGGTTCCGTGGTGTGGGTACAGTGTGGTAACCTCTGCAGAGTGTGTATATAATCTATCGATAGCCGCGTCCTCGGATATGGACACAAGTTCATATTAGGTCACACTATGGATCAACAAAAATATTAAAACTTGCACACTAAGTGAATACTTGTGGCACTGGTTATGTTGGTGAAGTTGTTGAGACCATCGAGATGGTTTCGTTTGTGATCCAGAAGTGATCACCGAGATATGATGATTTTCGTGGTTACGAGGTAACCGAGATGGTAAGCGGGTCTGAAAGGCCCTGTTATGAGCACGCTCACTTCTTGAGAAGCATGCTAAATTCTTGCATTAAACCTGCTTAAATATCATTGTTGTTGTTTGTCATTGTTGCTTTGTTTGTATGAGCTTGCAAGTACATTCAATGTACTGACCTGGCGTGTCATGCCAGTTTCAGGAGAAATCATATCGGAGTTGGAGTTGCATATCGCACCGCAGTCTAGACCATGTCCACATCAGTGTCCCTGTGAGATGGAGTCCTTCTACGTCGTTGTTCTGCTATCGCGTAGTCTTATCGTGATGTCGAGGCCCCCTGTTCATGTCTACTAAATAATGTACATATGTTTAGCCGCATCGAGTGTGCCGCTTGGCCTCGCTACTTGATGTAATATCAAACTCTATGTCCCGCTAGTACCAATAAAGCTGTTGTATTTCTATACCAATCTGTTATGTGTTGCCAGAAGACATGATCTCTGGGATGGCAATGAAAGGCAAACCGGTCGCTCTGAGCCGGGGTGCCACATGACTGATGGTGGTTCACACTTTATTCATGGTGCTTTCCGTAAAATGCTTGCTATATATGATGTTAACCATAGAATTGCATCACCCTATCATCCTCAATCTAGTGGTCAAGTTGAACTTAGCAATAGAGAAATAAAACTAATATTACTAAAAACTGTTAATAGGTCCTGTCGTGGGTTTAACACAGCAGATGCCCTTGTGAAAGGACTCAGGTGTGGAGCCATCACAACGTAGGTTAGCTTAAAGGTGTTGAGCGGGACGAGAGACACGGTTTACACAGGTTCAGCCCCTCACCGACGAGGTAAAAGCCTACTTCATGCTTTGTGCTATATTGATTGTGTATCGATTACAAGGGAGCGGAATCGCATAACCTAGCTCTCGATTGATTGTAACTTGACTTAACCCGACGCAGGGTCTCGGCTTTATATACACAGGTCGAGGCCCTGGGCTTACACCGTGGGGTTATATCCCCAACATTAGGCCCTAGATTGATTTGAACTTGTTCATGTCAATCTTCATCCTCCGATTGGTGAGTCTTCTTGAATTCTTCTTAAAGCTTGACCTTGAATAAATATTCATGACCCGCCATAAGAAAAGATGACATCATATAATTAAATTAAGAAAAATCCTCATGACATCACAACGGATCTTTATATTAACTAGCTATTCCGAAAATCGAGGCGCCTCTTTTGGCGAGATAATTATCACGCCTCCTTGATCTCCGCGCATGCCATTCACTATTTTACTTTTTCCTTATAAATAGGATCGGGGGGCCTGTCTTTTCACTTTTTACCCCCGTCTCCTCTTCTTCTTCCTCCTTGCGCCATTCGCTGCGACCGAAGCTACGCCACCCCAACGGAGCTTCACCAACAACTCCACCCAGGCCGCTGCATCGACCTGTTGTGACCAGAAATCGGCGGCGCTCATCCGCTCTACATCGACACCGTCAGGTATCCTTTCATCTCCATCCTCAGATCCACATTAGGGCAGTCACGTTCATAGAATTCATTGTTGTTCATCCAAGTTCATGCATCTCTTGCTTAGAAGTCGTATTTTAATCCGAAAACAAGACAGAAGTAGTGCGGTAGCAGTTTTAGCCTTTATCTCATAAATTGGATAGATCCCTTCTTCCTGTGAATCAATACGAAGCTTACTAGTTCTCCTGCAGCCGTGTTCTAGGTTTAATAATTATGCCCCTTTTTCGAACTGCCGTAGATCTATAATTGTAGCTGCAATCTGCAAAACTTGTTTGTCCAGCACTTAGCAAAATTTCAACAAACTTGGATCTGTAGGTAGTTGACCTGCCCTTCATCGTTCGGGTGACTTGATAATGAATTTGTAACCCGCCAAGAATTCCAAAGATTTGTTTAATGTAACACCTCGAAAATATTTCTTTTGGATTTTCAAAATCTTTTCCTTAAAATAAAATACTTTGAACTATTTTGGCCTTATTCTCTTTCTAGTTCTTCTGTTCTAAAAATTATTTTTTATTTTTAACTGGGTTTCAAATTTTTTGAAATGGTTCTATTTTGGCTGACTTATTTATTGGGTAATTGTTTTTGCGGGATCAAAAAAATTTTCTTTTAGAAAAGTTTTGGATAATTAAAACTATTTCAAAGAAAATGGCCTTTTCACTTCCTTCATGCCTTCTAAAATCTCCCAATAATTTTTCTGCCACTCCTAAATTATTCCTCAAGTCACTCACACCTTCAAGGATAGTATCCAACTCCTTTCCACCTTACAAAAATATTCTTTCAATAATTTATAAATTCCAAAGTTGGAATTTATATTATTCATAGTTTCTTGGAATTTACAAAGGAACTATATTTTCTAAAATTCTCCTACATCCACCAAAATTATCCCAGCAACTAGATAGTACCCATAACCCATTTCACCAAAAACATTGGGTTCCATAGTTTAAAATTTTCAAATTCTACCCTATTCAAATTTGGACCAGATTCAGTTTTGTTGATCAAAACCTATTTTAAATTACTCCAAAAATTCCGAAACTTTGTAAACCTCTCTTATATGCATCAAATCCTCACCACAAAAATTCCCACAAAATCCTAAAATTCCAAGCACCCTCTGTCATTTCATCGTACAAGTGGTGGGTGTACTGTAGCACTGCCGAAAAATTCAGTTAACTGAATTTTCTTCAGAAGCAGAGGCAAGCGGCGCCGTGCACTACACTCCACCACCTCTCCTTCTATTTCACGCCACCTTCGATCATCAATGAGCCACCATGGACCCCTTGGTCAGTGGCTCACCGCCGACGGCACAGGAGCTGGCCGGTGCAGCTACCCGCCCCGAGCTCATCCACGATAGGCCGAGCGGATCAACTCGCGCCACCAGCCACCATCACTGTGCTGCAGCTTCCCCGCCTACCCTCCAGCCACGCGGCAATTCCACCGTGGTTCCGCGCGCTGACCTCGCCGCCCTGGCCCCACCTGGCAGTCGCCGGAGACGGACGTCGCCGCCGCACCCGTACACGAGCACCACCACGGATAAGGCCGCAGAGCTCGCCTCTGCCCGCACTGAAGCTTCCAGAGTGCTCCACCGTCCTCCATAAATTCTTCACCGCCCCTGACCTACCTCGCCGGCCGGAGTAACTCCGGTGTCATCCACTCCGCCTCGGCCACCTTGGAACGCCTATAAAAGGGACCCCCGAGCCCCGGCGATCACTCACCGCACCCCCACCCATCATCAATCGACCTCCATGCCACTACCCTGACCTCGAGGAGGTCTTCTTCCTCCTCTCCGGTCACCGAGCCGCCGCCAACCTCCCCGATCACCACAATGCCTATACTCCACCTCCGCCGCCGAAACCTTGCCAGTAGCTCTCTCTCACAGCAACTCGTCGATCCCGCGCTCCAATTTCACCTCCCGAGCCCTCTCCAGTGAGTTCCGACCACCCCCAAAACATTGCCCGCCGCCGTCGACGTCGCCGCCATTCAGGTGCTCGCCGGCGACCACCACCACCACCACCAACCGACGCGGCACTCCACCCTAGTCACGTTTCGACCATCGCCGCCCTCTGGAATACCGGCGATTGTCGCCGGTGACCACCGCCGTCTCTCTGTCTCGCGCGCGAGAGCGTTTGAATTTAAACCTGACGGGTGGACCTCACCCGTGAGCGTTTTATTCTTTTTTGATTAAAACAGAAGGTGTATTCCGCCGTTTACGCTTTTTGCACTGAAAGGCGTATTCCGCCCAAAGCGTTTTCTTTTTAAAAACAGGCAGGGACTGCTGTTTTACAGAAAAGTCCCGCGTTTTGAAACTTCCATAGCATTTTAACCACAAGTCCAAATGACTTGATTCTTTTTTTGAAATTCTTATTTTTCTATCTAGTTTTTTTAGTATTTATTTAAAAATGTTTTGAGACAATTTTTTTACACTGTTGCCAAAAAATTTAATTTGAGTTTGAATTTGAATTTTTCAGAAAAAGAAGACGGAAACTTTGCCGAGGATTTCGAGGGGTTTTCTCCTGACTACTTTGGACAAGGCAAGCAGTTTTGAGCTTGGGATATGGTAATTGCATTTGCATTGCATGTTTGCATCGGTTTGGAGTTGCACCACATATATCACATGTGTTTGCATGCATGGTCAAATCATTTCTTTCTCATGGCTTGCACTTCACTCAAACTCAAGAATCTCTCTAACTTGGTTAAAGGCTAAGAAAATTCAGGAGCGTGTCTCCTGCCTTGGACGTGCCGGTGGGCACGGGCCATTTTTGACACGGTGGTGTCACGTGACATATGTGGAACATACCAGTGATAATGAGTAACACCTCCTGAGTCGGCCTAGATCGAGTCTTGTCCCGTTACACCTAGCTGGATACCGTGCTGCCACGGGTCCTTTCGCAAGGAAGGTATGGCTTAGTAAGTTGTTAACCCCTATCCAGGTACACACCACATAGAGGGCCACGATGAGGGTTTCCATGGCCATGGACTAAATCCTGTCATCGGGTCAGGGGGCATGGGTGTTTCCGGTTGTAGCCGAGAGGGGTCCCCCCTTGGAATACGCACATATTAATAGTGATCCCATGCTATTCGAGATTGTTGTCTCCCCGACTTAAGAGTTTTTCTGGAAAGATGCTTTGGGTGATTCCTGGCATCCGGACGGTTAATCTGGTATGTGCTGGACAGGCGTGTTTTCATCCCAAAGACCGTAATGGGAATTAGTCAGTGTCACGGTAATGACTAAGGAAACCCCATACACGTGGGTAAAGAGTACACCCTCTACAGAGTTTAAATCTATTCGAATAGCCGTGTCCTCGGTCAAGGGCATTAGCTGGGTGGGTCGAGTGTCGGTCCCGGTGTCGGTCTCCAGAGGAAATAATTAAAATATGCCTGAAATATTTTTGCAGGATAATTATTGACACCCTGATGCTACCATGAATATTTTGCTATGCATATTAATATTATTGTGGTCATGCATATTATTGTGGACTAACCCATTTCTCTTATTTTATTTTCCTGAGTGTCTTAGGGGTTGGCTAGACTACCTCGGGCATTTGGTTTTATTTTCAAAACCTCTTCGCGGCATCCCTCGAGTTCACAGGCGGTCTATCAAACCACTACTCTTGTGGATACCCGATTGGCATTTCTCTTCAAGACCGACCGTGGCGTCACTTTTGACACCCGACTGGAATTTCTTTTCAAGACCTCTTCGTGGCGTCCCTCGAGTTCACAGGCGGTCTATCACGCCACTACTCTTGTGGATACCCGATTGGCATTTCTCTTCAAGACCGACCGTGGCGTCACTTTTGACACCCGACTGGCATTTCTTTTCAAGACCTTTCGTGGCATCGCTTGAGTTTTCGGGCAGTCGCCCAACTCTCTTTTAGACACCCGATTGGCATTACTCTTATTTTTTTTCTGAATGTCACTTGGGCTGGCTAGACTACCCGTGGCATTCATTAGCTTTTATTTCTAATAAGTTTGTTTATGACTAACATGCTGTATTTACTTCCATATCATTTTGTTATTGTCATGTCATGTCAAGATTTTTAGTCAGCATGAGCATTTTAGCATGATCCAACATGAGCATATGCATTCGTTATACCTTCTATTCATTACGTTTGCGAGTACATTCCAATGTACTCACTGGCTTGTCCCTGGTTATTTACTTGGCCAGACTTGGAGGAGGATGAGCTTGTGGAGGAGGATTGCGCTAGCGAGCCCGACACTTAGAGGAGTCCCAGTTAGTCAACCTGTGATATAGGAGTCTACCACATGTATCATCCGGTGAGCTTCCGCTACACAAATAAAATAGTCAAGCCTCACGCTGACGCTTGGCTCTATTTTATTGTACCCGTATTGTATCACCACCACACCACTGTCATATTCCGCCATTGCCATATATTGACGAGTTTGTAATAATTTTGTTGAGCCCTCAGACTCAACCCTGTGTAATATTATATTGTACTGGTTATCTATATCAAGGAAGTCCACCAGTTGTGTTGATCTTGGGGCTGGTGTGACTTGGGGCTTTTCTGTGATTTATTCCAAAAAGGGGCCCGACAGACCTTGGTACCAGAGCCAGGCTGACTATAGGAAGCCCTAGGCACGATCGCTAGCACTCGAGTCAATACTAACATTTTTAGCATGCATTTCATGCATTGTAGCAAATTTTCCTTGGTCATCATATATATATGGTATGACTATTTGGATTTTTGTCTACTATTGTAGATGTCTGGCGGCAACTGCCCATTCCAGATTTTCGCCAACGAGCCTGCGGGATTTTCCCGTCTTCTTACCGTCATCGCTAGAGATGCGATGAGATCTCCGAGCCATCCAGAGTACACCGTTTTTCCTGACTGGATCACATAGACTTTGATGATGTACCAGGCTTCGGTATATATTCGGGGTGGAAGTACCTTGTCTTTCTGTAACTATCGTTTTATGGGAAGAGCCATGCCCTCTGAGAGGCATGCTATCTAGATGGCTGCCCGTGAGGCTATTGCTCGTCTCAGGGACATCCTGCCTGTCATGCAGACCCGTCCCTATTACTACCTTCCGTGCCATGTTCCTTACACTAGCCACTACGCTTTTTCCTGCACCGCAGGAGAAAGGGATGAAGCGATCGAGCCCCTTGTTCAGTATATCATGGCACTAGAGTCAGTATTCACCGCACTGGTGGACGACCATCTTGCTGCACGGATGGACATGGCTCGTGTGAGGATCCCTCGCAGGAGTGAGTTCCGTTCACCTTCACCACGTGCCCCTCGTATTCCGACTCCACTACACTATTCCCCTGCTTAGCCCGTGGTTCAGCGCTCATCCCCGAGCGATTGAGGCTATTCGCTTGGCTGCTCCTGTTCCGATCATAGCTCCACCACCGACGCACACAGTGCCATCTCAGGCAGGCGTAGCATCGACCTCTGCCCGACAGGAGACCATTCCGGAGGAGGAGGTGGTTCAGTCTCCAGCACCTCAGCTGGGACTTACCCTCAGCGGAGCTTACAGCATCTCGGACACCCCGTGAGGATAGATCGAGCATCAGCATCGCAGTAGTCTTTTTATGAAACGTGGTTGTAAGATATTTATTTTTTGTTTCTTCTTCTTTTTGTAAGATAGCGAGTAACAGACTCGGACCACAGCACGCTGAGAGGACGAAGTAGTACGCTAGTTGAATAAGTTGTAGTGTAGTATATAGTTTCTGCGAGCATCCTATAAAATTAAACCATGCTTGTATAATAAAATCCTGCATGTATGATATAACATGTTGTATTTACGTCCTGGGGGTGGATTTATTTTCAGTCTCTTAAAAAATTTATTTACTGCCTTTATAATTTCTTTTCTCATGGGTGTTACACAAATACCCCCAGAAAGAAAATGCATCGCCCTAGACCCGTTCCATGCCAAATCTGCCAGAGAATAACCATGGACAAATGGGAAATAATTTTACCCAAGGACAGACTAGTCAACAGAGTAGCGACTCAGCATTTTCACAAGTATGCCGTCTGTACGAGCAAAGCCAGCAACAGCACCAAGAGATGATGCAGCATTTAGTTAATATGGGAAATCACTAGGGATAAAATCAGCACAGGTTAAAATTATCTGAGCTCCAGAAGACCCATCCAACGGTCTTTACTCACACAGACAAACCGTTGGAGGCAGACGATTGGTTATGTGATATTGAGAGGAAATTGGTTATTGCCAGGTGTACGGACCAGGAAAAAGTGCTATACACTCCGCACTATTTTTCTGGAACAGCAGCATCATGGTGGGAGAATTTATGTCACACGCACCCCAATGGAGAAAATATGACATGGGAACAATTCAAGGAAAACTTTCGGGGAGCACATATTCCTAATAGTATTATGAAATTGAAGAAAAGGGAATTTGAGGATCTCAAGCAGCGAGGCACCACGGTAGCCCGGTACTGAGACCAGTTTACCCAGCTGGCCCGATACGCCAACGACGAATTCATGACAGAAGGCAAAAATATGGAAAAATTCCTTGCTGGACTTATCCCATCTCTGAAGTGCCAACTGGTGGTCCACACCTTTCCTGATTTCAAGACACTGATAGACAAGGCAATTATACTGGAGAATGAGCACCGCAACCTGAACGAAATTCGCAAGCGCCGTATGAACCAGTCAGCTCAGGTTCGCAACAACAGGCCCAAGAATGAATTTCAGAGGCCTATGACACCCCGACCAGCAGCTCCGCTACCTTGACCAGCAGCTATAGCACCACAACAGAACCGCAGTGCTTTCAACAACAGGACCAAAGATACAACTTTCTATCCGGGCATCACCTGTTATGCCTGCGGTGGAGAAGGGCATTACTCCAGGCAATGCCCAAAGCAAGGAAATAATACTCCCAAGCGCAACAACAATGGCCATGGTACAAACACAGCTCCGCGACGCAACAATTTCAACCCCAACAAAACCAAAGAAAGGGACAGGTCAACCACGTGACCTTTGAGGAGGCACAGAATGCACCAGATATTGTGTTTGGTATGTTTCCTGTCAACTCAACTAGTGCTATAGTATTATCTGATTCTGGAGCTTCCCATTCGTGCATCTCAAAAAGATTCGCTTCGAGGAATCAATTTTCTTTTTCGCCTTTGCAAAATTCCGTGGTTATTCAGTCCCCGGGATCAAAGCAAAGCACACAATGGTACTGCAAGGATGTGAATATTGAGATCAAAGGAATGGTATTTTTAGCCAACCTTATTGTACTAGAGGCAGTCGATCTGGACGCTATTCTGGGAATGGATTGGTTAACCAAAAATAAAGGTTTCATAGACTGCTAAAACCGCACAGTGACTCTTACAAGCTGCCAAGGGAAAATAATAAAATTTGGCACAAGGAGGATTTCCGCATCACAAGGAAAATTAAATCAAGTGTATGCGACAGAATTAAGTAATGTTCCTGTAGTCTGCGAGTACCCCGATGTATTTCCTGAGGAGCTACCAGAAATGCCCCCGGACCGTGAAATTGAATTTGTTATTGAATTGGCACCTGGAACGACACCCATTTATAAGAAGCCGTACCGAATGGCTCTGACAGAATTGGCTAAGTTGAAGAAACAGATTAAGGAACTAATGGAAAAGGGTTATGTTTGACCCAGCTGTTCACCATGGGGTTCGCCAGTTTTATTTGCTAAGAAAAAGGATGGTACCCTAAGGCTATGTATTGATTACAGGGCACTCAGTATGGTCACCATCAAAAATAAATACCCGCTACCCAGGATAAATGACTTGTTCGAACAGCTAGCAGAAGCCAAGGTTTTCTCAAAAATAGATTTGAGGTCAGGCTACCATCAATTAAAAATCCGATCATCAGATATACCCAAGACTGCCTTTACCACCAGATATGGATTATATGAGTTCACAGTGATGCCCTTCGGTTTAACCAACGCTCCTGCTTACTTTGTGCATCTCATGAACAAGGTCTTCATGAAATATTTGGACAAGTTCGTGGTTGTATTTATTGATGATATACTCATTTACTCCAAGACGCCGGAAGAACATGAGCAACACCTATGAATAGTCCTGGACGAATTAAGGGAAAACCAACTATACGCCAAATTCGGTAAATGTGAATTTTGGCTACGCGAAGTGGGCTTTTTATGTCACGTACTGACACAGGATGGGATAGCAGTGGACCCAAGTAAAGTAAAGGCTGTCCAAGGATGGAAGCAACCCACAAACATGACAGAGGTCAGGAGTTTTCTTGGTCTGGATGGCTACTACCGGGGATTTATTGAAGGATTCTCCACCATAGCTAAACCCATGAACCAATTACTCAAGAAAGATAAGAAGTTTGAATGGACCGAAGCCTGTGATAAAAGTTTCCAAGAATTGAAAAAGAGGTTAACAACGGCACCCATTCTGGTCGTGCCCGATGTGCACAAATTTTTTTAGATATACTGTGACGCGTCTAGGAAAGGCCTTGGATGTGTATTAATGCAAGAAGGAAAAGTCGTGGCATATGCCTCAAGACAGCTACGACGACACGAGGAGAATTATCCTACTCATGATCTGGAGCTAGCTGCAGTAATACATGCACTCAAGGAATGGCGACACTTTCTTCTCTGTAAACGATGTGAAATATACACAGACCACAAAAGTCTTAAGTATATCTTCACCCAGCCAGAATTAAACTTGAGACAGCGTCGCTGGCTGGAGTTAATAAAGGTTTATGACATGGGAATTCATTACCATCCCGGTAAGGCGAATGTTGTGGCAGACGCCCTCAGCCGAAATCCCTGCACCAACAATAATAGTGTGCAATTCTCACAGCATGAGTTCAACCAGGAATTTGCCAAACTCAATATGGTCCTAGTCACAGAAGGAACCGTTACCCAACTGGAAATAAAATCGACATTAGAGGATCAAATCAAAGAAGCCCAAAAAGGACACCCAAGTATTGAGGGGATTAAGAGGAAAGTAAAATCGGGCAAGGCATCTGAATTTACCATGGACAGCCAGGGAATTTTATGGTTCGGAAAAAGATTATGCGTACCTGATAAGGAAGAATTATAGCAACAAATTTTGGCAGAAGCCCATACCACTCCATATTCTATTCATCCAGGAGGAACGAAGATGTACAAGGATCTACAAGAAAAAATTTGGTGGCACGGGATGAAGGGAGATATAGCCGTATATGTGGCACGTTGTGATTCATGTCAGCGTGTAAAAGCAGAACATGAGAGGCGAGCAGGACTATTGCAGCCACTCAAAGTGCCTGAATGGAAATGGGATGTAATAGGAATGGATTTTATCGTCGGATTGCCAAGGTCACGACACGGAAATGATGCTATCTTTGTTATAATAGATTGTTTAACCAAGGTGGCACATTTCATTCCAGTAAAAACCACATACTCAACACAGAGGCTTGCCAGGTTATACCTCTCTCGAATTGTTTGCTTACACGGAGTACCCAAAACCATAGTCTCCGATAGAGGCACCAAATTTGTCTCTAGGTTTTGGGAGCATCTACAGCAAGCCTTAGGTACTCAACTGACATTTAGCACAGCATACCACCCGCAGACCGGAGGACAAACTGAACGGGTAAATCAAATATTGGACGACATGCTGAGAGCATGTGTGCTCACTTACGGAGTCAGCTGGGAAGACAGTTTACCGTATGTGGAGTTCTCATATAACAACAGTTATCAAGCTAGTCTGAAGATGTCACCCTTCGAAGCCCTGTATGGACGAAGGTGTCGTACCCCACTCAATTGGTCTGAAACCGGAGATAGCCGAATCTTCGGCCCGAAAATTCTTAAAGAAGCAGAAACAAAAGTGAAGCTTATTCAAGACAGACTGAGAGCGGCTCAGAGCTGTCAAAAGAGTTACTATGATCAAAAACACCGCCAGATCAGTTTTGAGCCTGATGAATATGTGTATCTCAGAGTATCTCCAACAAGAGGACTACAGAGATTTAAAGTCAAAGGGAAATTGCCACCAAGGTTTATTAGACCATTCAGAGTAATCGCAAGGAGGGGCAAGGTTGCCTATCAACTAGAGCTACCTGCAGAATTATCAGATGTTCATGATGTGTTTCACGTGTCACAACTAAGGAGACGTGTCAGTAACCCAGAAAAGCAAGTCTAGCATCAAGACCTAGATATCCAACCAGATCTTACATATAAGGAACGTCCTATAAAGATTTTGGAGGAGTCTGAATGAAGGATCCGGCAGAATGTGATAAAAATTTACAAGGTCCATTGGAGTAATCACACCAAGGAAGAAGCAACTTGGGAAAGAGAGGATCACTTGAGGACTGAATATCCGTGCCTGTTTGAGGGACAACTGAAATCTCGGGGACGAGATTTTTCCTAAGGGGGGTAGGTGTTGTAACACCCCAAAAATATTTCTTTTGGATTTTCAAAATCTTTTCTTTAAAATAAAATACTTTGAACTATTTTGGCCTTATTCCCTTTCTAGTTCTTCTGTTCTGAAAATTATTTTTTATTTTTAACTGGGTTTCAAATTTTTTGAAATGGTTCTGTTTTGGCTGACCTAATTATTGGGTAATTGTTTTTGCGGGATCAAAAATATTTTTCTTTTAGAAAAGTTTTGGATAATTAAAACTATTTCAAAGAAAATGGCCTTTTCACTTCCCTCAAGCCTTCTAAAATCTCCCAATAAATTTTCTGCCACTCCTAAATTATTCCTCAAGTCACTCACACCTTCTAGGATAGTATCCAACTCCTTTCCACCTTACAAAAATATTCTTTCAATATTTCATAAACTCCAAAGTTGGAATTTATATTATTCATAGTTTCTTAGAATTTACAAAGGAACTATATTTTCTACAATTCTCCTACATCCACCAAAATTATCCCAGCAACTAGATAGTACCCATAACCCATTTCACCAAAAACATTGGGTTCCACAGTTCAAAAATTTCAAATTCTTCCCTATTCAAATTTGGACCAGATTCAGTTTTGTTGATCAAAACCTATTTTAAATTACTCCAAAAATTCCGAAACTTTGTAAACCTCTCTTATATGCATCAACTCCTCACCACAAAAATTCCCACAAAATCCTAAAATTCCTAGCAGCCTTTGTCATTTCATCATACAAGTGGTGGATGTACTGTAGCACTGCCGAAAAATTCAGTTAACTGAATTTTCTTCAGAACCAGAGGCAAGTGGCGCCGTGCACTGCTCTCCACCACCTCTCCTTCTCATACACGCCACCTTCGATCATCAATGAGCCACCACGGACCCCTTGGTCAGTGGCTCACCGCTAACGGCACAGGATCTGGCCGGTGCAGCTACCTGCCCCGAGCTCATCCACGGCAGGCCGAGCGGATCAACTCGCGCCACCAGCCACCATCACTGTGCCGCAACTTCCCTGCCTACCCTCCAGCCACGCGGCAGTTCCACCGCGGCTCCGCGTGCTGACCTTGCCGCCCTGGCCCCACCTGGCAGTCACCGGAGACAGACGTCGCCGCCGCACCTGTACACGAGCACCACCGCGGATAAGGCCGCAGAGCTCGCCTCCGCCCACACTGAAGCTTCCAGAGTGCTCCACCGTCCTCCATAAATTCTTCACCACCCCTGACCACCGCCCAGACCTACCTCGCCGGCCGGAGTAACTCCGGTGTCATCCACTCCGCCTCGGCCACCTTGAAACGCCTATAAATGGGACCCTCGAGCCCCGGCGATCACTCACCGCACCCCACCCACCATCAATCAACCTCCATGCCACTCCCCTGACCTTGAGGAGGTCTTCTTCCTCCTCTCCGGTCACTGATTCGCCGCCAACCTCCCCGATCACCACAACGCCTATACTCCACCTCCACCATCGAAACCTTGCCAGTAGCTCTCTCTCACAGCAACTCATCGATCCCGCGCTCCAATTTCACCTCCCGAGCCCTCTCCGGCGAGTTTCGACCACCCCCAAAATTTTGCCCGCCACCGTTCAGGTGCTCGCCGGCGACCACCACCACCACCACCAACCGACGTGGCACTCCACCCTGGTCACGTCTCGACCATCGCCACCCTCTGGAACACCGGCGATCTTCACCGGTGACCACTACCGTCTCTCTGTCTCACGTGCGAGCGCGTTTGAATTTAAACCTGACGGGTGGACTTCACCCGTCAGTGTTTTATTCTTTTCCGATTAAAACAGAAGGCGTATTCCGCCGTTTACGCTTTCTGCGCTAAAAGGCGTATTCCGCCTGAAGAGTTTTCTTTTTAAAAACATGCAGGGACTGCTGTTTTACAAAAAAGTCCCTGGTTTTGAAACTTCCATGGCATTTGAACCACAAGTCCAAATCTTTTTTTGAAATTCTTATTTTTCTCCCTAGTTTTTTTAGTATTTATTTAAAAATGTTTTGAGACAAATTTTTTTTTACTGTTGCCAAAATTTTTAATTTGAGTTTGAATTTGAATTTTTCAGAAAAAGAAGAGGGAAACTTTGCCGAGAATTTCGAGGGGTTTTCTCCTGACCACTTTGGACAAGGCAAGCATTTTTGAACTTGGGACATGGTGATTGCATTTGCATTGCATGTTTGCATCGGTTTGGAGTTGCACCACATATATCACAAGTGTTTGCATGCATGGTCATATCATTTCTTGCTCATGGCTTGCACTTCACTCAAACTCAAGAATCTCTCTAACTTGGTGAAAGGCTGAGAAAATTTAGGAGCGTGTCTCCTGCCTTGGATGTGCCAGTGGGCACGGGCGATTTTTGACATGGTGGTGTCACGTGACGTATGTGGAACAAACCAGTGATAATGAGTAACACATCCTGAGTCAGCCTAGATCGAGTCTTGTCCCGTTACACCTAGCTGGATACCGTGCTGCCACAGGTCCTTCCGCAAGGAAGGTATGGCTTAGTAAGTTGTTAACCCCTGTCCGGGTACACACCACATAGAGGGCCACGATGAGGGTTTCCACGGCCATGGACTAAACCCTATCATCGGGTCAGAGGCATGGGTGTTTCCGGTTGTAGCCGAGAGGGGTTCACCCCTTGGAATCGGCGCGTATTAATAGTGATCCCATGCTATTCGAGATTGTTGTCTCCCCGACTTAGAGTTTTTCTGGAAAGATGCTTTGGGTGATTCCTAGCATCCGGATGGTTAATCTGGTGTGTGCTGGTCAAGCGTGTTTTCATCCCAAAGACCGTAATGGGAATTAGTCAGTGTCACGGTACTGACTAAGGAAACCCC
This sequence comes from Thinopyrum elongatum, assembly GCA_011799875.1. NCBI lineage: Eukaryota > Viridiplantae > Streptophyta > Magnoliopsida > Poales > Poaceae > Thinopyrum > Thinopyrum elongatum. The sequence goes on along the minus strand of CM022300.1, from coordinate 58,540,466 downwards.
ATACATGTGGGTAAAGAGTACACCCTCTGCAGAGTTTAAACCTATTCGAATAGCCGTGTCCTCGGTCAAGGGCATTAGCTGGGTGGGTCGAGTGTTGGTCCCGGTGTCGTTCTCCCGAGCAAATAATTAAAATATGCCTGAAATATTTTTGTAGGATAATTATTGACACCCTGATGCTACCATGAATATTTTGCTATGCATATTAATATTATTGTGGTTACGCATATTGTTGTGGACTAACCCGTTTCTCTTATTATTTTCCTGAGTGTCTCAGGGGTTGGCTAGACTACCCCGGGCATTCGGTTTTATTTTCAAGACCTCTTCATGGTGTCCCTCGAGTTCACAGGCGGTCTATCACGCCACTACTCTTGTGGATACCCGATTGGCATTTCTCTTCAAGACCGACCGTGGCGTCACTTTTGACACCCGACTGGCATTTCTTTTCAAGACCTCTTCGTGGCGTCCCTCGAGTTCATAGGTGGTCTATCACGCCACTACTCTTGTGGATACCCGACTGGCATTTCTCTTCAAGACCAACCATGGCATCACTTTTGACACCCGACTGGCATTTCTTTTCAAGACCTTTCATGGCGTCGCTTGAGTTTTTGGGCAGTCGCCCGACTCTCTTTTAGACACCCGATTGGCATTACTCTTTTTTTTTCTAAATGCCACTTGGGCTGGCTAGACTACCCGTGGCATTCATTAGCTTTTATTTCTAATAAGTTTGTTTATGACTAACATGTTGTATTTACTTATGTATCATTTTGGTATTGTCATGTCATGTCCAAGTTTTTTAGTCAGCATGAGCATTTTAGCATGATCCAACATGAGCATATGCATTTGTTATATCTTTTGTTCATTATGTTTGCGAGTACATTCCAACGTACTCACTGGCTTGTCCCTGGCTATTTACTTGGCCAGACTTGGAGGAGGACGAACTTGTGGAGGAGGATTGCGCTAGCAAGCCCGACGCTTAGAGGAGTCCCAGTCAGTCAACCTATGATATAGGAGTCTACCACATGTATCATCCGCTGAGCTTCCGCTACACAAATAAAATAGTCAAGCCTCACGCTGACGCTTGGCACTATTTTATTGTACCCGTATTGTATCACCACCACACCACTGTCATATTCCGCCACTGCCATATATTGGCGAGTTTGTAATAATTTTGTTGAGCCCTCAGACTCAACCCTGTGTAATATTAAATTGTACTGGTTATCTGTATCAAGGAAGTCCAGCAGTTGTGTTGATCTTGGGGCTGGTGTGACTTGGGGCTTTTCTATGATTTATTCTAGAAAGGGGCCCGACATTTAAACCGCCAACAAGTTGCCGGCTCATACATTCATAACTTAACCCACCATGCTGTCATAACCTGAGAATTATTCTACTCCACGGCTAGGGTGGCTCATAATTCCTTTAATGGTTCAGCATAATATGTAGTCTTTCAACTGTAGCTTTCTCATCATCGCTGAATCGTCGTATAATCGTTTAGGCGGCTTACCATAATAATTTTAACCCACCACATCCTTATTCTTTGGTAACAGCTTGTTATTCCTGCTCATCATGACTAAAGCACCCACCTCTTGTGACTGGATTGCCTCCAAAGTCACAGAGGACACACTCAACGATTATGTGACTACAAGAGTTTTACCTGCCAAAGAGGTCATCCACTGGCGGGTTCCAGGCTCCGAATTTCCCCCTCAGCCCCAAGAGGGTGAAATTGTGGTTTTCACGGACCACCTACTCCGTGGCTTCTCACCGCCCGACTCAAAATTCTTACGGGATGTTCTGCATTTCTATAATCTTCGTCCACAAGACATTGGTCCCAACTCTATTTCCAACATATGCAACTTTCAAGTGTTCTGTGAAGTGTACCTTGGGGAAGAACCCTCTGTTGATCTGTTCAGAGACTATTTTTATATCAACCGCCAGACTGAGATGTCAGATGGGCCCAGTCTTGAACTCGGAGGTGTTTCCATCCAAAGGCGAAGAGATGTAACTTTTCCTTCGGCCGCCATGCCCAGTCATCCCAAAGACTGGAATTATACCTGGTTCTGTTGAAGAGACACTTCCCAAGCTGGAGAGAATCCCTTGCCGGGTTTCCAACCCTTACGGCTCACCACCACCCGCTTGCTTCTAGGCCGATTTACTGCCGCAGAGCACACTCCTTTTGCCTCCACTTTTAAAAAATTAAGGGCCTTGATTGCCAATGGCTTAACTGGAGTCGATCTGGTTCGCTGCTGGGTCTCCTGTAGGATTTTACCACTAAGCCGGCGCCCCGGTTTAATGTGTTAGTATACTGGTGACACCAAGTATCCTCAGTGTTACAACCAAGCATGCCTGACCGACAAAGAAATCAATGACTCTGTTAAGATGCTACTTGGGGAGTCTTTGGATAACTGTAGCAGAGTGGGTTTGAACCCTTTCTGCGCTCTTAACCCGGCTCCTCCTGTAAGTATTTTAAACAAGCCTTCATCTCATTTAACTATCTCTTGTGCATCATACTGTCTAACCTTATTGCTCACATTTAAACAGGCCGACTCTTCATTTTGGAAAAAGAAAATGCCAGCCGCCGCCGCTCCAGCCAAGAAGGCAAGGGGAGCAAAATCTCGTGGCACAGGTCGCCGTAATAGGCAAACAACACAAGAGCTTTTCCAACTGGAAGAGTCGGAGGAACTTGACTCTCTTGGCCTTCTCTTTATGCAACTTATTGATGTTGCTTCCTCTCAGGACTACACGAAAACAAGCCAGGCTCATGAAGCAGAGGTAACTACTATCTCCTCCGATTCAGAATCTTTGCCAAGAAAGAAAACAAGGCGGGTCATCCAAAAAGTAAGATTTTAACACCCTCTTGCTCATTTGGACCCCAACTTTCTTTTGAAGAAACAACAGCACGAATCAAGGCGTATGACCTGGAGTGACGGTGCTCAAGATCTCGTATCCAGCTTACCCAACACGCCTGCCCCTCGCAAGCGTTGAAATGAGGTGCCTCATAGCCCGACTCTTTCCCTTCCAAAGGCTGGTCTCATTCGTCAACCTCTTAATCCTTCCGACTCAAATTATCAGGGGACGCCTCCGTCATCCGGTGACTCTACTGGAACTCAAATGCCTGCTTTCAAGATTGCCCATGTGTAAGTATTTTCATTCGTTCATTAATGACTTGTAGCGATATACTCATGGACTCTTGTATTCTTGTCACAGAGGCGTAGCAAAGGCGGGCAAAAAACAAAAAGTGGGCGGCTCTTCCAAAGATCCCAAGGGTTCTGAGCCGGAGAAGCAAACGACGGAGAATCCCGAGGACACCATCCAAGAACCCGAAGAGCCTATCAATGACTCGCCACCACAAATTGATGCTATAGTCCTTGAACCAATGAATACTGAGATTAACCCGGCTGCCTATCATGATCCGCCAAGTCCTAAGCCGCCCAGCCCTGCCAAGTCCACTGACAAGAGTCCTGTCGCTACTGATGTTGATGACATCACTGTTACCTAGTCATCTTTTAAGCCACCCGAGGTCTCCAGAGTCCTAGCCAAGCACTCGGCCAAAGAATAAACGCCTTCACTGGAGAAAGGCAAGGCTAAGTTCGACTTGGAAGACTATTCATCTTATAGTGCAAGTGAAATCCATGCAGGCCGTTGGGAAACGTTGCATGGAAAACAAAAAAAATTCTACGCACACGCAAGATCTATCAAGGAGATGCATAGCAACGAGAGGGGAGAGTGTGTCTACGTACCCTCATAGACCGTAAGTGGAAGCGTTTCACAACGAGGTTGATGTAGTCGAACTTTCTTCGCGATCCAACCGATCTAGTACCGAACGTACGGCACCTCCGCGTTCAGCACACGTTCAGCTCGGTGACGTCCTCCACCTTCTTGATCCAGCAAGATGGTGAGGTAGTAGATGAGTTCCGTCAGCACGACTGCATGGTGACGGTGATGGTGAAGTGATCTCCGCAGGGCTTCGCCTAAGCATTACGAAAATATGACCGGGGGTGTAAGGGGCGCCGCACACGGCTAACAATTGATCTGTTGTGTGCTAGGCGCCCCCCTCTCATAGATATATAGGTGGGAGGGAGGGAGGATGTAACACCCTGGATTTTGCCCTTTTCTTTTTCCTTTAATTTTCTTTGATTTCTTGATTTGATTTGTTTTTCCGTGGCTATGTGGTTCTGAAACTTGGGAAGATCATGTCTTTCAAGGTTTTATAGTGGCTTGTCATCCTCATCATCATCCCAAAATCATGTCCTTTTCATCCTTGACCTAATCCAATATTCTTTTTCTAGGGAATATTCCTTTTTTGTTAAAGGAATAACCCTTTAAACCCTAGGTTGTGAAGCAACCTATCTTTCTGTCACTCCCAAAATTCCCAAATAATTCTCATAAATTGTTTGGGTCTTATCTTGCTCAAATATGGCAAAACATCTCATTGCCATGTTCATAAATCATCCTCCAATAATTCTTTTCCTATTCTGCCCTAAATGGCACTGTGTGAAGCAAGTGCTATTTGTCTTTGCTTGGTTGACTCCAAACTTTTTGGACATCTTTTCCTGTCCATATAATGGCCCCATGCCAAAATTCAACTCAATTTGCCTAGTAAATATTCCTGAGCAATTTTTCAAAGTTTCTGTCTGAGGGAAGTCATTGTGAAGGAGGTATATTCTAGGCATGTACAAATGAGATGAAACTTTGCCACAACCTTCATATGATCAAATCATGCCTCTCCACCAAATTTGAGCTCATGTAACTCATCCATGTGAGCCCAGCTTCAAATCTTGGTTTCTAGTCAGATTTTCAGTTTGTGAAGCAACTATATTTTATATTGCTTTATTTAAGCTGAAAATTTACCAGGACATTTTCCTATCCATTTTAACTCCCTCCACCAAGTTTTGGCTCAATTCATCAAACCATTTGTCCTATGCCATTTTTCCAAGTTTCTGGTCAGAATGAAGCATTGTGAAGCAAGTACCACTTTGGTATATCCAATTGGTATGAAACTTTTGCAGAAGCTTCATATTATCAAATAACCCACCTCCTCCAAATTTCAGCTCATGACAATCATCTATGTGAGTGCTACTTCATAATCCCCAAATCTGACCAGTAGGGCCCTCTCTATAGCAAGTGCACTCTAGAGAGCTCCATTTCGTCTGATATTTGGCCACCACAGTTACCTTAGCACTAAGGTCTATCTACTGGACATGGTCGTTCCGGCCAAAACGAGCCATTTGCACCAGTGAAGGTGGTGATCACGCTTGCGTCATGGCTAATTGTGTGCTCTGGCTCGCTCCGGCCACTGTTCTCGTCGTCTCCCTCGTCGTCTCGACCTCAAACCGTGTCCTGGAGCTAGCTCGTGAGCTCCTGCATCACCCTGCATCGCTGCCCCGCCCTGCATTACTGTGGTGTGGTCGCCATCGTCATGCCCGTGACGCGTCCATCCTCTGTCCTCCATTAGAGCATAGCTGGAGCTCTCCCGAGTGCGCTAGAACCCTCCACCTCGGCTATTTATTGCGTGCCAGAGCTCTTTCGCAGCTCACAGCTCCCTCCCCCGCCTCATTTGCCCTCTGGAGTCACCAAAACTCGTCGGAGTTCGTTGCTCCTCCTCGGTGATTGCCGGACTTTGCTTGTTTCCGACCACCCCAGGTCCCCTCTCGCCGTTCCACCACCACCACGAGCTTCCCCACTCCTCCGTGAGCCGTCCCCACTCCTTGCCCCTCGCCGGAGTGGCCTGCTCCACCGAGGCCACCACCACCCTCACCGCCCCTGGCCACTTCTGGCGCTGCCCCTCCCCGCCTCTCCACCTCTCCCCGGCGTCCACTAGTCCTCTGGACGGGACCCCCTCGGCCTCCCGCACCCGCCGGCGTGCTCGCCTTGGCCGGAGCTGGCCTGGGCCGGCCGGCCTCCTCGCCGCTTCCTCCCCTGCTCCTCCTCTGTTTACGCAAGGAACAGGGCGAGTGGGAGGAAGGGGACGAGCGCCCATGCCCCCTCCCCCTGCCCGTGGACCCCACCGGTAAGTGGCACAAGCCCGGGCCCAGGTGTTTGTAAGTGGAGACGTTTTCTTGAAATACGTTTTTGCTAAAAGAAAGCGTATTTTGTGAAGCTTTAGGCCGAAATACGCTTTCACTTCTCTGAAAGCGTACTCTGGTCCTACTGCGGCCCAAAATACGTTTCCTCTATTCTGAAAACGTATTTCACCTTATGCGCTTTCTGTTTCAGCCGCCAGGGACTTGTTGGTGATGAAAATATTCACAGATTAGCCCTGATCTTCTCCACCTCATAACTCCGCAACCGTAACTCCGATCGAGGTGAAACCAGCGCTCACATCTTTGTCTCGTCGAGATCTTTCTGTTGGTAACATTTTCACTAGGTGGTACCATAGTGAAAATGACCATTTTGCCCTTGCTTCTAATCAGCCCCCTCCGAGAGAGAACCGTCCGGTGTTTCGTTCCGCGGCTTCACCGCACTTCTTCCCGGAGTCTCCGTCACCCCATGCACGCCACAACAGCCACTTGCATGATAGCCATGCAGTAGCCATGGTTTCTACTTGAATATTTAATAAAAGTTTGCCCGTTATCTGCCTGCTTGTTTGCTACTACTGCCGTTGTTTAGGTTATGCTCGTGGTTCCATGTTCACCTTCATGCTATGTTTCGATGCATCTTGTTATCTTGTACTACTTGCTAGTATCATGCTCACATGTTATGCTTGGTCGTAATAGTACATGCTGGTAGTAGTGCTGTTCAATCCGATGCATATTTACCGTTTGTTATCCATCACCGTTGTTATGCCTGTTCCTTTGCCTCTAGTTGGTTATATGCTTACTTGGTAGTGTTCTTGGTACTTTCTTGCATGGTATTTATTTATGATGCTGGTAGTCATGCTATGCTCATGTGTAGTGTTATGCTTATGCTCATCAGTATGCCATGCTCATTTGGATAAATGTTTTCATTGTTGTTATGCTCGAGGATTATGTTGTACCTCCATGCTTATGTTGATATCATGCTCATGCATTGTAGATGCATCGTGTTATTTTAATTTGGCTCAGCTTATTGCATTCAAGTTTAACAGGATAATAATGAACTTGAACAACTGTTGGCTGAGTCATGGTGCCACCAAGTCGAGCTCACCAGTGCAACCACGCTTGCCTTTTATGGGAAGGCCCTAATGCGGTCTATTGTCATGCCTCTCGCCGGTGCCTCCAACGAGGGAAGGTTATGCACGGGCGCTACCTTGGCCGGGTAGGACGGCATAAGCCTTGTGTGCCCAAGTTGTTTGCGCGCTTTTGTCCCTGTTTGGGACCATTTATGTTTTGCCACGATGGTGGCCGTTGGGTGTCTTTGGTAGACACTGGGCCACCCAGGACTTAGCCCAAAGGGGAGTTGGTCGGAGTGGCCGGGAGAGTGTCATGGGCAGTAGATCGGTTTTGTCGGAACGCCATTGGTCCACCCGAATGGGAGTGCGAGGCCATGGATTCTGTGGTCTGGGTACAGTGTACTAACCTCTGCAGAGTGTGTGTTTAAATCTATCAATAGCCGCGCCCACGGATATGGGCCCAGTTCATAGTCGGTCACACTATGAGGCAACGGTAATAATAATAACTTGATTAATAACAAGCATGGTTCGATGATGAGAAAGAGGTTGGTTGTGATCAAGAGAGGATCACGAAGGTATCATGGATACCGAAGTTGGTTGATCTTTATGTGATCGTGAGATGATCACGGTGGTATCATGGATACCGAGGTTGGTAAGTTGATGCATGAGATGGTTACGAGGTAACCCGAGCAGAGTAAGTTGGTGCATGATAGTGCCATCAGGTTGCATGCTAGTATCATCATGTTCATAAGTTCATGCCATGCTCATATTTTTCTAGTTAAATCATGTTAAGCTTGATCTGATAGTATCATATTAATCCTTGTTAACCTGTAATTGCCATGCTGTTGTCTATCTTGATTGCTTTTGGTTAATTGTGAGCTTGCAAGTACATTCAATGTACTGACCTGGCGTGTCATGCCAGCTTGCAGGTCGTGCCTGGATTGCTTGCTTGTTTGGTGTGGTTCCTATGTTCGGGAGCTAGGATAAATGTTCCAGCCAGAGTCCCTGTGGATTGGAGTCCACCATCGTCGTTCGTTGTTCCGCTGCTAGTAGAGATTCCGCTGCCTCCAGTAGTTATGCTGCTTGCATAGGGCAACTGTGGTTGTCATAGCATCGCCATGCTGATGTTCTTCTTTGTAATATCGGAGACCTTGTATCCGTATTCGTGTTGTAATAGAGAGCTGGTTTGTTCTATGCTATGCAGTGCCGTATTCCAGAAGACTTCACCTTGATCTCTTGGATGGAATACGGGGCGTTCCGATTTCTCTGAGCCGGGGTGCCACAACGCTTGGTATCAGAGCAGGTCTGGCTGTAGAGCGTCCTAGTCTGCTGGAATGTTAGAAAATGGTAGTATAGGGTCTGGTTGTTGCCCTTGCTTGCTGCATTTGGTTGTTGCATTTGTTTGCTGCATATAGTCTTATCCGGTTACCCCTAACCCCTATTTTCATGCGTAAATGGCGATCAGCTTCCACGAGTTCAATGCCCTACCCAGAGCTCCCGGTGCTGTTCCTATTGCATTCAGTCCCACTCCTGCACCTCTCAGCTTTGCCACCCTCCTTGGCGATATGTGGCGTAGCATTTATCCCCGTGGAGATCCACCTCATTATCAAGTACTCTAGTTTTCTGCCGGAGGAAGAATCCTAGAGTATGTGGCTCATGTCCATCTGTCAGCCTTGATTCCTGTTGGTAAGCGCACCTATAGTTTCCACGGCAGTTACGGCGCTACTCCCGAGCGTGCCGTTCAGCTTGCCGCAATGGCAGGAATCACCGGTCTTCGTCCTCAAGAGAGCTTGGTGCAAGAGAACCATGCTTATCAGTATTATCCCACCATCTTCGAGAATCCTAAGCGGATCAAGTACCCGTCTGTTAACCCTCAAGATGACCCGGCTATCCTCGCCATGTCCCGTTACATGACGGCCGAGTGTCTTCTTATTTCCGAGTTAGTCCGAGACGCCATTCGAGCCAGGAGATCGCTTGGTGCCACCCTACCTCTCTCTCCGCCAGCTTCTCCAACCCCTCCGCCTCGTTCATCCGGAGTTTCGGAGTTAGCAGTTCCGCTCGCTACTCCCTTAACTTCTTCGTTGGCTCCCGAGCGTTTGCTCAAGCGTAGGGTGTAATCCTTCATGTAGTGCATGTGCATTTGCTGTGGTATCATGTTTGTGTGTGCTTGTGTGGAGTAGTTTTGTTTGCTGTGTGCTTTATTGCAATAAATTGTTTTCTCGTGCTTCTTTGTTTTGAATCTTTGGTGTTACCCCCTTATGGAAAATTGCTCATCAATCGACACCGGATCAGAAGAAGCCGTGAGAAGTAAAGATATGCACCAAGGAACTCAGTTAAAAGCAATGATATTTTCAGCCGATAGTATTGTATTGCAGACATCCGCTCTGGATACAAATTATATTCTGCTCAGACTTTCAGTAACAAGTACCCGTCAGAGATACACCTTTATTGCAGCAATGATTAAACCCGCAGGAGAACAAAATTGGATCCCAGTCCAACCATGCATTTCAAGTCAGAGGTATGGTCCGTACACAATGATTGATTCTGCCATGAGTCAGATTTAAAGCGTGCGACACCCAGAAGTCAATCCGAATATGCAATGAATTCAGCAAGAAGGACGGTCAGAAAATTCTTGTCAGACAAGTAATCAGCAGCCGGAATGTCAAGAATATATATATATATATATGTTATTCTGTTCACAAAGAAAATAAGTCCAGTCCTTCTCCACAATTTATCAGCGAAGCGTACAAGACCAGATTCCCCAGTCTGCATCAGTAAGGTATGAATGGATTCCCGTGCAAGATATTCAGTCTTCTCAATAAGATACTGCAAGAAGCTTCTGGCATAAGGTACCGAGACTTCCCTAGCAAGTCTTTAAGGGGGGAAGCTTATGAGGTATGGTACCCAGTCTTCCTCAGCAAGCTATCCGCCGAAGGCTTCGAGCACAAGCCATCCAGTCTTCCTCAGCACGATACCCCGATGGCTTCCAACGCAAGCTGTCCAATCTTCTTCAATATAGCACTGGTACAAAATATTAAACAATGAATCATCAGCATATGACAGTGTTTCCATGTAGCAGATCTGCAACAGTTAAGTCAGAACCAAGAATCAGTCAGAACAAAGGTATGCCTCGAGAATCAGATAGTTCTTCATACAATGAGTACGCTGTCAAATTCATGCAAGTCCCACGCACAAGGAAGAATTCATGGTACGCATCCGACAACCTCACTGGATATGCAAGTGAAGGAAAATCAGTGGGTAATACAAGAAGTGACAAGTCTTGAAGAAAGACAGCATTAAGTCACCATCTCAGCAGTAAATATCAAGATCAGCCCCGCACATCTGACATGGTGATGTTATTAATCCTGTCACTGTCCGGCATAGTCAACAACAGTAACGAGATCAGTACAAGCACACGTGAACCTAGCAGATCTATGGAGACATGAAACATCAACAAGGCCAAGTTACAGATCCAGATGAAGAAAATAATAATGAAGGAGCAAGACCCACAATACCAGTATGTCGGAGCATTGTGTGAACAATGCGGTATGAATGCACAATGCAGTTTTATTTCATATCGAACACTATAAAGATTCGTCTAAGAGGTCTACTCCATTGTGGTAAGGACCTCATAGCAAGGCAACCAGCTCAGTCAACAGTATATGATCACAACTGTCAGCATTGAAAACCCGAGCCTGTCAAGTCCGACCCAAGGACAACTCAACATATCGACCTCAGCAACCGTGCTAAAGTATCGCACAACATATTATCCTCATGGATATACTGGCAAAATGAAGAATCAGAGTATTAAATCACAAAGCATCTGCTCTCACATATGGGAAGCAATTACAGAATAGCCTGCTGTGAATGGGATTCCTTGCCAAGATCACCGTCAATCAAGTCTGCACCTGCTAGCATCAGGAGATGGTGCAATTTTTCTATCAGTCACGTCAAGCGATAGTCAAACCTTTGGTACAGGTTGGATACGCAAGACAGTAAAGCCAATCAAGATAAGTCAGAAACTCCTGCTAGATGTCAGAATCCATCAGAAAGACAAGTATGATTCCTATCCCTATTTTCAATCCAGAAGGCATGCATATATTCGAGGGATCCAATGCCTGGATCGAAGGTATTCCTTGTTCCATGGGACGATGTGTTCCCAACTCCGTGGAATATCCTCGGTACTCGATACCGGAATAACATCTCTAGCAAGGATCAATATCGAGAAGGACACGTATGATAATCTTTCGGACCTCAGCTAAGCCAGCAAATATGAGAGAAAATTTGAGACAGTATGAACAGGAACATATGGGGTAAGTCCTATCAGCATGTCAGATACGGTGAAGCAAACCACCCCAGATTAAGGTAGTCAGTCAGATCCAATTCAGTGGGAACATAATATAAGAGTAAATAGAAGAAACCTGAGTTGGAAACAGTTTCTTCAAGTCAGAATATTTACTTGTTCCCTAAGCAATCAAATCTCGAGGACGAGATTTCTTTAAGGGGGGAAGGTTTGTAACACCCTGGATTTTGCCCTTTTCTTTTTCCTTTGATTTTCTTTGATTTCTTGATTTGATTTGTTTTTTCGTGGCTATGTGGTTCTGAAACTTGGGAAGATCATGCCTTCCTAAGTTTTATAGTGGCTTGTCATCCTCATCATCATCCCAAAATCATGTCCTTTTCATCCTTGACCTAATCCAATATTCTTTTTCTAGGGAATATTCCTTTTCTGTTAAAGGAATAACCCTTTAAACCCTAGGTTGTGAAGCAACCTATCTTTCTGTCACTCCCAAAATTCCCAAATAATTCTCATAAATTGTTTGGGTCTTATCTTGCTCAAATATGGCAAAACATTTCATTGCCATGTTCATAAATCATCCTCCAGTAATTCTTTTCCTATTCTGCGCTAAATGGCACTATGTGAAGCAAGTGCTATTTATCTTTGCTTGGTTGACTCCAAACTTTTTGGACGTCTTTTCCTATCCATATAATGGCCCCATGCCAAAATTCAACTCAATTTGCCTAGTAAATATTCCTGAGCAATTTTTCAAAGTTCCTGTCTGAGGGAAGTCATTGTGAAGGAGGTATATTCTAGGCATGTCCAAATGAGATGAAACTTTGCCACATCCTTCATATGATCAAATCATGCCTCTCCACCAAATTTGAGCTCATGTAACTCATCCATGTGAGCCCAGCTTCAAATCTTGGTTTCTGGTCAGATTTTTAGTTTGTGAAGTAACTATATTTTATATTGCTTCATTTAAGCTGAAAATTTACCAGGACATTTTCCTATCCATTTTAACTCCCTCCACCAAGTTTTGGCTCAATTCATCAATCCATTTGTCCTGTGCCATTTTTCCAAGATTCTGGTCAGAATGAAGCATTGTGAAGCAAGTACCACTTTGGTATATCCAATTGGTAAGAAACTTTTACAGAAGCTTCATATGATCAAATAACCCACCTCCTCCAAATTTTAGCTCATGACAATCATCTATGTGAGTGCTACTTCATAATCCCCAAATCTGACCAGTAGGGCCCTCTCTACAGCAATTGCACTCTAGAGATCTCCATTTCGTCTGATATTTGGCCACCACAGTTACCTTAGCTTGTGATCAAGCTAGGCCAAAGCCCCGAGTCATTGCACTATTCTAGCTCTCACAATTCTTATCAAACACCTTTCTGTTGCAATGTTTTGGCTCCTCCTCCAAATCTCTTCTTTCCCCCTGGGATCTGTTCTTCCTTCATTGCTACTAAGGGCACTAAGGTCTATCTACTGGACATGGTCTTTCCGGCCAAAATGAGCCATTTGCACCAGTGCCGGGGGTGATCACGCTTGCGTCATGGCTAATTGCGTGCTCTGGCTCGTTCCGACCACTTTTCCCGTCATCTCGACCTCAAACCATGTCCTGGAGCTAGCCCATGAGCTTCTGCATCACACTGCATCACTGCCCCGCCCTGCATCTATGTGATGCGGTCGCCATCGCCATGCCCGTGACGCGTCCATCCTCTGTCCTCCATTAGAGCACAGCTGGAGCTCTCCCGAGTGCGCTATAACCCTTCCCCTCCTCTATATATAGCGTGCCCGCGCTCTTCCGCAGCTCACAACTCCCTCCCCCGCCTCATTTGCCCTCTAGAGTCGCCAAAACTCGCCGGAGTTCATCGCTCCTCCTCGGTGGTCGGTGGACTTTGCTTGTTTCCGACAACCCCAGGTCCCCTCTCGCCGTTCCACCACCACCATGAGCTTCCCCCCTCCTCCGTGAGCCGCCCCCACTCCTTGCCCCTCGCCGGAGTGGCCTGCTCCACCGAGGCCACCACCACCCCCGCCGCCCCTGGCCTCCTCTGGCGCCTCCCCTCCCCGCCTCTCCACCTCTCCCCGGCATCCACTAGTCCTCTGGACGAGACCCCCTCGGCCTCCCGCACCTGCTGGCGTGCTCGCCTTGGCCGGAGCTAGCCTGGGCCGGCCAGCATCCTCGCCGCTTCCTCCCCTACTCCTCCTCTGTTCACGCAAGGAACAGGGCGAGCAGGAGGAAGGGGACGAGCGCCCGTGCCCCCTCCCCCTGCCCGTGGAACCCACCGGTAAGTGGCACAAGCCCGGGCCCAGGTGCTTGTAAGTGGAGACGTTTTCTTGAAATACGTTTTTGCTAAAAGAAAATGTATTCTGTGAAGATTTAGGCCGAAATACGCTTTCACTTCTCTGAAAGCGTACTCTGGTCCTACTGCGGCCCAAAATACGTTTCCTCTATTCTGAAAACGTATTTCACCTTATGCGCTTTCTGTTTCAACCGCCAGGGACTTGTTGGTGATGAAAATATTCACAGATTAGTCCCTGATCTTCTCCACCTAATAACTCCGCAACCGTAACTCCGATCGAGGTGAAACCAGCGCTCACTTCTTCGTCTCGTCGAGATCTTTCTGTTGGTAGCATTTTTACTAGGTGGTCCCATAGTGAAAATGACCATTTTGCCCTTGCTTCTAATCAGCCCCCTCCGAGAGAGAACCGTCCGGTGTTTCATTCCGTGACTTCACCGCACTTCTTCCCGGAGACTCCGTCACCCCAGGCAAGCCACAACAGCCACTTGCATGATAGCCATGCAGTAGCCATGGTTTCTACTTGAATATTTAATAAAATTTTGCCTGTTATCTGCCTGCTTGTTTGCTACTACTACCGTTGTTTCGGTTATGCTCGTGGTTCCATGTTCACCTTCATGCTATGTTTCGATGCATTTTGTTATCTTGTACTACTTGCTAGTATCATGCTCACATGTTATGCTTGGTCATAATAGTACATGCTGGTAGTAGTGCTATTCAGTCCGATGCATATTTACCGTTTGTTATCCATCACCGTTGTTATGCCTGTTCCTTTGCATCTAGTTGGTTATATGCTTATTTGGTAGTGTTCTTGCTACTTTCTTGCATGGTATTTATTTATGATGCTAGTAGTCATGCTATGCTCATGTGTAGTCTTATGCTTATGCTCGTCAGTATGCCATGCTCATTTGGATAAATGTTTTCATTGTTGTTATGCTCGAGGATTATGTTGTACCTCCATGCTTATGTTGATATCATGCTCATGCATTGTAGATGCATCGTGTTATTTTAATTTGGCTCAGCTTATTGCATTCAAGTTTAACTGGATAATAATGAACTTGAACAACTATTGGCTGAGTCATGGTGCCACCAAGTCGAGCTGACCAGTGCAACCATGCTTGCATTTTATGGGAAGGCCCTAATGCGGTCTATTGTCATGCCTCTCGCCGGTGCCTCCAACGGGGGAAGGTTATGCGCGGGCGCTACCTTGGCCGGGTAGGACGGCATAAGCCTTGTGTGCCCGAGTTGTTTACGCGCTTTTGTCCCTGTTTGGGACCGTTTATGTTTTGCCACGACGGTGGCCGTTGGGTGTCTTTGGTAGACACGGGGCCACCCAGGACATAGCCCAAAGGGGAGTTGGTCGGAGTGGCCAGGAGAGTGTCATGGGCAGTAGATCAGTTTTGTCGGAACGCCGTTGGTCCACCTAAATGGGAGTGCGAGGCCATGGATACTGTGGTGTGGGTACAGTGTACTAACCTCTGCAGAGTGTGTGTTTAAATCTATCGATAGCCGCGCCCGTAGATATGGTCCCAGTTCGTAGTCAGTCACACTATGAGCCAACGGTAATAATAATAACTTGATTAATAACAACCATGGTTCGATGATGAGAAAGAGGTTGGTTGTGATCAAGAGAGGATCACGAAGGTATCGTGGATATCGAAGTTGGTTGATCTTTATGTGATCGCGAGATGATCACGGTGGTATCATGGATACCAAGGTTGGTAAGTTGATGCATGAGATGGTTACGAGGTAACCCGAGCAGAGTAAGTTGGTGCATGATAGTGTCATCAGGTTGCATGCTAGTATCATCATGTTCATAAGTTCATGCGATGCTCATATTCTGCTAGTTATATCATGTTCATCTTGTTCATGTTAAGCTTGATATGATAGTATCATATTAATCCTTGTTAACCTGTAATTGCCATGCTGTTGTCTGTCTTGATTGCTTTTCGTTTATTGTGAGCTTGCAAGTACATTCAATGTACTGACCTAGCGTCTCATGCCAGCTTGCAGGTCGTGCCTGGATTGCTTGCTTGTTTGGTGTGGTTCCTGTGTTCGCGAGCTAGGATAAACGTTCCAGCCAGAGTCCCTGCGTATTGGAGTCCACCATCGTCGATCGTTGTTCCGCTGCCAGTAGAGGTTCCGCTGCCTCGAGTAGTTATGCTGCTTGCATAGGGCAACTGTGGTTGTCATAGCATCACCGTGCTGATTTTATTCATTGTAATATCAGAGACCTTGTATCCGTATCCGTGTTGTAATAGAGAGTTGGTTTGTTCTATGCTAAGCAGTGCCGTATTCCAGAAGACTTCACCTCGATCTCTAGGATGGAATACGGGGCGTTCCGGTTTCTCTGAGCCTGGGTGCCACAGAGGAGCAGCCAAAGGAGGCGCCCAAGTAGGAGGAATCCTACATGGACTCCCTCCCAAGCCGCACCCCCTTTCCTTATTTGGAACGCGGGGAAAGGCAGGGGAGGGTGGCGCCCCCCTTTCCTTTCTCCCATGAGAGAGAAAGGCGGGAGGGGCTAGCTGTCGTGGACTTGACACGGCAGATGTCCTAGCGGAAGGACTTAGTCGTGGAGCCATCGCAATTAGGTTAACTTGAAGGGGTTAAACAGGACAAAGGACACAAAGAGTTTACCCAGGTTCAGCCCCTCTCAATGAGGTAAAAGCCTACTCCTGCTTTTGTGTTGTATTGCTAGGGTTTCGATTACCAGGGAGCGAATACGCTTGACCTAGTTCCCGATTGTTTGTTACCTGTTCCTAAACCGCCGCCGGGTCGTCCCTTTATATCCACAGGTTGACGCCCGGCGGTTCACAGAATCCCGGCCAGCTCATAAACATGTCCGGCTCGGTATCCTCTCTTTCCTATCTTACAATACAAGTCATATACTTATGGCGGTTTACATCTATGGGCCCTAACTCGCCTTTGGGCTTTGGGCCTTCTTATTAAGTCTCCTTCGTAAGTCGCCATCTTCTATGTCTTCATGGGCTTCAATACAGGTAAACCACTATGAGCATAACCCGGCCCCTCCCGGGCGGTTTATACTCAGTAGTTATATCCCCAACATTAGGCCCCAGGTTGATGTGAACTTGTTCATATCAATCTTCAATACTTGACTTAGAAAAAATCATTCATCATCAGTCCTTATGAAAATTTATAACCCGCCACGACGTCTGCTCACAGCATTGTGCTAACCCGCCATGACGTCATCTTGCATTAATATCGCACGAGGCCCAAATCTCAGCCTCCTTGATTCCCGCGCATGCCAGCTATCCATTCACCTTATAAATAGGGCCAGGGGTCCCTTTCACTTCCCCCCCTTGCCTCCTCGTCTCTGTCTTCCACCTCGCATCGCCTCAGCGCCCGAGCTCCGCCGCCGTCGTCGACCTTTGCCACTGCCTCAACAACGGTCGCTGCATCAACCTGAATCGACCAGAGTTCGTCCGCGCACCTCCGCTACTCAACAACCCTGGTAGGTCCTCTTCCTTCCTTTTCCCCTAGATCCCATTAGGGTTTCCACGAGTTCATCGGAGTTCATCTCGGTTCATCTTTGTTCCTCCCTAGACCATGTAGTTTTTGATCTAAGTATAGTACCAATCTTGTGCGATAGCAGTTTAGCACTCATTTTTAATATCTGAATGCCTCCCCTCCATAGGAGATCTCATCTGAGCACGTGAACTGTCCTGCTGCCGCTACTTTAGGTTAGAATTTTTCTTCATTATCTGAACTGCTGTAGATCCAAAATTGTAACGCCAATCTGTGAAACCTTTTTTTCACCACTTAGCCATTTTCCAACTTCAGATCTATACTTTCAATATCCGTGTAGGCGGTTTAACCTCAGAAAGTAATAACCTGCCAGGTACCATTAATCCCCTCTTAAACCGCCAAGTGCTCGTCTTTGTAATTTAATAACGTCACTGTCCAGTTTAACATTTATGCATGCTTCAACACTTTCTGCTTATTAACCATGAACCTTAAACCGGCACAAATCTTTTCCAGGTTATCGCATAAATGGCCAAATCCTTTTATTCCTGTAACTGGGTTCAATCCCGGGTTACAGAAGAAGAACTGAACGGGTGTGTTGCAACCGGTGCTTTAGCGAAAAAGGAAGACATCCATTGGAGAGCCCCCGGTCCAGAATATCCTCCTGAGCCCAAGGATGGGGAAGTGATCATTTTTGTTGATCATCTGAGTCGAGGGTTCAGCCCTCCCGGATCAAAAAAATTCCGTGACGTGCTTCACTTCTTCCAACTTCACCCTCATGATATTGGGCCTAACTCCGTGTCCAATATTTGCAATTTTCAAGTGTTTTGTGAAGCCTACCTGCAAGAAGAGCCCACAGTCGACCTGTTCAGAGATTTCTTCTATTTAAACCGCCGTACTGAATTTACGGATGGGCCCAATACTGAACTTGGCGGGGTTTCAATTCAGAAGAGAAAAGAGGTCAGCTTCCCTCATGCTAGGCATCATAGCCATCCCAAAGATTGGAATCAAACTTGGTTCTATTGCCAAGATACATCTCCAGCTGATGAGAATCCTCTGTTGGGTTACCATGCTCACCGGCTTACCGATGCACATCCATTCCCCCAAAGACTCAATGCAAAGGAACGGTCCAAATATGCACCACAGCTTTCAAAGCTCAGAGCCTTTATGGCAAACGGTTTGACAGGCATTGATTTTGTCCGTTGCTGGGTATCTTGGAGCATTTTGCCTTTAAGTCGTCGCCCCGGTTTAATGTGTGAGTACATAGGGGACGTGAAAGACCCTCAAGGCCATACTGATATTCAGCTGACTGATACTGAAATTACTGAATCTGTCAAGAAGATGCTGGATGAACCGGTGACTGACTGTAGCAAAACAGGACTTAGTCCTTTCTGTGCTTCAAATAAACTTCCAGCTATAAGAATTGCCCCACTCCTGCTTTAATCCACATTCTTAATACTCCCTTATGATTTTTTCAATCTTTAAACAGGGTGATGATCCGTTCTGGAAGAATAAACCGCAGGATAAACCGGCCAAAACACTTCGTGTCAAGACCAAGGTCAACAAGAAGCCCGCCATGAAGAAAAACACCGAGCCTACTGAGTTAAATATTGACGATGATAATCCGGAGTCAGAGGTAGAACTTGATTCACTTGGCTCTTTTTTCATACATCATTGACGATGATTTCTATCAGGACGACGCAGAAGCTCGTCGCGCAAATGACGTAGAGGTAACTATTCTCTCATCCGGTTCAGAACCTCTGCCCACACAGAAAACCCGACAAGCAAGCCGGAAAGTAAGATTTTCTCACCCCCTAGCTTACTTGGATCCAAACTTTCTTTTGAAGAAGCAGCAACACGAAGCTCACCGCACAACCCAGCATAGCGGCCATGTGGTCACTTCTTCTGGTTTACCGAACTCGCCAGTTCGTACACGCCGCCTAGAGGTCTCTTCTATTTCTGACATGTCTTATCACAAGGCGGGTTATTTCCGACAACCTCTTAATCCGTCTGATTCAAACTACCAGGGAACTTCCCTTTCATCCTCTGGCGAGTCCACAGGGACACAAATTCCAACCCTCAAAACTGTTCTTGGGTGAGCATTTTTAACTAACCCCTTGTACCTTATGCTTGATCATTATACTAACCTGTTATTTGCATCTCTGTCAGAGCCAAGGCCAGGCCCAGTAAAAAGGCCAAATTGAACAAACCGGCTGATGACAGTGCGCCAACTGATCCGGAAAAGAACCCGGAACAGTTTGAAACAAATACTAAAGCTATTCTTGATGATCCGCCACCGCAAGATCATGACACCTTTGTTGAGCAGATGGAAATTGATCCGATAGGTCATGCTGATAAACCGCCAAGCCCAACTAATGCTGCTGATGATAAAGCTGACGATGTTGTAGTTACCAGTGTCGGGTATACAGCCCCAGACAACCCCACTGCTCTGTCAAAACATAGTGCCAAAGAAGAATTTTCTGCCGTTGACAAGGGCAAGTGGAAGGCGGACTTGGAAAGCTATGCCCACCTCAGCGCCCAAGATATTCATTCTGGGTTTTTAAACCGTCTGTACACAAGCCGTGATTATGAAGCCGGTTTACTAAACATGATGAAGGAGCGATATGAGGTAAATGCTGTTAACTCTGCATACATATTCTTCCCTTAGCCGCCAAGTTTACTGGACATAAAAGAATAGAATGTTCTGCAAACTTTCAAGAGCCATATAGATCAACTCCACTAGCCCGCAAGGGCCGGTTTATAATGTCAATATGAACCGGGACTTTAGAATAATATATGTTCAATTTCGCCTGTGTAGCCCCCAAGGGTCGACTTAACAAATATGTTAAGTTGAGACTAATTATGTTGTAAGGCTCAAAATTCTTACTTAGGACCTTTATAATCCGGTTGACCATCAAGCTGATAGTTGTTATGTGCTTGGGACTTGTAATTTTTTTTTGATCAGAAGCTATAGACATTAGCCCCCAAGTGCCAAGTATATTACTTGTTATGTGCTTGGGACTTTGAATATGCACTGCTATCTAATTAATTATTTGTCTCTTGCAGGCCGATCTTAACAAGAAGGAATCTCAAATCGCCGACCTTCAAGAAAACATCAAGTCGCAACAAACCGAGACCTCCAAAGCCAAGGAAGAACTGACCAGCGCCTTAACGGCAATGGAAAAACTGAAGGAGAGCTTTAAGCACGACCGGGCAGGTTGGGATACAGAAAGTCAACTCTGCTGAAGAGGGCTGAGGATGCTGAGGCTGCCCTTAATCCGGTAGCTGAGGAGCTGACTGGCTTGAAACAGCAAATAAATGCCATGACCGCTGCCGTATTTGGTAAATAACTTCTTCATACGCTTTGAACATGTATTATGTAAGATACTGTCGGTTTACCGATGTTTTTGATGATGCAGGAACTCGCATTGCTCATCTTGGCTCAGATATGCGGCAAAAATTGAAAGCCGCCTATACACTTATAGAGCAATTATATACGGGCATACAACGGGTTATCTGCACAGCTTCCCATAATAAATCGCCCCAACCTTGATCAAGGAGACGTTGGAAAGGCTGGCAATGATGCCTGCACGGTTTGAGGAGCTAAAGAAGTCAGCTGCCAGGGCGGGTGCTCTTACTGCACTGACTCGGGCCAAAGCTTGGATATCTGATCTTGATCCGGCCGATGTGGGAAACGGCTACCCGAGCATAAAGGAGGACGGGTCAGAGTTTAATAACGATGACCTCAGAGCCTTGACAAGGGAAATGCGCCCATTGGCTAGCCAATTGGCTGAAGAAACCGATCTTTCACATTATCAGCCGATTTATGATGCCAACAACAAGAGAGTTAACGCGCCAACTAATGATGCTCCAAACCTTATTCCTCCAATCCATAAGCATACCTATGCCCCTGATGTTGACCCCTCCACACTTATAAGTGATGAAGCTGTATTCAAGGCCTTAACTGGGATTGATTGGACCACCATTGACTTCCAGCCACTGGGTAGAGAGGAGGAAGATGAACCGGCGCTGGACGATCCGCAACCTTCAAGTCAGCCAGGCTAGGACTCGTAAACCGGAGGCCGGTTTAGCAGCTGCATTTCTTTAAGACTTGTTAAAACAACTATTCTTTTGGGCACCAAACGCCTTGTAATAGCCTAGCTTAAACTCTTGTTCTGCTATGCCATCGTGCATATTTACCTTGCATGACACTGCTAATCCACCATTTAAGATATGCCACTTATGCTTATAATATTAACAATGTGGAATATGTTCCTGCATGCAAAGGATTAAAGGTGTCCTGGCGGTTTACCGCTGGACGGGTCATAACGCCCAATATAAAACCATGGAAACTAACATAGCTTGTACCCAAGGCTGGACTTTAAGAATAACCAAATTTGAAATATATCATACCTGTGATATTTGATCACACTGTTGGTTTATCAAACCGGTGTAGTAAGGGGAGAACCCAAACTTTGAGCACTGGTAATCATCATAGATTTGCTTGGCTTATGAACAAAACCAGGCCGGGTTAATAAACACCGGATATTATCTTATCTCATACTGGCGACTTATAGTCAAAAGCCAGGCCAGGTTAATAAACACCGAATGTTATCTTATCTCATACTGGCGACTTATAGTCAAAAGCCAGGCAGGGTTAATAAACACCGAATGTTATCTTATCTCATACTGGCGACTTATAGTCAAAAACCAGGCCAGGTTAATAAATACCGGATGAATTATGATCATAAAGCATTATAAGCCTCATCAAATAAACCTCAACAACTATGGAATAAAACCAACGAAAAAACGAGGCTTTTCATGGGCTGCCAGGCCGAAAATCGAGTGCTTTCACGGGCCGCACAGCCACTGAGTTAAACCTATATACAAACCTTATAAGATGGACCTCACATAACCAATCGTCGCTTTAACTTTGACAAGTTCAGGGTCTGTATAAGATTGACTTGTCAAACGTTCGGTGGGTCATTCTAGGAATACCTGGGCGGAGTGGCTTACTTAAAAAGGCAGGATAACCCGGGGTTTTAGGTGAATACACCTGGCTTCCAAGCCTGGCTTTTAAGACTATTACAAGGGTTACACAAACTCTTTGTTCTTTAGAATCAAGGAGCCCCCAAGTAATATTTTTGAGCTGTGCTCAAGGGGCACCTATGTTTGAGCTGTGATTTTGCAACAGACTCTCTTTGGTACCTTTAACCTGGGTAGCAAGCCCCCAAGTTTTTTTTCCAGTTGGCTTATAAGCCGGTTCAAAGGGTAATCATAACTTCGCTCATAAGCCGGAAGCCCCCAAGTAACCAAAAACTCATTAATAAAAGACGACAGAGGCCCTGCTTTAGTAGGGGTGCTAGTTTAATATATACATTGTCAAAAATATGTACATCAGAAGAGCCAATGGCTCAGGTGTAGTAAGGCCGAAGATGAGCAATATTCCACGGCCGGCGAGTCTCTTCCTCCGACGTGCATGAGTCCTTGTGGTCTCGAACATCAATAAGGTAGTATGACCTGTTGTTCAGATTCTTGCTGACCACAAAGGGTCCTTCCCAAGGTGGGGATAACTTGTGCATATCAGTCTGATCCTGGATAAGCCGGAGCACCAAGTCGCCTTCTTGAAAGGCTCTGGTCTTGACCCGGCGGCTGTGATAACGACGTAGATCTTGCTGGTAAATCGCCGAACGAGCCGTTGCGAGATCACGCACCTCGTCTAACAGGTCAAGTGCATCCTCACATGCCTTTTCATTATCAGCTTCAATGTAAGCCGCCACCCGGGGTGAGTCGTGATGGATGTCACTGGGGAGAACAACCTCTGCTCCATAAACCATGAAAAAAGGCGTGTAACCCGTAGATCTGTTGGGCGTTGTGTTGATGCTCCATAGCACCGAGGGTAACTCCTCTACCCAACAACCCGGCGTCCTTTGTAAGGGAACCATAAGCCAGGCCTTGATGCCTCTCAGAATCTCTTGATTGGCTCTCTCAGCTTGACCATTAGATTGGGGGTGAGCCATCGACGATACATCAAGCCGGATATGCTCACGTTGACAAAATTCTTTCATAGCACCCTTGGAGAGATTAGTGCCATTGTCTGTTACAATGCTGTGTGGAAAGCCAAAACGGAAGATCACCTTCTTCATGAATTGAACCGCCGTTGCTGCATCACACTTACTGACTGGCTCTGCCTCTACCCACTTAGTGAATTTATCAACCGCCACCAAGAGGTGGGTCTTCTTATCCTTGGACCTCTTAAAAGGTCCAACCATATCAAGCCGGAACATGAGCTCGACGTGAAAACTTCTAACAACCGTCACATTTTTTGACCAAGTCCTCAGCATCAGCATGAGCCGTCAACCAATAAAAACCATGACGAAAAGCCTTGGCTACAAGAGATTTAGGGCCAGCGTGATGACCACAATCTCCTTCATGGATCTCACGCAGAATCTCACAGCCTTCTTTAGGAGAAACACAACGCTGAAACGCCCCGGTAACACTACAATGGTGCAGCTCTCCATTGATAATTGTCATTGACTTGGACCGCCGGGTTATTTGCCTGGCCAAGGTTTCATCCTCAGGTAACTCGCCCCGGGTCATATATGCCAAATATGGAACTGTCCAATCAGGAATAACATGAAGAGCCGCCACCAACTGAGCTTCCGGGTCAGGAATAGCCAAATCCTCCTCTGTAGGTAACTTGACCGACGGGTTATGCAAAACGTCAAGAAAAACATTAGGTGGCACCGGTTTACGTTGAGAACCCAACCGGCTTAAGGCATCAGCCGCTTCATTTTTCCTCCGATCAACATGCTCAACTTGATAACCCTTGAAGTGACCAGCAATAACATCCACCTCTCGTCGATAAGCCGCCATGAGGGGATCGTTAGAATCCCAAGTACCAGAGACTTGTTGAGCCACCAAATCTGAGTCACCAAAGCACCTTACCCGGCTTAAGTTCATCTCCTTAGCCATCCGAAGACCGTGGAGCAAGGCCTCATATTCAGCTGCATTGTTAGTACAAGGGAACATCAAACGGAGAACATAACAAAATTTATCACCTCGAGGGGAAGCAAGCACAACTCCAGCCCCCGAGCCCTCCAATTGCCTGGACCCATCAAAGTGAATAGTCCAATACGTGTTATCTGGTTTTTCCGCAGGCATCTGCAGCTCCGTCCAGTCATTGATGAAATCCACCAGTGCTTCAGACTTGATGGCCGTGCGAGGCATATACTTCAAACCATGAGGCCCAAGTTCAATGGCCCATTTGGCAACCCGGCCTGTTGCTTCCCTGTTTTGTATGATATCTCCTAAAGGAGTAGAGCTAACCACAGTAATGGGGTGAGCCTGAAAATATTGCTTAAGCTTCCGGCTTGCCATGAAAACCCCATATACAAGTTTCTGCCAATGTGGGTATCTCTGTTTGGACTCAATAAGCACTTCGCTGATATAATAAACTGGCCGTTGAACCGGATATTCCTTGCCTGCCTCTTTCCTTTCAACCACAATAGCCACACTGACAGCCCGGCTATTAGCAGCCACATATAACAATAGCGGCTCCTTATCAACGGGCGCAGCTAGGACCGGCGGCTCAGCCAGCTGCTTCTTAAGCGCCTCCAATGCCTCATTAGCAGCGTCACTCCAGACGAAGTCATCTGTCTTTTTCATCATCTGATACAAAGGGATGGCCTGCTCACCGAGGCGGCTTATGAACCGGCTTAGCGCCGCAATACGACCCGCCAGACGTTGAACATCATTGATACACGCTGGTTTAGCCAGAGAAGTAATGGCTTTGATCTTCTCTGGATTAGCTTCAATGCCCCTGTTAGACACCAGAAAGCCCAAAAGCTTGCCCACCGGCACACCAAAAACACACTTGGCCGGATTAAGCATCATCTTATAAACTCGGAGACTATCAAAGGTTTCCTTCAAGTCATCTATCAACGTCTCCTTCTTTCTGGATTTTACCACAATATCATCCACATAAGCATGAACATTGCGTCCAATCTGATTATGAAGACAATTCTGCACACATCGCTGGTAAGTCGCCTGGGCACTCTTGAGCCCAAAAGGCATAAACACATAGCAGAAGGCTCCAAAGGGAGTTATGAAAGCTGTCTTCTCCTGGTCCTTAACTGCCATCTTGATCTGATGATAACCAGAATAAGCATCCAAAAAACTCAAACGCTCACAACCCGCCGTAGCATCAATAATCTGATTAATACGAGGGAGAGCAAAAGGATCAGCCGGACAAGCTTTGTTTAAATCCGTGTAGTCCACACACATGCGCCAAGTGCTGTTCTTCTTAAGTACCAGCACCGAGTTAGCGAACCACTTAGGATGAAAAACCTCAACAATAAACCCAGCCGCCAAGAGCCGGGCTACCTCCTCACCAATGGTCTTACGCCTTTCTTCATTGAAACGACGAAGAAACTGCTTGATCGGTTTAAACTTGGGATGAATATTGAGAGTGTGCTCAGCGAGTTCCCTCGGTACACCTGGCATGTCGGAAGGTTTCCATGCAAAGATGTCCCGGTTCTCACGGATGAACTCGATGAGCGCGCTTTCCTATTTCGGATCCATATTAGCACTGATGCTGAACTGCTTGGATGAATCGCCAGGAACAAAATCAACCATCTTAGTGTCATCTGCCGATTTAAACTTCAAAACCAGATCATGCTCTGTAGTTGGCTTTTTCAAGGACGTCATATCCGCCGGATCAACATTGTCCTTGTAAAATTTTAACTCCTCCGTTGCACAAACCGACTCAGCATAAGCCGCATCACCTTCTTCACATTCTAAGGCTATCTTCTGGCTCCTATGTACTGTGATGGTCCCCTTGTAACCCAGCATCTTGAGCTGCAGATAAACATAACAAGGCCATGCCATGAACTTGGCATAAGCCGGCCGTCCAAACAGAGCGTGATACGGGTTGTGAATCTTGACTACTTCAAAGGTCAATGTCTCCGACCTAGAATCATGATCTCCAAAGGCAACTTCCAGAGCTATCTTACCAATAGGGTACGCCGACTTACCAGGCACCACACCATGGAAAACTGTATTCGACGGTTTAAGATTTTTATCTATCAACCCCATACGACGGAAAGTTTCGTAATAAAGGATATTGATGCTGCTCCCTCCATCCATGAGTACCTTGGTAAACTTATACCCTCCAACCTGGGGTGCAACCACCAATGCTAGGTGACCCGGATTATCAACCCGGGGCGGGTGATCTTCCCGACTCCACACCATGGGCTGCTCAGACCAGCGCAAGTAACGGGGAACCGCCGGTTCAATGGCATTCACTGCCCTTTTGTGAAGCTTCTGATCCCGTTTGCATAAATTTGTGGTGAAGACATGGTACTGTCCACTATTCAACTACTTTGGGTTACTCTGATACCCAGATTGCCGCAGCTGATTCCCCTGACCTGACTGTTGACGGTAGCCACCCTGATTGCCTTGATTACCCTGATTACCTTGGAATCCAGAACTAAAACCACCACCGCCGTAACCCGGCCCATGAGAACCAGACCCTGAACCACCACCCGGTCCATGATTGTCTTGAAAAAGATTGGAATTTTTATACTCTTTCATGATGTAGCAATCCTTCCAGAGGTGGCCAGACAGTCTTTCTCGCGTCCCATGCCTTGGGCAGGGCTGATTTAGCATCTGCTCAAGATTAAAGCCTGACCCTCCGGCCCGTGGGGGCGGTTTACCTTTACGACGCTGGCCATTATTCTGTGCGTTGGTGTTAGCCACAAAGTCGAAACTATTATCAGCTTTGCGCTTACCATTGCCTCCCTGATTCGCCGGATTATGCTGCTGTCCTCTGGTGCTGCTGCTCTTCTTTCCCTTTCCCGGCTTGTCATCATCAGACTCGGGGTCCTTGGTACCATCAGAGTCAGCGTACTTAACCAGAGCCGCCATCAGCTCTCCTATATCATTGCAGTGGCGCTTGAGCCGACCCAACTTCTGCTTAAGAGGCGTAAACCGGTAATTCTTCTCCAACATTATGACCGCTGAACCGGCATTGATGCGATCCGATGAATGTAAGATGGTCGAAACTCGGCGCACCCAATGGGTTGTGGACTCACCCTCTTCTTGGACACAGGCATCCAGATCCACAATTGACATCGGCTGCTTGCACGTATCTTTGAAATTCTGGATAAACCGGGCCTTTAACTCGGCCCATGACCCAATGGAGTTGGCAGGGAGCCCCTTCAACCAAGTGCGAGCCGTTCCATCCAACATTAGGGGAAAATATTTAGCACATGCTGCATCGCTAATATCTAGCAATTCCATGGCCATCTCATAACTCTCGATCCATGCTTCAGGAGGTAAATCGGCTGTATAGTTAGGCACCTTGCAAGGACCCTTAAAATCCTTGGGCAGACACTCATTACGTATGGCCGACACTAAACGTGGTACGCCCAAATTCCTAAAGGTTACACCTGGCTCCACCGAAGTTGTCAGACGAACCGGAGAAGGTTGACGGGCCGCATGTTGCGCCACCAGCTCGGCCTCTCGACGCGCTCTACCTTGATCCACCACATTCTGAGCATCAGCACCACCGCCCGCCGGATGCCCACGAGGCTGGTTATGGTTCCGCCCACTGCTTGACACAGCTGGTTCATCAATATGCCTATTGTAACTCCGGCTTGGGCGAGGGGTGGAATGAATCCGGCTTCGACTGTAAGAATAAGCCTGCTGCTGAACCAATGCTGTCTGAAGGAGCTCTCTAGCCCTCCGCATCTCAACCGCTGTTGGAGACTCACCTTCAACCGGGATAGCCGCCAATCATGATGCCGCAGCGATCATGATATCCAAAGGGTTAGAGTAATGACCCGGTGTTGTTGGCATGTGTTGCGGCGGGATATTGTTCTGACGAGGCGGATCCGTGGTGCGCGGTTGAACTGGCGCTCCCATCCCAGGCGTTTCAACCCGGTCCGCCACTGGCGGGTTACTGGTTCCTGCTCCTGGCGTGTTAAAGAGGTTCCTCGCCTCGTAAACCGGTAGTAGGCGAGACTGATGCCGCCTCCTGATGACTTCGTTTGAAGCGTTCTGATCTAGCATAAGTCGGTAAGACTCTGACTGAATCCGCTGTGCTTGAGCGTCCAGCGTAACCCGCTCCGCAGCCATCCTGGCATCTTCAGCTACCAGGTCTTCCTTCGCTTGAGCTATCTGATCTCACAATTTCACGACTTCCACGTTATGCTGATCTTGATTATCCGGGTTAAACTCCGTCATCAGCAGTGTTGCCAAGGCGTCTAGTAAACCGGACTAGACTTGAGCCGGCGGGCGCGCAGGGCCTCCTGCCCCGGCTGCCGTCACCGCTGTTGACCCAGAAATCAATGCCGCTGCAGTTGAAGAGTGCTGCACTGGCTGCGTACCGGCCATGAAGATTGCAACCCGGTTCGGCGGCTCATAGGGGTCCGGAATATTATCGCCATCGGACCAGCCCCCAAGCCGACCATCTTGAAGTTGGTACAATGACTCGGTTTCACTGGTGGATGACTCGCCATCAGAATAGACAACTGTCTCACCGTCAGATACCGATTTATCCTCAGATCCCGCACCATTGATGAATCCCACGAAGGCACGACTCACGGCGGGCTGAACTCGGGCGGGTTTTGCATGCTGAGCCGTCTCGATGATGTCGGTGCAGGTGTCCGGCTCAGGGCCCGTTTTGCCGATCTTGCCAATGAAGACGTGAATTCCACCGAAGGGGACCCGGTACCCATACTCAGCTGAGCCGGCCTCGGGGCCCCAGCCTTCGTCATCGATGTAGAGCTTGCCGCGATGACTCTTGGTCATCCGGCCCACAGCGTATCCCTTGATCCCTTCGAAGTTGCCCTTCAGGAACTCGAAACCACCAAGCACTGGCCCCACGGTGGGCGCCAACTGTCGTGGACTTGACACGGCAGATGTCCTAGCGGAAGGACTTAGTCATGGAGCCATCGCAATTAGGTTAACTTGAAGGGGTTAAACGGGACAAAGGACACAGAGAGTTTACCCAGGTTCGGCCCCTCTCAATGAGGTAAAAGCCTACTCCTGCTTTTGTGTTGTATTGCTAGGGTTTCGATTACCAGGGAGCGAATACGCTTGACCTAGTTCCTGATTGTTTGTTACCTGTTCCTAAACCGCCGCCAGGTCATCCCTTTATATCCACAGGTTGACGCCCGGCGGTTCACATAATCCCGGCCGGCTCATAAACGTGTCCGGCTCGGTATCTTCTCTTTCCTATCTTACAATACAAGTCATATACTTATGGCGGTTTACATCTATGGGCCCTAACTCACCTTTGGGCTTTGGGCCTTCTTATTAAGTCTCCTTCGTAAGTCGCCATCTTCTATGTCTTCATGGGCTTCAATACGGGTAAACCACTATGAGCATAACCCAGCCCCTCCCGGGCGGTTTATACTCAGTAGTTATATCCCCAACACTAGCCCTTCCCCTTTTCCTTCCCTAGGGCTGGCAAACCAAGGAAGGAGGCGCACCAGCCCCCTTGTGGGGTGGTCTGTCCCCTCCTTTGGCCCATAAGGCCCATAACTTGCCAGGGGCCTGCCCGGAACCCCTTCCGGTGACCCGATTCCTTCCCGGTACGTCCCGAAACACTTCCGGTATCCTAATACCATCGTCCTATATATCAATCTTTACCTCTCGACCATTTCGAGACTCCTCGTCATGTCCGTGATCTCATCCGGGACTCCGAACAACATTCGGTCACCAAAACATGTAACTCATATAACACTATATCATCAACAAACGCTAAGCGTGCGGACCCTACGGGATCGAGAACTGTGTAGACATGACCGAGACACCTCTCTGGTCAATAACCAATAGCGGAACCTAGATGCCCATATTGGCTCATACATATTCTATGAAGATCTTTATCGATCGAACCGTTATGACAACTTACGTAATTCCCTTTGTCCATCGGTATGTTACTTGCCCGAGATTCGATCGTCGGTATCTCTGTACCTAGTTCAATCTTGTTATCGGCAAGTATCTTTACTCATTCCATAATACATCACCTCGTAACTAACTTCTTAGTCATTTTCTTGCAAGCTTATGATGTGTATTACCGAGAGGGCCCAGAGATACCTCTCCGATACTCGGAGTGACAAATCCTAATATCGATCTATGCCAACTCAACAAACACCTTCGGATATACCTGTAGAGGATCTTTATGATCACCCAGTTACGTTGTGACGTTTGATAGCACACAAGGTATTCCTCCAGTATCCGGGAGTTGCATAATCTCATAGTCGAAGGAATATGTATTTGACATGAAGAAAGCGATAGCAATAAACTGAACGATCATTTATGCCCAGCTAATGGATGGGTCTTGTCCATCACATCATTCTCCTAATGATGTGATCCTGTTATCAAATGACAACACATGTCCATGGTTAGGAAACATTAATCATCTTTGATCAATGAGCTAGTCTAGTAGAGGCTTACTAGGGACACGGTGTTTGTTTATGTATTCACAAATGTATTTAAGTATCCAATCAATACAATTCTAGCATGAATAATAAACCTTTACCATGCATAAGGAAATATAAAATAACAACTTTATTATTGCCTCTAGGGCATATTTCCTCCAGTATCCCACTTGCACTAGAGTCAATAATCTAGTTCACATCGCCATGTGATTAACATCCATAGTTCACATCGTCATGTGACCAATACCCAAAGAGATTACTAGAGTCAATAATCTAGTTCACATCGCCATGTGATTAATACCTAAAGAGTACTAAGGTGTGATCATGTTTTGCTTGTGTGAGAAGTTTAGTCAACGGGTCTGCCACATTCAGATCCATATGTATTTTGCAAATTTCTATGTCTACAATGCTCTGCATGGAGCTACTCTAGCCGATTGCTCCCACTTTCTATATGTATCCAGATTGAGACTCAGAGTCATCCGGATAGGTGTTAAAGCTTGTATCGATGTAACCCTTTACGACGAACTCTTTATCACCTCCATAACCGAGAAACATTTCCTTACTCCTCTTAGGTACCTATGGATAATTTTGACCACTGTCCAGTGATCTACTCCTGGATCACTATTGTACCCCCTTGCAAAACTTATGGCAAGGTACACAACAGGTCTGGTACACAGCATGGCATACTTTATAGAACCTATGGCTGAGGCATAGGGAATGACTTTCATTCTTTCTCTATTTTCTGCTGTGGTCGAGATTTGAGTCTTACTTAACTTCATACCTTACAATACAGGCAAGAACTCCTTCTTTGACTGATCCATTATGAACTCCTTCAAAATCTTGTCATGGTATGTACTCATTGAAAGTCTTATCAAGCGTCTCGATCTATCCCTATAGATCTTAATGCTCAATACGTAAGTAGCTTCACCGAGGTATTTCATTGAAAAATTCTTATTCAAGTATCCTTTTATGCTATCCAGAAAATCCATATCATTTCCAATCAGCAATATGTCATCCACATCATATCAGAAATGCTACAGAGCTCCCACTCACTTTCTTGTAAATACAGGCTTCACCGTAAGTCTGTATAAAACCATATGCTTTGATCACCTCATCAAACGTATATTCCAACTCCAAGATGCTTGCACCAGTCCATAGATGGATCGCTGGAGCTTGCATACTTTGTTAGCACCTTTAGGATCGACAAAACCTTCTGGTTGTATCATATACAACTCTTTTTTAAGAAATCCATTAAGGAATGCAGTTTTGACGTCCATTTGCCAGATTTCATAATCATAAAATGCGGCAATTGCTAACATGATTCGGACGGACTTAAGCATCACTACGGGTGAGAAAGTCTCATCATAGTCAACCCCTTGAACTTGTCGAAAACCTTTTGCGACAAGTCGAGCTTTGTAGATAGTGACATAACTATCAGCGTCAGTCTTCTTCTTAAAGATCCATTTATTCTCAATGGCTTGCCGATCATCGGGGAAGTCCACCAAAGTCCACACTTTGTTCTCATACATGGATCCTATCTCAGATTTCAAGGCCTCAAGCCATCTATCAGAATCTAGGCTCATCATAGCTTCTTCATAGTTCGTAGGTTCGCCATGGTCTTATAACATGACTGCTAGGATAGGATTACCGTACCACTCCGGTGCGGAACGTGTTCTGTTTGACCTACGAAGTTCTGTAGTAACTTGATCTGAAGTTTCATGATCATCATCATTAGCTTCCTCTCTGGTTGGTGTAGGCATCACGGTAACAGTTTTCTGTGATGTGCTACTCTCCAATTCGATAGAAGGTACAATTACCTCATCAAGTTATACTTTCCTCCCACTCACTTCTTTCAAGAGAAACTCCTTCTCTAGAAAGGACCCAAACTTAGCAACAAAGACCTTGCCTTCGGATCTGTGGTAGAAGGTGTACTGTCGGAGGGATTGACCACCGGTAGCCTCATCCACACCCCTTAGCATTTCAAGACATCAGGGCTAGCAAAGCCCCTCACGCCTTCCAAACACGCGGCCGGCTCCTCGGGCCGACTGGGCCCAAGCGGCGGGCTCCCAGAAGATGGAGCACTCTTAGGAGGCGGCTTCGGGGAGAGGCCGGCTCCTAGCAGATGGACCCTCCTACCCTCGAAGTCTGCACTCAACCACTACGACGATACGGAGCATGGCTACAGGGCCACCCTCTCCCCCAAATCCCAGGGGGCATGGCTACAGTGCAAGCTGACCAAGCGGTCACCTACCTGCCAAGCGCAGGACTATAGCCATGCGACCCTCAGTATGGCCCTCGTCAGCAAGGGCCCTGCCACAGCAAAAGGCAACCAGTACGGCCCGCAGGCGGTGGGCCCTACCTGTCCGTGAGCTCCCAGAAGATGGCGCATTCCTGGAAGGCGGCTTCGGGGGTGGACCGGCCCCCAGCAGGCGGCCTCCCCCCCCCCCTCGAAGTCTGCACTCACCTGCTCCAACGGGATGGAGCATGGCTACAGCATGCGCTGACCAAGCGGCCACCAACCCGTCAGACGGCGAGACTGTAGCCATACAACTCCTGACAAGGCCTTCGTCATCAAGTACGACGCTACAGCAAAAGGCAATCAGCGTGGCCCGCAGGCGACAGGCCCTACCTGTCGGCCGGATTCTCGGCAACCGGCGGGGCCCTCCGGAGGCGGGCCCCAGCAGCCGGCAGAGAACCTGGCGACCCTAGACACTGACGTCCGAGTCCTACACCCGTCCGTGTTACCATTGTACCCCTGGGGAGCAGGCCTATATAAGCCCCCCAGGATCACCCATGCAAAGGGTTCAGCACACAGGCCACTCACACACACCATAGCTAGGGAGAGCAAGGTAGCAGCTCTTCCCTTCCTCCTCCTCTAGTAGCGCAGCTCAAGGAGCAACCTTGTAGCCACCTTTTGCGACAAGTCGAGCTTTGTAGATAGTGACATTACTATCAGTGTCAGTCTTCTTCTTGAAGATCCATTTATTCTCAATGGCTTGCCGATCATCGGGCAAGTACACCAAAGTCCACACTTTGTTCTCATACATGGATCCTATCTCAGATTTCATGGCCTCAAGCCATATGTTGGAATCTGGGCTCATCATAGCTTCTTCATAGTTCGTAGGTTTGCCATGGTCTTATAACATGACTTCCAGGATAGGATTACCGTACCACTCTGGTGCGGAACATGTTCTGGTCGACCTACGAAGTTCTGTAGTAACTTGATCTGAAGTTTCATGATCATCATCATTAGCTTCCTCTCTGGTTGGTGTAGGCATCACGGGAACTGTTTTCTATGATGTGCTACCCCCAAAGTCGAGAGAAGGTACAATTACCTCATCAAGTTCTACTTTCCTCCCACTCACTTCTTTCGAGAGAAACTCCTTCTCTAGAAAGGACCCAAACTTAGCAACAAAGACCTTGCCTTTGGATCTGTGGTAGAAGGTGTACCCAATAGTTTCTTTAGGGTATCCTATGAAGATGCACTTCTTCGATTTGGGTTCGAACTTATCTGGCTGAAGCCTATTAACAAATGCATCGCATCCCCAAACTTTAAGAAATGACAGCTTAGGTTTCCTACCAAACCACAATTCATACGATGTCATCTCAACGGATTTAGACGGTGCCCTATTTAATGTGAATGCGGCTGTCTCTAATGCATAACCCCAAAATGATAGTGGTAAATCAGTAAGAGACATCATAGATCAAACCATATCTAATAATGTACGGTTACAACGTTCGAACACACCATTACGCTGTGGTGTTTCAGGTGGCGTGAGTTGTGAAACAATTCCACATTGTTTTAAATGAAGGCCAAACTCGTAACTCAAATATTCGCCTCCGCGATCAGATCATAGAAACTTTATTTTCTTGTTACAATGATTCTCCACTTCACTCTGAAATTCTTTGAACTTTTCAAATGTTTCAGACTTGTGTTTCATTAAGTAGATATACCCATATCTACTCAAATCATTTGTGAAGGTCAGAAAATAACAATACCCGCCGCGTGCTTCAACACTCATAGGACCGCATACATCGGTATGTACTATTTCCAATAAGTCGTTAGCTCACTCCATTGTTCCGAAGAACGGAGTTTAAGTCATCTTGCCCATGAGGCATGGTTCGCAAGTATCAAATGATTCATAATCAAGTGATTCCAAAAGCCCATCTGCATGGAGTTTCTTCATGCGCTTTATACCAATATGACCTAAACGGCAGTGCCACAAGTATGTTGCACTATCATTATCAACTTTGCATCTTTTGGCATCAATATTATGAATATGTGTATCACTACGATCGAGATTCAATAAACCATTCACATTGGGTGTATGACCATAGAAGGTTTTATTCATGTAAACAGAACAACAATTATTCTCTGACTTAAATGAATAACCGTATTGCAATAAACATGATCAAATCATATTCATGCTCAACGCAAACACCAAATAACATTTATTTAGGTTCAACACTAATTCCGAAGGTAGATGGAGTGTGCGATGGTGATCGTATCAACCTTGGAATCACTTCCAACACACATCGTCACCTCGCCCTTAACTAGTCTCTATTTATTCTGCAACTCCTGATTCGAGTTACTAATCTTAGCAACTGAACCGGTATCAAATACCCAGGAGCTACTATGAATACTAGTAAGAAACACATCAATAATCATGTATATCAAATATACCTTTGTTCACTTTGCCATCCTTCTTATCCGCCAAGTATTTGGGGTAGTTCCGCTTCCAGTGACCATTTCCTCTGCAGCAGAGGCACTTAGTTTTAGGCTTGGGTCCAGCTTTGGGCTTCTTCATGGGAGCGGCAACTTGCTTGCCATTCTTCTTGAAGTTCCCTTTCTTTCCCTTGCCCTTTTTCTTCAAACTAGTGGTCTTTTTAACCATCAACACTTGATGCTCTTCCTTGATTTCTACCATCGCCGATTTCAGCATCGCGAAGAGCTCGGGAATCATTTTCGTCATCCCTCACATATTATAGTTCATCACAAAGTTCTAGTAGCTTGGTGATAGTGACTAGAG
The DNA here is from genome assembly GCA_011799875.1 of Thinopyrum elongatum. Lineage (NCBI taxonomy): Eukaryota > Viridiplantae > Streptophyta > Magnoliopsida > Poales > Poaceae > Thinopyrum > Thinopyrum elongatum. Next base: position 58,504,833 of record CM022300.1, on the reverse strand, counting down.
AACTTTGTTAATCACTATCTTATCTGGAAGATTAACTCCCACTTGATTCAAGCGATTGTAGTACCCAGACATTCTGAGCACATGCTCACTGGTTGAGCTATTCTCCTCCATCTTATAGGCAAAGTACTTGTCAGAGGTCTCATACCTCTCGACATGGGCATGAGTCTGAAATACCAATTTCAGCTCTTGGAACATCTTATATGCTCCGTGGCGTTCAAAACATTTTTGAAGTCCTGGTTCTAAGCCGTAAAGCACGGCGCACTAAACTATTAAGTAGTCATCATATCGAGCTTGCCAAACATTCATAACGTCTGCATCTGCTCCTGCAATAGGTCTGTCATCTAGCGGTGCATCAAGGACATAATTCTTCTGTGCAGCAATGAGGATGATCCTTAGATCACGGACCTAGTCCGCATCATTGCTACTATCATCTTTCAACTTAGTTTTCTCTAGGAACATATCAAAATAAAACAGGGGAGCTATACGTGAGCTATTGATTTACAACATAGATATGCAAAAACTATCAAGACTAAGTTCATTATAAATTAAGTTCAATTAATCAAATTACTAATGAACTCCCACTTAAATCAACATCCCTCAAGTTGTCTAAGTGATACATGATCCATATCAACTAAACCAAGTCCGATCATCACGTGAGATGGAGTAGTATTCAATGGTGAACATCTTCTTGTTGATCATATCTACTATATGACTCATGTTCGACCTTTCGGTCTCCAGTGTTCCGAGACCATGTCTGTACATGCTAGGCTCGTCAAGTTTAACCCAAGTATTCTGCATGTGCAAAACTGTCTTACACCCGTTGTATATGAACGTAGAATTTATCACACCCGATCATCACGTGGTGTCTCGAAACGATGAACTGTAGCAACGGTGCATACCCAGGGAGAACACTTTTACCTTGAAATTTAGTGAAGGGATTGTCTTATAATGCTACCGCTGTACTAAGAAAAATAAGATGCATAAAAGATAAACATCACATGCAATCAAAATATGTGACATGATATGGCCATCATTGATACGTCTCCGTCGTATCTATAATTTTTGATTGTTTCATGCCAATTTTATACAACTTTCACATATTTTTGGAAACTTTTTATATGATTTATTGGACTAACCTATTGATCCAGTGCCCAGTGCCAGTTCCTGTTTGTTGAATATTTTTTGTTTCACAGAAAATCTATATCAAACAAAGTCCAAACACGATAAAAATTTACGGAGAATTATTTTGGAATATTTATGATATTCGGGAGGTGGAATCAACACAAACGGGGGCCCACAGTGACCACAACCAACCAGGGCGTTCTTGTCATCATACTCTATTCCACCTATAGTGCTATATCCATGGCTTGCGCTCATGTATTGCGTGAGGGTTAACAAAGCTGAAGCGCGTTAAAAATTATGAACCAATTGCTAGGCTTGTCATCGGGGTTGTGCATGATAAATACTTTGTGTTAAGAAGACAGAGCATGACAAGACTATATGATTTTGTAGGGATAGCTTTCTTTAGCGTTGATATTTTGAAAGACATGATTGTTTGTTGGGATGCCTGAGTATTGATGTCTTTATGTCAAATTATAGACTATTGCTTTGAATAACTTATGTCTTAATATTCATGCCATGATTAGACATATGATCAAGATTATGTTAGGTAGCATTCCACATCAAAAATTATCTTTTTTTTCATTTGCCTACTCGAGGACGAGCAGGAATTAAGCTTGGGGATGCTGATATGTCTCCGTCATATCTATAATTTTTGATTGTTTCATGCCAATATTATACAACTTTCACATATTTTTGGCAACTTTTTATATGATTTATTGGACTAACCTATTGATCCAGTGCCCAGTGGCAGTTCCTATTTGTTGCATGTTTTTTGTTTCGCAAAAAATCCATATCAAATGAAGTCCAAACGCGATAAAAATTTACGGAAAAGTATTTTGGAATATTTATGATTTTTGGGATGTGGAATCAATGCAAACGGGGGCCCATAGTGACCACAACCCACCAGGGCGCGCCGGGCACCCCCTGGCACGCCTAGGTATCTTGTGCCTTCCTTGAAAGTCGGTTGGGGCCCTTCTTCTTGCGCACGAAAGATAATTTATGGACAAAAATCATGTAAAAATTTCAGTACAATCAGAGTTACGGATCTCCGGGAATTTAAGAAACGGTGAAGGGCCAGATCTGGGGAACGTGAAACAGAAGAGAACAGAGAGGGAGATCCAATATCGGAGGGGCTCCCACCCCTCCGCCACCATGGAGGCCATGGACCAGAGGGGGAACTCTCCTCCCATCTAGTAGAGAGGCCAAGGAATAAGAATAAGGAGGGGGCTCTCTCCTCCTCTCTCCCGGTGGCGCCGGAGTGCCGCCGGTTCAAGGATCGTGACGGCGATCTACATCAACAATCTTGCCACCGTCAACACCAACTTTCTCTCCCTCTATGCAGCGGTGTAACACCCCTTCTCCCCTCAGTAATCTCTACTTTAACATGGTGCTCAACTCCATATATTATTTCCCAATGATCTATGGTTATCCTATGATGTTTGAGTAGACCTGTTTTGTCCTATGGGTTAATCGTGATCTTGGTTGGTATGATTGTATATTTTATTTATGGTGCTGTCCTACAGGGCCCTTCGTCTCGCGCAAATGTGAGGGGCCCCCGCTGTAGGGTGTTGCAATATGTTCATGATTCGCTTATGGTGGGTTGCAAGAGTGACAGAAGCTTAAACCAGAGTAAGTGGGTTGTTACGTATGGGGTAAAGAGGACTTGATACTTAAATCTATGGTTGGGTTTGACGACCTTAATGATCTTTAGTAGTTGCGGATGCTTGCTAGGGGTCCAATCATAAGTGCATATGATCCAAGTAGAGAAAGTATGTTAGCTCATGCCTCTCCCTCATATAAAATTACAAGAATGATTACCGGTACTTGTTATCGATTGCCTAGGGACAAATGACTTTCTTGTTGACAAAAGCTATCCACTTTTATTATCTCACAATTTATTCATAGTTTTATTCTCGCAAAGTACTCATAGTTTTATTCTTGCAAAATAGTTTCATACTTGTTTTAGGTAAAGCAAACGTCAAGTGTGTAGATTTGAATCGGTGGTTGATAGAACTTGAGGGAATATTTGTTCTGCCTTTAGCTCCTCGTTGGGTTCGACACTCTTATTTATCGAAGAAGGCTACAAATGATCCCCTATACTTGTGGGTTATCAATCATCATCTTGTGCTTTTAATCTCCATCTCCAAAGCATCATCATGATCTCCATCGTCACCGGCTCGACACCTTGATCTCCATCGTTGCGTCGTGGTCGTCTCGCCAACTATTGCTTCTACAACTATCGCTAACGCATAGTGATAAAGTAAAGCAATTACATGGCATTTGCATTTCATACAATAAAGAGACAACCATAAAACTCCTGCCGGTTGCCGATAACTTACAAAACATGATCATCTCATACAATAACATATATCACATCATGTCTTAACCATATCACACCACAACATGCCCTGCAAAAACAAGTTATACGTCCTCTACTTTGTTGTTGCAAGTTTTACGTGGCTGCTACGGGCTTCTAGCAAGAACCGTTCTTACCTACGGAAAAAACCACAATGGTGACTCATCAAGTTTGTTGTTTTAACCTTCTTCAAGGACCGGCCGTAGTCAAATTCGATTAAACTAAAGTAGGAGAAACAGACACCCGCCAGCCACCTTTATGCAAAACTAGTTGCATGTCTGTCGGTGGAACCGATCTCATGTGCGTGGACATGTAAGGTTGGTCCGAGCCGCTTCATCCCACAATACCGCTGAATCAAAATAAGAAATTTGTGGTAAGCAGTATGAATATCACCGCCCAGAACTCATTGTGTTCTACTCGTGCATATCATCTACGCATAGACCTGGCTCATGATGCCACTGTTGGGAAACGTTGCATGGAAAACAAAAAAAATTCTACGCACACACAAGATCTATCAAGGAGATGCATAGCAACGAGAGGGGAGAGTGTGTCTACGTACCCTCGTAGACCGTAAGCGAAAGCGTTTCACAACGCGGTTGATGTAGTCAAACTTTCTTCGCGATCCAACCGATCTAGTACCGAACGTACGGCACCTCCATGTTCAGCACACGTTCAGCTCGGTGACGTCCTCCACCTTCTTGATCCAGCAAGACGGCGAGGTATTAGATGAGTTCCGTCAGCACGACGGCATGGTGACGGTGATGGTGAAGTGATATCCGCAAGGCTTCGCCTAAGCACTATGAAAATATGACCGGGGGTGTAAACGGTGGAGGGGGCGCCGCACACGGCTAACAATTGATCTGTTTTGTGCTAGGCGACCCCCTCCCACATATATATAGGTGGGAGGGAGGGAGGAGCAGCCAAAGGAGGCGCCCAAGTAGGAGGAATCCTACTTGGAGTCCTTCCCAAGCCGCGGCCCCCTTTCCTTATTTGGAGCGCGGGGAAAGGCAGGGGAGGGTGGCGCCCCCCCCCCCCTTTCCTTTCTCCCATGAGAGGGAAAGGCAGGATGGGCTAGCCCTCCCCCTTTTCCTTCCCTAGGGCTGGCCAACCAAGGGAGGAGGCGCACCAGCCCCTTGTGGGCTGGTTTGTCCCCTCCTTTGGCCCATAAGGCCCATAACTTGCCGGGGGATGCCCGGAACCCCTTCCGGTGACCCGATTCCTTCCTGGTACGTCCCGAAACACTTCCGGTGTCCAAATACCATCATCCTATATATCAATATTTACCTCTCGACCATTTCGAGACTCCTCGTTATGTCTGTGATCTCATCCGGGACTCCGAACAACATTCGATCAGCAAAACATATAACACTATATCGTCAACGAAAGTTAAGCGTGCGGACCCTACGGGTGCGATAACTATATAGACATGACCGAGACACCTCTATGGTCAATAACCAATAGCGAAACCTGGATGCCCATATTGGCTCCTACATATTCTACGAAGATATTTATCGGTCGAACCGTTATGACAACATACCTAATTCCCTTTGTCCATTGGTATGTTACTTGCCCGAGATTCGATTGTCGGTACCTCTATACCTAGTTCAATCTCGTTACCGGCAAGTCTCTTTACTCGTTCCATAATACATCACCTCGTAACTAACTTCTTAGTCATTTGCTTGCAAGCTTATGATGTGTATTACCGAGAGGGCCCAGAGATACCTCTCTGATACTCGGAGTGACAAATCCTAATCTCGATCTATGCCAACTCAACAAACACCTTTGGATATACCTATAGAGCATCTTTATGATCACCTAGTTACGTTGTGACATTTGATAGCACACAAGGTATTCCTCCGGTATCTGGGAGTTGCATAATCTCATAGTCGAAGGAATATGTATTTGACATGAAGAAAGCGATAGCAATAAACTGAATGATCATTTATGCTAAGCTAACGGATGGGTCTTGAGCATCACATCATTCTACTAATCATGTGATCCCGTTATCAAATGACAACACATGTCCATGGTTAGGAAACCTTAACCATCTTTGATCAACGAGCTAGTCTAGTAGAGGCTTACTAGTGACACGGTGTTTGTTTATGTATTCACACATGTATTTAAGTTTCCGATCAATACAATTCTAGCATGAATAATAAACCTTTACCATGAATAAGGAAATATAAAATAACAACTTTATTATTGCCTCTAGGGCATATTTCCTTCACAGGCTACCTAAGCCACCTCCATACAAGTCACGACATGGAAGCCGGCTAAGTAAATCTGATGAAACAAATATCTGAGGTATGTCTTTAACCCCTTTCCATCTTAGTACATATACATACTTATATAGCCGCCATAAGTATAGGAAAAGACCTTGAGTGTGCTTGAGACTTCATGTAAATCTTCCAAAATGTAACCCCCAAGGGTCGGCTTGTCTTTGAAAAGATGAGTCGGGTCTGTAAACTATTGTTAGCCAAACATGTAGCCCCCAAGGGTCGGCTTGTCTTGAAAAGATGAGCCCGGTCTTACAATCATGGTTAAGAAACAAATCCGCAGCCCCCAAGGGCCAGTTTTCTTGAAAAGATGAGCCACGTCTTACAATCATTGTTAAGAACCAAATCCGTAGCCCCCAAGGGCCGGCTTATCTGAATAAGATGAGCCGGATCTTATAGATTGAAATGATGTACATTAGCCACCAATTGCCAAGTGTATTGCTTGCAATGCGATTGGAACTTGAACCACTATATCATAGCAACCCTTGCTCATTGTGTTGTGACCACTGTCTCAATCTCTAATCTCAGGAAGCTTTAAACCTGAAAGAGGCGCAACCTGCCGACTTAACGAAGAATATAGAACTTCAACAAGCTAAAACTTCCAAGGCCGAGTCAAAGCTGAAAACTTCATTGGAAGAGATTGAAAAAATTAAGGAGGGTTTTGATGCTGAAAGAACCGCCTGGGAAGCCGACAAGGCTGCACTACAAAAAAGAGTAGAAGATGCTGAGGTTGAGCTTAAACCGGTAACCGAAGAGTTAGCTGGCTTGAAGCAACATATCTCTCAAATGTCAGCCGCCATCTTTGGCAAGCTTAACATGCAACTCATCACCTGTTTTGATATTTCTTTAACCCACCGGGCGACTCATAATATATAATCTTTAACACGCCTGGCGACTCTTGTGCAAAAAATTGAACAGGCCCTAGAAGCGCCAGTCTTGGTCAGAACATGCTGCTCAAATTGAAGGCGGCTTATTCATTGACTGAGCAGTTGTATGCTAGAACACTACGCAGCCTTGTAGCTTTGTCAGGTGGAAAAAAACCTCCAACTCATATCAACACTGTGCTGGATCATCTCTCAATGGTGCCAGCTCAAATTGAGGAGGTTAAATTATCAGCCGCCCGAGCCGGAGCCATTGTTGCACTAGGCCGGGCCAAGGCGTGGCAATCAGAACTTGACCCGGAAGAAATAGCTACCGGATGCCTAGAGTTCAAGGATGACGAGTTGATCTTTGAAGAGAAAGACTTCAACAAATGCGTCAGAGAGATGCGGCCCGTGTCATGCAAACTTATAGAAGAGCTGGATTTGAACAAGTACACGCCGGCTTACGATGACAACAACAATAAAATTAAGCCACCCTCGCATGATGTTATGGACCTTATTCCTCCAAGGCGTAAGCATACCTTCGCCCCTGATATTGATCCTTTTGTTATGCTTAATGATGAAGACACATTTGAAGCTTTCACCGTCATCGACTGGACCTCGGCCAATCTCCAGATGGCCATCGACGAAGAGCCGGCACAGGATGATCTAGGGGCTTCAAGCTCAAGGCAGCAAGATGACAACAACCCACCAGGACAAAACCTGGATGGCGCTGACGCTGGCTCACTGGAGTAACTTAACTCCAAACAAACACTTGTTCACAAATTTTTTGGGCTCAGCTGAAGCCATGTAATAGGTAACTGAAAACAATTGCCTGCTCTGCCACGCCTTCGTGCATGTTCTTATCAATTTATGCTTCAACAACTTGAATTTCTGTGACCTTTATGATGCATAACTATTTCGCAGTATTACCAAAAACTTTGGCGGCTTATAAAATCCGTCGAAGAACTGTTAATCCCTCAACTGGTGGCTTATAATCACAATCCATTGGCGAGTTAAACAACTCAACAACTAGGGCGACTTATAGTCATGTCCAGCTTTTGAAAAGATCCCCTTGGCGGCTTATAAGCATAATAAACTCAATATAGAGCAATATAATCCGGATCAGTATAACCCGGCAACTTTTCACCAGTAAAAGGTTTCTGCAAAACAAACACATATAGAGTATGCATAACTCAAATATTTATTAAGCCGGCTTGTAAAGCACGATCAAAATAGATTGGTTTTTTGAAAAAATTTAATTTTCTGTTCGAAAGAAGCTTGGCATAAAAGCCCCCAAATGACGTAAGCCGGCTCTCACGTGCCATAAATCCGTCGTTTAAACCTTTACTAGTTTAGGGTCTTATTGAAAGATTAACTGTTAAGAGTACGAACAGGCCACATAGCGAAGAGACTACAGTAGATAGGTGAGTTTGTCCTAGCTCACTGTAAGCCGGCCCTCCCGTGACATAAGCCAACGTTTTAACTTTTACTAGTTCAAGGTCTTTAAAAGGTTGACTGTCAAAAGTTCGGTGGGTCACCTGGTAGAGTGGCAAGTTATAAACAGGCAGGTTTAACTCAGTCATGGCATAAAAGCCTGTCAAAATGGGTTATACGCTATACTCATTGAGTAGGAAGCCCTCAAACGACCAATCATGGCATAAAAGCCGGTCAAAATGGGTTATACGCTATACTCATTGAGTAGGAAGCCCCCAAACGACCAATCATGGCATAAAAGCCGACCAAGAGGGTTATACGCTATGCTCATAGAGCAGGAAGCGCCCAAATGACCAAACATGGCATAAAAGCCGATCAAGAGGGTTATACGCTATGCTCATAGAGCAGGAAGCCCCCAAATGACCAAACATGGCATAAAAGTCGATCAAGAGGGTTATATGCTATGCTCATAGGCACAACATCCCTGCAAAAACAAGTTATACGTCCTCTACTTTGTTGTTGCAAGTTTTACGTGGCTGCTACGGGCTTCTAGCAGAACCGTTCTTACCTACGAAAAAACCACAATGGTGACTCATCAAGTTTGTTGTTTTAACCTTCTTCAAGGACCGGCCGTAGTCAAATTCGATTCTAAAGTAGAGAAACAGACACCCCCCAGCCACCTTTATGCAAAACTAGTTGCATGTCGTTCGGTGGAACCGATCTCAGTGTCGTGGACCATGTAAGGTTGGTCCGAGCCGCTTCATCCCCAATACCGCTGAATCAAAATAAGAAATTTGTGGTAAGCAGTATGAATTCACCGCCCGAAACTCATTGTGTTCTACTCGGCATATCATCTACGCATAACCTGGCTCATGATGCCACGTTGGGAACTTGTCATGAAACAAAAAAAATTCTACCACACAACACAGATCTTCAAGGAGATGCATAGCAACAAGGGGAGAGTGTGTCTACGTACCCTCGTAGACCGTAAGCGAAAGCGTTTCACAACGCGGTTGATGTAGTCAAACTTTCTTCGCGATCCAACCGATCTAGTCCACCGAACGTACGGCACCTCCATGTTCAGCACACGTTCAGCTCGGTGACGTCCTCCACCTTCTTGATCCAGCAAGACGGCGAGGTATTAGATGAGTTCCGTCAGCACGACGGCATGTTGACGGTGATGGTGAAGTGATATCCGCAAGGCTTCGCCTAAGCACTATGAAAATATGACCGGGTGTAAACGGTGGAGGGGGCGCCGCCACGGCAACAATTGATCTGTTTTGTGCTAGGCGACCCCCTCCCCATATATATAGGTGGGAGGGAGGGAGGAGCAGCCAAGAGGCGCCCAAGTAGGAGGAATCCTACTTGGAGTCCTTCCCAAGCCGCGGCCCCCTTTCCTTATTTGGAGCGCGGGGAAAGGCAGGGGAGGGTGGCCCCCCCCCCCCCCCTTTCCTTTCTCCCATAGAGGGGAAGGCAGGATGGGCTAGCCCTCCCCCTTTTCCTTCCCTAGGGCTGGCCAACCAAGGAGGAGGCCACCAGCCCCTTGGGCTGGTTTGTCCCCTCCTTTGGCCCATAAGCCCATAACTGCCGGATCCCGAACCCCTTCCTTGACCCATTCCTTCCTGGTACGTCCCAAACACCTTCCTTGTCCAATACCATCATCCTATATATCAATATTTACCTCTCGACCATTTCGAGACTCCTCGTTATGTCTGTAATCTCATCCGGGACTCCGAACAACATTCGATCAGCAAAACATATAACACTATATCGTCAACGAAAGTTAAGCGTGCGGACCCTACGGGTGCGATAACTATATAGACTGACCGAGACACCTCTATGGCAATAACCAATAGCGAAACCTGGATGCCCATATTGGCTCCTACATATTATCTACTAGAGATATTTATCGGTCGAACCGTTATGACAACATACCTAATTCCCTTTGTCCTTGGTATGTTACTTGCCCGAGATTCGATGTCGGTACCTCTATACCTAGTTCAATCTCGTTACCGGCAAGTCTCTTTACTCGTTCCATAATACATCACCTCGTAACTAACTTCTTATCATTTGCTTGCAAGCTTATGATGTGTATTACCGAGAGGCCCAGAGATACCTCTCTGATACTCGGAGTGACAAATCCTAATCCGATCTATGCCAACTCAAAACACCTTTGGATATACCTATAGAGCATCTTTATGATCACCTAGTTACGTTGTGACTTGATAGCACACAGGTATTCCTCCGGTATCTGGGAGTTGCATAATCTCATAGTCGAAGAATATGTATTTGACATGAAGAAAGCGATAGCAATAAACTGAATGATCATTTATGCTAGCTAACGGATGGGTCTTGAGCATCACATCATTCTACTAATCATGTGATCCCGTTATCAAATGACAACACATTGTCCATGGTTAGGAAACCTTAACCATCTTTGATCAACGAGCTAGTCTAGTAGAGGCTTACTAGTGACACGGTGTTTGTTAGTATTCACACATGTATTTAAGTTTCCGATCAATACAATTCTAGCATGAATAATAAACCTTTACCATGAATAAGGAAATATAAATAACAACTTTATTATTGCCTCTAGGGCATATTTCCTTCACAGGCTACCTAAGCCACCTCCATACAAGTCACGACAGGAAGCCGGCTAAGTAATCTGATGAAACAATATCTGAGGTATGTCTTTACACCCTCCTCATCTTAGTACATATACATACTTATATGCCCGCCTAAGTATAGGAAAAGACCTTGAGTGTGCTTGAGACTTCATGTAAATCTTCCAAAATGTAACCCCCAAGGGTCGGCTTGTCTTTGAAAAGATGATTCGGGTCTGTAAACTATTGTTACAAACATGTAGCCCCCAAGGGTCGGCTTGTCTTGAAAAGATGAGCCCGGTCTTACAATCATGGGTAAGAAACAAATCCGCAGCCCCCAAGGGCCAGTTTTTCTTGAAAGATGAGCCACGTCTTACAATCATTGTTAAGAACCAAATCCGTAGCCCCCAAGGGCCGGCTTATCTGAATAAGATGAGCCGGATCTTATAGATTGAAATGATGTACATTAGCCACCAATTGCCAAGTGTATTGCTTGCAATGCGATTGGAACTTGAACCACTATATCATAGCAACCCTTGCTCATTGTGTTGTGACCACTGTCTCAATCTCTAATCTCAGGAAGCTTTAAACCTGAAAAGGGCGCAACCTCCGCCTTAACGAAGAATATAGAACTTCAACAAGCTAAAACTTCCAAGGCCGAGTCAAAGCTGAAAACTTCATTGAAGAGATTGAAAAAATTAAGGAGGGTTTTGATGCTGAAAGAACCGCCTGGGAAGCCGACAAGGCTGCACTACAAAAAAGAGTAGAAGATGCTGAGGTTGAGCTTAAACCGGTAACCGAAGAGTTACTGGCTTGAAGCAACATATCTCTCAAATGTCAGCCGCCATCTTTGGCAAGCTTACATGCAACTATCACTCATCACCTGTTTTGTATTTTCTTTAACCCACCGGGCGACTCATAATATATAATCTTTAACACGCCTGGCGACTCTTGTGCAAAAATTGAACAGGCCCTAGAGCGCCAGTCTTGGTCAGAACATGCTGCTCAAATTGAAGGCGGCTTATTCATTGACTAGCAGTTGTATGCAGAACACTACGCACCTGTAGCTTTGTCAGGTGGAAAAAAACCTCCAACTCATATCAACACTGTGCTGGATCATCTCTCAATGGTGCCATTCAAATTGAGGAGGTTAAATTATCAGCCGCCCGAGCCGGAGCCATTGTTGCACTAGGCCGGCCAAGCGTGGCAATCAGAACTTGACGAACACCAAAATAGCTACCGATGCCTAGAGTTCAAGGATGACAGTTGATCTTTGAAGAGAAAGACTTCAACAAATGCGTCAGAGAGATGCGGCCCGTGCATGCAAACTTATAGAAGAGCTGGATTTGAACAAGTACACGCCGGCTTACGATGACAACAACAATAAAATTAAGCCACCCTCGCATGATGTTATGGACCTTATTCCTCCAAGGCGTAGCATACCTTCGCCCCTGATATTGATCCTTTTGTATGCTTATGATGAAGACACATTTGAAGCTTTCACCGTCATCGACTGGACCTCGGCCAATCTCCAGGGCCATCGACGAAGAGCCGGCACGGATGATCTAGGGGCTTCAAGCTCAAGGCAGCAAGATGACAAACAACCCACCAGGACAAAACCTGGATGCGCTGCCGCTGGCTCACTGGAGTAACTTAACTCCAAACAAACACTTGTTCACAAATTTTTTGGGCTCAGCTGAAGCCATGTATAGGTAACTGAAAAACATTGCCTGCTCTGCCACGCCTTCGTGCATGTTCTTATCATTTTATGCTTCACACTTGAATTTCTGTGACCTTTATGATGCATAACTATTTCGCAGTATTACCAAAAACTTTGGCGGCTTATAAAATCCGTCGAAGAACTGTTAATCCCTCAACTGGTGGCTTATAATCACATCCATTGGCGAGTTAAACAACTCAACAACTAGGGCGACTTATAGTCATGTCCAGCTTTTAAAAGATCCCCTTGGCGGCTTATAAGCATAATAAACTCAATAGAGCAATATAATCCGGATCAGTATAACCCGGCAACTTTTCACCAGTAAAAGTTTCTCGCAAAACAAACACATATAGAGTATGCATAACTCAAATATTTATTAAGCCGGCTTGTAAAGCACGATCAAAATAGATTGGTTTTTTGAAAAATTTAATTTTCTGTTCGAAAGAAGCTTGGCATAAAAGCCCCCAAATGACGTAAGCCGGCTCTCACTGCCATAAATCCGTCGTTTAAACCTTTACTAGTTTAGGGTCTTATTGAAAGATTAACTGTTAAGAGTACGAACAGCCACATAGCGAAGAGACTACAGTAGATGGTGAGTTTTTCCTAGCTCACTGTAAGCCGGCCCTCCCGTGACATAAGCCAACGTTTTAACTTTTACTAGTTCAGGTCTTTAAAAGGTTGACTGTCAAAAGTTGCGTGGGTCACCTGGTAGAGTGGCAAGTTATAAACAGGCAGGTTTAACTCAGTCATGGCATAAAAGCCTGTCAAATGGGTTATACGCTATACTCATTGAGTAGGAAGCCCTCAAACGACCAATCATGGCATAAAAGCCGGTCAAAATGGGTTTTATACGCTATACTCATTGAGTAGGAAGCCCCCAAACGACCAATCATGGCATAAAAGCCGACCAAGAGGGTTATACGCTATGCTCATAGAGCAGGAAGCGCCCAAATGACCAAACATGGCATAAAAGCCGATCAAGAGGGTTATACGCTATGCTCATAGAGCAGGAAGCCCCCAAATGACCAAACTTGGCATAAAAGCCGATCAAGAGGGTTATATGCTATGCTCATAGAGCAGGAAGCCCCCAATTGACCAAACATGGCATAAAAGTCGATCAAGAGGGTTATATGCTATGCTCATAGAGCAGGAAGCCCCCAAATGACCTTGTGAGTAACCAATGATGACTCTTGCTCCAAAGATTTGAGATGAAATGATAGAGGCCCCGAATTTTGGGGATGTCGGCTTTATTATACTGATCAAAAAGTATGTACATCAATGAAAGTATATACAATGATGAGAGCCTATGACTCAAGTGTAGTAAGGTCGAAGATGAGCAATGTTCCATGACCTGTTGGTCTCCTTCCCAGATGTGCGGGAATCTTTGTTCTCTCGTATGTCAATGAGGTAGTAAGACCCATTATTGAGATTTTTGCTGATCACAAAAGGTCCTTCCCAAGGAGGCGAAGGCCTATGCATCCCTGTCTGATCATGAATCAAACGGAGCACTAAGTCGCCCTCCTGAATGGTCCGGCTTTGAACTCTACGGCTATGATAGCGACGTAGGTCTTGTTGATATATACGAGCCGCCGCAAGGTCACGCTCTTCATCCAAAGCATCAAGTGAGTTCTGACGTGTCGTCTCATTATCAGCTTCAACGTAAGCCACCACCCTGGGCGAGTCATGACGGATATCGCTTGGGAGAACCGCCTCTGCGCCATAAACCATGAAGAAAGGCGTATAGCCTGCTGACCTGTTAGGGGTGGTTCTGATACTCCAAAGGACTGAAGGGAGCTCATTAACCCAACAACCCGGCGTTCGCTGCAAAGGAACCATAAGCCGGGGCTTAATGCCCCTCAAGATTTCTTGGTTAGCCCGTTCTACTTGACCATTAGACTGTGGATGAGCCACTGAAGAAACATCAAGATGGATATGCTCTCTTTGACAGAACGCTTTCATAGCACCCTTAGACAGATTAGTGCCATTATCAGTGATGATACTATGAGGATAACCAAAAGAGAAGATCAACTTTTTAACAAACTAAACTGCAGTTGCTGCTTCACAATTGCTAACCGGCTCTGCCTCAACCTACTTCGTAAACTTATCAACCACCACCAGAAGATGGGTCTTTTTATCCTTAGATCTCTTGAACGGTCCAACCATATCAAGTCCCCAAACTTCAAACGGCCAATTTATTGGGATCATACGTAATTCCTGAGCTGACACATGAGCTTGTCTGGAAATTTTTTGACATCCATCACACTTGCTTATGATATCCTCTGCATCAGCGTGAGCCGTTAACCAATAAAACCCATGACGAAAAGCTTTGGCCAGCAAAGGTTTTGAGTCGGCGTGATGACCACAATCACCTTCATGAATTTCTCTTAAGATTTCACGGCCCTCCTCAGGAGAAACACAATGTTGGAAGACCCCTGTCACACTGCATCGGTGTAACTCGCCATTGATAATAGGCAAGATAAGGCAACGTCCAATCAGGAATAGCATGAAGAGCCGCCACCAATTGCGCCTGCGGGTCAGGGATAGCAAGGTCCTCCTCCGATGGCAACTTGACTGAAGGATTATGCAGCACATCGAGGAATACATTAGGAGGTATTGGCTTACGTTGAGACCCAAGTCGTGACAATGCATCAGCGGCCTCGTTCTTCTGTCGATCAAGATGATCCACCTGATAACCATTAAAGTGAGCAGCAATAGTATCAACCGCCCGGCGATAAGCCGCCATGAGCGGGTCTTTAGAGTCCCACTTGCCAGAGACTTGCTGCGCCACAAAGTCTGAGTCACCCAGGCACCTGACCCGGCTTCAATTCATCTCCTTAGCCATACGAAGGCCATGGAGTAAAGCTTCATACTCAGCTGCATTGTTAGTACAAGGAAACATTATCCTTAACACATAACAAAAAAATTCACCTCGTGGGGAAGTCAAAATAACTCCAGCCCCCGAGCCCTCCAACTGTCTGGACCCATCAAAGTGGATTGTCCAATATGTGTTGTCAGGCTTATCCTCAGGTGCCTGCAACTCTGTCCAATCATTGATGAAATCCACCAAAGCTTGAGACTTGATGGCTGTCCTGGGCACATATTTCAAATTATGAGGCCCAAGTTCAATTGCCCACTTAGCATCCCGGCCTGTAGCCTCTCTATTCTGAATATTATCTCGTAAAGGAGCAGAGCTAACCACGGTAATAGGATGACCAAGAAAGTAATGCTTCAACTTGCGACTTGCCATGAACACCCCAAACACCAATTTTTGCCAATGTGGGTATCATTGCTTGGACTCTGTCAACACCTCACTGACATAGTAAGTCGGCCGCTGAACATGGTACTCCTTACCCACCTCCTTGCGCTCTACAACAACTGACACGCTGACCACTTTATTATTAGCCGCCACGTACAGGAGCAAAGGCTCTTCTCAATGGGAGCAGCAAGGATAGGTGGCTCAGCTAACTGTTTCTTGAGCGCGTCAAATGCCTCATTAGCAGCATCACTCCAGACAAAGTGATCTGTCTTTTTCATCATCTGGTATAAGGGAATTGCCTTCTCTCTCAGGCGACTTATAAACCGGCTCAAAGCTACAATACGACCCACCAAACGCTGAACGCCATTGTCATGGGTAACCACGGCCACCTATGGGGCCACGGGCCCCTTTTGGTTCAGCAGGGGGACGGAGCACGTTGCACAAAGAGTGGAGGAGCGTAGCGCAGCACGGCAGAGATCACACGGGCAGTTTTACCCAAGTTTGGGCCGCCGTGAGGCGTAAAACCCTACTCCTGCTTTGGTGGATTGATGGAGGATGGTGGTGGAAATGCGGCGCTCTTGCCCGACAGGGTTGCCTCGGGGCTAGACCAGCTACGTGCGTACGAGTGTATAAGGGTCCGAATCCTTTCTATGGTTGCCATGGGCCTCCTTCTATAGATCAAGGGGTCACCACAGTGGCAAATCAGTCATTGTGTACTGATTAGATAGCAAACAGTGCTATCATATCTACTCTGCAGACAGAGCAAAATGTATTAAATGCGCCGCTTAGCATCACATCATGGCCTGCTCGGCACACCTTGCCGGGCTGTTTGGACACTTTCTCTCCTGTCTGCATGACACGTCCCTGGACGGGTGTCATTTGGAGGTGATTCCTGTAGGAAATGGCTGCCATGTGGCAAAAGACAGCCACTTAGTCACCTTGGGGCTTGACACCACACCGATTGATGACTTGCGTCGCTGCGAGGTGGGGCGGTGAAGCCTTGGCGGGGTGTTTTGCCTTCGCAGGACCCGACAGGCCTGCCGGGGCGGTCTTGAGGCTTGCTTCCGGGGCAACCTTGACCTCGCCAGGCTCTCCTGTCCGGCAAGGGAGGTTTTCCCTCAGCAGTGTCTTGGTCTTTGGCTTGACTTGGTCTTCTCAACCTGCCCTTTGATTCCTCAAAGAGCCTATCTCTTCATCTTGGCCTTGTCTTTGATGTTGCAATCTTGATCTCGAGCCTGTGCATGGTCTGGGCAATAGACCCAGGGTTTGTTGCACCGACAGGAGCCCCCGGGCCTGGCCCGAACGCGCTGCCGGGCGTCGTCATGGTAAGCCCTAACTTGTGCACAGGCGAGGGGGAAATAGCTGCTTGTCCTTTGAGATCTTCTTTGCTTCTTCATTAATCTGAGCCCAAGTCAGTTTCCAGTTCTTTCGCCCGTCGTGTAATGCCAATTGTGGTGGGGCCATTCTTGTAATGGCCCGTGAATGACTTTAACGTAGGGGCGAGTAACTGCCAATCCATTCTTCCCACCATGCCCTTATCCCCGGCCACGTATGCTACATGCATTGAGTGGGGTAGGTAACGGAGCCACATGGTGAGGGAGAGAGTTAAGGCAGGGGCCTGGTCTTCATGGATTGGTGGAGGAGGACGGTGCTCACCCGCTGAGGGAGCGGCTCCCGACCCCGGCCCGTCTATTAAAGGAGGGATGGGGAGGAGTGGGAGTATTCATCCACTCACCTTTCCTCCTTCATTCTCTGCTTCCTCCTGGCGTATGCCGAAGAGGAGAGCTCTGGGCCAAGCCCCCACTGGTACGCGTCGGTGCTATACAAACGGTTTTTAACCCCTTTCTGCGACGGCATTTGGAACCGTCGCCAAGTGAGTGTGGGCGATAGGGGGGGTGCTTCCCACACGACCCAGAAACCGTCGGGAATAGGCAGCCTTGATGCATACAGTTGTCCCTATATAACCATTTCCGATATCTCGAATATCCCAAACGCTTCATCCTTGGTACTTGTTTGTGCTCGCATTGCCATCGCAGTTGGAGTTTTGTGGTTTTACCTAAAACCAGGCAGATTCCAGGCACGGGAGTTTTCCAGGCACGTACCAAACTGGCTCTACGTTTACGATGCCTGGCACATCACAAACAGTTCATGATTATAAACCATGTATGATAGGTTAGACAATCACACACATTTAATTTTCCCGTACCGTATGTGATAGTGTCTGACATCACATGTGCTTTGCAAACGGCAACTGTGTGCATTGTTACACACGTTTCCTCTCCGTGAACCGTGTCGGATTATGATGTATATCGCACGGGCTATGCTTTATTAACCGTGTGCGCCGTAATGACCTGCACACCGTAATTTTGCCCTAATTTAATTGCTGCTATTTAAGATTGTGCCTAATTTAAACTTGAAAGTAGGCTATAGCTTTATTCATATCCATCAGGTTCAAACAACCAATGCATTATTCGATTGATAGGTACATATGTTTAAGAATTACATAAGCACCAAATAAAGAATGATGAACCAGGGTTCTATACTTGTACTATTACAGATGGTAAAGAAAGAGGCGATAGACATTCTGGTTGCTGAACAAGGTGAAGCGGAATGGCCCTATTGTGCTCTCCAGGATGCAGAAGGCACGCACGACTCTAGTCCAACCCCTTGTGATGGCCGGCCGCCAATCATGTAGTTTGAGAGGTAATCTTGAGTAAACTGCTTCAGGATTCACTGCAAAGGAAAAAAGATTCAGACATTGTCATCTAACACAACTCATTACGGGCAGTAAAAAGAAGGCTACATGGTTCTTACTTACCATCCTGCAGTTCACTGTTGTCTTGCATAAAGTGTAAACAAATAGTTCGATTGACATCTTTTGACCCATTTTAATAACAATCTTTATCAGTTTCCTCACTTGATGCTGGTTCATGAATATCTCATTGCCCCATACGCAGAAAGGGTCGAAGTGTGGATCTTTGGCAATGACATATGTACCTAAAAGCACCAAGTTAATATTAGAAGCTAAACAACAATTGCAAAATGATGTAGTACAACACTCCCTCCATCCCATTATATAAGATTTTATTACATGTATATCTAGATATCATCAGAACATTAAGGTAACACTCTTCCTTGTTGCTATGTAGCCTGGGACTGCATATTTAGTCATTCAGTACAATGCATGTTGCTATGTAGCCTCAGATATATTAAATATGGCCCTAGTTAACCTACTGATAAAAGGGTTACAGATATATTCAGTGAAATGTCCGATTCGACGATTAATCCTTTATCAGCCGCCAGGCTATATGGTACCAGCTACCGATATCCTGAACAGTGAGTACATATAAGCAATGCGATGAAACTAACCTCGATGGAAAACAACATTGTTCTCAATATTGTCCTGTATGAGTACATATAAAGGCATGTTAAGCACAACAGGCTAAACATCAACCAAATATATCCATGGTAGACAACATAATCTACAAATGATAGCTTCAGTGTGCAGGCTTAAGCACGCAAGTTAAGCAAAACAAGAAGTGGAAAGGTGTGTTAACTGCATCAGGCATAACATTTAAAAACAAGCAAATAGTCATTCAAACTGGTATTGTGCAGGTCTAAAGTACACTAGTTATTGTTAAAAAAATGAAAAGGCATGTTAACTGCAATATCCTTAACAGCAACCAAATATCGTAATTCATAGTGGTATTGTTGAAACTGTTATTGATGAAATTGAACTGCACGGAAAATAGTTGCACATATAGAGCATCACATTGTGAAGAAGTGAAATAAACAAGGCATAAGGCCATCTCTAGCCGATCATTTAAAAGTTTAAGGACTAAAACCCTTAGTGGATATATATATATACTCCAGCAATTTTTGGCCGTTTCTAGTCGATCCCCTAAACTTAATGTTGTAAACTTTAATTTGATCAAGTTCAAAGCAGGTTCAACCGAAAGTAGCATGCATTCAAACATAAACATAGATAGTTTTGCATAACTGAACATAAAACATAAATTTAAACTAAGCTAAACTACTTTCGGTCGAAGTGGAGGTCGAGCCAATCCTTCCTCGTCAGGTACAGTGTGCCGCGAGCCGGGTCCGGGCTGGTGCCGTCGTCGGGGTCGTTGGGGAAGACACTCCTCCACTCGTCGACGTCGATCTCCTCGTCCTCGCCACCCACCTCGACGCCCTCCTTGCCGCCTTCAACCTCATCATCGGAGGAGAGCGCGATAACCTCGCCGCCCTCCATGCCGACAAAGATCGCTCGCTCTGCCTCCACGAGCTCCGGGTGCTACCGGCGGAGCTCTTGCATGTAGGCCTCGTCGGCGGCCTCGGCCTCGAGGCCCTCCCACTCCTCGCGGTCCTCCTGCGCCATAGCCGAGCTCACCACCCCTGGCTCCGGCGGAACGAGGTCGACCGGACGTGTGCCGAAGGGGAAATTGAGCCTAGCCGCCGTGTTGTGGTAGCGGACCTGCCAGCGGTCGTACTCCATGGCCGCGAGCTCGGCCGTGTGGAAGCTACCGAGCCACCGGCAGGTGTGGGTCTCCCGATCTGTAATCTCAGCGACCCATGTCCCCCACCGCCGCTACCGGACGCCGAGGTAGGACCTCGCCGGCTGCCGGGTCCGAGGGAGGACGGGGAAGTCCTCGAACCGGCGTAGGGGCACGGTGGCAGGCGGATCGGGGGACCGACGACGGTGGATCAATAATGAGCCCGCGGAGGACGACGGGGACACCTCGGCGGCCACCTCGCCGACGTCGGGCGAAGAAGCCATGATAAACCTCTTTTTGGCCATTGGGTCGTCGAGCTCCCCGGCACATAGGCAGAGGTTGAGGATGGAGGCGGCGGCGATGGCGGCGACCTACCAATGGTTTCGCGGGTGGTGTGTGTCTGTGTGAGCGGAGGTTTTGGGGAGTGTGTGGTGTGTGTGGAGGGGGGGCAAGGTGGTGTTTGAGGAAATACCGCGGCAACTAAAAATTTTACTAGGCGGGAGTAACAAGGCGGGGCTACTAAAAATTTGGATCAAGGGCGAGCAGATATTTTTGAGATTGCGAGGGATGCAGAGGCGGGAGTATTTGCGGAGCGTGCTAGTGTGCTTGACACGCCGGCTGTGGACTGTAGCCAACGCACCTTCTCGCGTAAGCCATAGGCCTACTATACACCGGCGGTGCCCCAGGATATTTTGTACTGCATCTCACACGGTTGGTGATAATAAACAGTGTGCGATCTACTTGATTTTTCGTCTTGATTTGTATTACATAATGGGGTCACAGCCGCAATGGACGGTGTTTGAATTACTAGAACTTTTATCTGCAGTGAACATGCAACTATAGGTGTGTCGTCAAAAAATTTGGAATTATTCAAGGTTCGTTTGGACATTTTTATACATTAACTTGGTTTTGTAGGCATTTCAGGTGCACAATTCAAAATTAAACTACATGCACATGCTCTGGTGCACCAACATGGGTTGTAAAATCATATATGTGTCCATGGGTTTATGCTTATGTCCCATGCAAGAAATGGGGATGAATTTCGATCACCACGGCACCGTGGTTCTCCGGCAAACGTTGAGGTGCTTGCTTTTGTAATTCTAGTAAATACAAGACCCGTCTGAAATTCATGAACCTTGGCATGCTATCATGGAACGGCATCAACATGCTGGGGCAAAAAAATATTGTCTCACAAACCAGAGCTTCTCTCACAACAAGCCTGATGGTTTTGGTAGGGAACGTGCCACCTTGGGGTACGAAACAATATATGTTGCCTCTTCTTACTTTCAAATTTTTTCTCGTGACAACATAGTACAACAGGAGTGTTGTTCAATTTTTGGATTTTTTCGGGGATCGTTTGGACATTTTTATACGTTAACTGAGTTTTCTAGGAATTTATGTCCATAATTCAAAATTGAACTACATGCACTTGCTCCAGTACATAAAAATGGGTTGAAAAATCAAATGTTTGTCCTTGGTTGCAAGCTTAGGTCACATGCAAGAAATGAGAATGAATGCCAAACACCTTGACACTATCGCTCGGCCGCTAACATTGAGATACATGGTTTTAAAATTCTAGTAAATTGAAAAGTCGTCTGAAATTCATGAAACTTGACATGATATCATGGAACAGCATCGACATGCCGTGGTAAAAATATTATCCCATTTGGGGCAGGTTGGGGTATAAGCTTCTCGCAAACCACGGCTTCTCTCACAACAAGCCTGATGGTTTCGGTAGGGAACGTGCCAGCTTGGGGGACGAAACAATATATGTTGCCTCTTCTTACTTTCAAAAATTTTCTCATGTCAACATAGAACAACACGAGTGTTGTGTCAATTTTTGGGATTTTTCGGGGTTTGCTTGGACATTTTTATACATTAACTGAGTTTTCTACGCATTCATGTGCATAATTCAAATTTGAACTACATGCACATGCTCCAGTGCATATAAATTGGTTCAAAATTGGAATGTGTGTGCTTGGTTACATGCTTAAGTCCCATGCAAGAAATGAGAATGAATGTCAAACACCTTGCCACCGTCGCTCGGCCATTAACATTGAGATACATGGTTTTTAAATTCTAGTAAATCGAAAATGCGTCTGAAATTTATGAAACTTGACATGCTAGCATGGAACGGCATCAACCTGCAGTGGTAAAAATATTGTCCCATTTGGGGCAGGTTGAGGTATATAAGCTTCTGACAAACCAGAGCTTCTCACAACAATAGGGCCTACACAACAAGCCTCATGGTTACGGTAGGGAACGTTTCACCTTTCTGGATGAAACAATATCCATTGCCTCTTCTTGATTTCAATTTTTTTCTAGTGTCAACATAGAACAACATGAGTGTTGTGTTAATTTTAGGAATTTTTCGGGGCTCGTTTGGACATTTTTATGCATTAACTGAGTTTTCAATGCATTTATGTGCATAATTCAAATTTGAACTACAGGCACATGTTCTAATGCATATAAATTGGTTGAAAATTCAAATCTGTGTCCTTGGTTGCATGCTTAGGTCTCATGCAAGAAATGGGAATGAATGTCAAACACCCTGCCATCGTCACTCGGCCGCAAACATTGAGATACCTGGTTTTTAAATTCTAGTAAATCCAAAACTCGTCTGAAATTCATGAAACTTGGCATGCTATCATGGAGCGGCATCAACATGCCGTGGTAAATTTTTTGTCCCATTTCGGGCAGGTTTGGGTATAAGCTTCTCACAAACCAGAGCTTCTCACAACAAGCCTGATGGTTTCGGTAGGGAACGTTTCACCTTTCTGGACGAAACGATATCCGTTGCCTCTTCTTGATTTCAATTTTTCTCTAGTGTACAACATAGAACAATAGGAGTGTTGTGTTAAATTTTGGAATTTTTCGGGGTTCGTTTGGACATTTTTATACATTAACTGGGTTTTCTAGGCATTTTATGTGCATAATTCAAATTTGAACTACATGCACATGCTCCAGTGCATATAAATTGGTTGAAAAATCAAATATGTGTCCTTGGGTGCATGCTTAGGTCCCATGCAAGAAATGGGAATGAATTTCAAACACCAGGGCACTGTTGATTGCCGGCAAAACATTGAGATACTTTGTTTTTAAATTCTAGTAAATCCAAAACTCATCTGAAATTCAATGTGCAGGCTCACCGGGAAGCGTGCGAGCTGTTCAACGCAAATGGTTCAGATTGAATACAATATGCAAAGCCAGACTTTGGCGCTAAGCCAAGAGAAAATGTGCCGAGCAGGATTTGTACATCCCTTCAATGCAAACGGTTGTTTTGAATGACCCATGTGCAACCACGTACATTGGTAAGATTTGCATATGTCATATTGGGTATGTTGCCATTTGTCAAACTGGAAAGATTGACATTTGTTGATCTAGTAACATTGCCATTTGTCAATGTTGTAACACTACGTTTTGTCAAAATATGCAGCTAAAAATCACTAGCACTATCTAATTTTTGCAACTAAAATTCAGTAATTAAGCATAGATTTCATTCATAGATTAAGCAGTCGTTCTCATCGGGAAGCGAGACAGCCTTTGACTGCCGCCCGCCTCGCTCCCACTGGTCTATATTAATGGTGCGCCCAAGCGGCCGCACCCCCCATCCTCGCCACACACACAATCCTCTCTCTCCGCCCGCATCCTCGACACCGCTCTCAGTCCTCAAAGCCGTCAGTGTATGAGGATGCCGCCGAAGCGCCCCATCGGAGGGAGTGGCGACGCCGGGGCTGCTGAAGCACCGGAGCACGGCGTGAATATGGAGACAGAGGTTTCCATCGCCGCCGACGAGGTGGAGAACGAGGCTACCAACAAGCAGAGGCGGGTCGAGAAAGAACCGCAAGCGACTCCAGCAGGCCTAGACTTCATCAGCAACCTCCCTGATGAAATGTTGATAGTCATCATATCCCTCCTCCCAATCAAATATGGGGCGAGGACAACCACCCTTTCCCGGCGGTGGCGCCCCCTATGGCTCCTCACCCCTATCGACCTCCTCGACGCCCAAGAGCTCTACCATGGCTATCGCAAAGTTCCGTTCCAATGGCAAGGACCGAGCCAAGCTTGACGAGTGGTTCCGATCCCCCGCCATAGATCAGCTCGAGGAGCTCAGTTTTAATGATGGGCATATGCGCTCGCTGCCAACGTTCATGCTCCGCTTCGTGCCCACGCTGCGCCTCGCCAAGTTCAAGAACTGCCATTCCCCCCCCCCCCCCCCGTTAATGACGCGCCCGCTCTTTTTCAACCACGACTGAAGCACCTCGAGCTCGTCACCATCTGCATCCCAAAGAATGACATGGAGCGCCTGCTCCGCGGCTGTACTACACTCGAGTTCCTTCGTCTTCAGGCGATGAATTGGTCAAGTACCTTCCACATCACCTCCAGGACTCTCCAGACTATTTATGTGTGTTGCTGGTGCTGCAACGAGAGATCACAAAAGGTGGACCACAATATGGTCATTGAGGACACACATTCACTTGAGAGATTACTTGTAGTTGATCAACAAGGTCCAACAAGAATCAATGTCATTTCTGTGCCGAAATTGACAGCGGTGGGCTACTCGTCTATCAAATACTACTACTTTCAGGTACAACAGTCACCTTATACCTCTCCTTCTTGATATCAATATTATTTCTAGTTTTGAAGATGTATGTTCATCTGTCATCCAGCAAAGCTTCACCCAAATTTTGGGCACAGTGAAGGTCTTAGCACTAGAATCTGTCGGCCCCAACCTAGACCAAGTTGTCAGTTGCCTGAGATGCTTTTCGTGCCTGAAGAAGCTGTATATCGAGGTGATGTTCCTTTCCTGTTAAATGTTAACCAGAAGGGAGTTCAATTTTTTGCACCTTTTCCCAAGTTTACAATGACAATGTACTACGATTTTTGAAGGAATTTCGGAGGATTTCAGGACATACAACCCCACCCCATATTGGTTGCTTGATTCATATGGTTACAATCCATAAGCATTTCTTCTTTGGATTCATCTGTACTAGTTTTCTTAGGGAATTTTTCATCCAATCCAACCTCTTGTGAAGAAGGCTACATTTTTCTAGATTGTAATCAAATGCCCATGTTAATCATGTCAGATCAAACATGGCATGTTGGTGCATTTTACAAATCCTGCAAACCAAATAGGCGTGTAGTAGTGTTCAAAACTGCATGTAGGCACTAACACGTTCTCTTCTTTTGCAGATAATAATAGGCCCGGAGGTGGATAATGTTTATAACGACAATCACATCGAATGCCTGGATCTGCATCTCTCAAATATTACTTTGAACTCCTACCGAGGGACCTTACCGGAGATTACACTCGCCAGGTTCTTTCTTGCCAGAGCAAGGGTGCTGAGGGTACTGAGGTTGAACACGCATTTAATTAGGAAAGATGAATGGTATGTTGATCAAAGCCGACAGGTACTGTAGAATGGAAGAGGCTCCAAAAAAGCTAAACTTCGTATTGGAAGAGCATATGACAGAGTAATTGGAAGTCATTGTGTCAAACCCATACATGACTTGTCAGCGGCTGATCCCTTTGCAGAAATGACGAGGTTTGCAATGTTTGAATTTGGGCATTGTAATCTTTGAATTTGAACCTTGCAATATTTATGGTATTTATTATATAACGTAATTGGATGTTTAGTTTGGTATTGTAATCATGTCATATTACAAGTATATATATGTTTGCTCGCCGTTCAACTGCTATATGCATATATATGATTGCTCGCCGTTGAGGCGACCGCGGAGCGCTCTGCTCGCGTCCCTCCGCGCGTGCTCTGCCAGCGGTTGGGCCTGCGCATGATCACGTCGGGGGCCCCATATGCATGCGGTTGCGTCGCGTGCGTTGCCACGCGATGCAGTTACGTGCAACATGATGGAGTTACGTGCTGCAAATTAGAACTGCCATCAGGGCGTGCCGATATTCCAGGCCGTCTGGCTTCCCCTTTATTTCCCGCGGCCATTATAACCTTAGTCTCTTCAACCTTTCGATCGCGCCCCACAACACAACAAGCACACCCACGATGACACATAGAGAGGGGATGTCTAGCGGCGCTCCAATGGAGTTCGGCGAGCATAAAGTGTTGGGGAACGTAGTAGTAAATCAAAAAAAATTCCTATGCAACACCAAGATCAATCTATGGAGAGACTAGCAACGAGAGAGAGAGAGAGGAGTGCATCTTCATACCCTTGAAGATCGTGATGCGGAAGCATTGCAAGAACGCGGTTGGAGGAGTCGTACACGCAGCGATTCAGATCACGGTCGATTCCGATCTAAGCGCCGAACAACGGCGCCTTCGCGTTCAACACACGTGCAGCCCGGTGACGTCTCCGACGCCTTGATCCAGCAAGGAAGAGGGAGAGGTTGGGGAAGACAACTCCAGCAGCAGCATGATGGCGTGGTGGTGTTGGAGCAGCGTGGTTCTCCAGCAGGCCTTCGCCAAGCACTACGAAAGACGAGGAGGTGGAGAGGTAGGGCTGCGCCAAGAGGGAGAGAGATTCGTGTTCCTGGCAGCCCCAAAACCCCCACTATATATAGGACGAGGGGAGGGGGGTGCGCCCCCTCTAGGGTTCCCACCCTAGGGGGGGCGGCAGCCCTAGATGGGTTGGAGGGGGGCGGCCAAGAGGGGGAGAGAGGGGGGGCACGCCCTAGGGTGGGCCTTAGGCCCATCTGCGCCTAGGGTTTCCCCCTTCTCCCCTTTTGCTGCGCCTTGGGCCTTGGTGGGAGGTGCACCAGCCCACTCAGGGGCTGGTCCCTTCCCACTCTTGGCCCATGCAAGCCTCCGGGGCTGGTGGCCCCACCCGGTGGACCCCCGGAACCCTTCCGGTGGTCCCGGTACATTACCGGTGATGCCCGAAACACTTCCGGTGACCAAAACCTCACTTCCTATATATTATTCTTTACCTCCGGACCATTCCGGAACTCCTCGTGACATCCGGGATCTCATCCGGGACTCCGAACAACATTCGGTAACCATGTACAAACTTTCCCTATAACCCTAGCGTCATCGAACCTTAAGTGTGTAGACCCTACGGGTTCGGGAGGCATGTAGACATGACCGAGACATCTCTCTGGTCAATAACCAACAGCGGGATCTGGATACCCATGTTGGCTCCCACATGTTCCATGATGATCTCATTGGATGAACCACGATGTCGGGGATTCAATCAATCCCGTACACAATTCCCTTTGTCTACCGGTATGATACTTGCCCGAGATTCGATCGTCGGTATCCCTATACCTTGTTCAATCTCGTTACCGGCAAGTCTCTTTACTCGTTCCGTAACGCATGATCCCGTGGCTAAATCTTTAGTCACATTGAGCTCATTATGATGATGCATTACCGAGTGGGCCCAGAGATACCTCTCCGTCATACGGAGTGACAAATCCCAGTCTCGATTTGTGCCAACCCAACAGACACTTTCGGAGATACCTGTAGTGCACCTTTATGGTCACCCAGTTACGTTGTGATTATTGATACACCCAAAGCATTCCTATGGTATCCGGGAGTTGCACAATCTCATGGTCTAAGGAAATGATACTTGACATTAGAAAAGCTCTAGCAAACGAACTACACGATCTAGTGCTATGCTTAGGATTGGGTCTTGTCCATCACATCATTCTCCTAATGATGTGATCCCGTTATCAACGACATCCAATGTCCATGGTCAAGAAACCGTAACCATCTATTGATCAATGAGCTAGTCAACTAGAGGCTCACTAGGGACATGTTGTGGTCTATGTATTCACACATGTATTATGGTATCCGGTTAATACAATTATAGCATGAATAATAGACAATTATCATGAACAAGGAAATATAATAATAACCATTTTATTATTGCCTCTAGGGCATATTTCCAACAGTCTCCCACTTGCACTAGAGTCAATAATCTAGTTACATTGTGATGAATCAAACACCCATAGAGTTCTGGTGTTGATCATGTTTTGCTCGTGGAAGAGGTTTAGTCAACGGATCTGCGACATTCAGATCCGTATGCACTTTACAAATATCTATGTCTCCATCTTGAACATGTTCGCGAATGGAGTTGAAGCGACGCTTGATATGCCTAGTCTTCTTGTGAAATCTGGGCTCCTTGGCAAGGGCAATAGCTCCAGTGTTGTCACAGAAGAGAGTCATTGGGCCCGACGCATTGGGAATAACTCCTAAGTCGGTGATGAACTCCTTCATCCAGACTGCTTCCTGTGCTGCCTCCGAGGCTGCTATGTACTCCGCTTCACATGTAGATCCCACCACGACGCTTTGCTTGCAACTGCACCAGCTGACTGCCCCACCATTCAAAATATACACGTATCCGGTTTGTGACTTGGAGTCATCCAGATCTGTGTCGAAGCTAGCATCGACGTAACCCTTTATGACGAGCTCTTCGTCATCTCCATAAACGAGAAACATATCCTTAGTCCTTTTCAAGTACTTCAGGATGTTCTTGACCACTGTCCAGTGTTCCATGCCGGGATTACTTTGGTACCTTCCTACCAAACTTACGGCGAGGTTCACATCAGGTCTGGTACACAGCATGGCATACATAATAGACCCTATGGCTGAGGCATAGGGGATGACACTCATCTTTTCTCTATCTTCTGCCGAGGTCGGGCATTGAGCCGTGCTCAATCTCACACCTTGCAATACAGGCAAGAACCCCTTCTTGGATTGATCCATATTGAACTTCTTCAATATCTTGTCAAGGTATGTGCTTTGCGAAAGACCAATGAGGCGTCTCGATCTATCTCTATAGATCTTGATGCCTAATATGTAGGCAGCTTCTCCAAGGTCCTTCATTGAAAAACACTTATTCAAGTAGGCCTTTATGCTTTCCAAAAATTATATATCATTTCCCATTAATAGTATGTCATCCACATATAATATGAGAAATGCTACAGAGCTCCCACTCACTTTCTTGTAAACACAGGCTTCTCCATAAGTCTGTGTAAACCCAAACGCTTTGATCATCTCATCAAAGTGAATGTTCCAACTCTGAGATGCTTGCACCAGCCCATAGATTGAGCGGTGGAGCTTGCATACCTTGTCAGCATTATTAGGTTCGACAAAACCTTCCGGCTGCATCATATACAACTCTTCCTTGAGGAAACCATTAAGGAATGCCGTTTTGACGTCCATTTGCCATATCTCATAATCATAGAATGCGGAAATTGCTAACATGATTCGGACAGACTTCAGCTTCGCTACGGGTGAGAAGGTCTCATCGTAGTCAACCCCTTGAACTTGTCGATAACCCTTAGCGACAAGTCGAGCCTTATAGATGGTCACATTACCATCCGCGTCTGTCTTCTTCTTAAAGATCCATTTGTTCTCTATGGCTTGCCGATCATCGGGCAAGTCTGTCAAAGTCCATACTTCGTTTTCATACATGGATCCTATCTCGGATTTCATGGCTTCAAGCCATTTGTTGGAATCCGGGCCCGCCATCGCTTCTTCATAGTTTGAAGGTTCACCGTTGTCTAACAACATGATTTCCAGGACAGGGTTGCCGTACCACTCTGGTGCGGAACGTGTCCTCGTGGATCTACGAATTTCAGTAGCAACTTGATCCGAAGTTTCATGATCATCATCATTAACTTCCTCTCTAGTCGGTGCAGGCACCACAGAAACATCTTCCTGAGCTGCGCTACTCTCCGGTTCAAGAGGGGTTACCTCATCAAGTTCTACTTTCCTCCCACTTACTTCTTTCGAGAGAAACTCTTTCTCTAGAAAGAATCCATTCTTGGCAACAAAGATCTTGCCTTCGGATCTGAGGTAGAAGGTATACCCAATAGTTTCCTTAGGGTATCCTATGAAGACGCATTTTTCCGATTTAGGTTCGAGCTTTTCAGGTTGAAGTTTCTTGACATAAGCATCGCATCCCCAAACTTTCAGAAACGACATCTTAGGTTTCTTCCCAAACCATAATTCATACGGTGTCGTCTCAACGGATTTCGACGGAGCCCTATTTAAAGTGAATGCGGCAGTCTCTAAAGCATAACCCCAAAATGATAGCGGTAGATCGGTAAGAGACATCATAGATCGCACCATATCCAATAGAGTGCGATTACGTCGTTCGGACACACCATTACGCTGAGGTGTGCCAGGCGGCGTGAGTTGTGAAACAATTCCACATTTCCTTAAGTGCGTGCCAAACTCGTGACTCAAATATTCCCCTCCACGATCTGATCGTAAGAACTTTATTTTCCTGTCACGTTGATTCTCATCCTCACTCTGAAATTCCATGAACTTTTCGAAGGTCTCAGACTTGTGTTTCATTAAGTAGACATACCCATATCTACTTAAGTCATCAGTGAGGGTGAAAACATAACGATAACCACCACGAGCCTCAACGCTCATTGGACCGCACACATCAATATGTATGATTTCCAATAAGTTGGTTGCTCGCTCCATTGTTTCGGAGAACGGAGTCTTGGTCATTTTTCCCATGAGGCATGGTTCGCACGTGTCAAATGATTCATAATCAAGAGACTCCAAAAGTCCATCTGCATGGAGTTTGTTCATGCGTTTGACACCAATGTGACCAAGGCGGCAGTGCCACAACTATGTGGGACTATCATTATCAACCTTACATCTTTTGGCATTCACACTATGAATATGTGTAACATCACGTTCGAGATTCAATAAAAATAAACCATTGACCAGCGGGGCATGACCATAAAACATATCTCTCATATAAATAGAACAACCATTATTCTCGGATTTAAATGAGTAGCCATCTCGCATCAAACGAGATCCTGATACAATGTTCATGCTCAAAGCTGGTACTAAATAACAATTATTAAGGTTTAAAACTAATCCCGTAGGCAGATGTAGAGGTAGCGTGCCGACGGCGATCACATCGACCTTGGAACCATTCCCGACGCGCATCATCACCTCGTCCTTCGCCAGTCTCCGCTTATTCCGCAGCTCCTGTTTTGAGTTACAAATATGAGCAACCGCACCGGTATCAAATACCCAGGAGCTACTACGAGCGCTGGTAAGGTACACATCAATAACATGTATATCACATATACCTTTGGTATTGCCGGCCTTCTTATCCGCTAAGTACTTGGGGCAGTTCCGCTTCCAGTGACCGTTTCCCTTGCAATAAAAGCATTCAGTCTCAGGCTTGGGTCCATTCTTTGGCTTCTTCCCGGTAGCTTGCTTACCGGGCGCGGCAACTCCGTTTCCTTCCTTGAACTTAGTGGTTTTATTCACCATCAACACTTGATGTTCCTTTTTGATCTCCACCTCCGCTGATTTCAGCATTGAATATACCTCAGGAATGGTTTTTTTCCATCCCCTGCATATTGAAGTTCATCACAAAGCTCTTGTAGCTAGGTGGAAGCAACTGAAGGATTCTGTCAACGACCGCGTCATCCGGGAGATTAACTCCCAGCTGAGACAAGTGGTTGTGCAACCCAGACATTTTGAGTATATGCTCGCTGACAGAACTATTCTCTTCCATCTTACAACTGTAGAACTTGTCGGAGACTTCATATCTCTCGACCCGGGCATGAGCTTGGAAAACCATTTTCAGCTCTTCGAACATCTCATATGCTCTGTGTTGCTCAAAACGCTTTTGGAGCCCCGGTTCTAAGCTGTAAAGCATGCCGCACTGAACCAGGGAGTAATCATCACTACGCGACTACCAGGCGTTCATAACGTCTTGAGTTGCCGAGAAAACAGGTGCGTCACCTAGCGGTGCTTCAAGGACATAAGCTTTCTTGGCAGCTATGAGGATGATCCTTAGGTTACGGACCCAGTCCGTGTAGTTGCTACCATCGTCTTTCAGCTTGGTTTTCTCTAGGAACGCATTGAAGTTGAGGGCAACATTAGCGTGGGCCATTTGATCTACAAGACATATTGTAAAGATTTTAGACTAAGTTCATGATAATTAAGTTCATCTAATCAAATTATTCAATGAACTCCCACTCAGATAGACATCCCTCTAGTCATCTAAGTGATACATGATCCGAATCAACTAGGCCGTGTCCGATCATCACGTGAGACGGACTAGTCATCAACGGTGAACATCTCTATGTTGATCGTATCTTCTATACAACTCATGTTCGACCTTTCGGTCTTCCGTGTTCCGAGGCCATGTCTGTACATGCTAGGCTCGTCAAGTCAACCTAAGTGTTTTGCATGTGTAAATCTGGCTTACACTCGTTGTATTCGAACGTTAGAATCTATCACACCCGATCATCACGTGGTGCTTCGAAACAACGAACCTTCGCAACGGTGCACAGTTAGGGGAAACACTTTCTTGAAATTTTAGCGAGGGATCATCTTATTTATGCTACCGTCATTCTAAGCAAATAAGATGTAAACATGATAAACATCACATGCAAATCATAAAGTGACATGATATGGCCAATATCATTTTGCTCCTTTTGATCTCCATCTTCGGGGCACCATGATCGTCATTGTCACCGGCATGACACCATGATCTCCATCATCATGATCTCCATCACTGTGTCTTCATGAAGTTGTCTCGCCAACTATTACTTCTACTACTATGGCTAACGGTTAGCAATAAAGTAAAGTAATTACATGGCGTTTTCATTGACACGCAGGTCATACAATAAAATAAGACAACTCCTATGGCTCCTGCTGGTTGTCATACTCATCGACATGCAAGTCGTGATTCCTATTACAAGAACATGATCAATCTCATACATCACATATATCATTCATCACATCCTTTTGGCCATATCACATCACACGGCATATGCTGCAAGAACAAGTTAGACGTCCTCTAATTGTTGTTGCAAAAATTTTTACGTGGCTGCTATAGGTTTCTAGCAAGAACGTTTCTTACCTACGCCAAAACCACAACGTGATATGCCAATTTCTATTTACCCTTCATCAGGACCCTTTTCATCGAATCCGATCCGACTAAAGTGGGAGAGACAGACACCCGCTAGCCACCTTATGCAACTAGTGTATGTCAGTCGGTGGAACCTGTCTCACGTAAGCGTACGTGTAAGGTCGGTCCGGGCCGCTTCATCCCACGATGCCGCCGAATCAAGATAAGACTAGTAACGGCAAGTAAATTGACAAAATCAATGCCCACAACAACTTGTGTTCTACTTGTGCAAGAAACTACGCATAGACCTAGCTCATGATGCCACTGTTGGGGAACGTAGTAGTAAATCAAAAAAAATTCCTATGCAACACCAAGATCAATCTATGGAGAGACTAGCAACGAGAGAGAGAGGAGTGCATCTTCATACCCTTGAAGATTGCGATGCAGAAGCGTTGCAAGAACGCGGTTGGAGGAGTCGTACACGCAGCCAAGAGGGGGAGAGAGGGGGGCGCGCCCTAGGGTGGGCCTTAGGCCCATCTGCGCCTAGGGTTTCCCCCTTCTCCCCTTTTGCTGCACCTTGGGCCTTGGTGGGAGGCGCACCAGCCCACTCAGGGGCTGGTCCCTTCCCACTCTTGGCCCATGCAAGCCTCCGGGGCTGGTGGCCCCACCCAGTGGACCCCCGGAACCCTTCCGGTGGTCCCGGTACATTACCGGTGATGCCCGAAACACTTCCGGTGACCAAAACCTCACTTCCTATATATTATTCTTTACCTCCGGACCATTCCGGAACTCCTCGTGATGTTCGGGATCTCATCCATGACTCCGAACAACATTCGGTAACCACGTACAAACTTTCCCTATAACCCTAGCGTCATCGAACCTTAAGTGTGTAGACCCTATGGGTTCGGGAGGCATGTAGACATGACCGAGACATCTCTCCGGTCAATAACCAACAGCGGGATCTGGATATCCATGTTGGCTCCCACATGTTCCACGATGATCTCATTGGATGAACCACGATGTCGGGGATTCAATCAATCCCGTACACAATTCCCTTTGTCTACCGGTATGATACTTGCCCGAGATTCAATCGTCGGTATCCCTATACCTTGTTCAATCTCGTTACCGGCAAGTCTCTTTACTCATTCCGTAACGCATGATCCCGTGGCTAACTCTTTTGTCACATTGAGCTCATTATGATGATGCATTACCTAGTGGGCCCAGTGATACCTCTCCGTCATACGGAGTGACAAATCCCAGTCTCGATTTGTGCCAACCCAACAGACACTTTCGGAGATACCTGTAGTGCACCTTTATGGTCACCCAGTTACGTTGTGATGTTTGATACACCCAAAGCATTCCTACGGTATCCGGGAGTTGCACAATCTCATGGTCTAAGGAAATGATACTTGACATTAGAAAAGCTCTAGCAAACGAACTACACGATCTAGTGCTATGCTTAGGATTGGGTCTTGTCCATCACATCATTCTCCGAATGATGTGATCCCGTTATCAACGACATCCAATGTCCATGGTCAGGAAACCGTAACCATCTATTGATCAACGAGCTAGTCAACTAGAGGCTCACTAGGGACATGTTGTGGTCTATGTATCACACATGTATTACGGTATCCGGTTAATACAATTATAGCATGAACAATAGACAATTATCATGAACAAGGAAATATAATAATAACCATTTTATTATTGCCTCTAGGGCATATTTCCAACATAAAGTGGAGACCCACACGAGGGAGACGGATCTCTCGGTGGTGTACACCATCGACCCGGCCGTGGTGGACAACTACATCAACACCGTTGAGCAGTTGCTTGCTCGAGACAAGTACAAGGTGGTCGGCATCGCGACCTCCAGTACACCACCAGTCGTCCCAACATAGATCAGAAGGTTACCGTCTCCCATTTGTGCGTGCGCCATCATGTCCTCATCTACCACTACTGCATGGCCACAGAGCCTTGCGACCGTTTCACCAGGTTTTTCAATAGCACCGACTACAAGTTCGCCATGGTGGAAACCACCGACGATGTAAAAGCTCTCAGGGTTACGGGCTTGGCCTGCCAGAACCTTGTTGAAATCCGTGAGCACTACAGGGTCTGGGGCAGCACGAAGAAGGACTCCCTGGTTGAACTCGCCTCGCCCATCACCGACCCATACTACAAAAAGATGAAGCAGGATGCCAACAGAACACGTCCCGTATCCTGGCACGGGGCCTGAATGCGACAACTGGATGAACCTCACCTCAGGTTCACGGCCAAGAGCGTGTACACAAGCTACGAGATGCACAGGAGGATCGTTGACATGAGGAAGTGCCTTGTTATGGAGATCAACGAGGCCGGATCGAGCCACAACCAGAGCAAGCGTCAGAAGAAATAGATGATGATCAGATGATCGTATATCCTAGTTAATCATGCATGTAATATATAGTTTACTTTGGTATGTGGAAATTTCATTTGTGTAGTAGCCACCTATGTAATTATGCATGTAATAGTTTACTTTGGTGTGTGCAAATGCCATGGTTGTAGTAGCCACCTATGTAAGTGGATGTTTAATTTGGTTATGCAACCATGTCCTTATAAGTGTGTGTATATATATATGTTGTTGTTCTGTATGCAATCCCATCGCACAACACACACGTCTTATTAGCAGCAATCGTCTGTGTTATTATCGGTCTTCGCACACATTTCTGATTACAGACCTGTTTGCCGCGTATCACAAACATCTTGTTATATTGAACCGTTTATGTTCTCTTGTCTCAATGCAAACAGTTCATCTGAGTGAACCGCATGCCATATATCGCACACACCTTGATCTGGCTGACCGTTTCATTTGTGTTGCCTAATCACAAACAGTTCATCCGAGTGAACCGTATGCTGTATATCGCACACACCTTCATCTGGCTGCCTGTTTCTTTTGTTCCTCCTCATCACAAATAGTTAATTGAACTGAACCGTATGCCCTGCATAGCACACGCAACTAAAATCTGAACCGTGTTTGATGCATCCGTCATCGCAAACGTTTTGCACCTTTTTTGACGGGTTTTTTACACCACCATTTGTGATTATTGCATCGCACACAGTTTCATCGAAGGGTCTCTGATCGTAGTGTCACGTTAGCAGCATCCTATAGTAGTGCCCGGGGCCTAGCTTGGGGTCGATGGTGTCGAGTGCTGGGGCAGGATCCTCTTCCTGTCTTCGCACAGGCCTCAGGGGGGTGTGCGGGCGGCGCGGTGGTAGCACCGGAGGTAGCGACTTTGGTGTGCTCATCGACAGGCCGCCCGTAGCTCCAATCTTAGTGAGGGGCGATGCAAGCGACACCTCGCCAAGGCCCATAATGGACACGAGGTGTGGTAATCGATCGTGGCCTATTCCTCCTTTTCCCGTGACACTGAAGGGAGGCCGCAAAGGTGGTTCGGTATTGGTAATGGCGGATTCCTCCTCTCAGGGTACTGCATGTCCGGCGTATGGGCGAGCTCCTTGTCCCCATGCGCGCTTCTTTAAAGGGCGGTGGCGCCTTGTCTTCGGGTCATTGGAGACGACCATGCTCTCTGTGGAGCTACCCGAAGCGCCTAGTGTTCGCCCTTGTTGGCATGGTGGGAGCTTCGAGGGACAGTGGTAAGGAAGGTGGCGGCAACCCACGACACGTCAAGAGCGGGGGTGACCGCTCCGACGAGGCATGCTTGCCCGCAGCACCATCATCACCGGCTGGGCTTCCGGCAGCGTCACCATCCACACCTGCCTCCGGTTTTCTTCCTCCCAGCCCGGGAACGGCACCATCTTGATCCTGGGGAGGCGCTGAATCCCAGCTAGGCCTTCCCTCCGTCTTCTTCGTCTCCCCGTGTAGTTTCGAAGAAGGGGAGGATAGAGTAAAAATGCATCATGAGCATTTATCTTTTTTTAACCTAAAATATGTAGGCACTTGCCAAACTTTAGTCTTAATAATGTAATCTCTTTCATCCATGTTTGTGTTCTGTAAGGTCTGTACTTGTTGGTCAGGATATTAATGAAAAAGATAAACCTTGCCGGGCACTTGTGCATGTAACATGTCCATGCAGAGGGAGAATGCCTCTATACGCTCAAGTAAACAGGTTTTTCCCCGGTAGGCTATCCTGCTGGTACCCTCAGTTTGCTGCCGCGGGGCTAGGCCTGCCCGGCACAAATCATAAAGAAGGACCAGCCCCCCGCCAACTTTCTTGCCAAAGGCCACTACAACCACCCCGACCGAAGCAATGTCCGAGTCAAGGGACGCGAGCACCTAAGTTTTGGAAGTGGCGAGGTTTTCCTATGCACAAGTTTTTACTTACAAAACGCGTATGGATAAGAGAGAGAACTTATTTTTTTGGGCTTGCCGGGTATCGCAATGTAGGCTTGTCTTCTCTTCTCCTTTTTTGGGACCGAATCCACGGTAGGAGCCTGCAGTCTGATGTAGATGAAAATGATGCCTCATGCGATCTTATCTACATGAACATGCAATGCTCATGATATGCTTATGCATGCATGCAATTTGTCGGGGGCCCCTAGCGCTTCATTTATTTCTCTGTTGCTCAGGGTCTGCGCCTGGCTTTGTACAAGGGGTTACATGCAATAGAGGCAAGGCCTGTACAAAAGGGTGGCTGCCGGGCAGGGCCCGACAGCCGCGCCTTAAGGGTAGAACTTGCGGAGATGCTCAATGTTCCATGAGTTTTGCAACTGAATGCCATCTCCGGTCTCCAGACGGACTACGCCAGGTCTGGTGACTCATACTACCCTGTAAGGGCCTTCCCACTTCGGCGTCAACTTGTTTGCATCCTTGGCGGACTGAACGCGCCTAAGGACATGGTCGCCTTCCTCAAAACACCGGGCACGAACCCTTCGGCTGTGATAGCGACGCAGGGCTTGCTGATAGCGTGTGGCACACATAGCAGCCTGGAGACAGTTCTCCTTGAGTAGCACAGCGTTGTCACGCCGGTGCTGATCTTGCGCTACTTCATCATAGGCAAGCACTCGAGGTGACCCGTAAATGAGTTCCATGGGGATAACTACTTCTGCCCTATAGACTAGGGAGAAGGGAGTCTGCCTGGTAGCTTGATTTGGTGTTGTTCTGAGGGACCAAAGAACCACCGATAGCTCATCGATCCACCGCCTGCCACACTTCTGCAGCCTATCAAATGTTCTCGTCTTGAGTCCTCGCAACACTTCAGTGTTCGCCCTCTCAGCTTGCCTGTTGCTCCTTGGATGGGCCACAGAGGCGAACAAGATTTTGCTCCCGAGGGCATGAATGTATTGCATGAAGGCACGACTCGTGAACTGGGTGCCGTTGTCAGTGATGATCCGGGTAGGAACTCCAAAGCGGCACATCAATCCTTTCAAGAACTTGATAGCTGACTGAGCAGTCACCTTTCTCACGGGCTCTACTTCCGGCCACTTTGTAAACTTGTCGATTGCAACGAACAAGAATTCAAAGCCCCCTGCAGCACGGGGGAAAGGGCCGAGGATATCGAGCCCCTAGACCGAAAACGGCCATGACAAAGGGATTGTCTGAAGATCTTGGGCAGGCAGATGGATATTCTTGGAATGGAACTGGCATGCTTCACACTTGGTGACAAGCTCGACCGCATCTTGGAGGGCTGTGGGCCAGTAGAATCCTTGCCGGAAAGCTTTCCCAACCAATGCCCTTGATCCAATGTGGGAGCCGCACATACCCTTGTGTATCTCCGCCAGCAGTTCCTTTCCTCCTTCCCGGCAAATGCACTTCAATTTCACACCGTTGGGCCTCCTTCTGTACAGTGTGTCGTCAACAAACTGATACATACTGGCCCTCCGGGCTACTCTTATAGCTTCTTCTTGCTCTTTGGGAAGTTCTCCAGTTTGGAGGAAATGGACTATGTGATGTGCCCAAGATGGAGCCTGTGGCTCGGCAACGAGGACTAACGGCACCTCCTCATTCATGAGAGTGCAATCCTCGACCGCAGGGACCGGTGGCCTGGCGGGAGGATCAGCTCAGCGCCCGAAGGGGAGTTGCACCCGACAAGCTTTCTACCGGGATCCTCGGAAGGTTCTACCGGGAGAGGCTTGCCGGAGTCCAGTTTCCTCCTCTTTATGGCCATTGTTGTCGGGGATACGAAGGGCTGAGTCAGATGGAGAACAAAGGTTCCTGGTTCCACAGGGAGCTTTTGTGCAGCGCACTTCGACAGATGATCAGCAATGTTGTTTTCCGCACGGGGTACGTGCTCTGTTGGCAATCCATCAAAGCGCTCCTCCAACTTTCTCACTTCCTCAACGTATGCCTCCATCAATGCACTTTAGTAATCCTTGTTGACTTGTCTCACCACAAGTTGTGAGTCTCCGCGGATGATCAGCTTCTTGATCCCCAGTTCTGTTGCAACTCTGAGCCCGGCAAGGAGCCCTTCATACTCTGTTGTATTGTTGGTAGCCTCCTCCCGGGGAAAATGCATCTGGACGACGTTCTTCAGGTGCGCTCCAGTGGGAGCAATGAGAAGCACGTCAGCCCCTGCACCTTGTAGGGAGAAGGCACCATCGAAACACATGATCCATTCTTGGGGCGCTTCCTTGCCAGGAATAACTGTCTCCAACACCTCTTCGTTAGGAGTTGACATCCATTCTGCAATAAACTCTGCCAATGCTCTACTCTGAATAGTTGATGTGCTCTCAAACTTCAAACCAAACTAGATAACTCCAAAGCCCACTCCACTATCCTGCAGGTAGCCTCAGGGTTTCGGAGTATCCGTTGCAAAGGGAAACGGGTGATAACTGTGATCTCGTGGGCTTGGAAGTAGTGGCACAGTTTCCTTGAGGCCATGACAAGGCCAAAAATCAATTTTTGCATGCCAGAGTACCTGGATCTAGCCCCCTGCAACAGGGAGCTGACGAAGTATACTAGGCGCTGCACCATTTTCTTCTTTGCCGTGACCAGAGAACTGCTTCCGCTGCTTTGCTGTTCTCCATCTTGATCTGCACCTGACCTTGCCAGGGTGTGTTCACTTTCCTCCCTGGAAGGGACACCAGCTATGTCTGCTGCTTCATCCACTTCCCGCTGCGCCACTAGTGCTGCGGTAACCGCTTGATTAGTTGCCGCCAAGTATAGCAGCAATGGCTCTTAAGGTTTCGGAGTGACCAAAGTGGGCACAGATGAAAGGTAGGCCTTCAAATCTTGTAGTGCAGCGTCTGCCTCTGGGGTCCACTCCATGGGTCCTGCCTTTTTCAAAATCTTGAAGAACGGCAAGGCACGCTCGGCAGACTTGGAAATGAATCTGCTAAGCATGGCAACACACCCACTCAAACGCCTCACGTCCTTGACTGTCTTGGGTGCTTGAATCTGCTCGATAGCCTTGATCTTGTTGGGGTTGGCCTCTATCCCCCAGTGGGACACAAGGAAGCCAAGTAGCTTGCCAGAAGGAACGCCAAACACACACTTCTCTGGGTTTGCTTCAAGTTGATCTTGCACAGATTAGCAAACGTCTCATCTAAATCCTGAATGAGGGTTGATCTGTCCTTGGTCTTGACCACAATATCATCCATATAAGCCTCAATGTTTCTGTGCAACTGTGACTCAAAACCAATCTGGACTGCTCTTGCAAAAGTGGACCCGGCGCTCTTCAACCCGAAAGGCATCCGCACGAAGCAGTATGTGCCACATGGGGTGATGAACACGGTCTTCTCTTCATCTTCCTTGGACATGAAGGTCTGATGATATCCAGAGTAGGCATCCAGGAAGGAAAGCAGGTCACACCCAGAGGTGGAATCCACAATCTAGTCGATGCGCGGTAAGGGAAATGGGTCCTTCGGGCATGCCTTGTTCAGATCCGTAAAATCTATGCACAGCCTCCACTGCCCATTAGCTTTGCGTACCACCACAGGATTTGCTAACCACGTTGGATGCAACACTCCTCTAACCAGACCAGCTGCCTCAAGTTTCTTGATCTCCTCGACAATAAACTATTGCTGCTCCAAAGCTTGCTTCCGGACCTTCTGCTTGACGGGCCGGGCATGTGGGCAGACAGCAAGGTGGTGCTCAATTACCTCCCTGGGAACACCAGGGATGTCATATGGTTGCCAGGCAAACAAATCGACATTCGCCCGCAGGAAGGCAACGAGCGCGCTTTCCTATTTGTCATCGAGGGTGGCGCTGATAGTGAAAGTACCATCAGCGCCAGCCAGCCCTGCCGGGACCTTTTTCATAGCGGGTGCAGAAGCCTTGGATCTCTTGCTATTGGAACTCTCTGGCAAGTCATCAATAGGCACAGCATACCCCGAAGCGGTATGCTTCCCGGATTCCTTGCTGGCGTCCCTATTAGCCTACTTCTTTCCATTACTTTCCTTGGCGGGGATTGCAGCTTCAGTGGCCTCTGCCGCGACTTCTTCCCGGTACATCTTGTCCATGCAAATAATTGCGTCCTTCTCGTCTGAAGGAATGGAAATGACGCCCACCGGCCCTGGCATCTTTTAGGTGTTGTAGGCATAGTGGGATGCCGCCATAAACTTGGCCAGTGCTGGGCGACCAAGGATTCCATTGTATGGCAGGGGGAGGTCAACCACATCAAACACGATCTTCTCAGTCCGGTAATTCAACTCTCCCCCAAATGTCACCGGCAACGTGATTTTCCCATTAGGATGACTCCTGCCGGGGTTGATTCCTTGAAACGTACCAGTAACCTTGAGCTCTTCTTCTGCTATCTGGAGTTTGCTGATGACCTTTGAAGAAATGAGATTCAACCCGGCTCCGTCGTCAACCAACATCTTTGTGACTTTGAGGTTGCGGATTGTTGGTGATACCAACAATGGCAAGCACCCTACCGCGATGGTGCGGTCAGGGTGGTCCCTCTTCGTCAAAGATGATGGGCGTACGGGACCACTTGATCAGCCTCCAAGAGTCTGCCGCTGGCTCCACGGCATTGACTTCACGCGCCCACCATTTAAGTTGGCGGTGGGAGGAGTGCAAAGATGCACCCCCGTCAATACACAAGGCGTCAGTGGCTTTCTGGAATTCCTGCTCGTTGGTTTCCTCTTCATCTCCTCTATCACTCTCATCATTGCAATCCTCCTTCTCATGGCCTCTGGCGGGTTTCCCTTGATTTTGGGAGCCTTGCCGGGGCGGCTTGCTCCGCCACCCCGGCCCTTTCCGCCAGCGCCATTCTGACCTTTCTCTTTATCTCGCTTCTCATATTCAACCCTCTGCTTCTTGACAAGCTGCTCAACCTGATGACACTCCTGGAGATCATGGCCCTTGGTCCGATGGATCTTGCAGTACGAGCCATCGCCTTTCCCAACCTTCTCGGCAGCCACAGCTTCCCGGCAATTAGTGCACGCGGCAACTTCCTTGCCGGGTATCTCAGCCTTGTCTTTCTTCCGGTACTAGGCATGCCCGATCCCTCAACGATCATCACTACTTTATCCTTGCACCTTTTGTTGCGCTTCTTATTCTTCTTCTTTTGACTGGTGGCCTCGTCATCGTCCTCTGAATTGATGTCGACGCCATCCTCTTCTCCGGGGAGCTTCCTCCCCTCCTCTATTTGAGCACACTTATCCACCAGAGTGTAAAGCTCCTTCACAGTCTTACGCAATCGAACATTCATCTTGGAATGTGTCCGACGATTGCACACGTTGGACTGGAACGCAGCTATCACAGCTGCCGGGTGGATGTCTGGAATATTCCTGTGGACTCGGCTGAACCTCTGCATGTATTTCCATAGGCTCTCTCCTTCCTTCTGCGGGAGAAGTTGCAAGTCGCTGGGCCGCCCTGTTTCTTGATGGCCGCCCGGGAAGGCGCCAACGAACTCATGGCATAGGTCAGCCCAGGTCGAAATGGAGTTCTCCGGTAGGTGCATCAGCCAAGACCTCACATTTGGCTTGAGTGCCAAAGGGAAGTAGTTGGCAAATACCTTCTCATCTCTTCCTCCGGCAGCTTGAACAGCGATGGTGTAGATGCTCAAGAACTCTGTCGGGTTTAGTCTCCCATCATACTTCTTTGGTATCTCCGGCCTGAACGTGCGAGTGGACGGCCAACGGACTTGCCGCAGCACGCGGGTGAAGGCAGGGCACCCAGCCTCGAAAGGCAGGTACCCGCCTTCAGTGAGTGCGGGCTCGTCGACGTTGGGGCCATCACGCCTGTCGGACTGGCGGCGAGCGTCGCGGTGTCGCTTGGTGGTGACACGCGTGCCTTTCCTCTGCCTGTCCTCCAGGACTCGCCGTTGGCCTTGATGCGCTCGAGGGTCGGGCGAAGCCATCGAGACGTCATCGTGTTCTTGGTTGTGCAGCTCCTGCGCTGGCTGCCGTGGAGGGGACTGCACTGTAGGAGTGGCCCCTTCCGCACGGCCAACAGCGTGAGCCGTTGTCGTTGCCTGGGGAGGCCGTGGCAGGCCAACCCGCTATGATCCTCCCGCCTCGGCGAAGCTAATCAGACTCTGAATGGTGGCTCTCCACTCATCCATCTGATCGGCTGCCAGCGGAAATCTCAACAGCAGCTGGGCCCGCGCTATGGCCTCCGAAGCAGTGCTTGGCAAGGATGTTGATGAAGACCGTAAAGTCGCCCGGCTCCTGACGGTACCGGTAGCGGTCGCGCCGTGCTCTCGTCATCGTGAGCCAGCTGCCTGGATGGCGTGGTGATGAGGTGGAGGCGCTTGAGGGCCAGCGGCTCCGTTTAGCGTAGCGGCTAGGTCGTGTCATTCCGGGGGTGGCGCATGCTCTGCGGTCGTACCCGCGGTGGGAGCGGTCGGGGAGTTGCGATTCCCCCCAGAGCGAGTACCCCGCTGCAGCTGTGACCCTTGGCCGGACGGGGAGGTGCAGATGGAATAATCTCTCCTCCCGTACCTCATGGGGCGTGGCCGCTGGGATGTTGTTAGTGTTGTCCTTCTCCGGTGCCTCCTGCTCCTGCTTCGGCCGCAGGGGAGGTGGTAGCGACGCCTCCTGCACCGACCACGTCACCCGCAGCGTCCACACCCCCAGGCGTCCCCATGGCCCCCGCGGCGTCGGCGGTCGCGTGCGGTGGGGCCTTCGAGGTGGATGGATGAGCCGCGGTGCCGGGCTTCTTCTTGGTCGCCATGGACGATGGAGCCATTGATGAAGAAGATGGCGGTGAAGATGACGCGCTACGTACGCTTCTCGGGTTCGCGCAAGCGCTTCGCCCTACCTGGCGCGCCAAAGATGTCGTGGGTAACCACGGCCACCTATGGGGCCACGGGCCCCTTTTGGTTCGGTAGGGGGACTGAGCATGTTGCACAAATACCAGAGGAGCGTAGCGCAGCGCGGCAGAGATCACATGGGCAGTTTTACCCAGGTTCGGGCCACCGCGAGGCGTAAAACCCTACTCCTGCTTTGGTGGATTGATGGTGGATGGTGGTGGAAAAGCGTCACTCTTGC
This sequence comes from Thinopyrum elongatum, assembly GCA_011799875.1. NCBI lineage: Eukaryota > Viridiplantae > Streptophyta > Magnoliopsida > Poales > Poaceae > Thinopyrum > Thinopyrum elongatum. Next base: position 58,460,530 of record CM022300.1, on the reverse strand, counting down.
CCGGCAGGGTTGCCTCGAGGCGAGAGCAGCTATGCCCGTACGAGTGTACAAGGGTCCGGATCCTTTCTATGGTTGCCATGGGCCTCCTTTTATAGATCAAGGGGTCACCACAGTGGCAAATCAGTCATTATGTACTGATTAGATAGAAAACAGTGCTATCATATCTACTCTACAGACAGAGCAGAACGCATTAAATGCGCCGCTTAGCATCACATCATGGCATGCCCGGCACGCCTTGCCGGGATGTTTGGCCACCTTCTCTCCTGTCTGCATTACACGTCGCTGGACGGGTGTCATTTGGAGGCGATTCCTGTAGGAAATGGCTGCCATGTGGCAACAGACAGCCACTTAATCACCTTCGGGCTTGACACCGCACCGATCGATGACTTGCGTCGCTGCGAGGTGGGGCGGTGAAGCCTTGGCGAGGTGTTTTGCCTTCGCAGGACCCGGCAGGCCTGCCGGGGTGGTCTTGAGGCATGCTTCCGGGGCAACCTTGACCTCGCCAGGCTCTCCTGCCCGGCAAGGGAGGTTTTCCCTCAGCGGTGTCTTGCTCCTTGGCTTGACTTGGTCTTCTCAACCTGACCTTTGATTCCTCAAAGAGCCTATCTCTTCATCTTGGCCTTGTCTTGGATGTTGCAATCTTGATCTCAGGCCTGTGCACGGTCTGTGCAACAGACCCAGGGTTTCTTGCACCGACAGTCATTGACACACGCCGGCTTAGAAAGCGAGGTGATAGCCTTGATCTTCTCCTGGTTACCTTCGATGCCCCTTTCTAAGACCAGAAATCCCAACAGTTCACCTATAGGCACACCAAAGACACACTTGGCTGGGTTAAGCATCATTTTATAGACTCAAAGATTGTCAAAAGTTTCCTTTAGATCATTCAGGAGAGTCTCCTTTTTTCTGGACTTAACCACAATATCATCCACATAAGCATGAATGTTGCGCCCAATCTGACTATGAAAACAATTCTGAACACAACGTTGATAAGTTGCCTGAGCAATTTTGAGTCCAAAAGGCATAGAAACATAGCAGAAAGCTCCAAAAGGTGTGATGAATGCCGTCTTCTATTGGTCTTTAACTGCCATCTTGATCTGATGATAACCAGAATAAGTATCCAGGAAGCATAAGCTCTCACAACCCGTCATTGCATCAATGATTTGGTCAATACAGGGAAGAGCAAATGGGTCAGCTGGACAAGCTTTGTTGAGATCTTTGTAGTTAACACACATATGCCATGTGCCTTTCTTCTTAAGTACAAGCACAAGGTTAGCCAACCACTTAGGATGAAAAACTTCCACGATAAACCCAGCCGCTAAGAGCCGAGCTACATCTTCTCCAATAGCCTTACGTTGCTATTCATTGAAACAACGAAGGAATTGTTTAACCGGCTTAAACTTAGGATCCACACATTAAGAGTGTGCTCAGTGAATTCTCTCGGAACACCCGGCATGTCAGAAGGTTTCCATGCAAAGATGTCCCGATTCTCATGGATGAACTCGATGAGCGCGCTTTCCTATTTAGGATCCATGTTAGCCCCCACTGTGAACTGCTGAGATGAATCGCCAGGGAAAAAATCAACCTGCTTAGTATCATCAGCCGACTTAAACTTTAATAAAGGGTCTTGCTCAGTGGTGGGCTTCTTCAAAAGGGTCATATCAGCCGGGTCAACATTATCCTTGTAAAACTTAAGCTCCTCGGTAACACAAGCCGACTCTGCATAAGTCGCGTCTCCTTCCTCACATTCCAGGGTGACTTTTCGATCACCATGGACCGTAATTGTGCCCTTGCGCCCAGGCATTTTGAGTTGTATATAAACATAACAAGGACGAGCCATGAACTTAGCATAAGCCGGCTGTCCGAACAAAGCATGATGCAGACTCTTGATTTTGACCACTTCGAGCCACAATGTCTCGGCTCTGTAATCATAGTCATCACCAAAGGCTACTTCCAGGGCAATTTTCCCCACAGGATACGCCGACTTACCAGGAACCACACCATGAAAGACTGTGGAAGACGGCTTAAGATCCATGTCAGTCAAGTTCATCCGACGAAAAGTGTCATAGTACAGGATGTTGATGCTTGATACGTCTCCAATGTATCTATAATTTATGAAGTATTCATGCTGTTATATTATCATTCTTGGATGTTTTACAATCATTTTATAGCAACTTTATATCATTTTTTGGGACTAACTTATAGACCTAGTGCCAGTTGCTGTTTTTTGCTTGTTTTTTACATCACAGAAAATCAATACCAAACGCAGTCCAAACGTAGCGAAACTTTTTGTGGATTTTTTATGGACCAGAAGACATCCAATGGGCCAGAGCAGCACCTGGGGGGTGCCCCGAGGGGGGCACAACCCACCAGGGCGTGCCTGGGCCCCCAGGCGCGCCCCGGTGGGTTGTGCCCACCTCGATGGCCTCCCGGACCACCTCTTCGCCCTATAAATTGCCAAATATTCCAAAAACCCTCGCGGAGACCCTAGATCAGAAGTTCTGCCGCCGCAAGGCCTCTGTATCCACGAGATCTAATCTAGACCCCGTTCCGGCACCCTACCGGTGGGGGAGATCATCACCGATGGCCATCTTCATCATCCCGGCGACCACCATGATGAGGAGGGAGTAGTCCATCCTCGGGGCTGAGGGTTTGTACCAGTAGCTATGTGTTTAATGTCTCTCTCTTGTGTTCTTGAGATGTCACAATCTTGATATATCGTGGGCTTTGTTAATATAGTTGGATCATATGGTGTTTTCCCCTCTCTATCTTGTTGTGATGAATTGAGTTTTCCCTTTGAGATTTTGTTTTATCGGATTGAATACTTTTATGGATTTGAGAACGCTTTATGTATGTCTTGCTATGAATACCCGTGGTGACAATGGGGTATCGTATTGATTCACTTGATATATGTTTTGGCACTCAACTCACGGATTCCCAACGTGACATTGGGGTAATCTGTGCATAGGGGTTGATGCACGTTCTTGTCTTTGTTTCTCCGGTAGAAATCTTGGGGCTGTAACACCCCAAAAATTTAATCATTTTTTTTATTAAGTAAAATTTGGCCAGAAATAAAATTTTGAATTTTACTAGGTCTTTTATTAATTTCAAAACCAATTCCTGTTTCCATTTTCCAAAATTCTTCCCTCCATATAGAAATTTTTGGAAATAATATTGTGGCTTTGGTAGTTTTCTTAAAACATTTCAATTATAGTTTAATAACAGTAAGAATTATTTTCATAATAAAAATTGCCTCAAAACAATTCTTTTAATAGCTATTTCTATATTTTAAATGCCTCTGTTGCACTACAACCAATTTAAATAATTCTTTTAAATTTCCACAAAAATTATGGGAGGTCATGTGATGTCCACAGATCACTTTTATGCAGAAACCTAACTTGGTCTTTTGTAAATTTTGAGTGAAACAACCTCTTTTCAATTCTGTCCTGTATTTGAGTTTCTATTGCATCCCCAATTTTACTTGCCCCAAAAATCCTGAAATTTTTCCCACTTATAGTCCTTCCAAGCAAACCCTTAAGTCCAAAATTTTAGCTCCATTGGAATCTTTTTAGTTCACCAAATATTCCTCTGTAGTTTCTGTCCAGAAACTAAATTCTTCCAAACTTGCACTATGAAGTTTCTCTTTTTGCCAAACTAACTCCACCACCCTCCTCTAAATCCAATGAAGCATCATCCTGGAGATTTTCACAGCAAACAAAGTTCTCTAGCTAGCTCTAGCATATCATCAAGCACCCTGTGAGCATGGCAGAAACCTTGCCTCTATCCAACATACATTGCACTCTAGCTCCTTTAGCCAAATCAGTATGTCCCTTATTCCTATCATGTTTAGAAGCTTCCTCCTGCTAAGTTGTAGCTGGTTTGGATGCCAGTAGATGCCACTGGCATTTAGTCGAGCAGGTGGTGCGCATGTCTAGAGCACGGCCAGAGTGCATGTATAGCAGTCTCTGGCATCGAGCTGCTGCCGCGCTCTTGCTGCCTCTCTCGCTCGCTCTAGTTCCTCTCTAGATCAACCAGTCCACCCTGAGCCTCGCTGACACCCTTCCCTGGCCGCTAGCGCTGTCCATCACCGTCCACCACCGCCACTCATCGCTGCCCGACGAGAACCGCCCCGCCACGTCTCTGGCAGAATTAATCACTAACGGCCCGAGCTCATCCACTCCCTCACCAATCCCTACCGACCTCACCTAGCTTCGCTGACCTCCCCACCGTCCTCACCGGCTTCACCACCGACCACGCTCGCCATAAACGGCCGCCGCCGCAGTCCGCTGTGGGCAGCGCCATCCAGGCCACCTGGCGCCTGTCTGAGCGAGCCAACACATCACCTGGACGGTGGCCTCCTCCAGAAGCCTGCCTACATCGCGCCGCCCTGGTAACCACCTCAACGGCGCCATTAATGGTTGCCACTGACGTGTGCCTCTCTGGAAGCCGCGGACCGGCCCCCTCCGGCCGATAAAAGCTCACCCCGAGCTCGCTCATACCCTCAACACCTCTCTCCCTCCCTCACTAATCCATCCCGAGCAGCAGCATGACCTGGAGAGGTCGTCTCCCCCAACTCCGATCGCCTCGGCCGCCGTCACTCTCCGGTCGGTTCCGAGCTAACCAGTGCTTCCCCCACTCCGTTCTCTTCACCAGTAGTCTCTCCATGATCTAGCGGATCCTTTCCCCACTCCAATTCCATCGGGGCTAGCCCGTGGGCAAAAGCCCCCTTTCACTCTAGCTCTCCTCCGCCGTGGTCGAAGCTGTGCTCATCTCCCTGAACATTCCGGTGGCCAGAGCACCTCGAACGGTGGCCTGTGTCGCCAGGAATCATCGCCGGCGACCGCGCTCTGCTCCGGCCAAAGGAGGGAGAAGGCAAGGTTGACCTCCGTCAAACCCGATAAGTGGGGCCCGCCCGTCAGCTTCACAAGTTGCGGGCCCCGCCGTTTAAGTGGAAACGGTTTCCCCCGAAACCTGTGTTCGCGCGGGGAAGGTGTATTCCAGGAAATACGTCATCGACATCATCGGTCCTCCCGCACAGCTGATCGGTTGGGCTCGGCCCAGTAGCACCAAGCGGCTAAATAGCGCACATGGCGCTGCTCTGCTTCTTTTCCCTTTCTTTTATTCAGCAGTTTCAATTAATTCCACAGAACTCATTTCAAATCCAAATTTGATGATTCAAATTTCCTTTCACTCATAAAATCATGCTCTATTATTTCAGCCTACGTGAACATTTTTCCTAAGCCTTGTTTCTGTTGGAGCAATTAAATAGTCCATTTAATCATTTATTTCAATTTAGAAATTTCATAAGTAATTCATATGAACCCCAAATAAATTGATTCTTTCTTTGTTATTTTTCATTTTTCATCTAGTTTATTTTAGTATTTATTTCAAAAAAAATCCAAACAACTTTTTAGCACTATTTTGATTTATGTGGTAATTGCTATATTCTTTAAAATAGGAAAAATGGAGGGAAGAAATATTTCAAACTTTTGGAGTGCACCCAACACTTCTGCATGCTCAAGGCAAGCATCTTGAACACTTGATATGGTGGATTGCATAGTTAATATTTGCATCATGACTATGCTGAGTTCCTATAAAGTTGGCATATTGATAGTTATGCATGCATGACCCCATGAAATATTTTACCTTCATTTAGGCATGAAGTAAGAGTAAGCAAGGATATTTTTCTTATGTGACATATGCCTGTGCCGGTCCGGACTAATCTGCAGGAAGAAATCAGTCATGAGAAAAGTGACCATGAGACTGAAAACTCGTTATGACAAGAATGATCAGTGTGGGCATGTTGGAGCATGCAAGGGTTGTAGCCCTGTTGGGATGCTACTATTGAAAGAATACTTTGTTGAGCTAACCACTGTAGGAAAACTTGAATCTCCTGAGTCGACCGTAGATTGAGTCTTGTTCCGGTAACCCCCATACTTGTTTCGTGCTGCCACAGGTCCCTGCCATAGGTAGGGTATGGTTCAGTAAGTTGATAACCCCTTTCCATGCACACACCATACAGAGGGCCACGATGAGGGTTTCCGCGACCGCGGACTAAATCCTGTCATCGGGTCAGGGGCATGGGTGTTTCCAGTTGTGACTGAGAGGGGGGCACCCCTTGTAATCCGCGTGTATGAATAGTGATCCCATGCAGGACGTTGGTCTCTCCATCTTAAAGTTTTTCTTGAACGATGCTTTGGGTGATTCCTGGCATCCGGAAAGTTAATCTGGTGTGTGCTGGTCAGGTGTGTTTTCAACCCAAAGACCGTAATGGGAATTAGTCAGTGTCACGGTACTGACTGAAGAAATCCTTTACTTGTGGGTAAAGAGTACACCCTCTGCAGAGTTTAAACCTATTTGAATAGCCGTGTCCGCGGTTAAGGACTACAATCTGGGTTGGTCAAGTGTCGGTCTTAGTGTCGGTCTTCGGAGGAAAATAATTAAATTGAGCCTGAATTATTTTGTAGGATAATTGTTGTCACCCTGATGCTACCATGAATATTTTATGCATGTTAATATTATTATGGTTATGCATATTATTGAGGGCTAACCCGTTTCTCTTATTTTGTATTTCCTGAGTGTCTCATGGGCTGGCTAGACTACCTCGGGCACTCAATTTTATTTTCAAGACCTCTCGTGGCGTCTCTCGAGTTAACAGGCGGTTTATCCTGCCACTACTCTTGTGGACACCCGATTGACATTTTTCTTCAAGTCCGACTGTGGCGTCACTTGACACCCGACTGGCATTTCTCTTCAAGTCCGACCGTGGCGTCACTTGACACCCGACTGGCATTTCTCTTCAAGTCCGACCCTGGCATCACTTGACACCCGACTGGCATTTCTCTTCAAATCCGACCATGGCGTCACTTGACACTCGACTAGCATTTCTTTTATTTTTATTTTGTCTGAATGTCACTTGGGCTGGCTAGACTACCCGTGGCATTCATTTGCGTTATTTCTGACAAGTTTGATCATGACTAACATGCTATATTTACTTTCGTATCATTTTGCTATTGTCATGTCATGATTTAGATTTGTGTCAGTATGAGCATTTTAGCATGATCCAGCATGAGCATACGCATATAGTTTGGTTCAACATGATCATATATTTTGTCTGCTGCATTCGGTATATCTCTTGTTCATGATGTTTGCGAGTACCTTCAAACGTATTCACAGGCTTGTCCCTGGATATTTACTTGGCCAGGTCAGGAGTTCTACGAGGAGTACCACAACGACGACCGTGCGGAGCCTAGGATAGTAGCCACGCGGATAGGAATTATCCGGGTCAGCTGTTCCTATGGGAATGAAGTCCCGTCAGCGTTGGAGATCCACGAGTCGCTTCCGTCATCCAGCAGAAGAGATCCCTGTTATATTCATTGGACCTTTATGGTCTTGTACTCAATTTCTTGTAATTGCTTGGTAATCTGTAACAAGGACGTGTCCACCAGTAACAGTAATCCTGGGCTGGTGATGACGCGAGGGGTTAATTTCTGGGATTTCGTGTCCCGGCCCCGGCAGGGGCACTCTTTGAGGTTCTTTGTGTTGGATTGAGCATTACGAATCTGAATTTGCTATGGTGTTATTTTAGTACGAACTCTTGGATAGGTCGATCAGAAAGAATAGCTTTGAGGTGGTTTCGTACCCTACAAACAATTTATTCTTATGTTCTCCGCTAGATAGGAACTTTGGAGTGATTCTTCATCGCACTTTGAGGGATGGTTATATGATCCAATTATATTAGCATTGTTGAGAGATTGCACTAGCGAAAGTACGGACCCTAGGCCTCATTTTCAAGCATTGCAATACCGTTTGTGCTCCGTTTTATCAATTGCTACCTTGCTGTTTTTTATTGTTTCTATTACAAAAATCAATATCTACTATCATTACTACACTTGTATCACCATCTCTTCGCCGAACTAGTGCACCTATACAATTTACCATTGTATTTGGTGTGTTGGGGACACAAGAGACTTTTTATTATTTGGTTGCAGGGTTGTTTGAGAGAGACCATCTTCATCCTACACCTCGCACGGATTGATAAACCTTAGGTCATCCACTTGAGGGAAATTTGCTATTGTCCTACAAAACTCTGCGCTTGGAGGCCCAACACGAGTCTACAAGAACAAGTTGTGTAGTAGACATCAAGCTCTTTTCTGGTGCCATTGCTGGGGAGGTTAGGTAGGCGACACTCACACCTCGTCAACGAAGCTCTTTTCTGGCGCCGTTGCCGGGGAGGTGAGTGCTTGAAGGTATATCTTTAGATCTTGCAATTAAATCTTTTAGTTTCTTGTTTTATCACTAGTTTGGTTTGTAAAAGAAAACTACTAAAAAATGGAATTGAGATGGTCTCATATTATTCGTCTTTATCATGTCTTTCTTGAAAATGATGGAAAGGAAAATTGTGCTCAATTGATAGAAGAAGAATTCAATAAAATATTTGGCATAAATGATGAGCATGATTGCAATGTTGTTGGTATGAATTCTTTGAATATCCATGATGCTAATGATATGCAAAGCCATAAGCTTGGGGATGCTATATTTGATGAAGATGATATTTTTAGTCCCCCAAGATTTGATGTGAAAATTTGTTATAATGATTGCATGCCTCCTATTTATGATGATTATATTGATGAAAAGTGGATTTGGAGAGGTCATGACTTTATTTAGTGATGAATCCACTATTTTGGAAGAGGTTTCAATTGATTATGACAACAAAGTTGCTATCTATGATGATTATGGTGATGACATGTGTGCTATAAAGAATAATGATAACCATGAAACTTGTCATCATAATTTTAATGTTCAATTTGATTATGCCAATCAAGAATCCCATGATAGTTATTTTGTTGAGTTTGCTCCCACTACTATTCATGAGAATAAATTTGCTTATGTGGAGAGTAATAAATTTTCTATGCTTGTGGATCATGAAAATAATGCTTTATGTGATGGTTATATTGTTGAATTCATTCATGATGCTACTGAAAATTACTATGAGAGAGGAACATATGCTTTTACATATTGCAATAATATCAAGTTCCCTCTCTATGTGTTGAAAATCTTGAAGTTTTACTTGTTTTGCCTTCCTATGCTAGTTGATTCTTGCTCCCATAAATTGTTTGCTCACAAAATCCCTATGCATAGGAAGTGGGTTAGACTTAGAAGTGCTAGTCATATTCTTGATGATGCTCTCTTTGTGTTTCAATTCTTATCTTTTATGCGAGCATCATTGAAATCATCATGCCTAGCTAAAAGGCATTAAAGAAAAGCGCTTGTTGGGAGACAACCCAACACTTTTACCTACTGTTTTTGTGTGTTAACATGGTTAGGCTACTGTAATGATATTTTTTTATAGCTTTTGTTTCAATAAAGTGCCAAGTAAAGCCTTTGAGATAGTGTGGATGATAGTTGACTTGAATCTGTGCAAAAACAGAAACTTTTGCACTCAGTCCAGGAATTTTGAAAATTCACTAGAACGTGATTTTGATATGAATTTTTTTACGTGTGATAGATATACAAATTCTATACGTTATCCTAATTTTTTAGAATTTTTGGAGTAGCAGAAGTATGGTTGGAGTACAGATTACTACAGACTATTCTGTTTTTGACAGATTCTGTTTTCAATGCATAGTTTGCTTGTTTTCTAGTTTCTATGGCTTATATTGCTCAATATAAATTGTGGAAATGATATGATACAGTAGGAATTGTGTGGAAACAATTATGAATCTTGTATTTGACAGTACCAAAGTGAAATGGTTTGCTCTCTATCATACTAACCTATCTCACGAAGTTCCGTTAAGTCTTGTGTGACTGAAGTTTTCAAGTTTTGGGTGAGATGTCGATATGAGGAGAATAAGGAGTGAAAAGACCCTAAGATTGGGGATGCCCAAGGCACACCAAGGCAATATTCAAGGAAGATCCAAGCAACTAAGCTTGGGGATGCCCCGGAAGGCATCCCCTCTTGCGTCTTCAACATTATCGGTAACCTCACTTGGAGCTATATTTTCATTCGTCACATGATATGAGTTTTGCTTGGAGCATAATTTTCTTGTTAGTATTTTCTTGCTTTTATTTATAATAATTTTTTGCATCTTTCTTTTAAATAAAAATGTCAAGGATAGCCTTTACCATGCTCATTTTGCAAGTTTATGAGTTGCTGTTTCAAAACACAAAGTTTATCGATGTTGCAAAAATTCCCGAGAAAATTCAGAATGTGATAAAATGTTGAAACCTTTTGCAAAATAAGCTCTGATAAATTTTCTACAGTGTGGTAAATTTTAATAATTTTTGGAGTTAAAGAAGTATTGATACTCTTGCATTCTTTACAGACTGTACTGTTTTGGCAGATTGCTGTTATGTTTGCATTGTTTGCATATGTTTGCTTGTTTAATGATTCTATTTGAGGATAGGAGTATTAAATATGCAGAGGCATTTAGTATGCAATGTTGAATAATAATTTTTGTGATTTGCTACAGTAGAGAATGATAAGGTTTTTGCATTGGTTTATACTAACTTATCTCACGAGTTCTTGTTGAGTTTTGTGTGTATGAAGTTTTTAAGATTTAGGGAAACTGTGATATAAAAGGAATTAAGGAGACACAAAATCTCAAGCTTGGGGATGCCCAAGGCATCCCAAGATAATATTTCAAGAAGTCTCAAGCATCTAAGCTTGGGGATGCCCAGGTAGGCATCCCACCTTTCTTCATCAACAATTATCGGTTAGTATCGGTTGAGCCTAAGTTTTTGCTTCTTCACTTGAGTTGTAATATTCTTGGAATGTCATTTTGTTTTGTTTTACTTTCTGTTTTAATAAAATACTTAGATCTGAAAGTTTTTAAATAAGAGAGTGTCCTCAATTAGCTACCCCTTTACTTAACTACTCGCTTGATCTTCACTTATATCTTTTTGGAGTAGTTTGTCATTTACTCTCGTGCTTCACTTATATCCTATGAGTAAATTGTTGAATGAATTGAATATCATGAAGTTGAAATTATATGTTCATATCATGCCCAGTGGTAGCTTCACATTGGGTTTAGAAAGTGAAATCTTTTGAAGCTTGACAATCACAATATTGGTCATACAAGCAATTCATGAATGATTACTATAAGGAAGAGAACTTTCACATGCAAATAAACTATCTTGGAAATCTTTTGTGATTGTGAGCCCCCATCAAAATATTATATGCCAAAATTGTTGACATTGGACAAGGAAGACAACGTAATGATTTATGTTTGTTCATATTCACATAGAAGTTATATTGTCATAGATCCTTCAACATGTGGTGCTTGCCCCCCATCTTTGCTAGCCAAAAATTCTGCACCAAGTAGAGATACTACTTGTGCATCCAAAAACCGTTAAACCCAAATCTTATTTTCAAGAGTCCACCATACCTACCTAAGGATTGAGTAAGATCCTTCAAGTAAGTTGTCATCGGTGCAATAAGGCAATAAAAATTGCTTCCAAAAGTGTTAGATCATTTAGTGTAAGAGAAAATTGAGCGTTGTACGAACTTGTGATGGCAAAGAATAAAAGCGACAGACTCATAATAAAGGTTGCTATCATAGGGGGCAATATAACGTGACATTCTTTTGAACTAAGGGATTGAGCATACAAACAAAAAGCGCATGGCAACCTCTGCTTCCTTCTGCGAAGGGCCTACCTTTTACTTTTATGTATTTAATTTCACGCAAGAGTCAAAGTTTTTCTCTCTATTCCTTTTTTTCTCTTTTGGCAAGCATCATGTGGTGAGGAAAGATCTAGGCACATATATCCAGTTGGATATGGGTAGCATGAGTTATTATTGTTGACATCACCCTTGAGGTGAATACGTTGGGAGGCGAAATTATAAGCCCCTATCTTTCTATGTGTCCAGTTGAAACGTATTGCTCATGTGTATGCGGTGAGTGTTAGCAATCATAGAAGGCTATATGATGGTTGAGTATGTGGAGTTCTTACTTAGACTCTATTGAATAAGTTGAATTGCATTTGTTTGGTGACTAAGAATATAGGTTGTTGAGTTTCAAGATAATTCATTGTTTGAACCTTAACATGTGAATTGGTTGCTACTTTAACATGATGAGTTTTATGAGAAAGAGTTGTTGTTATGATGCTAGGAAAAGTGATTGAAATTACTATTGATCAAACTTATGCACTTTGCTAGCATTCACACTTCATAAATTATTTCTTTTATCATTTACCTACTCGAGGAAGAGTAGGAATTAAGCTTGGGGATGATGATACGTCTGCAATGTATCTATAATTTATGAAGTATTCATGCTGCTATAATATCATTCTTGGATTTTTTACAATCATTTTATAGCAACTTTATATCATTTTTTGGGACTAACTTATTGACATAGTGCCCAGTGCCAATTGCTGTATTTTGCTTGTTTTTTACATCGCAGAAAATCAATACCAAACGGAGTCCAAACGTAGCAAAAGTATTTGTGGATTTTTTATGGACCAGAGGACATCCAATGGGCCAGAGCAGCACCTGGGGGGTGCCCCGAGGGGGGCACAACCCGCCACCAGGGCGCGCCTGGGCCCCTAGGAGCGCCCCGATGGGTTGTGCCCACCTCGGTGGCCTCCCGCACTGCCTCTTCGCCCTATAAATTGCCTAATATTCCAAAATCCCTCACGGAGACACTAGATCAGAAGTTCCGCTGCCGCAAGGCCTCTGTATCCACGAGATCCAATCTAGACCCCGTTCCGGCACCCTGCTGGAGGGGGAGACCATCACCGGTGGCCATCTTCATCATCTCGGCGACCACCATGATGAGGAGGGAGTAGTCCATCCTCGGGGCTGAGGGTTTGTACCAGTAGCTGTGTGTTTAATCTCTCTCCCTCGTGTTCTTGAGATGTCACGATCTTGATATATCGTGGGCTTTGTTAATATAGGTGGATCATATGGTGTTTTCCCCTCTCTATCTTGTTGTGATGAATTGAGTTTTCCCTTTGAGATTTCGTTTTATCGGATTGAATACTTTTATGGATTTGAGAACACTTTATGTATGTCTTGCTATGAATACCCGTGGTGCCAATGGGGTATCGTATTGATTCACTTGATATATGTTTTGGCACTCAACTCGTGGATTCCCGAGGTGACATTGGGGTAATCTATGCGTAAGGGTTGATGCATGTTCTTGTCTTTGATTCTCCAGTAGAAATCTTGGGGCACTCTTTGAGATTCTTTGTGTTGGATTGAGCATTACGAATCTGAATTTGCTTTGGTGTTATTTTAGTACGAACTCTTGGATAGATAGATCGGAAAGAATAGCTTTGAGGTGGTTTCGTACCCTACAAACAATTTATTCTTCTGTTCTCCGCTAGATAGGAACTTTGGAGTGATTCTTCATCGCACTTTGAGGGATGGTTATATGATCCAATTATATTAGCATTGTTGAGAGATTGCACTAGCGAAAGTACGGACCCTGGGCCTCATTTTCAAGCATTGCAATACCGTTTGTGCTCCATTTTATCAATTGCTACCTTGCTGTTTTTTATTGTTTCTATTACAAAAATCAATATCTACTATCATTACTACACTTGTATCACCATCTCTTCGCCGAACTAGTGCACCTGTACAATTTACCATTGTATTTGGTGTGTTGGGGACACAAGAGACTTTTTATTATTTGGTTGCAGGGTTGTTTGAGAGAGACCATCTTCATCCTACACCTCCCCCGGATTGATAAACCTTAGGTCATCCACTTGAGGGAAATTTGCTACTGTCCTACAAGACTCTGCGCTTGGAGGCCCAACACGAGTCTACAAGAACAAGTTGTGTAGTAGACATCAATGCTGCTGCCACCATCCATCAGCACCTTAGTGAATTTATAACCGCCCACTTGAGGGGCTACCACCAATGCCAGATGACCCGAATTTTCAACCCAGGGCGGGTGATCCTCCCGACTCCATGTGATCGGATGCTCCGACCAGCGTAAGTATTGGGGTATGGCTGGCTCAACAGCACTAACGGCATGAACCTTCTGATCTCTTTTGCAAAGACTTATAGTGAAGACATGATACTGGCCACTGTTGAGCTGCTTTCGATTACTCTGATATCCTGACTGATTACCTTGCTGGTGGTTGCCCTGACCAGACTGTTGATTATGACCACCATGGTTACCTTGGCCTTGATAGCCAGAATTTGAGCCTCCTCCACCAAAACCGGAGCCCTGAGAGCCAGAACCTGGCCCACCGGGCGGTCCATTATCATTGCCATGATTCTGACCGAGACTGTAATTCCTGAACTCTCGCATGACCCAACAATCCTTCCAAGCATGAGTGGATGGCTTGTTAGGAAGACTATCCTTCGGGCATGGGTCATTAAGCGCCGCCTCAAGATTAAAAGGTTTTCCCTTGCCATACGGTGGCTTACCATTACCATTGCGACGTTGATTCTTGTACCCAGTGTTTGTGTTAGCTACTAAATCTGACCCGCCATCAGGGTGTCTGCACTTACCACCATTGCCCTGGTTGTTATTATGCCCTGCCACGTTCTGCTGCTAACTCTTACCATTGCCACTCTTCTTGCCCTTGTTGGACTTCTCATCATCAGATCCAGGGTCCTTAGTGTTATCAGAGTCGGCATATTTAATGCGAGCCGCCATGAGTTCACCCATGTCATTACAATGACGCTTAAGCCACCCAAGCTTCTATTTAAGGGGGGTAAAGTGACAGTTCTTCTCCAAAACTAGAACCGCCTGACCCGCCGTGATACTATCTGATGTGTGAATAATAGCAGAGACCCGCCGTCCATTGATGGGCCGACTCATCCTCACGCTGCACGCAGTTATCCAGATCAATAATCGTCAGAGGCTGCTTGCATGTCCCTTGAAATTTTTTAATGAACCGCGCCTTCAACTCCGCCCATGAGTTGATAGAATTGGCATGTAATCCTTTTAACCATGTATGAGCTGGCCCATCCAACATCATAGTAAAGTACTTGGCACAGACCGCGTCATTCACATCCAACATCTTGATGGCTAACTCATAACTCTCAATGCAGCCTTCAGGAGGGAGATCAGCTATATAATTGGGCTCCTTACGAGGACCCTCGAAATCCTTAGGCAGACACCCATTACGCAAAGTTGGCACTAAACATGGTACTCCGATAGACCTGGAAATTACACCCGCTCCTACTAAAGCCAAAGGGGTCAATGGCTGTTGATAAGCCCCTAGTTGATCCACCGCTGCTTCTGCCTCACGACGGGGCGGGTTATCACCACAGCTGTTCGAAGGAGCTCTACTACGTTCCGGGTCTCCACCACTACCGGTGACTCGCCCTCGATCGGAATAGCCGCCAGACAGGTCACTGCTACTAACATGTTATCCACGGGGTTAGAAGAGTGCCCTGGTGGTGGCGTCAGGAAACGTTGAGGCGGACTTTGATTGGGCGCGGGTTAGGCGCCCGATCCTCCCTTCACACCGGTTTAGGCTGGCGGGGTTGAGCCACCGCTGCTCGGTTTCCAGGGGCGTCCGGGTTTAACTGAGGGTTCACCCTTGTATCCGGAGTGCTTGGACCTGCCCCTGGTGTATTACACAAATTCATGTGCTCATAATGCAAAGGCAGACGGGTCTGGGGTCTCCTACGAAGAATCGCATCACAGGCATTCTGTTCCAGACTTAAACGCCAAGCTTCTATCCTTACGCGCTCTGACTCAGCCGCGATCTGAGCCCGGTCCTTAGTCATCCTGGTATTCTCTGCATTGAGATCCTCTTGGGCCTTGGCCACCTCATCTCGCACCTTTGCAATCTCTGTATTATGATGTGCTTGATTCACCGTAGTAACCTCTATTGCTAACAGGGTTGTCAAAGTGCCCAAGAGTTCAGACAAAACCTGAGCCGGTGGCTAGATTGACCCGCCGGCCCCAGCCGCTGAACTAGACATCATAGCTGCAGTTGTTGATGAATTGAGAGCCGGCCCTGTGCCAGCAATGAAGATAGCAGCCCGGCACGACGACTCATAGGGGCCCGGAATACTGTCACCATCGGAATAGCCCCCAAGCCCGCCGTCTGGAAGCTAATAGATTGACTCCGTCTCTCCGGTCGAGGACTCATCGCCTGAGTAGATGAGAGTCTCTCCTCCAGATACAGAATCTTCTGCGAGATCCGCGCCATGTGTGAAACCAACGAAAACATGTTTCCAGCCAGGTTGAACCTGGGCGGGGCGCACGCGCCGAGCCGGCTCAACAATGTCGGTGCAGATGTCCAGCTCAGGCTATGATCCGTCGATCTTGCCAATGAAGACGTGAATTCCGCCGAAGGGGACCCGTTACCCGTACTCAATTAAGTCGGCCTCGGGGCCCCAGCCAGCGTCATCGATGTAAAGATTGCCGCGGCGACTCTTGGTCATCCTGCCAACGGCATATCCCTCGATCCCTCGGAAGGAGCCCTTTAAGAACTCGAAACCACCGTGCGCTAGCCCCATGGTGGGCGCCAACTGGTGTGGGTTTAACACGGTAGATGCCCTTGTGAAAGGACTTAGGTGTGGAGCCATCGCAACGTAGGTTAGCTTAAAGGGGTTTAGCGGGACGAGAGACACGGTTTACCCAGGTTCGGCCCCTCACCGATGAGGTAAAAGCCTACTTCTTGTTTTGTGCTATATTGATTGAGTATCGATTACAAGGGAGCGGAATCGCTTAACCTAGCTCTCGATTGATTGTAACTTGACTTAACCCGCCGTAGGGTCTCGCCTTTATATACACAGGTCGAGGCCCTGGGCTTACAAGAGTCCAAGTCAGATCATACAACATGACCGACCCGGGTTCTAAGTCGCCTTGCCTTCCTAGGCAAGTCGCCATCGGGTGGGTCACACCTTCGGGTTATGATGCTATGTCCGGGTCTTGGGCCTTTCAACAGGCCCGCCTTGTAAGCCGCCTCCAGTCTTCATATCTTATCTTCTTGGGCCTACTTAGGCTTTCACTTATGAGCCGCCAACAGTGTAACCCGGCCCCTCCTGGGTGGGTCACACCGCGGGTTATATCCCCAACAGGTCCCAAAAGAATTGCACTAAGAAATTGGATGATGCACTTTGGGCCTACAGAACAGCATATAAAAATCCTATGGGTATGTCTCCTTATAAAATGGTTTATGGTAAAGCTTGTCATTTGCCTCTAGAGTTAGAACATAAAGCATATTGGGCAATTAAAGAACTCAACTATGATTTCAAACTTGTCGGTGAAAAGAGGTTATTTGATATTAGCTCACTAGATGAATGGAGAACCCAAGCTTATGAAAATGCCAAGTTATTTAAAGAAAAAGTTAAAAGATGGCATGACAAAAGAATCCAAAAGTGGGAATTTAAAGTTGGAGAATATGTTCTTTTGTACAACTCTCGTTTCAGATTCTTTGCAGGAAAACTCCTCTCTAAATGGGAAGGACCATATATCATCGAGGAGGTTTATCGCTCTGGAGCTATCAAAATAAATAATGCCGAAGGTACTAACCCGAAGGTGGTCAATGGGCAAATAATTAAACACTATATCTCAGGTACGCCTATCAATGTTGAAAGCAATATTATTCAAACCATCACACCGGAGGAACACATAAAACAAACCTTCCGGAACACTCCAGAATACTAAAAAAAGAGGAGGTACGTGATACAGTAAGTAAACGGACTCCGAAGAATCCACAAAAATATTTTCTGTCAGTTTTGGAATATTTTAAAAATTAGGAAAAAAAGAAACAACCAGGAAGGCACCCGAGGAGGGCACAAGACACCAGGGCGCGCCAGGGCCCCCTGGCGTGCCCAGGTGGGTTGTGCCAACCTCGAGAACCTTCCCGACTTCGTTTTCCTCCCGTTTGCTTGTTTCCCAAGATAAAAAAAATCTTTATATACCCCCCAAATGTATTGACCACCGTATCGCGGAGAAATCTTTTGTTCTTCTTTCTTGTTGTTTTCTGACAGATCTTGATGGCCATGGCCGCTTCGAGCTCCTCCAAGGACAAGTTCTTCGAGAACGTCATCAACCCGTATTTGCAGGAGGTGATGTAGCACCCTCAAGCCATTGAGATGCGTGAGGGGGTGCTCCACATCCAGGACATCCAGGGTCCCAAGGGGACGGAAACCGTGGATGCCAGGCTCGAAGCTATGGAGCAAGAAGTCTTCAAGTGCAAGGGGATGGTGGAACATGGACACAATGCCAATCACCTCATGATCGCGGACTACACCCATGATCTCAAGGTGGATGGCAAATCCATGAAGGACGTCGTCTTCACCTTCAATGAGCAAATCAATTTACTACAAAGTCAAATCTATGATCTGCAAAATCAAGTCTTTGAATATGAGACGAGATTTAAAGGTATGAGTTTAGCTGCTAGTTGCAGGACTCGTGAGACTCGCGCTTCTTCTTATGATGGTGAGTCGCTGCCATGGAAGCAGGAGGATAAGCCCGCTACTACTTCACCACCACCTTCATCATCTTCTCCAACAAAAGAAACTTGAGTTCATGGTATGGGCACTCCCCTTGGCTTGTGCCAAGCTTGGGGGAGGTGCCCCGGTATCGTATCATCACCACTATCTTTGCTTTCATCTATTTTAGTTCTATCTTTAGTTATCTTATGATTTAGTTAAATAAAAGTTTAGTTCGATCCTTTCTTTTCGAGTGCTTGCTTAGTGATCTATCTATGTAATCGTGTGCTAGATATATAATAAAGAGTAGTTTGAGTTTTGTTTCTTTACTCTTTTGTTCCAATAAAAAGAAATTAAAATAAATGAAAAAGATCATATGCTAATCTTATGGTAAGTAATGGCATCACATAAGGAAAAGTATAAGTGGTAAAATTTGTTGGAGATTGACAAACATAGCATTGGTCAATGATGCAATTCATGAAAGAATTAATAAGGGAAGAGAAGATTCACATGCAAATACACTATCTTGGACATCTTTTATGATTGTGAGCCCCCATTAAATATTTTATGTCAAAATAGTTGACATTGGACAAGGAAGACAATGTAATGATTTATGTTTGTTCATATTCACATAGAAGTTATATTGTCATAGATCCTTTAACATGTGGTGCTTGCTCAATATCTTTGCTAGAAAAAAAATCCGCACTACGTAGAGATACTACTTGTGCATCCAAAAACCCTAAACCAAATCTTATTTTGGGAGTCCACCATACCTACCTATGGATTGAGTAAGATCCTTCAAGTACGTTGTCATCGGTGCAATAAGGCAATAAAAATTGCTTCTAAATGTGTTGGATCATTTAGTGTAAGAGAAAATTGAGTGTTGTACGAACTTGTGATGGCAAAGTAATAAAAGCAACAGATTGCATAATGAAGGTTGCTATCATAAGGGGAAATATAACGTGGCGTTCTTTTGCATTAAGAGATTTGGCATACAAACAAATAAGCGCATGACAACCTTTGCTTCCTTCTGCGAAGGGCCTATCTTTTACTTTTATGCATTTACTTTTATGTAGAGTCAAAGTTTTCTTCCCTATTGCTTTTTATTTTCTCTTTTTGCAAGCATCATGTGGTGAGGAATGATCTAGTCACATATATCAAGTTGAATATGAGTGGGCATGAGTTATTATTGTTGACATCACCCTTGAGGTGATACATTGGGAGGTGAAACTATAAGACCCTATCTTTCAATGTGTCCGGTTGAAACTTTTTGTTCATAGGTACGCTGTGAGTGTTAGCAATCATAGAAGATTAAATGATGGTTGAGTATGTGGACTTGCCTAAAGGCTCCGATACATGACCCTTCATGAAGATATGATGAATTGTAGTTGCAAAGTTGACTGAGAACATAGTTTGTTGGTTTTCAATAAGGTTTATGCTTTTATAATTCAATGTTGTGATGAATTGTTACTTGTTCATGAGAAGTTATATGATAAAAGTTGTTTGAAAAAGTTTTATGTTAAAGTTCCTTGCTGTTATAATAATATGCATGATGCTTCTATGTCCATATTTTGTTTTTATCGACACCTGTCTCTCAAAGCATGTGGACATGTTTTTTGATTTCGGTTTTTCGCTTGAGGACAAGCGAGGTCTAAGCTTGGGGGAGTTGATATGTCCATTTTGCATCATGTTTTCCTACTATTATTTATAATGTTTTTATGCATAATAATGCTTTTGGGAGTAATTCTAATGCCTTTTCTCTCATAATATGCAAGGTTTACACAAAGAGGGAGAATACCGGTAACTGGAATTCTGGACCTGAAAAGGCTACTTCAGAGTTACCTATTCTGCACATCTCCAAATTAGCTGAAAATTTATGGATAATTGTTTTGCATTATATGAAGAATAATGGAGCAAATAACTACCAGAGGGGGGCACCAGGTGGGCACAACCCACCTGGGCGCACTAGGGAGCCCAGGCGTGCCCTGGTGGGTTGTGCCCTCCTCGGCCCACCTCCGGTGCCCCTCTTATGGTATATAAGTCATTTTGACCTAGAAAAAATAATAGGAGGACTTCTGGGATGAAGCGCCACCGTCTCGAGGCGGAACTTGGGCAGGAGCACTTTTGCCCTTCGGCGGAGCGATTCCACCGGGGGAACTTCTCTCCCGGAGGGGGAAATCATCGCCATCGTCATCACCAACAACTCTCCCATCTTTGGGAGGGCCATCTCCATCAACATATTCAACAGCACCATCTCCTCTCAAACCCTTGTTCATCTCTTGTGTTCAATCTTTGTACTGGAACCTTAGATTGGTGCTTGTGGGTGACTAGTAGTGTTGATTACATCTTGTAGTTGATTACTATATGGTTTATTTGGTGGAATATTATATATTCAGATCCATTATGCTATTTAATACCCCTCTGATCTTGAGCATGATTATTATTTGTGAGTAGTTACTTTTGTTCTTGAGGTCACGGGAGAAGTCATGTTGTAAGTAATCATGTGAACATGATATGTGTTTGATATTTTGATGATATGTATGTTGTGATTCCCTTAGTGGTGTCATGTGAACGTTGACTACATGGCACTTCACCATACTTGGGCTTAAGGGAATGCATTGTGGAGTAGTTATTAGATGATGGGTTGCTAGAGTGACAGAAACTTAAACCCTAGTTTATGCGCTATTTCGTAAGGGACTGATTTGGATCCAAAAGTTTAATGCTATGGTTAGATTTTATCTTAATACTTTTCTCGTAGTTGTGGATGCTTGCGAGGGGGTTAATCATAAGTAGGAGGTTTTTTTCAAGTAAGAACAACACCTAAGCACCGATCCACCCACATATCAAATTATCAAAGTAGGAAACACGAATCAAACCAACATGATGAAAGTGACTAGATGAAATTCCCGTGTACCCTCAAGAACGCTTTGCTTATCATAAGAGACCATTTTGGCATGTCCTTTGCCACAAAAGGATTGGGCTACCTTGCTGCATATTATTTACCGTTACTGTTACTTGCTCGTTACAATTATCTTGCTATCAAACTATCTGTTACCTACTATTTCAGTGCTTGGAGAAAATACCTTGCTGAAAACCACTTGTCATTTCCTTCTGCTCCTCGTTGGGTTCGACACACTTACTTATCGAAAGGACTACGATTGATGCCCTATACTTGTGGGTCATTAGGATCTCACGCGAACAGAGGTTTGCGGCGGCGGAAAAGTATTTTGGTGGACACTTCTGATGTTTGGGGAATATTTGAGAATATATAGAGGTGGAATCTGGGTTAGAGGACCTCCGAGGGGCCCACAAGACAGGGGCGCACCCTAGAGGCTTGTGGCCTCCTCGAGACTCTTCTAGCCCTCTCTCCAAGCCTCGTAGGTGTCTTCTGGTTCAAGAAAAATCATCGTAAAGTTTTATTCCGTTTGGACTCCATTTGATATTCCTTTTCTGTAAAAGTCAAAAATAAGGAAAAAACAGAAACTGGCACTGGGCTCTAGGTTAATAGGTTAGTCCCAAAAATAATATAAGATAGCATATTAATGCATATAAAACATTCAAAACAGATAATATAATAGATACGTTGGAGACATATCAAGCATCCCCAAGCTTAATTCCTGCTCGTCCTCGAGTAGGTAAATGATAAAAACAGAATTTTTGATGTGAAATACTACCTAACATATTTATCAATGCAATTTTCTTTATCGTGGCAAGAATATTCAGATCCATAAGATTCAAAACAAAAGTTTAATATTGAAATAAAAACAATAATACTTCAAGCATACTAATAAAGCAATCATGTCTTCTCAAAATAACATGGCCAAAGAAAGTTATCCCTACAAAATCATATAGTATGGCTATGCTCCATCTTCATCACACAAAGTATTTCATCATGCACAACCCCGATGACAAGCCAAGCAATTTTTTCATACTTTTGGTGTTCTTAAACGTTTTCAACTTTCACGCAATACATGAGCATGAGCCATGGATATAGCACTATAGGTGGAATAGAATATGGTGGTTGTGGAGAAGACAAAAAGAAGGAGAAAGTCTCACATCAACTAGGCAAATTAATGGGCTATGGAGATTCCCATCAATTTATATCGATGCAAGTGAGTAGGGATTGCCATGCAACGGATGCACTAGAGCTATAAGTGTATGAAAGCTCAAAAAGAAACTAAGTGGGTGTGCATCCAACTTGCTTTCTCATGGAGACCTAGGGCAATTTGAGGAAGCCCATCATTGGAATATACAAGCCAAGTTCTATAATGAAAAATTCCCACTAGTATATGAAAGTTTCAAAATAGGAGACTCTCTATCATGAAGAACATGGTTCTACTTTAAAGCACAAGTGTGGAAAAAGGATAGTAACATTGTCCCTTCTTTTCTCTCATTTTTTTTGTTTGGGCTTCTTTGGCCTCTTTTTTTTATAAAGTCTGGAGACTCATCCCAACTTGTGAGGGAATCGTAGCTTCCATCATCCTTTCCTCACATGGGACAATGCTCTAATAATGATGATCATCACACTTTTATTTACTTACAACTCAAGAATTACAACTCGATACTAGAACAAGATATGACTCTATATGAATGCCTCCGGTGGTGTACCGGGATGTGCAATGATCAAGAGTGACATGTATAAAAAATATGAATGGTGGCCAAGCCATAAATACTATGCCAACTATATGATCATGCAAAGCAATATGATAATGATGGTATGTGTCATAATAAAACGGAATGGTGGAAGTTGCATGGCAATATATCTCAAAATGGCTATGGAAATGCCATAATATGTAGGTATGGTGGCTGTTTTGAGGAAGGGTATATGGTGGGTTTAATGCACCGGCGAAAGTTGCGCGGTACTAGAGAGGCTAGCAATGGTGGAAGGGTGAGAGTGCGTATAATCCATGGACTCAACATTAGTCATAAAAAACTCACATACTTATTGCAAAAATTTATTAGCCATCAAAACAAAGTACTACATGCATCACTACAAAAAAAGACACATCCGTGACATTTTGGCCCGAACGAAAAGTTTTTCTGTCATGCTTATGACACTTCTATGTCAATAATTGTGACAAAACCACGTATCATCATAGATGTGGAAGGCTCCTACTTCTATGACAAAAATCATGACAGATATGGGCTTTTCGTCCTGGGCGGGCCGGGGACGCACCTGCATGACATTCTTTGGGCCGTCCATGACGGAAAAAATCATGGTAGAAGCGAGGGCGAGGAAAATATCGGGGAGTTCCCGGTTACGATGTGTGGTCGGGGCCGAGCGATGCACGGAGGTTTGCGCGTTTCTCTCGTACACGTACGCGCGTGTGTGCGAGCCGTTGGGCTCTAACTGAACCCGAGCGAGGCGTTCGCTTACTGAACCTGAGCGATTGCACTAGCTACGTTACTGAACCCGAGTGATCGACTTGGCTGTTAACTAAACCCGAGCGATTCCTTCGCTACTGCTGCTAACTGAAGCCGATCGAACCTGCTGCCTCTTGATGAACAGTAACCATTGTTGGGGGTTGGATGAACAGTTCCTGGTGGGGGTTGGATGAACAGGACCCCGTGGTAGTAGAGGCCATTGCCGCTGGATGAACAGGACCCCGATCGAGGAGGTGGGGGTGGATGAACAGGACCCCGTGGAGGGCTGGTTGACAGTAGCCGGTGGAGGCTGGATGAATAGTAGCCCGTGGATGAACAGTAGCTGGTGGAGGCAGGGAGAAAGACATGGTGGATGAACAGTAGCAGGTGGAGGCTGGAGGAAGTCGACTGTGGATGAACAGTAGCCCGTGGAGGCTAGAGCGAGGCAGTAGACGGTGGATGAACAGTAGCCCCGTGGAGTCACATTTTGTGGTACGCCACACCCCTCCCGATGAACAGGACCCCGTTTCGACCGTAGGCGCTCCAACACAAGTATGTTTCCTCCGTTTTGCGGTACACCACACCCCTCCCGATCAAAAGCACCCTGTTTCGACCGCAGGCACTCGAACAGAAGGCCGTTTCCTTCGATCTGTGGTATGCCAGACCCTTCCCGTTGAACAGGACCCTGCTTCGACCATAGGCGGTCGAACAAAAGGCCGTTTCCTCTCCAGCCATCCTGTCCCGTCCTCGAGGAGGGCGGTCTGGCTGGTTGACCTGAGTGTGTTTGGGGGGTATGGGCTCAAGGGCCTCGTCGTCGAACTGTGTCAGCAAACACTGTTTTGGGTAGCTTTTGGTCTAGTCCTGCCGCTGATTGCAGCCTTCTTCGGCTGCCAAGACCATTGAGGTTATTCTGCTCGGCTTTTAACTATTGTTGCTTCTTCTTTAGGCTTCGGGCAGCGGCTATGAGCTGTCACTTGAACCGTACAGGGGGTGCGTTCGGCCATGGTTGACCCCTGGTCCTCGAACACTGAGATCGGATCCGAGCTCGATGCCAGATCTGGGATAGAGGCCGACCCGGAGATAGGGTCAGGGAGAAGGTCCGAAGTTGAAGCTTCGGGATTTCCGGGCTTCTCATGTAAGGTTGAGAACCCAGTAAAGACCAGATCGCCCCAGGCGTCGGCGACGTACTCCAGGTTGCCGAACTTGATTTCCTATTCAGGGGCGAAACTGTTGATCTGGTCAAGGTGACCGGTCGAGTTGGCGTGTAGAACGATGCCGCCAAACGCGAAGAGCTAGCCGGGCATGAAGATGTCCCCAGTGCGGATGCCATTGCTGATGACTAAGCGTGCCATCCATCCTTCGACGATCCCACAGCGGAACTCTCAATGAAAGCACCAATGTCGGTGTTAAAACCAGAAGATCTCGGGTAGTGGACCTGAGCTATAGATATTGGATCGATGGGTAACAAGGAACGCAGAGACAATATTTACCCAGGTTTGGGCCCTCTCGAAGAGGTAAAACCCTACGTCCTGCTTGATTGTATTGATGTGTTTGTATGATGATTACAGAGTTGATCTACCACGAGATCGGATGAACTAAACCCTAGATGAGTAGGATGATGGTTCTAGCCTCTACGGACTAAACCCTCTGGTGTATATAGACAACAGGGGTACCTAGGGTTACACATGTTGGTTACCAACAAGGTATAAACATACAAGTCATGCTAAGCAAGACTTGGAGTATACATCAAGTCTCCGGAGGTTTCCTTCTGGAGCACGGGATCATCCAAAGTCCGGTCTTTCCCTAAGTATGCACCATTGCGAATGTTCGTCGTTTTGAAGCACCTCGTGATCATCGGGTGTGATAGACTCCATGTTCACATACAACGGGTGTAAGCCAGTTTTACACATGCGGAATACTTAGGTTAAACTTGATGAGCCTAGATGTACAAACATGGCCTCGGAACACGAAGGAACGAAATGTCGAACATGAGTCATATAGTAGAAATGATCAACATGGAGATGTTCACTGTCGGTGCAACAGACCCTGGGTCCATTGCACGGACTGTGCACAGGCCAGAGACAAGATTACAAGACCAAGATCAGACCAAACAAGGAGGATCAACTCCTTTAAAGGATCCAAGTGCAAGTCGAGAAGGCCAAGGTGAGCCAGAGAAGCAGGGCATCGCTAAGGGAAGGACCTACCTTGTCGGGCAGGCGAGCCAGGCAGGGTTGGGTTTTGCCTCGAAAGCAAGCTCCCAGATCGTCCCGGCAGGCCTGCCGGGGCTGGCAGAGGCAAGCCACTCCACCGCTCCACCTCACAAGTGACGCAAGTCAGTAATCGAAGCGGTGTCAAGCTCCAAGGTGACTAAGTGGCTGCTTTCTGCCAGATGGCAGCCACTTCCTATAGCAAACACCTCCATATGACACCCGTCCTGAGACGTGTCAAGTGAGCAGGCGCGAAGCTGGCAAAACAGCCCGGCAGGGCCTGTCGGGCGAGCTGTGATGTGACACTGAGCGGCGCATTTAATGCGCTCTATCAGCCTGCAAAGTTAGATATGATAGCACTGTTAGCTATCTAATCAGTACGCAAAGACTGATTTGCCACTGTGGTGACCCCTTAATCTATAAAAGGAGGCCCTTGGCAATGATAGAAAGGGGGTTGGAACCTCACATATCCATATGCGCGTAGCCACTCTCGCCCCCAGAGCGACATTGCCGGGCGAGTGTGCTACATTCACCACCATTATCCACCATCAATCCACCAACGCAGGAGTAGGGTTTTACGCCTCACGGCGGCCCAAACCTGGGTAAAGACTGCCTGTGTGATCTCTGCCGTGCTGCGCGACGCTTCTCCGCTCTTTGTGCAACGTGCCCATCCCCCCGCCGAACCAAAAGGGGTTCATGGCCCCATAGGTGGCCGTGGTTTCCCACAACATCTTTGGCGCGCCAGGTAGGGGATTCACTTGCGCGAAACCGAGAGCGTATGCTGCGCGTCATCTTCATCGACATTTTCGTAATCGACGGCGTCATCGACTATGGCGCCCAAGAGGAAGCCCGGAGCTGCAAATAACCCGTCCACCTCGAAGGCTCCGCCGCCCGCAACCGTCGATGTCGCAGGGAACGTGGGGGCTCACGAGGGTGTGGATGCTACGGGGGATGTGGTCGGCGCAGGTGGCGCCGTCACCACCTCCCCCACGGCCGAAGCAGGAACGGAAGGTACCGGGGAAGGACATCATCAGCAACATCCCGATGGCCATGCTCCACGAGGTATGGATGGAGGGATCATTCTGCTTGAACCCCTTCTCCTCGCCAATGGGCACAGCTGCAGTGATGATGCTCGCTCTAGGGCGAATCGCAACCCTCCGGCCGCCCCCGCTGCGGGCGTGACCGCAGGGCACGCGCCACCCCCGGGGCGGGCTAACCCAGCTACTGTGCCCAACGGAGCCGCTGACCCTCAGGCGCCTCCGCCGCGTCATCATGCCATCCAAACGGCTGGTTCACAGCAGTAAGGGCGCGGCGCAGTCGCCACCGGCAACGTCAGGAGCCGAGCTACACTACGATCTACATCGTCATCACCTATGCCGAGCACTGCCTCCGAGGCCATGGCGCGAGCCCAACTATTGTTGAGATTTCCACCGCCGGTAGACCAGATAGATGAGTGGCGAGCCACCATCCAAAGTTTGATTGGTTTTGCCGAGGTGGAAGGATCACAGTGGGCTGGCCCGCCACGGCCTTCCCAGGCAGCAACGACGGCTCGTGCGGCTGGTCGTGCGGGAGGGGCCACCCTCATGGTGCAGTCCCCACCACGGCAAGCCACCCAGGAGCCGCAAAACCAAGTACCCAATGACGTCTCGATGGCCTCGTCAGACCCTCAAGCGCGTCAAGGCCGACAGCGTGCCCTGGAGGGCAGGCGAAGGGAAGGCGCGCACGTCATCGATGAGCGGCGCCGCGACGACCCCCGCCAGTCCAATGGGTGCGGTGGCCCCGATGTTGACGAGCCCGCGCTCGGAGATAGCGGGTTCCTGCCTTCCGAGGTTGGGTGCCCTGCCTTCACCCGTGAGCTGCGGCAAGTCCGTTGGCCGTCCACTCGCACGTTCAAGCCAGAGATACCCGAGAAGTATGATGGGAGACAAAACCCGGCAGAGTTCTTGAGCATCTGCACCATCGCTGTTCAAGCTGCCGGGGGAAGAGATGAGAAGGTGTTCGCCAACTACTTCCCTTTGGCCCTCAAGTCAAATGTGAGGTCTTGGCTGATGCACCTGCTGGAGAACTCCATTTCGACCTGTGCTGACCTGTGCCACGAGTTCATTGGTGCCTTCACGGGCGGCCATCAAGAACCAGGACGGCCCAGCAACCTACGACTTCTCCGACAGAAAGAAGGAGAAACTCTGCGGAGGTACCTGCAGAGATTCAGTCGAGTCCACAAAAATATCCTAGATATCGACCCAGCTGCCGTGATAGCTGCCTTCCAATCCAACGTGCGCAACCACAGGATACGTTCCAAGATGAATGTTTGGTTGCCCAAGACTGTTCAGGAGCTCTACACTTTAGTGGACAAATGTGCTCGGGTGGAAGAGGGGAGGAAACTTCCTGGAGAGGAAGATTGCGTCGACATCGACTCAGAAGATGACGACGAAACCATCAGTAAGAAGAAGAAGAAGAACAAGAAGCACAACAAGAAGCGCAAGGATAAGACAGTGATGATTGTTGAGTAGTCAGGCATGCCTAGTACCGGCAAGAAGGCCAAGGTTGAAGCCCCCGGCAAGGAGGATGCCGACAATGCTGGGAAAAGTGATGGGCCGTACTGTAAGATTCATCGGACCAAGGGCTATGATCTCCAGGAGTGTCATCAGGTTGAGCAGGTCGTCAAGAGACAGAAGGCTGAGTATGAAAAGCGCGATAAGGAAAAAGGTCAGAATGGCGCTGGCGGGAAGGGCCGGGGTGGTGAAGCAAATTGCCCCGGCAAGGCTCCTCGGAACCAAGGGAAACCCGCTAAAGGCCGAGAGAAGGAGGATTGCAGTAATGAGAGTGATGGAGGGAATGAAGAGGAAACCAGCGAACAGGAGTTCCAGAAAGCCACTAACACCCTGTGCATTGACAGGGGTGCATCTTTCCACTCCTCTCACCGCCAACCTAAATAGTGGGCGCGTGAAGTCAATGTCGTGGAGCCAGCGGCAGATTCTCGGAAGCCGCTCAAGTGGTCACGCACGCCCATCATCTTTGATGAAGATGACCACCCCGACCGCATTACTGCTGTAGGGTGCTTGCCGTTGTTGGTCTCACCAACAATTCGCAACCTCAAGGTCACAATGATGCTGGTTGACGGCGGGGCCGGGCTGAATCTGATTTCCCCAAAGGTTATCAGCAAGCTCCAGATAGCAGAGGAAGAACTTAAGGCCACAGGCACGTTTCAGGGAGTCAATCCCGGCAGGAGCCGTCCTAAGGGAAAGGTTACGTTGCCAGTGACATTTGGAGGAGAGTTGAACTACAGGACTGAGAAAGTTGTGTTTGATGTGGTTGACCTCCCCTGCCGTACAACGGGATCCTTGGGCGCCCGGCCCTGGCCAAATTCATGGCAGCATCCCACTATGCCTACAACACCTTGAAGATGCCAGGGCCGATGGGCGTCATTTCCGTCCCGTCAGACAAGAAAGACGCAATTATTTGCGTGGATAAGATGTACCGGGACGCGGACGCTGCAGAGGTCGCGAAAGCCATAGTTCCCGCCAAGGAAAAGCGTAGCAGGGGCACTGGCAAGGAATCTGGGATGCGTACCCCTGTGGAATGTGCCGCGCCCGTTGATGACATGCCAGAGAGTTCCAACAGCAAGAGATCCAAGGCTGCTACACCCCAAGTGAAAAAGGTCACGGCAAGGCTGGCTGGCGTTGATGGTACTTTCACTATCAGTGCCACCCTTGATGACAAATAGGAAAGCGCGCTCATTGCCTTGCCTAGCCAGTCAAGCAGAAGGTTCGGAAGCAGGCCTTGGAGCGGCAGTAGTTTATTGCCGAGGAAATCAAGAAACTTGAAGCAGCTGGTTTGGTCAGAGGAGTACTTCATCCAACATGCTTAGCAAACTCAGTGGTTGTGCGCAAGGCTAATGGAAAATGGAGGCGTTGCATAGATTTCACGGATCTGAACAAGGCATGCCCAAAGGACCCATTTCCCTTGCATCGCATCGACCAGATCGTGGATTCTACTTCAGGACGTGAATTGCTCTCTTTTCTGGATGCATACTCCGGATACCATCAGATTTTTATGTCCAAGGAAGACGAAGAAAAGACCTCATTCATCACCCCATGCGGCACATACTGCTTTGTGCGCATGCCTTTCGGGTTGAAGAGTGCCGGGTCCACTTTTGCAAGAGCAGTCCAGATTGGCTTTGAACCACAGTTGCATAGGAACATTGAAGCCTATATGGATGATATTGTGGTCAAGACCAAGGACAGATCAACCCTCATCCAGGATTTAGAAGAGACATTTGCTAATCTGCGCAAGATCAACTTGAAACTGAATCCGAAGAAGTGCGTGTTTGGCATTCCCTCCGGCAAGCTACTTGGTTTCTTTGTGTCCCACCATGGGATAGAGGCCAACCCCGATAAGATCAAGGATATTAAGCAGATACAAGCACCCAAGACATTTAAGGATGTGAGGAGTTTGACAGGATGCGTTGCCGTGCTTAGCAGATTCCTCTCCAAGTCTACCGAGCGTGCCTTGCCTTTCTTCAAGATTTTGAATAAGGCAGGACCCATGAAGTGGACCCCGGAAGCAGATGTAGCACTGCGGGATTTGAAGGCCTACTTGTCTTCTGTGCCTACTTTGGTCGCACCCAAACCACAAGAGCCATAACTGCTATATCTGGCAGCAACTAATCAAGTGGTTAGTGCGGCCCTAGTAGCGCAGCGGGAAGTGGAAGAAGCAGCCACCTCAGCAAGTGTCCCGCCCGGGGAAGAGGAAGAGAGCGGCCCGGCAAGGCCAGATACGGATCAGGACAAAGAAGAGTACGGCAGCGGAAGCAACCCCAAGGACATGGCAAGGAAGAAGGTGGTGCAGCGCCTAGTATACTTTGTCAGCTCCCTGTTGCAGGGGGCTAGATCCAGGTATTCTGGCATGTAAAAGTTGATCTTTGGCCTTGTCATGGCCTCAAGGAAATTGTGCCACTACTTCCAAGCCCATGAGATCATGGTTGTCACCCGCTTCCCGTTGCAAAGGATACTTCGAAACCCAGAGGCCACCAGCAGGATAGTGGAGTGGGCATTGGAGTTATCCAGCTTTGGCTTGAAGTTTCAAAGCACATCAATGATCTAGAGTAGGGCGTTGGTAGAGTTTATTGTAGAATGGACGCCAACCCCTGATGAAGAAGTACAGGAAACAATTATCCCCGGCAAGGAAGCGCCCCAAGAATGGATCATGTATTTCGATGGTGCCTTCTCCCTACAAGGTGCAAGGGTTGGCGTGCTTCTCGTGGATCCCACTGGAGAGCACCTGAGGTACGTCGTCTAGATGCACTTTCCCCGGGAGGAGGCGACCAACAATACAGCAGAATATGAAGGGCTTCTTGCCGGGCTCAGGATTGCTACAGAGTTGGGAATGAAGAAGCTGATCATTCGAGGAGATTCACAACTGGTGGTGAGACAAGTCAACAAGGATTACCAAAGCCCATTGATGGAGGCATACGTCGAGGAAGTGAGAAGATTGGAGGAGCGCTTTGACGGGTTGCAAATAGAGCACGTACCCCGAGCGAAAAACAGCATTGTGGATCACCTGTGAAAGTGCGCCGCACAGAAGCTTCCTATGGAACCAGGGACTTTTGTTCTCCATCTTACTCAGCCCTCCATATCCCCGACAACAATGGCCCGAAAGAGGAGGAAATTGGACTCCGGTAAGCCTCTCCCGGTAGAGCCTTTTGGGGCTCCTGGCAGGGACCCTGCCGGAAACAACTCCCCTTGGATTGCCGGGCTGCACCCTCCTGCAGGGCCACCGGTCCCCGCGGATGAGGGATGCGCCCCCACGAATGAGGAGGTGCCGCTAGTCCTCGTTGCCGAGCCTCAGGCTCCAACTTGTGCTAGGCACATAGTCCATTTCCTCCAAACCGGAGAACTTCCCGAAGAGCAAGAAGAAGCTGAAAGAGTAGCCCGGAGGGCCAGTATGTATCAGTTTGTCGATGAAACACTATACAGAAGAAGACCCAATGGTGTGAAATTGAAGTGCCTTTGCCAGGAAGGAGGAAAGGAACTGCTGGCAGAGATACACAAAGGCATGTGTGACTCCCACATTGGATCAAGGGCTTTGGTTGGGAAAGCATTCCGACAAGGATTCTATTGGCCCACAGCCCTCCAAGATGAGGTTGAGCTCGTCACCAAGTGTGAAGCCTGTCAGTTCCATTCCAAAAATATCCATCTGCCTGCCCAAGCACTCCAGACAATCCCTTTGTCATGGCCGTTTTCGGTCTAGGGGCTCGATATCCTCGGCCTTTTCCCCCGAGCTATCGTTGGATTTGAATTCTTGTTTGTTGCAATCGACAAGTTTACAAAGTGGCCGGAAGTAGATGCCGTGAGAAGGGTGACTGCTCAGTCAGCTATCAAGTTCTTGAAAGGATTGGTGTGCCGCTTCGGGGTCCCTGCCCGGATCATCACCGACAACTGCACCCAGTTCACGAGCCGCGCCTTCATGCAATATGTTCATGCCCTCGGAAGCAAGATCTCATTTGCATCTGTCTCACATCCCAGAAGCAATGGACAAGTTGAGAGGGCGAATGCTGAAGTGCTGCGAGGACTCAAGACAAGAACGTTTGATAAGCTGCAGAAGGATGGTAGGCAATGGATCAATGAGCTACCGGTGGTTCTTTGGTCCCTCAGAACGACACCAAACCGAGCTACCGGGCAGACTCCCTTCTCCCTAGTCTATGGGGCAGAAGCAGTTATCCCCACGGAACTCATTTATGGGTCACCTCGAGTGCTTGCCTACGATGAAGTAGCGGAGAAACAGCACATGCGTGATGACGCCATGCTTCTCGAGGAGAACCGTCTCCGGGGTGCTACGCGTGCTGCACACTATCAGCAAGCCATGCGTCGCTATCATAGCCGCAGGGTTCATGCCTGGTGTTTTGAGGAAGGTGACCTTGTCCTTAGGCGTGTTCAGTCCGCCAAGGGTACAAACAAGCTGTCACCGAAGTGGGAAGGCCCTTACCGGGTAGTACGAGTCACCAGACCTGGCGCAGTCCGTCTGGAGACCGGAGATGGCATTCAATTGCAAAACTCATGGAATATTGAGCATCTCCGCAAGTTCTACCCGTAAGGCGCGGCTGTCGGGCCCTGCCCGGCAGCCACCCTTTTGTACAGGCCTTGCCTCAGCTGCATGTAACCCCTTGTACAAAGCCAGGCACAGACCCTGAGCAACAGAGAAATAAATGAAGCAATGGGGGCCCCCGACAAGTTGCATGCATGCATAAGCATTTCATAAGCATTGCATGATTCATGTAGATAGGTTGCATGATCATGTAGATAGATTGCATCTGGCATCATCTTCATTTGCATAAACTACAGGCTACTACCGTGGACAAAGTCCTGGGAAGAAGATGCGAAGATAAGCCAGCACTGCGGTCTCCGGCAAGCCAAACAGATAAGTTCCATCTCTTATCCATACATGTTCCGTGAGTAGGACTTGTGCATATGAAAACCTCGCCGCCTCGGAAACAAAGGTGCTCCCATCTACTGACACGAATGCTGCTTCGATCAGGATGGTCGTAGTGGCCTTTGGCTGAAAGGGGTTGGCAGGGGGCTGATCTCTCCCAATAGGTTATGCGCCCGACAGGCTCAGCCTCACGGCAGCAGTCCTATGGGGTGCCGGCAAGGTAGCTTACCAGGATCTACTTGTTTACATGAAAGTATGGAGGCGTTTCACCTCTGCATGGACATAGTACATGCACAAGTGCTCGGCAAAGCTTATCTTTTTCATTAATATGCTGATCAACAAGTACAAATCTCATGGAACATAAACATGGATACAAGAGATTACATTATTTGAACTAAAATTTGGCAAGTGCCTACAGATTTAAGACTAAAAAATGGTAAGTGCCCCGTAATGCCCTTTCTTGTCCCTCTCCTCCTAGGCACGGCGGTAGAAGGCGAAGAGGGCAAAAGGAGTGCCTGGGCAGAACCCCAGCCTGACCCTATCGGGCTCTAGGAGGGGATGCCCGGCGGGGGCGGGAGGGTGTGGACGAAGACGTCGACGGAGAGCATGGCGGAGGCGACCCGTCGACCGCCACCACCAAGGCCAGTAGGACACGGTAGGGCTAACGGAGCTGCAGCCCGAGAGGAAGCCTGCCGGGGTCCAGCCGAAGGACTGTTGGAGGAGCCAGGGGGCACCATCACCACCTCTGCATCCAACTTCCCGGCAAACCACCTTGCCGGGGAGAAAACACAGGTGCAGATGATGGTGCTGCCGCCTGATGAAGATGGTGCGGGCGATGTTCAGCCGGAGTCGGAGTCATCGCCCTCCCAGTCGCTGCCGTTGTCATCGCCATCACTGTCCTCCTTGTCGCTTTCACTCGAGGAGGAGCTTTCGTCGTCGGTCGAGCTCTCCGCGCAACACCCTAAGCGAGCTCCCGAGCACCCAAAGACCTTGACGGAAAGCAGGCCGCTGTCCATTAATTTAAACTGGAGAACGTGCCCCACCGACAAGCTATGGGCTCGAGCAAAGGTCTTCCTGCTACGATGGAGGTACATAACATGAGGAGTAGGGAAGTCAACATCCACCCGCATGCCGCCATTCCCACAGCCCCTCATGTGCAACCTCAGCGCATGAGCTGTTTGAGCTCCATCACCCTTGCAAATGGAGTAGGGAGGCGGAGGCGGCCGCGCGGAGGCTGATACAGCCTGATGACGAACTCCAAAGGTTGATCTCTGACGTGGCCTTCCATCGAGGGAGGAGCATCCGGTGCGGGCGCAATTGAGGAGCCGCCCCGGCCTCCTCGGCCGCTCACACCACGACGACCTCGGCCACGCCCCCTTCCGCCTCCTCTCACAGCGGGTTCTGCTCCCACGTCATCGAGAGGAGGGGGGAGATGCTGTCGAGCAGAAGTTCTCATTGCCACCACCAGAGTACCACCACGCCCTTGCCCCCTCACCATGGCAAGCAAGGGAAGCTTTGAGGAAAGGGAGAAGGAAGGTGTGTGAGCAGACACACAACTCCTACCACCTTTTATAGGAGAACAAGGCAAAGGGCTGGCCTCTCATTCAGTAGGCGACCGCCTTGCTCCTCCAATGCGGTTCCCCTGCGCCTCCAACGGCTCGGGGAATCAGAGCCGCCCCTCTAGACCACTCCACGATGCCTAGCTTCCTGCCATGGCGCCCGTTCCCGCGCCCTCCGCGTCCACCACCTACCCTGCGCAATGCATGCGGTACACGTGGTGGAGGCGCTCCGGGGCAGGAGGCAAGTGGGATGGCAGTTTCCTACCCTGTGATCATGGGGCGTGGGCCGCCCACAGATCGTGGTTCAGTTTCTCCCCTAAACATTTTGCACGACGCGCGGGAAAACCGGAAACTGACCCAAGCTCAAGTGAATGAAGAGGCGAAGAAGATCTCAAAGGGCGGAGCCGCCCTTATATTTCTGCCTATGCATTAGTTAGGGCCTACCCCGACGACGCCCAGTGGCGCATCCGTGCCAGGCCCGGGGGCTCCTGTCGGTGCAACAGACCCTGGGTCCATTGCACGGACTGTGCACAGGCCAGATACAAGATTACAAGACCAAGATCAGACCAAACAAGGAGGATCAACTCCTTTGAAGGATCCAAGTGCAAGTCGAGAAGGCAAAGGTGAGCCAAAGGAGCAGGGCATCGCTAAGGGAAGGACCTACCTTGCCGGGCAGGCGAGCCTGGCAGGGTTGGGTTTTGCCTCGGAAGCAAGCTCCCAGATCGTCCCGGCAGGCCTGCCGGGGATGGCGGAGGCAAGCCACTCCACCGCTCCACCTCACAAGCGACGCAAGTCAGTAATCGAAGAAGTGTCAAGCTCCAAGGTGACTAAGTGGCTGCTTTCTGCCACATGGCAGCCACTTCCTACAGCAAAGACCTCCATATGACACCCGTCCTGAGACGTGTCAAGCGAGCAGGCGCGATGCTGGCGAAACAGCCCGGCAGGGCCTGTCGGGCAAAGCTGTGATGTGACACTGAGTGGCGCATTTAATGCACTCTGTTAGCCTACAGAGTTAGATATGATAGCATTGTTAGCTATCTAATTAGTACGCAAAGACTGATTTGCCACTGTGGTGACCCCTTAATCTATAAAAGGAGGCCCTTGGCTATGATTGAAAGGGGGTTGGACCCTCACATATCCATACGCGCATAGCCACTCTCGCCCCCAGAGCGACCTTGCCGGGCGAGTGTGCTACATTCACCACCATTATCCACCATCAATCCACCAAAGCAGGAGTAGGGTTTATGCCTCACGGCGGCCCGAACCTGGGTAAAGACTGCCTGTGTGATCTCTGCCGTGCTACGCGATGCTTCTTCGCTCTTTATGCAACGTGCCCATCCCCCCGCCTAACCAAAAGGGGCTCATGGCCCCATAGGTGGCCGTGGTTTCCCACGACATTCACCATTGATGACCACCCCATCTCACGTGATATGGGTTGGTTGATATTTTTCTTGTGAACACTTAGGCAACTTGAGGGATGTTGATTTAAGTGGGAGTTCACTAGTAATTTGATTAGCTGAACCCATTATCATGAACATAGTCTAAATTGTCTTTGCAAGTTTATGTTGTAGATCAATGGCTCGCGTGGTAGCTCCCCTGAATTTTAATGCATTCCTAGAGAAAGAAAAATTGAAAGATGATGGAAGCAACTATGCGGACTAGGTCCGTAATTTGAGGATTATGCTCACTGCTGCACAGATGGCTTATGTCCTTAATGCACTGCTTGGTGATGCACTGCTACTTCTTCAGCTTGCGTTGATTTTCCCCTTGAAGAGGAAAGGGTGATGCAGCAAAGTAGAGATAAGTATTTCCCTTAGTTAAGAACCAAGGCATCAATCCAGTAGGAGGCACAAGCAAGTCTCCAATATATGCACCTGCACAAACTAACAAACACTTGCACACAACACAAAAAAGGGTTTGTCAATCCATTCACAGTCACAAACAAGAGTGAGATCTAGTAGAGATAGGTATAAAAGATAAATAAAATAGCAAACTAAAGTAAATATAAATAAATTGCAGCAATGTATTTTTGGGTTTTTTGGTTTATAGATCTGAAAATATATGATGGAAAATAGACCCGGGGGCCATAGGTTTCACTAAAGGCTTCTCTCTTGAAAGAAAACATACGGTGGGTAAACAAATTATTGTTGAGCAATTTATAGAAAAGTGCATAATTATGACGATATCTAAGGCAATGATCATTCATATAGGCATCACGTCCATGACAAGTAGACCGAAACGATTCTGCATCTACTACTATTACTCCACACGTCGACTGACTCATGCCTGCATCTAGAGTATTAAGTTCATAAGAACAGAGCAACTCTTTAAGTAAGATGACATGATGTAGAGGGATAAACTCAAGCAATACGATATAAACCTCATCTTTTTATCCCTGATGGTAACAATGCAATACGTGCCTCGCTACAACTTCTGTCACTGGGTGAGGACACCGCAAGATTGAACCCAAAATTAAGCACCTCTCCCCTTGCAAGAAAAACCAATCTAGTTGGCCAAACCAAACCGATAGTTTGAAGAGAAATACAAAGATATCTTAATCATGCATAAAAGAGTTTAGATAAGACTCCAATAATATTCATAGATAATATGATCATAAATCCACAAGTCATCGGATCTCAACAAACACACCGCAAAAGAATATTACATCGGATAGAACTCCAAGAACATCAAGGAGAACATGGTATTGAAGATCAAAGAGAGAGAAGAAGCCATCTAGCTACTAGCTATGGACCCGTATGTCTGTGGTAAACTATTCACGCATCATCGGAAGGGCAGCAAGGTTGATGTAGCGGCCCTCTGTGATTGAATCCCCCCCCGGCAGAGTGCCGGAAAAGGCCCCAAGATGGGATATGATACGTCCATTTTGCATCATGTTTTCCTACTATTATTTACAATGTTTTTATGCATAATAATGCTTTTGGGAGAAATTCTAATGCCTCTCTCTCATATAATATGCATGGTTTACACAAAGAGGGAGAATACCGGCAGCTGGAATTCTGGACCTAAAAAGGCTACGTCAGAGTTACCTATTCTGCACATCTGCAAATGAGCTGAAAATTTACGGAGAATTGTTTTGCAATACATGAAGAATATTGGAGAAAATAACTACCAGAGGGGGGCCACCAGGTGGGCACAACCCACCTGGGCGCGCCAGGGAGCCCAGGCGCGCCCTGGTGGGTTGTGCCCTCCTCGGCCCACCTCCGGTGCCCCTCTTCTGGTATATAAGTCATTTTGACATAGAAAAAAAATAAGAGGAGGACTTTCGGGACGAAGCACCACCGTCTTGAGGCGGAACTTGGGCAGGAACACTTTTGCCCTCTAGTGGAGCGATTCCGCCGGGGGAACTTCTCTCCCGGAGGGGGAAATCATTGCCATCGTCATCACCAACAACTCTCCCATCTTTGGGAGGGCCATCTCCATCAACATCTTCAACAGCACCATCTCCTCTCAAACCCTAGTTCATCTCTTGTGTTCAATCTTTATACCGGAACCTTAGATTGGTGCTTGTGGGTGACTAGTAGTGTTGATTACATCTTGTAGTTGATTACTATATGGTTTATTTGGTGGAAGATTATATGTTCAAATCCATTATACTATTTAATACCCCTCTGATCTTGAGCATGATTGTTACTTGTGAGTAGTTACTTTTTTTCTTGAGGTCACGGGAGAAGTCATGTTGCAAGTAATCATGTGAATGTGATATGTGTTCGATATTTTGATGATATGTATGTTGTGATTCCCTTAGTGGTGTCTTGTGAACGTCGACTACATGGCACTTCACCATACTTGGGCCTAAGGGAATGCATTGTGGAGTAGTTATTAGATGATGGGTTGCTAGAGTGACAGAAACTTAAACCCTAGTTTATGCGCTATTTCGTAAGGGACTGATTTGGATCCAAAAGTTTAATGCTATGGTTAGATTTTATCTTAATACTTTTCTCGTAGTTGCGGATGCTTGCGAGGGGGTTAATCATAAGTTGGTGGTTTTTTCAAGTAAGAACAACACCAAAGCACCGATCCACACACATATCAAATTATCAAAGTAGCGAACGCAAATCAAACCAACATGATGAAAGTGACTAAATGAAATTCCCGTGTACCCTCAAGAACGCTTTGCTTATCATAAGAGACCGTTTTGGCCTGTCCTTTGCCACAAAAGGATTGGGCTACCTTGCTGCATATTATTTACCGTTACCGTTACTTGCTCGTTACAAATTATCTTGCTATCAAACTATCTGTTACCTACTATTTCAGTGCTTGCAGAAAATACATTGCAGAAAACCACTTGTCATTTCCTTCTGCTCCTCGTTGGGTTCGACACTCTTACTTACCAAAAGGACTACGATTGATCCCCTATACTTGTGGGTCATCAAGGCTCTTTTCTGGCACAGTTGCCGGGGAGTGAAGCGCTCTTGGTAAGTGGAAATAGGTAAGGAAAAGTTATTACTAAGTGCTGAAATTTATTATCACTTGTTACTATGGAGAGTCATCCTTTGAGGGGTTTGTTCGGGGTATCTTCACCTCAAATAGAACCACAATTAGTTACCCCTTGTCGGTGCAACAAACCCTGGGTCCGTTGCCCAGACTGTGCACAGGCCCAAGGACAAGATTACATCACCAAGGTCAGATCAAAGCACGAGGGATCAATTCTTTGGCAGGACCAAAGTGCAGATCAGGAAGACCAAGATGAGCCAGAGAAGCAAGATATCGCTAAGAAAGAACCTCCCTTGCCGGACAGGAGAGCCTGGCAAGCTTGGGTTTGCCCCAGAAGCAAGTCTCCAGATCATCCCGGCAGGCCTGCTGGGGCTTACGGAGGCAAACCACTCCACCGCACCACCTCATCACGACGCACGTCGTCGATCAGTGCGGTGTCAAGCTCCAAAGTGACTAAGTGGCTCCTATTTGCCACATGGCAGCCGCTTCCTACAGAAAATACCCCCAGGAAACAACCGTCCTGAGACTTGTCAAGCAAGCGCGAAGTTGGCAAAACAGCCCGGCAGGACCTGCCGGGCAAGCTGAGATGTGACATTGGGCGGCGCATTAAATGCGCTCTGTCAGCCAGCAGAGTTAGGTATGATAGCACTGTTTGCTATCTAATCAGTATGTAATGACTGATTTGCCACTATGGTGACCCCTTGATCTATAAAAGGAGGCCCATGGCGACAGTAGAAAGGGTTGGCTGATACGGGCCCTTACAGTCTCATACTCGCGTAGCTGCTCTCGCCCCAAGGC
Organism: Thinopyrum elongatum; assembly: GCA_011799875.1. NCBI lineage: Eukaryota > Viridiplantae > Streptophyta > Magnoliopsida > Poales > Poaceae > Thinopyrum > Thinopyrum elongatum. The sequence goes on along the minus strand of CM022300.1, from coordinate 58,420,370 downwards.
GACCTTGCCGGGCAAGAGCGCTGCGTTCATCCACCATTTTTCCACCATCAATCCACCAAAGCAGGAGTAGGGTTTTACGCCTAATGGTGGCCCAAAACTGGGTAAAAACTGCCCGTGTGATCTCTGCCACGCTGTGTGATGCTTCTCCGCTCTTTGTGCAACGTGCCCATCCCCCCGTCGAACCAAAAGGGGCTCATGGCCCCATAGGTGGCCGTGGTTTCTCACGACATCTTGATGGCGCGCCAGGAAGGGGGATCACTTGCGTGAACCCGAGAGCATCAATAGCGTGTCATCTTCATTGCCATTCTCATCATTGACGGCGTCATCAACTATGGCGCCCAAGAAGAAGTCCGGAGCCGCAGATCACCCGTCCACCTCGAAGGCTCCACCGCCCGCGACCACTGACGTCGCGGGGGGTGTGGGGACATGCGAGGATGTGGACGCTACAGGGATGTGGTCGGCACAGGCGTGTTGTTACCACCTCTCCCACGGTCGAAGCAGGAACGGGAGGCACCGGGGAAGGACAGCATCAGCAACATCCCGGCGGCTATACTCCACCAGCGGAGCCGCTGGCCTTCAAGCGCCTCCCCCGCGTCACCATGCCATCCAAGTGGCTGGTTCACAACAACAAGGGCGTGGCGCGGTCGCTACCGGCACCGTCAGAAGCCGAACGACACCGCGATCTACATCATCATCACCTATGCCGAGCACTGCCTCAGAGGCCATGGCACGGGCTCAACTACTGTTGAGATTCCCGTCGGCAGCCGATCAGATGGATGAGTGGCGAGCCACCATCCAAAGCCTGATTGGCTTCGCCGAGGTGGGAGGATCACAGCGAACTAGCCCGCCACGGCCTCCCCAAGGAGCGACGACGGCCTGTGCTGCTGGACGTACGAAACGGGCCACCGCCACGGTGCAATCCCCACCATGGTAGCCAGCGCGGGAGCCGCGAAACCAAGAACCAGATGATGTCTCGATGGCCTGTTCAGGCCCTCGAGCACGTCCAGGCCAACGATGAGCCACGGAGGACAGGCGGAGGGAAGGCGCACTCGTCGTCGTCGAGCGACACCGCGACAACCACCGCCGGTCCAATGGGTGCGATGGCCTCGACGTCGATGAACCCGCACTCGGAGACGGCGGGTGCCCGACTTTCGAGGTTGGGTGCCCTGCTTTCACCCGTGAGCTGCAGCAAGTCCGTTGGCCATCCGCTCGCATGTTCAAGCCAGAGATTCCAGACAAGTATGATGGGAGGCTGAACCCGGCAGAGTTCTTGAGCTTCTACATCATCGCTATTCAACCTGCCGGAGGAAGAGATGAGAAGGTATTCACCAATTACTTCCCTTTGGCACTCAAGTCAAATGTGAGGTCTTGGCTGATGCATCTGCAGGAGAACTCCATTTCGACCTGGGCTGACCTGTGCCATGGGTTCATTGGCTCCTTCACGGGTGGCCATCAAGAACCAGGGCGGCCCAGTGATTTACAGCTTCTCCAGCAGAAAGAAGGAGAGACTCTGCGAAAGTACTTGCAGAGATTCAGCCGAGTACACAGAAATATCCCAGATATCCACCTGGCAGCTATGATAGCCGCTTTCCAATCCCACGTGCGCAACCATAGGATACGCTCCAAGATGAATGTTCGGCTGCCCAAGACTGTGAACGAGCTTTACACCTTGGTGGACAAATGTGCTCGGGTGGAGGAAGGGAGGAAACTCTCTAGAGAGGAAGCATGCGTCGACATCGACTCAGAGGAGGATGACGAGTCCACCAGTCAGAAGAAGAAGAACAAGAAGCGCAAGGATAAGGCAGTGATGACCGTTGAAAGATCGGGCACGCCTAGTACCGGCAAGAAGGTTAAGACCGAAGCCTCTGGCAAGGAAGTTGCCGCGTGCACTGACTGCTGGGAGGCTGCGGCTGCCGAGAAGGCTGGGAAAGGCGATGGGCCATATTGCAAGATTCATCGGACCAAGGGCCACGATCTCCAAGAGTGTCACCAGGTTGAGTAGCTCGTCAAGAAGCAGAGGGCTAAATATGAGAAGCGTGATAAGGAAAAAGGTTAGAATGGTATTGGCAGGAAGGGACGGGGTGGTGAAGCAAATCACCCCAGCAAGGCTCCTCGGAACCAAGGAAACCCCACCAGGGGCCGAGAGAAGGAGGATTGCAATGCTGAGAGTGATGGAGGGAATGAAGAGGAAACCAGCAAGCAGGAATTCCATAAGGCCACTGACGCCCTGTGTATTGACGGGGGTGCATCTTTGCACTCCTCTCACCGCCAACTTAAACAGTGGGCGCGTGAGGTCAATGCCGTGGAGCCAGTGGCAGATTCTCGAAAGCCGCTCAAGTGGTCACACATGCCCATCATCTTTGATGAAGAGGACCATCCTGACCGCACCACTGCGGTAGGGTGCTTGCCGTTGTTGGTCTCACCAATGATTCGCAACCTCAAAGTCACAAAGATGTTGGTTGACGGCGGGTCGGGTTGAATCTGATTTCCCCAAAGGTTATCAGCAAACTCTAGATAGCAGAGGAAGAGCTTAAGGTTACTGGCACATTTCAAGGAGTCAATCCCAGCAGGAGTCATCCTAAGGGAAAGATCACATTGCCAGTGACATTTGGAGGGGAGTTGAACTACCGGACTGAGAAGGTTGTGTTTGATGTGGTCGACCTCCCCCTGCCATATATTGGAATCCTTGGACGCCCAGCTTTGGCAAAATTCATGGCGGGATCCCACTATGCCTACAACACTTTGAAGATGCCAGGGCCAGTGGGTGTCATTTCCATCCCATCAGACAAGAAGGACGCAATTATTTGCATGGATAAGATGTATCGGGACGCAGTCGCGGCAGAGGCCGCGGAAGCCGTAGTTCCCGCTAAGGAAATCAAAGGAAAGAAGAAGGCTAGCAGAGACACCAGCAAAGAGTCTGGGAAGCGTACCTCTTCGGGGTAAGCTATGCCTGTGGATGACGTGTCAGAAAGTTCCAACAGCAAGAAATCCAAGGCTGCTGCACCCCATGTGAAAAAGGTCCCGGCAGGACTGGCTGGCGCTGATGGTACTTTTACTATCAGTGCCACCCTTGACGACAAATAGGAAAGTGTGCTTGTTGCCTTCCTGCGGGCGAATATCGACGTGTTTGCCTGGCAACCATCTGATATCCCCGGTGTTCCCAGGGAGGTAATCGAGCACCACCTTGCTGTCTGCCCACATGCCCGACCCGTCAAGCAGAAGGTCTGGAAGCAGGCCTTGGAGCGGCAACAGTTCATTGCCGAGGAAATCAAGAAAATTGAGGCAGCTGGTCTGGTCAGAGGAGTACTACACCCAACATGGTTAGCAAACCCAGTGGTTGTGCGCAAGGCTAACGGGAAATGGAGGCTTTGCATAGATTTCACGGATCTAAACAAGGCATGCCCGAAAGACCCATTCCCCTTGCCGCGCATCGACCAAATTGTGGATTCCACTTCCGGGTGTGATTTGCTATCCTTTCTGGATGCGTACTCTGGGTATCATCAGATCTTTATGTCCAAGGAAGATGAAGAAAAGACCTCATTCATCACCCCATGCGGCACGTACTGCTTTGTGCGCATGCCTTTCGGGTTGAAGAGTGCTGGGTCCACTTTTGCAAGAGCAGTCCAGGTTGGTTTTGAACCACAGTTGCACAGGAACATTGAAGCTTATATGGATGATATTGTGGTCAAGACCAAGGACAGATCAACCCTCATCCAAGATTTGGAGGAGACATTTGCTAATCTGTGCAAGATCAACTTGAAGCTGAACCCGGAGAAGTGTGTGTTTGGTGTTCCCTCCGGCAAGCTACTTGGTTTCTTTGTGTCCCACCGCGGGATCGAAGCCAACCCACATAAGATCAAGGCTATCGAGCAGATTCAAGCACCCAAAACAGTTAAGGATGTGAGACGTTTAACGGGGTGCGTTGCTACGCTTAGCAGATTCATCTCCAAGTCTACCGAACGTGCCTTGTCGTTCTTCAAAATTTTGAAGAAGGCAGGACCCATGAAGTGGACCCCGGAAACAGATGCAGCACTGCGAGATTTGAAGGCCTACTTGTCCTCTGTGCCCACTTTGGTTGCTCCCAAACCACAAGAGCCGTTGCTACTATATCTGGCGGCAACCAATCAAGTGGTTAGTGTAGCATTGGTGGTGCAGCAGGAAGTAGAGGAAGCAGCAACCTCAGCTAGTGTCCCATCCAGGAAAGAGAGAGAAAGCAGCCCGGCAGGGTCAGATATGGATCAGGATAAAGAAGAGCACAGCAGTGAAGGCAACCCCAAGGACGCGGCAAGGAAGAAAGTAGTGCAGTGCCCAATGTACTTTGTCAGCTCCCTATTACAGGGGGCTAGATCAAGGTACTCTGGTGTGCAAAAGTTGATTTTTGGCCTTATCATTGCCTCAAGGAATTTGCGCCACTACTTCCAAGCCCATGAGAACATGGTTGTCACTCACTTCCCGTTGCAAAGGATACTCAAAACCCAGAGGCTACCGACAGAATAGTGGAATGGGCATTGGAGTTATCCAGCTTTGGCCTGAAGTTTGAAAGCACATCAACGATTCAGAGCAGGGCATTGGCAGAGTTTATTGCAAAATGGACGCCAACCCCTGATGAAGAAGTGCTTGACATAGTTATCCTCGGCAAGGAAGCGCCCCTAGAATGGATCATGTATTTCAATGGTGCCTTCTTCCTACAAGGTGCGGGGGCTGGTGTGCTTCTCGTTGCTCCCACTGTAGAGCACTTGAAGTACGTCGTCCAGATGCATTTTCCCCAGGAGGAGGCGACCAACAATAAAGTAGAGTATGAAGGGCTCCTTGCCGGGCTCAGGATGGCCACTGAATTGGGAATCAAGAAGCTGATCATTCTAGGAGACTCGCAACTTGTGGTGAGACAAGTGAACAAGGATTACCAAAGCCCATTAATGGAGGCATACGTTGAGGAAGTGAGAAGATTAGAGGAGCAGTTTGACGGATTTCAAATAGAGCACGTACCACGTGTGGAAAACAGCATCGCTGATCATCTGTTAAAGTGTGCTGTGCAAAAGCTTCCTGTGGAACTAGGAACTTTTGTTCTCCATCTTACTCAGCCCTCTGTATCCCCGACAACAATGGCCCGAAAGAGGAGGAAATTGGACTCCGGTAAGCCTCTCCCGGTAGAGTCACTCGGGGCTCCTGGCAGGGACCCTGCCGGAAACAACTCCCCTTCGATTGCGGGGCCGCGCCCTCCTGCTGGGCCACTGGTCCCCGCGGTCAAGGAACGCGCTCCCGCAGATGAGGAGGTGCCGCTAGTCCTTGTTGCCGAGCCCCAGGCTCTAACTTGGGCAAGGCACATAGTCCATTTCCTCCAAACCGGGGAACTTCCCGAAGAGCAAGAAGAAGCTGAAAGAGTAGCCCGGAGGGCCAGTATGTATCAGTTTGTCAATGTCACACTATACAGAAGAAGACCCAACGGTGTGAAATTGAAGTGCATTTGCCGGGAAGGAGGAAAGAAACTGCTGGTAGAAATACACAAAGGAATGTGCAGCTCCCACATTGGATCAAGGGCTTTAGTTGGGAAAGCATTCCGGCAAGGATTCTATTGGTCCACAGCCCTCCAAGATGCGGCCGAGCTAGTCACCAAGTGTGAAGCCTACCAGTTCCATTCCAAGAACATCCATCTGCCTGCCCAAGCTCTTCAGACAATCCCTTTGTCATGGCCGTTTTTGGTCTGGGGGCTCGATATCCTCGGCCCTTTCCCCCGAGCTGCCGGGGGCTTTGAATTCTTGTTCGTTGCAATCGACAAGTTTACCAAGTGGCCGGAAGTAGATGCCGTGAGAAAGGTGACTGCTCAGTCAGCTATCAAGTTCTTGAAAGGATTGGTGTGCCACTTCGGGGTCCCTGCCCAGATCATCACCGACAACGGCACCCAGTTCACGAGCCGTGCCTTCATGCAATATGTTCAAGCCCTCGGAAGCAAGATCTCATTTGCCTCTGTTGCACATCCCAGAAGCAATGGACAAGCTGAGAGGGCGAATGCTGAAGTGTTGCGAGGACTCAAGACAAGAACATTTGATAAGCTGCAGAAGTGTGGCATGCGATGGATCAACGAGCTGCCGGTGGTTCTCTGGTCCCTCAGAATGACACCAAATCAAGCTACCCGGCAGACTCCCTTCTCCCTAGTCTATGGGGCAGAAGCAGTTATCCCCATGGAACTCATTTACGGGTCGCCTCGATTGCTTGCCTATGATGAAGTAGCGCAGGATCAGAATAGGCGTGATGACGCTGTGCTTCTCGAAGAGAACCGTCTCCAGGCTGCTACGTGTGCTGCACGCTATCAGCAAGCCCTGTGCCGCTATCACAGCCACAGGGTTCATGCCCGGTGTTTTGAGGAAGGCGACCTTGTCCTTAGGCACATTCAGTCCGCCAAGGGTACAAACAAGTTGACGCTGAAGTGGGAAGGCCCTTACCGGGTAGTACGAGTCACCAGACCTGGCACAGTCCGTCTGGACACCGGAGATGGCATTCAATTGCAAAACTCATGAAACATTGAGCATCTCTGCAAGTTCTACTCGTAAGGCATGGCTGCGGGCCCTGCCAGGCAGCCACCCTTTTGTACAGGCCTTGCCTCAGTTGCATGTAACCCCTTGTACAAAGCCAGGCGCAGACCCTGAGCAACAGAGAAATAAATGAAGCGTTGGGGCCCCCGACAAGTTGCATGCATGCATAAGCATATCATGAGCATCACATGTTCATGTAGATAAGATCGCATCTGGCATCATTTTCATCTGCATAAACTGCAGGTTCCTATAGTGGATTCAGCCCAAGAGGAGATAAGAAGATGAGCCTACACTGCGATCTCCGGCAAGCCAAACAGATAAGTTCTTCCTTGTATCCATACATGTTCTGTAAGTAAAGACTTGTGCATGAGAAAACCCTGCTACCCATTGAAACTTAGGTGCTCTCGCCCTTCGACTCGAATGTTGCTTTGGACAGGGTGGTCACAGTGGCCTTTGTTGAAAAAGGACTGGCAGGGGGCTGGTCCCTCTTCATGATTTGTGCCCGGTAGGCCTAACTCCCCAACAACAAAATAGAGGGTACCGGCAGGGTAGCCTGCCGGGGGAAACTCGTTTACTTATAAATATAGAGGCATCCCACCTCTGCATGGACATATACATGCACGAGTCCCCGGCAAGGTTTATCTTTTTCATTAATATGCTTTAAACAAGTACAGACCTTACAGGACACAAACATGGATTCAAGAGATTACATTATTTGAACTAAAATTTGGCAAGTGCCTACAGATTTAAGATAAAAATAGATAAGTGCCCCGTAATGCCCTTTCTTGTCCCTCTCCTCCTAGGCACTGCGGCAGGAGGGGAAGCGGGCAAAAGGAGTGCCTGGGCAGAAGCCCAGCCTGACCCTGTCGGGCTCAAGGAGAGGTAGCCTGGCGGGGACGGGAGGGCACCGACGAAGGCGACGATGAAGAGCATGGCGGAGATGACCCATCAACCGCCACCACCAGGGCCAGCAGGATGCGGTAGGGCTAACGGAGCTGCATCCCACGAGGAAGCCTGTCGGGGTCCAGCTGGAAGGCTGCTGGAAGAGCCGGAGGCACCACCTCCACCCCTGCTCCCAACTCCCCGGCAAATCACCTTGCCGGAGAGGGGATGTAGATGCAGATGGTGCTGCCACTGCCTGACGATGACGGTCCGGCTGATGCTCAGCTGGAGTCAGAGTCATCGCCCTCTCAGTCTGTGTCGTCGTCATCGCCGTCACTGTCCTCCTCGTCGCTGTCGCTCGAGGAGGAGCTTTCGTCGTCGGTCGAGCTCTCCGCGCAGCACCCTAAGGGAGCACCCGAGCTCCCAAAAACCTTGACGGAAAGGAAACTGTCCTCCATTAACTTAAGGTGGAGGACGGGCCCTTCTGACAAGCTATGGGCACGAGCAAAAGTCTTCCAACCTCGACAGAAGTACATGATGTGAGGGGCGGGGAAATATACATCCACCTGTATGCTGCCATTCCCGCAGCCCCTCATGTGCAGCCTCAACGCTCGTGGATGTTCGAGCTCCATCGCCCTTGCAAATGGAGTAGGGAGGCGGAGGCGGCCGCGCTGAGGCTTATATAGCCTGATGACGAACTCCAGAGGCTGGTCTCCGACGTGGCCCTCCAACGGAGGAGGAACGTCTGGTTGGGGCACGATCAGGGCACCGCCCCGCCCCCCTCCTCCGCGAGGGCCATGACGACCGCAATCTCGTCCTCTTCCACCTCCTCTCACAGCGGGCTCTGATCCCGTGGTTTCAGGAGGAGGAGGGAGACGCTGTCGAGCAGAAGCTCTCGTCGCCACCACTGGAGTACCACTGCACCCTCGTCCCCTCACCATTGCGAGCAAAGAACAATTGAGGAAGGGGAGAAGGAAAGTGTGTGAACAAACACACCACTCCTGGCCCTTTTTATAGAGAAACAGGGCAGGGGCTATCTTCTCATTTAGAAGGTAACCGCATTAGTCCTCCAATGCGGCTTCCCTGCGCCTTCAACAGCTCAGGGAATCCAGGCTGACCTTCTGTGCCAATCTGCGACGCCTGGCTTTCTGCCATGACGCCCGCCCCCGCGCCCTCCGCTTCCACCACCTACCCTACGCAAAGCATGCGGTACACATGGTGGATGCACCTGAAGCGGGAGGCGAGTGGGGCGGCAGTTTCTGCCCCGTGATCTTGGGACACGGGCGATCCATGGATCGTGGCTTGGTTTCTCCCATAAGATTGCGCACGACGCGCGGGGAAATCGAAAACTGACCCAAGCTCGGGTTAATGAAGAAGCAAAGAAGATCTTAAAGGGCGAAGCCACCCTTGTGCTCCTACCTGTGCACTAGTTAGGGCCTACCCCGACGACGCCCAGCAACGCGTTCGTGCCAGGCCCGGGGCTCCTGTTGGTGCAACAAACCCTGGGTCCGTTGCCCAAACTGTGCACAGGCCCAAGGACAAGGTTACATCACCAAGGTCAGATCAAAGCACGAGGGATCAATTCTTTGGCAGGACCAAAGTGCAGATCAAGAAGACCAAGATGAGCCAGAGAAGCAAGATATCACTAAGGAAAGAACCTCCCTTGCCGGATAGGTGAGCCTGGCAAGGTTGGGTTTGCCCCGGAAGCAAGTCTCTAGATCGTCCCGACAGGCCTGCCGGGGCTTACGGAGGCAAACCACTCCACCGCACCACCTCATCACGACGCACGTCGTCGATAAGTGCGGTGTCAAGCTCCAAAGTGACTAAGTGGCTGCCATTTCCCACATGGCAGTCGCTTCCTACAGAAAATACCCCCAGGCGACACCCGTCCTGAGATGTGTCAAGCAAGCAGGCGTGAAGCTGGCAAAACAGCCCGGCAGGGCCTGCCGGGCAAGCTGAGATGTGACGTTGAGCAGCGCATTTAATGCGCTCTGTCAGCCTGCAGAGTTAGGTATGATAGCACTGTTTGCTATCTAATCAGTATGTAATGACTGATTTGCCACTGTGGTGACCCCTTGATCTATAAAAGGAGGCCCATGGCGACCGTAAAAAGGGTTGGCTGATCCGGGCCCTTACACACTCATACACGCGTAGCTGCTCTCGCCCCGAGGCGACCTTGCCAGGCAAGAGAGCTGTGTTCATCCACCATTTTTCCACCATCAATCCACCAAAGCAGGAGTAGGGTTTTACGCCTCACAGCGGCCCGAACCTGGGTAAAAACTGCCCGTGTGCTCTCTGCCGTGCTGTGTGACGCTTCTCCGCTGTTTGTGCAACGTGCCCATCCCCCCGCCGAACCAAAAGGGGCTCATGGCCCCATAGGTGGACGTGGTTTCCCACGACACCCCTCAACCTACTGCACCTACTAAAAATATTGGTTATGAAATTCCTTCGAGTATGATACAACAATTGCTAGCTAATCCTTATGCAGGAGATGGAACCGAACATCCTGATATGCAATTGATATATGTGGATGAAATTTGTGGATTATTTAAGCTTGCATGTTTGCCCAGAGATGAAGCTAAGAAGAAGGTTTTCCATTTATCTTTGAAGGGAAAAGCATTGGCATGGTATAGGCTATGCGATGATATTGGATCTTGGAACTGGAATCGATTGAAATTGGAATTTCACCAAAAAAATTATCCTATGCATCTAGTTCATCGTGATCAGAATTATATATATAATTTTTGGCCTCGTGAAGGACAAAGTATCACTCTAGCTTGGGGGAGGCTTAAGTCAATGTTATATTCATGCCCCAATCATGAGCTCTCGAGAAAAATTATCATTAAGAATTTTTATGCTCAGCTTTCTCGTGATGATGAATCCATGCTCGATACTTCTTGTACTGATTCTTTTATGAAGAATACTATTGAATTCAGGTGGGATCTTTTAGAAAGAATTAAACGCAACTCTGAAGATTGGGAACTCAACGAAGGTAAAGAGTCAGGTATTAAGCTTGAATTTGATTATGTTAAATCTTTTATGAATACTGATGCTTTTCACAAGTTTAGCACTAAATATGGACTTGACTCTGAGATAGTAGCCTCTTTCTGTGAATCATTTGCTACTCATGTTGATCTCCCTAAGGAGAAGTGTAAGTGCATCTAGTGCCCCTTAGTGATTTTGGTGTATTGAAGACTTATAGGTTAAGGGACTAATGTGTTTATGAGTGTACACAGGTCTATAAGTCAATGAGGACTTTGATATTTACGAAGAAAGTCGACCCCTAAAAATGAATGTCTTCAGTTGAAGACTTTGGTTTTCTTGAAGACTTTGAAAATGTGGAAATTGGTGTGACCTTGAAGACTTTGATATTGATGCGAGGATTATGAAGCGTGAAGACTTTTGTTTTTGTAGTTTCATTCTCTTTCTTGAGTCATAGGAAACACCGTACTGTTAAAGGGGGTCGAGGTAAACTAAGGAAAAGTTTCCAAGTGATGCTCATCTCAAATCCTACACCTACCCAATCCTTTTGTGTGAAGCCATTGGAAATCTCATACAGTTCAGTCAATTTCTTCAGTGACAGAGACGAAGATCTTCTGTTCTCTGAGGAATTTGTCCTGACTGAGGAGTTAGAAATTCGCCAGTGCGGATTGCCTACAAGTGAGGAACATGATAGCCCTGAGGAATTTGAGAGCTTAAATTTCTGACCGTAGCTGTGCTCTGCGCCAGCTGTCCAAAATATCCTATCCACCTAACGGTCATATCATTAAAGGGCATTTATGTCTTATCATGTCGGGCTGCTCCCCGGCTATAAATAGCTGCCCACTGCAACCAATAGCTGGTTGGCTGCTCCGAGAGAAACTGACACTTGTCATTTAGAGCATCCCATCCTCCGAGGACTTTGAGAGAAAAACATCAGTGAGGATAAACCCAAACCCAACACCTAAAACCCAAAGTGATTGAGCATCACTGAAGAGATTGTTCCTGTGTGGAACCAACGCTTGTTACCTTTGAGGACTGTGCATCCTCCAGACGGTTAGGCGTCATGGTCTAGAGCATCCAAGAGGAATTGTGGATCGCCGAGTGAACAAGTCTGTGAAGGTTTGGAAGTCACCTGTTAAGACTTACCACGAGAGATTGGGCGAGGTCTGTGTGACCTTAGCTCAAGGAGAATATGGTGAGGACTGTGTGTCCTCAGGTTTAAATACCTAGCTGCTCCAACCAGACGTACAACTGTCACAGCAGTTGGAACTGGTCTACCAAATCATTGTCTTCAACGAGTTACTAGTTCTATTTCCTCAACCCTTTCATTTCCTCATTCATGTGTTGATGAAATTGATTGTTACTGTTTGAAGACTTTGGCTGAAGACTTTCTCAATTTCCTCAATCCTAATTCTTCAATCATCTAGTCTTTTGCCTGCTTATCCTGTTTACACGCTACCTGTGCTCTGTGCTTGTTTCATATCATCATGATGACTGTGTTACTGCCATGTTATGCTTGCACCTGAGTACTTATTCCGCTGCTTGTAGTTCGTCACTTAGCAAATTCCTCAAGTAGTATTTCCTCAGTGACAAATTTGTAAAAATCACATATTCACCCCCCTTTAGTCGATATAACACACTTTCAATTGGTATCAGAGCAAGGTACTCCCTTGTTCTGTGTGATTTTGGTTTAACCACCTGGAGTTTTAGTTATGTCGACTGCAGGCATGATCAAGGTCTCGGCTAGGTGTCCTACCTTTGATGGGACGGACTACCCCTACTGGAAGAATAAGATGCGCATGCATCTTGAGGCAATTGACAACGATCTCTGGTACGTTGTGGAAAATGGCATTCCGTCTGTCACTCCTTCTGTGAACGCTGCTGATGTAAAGAGATTCAAGCAACTCGACTCTCAAGCGAAGAATATCATATGTGGCCATCTGAGAAAAGGACAGTACGGCAGAGTGAGTGCTTTGGAGTCTGCAAAGCTTATCTGGGATAGGTTGTCCAAGGTCAACGAAGGAATCTCAACTCAACGTGATTGTCGAGTTGACGTTCTTCGCAATCTCTTCAACCACTTCAAAAGACTCGACAATGAGAATGTCCAAAAAACCTTTGATAGCCTCACTGACATTTCAAACGAGCTTCAAGCACTTGGTGCCACTGACATCACCGACCATGAGGTGGTGAAGAAATTGTTGAGGTCACTCGATTCTCCATTCGATACACTGGCACTGATGATTCAAGAACGTGGAGACTACAAGTCACTACATCCTGCTGATATCCTTGAGAGGCTGAACACTCATGAATTCCAACAAGCTGAGAAGAGAGATCTCTATGAGCCAAGCTATGGAAGATCACGCGCACTGAAGGCCAAGGTAGTTTCCTCATCTGAAGGAGAAGATTCTGATAGTAGCCTTGGTGACCCTGAAGAACTAAGCCAGGAGCTAGCAATGCTCGTGAGGAAATTCTAGAAGTTCTCAAGGCGTGGTCGCTTTGTAAAATCTTCAAAAGGTGATGACATGAGATCAGATTCCTCATCCCGTGATTACAAGAAGAGGACTTGCCACAAATGCAAGAATCCTGTTCACTACATAACTGATTGTCCTAAGTGGGCAAAGGAATCAAAGAAGAAGAAATACAAGGATGATAGTTCAAATGACTCAAAGAAGAAGAAGAAATCTTCAAAGTCCTCATCATCAAAATCTTCAAAGTCTTCATCTCGCAAGAAGAGCAGTTCCAAAAAGGCTCGAGCATTCATTGGCAAGGAAATGGACTCTGAAGCTGAATCTGAGGAAAATGAGGAAGAGGAGGCATCTGAGGAGTTAGACTCTGGTGTGGCGAGCCTAGCCCTCGCTATTGCTTTCGTCAGCAAGTCCATCTTCAACACTGAGGAAAATGGCTTCCCCAACACTGCTGATGACAGCAATGATGACTATGCTCCCACCTATTGCTTCATGGCAAAAGGTGCCAAGGTACTGAAATATCCCTCCTCTGAATCAAGTGAGGATGAATCTAATGAAAATCTCAAACCCAGCAATTCCAAACTTGCTAATATTGCTGTTAAACAACAAAAGGCTTTGGAAAAGGTTCAAAATTTGCTAGACAAAAGCAATGATCTGCTGGGTGAGGAAATGGATCAAACTCAAACTCTGACTGATAATCTTCAGCGACTACAGTCTAAGTTTGATAACCATTAAAGTCGTCATGAAACTCTCTTAGCCGATCATGAGAAGCTTTCTTATGAATTTCTTCAAAGAAAGCAAGATCTTGAGAAGCTAAGGGTGAGTCATGAAGATCTTCAGAAGGAAAATGATTCATTACTTGCTCAACAGATTAGTTCCGCTCAGGAAGAATTTATTCCACCATGTTTGAAACACATTGAATGTGAAACTGCTAATTCTTCACCTGAAAGTTCAAATGCTTCTATTGCTGCAAATTCTTCAACTATCTCTATGGTCACAAATTCCTCATCTGAGGATACCACTAGTATCACTGACAAAAATGCAGGGTTGAAGGAATTGTATGTGACAGGCATGTACAAAAGCCTCAAAGGGAATCAGACTTTTTGTGATGTGCTCAAAAAGCAGATCTTGAATAGGAATCCTAGGAAAGAGGGTATTGCCTTTGAGAGGAAACTTAATGCTGATGGAACCTACTGGAAACCTGAGCAGTATCCCAAAACCTCATGGGTTCCTATGAAGGGACCTCCCGTAGATCCATCCACTTTATCTAGCTTTACTTTTGAATCCTCATATTCATCTGATGAGTCATTTGACTCCAACTATAAACTGTTCAAAAATCAGAATGGTGAAGTATTTGCTAGATATGTTGGAACTAACTGCAGGAATGGTCCCCCTATGAAGAAAATCTGGGTTCCCAAAAGGTGCCTTGAAAGTCTTCAGGTGAATGTCATCATGACACCACCTGTGAAGAATAGGAATCCCAGATCAACTTCTTCATATGGACCAAAGGCTTCAAATGGATCCAAGTCCTCATATCGACCAAATTCCTCATATGGATCAAATTCCTCACGTGGATCAAAATCCTCATATGAACATCATTGTGCTAACACTTATGTTTCGCAGGGAAAATCTAAGAGCTATGAATATGTGCATTATTCTTCAAATCATTATGTTCATAAGTCCTCGAAGAATTTCTCTGCTTATTCATATGCCTATTCTAACCCCTCTTCTGTGAAACGAAGCGCATTGGCTTCAATGCCACTTTCTCTTATGGAGCTCGCAGAATGATGAACTCTTTGCCACCCCTCCAGATGTGGGTGGTGAAGAAAAATAACTAATCTCTTATGTAGGGTCAGGTCTCCAGACGAACTAAATCGTCTGAAGAATTTGCTGGAGACCTGAAAATGCTTGAAAGGACGCAAGCTAATTATGAAGAAATGATTGATTCATTTCTCACGTCCTCATACTGCTATATATACATATGTTGCATTAATTGATGAAATTCTATCTGATGAATTTGATGTCATATTCTTCACTCTGAAGTATATGAGTTTGTAAGAAGCACTAATTCATCTGTAGGATGATTTACCCAAAGCTACTGAGTGGGTCCTCGACATTGGATGTACAAATCACATGACCAGTGACAAGAGCTTACTGATGGACTCTCCTTTATCTCCATCACATTTGAAGCATATCACCTACGCTAACAAAGGCAAAAGCAAGGTATTGGGTCTAGGTAGGGTTGCAATCTCAAAGGATCGACACATGGACAAAGTCATGCTTGTCGAGTCCCTCGGATTCAACCTCATGTCTGTCTCAATGCTTTGTGATCTTGATATGGTTGTTGTCTTTGGCAAATATCGCTGCTTAGTACTCATGGAATCTGACAATTCCAAAGTCTTCGAAGGCTTTAGGAGAGGAGACTTGTATATTGTTGATTTCTCTACAGGACCACAGCCTACCACATGTCTACTTGCAAAAGCTTCAGAAGGCTGGCTATGTCATAGACGACTGGGTCATGCTGGCATGAGGAACTTACACACGCTTGTGAAGAAGAAGCACGTCATTGGCATTGAGGGTGTCAAATTCCTCAAAGATCATCTTTATGGGGCTTGTGAGGCTGGAAAGATGACCAGAGCCAAGCACCCCTCGAAGACTATCATGACTACCTCTCGTCCTTTTGAATTGCTTCATATGGACCTCTTTGGCCCTACTCATTATGCCGGACTAACAAATGCAGCATCTCTATATGGCTTTGTCATTGTTGATGATTATTCTCGTTACACATGGGTGCATGTCATTACTTATAAAACTGAAGTGTAGGAAGTCTTCAGACGATTTTCTTCAAGGGCTTCGACGAATTTTCGTGTGAAGATCAAGAATATACGTAGTGACAATGGGACCGAGTTCAAGAATACTGGTCTTGATGACTATCTTGATGAACTTGGTATTACTCATGAGTTATCTGCCCCATACACTCCTCAGCAAAATGGCATTGTGGAGCGCAAGAACAGGACTCTTGTTGAGATGGCTTGCACTATGCTTGATGAATACAAGACGCCTCGTCGCTTCTGGCCTGAAGCAATTGATACTGCATGCCACATCATCAACAGGGTATATCTTCACAAATTCTTCAAGAAGACCTCATATGAACTCCTCACTGACAAGAAACCCAATGTGAGTTATTTCAAAGTCTTCGGTGCTAAGTGTTGGATTAGAGATCCTCATCACAATTCTAAATTTGCACCGAAAGCACATGAAGGTTTTATGCTTGGTTACGAAAAGGACTCGCGCACGCCTACAGAGTCTTCAACACCTATCACCACAAGGTTGTTGAAACTGTAGATGTGCGGTTCGATGAAACTAATGGTTCGCAAAGAGAGCACCTACCTCCTGTGCTATATGAAATGACTCCTGAGGAATCCATCAAGCTAAAGGCTACTGAGGATGTCATACCTACTGAGGAATCTACTGAAGAAGTCATTCCAAATTGTGAAGAAAATCATGCTGGTGCATCTGAAGAAAATGCTGAGCCAAATCAAAGTCGTCAACCTGCTCATCCTCGCGTTGCAAATGAAGTACAGATTGAGAGAATCATCAACGACATCAACGCACCAGGTCCTCTCACACGCTCAAAAGCTTCACATTTGTCTAACTTTTGTGGGCATTTTGCTTTCATCTCTATCACAGAGCCCACCAAAGTTGATGAGGAATTTCTAGAGCCTGAGTGGATTCAAGCTATGCAAGAGGAATTGCATCAATTCGACCTCAACAATGTGTGGGAACTTGCCAAGCGACCAGATCCTCGCAAGCACAATGTCATTGGTACCAAATGGATCTACCGCAACAAGCAAGATGAAAATGGCCTAGTGGTGAGGAACAAGGCTTGTCTTGTAGCTAAAGGCTACACACAAGTTGAAGGAATTGATTTCGATGAAACTTTTGCACCTGTTGCTAGACTTGAGGCTATTCACATATTGCTTGCTTATGCTAACCATCATAATATCATCTTATATCAAATGGATGTGAAAAGTGCATTCCTCAATGGTAAGCTTGAGGAAGAAGTATATGTGGTTCAACTCCCAAGTTTTGAATATCCTAAGCATCCTGACAAAGTCTTCAGGCTCAATAAGGCCCTCTATGGCCTCAAGCAGGCCCCTCGGGCGTGGTATGATACACTGAAAGAATTCCTCATGAAGAAAGGCTTCAAACCCGGTTCACTTGATCCGACTCTTTTCACCAAAACTTATGATGATGAATTATTCGTGTGCCAAATATATGTTGATGATATTATCTTTGGCTGTACTAACCAACGTTACAGTGACGAATTTGCCTATATGATGAGTGAGGAATATCAAATGTCTATGATGGAAGAATTGAAATTCTTCTTAGGTCTTCAAATTCGTCAACAACGCAATGGCATTTTCATTTCTCAAGAGAAATACCTCAAGGATGTTCTGAGGAAATTCGGCATGCAAGATTGCAAAGGCGTCAAAATCCCAATGCCCACAAATGGCCATCTATGCACCGATGAAAATGGTATAGACTTCGATCAAAAGGTATACCGCTCCATGATTGGCTCCTTGTTGTATCTATGTGCATCTAGGCCAGATATTATGCTTAGTGTTAGCATGTGTGCCCGTTTTCAAGCTACACCGAAGGAATCACACCATAAGGTTGTGAAACATATTCTTCGATATCTAGCTCACACTCCAACACTTGGATTATGGTATCCCAAGGGCTCGACTTTTGATCTCATTGGATATTCTAACTCTGACTATGCTGGCGATCGAGTGGATCGCAAGTCAACATCAGGCACATGCCATTTCCTCGGACGGTCTTTAGTATGTTGGTCCTCGAAGAAGCAGAACTGTGTATCACTCTCCACTGCTGAAGCTAAGTACATTGCTGCTGCTTCTTGCTGTGCTCAATTGCTGTGGATGAAGCAAACCCTCAAGGACTATGGCATCAACATGAAGAATGTGCCACTCTACTGAGACAACGAGAGTGCTATCAAGATTGCTCATAACCCAGTTCAACACTCAAAGACAAAGCACATCCAGAGTCGTCATCATTTTCTTCCAGATCATGTGTTGAAGGGTGACATCTCTATTGATCATGTGAAGACTGAAGAATAGCTAGCGGATATCATCACAAAGCCCTTAGATGAGAAGAGATTTAGCAAGTTGCGGTGTGAGCTAAATATCTGAGAATCTTCGAATGTTCTTTGAAAGGACACACATCCTAACACTTATGCAAAATTGATGACTTAGATGTGCAACACACGAAGTAAAGTTTTTCTTCAATCAATGAAGACTAACCCTCTAAGTGTGAAGAAATTAATGAAGAATTTGATTCTCAGAGCCCTACGACAATTGTACGCGGTGTTTGAAATCATCATTCTTATACGGTGGGTCACGCCACCAACAAAAAGTTGAAAATCTACAAAATTGAGTTTTTCTTCATTTTGCAAATTCTTCAAATTTTCAAATTCTTCAACTTTGCAAAGTCCTCAAACTTTTCGACTGGTGTTCTTCATTTACTATATATATATATATATATTTGAGTTTTCATGTCCTCAACAGCATTCACTTATTGCTAATTCTTCAAGTTGATTTTCATCTAAGTGAAGGTGATCGGACCCGTTCCCCCTCTAAGCTAAACTCAACCCAGTCTGTTCACAAATTCTTCATTTCCGTTCTATTTTGAAACCCATTCAAAGTCTTCACTGTGTCCTTGACAGCTGAAGAATTTGCGAACGAAACTTTAAAATTTTCATATCTGAATTTTTGGCATTTGCCGCTGAAACCATTTTGCATCCCACGATGGATTAAAATATTCACCCACGATCGCCCACGATCTCCACCACTCTGTACGTGGGTGACACATGTCGTTAGAAGAGTAAGGGTCAGGGGCATGTTCGTCCAAAAAATTTGGACGGGCAGTTTTTCACCGTGGCTATAAATACCCCTCCCCTTCCTCTGTCCTCATTTACCCCGCTCGACCTCCATCTCGCTCAAGCTCTCAGACCTAGCACCGTCGCTACTCTCCATCGTCGCTGGTGAGGAAGAGCTTCACTGCCTCGACCTCGTCGCCATCATACTCGCGCCGGCCGCGAAAATCTTCACTCCGCCGCCGCCGTAGCTGTCTCTCACCGCCAAGTTAGGGCATGAGAGATTTGAACAGACAAACTTCTCCAAATCCACTCCCAGTTCATCGTGTTCTTCGTCCAGGGTAGATAAAATCTAATTTTACTTCCCTACTTTGATTCTTATGATTTCCACAAAATCTTCAAAAGGTGTTTATTCTTCAACTTCCCATTCCATAAACACCCGAATGCTTCTGTATCTTGATCTGTTTCTCTAAGCTATGTTTTTCTTCAAGTCTCCTCAATTGTGTGGATTTTCAAAATCTATACAACTCTGGAACCTAAGTCAAGAACACTTAGTGAAATTTCTCAAGACACATATGGTCAAATTCCTCAAACTTGATACCTTTTTGAAAATTTCTGAGAACGCATATGACCTCTCCAAATTCTTCGCACCTATACTCTGTTCACAGGTACAAAATGTCCGCTGCTGAATCACTAGGTTCTCATCAACTTAATTCATTTGTAGCGTTCCTCGAAGATAAGTTGCATACTTCCTCAGAAACATCCATTGTTGAAAATCCACAAGTGAGGAAAATGGTAGATGGGAAGAGACCTCAGAAGGGAGGCAAGAGGCCTGAGACAAACACTGCTTTTGAGATCCCTGACGATATCTATGCTGAGTACTGCACACCTGATGAAGCAAAATATGGCAAAGAGAACAAGAATCAGCGCAAAGTGCGCATACAAAGGTTTGAAAGGAGATGGGCTAAGGAATGGAGGGAATACTGATACGTGACTCCTAAGTACATGAAGAAATTCGCCGTAAACCCTCCATGTCCAAGACCTCCATTGGCAGCTGGCCAAGTTGCTGATCCCACTAGCATCAGGCGTGGTGAGGAATTTCCAAAAGAATGGGCCAAGCGCCAAGCCAAACTGGCCAAGCTTGCAAAAGAAGCAGTGAAGAAATTCAACGAAGATTCTCAAACTGATGCTGCTAAGGCCTCTGCCAGCAAGCCCAAGAAGGCTATGCCGAAGAAATCAGCTGTAAAGCTGAGTTCCTCAACAGCAATGCCCTCACGGCAAAGTTCCTCAAAGCCCTCAAAGAAAATTCCTCAGGCAACTTCTTCAAGGGCTGTGCAAATTCCCTCTGTTGTCACAAAATCCTCAGTTGCTGCTGCTAAGTCCTCAACACCAGTGCATCTTGCAACATGCCAACGGACTGCAGGTTTTTCAATTGCTTCTGGAGCATCTGCAAGTTCCTCAGCTCCACCACGGTGCTCAACCGGTCCAAATCTGCTGAAGAAAAAGGCCACTGATGTACGTGGAATGAGGTCAAGTCCTCATAAGAAGCAAGTGGAGTTCCATGTTCTGTCAGATGATGATGAAGCTGATGATGAAGAACTTGCTGAAATCATCAGGGACAGGCAAGAAAGGGCCACTAGAGCCAAAGGGAGTTATGTGCCTCTGATGCTGGATCCGAAGAAGATCCTCGATTTCATCGATCTCTGGCACAAAGATCCAAACACTCCACTGCCTGAATTGAACCTCACTCCTGGTCAAAGTCACATGTTGACGACATTCATCAGTGAAGAAAAATGGAAATTTGAAAAGGGCAGGCAAGTCAAGAAGGCTCGATACAAGAAGGAGTGCTTTCTGAAGAACAATGTTCTAAACATGTCTCCTGAAGAACTTGTATCTTTGCAAAAGGAGATCAAAGGCCTCAGTGATGAATTTGACAGATATTATGCCGATTGGCTAGGAGCCAAAGTCAGATTTGTCAAGCTGGCCAAGAACTTCAAGACCAACATTGCAGCACCATCGCAACAACAAATTCCTTAGACTGATGTTTCTGTTCAGCCTGTTGAAAAAATTGCAAGCGCAGCTGATGAAAATCAGACTGCTGATGAAACTGAGAATTCCAGGGCTACCGAAGAAATACCAGTTCCTGAAGAAATCGCCAGGGTGACCTCTAATGTTGCGCCTGAAGAACAACCCAGGCCAGCTGAAGCATTTGCTGCGCCCAAAGAAACTGAACATACCAGGGCAACTGCATCAGTTGTGCCTGAAGAAACTGAACCCATTTCATCTGCTCGTCCTACCAAGTCCTCAATGATGAAGAATGTCACTCTTACTTCTACATCAGAAGTGAAGAAAACCAAAGCTGTAGAGAAGGTAGCTGTAAAAAAGAGGAAAGCATCAACGACTGCAGAGTCTTCAGCTCCCAAGAAAGTGAGGACTTTGACAAGTTCCTTCACTAACCCAATTGATGTTGTTCCAATCTCTGTTGTACCGTCCAAGGAGCTCATTCCTTATGGTGAGGATTATGTCATTCCAGATGACATCGATGAAGAGAATCCTTCTGCTGCTTCTTCAGAGTAGTTGGATGAAGAAATTGATGTGGAAGATATCCCTTCAACCCCACTGGTATCATCGCCCATGCCTCAGTTCACAGCTGAAGAGGCAGGCATTGAGGAAATGGAAGAAGAAGACATGGATATCGGTTCTACAACTCCTGTGCTTAATGATGATTATTGGGAAAGACTTCACCCCAATTCACCATTGACCACACCTCTGCATCCAATTCCTTAGTCCCCTGTACAAACTGAAGAAATTCACATGGGATCTGAAGAACGTCAGACATCTCTCCTTTCCATTCCTGAGGAAATTCCAGCTACTACAGCTAAAGAAATGGAGACACAAACTGCTGCTGAAGAACCTGAACCCTGAATTCCTCAGTCATCAGCTCTAGAGATTCTGATCCAAGAGGCTGTGAAAACATCAACTGTTAGTCTTCAGCCCAAGCAGCAAAACCCTCATGCTAAAAGGCCAAAATTCAAGGCTGACGATTTCTTTGCTGAGCACCATTTCTTCATGGATTTCAATCCATATGACTCAGCAAGACTTCGACGCAAGCGATTCTGGACAGCCAGTCAGATGAACTTCTATTCTTCACTCCTGTTTGACAAGGACAAGGTATTTGAGCACCGTCAAATTCCTCATGTTGACATGGAGTCCATTCCTTGCTTCCAGCCAGTCTTGAATGTTCTTCATGAAGCCGGGCTTTTGAATTTCTGCACTGACATCTACCATTGGAATGAAGAGCTAATTCTTCAATTCTATCTCACACTGCACCTCACTGGAAATGTGGCTGATGTGAACTCATGGGTGCTTGACTGGATGACTGAGAACACTCATTACAAAGCCCCAGCCTCTGAATTACTTCATGCCGTACCAGTCAGTCCTCCTACTGAAGGCGCCAGGCTCATGTATGAAGAACCTAAGCTTCCAAATCATATGATGCAAGTGCTGATGAAGCCTCTGAAGGCAGGCCAAGCTCCAAGAACTACCTTCCTAGTGAAGGATTTGCTTTATGTGCCTAGGACAATCTATCGCATTCTGACCAAAACCCTCAGTCCAATCAAAGGCCACAACTCTGAATAAGAAGAGGTTGTTGGCATCATGAAGAATCTGTTGTTCAACATGATACATGGCATTCCCATTAACTACCATGATTTCTTCACGAGGACTTTGGCGAATGTTGCACTGTCACCATTTGAGTTGAAGCCTTATGCTCCATGGATCATGAAGTTCATTAGAACCAGGTCTTCAATTCACTACCAGGCAGATTGTCAGAATCATCTCAGCTATTTGCCTCCTATTGATGTCCTCAAGCGGACCATTTCCTCAGTCGATGGAAAAGGCAAAGCTACTGTTATTGATGAAGGCACTCGTCCATTGGATGGTCAGTTTCACAAAGCTGCATCTTACTCCACCAATGATGACTCTACAACCCAAGATTCTGCTGCAAAAGCTTCAAAGCCAACTCCTCAAGCCACTGCTCCACGAGTGATGACAGATCATGAGCTTCTTCTAAGTCTTCATCAGAAGGTCGATCGTAATCACAAGTGGGTCAAGAGTCAATTTGGCTCAATTCTTCAGAATATGACTGTCATGCAAAACACTGTGAAGAAGAATCATTACTATGCGCATGAAATCTTCGATCGCACTTGGGCTATTCTGACTCATCTTTACAGTGATGAAGATCTCAAGCAGATGGGATTTCAACAGGACTTTGACTGGTCTCAGCCACCTTCGAAGAAATTCAAGAAGGTCAAAGTTCCTTAGCTGGTCACAAGTTCATTTTCTTCATCGCGCGAGACGGATGAAGATGAAGATTTGAACGACACTGCAGCAGGCCCTACCTCAACGGATGACCCCAACAACGCTGGCGCTCCTCCATCGACATCATGATGATATTCTTTAGGGGCGTTAATCCTCATTTTTCGTCCCTTTTGGTCATTCGATGACAAAGGGGGAGAAATTTGAGTTAGTCTTCAAGCGGGTCTTATATATGGGCTGTTTTTCCGTTAAGTTACAACTCTTGCTCTTCTGAGGTGTTTGCTCTGATGAGTTGTAAACTTAAGTCCTATGGTGGTCTGATACTTTTGAACTGCTTTCTGCATGCTTATTTCCTCAAGTACCTTAATGCACGCATGCTGAATTTTGTCAGGCATCATATTTCATCATGCATTTCAAATTCTTCATATCATATGTTAAATGTGTGTATGAATTACAAAATATAGGGGGAGATCTCCATGATATTACTCTACAATGTGCATTTGCAATCCAAAAAAAATTCCTCAATATGCACATCTTCAGGGGGAGTTCCTCTATATCTTGCAATCAAATTCCTCAATATCAATATTTACACTTCATATGTTTTATCCCCGTTGAAAACTTAACCTATTTGTCATCAATCACCAAAAAGGGGGAGATTGTAAGTGCATCTAGTGCCCCTTAGTGATTTTGGTGTATTGAAAACTTATAGGTTAAGGGACTAATGTGTTTATGAGTGTACACAGGTCTATAAGTCTATAAGGAGTTTGATATATACGAAGAAAGTCGACCCCTAAAAATGAATGTCTTCAGTTGAAGACTTTGGTTTTCTTGAAGACTTTGAAAATGAGGAAATTGGTGTGACCTTGAAGACTTTTATATTGATGCGAGGATTATGAAGCATGAAGACTTTTGTTTTTGTAGTTTCATTCTCTTTCTTTAGTCATAGGAAACACCATACTGTTAAAGGGGGTCGAGGTAAAACTAAGGAAAAGTTTCCAAGTGATGCTCATCTCAAATCCTACACCTACCCAATCCTTTCGAGTGAAGCCATTGGAAATCTCATACAGTTAAGTCAATTTCTTCAGTGACAGAGACGAAGATCTTCTGTTCTCTGAGGAATTTGTTCTGACTAAGGAGTTAGGAATTCGCCAGTGCGGATTGCCTACAAGTGAGGAACATGATAGCCCTGAGGAATTTGAGAGCTTAAATTTCCGACCGTTGCTGTGCTCTGCGCCAGCTGTCCAAAATATCCTATCCACCTAACGGTCATATCATTGAAGGGCATTTATGTCTTATCATGTCGGGCTGCTCCCCGGCTATAAATAGCCGCCCCCTACAATCACTAGCTGGTTGGCTGCTCCGAGAGAAACTGACACTTGTCATTTAGAGCATCCAATCCTCCGAGGACTTAGAAAATCATCAGTGAGGAAAAACCCAAACCCAACACCTAAAACCCAAAGTGATTGAGCATCACTGAAGAGATTGTTCCTGTGTGGAACCGATGCTTGTTACCTTTGAGGACTGTGCATCCTCCAGACAGTTAGGCGTCATTGTCTAGAGGATCCAAGAGGAATTGTGGATCGCCGAGTGACCAAGTCTGTGAAGGTTTGGGAGTCACCTGTGAAGACTTACCACGAGTGATTGGGCGAGGTCTGTGTGACCTTAGCTGAAGGAGAATACGATGAGGACTGTGTGTCCTCAGGTTTAAATACCTAGCCACTCCAACCAGATGTACAACTATCGCAGCAGTTGGAACTGGTCTACCAAATCATTGTCTTCACCGAGCTACTGGTTCTATTTCCTCAACCATTTCATTTCCCCATTCATGTGTCGATGAAATTGATCATTACTGTTTGAAGACTTTGACTGAAGACTTTCTCAATTTCCTCAATCCTAATTCTTCAGTCATCTAGTCTTTTGCCTGCTTATCCTGTTTACACGCTACCTGTGCTCTGTGCTTGTTTCATATCATCATGATGACTGTGTTACTACCATGTTATGCTTGCACCTGAGTACTTATTCCGCTGCTTGTAGTTCTCACTTAGCAAATTCCTCAAGTTGTATTTCCTTAGTGACGAATTTGTAAAAATCGCCTAGTCACCCCCCCCCCTTTAGTCGATATAACACACTTTCAAGATGTGGTTCAAATATCACCCACCTATTAAAGAAGAAACTAAAGAACCGGTTATAGCTAAAGATGAACCTATTATTTACAATGTTGATCCAGTTGTTCCTACTGCTTATATTGAAAAACCACCTTTTCCTATTAGGATAAAGGAACATGCTAAAGTTTCAACTGTGGTTCGCAAAAGTAATATTAGAGCACCTAAACCTGCTGAACAAATTAAAGTAGAACCTAGTGTTGCTATGGTTAAAGATCTCTTGGTACAAAATATTGATGGGCGTGTTATTTACTTCTGTGATGAAGCTGCTAGAATTGCCAAAACCGATGAAAAAGATAAACATAGACATGTTGTTGGCATGCCTGTTGTCTCAGTTAAAATAGGAGATCATTGTTATCATGGTTTATGTGACTTAGGTGCTACCATGATTGCTATTCCCTTTACCTTATACCTAGAAATTATGAATGATATAGCACCCGCTGAAATAGAAGACATAGATGTCACTATTAAACTTGCTAATAGAGATACCATCACACCACTTGGGATAGTTGAGATGTTGAAGTCTTGTGTGGGAAAATAAAATACCCCACTGATTTTCTAGTTCTTGGTTCCCCACAAGATGACTTATGTCCCATTATCATTGGTAGACCTTTCTTGAACACTGTCAATGCCACTATAGATTGTAATAAACAAACTGTCAGTGTTAGCTTTAGTGATGAGTCTCATGAGTTTAATTTTTCCAAGTTTAATAGACAACCTGATAAGAAAGAATTACCTAGTAAAGATGAAATAATTGGTCTTGCTTCTATTGCCGTGCCTCCTACTGATCCACTAGAACAATATTTGCTAGACCATGAAAATGATATGCATATGCATGAGAGAAATGAGATAGATAAAATTTTCTTTGAACAATGACCTCTGCTCAAACATAGTTTGCCTATTGAAACTCTAGGAGGTCCTCCTCCACCTAAAGGTGATCCTGTGTTTGAATTAAAACAACTGCCTAACACTTTGAAATATGCTTATCTTGATGAGAAGAAGATATATCCTGCTATTATTAGTGCTAACCTTTCAGAACATGAAGAAGAAAGATTATTGAAAATTCTGAAGAAGCACCGAGCTGCTATTAGATATACTCTTGATGATCTTAAGGGCATTAGTCCCACTCTCTGTCAGCACAAGATTAATATGGAACCTGATGCTAAACCCGTTGTTGATCATCAATGAAGTTTGAATCCTAAGATGAAAGAAGTGGTAAGAACTGAAATATTAAAGCTTCTGGAAGCAGGTATAATCTATCCCATAGCTAATAGTAGATGGGTAAGTCCCATTCATTGTGTCCCTAAGAAGGGAGGTATTACCATTGTTCCTGTCGTGGGAAACCACGGCCACCTATGGGGCCATGAGCCCCTTTTGGTTCGGCGGGGGGATGTGCACGTTGCACAAAGAGCGGAGAAGTGTCGCGCAGCATGGCAGAGATTACACGGGCAGTCTTTACCCAGGTTTGGGCCGCCAGAGGCGTAAAACCCTACTCCTGCTTTGGTGGATTGATGGTGGATAATGGTGGTGGATGTAGCACACTTGCCCGGCAAGGTCGCTGTGGGGTCGAGAGTGGCTACGCGCGTATGAATATGCGAGGGTCCGACCCCTTCTACGGTCGCCATGGGCCTCCTTTTATAGATTAAGGGGTCACCACAGTGGCAAATCAGTCTTTGCGTACTAATTAGATAGCTAACAGTGCTATCATACCTAACTCTGCAGGCTGACAGAGCGCATTAAATGCGCCGCTCAGTGTCACATCACAGCCCGCCCGACAGGCCCTGCCGGGCTGTTTTGCCAGCTTCGTGCCTGCTCGTTTGACACGTCTCAGGACGGGTGTCATATGGAGGTGTTTGCTGTAGGAAGTGGCTGTCATGTGGCAAAAAGCAACCACTTAGTCACATTGTAGCTCGACACCGCTTTGATTAATGACTTGCGTCGCTTGTGAGGTGGAGCAGTGGAGTGGCTTGCCTCCGCCAGCCCCGGTAGGCCTACCGGGATGATCTGCGAGCTTGCTTCCGGGGGAAAACCCAACCCTGCCGGGCTCGCCTCCCCGGCAAGGTAGGTCCTTCCCTTAGCGATGCCTTATTCCTCTGGCTCACCTTGGCCTTCTCGACTTGCACTTGGATCCTTCAAAGGAATTGATTCTCCTTGTTTGGTATGATCTTGGTCTTGTAATCTTGTCTCTGGCCTGTGCATAGTCCGTGCAATGGACCCAGGGTCTGTTGCACCGACAGGAGCCCCCGAGCTTGGCACAAACGCGCCGCTGAGCATCATCGGGGTAGGCCCTAACCATTGCACAGGCAAAAATGTAAGGGTGGCTCCGCCCTTTGAGATCTTCTTTGCTTCTTCATTAACCTGAGCTCGGGTCATTTTCCGGTTTTCTCGCACGTCGTGCAACGCCAATTGTGGTGGGGCCATTCTTGTAATGGCCCGTGAATGACTTTATCACACGGGCGGATAACTGCCAATTCACTCTTCCCACCGAGCCATTATCCTTAGCCACGTATGCCGCATGCATTGAGTGGGGTAGGTAATGGAATTGCGTGGTGCGGGAGAGCATCAAGGTAGGGCCCTGATCTTCTTGGATTGGTGGAGGAGGACGGCGGTTACTCGCCGGTGAATCAGCCCCCAGCCCCAGCTCTCCTATAAAAGGAGGAGCGGGGGAGGAGCGGAGGCATTTATCCACATTCCTCTCCTCCTCCGCCTTCTGCTTCTTCTGGGTATGCTGAAAGGAAGAGCCCGGGATCAGGCCCCAGGTCCTAGCTTGGAGTTGCTGACGATGTCAAATGCTCATGCTGATGCTTGGGGAGTGAGTCTTGTCTGGTGCCGTGCATCGCCGGGGGTCGCCATCCTGTTGGCGAGGTGTCCGGGGCTCTTGATGCTTGACTAGGATGCAGTATATGGGGTCCTTGGTAATCCTAGCACTGCTCCTTCCGGCAGATCTTGCATTCTTGCTAAGGACGGCGGTGTCTTCCTTCCCGCCAAGGTGGGGAGCGGCGCGCATCGAGTGTCCTGGTCGTCGCAGTCACCCGCCATCTCTTCAGGGGAGGTGCCGGGCTAGGGGCCCGGCGTCTTCTTGGAGCGACGGTGATGGAGAGAAATCGAGGGAAGACGGGGGAGGCGGGAGGCAGGGCGTTTGGTCGGAGTACGATGGCGCCGATGCCTTCATCTCGTATTGGCGACCTGCCGCCTCGTCTTTCTGCTCTTCCCCTCCCCCCCGGCACCATCATCACCAGCCTCTTCGGGTGATAGCCGGGGAGGGATGTTCCCTTGGTGCCTTCCCCCTCCGCCAGCAGTCTTCCAGCTGGGTGTCGGTGGTTGATCCCTCCGGTGCTCGAGCTCGGGCTTCTTGCTGGTCCTGGAGGTGGTGACCCGGGCACCGCCGAGCTGCTCTTTGTGTCCCTCCTTCACAGCCTCGCCACTCCCGATCTTGTCAGGCCGTGCCCGGCAGACCATGACGGGATCGGGGGTGGGCTCCTGCTTGGGTGCTCTTTTAGCCGTCTTCTCTTCCCACCGCAACACCTGGTGGAGGGAGAACGAAAAGAGGAGATCACGGGGCACTTATCTTTTTTCAATCTTAAATCTGTAGGCACTTGCCAAATTTTAGTTCAAATAATGTAATCTCTCGTACCCATGTTTATGTTCTGTGCGATTTGTACTTGTTGATCAGCATATTAATGAAAAAGATAAGCTTTGCCGGGCACTTGTGCATGTATGATATCCATGCAGAGGTGAAATGCCTCTATACTTTCATGTAAACAAGTAGATCCCAGTAAGCTACCTTGCCGGCACCCCATAGGACTGCTGCCATGAGGCTGAGCCTGCCGGGCGCAGAACCCATTGGGAGAGACCAGCCCCCCGCCAACCCCTTTCAGCCAAAGGCCGCTACGACCATCTTGACCGAAGCAGCGTTCGTGTCTGTCGGTGTACTAAGTATTGGGCCACTAGTACCCCGTACTTGTGCACGAGCAGTGGTAGCCGTCCTCGTGGCAAGGCTTGCCGGGATCAACTCGAGGTCAATTCAAGTCATCAAGGAAATCGTCAAGTCAGAGATCTGAGGATCAGCAGATAAGCAAAGCTGGAAATCGAAGGCCAGCTTCCCCGGCAAGATCCTTGCCGGGATGGCCCGTGGAGCCCGGCAAGCCTCGGCGCCCAGCAAGGCTTGGTTCCCAGCAAAGCTTGGCGCCCGGCTAGCCCTGGCGCCTGGCAAGGCTTGGCGCCCAGCAAGATTCGGCGCCCGGCAAGATTCGGCCACTGTGCCACCGCTTCGGCACAGTAACGAGTCTGACATTCTGGCTCCTTCCATGGATGCGTGGCGGCGTGCCAGTGGAGGAGAGCTTAAGCGGTGCTGATGGGATGGCCCCTTTTTCCATCCCCAAGAAAGTGAGGACACCTAAACGGACACCTCACGGTGCATTAAATGCGCTTGTCCTAATCCGTCAGGGGTTAGGTATGATACCCTGTAGCTACTTTACACCTCAATGTATGTACATTTTGCCACTGTGGAGACCCCTTTGAGCATATAAAAGGAGGCCCAAGGCAACTGCTACAGAGGAGGAGGACTTCTGGCCCATTCTGCATGCGTAGCTGCTCTTCGAACATACTGTTCATTGCGAGCGCTCCTGAAGGCTGGGCTCAAGAACATCAATAAGAACACAAAGCAGGAGTAGGGTTTTACGCTGATCAGCGGCCCGAACCTGGGTAAAAACTTCCCGCGTCGATCATTGGTTATGCTCTTTGCGTATACCTCTCCCCCCGCCGAATCGTAAAGGGGTCTCTTGGGATCCCATAGGTGTCGTACCCCGACACCTTTGGTGCGCCAGGTAGGGGGATAGAAGGTTGCGTGAACCTGATCTGGTGGTCGGCGCCCTAGTTCCTTCATCATCTTCATCATTATGCCGCCTAAGAAGAAGAACGCTGCGACAGCACAACCGTCCAGGTCCGTTTTGCCTGCGCCTTCGCAGACAGGCGATGGTGTGGGTGCAGAAGGAAGAGGACTAGAACCCCCGCGGCATTCTGGTGACCCAAGCCAAGCGAGCGGTATCGTTCGCAGTGGCAGTGGTAACTTGCGCGCCGCTGGATCTAGAGATGGTGCTGTGTTGCCTACGGGTGGCACAACTAACTCTAGGGATCGAAGGGTGCCTGCTGGAGCTCCCACGCCAGCGCAAGCCTCGCAACCTACCCAGGTCGTGCGAGATGAGCGACATCATGGCGCTGGTGGTTCGGGGCGTCCCCACGAAAAGGTTTCTGCGCATAGATCCCAAGATGCGCGGGACCAGCATGCACACCGAACTGCTGGCGAAGGTGGTGCACGGTCGCGTGACCGTGGCGGTGCTCCTTCTAACTTAGTTAGGAGTCAGAGCACCTCACGTACCTCGCACTTGTCACCGCCACCTACGCCAGCGGAAGCCTTGGCACGTGCACAGCTGCTCCTCGATTTTCCTCCCGCCCCGGAGAAGATGGAGGAGTGGCGAGCTACTATCCAGAGCCTTATCGGCTTCGCTAACAAGGATGGACCGCAAGAGGCAGGGCCCTCTCAGCGGAGGCCCATCAATCCGATGCGAGCCGGTGCAGAGAAAACCGGAGGTGGTGCAACTACAGTGCACTCTCCTCCGCGGCGTCAGTGGCGGCCGACGACTCAGCAAGTCGACCGCCATGAAGAAGTTTCCACGGCGTCGTCCGATCCACGGATGCGCCGTGATCAGCGTCTGGTTCTGCAGGAACGAGGCAAGGAGGACGCTCGAACAACCATCAAGCGGCGACGGGAAGCGCGCTATCAGTCTGATAAGCGCGCGGGGCCGGTTGTCGATGAGCCTGCGCCAGGGAACGTAGGAGACTTGCCTTACGAGGTAGGACCTCCAGCGTTTACCCGTGAGCTGCGGCAAGTCCAGTGGCCCAATCTCCGAACCTTCAAGCCAGAGGTCCCGAAGAAATATGATGGCAAGACCCATCCCTCGGAGTTCCTGAGCATCTACACCATTGCGGTGCAAGCTGCCAGGGGCCGAGATGACAAGATACTTGCCAACTACTTCCTGTTGGTGCTCAAACCCAACGTTAGGTCATGGTTGATGCATCTACCGGAGGATTCTATTTCTTCCTGGTCAGATTTGTGCCATCAGTTTGTTGGCGCCTTTGTTGGAGGCCACCAAGCTCCCGGCCAAGAAAGTGATTTGCACATCATCCCTCAGAAGGAGGGCGATTCCCTGCGCAAGTTTATGCAGAGATTCAGCCGGGTGCAATACAATATTCCTGACGTTCATCCTGCCGCTGTCATTAGCGCGTTCCATCAGAACGTGCGTAACCACAGGAGGCGGGAAGAGCTGGCAATGAACAAGGTCTGGAGTATTGTCGAGCTTTACACTTTGGCCGACAAGTGCGCTCGAGCCGAAGAAGGGAGGAGACTCCTTGGTGAAGTTGTTGGCGCGGTGGGCGAATCAGAAGAAGAAGATGCCGCGGCTCCGTCAAGGAAAGGCCGGCGGCGAAACAGGAAGCGTGGAGGCAAGGCCGTGCTTGCCGTCGAGGAATCCGGCAACCCCGGCGCCGCCAAGAAGGCCAAGGTTGGCGACCCCAGCAAGGATCTTGCTGGGTGCCCTTCCTGTCAGGCCTTGGCGGTTGCCGACAAGTCAGAGAACTCCGGCAAGCAGTATTGCAAGATCCATCGCACTAAGGGTCACGATCTCCAGAACTACCGGCAAGTTGAGCAGCTTGCCAAGAAGCAGAAGGCCGAATACGAGAGGCGAGACAAGGAGAAGGCCCAAGATGGTGCTGAGGGGTCCAGCAAGAAACGCGGTGGCCGAGGGGGTCACCGCGGCAAGGCCAAGCAGCAGAAGGATCGGCCCGCTCGGGGCCGAGATAAAGAAGGAGATGATGATGGGGAAGATGACGAATCCAGTGAGCAGGAATTCCAGAAGGCTACGGAGGCTATGTGCATTGATGGGGGTGCCTCGCTGCATTCTTCCCACCGCCAACTTAAACAGTGGATGTGGGAGGTTAATGCGGCAGAGCCATCCCCCGATGCATGTAGGCCTCTGAAGTGGTCCAGCACGCCTATCATCTTTGACGCCGAGGATCACCCTGATCGCACAACTCCGGTCGGGTGTTTGCCATTGTTGGTTTCCCCGACAATTCGCAACCTCAAGGTGACGAAGATGTTAGTTGACGGCGGGGCCGGCCTAAACTTAATCTCACCAGATGTGTTCACAAAGCTTCAGATTCCCGACGAAGACCTCAAGGAAACGGGTACATTTCAAGGGGTCAACCCGGGAAGAACCCAGCCTAAGGGCAAGATCACGCTGCCGGTAACATTTGGCGGCGAGTTTAACTTCAGGATCGAAAAGGTGGTGTTTGATGTCGCTAAGATCCCCATGTCATACAATGGGATCCTTGGTCGGCCAGCGCTGGCTAAGTTTATGGCGGCATCACACTACGCGTACAATGTTTTGAAGATACCCGGGCCGTTGAGCGTCATCACTATCCATTCCGATAAGAAGGATGCGCTCATCTGTGCCGACCAACTTTACCGGGAAGCAGTTGCAGCACCTGCCATCAAGGCATCTGCTCCTGCCGCTGGAACTCCCGGGGGGAAGAAGAAGACCAGCACCAGCAAGAACCTTGGCGCGAACTCCGGCAAGCACACCTCCTTGGAGTGCTGTGCTTCCGTCGAGGACGCACCAGAAAGTTCCACCGGCAAGAACAAGAAGTCCAAGGCCGCCCCGCCGGAAACCAAGAAGGTGCCTGCCAAGGGGGACGGAACGGGTGGAACTTTTACCATAAGTTCCACCCTAGATGACAAATAGGAAAGCGCGCTCGTTGCTTTCCTGCGGGCGAATGTCGACGTGTTTGCGTGGCAACCGTCTGACATCCCCGGCGTTCCCAGGAAAGTGATTGAGCACCACCTTGCTGTCTGTCCTCATGCGCGGCCCGTCAAGCAAAGGGTGAGGAAACAGGCTTTGGAGCGGCAAGAATTCATTGCCGAAGAAATTAAGAAGCTGGAGGCGGCAGGACTGGTCAAAGGAGTGCTTCATCCAACCTGGTTGGCCAACCCGGTTGTAGTGCGGAAAGCGAATGGGAAATGGAGGCTTTGTATCGATTATACAGATATCAATAAAGCTTGTCCAAAAGATCCTTTTCCCTTGCCGTGCATCGACCAGATTGTGGATGCCACCGCTGGTTGTGATCTCCTGTCCTTCCTTGATGCCTATTCAGGGTATCATCAGATTTTTATGGCAAAGGAAGATGAAGAGAAGACCGCCTTTATCACCCCATGTGGTACGTATTGTTTTATACGGATGCCTTTCGGGTTGAAAAGTGCTGGTTCAACATTCGCCAGAGCAATCCAGATTGGTTTTGAGCCACAACTCCATAGAAATATGGAGGCATATATGGATGATATAGTGGTCAATACTAAGGATAAAGCAACGCTCATTCAAGACCTAGAAGAAACATTTGCAAACCTGCGCAAGATCAACTTAAAGCTCAATCCTGAGAAGTGCGTGTTCGGTGTTCCTTCCGGCAAGCTCCTCGGATTCTTTGTATCTTGCCGGGGAATCGAAGTGAACCCCGACAAGATCAAAGCCATTGAGCAAATTGAAGCACCGAGACGCGTCAAGGATGTGCGTCGTCTTGCCGGCTGTGTTGCTGCTCTAAGCAGGTTTATTTCCAAATCTGTTGAGCGCGCCCTGCCCTTCTTCAAAATTTTGAAGAAGGCAGGTCCAATGAAATGGACTCCGGAAGCGGAGGCGGCGCTGCAAGATTTGAAGAAATACCTTTCTTCTCCGCCGACGCTAGTCGCACCTAAACCACAAGAACCGTTGCTGCTGTATCTGGCGGTAACAAATCAAGTGGTTAGTGCTGCGCTGGTGGCGCAGAGAGAAGCTGATGAGGAGGCAACATCAGCGGCAGGACCGCCAAGTGACGCAGCAAGATCTTTCCCGGCAAGGGTTGATCCCGGCAAGACAGGATCTGCGCAAACAGAAGAACTTGTGCAGAAGAAGAGGGTGGTGCAGCGCCCAGTTTATTTTGTTAGCTCTCTGTTACAAGGAGCTAGGTCAAGATATTCTGGTGTGTAGAAGTTGCTTTTCGGCCTCCTTATGGCCTCAAGAAAGCTGTGCCATTATTTTCAAGCACATGAGATCACCGTCGTCACTCGCTTTCCGTTGCAACGGATTTTGCAAAATCCGGAGGCAACCGGCAGGATCGTGGAGTGGGCGTTGGAGCTGTCCAGCTTTGGTCTTAAGTTTGAAAGCACTTCCACAATTCAGAGCAGGGCCTTGGCGGAGTTCATTGTAGAATGGACCCCGACGCCAGACGAAGAAGTTCAAGAAACAAGTCTCCCCGGCAAGGAAACCGATCAGCAATGGGTTATGTACTTTGATGGGGATTTTTTGCTGCAAGGCGCCGGTGCTGGCGTGCTGCTTGTCGCACCCACCAGGGAGCACCTCAAGTACATAGTCCAAATGCATTTTCCCCGGGAGAGTTCAACCAACAACACTGCAGAATACGAGGGTTTGCTTGTCGGTCTTAGGATCGCGGCAGACCTTGGTATCAAAAAGCTCGTCATCAAAGGCGATTCACAGCTTGTCGTCAGGCAGGTCAACAAGAACTATCAAAGTCCATTGATGCAAGCCTACGTAGATGAAGTGAGGAAATTGGAAGAGCGCTTTGACGGTCTCCAAATGGAACATGTCCCTCGTGCCGAGAACAGTGTTGCTGACGACCTGTCAAAGCGTGCTGCCCTCAAGTTGCCTGTGGAACCAGGAACTTTTGTGCTCCAATTGATTCAACCATCCGTGGCGCCATTGATGCGGCAAGAAAAGAGAAGAAAGTTGAACTCTGGCCAGTACTTCCCGGCAGAGCTCCCCGGAGCCGCCGGCAAGGAAGTTGCTGGGATCGACACGCTTGCCGGGGAACAACAGGCTCCGGCAGGGCCTCAGGCCCTTGCTGTCGAGACAAATGTTCCCCTGGCGGATGAGATGCCTTTAGTCCTAGTTGTCGAGCCTCAGGCTCCAGCATGGGCGCAGCACATTGTCCACTTCCTTCAGACAGGTGAACTCCCTGAGGAACAAGAAGAAGCGGAGAGAGTAGCCCGTCGGTCTGTTATGTACAAGTTCGTCGATGACGTCCTGTACAGAAAGAGACCAAACGGTGTGAAATTGAAGTGCATTCCTCGGGAGGATGGACTAGAGCTGTTGGCAGAGATACATGGGGGCATGTGTGGCTCTCACATAGGGTCAAGAGCGCTTGCCGGAAAAGCATTCCGGCAAGGTTTCTTTTGGCCTACCGCCCTCCAGGATGCAACTGCGCTAGTAACCAGGTGTGAAGTGTGCCAGTTTCATTCGAAGAAATTACATCAGCCAGCTCAAGCTCTTCAAACAATCCCTCTCTCCTGGCCATTTTCGGTCTGGGGGCTCGACATACTGGGCCCCGTTCCCCGTGCTACCGGGGGCTTTGAGTACTTGTACGTTGCTATCGACAAGTTCACAAAGTGGCCGGAGGTGGCAGCAGTGAGGAAGGTGACAGCGCAGTCGGCTATCAAGTTCTTCAAAGGAATTGTTTGCCGTTTCGGTGTGCCTAACAGGATCATCACCGACAACGGCACGCAGTTCACAAGTCGCACCTTCATGCAGTACGTCCAAGACCTTGGCGGCAAGATTTGTTTTGCCTCTGTTGCTCACCCGAGAAGCAACGGCCAAGCGGAGAGGGCCAATGCTGAAGTGCTGCGCGGTCTCAGGACCAGAACTTTTGACAGGCTGAAAAAGTGCGGAAGACGCTGGATTGATGAGTTGCCGGCGGTTCTTTGGTCAATCAGAACGACACCAAATCGAGCCACCGGCCAGACGCCCTTCGCTCTGGTCTATGGAGCGGAAGCAGTTCTCCCCACGGAACTCATATACGGGTCTCCTCGAGTGCTCGCTTATGATGAGCTCGAGCAAGAGCAACTGCGGCAAGATGACGCTGTGCTCCTTGAGGAGAATCGTCTTCAGGCTGCTGTGCGAGCTGCACGCTACCAGCAAGCTTTGCGCCGCTATCATAGCCGCAAAGTTCATGCCCGAAGCCTTGAGGAAGGCGACCTTGTTCTTCGACGGATTCAGTCCGCCAATAATTCAAACAAGTTGACGCCAAAGTGGGAAGGCCCTTATCGGGTAGTACGAGTCACCAGGCCCGGCGCTGTCCGCCTAGAGACCGAAGATGGCATTCCAGTGAGTAATTCCTAGAATATCGAACATCTTCGCAAGTTCTATCCATAAGGCGTGGTTGCCGGGGGCTCCCGGCAACCATGTTTTTGTACAAGTCTTGCCGGCAAGGCATGTGATCCTTTGTACAAAGCCAGGCGCAGACCCTGAGCACAGATGAATAAATTTAAGTGTTGTACATTCCCTTATTGATTCCCATGTTCACATTCATGTATGCATGTTTGTCTAAGATGTTGTATGACACCTGATCCCGGTAAGTTCTAACGAACCGCCAAGGTTTCATCCCTTTATTTTCTCTTCTTTCTTTTTCTCAAAGACAGAAGGATTCCTCGCGTGCACATTTGCCGGGGGGGAAGGGAGACATGAATACCAGTTGGCGACGTTCGGAATTGATGCTTGCCGGAGGAAGAACAAAGCCAGAAAGCTAAGTCCTAAAAACTTAGAGCAAGTGTTTTCTTTAGTTACCAAGTTACTTCCTTAGACGATTCCGATTCTTGTATGGAAAATCTGCACGCGAAGGAACCTTTGCTGTAATCAGTCGCGCCCTTATTTTTTTTCGAGTCCGCTCAACAATTTAAGTGGCTGCACTAAGAACACCAAGGAGTCTTGCCGGCTGCTGCGCCTTCGGCAGGCTGCTGAAGTCCCGCACCCAGCGCTCACGGCAGGTTGCGCGCCGGCAAGTTTTTCAGTAAGCGTAGGATGAACTCCATACATAAAGGAATCAGACAAGGACAGTAGCTAGCATGAACCTAAACATAGTCAAATTATATTGCATCCATGAGTTGCCGCAGATCTAACTTGAGACTTAATTGTCTTTTACATGAGATGATGGCGGCAAGAATAAAAGAGAAGCACTCAATCCCTGCGCTGGCCTTCGATCCTTTTGATGGAGTCCACCTTCTCAAGGATTGGCGCGATGCACTTCTCAAGCGCCTCAACATTTGCATCCTTTGGCAGGTGGCCGAGTGCGCTGGAGAGGTTGATGCCGGGATTGTTGTGCACCACCTTGATGAGCACCTTGCGAAGGACGGCCCGGCAAAGCCGGCGAGTCTCGTTCGCCAGTTGGGTCGCCCGGCTAGACTGGAGCGCCCTCAACGCGTTGATGATGCTTTCAAAGAACATCGTCAATCTGGCGCTTGGGGATATTCTTTCCTCGGAAGAATATCTGAAGTTCGACAAGCCCATGGTTGACAGTTCTGCAGTAAGCTTCTCCGCGGCAGCGATGAGACGACCAGTCCAGATCTCCACTCCCTTCTCGTACTCGTTCTGGGCAGCGGCGGCGCTCTTGAGCAGGTTCCTCTCTCCTTGGAGATCCTTGAGTAGAGCCTTCTCACGGGCCTTGCCGGCCTCGAGAGACTTCTGCAGCGTGGTCAGCTTCAGCTCCAGAACCGCAATACTATCAGCTGCGCAGGAGAGCTGCTTGGTCTTGTTGGACAGGGCGACTTGCATCTCCGCCAAGGAGTGGAGGGTTTTTTCCCTGTCCCCCTTGAGCGTCGAGAGCTCCTTGCCGTGCTCGTCGAGATCTGTCTCCAGCCTCTTCACTTTGTCGCTCAGCTCGTTCTTGGCAGCCTCTGCAGCTTCGGCAGCATCGACGGCATCCTTGAGCTTGC
Source organism: Thinopyrum elongatum (assembly GCA_011799875.1). Taxonomy (NCBI): domain Eukaryota; kingdom Viridiplantae; phylum Streptophyta; class Magnoliopsida; order Poales; family Poaceae; genus Thinopyrum; species Thinopyrum elongatum. The sequence goes on along the minus strand of CM022300.1, from coordinate 58,382,334 downwards.
CGGCATGACTGACAGTTAGAGCTTCGAGCGCCTCCTTGTGCTTCTGCTCCAGCTCCTGGGTCTGCCGCACGACAAGATTTTCAGTGTCTTCATCCTTGCTATGAAGCTTGGCGGCGAGCGCCTGCTCACGTGCGGTGAGATCTTCTTCGTAAGCGTCAAGAGCAACGCGGCGCCCCGTCAGGAGAGCATCTTCGGCAGCAATCCTTTGAACAGCTTCATCATGTGCCTTCTCCATATCTGATTGCTTCAGGAGGATCTCATTCCATTGCTGGCTCACTTGTTCTCGGCCGGCAACCAGCTCTTGACGGGCCTCGGCGTGCCAGATTTGCATTTGTGCGACACGCCTTTGAAAATCCGCTTCGGCTGCCTCGACAACTGCCATTCTGGAGTCCGCTTTCTCTTTTCGGGCACGATGGAGAGCCTGGAGTTTGTGGAAGTTCTCGCCCATGGCCTGAAGGAGCTGATCCTCTTCAGACTTGCCGCTGCTAGCGCTGGGATCGTCAACAACTTTGAGCCCGGCAGCGGCAATAATTTCCTTGAAAATTTCTCCTTCGGCTGGTGCCTCGGTGCTTGCCGTCCCTGGCAAGTTGATGAATAGATTCTCGCCAACCTTGAGATACTTGCTGGATGAGGGCTCTTCAGATGTTGATGGCTTGTCTTCAGTGGCCGCCTCACCAGTGACAGGGGGCTCTATGGCCGATGCAGCGCCTGGCGCTCCTGCGGCAGGAATGCTATCAGTATGGTCCCCAGCCTCCGTGTCGCCCTCTTCAGCAGGTTCTTCGGCGATTTCCTTTTGTGCTGTCTTGGCGGCCTCCCCGTCAAGAGCATCACCAGCCCCGGCAACGTCATCCTTGGTGGCCTCGCTGGCGGTCTCCTCGATGACGGTGTCGACGTCCATGTGTTCCATCATAGAGAACTCTGAAGGGCGAAGGAGGAGGACAAAATAAGATCGAGTTTTTGGATTTTGAAGTGACTAAAGATAAAGAGGTAAGAGGAAAAGAATAACAAGCACTCTGAGGCGATCGAGTACCTGCGTCGGGCTGTCGAGAGGTGGCTTCGCCTCTCCCGGCGACTCCGGTTGCCGGGGGTGGGTTGTCGGAGTTCGTGCTTGTCGGCTCCTCCTCAATCCGGACGGGCTCGTCGGCAGGATCTCTTGCTGGGGATGTGCTTGTGGGCGGAGCGGTTGATGAAGGAGGCACAATGGGGATATTTTCTCCTTGTTGCCGTACTTCTCCTACGAACCCAAAGATATCAGCGGCAAGAATGAAAGCCTCGGCACCAGCCAACAGAAAAAGGGACGATGAACTTACGCTGGGGGCTGTGCTGGGGGCTGCATTGAGGACTGGACTCCGGGCTGACAATGATAGTTTCCGGCGCGCTCGTGGAGCCCGCCGGGGGCTCGACGCCCGTAGAAGTCCTTGACCTCTTCGCCATCCTCTCCAGCAAGGTTTCTGTGTCACTGCGGAAACAATACAAGCAAGTCAGTAAGACTGATGCAGATTGGAAGGTAGAAGTTGTGGCAGATACTCACTCTTCTTCCTCCCGCTCTGGACTAAAGCCGGAGATGTCGAAGTCGACCTCCGTTGCGATGTCTGAGTGGGGAGGCGGAGGAGGGGTCCTGGGCCGCTTGGCTGTGGCAGGCGCCGGGGCAGCCTCCGGCACGGTTGTACGAGACCCTCCTGCCGCTCCGGCGGTGGTCGCTGGTGTGGGTCTCGCGCGCCGCGCGGGCTGTTGACGGGCCCCTTGCCGCGGTCCGGTCTTGCCGGCCACTTTCTTGTCGGGGGATTCGCTGCTCGATGTAGGCTGGCTTGCCGGGACGCCTGATGCGGCTTTCCGAAGGACACGCTTTGTCTTCTTCGGGGGCGAGGGCTCTTCTCGCGTCTCCTCTTCGGCCGTCTCTTCACCGGATGAGTTCTCAGCGACTGCGCCGCCTTCTTCCCCGGCAACCTTGTTCTCCTCGGCAAGTTTTGCCTCCACTACCACCTTTGCGTTGCTGGCTTCCCACTCTGTGAAGCCAACGCTGCCGGCCTCCGCGGCAAGATTCGCTTCCTCCACTCTGGTAGCGATGTAGGCTACCTCCTGATTAGTGGTGGCGCGGATAAGATCTGACTCTTGCCGGACAGGCTTCTCCGTCAGATTATCAAAGAACTTCTATGCTTCTTCCTCGCTTGGCTCGACCCTGGTCGGGTCAAGGCCGTGGGCGTTAAACATCGGCAAGAAGGCAATGATTGACCCCAATGCAGAGTTGTTGCACAAGGGGACGATCCTTGCCGGCAGCCGGTGCTTGTCTTCGCGCTGTAATAACTTTTGGCGGAGAGCGCCAAGCTGCATAGCGGTCAGATTATTGTTCAGCCCGGGGCGCAACCTCATGACATCTGCTGCGCTCTTATACTCCCAGACTGGCCTCCCCCTATTCTTCAGAGGGGCGATGCGGCGGCGGAGAAAGTCGAAGCCGATCATCTCCATTGTCAGCCCGGCAGCCTTCAAGCAGAGGATCCTGGTAGTGGCGATTGTGAGCTTCTCGTCTTCTGCGGCGAGATCGCCCCAATCCTTGCCGCGGACCACCTTCTGTCGCCGGGGATGACAAAAAGGATGAGGATCTGCTTCCTGGATCCAGCACCATTCGGCCCGCCACTCGTCCGACTTTTCGCGGTAAACTCCATCTGGGTATATCTCTTTGTTCCAAGCCCTTGGAATCCAGGCAATAGATCCAGAGAGAGCCTCTCCTTTTTGGATTCGAGGATAGAAATAATGGCGGAAAAGAGCAGAATTGGGGATCACGCCAGCGAAATTCTCACAAAGATGGGCAAAGATAGACATGCAAAATACGGCATTCGGCGTGAAATCAAGAAGGCGGAAGCCGTATGTGTACATGATGTCATTGAAGAAATCAGAAAAGGGTGGACAGAGCCAGCAATAAAAATACGCAGTGAAGAAGGGGTATCTGTCCGATCCACCTTTGGAACAAGCACCTGGGATTACGCGTGTGGCGGGGTGAGCTTGCATTCCCTTCGCCCACATGCATTGGTATCGCCCCTTCAAAGTTTCGGCGTCGAGCGTCGGAGGGAAGACGACGAGCCTCTTCCGCATCTTCACCAGTTCGCTCCCCGGAACTTCAGCTTTCGCCTCCTTGTCCGTGCCCTTGCCATTGCTGGCCTTGGGCGGCATGGCGACTATGAAGATGGAAGCCAGGGGGCGGAGCGAGCGTGGGAGCAACGGGCAGAAGAGAAAAAAGGTTTCGCTCTGAGCTCGAGCAGAGGAAGGTGATGGCGATGGCCAGATTGGGAAGAAGAGGGGGGTGAATAGGTTTGCGCCTCCGCGACTTCTCCTTTTTATGGGGAAGGAGCGGGGCCGCCTTGTTTATCCCCCAATATGAATGCGCCTCTATGGGCGTGAGACAGTTTGCAGCCTTTTTGGCACACTTCCCATGTCACGCGCTTCGTGCGCGTAGTGGGGGGCACAGTAAAATGAGATATTTACGAGCAGTTAATTCCCAGCCACGCGTGCCCGTGCACTGTTTGGGCCTAGCCCAACAACGCCTCGCACTCATGTATGGCCTAGGCCCGGGGGCTCCTGTCGGTGTACTAAGTATTGGGCCACTAGTACCCCGTACTTGTGCACGGGCAGTGGTAGCCGTCCTCGCGGCAAGGCTTGCCGGGATCAACTCGAGGTCGATTCAAGTCATCAAGGAAATCGTCAAGTCAGAGATCTGAGGATCAGCAGATAAGCAAAGCTGGAAATCGAAGGCCAGCTTCCCGGGCAAGATCCTTGCCGGGATGGCCCGTGGAGCCCGGCAAGCCTCGGCGCCCAGCAAGGCTTGGTTCCCAGCAAAGCTTGGCGCCCGGCAAGCCCTGGCGCCCGGCAAGGCTTGGCGCCCAGCAAGATTCGGCGCCCGGCAAGATTCGGCCACTGTGCCACCGCTTCGGCACAGTAACGAGTCTGACATTCTGGCTCCTTCCATGGATGCGTGGCGTCGTGCCAGTGGAGGAGAGCTTAAGCGGTGCTGATGGGATGGCCCCTTTTTCCATCCCCAAGAAAGTGAGGACACCTAAACGGACACCTCACGGTGCATTAAATGCGCTTGTCCTAATCCGTCAGGGGTTAGGTACGATACCCTGTAGCTACTTTACACCTCAATGTATGTACATTTTGCCACTGTGGAGACCCCTTTGAGCATATAAAAGGAGGCCCAAGGCAACTGCTACAGAGGAGGAGGACTTCTGGCCCATTCTGCATGCGTAGCTGCTCTTCGAACGTACTGTTCATTGCGAGCGCTCCTGAAGGCTGGGCTCAAGAACATCAATAAGAACACAAAGCAGGAGTAGGGTTTTACGCTGATCAGCGGCCCGAACCTGGGTAAAAACTTCCCGCGTCGATCATTGGTTCTGCTCTTTGCGTATACCTCTCCCCCCGCCGAATCGTAAAGGGGTCTCTTGGGATCCCATAGGTGTCGTACCCCGACAGTGTCAGTAGATGGGAGTACCTTTGTTTTCGAGGCGGCGAGGTTTTCATATGCACATGTCCTACTCACGGAACATGTATGGATAAGAGACGGAACTTATCTGTTTGGCTTGCCGGAGACCGCAGTGCTGGCTTGTCTTCGCATCCTCTTCCTAGGACTAAGTCCACGGCAGGAGCTTGCAGTTTATGCAAATGAAGATGATGCCAGATGCAATCTATCTACATGATCATGCAACCTATCTACATGAATCATGCGATGCTTATGATATGCTTATGCATGCATGCAACTTGTCGGGGGCCCCTAGCGCTTCATTTATTTCCCTGTTGCTCAGGATCTGCACCTGGCTTTGTACAAGGGGTTAGATGCAGCTGAGGCAAGGCCTGTACAAAAGGGTGGCTGCCGGGCAAGGCCCGACAGCCGCGCCTTATGGGTAGAACTTGCGGAGATGCTCAATATTCCATGAGTTTTGCAATTGAATGCCATCTCCGGTCCAGACGGACTGCGCCAGGTCTGGTGACTCGTACTACCCGGTAAGGGCCTTCCCACTTTGGCGACAGCTTGTTTGTTCCCTTGGCGGACTGAACGCGCCTAAGGACAAGGTCGCCTTCCTCAAAACAGCGGGCATGAACCCTGCAGCTATGATAGCGACACAGGGCTTGCTGATAGCGTGCAGCACGCGTAGCAGCTCGGAGATGGTTCTCCTCGAGAAGCACGGCGTCATCACGCATGTGCTGTTCCTGCGCTACTTCATCGTAGGCAAGCACTCGAGGTGACCCATAAATGAGTTCTGTGGGGATAACTACTTTTGCCCCATAGAATAGGGACAAGGGGAGTCTGCCCGGTTGCTCGATTTGGTGTTGTTCTGAGGGACCAAAGAACCACCGGCAGCTCATCGATCCATCGCCTACCGTGCTTCCGCAGCTTATCAAACGTTCTTGTCTTGAGTCCTCGCAGCACTTCAGCGTTCGCCCTCTCAGCTTGTCCATTGCTTCTGGGATGTGTGGCAGAGGCAAATGAGATCTTGCTTCCGAGGGCATGAACATATTGCAAGAAGGCACGGCTCGTGAACTGTGTCCTGTTGTCGGTGATGATCCGGGAAGGGACCCCGAAGCGGCACACCAATCCTTTCAAGAACTTGATAGCTGACTGAGCAGTCACCTTTCTCACGGCATCTACTTCCGGCCACTTTGTAAACTTGTCGATTGCAACGAACAAGAATTCAAAGCCCTCGGTAGCTCAGGGGAAAGGGCCGAGGATATCGAGCCCCCAGACCGAAAACGGCCATGACAAAGGGATTGTCTGGAGTGCTTGGGCAGGCAGATGGATATTTTTGGAATGGAACTGACAGGCTTCACACTTGGTGATGAGCTCAACCGCATCTTGGAGGGCCAATAGAATCCTTGCCAGAATGCTTTCCCAACCAAAGCCCTTGATCCAATGTGGGAGCCGCACATGCCTTTGTCTATCTCTGCCAGCAGTTCCTTTCCTCCTTCCCGGCAAATGCACTTCAATTTCACACCGTTGGGCCTTCTTCTGTATAGTGTGTCATCAACAAACTGATACATACTGGCCCTCCGGGCTACTCTTTCAGCTTCTTCTTGCTCTTCGGGAAGTTCTCCAGTTTGGAGGAAACGAACTATGTGCCTTGCCCAAGTTAGAGCCTGAGGCTCGGCAACGAGGACTAGCGGCACCTCCTCATTCATGGGGGCGCATCCCTCAACCGCGGTGACCAGTGGCCCGGCAGGATGGCGCAGCCCAGCAATCGAAGGGGAGTTGTTTCCGGTAGGGTCCCTACCAGGAGCCTCGAATGGCTCTACCGGGAGAGGCTTACCGGAGTCCAATTTCATCCTCTTTTGGGCCATTGTTGTTGGGGATACGGAGGGCCGAGTAAGATGGAGAACAAAAGTTCCTGGTTCCATAGGAAGCTTTTGCACAGCGCACTTTGACAGGTGATCAGCAATGTTGTTTTTCGCACGGGGTACGTGCTCTGTTTGCAACCCATCAAAGCGCTCCTGCAATCTTCTCACTTCCTCGACGTATGCCTCAATCAATGGGCTTTGGTAATCCTTGTTGACTTGTCTCACCACCAGTTGCGAATCTCCTCGAATGATCAACTTCTTGATTCCCAATTCTGTGGCACCCCTGAGCCCGGTAAGAAGCCCTTCATATTCTGCTGTATTGTTGGTCGCCTCCTCCTGGGGAAAGTGCATCTGGACGACGTACCACAGGTGCTCTCCAGTGGGAGCCACGAGAAGCACGCCAGCCCCTGCACCTTGTAGGGAGAAGGCACCATCGAAATACATGATCCATTCTTGGCGCGCTTCCTTGCCGGGGATAACTGTTTCTAGTACTTCTTCATCAGGGGTTGGCATCCATTCTGCAATAAACTCTGCTAACGCCCAGCTCTGGATTGTTTATGTGCTTTCAAACTTCAGGCCAAAGCTGGACAACTCCAATGCCCACTCCACTATCCTGCCGGTGGCCTCTGGGTTTCGAAGTATCCTTTCCAACGGGAAGCGAGTGACAACCATGATCTCATGGGCTCGGAAGTAGTGGCGCAGTTTTCTTGAGGCCATGACAAGGCCAAAGATCAATTTTTGAACGCCAGAATACCTGGATCTAGCCCCCTGCAACAGGGAGCTAATGAAGTATACTGGGCGCTGCACCACCTTCTTCCTTGCCGTGTCCTTGGGGTTGCTTCCGCTACCGTGCTCCTCTTTATCCTGATCTGTATTTGGCCTTGCCAGGCCGCTCTCTTTCTCTTCCCCGGGCGGAACACTTTTTGAGGTGGCTACTTCTTCTACTTCCCACTGCGCTACTAGGGCCGCACTAACGACTTGATTAGTTGCTGCCAGATATAGCAGCAACGGCTCTTGTGGTTTGGGTGTGACCAAAGTAGGCACAGAAGAAAAGTAGGCCTTCAAATCCTGCAGCGCTGCATCTGCTTCTGGGGTCCACTTCATGGGTCCTGCCCTCTTCAAATTCTTGAAGAACAGCAAGGCGCGCTCGGCAGACTTGGAGATGAATCTGCTAAGCGCGGCAATGCATCCTGTCAAACACCTCACATCCTTAACTGTCTTGGGTGCCTGTATCTGCTCAATGGCCTTGATCTTATCGAGGTTGGCCTCTATCCCATGGTGGGACACAAAGAAACCAAGTAGCTTGCTGGAGGGAACGCCAAACACGCACTTCTCCAGATTCAGTTTCAAGTTGATCTTGCGCAGATTAGCAAATGTCTCTTCTAAATCTTGGATGAGGGTTGATCTATCCCTGGTCTTGACCACAATATCATCCATATAGGCTTCAATGTTCCTGTGCAACTGTGGTTCAAAGCCAATCTGGACTGCTCTTGCAAAAGTGGAACCGACACTCTTCAACCCGAAAGGTATGCGCACAAAGCAGTATGTGCCGCATGGGGTGATGAATGAGGTCTTTTCTTCGTCTTCCTTGGACATAAAAATCTGATGGTATCCAGAGTATGCATCTAGAAAAGAGAGCAACTCACATCCTAAAGTAGAATCCATGATCTGGTCGATGCGCGGCAAGAGAAATGGGTCCTTTGGGCATGCCTTGTTCAGATCCGTGAAATCTATGCAAAGCCTCCATTTTCCATTAGCCTTGCACACAACCACTGGGTTTGCTAACCATGTTGGATGCAGTACTCCTCTGACCAAACCAGCTGCTTCAAGTTTCTTGATTTCCTCGGCAATAAACTGTTGCCGGTCCAAGGCCTGCTTCAGAACCTTCTGCTTGACAGGCCGGGCATGTGGGCAGACAGCAAGGTGGTGCTCGATTACCTCCCTGGGAACACCGGAGATATCAGATGGTTGCCAGGCAAACACATCGATATTCGCCCGCAGGAAGGCAACGAGCGCGCTTTTCTATTTGTCATCAAGGGTGGCGCTGATAGTGAAAGTACCATCAGTGCCAGCCAGCCCTGCCGCGACCTTTTTCACTTGGGGTGGAGCAGCCTTGGATCTCTTGCTATTGGAACTCTCTGGCATGTCATCAACGGGTGCGGCACATTCCGCAGAGGTATGCTTTCCCTTGGCGGGAACTGTGGCTTCCGCGACCTCTGCCGCGATCGCGTCCCTGTACATCTTATCCACGCAAATAATTGCGTCTTTCTTGCCCGACAGAACGGAAATGACGCCCATCGAACATGGCATATTTAAGGTGTTGTAGGCATAGTGGGATGCTGCCATAAATTTGGCCAGGGCCGGGCGCCCAAGGATCCCGTTGTACGGCAGGGGGATGTCAACCCCATCAAACACAACTTTCTCAGTCCTATAGTTCAACTCTCCTCCAAATGTCACTGGCAACGTAACCTTTCCCTTAGGACGGCTCCTGCCGGGATTGACTCCTTGAAACGTGCCTGTGGCCTTAAGTTCTTCCTCTGCTATCTGGAGTTTGCTGATAACCTTTGGGGAAATCAGATTCATCCCGGCCCCGCCATCAACCAGCATCTTTCTGACCTTGAGGTTGCGAATTATTGGTGAGACCAACAACGGCAAGCACCCTACCACAGTAATGCGGTCGGGGTGGTCCTCTTCATCAAAGATGATGGGCATGCGTGACCACTTGAGTGGCTTCCGAGAATCTGCCGCTGGCTCCACGGCATTGACTTCACGCGCCCACTGTTTAAGTTGGCGGTGAGAGGAGTGCAAAGATGCACCCTCGTCAATGCACAGGGCGTCAGTGGCCTTCTGGAATTCCTGCTCGCTGGTTTCCTCTTCATTCCCTCCATCACTCTCATTACGGCAATCCTCCTTCTCTCGGCCTTAGGCGGGTTTCCCTTGGTTCCGAGGAGCCTTGCTGGGGCGATTTGCTTCACCACCCCCGCCCTTCCCGCCAGCGCCATTCTGACCTTTTTCCTTATCGCGCTTCTCATACTCAGCCTTCTGCCTCTCGACGAGCTGCTCAACCTGATGACACTCCTGGAGATCATGGCCCTTGGTCCAATGAATCTTACAGTATGGCCCATCACTTTTCCCAGTTTTCTCAGCAGCCGCCGCCTCCTGGCAGTCAGCACATGCGCTAGCCTCCTTGCCGGGGGCTTCAGCCTTGGCCTTCTTGCTGGTACTAGGTGTGCCTGACCCCTCAACAGTCATCACTGTCTTATCCTTGCGCTTCTTGTTGTGCTTCTTGTTCTTCTTCTTCTTACCGATGGTCTCGTCGTCATCTTCTGAGTCGATGTCGACGCAATCTTCCTCTCCAGGAAGTTTCCTCCCCTCCTCCACCTGAGCACATTTGTCCACCAAAGTGTAGAGCTCCTTCATAGTCTTGGGCAACCGAACGTTCATCTTGGAACGTATCCTGTGGTTGCGCACGTTGGATTGGAAGGTAGCTATCACGGCAGCTGGGTGGATATCTGGGATATTTCTGTGGACTCGGCTGAATCTCTGCAAGGACTTTCGTAGAGTTTCTCCCTCTTTCTGCTGGAGAAGCTGCAAGTCGCTGGGCCGCCCTGGTTATTGATGGCCGCCCGTGAAGGCACCAATGAACTCGTGGCACAGGTCAGCCCTGGTCGAAATGGAGTTCTCCGGCAGGTGCATTAGCCAAGACCTCACATTTGACTTGAGGGCCAAAGGGAAGTAGTTGGCGAACACCTTCTCATCTCTTCCCCTGGCAGCTTGAACAGCGATGGTGTAGATGCTCAAGAACTCTGTCGGGTTTATTCTCCCATCATACTTCTCGGGTATCTCTGGCTTGAACGTGCGAGTGGACGGCCAACGGACTTGCCGCAGCTCACGGGTGAAGGCAGGGCACCCAACCACGAAAGGCAGGCACCCGCCATCTCGGACCGCGGGCTCGTCGATGTCGGGGCCATCACACCCATTGGACCGGTGGGGGTTGTCGCAGCGCCGCTCATCGATGACGCGCGGGCCTTCCCCTCACCTGCCCTCCGGGGCATGCTGTCGGCCTTGACGCGCTCGAGGGTCTGACGAGGTCATCGAGACGTCATCGGGTGCTTGGTTTTGCGGGTCCCGGGCGGCTTGCCGTGGTGGGGATTGCACAATAAGGGTGGCCCCTACCGCACGGCCAGCCGCATGAGCCGCCATTGCTGCCTGGGAAGGCCGTGGCGGTCCGGCCCGATGTGATCCTTCTGCCTCGGCAAAACCAATTAGACTATGGATGGTGGCTCGCCACTCATCCACATGGTCTGCCGCCGGTGAAAATCTCAACAATAGTTGGGCTCGCGCCATGGCCTCTAAGGCAGTGCTTGGCATAGGTGATGACGATGTAGATCATAGTGTCGCTCGGCTCCTGACGTTGCCGATGGCGACCGCGCCGCGCCCTTGCTGCTGCGAACCAGCTGTTTGGACGGCATGGTGACACGGCGGAGGCGCCTGACGGCCAGCGGCTCCGTTGGGCACAGTAGCTGGCTCAGCCCGCCCCGGGGGTGGCGCCTGCCCTGCGGTCGCACCCGCAGCGGGGGTGGCCAGAGGGTTGTGATTCGCCCCAGAACGAGCATCATCACTGTGGCTATGCTCGTTGGCGAGGAGACGGGGTTCAGGCAGAATGATCCCTCCATCCGTACCTCGGGGAGCATGGCCGTTGGGATGTTGCTGATGCTGTCCTTCCCCGGTACCTCCCGTTCCTTCTTCGGCCGTGGGGGAGGTGGTGACGGCGCTGCCTGCGCTGACCACGTCCCCCGCAGCATCCACACCCTCGCGAGCCCCTGCATTCCCCGCGATGTCGGCGGTCGCGGGCGGCGGAGCCTTCGAGGTGGACGGGTAATTTGCAACTCTGGGCTTCCTCTTGGGTGCCATAGTCGATGACGCTGTCGACGATGAAAATGTCGATAAAGATGACGCACAGCGTACGCTCTTGGTTTCGCGCAAGTGACCCCCCTACCTGGTGCGCCAAAGATGTCGTGGGAAACCACGGCCACCTATGGGGCCATGAGCCCCTTTTGGTTCGGCAGGGGGATGGGCACATTGCACAAAGAGCGGAGAAGCGTCGCGCAGCACGACAGAGATTACACGGGCAGTCTTTACCCAGGTTTGGGCCGCCAGAGGCGTAAAACCCTACTCCTGCTTTGGTGGATTGATGGTGGATAATGGTGGTGGACGTAGCACACTTGCCCGGCAAGGTCGCTCTGGGGGCGAGAGTGGCTACGCGCGTATGAATATGCGAGGGTCCGACCCCTTCTACGGTCGCCATGGGCCTCCTTTTATAGATTAAGGGGTCACCACAGTGGCAAATCAGTCTTTGCGTACTAATTAGATAGCTAACAGTGCTATCATACCTAACTCTGCAGGCTGACAGAGCGCATTAAATGCGCCGCTCAGTGTCACATCACAGCCCGCCTGACAGGCCCCGCCGGGCTGTTTTGCCAGCTTCGCACCTGCTCGTTTGACAAGTCTCAGGACGGGTGTCATATGGAGGTGTTTGCTGCAAGAAGTGGTTGCCATGTGGCAAAAAGCAGCCACTTAGTCACCTTGGAGCTTGACACTGCTTTGATTAATGACTTGCGTCGCTTGTGAGGTGGAGCGGTGGAGTGGCTTGCCTCCGCCAGCCCCGGCAGGCCTGCCGGGACGATCTAGGAGCTTGCTTCCGGGGCAAAACCCAACCCTGCCGGGCTCGCCTTCCCGGCAAGGTAGGTCCTTCCCTTAGCGATGCCTTGTTCCTCTGGCTCACCTTGGCCTTCTCGACTTGCACTTGGATCCTTCAAAGGAATTGATCCTCCTTGTTTGGTCTGATCTTGGTCTTGTAATCTTGTCTCTGGCCTATGCACAGTCCGTGCAATGGACCCAGGGTCTGTTGCACCGACAGTTCCTAATGATAAAAATGAACTCATTCCATAAAGAATTGTTACTGGCTATAGAATAGTAATTGATTTTAGAAATTTAAATAAAGCAACTAGAAAAGATCATTACCCTTTTCCTTTTATTGATCAAATGCTAGAAAGATTATCAAAGCACTCACACTTTTGTTTTCTCGATGGTTATTCTGGCTTTTCTCAAATACTTGTCTCACAACCTGATCAAGGAAAAACCACCTTTACTTGCCCTTTTGGAACTTATGCTTATAGACATATGCCTTTTGGTTTATGCAATGCACCTGCTACCTTTCAAAGATGTATGACTGCTATATTCTCTGATTTTTGTGAAAAGATTGTTGAGGTTTTCATGGATGATTTTTCTGTTTATGGAACTTCTTTTGATGATTGCTTGAGCAACCTTGATCGAGTTTTGCAGAGATGTGAGCAAACTAATCTTGTCTTGAATTGGGAGAAGTTCCACTTTATGGTTAATGAAGGTATTGTTTTGGGGCATAAAATTTTTGAACGAGGTATTGAGGTGGACCAAGCTAAAGTTGATGCAATTGAGAAAATGCCATGTCCTAAAGATATTAAACGTATTCGTAGTTTTCTCGGTCATGCTGGTTTCTTTAGGAGGTTTATTAAAGACTTCTCTAAAATTTCTAGGCCTCTTACAAACCTTTTACAAAAGGATGTTCCATTTGTTTTTGATGATGATTGTGTAGTAGCCTTTGAAACACTTAAGAAAGCCTTAACTTCTGCACCTATTATTCAACCACCTGATTGGAACTTGCCTTTTAAAATTATGTGTGATGCTAGTGATTATGCTGTTGGTGCTGTTCTAGGACAAAGAGTTGATAAGAAACCAAATGTTATCCATTATGCTACTAAATCTCTAGACAGTGCCCAAAGAAATTATGCTACTACTGAAAAAGAATTTTTAGCAGCTATGTTTGCTTGTGATAAATTCGGATCTTACATTGTTGATTCTAAAGTTATTGTTCACACCAATCATGCTGCTATTAAATATCTTATGGAAAAGAAAGATCCTAAACCTAGACTCATTAGGTGGGTTCTCTAGCTACAAGAATTTGATTCACATTTAACTGATTGAAAAGGAGCTGAGAACCCCGTAGCTGATAACCTATCTAGGTTGGAAAATATTCTTGATGACCCACTACCTATAGATGATAGCTTTCCTGATGAACAACTAGCTGCAATAAATGTTTCTCATAACACTCCTTGGTATGCTGACTATGCTAATTATATTGTTGTCAAATACTTACCACCTAGTTTCACATACCAACAAAAGAAAAAAATTCTTTTATGATTTAAGACATTACTTTTGGGATGACCCACATCTTTATAAAGAGGGAGTAGATGGTATTATTAGACATTGTGTACCTGAGCATGAACAGGAACAAATCCTACGGAAATGAGATTCCGAAGCTTACGGAGGACATCGTGCGGGAGATAGAATTGCTCACAAGGTATTGCAATCTGGTTTTTATTGGCCTGCTCTCTTCAAGGATGCCCGTAAGTTTGTTCAATCTTGTGATGAATGTCAATGAATTGGTAATATTGGTAAGCGTCAAGAAATGCCTATGAATTATTCACTTGCTGTTGAACCATTTGATGTTTGGGGTTTTGATTATATGGGACCTTTTCCTTCCACTAATGGGTATACACATATTCTGGTTGCTGTTGATTATGTTACTAAGTGGGTAGAAGCTATTCCAACTAGTAGTGCTGATCATAACACTTCCATCAAAATGCTTACAGAAGTTACTTTCCAGAGGTTTGGAGTCCCTAGATATTTAATGACTGATGGTGGTTCACACTTTATTCATGGTGCTTTCTGTAAAATGCTTGCTATATATGATGTTAACCATAGAATTGCATCACCCTATCATCCTCAATCTAGTGGTCAAGTTGAACTTAGCAATAGAGAAATAAAACTAATATTACTAAAAACTGTTAATAGGTCCTGTCGTGGGTTTAACACGGCAGATGCCCTTGTGAAAGGACTTAGGTGTGGAGCCATCACAACGTAGGTTAGCTTAAAGGGGTTGAGCGGGACGAGAGACACGGTTTACCCAGGTTCGGCCCCTCACCAACAAGGTAAAAGCCTACTTCATGCTTTGTGCTATATTGATTGAGTATCGATTACAAGGGAGCGGAATCGCTTAACCTAGCTCTCGATTGATTGTAACTTGACTTAACCCGCCGCAGGGTCTAGCCTTTATATACATAGGTCGAGGCCCAGGGCTTACACCGTGGGGTTATATCCCCAACATTAGGCCCTAGATTGATTTGAACTTGTTCATGTCAATCTTCATCCTCCGGTTGGCGAGTCTTCTTGAATTCTTCTTAAAGCTTGACCTTGAATAAATATTCATGACCCGCCATAAGAAAAGATGATGTCATATTATGAAATGAAGAAAATTCCTCATGACGTCACAACGGATCTTTATATTAACCAGCCATTCCGAAAATCGAGGCGCCTCTTTTGGCGAGATAATTATCACGCCTTCTCGATCTTCGTGCATGACATTCACTGTTTTACTTTTTCCTTATAAATAGGATCGGGGGACTGTCTTTTCACTTTTTACCCCCGCCTCCTCTTCTTCTTCTTCTTGCGCTGTTCGCCGTGACCGAAGCTCCGCCGCCCCATCGGAGCTTCACCAACAACTCCACGCAGGCCGCTGCATTGACCTGTTGTGACCAGAAATCGGTGGCACTCATCTGCTCTACATCGACACTATTAGGTATCCTTTCATCTCCATCCTCAGATCCACATTAGGGCAGTCGCGTTCATAGAATTCATCGTTGTTCATCCAAGTTCATCCATCCCTTGCTTATAAGTCGTATTTTAATCCGAAAACAAGACAGAAGTAGTGCGGTAGTAGTTTTAGCCTTTATCTCATATCTTGGATAGATCCATTCTTCCTGTGAATCAATACCAAGCTTACTAGTTCTCCTGAAGCCATGTTCTAGGTTTAATAATTATGCCCCTTTTCCGAAGTGCCGTAGATCTATAATTGTAGCTGCAATCTGCAAAACTTGTTTGTCCAGCACTTAGCAAAATTTAAAAAAACTTGGATGTGTAGGTAGTTGACCCGCCCTTCATCGTTCAGGCGACTTAATAATGAATTTGTAACCCGCCAAGAATTCCAAAGATTTGTTTAACCCGCCAACATGTTGCCGGCTCATACTTTCATAACTTAACCCACCATGCTCTCATAACCTGAGAATTATTCTACTCCACGGCTAGGGTGGCTCATAATTCCTTTAATGGTTCAGCATAATATGTAGTCTTTCATTTGTAGCTTTCTCATCATCGCTGAATCGTCGTATTATCATTTAGGTGGCTTACCATAATAATTTTAACCCGCCACATCCTTATTCTTTGGTCACAGCTTGTTATTCTGGCTCATCATGACTAAAGCACCCACCTCTTGTGACTGGATTGCCTCCAAAGTCATAGAGGACACACTCAATGATTATGTGACTATGGGAGTTTTACCTGCCAAAGAGGTCATCCACTGGCGGGTTCCAGGCACCGAATTTCCCCCTCAGCCCCAAGAGGGTGAAATTGTGGTTTTCACGGACCACCTACTCCATGGCTTCTCACCGCCTGGCTCAAAATTCTACCGGGATGTTCTGCATTTCTATAATCTTCATCCACAAGACATTGGTCCCAACTCTGTTTCCAACATATGCAACTTTCAAGTGTTTTGTGAAGTGTACCTTGGGGAAGAACCCTCTGTTGATCTGTTCAGAGACTATTTTTATATCAACCGCCAGACTGAGATGTCAGATGGGCCCAGTCTTGAACTCGGAGGTGTTTCCATCCAAAGATGAAGAAACATAACTTTTCCTTCTGCCGCCATGCCCAGTCATCCCAAAGACAAGAATTATACCTGGTTCTATTATAGAGACACTTCCCCAGCTGGAGAGACTCCCTTGCCGGGTTTCCATCCCTTATGGCTCACCACCACCGGCTTGCTTCCAGGCCGATTGACTGCCGCAGAGAGAGCTCCTTTTGCCTCCACATTTTCAAAAATAAGGGCCTTGATTGCCAATGGCTTAACTGGAGTCGATCTGGTCTGCTACTGGGTCGCCTATAGGATTTTACCACTAAGCCGGCACCCCGGTTTAATGTGTGAGTATACTGGTGACACCAAGGATCCTTAGCGTTACAACCAAGCATGCCTGACCGACAAAGAAATCAATGACTCTGTTAAGATGCTGCTTGGGTAGTCTTTGGATAACTGCAGCAGAGTGGGTTTGAACCCTTTCTGTGCTCTTAATCCGGCTCCTCCTGTAAGTATTTTAAATAAGCCTTCATCTCATTTAACTATCTCTTGTGCATCATACTGTCTAACCTTATTGCTCACATTTAAATAGGCCGACTCTTCATTTTGGAAAAAGAAAATGCCAGCCGCCACTGCTTCAGCCAAGAAGGCAAGGGGAGCAAAATCTCGTGGCACATGTCGCCGTAATAGGCAAACAACACAAGAGCTTTTCCAGCTGGAAGAGTCGGAGGAACTTGACTCTCTTGGCCTTCTCTTTATGTAACTTATTGATGCTGATTCCTCTCAGGACGATGCGGAAACAAGCCAGGCTCATGAAGCAGATGTAACTACTATCTCCTCCGACTCGGAATCTTTGCCAAGAAAGAAAACAAGGCGGGTCATCCGAAAAGTAAGATTTTCACACCCTCTTGCTCATTTGGACCCCAACTTTCTTTTGAAGAAACAGCAGCACGAGTCAAGGCGTATGACCCGGAGTGACGGTGCTCAAGATATCGTATCCAGCTTACCCAACACGCCTGCCCCTCACAGGCGTCGAAACAAGGTGCCTCATAGCCCGACTCTTTCCCTTCCAAAGGCTGGTCTCATTCGTCAACCTCTTAATCCTTCCGATTCAAATTACCAGGGGATGCCTCCATCATCCGGTGACTCTACTGGAACTCAATTGCCTGCTTTCAAGATTGCCCATGTGTAAGTATTTTCATTCGTTCATTAATGACTTGTAGCGATATACTCATGGACTCTTGTATTCTTGTCACAGAGGCGTAGCAAAGGTGGGCAAAAAACAAAAAGTGGGCGGCTCTTCCAAAGATCCGAAGGGTTCTAAGCCGAAGAAGCAAATGATGGAGAATCCTGAGGCCACCATCCAAGACCCCGAAGAGCCTATCAATGACCTGCCACCACAAATTGATGCTACAGTCCTTGAACAAATGAATACTGAGATTAACCCGGCTGCCCATCATGATCCGCCAAGTCCTAAGCCGCCCAGCCCTGCCAAGTCCAGTGACAAAAGAGTCCTGTCGCTACTGATGTTGACGACATCATTGTTACCGGGTCAGCTTTTAAGCCACCCGAGGTCTCCAGAGTCCTAGCCAAGCACTCAACCAAAGAAGAAATGCCTTCACTGGAGAAAGGCAAGGCTAAGTTGGACTTGGAAGACTACTCATCTTATAGTGCAAGTGAAATCCACACAGGCTATTGGGAAACGTTGCATGGAAAACAAAAAAAATTCTACGCACACGCAAGATCTATCAAGGAGATGCATAGCAACGAGAGGGGAGAGTGTGTCTACATACCCTCATAGATCTATCAAGGCCCCTTTCCTTATTTGGAACATGGGGAAAGGCAGAGGAGGGTGGCGCCCCCCCCCCCTTTCCTTTCTCCCATGAGAGGGAAAGGCGGGAGGGGCTAGCCCTCCCCCTTTTACTTCCCTAGGGCTGGCCAACCAAGGGAGGAGGCACACCAGCCCCCTTGTGGGCTGGTTTGTCCCCTCCTTAGGCCCATAAGGCCCATAACTTGTCGGGGGGTGCCTGGAACCCCTTGCGGTGACCCGATTCCTTCCCGGTACGTCCTGAAACACTTCCGGTGTCCAAATACCATTGTCCTATATATCTATCTTTACCTCTCGACCATTTCGAGACTCCTCGTCATGTCCGTGATCTCATCCGGGACTCCGAACAGCATTCGGTCACCAAAACATATAACTCATATAACACTATATCGTCAACGAACGTTAAGTGTGCCGACCCTACGGGTTCGAGAACTATGTAGACATGACCGAGACACCTCTCTGGTCAATAACCAATAGCGGAACCTAGATGCCAATATTGGCTCGTACATATTCTATGAAGATCTTTATCGGTCGAACCGTTGTGACAACATACGTAATTCCCTTTGTCCATCGATATGTTACTTGCCCGAGATTCGATCATCGGTATCTCTATACCTAGTTCAATCTCGTTACCAGCAAGTATCTTTACTCGTTCCGTAATACATCACCTCGTAACTAACTTCTTAGTCATTTTCTTGCAAGCTTATGATGTGTATTACCGAGAGGGCCCAGAGATACCTCTCCGATACTCGGAGTGACAAATCCTAATCTTGATCTATGCCAACTCAACAAACACCTTCGGATATACCTATAGAGCATCTTTATGATCACCCAGTTACGTTGTGATGTTTGATAGCACACAAGGTATTCCTCCGGTATCTGGGAGTTGCATAATCTCATAGTCGAAGGAGTATGTATTTGACATGAAGAAAGCGATAGCAATAAACTGAACGATAATTTATGCTAAGCTAACGGATGGGTCTTGTCCATCACATCATTCTCCTAATGATGTGATCCCGTTATCAAGTGACAAAACATGTCCATGGTTAGGAAACCTTAACCATCTTTGATCAACGAGCTAGTCTAGTAGAGGCTTACTAGGGACACGGTGTTTGTTTATGTATTCACACATGTATTTAAGTTTCCGATCAATACAATTTTAGCATGTATAATAAACCTTTACCATGAATAAGGAAATATAAAATAACAACTTTATTATTGCCTCTAGAGCATATTTCCTTCAGTCTACCACTTGAACTAGAGTCAATAATCTAGTTGACATCGCCATGTGAATAACATCCCTAGTTCACATCGTCAAGTGGCCAATACTGTAACACCCCAAAATTTTTGGTTTGATTTTTACCAAATTCTTTATTTGATTGAAAGGAGGTTATTTGAATTTTTCTAAAAGAGGGACTCTCCTTCTCAAATCCTGTTTATGAAAAATCTTTTATGAGTCCTTCTCGATCTTGATTCTGGCCTTGAGGGTTTTTCAACGTGTGATGGTTCAACACAAATACTCTTGGGTTGTTTTACTATTTCGTTTATTAAAAAGAATTCCTATAATTTTTGGATTTAACTTTCCTTATTCAAAAAAATACTCTCTTGCCATGACCTATGTTGTAAATTTTCTTCCTAAACCCTTCTCCCTACTTTGGGTCAAGCCAAGCATCCAATTCCAGCAAGTTTCAACCTCTTTTTAATTTTATTTCTATTTGTTTCATCATCAAATCCTTTTTCTGTTTTTATTTGGACCCTTGGGATTTACAAAGGAAGTACCCGATTCCTTGAGCTTTTAATCCCAAGTAAATTACCCTAGCTACTTCTTAGTACCCTCAACCTAGATCCATCAAGAGCTGCTGGTCCACAGTTCAAATTTTTCAAAATTTGTTTACTGCAAGTTTGGACCAGATTTGCTATTTTTGGTGAAATTCATTCTTCTCCCTTTCCTAAAATTCTGAGAAAATTTAGGGAGCCTCTGGATGCATCAAGAGGCCACCTCTCCAAGTTTCAGCTCCAGAAAAATTTTCCACGTGCGTCAAACATTTCGTCGAACAGCTGGCATGCACTGTTTCGGTCAAGTTCAGAGATTCAGTGTTAAAGTTTAGAGTTCAGTGTCGTTTTCATCAGTCGCCAGCGACAATCTCGCCAGTGCTCTCGTTGGCTCGTTGCTCACTGCTCCTCCTTCTTATCCAGTGGCCGCGCGGTCGGTTGGCATCTTCCCCTGGTCGCCGGTGAGCTGGCATGGAGTACATCATCCCCGTGAGCGACGGCAGCGGTGCCCACGGCGGTCGCCAGAGAACTCAGCAAGGAGCGGCGCCGTCCAGCACCGCCCACACCACCCTAAGCCTCCGCGTGGCCGTCCTCTTCGTTGGGCGCGCTGCAGAACCATTGTCGTGGCCTGAGAAGCGCAGAGCACGCTCTCTGCCACCGACGTGCCTGTGAGGCTGTTCCGTCGAGAACCTGGAGTATCGCCCAAGTTGGACCAAGCTTAAGCGAGGAATAGAACCAGTGGACCAGTCCGAAGCTTCCCAGTCGCCTTAACCTCCCGTCCAACCTCTACCTCGCTGTAATTGCTCGCCGGAGTAATCCCGATTTCGGCAACCGCCTCGGGCCGGCTATAAATAGAGGCCCCGAGCCACCCATCGACCCAGCACCTCTCCACCTCTCCTCAGAACCACGCTCCACTCATTAGAGGACCTCGGGAGGGTCTTCTTCCTCGCCTCAGGCCGCCCCGATCCGCTTCGGGCTCCGGCTAAATCCTCTCTGGTGAGTGAGCCCCAGCAGCCCAGATTTGGTCAGCAACCTCCTAGTCCACCACCTCTTCTAACCCGAGCCTCAATTTGGCGTCTGCAGCTCTCCTCGGCGAGATCCCCCATCGCCCGACGCCGCCGTCCGCCGAAGAGGAAGTAGCCGTCGACGTGGTGCTCCCCTACGCCTCCTTCCACCACCCACCGACGCGGAAATGTCCCGTGAGTGCAACCATACCCTTGCCCTCCTCTGGATCGCCGTCGATCGCCGCCGGCGATCATCGTTTGCTTCTATCGTCGATGGGATTTTTAAACCTGACATGCGGGACCCCCTCGTCAGCCTCTACTCCTCTTCTTCAAACCGTTTTCTGGAGACGCCTTCAGGCAGAATACGTTTTCTCTTTGGTTTGGCGTATTTCTATCCGAAACGTTTTCTGTTTATTCAAACTAGCCCCTGGATAATTCTCTGTTTATAATAGATTAGTCCCTGGACTAAAACCCTTATAACTTTTAAACAAAAGATGATTTGGAGTTGATTCTTTTTCTGTCATCTCTATTTTTCGGTCTAGTTTTTTATCATATTTATTTGAAAAATATTTGGAACTATTTTTATGCATGCATGGTATTTACGTTAGAATCTGATGTTTTTATAACGTAGATACCGAAGGAGGTGACGGTGCCGCCAACTTCGTCGAGCTAGACTCCGACTGCTCCGAACCAGGCAAGCATGTTTGAACCTTTGATATGATGAGTGTCTTTCATGTTTGCTTGAGTGGTTTTCTCATGGCATGTTTATATAAGCATTTGTTGAATGTTGTATTTCATGCAAGGTAAGTTGCATGTGAGCTACAAAACTTGATGTGATCATAAGATGGTGAAACAACCTAATCATGTGGTGGCATGATAGGTTGCAAGCTAGTATTGTTGGAGCATGCCAGTTCTAAATCAAACTATTTAACTCCAGAGTTGACGTGGATCGAGTCTTGTTCCCGTTCGCCTTCTTTTCGTACTGCCACATGTTTTCTGCAAAGAATGCGGTTTAGTAAGTTGCAAACCTCTTTCCATGTACACACCAAATAGAGGGGCTGTGATGAGGGTTCAATGGCCCTGGATTAAAGCCCGTCATCCGGTCAGGGGGCATGGGTGTTTCCGGTTGGGACCGAGAGGGGGGCACCCCTTAGAGCGCACGATATAAATTTGATCCCATGCTATTCGAGGTGTGGGCCTCCCCGTCTTAGAGTTTTTCTTGAACGTTGCCTAGGGTGATTCCTGGCATCGGGATGTTGAATGGGTGTGTACTAGTTAGATGTGTTTTCTTCTAAAATACCGTAGACGGAACTAGTCCTTTGTGGCTACTGAAATCCGTTGGCTGTGGCTAAAGAGTACAAACTCTGTAGAGTCAAAACCATCCAAGTAACCATGTCCTCGGTCAAGGATGTTGGTTGTCAGATCAAGTGTCAGTCTCTGTGTCAGTTTCAGTGTTAGTCTCTGGAGAACAAACTTGTTAACTGATAGAGGAAAACCCAGCTGAATGTTATTCCTGTGGTTGGACTAACCTGTTTATTATTATGTACCGAGTATTCCTTGGGATGGTGCTACTCCATGGACTACTCGAAATCGAATGATGAAATATAAGCCCTTTATGTGATGTTGCTCAGACGTCCAACTGTGGCATTCTTGTTATTTACTTTCGATATAAGCCCTTTATGTGATGTCGCTCAGACGTCCGACTGTGGCAATCTGATTATTTACTTTCATTATAAGCCCTTTTCGAGATGTCACATTCAGACGTCCGACTGTGGCACGTACTGTCATCTACTTTTCAGTAAAAGCCCTTTATGTGGTGTCGCTCTGACGCCCGACTGCGGCATGTTAATTTCTTTCTACCTTTCGAGGCGTCGCTTCAGACACCCGATCGGTCTTCTGCTATTTTATTGGGATTTCGGGAGGACTACCGCCTGACTTCCTTTTTTATTTATTTATTTATCTTGCAGTGCAAACTTGTTACCTAAGTGTGTATTACCAATTTGTTCATGTGCATCATGTTTGCATTTGTTATATCTTATGTCCAAACTGTCTTGCGAGTACATTCAAAGTACTCACCTGGCTTGTTGATTTGACCAGATGTTGACGAAGGCGATCTTATGGATGAAGAGTACGATAGAGAGTTAGACGCCTAGAGGAGTCCCTGTCAGTCCCTTGCGATCCTGGAGTCGGTCACTTGTATTATATACACTTCCGCTACCCTAAATAAAATCATCGAGCCTCACTCCGGCGCTTGATGAGTTGTAAGATTATGGAGTCATGTCACCCTCTTCTTTGTGACATATCCACCTCCACTTTTATTGCGAGTCAGTAGTTATGCCACCACACCCTCTATGTCATTCCGCCTTTATGTGTAATATTGGCGTGCTTGTAATAAATTGTTGAGCAGCCTCAGCTCAACCCTGTATAATATTTAGTACTACTGGATTTCTGTATCAAGGATTTGTCTACCAGTAAGAATTTTTTTTTCTGTACTGGTCTGACGAAAGGGGTGATTTTTCAATAAATTTTTGTTGAAAAACCGGTCCTGACAACCTTGGTACCAGAGCCAGGCTGACTGTAGGAAGCCACTAGGTGCGATCGCTAATCGGTTATTAGCGTTATTAGTGCTATTTAGCACTTTGCAAATTGTAGCAATTTTCTGTTAGTCATCATAAATTTATGATTTGACTATCTGGAATTTTTGTCTACTTTTGTAGATGGCTGGCCGTGACTGTGAGTCACAGGTGTTCGCCAATGTACCTGAGGGATTTATCAAGCTCCTCGCCTCCATCGCCAAGGTCGCGATAGGGCCATCGACTCGTCCGGAGTTCACACTCTACCAGCACAAGCTCAGCGACAGCGTGTCTATGCACCAGGCCGCGGTGCAATTCAAGGGAGGGCGTTCTGAATCACGCCGCTTCCGATTTGTTGGAAGGGCCATGCCTACGGAGAGGCATGCCATGCAGATGGCTGCCTGTGAGGCAATAGCTCATCTCCGGGATGCTCTTCCTTCAATGAAGGCTCGTCGCTACCGCTACCTCCCATGCCACGTGCCATACACTTGTCACTATGCTTTTGCTTGCTCTAGGGGAGAGAGAGAGATGAGGCTATTGAGATGCTTGTTGAGTACCTCAAAGCTCTTGAGGCAACATTTGATAACCTCGTGGACGACTTTGTGGCTGCGCGTATGGACTTAGTTCAGGGTTGTGTCGCCAACAGGAGGGAGCTCCTCCATACAGCACCACCACTGTCATACATCTCGTCCTCAGCATCCTATGCACCTGCCATCTTAGCCACCGCTCACCGCCTGCCTACCACTGAGGAGTTTGACCAAGTCATTGCTCCTACCCCAGTTAGTGTTGCACCACCTGCCACACCCGCACCAGCTGCACAACCCAGTGCTTCGCGCCTAGAGCCTATTATTGAGGAGGAGGTTGAGTCTCCAGCATCACTGGGACTTACCCTCGGTAGGACGAGGGAAGTTTTTGCCATCTCCGATTGAGTGCGCCGAGTAGCCGTGTGATGTACCAGTTTGTATGATATGTTTATATGTGTATAGGCTTGGTGATAAGTAGTTTGTATGCGCATCATGTAGGAACTCGGAGAAGTGCACTAGCCTAAATAACATGTCAGGAATGTGTGCGCACATCCTGAGTGATGTACTGTATAATTACGGCTTGCTTGTAAGATATGTACTGAGCGGTCCTTCTCCTTGCGCAATCAAGTGTTTTCTTGAAAAATCTGGGAGTTTTTAAATCTCTGCATTTGCAAAATTATTTATTTTGCTACTCAGATTTTTCTCATAAGTCCTGCAAAAAAAAATACCACAGAGTGGAAATGCCTCGTCCCTGGACTCGTTCCATGTCAAGTCCGCCAAAAGAAAATTATGGTACCCAGACAAGTAACAATTTCACACAGGGGCAGTCAAGTCAGCAAGGCAGTGAAGCAGCGTTTTCTCAAGTATGCCGTCTTTATGAGCAAAGCCAACAACAGCATCAAGAAATGATGAACCATATTATCAATATGGGAAATCACCGCGAACCGTACCAGCAGCATTCCAAATTGTCTGAACTACAAAAGACATGTCCCCCAACTTTCTCTCACACGGATAAACCTCTTGAGGCCGATGATTGGCTTCGATACATTGAGAGGAAATTAATTATTGCACAATGTTCGGACCGTGAGAAGGTACTTTATGCACCTCACTACCTCACTGGAGAAGCTGCATCATGGTGGGAAAATTTCCTACACATGCACCCTATTGAAAACAACATCACCTGGGAGGAATTTAAGGAAAATTTTCGTGGGGCGCACATTCTCAGAAGTGTTATGAAGATCAAAAAAAGGGAGTTTGATGACCTCAAGCAGAGAAGCATGTCAGTGACTGAGTACAATAGTCAGTTTACACAATTATCTCGTTATGCCAACGAAGAACATATGACTGAAAATAAAAAGATGGAAAAATTTCTGGATTGTCTGGCACCAGCACTTAAATGCCAGCTGGTCGTGCACACCTTCCCAGATTTCAAAACGCTTGTGGACAAGGCTATTACATTAGAAAATGAGCGCCGCAGCTTGGAGGATATTCGCAAGCACAAAAGGGACAAGACTACTCATTCTCGCAACAACAGGAACAAGAAAGATTTCCAGAAAAATGGGGCGAACAAATCCGCAACCAATGTTCTACGCCCAAACAAGAATTTTCATGCAAGGGACAAGGATTTTACGTTTCGCCCAGGCGTTACTTGCTTCGCCTGTGGTGAGGAAGGACACTATGCCAAGCAGTGCCCAAAGCCAAGAAACTCGGTCCTTAAGCCGAACATCACTGGAAATAATTCAGCCCCTAAGCGCAACAACTTCAATCCCAATAACGATCACAGGAAGGGTCACGTGAACCATGTGACCAAGGAGGAAGCACAGAATGCTCCGGACATCGTACTCGGTACGTTCCCTGTCAACACAATACCTGTCACGGTTTTGTTTGATTCTGGAGCTTCTAACTCGTTCGTTTCCAAGAAATTTGCTTTGCAACATAATTTTCTGATTCTTCCCTTGGAAAATTCCATGACCATCAAGTCCCCCGGGATTAAGCAAATCACTTAGAGTTATTGCCATGGTGTGGTTATTGAGATTGAGGGATTAAAGTTTCAGGCAAACCTCATTGTATTGGAAAATAAGGGACTGGATGTTATCCTAGGAATGGACTGGTTAACCACCAACAAGGGATTTATCGACTAATTCAATCGGACTGTGATTCTCACCCATCATCACGGGAAGACAATAAAAATTGCAGCTCAAGAAAGACCAATATCACTGCGACCAAGATTGA
Source organism: Thinopyrum elongatum (assembly GCA_011799875.1). Taxonomy (NCBI): domain Eukaryota; kingdom Viridiplantae; phylum Streptophyta; class Magnoliopsida; order Poales; family Poaceae; genus Thinopyrum; species Thinopyrum elongatum. Next base: position 58,356,352 of record CM022300.1, on the reverse strand, counting down.
ACAAGGTGGATATTTCAGAGTTAAGTAAAGTTCCAGTGGTGTGTGAGTTTCTTGATGTGTTTCCCGAAGAACTACCAGGCATGCCACCAGACCGGGAAATAGAGTTCATCATTGAACTAGCACCTGGAACCACTCCCATTTACAAGAAACCATACAGAATGGCACCCTCCGAGCTGGTAGAATTGAAGAAGCAAATAAAGGAATTGCTGGACAAAGGTTATATCAGGGCCAGCTCCTCACCTTGGGGTTCACCCGTATTGTTTGCCAAGAAAAGAGATGGGACACTAAGATTATGTATAGACTATCGAGCACTCAACATGGTCACCATCAAAAACAAATATCCAATGCCTCGGATAAATGATTTATTTAACCAGCTCGCACAAGCCAAGGTTTTCTCAAAAATTGATTTAAGGTCAGGATATTATCAATTAAAAGTACGAACAGAAGATATCCCTAAGACAGCATTCACCTCCAGATATGGGTTATATGAATTTACAGTAATGCCGTTCGGACAGACAAACGCACCCACATATTTCGTCCACCTCATGAACAAAGTGTTTATGAAATTTATGGACAAATTCGTTGTGGTGTTCATTGATGATATCTTAGTATATTCCAAGACACCAGAAGAACATGCTAAACATCTCAAAATTGTACTGGGAGAATTAAGGAAACATCAATTGTACGCCAAATTCAGTAAATGTGAATTTTGGTTAAAACAAGTTGGTTTTCTAGGCCACGTATTAACCCAAGAAGGTGTTGCCGTGGACCCAGAAAAAGTCAAAGCCGTACTTGACTGGAAACCACCAGCCAACGTAACAGATGTACGAAGTTTTTTGGGAATGGCTGGATATTATAGAAGATTTATTGAAGGATTCTCCACCATAGCAAAACCTATGACGCAGCTACTCAAGAAGGATAAGAAATTTGTGTGGACCGAAGCTTGCGAGAGAAGTTTCAAAGATCTCAAAAGGAGATTAACAACAGCACCGGTACTAGTCGTGCCGGACATACACAAATTTTTTGAAGTATATTGCGACGCATCCAGGAAAGGCCTCGGGTGCGTATTAATGCAAGAAGGCAAAGTAGTCACATACTCTTCCAGGCAACTACGAAGGCATGAAGAAAATTATCCTACTCATGACTTGGAATTAGCAGCAGTTATTCATGCACTCAAAGAATGGAGACACTTTTTGCTTGGGAATCGTTGTGAAATTTATACGGACCATAAAAGCCTCAAATATATTTTCACACAACCATAACTCAATTTACGACAACGACGCTGGTTGGAATTAGTGAAAGATTATGATGTTGGCATTCCCTACCATCCAGGAAAGGCGAATGTAGTGGCAGACGCTCTCAGTCGGAACCCAAGTTCGAGCAACGACGGTCTACAAGACTTGAGACCTGATTTTCAGCGGGAGTGTGCCAAACTCAACATGGTGTTGGTCACTGAAGGCACTGTGTCAACTTTGGAAATACAGCCCACCCTAATGGAACAAATTAAGAAAGCTCAACATGGACACCCTAGCATCGAAGGCATAAAAAGAAAAGTGAGCCTGGGCAAGGCCTCAGAATTTGTCGTAGACAACAAGGGAATATTATGGTACGGAGACAGGCTATGCGTACCAAATATAGAGGACCTCAAACAGCAAATTTTGGCCGAAGCCCACACCGCTCCATATTCAATCCACCCCGGAGGAACCAAAATGTACAAGGACATTCAGGAAAGATTTTGGTGGCACGGTATGAAAAGGGATATAGCCACATTCATTGCATGTTGTGATTCATGTCAGCGCATTAAAGCCGAGCACCAAAAACCAGCAGGACTATTACAGCCAAACAGGATACCTGAATGGAAATGGGATGAAATTGGAATGGATTTTATTGTCGGACTACCCCGGTCACGACACGGAAATGATGCCATATGGGTCATCACAGATAGATTAACCAAAGTGGCACATTTTATTCCAGTAAAGACAACCCACACCACTCAGAAACTTGCCAGGCTTTATCTCTCCCGTATTGTTTATCTACATGGAATTCCAAAGACTATAATATCTGACAGAGGCACTCAATTTGTCTCCAGATTTTGGGATCATTTACAACAAGCTCTGGGAACTCAACTAGTATTTAGTACAGCATACCACCCCCAGACTGGAGGACAGACTGAACGTGTGAACCAAATTCTAGAGGACATGCTGAGAGCATGTGTTCTCACCTATGGAACCAGTTGGGAAGAAAGCTTGCCATATGCCGAGTTCGCATACAACAACAGTTACCAAGCCAGTCTACAAATGGCACCTTTTGAAGCCTTGTATGGGCGAAGATGTCGTACCCCATTAAATTGGTCAGAGACAGGAGACAGTCGTATCTTCGGCACAGACATGCTCAAGGAAGCTGAGGAGAAAGTTAAACTAATCAGGGATCGACTCAAGACAGCCCAGAGCCGACAAAAGAGTTATTACGATCAAAAACATCGTGAAGTCAGTTTTGAACCCAGTGAATATGTGTATCTAAGAGTATCCCCTATGAGGGGCCTGCAACGATTCAAAGTTAAAGGAAAGCTGGCACCATGATTTATTGGACCTTTCTATGCGATTGCACGAAGAGGCTCAGTGGCCTACCAGCTAGACTTACCTGAAGAACTATCAGACGTCCATGACGTGTTCCACATCTCACAGTTGAGGAAATGTGTAAGCAATCCAGAGAAGCATGTATCTCATGAGAGCATTGACGTGCAACCCGACCTCACCTACCGGGTACGTCCAATAAAAATATTGGAGGAGTCTGAAAGAAGGACCCGTCAGAAGACATTTAAGTTTTTCAAGGTTCAGTGGAGCAATCACACCGAGGATGAAGCAACATGGGAAAGAGAGGATTTTCTTCGGGCAGAGTACCCACACCTATTTTAGGATCAGCTGAAATCTCGGGGATGAGATTTTTCCTAAGGGGGTAGGTGTTGTAACACCCCAAAATTTTTGGTTTGATTTTTACCAAATTATTTATTTGATTGAAAGGAGGTTATTTGAATTTTTCTAAAAGAGGGACTCTCCTTCTCAAATCCTGTTTATGACAAATCTTTTATGAGTCCTTCTCGATCTCGATTCTGGCCTTGAGGGTTTTTCAACGTGTGATGGTTCAACACAAATACTCTTGGGTTGTTTTACTATTTCGTTTATTAAAAAGAATTCCTATAATTTTTGGATTTAACTTTCCTTATTCAAAAAAATACTCTCTTGCCATGACCTATGTTGTAAATTTTCTTCCTAAACCCTTCTCCCTACTTTGGGTCAAGCCAAGCATCCAATTCCAGCAAGTTTCAACCTCTTTTTAATTTTATTTCTATTTGTTTCATCATCAAATCCTTTTTCTGTTTTTATTTGGACCCTTGGGATTTACAAAGGAAGTACCCGATTCCTTGAGCTTTTAATCCCAAGTAAATTACCCTAGCTACTTCTTAGTACCCTCAACCTAGATCCATCAAGAGCTGCTGGTCCACAGTTCAAATTTTTCAAAATTTGTTTACTGCAAGTTTGGACCAGATTTGCTATTTTTGGTGAAATTCATTCTTCTCCCTTTCCTAAAATTCTGAGAAAATTTAGGGAGCCTCTGGATGCATCAAGAGGCCACCTCTCCAAGTTTCAGCTCCAGAAAAATTTTCCACGTGCGTCAAACATTTCGTCGAACAGCTGGCATGCACTGTTTCGGTCAAGTTCAGAGATTCAGTGTTAAAGTTTAGAGTTCAGTGTCGTTTTCATCAGTTGCCAGCGACAATCTCGCCAGTGCTCTCGTTGGCTCGTTGCTCACTGCTCCTCCTTCTTATCCAGTGGCCGCGCGGTCGGTTGGCATCTTCCCCTGGTCGCCGGTGAGCTGGCATGGAGTACATCATCCCCGTGAGCGACGGCAGCGGCGCCCACGGCGGTCGCCAGAGAACTCAGCAAGGAGCGGTGCCGTCCAGCACCGCCCACACCACCCTAAGCCTCCGCGTGGCCGTCCTCTTCGTTGGGCGTGCTGCAGAACCATTGCCGTGGCCTGAGAAGCACAGAGCGCGCTCTCTGTCGCCGATGTGCCCGTGAGGCCGTTCCGTCGAGAACCTGGAGTATCGCCCAAGTTGGACCAAGCTTAAGCGAGGAATAGAACCAGTGGACCAATCCGAAGCTGCCCAGTCACCTTAACCTCCCGTCCAACCTCTACCTCGCCGTAATTGCTCGCCGGAGTAATCCCGGTTTCGGCAACCGCCTCGGGCCGGCTATAAATAGAGGCCCCGAGCCACCCATCGACCCAGCACCTCTCCACCTCTCCTCAGAACCACGCTCCACTCATTAGAGGACCTCGGGAGGGTCTTCTTCCTCGCCTCCGGCCGCCCCGATCCGCTTCGGGCTCCGGCTAAATCCTCTCTGGTGAGTGAGCCCCAGCAGCCCAGATTTGGTCCGCAACCTCCTAGTCCACCACCTCTTCTAACCCAAGCCTCAATTTGGCGTCTGCAGCTCTCCTCGGCGAGATCCCCCATCGCCCAACGCCGCCGTCTGCTGGAGAGGAAGTAGCCGTCGACGTGGTGCTCCCCGACGCCTCCTTCCACCACCCACCGACGGGGAATTGTCCCGTGAGTGCAACCATACCCTTGCCCTCCTCTGGATCGCCGTCGATCGCCGCCGGCGATCATTGTTTGCTTCTTTCGCCGATGGGATTTTTAAACCTGACATGCGGGACCCCCTCGTCAGCCTCTACTCCTCTTCTTCAAACCGTTTTCTGGAGACGCCTTCGGGCAGAATACGTTTTCTCTTTGGTTTTGGCGTATTTCTATCCGAAACGTTTTCTGTTTATTCAAACTAGCCCATGGATAATTCTCTGTTTTTAACAGATTAGTCCCTGGACTAAAACCCTTATAACATTTAAACAGAAGATGATTTGGAGTTGATTCTTTTTCTGTCATCTCTATTTTTCGGTCTAGTTTTTTATCATATTTATTTGAAAAATATTTGGAACTATTTTTATGCATGCACGGTATTTACGTTAGAATCTGATGTTTTTATAACGTAGATACCGAAGGAGGTGACGGTGCCGCCAACTTCGTCGAGCTAGACTCCGACTGCTCCGAACCAGGCAAGCATGTTTGAACCTTTGATATGATGAGTGTCTTTCATGTTTGCTTGAGTGGTTTTCTCATGTCATGTTTATATAAGCATTTGTTGAATGTTATATTTCATGCAAGGTAAGTTGCAAGTGAGCTACAAAACTTGATGTGATCATAAGATGGTGAAACAACCTAATCATGTGGTGGCATGATAGGTTGCAAGCTGGTATTGTTGGAGCATGCCAGTTCTAAATCAAACTATTTAACTCCAGAGTTGACGTGGATCGAGTCTTGTTCCCGTTCACCTTCTTTTCGTACTGCCACATGTTTTCTGCAAAGAATGCGGTTTAGTAAGTTGCAAACCTCTTTCCATGTACACACCAAATAGAGGGGCTATGATGAGGGTTCCATGGCCCTGGATTAAAGCCCGTCATCTGGTCAGGGGGCATGGGTGTTTCCGGTTGGGACCGAGAGGGGGGCACCCCTTAGAGCGCGCGATATAAATTTGATCCCATGCTATTCGAGGTGTGGGCCTCCCCGTCTTAGAGTTTTTCTTGAACGTTGCCTAGGGTGATTCCTGGCATCGGGATGTTGAATGGGTGTGTACTGGTTAGATGTGTTTTCTTCTAAAATACCGTAGATGGAACTAGTCCTTTGTGGCTACTGAAATCCGTTGGCTGTGGGTAAAGAGTACAAACTCTACAGAGTCAAAACCATCCAAGTAACCATGTCCTCGGTCAAGGACGTTGGTTATCAGATCAAGTGTCAGTCTCAGTGTCAGTTTCAGTGTCAGTCTCTGGAGAACAAACTTGTTAACTGACAGAGGAAAACCCGGCTGAATGTTATTCCTGTGGTTGGACTAACCTGTTTATTATTATGTACCGAGTATTCCTTGGGATGGTGCTACTCCATGGACTACTCGAAATCGAATGATGAAATATAAGCCCTTTATGTGATGTCGCTCAGACGTCCGACTATGGCATTCTTGTTATTTACTTTCGATATAAGCCCTTTATGTGATGTCGCTCAGACGTCCGACTGTGGCAATCTGATTATTTACTTTCATTATAAGCCCTTTCGAGATGTCGCATTCAGACGTCCGACTGTGGCACGTACTGTCATCTACTTTTTAGTATAAGCCCTTTATGTGGTGTCGCTCTGACGCCCGACTGCGGCATGTTAATTTCTTTCTACCTTTCGAGGCGTCGCTTCAGACACCCGATCAGTCTTCTGCTATTTTATTGGGATTTCGGGAGGACTACCGCCTGACTTCCTTTTTTATTTATTTATTTATCTTGCAGTGCAAACTTGTTACCTAAGTGTGTATTACCAATTTGTTCATGTGCATCATGTTTGCATTTGTTATATCTTATGTCCAAACTGTCTTGCGAGTACATTCAAAGTACTCACCTGGCTTGTTGATTTGGCCAGATGTTGACGAAGGCGATCTTATGGATGAAGAGTACGATAGCGAGTCAGACGCCTAGAGGAGTCCCAGTCAGTCCCTTGCGATCCTGGAGTTGGTCACTTGTATTATATACGCTTCCGCTACCCTAAATAAAATCATCGAGCCTCACTCCGGCGCTTGATGAGTTGTAAGATTATGGAGTCATGTCACCCTCTTCACTGTGACATATCCACCACCACTTTTATTGCGAGTCAGTAGTTATGCCACCACACCCTCTGTGTCATTCCTCCTTTATGTGTAATATTGGCGTGCTTGTAATAAATTGTTGAGCAGCCTCAGCTCAACCCTGTATAATATTTATTACTACTGGATTTCTGTATCAAGGATTTGTCTACCAGTAAGAAAGTTTTTTTTTCTATACTGGTCTGACGAAAGGGGCGATTTTTCAATAAATGTTTGTTGAAAAACCGGTCCTGACAAATACACAAAGAGTTTGCTAGAGTCAATAATCTAGTTCACATCGCCATGTGATTAATACCCAAAGACTACTAAGGTGTGATCATGTTTTGCTTGTGTGAGAAGTTTAGTCAATGGGTCTGCCACATTCAGATCCGTATGTATTTTGCAAATTTCTATGTCTACAATGCTCTGCATGGAGCTACTCTAGCCGATTGCTCCCACTTTCTATATGTATCCAGATTGAGACTCAGAGACATCCGGATCGGTGTTAAAGCTTGTATCAACGTAACCCTTTACAACGAACTCTTTATCACCTCCATAACCGAGAAACATCTCCTTAGTCCTCTTAGGTACCTAAGGCTAATTTTGACCGCTGTCTAGTGATCTACTCCTGGATCACTATTGTACCCCCTTGCAAAACTTATGGCAAGGTACACAATAGGTCTGGTACATAGGATGGCATACTTTGTAGAACCTATGGCTGAGGCATAGGGAATGACTTTCATTCTTTCTCTATTTTCTGCTGTGGTCGAGATTTGAGTCTTACTTAACTTCATACCTTATAATATAGGCAAGAACTCCTTCTTTGACTGATCCATTTTGAACTCCTTCAAAATCTTGTCAAGGTATGTACTCATTGAAAGTCTTATCAAGCATCTCGATCTATCCCTATAGATCTTAATGCTCAATACGTAAGTAGCTTCACCAAGGTATTTCATTGAAAAATTCTTATTCAAGTATCCTTTTATGCTATCTAGAAAATCTATATCATTTCCAATCAGCAATATGTCATCCACATATAATATCAGAAATGCTACAGAGCTCCCACTCACTTTCTTGTAAATACAGGCTTCACCGTAAGTTTGTATAAAACCATATGCTTTGATCACCTCATCAAAGCGTATATTCCAACTCCGAGATGCTTGCACCAGTCCATAGATGGATCGCTGGAGCTTGCATACTTTGTTAGCACCTTTAGGATCGACAAAAGCTTCTGGTTGTATCATATACAACTCTTTTTTAAGAAATCCATTAAGGAATGCAGTTTTGACGTCCATTTGCCAGATTTCATAATCATAAAATGCGGCAATTGCTAACATGATTCGGACGGACTTAAGCATCGCTACGGGTGAGAAAGTCTCATCATAGTCAACCCCTTGAACTTGTCAAAAACCTTTTGCGACAAGTCGAGCTTTGTAGATAGTGACATTACTATCAGCGTCAGTCTTCTTCTTGAAGATCCATTTATTCTCAATGGCTTGCCGATCATCGGGGAAGTCCACCAAAGTCCACACTTTGTTCTCATACATGGATCCTATCTCAGATTTCATGGCCTCAAGCCATCTATCAGAATCTGGGATCATCATAGCTTCTTCATAGTTCGTAGGTTCGCCATGGTCTTATAACATGACTTCCAGGACAGGATTACCGTACCACTCCAGTGCGGAACGTGTTCTGGTCGACCAACGAAGTTCTATAGTAAATTGATTTGAAGTTTCATGATCATCATCATTACCTTCCTCTCTGGTTGGTGTAGGCATCACGGGAACTATTTTTTTGATGTGCTACTCTCCTATTCAAGAGAAGGTACAATTACCTCATCAAGTTATACTTTCCTCCCACTCACTTCGTTCGAGAGAAACTCCTTCTCTAGAAAGGACCAAAACTTAGCAACAAAGACCTTGCCTTCGGATCTGTGGTAGAAGGTGTACTGTCGGAGGGATTGACCATAGGTAGTCTCATCCACACCCCTTTGCATTTCAAGATATCAGGGCTTGCAAAGCCCCTCACGCCTTCCAAACACGCGGCCGGCTCCTCGGGCCGGCTGGGCCCAAGCGGCCGGCTCCCTGAAGATGGAGCACTCTTAGGAGGCGGCTTCGGGGAGAGGCGGCACCTAGCAGACGGACCCTCCTCCCCTCGGAGTCTGCACTCAACCACTACGACGAGACGGAGCGTGGCTACAGGGCCACCCTCTCCCCCAAATCCCAGGGGGGCATGGCTACAATGCGAGCTGACCAAGCGGTCACCTACCTGCCATGCGCAGGACTGTAGCCATGCGACCCTCAACATGGCCCTCGTCAGCAAGGGCCCTGCCACAGCAAAAGGCAATCAGTACAGCCCGCAGGCGGCGGGCCCTACCTGTCCGTGAGCTCCCAGAAGACGGCGCATTCCTGGAAGGCGACTTCGGGGGCGGACCGGCCCCCAGCAGGCGGCCTCCCCCCCTCGAAGTCCGCACTCACCTACTCCAACAGGATGGAGCATGGCTACAATGTGCGCTGACCAAGCGACCACCAACCCGTCAGATGGCGAGACTGTAGCCATACGACTCCTGACAAGGCCTCCGTCATCAAGTACGGCGCTATAGCAAAAGGCAATCAGTGTGGCCCGCAGGCGGCGGGCCCTACCTGTCGGTCGGATTCTCGGCAGCCGGCAAGGCCCTCCGGAGGAGGGCCCCAGTAGCCGGCGGAGAACCTGGTAACCCTAGACACTGACGTCCGAGTCCTACACCCGGCCGTGTTACCATTGTACCCCTGGGGAGCAGGCCTATATAAGCCCCCCAGGATCACCCATGCAAAGGGTTCAGCACATAGGCCACTCACACACACCATAGCTAGGGAGAGCAAGGTAGCAACTCTTCGCTTCCTCCTCCTCTAGCAGCACAGCTCAAGGAGCAACCTTGAAAGCCACCATTTGATCATAGTCATCATTCGGAGACCCCGCAGAGCAGGACTCGGGGTGTTATCTCCCCGGAGAGCCCCGAACCTGGGTACGTCTCGTGTGCGATCGGAGCTCGTACTCACTCCCACTTCCAGGGCCCGACGACGTCCTCTTGGCTCCACCCATGATAAGCCACCCCCTGGCATCTGTCGCGAGAATACCCAGACAGTTGGCGCCCACCGTGGGGCCTAACGCAGCGTCGGCCGGAGACACGTTCTGGATGGGAACCCTCTTCCACTCCAGCGAGAACGTCGCGGCTGGCCGGATCGGCCAGCCCGGCACGCCTGCTTGCGCTTGCACCAGCGCACCGCCCGACGCGGGGGCAGCCTGCCCCGCGAGCTGCCTTGTCGACCTCTTCGGCAGGGCCAGCCTCTCCAACGAGCCCGCCTCCAACACCGAGGCCCTCCACTCCGTCGACCCCCTCTCCGAGCTTTTCGAGAAGCTCATCGTCTCTGACGCGGACACTTCCAACGGGTTCCCCGGCGGCGTGGTGGTGATCGACGACCTGCTCCCTCCCATCTCAAGCGTTACCTCTGCTGGCGCGCTCGACGCCGGTGTTTTCGCGGAGGTGATGGTCACAGGCCACATCCAGGCCTCTGACGGGGCCATCCAGGACCCGTTGCGAGCAGCGATGCAGGACTTGGCGGCACCCGTCGGGGCCAACGCCGACGCGGCAGCGCTAGAAGAAACCCGCGTCAAGCTCGTCGACAGTGCCACCAAGATGGCGGCCATGAAGCGCCGCGCTGAGGCCAACCAGCGCGAGATCAACCGCATAACTGGCGGCACGCCGGCTGCGGCTGAGCCTAGCCTAGCCGGTGCCATCCGGCAACGCGGCGCGGCCATCGCCAGCATGCTGGGGGTCGGACGCCCGATCTACGACACCCCCGTGCAGAACCTGCGCGCCGCACAAGCGGCAGCAGAAGAACTTGAGAACCTGGAGGGCGATGAACGGCGCAGTCAGCTAGACCGCCTCCAGGAACTCCTCGACGCTGCGAACACGTAGCAAGACGCGTGCAACCGCGTGGTGGGAACCGGCCGGCAAGCCGAGCTCCCGAAACAGAACCCTCCACCCCGCCGCGAGCATGGAGCGACCTCCCAGTCCCCAAGCTGCAGCGACCACGGCCAGCGGAACCCGGAGCCGGCTGCTAGCTGCAGCCGGTGCACCCGCCTGATGGTTGTCAATAGCCGGCAAGTTCCTCCAAGAGTGGAGGACCGGCGCCAGCAGGATGAGCGTCTGCCTCCCACTCGCAGGGAGAGGCCGGCCTCTCCGGCGCCGGTAGACCACCCGATTCTCGGGGGCCGACTGGGCCCCCGTGAAGGAGTCGGCGAGAATGATGCCCGCCATCGGATCGAGCGGCTGGCTCGGTCCCTGGCGGTCAAGGAGGAGGACACTGTCGGCCCGGCCTGCTTCGGCCCCCGCATCCGCGACGAGCCCTTCCCCAAAGGGTTCTCGCTCCCCCGAGACACTCCCAAGTACACCGGCTCCGTGAAGCCGGAGGACTGGCTGACCGACTACGCTACGCGCCGTGAAGTATGTTGCGCTCATGCTCCAGGGCATGGCCCGGACATGGCTGAACAACCTCAAACCCTACAGCGTCAACAGTTGGTTGGACTTCGCCGATGTCTTCATCCGCAACTTCACCAGCACCTACAAGCGGTCCCCCAAGCCACGCCAGCTCTCCATGTGCGTTCAGGGCCCGACCGAGTCCACCTGCGACTACCTGACGCGCTGGGCCGAGCTGCGCAACTCCTGCGAAGGGGTGCACGAGGTGCAGGCCATCGAGTACTTCACCGCCGGGTGCAGAGAGGGCACCCTGCTCAAGCACAAGCTTTTGTACGACAAGCCGGCTACATTGGACGAGCTCCTGGTCATGGCGGACAAGTACGCCAGCGCCGACTCCTCCATGAAGTCGGAGATCCGGGTTGATGCGTCCGGGAAGGTGCTCCCGCCGGCTCCCCAGACGCCGGCTGGTGACTCCAACCGGCGTCAACAGCTGAACGACAACAAGCGCAAGGCCCAGCAGCCGGCTACCAGCAATCGGCAAGTGGCGACCGTCGAGGACGAGCAGCCGGCATGCCAACCCGGCCCCAAGCGTCAGCGGGGCGGCAAGGGGGTCTGGCTGCCGGCCTTCTCCTTTGAGCAGACCCTTGACGCTCCATGCAAGTTCCACAGCGGCGCGAAGCCGTCTAACCACACTACCCGCCAGTGCAACTGGCTCGCCAGAATCGCCAAGGGTGAGGGCTTGCCGCCTCCTTCGGCCGGCTCGGCGGCTCCACCTCCTCAGTAGCCGGTGGCCCGCCTGGTCGGCATGCTCCAAGACGAGTTCCCCGACGCAAACGCCACCTACGTCGTCTTCACCAGTGAAGCCGACGACAAGCACAGCCGGCATCAGCAACACCGCGAGGTGAATGCTGTCACCTCAGAGGTCCCCCAATTCATGCACTGGTCCGAGAGGCCCATCTCCTAGAGCCATGATGACCACCCGGCTGTGATGCCCTCGCCGGGTGCTTATGCAATGGTGCTGGACTCCACCTTCTCAGCGAAGAGGTGGGCCTGCCGTTTCTCCCGGATCCTGATAGACGGCGGTAGCAGCATCAACATCCTCTACCGCGACACTATGGAGAAGTTGGGCATCAAGGAGAAGCAGCTCCTGCCCAGCCGGACCGTGTTCCATGGCATCGTCCCCGGGCTTTCTTGCTCCCCAATCGGCAAGATCAAGATTGATGTCCTGTTCAGCGACAAGACCCACTTCCGCCGCAAGCCGATCTGGTTCGAAGTGGTCGACCTGGACAGCCCCTACCACGCGCTCTTGGGCCGGCCTACGCTGGCCAAATTCATGGCAGTGCCGCACTACGCCTACCTGAAGATGAAGATGCCGGGTCCCAAGGGCATCATAACCATTGCCGGCGACTACCAGAAGTCGGTCACGTGCGCCGCTGTCGGCAGCCGGCTGGCCGAGTCCCTCGTCATCGGCGAGGAGAAGCGTCTCCTTGATCGGGCTATGGCTATGGCTAGCGAGCAGCCGGCCATACCATCTGACCCCAAGGACGCGGAGATCGGGGCCACCTTCCAGCCGGCCAAGGAAACCAAGAAGATCGTCTTTGACCCGGCGCACTCGGAGAAGTTCACTGTCATAGGGTCCGCCCTTGACAGCAAATAGGAAAGCGAGCTCGTCGACTTCCTCCGTGAGAATCGGGATATCTTCGCATGGTCCCCCAAGGACATGCCGGGTGTTCCGAAGGATTTCGCCGAGCACAAGCTGCATGTGAGATCGGATGCAAAACCGGTCAAGCAACCCCTCCGCCGCCTCTCAGAAGAGAAGAGAAGGATCGTTGGTGAAGAAATCTCCCGGCTTCTGGCAGCCGGCTTCATCATGGAAGTGTTCTACCCGGACTGGCTTGCCAACCCAGTCCTCGTTTTGAAGAAAAACAACAAGTGGCGCATGTGTATCGACTACACTAGCCTCAACAAAGCCTGCCCCAAGGGTCCTTTTTCTTTGCCCCGGATAGATCAAGTGATCGACTCCACGGCCGGCTGCGAGCTGCTGTCCTTCTTGGACGCCTACTCCGGCTACCACCAGATCAAGCTGGACCCGGCCGACCGACTGAAGACCGCCTTCATCACCCCTTTCGGAGCCTTCTGCTACATCACCATGACGTTCGGCTTGAGGAATGCCGGCGCCACCTTTCAGCGCTGCATACAGAAGTGCCTCCTGAAAAACTCGGCAGGAACGCCCATGTCTATGTGGACGACATTGTGGTGAAGACGAAGAAGCGTGGCACCCTTTTGGAGGATCTCAAGGAGACCTTCACCAACCTGCGTCGCTTCCAGATCAAGCTCAACCCAGAGAAGTGTGTCTTCGGAGTACCAGCCGACTAGCTCCTTGGCTTCCTTGTTTCTGAGCGCGGGATCGAGTGCAACCCCATGAAGATCAAGGCCATTGAGCGGATGAAGAAGCTGACCTGGTTGCGGGACGTCCAGAAGTTCACCGGGTGCTTAGGCTCTCTCAACCAGTTCATCAGTCGGTTAGGCAAGAAGGCCCTCCCTCTGTACCAGCTGATGAAGAAGACCACATGCTTTGAGTGGACCGACCAGGCGGACGAGGCGTTCCTCCAGCTCAAGCGGATGCTGTCCACGCCGCCTGTTCTGGCCGCTCCAGCTGCTGAAGAGCCCATGTTCCTCTACATCACCGCTACCACCCGGGTCGTCATCACCTTGATCGTTATCGAGCGCCCAGAAGACGGCAAGGCACAGCCGGTCCAGAGGCCGGTCTACTACCTGAGCGAGGTGTTGTCTGCCTCCAAGCAGAACTACCCCCACTACCAGAAGATGTGCTACGGCATGTACTTTGCCGCCAAGAAGCTGAAGCAGTACTTCAAGGAGCACACCATCACGGTCGTCTGCACCGTCCCCCTTGCCGAGATCATGGGCAACAGAGATGCATCAGGCCGGGTGGCAAAGTGGGCCATCGAGCTGGCTCCCCACACCATCCTCTACCAGCCCCGCACCGCCATCAAATCCCAAGCGCTGGCCGACTTCCTTGTCGACTGGGCCGAGACCCAGTATCTGCCGCCAGCGCCGGATTCCACGCATTGGCGGATGCACTTCGACGGCTCAAAGATGCGCACCGGTTTGGGAGCCGGCATCGTCCTCACCTCTCCCAAAGGCGACAAGATCAAGTACACGCTACAGATCCACTTTGCCACCTCCAACAACATGGCCGAGTACGAGGCGCTCGTCCACGGGCTCCAGCTAGCCAAGGAGATCGGCATCCGCCACATCCTGTGCTACGGCGACTCGGACTTGCTGGTCCAACAGTCTTCTGGTGACTGGGATGCCAAGGACGCCAACATGGCTAGCTACCGCTTCCTCGTCCAGCAGATGAGCGGACACTTCGATGGGTGTGAGTTCCTCCATGTCCCACGGGCCGATAACGAAGCAGCTGACGCCCTGGCACGGATTGGCTCCACTCGGCAGGCCATACCAGCTGGCGTCTCCCTCGAGTGCCTGCGTAAGCCGTCTGTCAAACCTTCGCCGGAATCAGAATCCATCTTCGTGCCGGCTGACCCTGGAACAGTCGGATCTGACTCGGGGACTTCAGCAGTTGGCCCGGGGACTTCTGCAGGCGGCATGGGGGCTGCAGGACCCGCACCCGGCCCGGGGACTGCTGCAGTCGGCCTGGGGACTTCAACAACGCAGCAAGCAGTGGCCGGCTCTGACCCGCCGCCTCCCAACCCGGCCACCCATGTGCCGGTTGCTGTCATGACGGTGGTTGAAGTGCCATCCTGGGCGCAGCCCATCCTCAATTTTCTGGTTAGCCGCGAGCTGCCAGCCGACGAAATCTTGGCCAGGCAGGTGCAACGCCGGGCGGCTGCATACACAATTGTCAACAGAGAGTTTGTCAGGCGCAGCATGACTTGTGTCTTCCAGCGCTGCGTAGAGCCGGAGAAGGGCATAGCAATCCTCAGGGATATTCATCAAGGCGAATGTGGCCACCATGCTGCCTCCAGAGCCCTTGTTGCCAAAGCTTTCCGCCATGGTTTCTTCTGGGCGACTGCTTTGGACGACGCCAAGGAGTTGGTCCGCAAGTGCAAGGGGTGTCAGCCCTTCAGCTCCAAGCAGCACTTGCCGGCTTCTGCACTCAAGACCATTCCCCTCACCTAGTTGTTTTCCGTATGGGGACTGAAAGCCGGCCTACATACCGCGGCTCTTGTTCAGATCAGCAGTCTGGTTGGCGAGCTACTGGTTCTGGGAGTTGTAGGCAGCCGCGCGTAGGTTGTGGTAGTCCTGCAGTAAGAGCAACACTTCAGCATTTAGAAACATGCCTTGAAGTTCCAACCCGCGCGCTCAGCAGCCGGCTTGGAACTCGGGGGCTACACCCAGTGGGTGCGCTGGCGCGCCCCCACTGAAGATTGCAAAAATAAAAAGCAAGATCGAGAGCGTACCCGGACGGACGTCTGCATTGCCAGCATCTTGTTCCTGGCCTGCAGAAGGGTGGCGCCGTGGGCGTTGACTTGTCCAGGACGTCCTACACTGCAACGTTCAGGGCAGCCGGGCCGGCTCCTGGCGCCCAGCCAGGCGAAGCAGAGCTCGAGGGTTCGGTGTCAGGCGTAGGCGAACTCGCGCCCCAACCTCCATCGGCCTCGGCGCAGAAGCAGCCCGCGATCGGCGCAGGCGCGGGGAGGTGCGGGTCGTCATTGCCTGGCTTGTCACCAGCTCGGTGCTCACTGGCGGCACCTCTGGCCCTTCGGGATGGCCTCTTCCCCACTCTTCAGCACCCGACGCGCGCTGAGCATCCTCCGGGACGATGTGGTCGGTCGCCCCTACTCTGGGGCCATCTGGTCAGCTCTGGCAGCTCCAGCCGGCGCCCGGTCCTCCACCACCGGTGGCTCTGGCTGCTGCATGTCGGCGGCCTCCGGAACCTCGCCGCGGACCAGGTCCTCCGCGGCCTTGGCATCAGCCTCTACCTGCGCCTTGGTTGCAGCCTCGGCCTCCGCCTGCGCTGCAGTCGCTGCCTCGGCCTCCAGTCGCGCGGCGGCCTCAAGCTCCTCCCGTGCTTCTCGCGCGTTCTTCTCCGTCGCCTCCCGAAGGGCGGCGGCTGGGTCCATGCGGCAGGCCTCCTCAGAGCCGCCTGCTGCTCTGATCAGCGAGGCGGATGGAGCCCGCGACACGGAAAGGGGAGCCCTGCGCGTCAAGGCAAGCAAAAGATAAGCAACTCGTAAGAGAGGAAAAGCCAAGACGAAACAATCAAGACAAGAGCAGTAAGAGCACTCAGGCGGACACCAGTGGGCGTTCCTTCGGCGTCCTCCAGACGGCAGCTGTCTTCGCGGCCTCTTGCCGCTTGGTGGTGGCCGTCGACTTGGCCTTCTTGGTCGGCCTACTGCCGAACATCCCCACATCGGCACGGCGCTTAGAAGCGCCGGGTGCCCCAGTCGGCGCCCTGCCTGTCGGCCGCGCCGCCGAGGAGCCAGCACCCGCCCTGTCGGCGCCTTCAGGTCGGCGTTGCCCATCGCCGTCTTCATCGTCATCCAGCCAGCCCCGGACGTCGCCTCCCGCGCCGCCTCCTGCGGCTCTGCCTGCTCCAGCGCCGCCTCCCCCGGCGGTGTCGTCTTCCTCCAACGCGGCCGCCCCCAGCTCGGGGTCGCCCATGTCACTCACCTCCCGGTCCGCCATCCATTGGTGGCCAGGAGCCGGCGCGGCGGCTGCTGCCTGGCCGGCTAAGCACTGTGCCATGTTCGGGTGGTCAGGGTGGATGAAGAGCACAACATGAGAAAAGAAAGGGGAACAGACACTAATCGTAGGCGGTGGGTTGGTGCGGCTATACGGTGGCTTGCCAAAGCTCCAGTCGATCTCGCTTAGTTGGCTGTTGGAAAAGTAATTAACATGCCGGACCACCTCAATAGTCGGTAGCTCCTTCGTCGACATCCGGCAGGGGTCCCGACGGCCGCTCATATCGCAGATCAGATGCTGCCGGAATTGGAGGGGCGACACTCAGCAGTGGAAGAAGGCGGCCAGCCGGTCCGCCGGCTGGAGCCCCTCCGAGTCCGTCATCTCCTAAAGCCAGTCGAGGGCATTGGTGATGGCAGCCAGCAACAGTTTGGGCTGCTGCCCCCAATTATGCCGCGGTTCAGCAGGCGGGCCAGGCGTAAAGGTCGGCAGGTTGACGTAGTCACGAGTCGGGTGGAGGTTGCGGACGTAGAAGTATGACTTCTGCCACAACTTCGCCGACTCGTGCAAGACGACGGGGGGAAATCGGGTCCCGGCGCCGGTGCGCCGCACGGCGACGCAAGCGCCACACTGGGCCGGCTCGTCCTTGGCCGCGGTACAGAGCTTAAGGTGGAAGAACCTGCCCCACAACTCGAGTGTGGGTAGGACGCCGAGGTAGCCTTCGCAGAAGGTGACGAAGGCAGAGAGGAGCACCACTGTGTTAGGCGTGAGGTGGTGAGGTTGAAGGCGGTAGAAGTCGAGGAACTCACGGAGGAAGGCGCTCGCCGGCAAGCCGAAGCCACGGAGCAAGTGGCTGCGGAAGACAACGTACTCACCGGCCCGCGGTGCCGGCGAGATCTCCCGCGCGTCCGGGAGGCGCGCCCCCACACACGCCTCGTTGGGCATCCGCCACGTCGCGCGGAGGAACTCGACGTGCCTGTCATGGACATTCAAGCCGTCCCATTCGCCTCGCGCCATGGTTCTAGGCGACTTGGCCGCGGCGCGGCGATGTCGGGTGGTGGCGAGTCTGCGGTGGCGTGGCAAGGCTAAGCGACGATGAGCTGGGGTGGCGCTTCGGTGGCGAGCGGCGCAGCAGCGCAGCGGCAGCAAGGAGAAAGGAGAAGAAGAAGAGTGGAGGGGGGTGCCTGCGTTCGGCCGCACCCCCTCCCTCCTACTTATACGGCAACGGCGGCGGAGCCGAAGCGGCCGATCGTGGGGAATGTGGGGATTAACTGCACCCACGCCCCGCACGACCCCGTAAATCCCGCGCCTTAAAGACGTGTGATCATTATGCCCCGGAAGGGCAACCGCCCACCTCGGCCACAGAGTATCCGCGCGCCTGCCGAGGCCCTGTAGTGGTGGGCCCAGGCCTGCGGCGATGTCCCGTCGTGGCAAGCGAGCAACGGGCAGCAAGCGCGCCACCCGGTGGCGTCAAGCGGCCGGCTCCTATCGGACAGCTTCTCCCAGCCGGACGAAGCAAGGGCATAGGATCACTCGGAGGAGGAAACTGATGAGGCACTCCGGCTTTGAGCCGCGGCGCCTCACCAGCTTCGGGGACTACTGTTGGAGGGATTGACCATGGGTAGCCTCATCCACACCCCTTAGCATTTCAAGACATCAGGGCTAGCAAAGCCGCTCATGCCTTCCAAACACGCGGCCGGCTCCTCGGGCCGGTTGGGCCCAAGCGGCCGGCTCCTAAAAGACGGAGCACTCTTAGGAGGCGGCTTCGGGGAGAGGCCGGCTCCTAGCAGACGGACCCTCCTCCCCTCGGAGTCTGCACTCAACCACTACGACGAGATGGAGCATGGCTACAGGGCCACCCTCTCCCCCAAATCCCAGGGGAGCATGGCTATAGTGCAAGCTGACCAAGCGGTCACCTACCTGCCATGCGCAGGACTGTAGCCATGTGACCCTCAGCATGGCCCTCGTCAGCAAGGGCCCTGCCACAGCAAATGGCAATCAGTACGGCCTGCAGGCGGCGGGCCCTACCTGTCCGTGAGCTCCCAGGAGACGGCGCATTCTTGGAAGGCGGCTTCGGGGGCGGACCGGCCCCCAGTAGGCGGCCTTCCCCCCCCCCTCGAAGTCCGCACTCACCTGCTCCGACGGGATGGAGCATGGCTACAGCATGCGCTGACCAAGCGGCCACCAACCAGTCAGACGGTGAGACTGTAGCCATACGACTCCTGACAAGGCCTCCGTCATCAAGTACGACGCTACAGCAAAAGGCAATCAGCGTGGCCCGCAGGCGGCGGGCCCTAACTATCGGCCGGATTCTCGGCATCCGGCGGGGCCCTCCGGAGGCGGGCCCTAGCAGCCGACGGAGAACCCGGCGACCCTAGACACTGACGTCCGGGTCCTACACCCGGCCGTGTTACCATTGTACCCCTGGGGAGCAGGCCTATATAAGCCCCCCAGGATCACCCATGCAAAGGGTTCAGCACACAGGCCACTCACACACACCATAGCTAGGGAGAGCAAGGTAGCAACTCTTCCCTTCCTCCTCCTCTAGTAGCGCAGCTCAAGGAGCAACCTTGTAGCCACCATTTGATCATAGTCATCATGCGGAGACCCCATAGAGCAGGACTAGGGGTGTTATCTCCCCGGAGAGCCCCAAACCTGGGTACGTCTCGTGTGCGATCGAGCTCGTACTCACTCCCACTTCCAGGGCCCGACGACGTCCTCTTGGCTCCACCCATGATAAGCCACCCCCTGGCATCTGTCGTGAGAATACCCCGACATGTACCCAATAGTTTCTTTAGGGTATCCTATGAAGACGCACTTCTCCAATTTGGGTTCGAGCTTATCTGGCTGAAGCCTATTGAAAAAAGCATCGCATCCCCAAACTTTAAGAAACAACAGCTTAGGTTTCTTACCAAACCACAGTTCATACGGTGCCGTCTCAACGGATTTAGACGGTGCCCTATTTAACGTGAATGAGGCTGTCTCTAATGCATAACCCAAAATGATAGTGGTAAATCGGTAAGAGACATCATAGATCGCACCATATCTAATAAAGTACGGTTACGACGTTCGGACACACCATTACGCTATGGTGTTCCAGGTGGCGTGAGTTGTGAAACAATTCCACATTGTTTTAAATGAAGGCCAAACTCGTAATTCAAATATTCGCCTCCGCGATCAGATCATAGAAACTTTATTTTCTTGTTACGATGATTCTCCATTTCACTCTAAAATTCTTTGAACTTATCAAATGTTTCAGACTTATGTTTCATTAAGTAGATATACCCATATCTACTCAAATCATCTGTGAAGGTCAGAAAATAACGATACCCGCCGCGTGCTTCAACACTCATTGGACCACGTACATCGGTATGTATTATTTCCAATAAGTCGTTAGCTCGCTCCATTGTTCCGAAGAACAAAGTTTAAGTCATCTTGCCCATGAGGCATGGTTCACAAGTATCAAATGATTCATAATCGAGTGATTCCAAAAGCCCATTTGCATGGAGTTTCTTCATGGGCTTTATACCAATATGACCTAAACGGCAGTGCCACAAGTATGTTGCACTATCATTATCAACTTTGCATCTTTTGGCATCAATATTATGAATATGTTATCACTACGATCGAGATTCAATAAACCATTCACATTGGGTGTATGACCATAGAAGGTTTTATTCATGTAAACAGAACAACAATTATTCTCTGACTTAAATGAATAACCGTATTGCAATAAACATGATCAAATCATATTCATGCTCAACGCAAACACCAAATAACATTTTTTTAGGTTCAACACTAATCCCGAAGGTAGAGGGAGTGTGCGATGGTGATCGTATCAACCTTGGAATCACTTCCAACACACATCGTCACCTTGCCCTTAACTAGTCTCTATTTATTCTACAACTCCTAATTCGAGTTACTAATCTTAGCAACTGAACCGGTATCAAATACCCAGGGGCTACTATGAATATTAGTAAGGAACACATCAATAATCATGTATATCAAATATACCTTTGTTCACTTTGCCATCCTTATTATCTGCCAAGTATTTGGGGTAGTTCCGCTTCCAGTGACCATTTCCTTTGTAGTAGAGGCACTCAGTTTCAGGCTTGGGTCTAGCTTTGGGATTCTTCATGGGAGCGGCAACTTGCTTCCCATTCTTCTTGAAGTTCCCTTTCTTTCCCTTGCCCTTTTTCTTGAAACTAGTGGTCTTGTTAACCATCAACAGTTGATGCTCTTTCTTGATTTCTACCATCATCGATTTCAGCATCGCGAAGAGCTCGGGAATCATTTTCGTCATCCCTTGCATATTATAGTTCATCATGAAGTTCTAGTAGCTTGGTGATAGTGACTAGAGAACTTTGTCAATCACTATCTTATCTGGAAGATTAACTCCCACTTGATTCAAGAGATTGTAGTACCCAAACATTCTGAGCACATGCTCACTGGTTGAGCTATTCTCCTCCATCTTGTAGGCAAAGTACTTGTCAGAGGTCTCATACCTCTCGACACGGGCATGAATCTAAATTACCAATTTCAGCTCTTGGAACATCTCATATGATCTGTGGCGTTCAAAATGTTTTTGAAGTCCCGGTTCTAAGCCGAAAAGCATGGCGCACTAAACTATT
This sequence comes from Thinopyrum elongatum, assembly GCA_011799875.1. Taxonomy (NCBI): domain Eukaryota; kingdom Viridiplantae; phylum Streptophyta; class Magnoliopsida; order Poales; family Poaceae; genus Thinopyrum; species Thinopyrum elongatum. The sequence goes on along the minus strand of CM022300.1, from coordinate 58,334,891 downwards.
AAGTAGTCATCATATCGAGCTTGCCAAACATTCATAACGTCTGCATCTGCTCCTCCAATAGGTCTGTCACCTAGCGGTGCATCAAGGACATAATTCTTCTGTGCAACAATGAGGATAATCCTCAGATCACGAACCCAGTCCGCATCATTGCTACTATCATCTTTCAACTTAGTTTTCTCTAGGAACATATCAAAATAAAACAGGGGAGCTATACGCGAGCTATTGATTTACAACATAGATATGCAAAAACTATCAAGACTAAGTTCATGATAAATTAAGTTCAATTAATCAAATTACTAATGAACTCCCACTTAAATCAACATCCCTCAAGTTGTCTAAGTGATACATGATCCATATCAACTAAACCAAGTCCGATCATCACATGAGATGGAGTAGTCTTCAATGGTGAACATCTTCATGTTGATCATATCTACTATATGACTCATGTTCGACCTTTCGGTCTCCAGTGTTCTGAGACCATGTCTGTACATGCTACGCTTGTCAAGTTTAACCCAAGTATTCTACATGTGCAAAACTGTCTTACACCTGTTGTATGTGAACGTAGAATCTATCACACCCAATCATCACGTGGTGTCTCGAAACGATGAACTGTAGCAACGATGCATACTCAGGGAGAACACTTTTACCTTGAAATTTAGTGAAGGGATCGTCTTATAATGCTACCGCGGTACTAAGAAAAATAATATGCATCAAAGATAAACATCACATGCAATCAAAATATGTGACATGATATGGCCGTCATCATCTTGTGCTTTTGATCTCCATCTCCAAAGCATCGTCGTGATCTCCATCGTCACCGGCTCGACACCTTCATCTCCATCGTTGCGTCATGGTCGTCTCTCCAACTATTGCTTCTACAACTATCGCAAACGCATAGTGATAAAGTAAAGCAATTACATGGCGTTTACATTTCATACAATAAAGAGACAACCATAAGGCTCTTGCCGATGGCCGATAACTTACAAAACATGATCATCTCATACAATAACGTATATCACATCATGTCTTAACCATATCACACCACAACATGCCCTGCAAAAACAAGTTATACGTCCTCTACTTTGTTGTTGCAAGTTTTACATGGCTGCTACGGGCTTCTAGCAAGAACCGTTCTTACCTACGGAAAAAACCACAATGGTGATTCATCAAGTTTGCTGTTTTAACCTTCTTCAAGGACCGGCCGCAGTCAAATTCGATTCAACTAAAGTAGGAGAAATAGACACCCGCCAGCCACCTTTATGCAAAACTAGTTGCATGTTTTTCGGTGGAACCGGTCTCATGTGCGTGGACATGTAAGGTTGGTCCAGGCCGCTTCATCCCACAATACCGCCGAATAAAAATAAGAAATTGGTGGTAAGCAGTATGACTATCACCGCCCACAACTCTTTGTGTTCTACTCGTGCATATCATCTACGCATAGACCTGGCTCATGATGCCACTATTGGGAAACGTTGCATGGAAAACAAAAAGAATTCTACACACACGCAAGATCTATCAAGGAGATGCATAGCAACGAGAGGGGAGAGTGTGTCTATGTACCCTCGTAGACCGTAAGCAGAAGCATTTCACAACGCGGTTGATGTAGTCAAACTTTCTTCGCGATCCAACCAATCTAGTACCGAACGTACGACACCTCCGCGTTTAGCACATGTTCAACTCAGTGACGTCCTCCGCCTTATTGATCTAGCAAGACGGCGAGGTAGTAGATGAGTTCCGTCAGCACGACGGCGTGGTTACAGTGATGGTGAAGTGATCTCCGCAGGGCTTCACCTAAGCACTAAAACAGTATGACCGGGGGTGTAAACGGTGGAGGAGGGCGCTGCACATGGCTAACAATTGATCTGTTGTGTGCTAGGCGCCCCCCTCACACATATATATAGGTGGGAGGGAGTGAGGCGCAGCCAAAGGAGGCGCCCAAGTAGGAGGAATCCTACTTGGAGTCCCTCCCAAGCCGCCCCCCCTTTCCTTATTTGGAGTGCGGGGAAAGGCAGGGGAGGGTGGCGCCCCCCCCCTTTCCTTTCTCCCATGAGAGGGAAAGGCAGGAGGGGCTAGACCTCCCCCTTTTCCTTCCCTAGGGCTGGCCAACCAAGGGAGGAGGTGCACCAGCCCCCTTGTGGGCTGGTCTTTTCCCTCCTTTGGGTGTGCCCGGAACCCCTTCCGTTGACCTGATTCCTTCTCGGTACGTCCTGAAACACTTCCGGGGTCCAAATACAATCGTCCTATATATCAACCTTTACCTCTCGACCATTTAGAGACTCCTCATCATGTCCGTGATCTCATCCGGGACTCCGAACAACATTTGATCACCAAAACATATAACTCATATAACACTATATCGTCAACGAACGTTAAGCGTGCGGACCCTACGGGTTCGAGAACTATGTAAACATGACCGAGACACCTCTCTGGTCAATAACCAATAGCGGAACCTGGATGCCCATATTGGCTCCTACATATTCTATGAAGATCTTTATCGGTCGAACCATTATGACAACATAAGTAATTCCCTTTGTCCATCGGTATGTTACTTGCCCGAGATTCGATCGTCGGTATCTCTATACCTAGTTCAATCTCGTTACCGGCAAGTCTCTTTACTCATTCCGTAATACATCACCTCGTAACTAACTTCTTAGTCATTTGCTTCCAAGCTTATGATGTGTATTACCGAGAGGGCCCAGAGATACCTCTCCGATACTCGGAGTGACAAATCCTAATCTCGATCTATGCCAACTCAACAAACACCTTCGGATATACCTGTAGAGCATCTTTATGATCACCCAGTTACGTTGTGACGTTTGATAGCACACAAGGTATTCCTCCGGTATCCGGGAGTTGCATAATCTCATAGTCGAAGTAATATGTATTTGACATGAAGAAAGCGATAGCAATAAACTGAATGATCATTTATGCTAAGCTAACGGATGGGTCTTGTCCATCACATCATTCTCCTAATCATGTGATCCCGTTATCAAATGACAACACATGTCCATGGTTAGGAAACCTTAACCATCTTTGATCAACGAGCTAGTCTAGTAGAGGCTTACTAGGGACACGGTGTTTGTTTATGTATTCACACATGTATTTAAGTTTCTGATCAATACAATTCTAGCATGAATAATAAACCGTTACCATGAATAAGGAAATATAAAATAACAACTTTATTATTGCCTCTAGGGCATATTTCCTTCACAGGCTACCTAAGCCGCCTCCATACAAGTCACGACATGGAAGCCGGCTTATTAAATCTGATGAAACAAAGATCTGAGGTATGCCTTTAACCCCTTTCCATCTTAGTACATATACATACTAATATAGCCGCCATAAGTATACGGAAAGACCTTGAGTGTGCTTGAGACTTCATGTAAATCTTCCAAAATGTAACCCCCAAGGGTCAGCTTGTCTTTGAAAAGATGAGTCGGGTCTGTAAACTATTGTTAGCCAAACATGTAGCCCCCAAGGGCCGGCTTGTCTTGAAAAGATGAGCCGGGTCTTACAATCATGGTTAAGAACCAAATCCAGAGCCCCCAAGGGCCAGTTTTTCTTGAAAAGATGAGCCGGGTCTTACAATCATTGTTAAGAACCAAATCTATAGCCCCCAAGGGCCAGCTTATCTGAATAAGATGAGCCGGGTCTTATAGATTGAAATGATGTACATTAGCCCCCAAGTGCCAAGTGTATTGCTTGCAATGCGATTGGAACTTGAACCATTGTATCATAGTAACCCTTGCTCATTGTGTTGTGACCACTGTCTCAATCTCTTATCTCAGGAAGCTTTAAACCTGAAAGAGGCGCAACCTGGCAACTTAACAAAGATTATAGAACTTCAACAAGCTAAAACTTCCAAGGCCGAGTCAAAGCTGAAAACTTCATTGGAAGAGATTGAAAAAATCAAGGCGGGTTTTGATGCTGAAAGAACCGCCTGGGAAACCGACAAGGCTGCACTGCAAAAAAGAGCAGAGGATGCTGAGGCTGAGCTTAAACCGGTAACCAAAGAGTTAGCCGGCTTGAAGCAACATATCTCTCAAATGTCAGCCGCCATCTTTGGCAAGCTTAACATGCAACTCATCATCTGTTTTGATATTTATTTAACCCGCCTGACGACTCATAATATATAATCTTTAACCTGCCAGGCGACTCTTGTGCAAAAAATTGAACAGGCCCCAGAAGCGCCAGCCTTGGTCAGAACATGCTGCTCAAATTGAAGGCGGCTTATTCATTGACTGAGCAGTTGTATGCTGGAACACTGCGCAGCCTTGTAGCTTTGTCAGGTGGCAAAAAACCTCCAACTCATATCAAGACTGTGCTGGATCATCTCTCAATGGTGCCGGCTCAAATTGAGGAGGTTAAATTATCAGCCGCCAGAGCCGGAGCCATTGTTGCTCTAGGCCGGGCCAAGGCGTGGCAATCAGAACTTGACCCGAAAGAAATAGCTACCGGATGCCCAGAGTTCAAGGATGACGAGTCAATCTTTGAAGAGAAAGACTTCAACAAATGCGTCAGAGAGATGCGGCCCGTGGCATGCAAACTTATAGAAGAGCTGGATTTGAACAAGTACACGCCGGCTTACAATGACAACAACAATAAAATTAAGCCGCCCTCGCATGATGTTATGGACCTTATTCCTCCAAGGCGTAAGCATACCTTCGCCCCTGATATTGATCCTTCTGTTATGCTTAACAATGAAGCCACATTTGAAGCTTTAACCGGCATCGACTGGACCTCGGCCAATCTCCATATGGCCATCAATGAAGTGCCGGCACAGGATGATCTGGGGGCTTCAAGCTCAAGGCAGCAAGATGACAACAGCCCGCCAGGACAAAACCCGGACGGCGCTGATGCCGGCTCACTGGAGTAACTTAACTCCAAAAAACACTTGTTCACAAATTTTTTGGCTCAGCTGAAGCCATGTAATAGGTAGCTGAAAATAATTGCCTGCTCTGCCATGCCTTCGTGCATGTTCTTATCAATTTATGCTTCAACAACTTGAATTTCTATGACCTTTATGACGCATAACTATTTTGTAGTATTACCAAAAACTTTGGTGGCTTATAAAATCCGTCAAAGAACTGTTAATCCCTCAACTGGCGGCTTATAATCACAATCCATTAGCGAGTTAAACAACTCAACAACCAGGGCGACTTATAGTCATGTCCAGCTTTTGAAAAGATCCCCTTGGCGGCTTATAAGCATAATAAACTCAATATAGGGCAATATAATCCGGATCAGTATAACCCGGCAACTTTTCACCTGTAAAAGGTTTCTGCACAACAAACACATATAGAGTATGCACAACTCAAATATTTATTAAGCCGGCTTGCAAAGCATGATCAAAATAGATTGGTTTTTTGAAAAAATTCAATTTTCTGTTCGAAAGAAGCTTGGCATAAAAGCCCCCAAATGACGTAAGCCGGCTCTCACGTGACATAAATCGGTCGTTTAAACCTTAACTAGTTCAAGGTCTTATTGAAAGATTAATTGTTAAGAGTACGAACATGCCACATAGCGGAGAGACTACAGTAGACAGGTGAGTTTGTCCTAGCTCACTGTAAGCCGGCCCTCTCATGACATAAGCCACCGTTTTAACTTTGACGAGTTCAGGGTCTTTAAAAGATTGACTGTCAAAAGTTTGGTGGGTCACCTGGTAGAGTGGCAAGTTGCAAACAGGCAGGTTTAACTCAGTCATGGCATAAAAGCCGGTCAAAATGGGTTATACGCTATACTCATTGAGTAGGAAGCCCCCAAACGACCAATCATGGCATAAAAGCCGGTCAAAATGGGTTATATGCTACACTCATTGAGTAGGAAGCCCCCAAATGACCAATCATGGCATCGAAGCCAATCAAGAGGGTTATACGCTATGCTCATAGAGCAGGAAGCCCCCAAATGACCAAACATGGCATAAAAGCCGATCAAGAGGGTTATACGCTATGCTCATAGAGCAGGAAGCCCCCAAATGACCAAACATGGCATAAAAGCCGATCAAGAGGGTTATACGCTATGCTCATAGAGCAGGAAGCCCCCAATTGACCAAACATGGCATAAAAGCCGATCAAGAGGGTTATACGCTATGCTCATAGAGCAGGAAGCCCCCAAATGACCTTGTGAGTAACCAATGATGACTCTTGCTCCAAAGATTTGAGATGAAATGATAGAGGCCCCGAATTTTGGGGATGCCGGCTTTATTATACTGATCAAAAAGTATGTACATCAGTGAAAGTATATACAATGATGACAGCCTATGACTCAAGTGTAGTAAGGTCGAAGATGAGCAATGTTCCACGGCCTGTTGGTCTCCTTCTCAGACGTGCGGGAATCTTTGTTCTCTCATATATCAATGAGGTAGTAAGACCCATTATTGAGATTTTTGCTGATGACAAATGGTCCTTCCCAAGGAGGCGAAAGCTTATGCATCCCTATCTGGTCTTGAATCAAATGAAGCACTAAGTCGCCCTCCTGAAAGGTCCTGCTTTGAACTCTACGGCTATGATAGCGACATAGGTCTTGTTGATATATACGAGCCACCGCAAGGTCACGCTCTTCATCCAAAGCATCAAGTGAGTTCTGATGTGTCGTCTCATTATCAGCTTCAACGTAAGCCACCACCCTGGGCGAATCATGACGGATATCGCTTGGGAGAACCGCCTCTACGCTATAAACCATGAAGAAAGGCGTATAGCCTACTGACCTGTTAAGGGTGGTTCTGATACTCCAAAGGACTGAAGGGAGCTCATCAACCCAGCAACCCGGCATTCGTTGCAAAGGAACCATAAGCCGGGGCTTAATGCCCCTCAAGATTTCTTGGTTAGCCCGTCTGCTTGACCATTAGACTGTGGATGAGCCACTGAAGAAACATTAAGATGGATATGCTCTCTTTGACAGAACACTTTCATAGCACCCTTAGACAGATTAGTGCCATTATCAGTGATGATACTATGAGGATAACTAGAACAAAAGATCAGCTTTTTAACAAACTGAACTGCAGTTGCTGCTTCACAATTGCCAACCGGCTCTGCCTCAACCTACTTCGTAAACTTATCAACCGCCACCAGAAGATGGGTCTTTTTATCCTTAGATCTCTTGAATGGTCCAACCATATCAAGTCCCCAAACTACAAACAGCCAAATTATTGGGATCATACGTAATTCCTGAGCCGACACATGAGCTTGTCTGGAAAAATTTTGACACCCATCACACTTGCTTACGATATCCTCTGCATCAGCGTGAGCCGTTAACCAACAAAACCCATGACAAAAAGCTTTGGCCAGCAAAGATTTTGAGCCGGCGTGATGACCACAATCACCTTCATGAATTTCTCTTAAGATTTCACGGCCCTCCTCAGGAGAAACACAGCGTTGGAAGAACCCTGTCACACTGCATCGGTTTAACTCGCAGTTGATAATAGTCATAGACTTAGACCTCCTGGTGATCTGTCGTGCCAAAATCTCGTCTTCGGGTAACTCGCCCCGGGTCATATAGGCCAGATAAGGCAACGTCCAATCAGGAATAGCATGAAGAGCCGCAACCAACTGCGCCTCCGGGTCAGGGACAGCAAGGTCCTCCTCCGACGGCAACTTGACTGAAGGATTATGCAGCACATCAAGGAATACATTAGGAGGTACTAGCTTACGTTGAGGCCCAAGTCGTGACAATGCATCAGCCACCTCATTCTTCTGTCGATCAAGATGATCCACCTGATAACCATTAAAGTGACCAACAATAGTATCAACCGCCCGGTGATAAGCCACCATGAGCGGGTCTTTAGAGTCCCACTTGCCAGAGACTTGCTGCGCCACAAGGTCTGAGTCGCCCAGGCACCTGACCCGGCTTCAATTCATCTCCATAGCCATACGAAGGCCATGGAGTAAAGCTTCATACTCAGCTGCATTGTTAGTACAAGGAAACATTAGCCTTAACACATAACAAAATTTGTCACCTCGTGGGGAAGTCAAAATAACTCCAGCCCCTGAGCCCTCCAACTGTATGGACCCATCAAAGTGGATTGTCCAATATGTGTTGTCAGGCTTCTCCTCAGGTCTCTGCAACTCTGTCCAATCATTGATGAAATCCACCAAAGCTTGATTCTTGATGGCTGTCCTGGGCACATATTTCAAATTATGAGGCCCAAGTTCAATTGCCCACTTAGCAACCCGGCCTGTAGCCTCCCTGTTCTGAATAATATCTTCCAAAGGAGCAGAGCTAACCATGGTAATAGGATGACCAAGAAAGTAATGCTTCAACTTGCGACTTGCCATGAACACCCCAAACACCAATTTTTGCCAATGTGGGTATCGTTGCTTGGACTCTGTCAACACCTCACTGACATAGTAAGCCGGCCGCCGACCAGGGTACTCCTTACCCGCCTCCTTGTGCAATACAACAACTGCCAGGCTGACCGCTTTATTATTAGCCGCCACGTACAGGAGCAAAGGCTCTTTCTCAATGGGAGCAGCAAGGATAGGCGGCTCAGCTAACTATTTCTTGAGCGTGTCAAATGCCTCATTAGCAGCATCATTCCAGACAAAGTGATCTGTCTTTTTCATCATCTGGAATAAGAGAATTGCCTTCTCTCCCAGGCAACTTATAAACCGGCTCAAACCTGCAATACGACCCGCCAAACGTTGAACGCCATTGACACACGCCGGCTTAGAAAGCTAGGTGATAGCCTTGATCTTCTCCGGGTTAGCTTCGATGCCCCTTTCTGAGACCAAAAATCCCAACAATTTACCTGTAGGCACACCAAAGACACACTTGGCCGGGTTATGCATCATTTTATAGACCCGGAGATTGTCAAAAGTTTCCTTTAGATCATCCAGGAGAGTCTCCTTTTTTCTGGACTTAACCACAATATCATCCACATAAGCATGAACGTTGCGCCCAATCTGACTGTGAAAACAATTCTGAACACAGCGTTGATAAGTCGCCTGAGCATTTTTTAGTCCAAGAGGCATAGAAACATAGCAGAAAGCTCCAAAAGGTGTGATGAAAGCCGTCTTCTCTTGGTCTTTAACTGCCATCTTGATCTGATGATAACCAGAATAAGTATCCAGGAAGCATAAGCTCTCACAACCTGTCGTTGCATCAATGATCTGGTCGATACGGGGAAGAGCAAACGGGTCAGCTGGACAAGCTTTGTTGAGATCTGTGTAGTCAACACACATACGCCATTTGTCATTCTTCTTAAGTACAAGCACAGGGTTAGCCAACCACTCATGGTGAAAAACTTCCACGATAAACCCCAGCCGCTAAGAGCCGGGCTACCTCTTCTCCAATAGCCTTATGTTGCTATTCATTGAAACGATGAAGGAATTATTTAACCGGCTTAAACTTAGGATCCACATTAAGAGTGTGCTCAGCGAATTCTCTCGGAACCCCCGGCATGTCAGAAGGTTTCCATGCAAAGATGTCCTGATTCTCACGGATGAACTCGATGAGCGCGCTTTCCTATTTAGGATCCATGTTAGCCCCCACTGTGAACTGCTGAGATGAATCGCCAGGGACAAAATCAACCTACTTAGTATCATCAGCCGACTTAAACTTTAATAAAGGGTCTTGCTCAGTGGTGGGCTTCTTCCAAGGGGTCATATCAGCCGGGTCAACATTATCCTTGTAAAACTTAAGCTCCTCGGTAGCACAAGCCAACTCTGCATAAGCCGCGTCTCCTTCCTCACATTCCAGGGCGACTTTCCGATCACCATGGACCGTAATTGTGCCCTTGCGCCCAGGCATTTTGAGCTGTAGATAAACATAACAAGGGCGAGCCATGAACTTAGCATAAGCCGGCCGTCCGAACAAAGCATGATACAGACTCTTGATTTTGTCCACTTCGTGCCACTTTTTCTCAGCTCTGTAATCATAGTCATCACCAAAGGCTACTTCGAGGGCAATTTTCCCCACAGGATACGCCGACTTACCAGGCACCACACCATGAAAGACTATGGAAGACGGCTTAAGATCCTTGTCAGTCAAGTTCATCCGACGAAAAGTGTCATAGTACAGGATGTTGATGCTGCTGCCACCATCCATCAGCACCTTAGTGAATTTATAACCGCCCACTTGAGGAGCTACCACCAATGCTAGATGACCCGGATTTTCAACCCAGGGCGGGTGATCCTCCCGACTCCATGTGATCGGATGCTCTGACCACCGTAAGTATTGGGGTATGGCTGGCTCAACAGCACTAATGGCATGAACCTTCTGATCACTTTTGCAAAGACTTGTAGTGAAGACATGATACTAGCCACTATTGAGCTGCTTTGGATTACTCTAATATCCTGACTGATTACCTTGCTGGTGGTTGCCCTGACCAGACTATTGATTATGACCACCATGGTTACCTTGGCCTTGATAGCTAGAATTTGAGCCTCTCCGCCAAAACCGGAGCCCTGAGAGCCAGAACCTGGCCCACCAGGCGGTCCATTGTCATTGCCATGATTCTGACCGAGACTGTAATTCCTGAACTCTTGCATGACCCACCAATCCTTCCAGGCATGAGTGGATGGCTTGTCAGGAAGACTATGCTTCGGGCATGGGTCATTAAGTGCCGCCTCAAGATTAAAAGGTTTTCCCTTGCCATACGGCGGCTTATCATTACCATTGCGACGTTGATTCTTGTACCCACTGTTGATGTTAGCTACTAAATCTGACCCGCCATCAGGGTGTGTCGGTGTACTAGAATAGGGGTACCCTAGTACCCCGTACTTGTGCACGGGCAGTAGCAGCATCCCGCGGCCAGGCTTACGGGAGGACAGCCAGAGAGAAGCTCAAGATTATTAAGCCATTCAAGAACAAAGTATACAAAGCAAGAGTCAAGGCCCCGGCAAGAGGAGCTTGCCGGGAGGGACAGTTGAGGCCCAGCCTGAGGTTTGCTGTAGCAGAGTACTTGCCGCGGCAAGGTACTTGCCCCGGCAAGTCATTAGCTGCGGCAAGGTATTGGCTGCGGCAAGATAGCGGCTGCGGCAAGGTACTTGCCCCGGCAAGTTACCTTGCGCGGCAAGCTATTGGTTGCGGCAAGCTATCAGGTGCGGCAAGGTCTTGCCGCGGCAAGCGTTACTGTACAACTGTGCTACTGTGCTGCTGCTCCAGTGCCTCTGCCAGCGTGGCGCTCTGGGTCCTTCCAAGCGTGCGTGGCAGGGCACTGTGTAGACGGCGGTACTCTGTAGCTAGCGGTGCAGGAGCAGGTGGGATAGGCTTTTCCCACGTCCAAGACGTCCAGATACATGTATCTAGACAGCTAAGGTATGGGCATTTAATGCCCTTGTCCCCTGCCGTCAGTGGTAGGTAGGACATGTCATCCTAGTAATAGTGGCCTTACTGTAGCAACTTTCCACCTCTACCTTTACTGTTTGCCACCTGTTGGTGACCCCTTTGTGCGTATAAAAGGAGGCCCATAGGCAACGTGGAGGAGGGTTAGGAACTCGGAGATTGAGAACTCCAGTATTGTACGCAGCTACTCTGTACTGTAGCGCTCTTGGAGCTAGAACAATCATCCAGATAATATACCAAAAAGCAGGAGTAGGGTTTTACGCATCCGTGCGGCCCGAACATGGGTAAATCTCTCACGTGCGCTGTCGTGTTCTTCGCTAGATCTGCTCTTCGTGCGACCGTCTCTCCCTGCCGAACGTAAAGGGGTCCTTCCCTGGGTCCCATAGGTGATCGTGGATTCGTCCCCGACATCTTTGGCAGCGCCCGGTCTACTTTGTCAGCTCCCTTCTGCAGGGAGCTAGGTCAAGGTATTCTGGTGTGCAGAAGCTGCTTTTCGACCTTCTCATGGCCTCGAGAAAGCTGCGCCATTACTTTCAAGCACATGAAGTTACCGTCGTTACTCGCTTCCCGCTGAAAAGGATTTTGCAAAATCCAGAAGCGACAGGCAGGATTGTCGAGTGGGCGTTGGAGTTGTCGAGCTTTGGTCTCAAGTTTGAGAGTACATCAACCATACAGAGCCGAGCTTTGGCAGAGTTTGTCGCAGAATGGACACCAACGCCAGACGAAGAAATCACAGAGACGACTCTCCCCGGCAAGGAGACAAGCACAGAGTGGCTTATGTACTTTGATGGTGCCTTTTCGTTGCAAGGCACCGGTGCTGGCGTACTGCTTGTTGCACCCACCGGAGAGCACCTCAAGTACGTGGTCCAAATGCGCTTTCCCAAGGAACAGGCGACGAACAATACTGCAGAGTATGAGGGGTTGCTTGCCGGTCTCAGGATCGCGGCAGACCTTGGGATCAAGAAGCTTATTGTCAGGGGAGATTCGCAGCTTGTCGTCAGGCAAGTGAACAAGAACTACCAATGCCCATTGATGGAAGCTTATGTAGATGAGGTGAGGAAGTTGGAAGAACGCTTTGACGGCCGACAAATGGAGCACGTCCCACGTGCTGAGAATGACATTGCCGATGGTTTGTCAAAGCGCGCCGCACTCAAATTGCCTGTGGAACCAGGCACTTTTGTGCTCCAACTAACTCAGCCATCCGTGACGCCATCAGTTGGGCAAGGCAGGAAGAGGAAGTTGGCTTCTGGCGACTACTTCCCGGCAGAGCTCCCCGAAGTCGCCGGCAAGAAGGCTGCCAAAGCCAGCGTCAAAGATGCAGAGGGGCAACTTGCTCCGACAAGGCCTCACGCTCTTGTCGTTGAAGCGGGTGCTCCTAGGCAAGATGCAAAGGGGCAACTTGCTCCGACAAGACCTCGGGTCCTTGTCGTTGAAGCAGGCGCTCCTGATCAAAGCGCTGAGGAGCAAGATGCTCCGGCGAGGCCTTGGGCTTCCGTCGTTGAAGCAACTGCTCCCGACGAGCTTGTTGAAGGACAACACGCTCCAGCAGGGCCCCAGGCTCTTGTCGTTGAAGCAGCTGTTCCCGCCAAGCTCGTCGGGGAACGGCCGGCTCTGGTAGAGCGACAAGCTCTTGCCGCAGGGCCTGATGTTCCCGCAGCAGAAGAAATGCCTTTAGTCCTCGTTGTCGAGCCACAGGCTCCAGCGTGGGCGCAGCAGATCGTCTGTTTCCTTCAGACAGGAGAACTTCCCGAAGAGCAGGAAGAAGCGGAGAAAGTAGCCCGTCGGTCCAATATGTATCAATTTGTCAATGGCATGCTGTGCAGAAAAAGACCAAACGGTGTGAAATTGAAGTGTATTCCCCGGGAAGAAGGACAGGAGCTGTTGGCGGAGATTCATGGAGGCATATGTGGTCACCACATAGGGTCAAGAGCCCTTGCTGGAAAGGCCTTTGGGCAAGGTTTCTTTTGGCCCACCGCCCTCCAGGATGCAACTGCACTAGTAACCAAGTGTGAAGCGTGCCAGTTTCATTCCAAGCAGATTCATCAGCTAGCTCAAGCTCTCCAGACAATCCCTCTCTCCTGGCCATTTTCGGTCTGGGGGCTCGACATCCTCGGCCCCTTTCCCCGTGCCACCGGGGGCTTCGAGTACTTGTATGTGGCCATCGACAAGTTCACGAAGTGGCCGGAAGTGGAAGCAGTGAGGAAGGTGACAGCACAATCAGCCATCAAGTTCTTCAAGGGAATTGGTTGTCGCTTTGGTGTTCCTAACAGGATCATCACCGACAATGGTACCCAGTTCACGAGCCACGCTTTCATGCAGTATGTCGAAGACCTTGGCGCCAAGGTCTGTTTCGCTTCTGTTGCTCACCCGCGAAGCAACGGTCAAGCTGAAAGGGCAAATGCTGAAGTGCTGCGTGGGCTCAAGACGAGAACTTTCGACAGGCTGCGCAAGTGTGGCAAGAACTGGATCGAGGAGCTGCCAGTGGTTCTTTGGTCGATCAGGATGACGCCAAATCGAGCTACTGGCCAGACGCCTTTTGCTCTAGTCTATGGAGCAGAGGCAGTCCTCCCCACAGAACTCGTATACGGGTCACCTCGAGTGCTCGCTTACGATGAGCTTGAGCAAGAGCAACTGCGGCAAGATGACGTTGTGCTCCTCGAGGAGGATCGTCTTCAGGCTGCTGTGAGAGCTGCTCGCTACCAGCAAGCTTTGCGTCGCTACCATAGCCGCAAAGTTAATGCCAGAAGTCTCGAGGAAGGTGACCTTGTTCTTCGGCGCGTTCAGTCGGCCACGAATTCAAACAAGTTGATGCTGAAGTGGGAAGGCCCTTATCGGGTGAAACGAGTCACCAGGCCTGGCGCTGTCCGCCTGGAGACCGAGGATGGCATTCCAGTGATCAACTCCTGGAACATTGAGCATCTTCGTAAGTTTTTCCCATAAGGTGCGGTTGCCGGGCCCTTCCCCGGCAACCACATTTTGTACAAGTCTTACCCCTATTGCATGTAATCCATTGTACAAAGCCAGGCACAGACCCTGTGCATAAATAAAGCTTTTGTATTTCGCAGTTTTTGACGATTTCATGTTTACTTTTATTTTGCATGATTATCTGACATACTGTGCAGTACAGCCTCCCCGGTAAGCATTAACGAGCCGCCAAGCTCCTATATCTTTATTTTCTCTTCTTTCTTTTTCTCAAAGAGACAGAAGCTTCCCTCGCGCACAAGTTTGCCGGGGGGATGGGATAATGATATGGACCAGGCGTCGTTCAAAGAAACTTTGCCTTGCCGGGAAGAAGGCAGCGGCAAGCAGTGACAAGACCTTACCGCGGAGAGATCAACGACAAAGCTAAGTGCCAAAGTTTGAGCAATCAAATTCTTTTTTATTTTTAAGGTAATTTTCCTTGAATGATACTACTCTTTGTATGGAAAACCTGTGCGCGATGGAACCTAAGCGTAATCGGTCGCGCCCTTATCTCGTTTCGAGTCCGCTCAACAACCTAAGTGGCTGCACTGAGCGCGACAAGGTTGCTTGCCGGCAGCGGCACCGCCAGCAGGCTGCTGAAGTCCCGCACCCAGCGCTCGCGGCAATGGTGCGCGCACCGGCAAGTTCCCTATAAGCGTAGGGCAAATACACACAAAGAAAGAAATTGCTCAAGGGAGATGACATGCATTAACTCCAAAATATTGCAAGTTATATTACAAGATAAGTTGCCGCGGCTTAAACAGATTGTTCTTTAACATGTCTAGCGGCGGCAAGGAGGGAGAAGAATGGGCTCTCTAATTGCGGTGCTCGCCTTCGACTCTCTGGATATGGTCCACCCTCTCCACGATGGGCGCGACAAGGGCCTCTAGTGGCGCGGGGTCGTATCCCTTCGGCAAGCTTTTGAAGATGTTGCTGAAGTCGACGCCCGGGTTTCTGTATGCTATCTTCACCAACAACCTCCGGAGAACTCCCCGGCAAAGCCTGCGTGACTCGTCGGCCAGTTGAGCCTTTTGATTGACTTGGAGCTGTTGCAGTGCTTCTACTACTCCGTCGAAGAACTCGGCTAGCTTGACGCTAGTTTGCGTGTTCTTGTCGGTGGAGTACCCGAAGTCCGGCACCTTCAGGGCAGTCAGCTCCTTGTCGATGCCCTCGGCGGCGCTGGCAAGCCTGTCCGTGAAGATCCCCACGTTATCCCTGAACTTCTTGTGGGTTGCAATAGCGTCTTGAAGCAGACCCTTTTCCTTCTGGAGCTCTGTCATTAGAAGCCCTTCGCGCTTTCTGGTGGTGTAGAGCGTCTCCTTCAGCGTGGTCAGCTTCAGCTTCAGGTCTGCTATGGAGTCGTTGGCGGCGGCAAGCAGATTGTTCTTCTTGGCTATGGTAACTTGCATCTCCGCCAAAGTGTGGGTCACCTTTGCCCTCTCACTTTCAAGCGTCGAGAGCTTGTCACCGTTTGCCTTGAGGGCGGCCTCTAGTCTTGCCACCTTCTCCTCCGCTTCCTTCCTGCTCACTTCTGCAGCAGCGACAGCGTTGGTGGCCTCCACCAACTTGCTGGCGTACTCTTGGGCCAAGGCTTCGATTTCCTTCTGGTGTTTTTGTGCCTGCCCCTGGGTCCGCTCTGCGACAAGTCTTGCCACCTCCTCGTCTTTCTGCTGGAGGGTTTCGGCAAGTTTCTTCTTGCGCTCGGCAAGTTCCTCTTCGTGGGCATCGAGGTCCACTTTCCGCTGGTTCAGATCACCGGCCTGAGCAGACAACTCCTTGGCGGTCTCCTCCTGTTTTTGTTCAATGTCTTGCTTCATCAGGAGGAGGGCCTGCCGTTCTTCGGCCAGCTGTGCCCGCTTGACCTCTAACGCATTAAGAGATCGCGCGCGGACGTCCGCCAAGATCTCCGCGCGCCTCAACATGTCAGCTTCGGCCTTCTCGATGAGCGCCTCCCTGGAAGCTAGCTTCTCCCGTCGGGCGCGATGAAGATTCAGCAGCTTTTGGAGCAGTTGCTCCTCTTCAGACGTGCTGCTGCTGCTGGCTCCTGGCGCATCCACAAGCTGGAGCCCGGCAGCGGCAAGGATCTCCTCGTCCACAACATCCTCCTCGGTTGGCGCTCTGGAGCCCGCCGTCCAGGGGAGGCTGACGTAGACATTCTCGCCGACCCGGATGTATTTGCTTGGCGGAGGCGAGTTGGGCGCTGCCGCCTCTTCAGTGGTTGAGGGACCCGTGGTCGGAGTAGCGCCTGGCGCTCCTGTGGCCTCAGGGCCGTTAGTACGACCACCGGCTCCCTCCCCGGCCTCCTCAGCAGCCTTCTAGGCGGCCTCAGCTTCAGCAGCCTTGGCGGCTTCATCGGTGGGCGCCTTGGCGGTATTATCCTCGGCGGCCTTGCCGGCCTCTTCGGCAGCCCTGGCAGCTTCTTCGCTGGCAAGCTTGTCGGCTGCCAGCTTGTCGGCCTTGGCAGCGGCGGCCTTGGCGGCCTCGTCGTCGACGGCCCCTGCGGTGTTCTCCTCGGCAGAAGAGTCAATGTTCATTGGCTCTATCGAGGAGGGCTCTGCCAACCCGAGAAGTAAAGCAAAAAGAGCTTCAGGAAGAAATTCAAGAAGACAAAAGAAAGAAAGTAGAAAGAGTTTTGCGGCAAGTGGGTTTACCCGTGTTGAGCTCAGGAGCGGTGGGCTCCCCTCCCCCGTCAACGTTTGTCATTGGGGTGGGGTCGCCAGCGCTGGTGCTTGGCGCTTCGGCGCTTGCCGGCTCCTCTTCGTGGCTCGGCTCGCTAGTGGGAGCCCTTACCGGAGATCTTCTCCTTGGCGGTGTGGTCGAGGGGGGTGGTACTTCTGGAGTACCTTCATATGGCTCCACTTGCTACTCCTCTCCTACACGCCCAAAGATGTCAGCGACAAATGCTTGTTCCTCAGCGACCGCCAGCGAAAGGTAGTTGGAATACTTACGCTGGGGGCTGCGCTGGGGGCTGCGACGAGGGTTGGGCTCCGAGCTGGTCGGGATGGTCACAGACGCTCCCCCGGTGGTTGCCGTGGGCTCATCTTCGACGACCACCACGGCCTTGCTCGTCGAGACCTTAGCTCTCTTCCTCATCCTCTCCGCCAAGGTTTCCTCCCTGCGGAAGCAAGGCCGGAGTGCGACAAGTGAAGACAGAAACAAAATCCTACAAAGATTGAGGGTCGCGGCAAGGGAACTTACTCTTCCTCGTCGTCCTCTTCGCTGAGAGCGGAAAAATCGAAGTCCGCCTCCGTGTGAGGAGGGGGAGGAGGGGGAGCTGGGCTCCTTGGCCGCTTGGCGTAGGTAGTAGCAGCGGTCTTTGGTGACCCTACTCCAGTTGCCGGGGCCGCGTGAGACGCTCCCGCAGCACCAGCCCTTGCCGCGGTCGAGCGCGTCGAACGGCGCTCCAGCGGTTGTTGAACTTCTTGCCGCTCAGCCACTTTGCCAAGCTTGCGGAGGCATTTCCTCCTCAGAGGGGCTGGGAACTCTGACTGCGGTGGGCTTTCGATGCCCTCCTCGGAAGAGGAGCCCTCATCCTCCGAGCTGCCTGACTCGTCGGCAAGCTGGCTTGACCCGACATCCTTGCCGGGTGCGGCGAGCTCGCCCTTCCCGGCAAGCATCCCCTGCTCGACAAAGCTCTCCTTTTGTGCCTCGTCGAGCTCCGCCAAAGTATAACCAAAATCGCCAGCTTCCCTGGCGAGCCTGTCCTCCTCCACTCTTCGAGCAATGAATTCTATTTCTTGCTCAGTGGTGTTGCAGACGAGCCACTCCTCCACCCGGACCTGCTTTTCGACCGTGAAGTCAAAGAATCGCCGCACGTCTTCTTCGAGCGGCACGTCCCAAGTTGCTTCAACGATGTGCACATTGCAGAGCGGCATCATAGCGATGATTACACTCAATGCGGAGTTGTTGCAAAGGGGCACGATGTGCTTCGGCAGCGTGAACGCCTTGTCGCGCTTCTCTGGATCTGTCTCTTGCTTGAACAGTTCTCGCATGAAGAAGTCGTGCTGCAGAACTGTGAAGTTGTTGATCAGTCCAGGGCGCAGCCGCATGATATCGGCTGGGTTCTTCCAATCAGAGGCCGGCCTTCCTCTCTGCTGCAGAGGAGCAATGTGGCGGCGGAGGAAGTCTGCGCCGACCATCCCTATGGTGAGCCTGGCCTCCCTGAGCCGTATGATCCTGGTAGCGGTAATCTCCAGCTTCTTGTCCTGGGGATCCAGATCGCTCCAGTCCGTGCCACGCGCTGCTGGGGTCTTGCGAGGCTCATAGTATGGTGGCGGGTCGTCGTCAATGATCCAAGACTATTCAGACCGAATTTCTCCCCATCTTGGGCGGAGATCCCCCTTCAGATAATGCTCCTTGGCGCCCAATCTTGAAACGAACGAGACGCCGACAGTGAGAGGCTCCCCCTTTTCAGCACGGGGAGTGAAGTAATGCCTGAACAACGCGGTGTTGGGTGCGACGCCGACGAAGTTCTCGCACAGATGCACGAATATTGCCATGGTGGATACGGCATTCGGTGTGAGATCCAGCAGACGGAGATTGAAGGTGTACATGACGTCGCGGAAGAAATCCGAGTACGGCGGGCAGAGCCCGCACCAAAAGTAGCAAGCGAAGAAGGGGTACTTGCTCACTTCGCTCTCGTCGGTGGCTGGACGAACGCAGGTGGCCGGATGCGCCTTGGTCCTCACGGCCCACATGCCTTGGAACTTGGCCTTCAGATCCGCCCCCGTGAGCGTCGGAGCGAAGAGCGCGTACTTCTGCCTCTTCAACTGCGCCTGGGTCTCCGTCCTTGAGGACTTCCCCGTCTTCCCCTTTTCTCCTTTGGGAGGCATGGCGAAGGCGGAGCTGAGGTCCGAGGGAGATGCGGACGCGCGCGGTGGCGGAGGATTGGGAAACCGCTTTGTTTTGGAGCGGAGGAAGAAGAAGGCGGAGATTTGGAGATCGAGAATGGTGAGAGGAGTGTGTGAGTGCTTCTGCAGATCCCTCCTTTTATGGGGAAAGCTGTGGAACCATCCGCCTCTTCGTCATTCGAGATAACTACGCACGCTTCCCACGCTCCGCATTCAACGCGCGACGCGTGGGAGAGCGTGCAGTTAAACAGCGTAGAGATGTTTCGGCTTATCCCAGCCACGCGTGCCCGTGCACTATTTGGGCCTGGCCCAACAACGCCCGGCACCGTGTGTGGCCCAGGCCCGGGGGCTCCTGTCGGTGTACTAGAATAGGGGTACCCTAGTACCCCGTACTTGTGCATGGGCAGTAGCAGCATCCCGCGGCCAGGCTTATGGGAGGACAGCCAGAGAGAAGCTCAAGATTATTAAGCCATTCAAGAACAAAGTATACAAAGCAAGAGTCAAGGCCCCGGCAAGAGGAGCTTGCCGGGAGGGACAGTTGAGGCCCAGCCTGAGGTTTGCTGTAGCAGAGTACTTGCCGCGGCAAGGTACTTGCCCCGGCAAGTCATTGGCTGCGGCAAGGTATTGGCTGCGGCAAGATAGCAGCTGCGGCAAGGTACTTGCCCCGACAAGTTACCTTGCGCGGCAAGCTATTGGTTGCGGCAAGCTATCAGGTGTGGCAAGGTCTTGCCGCGGCAAGCGTTACTGTACCACTGTGCTACTGTGCTGCTGCTCCAGTGCCTCTGCCAGCATGGCGCTCTGGGTCCTTCCAAGCGTGCGTGGCAGGGCACTGTGTAGACGGCGGTACTCTGTAGCTAGCGGTGCAGGAGCAGGTGGGATAGGCTTTTCCCACGTCCAAGACGTCCAAATACATGTATCTGGACAGCTAAGGTATGGGCATTTAATGCCCTTGTCCCCTGCCGTCAGTGGTAGGTAGGACATGTCATCCTAGTAATAGTGGCCTTACTGTAGCAACTTTCCACCTCTACCTTTACTGTTTGCCACCTGTTGGTGACCCCTTTGTGCGTATAAAAGGAGGCCCATAGGCAACGTGGAGGAGGGTTAGGAACTCGGAGATTGAGAACTCCAGTATTGTACGCAGCTACTCTGTACTGTAGCGCTCCTGGAGCTAGAACAATCATCCAGATAATATACCAAAAAGCAGGAGTAGGGTTTTACGCATCCGTGCGGCCCGAACCTGGGTAAATCTCTCGCGTGCGCTGTCGTGTTCTTCGCTAGATCTGCTCTTCGTGCGACCGTCTCTCCCTGCCGAACGTAAAGGGGTCCTTCCCTGGGTCCCATAGGTGATCGTGGATTCGTCCCCGACAGGGTGTCTGTGCTTACCACCATTGCCTTGGTTGTTATTATGCCCTGCCACGTTCTGCTGCTGACTCTTACCATTGCCACTCTTCTTGCCCTTGTTGGACTTCTCATCATCAGATCCAGGGTCCTTAGTGTTATCAGAGTCGGCATATTTAATGAGAGCCACCATGAGTTCGCCCATGTCATTACAATGACGCTTAAGCCGCCCAAGCTTCTGTTTAAGGGGGGTAAAGTGACAGTTCTTCTCCAAAACCAGAACCGCTTGACCCGCTGTGATACTATCTGATGAGTGAATAATAACAGAGACCCGCCGGCCATTGATGGGCTGACTCATCCTCACGCTGCACGCAGTTATCCAGATCAATAATCGTCAGAGGCTGCTTGCATGTCCCTTGAAATTTTTTAATGAACCGTGCCTTCAACTCCGCCCATAAGTTGATAGAATTGGCAGGTAATCCTTTTAACCATGTACGAGCTGGCCCATCCAACATCATAGTAAAGTACTTGGCACAGACCGCGTCGTTCACTTCCAACATCTCAATGGCTAACTCATAACTCTCAATCCAACCTTCAGGAGGGAGATCAGCTGTATAATTGGGCACCTTATGAGGACCCTTGAAATCCTTAGGCAGACGCTCGTTACGCAAAGCTGGCACTAAACATGGTACTCCGACAGACCTGGAAATTACACCCGCTCCTACTAAAGCCAAAGGGGTCAATGGCTATTGATAAGCCCCTAGTTGATCCACCGCCGCTTCTGCCTCACGACGAGGCGGGTTATCTTCCCGAGGCGGGTTCTCACCATGGGGTGGGTTATCCTCATGGGTCGGATGATGGCGTCGTTCGCTGCTGGAGACTGCAGGCGACTCAATACACCGGCTATAGCTTCAACTTGGACGAGGGGTCGAATGAACACGATCACGACTGTATGGGTAAGCCGCCTGCTGTGCCACAACTGTTCGAAGGAGCTCTACTGCGTTTCGGGTCTCCACCACTACCGGTGACTCGCCCTCGATCGGAATAGCCGCCAGACGGGTCGTCGCTACTAACATGTTATCCATCGGGTTAGAAAAGTGCCCTGGTGGTGGCGTCAGGAAACGTTGAGGCGGCGTTTGATTGGGAGCGGGTTAGGCGCCCGATCCTCCCTTCGCGCGCGGTTCAGGCTGGCGGGGTTGAGCCGCCGCTGCTCGGTTTCTAGGGGCGTCCGGGTTTAACTGAGGGTTCACCCTTGTATCCGGAGTGCTTGGACCTGCCCCTGCTGTATTAAACAGATTCATGTGCGCATAATGCAAAGGCACACGGGTCTGGTGTCTCCTACGAAGAACCGTGTCACAGGCATTCTGTTCCAGACTTAAACGCCAAGCTTCTGTCCTTACGCGCTCTGACTCAGCCGCGATCTGAGCCCGTTCCTTGGTCATCCTGGTATTCTCTGCATTGAGATCCTCTTGGGCCTTGGCCACCTCATCTCGCACCTTTGCAATCTCTGCATTATGATGTGCTTGATTCGCCGCAGTAACCTCTGTTGCTAACAGGGTTGTCAAAGTTCCCAAGAGTTCAGACAAAACCTGAGCCGGCGGCCGGATTGACCCGCCGTCCCCAGCCGCCGCAGCCACTGAACTAGACATCATAGCTGCAGTTGTTGATGAATTGAGAGCCGGCCCTGTGCCAGCAATGAAGATAGTAGCCCGGCATGACGGCTCATAGGGGTCCGGAATACTGTCACCATCGGAATAGCCTCCAAGCCCGCCGTCTGGAAGCTGATAGATTGACTCCATCTCTCCAGTCGAGGACTCATCACCTGAGTATATGAGAGTCTCTCCTCCAGATACAGAATCTTTTGCGAGATCCACACCATGTGAGAAACCAACGAAAACATGTTTCCGGCCGGGTTGAACCCGGGAGGGTCGCGTGTGCCGAGCCGGCTCAACAATGTTGGTGTAGATGTCCGGCTTAGGCTATGATCCGCCGATCTTGCCAATGAAGACGTGAATTCCGCCAAAGGGGACCCGGTACCCATACTCAATTGAGTCAGCCTCGGGGCCCTAGCCAGCATCGTTGATGTAAAGCTTGCCGCGGTGACTATTGGTCACCCTACCAACGGCGTATCCCTCGATCCATGGGAAGGAGCCCTTTAAGAACTCAAAACCACCGTGCGCTAGCCCCATGGTGGGCTTCAACTGGCGTGGGTTTAACACGGCAGATGCCCTTGTGAAAGGGCTTAGGTGTGGAGCCATCGCAACGTAGGTTAGCTTAAAGGGGTTGAGCGGGACGACAGACACAGTTTATCCAGGTTCAGCCCCTCACCCACGAGGTAAAAGCCTACTTCCTATTTTGTGCTATATTGATTGAGTATCGATTACAAGGGAGCGGAATCGCTTAACCTAGCTCTTGATTGATTGTAACTTGACTTAACCCGCCGCAGGGTCTCGCCTTTATATACACAGGTCGAGGCCCTGGGCTTACAAGAGTCCAAGTCGGATCATACAACATGACCGACCTGGGTTCTAAGTCGCCTTGCCTTCCTAGGAAAGTCTCCATCGGGTGGCTCACACCTCCGGGTTATGATGCTATGTCCGGGCCTTGGGCCTTTCAACAGGCCCGCCTTGTAAGCCGCCTCCAGTCTTCATATCTTATCTTCTTGGGCCTACTTAGGCTTTCACTTATGAGCCGCCAACAGTGTAACCCGGCCTCTCCTGGGCGGGTCACACCGCGGGGTTATATCCCCAACAGGTCCCGAAAGAATTGCTCTAAGAAATTGGATGACGCACTTTGGGCCTACAGAACAGCATATAAAAATCCTATGATGTCTCCTTATAAAATGGTTTATGGTAAAGCTTGTCATTTGCCTCTAGAGTTAGAACATAAAGCATATTGGGCAATTAAAGAACTCAACTATGATTTCAAACTTACCGGTGAAAAGAGGTTATTTGATATTAGCTCACTAGATGAATGGAGAACCCAAGCTCATGAAAATGTCAAGTTATTTAAAGAAAAAGTTAAAAGATGGCATGACAAAAGAATCCAAAAGCGGAAATTTAAAGTTGGAGAATATGTTCTTTTGTACAACTCTCGTTTCATATTCTTTGTAGGAAAACTCCTCTCTAAATGGGAAGGACCATATATCATCGAGGAGGTTTATCGCTCTGGAGCTAAGAAAATAAATAATCCCGAAGGTACTAACCCGAAGGTGGTCAATGGGCAAAGAATTAAACACTATATCTCAGGTACGCCTATCAATGTTGAAAGCAATATTATTCAAACCATGACACCGGAGGAACACATAAAAGAGACCTTCCGGAACACTCCAGAATACTAAAAAAAGAGGAGGTACGTGATACGGTAAGTAAACGAACTCCGAAAAATCCGCAAAAATATTTTCTGTCAGTTTTGGAATATTTTAAAAATTAGGAAAATAAGAAACAACCAAAAAGGCACCCGAGGGGGGCACAAGACACCAGGGGGCGCCAGGGCCCCTTGGCGCGCCCAGGTGGGTTGTGCCCACCTCGGGAACTTCTCGACTTTGTTTTCCTCCCGTATGCTTGTTTCCCAAGATAAAAAAATCTTTATATACTCCCCGAACATATTGACCACCGTATCGCGGAGAAATCTTCTGTTCTTCTTTCTTGCTATTTTCTGACAGATCTAGATCGCCATGGCCGCTTCGAGCTCCTCCAAGGACAAGTTCTTCGAGAACGTCATCAACCCATATTTGCGGGAGGTGATGCAGCACCCTGAAGCCATTGAGATGCGTGATGGGGTGCTCCACATCCGGGACATCCAGGGTCCCAAGGGGACGGGAACCGTGGATGCCAGGCTCGAAGCTATGGAGCAAGAAGTCTTCAAGTGCAAGGGGATGGTGGAACATGGACTCAATGCATATCACCTCATGATCGCGGACTACACCCGTGATCTCAATGTGGATGGCAAATCCATGAAGGACATTGTCTTCACCTTCAACGAGCAAATCAATTTACTACAAAGCCAAATCTATGATCTTCGAAATCAAGTTTTGAATATGAGACGAGATTTAAAGATATGAGTTTAGCTGCCAGTTGCAGGACTCGTGAGACTCGCGCTTCTTCTTATGATGGTGAGCCGCTGCCATGGAAGTTGGAGGATAAGCCCGCTACTACTTCACCACCACCTTCATCATCTTCTCCAACAAAAGACACTTGAGTTCATGGTATGGGCACTCCACTTGGCTTGTGCCAAGCTTGGGGGAGGTGCCCCGGTATCGTATCATCATCACTATCTTTGCTTTCATCTATTTTAGTTCGATCTTTAGTTATCTTATGATTTAGTTAAATAAAAGTTTAGTTCTATCCTTTCTTTTCGAGTGCTTGCTTAGTGATCTATCTATGTAATCGTGTGCGAGATATATAATAAAGAGTAGTTTGAGTTTTGTTTCTTTACTCTTTTGTTCCAATAAAAACAAAGGAAAATAAATGAAAAAGATCATATGCTAATCTTATGGTAAGTAATGGCATCACATAAGGAAAAGTATAAGTGGTAAAATTTGTTGGAGATTGACAAACATAGCATTGGTCAATGATGCAATTCATGAAAGAATTAATAAGGGAAGAGAAGATTCACATGCAAATACACTATCTTGGACATCTTTTATGATTGTGAGCCCCATGAAATATTTTATGTCAAAATAGTTGACGTTGGACAAGGAAGACAATGTAATGATTTATGTTTGTTCATATTCACATAGAAGTTATATTGTCATAGATCTTTAACATGTGGTGCTTGCTCAATATCTTTTCTAGAAAAAAAATCCGCACTACGTAGAGATACTACTTGTGCATCCAAAAATCCTAAACCCAAATCTTATTTTGAGAGTCCACCATACCTACCTATGGATTGAGTAAGATCTTTCAAGTAAGTTGTCATCGGTGTAATAAGGCAATAAAATTGCTTCTAAATGTGTTAGATCATTTAGTGTAAGAGAAAATTGAGCGTTGTACGAACTTGTGATGGCTAAGTAATAAAAGCGACAGACTGCATAATAAAGGTTGCTATCATAAGGGGCAATATAACGTGACGTTCTTTTACATTAAGAGATGTGGCATACAAACAAATAAGCGAATGACAACCTCTGCTTCCCTCTGCGAAGGGCCTATCTTTTACTTTTATGCATTTACTTTTATGTAGAGTCAAAGTTTTCTTCCCTATTGCTTTTTATTTTCTCTTTTTGCAAGCATCATGTGGTGAGGAAAGATCTAGGCACATATATCCAGTTGGATATGAGTGGGCATGAGTTATTATTGTTGACATCACCCTTGAGGTGATACGTTGGGAGGCGAAACTATAAGCCCCTATCTTTCTATGTGTCCGGTTGAAACTTTTTGTTCATAGGTACACTGTGAGTGTTAGCAATCATAGAAGATTAAATGATGGTTGAGTATGTGGACTTGCCTAAAGGCTCCGATACATGACCCTTCATGAAGATATGATGAATTGTAGTTGCAAAGTTGACTGAGAACATAGTTTGTTGGTTTTCAATAAGATTTATGCTTTTATACTTCAATGTTGTGATGAATTGTTACTTGTTCATGAGAAGTTATATGATAAAAGTTGTTTGACAAAGTTTTATGTTAAAGTTCCTTGCTGTTATAATAATATGCATGATGCTTCTATGTCCGTATTTTGTTTTTATCGACACCTCTCTCTCAAAGCATGTGGACATGTTTTTCGATTTCGGTTTTTCGCTTGAGGACAAGCGAGGTCTAAGCTTGGGGGAGTTGATACGTCTATTTTGCATCATGTTTTCGTACTATTATTTATAATGTTTTTATGCATAATAATGCTTTTGGGAGTAATTCTAATGCCTTTTCTCTCATAATATGCAAGGTTTACAGAAAGAGGGAGAATACCGGCAGCTGGAATTCTGGACCTGAAAAGGCTACTTCAGAGTTACCTATTCTGCACATCTCCAAATTAGCTAAAAATTTACGGATAATTGTTTTGCAATATATGAAGAATATTGGAGCAAATAACTACCAGAGGGGGGGCACCAGGTGGGCACAACCCACCTGGGCGCGCTAGGAAGCCCAGGCGCACCCTGGTGGGTTGTGCCCTCCTCGGCCCACCTCCGGTGCCCCTCTTATGGTATATAA
This sequence comes from Thinopyrum elongatum, assembly GCA_011799875.1. NCBI lineage: Eukaryota > Viridiplantae > Streptophyta > Magnoliopsida > Poales > Poaceae > Thinopyrum > Thinopyrum elongatum. The sequence goes on along the minus strand of CM022300.1, from coordinate 58,308,313 downwards.
GTCATTTTGACGTAGAAAAAATAATCGGAGGACTTCCGGGATGAAGCGCCGCCATCTCGAGGCGGAACTTGGGCGGGAGCACTTTTGCCCTCCGGCGGAGAGATTCCGCCGGGGGAACTTCTCTCCCGGAGGGGGAAATCATCGCCATCGTCATCACCAACAACTCTCCCATCTTTGGGAGGGCCATCTCCATCAACATCTTCAACAGCACCATCTCCTCTCAAACCCTTGTTCATCTCTTGTGTTCAATCTTTGTACCGGAACCTTAGATTGGTGCTTGTGGGTGACTAGTAGTGTTGATTACATCTTGTAGTTGATTACTATATGGTTTTTTTGGTGGAAGATTATATGTTCAGATCCATTATGCTATTTAATACCCCTCTGATCTTGAGCATGATTATTATTTGTGAGTAGTTACTTTTGTTCCTGAGGTCACGGGAGAAGTCATGTTGCAAGTAATCATGTGAACATGATATGTGTTCGATATTTTGATGATATGTATGTTGTGATTCCCTTAGTGCTGTCATGTGAACATTGACTACATGGCACTTCACCATACTTGGGCCTAAGGGAATGCATTGTGAAGTAGTTATTAGATGATGGGTTGCTAGAGTGACAGAAATTTAAACCCTAGTTTATGCACTATTTCGTAAGGGACTGATTTGGATCCAAAAGTTTAAATCTATGGTTAGATTTTATCTTAATACTTTTCTCGTAGTTGCGGATACTTGCGAGGGGGTTAATCATAAGTAGGAGATTTGTTCAAGTAAGAACAACACCTAAGCACCGGTCCACCCACATATCAAATTATCAAAGTAGCAAACTCGAATCAAACCAACATGATGAAAGTGACTAGATGAAATTCTCGTGTACCCTCAAGAACACTTTGCTTATCATAAGAGACCATTTTGGCCTGTCCTTTGCCACAAAAGGATTGGGCTACCTTGCTGCATATTATTTACCGTTATTGTTACTTGCTCATTACAAATTATCTTGCTATCAAACTATCTGTTACCTACTATTTCAGTGCTTGCAGAAAATACCTTGCTGAAAACCACTTGTCATTTCCTTCTGCTCCTCGTTGGGTTCGACACTCTTACTTATCGAAAGGACTATGATTTATCCCCTATACTTGTGGGTCATCAGGATCTCACGGGAACAGAGGCTTGCGGCGGCGGAAAAGTATTTTGGTGGACGCTTCTGATGTTTGGGGAATATTTGAGAATATATAGAGGTGGAATTTGGGTTAGAGGACCTCCGAGGGGCCCACAAGCCAGGGGCGTGCCCTAGAGGCTTGTGGCCACCTCGAGACTCTTCTGGCCCTCTCTCCAAGCCTCGTAGGTGTCTTCTGGTCCAAGAAAAATCATCGTAAAGTTTTATTCCGTTTGGACTCCGTTTGATATTCCTTTTATGTAAAAGTCAAAAACAAGGAAAAAACAGAAACAGGCAGTGGGCTCTAGGTTAATAGGTTAGTCCCAAAAATAATATAAGATAGCATATTAATGCATATAAAACATTCAAAACAGATAATATAATAGCATGGAACAATAAAAAATTATAGATATGTTGGAGACGTATCAAGCATCCCCAAGCTTAATTCCTGCTCGTCCTCGAGTAGGTAAATGATAAAAACAGAATTTTTGATGTGAAATACTGCCTAACATATTTATCAATGCAATTTTCTTTATCATGGCAAGAATATTCAGATCCATAAGATTCAAAACAAAAGTTTAATATTGACATAAAAACAATAATACTTCAAGCATACTAATAAAGCAATCTGTCTTCTCAAAATAACATGGCCAAAGAAAGTTATCCCCACAAAATCATATAGTATGGATATGCTCCATCTTCATCACACAAAGTATTTCATCATGCACAACCCCAATGACAATCCAAGCAATTGTTTCATACTTTTGGTGTTCTTAAACTTTTTCAACTTTCACGCAATCCATGAGCATGAGCCATGGATATAGCACTATAGGTGGAATAGAATATGGTGGTTGTGGAGAAGACAAAAAGAAGGAGAAAGTCTCACATCAACTAGGCAAATTAATGGGCTATGGAGATTCCCATCAATTTATATCGATGCAAGTGAGTGGGGATTGCCATGCAATGGATGCACTAGAGCTATAAGTGTATGAAAGCTCAAAAAGAAACTAAGTGGGTGTGCATCCAACTTGCTTGCTCACGAAGACCTAGGGCAATTTGAGGAACCCCATCATTGGAATATACAAGCCAAGTTCTATAATGAAAAATTCCCACTAGTATATGAAAGTTTCAAAATAGGAGACTCTCTATCATGAAGAACATGGTTCTACTTTAAAGCACAAGTGTAGAAAAAGGATAGTAACATTGTCCCTTCTTTTCTCTCATTTTTTTGTTTGGGCTTCTTTGGCCTCTTTTTTTCATAAAGTCCGGAGACTCATCCCAACTTGTGAGGTAATCATAGCTTCCATCATCCTTTCCTCACATGGGACAATGTTGTAATAATGATGATCATCACACTTTTATTTACTTACAACTCTAGAATTACAACTCGATACTAGAACAAGATATGACTCTATATGAATGCCTCCGGCGGTGTACGGGGATGTGCAATGATCAAGAGTGACATGTATAAAAAATATGAATGGTGGACAAGCCACAAATACTATGCCAACTACATGATCATGCAAAGCAATATGACAATGATGGTATGTGTCATAATAAAATTGAATGGTGGAAGTTGCATGGCAATATATCTCAGAATGGCTATGGAAATGCCATAATATGTAGGTATGGTGGCTGTTTTGAGGAAGGGTATATGGTGGGTTTAATGCACCGGCAAAAGTTGCGCGGTACTAGAGAGGCTAGCAATGGTGGAAGGGTGAGAGTGTTTATAATCCATGGACTCAACATTAGTCATAAAGAACTCACATACTTATTGCAAAAATTTATTAGCCATCAAAACAAAGTACTACATGCATCACTACAAAAAAAAGACACATCCGTGACATTTGGCCCGAACGAAAAGTTTTTCTGTCATGCTTATGACACTTCTATGTCGATAATTGTGACAAAACCACGTATCATCATAGATGTGGTGGGCTCCTACTTCTATGACAAAAATCATGACAGATATGGGATTTTTGTCCTAGGCGGGCCGGGGACGCACCTGCATGACATTCTTTGGGCCGTCCGTGACGGAAAAAATCATGGTAGAAGCGAGGGCGAGGAAAATATCGGGGAGTTCCCGGTTATGGTGGCTGGTCGGGGCCGAGCGATGCACGAAGGTTTGCGTGTTTCTCTCGTACACGAACGCGTATGTGTGTGAGGCATTGGGCTCTAACTGAACCCGAGCGAGGCATTCGCATACTGAACCTGAGCGATTGCACTACCTACGTTACTGAACCCGAGCGATCGACTTGGCTGTTAACTAAACCCGAGCGATTCCTTCGCTACTGCTGCTAACTGAAGCCGATCGAACCTGCTGCCTCTTGATGAACAGTGGCTGTTGTTGGGGGTTGGATGAACAGTTCCCGGTGGGGGTTGGATGAACAGGACCCCGTGGTAGTAGAGGCCGTTGCCGCTGGATGAATAGGACCCCGATCGAGGAGGTGGGGTGGATGAACAGGACCCCGTGGAGGGCTGGTTGAACAATAGCCGGTGGAGGCTGGATGAACAGTAGCCCGTGGATGAACAATAGCTGGTGGAGGCAGGGAGAAAGACATGGTGGATGAACAGTAGCAGGTGGAGGCTGGAGGAAGTCGACGGTGGATGAACAGTAGCCCGTGGAGGCTGGAGCGAGGCAGTAGACGGTGGGTGAACAGTAGCTCGTGGAGTCCCGTTTTGCGGTACACCACACCCCTCCCGATGAATAGGACCCTGTTTCGACCGTAGGCGCTCCAACACAAGTCTGTTTCCTTCGTTTTGCGGTACGCCACACCCCTCCCGATCAACAGCACCCTGTTTCGACTGCAGGCACTCGAACAGAAGGCCGTTTCCTCTGATCTATGGTACGCCAGACCCTTCCCGATGAACAGGACCCCGCTTCGACCAAAGGCGGTCGAACAGAAGGTCGTTTCCTTCGTTCTTCGGTACGCCAGACCTCGTTTCGGCTTTTCCATCCAAGCCAGTTGGCTCCCGATGAACAGGCCGTATTCCGACGTAGTCGGTTTCCTCCCGATGAACACGACGTTGTTTCCTCCATTCTGACCCAGCTGGTTGGCTGCCGATGAACAGGACGCCGTCGCTGTACGCGTTCGAGACCACGCCCGTATGTATGTACGTGGACGTCTTTTTTGCAGCGTAGCTGTCGTATGTGTACAGGATTTAGACGGGACTACCTGAACTACTACCGCTCCTTACTCGGCCATGGTTCATCATGGCAGATAGACCGATCGACCGGTATGTACACACACAATGCTACGTACGCTTCGACCGGGTGGGTCCCAGCTGTCAGGGAGGATAAGGAGGCACTTCCTTGCGTGCGAATATATAGCTGGCGGGTCCCAGCGGTCAGGGGCGGAATAATATATTTTTTCCCGTAATAAGGAGGCACTTCCTTGCGTGCAAAGATGTTGTTGGTGGGTCCCAGCTGTCACGGGCAGGAATAAGGAGGCACTTCCTTCCTTGCGAAGATATACGTGGTGGGTCCCAGCTTTTATGGGGAGGAATATTTTTTTTGCATAATAAGGAGGCGGTTGCATGCGTGCGTCCATGGACCTGGTGCGTCCCCCTGTCAGCCTCTCCATGTACAATCCTCTTCCAATGACTCTCGTTTGTTGACCACGCCACGCCGAGCATACCAAGGCGATGGACGACAGCGAGGCCCCGGACGGGAACGACCCGGAGATGGGGAAGATGCAGAAGTGGAGTCGCAGCCTGAGAGGAGTACGACGTACGAGGGTTGACTAGTTCAGTGTGGCCTGGGGCTGAAGTCGGTGGAGAATAACAGGAGGGGTGGAGGGGTGGAGGGATGGCATGGCCGGCGGTGGAGTAGCGCTTCGCAGCGAGGCTTGCGAAGCAGCACCGCGGGCCGCCGGAGGCGGGAGCACGAGGTCCCGCCGGTGCCGGAGGAAGAAGACGAGAGATTGAAGATGCATGCCGACGGCCGTTGGATGTACATCCAACGACTACAGATGTCAGGATCATTTTGTTGACTAATTTGACAACGCCTTCCGTAGGCGACCTAATGGCCCACATGTCAGACTCCTTGCGTGCAAAGATCTAGCTGGTGGGTCCTAGCTGTCAGGGGGAGGAATAATTTGTTTTGCCCATAATAAGGAGGCACTTCCTTGCGTGCGAAGATTTAGCTGCTGGGTCTCAGCTGTCCGGGAGAGAAAACATTTTTTCCGCGTAATAAGGACACACTTGCTTGCGTCCAAAGATGTAGCTGGTGGGTCCAAGCTGTTGGGGGGAGGAATAAAATTTTTTTGGCCTAATAAGGAGCCAGTTGCATGCGTGCGTCCCCACTGTCAGCCTCTCCACGTATTGTCCTCCTCCGATGATTCTTGTTTGTTGAACACGTTGACTATGCAGTGCCAAGCGCGCCAAGGCGGTAGACGACGGCGAGGCCCCAGACAGGAATGAGCCAGAGATGGGAAGACGCGGCAGTGGAGTCACAGATGGATATGAGTACAAGGGTTAACTACCTCTGGTGCGGCTTGGGGCTGCAGTCCGTGGAGAATAACAGGAGGTGTGCAGGGCTAGAGGGATAGCCTGGCCGGCTTGGGGTAGCGCTTCATAGTGATGCGTGCTAAGCAGAGCCACTAACCGCCAGAGGCTGGAGCAGGCAGTCCCAGTGGTGCTGGAGGAAGAAGACGAGAGATTGAAGATGAATGCCGGCCATTGGATATAAATCCAGTGGATGTCAGAATCTTTTGTTGACTAAGTTGACAACGCCTTGCGTAGGCTTTGACCTATTGGCCCACATGTCAGCCTGCAAAAATGTAGAACATATTTAACCATTTTTTAAGAGAGAAACATATTTAACCCATATTTTCTAGAATTTACAATCAATTTGCTGGGCTGGGTTAACAAATAATGTAGCATCAATGCAGCCCATTTAATTTTTTTCTAAGAAATCACAGTAGATTTGTGTTGGGGAACGTTGCATGGGAAACAAAAATTTTCCTATGCTCACCAAGATCAATCTAGGAGATGACCATCTACTAGAGGAGAGATTGCATCTACATACCCTTGTAGATCGCTAAGCGGAAGCGTTAAGAAATGCGGTTGATGTAGTCGAACGTCTTCGCAATCCAATCACGATCTGTCCCACGAACTCCGATCTAGCGCCGAATGGACGGCACCTCCGCACTCAACACACGTACGGCTTGATGGTGCCTTCACCTCCTCGATCCAGCGAGCAATAGTGAATTAGTAGATTGAGTCCTCCGGCAGCACGACGGCGTGGTGGCGGTGGTGGTGGAGACATCTCAGTAGAGCTTCGCTAAGCACTACAGAGAGGAAGAAGGATACGAGGGAGAGGAGAGGCAGCGCCGTGGCGTACAGATGTGCTCAAGGGGTGCGGCTGCCCTCTCTCTACCTCTATATATAGGGGGAAGGGGGAAGGAGGGGGCGCCCTAGATCCCATCTAGGGGGGCGGCGGCCATAGGGGGAAACCCTAGATGGGTTTTGGGCGCCTCTCCCTCCCGGGAGCCTTGGCCCCCAAGGCAAAGGGGTGGCTGCCCTAGGGGAATGCCCCCACCCCTTCTGGTTATGTGGGATGGGGTTAGGGGGGCACACAGCCCCTTAGTGGGCTGGTTTGCCCCCTCCTCTTGGACCATGGGGCCCCCCAACACTTGCCGGGACCCCCGAAACCCCTTTCGGTCATGCTGGTCATCACCCGATACCCCCGGAACACTTTCGGACTCCAATACCATTCGTCCAATATATCAATCTTCACCTCCGGACCATTCTGGAGTTCCTCGTCACGTCCGGGATCTCATCCGGGACTCCGAACAACCTTCGGTAACCACCATAATGACTCAACTATACTTATATCGTCACCAAACGTTAAGTGTGTAGACCCTGCGGGTTCGAGAACTATGCAGACATGACCGAGACACCTCTACGGTCAATAACCAATAGCAGGACCTAAATGCTCATATTGGTTCCCACATATTCTATGAAGATCTTATTGGTCGAACCTCGATGTCAAGGATTTAGCTAATCCCGTATGCAGTTCCCTTTGTCTATCGGTATGTTACTTGCCCGAGATTAGATCGTCGGTATCACCATACCTAGTTCAATCTCATTACCGGCAAGTCTCTTTACTCATTCCGTAATACAAGATCACGTGACTAACTCATTGGTCACATTGCTTGCAAGCTCATTGTGATGCTGTATTACCGAGTGGGCCCTGAGATACCTCTCTGTCATACGGAGTGACAAATCCCAGTCTTGATCCATGCCAACTCAACAGACACCCTCGGAGATACCTATCGAGCACCTTTATAGTCACCCAGTTACATTGCAATGTTTGGTACACACGAGGTACTCCTCTGGTGTCAGTGAGTTGCATCATCTCATGGTCATAGGAACATATACTTGACATGCAGAAAACAATAGCAATAAACTTGACACGATCATATGCTACGTTCATAGTTTGGGTCTTGGCCATCACATCATTCTCCTAATGATGTGATCCCGTTATTTAATGACAACTCATGTCCATGGCTAGGAAACCATAGCCATCTTTGATCAACGAGCTAGTCCGGTAGAGGCTCACTAGGGACACATTGTTATCTGTGTATCCACACATGTATTTGAGTTTCTGATCAATACAATTCTAGCATGGATAATAAACGATTATCATGAACAGGGAAATATGATAATAACTAATTTATTATTGCCTCTAGGGCATATTTCCAATAGTCGCCCACTTGCACTAGAGTCAATAATCTAGTTCACATCACCATGTGATTAACACCCAATTAGTTCTGGGGTTTGATCATGTTTTGCTTGTGAGAGAGGTTTTAGTCAATGGGTCTGCAACATTTAGATCTGCATGTACTTCGCAAATTTTTATGTCATACTGTAGATGCTGCTACCATGCTCTACTTGGAGCTGTTCCAAATGGTTGCTTCACTATACGTATCCGGTTTGCTACTCAGAGTCATTCGAATTGGTGTTAAAGCTTGCATCGACGTAACCCTTTCCGCCGAACTCTTTATCACCTCCATAACCGAGAAACTCTACTTAGAGTCATCTGGATAAGTGTTAAAGCTTGCATCGACATAACCCTTTATGCCGAACTCTTTATCACCTCCATAACTGAGAAACTCTACTCAGAGTCATCCGGATAGGTGTTAAAGCTTGCATCGACGTAACCCTTTACGCCGAACTCTTTATCACCTCCATAACCGAGAGACATTTCCTTATTCCTCTAAGGATAATTTTGACTGCTGTGCAGTAATCCATTCCTGGATCACTCTTGTACCCCCTTGCCAGACGCGTCGCAAGGCACACATCAGGTGCGGTACACAGCATGGCATATCGTATAGAGCCTATGCTAAGGCATAGGGGACGACCTTCGTCCTTTCTCTTTCTTCTGCCATGGTCGAGCTTTGAGTCTTAGTCAACTTCACACCTTACAACTCAGGCAAGAACCCCTTCTTGGACTGATCCATTTTGAACTTCTTCAAAAACATGTCAAGGTATGTGCTCTATGAAAGTCTTATCAGGCGTCTTGATCTATCTCTATAGATCTTGATGCCCAATATGTAAGCAGTTTTACCTAGGTCTTCCATTGAAAAACTCCTTTCAAACAACCTTTTATGCTTTCCAGAAATTCTACATCATCCCCGATCAACAATATGTCATCCACATATACTTATCAGAAATGTTGTAGTGCTCCCACTCACTTTCTTGTAAATACAAGTTTCTTGGAAACTTTGTATAAACTTTGAAAGCTTTGATCACCTCATCAAAGTGTATATTCCAACTCCGAGATGCTTGCTCCAATCCATAGAAGGATCGCTGGAGCTTGCATACCTTTTAGCATCCTTAGTGCCGGGGCCGGGACACGAAATCCCAGAAATTAACCCCTCGTGTCATCACCAGCCCAGGATTACTGTTACTGGTGGACACGTCCTTGTTACAGATTACCAAACTAGTACAAGAGTTGGATACAAGACCATAAAGGTCTAATGATACAACAGTGATTCCGGTGGTGGATGACGGAAATGACTCATGGTTCTCCAACGTCGATGGGGCTCCATTCCCACAGGAACAGCTGACCCGGATAATTCCTATCCGCGTGGCTGCTATACTAGGTTCCACATGGTCATCGCTGTGGTACTCCACGTAGAACTTCTGACCTGGCCAAGTAAATAGCCAGGGACAAGCCTGTCAGTACGTTTGAATGTACTCGCAAACATCATGAACAAAAGATATACCAAATGCAGCAGATAAAAATATATGATCATGATGAGCCAAACTATATGCATATGCTCATGATGACTGAAATTTAAGTCATGAAAATAAATGATATGAACGTGAGCATACATGTTATTCATACTCAAACTTATTAGAAATAAAGCAAATGAATGCCACGGGTAGTCTAGCCAGCCCAAGTGACATTCAGCAAAATAAAAGAAATGCCAATCGGGTGTCCACAAGAGTAGTGGCGGGACCGCCTGTAAACTCGAAAGACGCCACGAGAGGTCTTAAAGAGAAATGCCAGTCGGGTGTCAAGTGACGCCACGGTCGGACTTGAAGAGAAATGCCAGTCGGGTGTCAAGTGACGCCACGGTCGGACTTGAAGAGAAATGCCAATCGGGTGTCCACAAGAGTAGTGGCGGGACAAACCGCCTGTTAACTCGAGAGACGCCACGAGAGGTCTTGAAAATAAAATTGAGTGCCCGGGGTAGTCTAGCCAGCCCCTGAAACACTCAAGAAATACAAAATAAGAGAAACGGGTTAGTCCTCAATAATATGCATAACCATAATAATATTAACATGCATAAAATATTCATGGTAGCATCAGGGTGACAACAATTATCCTTCAAAATAATTCAGGCTCAATTTAATTATTTTCCTCTGAAGACCGACACTTGACCAACCCAGACTGTAGCACTTAACCGCGGACACGGCTATTTGAATAGGTTTAAACTCTGCAGAGGGTGTACTCTTTACCCACAAGTACCGTGACACTGACTAATTCCCATTATGGTCTTTGGGTTGAAAACACACCTGACCAGCACACACCAGATTAACTTTCCGGATGCCAGGAATCACCCAAGGCATCGTTCAAGAAAAACTTTAAGACGGAGAGACCAACATCCTGCATGGGATCACTATTAATACGCGCGAATTACAAGGGGTGCCCCCCTCTCAGTCACAACTGGAATCACCCATGCCCCCTGACCCGATGACAGGATTTAGTCCACCAACATGGAAACCCTCATTGTAGCCCTCTATGTGGTGTGTGCACGGAAAGGGGTTAACAACTTATTGAACCGTACCCCACCTGTGGCAGGGAACTGTGCCAGCACGAATCAAGTATGGGGGTTACCGGAACAAGACTCGATCTACGGTCGACTCAGGAGGCTTAAGGTTCCTGCAATGGTTAGCACAACAAGGTATTCTTTCAACATCAATAACAAACAGGGCCACAACCGTTGCATGCTCCAACATGCCCACACTGATCATTCTCGTCACAACGAGTTTCCAGTCTCACGGTCACTTTTCTCGTGACTGATTCTTTCCTGCAGATTAGTCCGGATCACATAGACATAGGTGACATGTGAAAGTAACCATCCTTATTCATGCTTCATGAGGATGCAATATCATCAAGGAATCATGCATGCATAACTAGCTATATTCAAAATTTATTCGAATTCAACATACTCATGATTTAATCATTCCTGCAAATAATTCAACCATGCAATCACCATATCAAGTGTTCAAGATGCTTGCCTTCAGCATGCAGAAATATTGGGTGCACTCCAAAAGTTTTGAGAATTTTATCTTCCCTCCATTTCCTATTTTCAAAAATATATTTAAGTTACCATATAATCAAAAACAGTACTAAAAAGTGTTTCTTTTTTTTTGAAATAAATACTAAAATAAACTAGATGAAGAATAAGAAATAACAGAAAAAGATTCAATTCATTTGGAGTTAATATGAATTACTTGTGGAATTTCTAAGTTGAAAAGAATAAACAAAAGGACTATTTAAGAGATCCAGTGGAGATAAAGCTAAGTAAAAATGTTCACCCTAGCTGGAATAATAGTGCAAGATTTTAGAAGTATGTAGAAATTTGAATAATCAGATTTGGATTGGAAATGGCTACTATGGAATTGTTTGAGGTTTACTGGAAAAGAAAAAGAGAAAAGTCAGAGGTGCGCCCTGGGCGTATTTTAGCCGAGCGGTGCCACTGGGCCGGCCCAGCCGCTCGGCCACGCGAGAGAGCCGATGCCGTCGATGGCGTATTCCTGGAATTCATTTTCCTCGGAGAGAAAACGTAAACCCGGGTGTGCGCTGCTGGCGGGAAAGAGGTGACTCACCGACAGGTGGGACCCACCTGTCGGGTTTGTCTTCTCCCATGCGCCCGCCTGGACAGGAACTTGGGAGAACTCCGGCGATGATTGCCGGCGCTGTAGGGCATCTCTAGCGACGCTCGGCACATGTATGGGTTCAGGGGGAAGTGCCGCATCCGTGGAAGGTGGGATGGCCGTTGAGAAGCTCGGGTTCGAGTGGGGCTTCAAACATGGCGGAGGCAAGCTACGGGTGGAAGAGGGCTTTTGCCCCTGAGCTTGCTCCGGTGAAATTGGTGAGGGGAACGGCTCGACGGGTGCTCCAGGAGTTGAGTGGTGAAGAAATCAGGGATGGGGAGGCTCTGGTTAGCTCGGGTTTAACCGGGAGGTGGCGGTGGCCATGGCAGTCGGAGACGACTAGGACGGCCATCTCCGGCTAGCCTGCTATTCTAGGATGCTCACAGAGGGGGTTAGGGAATGATGTGAGCAGCGAGGTGAGCTCGGGAGGTCTTCTTATAGCCGGAAGAGGTCGGTTTTGTGGCTTCCCAAGGAAGACACGACGGCGGCGGCCATTCATGGCGCTATTTGGGTGGTTGGGGTGGTGGCGATGGTCAGTGAGACCGGTGAGAGCGGTGGCCGCCCAAATTAACTCCAGGGGCAGCTGGTTGGCTCGAGGGGGTGCAAGGTGGCTCGGACGGCACCGACAATGGCAGATTCTAGCGGCGGCCATTGATGGCTTCCCGCGGTCGATGGCGAGGCTGGTGAGGGCGGCGGGGGTCGGTGAGGACGGTGGTGGCTTGCAGTGATGAGGGGTCGAGCTGGCTGGCTCGGGGGTGAGCCACGCGCCTTGGGCGGTGGCGTGGTCAGGACGGAAGCCACGAGCGGTGGTGCTGGACGGTGCAGGGCGGCACTAGGAGATGAGGGGAGGTGTCGGTGGGGCGTAGCAGGTTGGTGAGGTGGCTCGGGCACGCAGGCGAGCCAGGGCAGGCGATGCAGTGGACGGCAGCGCTTGGGTGCCACTGCTGGTGCAGAATGGGCACTCTGGCCACGCTCTGGCATGCACGCCAGGCGTTCGACAAAATGCCATGGCGCTCCAGGGTGATCCGAATGGTCTGGTTCTTGGCAGGATGGCAAAAATTGATCAGGTAGGAATGATGGACATGTTGTTTTGGTCGGGTGCTCAAATTCCCATTGTAGTTTAGGAAGTGGAAAAATTTCTATCATGCACACAAGGTGCTTGACAGAATGCTATGGCTACCTAGCAAGCTTTGTTGAGTGTGAAAATTCATAGGATGGTGTCTCCTTGGATGAAAAAGATGATGGTGAAGTAGGTTTGGCAAGAAGAGAAACTTGTCAGTGCAAGTTTTACTGAAATTCATTTCTGGAAAGAAAATTCAGAGGAATATTTGGTGAACTAAAAAGATTCCAATGGAGCTAAAAATTTGGACTTGAGGGTTTGGTTGGAAGGACTATAAGTGGGAAAAATTTCAGAATTTTTGGAGTAAGAAAAATTAGGGTTGTAGTTGAAACTCAAAAATAAGACAGAAATGAAATGAGGTTGTTTCACTCAAAATTTCCAAAAGACCAAGTTAGGTTTTTGCATAAAAGTGATATGTGGATATCACATGACCTCCCATAATTTTTGTGGAATTTTAAAAGAATTATCTAAAGCAGTTGCAGTGCAACAGAAGCATTTAAATTATTGAAAAAGCTATTAAAAGAATTGTTTTGGGGCAATTTTTATTATGAAAGTAATTCTTATTGTTATTAAACTATAATTGAAATGTTTTAAGAGAACTACCAAAGCCACAATATTATTTCCAAAAATTTCTATATGGAGGGAAGAATTTTGAAATCAGAAAACAGAAAAGGTTCTGAAATTAAATAAAGACCTAGTATAATTCAAAATTTTATTTCTGGCCAAATATTTACTTAGTAAAAACATGATTAAATTTTGGGGTGTTACACTTAGGATCGACAAAACCTTCTGGTTGTATCACATACAACCTTACCTCACGGAAACCGTCAAGGAAACTTTGTTTTGACATCCATCTGCCAGATTTCATAATCTGAAAATGCAGCAACTGCTAACATAATCCCAACAAACTTTAGCATCGATACAAGTGAGAAAGTCTCATCATAGTCAACTCCTTGAAATTGTCGAAAACCCTTTACGACAAGTCGAGCTCTATAAATGGTGACATTACCATCAGCGTCTGTCTTCTTCTTAAAGATCCATTTATTCTTAATGGCTTGCCGATCATCGGGCAAGTCCACCAAAGTCCATACTTTGTTCTCATACATGGATCCTATCTCGAATTTCATGGCTCCTAGCCATTTGTTGGAATCCGGGCCCACCATCGCTTCTCCATAGCTTGTAGGTTCATCGTTGTCCAACAACATGACCTCTAAGACAGGATTACCGTACCACTCAGGAGTAGTACGTATCCTTGTCGACCTATGAGGTTCGATAGTAACTTGATCTGAAACTTCATGATCACTATCATTAGCTTTCTCTTCAACTGACGTAGGTGTCACAGAAACATCTTCCTGCGCATCACTACTCACTGGTTGAAGTAAAGGTTCAATAACCTCATCAAGTTCTAGCTTCCTCCCACTCAATTCTTTCGAGAGGAACTCTTTCTCGAGAAAGGACCCGTTCTTAGCGACAAACACTTTGCCCTCGGATCTAAGATAGAAGGCATACCCAATTGTCTCCTTTGGGTATCCTATGAAGACGCATTTGTCCGCTTTGGGTTCGAGCTTTTCCGGCTGAAGCCTTTTGACATAAGCATCGCAGCCCCAAACCTTAAGGAACGACAACTTAGGTTTCTTGCCAAACCACAGTTCATACGGTGTCGTCTCTACGGACTTAGATGGTGCCCTATTTAAAGTGAATGTAGTTGTCTCTAATGCATAAACCCTAAATGATAGTGATAGATCGGCAAGAGACATCATAGAACGCACCATATCCAATAAGGTACGATTACGATGTTCGAACACACCATTACGCTGTGGTGTTCCAGGCGGCGTCCGTTGTGAAACAATTCCACATTGTCTTAAGTGATTGCCAAACTAATAACTCAGATACTCTCCCCTTCGATTAGATCGTAGGAATTTGATCTTCTTGTTACGATGATTCTCAACTTCACTCTAAAATTTCTTGAACTTTTCAGATGTTTCAGACTTATGCTTCATCAAGTAAATATACCCACATCTACTCAAATCATCGGTGAAGGTGAGTAAGTAACGATATCCACCACACGCGTCAACACTCATCGGGCCGCACACATCAGTATGTATGATTTCCAACAAGTCAATTGCTCGTTCCATTGTTCTGGAAAATGGGGTTTTAGTCATCTTGCCCATGAGGCATGGTTCGCATGTGTCAAGTGATTCAAAATCAAGTGACTCCAAAAGTCCATCAGCATGGAGTTTCTTCATGCACTTTACACCAATATGACCTAAGCAGCAGTGTCACAAGAAAGTGGTATTATCATTATCAACTCTACATCTTTTGGCCTCAATGTTATGAACATGTGTATCACTACGATCGAGATTCAATAAACCATTCACATTGGGTGCATGACCATAGAAGGTATTATTCATGTAAATAGAATAACCATTATTCTCTAATTTAAATGAACAACTATATTGCAATAAACACGATCTAATCATGGTCATGCTCAACGCAGACACCAAATAACATTTATTTAGGTTCAACACTAATCCCGAAGGTAGAGGGAGCGTGCGATGGTGATCACATCAACCTTGGAAACACTTCCAACACACATCGTCACCTCGCCCTTAGCTAGTCTCCGTTTATTCCGTAGCTTTTGTTTCGAGTTACCAATATCAGCAACTAAACCGGTATCTAATACCCAGGTGCTACTAGGAGTACTAGCAAGTTACACATCAATAACACGTATATCAAATATACTTTTGTTAAAGTTGCCAGCCTTCTCATCTATTGGGGTAGTTCCGCTACCAGTGACCGTTCCCCTTACAATAGAAGCACTTAGTCTCGGGTTTGGGTTCAACCTTGGGTTTTTTCACTGAAGCGGCAACTGGCTTGCCATTCATGAAGTTTCCCTTCTTGCCCTTGCCCTTCTTGAAACCAGTGCTCTTGTTAACCATCAACACTTGATGCTCCTTCTTGATTTCTACCTTCGCGGCCTTAAGCACCGCGAACAGCTCCGGGATCATCTCCATCCCTTGCATGTTATAGTTCATCACGAACTCTAGTAGCTTGGTGATAGTGACTGGAGAACTCTGTCAATCACTCTCTTATCTGGAAGATTAACTCCCACTTGATTCAAGCGATTGTAGCACTCAGACATTCTGAGCACATGCTCACTGGCTGAGCTATTCTCCTCCATCTTGTAGGCAAAGAACTTGTCAGTGGTTTCATACCTCTCAACACGGGCATGAGCCTAAAATACCAATTTCAGCTCTTAGAACATCTCATATGTTCCATGGCGTTCAAAACGCCTTTGGAGCCCCGATTCTAAGCCGTAAAGTATGGCGCACTAAACTATCAAGTAGTCATCTGAACGTGTTTGCCAGATGTTCACAACATCCACAGACGACACTAGAGGGGTTGGCACACCGAGCGGTGCATCAAGGCCATAAGCCTTCTGTGCAGCAGTGAGGACAATCCTCAGACTACGGCCCTAGTCCGCATAATTGCTTACAATATCTTTCAACTTAGTCTTTCTCTAGGAACGTATTAAAACAGGGAGCTACAACGCGAGCTATTGATCTACAACATAAATTTGCAAAGGTAACTTAGACTATTGTTCATGATAAATGAGTTCAATTAATCATATTACCTAATAACTCCCACTCAAATCAACATCCCTCCGGTTGTCCGAGTGTAATACGATCCAAATTCACCAACCCAAGTCCGATCATCACGTGAGATGAGGTGGTTTCAATGGTGAACATCTCCATGTTGATCATATCTACTATATGACTCATGTTCGACCTTTCAGTCTCTTGTGTTCCGAGGCCATCTCTGTACATGCTAGGCTCGTCAAGTTTAACCCAAGTGTTCCGCATGTGCAAAACTGGCTTGCACCCATTGTATGTGAACGTAGAGTCTATCACACCCGATCATCACGTGGTGCTTCGAAACGACGAACTTTTGCAACGGTGCACACTTGGGGAGAACACAATTTTATCTTGAAATTTTAGTGAGGGATCACCTTATAATGCTACCGTCGTCCTAAGAAAAATAAGATGCATAAAAGGATTAACATCACATGCAAATCATAAGTGACCTGATATGGCCATCATCTTGTGCTTTTGATCTCCATCTCCAAAGCACCGGCATGATCTCCATCGTCACCGACATGACATCATGATCTCCCTCATCGTGTCACCATCGGGGTTGTCACGCCAACCATGCTTCTACTACTATTGCTACCGCTTGGCGATAAAGTAAAACATTACATAGCGCTTAATGATTGACACGCAGGTCATACAATAATTAAAGACAACCATATGGCTCCTACCGGTTGCCGTATGCATCGACATGCAAGTCGATATAAACTATTACAAACATGATCATCTCATACATCAAATATATTTCATCATGTCTTTGGCCATATCATATCACAACATACCCTGCAAAAACAAGTTAGACGTCCTCTAATTGTTGTTGCATGTTTTACGTGGCTGCTATGGGTATATAGCAAGAACGATTCTTACCTACGCAAAGCCACAATGGTGATATGCAAGTTGCTATTTAACCTTATACAAGGACCGCCTTTGTCCAATCCGATTCAACTAAGGTGGGAGAGACAGACACCCGCCAGCCATCTTTATGGAACCGGTTTCATGTACGTGGACATGTAAAGTTGGTTCGGGCCGCTTCATCCCACAATACTGCTGAATCAAGAAAAGACCAAGGAAGGAAGCAATCTGAATATCAACGCCCACAAACTCCTTTGTGTTCTACTCGTGATGTCATCTATGCAAAGACCTAGCTCATGATGCCACTATTGGGGAATGTTGCATGGGAAACAAAAAATTTCCTATGCTCACCAAGATCAATCTAGGAGATTACCATCTACGAGAGGAGAGATTGCATCTACATACCCTTGTAGATTGCTAAGCGAAAGCGTTAAGAAATGCGGTTGATGCAGTCAAACGTCTTCGCGATCCAAACACGATCCGTCCCACGAACTCCGATCTAGCACTGAATGGACGGCACCTTCGCGTTCAACACACATACGGCTTGATGATGCCTTCACCTCCTTGATCCAGCGAGCGATGGTGAAGTAGTAGCTCGAGTCCTCTGGCAGCACGACGACGTGGTGGCGGTGGTGGTGGAGAAATCTCAGCAGAGCTTCGCTAAGCACTACGGAGAGGAAGAAGGATACGAGGGAGAGGAGAGGCAGCGCCGTGGCGTAGAGATGTGCTCAAGGGGTGCAGCTACCCTCTCTCTACATCTCTATATGTAGGGGGAAGGGAGGAGGAGGGGGCGCCCTAGATCCCATCTAGGGGGGCGGCGGCCATAGGGGGAAACCCAAGATGGGTTTTGGGCGCCTCTCCCCCTCGGGAGCCTTAGCCCCCAAGGCAAAGGGGGTGGCTTCCCTAGGGGAACGCCCCCACCCCTTCTGGCTACGTGCGATGGGGTGAGGGGGCACACAGCCCCTTAGTGGGCTGGTTTGCCCCCTCCCCTTGGCCCATGGGCCCCCCCAACACTTGTCGAGACCCCCCGAAATCCCTTTCGGTCATGCTGGTCATCACCCGGTACCCCCGGAACACTTCCGACCTCCAATACCTTTCGTCCAATATATCAATCTTCACCTCCAAACCATTCTGAAGTTCCTCGTCACATCTGGGACTCTGAACAACCTTCGGTAACCACCATAATGACTCAACTATAATTATATCATCACCAAATGTTAAGTGTGTAGACCCTGCGGGTTCGAGAACTATGTAGACATGACCGAGACACCTCTACGGTCAATAACCAATAGTGGGACCTGAATGCCCATATTGGTTCCCACATATTCTACGAAGATCTTATCGGTCGAACCTTGATGTCAAGGATTCAGCTAATCCCGTATGCAGTTCCCTTTGTCTATCGGTATGTTACTTGCCCGAGATTAGATCATCGGTATCACCATACCTAGTTCAATCTCGTTACCGGCAAGTCTCTTTACTCATTCCATAATGCAAGATCCCATGACTAACTCATTGGTCACATTGCTTGCAAGCTCATTGTGATGTTGTATTATCGAGTGGGCCCTGAGATACCTCTCCGTCATACGGAGTAACAAATTCCAGTCTTAATCCATGCCAACTCAACAGACACCCTCGGAGATACATGTAGAACACCTTTATAGTCACCCAGTTACGTTGCGACGTTTGGTACACACAAGATACTCCTTCGGTGTCAGTGAGTTGCATGATCTCATGGTCATAGGAACATATACTTGACATGCAGAAAACAATAGCAATAAACTTGACACGATCATATGCTACATTCATAGTTTGGGTCTTGTCCATCACATCATTCTCCTAATGATGTGATCCCGTTATCAAATGACAACTCATGTCAATGGCTAGGAAACCATAGCCATCTTTGATCAATGAGCTAGTTCGGTAGAGGCTCAGTAGGGACATGTTGTTGTCTATGTATCCACACATGTATTTGAGTTTCCAATCAATACAATTCTAGCATGGATAATAAACGATTATCATGAACAGGGAAATATGATAATAACTAATTTATTATTGCCTCTAGGGCATATTTCCAATAGTCTCCCACTTGCACTAGATTCAATAATCTAGTTCACATCACCATGTGATTAACACCCAAATAGTTCTGGGGTTTGATCATGTTTTGCTTGTGAGAGAGGTTTTAGTCAACGGGTCTGCAACATTCAGATCTGCATGTACTTCGCAAATTTTTATGTCATACTGTAGATGCTGCTACCATGCTCGACTTGGAGCTATTCAAAACGGCTACTCCACTATACATATCCGGTTTGCTACTCAGAGTCATTCGGATTGGTGTTAAAGCTTGCATCGACGTAACCCTTTCCGCCGAGCAATTTGCACTTTCTTGAAATACACGAATTTTCTGGGCTTGTTGTAAATAAATTGACCGGTTAGACGGTGCAATTAGTATCAAAAAATAAATGAGAGGTGGACATTTTATTATATATAAAATTAGCTAATTAGCGAGTTATTGCTCAAAGGAAAAATGACCGCGTTATTATTACATCAGTCCTTTAATCTTCGCAACTTTTGTGAGCAATCACCGGGATTTTCGTTGCCTTAACCACGATTTCCCTTGCCAACTTCTGTTAAACATTTATTTTAATAAGTTGATAAGACGTGGGATGTTTTTATAATGTATATTTCATTTTCAGTTAAATATACGATAATAATAATAATATAAATATATATATATATAATGTGGTTAGAAAGGAAAACATAAATTGGACACGGCATTCTTATTCTTATATATAGAAAAATAGAACAGAAAGCTGTGTTTTGTTATAAAAATATAGATTGGGCTGCCGATGTTTAAGAAAAAATAAAACCTAGGCTGGGAGGCCTATAGGCCGGTACATACATTATGGACCTCAAAAAATTAAGTTGAAACCATGGTCTCGCTATGTCGTGGGCTGTGAATGTTAAATAACTTAACCTAGGACGACCTGATACTAGTTCGCCCTCTAAAAAATATGATACCTGCTACTGCTAGATCCCCGATATCCCTAAAAAACAGCTCCCCGATGATAGTTTTCGTTGTAAAAAAATATTTATTGACTAGGCTGACAAACTCATGGATTTAAGAGGCGGGGGGGGGGGGGGGGTGGGGGGGCACACGACACAGTCAGCACACCGCCGGCCCCTGAGCGGCAGCAGGCAGTCCGGCCACGCTGCTGGTTTGGGCGGCGGGAGAACAACCAGAGGGAAGAATGAAGAAGCACATCAGACGCGAATTATTCTTTTCAGTGGATGGCTCTCGGTGGCGTATTTTTTTTACTTGCCTCTGCACTATACAACTTGTATTTTTAGCCTCCCAGTCCATGGTGGACCAGTAACCCATTTGCTGGGCAGGCCAACCTACAGAAAGCAACACTTGATTTTTCATCGAGGCCCAAAAACAATGCAGTATTATGTTTGTTTTTTTGGCCGAAAACATTATGGCGGGGGTTGAGCGGGAAGGGGGGAGACTGAGCAAAAAGATAAAAAAGGAGCTCACTCGCCGTTGCTACCCTAACAAGCAAGTGCCATTCTTCTCGGAACAAAGGTGTGCCATGTGAAACTCACACGTCACAACCCCACAGTATCTCTACTCTTATAAAAAACAGAGTTGGTGATGATGGTGTGCCTGCCATCCTGCAATATAGGCCGTCTGATTTATATCTGACGGATAGGAAGGAAACTATGGCAATTTTGCAAAAAGATACCCACACCCCTCTCCACATTTGCAAATAAGGCCTTCCCTCGTTCATCCTTTTCTCCCACAAGATAAACTACTCATACAAATGCATCTTGATGTTCCGTGCAACGCATGGGCATCTTGCCAGTACATTCTAACTATTCACACACAAGTACAACAGAAAAGGTAAACATTCAGGTCAAACTCAGGTTCACAGGATATGTTCATATTCATAGCCAGCATTGGCAATCAACAACTAAAAAAATTCATGTATAGACAAGTTCAGCATGCCTATGCATCCAAATGATTCACACTTAAATCACAAGCCAATATTCATAGCTAACATTCACAAAAGATTTAGATATACACAAGTTCAGCATGTTTACGCATCGAAATGATCAAGATAACACAACCAATATCATCCAGCGACACACATTAATAACCTATGGTACAGACGGGCAAGTGATGTTCACTCGGTGGTACTTCTTGCTAAAATTAATGCTTGTCTGAGCAAACTTTCGAGTACATAAGAGGCAGCAGAGACCATCTGAACTTTGCTTGTAGGTTTATCCTCATGATACTGGCCTTGATGCCGTGAGAGGTTTGAGCAACTTGGCCACTACTTTCATCCAACTACTTTCACTCGGTGGTACTTCTTGGTAAAATTAATGCTTGTCTGAGCAAACTTTCGAGTACATAAGAGGCAGCACAGACTATCTGAACTTTGCTTGTAGGTTTATCCTCATGATAGTGGCCTTGATGCCGCAAGAGGTTTGAGCAACTTAACCACTACTTTCATCCAACTAATTTACTGGTCCATCTTTGTCCTGTATCTCGCAAAAAATCTACATTGCAGACAACAAACGAGGTTGTCGACAAAATGAAGCACCCAAAGTTTTTGTGCAGTTTAACTGAAATGGAGCATCACAGGCATGCAGACTGGTTAAGTGCCATATGAATATATGTGTCTACCAACTTGTTTGGAATCTTCAGACTCCATGGCATACAGTTCGCTACCAGCATACGAGCCGATAACCGAAAAGCGCAGGTTGGTACCAAAGACTGGACTGCGTTTTTCAGGGCTATGCGCCAAGCAATATTGTCAGTGTTCACTCTGGCACTTCTTCTTGTCAATATCGATGCTTGTCTGAGTGAACTTGCGAGTACAAAGCAGCAGCATAAGTATATATCCATCTGATCTTTTTGTGCAGTCTACTAAAATCGGCCAATGTAACGATTTGCCTGCGAGTTTAGGCTCACAAGTTACTACTTTATGAAATCAGCCAACGATAGCACAATACAAAATTACCATTAGATATGACAAGCACAATAATCAGGATGAAGACCGGTACCAACCTGTGTGAGGAAGCATATCAATTAGTGCTTCCTTTGACTGGAAACTAAGATAAGACACTGACAGGAAAGGAATGAGGCAGTCAAGGCAATGAACCACCCAAAGTTTTGTGCAGTTCAACTGAAATCAAGCATCCCTGTTGGCATATATATTGAGAAAGTGAGATTACTGTAATAGTGGCACAAGTTGATGAAACATACACTAACAAATAGAAGCATCCTCATTATCCTAATGGGTAAAGTTAGCAACATAGTAGCCTTGCTTAAAGAGATGTATTAGTTTATATTATCAGTGCCAATTAGCTCAACACTCAAAGCATTGCCATGTATCATAGCTTGCAAAGATTTAACATGCAAAGATAAAGGACTTTCTCATGACAGTAGCAAAATAGTAGCATGATACAAATAGAGATGATAACACACTAATCTAGATGAAGCCCTTAGGCCGGTACCAACCTGAGCAAGGAAGCTTATTCAACTAGTCCCAGAAGAGAAGATAAAGCACTGACTGGAATCATTCAATAGTACATATTTGTGTGCACTTCCAATGTACGGTTGACATCACTCTTGTTTACTAGTGCTGAGATTATATCGAGAGATTATCAAGAACTTCCAGTAGAGTTAAAGCACTGGCTGGGATACAGTTCATTGTATCCTCTTGTGCAGTTCCACTAAAATGTATGAATGACACAACATGATCCCTATTTGCACAAGTAGGAACAAGGTGAAACCTTCATTAGCTTAGTGAGGAATGATAGAAATACAATAGCATATTACTTTAACAATAGCATCAAAGCATGATGACAATGCAGTAGCAAAACATTGGCTCATTGAACTAGTGGCAATAAATTGAGATGCAAAACAATAGCATTACTATCTCATGACACTGCCAAGATCCCCTCCAGGCTCCACCACCACATGCAACCTGCACACACACACACACACACACACGTACATGATTCAGCATGAGGTGCTACTAAAGATTTGTTTAATTCTGGTAGGACAATTAGGCAGCGATTAATTAGTGCTGCTTAATACTCCTAATTGATTAATGACCTTGTAGGAGAGGCATCAAAAGTGGAAGGGCTCCTAGAGGATCATCTGACATGTGAGGCAGACATTGCCGGAGCCCTTGAATTGCCTCGACTGAGGCCTCGGCGTCAGGAAGATCACCTTGGCACTGTTGATCGTGTAAGGCTGGGTCACACATGCATCCAGAATCCAGTTAATTAGTATGATGTGTCGTCAAGCCAAGTACTACTCTGCTACGTACTACAAGTGCATTTCTTCAAGTAAATTAATACTAGTAGCAACACAGCAATACAGTACCACTAGCAAGATGTCAGGACAAAATAGGACGGTACCAGCGTGTGATCCTTCTTCATTTCCTTCTTCTGCTTCTTCTTCTTCTTTGTCTTCCTCTTCTTGGTCTGTTTCTCTTTCTCCTCACCAATTGGTGAAACCAAGTAGATGATTGGCCTTCAATGTCAGATTTTGTTTTGTTAGTGAGGGAGTACAAGTCTACTAGTAAACAATAGCATTATTTTCTCATGGCAGTTGCAAAATAGAGGTGAACACATGCATTAAATATCATTCTTACCTAAGGGAAGGTTAGGGTGCCAATATGGAGGATGAAGATTGAAACACAGATCTCCATTTGTGCAGTTCTACTAAAATCAACCAACGGTTCCGGTGTGACATTCCAGTTAAAAGAAAGTGATTTTTGTGTAGTGCACCAAAAGGTCACAATAGCTTCGAGGTGAAATGTATATTCCTGTTTGCACAAAAAGCTACAAAGGAAACAGTCAGAATCTCAAACAATTACTTGCAAAAACAATTGGTCAAACTTGTGATGACTTGTAACAGTGGAATAGCTTCATTTTACCAGGGGCATTAGATTAAGAACAGCTAAATAAGTTGCTCTAAGGACATGGGACAGTAGGTGCACCAGCAGTCCAGCACCATGTACCTAAACCGGGGCATAAAGTGGTGATTCAGAGTTTGTTGCCCTGAGAAACAAACATCCAAGCAACATATCTAGGTTGGTCTCATCTTTGTTCACTTTAGCCACCTATTCGTATGTGTGGATAGCAAATCTAGTCCTGGCCATACCAGTGTGTAAAGCGTTTCACCTTTATTTCCGTTTTCGACAAAGAGACCGGTTGGATGGCCAGTCTGTACTACTTTCAGCCCCTTTCTTTCATGTTTGTACCAAGTCGTATGTACATACTACATATTTTCCCCTTTCTATCATGTTTGAACCAAGTACTATAAGATTCGACTCCATGAAGTAGCTTTACCTCTAACAACAGAAAAAATTAGGTGGCGTTGGACAATCCGATCGAGCCTAGCTATGTAGGGGGCTGAGAGGTAGAAAATGATGCGCATGCAGCAACGTAGCGAGCTGGGGAAGTAGAGCTAGGCCGATTTCAAAGTAAGATATACCTGAAAGTCATCGGGGTGTGGCTAAGTGGGGGCGGGAGGCCGGATCCGCCGACACTACGGAAGCAACCAAGGGATCGGAGGACCTCCTGCGCCAGCACTCGGCCAAAGATAACGGTGCGGCCGGCAGTGGGTTTCCTCCCTCGCCGTTGACGATGGCCTAAATGCTGCCCCTCCTCCCCTTCCCTGGCGGAGGGGATGCATCAGGATCTGTAACCAGCGGTGAATATAGAAAGGCAGTGTGACCACCGCTATCTTGTTTAGATCTGGAGAGGATGAGAGTATGTGAATAGAGCAACCCTAGCAAGGAAGCTCGGAGGCTCCTACCTATATATATACGAATAGTGGGGTAGTTTTCTTTTTTCACTCCATCAAAACAATCGTTTAAAATTGTGTACGTGCCAGGCCACCATTTTTTTGAGTTGTTGATTGTTTTTTTAGATAGCTACCCGCTTATTCCAAGTGGTGTGCAGGGGTGGATTAATGAGCTTCTCGGCTCATTAAGTTCATGCTCGTTAAGCTCGTGGTCATTAAGGTTCGGCCCGTTAAGCTCCGAAAGATTAACGAGCAAAAAACCTTGCTCAGCTCGGTTCATTCGAAGCTCGTTAAAAAAACCACGTAAGATGAAACATGTGTTGTGTTGTTACTAACGAACTTAGCGTGAAAGTCGTTAGCTAGTTCGTTAAGCTCCTTAAGAAATTGATGATTAGCTTTGTTCATTAAGAAGCGACCACGAGGATAACAAGTCGAACTATCGAGGGCTCATTAACACTGTGCCAGGTCACACTCTGTATTGTTTAAGTCTGGTACTAGACCCTCCATTAAGTGAATAACCACTGCCTCGTAAAAATTGTGAACAAGCCCACGTCTCAAATTATCAGAAACTTGGGCTACACCAACATGCATTATTATTTATATTTTCTATGTGGGAGTATCCTCAAAACAAAATGTGAGAGTACAATCTTTATTGGTGCCCTTTGTAATTTGTGCTAAATTTTGACCAAAGATTTAACTGACAAAATTTTAGTGCATGTTAACAAAAATTATATCCTTGGATTCGTATTTGAACATAGTTTTCAATCATGTAATTTTTTGTGACATGCATGAACATTTCGTTAGTTAAATTTATAGTCAAAATTTGGCATAGATTATCATGGGGACCAATAAACCAGGACGGAGGTAGTACTACTATTGCCAGCTCCTTGTCTGTCGTCCAAACTCTATGACTAGCCGCTCTATTACATGTGGGACATCAAGCATCCGGGCCCGTGTGCCATCCACCAAATCACAGCGAGGTGCTTCAGTCGAGACTCACCAGTCACCCCGGTGTGGCCGTCATGACCCATCATATCACAAAACCCACACCTTTACCAGTAGTGGTAAAGTGACCTCAAAGTTGGACGGGATGAAGCATCCATCATTTCACTGGAACACTCGTTGAAGCCCTTTCTCCCCTATCTTGAAGAAAACCTCACTCCAGGCTACTCACTTCTGCCATTTTTCTTCTGTACCGACGAAGGAAAGGTGGGCGAATCAGTGATGCTACAACATTTTCATTCCAAGAATCTTCTTTTTGCGAAGCACCGACCGATTCTCACTGCCTATTCTTTTCCCGTTTTCATTGCGATTGTGGTTTCCTTTCGATTGCTTTTTGTTTGTCAGTTTATTGATGGATCCTGGAGACTAGGCAAAGAGTTGCCAGCGGACAACCCACTCGAGACACAGATCTCCAGGAAGCGAGCACCGGCCAACGAGTTGGCCAATGTTGGTGGGCCAACCCATGGAGATGAAGAACTCCAAGAAACAAGCACTGGCCAAAGAGTTGGCGACGTTGGCGGACGAACTCCTCAACCAAGAAAGCTTGAAGAACAGGAAGGGCCCCACCGTGCCTACCCCAGAAACTCTAATGCCCACCTATGAGAAGCTCAAGGCCGAGTTTGAGGAGATAGTCGCCATTGAGAAGCAGTATTTCCCTGGCAAGGCGATGGCCCCCATCGAGGAGATGGCCCCCGGAGGGATGGGATCCCCCGGTGAGCTGCACCATGTAAAAAAATGGCTTACCATAGTCGTGGTTTTTGATTATTTGCAATGTGCTTGCTAATATGTTAGGGTTGTGCAGGTGCTGGTGCATGTCCTTGATGATTCCGATGTCGCGGTCCGTCCTGTGGACATCGCCCCAGAGATCGATTCTGATGTCGCGGTCCATCCTGTGGACATCGCCCCAGAGATCGATTCCGATGCTACGGTCCGTCATGTGTACATCGCCCCAGAGATTGATTCCCATGCCACGGTCCGTCATGTGGACATCACCCTAGAGATAGATTCCCATGCCATTGTCCGTGCTGTGGACATTGCCCTAGAGATCGATGACAAGGAATAGTTGGTCGTGCTAATCCTTCAACATAGTTTGCATTGTGTTTAATTACCAGAATGATGCGTGTTATCAAACCATCTTAGGGCTACTGCACAGTCTTGTGTGGGTGGTACTTGGTACTTTTGTTTTATAGTGAATCATGCGAACCCTCTCCGAGTTATGGAAATAGATGTATCCTCACCAGCTTTTGTTGTAATATATGGCATGCTTAGATGTAAGTTTGAACTGTTTATCATATCAGCAGGGCTTGTTTGATGATTCTTCATGTTAATAGGCTAGCTACTGTGCGAGCTATAGTGTACTTGCAAACACTCACCGAAGGGAAACATTGGGGTTGATGAGCTCGTGGTACGCTTATAGGTCTGGTCGTCGATCGGCAAATAGTCCAGGCTCCTAAAATTGTAGGCTTAGCGATTGATCAGACAATAGTCCACAATTATAAATTAATTCACATCAAACTCAAAGAGTTGGTTCATGGATACATTCACATTAATAGCCAGCATTCGGAACAAAATTGGCACGTACTTGTAACATGCCTGAATGTGTAATTTTTTTTGCTGGAAGCATGAATGTGTAGTGACGTCGTACTTTCGGAGTGGCTACAGAGAGTGTGTACGTGTGCTAGAGGGGTTGTGGGATGGAGAGAGACCTTGATAGAGAGAAAGGCCCTCCATTTCTTTGTAGTTGTTAGATTGACAAAGGATACGTGTGCTACGAAATCATAGCAGTATAGAGACATACAAATCCTAGGCAGGCTAGTTTGGCCTAGTGGGTTTCAGTGATATGACGTGCTACAGTGGCAGTATTGCGGGTACAATAAGTTTTCTTGAAGAAGCGGATTCAACGAAGTCATGATGGTTCCTTCGTCCGAGCAACTTACAGTGGGAAAGCTTGGGCCTACGATTTGATGGCTCATTAGTCATTTATTACTGCGGCGCTACGACCGGGGTGACTCTCCCCTGCAGTACTTTGTGCATGGCAAGTGGACCAGGATGGACGACGTCCCACATGTCGGTGAATGAAAGTATTCTTTCCGATATCGAGGACGAGCAAGGAGTATTCATTGTTTATTTTGGATGAAAACTATTGTCTCCACTGTTACGACGGAGGAGTGTGAAACACGGCAGCCCGGTGAATTTGCCATGTGCACAACTCCCTCCTTCCTGGTGTACCATAGTGTTGACTATAAGGTTGGCTATAAGGTTACAACTTTTTCTCACTTTCTCTCTATCTATTTCCTCTCAAATGTTTTTTACCTTCTGTTTTTTAGACACGAATGTTTTTTTATACCTAGGAGAACGTGTAGAGACGGGCTCTTGCATTAGACCCCACTCCTTCACTTTTTCAATGCCTCTCTCCTCCACATAAGCGGGCTTATAGCCCTATATTGTACTTGCTCTTAATGCGGGCAGTTGGCGCCTGGGGGGAGCACGCGCGGCAGGGGGAGGGGTTTTCTGGTGGGCCAGGGCGGTCAGAAGCGGGCTTGGGAGCGGTCCGGACTCCCACATGGCCACCTCATATTATCACCATATTTCTTGGAATTCGTGCGCGGCGGGCGAGCGATCGCTTCTCCTTCCCTGTCTCTCTCTTCTCAGCTGACGCCCGCTGAGTGATTAGATTTCGGCTATCGACGGTTTATTCAATTGCAGTCCCACATGTCAGTGAAAATGCAAGACAAAGCAAATTTCATATTAACCGGATGAAATTCATTACATTTCGAAAACTTTTCCTATAAACCGGATGAAATTCATTACATTTTTCGCACAAACCGTACTAAAACCTACTGTAAACCTAATCTAAACGATCGCCGGAGCCCGACCGCCATGTCCGGCCCTCCTCATCTGCCTCGGCTTTGTCCAGCTCCGCCTCCATAACCTCCTCCTCTGGAGCACAAGGTTCTGAAGATTCCCGCCTCCACGTCACCGTCAAGCGGCTAATCGGCCGCCTATGTTTACCCCACCAAGCTTGGCGTCGACGGAGTGGAGGAGCGGTGGCCTTCCTGGGACCAGAGCGGCGGTGACCTACCATGTACTACTCTTCCTCGCTGCCGGCTGCGCCCATGCACATGCGCCAGCTCCGTGGTCGTGGTGGCGGAGGGCGGCCGGGGGGAGCCGGCGATGTCCTTCGTCTGCTCCTGCGATAGTACGTCCAACAGAGCTTTGGAGCACGCCCGGAGCAGAGCTGGCGATTTCCTTCGTCTGCTCCAGCGACAGTACATCCAAGAGAGCTTTGGAGCGCGAGGAGGCCATGGTTGGAGTGGTGCCGACAGAAGGAGGGACCGAAGGAGAATGACTGTGGGTCTGAGGCTATGGCTGGGGCTGAAGTTAATATAGTGGGCAAATGGCAATGAGCCGCGGCAGACGGACGGACGGCTGGCGCCGGAGTAGGTTCGTCGGCAGCCACGTGTCATTAATGTGGGCGGCGGATGAATGGATGGTCGTGCTGTCGTTAACACAGAGCAGTCGCTTGCACCGGGATGCCGCACGGGTGGCGCTCTCTCGGCCGCCGCGCTGCTGCAATGCCGGCGCCTGTGAGAGGTCGCATCGGGCATGAATGCGGCATTGACATTCTGGAGCGACAATGACCGTTTTAGGCGGGAAGCGCGCGTGAGCGAGGGAAGGCGTTTCGGTGGGGCAGGGCGGTCAGACGCTGGCGTGGTGGTATATTGTTTTTGTAGTTTGCAAAAGTACTAAATTAATGTGGCAGTTTACTTTTTTTTCTATGATCAACATACACCCCACAAAGCACCGTGTTCAAATTTGGCACTTCTCCGGGTTCATTTACCATATTTAGGCCATCATGTGCATTTTGTACAAATTTACTACCACCATCCTTATTTATTGGTCCCCTTAGTATTTTGTGCCAAACTTTGACAACAGATTGAACTAAGAAAATAATAATGCATGTCACCAAAAATTATATCATTGGATTCGTATTTAAACATAGTTTCTAGTGATATTATTTGTAGTGACATGCATCAACCAGGATGGAGGTAGTAGCGTAGAAACATCAAATCCCAGGACGTGGAATGCCATTCGTCACGGTGCACGCGCGCGATCTGCGTGGCTGGGGTGGCGGCCAATTAGAAAGCAACCCATAATAGGATCAGCGCACACAGTTTCCAGAGGCTACTGAAATTAAACATGTGCAGTAATAAATGACCAGGATTGAAGGGGAATCCAAATTTCCTTCGTTGTCTGTCCTTGAGATCTTGACAAACCAATGCACTATACTGTTGTCCGGCCACTCCGCCCCAGAGCTCTCACCAAGCGACGTTCATGCCATCATGCCGCACACTAACCAGTAAGGAAGCGATGGCATCCCGCCGCGCCGAGTTCCTCGTTGCCCATGACCACACACAAAATGGTAGTGAAGCGATGGCATCCTGCTATGCCGAGTTCATCGCCACTCGCGACCTCACTCCTACGTGGGCGAACTTTGAAGCTCCCAAGGCCGAATGGGCGGTAGAGCAAGAGGCGGCCAAAGCCGCATAGAGGGAGCGGAAAAGGCAGAAAGCACTCAAGAAAAGAGAGTCCCAATGCCGCAAGAAAGAAGAGGACTCACGCGCTGCTGAGAAGAGCTCGGCGGAGATCCAAGCATGATGGAGTGTCACCGACAAAGCCGGGAAGGAGTACTAGTAGTTAGTGTGTGTGTCTATGTCGCCTGTACGTTTGTTTAATTAATTACGAGCATCTACCAGTACTAGTTACTACTGTAGTTTTTAGAGCAAATTACCAGTACATTAGCCTAGATTCAATGGAAAAATTCCTATCCTATGCATCAAATGGCATCTCTTTCTCTATAGGAATTGAGATGCATGTCATCTCACTTCCTATGATTTTCCTATTCCTATAAAATTCCTATCCTATGAACCAAAGGAGGCATCCGCTGGTGTACAGTAATACTGTAGCTAGCAGTATTGCTGGTAGAGTAGTTTTCTTCAAGAAGTGGAATTAGACGAAGTCATGATGGTTCCTTCGTCCGAGCAACTTTATAGTGGGAAAGGTTTGGCCTGTGATTTGACGGCTCATTAGTCATTATTATTGCGGCGCGATGACCGGGGTGACTCTCCCCTGGAGTTTTGCGTGGATGGCAAGTGGACCAGGATGGTCGACATCCCACATGTCGGCGAACGAAAGTATTCTTTCCGATATCGAGGAGCAGGGAAACCGCGTGGTATAGTATCACTTTTGATTTATATTTATTTTTTATGAAAGCTAGCGTTTCAACTCTTACGACGAAGGAGTGCGAAACATGACACGTGCTGGATGTCCCACACGTTAGCCAAAGGGGTGGGACATGAACAACGTGGTACAGCATCTCCACTTCTTCCACTTCTAGGTCGGAGACCACATGTAGTACTATTAGTAGTAGTATATAATGATACAAAGTGCGATCCGGAGAGACAGACGCGTCTAGTTGGAAGGTCTCGGGCCATACACGTAAACAAATATAAAACCTAATATGTGCATTGCCACGTACATCATAATATCACCGTGCATTGCCACGCAGGTTCATACTATTTGTGCCTTTCTACTTCACTTACTGTGCTACATTACTCAGGTTCTTACATCCCTGCGTACATGTCCATCTCGAAGTTCCAGTCCCATGTGTTCTTCATAGATCGCACGATCCATAACGGTGGGCAACTGTAACACCCCAAAAATTTAATCATATTTTCATTAGGTAAAATTTGGCCAGAAATAAAATTTTGAATTATACTAGGTCATTTATTAATTTGAGAGCATTTGCTATTTTCAGTTCTCCAAAATTCTTCCCTTCATATAGAATTTTTGTAAAATATTATTGGCTTTGGTAGATTTCTCAAATCTTTCCATTTGTATTTTAAATAACAGTAGGGAATAGTTTCATAATAAAATTTGCCACAAAACAATTCTTTTAATAGCATTTTCAATCTCTGAAATGCATCTATTGCACTAAGACCCTTTTAAATAATTCTTTCAAAATCCCACAAAAGTTATGAGAGGTCATGTGATGCCTATACATCACTCTTACACAAAAACCTAACTTGGTCTTTTGAAAATTGTGAGCATAACATCCTCTTTTCATTTCTGTCCCATTCTTCAGTTATAACTGCAACCCCAATTTTCCTAGCTCTATTAATTCTGAAATTTTTGAAGCTCATAGTCCTCCCAACCAAAACCTTAAGTCCATAAGATCAGTTACATTTGCATCCTTTAAGTCTACCAAATATTCCTCTCAAGTTTCTGTCCAGAACTGAATTCTAGTAAAACTTGCACTGGCAAGTTTCTCTTATTGACAAACTAACTCCACCATAAACTCTATCATCTAAAGAGACTCCATCCTGGAAAGTTTCAAATCCATCAAAGTCCTCTAGCTTGCCCTAGCATTCTGTCGAACACCTTCAGCTTATGACAAGATTTGGCAAAGCTTTCTGAACTCCATATGACACTTGAGCCCTGAGCCAAACAAGCATGTCCATCACTCCTCTCATACCCCGAGGCACCACCCTGTTAATTGGTAGCTCGTTTGGTCCCTGTAGATGCCACTGCCAATTTGACGAACACCTAGCGTGCGTGCACTGGGCGCGGCCAGAGCACGCATACTGCACCGCTGCCATCAAGCTACTGCCGCGTTCCTACTGCCACCCTCGCTCACCTAAGTCCTCCTATGGATCAGGTCGACCGCCTAGAAGCCTGCCGACATCCGGCCTTGGCTCCTAGCGCCGTCAACCGCCGTCCACGACAACCAGGACCGCCGCCCGACGGGTCCCGCACAGCCACATTTCCGCCCACAACGCATGGCTCACCTCGAGCTATCCAGCGCCTCCCGGGAGTAACTGCGGTAGCCACCACCCTCACCTAACTGCGCCGGGCACGCCTACCTCACATGCCGCCGTAATGATCGCCGCCGCCGTGCTTATCCTCTGGACACCGCAGAACCGCCTCTCCGGCGCTATAAAAAGACCCCGAGCTCGCTCAGCCCCTCCACACATCACTCCTCTTCTCCCTGGAAACCACCTCGGGTAGCCACACGGCCGGGAACGGTCATCTTCTTCCTCTCCGGTAGCTATGGCCGCCGCCACTGCCGCGTTGGTTCTGACACTATTAGAGCCTCCCCTTCTCCACTCTCTTCACCAATAGCTCCCTAGAGCACCCACGAATCTTCTCCATGCTCAATTTTGCTCAGGAGCCGCCGTAGGCGGAAGCCCCAACCCACCCGACGCCGTCGTCCGCCGGGAAACTCACCGCCGGTGACTCCGTCCAATCCGGTGACCAAGGAGGGTACCCACGGGTCCGCCTCGACCTCCTGAGCTCGTTGGTGGCCTTGTTTTTCCAAACGGAGCCGCCAATCGCCGGCGAGCCTCGCCGGAGCGACCCCTCTGTTCGGCCAGAGGAGACGACGCGGGCAGCTGACCAGTCAAACCTGACTGGTGGGCCCGCAGGGCCCACTATCAGCGACTCCCACATCACCGCGCGCTGACTTAAGTGAAGGCGTATTCTGTGAAGTACGTCTCCTCTTCTGGAAAGCATATTCTCTTCTGAACCGTTTCCTTTTTCTGTTTTAAATTAAAATCCAGATTTTGACCAAACTTTGGCTGCCTCTAGTTTTTAAACCACAACTCCAAATGACTTGTTTCTTTTTCTATTATTTCTAAAATTTCATCTAGTTTATTTTAGTATTTATTTCAAAAATTTCTAGACAACTTTTTAGCATTGTTTTGGCTTTATGTGGTAATTGCAATATTTTGAAAATAGGAAAATGGAGGGGAGATAAGGTTTTCAAAGTTTTGGGATGCACCCAATCTTTCTGCATGCTCAAGGAAGGCATATTGAACACACGATATGGTGATTGCATAATGGTTTGTTGGCATTTTTGACTTATGAATAGATTGAATTCATATAGAGTTTGCATACTATTGGTCATACATGCTTGATCCCCTTGATGATATTTTATCTTTGTTTAACCATGAAGTATAAGTGAGTATGGTTATTATCATGTGCCATGTGTGCCTGTGTTGGTCCAGGATAATTTGCAGGAAGAATCAGTCACAAGAAAGGTAACCGTGAGACTGGAATCTCGTTGTGACGAGAGTGATCAGTGAGGGTATGTTGGAACATACCAGGTGGTGACCCTGTTGGGTACTGCCAAGGATTTATACTGTGCTAACCACTGCAGGAAAACTTAAACCTCCTGACTTGACCATAGATCGAGTCTTGCTCTGGTAACCCCCATACTGGTTTTGTTCTACCACTTGTCCCCGCCACAGGCAGGGTATGGTTCAGTAAGTTGTTAACCCCTCTCCGTGCACACACCGTACAGAGAGGCCGCGATGAAGGTTTTGAGGTTTCGGTTGCAATGCCAGTCATCGGGTCAGGGGGCATGGGTGTATCCGGCTGGGCCGAGAAGGGGCACCCCTTGTAATCCGCGTGTGTTAATAGTGATCACATGCTACTCGAGACGATGGTCTCCCCGACTTAGAGTTTTTCTTGAAAGATGCTTTGGGTGATTCCTGGTATCCGGAAAGTCATTTTGGTGTGTGCTGGTCAGGTGTGTTTTCAACCCAAAGGCCGAAACGGGAATTAGTCAGCGTCTCGGTGTTGACTAAAGAAATCCTATACACATGGGTAAAGAGTACACCCTATGCAGAGTTATATTTATTCGAATAGCCGGGTCCATGGTTAAGGACTACAGTCTGGGTTGGTCAAGTGTCGGTCTCAGTGTCAGTCTCGGGAGGAAATAATTAAATTGATCATGATTTGTTTTGTAGGATAATTATTGTCACTACTGGTGCCATTATGAATATTGTTGTTGACATGAATATGGTTGTGGAATAACCTTTTCTTATTATGTGCAACCTTGAGTATCTCTTGGGATGGCAAGATTACCCGAGATACTCAATTTTATTCTTGTTTCTGAGTGTCACTTGGGATGGCTAGTCCACCTGGATACTCATGTTATTACTTTCTTATAAGCCCTTTATGAGGCGTCGCTTCAGACACCCGACTGTGGCATTTATTTTCAAGACCTCTTGAGGCGTCGCTTTTAGACACCCGTTAGGCATTTCTTTTCAAGACATCTCGAGGCATCGCTTTCAAACACCCGCTTGGCATTTTCTTGGAATTCTTCGGGTGGTCCAATGCCCGATGTTCCATTTCATTTCCTTGAATTAGTACTAACATGATTTACTTATCCTTCCGCACCGTATGTATATTTATCAGGCCATGCTTTAATTTTTAGTCAGCGCATGCATATAGTATACTTTCTCATGAGCATATGCATTCGGTATATCTTTTGTTCGTCATGTTTGCGAGTACATTCAAACGTACTCACTGGCTTGTCCCTGGCTATTATCTTGGCCAGATCACGATTCAGAGAGGAGCACTACGAAGACACCCCGCAACCTAGGATTCGAAGATAGCAGCCATGCGAGATAGGCGTTTTCCAGGTCAGCTGTTCCTGTGGGAATGGAGTGCCATCAATGTTGGAGATCCACGAGTCGCTTCCGTCATCCACCACTAGAGATCATTGTGATATTCATTGGACCTTATGGTCTTGTACTCAAATCCTTGTAATTGCTTGGAATTCTGTATCAAGGAAATGTCCACCAGCGAACAGTAATCCTGGCGCTGGTGGCGACACAAGGGTCATTGGCTGGGATTTTATGTCCCGAAAAACCGGCTCTGACAACCTTGGAATCAGAGCCAGGCTTACCACTGGCTAATCCTATCTTAGCCTAGTCACTATCTCTAGGTTTCCACACCGTCCATATCTTTTTCTATCCACAGTCAAGTCCATCCTATCCGATAACCGCACAGTGGCCAGCCGACATCTTTTGGACAGTCGGTGCCCAACCTATCACCCTAGCCCATAGGTCGTGTGCATGTGGCCGACACCTGAGTTGTCCCATCCACAAGCGTTCGATGGAAGACTCCGCAGGCTTATAAAGGAAGCTGAGGGAGTCATGGAATAAGGGGTCCTCGGGGCGATAGCCCATTGTACGTGGGCCGGACTGGTGGAGCCATGTGGTGACCGGAGACCTGTGAAGCCGTGGTGTGCCCTCCAAGTTAAGGGTGGACGAGATCCCTTTCCCTCTTATTGTAATCTATCTTCGGTAACCCTAACCCTATTGATGTCTATATAAATCGAGGGTTGTAGTCATTAGGGTTAGAGCTATACTCATCACCTCATCGCCTAGGGTTTAGCTCATGCTGATCTCGAGGTAGATCTACTCTATAAACTCCATCATATATTCAATACAATCAAGCAAGACGTAGGGTTTTACCTCTTCGAGAGGGCCCGAACCTGGGTAAACATTGTGTTCGTCATCCCCTGTTATCCATTGATCCTAGATCCACAGCTCGGGACCCCCTACCCCGAGGTCTGCCGATTTTGACACCAACATTGGTGCTTTCATTGAGAGTTCCGCTGTTGGATTGCCGTAAGGATCGATGGCTCGCCTAGTCCTTGGAGAGGACATCGGTTCCATGGACATCTTCATCCCTGGACAACTCTTCGCTTTTGGCAGCATCGTGCTGCATGCTGATCCGACAGGCCATCTTGGCCAGGTCGATAACTTCACTCCCGAACAACAGATTTGATTCGGCAATCTTGAGTACGTCACTGACACGTGGGGGGATCTGGTTTTCACTGGATTCATCACCCCCGCAGGCCTTGCCACACCTACTCCGACTTACGCCTCTGATCCGATCTGCAAATCAGCCCCAGTCTACCAAATGGCTTTGAGCTAGGAAGGACTCCTTGAGAGAGGGGACCTCACCCCACTGTCAACCGAACCTACATCGGTGGAGGATTTAACCCCGGCCCTCGAGGCAGAACCAGAGGTCAGAGGCCAAGATTCGATCTCAGCCGAGCTCCTCCCCCACAATACCCCGCTGGCTTCGAGCCCGCACCCTGAGCCGGTGAACAGCAGCCAGGGGTCGCCCCTGGCCCAAAATGACCCAACCTCAAACATCGGCGTGGAAGGTGCACGGGATGGTCAAGGCACACCCTCAGTTTCCGAGGTCAAGCCGGTGCCCATCGAGGTTTCGGTCCCGAATTCCGAAGATAGGCCCATCTGGGAGCAAAGATCGGTTGAGTCATAGATGGACCGCCGCTTCGTCGCCACAAAGTCTGGCCTAGTGCCCTCAAGTCCGGTGACCCTCGATATGTTGAACGAGGCGCTAGACCGAATTCAGAAAATGACTATCCAGGAGAACTTGCCCTATGCCTTCAATCACCGACCCTTCGAGGTGTTCGACAAGGAATTTAGCGCGCCACCCACCACCCATTTGGTAGCAACTATCTATGATTTAACCGATATGTTAGACTACAATTCGGAGAATGCCGAATACTTGGATGAAGAGGACGTAACCGCGGCTAACGCTGAGGTCGGTCCCCCCATCACCGGCCGCTGGACGACCACGTACACCTACGATATTTACATGGTGGACACCCCCAAAGACGGCGACGGCACCCCCAATCAGGACAGAGGCAAGCCTAGAGATGAGCCGCCCAAACAACGAAAACAACGCCGCCGGTCAAAACCACACCGAAGCCATACAAGCAACAGAGACTCGGCAGAGAACGACACCGAGAATAATACGGATGACCCCGCCGAAGCCATAGCCAACGAGCATCACCAGGATGACCCTGCGGGGCAAGAGGACCCGCTCAGTCCAGAAGGCCGTGATGACTCCGAAGACAACAATTACCTCCCACTCTCTGAAGAGGAGGCCAGTCTCGGGGAGGATGATTTCATCGTCCCCAAAGCCCCGCTGGAGCAGGAACTATTCAAATGGAGGCTTTTAGCCACTGGTCGCAGCCTGAAGAAACAAAAGCGCAAAATCAAGGCCGAACAAGACACCCTCAATGAGCAGTGGACCAAAGTCTTAGCCGCCGAAGAAGGATATGACCATGAACAGCAAGTTAAGAGCTATCCTAAGCGAAAATTGCTACCCCAGTTCGACGATGAAGCCTTAGAGCCAACACGTCCAACATACACACGCGCCGAATAGCCGGACCGTCCCCCTAGAGGACGGGATAGAGAAGCTGACAAGGCCGAACACCCAGCCGCCCCACCTCGCCGTTACGGCAAGGATCAAGCGCGGTCCACTTACGAGTACGACCTTCGCCATGACCTAGATGCCAGGGGAGGTCGCACCAGGTCCATTTACGGACCTAGGGAAGACTCGGCCGCTAACCGGGAAGCATACTATGATCGGGCAAACCGAAACGATAGAGTCCAGGAATGGCAACAGATTTGGAGGACCAAAGACCTCCAACGCGACATAGCCCGAGCCCGGGGTGCCGCACACCCCCTGTGCTTCACAGAGAGGGTAATGCAACACCAATTGCCGGAAGGCTTCAAGCCTATGAACATTGAATCATATGATGGAACCACGGATCCAGCCGTATGGATAGAGGATTTCCTCCTCCACATTCACATGGCACGAGGAGATGACCTCCACGCCATTAAATATCTACCACTAAAGCTCAAAGGCCCAACTCGGCACTGGTTGAACAGCCTCCCCGAAGACTCTATAGGTTGTTAGGAAGAACTAGAGGATGCTTTTCGAGCAAATTTTCAGGGGACCTATGTCCGGCCTCTGGACACTGACGACCTAAAACGCATTACACAACAACCCGAAGAATCTGCCCGACAGTTCTGGAACCGATTCCTCACCAAGAAGAACCAAATTGTTGACTGTCCGGACATCGAAGCCTTGGCCACCTTCAAGCATATTGTCAGGGATGAATGGCCCATAAGGCAACTCGGCCAGGATAAACCACGAACCATGGCAGCCCTTACTTCTCTCATGACCCACTTTTGCGCAGGCGAGGACAGTTGGCTTGCTCGTAAAACCACCAATCCTGATACCCCTGGTACTTCTGAAGTTCGGGACAGGAACGAAAAGCCGCGACCCAGCAGATCAAACATCGCCACAATGATAGCGAAGGTGAGGATACGGCAGTAAACGCCGGATTCCGAAACTCGAAGTCCGAGCAGCGCAAAAAGGCCCCTAAAGGCAATAGCGACGGCCCGTCCAGGCTAGACACAATTTTGGACAGGCCCTGCCAGATCCATGGCACATCCGAAAAGCCTAACAACCACTCCAACCGTAATTGTTGGGTAATAAAGCAGGCCGGAAAGCTCAACGCCGAAGACTCGGGCAAAAGCCCACGCAACGAGGACGATGATGAGCCCCGTAGGCTGAATAGTGGAGGCCAGAAACCCTTCCCCTCCGAAGTCAAGACGGTAAACATGATCTACGCAACCCATATACCGAAGAAGGAGAGGAAGCGAGCGCTATGGGACGTATACTTCGTCGAACCAGTAGCACCGAAGTTCAATCCATGGTCGGCTTGCCCGATCACGTTCGATCGTAGGGACCACCCCACGAGCATACGCCATGGGAGGTCTGCAGCCCTAGTGCTAGATCCCATTATCGATGGATTCCACCTCACTAGAGTCCTAATGGACGGAGGAAGCAGCCTCAATCTGATATACGAGGATACAATGAAGAAAATGGGGATCGATCCATCAAGGATTAAACCTAGTAATACCACCTTCAAGGGGGTCATTCCGGGAGTGGAGGCCCGCTGCACGGGCACCATGACGCTTGAAGTAGTGTTCGGATCTCCGGACAACTTCTGAAGCGAGGACTTGATCTTCGATATTGCAGCTTTCCGTAGTGGCTATCACGCCCTCCTCGACCGCACAGCATTCGCCAAATTCAATGCCGTCCTACATTACGCGTACCTCTAGCTGAAGATGCTGGGCTCTTCAGGGGTCATAACTATCAACGGCAACACTGAACGCTCACTTTGAACCAAAGAACACACTGCGGCCCTAGCGGCCGAATATAACACCGGCCCATATAGGCCCGAATGCCGACCCGCTGTAAAGGACGGCGACAACAGCAAACGGGTTCGAACCCGTTCTCCGTCATGGGAGCCTGCATGCGTTCGCCGCAAATAGGGATACGCGCCCCACGGCACGCCTATCTCCTCCATGCTCCATGTGCCTCGCCAGCACAACTTTGCTCTTAAAATTCTATGGGCAGCCATGATGCATTCTTTAATCTGAAG
The DNA here is from genome assembly GCA_011799875.1 of Thinopyrum elongatum. Lineage (NCBI taxonomy): Eukaryota > Viridiplantae > Streptophyta > Magnoliopsida > Poales > Poaceae > Thinopyrum > Thinopyrum elongatum. The sequence goes on along the minus strand of CM022300.1, from coordinate 58,268,189 downwards.
TACATGTTCGGCTCAACCGAACTCTGAGGAGACCTGGTCTTTGGACGATCCGGGGACTAACTCTGGATACCCCCAAGCAAAAAGAACCACAAGCAGAGCCCTCGCCCATCAAGGTAGGACTCATTGAAGGTCTCAGCCCCCACCTATCAGAAGCAAAGGCGCAGACGTGCAGCAGGGCACAGTGAAGACTTCAACTCATGCATCAAGGCCCTGCGTCAACCTTTCCTCTGTAAAATCTCCTTTTTCCTTCTTACAATTGCTGCCTTCGCAGTTTGAATTGTACGGTTAGACGTCCTGAGCTTACGAGAAATAATAAAATACCTTTTATGGTGTTCGGATATCCGCATTCTTGCAATTTTTCTGTCCCTCTCCGACTCTCTCGTCGCTCTTCGAATAGCCCGGCATGAAAAAATATATTAATCAGTCATGAGTTTGATTTATGTGCTAGCTCAATACCCTTAAGTCCGGCACCGCTTCCCGCTAGGTGTCCGGCGTCTCGGATATTGCACTATATGCATTTGTTCCGAACTATGTCTTGGGTCAATAGTTGGGTTGCTCGGCTCCTGTGTTTGCCCCTTATGTTCCGCTAGTTCGGCTAATAGGGCAAAGGGAGAACCCCTGCGATTGTACTACTGGCTTGCCCGGTCAAGTACCTCAGGAGGAAAAAGCCGAAAACAGATCATCATAGTAAGCGTGAACGGGTCTGCGATCCGATGATGAGGTTGGACTCTAAAAATCGTTGGCGATTTAGCTGTGTCACACAAAGGGTTCGTCTTAACACAAACCATGTGATTGGAAAGGGTAAGCTTCAACCCCCAAGTACATCACACATACACCGGGGGCTAGTCCCTAGTCCCCACCATCAAGCTCCTATGGCTAAGTGAAGGCAGTAAAACTGAATAGTCTGATTGCCTGGTTTCGTTCCCACACTACCGCCTCCGGGCACCAAGATGGTGGCTAAGGGTTACAGTGAGGAGACAAAACACCCCTCGTGATATTCACTTGGGGGCTGAAGCCGATGACTGGTAGCGTTCAGAATTAACATACGGCCACACAGGAGTCAAAATTTAATCACTACAATATCAAACAAGTTCGCCGGGCGCATAATAAAGCATAAGTCCCACTTGGTACACACTTGATTACAGCTACTCAAGCATTACATTTCTTGAACACTGGCCCTCTATCACCCGTGCTCCGGTCATCACCTGCGTGAAGTACTTCTCGGGGCGGCGGTGCTCCTTCCCCTGGGGCGGAGGACCAGTGGCCATCTCCATTGGATTAATCCTTGGCCAATGAACCATGGTCTTCACAAACGCGAGCCATGCCCCCTCAAGGCACGCTAATGACCCACAAGTATAGGGGATCAATTGTAGCTCTTCTCGATAAGTAAGAGTGTCGAACCCAACGAGGAGCAGAAGGAAATGCAAGTGGTTTTCAGCAAGGTAATGTCTGCAAGTGCTGAAATTGTAAGTAACAGAGTAGTTTGATAGCAAGATAATTTGTAACGAGCAAGTAACGATAGTAGTAACAAAAGTGCAGCAAGGTAGCCCAATCCTGTCGGAGTAAATGACCACGGGTAGCCACATCAGCCCCCCATGGTATTTCAAGACATCGGTGCCGACCGCGCCCCTCACGCCCTCCGGAAGCACGACCGCCTTCTTGGGCCGGCTGGTCCAAAGGGCCGGCTGCTAGAAAGCGGCAAGACCATGGATGGCAGCCGCAAGGGGGCCGACTCCTAGCAGATGGCCACTCGCCCCCTCGAAGTCAGCACCACATTACCACGACATGACAAGGCATGGCTACAGTACGGCATGCCACCCCCGAACCCAGGATGGGACTTGGTCGCAGAGACGTGTACTGGGCGGACACCCCCCGCCCAGCGCGACACTGTAACCACGCAGTCCATGACATCACTAGCGCCAGAGGGAGCCACGCTCCCACGACGGGCGGTCAGTATGGCCCATAGGCGGCGGGCCCTACCTGTCCGTGAGCCACCCGAAGGCGGCCCGCCTCAAGCAGGCAGCAATAAGGGAGGGCCGACTCCTAGGAGGCGGCCCTTCTCCCCCTTGAAGTCTGTGCGCCATCAACCAGATGAGACGGGGTATGGCTATAGTGAGCGCCCGTCAGGCGGCGGGACTGTAGCCACGCTCCCCTCGACAAAGCCTTCATCATCAGGGGCGAGGCTACAGTATAAAGCAGTCAACATGGCCCATAGGCGGCGGGCCCTATCTGATGGCTGAGATCATGGCAGTCGGCAGGGCCCACCAGGCGGCGGGCCCCAGCGGTCGGCGGAGAAGCCGGCAACCAGAGACGCTGACAGCCGGGTCCTACACCCGGCCGGATTACCATTGTACCCCTGGGGGGTAGGCCAATATAAACCCCCCAGACTCACCCATGCAAGGGGGTTCGGTTCAGCACCCACGCCATTCACACCTACACGTAGAGAGAGGAGTAGAGCTAGCCTTGCCCTTCTCCCTCCTCTAGCCGAAACAGCTCAAGGAGCAAGCTTGTAGCTACTTTGTTGATCATAGTCATCATGCGGAGACCCCGCAGAGCAGGACTAGGGGTGTTATCTCCGAGGAGAGCCCCGAACCTGGCTAAGATTCACAGGCGTATGCGGTCTCGCTCACTCCTGCTTCTAGAGCCCGACGACGTACTCTTGTCCCCATCCATGATAACCCACCCCCTGGCATATGTCGCACGATATCCCCGACATTTGGCGCCCACCTTGGGGCAAGGTGCACCGTCGTCCGGAAACACGTTCTGGATGGGAACCCTCTTCCTTCCTGGTGAGCGCAGCCAGCCCGGCACACCTGACAGCGTTTGTGCCGACACGCTGCGTGGCGCGGAAGCCGCCTGTGCCTCGAGCTGGCTCGCAGATCTCATCGGCGGGATCCGCCTCCCCGACGAGCCCGCACCCGACGTGGGCGTTGCCAGCTCCGAGAGCTGCCTTGTCGACCTCATCGGCAAGCTTCACATCGCCAACGACCCGGCCTCCGACCTGGAGTCCGTCGGCTCCACCGACCCGCCCGTCGACATGGTCATCGACGCCGATAGTGCACCTTCTGATGCCTTCCCCGGTGACGTGGTGACCTTCGACGACCCGCTTCCTGCTGCAGACAGCATCGCCAGCACCAGCACCGTCACTGAGGTGCTAGTCATCAGCCATGATGGAGACTCCAGCGAGGCCGGCCGGGACCCATTGCAGGCGGCAATGCGGGACCAGTCCGCGCCCATAGCACCCGGTGTGAACGGCGAAACGCTGGAAGCGTGCCGCGTTGCACTCCTCGACAGCGCCAACAAGTTGGTAGCCATGAGACGCCTCACCGAGGCCTACCAGCGCGAGATCGATCGCGCCGTCTGCAGCACGCCGGCTGCCGGTGAACCCAGCCGCGTGGGCATGGTCCGGCAGCGTGGCGCAGCCATCGCCAGCATGCTGGGTGCCGACCGCCCGGTCTACGCCACGCTAATGGATAACTTACGTGCCGCCCAGGCAGCAGCAGATGAGCTGGACCACCTGGAGGTCGACGAGCGCCGCTCCATGACGGAGCGCGTCCAGCAGCTCATCGATGCGGCCGCCGCGTAGCAAGAGGCCGGCCGCCGCGTGGTGGAACCCGGCTTGCAGGATGAGAACCTTCCCCCTCGCCGAGAGCACGGGGCGACCACCCGGACGCCGACAGCCGGCGCCCGCGACCGAGGAAATCAAGAGCCGGCTGTTAGCCACGGCCGCACACGCATCACCATCGAACGCGACCAAGACAGCCGCCCACGAGCAGTGGAACGACGGGACGATCGACCGCCTCCCTCGCGCAGGGAGAGGCGCGCCTCCCCCCCGCCTGTTGAGCATCCGATTCTCGGAGATAGGCTGCGACCCCGTGAAGGAGTCGGAGAGAACGACGCCCGCCTCCGGATCAACCGTTTGGCTTGATCCCTGGCGTTAGAAGAAGAAGACGCGATCGGCCCGCCTTGTTTCGGCCCCCGCATTCGCGACGAGCCCTTCCCCAAAGGGTTCTCGCTTCCTCGAGACACTCCCAAGTACAACGGTTCCGTGAAGCCGGAGGATTGGCTGGTTGACTACTCCACCGCCGTCAACATAGCAAACGGCAACAAGCGCATTGCCGTGAAGTACGTTCCGCTCATGCTCTAGGGCACGGCCCGGACATGGCTGAACAGCCTCAAGCCCTACAGCGTCAACAGCTAGCTGGACTTCACCGAAGTTTTCATCCACAACTTCACCAACACCTACAAACGGCTGCCCAAGCCTCGCCAGCTCTCCCTGTGCGTCCAAGGCTCAACCGAGTCCACCCGCGAGTACTTGACGCGATGGGCCGAACTGCGCAACTCCTGCGAAGGGGTGCATGAGGTGCAAGCCATAGAGTACTTCACTACCGGGTGCCGAGAGGGCACCTTACTCAAGCACTGACTCCTCTGCGAGGAGCCGGCCACACTCGACGAGCTGCTGATCATAGCGGACAAGTACACCACCGCCGACTCCTCCATGAAGTCGGAGCTCCGAGTGGACGCATCTGGAAAGATGCTCCCTCCGGCCCCTCAGACGCCTGCCGGTGACTCCAGTCGGCGCCAGCAGTCGAACGACAACAAACGCAAGGCCCAGCAGCCGGCTTCCACCAGCCGGCAGGTGGCACCAGTTGAAGACCAACAGCCGGAAGAGTAGCCCGGCCACAAGCGTCAAAAAGGCGGCAAGCCTGCTTGGTTGCCCGCCTTCTCCTTCGAGCAAACCCTTGATGCTGCCTGCAAGTTCCACAGAGGCGCGAAGCCGTCCAATCACACCACCCGAAAGTGCCACTGGCTCACCCGCATTGCCAATGGCGAAGGACTGCCCCCTCCGCCTGCTGGCCCACCGGCTCCGCCTCCTCAGCAGCCGGCGGCCCGCCCCGTCGGCGCAATCCAAGATGAATTCCCCGAAGAACACGGAGCCTATGTCGTCTTCACCAGTGTGGCCGACGACAGGCACGGCCGGCGTCAGCAGCACCGCGAGGTGAACACAGTCGCTTCTGAGGTCCCAGAGTTCATGCACTGGTCCGAGATGCCCATCAGCTGGAGCCGCGCTGACCACCTGGAGGTGATGCCTTCTCCGGGTTCCTACGCCCTGGTGCTGGATGCCACCTTTTCAACGGAGTGGTGAGCCTGTCACTTCTCCCGAGTTCTGATAGACGGCGGTAGCAGCATGAACATCCTCTACCGTGACACCCTGGAGAAGCTGTGCGTCAAGGAGAAGCAGCTCCAGCCCAGCCGGACTGTCTTCCATGGCATTGTACCTGGCCTTTCCTGCTCTCCAATCAGCAAGATCAAGATAGATGTCCTCTTCGGAGACAAAGATCACTTCCGCCGCGAGCCAATCTGGTTCGAGGTGGTGGACCTAGAGAGCCCCTACCACGCGCTCCTCGGCCGGCCCGCTCTGGCCAAGTTCATGGCGGTGCCACACTACGCCTACCTCAAGATGAAGATGCCGGGTACCAAGGGCATTATCACCATGGCCGGCGACTACCAGAAGTCGGCCACGTGTGCTGCTGCCAGTAGTCGGCTGGCCGAGTCCCTTGTCATCGCTGCGGAAAGGCGGCTCCTTGACCGGGTTGTAGCCATGGCCAGCAAGCAGCCGGACCTGTCACCGGATCCCAAGGAGTCAGAGGCCCAGGGCTCCTTCCAGCCGGCAAAAGAAACCAAGAAGATTCCCTTGGACCCTGAGCACCCGGAGAGATTCGCTGTCGTGGGGGCCCACCTCGACAGTAAATAGGAAAGCGAGCTCGTCGATTTCCTCCGTGAGAATCGGGACATCTTCGCATGGTCTCCCAAGGACATGCCGGGTGTTCCGACGGATTTCGCCGAGCACAAGCTACATGTCAGATCAGATGCAAAACCAGTTAAGCAACCCCTCCGCCGCCTGTCAGAAGAGAAGAGAAGAATCATTGGCGAAGAGATCGCTTGGCTTCTGGCGGCCGGCTTCATCATGGAAGTGTTCTTTCCAGAATGGCTTGCCAACCCAGTCCTTGTACTGAAGAAGAACAACAAGTGGCGCATGTGCATTGATTACACCAGCCTCAATAAAGCTTGCCCCAAAGATCCATTTGCTCTACCTCAGATAGACCAAGTGATTGACTCCACAGCCGGATGCGAGCTGTTGAGTTTTTTGGATGCCTACTCTGGCTACCACCAGATCAAGCTGAACCCAGCCGATCAGCCGAAGACCGCCTTCATCACACCATTCGGAGCCTTTTGCTACCTGACCATGATGTTCGGCCTGAGAAATGCCGGTGCCACATTTCTGCGTTGCATCCAGAAGTGCCTCCTCAAGCAACTCGGCAGAAATGCCCACGTCTATGTAGACGACATTGTGGTGAAGACGAAGAAGCGCGGTACCCTCCTGGAGGATCTCAAGGAGACCTTCGATAATCTGCACCATTTTCAAATCAAGCTAAACCCAGAAAAGTGTGTCTTCGGAGTCCCAGCCGGCCAGCTCCTTGGTTTCCTTGTCTCAGAATATGGCATCAAGTGTAACCCTGTGAAGATCAAGGCCATTGAGCGGATGGAGAGGCCCACCCGGCTGCGAGACGTCCAGAAGTTCACCGGGTGCTTGGCATCCCTCAGCCGTTTCATCAGTCGGCTGGGCGAGAAGGCTCTTCCCCTATACCAACTAATGAAGAAAACCACTCACTTCGAGTGGAACGACAAGGCGGACGAGGCCTTCCTCCAGCTCAAGAAAATGCTGACTACGCCGCCTGTCCTGGCGGCTCCAGCTGCTAAGGAGCCCATGTTCCTCTACATTGCCGCCACCAGCCGGGTGGTCAGCACTGTCATTGTGGTCGAGTGCCCGGAGGATGGCAAGGCACAGCCGGTCCAGAGGCCCGTCTACTACCTGAGTGAAGTGCTGTCGGCCTCCAAGCAGAATTACCCCCACTACCAGAAGATGTGCTACAGCGTTTACTTCGCCGCCAAGAAGCTCAAGCAGTACTTTCAAGAGCACTCCATCACGGTTGTCTGCACTGCCCCACTTGCCGAGATCATAGGCAACAGAGACGCATCAGGTCGGGTGGCCAAGTGGGCCATCGAGCTAGCTCCCCACACCATCCTCTACCAACCCGGCACCGCTATCAAGTCCCAAGCGCTGGCCGACTTCCTCGTCGACTGGGCTGAGACCCAGTACCTGCCGCCGGAGCCGGATTCCACCCATTGGCGAATGCACTTTGATGGCTCAAAGATGCGCACCGGTCTGGGAGCCAGCATCGTCCTCACCTCTCCCAAAGGCGACAAGCTCAAGTACACGTTGCAAATTCACTTTGCCGCCACCAACAACGTGGCCGAGTACGAGGCGCACGTACACAGACTCTGACTGGCCAAAGAGATTGGCATATGCCATATTCTATGCTACGGTGACTCGGACTTGGTTCCAGCAGTCGTCTGGCGACTGGGACGCCAAGGATGCAAAGATGGCGAGCTACCGCTTCCTCGTCCAGCAGATCAGTGGATACTTTGACGGGTGTGAGTCCCTTCACGTACCACGAGCCGAGAACGAGCAAGCTGATGCCCTGGCACGAATCGGCTCCACCCGCCAAGCGATACCAGCCGGTGTTTCCCTTCAATGCCTCTGCAAGCCGTCTATCAAGCCTTCACCGGAATCAGAGTCCATCTTCGTGCCGACTGCTCCCGGAACAGTCGGATCCGACTCGGGGGCTGCAACAGCCGGCCTGGGGACTTCGGCAGGCCGCTCGGGGATTGCAGCAGTCGCACCTGGCCCGGGGACTTCAGAACCCGGCCCGGGGGCTGCAGTAGTCGGCCCAGGGACGTCGGCAGGCGGCTCGGGGACTGCAGCAGTCGCACCTGGCCCGAGGACTTCAGAACCCGGCCCGGGGGCTGCAGCAGTCGGCCCGGGGACTTCAGCGACACAACAAGCGGTGGCTGACTCCAACCCGCCTCCTCCCAACCCAACCTCCCTGGTTCCACTGGCCTTTATGACAGTGGTCGAAGCACCATCATGGGCGCAACCCATCCTCAACTTCCTGGTAAGCGGAGAGCTACCAGCCGACGAGACCTTGTCTCGGCAAGTGCAACGCCGAGAGCAGCATACACGATAGTGAACAGAGAGCTTGTCAGACGCAGCGTAACTGGCATTTTCCAGCGCTGCGTTGAGCTAGAAAAAGGCAAGTCAATCCTCAGAGACATCCATCAAGGCGAATGCGGCCACCACGCGGCCTCCAGATCCCTTGCCGCCAAAGCTTTCCGCCATGGATTCTTCTGGCCGACTGCTTTGGATGATGCCAAGGACTTGGTCAAGAAGTGCAAAGGGTGCCAGAAATTCAGCTCCAAGCAACACCTGCCGGCTTCTTCACTCAAGATCATCCCCCTCACTTTGCGATTTGCCGTCTGGGGGCTGGACATGGTGGGCCCGTTCAAAACGGCATGCGGCGGCATGACCCATCTGCTGGTCGCCATGGATAAATTCACCAAGTGGATTGAAGCAAAGCCAATTAAGAAGCTGAACGGTCCAACTGTGGTGACCTTCATCACTGATATCACCGTCCGGTATGGCATACCGCACAACATCATCACCGACAATGGCACAAACTTTGCCAAAGGCGCCTTGGCCCATTTCTGTGCGACATAGGGCATCCGACTGGACTTAGCGTCCGTTGCCCATCCGCAGTCAAACGGCCAAGTCGAGCGAGCAAACGGCCTCATCTTGTCCGGCATCAAGCCCCTACTGGTCGAGTCGCTGGAGCGCTCGGCCGGCTGCTGGATCGAGGAGCTACCGGCCGTCCTCTGGAGTCTCCGGACCACGCCGAACAAATCGAGTGGCTTCACTCCCTTCTTCCTCGTGTACGGGGCCGAGGTTGTCATCCCAACTGACATCAAGTTTGACTCGCCTCGCGTCACCATGTACACGGAGGCGGAGGCAAGGGAGGCGCGAGAAGACGGCGTCAACCTGCTGGAAGAAGGCCGGCTGCTGGCACTCAGCCGGTCTGCCATCTACCAGCAGGCCCTACGCCGCTACCATAGCCGGAAGGTCAAGCCATGATCTTCCCAAGAGGGGGACCTTGTGCTCCGGCTGATCCAGCGAACAGCCGGCCAGCACAAGCTCTCGGCCCCTTGGGAAGGACCCTTCATCATCAGCAAAGCCTTGGGCAACGACTCCTACTACCTCATCGACGCGCAAAAGCCCAGGGCACGCAAGAGGGACGATTCCGGCAAGGAAATGGAGTGCCCATGGAACACAAATCTCCTCCGAAGATTTTACAGCTAATGCAGTATGTACCACGCTACCTTGCGTATTAAGAGTGAAGGCATCGTGTCCCTCGAGGAGCACTCGGGGACTACCCTTTTTATCTGTACGATAAGTTTATGCCAGAGAATGTGTTGTTTCATTCCTCCGCCTGGCACCGGGTTCCGACCAGTCGGCCCGGGGGCTCGCCGCCTTGTCCTATGTTGGTGCCACCTGCAGTCGGACAAGTAGTGTGCAGACATCTAAGCCCTCTCTTGCCTTAAGCCGCAGCTCGCAAAGCGACTGTCCGGCTGGCAAGAGCTAAAGGAAGGAAATGGTGTGCACATGAGAAATGACTAAGGAAAAAAGCATCAACATAGGCTAAGCCGGCTCCTCGCCTCACCCTCCGGCTGCTGAGCAGCAGGCCGGCCGGCTTCTCACTTGACTTGCTACGTTCTAAAACAGCCAAAGTACTTATCTTCCTAAATGGCCAAGCACCGGACCCAGCCACAGACCGCAGAGCGGCTGTCCGACTGGCAGGGCGGTACCCAAAGGAAGGAGGCAAAGGAAAAAGCCAAAAAAGAGCAGAAAAACAAGGCAAAGTCAGAACCTGGCAGAGCACAACTTGTGCGAATAAAGTTGATTCACATAGCAGAGCTCATAGCCAGCATTCAACAAAGTTTGAATACACCCCCAGCGGGTGGAATTGCGCGAATTTAACATGGTTGTTCAAAAGATTGCAAGAACAGGAAAGATAAGACAAAGTGGCCATCTAGGCCAAGGGAGCAGCAGGCGGGTCAAACGGGTTGCCAGAGGCAGCGGCACCGGATGGTGGAGCAGCCGACTGAAGGGTCTCGGCCTGATCGCCCCCGGCAGCAGTCGGTGCGGTAGCACGTGGCTCGTTGGTCGATGCTTGGTCAGGATGAGGCCGGCTGTCCGCTCTGTCGTCCGGTGCATCGTCTTCGCCGTCCTTGTCCTCTTCGTCCTCGCCCTTGTCGTTGGAGGCGATCTCTTCCGCCGAGTCCCCCGGGTTAAGCCCGAACCAGTCGGGCAGCACCTCAGCGCCTTCCTCATCCAGCTCGGGGATGAAAACGGTGGTGTCGGCATACTCGGCAATCGCTACCACGTGTTGAGTAAGCACAGGGCCCACCGCCGCCAGCTCCGGTCCGGCCTCCTGTCGGAAGGTGGCCAGCTGGGCCAGGTCCAGCCCAGGATAACACGCTTGGCAAACTCCAAGGCCGTCCGCGCACCCGCCCGAGCCGCGGCGCCCTTCCAAGCCTCGAAGCGGCCGACCGCTACCTCCAGCCAGTCGGCAATCCGACTGGGGGTGCATGGAATTTGAGCGGGGGGCCAAAAGGCGGCCAACACCTGAGCCCCGGCGTGCTGTTGGCGACGAAGCATCCTGTGAGCCGGCTGCAGGCGCGTCTTGACAGCCAGAAGCTGCTCGCCGAGATTCCGGGGCGCGTTGGGTGCAATGTCCGTGCCCGTTTTCCTCCGCATGTCGCGACGCGCCTCGATGGCCTGGCTGACGGCGACGGAGTGACCTGGAAAGTATTCTGCACAAGAAGAAGAATAAAGATTAGAAGCCAGAGGCCGACTCCTGCTGCAGTCGACGGCTATTCAAAAGAAGAAGTAACTTACCATCAATCATGTCCTCGATCTCGCCGTAGCCGCCGGTCAGGAGTCTCTCCTTCTCGGCCCTGTTCGAGCGTTGAGTCTCGAACTCGGCCTTGAGGGAGTCTTCCTCCTCCTTCAGCTTTCGGAGCTCCGCCTTGTGCCGCTCTGCCTGGTCCGCCAGCTCCTTGGCCAGGCGGTCGCATTCCTGGGCCGCCTGGTTGCGCTCCTGCTCCTTGGTTTGGAGCGCGGACTCGGCCTCGCCCAGGCGCTGCCGCAGATCTGCGACGGCCTCTGCCAAAAATGAAGAAAAAAGAAAACCATCAACACCAATGGAAAGTAGTTGCCGAGAGATCCGGCCCGACTGCTTAGCAGTCGGCCCGAATCTCGGGGACTACACCCAGCGGGTGCACTGACGCGCCCCCGCAAGGAAGAAGACCAAGTACTTACTTTGGCTCTCCGTTAGATCGGCGGTCCGCTTGGTCAGCTCCGGGAGCTGAGAGTTGTAGGCGGCCGCACGGATGTTGTGGTAATCCTGCAACAAATACAACGGAAGAAGGTAACGAGTCAGTACTCGGAGCTCGACCTGAAGTTCCGAGCCGCCTGCTCAGCAGCCGGCCCGGAACTCGGGGGCTACACCCAGTGGGTGCGCTGGCGCCCCCCCATGGAAGATCACAAAGAAACGAAAACAAGAAACGTACCCGGACGGCCGCCCGCGTCGCCAGGAACTCCTGCGTGTACTGCTAGAGATCGGCGCCTTGGGCGTTGAACCGGGCCAGGACTTCCTATGAGGCCGCGTTCAAAACACCCGTACCATCCCCAGACATCCAATCCGGTGGGGCGGCGCTGGTAGCCTCGGCGTCGGGGGCCGACGAGCTAGCGGCCCCGACCTCCAACGGCCGCGGTGCTGAGGCCGCCTTCCCCGCACGCCGATGCGCCGGGATACGGGTTGCGAGAGTCGGACCCACCATCAACTCGCCGCTGGCTGGCGGCACTAGCGACGCGTCAGGACAACTGCCCTAAGCGTCGGCAGCCGGCGTGCGCGGGGGCACCTCCTCCTCCGGGATAACAGGGTCCCCTCCCCTCTCTTGGACCGGCTGGTCATCGCCGGCCCCTCCAGTCGAAGCCTAGACCTCCAGCACCACAGGCTCCGCAGATTGCGGACCGGTGGACTCCGGAGCCTGGCTGCGGGACTCATCCTCCGCCTGCGCCTTGGCGGCCGCGTCCGCCTGCTCCTTTGCCGCGGCGTCGGCTTAGGCCTTGGCCGCCGCGTCGGCCTCCGCCTTCTCCCGGGCCGTAGCTTCCCGCTCCTCTCACGCCTCCCGCGCGTTCTTCTCCGTCGCCTCCTGGAGGGCGGCAAGCGGATCCATGCGGCGGGGGCCCGCGACGTCGTCTGCTGCCCCGATCACCGAGCCGGACGGGGCTCACGACAAGGAAAGTGGGGCGCTGCGTGCCAAGGGAGGAAGAGAGTAAAAAGATCGCAAATATAGAAGAAAAGCAAACGCAAAGCAAGATGCAAGAAAGGACAAGGCACTTACGCGGACACCAGCGGGAGCCGCTTTGGGGCCTTCTGGAAGAGGGCCGCCTTCGCAGCAGCCTCTTGCCACTTGGTCGCAGCGGCCGAGGACCTGGCCTTCTTGGGCCGGCTACCGAACAACCAGGCATCGCCCCGGTGCTTCGATGCGCCGGCTGCTGCGGTCGGCGTGGCTGAGGAGTTGGCGCCCACCCTGTTGGCGCCATGGGCACGGCGCGGCTCCTCGTCCTCCTCGTCGTCATCTGGCCAATCCCCGAGGCCACCTCCTAAGGGGCCGCCTGCTCCCTCGCCGCCACCGCCTGTGGCGTCCTCCTCCTCCTGAGCGGCCGCCCCCAAGTCGGGGTCGTCCACGTCACTCACTGACCGGTCCGCCATGTACTGGTGACCCGGGGCCGACGTGTCAGTGGCCGTCTAGCCTAGGAAGCGCTGCACCAAGGCCGACTGGTCAGGCGGCAAGAAAGAACCCAGACGAACAAAGGAAAGAAGAATAAGGAGACGTACCGGAGGCGGCGGGTTGGCCCGGCTATACGGCAGCTTGCCGAATTGCCACTCTGTCTCCGACAGCTTGCAGTCGGAGAAGAAGTTCACCATGCGGACCATCTCGATGTCCGGCATCACCTTGGTGGACATCCGGCATGGATCCCGGCGCCCACTCATGTCGCTGATCAAGTAGGGCCGGGCTTGGAGGGGCAGCACTTGGCGCTTCACGAACGTGGCCAGCAGGTCTGAGGCCTTGAGGCCCTCCGACGCCGTCATCTCCTGGAGCCGGAGGAGCACGGTGGAGCACGCGGCCGATAGGGTTCTCGGCTAGAACTTCCAGTTGGTGCGAGGCTCGACAGGCGGGCCGGCTGCATATGCAGGCAGGTTGACGTAGTCCCGCGTTGAGTGGATGTTCTCGACGTAGAAGTACGACTTCTTCCACAGTTTGGCCGACTATAGCAGAGCGAGAGCCGGGACACGGACCCCGGATCCTGTGCGCCGCACCGCGATGCAGGCTCCGCACTGGGCCGCCTCGTTCTTGGTGGTGGTGCCGAGCTTGAGAAAGAAAAGCTCTCCCCACAGCTCGAGTGTGGGGAGCATGCTGAGGTAGCCCTCGCACAGGGTGGCGAAGGCGGAGAGCAGCACCACCGTATTCGGAGTAAGATGGTGGGGCTGCACTCTGTAAAAGTCCAAAAACGAGCGAAAGAATCCGCTCACCGGAAGGCCAAAGCCGCAGAGGAAATGCGACCGGAAGATGACGCGCTCGCCGCCTTCCGGCGCCGGCGAGATCTCCCTTTCGGGGGGGACATGCACCTTGACGTTCGATGCATTGGGGAGCCGCCGCGTCTGGCAGAGGAACTCCAATTACTCGTCATGGACGTTGGAGCCGTCCCAGTCGCCCGCGCGGCCGCTTGGCGCCATGGGCTCCGTGCTCGGCGGCGGCGCAAGGTGGCTGCGGCGCGTGGAGGTCCGGCGACGGCGGGCTGCGGCAGCACTCCGGCGAGAGGAGAGGCCGCGGCAACAGCAACAAGAAGAGGAAGGAGAAAAGCAAAGAGAAGGGAGAGGAGGGCGCACGTGCGTTCTGCCGCCCCCTCCTCCGCCTACTTATAGCCCTCTGGCAGCGGAGCCAAGGGGGCGAAACGTGGGGAGGCGCAAGATTAATTGCGCCCACTCCCCCCGTGACCCCGCAATTACAGCGTCGTGATGGCGTGTATTAATTGCACCCGGGAATCGCAACCGCCCGACTCGGCCGAAGCGGATCCGCACGCATGCCGAGGTCCTGTAGTGGCGGGCCCAGGCCTGCGGCGGCGTCTCGTCGCGCACGCGGGCTGGCAAGCTGGCCTGGCCTGCTGGCGCCGCATGGCGGGCGAGCCATGGGCGGTAAGCCTGTCGTCCGGCTGGCATCTAACCCGGCCTCCGCCACGACGATTCGAATTCGCCAGGCGGCCGGCCTGGCCTTGGTCGGCTCCTGGCAATCGGCCTCTCCAGAAGACGGACAAAGCCCAACTACCAGGCCACTCAGAGTAGGAAGCTACTGTGGCTCCTTGTTTTTCAGCTGCAGTGCCCCACCAGCTTTGGGTCTACTGTCGGAGTAAATGACCACGGGTAGCCACATCAGCCCCCCATGGTATTTCAAGACATCGGGGCCGGCCGCGCCCCTCACGCCCTCCGGAAGCACGACCGCCTTCTTGGGCCGGCTGGTCCAAAGGGCCAGCTACTAGAAAGCGGCAAGACCACGGAAGGCAGCCGCAAGGGGGCTGACTCTTGGCAGACGGCCCCTCGCCCCCTCGAAGTCAGCACCACATTACCACGACAAGACAAGGCATGGCTACAGTACGGCCTGCCACCCCCGAACCCAGGATGGGACTTGGCTGCAGAGCCGTGTACTAGGCGGACCCACCCCCCCCCCCCGCCCAGCGCGACACTGTAACCACGCAGTCCGTGACATCACTAGCGCTAGAGGGAGCCACGCTCCAACGACGGGCGGTCAGTACGGCCCACAGGCGGCGGGCCCTACCTATCCGCGAGCCACCCGAAGGCGGTCCCCCTCAAGCAGGCGGCAATAAGGGAGGGCCGACTCCTAGCAGACGGCCCTTCTCCCCCTTGAAGTCTGTGCGCCATCAACCAGATGAGACGGGGTATGGCTACAGTGAGCGCCCGTCAGGCGGCGGGACTGTAGCCATGCTCCCCTCGACAAAGCCTTCGTCATCAGAGGCGAGGCTATAGTATAAAGCAGTCAACATGGCCCGCAGGCGGCGGGCCCTATCTGACGGCTGAGATCATGGTAGTTGGCGGGGCCCACCAGGCGGCGTGCCCCAGCGGTCGGCGGAGAAGCCGGCAACCAGAGATGCTGATGGCCGGGTCCTACACCCGGCCGGATTACCATTGTACCCCTGGGGGGTAGGCCTATATAAACCCCCGAGGCTCACCCATGCAAGGGGTTTCGGTTCAGCACCCACGCCATTCACACCTACACGTAGAGAGAGGAGTAGAGCTAGCCTTGCCCTTCTCCCTCCTCTAGCCAAAACAGCTCAAGGAGCAAGCTTGTAGCTACTTTGTTGATCATAGTCATCATGCGGAGACCCCGCAGAGCAGAACTAGGGGTGTTATCTCCGAGGAGAGCCCCGAACCTGGGTAAGATTCGCAGGCGTACGCGGTCTCGCTCACTCCCGCTTCTAGAGCCCGGCGACGTACTCTTGTCCCCATCCATGATAAGCACCCCCTGGCATATGTCGCACGATATCCCCAACAAATCCTTTTGAGGCAAAGGACATGCCAAAACGGTCTCTTATAATAAGCAAAGTGTTCTTGAGGGTACACGGGAATTTCATCTAGTCACTTTCACCATGTTGATTCGATTTGTGTTCGCTACTTTGATAGTTTGATATGTGGGTGGACCGGTGCTTAGGTGCTGTTCTTACTTGAACAAGCCTCCTACTTATGATTAACCCTCTCGCAAGCATCCGCAACTATGAGAAAATTATTAAGAATAAATTCTAACCATAGCATTAAACTTTTGGATCCAATCGGTCCCTTACGGAATAGCGCATAAACTGGGGTTTAAGCTTCTGTCACTCTCGCAACCCATCATCTATTTACTACTCCACAATGCATTCCCTTAGGCCCAAATATGGTGAAGTGTCATGTAGTCAACATTCACATGACACCACTAAGGGAATCACAACATACATACTATCAAAATATCAAACACATATCAAGTTCACATGATTACTTGCAACATGATTTCTCCCGTGACCTCAAGAACAAAAGTAACTACTCACAAATGATAATCATGCTCAAGATCAGAGGGGTATTAAATAGCATATTGGATCTGAACATATAATCTTCCACCAAATAAACCATATAGTAATCAACTACAAGATTTAATCAACACTACTAGTCACCCACAAGCACCAATCTATAGTTCCGGTAACAAGATTGAACACAAGAGATGAACTAGGGTTTGAGATGAGATGGTGTTGTTGAAGATGTTGATGGAGATTGCCCTCCCTAAGATGGGAGAGTTGTTGGTGATGATGATGACGATGATTTCCCCCTCCGGGAGGGAAGTTCCCCCGGCGGAATCGCTCCGCCGGAAGGCAAAAGTGCTCCTGCCCAAGTTCCGCCTCGAGACGGCGGCGCTCCATCCTGAAAGTCCTCTCCTTATTTTTTCTAGGTCAAAATGACTTATATACCAGAAGATGGGCACCGGAGGTGGGCCTGGGTGAGCACAACCCACCAGGGCGTGCCTGGGCTCCCTGGCACGCCCAGGTGGGTTGTGCCCACCTGGTGGGCCCCCTCTGGTACTTATTTGCTCCAATATTCGTCAAATATTCCATAAAAAATCTCCGTAAAGTTTTAGGTTGTTTGGAGTTGTGCAGAATAGGTGGCCTGACGTAGCTTTTCCAGGTCCAGATTTCCAGCTGCCGGAATTCTCCCTCTTTGTGTGTACCTTGCATATTATGAGAGAAAAGGCATTAGAATTACTCCAAAAAGCATTATTATGCATAAAAACATCATAAATAATAGTAGGAAAACATGATGCAAAATGGACATATCAACTCCCCCAAGCTTAGACCTCGCTTGTCCTCAAGCGAAAACCGAAATCTCAAACATGTCCACATGCTTAGAGAGAGAGGTGTCGACAAAAACAAAATACGGACATAGAAGCATCATGTAGATTATTATAACAGCAACAAATTTAAACATAAGACTTTTATCATAGACTTCTCATGAATAAGTGGCAGTTCATCTCACAATTGAAGTATAAAGCATAAACTCTATTAGAAACCAACAAACTATGTTCTCAGTCAACTTTGCAACTACAATTCATCATCTTTTCAGGAAGGGTCACGTATCGGAGCCTTTAGGCAAGTCCACATACTCAACCATCATATAGTCTTCTATGATTGCTAACACTCACCGCATACACATGAGCAAAACGTTTCAGCCAGACACATAGAAAGATAGGGGCTTATAGTTTCGCCTCCCAACGTATTCACCTCAAAGGCGATGTCAACAATAATAACTTATGCCGCCCATATTCAACTAGACATATGTGCCTAGATCTTTCCTCACCACATGATGCTTGCCAAAGGATAAAAATAAAAGGAAAAGAGGGAAGACCTTTGACTCTTTGCATAAAAGTAAAAGATAGGCCCTTCGCAGAGCAAAGCAGAGGTTGCCATGCGCTTATTTGTTTGTATGCTCAACCCCTTAGTGCAAAAGAACGTCACGTTGTATTTCCCCTTGTGATGGCAACCTTTATTATGCAATCTGTCGCTTTTATTCTTCACCATCACAAGTTCGTACAACGCTCAATTTTCCTTTACACTAAATGATCTCACGCTTTTAGAAGCAATTTTTATTGCCTTATTGCACCAATGACAACTTACTTGAGGGATCTTGCTCAATCCCTAGGTAGGTATGGTGAACACTTGAAAATAAGATTTGGGTTTAAGGGTTTTTGGATGCACAAGTAGTATCTCTACTTAGTGCGGAATTTTTGGCTAGCAAAGATAGGGGGCAAGCACCACATGTTGAAGGATCTATGACAATATAACTTCTATGTGAATATGAACAAGCATAAATCATTACGTTGTCTTCCTTGTCCAACGTCAACAATTTTGGCATATAATAATTTGATGGGGGCTCACAATCACAAAAGATTTCTAGGATAGTATATTTATATGTGAATCTTCTCTTCCCTTATTAATTCTTTCATGAGTCGCATCATTGACCAGTGTTATGTTTGTCAATCTCTAATAAAATTTTCTACTCATACTTTTCCTTATGTGGTGCCATCACCTACCATAAGATTAGCGTATGATCTTTTTATTTTATTTCCTTTCTTTTTATTGCAACATGAAAGTAAAGAAACAAAAACTCAAAATAAACTTTATTATATATCTTGCACATGATTACAAGGATAGACCACTAAGCAAGCTCTCGAAAAGAAAGGATCGAACTAAACTTTTATTCATCTAAAGCAAAAGATCGAACTAAAATAAGTAAAGGCAAAAAGATAGTGGGGATGATACGATACCAGGGCACCTCCCCCAAGCTTGGCGGAAGCCAAGGGGAGTGCCCATACCCGAAACTCAATTTTCCTTTGGTGATGAAGAAGGAGCTGGTGATGAAGAGATCTTGTCCTTCACGATCAAGAGATTCTCCAATCTACGTATGATGCTCCGGAGGAAAATGATGTGCTCTTGATGCATAATATTTTCACAGTGAGGTATTTATTCTGCACACGGACCGTTTCAACGATCCGGAAGGCTGCAATCTCAGTAGGGGTAAGATGAGCATAGTAAAGCTTAAGGATATCTTCTTCTTCCTCCTCGGCCGGCAGTGCTTGCTCAGCCACCGAGGGTGGATCTACGGTAGCCTCCTTGCCCCTGTCTCCCTTGACGGCTTCTGTGGGCTCCTCCCTCTTCAGCTCAATCTTCATCAACCAAGCATCTTCTTCCATGTTGTTGGAGGAAGAGGAAGACATGATGCCTGGCTTGATAGATCTGACCGAAAACAGCAAGAAAAGAGAACAAAAGATTTCTCCGCGATATGGTGGTCAATAGGTTCGGGGAGTATATAAAGATTTTTTATCTTGGGAAACATGCAAACGGAAGAAAAACGGAGTCCGGAAGGTGTCCCAGGTGGGGACAACCCACCTGGGCGCGCCTGGCAAGCCAGGCACGCCCTAGTGTCTTCTGCCCACCAGGGTATGCTTCCTAGAAGTTTCTTATTTTCCTAATTTCCTAAATATTCCAAAACTGACAAAAAATATTTTTGCGGATTTTTCGGAGTCCGTTTACTTACCGTATCACGTACCTCCTTATTTTCACGATTCTGGAGTGTTCCGGAAGGACTCTTTTATGTGTTCTTCCGGTGTCAAAGTTTGGATAATATTACTTTCAACATTAATGGGCGTACCTGAGATATAATGTTTTATTCATTGCCCATTAACAACCTTTGGGTTAGTACCTTCGGCATTATTTATTTTGATAGCTCCAGACCGATAAACCTCCTCGATAACATAGGGTCCTTCCCATTTGGAGAGGAGTTTTCCTGCAAAGAACCTGAAATGAGAGTTGTACAAAAGAACATATTCTCCAACTTTGAACTCACGCTTTTGGATTATTTTATCATGCCATCTTTTAACTTTTTCTTTAAATAATTTGGCATTTTCATAAGCTTGGGTTCTCCATTCATCTAGTGAGCTAATATCAAATAACCTATTTTCACCGGCAAGTTTGAATCATAGTTGAGTTCTTTGACTGCCCAATATGCTTTATGTTCTAACTCAAGAGGCAAATGACAAGCTTTTCCATAAACCATTTTATAAGGAGACATACCCATAGGATTTTTATATGTTGTTCTATAAGCCCAAAGTGCGTCATCTAATTTCTTAGACCAATTCTTCCTGGACCTATTGACAGTCTTTTGCAAAATTAATTTTATTTCTCTATTGCTAAGTTCAACTTGACCACTAGACTGAGGATGATAGGGTGATGCAATTCTATGGTTAACATCATACTTGGCAAGGATTTTACGGAAAGCACCATGAATAAAGTGTGAACCACCATCAGTCATTAAATATCTAGGGACTCCAAACCTTGGGAAAATAACTTCCTAGAGCATTTTAATAGAGGTATTATGATCAGAACTACTGGTTGGAATAGCTTCTACCCATTTAGTAACATAATCAACAGCAACCAAAATATGTGTATACCCATTAGAGGAAGGAAAAGGTCCCATGTAATCAAATCCCCAAACATCAAATGGTTCAACAGCAAGTGAATAATTCATAGGCATTTCTTGACGCTTACCGATATTACCTATTCTTTGACATTCATCACAATACAAAGACAAACTTACGGGCATCCTTGAAGAGAATAGGCCAATAAAATCCAGATTGCAATAACTTGTGAGCAGTTCTGTCTCCAGCATGATGCCCTCCATAAGCTTCGAAGTGACATTTCCGTAGGATTTGTCCCTGTTCATGCTCAGGTACACAACGTCTAATAATACCATATACTCCTTCTTTACAAAGATGTGGGTCATCCCAAAAGTAATGTCTTAAGTCATAGAAGAATTTTTTTCTTTTGTTGGTATGTAAAGCTAGGTGGTAAATATTTAGCAACAATGTAATTAGCATAGTCAGCATACCAAGGAGTGTTGTTAGAAACAGTTATTGCAGCTAACTGCTCATCAGGAAAACTATCATCAATAGGTAGTGGGTCATCAAGCACATTTTCAAGCCTAGACAAGTTATCAGCTACAGGGTTCTCAGCTCCTTTCCTATCAGTGATATGTAAATCAAATTCTTGTAGCAAGAGAACCCATCGAATAAGTCTAGGTTTAGCATCTTTCTTTTCCATAAGATATTTAATAGCAGCATGATCGGTGTGAACAATTACTTTTGAATCAACAATATAAGATCTAAATTTATCACAAGCAAACACCACTACTAGAAATTCCATTTCAGTAGTAGCATAATTCCGTTGTGCACTGTCTAGAGTTTTACTAGCATAATGAATAACATTCAGTTTCTTATCAACTCTTTGTCCCAGAACAGCACCAACAGCATAATCACTAGCATCACACATAATTTCAAAAGGCAAGTTCCAATCAGGTGGTTGAACAATAGGTGCAGAAATTAAGGCTTTCTTGAGTGTTTCAAAGGCTTCTAAACAATCATCATAAAAAACAAAAGGAGTATCCTTTTGCAAAAGATTTGTAAGAGGCCTAGAAATTTTAGAAAAGTCTTTGATAAATCTCCTATAGAAACCAGCATGACCTAGGAAACTACAAATACCTTTGATATCTTTAGGACATGGCATTTTCTCAATTGCATCAACCTTAGCTTTGTCCACTTCAATACCTCTTTCAGAAATTTTATGGCCCAAAACAATACCTTCATTAACCATAAAGTGGCACTTCTCCCAATTCAAGACAAGATTTGTTTGCTCGCATCTCTGCAAAACTCGATCAATGTCGGGGGTATCGTGCGACATATGCCAGGGGATGGCTTATCGTGGATGGGGTCAAAAGTACGTCGCCGGGCTCTAGAAGCGGGAGTGAGCGAGACCGCGTACGCTTGCGAATCTTACCCAGGTTCGGGGCTCTCCTAGGAGATAACACCCCTAGTCCTACTCTGCGGGGTCTCCGCATGATCACTATCTCAACAGGTGGCTACAAGCTTGCTCCTTGAGCTTCCTGGCTGGAGGAGGAAGAAGGGCAAGTCTAGCCCTACTCCACTCTCTCTGCGTGTGTGTGTGTGTTGCTGTGAGTGCTCGACGAGGCCTCTGCCAAGGAGCCAACTGCCCACCCCTTGCATGGGATGACTTGGGGGGTTTATATAGGCCTACCCCCCAGGGATACAATGGTAATCCGGCCGGGCGTAGGACCCGGCCGTCAGTGTCTCTGGTCGTCGGCTTCTCCACCGACTGCAGGGGCCCGCCGCCTGGTGGGTCCCCTCGGCGGTCTTGTCCTCGGCCAACAAGCTGGGCCCGCCGCTTGCGGGTCCTGTCGGCTGTGTAGCACTGTAGCCGTGCCACTGATGACGCATGCTTGGTCGGGGAGAACGTGGATACAGTCCCGCTGCTTGGCGGGAACTCACTAGAGCCATACCCATCGAGCCTGCTGGGAGGAGGAGGGCCGCCTGCTGGGAGCTAGCCTCCCATCGAGCCGACTGGTCTGGGCTTGCCGCCTTCTGGCTTGTCACGGACAGGTAGGGCCCGCCGCCTGCACGCTGTACTGGCCGCCCGTCGTGGGAGCATGGCTTCCTCTGCCATGGGTGATGTCATGAGTGGCATGGCAACAGTTCTGCTTGGGCGCAGGATGCCTGCTCGGTACGCAGTACCGTGGCCACGCCTCACCCTGGATTCGGGGGTGGCAGGCCTGTACTGTAGCCATGCCCTGTCTTATCATGTTTATGTGGGTGTTGACTTTGAGGGCGCGAGGGGCCGCCTGCTAGGACCCGGCATCCCAGGAGGCCGCCTGCCAGGAGTCGGCCTACTTTAGGGCTGTCTTATGGACTCCGCCGCCTCCCGGCAACCGGCTTCTTGGACCAGCCGGCCTCGAGAAGGCGGCCCTTGTCCTTAATGTTTGAGGGGCGCGGCCTGCCCGATGTCTTGAAATACCAAAGGGAGCTGATGGGGCTACCCGTGGTCATTTGCTCCGACAGTAGTCCCCGAAGCAGATGGGGCGCTGCGGCCGAAGGGGTGAGAAGCCTCAGCAGCTTCATACTCTGAATCATCTTCCGAAGAGCCAACTGGTTGGTGTCGGCCATGACCAGGCAGGCCGCCTGGTGGTTTTGAAACGTCGTGGCGGGGACCGGGTGGCGCGCTAGCCAGGCGTCAGGCTTGCTGCTCGCACATGTCAGCCACGTGTCGTCATCAGGTCAAGCCGGCCTGCCAGCCCACGCGTGCGACGGGACAGCGCCGCAGCCCGGGGCCCACGGCTACAGTGCCTTGGCGCGCGCGCGGATCCGCTACGGCCGAGGCGGTCGGTTGGTATTCTGTGGCAGTTAATGCACGCCTTTACTGGCGCCATAATCGCGGGAATCATGGGGGAGTGGGCGCAATTAATCCCACGATCCCCCACGCCCCCGTCCCCTCGGCTTCGCCGCCTGCGGCTATAAGTAGGGGGAGGAGGGGGGCGGCAGACGCATGTGCGCCCTCCTCCCCTTTCGCCATTCTTCATTTTCTCCTGCCGCCGCAGCGCTCCTTCCTCCCGCCGAAGCACTGCCGCAGCTCGCCGTCACTGTGCGTCCTCTCGCAGCGGCTTCCTTGCTCTGCTGCAGCCTCGTCCGCTCGTCACCGCGCCGCGCCTGCGACGAGCTCCGTCGCCCATGGCGCGTTCACGAGCCGGCGACTGGGACGGCTCCAACGTCCACGAAGACCACCTCTACTTCCTCCGCCAAACACGTCGGCTGCCCCGAGAGGCGAATGTGCAGGTGCGCGTCCCTCCCGAGGCAGAAATCTCGCCGGCACCGGAGGGCGACGAACGCGTCGTCTTCCGGTCTCATTTCCTTCGCGGCTTCGGCCTTCCAGCAGGCAACTTCCTCCGCTCTTTCTTTGATTTCTACCAAGTCCAGCCGCACCACCTCATGCCAAACACGGTGGTGCTGCTGGCCACCTTCGTCGCCATGTGCGAAGGATATCTCGGCACTCTCCCCACCCTCGAACTCTGGGGGGAGAGCTTCTACCTCAAACTCGGCACCGCCGCCAAGGGCCAGGCGGCTCAGTGCGGAGCCTGCGTGGCGGTGCGGCGCCCGGGCACCGGGAACCGCTTCCCTTCCATCTCTCTACTGCAGTCCGCCAAGCTGTGGCAGAAATCTTATTTCTATGTCAGAAACATCCATTCGACTAGCGATTACGTCAACTTGCCGGCTTACGCAGCCGGCCCGCCGGCCGAGCCGCGTTCCAACTGGCGGTTCAAGCCGAGCTCTCTATCGGCCGCCTCCTCCGCCGCGCTTGCCCGACTTCATGTGATGACGGAGTCGGAGGGCTTATAGGGCTCGGACTTGCTGGCCGCCGTCGTGACGCGCCGAGTTCTCCCCCTCCAAGCCCGGCCTCACATCATCAGTTGCATGAGCGGGCACCAGGACCCGTGCCGGATGTGCACGCGGGAGCTGCCAGACATGGAGGTGGTCCGGCTGGTCAACTATATCTCTGACTGTAAGCTGTCAGAGACAGACTAGCGGTTCGGCAAGCGGCCGTACGACCGCGCACATCCGCCGCCGGCGGTAAGTCTTTGTAATTCTTTTTCTCTTTTGCTGGTCCGAGTTCTTGTTTCGCCGTCTGACCAGTTGGCCATGGTGCAGGTCCTCCCGGCCCAGTCGGCCGCCGGTGCTCTGGATCCAGGTCAGGAGTATATGCCGGATCGAACGAGGAGCGACATGGAAGACCCCAACCTGGGGGCGGCCGCCATGGAGGAGGACGACACCATAGGTGGCGGCGGTGGAGCAGGCGGCTCCGGGGGAGGAGGCGGCCTTGAGGACTGGCCGGACGACGATGAGGAGGAGAACGAGCCGCGCCGCCCGCACGGCACCGACAGGGCGGGCGCAAGCTCCTCGGCCGCGTCGACCGCACCAGGCGGCCCAAAGAAGCGCCGGGCCGGCTCGTTGCTGTTCGGTAGCCGGCCGAAGAAGTCCAAGAACGCGGCCGCCGCGACCAGGCGGCAAGAGGTCACCGCAAGAGTGGCCCAGTTCCAGAGGGCCCCAAAGCAGCCCCTGATGGTGTCCGCGTAAGTGCTTGGCTATGTTTTCCTTTCTTCTTCCTTGCAAACTTTTTCTGAGTTTTCTCTTGTCTTGCTTGAATCAGGGCCCCACTCACTCTTGAGCGGTGTGCCGCTGCCTCCGTGATCGGGGAGGCGGAAGGCTCCGCCAATAACCGCTGTGTGAACCCGCTCGCCGACCTCCGGGCGGCGACGAAGAGGAATGCACGGGAAGCACGCGAGGAGCGGGAGGAGGCGGAGAGGCGGGAGGCGGAGGCGGCCAAGGCAGCGCGGGCGGACGCCGCCTCCAAGGCTCGGGCGGACACGGCTGCTAGGGCGCAGGCGGAAGAAGCCGCGCACGGCCAGGCCCCGCAACTTGTCATTCCGTTGCGCGCGGCGCCGCCAGCGCCAGAGATCCCGGAGCCGACTGGAGCAGCCGGCGATGACCAGCCGGTCGTGGAGAGGGGAGGAGGCGATGCCATTGTCTCGGAGGCGGAGGTGCCCCCGCAAGCACCGACTGCCGAGGCCCGAGGCAATCAGCCTGACGTGCCACCGGCTTCACCGATCGGTGTCGAGTTGCTGGTGGGGGCAACTCCCATGGTCCGCCCTTCGGTGCGCCGGCGGGCGGCGAAGGCGGCGTCGGCACCGTGGGCGCAGGAGGTCGGGGCCGCGAGCTCGTCGGCCTTGGACGCAGAGGCCACCAGTGCCCCCCCACCAGAATGGACGCCTGGGAGCGGGATGGGCGTGCTGAACAAGGCCGCGCAGGATGTTCAGGCCCAGCTCCAGGCCCAAGGCGCCGCCCTCCAGCAGTGTACGAAGGCGTTCTTGGCGACGCAGACGGCCGTTTGGGTATGCTTCTTTGCTTTGTTTTTTGATTCTTGCAGTCTTCCTTGGGGGAGCGCCAGCGCACCCACTGGGTGTAGCGCCCGAGTTCCGGGCCAGCTGCTGAGCAGGCGGCTCGGAACTTTAAGGTAGGTTCCGAGTGCTAACTTGTTTTCTCTTCTTTTGTCTTCGTTGCAGGACTACCACAACATCCGCGCAGCCGCCTTCAACTCCCAGGTCCAGGAGTTGGCTAAGCGGACCGCCGACCTCACCGAAAGCCGGCGTAAGCATTCTGTGTTCTTCCTCGCGGGGGCGCGTTAGCGCACCCGCTGGGTGTAGCCCCCAAGATTCGGGCCGACTGCTGAGCAGTCGGGCTGGGTCTTCCGGCAACCACTTTCTTTTTTGGTCATCTTTGTTGATTGTCCTCTCTTTCTCATTTTTGCAGGAGCCAACGCCACATTGCAGCAGCATCTGGGCGAAGTCCAGACCGAGCTGCGCGTCACGGAGGAGGAGCGCCATAAGGCGGCCTTGGAGCGCGACCGTCTGGCCAAGAAGTTGGCGGACCAGGCGGACCAGCACAAGGCGGAGCTCCAGAAGCTCAAGGAGGCGGAAAGCGCCCTTCAGGCCGAGTTTGAGGTTGAACGCTCAAAGTGGGCCGAGAAGGAGGCGATCCTCGCCGCTGGCTACGGCGAGATTGAGGACATGATCGACGGTAAGCTTCTTTCTTTGGAATAGCTGCCGACTGCATCGGGAGTCGGCTTCTGATCTCTGTTTTTCTTTTGCGTAGACTTCTTTCCTAGCCACGCCGTCGCCGTCAGCCAGGCCATCAAGGCGCGGCGCGACCGGCGTAGGAGGGAAGGACTGGAGATCCTGCCCGACGCACCTCGGAACATGAACGAGCAGCTCCTGGCCGTCAGGACGCGTTTACAGCCGGTTCACCGTCTGCTCCGCCGCCTTCAGCGTGTCGGGTCTTAGCTGGTTTCCGCCCTCTGGCCAGGCGGCCAGGCTCCACGCACCCCCAGTCGGACCGCCGACTAGTTGGAGGCGGCAATCGGCCACTTCGAGGCTTGGAGGGGCTCCTCCGCTCGGGCAGGCGCCCGAAGAGCCTTGGAGTTTGTCAAGGCGTGGTATCCTGGGCTGGACCTAGCCCAGTTGGCCACGTTCCGACAGGAGGCCATGGAAGAGTTGGTGGCAGCGGGGCCCGCGCTCACCCATCGCGCGGTGGCGATCACCGAGTACACCGACACCGGCGTCTTCTTCCCCGAGCTGGACGAGGAAGGTGCCGAGGTGCCGATGGACTGCTTCGGGCTGAACCCGGATGACGGCGAGGACTCGGCGGAAGAAATCGCCTCAAGCGACGAAGGCGAGGATGAGGAAGATGAGGATGGTGAAGGCGACGCACCGGAAGGCGGAGTGGACGCCCAGCTTCAGCTCGATCGGGCCTCGAGCAACGAGCCGCGTAAGAGTGCACCAACTGCTGCTGAAGGCGACCAAGCCGAGGCTCGCCAGACGGCCACTCCACAAACTGGCGCCGCCGACTCCACCAACCTGCCGGACCCGCCTGTTGCTCGTTTGGCCTAGGCTGCCAACTTATCTTATCTTTTCCTGCTTTGGTAATCTCTAGAACAAACTTTGTTAAATTCGAGCAGTTCCACCCGCTGGGTGTATTCAAACTTTGTTGAATGCTAGCCGAGGGCCTCTTGCTATGTGTTATAATTCTCGCACAAGATGTGCTTCGCCGAGCTCTGACTTGTCTTGCTTTCTGTTCCTTTTGGCTTTTTCCTTTGCCGCTTTCCCTTGGCTGCCGCCTTGCCGGCCAGACAGCCATTCTTGGTCTGCTGGCCGGGTCAAGTACTTGGCCATTTTGGGAAGACAAGTACTTTGGCCACTTAGAACGTAGCAATTTAAGTGAGAAGCCGGCCGGCCGGCTGCTCAGCAACCGGACGGCTAGGCGAGGAACCGACTTGGCCTATGTGGGTGCTTTCGTCCTTAGCCATTTTTCATGTGAGCACCATTTCTTGCCTTTGACCCTTGCCGGCCAGACAGTCGCTCTGCGAGCTGCGGCTTATGGCAAGGGTGGGCTTAGATGCCGGCACACTACTTGTCCGACTGCAGGTAGAGCCAACATAGTACAAGGCGGCAAGCCCCCGGGCCGACTGGTTGGACCCGTTGCCGGGCAGAGGAATGAAATAACATACTCACAGGCATGAAAATTATCATACAGATAAGAAAGGTAGCCCCCGAGTGCTACTCGAGGGACCCGGTGCCTTTGCCCTTAGTTCAAAAGGTAGCGTGGTACATAATGTATTTAACTGTAAAATCTTCGGAGAAGATTTGCGTTCCATGGGCGCTCTGCTTCCTTGCCGGAATCGTCCCTTTTGCGCGCCCTGGCTTCTGCGCGTCGATGAGGTAATAGGAGTCATTGCCCAAGGCTCTGCTGATGATGAAGGGGCCTTCCCAAGGGGCCGAGAGCTTGTGCTGGCCGGCTGTTCGCTGGATCAGCCGAAGCACAAGGTCTCCCTCTTGGAAGGATCGTGGCTTGACCTTCCGACTGTAGTAGCGGCCCAGGCTCTGCTGGTAGATGGCGGACCGGCTGAGTGCTAACAGCCGGCCCTCTTCCAGCAGATCGATGCTGTCTTCTCATGCTTCCTTCGCCTCCGCCTCTGTGTACATGGTGACGCGAGGCGAGTCGAACTCGATGTCAGTTGGGATGACGGCCTCGGCCCCATATACGAGGAAGAAGGGGGTGAAACCGGTTGATCTGTTTGGAGTGGTGTGGAGACTCCAGAGGACGGCCGGCAGCTCGTCGATCCAGCAGCCGGCCGAGCGTTCCAGCGGCTCGACCAGTCGGGGCTTGATGCCGGATAAGATGAGGCCGTTTGCTCGTTCTACCTGGCCGTTTGACTGCGGATGGGCAACGGACGCTAAGTCCAGTCGGATGCCCTGCGTCGAGCAGAAACGAGCCAAGGCACCTTTGGCAAAGTTAGTGCCATTTGTCGGTGATGATGCTGTGTGGCACACCGTACCGGACGGTGAGATCCGCGATGAAGGTCACAGCAGTCGGACCATTTTAGTTTCTTGATTGGTTTGGCCTCAATCCATTTGGTGAATTTGTCCACGGCAACCAGCAGATGGGTCATGCCACCGCGTGCTGTCTTGAATGGGCCCACCATGTCCAGCCCCCAGACGGCAAAGGGCCAGGTAAGGGGGATGGTCTTGAGTGCAGAAGCCGGCAGATGTTGCTTGGAGCTGAATTTTTGGCACCCCTTGCATTTCTTGACCAGATCCTTGGTGTCCTCCAAAGCAGTCGGCCAGAAGAAACCATGGAGGAAAGCTTTGGCGACAAGGGATCTGGAGGCCGCGTGGTGGCCGCACTCGCCCTGGTGTATGTCACTGAGGATTGCCTTGCCTTTCTCTGGTTCGACGTAGCGTTGGAAAACGTCTGTCACGCTGCGCCTGACAAGCTCTCTGTTTACTATCGTGTAAGCTCCTGCCCGGCGTTGCACCTGCCGGGCCGAGATCTCATCAACTGGCAGCTCTCCGCCTATCAGAAAGTTGAGGATGGGCTATGCCCATGATGGTGCTTTGACTTCATCCATTGTCATTTCGGCCACTAAAACTAGGGCGGTTGGGTCGGGAGGTGGTGGGGTGGAGTCGGTCGCGTCTTGCCGCGTTGTTGAAGTCCCCGGGATGGCCGCTGCAGCCCCCGGGCCGGGCTGTGGAGTCCCTGGGCCGGGTGCGACTGCTGCAGTCCCCGAGCCGCTTGCCGAAGTCCCCGGGCCGGCTGCCGCAGCCCCCGGGCCGGGTTGCGAAGTCCCCGGGCCGGGTGCGACTGCTGCAGTCCCCGTGCCGCTTGCCGAAGTCCCCGGGCCGGCTGCTGCAGCCCCCGGGCCGGGTTCGACTGCCTCGGGAGCAGCCGGCACGAAGATGGATTCTAATTCAGGGGAAGGCTCGATGGACGGCTTGCGGAGGCGTTGAAGGGACACGCCGGCTGGTATGGCTTGCCTGGTGGAGCCGATCTGTGCCAGGGCGTCTGCTTGCTCGTTGTCGGCCCGTGGCACATGCAGGAATTCGCACCCATTAAAATATCCGCTGATCTGCTGGACGAGGAAGCGGTAGCTCACCATATTTGCATCCTTGGCGTCCCAGTCGCCGGACGTGTTGGACCACCAAGTCCGAATCGCCGTAGCACAGAATCCGGCGGATGCCAATCTCCTTGGCCAGCCGGAGTCCATGAACTAGCGCCTCTTACTCGACCATGTTGTTGGAGGCGGCAAAGTGGATTTGTAGCGTGTATCTGAGCTTGTCGCCTTCGAGAGAGGTGAGGACGATGCCGGCTCCCAAACCGGTGCGCATCTTCGAGCCATCAAAGTGCATCCGCCAATGAGTGGAGTCTGGGGCTGGCAGCAGGTACTGGGTCTCGGCCCAGTCGATGAGGAAGTCGGCCAGTGCTTGGGACTTGATGGCGGCGCGAGGCTGGTAGAAGATGGTGTACGGGGCCAGCTCGATGGCCCACTTGGCCACTCGGCCCGATGCGTCTCTGCTGCCTATGATCTCCGCAAGCGTGGCGGTGCAGACAACCGTGATGGGATGCTCTTGAAAGTATGGCTTGAGCTTCTTGGCGGCAAAATGCACGCCATAGCACAACTTTTGGTAGTGGGGGTAGTTCTGCTTGGAAGCCAACAGCACCTCACTCAAGTAGTAGACGGGCCTCTGGACCGGCAGTGCCTTGCCGTCCTCTTGGCGCTCTACCACCATAACTGTACTGACCACCCGGCTGGTGGCGGCGATGTAGAGAAGCATGGGCTCCTTGGCAGCCGGGGCGGCCAGGACGGGCGGCGTGGTCAACATTTTCTTGAGCTGGAGGAATGCCTCGTCCGCCTTGTCGTTCCACTCGAAATGAGTGGTCTTCTTCATCAGCTGGTACAGGGGAAGAGCCTTCTCGCCCAGCCGACTGATGAACCGGATGATGGATGCCAAGCAGCCGGTGAACTTCTGAACGTCTCGCAGTCGGGTGGGCCTCTCCATCCTCTCTATGGCCTTGATCTTGACAGGGTTGCACTCTATGCCGCGCTCTGAGACAAGGAAACCGAGGAGCTGGCCGGCTGGCACTCCAAAGACACACTTCTCTGGGTTGAGCTTGATTTGAAAACGGTGCAGATTATCAAAAGTTTCCTTGAGATCTTCCAGGAGGGTACCGCACTTCTCCGTCTTCACCACAACATCGTCTACATAGACGTGGGCATTTCTGCCGAGTTGCTTGAGGAGGCACTTCTGCATGCAATGCTGGAACGTGGCACCGGCATTTCTCAAGCCGAATGTCATGGTCAGGTAGCAGAAGGCTCCGAATGGTCTGATGAAGGCGGTCTTCAGGCGGTCGGCCGGGCTTAACTTGATCTGGTGGTACCCCGAATAGGCATCCAAGAAACTCAACAGCTCGCATCCGGCTGTGGAGTCTATCACTTGGTCAATCTGAGGCAAGGCGAATGGATCCTTCGGGCAAGCTTTGTTGAGGCTGGTGTAGTCAATACACATGCGCCATTTGTTGTTCTTTTTTAGCACAAGGACTGGGTTGGCTAGCCACTCTGGGAAGAATACTTCCATAATGAAGCCGGCTGCTAGAAGCCGGGCTATCTCTTCACCAACAATTCCTCTCTTCTCCTCCGACAGGCGGCGGAGGGGTTGTCTGACTGGTTTTGCATCTGCTCTGACATGTAGCTTGTGCTCGGCGAAATCCGTCAGAACACCCGGCATGTCCTTTGGAGACCACGCAAAGATGTCCCGATTCTCACGGAGGAAATCGACGAGCTTGCCTTCCTATTTGCTGTCAAGGTGAGCTCCTATGACAGCGAACTTCTCCGGGTGCTCTGGGTCCAAGGGTATCTTCTTGGTTTTTTTGGCCGGCTGGAAAGAGCCCTGAGCTTCTGACTTCTTGGGATTTGGCGATAGGTCCGGCTGCTTGCCGGCCATGGCCACAACCCGGTCAAGGAGCCGCTTCTCGGCAGCAATCACAAGGGACTCGGCCAGCCGACTGCTGGCAGCAGCACACTCGGCAGACTTCTGGTAGTCGCCGGCTATGGTAATTATGCCCTTGGTGCCCGGCATCTTCATCTTGAGGTAGGCGTAGTGGGGGACCGCCATGAACTTGGCCAGAGCAGGCCGGCCAAGCAACGCGTGGTAGGGGCTCTCAAGGTCAACCACCTCGAACCAGATTGGCTCTCGGCGGAAGTGACTCTTGTCTCCAAAGAGGACATCTATCTTGATCTTGCCGATTGGTGAGCAGGATAGGCCAGGCACAATGCCATGGAAGACAGTCCGGCTGGGCTGGAGCTATTTCTCTTTGATGCACAACTTCTCCATGGTGTCGCGGTAGAGGATGTTGATGCTACTACCGCCGTCTATCAGAATTCGGGAGAAACGAGCAGCTCACCTCTCTGTTGCGAAGGTGGCATCCAACACCAAGGCATAGGAACCCGGAGAAGGCATCACCTCCGGGTGGTCAGCTCGGCTCCAACTGATCGGCTTCTCCGACCAGTGCATGAACTCTGGGGCTTCAGAGGTGACGGTATTCACTTCTCGGCGCTGTTGATGCCGGCTGTGCCTATCGTCAGTCACGCTGGTGAAGACGACGTAAGCTCCATGCTCTTCAGGAAACTCGTCTTGGATCGCGCTGACTGGTCGGACCACCGGCTGCTGGGGAGGCGGAGGCGGCGGGCCAGCAGGCGGCGGAGGCAGTCCTTCGCCTCTGGCGATGCGGGTGAGCCAGTGGCACTTCTGGGTGGTGTGGTTGGATGGCTTCGCGCCGCTATGGAACTTGCAGGGAGCGTCGAGGGTTTGCTCAAACGAGAAGGCGGGCAACCAGGTAGGCTTGCCGCCCCTCTGGCGTTTGGGGCCAGGCTGCTCTTCCGGCTGCTGGTCTTCGATTGTCGCCACCTGCCGGCTGGTGGTAGCCGGCTGCGGGGCCCTGCGCTTATTGTCGTTTGACTGTTGGCGCCGACTGGAATCACCAGCCGGTGTCTGAGGAGCCGGAGGGAGCATCTTTCCTGACGCATCCACCCGGAGTTCCGACTTCATGGAGGAGTCGGCAGTGGCGTACTTGTCCGCTGTGATCAACAGCTCGTCGAGCGTGGCCGGCTCGTCGCAGAGGAGCCGGTGCTTGAGCAGGGTGCCCTCCCGGCACCCGGCAGTGAAGTATTCAATGGCTTGCACCTCATGAACCCCTTCGCAGGAGTTGCGCAGCTCGGCCCACCGCATTAAGTATTCGCGGGTGGACTCGATCGGGCCCTGGATGCACAGGGAGAGCTGGCAAGGCTTGGGTGGCCGCTTGTAGCTGCTGGTGAAGTTGCGGATGAAAACTTCGGTGAAGTCTAGCCAGCTGTTGACACTGTAGGGCTTGAGGCTGTTCGGCCATGTCCGGGCCGTGCCCTGGAGCATGAGTGGAACATACTTCACGGTGACACGCTTGTTGCCATTCGCTATGTTGACGGCAGTGGAGTAGTCGACCAGCCAATCTTCCGGCTTCACAAAGCCGTTGTACTTAGGAGTGTCCCGAGGGAGCGAGAACCCTTTGGGGAAGGTCTCATCGCCAATGCGGGGGCCGAAACAAGGCGGGCTGATTGCATCTTCTTCTTCCAATGCCAGGGATCGAGCCAAGAGGTCGATCCGGTTGCGAGCGTCGTTCTCTCCGACTCCTTCGCGGGGGCCCAGCCGGCCTCCGAGAGTCGGATGCTCAACAGGCGGCGGGGAGGCGCGCCTCTCCCTGCGCAGGAGAGGTGGAAGACCGTCCCGCCGTTCCACTGCTCATGGGCGGCCGTCTTGGTTGTGCTCGATGGAGATGCGGGTGCAGCTGCGGCTGGCAACCGGCTCTGGGTCTCCTCGGTCGCGGGCACCGGCTGTCGGCGTCGGGGAGGTCGCGCCGTGCTCCCAGCGAGGGGGAAGGTTCCCAGCCTGTAGGCCGGGTTCCACCACGCGGCGGCCGGCTTCCTGCTGCGTGGCGGCCGTGTCGATGAGCTGCTGGACGCGCTCCATCATGCAGCGATGTTCGTCGCCCTCCAGGCGGTCCAGCTCGTCTGCCGCTGCCTGGGCGGCGCGCAAGTTCTCCATGGGCGTGGCGTAGACCGGGCGTTCGGCCCCCAACATGCTGGCGATGGCGGCGCCGCGTTGCCGGACCATGCCCACGCGGCTGGGCTCGCCAGCAGCCGGTGTGCCGCAAACAGCGCGGTCGATCTCGCGGTGGTAATCCTCGGTGAGGCGCCTCATGGCCGCCAACTTGTTGGCGCTGTCGAGAAGTGCGATATGGCACGCCTCCAGCGTTTCACCGCTCGCACCGGGCGCTACGGGAGCGGACAGGTCCCGCATTGCCGCCTGCAACTGGTCCAGGCCGGCCTGGTCGGAGGTTCCGTCGTGGCTGATGACCAGCACCTCGGCGACTGTGCTGGTGCCGGCGCTGCTGTCTGCAGCGGGAAGTGGATCATCGAAGATCACCACGTCACCGGGGAAGGCATCAGGAAGCGCGACGTCGGCATCGACGACCATGTCGACGAGCAGGTCGGTGGAGCCAACGGACTCCGGGTCGGAGACCGGCTCATCGGCGATGTGAAGCTTGCCGAGGAGATCGACGAGGCAGCTCTCGGAGCTAGCTGCGCCCACGTCGAGTGCGGGCTCGTCGAAGAGAAGGATCCCGCCAATGAGATCAGCGAGGTTGCTTGCGGCACAAACAACTTCCACGCTTCGCAGCGCGTCGGCGCAAACGCCGTCGGGCGTGCCGGTCTAGCTGCGATCGCCAGGGAGGAAGAGGGTTCCCGTCCAGAACATGTTTCCGGACGACGGTGCACCTAGCCCCACGGTGGGCGCCAAATGTCGGGGGTATCGTGCGACATATGCCAGGGGATGGCTTATCGTGGATGGGGTCAAAAGTACGTCGCCGGGCTCTAGAAGCGGGAGTGAGCGAGACCGCGTACGCTTGCGAATCTTACCCAGGTTCGGGGCTCTCCTAGGAGATAACACCCCTAGTCCTACTCTGCGGGGTCTCCGCATGATCACTATCTCAACACATGGCTACAATCTTGCTCCTTGAGCTTCCTGGCTGGAGGAGGAAGAAGGGCAAGGCTAGCCCTACTCCAGTCTCTCTGCGTGTGTGTGTGTGTGTTGCTGTGAGTGCTCGACGAGGCCTCTCCCAAGGAGCCAACTGCCCACCCCTTGCATGGGATGACCTGGGGGGTTTATATAGGCCTACCCCTAGGGATACAATGGTAATCCGGCCGGGCGTAGGACCCGGCCGTCAGTGTCTCTAGTCGCCGGCTTCTCCGCCGACTACAGGGGCCCGCCGCCTGGTGGGTCCCCCCGGCGGTCTTTTCCTTGGCCGACAAGCTGGGCCCGCCGCTTGCGGGTCCTGTCGGCTGTATAGCACTGTAGCCGTGCCACTGATGACGCATGCTTGGTCGGGGAGAACGTGGATACAGTCCCGCCGCCTGGCGGGAACTCACTATAGCCATACCCCGTCGTATCTGGTTAATGGCACACGGACTTTGAGGAAGGAGGAGGGCCGCCTGCTGGGAGCCGGCCTCCCATCGAGTTGACTGGTCTGGACTTGCCGCCTTCTGGCTTGTCACGGACAGGTAGGGCCTGCCGCCTGCGGGCCGTACTGGCCGCCCGTCGTGGGAGCATGGCTTCCACTGCCATGGGTGATGTCATGCGTGGCATGGCAACAGTCCTGCGTTGGGCGCAGGATGCCTGCTCGGTACGCAGTACCGTGGCCATGCCTCGCCCTGGATTCGAGGGTGGCAGGCCTGTACTGTAGCCATGCCCTGTCTTATCATGTTTATGTGGGTGTTGACTTTGAGGGCGCGAGGGTCCGCCTGCTAGGCCCCGGCATCCCAGGAGGCCGCCTGCCAGGAGTCGGCCTACTTTAGGGCCGTCTTATGGACTCCGCCGCCTCCCGGCAACCGGCTTCTTGGACCAGCCGGCCTCGAGAAGGCGGCCCTTGTCCTTGATGTTTGAGGGGTGCGGCCTGCCCCGATGTCTTGAAATACCAAAGGGAGCTGATGGGGCTACCCATGGTCATTTACTCCGACAATCAAGATTGCTTAAAAAATCATCAAAAGACTTCCCATAAACAGAGAAGTCATCCATGAAAACCTCAACAATCTTTTCACAAAAGTCAGAGAATATAGTAGTCATACATCTTTGGAAGGTAGCAGGTGCATTGCATAAACCAAAAGGCATACGTCTATAAGCATAAGTTCCAAAGGGACAAGTGAGAGTGGTCTTTTCTTGATCAGGTTGAGAAACAGGTATTTGTGAAAACCAGAATATCCATCAAGGAAGCAAAAGTGTGTGTGCTTAGATAATCTTTCTAGCATTTGATCAATAAAAGGTAGAGGGTAATGATCTTTTCTAGTTGCTTTATTTAATTTTCTGAAATCAATTACCATTATATAGCCTATAACAATTCTTTGTGGAATAAGTTCATTCTTATCATTAGGAACAACAGTAATACCTCCTTTCTTAGGAACATAATGAACATGACTTACCCATCTACTATCAGCTATAGGATAGATTATACCTGCTTCCAGAAGTTTTAAGATTTCCGTTCTTACCACTTCCTTAATTTTTGGATTTAACCGACGTTGGTGATCGACAACGGGTTTAGCATCAGGTTCCATGTTAATCTTGTGCTGACATAGAGTGGGACTAATGCCCTTTAAATCATCAAGAGTATACCCAATAGCAGCTCGGTGCTTCCTTAGAACTTTCAATAATCTTTCTTCTTCATGTTCTGAAAGGTTAGCACTAATAATAACAGGATATATCTTCTTTTCATCAAGATAAGCATATTTCAAAGTGTCTGGCAATTGTTTTAATTCAAACACAGGATCACCTTTAGGTGGGGGAGGACCTCCTAGAGTTTCACTAGGCAAATTGTGTTTAAGCAGAGGACGTTGTTCAAAGAAAATCTTATCTATTTCATTTCTCTCATGCATATGTAAATCATTTTCATGGTCTAGCAAATATTGTTCAAAAGGATCAGTAGGAGGCACAGCAATAGAAGCAAGACCAATTATTTCATCCTTACTAGGCAATTCTTTTTCATGAAGCTCTCTACTAAACTTGGAAAAATTAAACTCATGAGGCTCATCACCAAAGCTAACACCGATAGTTTGCTTTTCACAATCTATTTTAGCATTAACGGTGTTCAAGAAAGGTCTACCAAAGATAATGGGACAAAAGTCATCTTGTGGGGAAC
The DNA here is from genome assembly GCA_011799875.1 of Thinopyrum elongatum. Classification (NCBI taxonomy): domain Eukaryota; kingdom Viridiplantae; phylum Streptophyta; class Magnoliopsida; order Poales; family Poaceae; genus Thinopyrum; species Thinopyrum elongatum. Next base: position 58,231,562 of record CM022300.1, on the reverse strand, counting down.
CAAGAACAAGGAAATCAGTAGGGTATTTTATTTTCCCACATAAGACTTCAACATCTCTAACAATCCCAATTGGTGATATAGTGTCTCTATTAGCAAGTTTAATAGTAACATCTATGTCTTCTATTTCTGCGGGTGCTATGTCATTCATAATTTCTTGATATAAGGAATAAGGAATAGCACTCACACAAGCACCTATGTCACATAGACCATGATAACAGTGATCTCCTATTTTAACTGAGACAACAGGCATGCCAACAACAGGTCTATGATTATCCTTTTTATCAGGTTTGGCAATTCTAGCAGCTTCTTCACAGAAGTAAATAACATGCCCATCTACGTTTTCTTCTAGCAGATCCTTAATCATAGCAACACTGGGTTCTACTTTAATTTGTTCATCAGGTTCTTTTCCTATTCTGCCCTAAATGGCACTGTGTGAAGCAAGTGCTATTTATCTTTGCTTGGTTGACTCCAAACTTTTTGGACATCTTTTACTATCCATATAATGGCCCCATGCCAAAATTCAACTCAATTTTCCTAGTTAATATTCCTGAGCAATTTTTCAAAGTTCCTGTCTGAGGGAAGTCATTGTGAAGGAGGTATATTATAGTCATGTCCAAATGAGATGAAACTTTGCCACATCCTTCATATGATCAAATCATGCCTCTCCACCAAATTTGAGCTCATGTAACTCATCCATGTGAGCCCAGCTTCAAATCTTAGTTTCTGGTCAGATTTTCAGTTTGTGAAGCAACTATATTTTATATTGCTTCATTTAAGCTGAAAATTTACCAGGACATTTTCCTATCCATTTTAACTCCCTCCACCAAGTTTTGGCTCAATTCATCAATCCATTTGCCTGTGCCATTTTTCCAAGTTTCTGGTCAGAATGAAGCATTGTGAAGCAAGTACCACTTTGGTATATCCAATTGGTATGAAACTTTTACAGAAGCTTCATATGATCAAATAACCCACCTCCTCCAAATTTCAGCTCATGAAAATCATCTATGTGAGTGCTACTTCATAATCCCCAAATCAAACTAGTAGGGCCCTCTCTACAGCAAGTGCACTCTAGAGAGCTCCATTTCGTCTGGACCATAGTTACCTTAGCTTGTGATCAAGCTAGGCTAAAGCCCCGAGTCATTGCACTATTCTAGCTCTCACAATTCTTATCAAACACCTTTCTGTTGCAATGTTTTGGCTCCTCCTCCAAATCTCTTCTTTGCCCCTGGGATCTGTTCTTCCTTCATTGCTACTAAGGGCACTAAGGTCTATCTACTGGACATGGTCATTCCGGCAAAATGAGCCATTTGCACCAATGCCAGTGGTGATCACGCTTGCGTCATGGCTAATTGCATGCTCTGGCTCATTCCGGCCACTGTTCCCGTCATCTCCCTCGTCGTCTCGACCTCAAACCATGTCCTGGAGCTAGCCCATGAGCTCCTGCATCGCTGCACCGCCCTGCATCACTATGGTGTGGTTGCCATAGCCATGCCCGTGACGCGTCCGTCCTCTGTCCTCCATTAGAGCACAGCTGGAGCTCTCCCTAGTGCGCTAGAACCCTCCCCCTCGACTATATATAGCGTGCCCGAGCTCTTCCGCAGCTCACAGCTCCCTCCCCCGCCTCATTTGCCGTCTGGAGTCACCAAAACTCGCCGGAGTTCGTCGTTCCTCCTCGGTGGTCGCCGGACTTTGCTTGTTTCCGACCACCCCAGGTCCCCTCTCGCCGTTCCACCACCACCACGAGCTTCCCCGCTCCTCCGTGAGCCGCCCCCACTCCTTGCCCCTCGCCGGAGTGGCCTGCTCCACCGAGGCAACCACCACCCCCGCCGCCCCTGGCCTCCTCTGGCGCCGCCCCTTCCCGCCTCTCCACCTCTCCCCGGCGTCCAATAGTCCTCTGGACGGGACCCCCTCGGCCTCCCGCACCCGCCGGCGTGCTCGCCTTGCCCGGAGCTGGCCTGGGCCGGCCGGCCTCCTCGCCGCTTCCTCCCCTGCGCCTCCTCTGTTCACGCAAAGAACAGGGCGAGCGGGAGGAAGGGGACGAGCGCCCGTGCCCCTCCCCCTGCCCGTGGACCCCACCAGTAAGTGGCACAAGCCCGGGCCCGGGTGTTTGTATGTTTTCTTGAAATACGTTCTTGCTAAAAGAAAGCGTATTCTGTGAAGCTTTAAGCCAAAGTACGGTTTCACTTCTCTGAAAGCGTACTCTGGTCCTACTGCGGTCCAAAATACGTTTCCTCTATTCTTAAAATGTATTTCACCTTATGCGCTTTCTGTTTCAGCCGCCAGGGACTTGTTGGTGATGAAAATATTCATAGATTAGTCCCTGATCTTCTCCACCTCATAACTCCGCAACCGTAACTCCGATCGAGGTGAAACCAGCACTCACTTCTTCATCTTGTCGAGATCTTTCTGTTGGTAACATTTTCACTAGGTGGTCCCACAGTGAAAATGACCATTTTGCCCTTGCTTCTAATCAGCCCCCTCCGAGAGAGAACCGTCCGGTGTTTCGTTCCGTGGCTTCACCGCACTTCTTCCCGGAGTCTCCGTCACCCCAGGCAAGCCACAACAGCCACTTGCATGATAGCCATGCAGTAGCCATGGCTTCTACTTGAATATTTAATAAAAGTTTGCCCGTTATCTGCCTGCTTGTTTGCTACTACTGCCATTGTTTCGGTTATGCTCGTGGTTCCATGCTCACCTTCATGCTATGTTTCGATGCATCTTGTTATCTTGTACTACTTGCTAGTATCATGTTCACATGTTATGCTTGGTCGTAATAGTACATGCTGGTAGTAGTGCTGTTCAGTCTGATGCATATTTACCGTTTGTTATCCATCACCGTTGTTATGCCTGTTCCTTTGCATCTAGTTGGTTATATGATTACTTGGTAGTGTTCTTGCTACTTTCTTGCATGGTATTTATTTATGATGCTGGTAGTCATGCTATGCTCATGTGTAGTGTTATGCTTATGCTCGTCAGTATGCCATGCTCATTTGGATAAATGTTTTCATTGTTGTTATGCTCGAGGATTATGTTGTACCTCCAAGCTTATGTTAATATCATGCTCATGCATTGTAGATGCATCGTGTTATTTTAATTTGGCTCAGCTTATTGCATTCAAGTTTAACCTGATAATAACGAACTTGAACAACTGTTGGCTGAGTCATGGTGCCACCAAGTTGAGCTGACCAGTGCAACCACGCTTGCCTTTTATGGGAAGGCCCTAGTGCGGTCTAATGTCATGCCTCTCGCCGGTGCCTCCAATGAGGGAAGGTTATGCGCGGGCGCTACCTTGGCCGGGTAGGACGGCATAAGCCTTGTGTGCCCGAGTTGTTTGCGCGTTTTTGTCCCCGTTTGGGACCGTTTATGTTTTTCCATGACGGTGGCCGTTGGGTGTCTTTGGTAGACATGGGGCCACCCAGGACTTAGCCCAAAGGGGAGTTGGTCGAAGTGGCCGGGAGAGTGTCATGGGCAGTAGATCGGTTTTGTCGGAACGCCGTTGGTCCACCCGAATGGGAGTGCGAGGCCATGGATTCTGTGGTGTGGGTACAGTGTACTAACCTCTGCAGAGTGTGTGTTTAAATCTATCGATAGCCGCGCCCGCGGATATGGGCCCAGTTCGTAGTCGGTCACACTATGAGCCAACGGTAATAATAATAACTTGATTAATAACAACCATGGTTCGATGATGAGAAAGAGCTTGGTTGTAATCAAGAGAGGATCACGAAGGTATCGTGGATACCGAAGTTGGTTGATCTTTATGTGATTGCGAGATGATCACGGTGGTATCGTGGATACCGAGGTTGGTAAGTTGATGCATGAGATGGTTACGAGGTAACCCGAGCAGAGTAAGTTGGTGCATGATAGTGTCATCAGGTTGCATGCTAGTATCATCATGTTCATAAGTTCATGCCATGCTCATATTGTGCTAGTTATATCATGTTCATCTTGTTCATGTTAAGCTTGATCTGATAGTATCATATTAATCCTTGTTAACCAGTAATTGCCATGTTGTTGTCTATCTTGATTGCTTTTGGTTAATTGTGAGCTTGCAAGTACATTCAATGTACTGACCTGGCGTGTCATGCCAGCTTGCAGGTCGTGCCTGGATTGCTTGCTTGTTTGGTGTGGTTCCTGTGTTCGCGAGCTAGGATAAATGTTCCAACCAGAGTCCCTGCGGATTGGAGTCCACCATCGTCGTTCGTTGTTCCGCTGCCAGTAGAGGTTCCGCTGCCTCGAGTAGATATGCTGCTTGCATAGGGCAACTGTGGTTGTCATAGCATCACCGTGCTGATGTTATTCATTGTAATATCGGAGACCTTGTATTCGTATTCATGTTGTAATAGAGAGCTGGTTTGTTCTATGCTAAGCAGTGCCGTATTCCAGAAGACTTCACCTCGATCTCTGGGCTGGAATACGGGGCGTTCTGGTTTCTCTGAGCCGGGGTGCCACAGAGGAGCAGCCAAAGGAGGCGCCCAAGTAGGAGGAATCCTACTTGGAGTCCCTCCCAAGCCGCGCCCCCCTTTCCTTATTTGGAACGCGGGGAAAGGCAGGGGAGGGTGGCGCCCCCCCTTTCCTTTCTCCCATGAGAGGGTAAGGCGGGAGGGGCTAGCCCTTCCCCTTTTCCTTCCCTAGGGCTGGCAAACTAAGGGAGGAGGTGCACCAGCCCCCTTGTGGGCTGGTCTGTCCCCTCCTTTGGCCCATAAGGCCCTTAACTTGCCGCGGGGGTGCCCGGAACCCCTTCCGGTGACCCGATTCCATCCCGGTACGTCCCGAAACACTTCCGGTGTCCAAATACCATTGTCCTATATATCAATCTTTACCTCTCGACCATTTCGAGACTCCTTGTCATGTCCGTGATCTCATCCGGGACTCCGAACAACATTCGATCACCAAAACATATAACTCATATAACACTATATCATCAACGAATGTTAAGCGTGCGGACCCTACGGGTTCGAGAACTATGTAGACATGACCGAGACACCTCTCTGGTCAATAACCAATAGCGGAACCTAGATGCCCATATTGGCTCATACATATTCTATGAAGATCTTTATCGTTCGCACCGTTATGACAACATACGTAATTCCCTTTGTCCATCGGTATGTTACTTGCCCGAGACTCGATCGTCGGTATCTCTATACCTAGTTCAATCTCGTTACCGGCAAGTATCTTTACTCGTTCCGTAATACATCACCTCGTAACTAACTTCTTAGTCATTTTCTTGCAAGCTTATGATGTGTATTACCGAGAGGGCCCAGAGATACCTCTCCGATACTCGGAGTGATAAATCCTAATCTCGATCTATGCCAACTCAACAAACACCTTCAGATATACCTGTAGAGGATCTTTATGATCACCCAGTTACGTTGTGACATTTGATAGCACCCAAGGTATTCCTCTGGTATCCGGGAGTTGCATAATCTCATAGTCGAAGGAATATGTATTTGACATGAAGAAAGCGATAGCAATAAATTGAACGATCTTTTATGCTCAGCTAACGGATGGGTCTTGTCCATCACATCATTCTCCTAATGATGTGATCCTGTTATCAAATGACAACACATGTCCATTGTTAGGAAACCTTAACCATCTTTGATGAACGAGCTAGTCTAGTAGAGGCTTACTAGGGACACGGTGTTTGTTTATGTATTCACAAATGTATTTAAGTATCCGATCAATACAATTCTAGCATGAATAATAAACCTTTACCATGAATAAGTAAATATAAAATAACAACTTTATTATTGCCTCTAGGGCATATTTCCTCTAGTCTCCCACTTGCACTAGAGTCAATAATCTAGTTCACATCGCCATGTGATTAACATCCATAGTTCACATCGTCATGTGACCAATACCCAAAGAGTTTACTAGAGTCAATAATCTAGTTCACATCACCATGTGATTAATACCCAAAGAGTACTAAGGTGTGATCATGTTTTGCTTGTGTGAAAAGTTTAGTCAACGGGTCTGCCACATTTAGATTCGTATGTATTTTACAAATTTCTATGTCTACAATGCTCTGCATGGAGCTACTCTAGTCGATTGCTCCCACTTTCTATATGTATCCAGATTAAGACTCAGAGTCATCCGGATAGGTGTTAAAGCTTGTATCGACGTAACCCTTTACGACAAACTCTTTATCACCTCCATAACCGAGAAACATTTCCTTAGTCCTCTTAGGTACCTATGGATAATTTTGACCGCTGTCCAGTGATCTACTCCTGGATCACTATTGTACCCCCTTGCAAAACTTATGGAAAGGTACACAATAGGTCTGGTACACAGCATGGCATACTTTATAGAACCTATGGTTGAGGCATAGGGAATGACTTTCATTCTTTCTCTATTTTCTGCTGTGGTCGAGATTTCAGTCTTACTTAACTTCATACCTTACAATACAGGCAAGAACTCCTTCTTTGACAGATCCATTTTGAACTCCTTCAAAATCTTGTCAAGGTATGTACTCATTGAAAGTCTTATCAAGAGTCTCGATCTATCCCTATAGATCTTAATGCTCAATACGTAGGTAGCTTCACCGAGGTATTTCATTGAAAAATTCTTATTCAAGTATCCTTTTATGCTATCTAGAAAATCCATATCATTTCCAATCAGCAATATGTCATCCACATATAATATCAGAAATGCTACAGAGCTCCCACTCACTTTCTTGTAAATACAGGCTTCACCGTAAGTCTGTATAAAACCATATGCTTTGATCACCTCATCAAACGTATATTCCAACTCCGAGATGCTTGCACCAGTCATAGATGGATCGCTGGAACTTGCATACTTTGTTAGCACCTTTAGGATCGACAAAACCTTCTGGTTATATCATATACAACTCTTTTTTAAGAAATCCATTAAGGAATGCAGTTTTGACATCCATTTGCCAGATTTCATAATCATAAAATGCGGCAATTGCTAACATGATTCAGACGGACTTAAGCATCGCTACGGGTGAGAAAGTCTCATCGTAGTCAACCCCTTGAACTTGTCGAAAACCTTTTGCGACAAGTCGAGCTTTGTAGATAGTGACATTACTATCAGCGTCAGTCTTCTTCTTGAAGATCCATTTATTCTCAATGGCTTGCCGATCATCGGGTAAGTCCACCAAAGTCCACACTTTGTTCTCATACATGGATACTATCTCAGATTTCATGGCCTCAAGCCATCTGTCGGAATCTGGGCTCATCATAGCTTCTTCATAGTTCGTAGGTTCACCATGGTCTTATAACATGACTTCCAGGATAGGATTACCGTACCACTCTGATGTGGAATGTGTTCTGGTCGACCTACGAAGTTCTGTAGTAACTTGATCTGAAGTTTCATGATCATCATCATTAGCTTCCTCTCTGGTTGGTGTAGGCATCACGGGAACTATTTTCTATGATGTGCTACTCCCAAATTCGAGAGAAGGTACAATTACCTCATCAAGTTCTACTTTCCTCCCACTCACTTCTTTCGAGAGAAACTCATTCTCTAGAAAGGACCCAAACTTAGCAACAAAGACCTTGCCTTCGGATCTGTGGTAGAAGGTGTACCCAATAGTTTCTTTAGGGTATCCTATGAAGACGCACTTCTCCGATTTGGGTTTGAACTTATCTGGCTGAAGCCTATTAACAAAAGCATCGCATCACCAAACATTAAGAAATGGCAGCTTAGGTTTCCTACCAAACCACAATTTATACGATGTCATCTCAACAAATTTAGACGGTGCCCTATTTAACGTGAATGCGGCTGTCTCTAATGCATAATCCCAAAATGATAGTGGTAAATCAGTAAGAGACATCATAGATCAAACCATATCTAATAAAGTACGGTTACGACACTCGGACACACCATTACGCTGTGGTGTTTCAGGTGGCGTGAGTTGTGAAACAATTCCACATTGTTTTAAATGAAGTCCAAACTCGTAACTCAAATATTCGCCTCCGAGATCAGATCGTAGAAACTTTATTTTCTTGTTACAATGATTCTGCGCTTCACTCTAAAATTATTTGAACTTTTCAAATGTTTCAGACTTGTGTTTCATTAAGTAGATATACCCATATCTACTCAAATCATCTGTGAAGGTCAGAAAATAACAATACCTGCTGCGTGCTTCAACACTCATAGAACCGCATACATCGGTATGTACTATTTCCAGTAAGTCGTTAGCTCGCTCCATTGTTCCGAAGAACGGAGTTTAAGTCATCTTGCCCATGAGGCATGGTTCGCAAGTATCAAATGATTCATAATCAAGTGATTCCCAAAGCCCATCTTCATGGAGTTTCTTCATGCGCTTTATACCAATATGACCTAAACAGCAATGCCACAAGTATGTTGCACTATCATTATCAACTTTGCATCTTTTGGCATCAATATTATGAATATGTGTACACTACGATCGAGATTCAATAAACCATTCACACTGGGTGTACGACCATAGAAGGTTTTATTCATGTAAACAGAACAACAATTATTCTCTGACTTAAATGAATAACCGTATTGCAATAAACATGATCAAATCATATTCATGCTCAACGCAAACACCAAATAAGATTTATATAGGTTCAACACTAATCCCGAAAGTAGAGGGAGTGTGCGATGGTGATCGTATCAACCTTGGAATCACTTCCAACACACATCGTCACCTCGCCCTTAACTAGTCTCTGTTTATTCTGCAACTCCTGATTTGAGTTACTAATCTTAGCAACTGAACCGGTATCAAATACCCAGGGGCTACTATGAATACTAGTAAGAAACACATCAATAATCATGTATATCAAATATACCTTTGTTCACTTTGCCATCCTTCTTATCTGCCAAGTATTTGGGGTAGTTCCGCTTTCAGTGACCATTTCCTTTGCAGTAGAGGCACTCAATTTCAGGCTTGGGTCCAGCTTTTGGCTTCTTCATGGGAGCGACAACTTGCTTGCCATTCTTCTTGAAGTTCCCTTTCTTTCCCTTGCCCTTTTTCTTGAAACTAGTGGTCTTGTTAACCATCAACACTTGATGCTCTTTCTTGATTTCTACCATCGCCGATTTCAGCATCGCGAAGAGCTCGGGAATCATTTTCGTCATCCCTCACATATTATAGTTCATCACAAAGTTCTAGTAGCTTGGTGATAGTGACTAGAGAACTTTGTTAATCACTATCTTATCTGGAAGATTAACTCCCACTTGATTCAAGAGATTGTAGTACCCAAACATTCTGAGCACATCCTCAGATCACGAACCCAGTCCGCATCATTGCTACTATCATCTTTCAACTTAGTTTTCTCTAGGAACATATCAAAATAAAACAGGGGAGCTATACGTGAGCTATTGATTTAGAACATAGATATGCAAAAACTATCAAGACTAAGTTCATGATAAATTAAGTTCAATTAATCAAATTACTAATGAACTCCCACTTAAATCAACATCCCTCAAGTTGTCTAAGTGATACATGATCCATATCAACTAAACCAAGTCCGATCATCACGTGAGATGGAGTAGTCTTCAATGGTGAACATCTTCATGTTGATCATATCTACTATATGACTCATGTTCGACCTTTCGGTCTCCAGTGTTTCGAGACCATGTCTGTACATGCTAGGCTCGTCAAGTTTAACCCAAGTATTCTGCATGTGCAAAACTATCTTACACCCATTGTATGTGAACGTAGAATCTATTACACCCGATCATCACATGGTGTCTCGAATCGACGAACTGTAGCAACGGTGCATACTCAGGGAGAACACTTTTACCTTGAAATTTAGTGAAGGGGTTGTCTAATAATGCTATCGCCGTACTAAGCAAAATAAGATGCATAAAAGATAAACATCACATGCAATCAAAATATGTGACATGATATGGCCATCATTGATACGTCAACATCGTATCTATAATTTTTGATTGTTTCATGCCAATTTTATACAACTTTCACATATTTTTGGAAACTTTTTATATGATTTATTGGACTAACCTATTGATCCAGTGCCCAGTGCCAGTTCCTGTTTGTTGAATGTTTTTTGTTTCACAGAAAATCTATATCAAACAAAGTCCAAATGCGATAAAAATTTACGGAGAATTATTTTGGAATATTTATGATTTTTGGGAGGTGGAATCAACGCAAACGGGGGCCCATAGTGACCACAACCAACCAGGGCGCGCTTGTCATCATACTCTATTCCACCTATAGTGCTATATCCATGGCTTGCGGTCATGTATTGCGTGAGGGTTGACAGAGCTGAAGCGCGTTAAAAAGTATGAATCAATTGCTCGGCTTGTCATCGGGGTTGTGCATGATAAATACTTTGTGTTAAGATGACAGAGCATGACAAGACTATATGATTTTGTAGGGATAGCTTTCTTTAGCCTTGATATTTTGAAAGACATGATTGTTTATTGGGATGCCTGAGTATTGATGTATTTATGTCAAATTATGGACTATTGCTTTGAATCACTTATGTCTTAATATTCATGCCATGATTAGACATATGATCAAGATTATGTTAGGTAGCATTCCACATCAAAAATTATCTTTTTTTCCATTTGACTCCTCGAGGACGAGCAGGAATTAAGCTTGGGGATGCTAATACGTCTTCGTCATATCTATAATTTTTTATTGTTTCACGCCAATATTATACAACTTTCACATATTTTTGGCAACTTTTTATATGATTCATTGGACTAACCTATTGATCCAGTGCCTAGTGGCAGTTCCTATTTGTTGCATGTTTTTTGTTTCACAAAAAATCCATATCAAACAAAGTCCAAACGCGATAAAAATTTACGAAGAATTATTTTGGAATATTTATGATTTTTGGGAGGTGGAATCAACGCAAACGGGGGTCCACAGTGACCACAACCCACCAGGGCGCGCCAGGCACCCCCTGGAGCGCCCAGGTATCTTGTGCCTTCCTTGAAAGTCGGTTGGGGCCCTTCTTCTGGCACACGAAAGATAATTTATGGTAAAAAATCGTGTAAAAATTTCAGCACAATCAGAGTTACAGATCTCCGGGAATTTAAGAAACGGTGAAGGGCCAGATCTGGGGAACGCGAAACAGAAGAGAACAGAGAGGGAGATCCAATCTCGGAGGGGCTCCCACCCCTCCACCACCATGGAGGCCATGAACTAGAGGGGGAACTCTCCTCCCATCTAGGAGGGAGGCCAAGGAAGAAGAAGAAGGAGGGGGCTCTCTCCTCCTCTCTCTCCCGGTGGCGCCGGAGTGCCGCCGGGTCAAGGATCGTGACGGCGATCTACATCAACAATCTTGCCACCATCAACACCAACTTTCTCTTCCTCTATGCAGCGGTGTAACACCCCTTCTCCCCTCTGTAATCTCTACTTAAACATGGTGCTCAACTCAATATATTATTTCCCAATGATCTATGGTTATCCTATGATGTTTGAGTAGACCCATTTTGTCCTATGGGTTAATCGTGATCTTGGTTGGTATGATTGTATATTTTATTTATGGTGCTGTCCTACGGTGCCCTCCGTCTCGCGCAAATGTGAGGGGCCCCCACTGTAGGGTGTTGCAATATGTTCATGATTCGCTTATGGTGGGTTGCGAGAGTGACAGAAGCTTAAACCAGAGTAAGTGGGTTGTTGCGTATGGGATAAAGAGGACTTGATACTTAAATCTATGGTTGGGTTTCACGACCTTAATGATCTTTAGTAGTTGCGGATGCTTGCTAGGGGTCCAATCATACACTACTGGAATCAGCTGCTTTGCCGTCTGCCATAGTAGACGGCAAAGGCATGCTTGGCGGACGGCAAAGGCTTTGCCGTCCGCTAGCAGACGGCAAACACTCCAGCTGAACTGATGCCGGTAAAGGCCGCTTTGCCGTCTGCTGGCGGACGGCAAAGAAGGAAAGTTCTTTGCCGTCTGCTAGCAGACGGCAAGCTTGTGGACGGCACAAAAAAGGTAGCAGCCCCGTTAGGGGGCTAACAGCGCTCTTTGCTTCTTTGCCGTCTGCTGGCAGATGGCAAAGACCTTGCTTCTTTGCCGTCTGCCAGCAGACGGCAAAGACCTTTGCTTCTTTGCCGTCTGCCGGCAGACGGCAAAGACCTTGCTTCTTTGCCGTCTGCCAGCAGATGGCAAAGACCTTTGCTTCTTTGCCATCTGCTAGCAGACGGCAAAGAGGCCAAATAGGCCAGCCCAGGTTGAACAGTCTGCTGCCACGTGGCCAATTTGCCGTCTGCTAGCAGACGGCAAAGAACTTTGCCGTCTGCTAGCAGACGGCAAATTGGCTATATAGCCACTGTTTTTTCTTAAATTCAATCAATTTCACAGATATATATATATATATATATATATATATTCATTTCAAAATATTTCAGCAAGTACATATAGCCAACATATCCCTGCCATATGGATCATCCAACATATCCAACACATATATCATCATCCAACACATATATACACCAAATGAAAAGTCCAACATATCCAACAATTAAGCAAAAGGTCCATATACAATATAGCCACCATCCATACATATATACGTAGCAAGTTTCAAATTGTTCATCCTACAAAATCAAAACAAAAAGGAAGGACAAGGAGAAGAGTAGACTCCAACGCAAGCTTCCGTGATCTGAAGCAAATCTGCAAAATGGGAAAGAAGAAAGTCAGAAGAACAAGAAGAAGAAGACTAGAAGAAGAAGAAGAAGAAAAAGAAGAAGAATTTTTCTTCTCTTTCTTTTTCTTCTTCTTATTGCTTACTTGTGTAATTTTAGAGCTAACCTAGTTAAATAGGCCATTTTTGACCTAAATAGGCTAAGTATGTCATAAATGAACTAAATAAGCTAAGTATAGGTCATTTTGGAGCATATTAACTCATTTTGGAGCTAAATAGGTCATTTTGGAGCATATTAAGTCATTTTGGAGCTAAATAGGTCATTTTGGAGCATATTAAGGCATTTTGGAGCATATTAAGTCATTTTTGGAGCAAATATGCTCCAAAATGACTTATATGCTCCAAAATGACTTAATATGCAAAATAGGTCATTTTGGAGCATATTAAGTTAAGTCATTTTGGAGCATATTAAGTCTTTTGGAGCTAAATAGTCATTTTGGAGCATATTAAGTCATTTTGGAGCTAATAGGTCATTTTGGAGCTAAATAGGCCATTTTTGAGCATATTAAGTCATTTTGGAGCTACATAGGTCATTTTGGAGCATATTAAATCATTTTGGAGCATATTAAGTCATTTTGGAAGAATAAATGCTAAGTATAGGTCATTTTAGAGCTATCCTAGGTTAAATAGGTCATTTTTGAGCTAATTAAGCTTATTATGTCATTTTTGAGCTAGCTAAGCATATTGAGTCATTTTGGAGGGAAAAATGCTAAGTATATGATTATGTCGCTAGTATCCATATGGCAGAGAACCCGGGCCAACATGACTAGTCATAGAACCAAGGTGGCACAAACGTACAGGGACAGGCATACATGACCCAGCAATGCACGTGTCGGTCATCAGCGAGTGCAACCAAGTCGTAGCAAGCTACAAGGACTTCGGTGATACACCGTGTGACATTTCCCCGTAGGGATAGACACAGGAGCAAAGAAGGACACATGCCGGTCAATCCATGTGTTCCGGAGCAGTAGCGAACTACCATGGCTCAGTGGAAGCACTAGGAGGCATTTCCCTGTATGGAAGGCTACCAAAGGCACATGACTAGGTCATTTCTTAAGCTAAGTATGCATTTGTTAAGCTAAACACTTGGGAAAACTTACCGTCATCAAGGAGGTGTAGCTGTAGGACCGGTCGCGCCAGTGGCAGACGGAGAAGCATCGGTCGATGCTTGTCGGGAGTTATGCTGCACCAAAGATCATTTCTAATGTATCGTTAGCATGATGCAACTCAAACGTGAAGACTAGTAACTAATGACCATTCAAATGAAACTCACCATGCCCGCCGGAACAATGTCTGGCATCGCCGGAGGAGTCGTGCCGGTCTTCTTGCACATGGTCTGCACATTTGGTTTTGACGAGTCAGTCATATTAGATACTAATGTAAGGAACATTACGTGCATGATTTGGCTAACATGCAAAAGAAAATTACCGCGAACATCTCGTATAGGGCCCGGGTAGCCATCATGTTCCGGTTCCTCTCCTCCTCCAACAGCTTAGCCGTCTGCTGGTCCCTCTCCGCTAGAAGCGCCTGCGTGTTCGCTCTCTCTTCCTCAATAGCAGCCTGAGTCTTCGCTCTCTCTGCCTCAATAGCAGCCTGCAACACCACTCGTTAGCATTGTAATAATCGACGGCCGCACACACAATGTAATGGAGGAAAGGTATCTGATTCCGTATAACTAACCTTGAATTGGAGCTCCACTGGCTGTGCACGAGGCAATATCTCAGGATCAGAGCTGGTCTGGCGCTTCTTGATCTGCGGGAGAGTGCTACTACAACGTATCAGTCCATTCCCAATGGCTAATGAGCCATGGGACCTCCCGCCACCAGATATCATCACCAGCTCTGGATCAAGAGGTTGGCTCGGGTTAAAGTCCGGCCCTTTCCTCGCCTTCCCCTGGTCTCTGTACATCACAAGCTTGTGGTGGGAGGTGGGGTTGGTGAATTTCTCTGGATCATCGAGGTCAGACACAGAGAATGCCTTGGCCTTCTTGTACGAGGCAATATTGGACATGGCATAGAGGTCGAATAGCTCTGGCACTGGAGCCTTGTTGTGTCGCGCCTAAAAGAGAGGAACAGAGTATTAGTTAAGGGCTCAAGCTAGCATGAAGAATGAATTTGCATGAATCATGAAGCAAACCACATACCCAGTTTTCCCTGAACTGACGTAGGTTGACGCTGCCTAGATGGTGTGGGACACCTTTCATTTGGGCACGCTTGTTCTTTGCAGTGTCGTGGATGGAGCGCCATTCAGGAGTGCACCACTCTTCCACCAACGCCTCCCAACAGTCCATCCTATCCGCACACCATCTCGGGGGCACCTAAGTTAAGCAAGAGAAATTTGAGCTCTATGCCTACGAATCAAATCAAGGAAACTAAGTACAAGGCCTTAAGAATAGGTAATTACATTCATGTACTTCTCCTTACTCAGATACTTGACGCGGCACTTCCCTTTTTTCCTCCTAATACCAGCCGAGGCGAAGTAGTCTCGAACAGCCTGCGTCTGAGCCTCGTGCTGAAAGTTTTGAAGTAGGCACCTGCACTCGGTGTCGATAACCCGAGCCGCGGCCTCCTCCTGTCCCTCAGCACACCTGTAGAAGGTCTGCAATCAAACAAGAAAACACGGATTAGTACAATCACTAGGGTTGCCAATCAAAGAAGAAAACACAACGTAGACGACAAAGGAGAAATTACCCAAAACGTCTGGATCACAATGTCGGCGACCGTGTGGCACTCGACATCGCCGATCCTATGCCCCGGCGGGGCCGGGGCAGCCAAGTAGTGCTCCCAGGTCATTCCTAGCTCTCGAACCCGGCCCTCACCGAGCAACGTGACCCACCCCGGGAAGCTCTGGCGACAAATCACACCAAGGACACTATTGGGCTTGCGGACATTTGGCTCGTGTGTCCAAGTCCTGCAGTATGACAAGGCCAACGCATTAGATATTCGAAGAAACATGAAGACAAAAGGTTAAAAAAGAGTAAATGCACTTACTTCTCCCCGCTAGGCGCAATCAACCACCTCTGGTCGGGGGTCGCCGGGGTGTCAGGGAGCTTTGTACCACCACGCTGGTAGACTTTGCGCCCCTCAACCCACTCACCCTCGCTATAGCTATCAGAGCTATAGCCACCCTCAACACGGCCATTCGACTCCGGCGAGTCCTCCAAAGGGTTCTGTTGCGACTCAGCATGATCCCTGCTGAGCTCCGGAGTCTCGTTGGACGGAGTCTCGCGGGACGAAGGCTCGGCGGCCCGAGGCTCGTCGGCCCGAGGCTCGTCGACCGTAGGTGCGTCTGCCATAGGCTCATGGACCGGAGTCCGAGACGGCTCCACCTCAGGTGGCTCCATCTCAGACGGAGCACTCCTGTGGTCGGGTGAATCAGCCGGGGGTGGCGGCGAGGAAGGTGTAGCAGCAGCCTTTCTACCTCGCCCGCCGCCACATCCACCTCTAGCAGCCTTCTTCCCCCCCCCGACCTCTCCCGGTCGAAGAAGAAGCGACCGCCGGTGGTGTCTGCATACCGAGATCCAGTGCTCTCCGGAGGCTCTTGGGTGGAATGGAACTACCCCTCCCACCACGCGCCAAGGAAGGAGCCTCGGAGCGCTCTCGACCAACGCCCACCATCTGTCAACACCTGCAATGACAAAGAGTAAACGAAATTAGTACAACATAAAAAGACTGAATACCTGACATGAATAATATGTATATAATTTTAGTGTATCATCATCATGAACATAATAAAAAATTGAATACCTAACATGAACTAATTAATAATATATATGTACATAATAATAATTGAATACCTGACATGAACTATAATATTAATCTTCATCGTCATCATTAATAAATGCATCATCATCATCGTCTATATATGCTTCGGGGTCAATAAATGCATCATCATCATCACTATCAATAATGACGTGCTCATCATCATCAATAAATGCATCAACATGTGGAAGGCCTCCTGTACATAATCGGTCAAGCATTGACAGGTCATCCGCAGCAGTAACCTCTTCTTGTTCCGGCTCTTCTTGTTCCGACTTAGGCTCGGATTCACTGCCGCTGTCTACTTCAATGTTCTGGGGTGAAGTAGAGCGGTTCTTGAAATGTTTTTTGGAAAGACATGTTTCTTGGAAGAATTCTCCTTCATATGTGTTTGGGATAATGTGAGGTTCATAATCCTCTTCACTGGGGGGAGGTGGTCTAACATGTGGCGGCACTTCATAAACGACATCCCAACCTTTGAGATTTGGATCACTTTGGCAGGCCCACGGTAGATAGAAAACTTGGGTCACCTGTTGAGCCGTAATATAGACATCGGGAACATTCAAATGAGTGCTTTGTTTGATTTCGACTAGCCCTAAATGTTCATGAGTCCTTCTAGTCTCCTTCGGCTGGAACCAATAACATTTGAAGACTACGACGTTCGGTGGGTTGGCACCATAGAATGGAAGTTCATAATTTGCTTCAACTCTTCCATAATACTTGGTATCTCTTTCGCCGATATCAGAGACACAACAATTTGTAGACTTTCGGTCGGCCATAGATAGCTCTTTGCCATAGGTACGAAAGTGATACCCATTGATGTCGTATTTGTCAAATGAATGGACCTTATAGTCAAAACCATTAGCGACTTGTCTCAATTCGGCGTCCATAGACTCTGAACTAACCTACAAGTTTAATATGAAAGGATTGTTGCATTAGCCAGAAATTAGAAGAAGAAATGAAATGGTCTAATGGAAATTACCGTTTGTTTGAACCAAGAGATGAAACCGGGATAGCCGCCTCCATACATTGCCAGAAGCTCATACTCTTCGACGGAATCCTTTTGGATCACCGCTCCATACGAGAATTCGGCGACGTATCGACTGTATCAAATATCCAAGAATAAGAGCAGTTCAAAGAAATTAGAGGTTGCGAAACAATGTACCAAGAACTTACTCGATGTACGGCCGCACTTCTGTTAGGTTGTTCAAGATATACAACGTAATGGTCCGCCATTCATCGACATCCAACGATAAGGGAGTATAAGCACCGGCTGGTGCGAGCTTCCCTTTGAATAGGCTGAGGTTGGATCCACCCTTTTTAGGGTCGCCAGCATTGTACCGAGGCTTCGGATTATGCAAATGACGATTTTTGGCTTCGTAGTGTGCTGTCACGAAGTTTGCCGCCTCCTCAGTAATGAATGCCTCGGCCATCGATGCTTCAATTCGACGTTTATTTTTACATTTTTCTCAAAGCGTCTTCTGCATCCTCTCAGTTGCGTAGCACCAACGATTCTGCACGGGCCCCCCCAATCGTGCCTCGGTCGGGAGATGCAAAATCAAATGCTGCATTGGATTAAAGAAGCCCGGTGGAAAGATCCTCTCTAACTTGCAGATCAACTCCGGCGCCAACTCTTCCAGTTCTTCTAGCAAGCCAGGCGATAGTTCTTTCGCACAAAGAACACGGAAGAAATAGCTCAGCTCTGCCAGTACTAGCCATTCATTCTCGGGGATAAAGCCACGCAACATCACCGGCATTACCCGCTCAAGCCATATGTGCCAATCATGACTCTTGAGACCAAATATTTTCAATTTTTCAAGGCTCGCTCCCCTCTTTAGATTCGCTGCATACCCATTGGGGAACATCAACTCATTTTTCACCCACAGGAGTATTTCCCTCATAACTGGCCTTCCAAGATTGAACCATGCCTTTGGCTTCGTCCAGTTCTTCTTTCCTTTCGGTTTTCGCATGTTTTGTAGCGGTCTATCACATAGAGCCTGCTGATCGACTCTAGCCTTAGGATTATCCTTTGTTTTCCCCTCTATGCCGAACAATGTACCAAAGAGGGCCTCGCTGACATTCTTTTTAGTGTGCATCACGTTGATGTTGTGTGGGCAAAGGAGGTCTTTGAAGTAAGGCAGATCCCACAAGCATGTCTTGTGAGTCCAGGCGTGTTCGGAATTATACCCCTTGAAATACCCTGGACGCTCCGGATCCGGCTCGAGAGAGTTTAACTGATCCAGGGTCTGTTGGCCTGTCAACGCAGCTGGCGCGGAGTTTTTGACAACTCTACCTTTGATGAAGTTCTTCTTGTCTTTTCTGAACTTATGGCGAGGATCCAGGAACTGTCTATGCTTGTCGGAGCAAGAAAACTTGCCACCCGCCTGTAGCCGACGAAACTCAAGAGCTGCCTTGCATGTGGGGTACGGGAACCTTCCATGCACAGACCAGCCAACGAATAGCGCATACGCCGGCAAGTCATGCATCGAGTACATGTACCACGCACGCATTAGGAAGTTTTTTTTTGTAGCGGCGTCGTATGTCTTGATCCCATTATCCCAAGCTTCTTGCAGTTCATCCTTAAGCGGCTGCATGTACACATTCATATTCTTCCTCGGATAGTTGGGCCCCGGAATTATCAACGTCAGGAAAATGTTCTTTCTTTGCATAATCTGTCCGGGGGGGAGATTGAGTGGAATGACAAATACAGGCCAACAACTGTATTGGGCTGCCATCATACCAAACACATTGAACCCATCCGTGCTTATGGCGAGTCGAGGATGCCTTGGATCTGCCGCTTTAGCATGATGTATTGCATCGAAGCGCTTCCACGCAAAAGCGTCCGATGTGTGTACCAACATCGGCTCCCCATCTGCATCTAGTTCGGTTCTTTTGCACAATTTATGCCATGTCATCTGTCTGGCCGTCTCTTTGACCATGAAAAGACGTTGAAGTCTTGGTATGATTGGCATATACCGAAGAACATTAACTGGGATTTTTGTCTGACTCTTCTCACCCATACCGTTGTCTACCTCAACATACCTGGAAGACTGGCAAACGGGACAATACTTCAAGTCCGCATACTCAAGCCTAAATAAGGCACATCCTTTCTCACAGTCATCTATCTTCTCATAGGGCATCTTAAGTACACGGAGGATTT
This sequence comes from Thinopyrum elongatum, assembly GCA_011799875.1. Lineage (NCBI taxonomy): Eukaryota > Viridiplantae > Streptophyta > Magnoliopsida > Poales > Poaceae > Thinopyrum > Thinopyrum elongatum. The sequence continues at coordinate 58,212,035 of CM022300.1, read as the reverse complement.
TGTCCGACTGGTACAGGTTTGCAGGCATTACATGGCCTTTGGGTAGAAAGCGTCCAAATAGTGTCATCATCGCGTCGTAGCATTCTCTGCCCAAGTTGAATTGAACCTTCAGAGCCATTACTTGTGCGATGGCATCCAGCTGACAAAGCTCAGTGTGCTCGTGGAGAGGACGTTTTGAAGACTCCAACATATCATTGAAGGCCTTTGCAGATTCCTCCATCTCATCGTCCGAATCCCGAGCATCATCAAAGTCTTCCAGCTCTGGCACGTTGGGCAGACTCACCATGAAATGTCCAGACCGTATAATTAGGCGTGAAACCCAACTTCTGCAGGTGTTTGATCATTTCTAACTCTGACTTCTTATGAAAGTTGTCGCAGCGGACACAGGGGCACCAAGTTGTTTCCTGTCCATTTGCAAATGCGGCTCTCACAAACCCCTTGGCTTTTCTCATCCATTCATGGGTCATGTCTTTCTGACTAGTGTGACCGGTGTACATCCACACATGATCACTCATCTTGCCTAGCTACTGGACACACAAGAAATACATACATAATTCAGCAAACCATATTCATCAGTTAATAGAGTTTGTCAGTTTTATTACGTCCATGCAACCTAGACGCTAGTAGGTAAGGATAGGTCCTAATCCCACCCGAGTATGTGTAGATTGGGTTCGTTTTCCCATGCTCTGCTCCGGATCCGACGCAAAATTTCGGCAGCACCTCCCCGCTGTTCTCCTGATACACGTCTCGGCAATAAGCAGAGAGGATGTGTACCCGGAGAACAACAGGGAGGCACTGACGAAATTCTGCATTGGATCCGGAGCAGAGCATATGGGAAAACGAACCCAATCTACACATACTCGGGCTGTCCATGGATAACGTTGGACAATTCAAAAGAATCACGGTTATAAATATGCAAATGCATGCATATTTATAGATGTAACCCTTTCGAACGGGAGACGCATAGTGGTCACGCATACTGATGATTGACACCTACAGCTAGCAAGTTTCATCGGCACGAAGACCGGAACAGAGCAAATGAAGGGGGGAGGAGGAGATGTCATTTGTGCTCACCCACGAACGCAGGGTCGGAGCTCGTCGAACGCACGGGGAGGTCGTCGAACACCAGACCCTCGCAGCAACGAAAGAACTGCACATTTAAATCCACCCGATCAACACAAATATATATGATGTTTTTCTTAACAAAATCGGGAAATATACTTCCTAACTCATAATTCACAAATATATGACCCCATCGGCCTCTGGAAGGCCGAAGAGCACCTTTTCGGTCAACAGGAGGCCGAAGAGGTGTCGGGGTCGGGGGGTGTCATGTCTGGGTGTCGTGGTGTCGGGGTGTGGGGGTGTGGGGGTGTCGGGGTGTCGTTGGTGTCGGGGTGTCGGGGTGTCGGGGTGTCGTGGTGTCTGGGTGTGGGGTGTCGTGTCGAGGTCGGGGTGTCGGGGTCGGGTGTCGTGTCGGGTGCCGGGTGTCGGGGTGTCGGGGGTGTCGTGTCTGGGTGTCGGGGTGTGGGGTGTCGGGTGTCGGGGTGATTCAGTCCTAGGACCAATCGACCCCTCGACCCCTCGACGACCCTCGACCCCTCGGAGAGACGCCTAGGTTACGTGACTTCGCATGAAAATAAAATCTAGTGGCATTGGCAGAACGACCGGAACAGAGCAAATAGGGGAAGGTCAGGGAGGAGATGACAGTCGAGCTCACCCTTAGACCGTAGAGGTGGTAGTCGAACGACGATGACGGCAACGGGACCGACAGTGCTCCTGGAGGTGAAGAGAAGATCCCTGCACATGAAAAACAATCCAACATAAGCACCGCAGAACAATCTAATCAACAACATCTAACCTAACGGAAAAAAAAGACACTATTTTTTTAAATGAAAATCCATACATAAATCCACCCATACATCTATATAGCATTCATCCATCTTTCCATCCATACATCTACACAGCATACATCCATCTAGCAATCCATATAACAACTACAAATTGTTCAAAATCACATATACATACATCTATATATAAATGGTTCAATACATCAATCGTCCATCTATACATCAATCAGACCCACCAGTAGGAAGCAACCAGGCCAAACACGCACAGAATCTTATTGCTTCAAAGTTTACATGTACTAGTATGCATACATTGTATTTTTAGAAAAAATTAGGTATGGCAGCTGCCAAAGCTTGCCAGATTGCTGGGACCGCCCCTGTATACATACATCCATCTATCCATCCATCCTTACATCAATCTATCCATCCATCCACAGATCCATCAACTCCTAAATCTATACATGCAAAAAAAATAAGAACGTAGAGGGGGACCGGTGCTCACCGTGGGCTGGGCAGAGGGGGCAGAGAGCAAGGAGGAGCTGGTGCCTGGCTTCGGTGGCACCAGCGGCGGGGAACGGCGGCGGCCGGTGCTGTCGCGACCGCAGCAACAGGTGGCAGCGGCCCTAGGGCGCGAGCCGGGGAGGGGGCCCCATGGCAGAGGGGTGGGGGGAGGTGGAGGAGGGAAGTGGGGGGCGGCGGCGGGGAAGCAGCGGCGACGGGCGGCGGCGGGGAGGCGGTGCTGGGGTGGCGGGGCGGGCGGCGGTGCTGGGGTGGCGTGGCGGGCGCCGGGGCTGGGCGCGTCGGGAACGGCGGGTGCGGTCGTGGTGGGGTGCGTGAGGGGGGGGGAGAGAGAGGGGTGGGGCGGGCTGCAGGGAGAGATAGGGGAGAGAGAGAGAGGGGTGGGGCCGGGCTGGGCTTTGCCATCAGCCAGCGGATGGCAAAGGACACACCTCTTTGCCGTCCGCTGGCAGATGGCAAAGAGGGGGCGAAAATTAAGACACCCTCTTTGCCGTCTACTGGCAGACGGCAAAGAATTCTTTGCCGTCCGCCAGCAGACGGCAAAGAATTCTTTGCCGTCCACCAGCAGACGGCAAAGAGGGTGACCGTTAGCACGCCCACGCCATGACACTGTGGGCCCCCCTTACCTCTTTGCCGTCTGCTGGCAGATGGCAAAGAAATCTTTGCCGTCTGCCTGCAGACGGCAAAGAAGTGGCCCGTGTGACCTAGGCAATGCAGTACCCCCGTGGGGCCCACTTTGGTCTTTGCCGTCTGCTGGCAGATGGCAAAGAACTATTTGCCGTCTGCCAGCAGACGGCAAAGAAGTGGCAGATGGCAAAGACCCTCTTTGCCATCAGCTGGTTCTTTGCCGTCTGCTTTGACAAGACAGACGGCAAACAACCTCTTTGCCATCAGCTGGCAGACGGCAAAGAGCTGGCAAATGGCAAAGACACTGATTCCAGTAGTGATAAGTTCATATGATCCAAGTAGAGAAAGTATGTTAGCTCATGCCTCTCCCTCATATAAAATTACAAGAATGATTACCGGTACTTGTTATCGATTGCCTAGGGACAAATGACTTTCTTGTTGACAAAAGCTATCCACTTTTATTATCTCACAATTTATTCGTAGTTTTATTCTCGCAAAGTACTCATAGTTTTATTCTTGCAAAATAGTTTCATACTTGTTTTAGGTAAAGCAAACGTCAAGTGTGCGTAGAGTTGTATCGAAGGTTGATAGAACTTGAGGGAATATTTGTTCTGCCTTTAGCTCCTCGTTGGGTTCGACACTCTTATTTATCGAAGAAGGCTACAAACGATCCCATATACTTGTGGGTTATCAATCATCATCTTGTGCTTTTGATCTCCATCTCCAAAGCATCGTCATGATCTCCATCGTCACCGGCTCGACACCTTGATCTCCGTCGTTGCGTCGTGGTCGTCTCGCCAACTATTGCTTCTACAACTATCGCTAACGCATAGTGATAAAGTAAAGCAATTACATGGTGTTTGCATTTCATACAATAAAGAGACAACCATAAAGCTCCTCCCGATTGCCGATAACTTACAAAACATGATCATCTCATACAATAACATATATCATATCATGTCTTGACCATATCACATCACAACATGCCCTGCAAAACAAGTTAGACGTCCTCTACTTTGTTGTTGCAAGTTTTATGTGGCTGCTACGGGCTTCTACCAAGAACCGTTCTTACCTACGGCAAAAACGACAATGGTGATTCATCAAGTTTGCTGTTTTAACCTTCTTCAATGACCGGCCGCAGTCAAATTTGATTAAACTAAAGTAGGAGAAACAGACACCCGCCAGCCACCTTTATGCAAAACTAGTTGCATGTCTATCGGTGGAACCGATCTCATGTGCGTGGACATGTAAGGTTGGTCTAAGCAGCTTCATCCCACAATACCGCTGAATCAAAATAAGAAATTTGTGGTAAGCAGTATGAATATCACCGCCCACAACTCATTGTGTTCTACTCATGCATATCATCTACGCATAGACCTGGCTCATGATGCCACTGTTAGGAAACGTTGCATGGAAAACAAAAAAAATTCTACACACACGCAAGATCTATCAAGGAGACGCATAGCAACGAGAGGGGAGAGTGTGTCTACGTACCCTCGTAGACCATAAGCGGAAGCATTTCACAACGCGGTTGATGTAGTTGAACTTTCTTTGTGATCCAACCGATCTAGTACCGAACGTACGGCACCTCCGTGTTCAGCACACGTTCAGCTCGGTGACGTCCTCCACCTTCTTGATCCAGCAAGACAGTGAGGTAGTAAATGAGTTCCGTCAGCACGACGGCGTGGTGACGGTGATGGTGAAGTGATATCCGTAGGGCTTCCCCTAAGCACTACGAAAATATGACCGGGGGTGTAAACGGTGGAGGGGGCGCCGCACATGGCTAACAATTGATCTGTTGTATGCTAGGTGACCCCCTCCCACATATATATAGGTGGGAGGGAGGGAGGAGCAGCCAAAGGAGGCGCCCAAGTAGGAGGAATCCTACTTGGAGTCCTTCCCAACCCGCGCCCCCTTTCCTTATTTGGAGCGCGGGGAAAGGCAGGGGAGGGTGGCGCCCCCCTTTCCTTTCTCCCATGAGAGGGAAAGGCAGGATGGGCTAGCCCTCCCCCTTTTCCTTCCCTAGGGCTGGCCAACCAAGGGAGGAGGCGCACCAGCCCCCTTGTGGGCTGGTTTGTCCCCTCCTTTGGCCCATAAGGCCCATAACTTGCCAGGGGGTGCCCGGAACCCCTTTCGGTGACCCGATTCCTTCCCGGTACGTCCCGAAACACTTCCGGTGTCCAAATACCATCATCCTATATATCAATATTTACCTATCGACCATTTCAAGACTCCTTGTTATGTCCGTGATCTCATCCGGGACTCCGAACAACATTGATCACCAAAACATATAACGCATATAACACTATATCATCAACGAACGTTAAGCGTGCGGACCCTACGGGTTCGATAACTATGTAGACATGACCGAGACACCTCTCTGGTCAATAACCAATAGCAAAACCTGGATGCCCATATTGGCTCCTACATATTCTACGAAGATCTTTATCGGTCGAACCGTTATGACAACATACCTAATTCCCTTTGTCCATCGGTATGTTACTTGCCCGAGATTCGATTGTCGGTACCTCTATACCTAGTTCAATCTCATTACCGGCAAGTCTCTTTACTCGTTACGTAATACATCACCTCGTAACTAACTTCTTAGTCATTTGCTTGCAAGCTTATGATGTTTATTACTGAGAGGGCCCAGAGATACCTCTCTGATACTCGGAGTGACAAATCCTAATCTCAATCTATGCCAACTCAAGAAGCACCTTCGGATATACCTATAGAGAATCTTTATGATCACCCAGTTACGTTGTGACCTTTGATAGCACACAAGGTATTCCTCCAGTATCTGGGAGTTGCATAATCTCATAGTCGAAGGAATATGTATTTGACATGAAGAAAGTGATAGCAATAAACTGAATGATCATTTATGCTAAGCTAACGGATGGGTCTTGTCCATCACATCATTCTCCTAATCATGTGATCCCGTTATCAAGTGACAAAACATGTCCATGGTTAGGAAACCTTAACCATCTTTGATCAACGAGCTAGTCTAGTAGAGGCTTACTAGGGACACGGTGTTTGTTTATGTATTCACACATGTATTTAAGTTTCCGATCAATACAATTCTAGCATGAATAATAAACCTTTACCATGAATAAGGAAATATAAAATAACAACTTTATTATTGCCTCTAGGGCATATTTCCTTCACAGGCTACCTAAGCCACCTCCATACAAGTCACGACATGGAAGCCGGCTTAGTTAATCTAATGAAACAAAGATCTGAGGTATGTCTTTAACCCCTTTCCATCTTAGTACAAATACATACTTATTTAGCCGCCATAAGTATAGGAAAAGACCTTGAGAGTGCTTGAGACTTCATGTAAATCTTCCAAAAGTAACCCCCAAGGTTCGGCTTGTCTTTGAAAAGATGAGTCGGGTCTGTAAACTATTGTTAGCCAAACATGTAGCCCCCAAGGGTCGGCTTGTCTTGAAAAGATGAGCCGGGTCATACAATCTTGGTTAAGAACCAAATCCGTAGCCCCCAAGGACCAGTTTGTCTTGAAAAGATGAGCCATGTCTTACAATCATTGTTAAGAACCAAATCCGTAGCCCCCAAATGCCAGCTTATCTGAATAAGATGAGCCGGGTCTTATAGATTGAAATGATGTACATTAGCCACCAAGTGCCAAGTGTATTGCTTGCAATGCGATTGGAACTTGAACCATTGTATCATAGTAACCCTTGCTCATTGTCTTGTGACCACTGTCTCAATCTCTTATCTCAGGAAGCTTTAAACCTGACAGAGGCGCAACCTGGCGACTTAATGAAGAATATAGAACTTCAACAAGCTAAAACTTCCAAGGCCGAATCAAAGCTGAAAACTTCATTGGAAGAGATTGAAAAAATCAAGGCGGGTTTTGATGCTGAAAGAACTGCCTGGGAAACCGACAAGGCTGCACTGCAAAAAAGAGCAGAAGATGCTAAGGTTGAGCTTAAACCGGTAACCGAAGAGTTAGCCGGCTTGAAGCAACATATCTCTCAAATGTCAGCCGCCATCTTTGGCAAGCTTAACATGCAACTCATCATCTGTTTTGATATTTCTTTAACCCGCCTGGCGACTCTTGTGAAAAAAATTGAATAGGCCCCAGAATCGCCAGTGTTGGTCAGAACATGCTGCTCAAATTGAAGGCGGATTATTCATTGACTGAGCAGTTGTATGCTGGAACACTGCGCAGCCTTGTAGCTAAGTCAGGTGGCAAAAAACCTCCAACTCATATCAAAACTGTGCTGGATCATCTCTCAATAGTGCCGGCTCAAATTGAGGAGGTTAAATTATCAGCCGCCCGAGTCGGAGCCATTGTTGCTCTAGGCCGGGCCAAGGCGTGGCAATCAGAACTTGACCTGAAAGAAATAGCTGCCAGATGCCCAGAGTTCAAGGATGACGAGTTGATCTTTGAAGAGAAAGACTTCAACAAATGCGTCAGAGAGATGCGGCCCGTGGCATGCAAACTTATAGAAGAGCTGGATTTGAACAAGTACATGCCGGCTTACGATGACAACAACAATAAAATTAAGCCACCCTCGCATGATGTTATGGATCTTATTCCTCCAAGGCATAAGCATACCTTCGCCCCTGATATTGATCCTTCTGTTATGCTTAATGATGAAGCCACATTTGAAGCTTTAACCGTCATCGACTGGACCTCGGCCAATCTCCAGATGGCCATCGACGAAGAGCCGGCACAGGATGATCTGGGGGCTTCGAGCTCAAGGCAGCAAGATGACAACAACCGGCCAGGACAAAACCTGGATGGCGCTGACGCCGGCTCACTGGAGTAACTTAACTCCAAAAAACACTTGTTCACAAATTTTTTGGGCTTGGCTGAAGCCATGTAATAGGTAGCTGAAAACAATTGCCTGCTCTGCCATGCCTTCGTGCATGTTCTTATCAATTTATGCTTCAACAACTTGAATTTATGTGACCTTTATGATGCATAACTATTTCGCAGTATTACCAAAAACTTTGGTGGCTTATAAAATCCATCGAAGAACTGTTAATCCCTCAACTGGTGGCTTATAATCACAATCCATTGGCGAGTTAAACAACTCAACAACCAGGGCGACTTATAGTCATGTCCATCTTTTGAAAAGATCCCCTTGGCGGCTTATAAGCATAATAAACTCAATATAGAGCAATATAATCCGGATCAGTATAACCTGGCAACTTTTCACCTGTAAAAGCTTTCTGCAAAACAAACACATATAGAGTATGCATAACTCAAATATTTATTAAGCCGGCTTGCAAAGCACGATCAAAATAGATTGGTTTTTTGAAAAAAAATCAATTTTCTGTTCGAAAGAAGCTTGGCATAAAAGCCCCCAAATGACGTAAGCCAGCTCTCACATGATATAAATCTGTCGTTTAAACCTTAACTAGTTCAGGGTCTTATTGAAAGATTAACTGTTAAGAGTACGAACAGGCCACATAGCGGAGAGACTATAGTAGACAGGTGAGTTTGTCCTTGCTCACTGTAAGCCGGCCCTCTCGTGACATAAGCCATCGTTTTAACTTTGACGAGTTCAGGGTCTTTAAAAGATTGACTGTCAAAAGCTCAGTGGGTCACCTGGTAGAGTGGCAAGTTGGAAACAGGCAGGTTTAACTCAGTCATGGCATAAAAGCCAGTCAAAATGGGTTATACTCTATACTCATTGAGTAGGAAGCCCCCAAACGACCAATCATGGCATAAAAGCCTGTCAAAATGGGTTATACGCTATACTCATTGAGTAGGAAGCCCCCAAACGACCAATCATGGCATAAAAGCCGACCAAGAGGGTTATACGCTATGCTCATAGAGCAGGAAGCCCCCAAATGACCAAACATGGCATAAAAGCCGATCAAGAGGGTTATACACTATGCTCATAGAGTAGGAAGCCCCCAAATGACCAAACATGGCATAAACGCCGATCAAGAGGGTTATATGCTATGCTCATAGAGCAGGAAGCCCCAAATTGACCAAACATGGCATAAAAGTCGATCAAGAGGGTTATACGCTATGCTCATAGAGTAGGAAGCCCCCAAATGACCTTGTGAGTAACCAATGACGACTCTTGCTCCAAAGATTTGAGATGAAATGATAGAGGCCTCAAATTTTGGCGATGTCGGCTTTATTATACTGATCAAAAAGTATGTACATCAATGAAAGTATATACAATGATGAGAGACTATGACTCAAGTGTAGTAAGGTCGAAGATGAGCAATGTTCCATGACCTGTTGGTCTCCTTCTCACACGTGCGGGAATCTTTGTTCTCTCGTATGTCAATGAGGTAGTCAGACCCATTATTGAGATTTTTGCTGATCACAAAAGGTCCTTCCCAAGGAGGCAAAAGCTTATGCATCCTTGTCTGGTCTTGAATCAAACGGAGCACTAAGTCGCCCTCCTGAAAGGTCCGGCTTCGAACTCTACGGCTATGATAGCGACGTAGGTCTTGTTGATATATACGAGCCGCCGCAAGGTCATGCTCTTCATCCAAAGCATCAAGTGAGTTCTGACGTGTCGTCTCATTATCAGCTTCAACGTAAGCCACCACCCTGGGCGAGTCGTGACGGATATCGCTTGGGAGAACCGCCTCTGCGCCATAAACCATGAAGAAAGGCGTATAGCCTGCTGACCTGTTAGGGGTGGTTCTGATACTCCAAAGGACTGAAGGGAGCTCATCAACCCAACAACCCGGTGTTTGCTGCAAAGGAACCATAAGCCGGGGCTTAATGCCCCTCAAGATTTCTTGGTTAGCCCGTTCTGCTTGACCATTAGACTGTGGAGGAGCCACTGAAGAAACATCAAGATGGATATGCTCTCTTTGACAGAACGCTTTCATAGCACCCTTAGATAGATTAGTGCCATTATCAGTGATGATACTATGAGGATAACCAAAACAGAAGATCAGCTTTTTAACAAACTAAACTGCAGTTGCTGCTTCACAATTGCTAACCGGCTCTGCCTCAAGTTACTTCGTAAACTTATCAACCACCACCAGAAGATGGGTCTTTTTATCCTTAGATCTCTTGAACGGTCCAACCATATCAAGTCCCCAAACTGAAACGGCCAATTTATTGGGATCATACGTAATTCCTGAGCCAACACATGAGCTTGTCTGGAAATTTTTTGACACCCATCACACTTTCTTATGACATCCTCTGCATCGGCGTGAGCCGTTAACCAATAAAACCCATGACGAAAAGCTTTGGCCAGCAAAGGTTTTGAGCCGGCGTGATGACCACAATTACCTTCATGAATTTCTCTTAAAATTTCATGGCCCTCCTCAGCAGAAACACAATGTTGGAAGACCCCTGTCACACTGCATCGGTGTAACTCGCCATTGATAATAGGCAAGATAAGGCAACATCCAATCAGGAATAGCATGAAGAGCCGCCACCAACTGCGCCTCCGGGTCAGGGATAGCAAGGTCCTCCTCCGATGGCAACTTGACTGAAGGATTATGCAGCACATCGAGGAATACATTAGGAGGTACTGGCTTACATTGAGACCCAAGTCGTGACAATGCATCAGCGGTCTCGTTCTTCCGTCGATCAAGATGATCCACCTGATAACCATTAAAGTGAGCAGCAATAGTATCAACCGCCCGGCAATAAGCCGCCATGAGCGGGTCTTTAGAGTCCCACTTGCCAGAGACTTGCTGCACCACAAGGTCTGAGTCGCCCAGGCACCTGACCCGGCTTAAATTCATCTCCTTAGCCATACGAAGGCCATGGAGTAAAGCTTCATACTCAGCTGCATCGTTAGTACAAGGAAACATTATCCTTAACACATAACAAAAAATTTCACCTCGTGCGGAAGTCAAAATAACTCCAGCCCCCGAGCCCTCCAACTGTCTGGAACCATCAAAGTGGATTGTCCAATATGTGTTGTCAGGCTTCTCCTCAGGTGTCTGCAACTCTGTCCAATCATTGATGAAATCCAGCAAAGCTTGAGACTTGATGGCTGTCTTGGGCACATATTTCAAATTATGAGGCCCAAGTTTAATTGCCCACTTAGCATCCCGGCCTATAGCCTCCCTATTCTGAATATTATCTCCTAAAGGAGCATAGATAACCACGGTAATAGGATGACCAAGAATGTCGTGGTATTCTCACGGGGGGGTGCGAGACGACATATGCCACAGGGTGGCTTAGTGTGAGGGCAAGACTGCTGCCGGAATATCCGAGGACGGGTATGCAAGTAGCACGCGCTAGTTTACCCAGGTTCGGGGCTCTCCGGAGAGATAATACCCCTACTCCTGCATGTCTGTATGTACATGGTATATCTGCAGTACAGAGTGCTCCTGGAGCTGTATCTAAGCTTAGTGCCATAGGCATCTGGCTTTGCATATGTATGTGGTATGGTGGCCGTTGCCTCTGGCCGTATGGGTGTGCTTGGGCATGCTTGCCTGTGGGAATGGATGGATGGATGGCTAGCTAGCTCTCTTGCTAGCTAGCTTGCTTGTGTGTGTGTGCGTGTGAGTTCCGGGAGCCATCCTCCTCCCCTGGATGGATAGATGGGTGTCTATATATATAGGAGTAGGCATGAGTGGTGGTGGCGTTGGTTGTAAGCTACCTTGGGTAGCTTACAAACCAAGCTATGTAGTGGCATGGGCTAGGCATGGTGCAGGTCATGCTTGTCCCCTGGGGCATTTTATAAATCAATGCCCAGGGGACACGGTACACTGTAGATGACGTCGCGGTACGGCCGTCTTGTCGGTGTCTTGTCAGTGCAGCGGTCGACTTCGGGCAGCCGACTGGTCGGCGCAGTCGGCAGCCGTCTGGTCGGGTCAGTCGAACAGGGGGCCGCCTGGGGCGGCCTGAGCAGTCGGACTGAGGAGCTTCGCTAGCCCCGATGTCTGGCAATATTGTCTCGCCGTCTTCGGGGTACCCGTGGCCAATTACTCCGACAAAGAAAGTAATGCTTCAACTTGCGACTTGCCATGAACACCCCAAACACCAATTTTTGCCAATGTGGGTATCATTGCTTGGACTCTGTCAACACCTCACTGACATAGTAAGCCGGCCGCTGAACAGGGTACTCCTTACCCACCTCCTTGCGCTCTACAACAACTGCCACGCTGACCGCTTTATTATTATCCGCCACGTACAGGAGCAAAGGCTCTTTCTCAATGGGAGCAACAAGGATAGGTGGCTCAGCTAACTGTTTCTTGAGCGCGTCAAATGCCTCATTAGCAGCATCACTCCAGACAAAGTGATCTGTCTTTTTCATCATCTGGTATAAGGGAATTGCCTTCTCTCCCAGGCGACTTATAAACCGGCTCAAAGCTACAATACGACCCGCCAAACGCTGAACGTCATTGTCGTGGGTAACCACGGCCACCTATGGGGCCACGGGCCCCCTTTTGGTTCAGCAGGGGGACGAAGCATGTTGCATAAAGAGTGGAGGAGCGTAGCGCAGCACGGCAGAGATCACACGGGCAGTTTTACTTAGGTTCGGGCCGCCGCGAGGCGTAAAACCCTACTCCTGCTTTGGTGGATTGATGGAGGATGGTGGTGGAAATGTGGCACTCTTGCCCAGCAGGGTTGGCTCGGGGCGAGACCAGCTACGTGCGTATGAGTGTACAAGTGTACGAATCCTTTCTATGGTTGCCATGGGCCTCCTATAGATCAAGGGGTCACCACAGTGGCAAATCAGTCATTGTGTACTAATTAGATAGCAAACAGTGCTATCATATCTACTCTGCAGACAGAGCAGAACGTATTAAATGCGCCGCTTAGCATCACATCATGGCCTGCCTGGCACGCCTTGCCGGGCTGTTTGGAGACCTTCTCTCCTGTCTGCATAACACGTCGCTGGAAGGGTGTCATTTGGAGGCGATTCCTGTAGGAAATGGCTGCCATGTGGCAAAAGACAGCCACTTAGTCACCTTGGGGCTTGACACCGCACCGATCAAAGACTTGCGTCACTGCGAGGTGGGGCGGTGAAGCCTTGGCGGGGTGTTTTGCCTTCGCATGACCCGGCAGGCCTGCTGGGACGGTCTTGAGGCTTGCTTCTGGGGCAACCTTGACCTCGCCAGGCTCTCCTGCCCGGCAAGGGAGGTTTTCCCTCAGCGGTGTCTTGCTCCTTGGCTTGACTTGGTCTTCTCAACCTGCCCTTTGATTCCTCAAAGAGCCTATCTCTTCATCATGGCCTTGTCTTGGATGTTGCAATCTTGATCTCGGGCCTATGCACGGTCTGGGCAACAGACCCAGGGTTTGTTGCACCGACAGGAGCCCCCGGGCCTGGCCCGAACGCGCTGCCGGGCGTCGTCGTGGTAGGCCCTAACTTGTGCACAGGCGAGGGGGAAATAGCTGCTTGTCCTTTGAGATCTTCTTTGCTTCTTCATTAATCTGAGCCCAAGTCAGTTTCTGGTTCTTCCGCCCATCGTGTAACGCCAATTGTGGTGGGGCCATTCTTGTAATGGCGCGTGAATGACTTTAACGTAGGGGCGAGTAACTGCCAATCCATTCTTCCCACCACGCCCTTATCCCCGGCCATGTATGCTGCATGCATTGAGTGGGGTACGTAACGGAGGCGCGTGGTGCGGGAGAGAGTTAAGGCAGGGAGCTGGTCTTCATGGATTGGTGGAGGAGGACGGTGGTCACCTGCTGAGGGAGCGGCTCCCGACCCCGGCCCGTCTATAAAAGGAGGGACGGGGAGGAGTGGGAGTATTCGTCCACTCACCTTTCCTCCTTCATTCTCTGCTTCCTCCTAGGGTATGCCGAAGAGGAGAGCTCGGGGCCAAGCCCCCACTAGTACGTGTCGGTGCTATACAAACGGGTTTTAACCCCTTTCCGCGACGGCATTTGGAACCGTCGCCAAGTGAGTGTGCACGATAGGGGGGTCCTTCCCACACGACCCAGAAACCGTCGGGGATAGGCAGCCTTGATGCATACAGTTGTCCCTATATAACCGTTTTCGATATCTCGAATATCCCAAACGCTTCATCCTTGGTACTCGTTTGTGCTCGCATTGCCATCGCAGTCGGAGTTTTGTGGCTTTACCTAAAACCAGGCAGATTCCAGGCACGAGAGTTTTCGAGGCACGTACCAAACTGGCTCTACATTTACGATGCCTGGCACATCACAAACAGTTGATGATTATAAACCGTGTACGATAGGTTAGACAATCACACACATTTAGTTTTCCCGTACCGTATGTGATAGTGTCTGACATCACACATGCTTTGCAAACGGCAACTGTGTGCATTGTTACACACGTTTCCTCTCCGTGAACCGTGTCGGATTATGATGTATATCGCACACGCTGTGCTTTATAACCGTGTGCACCGTAATGACCTGCACACCGTAATTTCGCCCTAATTTAATTGCTGCTATTTAAGATTGTGCCTAATTTAAACTTGAAAGTAGGCTATAGCTTTATTCATATCCATCAGGTTCAAACAACCAATGCATTATTCGATTGATAGGTACATATGTTTAAGAATTACATAAGCACCAAATAAAGAATGATGAACCAGGGTTCTATACTTGTACTATTACAGATGGTAAAGAAAGAGGCGACAAACATTCTCGTTGCTGAACAAGGTGAAGCGGAATGGCCCTATTATGCTCTCCTGGATGCAGAAGGCACGCACGACTCTAGTCCAACCCCTTATGATGGCCGGCCATCAATCATGTAGTTTGAGAGGTAATCTTGAGTAAACTGCTTCAGGATCCACTGCAAAGGAAAAAAGATTCAGACATTGTCATCTAACACAACTCATTACGGGCAGTAAAAAGAAGGCTACATGGTTCTTACTTACCATCCTGCAGTTCACTGTTGTCTTGCATAAAGTGTAAACAAATAGTTTGATTGACATCTTTTGACCCATTTTAATAACAATCTTTATCAGTTTCCTCACTTGATGCTGGTTCATGAATATCTCATTGCCCCATACGCAGAAAGGGTCAAAGTGTGGATCTTTGGCAATGACATATGTACCTAAAAGCACCAAGTTAATATTATAAGCTAAACAACAATTGCAAAATGATGTAGTACAACACTCCCTCTATCCCATTATATAAGATTTTATTACATGTATATCTAGACATCATCAGAACATTAAGGTAACCCTCTTCCTTGTTGCTATGTAGTCTGGGATTGCATAATTAGTCATTCAGTACAATGCATGTTGCTATGTAGCCTCAGATATATTAAATATGGCCCTAGTTAACCTACTGATAAATGGGTTATAGATATATTCAGTGAAATGTCTGATTCAACGATTAATCCCTTATCGCCCCCCCGGCTATATGGTACCAGCTACCGATATCCTGAACAGTGAGTACATATAAGCAATGCAATGAAACTAACCTCGATGGAAAACAGCATTGTTCAACGCAGGATTTGTGCATCTCTTCAACGCAAATGGTTCAGATTTAATACGGTATGCAAAGCCAGACTTCGGCACTAAACCAAGAGAAAATGTGCTGAGCAGGATTTGTACATCCCTTCAACGCAAACGGTTGTTTTGGATGACCCGTGTGCAACCACGTACATTGGTAAGATTTGCATATGTCATATTGGGTATGTTGCCATTTGTCAAACTGGAAAGATTGACATTTGTTGATCTAGTAACATTGCCATTTGTCAACCTTGTAACATTGTGTTTTGTCAAAATATGCAGCTAAAAATCACTTGCACTATCTAATTTTTGCAACTAAAATTCAGTAATTAAGCATAGATTTCATTCATAGATTAAGCAGTCGTTCTCACCGGGAAGCGAGACAGCCTTTGACCGCCGCCCGCCTCGCTCCCACTGGTTTGTATTAATGGCGCGCCCGAGCGGCCGCACCCCCCCATCCTTGCCACACACACAATCCTCTCTCTCCGCCCGCATCCTCGACACCGCTCTCAGTCGTCAAAGCCGTCAGTGTATGAGAATGCCGCCGAAGCGCCCCATCGGAGGGAGTGGCGACGACGGGGCTGCTGAAGCACCGGAGCATGGCATGAATTTGGAGACAGAGGTTTCCATCGTCGCCGACGAGGTGGAGAACGAGGCTACCAACCAGCGGAGGTGGATCGAGAAAGAACCACAAGCGACTGCAGCAGGCCTAGACTTCATCAGCAACCTCCCCGATGATATGTTGACAATCATCATATCCCTCCTCCCAATCAAATATGGGGCGAGGACAACCACCCTTTCCCGGTGGTGGCGCCCCCTATGGCTCCTCACCCCTGTCGACCTCCTCGACGCCCACGAGCTCTGCCATGGCTATCGCAAAGTTTCGTTCCAATGGCAAGGACCGAGCCAAGCTTGACGAGTGGTTCCGATCCCCTGCCATAGATCAGCTCGAGGAGCTCAATTTTAATGATGGGCATATGCGCTCGCTGCCAACGTCCGTGCTCCGCTTCACGTCCACGCTGCGCCTCGCCAAGTTCATGAACTGCCATTCCCCCCCCCCCCCGGTTAATGACGTGCCCGCTCTTTTTCTACCACGACTGAAGCACCTCAAGCTCGTCGCCGTCTGCATCCCAAAGGATGACATGGAGCGCCTGCTCCGCGGCTGTACTGCACTCGAGTTCCTTAGTCTTCAGGCGATGAATTAGTCGAGTACCTTCCACATCACCTCCAGGACTCTCCAGACTATTTATGTGTGTTGCTGGTGCTGCAACAAGAGATCACAAAAGGTGGACCACAATATGGTCATTGAGGACACACCTTCACTTGAGAGATTACTTGTAGTTGATCAACAAGGTCCAACAAGAATCAATGTCATTTCTGCGCTGAAATTGACTGCGGTGGGCTACTCGTCTGTCAAATACTACTACTTTCAGGTACAACAGTCACCTTATACCTCTCCTTCTTGATATCAACATTATTTCTAGTTTTGAAGATGTATGTTCGTCTGTCATCCAGCAAAGCTTCACCCAAATTCTGGGCACAGTGAAGGTCTTGGCACTAGAATCTGTCGGCCCCAACCTGGACCAAGTTGTCAGTTGCCTGAGATGCTTTCCGTGCCTGAAGAAGCTGTATATCGAGGTGATGTTCCTTTCCTGTTAAATTTTAACCATAAGGGAGTTAAATTTTTTGCACCTTTTCCCAAGTTTACAATGACAATGTACTATGATTTTTGAAGGAATTTTGGAGGATTTCAGGACATACACCCCCACCCCATATTGGTTGTTTGATTCATATGGTTACAATCCATAAGCATTTCTCCTTTGGATTCATCTGTACTAGTTTTCTTAGGGAATTTTTCATCCAATCCAACCTCTTGTGAAGAAGGCTACATTTTTCTAGATTGTAATCAAATGCCCATGTTAATCATGTGAGATCGAAGATGGCATGTTGGTGCATTTTACAAATCATGCAAACCAAATAGGCGTGTAGTAGTGTTCAAAACTGCATGTAGGCACTAACACGTTCTCTTCTTTTGCAGATAATAATAGGCCCGAAGGTGGATAATGTTTATAACGACAATCACATCGAATGCCTGGATCTGCATCTCTCATATTACTTTGAACTCCTACCGAGGGACCTTACCGGAGATTACACTCGCCAGGTTCTTTCTTGCCAGAGCAAGGGTGCTGAGGGTACTGAGGTTGAACACGCATTTAATTAGGAAAGATGAATGGTATGTTGATCAGAGCCGGAAGGTACTGTAGAATGGAAGAGGCTCCAAAAAAGCTAAACTTCGTATTGGAAGAGCATATGACAGAGTAATTGGAAGTCATTGTGTCAAACCCATACATGACTTGTCAGCGGCTGATCCCTTTGCAGAAATGACGAGGTTTGCAATGTTTGAATTTGGGCATTATAATCTTTGAATTTGAACCTTGCAATATTTATGGTATTTGTTATATAACGTAATTGGATGTTTAATTTGGTATTGCAATCATGTGATGTTACAAGTATATATATGTTTGCTCGCTGTTCAACTGCTATATGCATATATATGGTTGCTCGCCGTTGAGGCGACCGCGGAGCGCTCTGCTCGCGTCCCTCCGCGTGCGCTCTGCCAGCGGTTGGGCCTGCGCACGATCATGTCGGGGGCCCCATATGCATGCGGTTGCGCTGCGCGCGTTGCCACGCGATGCAGTTACATGCGGCACGATGGAGTTACACACTACAAATTAGAACTGCCATCAGCGCGTGCCGATATTCCAGGCCGTCTGGCTTCCCCTTTAATTCCCGCGGCCATTATAACCTTAGTCTCTTCAACCTTTTGATCACGCCCCACAACACAACAAGCACACCCACGATGACACATAGAGAGGGGATGTCTAGCAGTGCTCCAATGGAGTTCGGCAAGCATAAAGTGGAGACCCACGTGAGGGAGACGGATCTCTCGGTGGTGTACACCATCGACCAGGCCATGGTGGACGACTACATCAACACCGTTGAGCAGTTGCTTGCTCGAGACAAGTACAAGGTGGTCGGCATCGACCTCCAGTACACCGCCGGTCGTCCCAACATAGATCAGAAGGTTGCCGTCTCCCAGTTGTGCATGCGCCACTATGTCCTCATCTACCACTACTGCATGGCCACAGAGCCTTGCGACCATTTCACGAGGTTTGTCAACAGCACCGACTACAAGTTCGCCATGGTGGAAACCACCGACGATGTAAAAGCGCTCAGGGTTACGGGCTTGGCCTGCCAGAACCTTGTTGAAATCCGTGAGCACTACAGGGTCTGGGGCAGCACGAAGAAGGACTCCCTGGTTGAACTCGCCTCGACCATCATCGACCCATACTATGAAAAGATGAAGCAGGATACCAACAGAACACGTCCCGTATCCTGGCACGGGGCCTGAATGCGGCAACTAGATGAACCTCACCTCAGGTTCGCGGCCAAGAGCATGTACACATGCTACGAGATGCATAGGCGGATCGTTGACATGAGGAAGTGCCTTGTTACGGAGATCAACGAGGCCGGGTTGAGCCACAACTAGAGCAAGCGTCACAAGAAGTAGATGATGATCAGATGATCGTATATCCTAGTTAATCATGCATGTAATATATAGTTTACTTTGGTATGTGGAAATTTCATGTGTGTAGTAGCCACCTATGTAATTATGCATGTAATAGTTTACTTTGGTGTGTGCAAATGCCATGGTTGTAGTAGCCACCTATGTAAGTGGATGTTTAATTTGGTTATGCAACCATGTCCTTATAAGTGTGTGTATATATATATGTTGTTGTTCTGTATGCAATCCCATCGCACAACACACACGTCCTATTAGCAGCAATCGTCTGTGTTATTATCGGTCTTCGCACACATTTCTGATTACAGACTTGTTTGCCACGTATCACACACATCTTGTTATATTGAACCGTTTCTGTTCTCTTGTCTCGATGCAAACAGTTCATCTGAGTGAACCGCATGCCGTATATCGCACACACCTTGATCTGGCTGACCGTTTCTTTTGTGTTGCCTAATCACAAACAGTTCATCCGAGTGAACCGTATGTTGTATATCGCACACACCTTCATCTGGCTGCCCGTTTCTTTTGTTGCTCCTCATTGCAAACAGTTAATTGAACTGAACCATATGCCCTGCATCGCACACGCAACTAAAATATGAACCGTGTTTGATGCATCCATCATCGCAAACATTTCGCACCTTTTTTGACGGGTTTTTTACACCACCGTTTGTGATTATTGCATCGCACATAGTTTCGTTGAAGGGTCTCTGATCGTAGTGTCGCATTAGCAGCATCCTGCAGTAGTGCCCGGGGCCTAGCTTGGGGTTGATGGTGTCGAGTGCTGGGGCAGGATCCTCTTCCTGTCTTCGCGCAGGCCTCAGGGGGGTGTGCGGGCGGCGTGGTGGTAGCACCGGAGGTAGCAACTTTGGTCTGCTCGTCGTCGGGCCGCCCGTAGCTCCAATCTTAATGAGGGGCGACGCAAGCGACACCTCGCCAAGGCCCATAATGGACACGAGGCGTGGTAGTCGATCGTGGCCTATTCCTCCTTTTCCTATGACACTGAAGGGAGGCCGCAAAGGTGGTTCGGTATTGGTAATGGTGGATTCCTCCTCTCAGGGTACTGCATGTCCGGCGTATGGGTGAGCTCCTTGTCCCCATGCGCGCTTCTTTAAAGGGCGGCGGCGCCTTGTCTTCGGGTCGTTGGAGACGACCATGCTCTCTGTGGAGCTACCCAAAGCGCCTAGTGTTCGCCCTGATTGGCGTGGCGGGAGCTTCGAGGGACAGTGGTAAGGAAGGTGGCGGCAACCCACAACACGTCAAGAGCGGGGGTGACCGCTCTGACGAGGCATGCTTGCCGGTAGAACCATCATCACCGGCTGGGCTTCCGGCAGCGTCACCATCCACACCTGCCCTCCAGTTTTCTTCCTCCCAGCCCAGGAACGGTGCCATCCTGATCCTGGGAGGCGCCGAATCCCAGCCAGGCCTTCCCTCTGTCTTCTTCGTCTCCCCCTATAGTTTCGAAGAAAGGGAGGACAGAGTAAAAATGCATCATGTGCATTTATCTTTTTTTACCCTAAAATATGTAGGCACTTGCCAAACTTTAGTCTAAATAATGTAATCTCTTTCATCCATGTTTGTGTTCTGTAAGGTCTGTACTTGTTGATCAGCATATTAATGAAAAAGATAAACCTTGCCGGGCATTTGTGCATGTAACATGTCCATGCAGAGGGAGAATGCCTCTATACGCTCAAGTAAACAAGTTTTTCCCCGGTAGGCTATCCTGCCGGTACCCTCAGTTTGCTGCTGCGGGGCTGGGCCTGCTCGGCACAAATCATAAAGAGGGACCAGCCCCCCGCCAACTTTCTTGCCAAAGGCCACTACAACCACCCCGACCGAAGCAATGTCCGAGTCAAGGGACGGGAGCACCTAAGTTTTGGAAGTGGCAAGGTTTTCCTATGCACAAGTTTTTACTTACAGAACGAGTATGGATAAGAGAGAAAACTTATCTGTTTGGGCTTGCCGGGTATCGCAATGTCGGCTTGTCTTCTCTTCTCCTTTTTTGGGACCGAATCCATGGTAGGAGCCTATAGTCTGATGCAGATGAAAATGATGCCTCATGCGATCATATCTACATGAACATGCAATGCTCATGATATGCTTATGCATGCATGCAATTTGTTGGGGGCCCCTAGCACTTCATTTATTTCTCTGTTGCTCAAGGTCTGCGCCTGGCTTTGTACAAGGGGTTACATGCAATAGAGGCAAGGCCTGTACAAAAGGGTGGCTGCCGGGCAGGGCCAGACAGCCGCGCCTTACGGGTAGAACTTGCGGAGATGCTCAATGTTCCATGAGTTTTGCAACTGAATGCCATCTCCGGTCTCCAGACGGACTACGCCAGGTTTGGTGACTCATACTACCCAGTAAGGGCCTTCCCACTTCGGCGTCAACTTGTTTGCACCCTTGGCGGACTGAACGCGCCTAAGGACAAGGTCGCCTTCCTCAAAACACCGGGCACGAACCCTGCGGCTGTGATAGCGACGCAGGGCTTGCTGATAGCGTGTGGCACGCATAGCTGCCCAGAGACGGTTCTCCTCGAGTAGCACAACATTGTCACGCCGGTGCTGATCTTGCACTACTTTATCGTAGGCAAGCACTCGAGGTGACCCGTAAGTGAGTTCCATGGGGATAACTGCTTCTGCCCCATAGACTAGGGAGAAGGGAGTCTGCCTGGTAGCTCCATTTGGTGTCGTTCTGAGGGACCAAAGAACCACCGGTAGCTCATTGATCCACCGCCTGCCACACTTCTGCAGCCTATCAAATGTTCTCCTCTTGAGTCCTCGCAACACTTGAGCGTTCGCCCTCTCAACTTGCCCATTGCTCCTTGGATGGGCCACAGAGGCGAACAAGATTTTGCTCCCGAGGGCATGAACGTATTGCATGAAGGCACGACTCGTGAACTAGGTGCCATTGTCAGTGATGATCCGGGTAGGAACTCCAAAGCGGCACACCAATCCTTTCAAGAACTTGATAGCTGACTGAGCAGTCACCTTTCTCACGGGCTCTACTTCCGGCCACTTTGTAAACTTGTCGATTGCAATGAACAAGAATTCAGAGCCCCCTGCAGCATGGGGGAAAGGGCCGAGGATATCGAGCCCCCAGACCAAAAACGGCCATGACAAAGGGATTGTCTGAAGATCTTGGGCAGGCAGATGGATATTCTTGGAATGGAACTGGCAGGCTTCACACTTGGTGACAAGCTCGACCGCATCTTGGGGGGCTGTGGGCCAGTAGAATCCTTGCCGAAAAGCTTTCCCAACCAATTCCCTTGATCCAATGTGGGAGCCGCGCATACCCTTGTGTATCTCCGCCAGCAGTTCCTTTCCTCCTTCCCGGCAAATGCACTTCAATTTCACACCGTTGGATCTCCTTCTGTACAGTGTGTCATCAACGAACTGATACATACTGTCCCTCCGTCTTTCAGCTTCTTCTTGCTCTTTGGGAAGTTCTCCAGTTTGGAGGAAATGGACTATTGCCGTGCCCAAGACGGAGCCTGTGGCTCGGCAACGAGGACTAACGGCACCTCCTCATTCGTGAGAGTGCAATCCTCGACCGCGGGGACCGGTGGCCTGGTGGGAGGATGCAGCTCAGCGACCGAAGGGGAGTTGCACCCGACAAGCTTTCTACCGGGATCCTCGGAAGGTTCTACCGGGAGAGGCTTGCCGGAGTCCAGTTTCCTCCTCTTTATGGCCATTGTTGCCGGGGATACGAAGGGCTGAGTCAAATGGAGAACAAAAGTTCCTGGTTCCACAGGGAGCTTTTGCGCAGCGCACTTCGACAGATGATCGGCAATGTTGTTTTCCGCATGGGGTACGTGCTCTGTTTGCAATCCATCAAAGCGCTCCTCCAACTTTCTCACTTCCTCAACGTATGCCTCCATTAATGGACTTTAGTAATCCTTGTTGACTTGTCTCACCACAAGTTGTGAGTCTCCGCAGATGATCAGCTTCTTGATCCCCAGTTCTGTTGCAACTCTGAGCCCGGCAAGGAGCCCTTCATGCTCTACTGTATTGTTGGTAGCCTCCTCCCAGGGAAAATGCATCTGGACGACGTACTTCAGGTGCTCTCCAGTGGGAGCAATGAGAAGCACGTCAGCCCCTGCACCTTGTAGGAAGAAGGCACCATCGAAATACATGATCCATTCTTGGGGCGCTTCCTTGCCGGGAATAACTGTCTCCAACACCTCTTCGTCAGGAGTTGGCGTCCATTCTGCAATAAACTCTGCCAACGCTCTACTCTGAATAGTTGATGTGCTCTCAAACTTCAAACCAAAGCTGGATAACTCCAAAGCCCACTCCACTATCCTGCAGGTAGCCTCAAGGTTTTGGAGTATCCGTTACAAAGGGAAACGGGTGACAACTGTGTTCTCGTGGGCTTGGAAGTAGTGGCACAGTTTCCTTGAGGCCATGACAAGGCCAAAAATCAATTTTTGCACGCCAGAGTACCTGGATCTAGCCCCCTGCAACAGGGAGCTGACGAAGTATACTGGGTGATGCACCATTTTCTTCTTTGCCGTGACCAGAGAACTGCTTCCGCTGCTTTGCTCTTCTCCATCTTGATCTGCACCTGACCTTGCCGGGGTGTGTTCACTTTCCTCCCTGGAAGGGACACCAGCTATGTTTGCTACTTCATCCACTTCCCGCTGCACCACCAGTGCTACGCTAACCGCTTGATTAGTTGCCACCAAGTATAGCAGCAACAACTCTTGAGGTTTCGGAGCGACCAAAGTGGGCACAGAGGAAAGGTAGGCCTTCAAATCTTGTAGTGCAACATCTGCCTCTGGGGTCCACTCCATGGGTCCTGCCTTTTTCAAAATCTTGAAGAACGGCAAGGCACGCTCGGCAGACTTGGAAATGAATCTGCTAAGCGTGGCAATGCACCCAGTCAAATGCCTCACGTCCTTGACTGTCTTGGGTGCTTGAATCTGCTCGATAGCCTTGATCTTGTTGGGGTTGGCCTCTATCCCCCAGTGGGACACAAGGAAGCCAAGTAGCTTGCCGGAAGGAACGCCAAACACACACTTCTCCGGGTTTAGCTTCAAGTTGATCTTGCGCAGATTAGCAAACGTCTCTTCTAAATCCTGAATGAGGGTTGATCTGTCCTTGGTATTGACCACAATATCATCCATATAAGCTTCAATGTTTCTGTGCAACTGTGACTCAAAACCAATCTGGACTGCTCTTGCGAAAGTGGACCCGGCGCTCTTCAACCCGAAAGGCATCCGCACGAAGCAGTATGTGCCACATGGGGTGATGAACACGGTCTTCTCTTCATCTTCCTTGGACATGAAGATCTGATGATATCCAGAGTAGGCATCTAGGAAGGAAAGCAGGTCACACCCGGAGGTGGAATCCACAATCTGGTCGATGCGCGGCAAGGGAAATGGGTCCTTCGGGCATGCCTTATTCAGATCCGTAAAATCTATGCACAACCTCCACTTCCCATTAGCTTTGCGTACCACCACAGGATTTGCTAACCACATTGGATGCAACACTCCTCTAACCAGACCAGCTGCCTCAAGTTTCTTGATCTCCTCGGCAATAAACTGTTGCCGCTCCAAAGCTTGCTTCCGGACCATCTGCTTGACGGGCCGGGCATGTGGGCAGATAGCAAGGTGGTGCTTAATTACCTCCCTGGGAACACTAGGGATGTCAGATGGTTGCCAGGCAAACAAATCGACATTCGCCCGCAGGAAGGCAACAAGCGCGCTTTCCTATTTGTCATCAAGGGTGGCGCTGATAGTGAAAGTACCATCAGCGCCAGCCAGCCCTGCCGGGACTTTTTTCATAGTGGGTGCAGAAGCCTTGGATCTCTTCTATTGGAACTCTCCGGCAAGTCATCAACAGGCGCAGCATACCCCAAAGAGGTACGCTTCCTGGATTCCTTGCTGGCATCCCTGTTAGCCTTCTTCTTTCCATTACTTTCCCTGGCGGGGATTGTAGCTTCAGTGGCCTCTACCACGACTGCTTCTCAGTACACCTTGTCCATGCAAATAATTGCGTCCTTCTCGTCTTATGGAATGGAAATGACGCCCACCGGCCCTGGCATCTTTAAGGTGTTGTAGGCATAGTGGGATGCCGCCATGAACTCGGCCAGCGCTGGGTGACCAAGGATTCCATTGTATGGCAGGGGGAGGTCAACCACATCAAACACGATCTTCTCAGTCCGGTAATTCAACTCTCCCCTAAATGTCACCGGCAACGTGATTTTCCCATTAGGACGACTCCTGCCGGGGTTGATTCCTTGAAATGTACCAATAACCTTGAGCTCTTCTTCTGCTATCTGGAGTTTGCTGATGACCTTTGAAGAAATGAGATTCAACCCGGCTCCGTCGTCAACCAACATCTTTGTGACTTTGAGGTTGCGGATTGTTGGTGATACCAACAACGGCAAGCACCCTACCGCGGTGGTGCAGTCAGGGTGGTCCCTCTTCGTCGACGATGATGGGCGTGCGGGACCACTTGAGCGGCCTCCGAGAGCCTGCCGCTGGCTCCACGGCATTGACTTCACGCGCCCACCGTTTAAGTTGGTGGTGGGAGGAGTGCAAAGATGCACCCCCGTCAATACACAGGGCGTCAGTGGCTTTCTGGAATTCCTGCTCGCTGGTTTCCTCTTCATCTCCTCTATCACTCTCATCATTGCAATCCTCCTTCTCATGGCCTCTGGCAGGTTTCCCTTGATTCTGGGAGCCTTGCCGGGGCGGCTTGCTCCGCCACCCCGGCCCTTTCCGCCAGCGCCATTCTGACCTTTCTCATTATCTCGCTTCTCATATTCAGCCCTCTGCTTCTTGACAAGCTGCTCAACCTGATGACACTCCTGGAGATCGTGGCCCTTGGTCTGATGGATCTTGCAGTATGGGCCATCGCCTTTCCCAGCCTTCTCGGTAGCACGCGGCAACTTCCTTGCCAGGTAGCTCAGCCTTGTCTTTCTTGCCGGTACTAGGCATGCCCGATCCCTCAACATTCATCACTGCTTTATCCTTGCACCTTTTGTTGCGCTTCTTGTTCTTCTTCTTTTGACTGGTGGCCTCGTCATCGTCCTCTGAATCGATGTCGATGCCATCCTCTTCTCCGGGGAGCTTCCTCCCCTCCTCTATTCGAGCACACTTATCCACCAGAGTGTAAAGCTCCTTCACAGTCTTGGGCAATCGAACGTTCATCTTGGAATGTGTCTGACGATTGCACATGTTGGATTGGAACACAACTATCACAGCTGCCAGGTGGATGTCTGGAATATTCCTGTGGAGTCGGCTGAACCTCTGCATGTATTTCCGTAGGCTCTCTCCTTCCTTCTGCGGGAGAAGCTGCAAGTCACTGGGCCGCCCTAGTTCTTGATGGCCGCCCGTGAAGGCGCTAACGAACTCATGGCATAGGTCAGCCCAGGTCGAAATGGAGTTCTCCGGTAGGTGCATCAGCCAAGACCTCACATTTGGCCTGAGTGCCAAAGGGAAGTAGTTGGCGAATACCTTCTCATCTCTTCCTCTGGCAGCTTGAACAGCGACGGTGTAGATGCTCAAGAACTCTGTCGGGTTTAGTCTCCCGTCATACTTCTTTGGTATCTCCGGCTTGAACATGCGAGTGGACGGCCAACGGACTTGCTGCAGCTCGCGGGTGAAGGCAGGTACTCGCCTGCAGCGAGTGCGGGCTCGTCGACATCAGGGCCATCGCACCTGTCAGACTGGCGGCGGGCGTCGCGGTGTCGCTTGGTGGTGACACGCGTGCCTTCCCTCTGCCTGTCCTCCAGGACTCGCCGTTGCCCTTGATGCGCTCGAGGGTCGGGCGAAGCCATCGAGACGTCGTCGTGTTCTTGGTTGTGCGGCTCCCGCGCTGGCTGCCGTGGAGGGGACTGCACTGTAGGAGTGGCCCCTTCCGCACGGCCAACAGCGTGAGCCGTTGTCGTTGCCTGGGGAGGCCGTGGCGGGCCAGCCCGCTGTGATCCTCCCGCCTCGGTGAAGCCAATCAGACTCTGAATGGTGGCTCTCCATTCATCCATCTGATCGGCTACCGGCAGAAATCTCAACAGCAGCTGGGCCCGCGCCATGGCCTTCGAAGCAGTGCTTGGCAAGGATGTCGAAAGACCATAATGTCGCCCGGCTCCTGATGGTGCAGGTAGCGGTCGCACCGTGCTCTCGTCATCGTGAGCCAGCTGCCTGGATGGCGTGGTGACGAGGTGGAGGCGCTTGAGGGCCAGCGGCTAGGTCGTGTCATTCCGGGGGTGGCGCATGCTCTGCTGTCGCACCCACGGCGGGAGCGGTCGGGGAGTTGCGATTCCCCCCAGAGCGAGTACCCCCGCTGCGGCTGTGTCCCTTGGCCGGACGGGGAGGTGCAGATGGAATGATCTCTCCTCCCGTACCTCGTGGGGCGTGGTCGCTGGGATGTTGTTGGTGTTGTCCTTCTCCGGTGCCTCCTACTCCTGCTTCGGCTGCAGGGGAGGTGGTAGCGACGCTGCCTGCGCCGACCACGTCCCCCGCAGCGTCCACACCCCCAGGCGCCCCCGTGGCCCCCGCGTCGTCGACGGTCGCGTGCGGCGGGGCCTTCGAGGTGGATGGATGAGCTGCGGCGCCGGGCTTCTTCTTGGTCGCCATGGACGATGGAGCCGTTGATGAAGAAGATGGCAGTGAGGCGCGCCAAAGATGTCGTGGGTAACCACGGCCACCTATGGGGCCACGGGCCCCTTTTGGTTCGGCAGGGGGACTAAGCACGTTGCACAAAGAGCGGAGGAGCATAGCACAGTGCGGCAGAGATCACATGGGCAGTTTTACCCAGGTTCGAGCCGCCACGAGGCGTAAAACCCTACTCCTGCTTTGGTGGATTGATGGTGGATGGTGGTGGAAACGCGACACTCTTGCCTAGCAGGGTTGCCTCGGGACGAGAGCAGCTACGCGCGTATGAGTGTACAAGGGTCCAGATCCTTTCTATGGTTGCCATGGGCATCCTTTTAAAGATCAAGGGGTGACCATAGTGGCAAATCAGTCATTCTGTACTGATTAGATAGCAAACAGTGCTATCATATCTACTCTGCAAATAGAGCAGAACGCATTAAATGCGCCGCTTAGCGTCACATCATGGCATGCCCGGCACGCCTTGCCGGGCTGTTTGGCCACCTTCTTTCCTGTCTGCATGACACGTCGCTGGACGGGTGTCATTTGGAGGCAATTCTTGTAGGAAATGGCTGCCATGTGGCAAAAGACAACCACTTAGTCACCTTCGGGCTTGACACCGCACCGATCGATGACTTGCGTCACTGCGAGGTGGGGCGGTGAAGCCTTGGCGGGGTGTTTTGCCTTCGCATGACCCGGCAGGCCTGCCGGGGCGGTCTTGAGGCTTGCTTCCGGGGCAACCTTGACCTCGCCAGGCTCTCCTACCCGGCAAGGGAGGTTTTCCCTCAACGGTGTCTTGCTCCTTGGCTTGACTTGGTCTTCTCAACCAGCCCTTCGATTCCTCAAAGAGACTATCTCTTCATCTTGGCCTTGTCTTGGATGTTGCAATCTTGATCTCGGGCCTGGGCACGGTCTGGGAAACAGACCCAGGGTTTGTTGCACCGACAGTCATTGACACACACCGGCTTAGAAAGCGAGGTGATAGCCTTGATCTTCTCCTGGTTACCTTCGATGCCCCTTTCTAAGACCAGAAATCCCAATAGTTTACCTGTAGGCACACCAAAGACACACTTGGCTGGGTTAAGCATCATTTTATAGACTCGGAGATTGTCAAAAGTTTCCTTTAGATCATCCACGAGAGTCTCCTTTTTTCTGGACTTAACCACAATATCGTCCACATAAGCATGAACGTTGCGCCCAATCTGACTGTGAAAACAATTCTGAACACAGCGTTGATAAGTCGCCTGCGCAATTTTGAGTCCAAAAGGCATAGAAACATAGCAAAAAGCTCCAAAAGGTGTGATGAAAGCCGTCTTCTATTGGTCTTTAACTACCATCTTGATCTGATGATAACCAGAATAAGTATCCAGGAAGCATAAGCTCTCACAACCTGTCGTTGCATCAATGATTTGGTCGATACAGGGAAGAGCAAACGGGTCAGCTGGACAAGCTTTGTTGAGATCTGTGTAGTTAACACACATACGCCATGTGCCTTTCTTCTTAAGTACAAGCACAGGGTTAGCCAACCACTCAGGATGAAAAACTTCCACGATAAACCGAGCTGCTAAGAGCCGGGCTACCTCTTCTCCAATAGCCTTACGTTGCTATTCATTGAAACAATGAAGGAATTGTTTAACTGGCTTAAACTTAGGATCCACACATTAAGAGTGTGCTCAGCGAATTCTCTCGGAACACCCGGCACGTCAGAAGGTTTCCATCCAAAGATGTCCCGATTCTCACGGATGAACTCGATGAGCGCGCTTTCCTATTTAGGATCCATGTTAGCCCCCACTGTGAACTGCTGAGATGAATTGCCAAGGACAAAATCAACCTGCTTAGTATCATCAGCTGACTTAAACTTTAATAAAGGGTCTTGCTCAGTGGTGGGCTTCTTCAAAGGGGTCATATCAGCCGGGTCAACATTATCCTTGTAAAACTTAAGCTTCTCGGTAGCACAAGCCGACTCTGCATAAGCATCGTCTCCTTCCTCACATTCCAGGGTGACTTTTCGATCACCATGGACCATAATTGTGCCCTTGCGCCTAGGCATTTTGAGCTGTATATAAACATAACAAGGGCGAGCCATGAACTTAGCATAAGCCGGCCGTCCGAACAAAGCATGATACTGACTATTGATTTTGACCACTTCGAGCCACAATGTCTCGGCTCTGTAATCATAGTCATCACCAAAGGCTACTTCCAGGGCAATTTTCCCCATAGGATACGCCGACTTAGCAGGCACCACACCATGAAAGACTGTGGAAGACGGCTTAAGATCCTTGTCAGTCAAGTTCATCTGACGAAAAATGTCA
This sequence comes from Thinopyrum elongatum, assembly GCA_011799875.1. Taxonomy (NCBI): domain Eukaryota; kingdom Viridiplantae; phylum Streptophyta; class Magnoliopsida; order Poales; family Poaceae; genus Thinopyrum; species Thinopyrum elongatum. The sequence continues at coordinate 58,182,209 of CM022300.1, read as the reverse complement.
TAGTATAGGATGTTGATGCTTGATACGTCTCCAACGTATCTATAATTTATGAAGTATTCATGCTGCTATATTATCATTCATGGATGTTTTACAATCATTTTATCGCAACTTTATATCATTTCTTGGGACTAACTTATTGACATAGTGCCCAGTGCCAGTTGCTGTTTTTTACATCGCAGAAAATCAATACCAAACGGAGTCCAAACGCAGTGAAACTTTTTTTGGATTTTTTATGGACCAGAAGACATCCAATGGGCCAGAGCAGCACCTGGGGGGTGCCTCGAGGGGGGCACAACCCACCAGGGCGTGCCTGGGCCCCCAGGCGCGCCCCATGGGTTGTGCCCACCTCGGTGGCCTCCCGCACCGCCTCTTCGCCCTATAAATTGCCAAATATTCCAAAAACCCTCGCGGAGACCCTAGATCAGAAGTTCCGCCGCTGCAAGGCCTCTGTATCCACGAGATCCAATCTAGACCCTGTTCCGGCACCCTGCCGGTGGGGGAGATCATCACCGGTGGCCATCTTCATCATCCCGGCGACCACCATGATGAGGAGGGAGTAGTCCATCCTTGGGGCTGAGGGTTTGTACCAGTAGCTATGTGTTTAATCTCTCTCTCTCGTGTTCTTGAGATGTCACGATCTTGATATATCGCGGGCTTTGTTAATATAGTTGGATCATATGGTGTTTTCCCCTCTCTATCTTGTTGTGATGAATTGAGTTTTCCCTTTGAGATTTCGTTTTATCGGATTGAATACTTTTATGGATTTGAGAACACTTTATGTATGTCTTGCTATGAATACCCATGGTGACAATGGGGTATCGTATTGATTCACTTGATATATGTTTTGGCACTCAACTCACAGATTCCCGAGGTGACATTGGGGTAATCTATCCATAGGGGTTGATGCACGTTCTTGTCTTTGTTTCTCCGGTAGAAATCTTGGGGCACTCTTTGAGGTTCTTTGTGTTGGATTGAGCATTACGAATCTGAATTTGCTTGGTGCACACTTTGAGGTTATTTTAGTATGAACTCTTGGATATATCGATCGGAAAGAATAGCTTTGAGGTGGTTTCGTACCCTACAAACAATTTATTCTTATGCTCTCCGCTAGATAGGAACTTTGGAGTGATTCTTCATCGCACTTTGAGGGATGGTTATATGATCCAATTATATTAGCATTGTTGAGAGATTGCACTGGCGAAAGTACGGACCCTAGGCCTCATTTTCAAGCATTGCAATACCATTTGTGCTCCGTTTTTTCAATTGCTACCTTGCTGTTTTTTATTGTTTCAATTACAAAAATCAATATCTACTATCATTACTACACTTGTATCACCATCTCTTCGCCGAACTAGTGCACCTATACAATTTACCATTGTATTTGGTGTGTTGGGGACACAAGAGACTTTTTATTATTTGGGTCCAGGGTTGTTTGAGAGAGACCATCTTCATCCTACACCTCCCACGGATTGATAAACCTTAGGTCATCCACTTGAGGGAAATTTGCTACTGTCCTACAAAACTCTGCGCTTGGAGGCCCAACACGAGTCTACAAGAACAAGTTGTGTAGTAGACATCAAGCTCTTTTCTGGCACCATTGCCGGGGAGGTTAGGTAAGCGGCACTCACACCCCGTCAACGAAGCTCTTTTCTGGCGCCGTTGCCAGGGAGGTGAGTGCTTGAAGGTATATCTTTAGATCTTGCAATTGAATCTTTTAGTTTCTTGTTTTATCACTAGTTTGGTTTGTAAATGAAATTGCAACTAATCCCTGGGTGGTTTTGGTAATTCTTAACAACATATAGCTGATGAGGACATCAATACCATTGTTACACCCAGAGCCCCTGCTGCTATACATACTGGACCAATTACTAGAGCTCGCGCACGCCAATTAAATTATCAGGTACTTTCGTTTCTTGGTAATGATTCTAATGTTCATGAGAAGATGATGCTGCCTAAACTGGATACATTTGTTTTGCTTACAAATGAAGGGCCTAGCTTGGACAACAAAGAGGAACCTTGGAGCAAGTTCAAGCATGGAGATGATTGCATGCGCAAGGGGAACAAGAACGGAGTTACAAGTGATGATTTCATGACTTTGAAGCCACCATAATGAGTGCATGAAGCCTTGGACGAAATATACAAGATGCCACTTCATAAATTTTGTCCAGAGGCTATTATAGGTGCTGCGTCACCTTATTATTGGGCCAGGCCCATGTAATTTCGAAATACTTGAGTATAGGCTGTTTTTAGAGTCCGTATGTGTGGGGAAACAAGAGATAGGGTTGGTTTCGGACCCCTCCTTCAAGGGCCACAAAATCCCCCCCTCTTCCTCCATATATACAGCCCTTAGGGCACCGTTTAGACTTTGGGGTTTTGTTTAGATTAAAAGTTCATCATAGCTGCAACTTCGCATACTTCGTTTGTGTTCAACGACCAGACCAAGACGTCACAGAACCCCACCTTGATCAATAAAGCTTTCATCTTATATTCGCAATATCCAGATTGCAAATCTTAGTTTCTTGCTTGTTCTTCGTTTGCTTGTAGGAAATAGACCCTCGTGGTCAGGTTGAATGTGCTCCGGCGTGGTCAATAACCTCTCGGAGTTGGTTTAGCGATTGCTAAGCCGCGACGTCCTCGCATGTTCGTAGTCGGGTCGTCAAAGTCTACTCCACCAAAAATGATAGCCACCATCTCATCGAAAGACGGGACACCTTCGCCTCTATCAAGTGGTATCAGATTTCCAGGTTGCTCGGTGAGATTTTACTGTTTTTCATAGTTTAGATCGAGTCTGTTCTTCATACCTTCAGTCCACGAAAAAGCAAAAAAAATTAGGGTTAGTTCATCATATCCGAACCAATCTGAGCCTTTGCATAATCTTTTTAGGGTTTTTGCTTTGTTGAATCTGCGGTTGCATCGTCGTGTCGAGTTGCTGGTCTTAGCGTCTAGTCTTTTAGAGTGTCGAGTTCTGGTCATAAGTTGTCACGCCGTCACCACACCATCATCATCGCCCCTGCCATCTACCACCACCGCTTATCCGCCACCGCTCTGAATCCATATACCATCACCGATCTGTATCCATATACCACCACAGATCCGTATCCATATACCACCACCGATCCGTATCCATATACCACCACCGCTACCATATACCACCACCGCTGCCATATACCACCACCATATATCCACCACCAATCCGAGTTCTTTTCATATTAGGTTTGTTTTCGAGATCCATCTAGTTTCCGATTCGTGTTTCCTTGCCTGAGTAGGTTTCGAAAAAAAAGTCTGGAGACCCCCGGGCAATTTTTAGGCCAAAATTTCGGCAGTCAAAAATATTTTTTCCCTATCCTATTTTTAGGTCCCAGTGAGCGTTTTGAGACACTCACCATCATAGTGATTTTTTATCGCACTTTTTGGTCGTCGCTGCCCTGATTTCTGAAAAAAAAAAGTCCAAATTTTTTTCCGTGCCTATCCTGTTATTTTGACTGGGGAAGAGTATTGAGACACTCGCCATTATAGTGATTTTCGGCAAAAAAAAAGGAGCGCAAAAAAAAGAGCGCAAAAAAAAGAGAGCGAAATTTTGTTTTTTTCAGAGTGTGCTTTTCCCTTGTTTCCGTGTAGCGCCGTGATTTTGTTAGTGTTCTAGGCTCACGTCTCTAGCACAGTCTAGCCTAGGACCAGCATAGTACCGTCGTTGAGAGTTTATTCAACATTGCATCTCTGAATTGATTATTGCTGACCCTTTTTGCTACCATATCATAAGCCTTCCCAACTCCACATACATCTACATCGTGCGTTTGACACCACCTGGCAATCGCTCTGTCCAAGCTTTGTGAGTTTTGACTACAAATGTTGCCGATCACCACCTGCTGCTGGGTAAGAACTGGTAAGAATTTGAGATTTGCTTGACGGATTTGTGACACCACACCACCACCACTTTCTAGTAGTCTGTAGGATCATATTCTTGTGTGTTTCTATTGCTGCTAACCATGGCAAGATCACAAGCCGATGAGACTGACTGGGAGAACATGACGAACAAAGAGTTACATGATAAGTTTCAGCAAATGATGAGTGGACAGGTGGAAGATGTGCTAAACAGATTTGAAGAGGCCATGGAGAAGATAGATGGCATTGAGAAGGTGTTCGAAACAAAGCTCGATAACAAGTTTAATGAATTGCTCGCGCGTCTTCCACAACCATCGCCCGCTGCACCTGTCGCACCTCTACAGCAACAACAACACCAACATCGCCTTCCAAATCAAGTGGGACGAGCACTGCGCGTTCCCCTTGAGCCTGGTCAAACTTCTGGTGCCGCTGTACCTACTGTTGATGCTTCTGTTACTCCTGCTGCTACTGCAGAGGTGGAAGACTATTACGAGGATGAGGTTGATCAAAATCAGAACTATGTGCAACCACCAGCACCACCACCAGCTGGTCGACCTCATGCATATTATCGCAATGGTAGGGCTGCAGCACCACCTGAGGTACGAGATCATGACCATATTCCTAAACTAAAATTGAATATTCCACCATTTGAGGGTAGATATGTTCCTGATATATATCTTACTTGGGAGTTAGAAACTGAACAACATTTTACATGTTTACAATATCCCTAGGAGAGATGGGTTGCTGCTGCTGTTTGTGCTTTCACTAGTTTTGCATGTGTATGGTGGTCCGAACATTGTAGACTATATCCTATTCCAGCTACTTGGGCTTCTTTGAAAACTGCTCTACGTACTCGTTGGGTTCCACCATATTATCAACGTGAATTACTTAAAAAATTGCAGCGTTTAAGACAAGGAAAAAATTCTGTAGAAGAATATTATCAGGAATTACAAACTGGCATGATTAGATGTGGTATTGTTGAGGATAATGAATCTATGCTTGCACGTTTTATGGGTGGATTAAATAAAGAGATTCAGACCATTCTAGAGTATATGGAGTATAATAATATCACTCGTTTATTCCATCTTGCTTGCAAAGCTGAACATGAAGTGCAGGATCGACAAGCATTGGCGCGAACTAATTTTTCTGCAGGTCGATCTTCATCATGGACACCGCGTGCATCCTCTACTCCCACACGTCCTACTGTAGCACTACTGACTTCAGCCACCAATTCCAACCGAGATACAAGAAAACAGGCACCACCACCACCATCTGCCAGGAGTACACCTTCTGGGCCTGCCCAGAGCTCTTCTTCATCTATGGCATCAACAGGGCACACTCATGATATTATTTGTCGTCGTTATAAGGGTAGAGGTCATTATGCGAGAGAATGCCAATCTCCGCGTGTTATGATTGCTACTGAGGACGATGGGTATGAGTCCGCTAGTGACTATGATGAGGAGACTTTGGCTCTTATTACAAGTGAAGAACACGGTGGAGATGATTCTGATCATGAGACGCAATACATGGCTCCTGAATATGCTGACAAGTATGAATGTTTAGTTGCCAACGTGTTTTGAGTGTGCAGGTCACACAAGCTGAGCAAAATCAGAGACATAATTTGTTCCATACAAAGGGAGTTGTGAAGGAACGTTCTATTTGCGTCATCATAGATGGAGGGAGCTGCAACAACTTGGCTAGCATGGAGATGGTGGAGAAGCTATCTCTCACCACAAGACCACATCCACATCCTTACTATATCCAATGGTTCAACAACAGCGGCAAGGTTAAGGTAATACGTACTGTTCGTGTGCATTTTAGTATCTCTACATATGCTGATTACGTTGATTGTGATGTGGTACCCATGCAAGCATGTTCATTATTACTTGGTAGACCATGGCAATTTGATAAAAATTCTGTACACCATGGTAGAAACAATTAGTATACTCTTGTTCATAAGGATAAACATATTACTTTGCTTCCTATGACTCCTGATTCTATTTTGAAAGATGATATTAATAGAGCTAGTAAAGCAAAACAGGAGAAAAATAAGAGTGAAAATCAGATTGTGGCAAAAGAATTTGAGCAACGAATGAAGCCTAATAATAAACCATCTAGTGTTGCTTCTGAAATTAAATTAAAAAGTGCATGTTTACTTGCCACCAAATCTGATATTGATGAGCTAGATTTCAGCAAATCTGTTTGCTATGCTTTTGTGTGCAAAGAGGCGTTATTTTCATTCGAGGACGTGCCTTCCTCTTTGCCTCCTGCTATCACTAACATTTTGCAGGAGTTCACTGATGTCTTTCCACAAGACGTGCCACCGGGATTACCACCTATTCGCGGGATTGAGCATCAGATTGACTTAATTCCCGGTGCTTCGCTGCCAAACCGTGCGCCATACCGTACCAATCCAGAGGAGACGAAGGAGATTATGCGTCAAGTACAGGAGCTGCTCGACAAAGGTTATATACGCGAATCTCTTAGTCCTTGTGTTGTTCCTATTATACTAGTGCCAAAAAAGGATGGTACATCGCGTATGTGTGTTGATTGTAGAGGCATTAATAATATTACTATTTGCTATCGTCATCCTATTCCTAGGCTAGATGATATGCTTGATGAATTGAGTGGCTCTACAATATTCTCCAAAGTTGATTTGTGTAGTGGATACCATCAAATTCGTATGAAATTGGGAGATGAATGGAAAACAGCATTTAAAACTAAGTTTGGTTTATATGAATGGTTAGTCATGCCTTTTGGGTTAACTAATGCACCTAGTACTTTCATGAGATTAATGAACGAAGTTTTACGTGCCTTCATTGGACGATTTGTGGTAGTTTACTTTGATGATATATTGATTTATAGCAAATCTTCGGAGGAACATTTACGTGCTGTTTTTATTGCTCTATGTGATGCACGTTTGTTTGGTAACCTTGGGAAGTGCAACTTTTGCACCTACCGAGTATCTTTTCTTGGCTATGTTGTTACTCCACAGGGAATTGAAGTTGATAAAGCCAAGATTGAAGCTATTGAGAGTTGGCCGCAGCCCAAAATGGTCACACAAGTGAGGAGTTTCCTTGGCCTTGCTGGTTTCTATAGGCGTTTTGTGAGAGATTTTAGCACCATTGCTGCACCTCTCAATGAGCTTACAAAGAAGGATGTGCCTTTTGTTTGGGGTACCGCACAGGAAGAAGCCTTCATGGTATTGAAACATAAGTTGACACATGCTTCTTTACTCCAACTTCCTGATTTTAATAAGACTTTTGAGCTTGAATGTGATGCTAGTGGAATTGGATTAGGAGGTGTGTTATTACAAGATGGCAAACCTATTGCATACTTTTCTGAAAAATTGAGTGGGCCTAGTCTGAACTATTCTACTTATGATAAAGAATTATATGCTCTTGTTCGGACCTTAGAAACATGGCAACATTATTTATGGCCCAAAGAATTTGTTATACATTCTGAGCATGAATCTTTGAAACACATTAAAAGTCAAGCAAAACTGAACCGTAGACATGCTAAATAGGTTGAATTCATTGAGACTTTCCCTTATGTCATTAAACACAAGAAGGGTAAAGAAAATGTTATTGCTGATGCATTGTCTCGTCGTTATACTATGCTTTCACAACTTGACTTTAAAAATTTTGGTTTGGAGACCATCAAAGATCAATATGTGCATGATCCTGAATTTAAAGATGTATTGCAGAATTGTAAAGAAGGGAGAACATGGAACAAGTTCGTCGTTAACGATGGATTTGTGTTTTGTGCTAACAAGCTATGCATTCCAGCTAGATCCGTTCGTCTTTTGTTGTTGCAGGAGGCGCATGGAGGAGGATTAATGGGACACCTTGGCGTAAAGAAGACGGAGGATGTACTTGCTACACATTTCTTTTGGCCAAAGATGAGAAGGGATGTTGAGCGCTTTGTTGCTCGCTGCACTACATGTCAAAAACCTAAGTCACGACTCAATCCTCATGGTTTATATATGCCTTTGCCTGTACCTAGTGTTCCATGGGAGGATATATCTATGGACTTTGTTTTGGGTTTACCTCGAACAAAGAAGGGGAGGGATAGCATATTTGTTGTCGTGGATAGGTTCTCGAAAATGGCACACTTTATACCATGTCATAAAAGCGATGATGCTGCTAATGTTGCTGATTTGTTCTTTCGTGAAATTATTCGCTTGCATGGTGTGCCAAATACTATTGTTTCAGATCGTGATACCAAATTTCTTAGCCACTTTTGGAGATGTTTATGGGCTAAGTTGGGGACTAAACTGCTTTTTAGTACTACTTGTCACCCCCAAACTGATGGATAAACTGAAGTAGTCAATAGAACATTGTCTACTATGCTTAGGGCTGTTTTAAAGAATAACAAGAAAATGTGGGAAGAATGCTTGCCTCATATTGAATTTGCTTATAATCGTTCGTTGCATTCTACTACTAAGATGTGCCCTTTTGAAATTGTATATGGTTTCCTACCTCGTGCACCTATTGATTTGTTGCCTCTTCCATCTTCGGAGAAGGTTAATTTTGATGCTAAACAACGTGCTGAATTGATCTTAAAAATGCATGAGTTAACTAAGGAGAACATTGAGCGTATGAATGCTAAATATAAACTTGCTGGAGATAAGGGTAGAAAACATGTTGTGTTTGCACCTGGAGATCTTGTTTGGTTACATTTGCGTCAGGAAAGATTTCCTGATTTGCGCAAATCAAAGCTAATGCCACGTGCTGATGGTCCTTTTAAGGTGTTAGAGAAAATAAATGATAATGCATATAAACTTGAGCTGCCTGCAGATTTTGGGGTTAGTCCCACTTTTAACATTGCAGATTTGAAGCCTTATTTGGGTGAGGAAGATGAGCTTCCGTCGAGGACGACTTCATTTCAAGAAGGGGAGGATGATGAGGACATCAATACCATTGTTACACCCAGAGCCCCTGCTGCTATACATACTGGACCAATTACTAGAGCTCGCGCACGCCAATTAAATTATCAGGTACTTTCGTTTCTTGGTAATGATTCTAATGTTCATGAGAATATGATGCTGCCTAAGTTGGATACATTTGTTTTGCTTACAAATGAATGGCCTAGCTTGGACAAGAAAGAGGAACCTTGGAGCAAGTTCAAGCATGGAGATGATGGCATGCGCAAGGGGAACAAGAACGGAGTTACAAGTGATGATTTCAGGACTTTGAAGCCACCATAATGAGTGCATGAAGCCTTGGACGAAATATACAAGATGCCACTTCATAAATTTCGTCCAGAGGCTATTATAGGTGTTGCGTCACCTTATTATTGGGCCAGGCCCATGTAATTTCGAAATACTTGAGTATAGGCTGGTTTTAGAGTCCGTATGTGTGGGGAAACAAGAGATAGGGTTGGTTTCGGACCTCTCCTTCAAGGGCCACGAAATCCCCCCCTCTTCCTCCATATATACAACGCTTAGTGCACCGTTTAGACTTTGGGGTTTTGTTTAGATTAAAAGTTCACCATAGCTGCAACTTCGCGTACTTCGTTTGTGTGCAATGACCAGACTAAGACGTCACAAAACCCCACCTTGATCAATAAAGCTTTCATCTTATATTCGCAATATCCAGATTGCAAATCTTAGTTTCTTGCTTGTTCTTCATTTTCTTGCAGGAAATAGACCCTCGTGGTCAGGTTGATCGTGCTCCGGCGTGGTCAATAACCTCTCGGAGTTGGTTTAGCGATTGCTAAGGCGCGACGTCCTCGCACGTTCGTAGTCGGATCGTCAAAGTCTACTCCACCAAAAACGATAGCCACCATCTCATCGAAAGACAGGACACCTTTGCCTCTATCAATAGCTCATTGAACTAATACTCTTTCAAGATGATCATTTCAGAAAGCTCAATGATTGGCATGGCATGGACTAGAGATGTGGATCCCTCAAAATGCTAAGGACATATATTGGCTCAAGCTCAAGACTCTACTCTTTTCATTTTAGTGATCCAAGATCACATTGAGTCCATAGGAAAGCCAATACTATTAAAAGGGGATGAGGTGTTGCTTAATGGCTTGCTTGCTCAAAATGCTTAGTGATATGCTCCAAAACCCTCAACCACTTTCTCATATCCACATATGTCCCAAACCAAAAGTCAAACTCGGCCCCACCAATTTGATCTATCTGGCGCCACCGAGTTCATTTGACATAGCCACTGCCAAAAACCCTAATCAGTTTGGTCTCGCCGATAGGGATCTCGGTCTCACCGAGATGGGATTGCTAACTCTCTGTTTCCCTTCGTAACATTTCGGTCTAACTGAGATGAGCGATCGGTCCCACCGAGTTCGCAATGCAAACTCTCTGTTTCCTCTTCATAATGTTTCGGTCTCACCGAAATGAGCGATCGGTCCCACCGAGTTTGCCTGACCAACTCTCTGTTTGCCTATTACAGAAATCGGTCTCACCGAGTTCATGTGATCGGTCTCACCGAGATTACGTTATGCCCTAACACTAACGAAATTGGTCTCACCGAGTTGACATGTCGGTCCCACCGAAAATCCTAACGTTCACATTTTTGAACTAAATCGGTCTGACCGAATTTCACTATTCGCTCCCATCGAGTTTGGTAAATTGTGTGTAACGGTTAGATTTTGTGTGGAGGCTATATATACCCCTCCACCCTTCCTCCATTCGAGAGGAGATCCATCAGAACGTGCCTACACTTCTAGCATTCATTTTCTAAGAGAGAACCACCTACTCATGTGTTGAGACCAAGATATTCCAATCCAACCACAAGAATCTTGATCTCTAGCCTTCCCCAAGTTGCTTTCCACTCAAATCATCTTTCCACCATATCCAAATCTGTGAGAGAGAGTTGAGTGTTGGGGAGACTATCATTTGAAGCACAAGAGCAAGGAGTTCATCATCAACACACCGTCTATTACCTTTTGGAGAGTGGTGTCTCCTAGATTGGTTAGGTGTCACTTGGGAGCCTCCGTCAAGATTGTGGAGTTGAACCAAGGAGTTTGTACGGGCAAGGAGATCGCCTACTTCGTGAAGATCTACCCTAGTGAGGCAAGTCCTTCATGGGCGATGGCCATGGTGGGATAGACAAGGTTGCTTCTTCGTGGACCCTTCATGGGTGGAGCCCTCCATGGACTCGCGCAACCGTTACCCTTCGTGGGTTGAAGTCTCCATCAACGTGGACGTACGATAGCACCACCTATCGGAACCACGCCAAAAATCTCCGTGTCTACATTGCATTTGCTCCCTCCAAATTCCTCCCCTTTACCTTCATATGCAATGATTTACATTCCGCTGCTATACTCTTAGAATTGCATGTGTAGGTTGATTGCTTGACTTGTGCTAAGTTGCTAAAATGTGCCAAGACTTAAAATTTGGTAAAGGCTAGATTTTTATTTGGTCAAGTAGTCTAATCACCCCCTTCTAGACATACTTTCGATCCTACAAGTGGTATCAGAGCTTTGGTCTCCATTTGCCTTGATTTCCATAGCTTTGGTGATCATAGCCTTGGTTTCACAACCTAGGAGAGTATGGCGTCTAGCGAGGGAAATTACCACCGTAGAGGTCCTTACTTTGATGGTACTAATTTTTCTAGTTGGAAGCATAAGATAAAAATGCATATTCTTGGACATAACCCCGCCGTTTGGGCTATTGTGTGTATTGGCTTGCAAGGTGAATTCTTCGATGGGAAAGAACCGAATCGTGAAGCTACCGCGGAAGAATTGAAGATGTTGCAATACAATGCTCAAGCTTGCGATATCATCTTCAACGGATTGTGCCCCGAAGAATTCAACCAAATCAGCCGTCTTGAGAATGCAAAGGAAATTTGGGATACTTTGATTGATATGCACGAAGGTACCGACTCCGTCAAGGAATCCAAATTGGATGTGCTTCAAAGTCAGCTGGACAAGTTCAAAATGAAGGATGGTGAAGGTGTCGCTGAAATGTACTCTAGGCTTGCTCTCATCACAAATGAGATTGCCGGCTTAGGAAGTGAAGAGATGACTGACAGATTCATCATCAAGAAAATCCTAAGAGCCTTGGATGGAAAATATGACACCGTGTGCACATTGATCCAAATGATGCCAAATTACAAAGATCTCAAGCCAACTAAAGTAATTGGAAGAATTTTTGCTCATGAGATGTCACTCAAGGATAAAGAAGAGCTTCACAACAAGTCTAGTGGTGCTTACAAAGCCTCATGTGATGCTCCTACATCATCAAGTGAAAAACAAGCCTTCAATGAGGAATTGAGCCTAATGGTGAAGAACTTCAACAAGTTCTACAAGAGTAGAAGCAAGGAAAGAAGTTCCAAGTCAAGGTCCTACAATGACAAAAGATCTTCTAGTCGTTAGCGTAATTGCTACAATTGTGGAAGACCCGGACACTACTCCAATGAGTGTACGACTCCCTACAAAAGAAGAGAAGACTCACCTAAAAGAATAAGCAAAAGAGAAGAATCACCTCCAAGGGAGAGAAGGAGTAGAGATGATCGTTATGAACGAAGAACCTCTCACAGAAGCAAGGATTCAGAAAGGAAGGACAAGTCATCAAGGAGCTATACAAAACGAAGAAATCAAGCTCATGTTAGTGAATGGGTATCCGGCTCCGACTCCGACCATCACTCCGAGAGAAGTTATCACTCCGACTCCGAATATACTCAAGATGAAGGTGTTGCCGGTCTAGCACTTGTGTCAACCAACTCCTATGACATATTTGACTCACCAAATGAAGGAATTGGAAGATGCTTCATGGCTAAAGGCCCAAAGGTATCACACCCCGAGTATGTTGATTTCAATAGTGATGAAGATGATTTGCTAGGTGATGATGATTTACTTGTTGACAACTCTAGTGATGAAAACTATGATGAACTTGCTATTAATCATGCTAAACAAGATAAAACGAATGATGATGATAAGAAGGATATTAAGCGTCTAACTAAAGAACTAAACACTCTTAAGTTAGCCCATGAAACTACCTTAGAAGATCATCGAGAGCTTTTAAAGACTCATGAGAAACTACGCTTTGAAAAGCTCAACCTAGAGCAAGAGCATGGGTTCTTAAAAGCAAGCAATGATGATCTTCGTAAGAAAAGTTCTTCTTACATTGCCAAGCATTTACTCTTGTCTACTTACATGCCACAAGTAAAATCTAGCAACAAGAGTAAGAAAGATTCTTCTTCTAGTAGTAACAATAATCATGCTAAATCCAATATTGTTGCTTCTAGTAGTTCTCTTGATTCCACTAATGATTCTCTTAGCCAAGTTACACTTGAGCAAGGAAATAGCTTATTGAAGGGAATTATAGAGAAAGGTGTTTACAAGAGCCTTGCCGGAAGTAAGCAATTTGAGGAAATTGTACGCAAGCAAGGAAGGCACCGGAAGAATCAAGGTGTTGGTTTTGAACGAAAGTTCAATGCCAATGGAGTTGAGTGGGAAGAAGATCAATACCCCAAGACGAAGTTTGTTCCTCAACAAGAGAAGTATGATCCTACTTCCTTCGAGGGGACACAAGCTCAAGATGATCTTCCACCACAAGATCTCAAGCAAAAAGGCAAGGACAAGCTTCAAGAGGAGATTGATGCATTTGAAGAAGCTCCTAAGGCCTTGGTCAAGTGGGTTCCCAAGACTACATCAAGTTCTACTTCATCAAGTACGACTACAACCCCAAGGATTCCCATCAAGATGATGTGGATCCCGAAGAAGAAGAACTAGAGAATTCTTGAGGGTGACTCCGCCAACATATTTCACTCATATCATTTTGGCAAGAACAAGTGCAATCATCTTCCACATCTTGCACTAGTTCAAGGAGTCACAAACCCTCTTGTTGGTAAGACAATGGACAAGGTAACCTAATGCTTTCATGGACATCATCTTGTGTGTACTTCACTCTATGTCTATGGATATCCTTGTTTGTTCCTTGTGGGACTAACCCATGTAGGTATTGAAAGTGCAAATCACTCCAATGGATTGCTCCAAATGATCTACATCAAAATTGAGCATCCACATCTTCAACATCTACATGAAGTCATCATCGACAAAACCCAAGGTTAGTTCATCCCTCTTAGGGGGGATATCACATCTAGGGGGAGCTTTACTCTAAGAATTGAGCTAAAGCAACTCTAATGGTGTGAACACAACAGTGCTTTATGTAAAAGTGGTAACCCCACTTGTGCTTAAACGATGAGTATGACCTATGATCAAATGTTCTCATTTGACTCCTAAGTCAATATACTCATATATAGATGATCTAGTCATTGCCAATTGCTTGATAGATGCTAGAGTGTTTGTGCATGCTTTGTCACATATTTCATTTGCCATTTTATTGTGTGAGCATGTTGGTTGCATATTTTTCTCATTCGAGGACATCCATTTGTTGCTTTGATTGTTTGATCTGTTTCTTTTGCCAAATGGATGGACAATAATGCCTAAGAACTTCCTTTAGCTATCTATGCTTTTCTCATCTCAAACTCTATTCATGCTACATCACAAAGTTTGATCAAGTAAGATTCGAACCCTCTGGGTGAGGAGCACTCGGAGTCACCGATTCGTCATAGACTTAAACTTCCAAAACCTCTCTGTGCATTTCGGTCTGACCGATTCATCCTTTTCGGTCATACCGAGTTCACTGAGTTGATCTAGGTTTTCAATCTCAATGCAACCGATTAGAACCATTCGGTCACACCGAGTTGCAGTAATCGCTTGCGATTATGCATGTCGGTGCCACCGAGTTGTTCCACTCGGTCACACTGACAGGGTCAGGATATATATACCGACGGGTCAAATTTTGGAAATTTCTCCGAAACCTTTTCGCCCGCGCGTGTCCTGCTCTGCCGACTCGGGTCTCCAGATCATCCTCTCATCACCAGCGACCCCCTGCCGCTGGTCTCCGCCTCCATCAACGGAAATCTACACCGCTGTTGCCGCCGTAGCGAGCTCATCGCCAAGTTAGGGTATGAGTTTGACCCTTTGTGCAATCTTTACCTCTGATTCTTAGCACAAAGACAATGCCAAGATTCTTACCACATATGAGATCAATCTATCCAACGAAAACTTCCTTTAGATTAGTTTTGATTCGAAAATTTAGGGTTAGATTTCCGCCGAACTCATCTCGGACCGACCGAGTTGTAGAAATCGGTCTCAGCGATTTGGCTTAGGCCATTGCACTTGTAACTTTCGGTCTAACCAAAAGTTGCAAATCGGTGTGACCGAGTTCAACTCTCAGTGAAACCCTAGCAATCTCGAACTCACCGAACTGTGTCTCGATCTGACCGATCTCACTAGTTCAGACTCCAACATTGCTTCGGTGGCACTGAGTTTAACAAATCGGTAGCTCCGAAATGCTTTTTGTGGAAAACTAAAACTAAATTTTTGACTCAATTGTTTGGCAAAATCTCTGCACTTTGTGATGCTCATCCACTCTCTCTCATCTATAACTATTCACAGGGTCAGCTTTCAGTTTGCAGTGCCAGAATGTCTGATCAAAGTGATAGCATAACAGGTCTAAGGAGCAAGTGAATCTAAGTGAGGGCACTAGTCCCTCTGACAGCTATGAGGATGGCAGCAGAAGTACTCCTAGTAACCTGCCTAAGGCTGCTACTAGGCAGAGGAGAAAGAGAAATTCTGATTCTGAAGATGAAGACTATGTTACTGCTAAGGAGGAAGGCAGCTCCAGGAAGAAGCTGAAGAGAGGAAAGGGAAAGCTACCATAGATGCTTTTCAGAGAGTGCCTAGGGCACAGAGATCTGCAGCAATGCCTGTGACAAATACAAGAGCTACTGCTTCAGCACCTGCAGCTACAGCTTCAGTTGCCCCTCCGGTTGCAACTCCACCAGCTCCAACAACCTCAACAGATGCATTTGTTCTTGGAGTCCTCTCTACACCGCCTCCCGAAGATCAAGCCTAGAGAGACGCATAGCACTATGCATTTTCAAGCTTTTTGGTAACTTGTTGCCAAAGGGGGAGAAAGTGTATAGATCATAGGCTTCGAGAGAGAGTGCTTGCTTCTTTTTGCCATTCTCTTTACTACTTTTTGTGTGCTTGCTTGGTTGATATTCTATGTTTATGTGTGTGAGATACTTATGGTCATGTGTTTGATATGATGACATTATTTATCTCTCTTGTATGATCATTCACTTTGCCTTGGTGATGAGTGCATATTTTTCATATTCCATCATTTTGAGGGCTCCACCAAGATGTATGTGACATGGAAGAGTAACCGATGATCCTAATTGATTGTGCATTTGCTTGCTTGCTCAAAATGCTTAGTGATATGCTCCAAAACCCTCAACCACTTTCTCATATCCACATATGTCCCAAACCAAAAGTCAAACTCGGCCCCACCAATTTGATCTATCCGGCGCCACCGAGTTCATTTGACATAGCCACTGCCAGAAACCCTAATCAGTTTGGTCTCACCGATAGGGATCTCGGTCTCACCGAGATGGGATTGCTAACTCTCTGTTTCCCTTCGTAATGTTTCGGTCTAACCGAGATGAGCGATCGGTCCCACCGAGTTCGCAATGCAAACTCTCTGTTTCCTCTTCGTAACGTTTCGGTCTCACCGAAATGAGCGATCGGTCCCACCGAGTTTGCCTGACCAACTCTCTGTTTGCCTATTACAGAAATCGGTCTCACCGAGTTCATGTGATCAGTCTCACCGAGATTACGTTATGCCCTAACCCTAACGAAATCAGTCTCACCGAGTTGACATGTCGGTCCCACCAAAAATACTAACGTTCACATTTTTGAACTAAATCGGTCTGACCGAGTTTCACTATTCGGTCCCACCGAGTTTAGTAAATTGTGTGTAATGATTAGATTTTGTGTGGAGGCTATATATACCCCTCCACCCTTCCTCCATTCGAGAGGAGAGCCATCAGAACGTGCCTACACTTCCAGCATTCATTTTCTGAGAGAGAACCACCTACTCATGTGTTGAGACCAAGATATTCCAATCCAACCATAAGAATCTTGATCTCTAGCCTTCCCCAAGTTGCTTTCCACTCAAATCATCTTTCCACCATATTCAAATATGTGAGAGAGAGTTGAGTGTTGGGGAGACTATCATTTGAAGCACAAGAGCAAGGAGTTCATCATCAACACACCATCTATTACCTTTTGGAGAGTGGTGTCTCCTAGATTGGTTAGGTGTCACTTGGGAGCCTCCGTCAAGATTGTGGAGTTGAACCAAGGAGTTTGTACGGGTAAGGAGATCGCCTACTTCGTGAAGATCTACCCTAGTGAGGCAACTCCTTCGTGGGCGATGGCCATGATGGGATAGACAAGGTTGCTTCTTCGTGGACCCTTCGTGGGTGGAGCCCTCCGTGGACTCGCGCAACCGTTACCCTTCGTGGGTTGAAGTCTCCATCAACGTAGACGTACGATAGCACCACCTATCGGAACCACGCCAAAAATCTCCGTGTCTACATTGCGTTTGCTCCCTCCAAACTCCTCCCCTTTACCTTCATATGCAATGATTTACATTCCGCTACTATACTCTTAGAATTGTATGTGTAGGTTGATTGCTTGACTTGTGCTAAGTTGCTAAAATCTGCCAAGACTTAAAATTTGTAGGCTAGATTTTTATTTGGTCAAGTAGTCTAATCACCCCCCCCTCTAGACATACTTTCGATCCTATAGTAAAAGAAAACTACTAAAAAATGGAATTGAGGTGGTCTCATATTGTTCGTCTTTATCATGTCTTTCTTGAAAATGATGGAAAGGAAAATTGTGCTCAATTGATAGAAGAAGAATTCAATAAAATATTTGGCATAAATGATGAGCATGATTGCAATGTTGTTGGTATGAATTCTTTGAATATCCATGATGCTAATGATATGCAAAGCCATAAGCTTGGGGATGCTATATTTGATAAAGATGATATTTTTAGTCCCCCAAGATTTGATGTGCAAATTTGTTATAATGATTGCATGCCTCCTATTTATGATGATTATATTGATGAAAGTGGATTTGGAGAGGTCATGACTTTATTTAGTGATGAATCCACTATTTGGAAGAGGTTTCAATTGATTATGACAACAAAGTTGCTATATGATGATTATGATGATGACATGTGTGCTATAAAGAATAATGATTACCATGAAACTTGTCATCATAATTTTAATTTTCAATTTGATTATGCCAATCAAGAATCCCATGATAGTTATTTTGTTGAGTTTGCTCCCACTACTATTCATGAGAATAAATTTCTTATGTGGAGAGTAATAAATTTTCTATGCTTGTGGATCATGAAAATAATGCTTTATGTGATGGTTATATTGTTGAATTCATTCATGATGCTACTGAAAATTACTATGAGAGAGGAACATATGCTTTTACATATTGCAATAATATCAAGTTGCCTCTCTATGTGTTGAAAATCTTGAAGTTTTACTTGTTTTGCCATCCTATGCTAGTTGATTCTTGCTCCCATAAATTGTTTGCTCACAAAATCCTTATGCATAGGAGTGGGTTAGACTTAAAAGTGCTAGTCATATTCTTGATGATGCTCTCTTTGTGTTTCAATTCTTATCTTTTATGCGAGCATCATTGAAATCATCATGCCTAGCTTAAAGGCATTAAAGAAAAGCGCTTGTTGGGAGACAAACCAACACTTTTACCTACTGTTTTTGTGTGTTCACATGGTTAGGATACTGTAATGGTCTTTTTTATAGCTTTTGTTTCAATAAAGTGCCAAGTAAAGCCTTTGGGATAGTGTGGATGATAGTTGACTTGAATCTGTGCAAAAACAGAAACTTTTGCACTCAGTCCAGGAGTTTTGAAAATTCACTCGAATGTTATTTTGAACTGAATTTTTTACATGTGATATATATACAAATTTTCTACGTTCTCCTAATTTTTGAGAATTTTTGGAGTATCAGAATTATGGTTGGAGTACAGATTACTACAGACTGTTCTATTTTTGACAGATTCTGTTTTCAATGCATAGTTTGCTTGTTTTCTAGTTTCTATGGCTTATATTGCTCAATATAAATTGTGGAAATGATATGATACAGTAGGCATTGTGTGGAAACAATTATTAATCTTGTATTTGACAGTACCAAAGTGAAATGGTTTGCTCTCTATCATACTAACCTATCTCACGAAGTTCCGTTAAGTCTGGTGTGATTGAAGTTTTCAAGTTTTGGGTGACATGTCGATATGAGGGGAATAAGGAGTGACAAGACCCTAATCTTGGGGATCCCAAGGCACACCAAGGTAATATTCAAGGAAGATCCAAGCAACTAAGCTTGGGGATGCCCCGGAAGGCATCCCCTCTTGCGTCTTCAACATTATCGGTAACCTCACTTGGAGCTATATTTTCATTCGTCACATGATATGAGTTTTGCTTGGAGCGTCATTTTCTTGTTAGGATTTACTTGCTGTTATTTAGAATAATGTTTTGCATCTTTATTTTCAATAAAAATGTCAAGGATAGCCTTTACCATGCTCATTTTGCAATTTTATGAGTTGCTGTTTCAAAATAGAAAGTTTATGGATGTTGCAAAAATTCCCGAGAAAAGTCAGATGTGATAAAATGTTGAAAGTTTTTGCACAATAAGCTCTGATAAATTTTCTACAGTCTGGTAAATTTTCATAATTTAAAAAAAAATTGAACGATTAAATTACTGCTCCCGAATATTCAACTGACCGATTAATTTCTTATAACGTACTCTATTTTTCTTTGCCAAATAAGCCAGCAAACGTCTTAAAGAAGTATTGATACTCTTGCATTCTTTACAGACTGTACTGTTTTGGTAGATTGCTGTTATGTTTGCATTGTTTGCATATGTTTGCTTGTTTAATGATTCTATTTGAGGATAGGAGTATTAAATATGCAGAGGCATTTAGTATGCAATGTTGAATAATAATTTTTTTGATTTGCTACGGTAGATAATGATAAGGTTTTTGCATTGGTTTATACTAACTTATCTCACGAGTTCTTGTTGAGTTTTGTGTGTATGAAGTTTTTAAGATTTAGGGAAACCGTGATATAAAAGGAATTAAGGAGACGCAAAATCGCAAGCTTGGGGATGCCCAAGGCATCCCAAGATAATATTTCAAGAAGTCTCAAGCATCTAAGCTTAGGGATGCCCAGGTAGGTATCCCACCTTTCTTCATCAACAATTATCGGTTAGTATCGGTTGATCCTAAGTTTTTGCTTCTTCACTTGAGTTGTGCTATTCTTGGAATGTCATTTTGTTTTGTTTTACTCGCTGTTTTAATAAAATACTTAGATCTGAAAGTTTTTAAATAAGAGAGAGTCCTCAATTAGCTACCCCTTTACTTAACTACTCGCTTGATCTTCACTTATATCTTTTTGGAGTAGTTTGTCATTTACTCTCGTGCTTCACTTATATCCTATGAGTAAATTGTTGAATGAATTGAATGTCATGAAGTTGAAATTATATGTTCATATCATGCCCAGTGGTAGCTTCACATTGGGTTTAGAAAGTGAAATCTTTTGAAGCTTGACAATCACAATATTGGTCATACAAGCAATTCATGAATGATTACTATAAGGAAGAGAACTTTCACATGCAAATCCACTATCTTGGAAATCTTTTGTGATTGTGAGCCCCCATCAAAATATTATATGCCAAAATTGTTGACGTTGGACAAGGAAGACAACATAATGATTTATGTTAGTTCATATTCACATAGAAGTTATATTGTCATAGATCCTTCAACATGTGGTGCTTGCCCCCCATCTTTGCTAGCCAAAAATTCCGCACCAAGTAGAGATACTACTTGTGCATCCAAAATCCCTTAAACCCAAATCTTATTTTCAAGAGTCCACCATACCTACCTAAGGATTGAGTAAGATCCTTCAAGTAAGTTGTCATCGGTGCAATAAGGCAATAAAAATTGCTTCTAAAAGTGTTAGATCATTTAGTGTAAGAGAAAATTGAGCGTTGTACGAACTTGTGATGGCAAAGAATAAAAGCGACAGACTCATAATAAAGGTTGCTATCATAAGGGGCAATATAATGTGACATTCTTTTGCACTAAGGCATTGAGCATACAAACAAAAAGCGCATGGCAACCTCTGCTTCCCTCTGCGAAGGGCCTACCTTTTACTTTTATGTATTTAATTTCATGCAAGAGTCAAAGTTTTTCTCTCTATTCCTTTTTTTCTCTTTTGGCAAGCATCATGTGGTGAGGAAAGATCTAGGCACATATATCCAGTTGGATATGGGTAGCATGAGTTATTATTGTTGACATCACCCTTGAGGTGAATACGTTGGGAGGTGAAATTATAAGCCCCTATCTTTCTATGTGTCCGGTTGAAACGTTTTGCTCATGTGTATGCGGTGAGTGTTAGCAATCATAGAAGGCTATATGATGGTTGAGTATGTGGAGCTCTTACTTAGACTCTGTTGAATAAGTTGAATTGCAATTGTTTGGTGACTAAGAATATAGATTGTTGAGTTTCAAGATAATTCATTGTTTGAACCTTAACATGTGAATTGGTTGCTACTTTAACATGATGAGTTTTATGAGAAAGAGTTGCTGTTATGATGCTAGGAAAAGTGATTGAAATTACTATTGATCAAACTTATGCACTTTGCTAGCATTCACACTTCATAAATTATTTCTTTTATCATTTACCTAATCGAGGACGAGTAGGAATTAAGCTTGGGGATGCTGATACGTCTCCAACGTATCTATAATTTATGAAGTATTCATGCTGCTATATTATCATTCTTGGATGTTTTACAACCATTTTATAGCAACTTTATATCATTTTTTGGGACTAACTTATTGACATAGTGCCCAGTGCCAGTTGCTGTTTTTTGCTTGTTTTTTACATCGCAGAAAATCAATACCAAACGGAGTCCAAATGCAGCGAAAGTTTTTCTGGATTTTTTATGGACCAGAAGACATCCAATGGGCCAGAGCAGCACCTGGGGGGTGCCCCGAGGGGGGCACAACCCACCAGGGTGCGCCTGGGCCCCCAGGCGCGCCCCGGTGGGTTGTGCCCACCTCGGTGGCCTCCCACACCGCCTCTTCACCCTATAAATTGCCAAATATTCCAAAAACCCTCGCGGAGACCCTAGATCAGAAGTTCCGCCGCCGCAAGGCCTCTGTATCCACAAGATCCAATCTAGACCCCGTTCCGGCACCCTGCCAGAGGGGGAGATCATCACTGGTGGCCATCTTCATCATCCCGGTGACCACCATGATGAGGGAGTAGTCCATCCTCGGGGCTGAGGGTTTGTACCAGTAACTATGTGTTTAATCTCTCTCTCTCGTGTTCTTGAGATGTCATGATCTTGATATATCGCGGGCTTTGTTAATATAGTTGGATCATATGGTGTTTTCCCCTCTCTATCTTGTTGTGACGGATTGAGTTTTCCCTTTGAGATTTCGTTTTATCGGATTGAATACTTTTATGGATTTGAGAACACTTTATGTATGTCTTGCTATGAATACCCGTGGTGACAATGGGGTATCGTATTGATTCACTTGATATATGTTTTGGCACTCAACTCGCGGATTCCCGAGGTGACATTGGGGTAATCTATGCATAGGGGTTGATGCATGTTCTTGTCTTTGTTTCTCCGGTAGAAATCTTGGGGCACTCTTTGAGGTTCTTTGTGTTGGATTGAGCATTACAAATCCGAATTTGCTTTGGTGTTATTTTAGTACGAACTCTTGGATAGATCGATCGGAAAGAATAGCTTTGAGGTGGTTTCATACCCTACAAACAATTTATTCTTATGTTCTCCGCTAGATAGGAACTTTGGAGTGATTCTTCATCGCACTTTGAGGGATGGTTATATGATCTAATTATATTAGCATTGTTGAGAGATTGCACTAGCAAAAGTACGGACCCTGGGCCTCATTTTCAAGCATTGCAATACCGTTTGTGCTCCGTTTTATCAATTGCTACCTTGCTATTTTTTTATTGTTTCTATTACAAAAATCAATATCTACTATCACTACTACACTTGTATCACCATCTCTTCGCCGAACTAGTGCACCTATACAATTTACCATTGTACTTGGTGTGTTGGTGACACAAGAGACTTTTTATTATTTGGTTGCAGGGTTTTTGAGAGAGACCATCTTCATTCTACACCTCCCACGGATTGATAAACCTTAGGTCATCCACTTGAGGGAAATTTGCTACTGTCCTACAAGACTCTGCGCTTGGAGGCCCAACACGAGTCTACAAGAACAAGTTGTGTAGTAGACATCAATGCTGCTGCCACCATCCATCAGCATCTTAGTGAATTTATAACCGCCCACTTGAGGGGCTATCACCAATGCCAGATGAACCGGATTTTCGACCCAGGGCGGGTGATCCTCCCGACTCCATGTGATCGGATGCTCCGACCAGCGTAAGTATTGGGGTATGGCTGGCTCAACAGCACTAACGGCATGAACCTTCTGATCTCTTTTGCAAAGACTTGTAGTGAAGACATGATACTGGCCACTATTGAGCTGCTTTGGATTACTCTGATATCCTGACTGATTACCTTGCTGGTGGTTGCCTTGACCAGACTGTTGATTATGACCACCATGGTTACCTTGGCCTTGATAGCCAGAATTTGAGCCTCCTCCACCAAAATCGGAGCCCTAAGAGCCAGAACCTGGCCCACCGGGCGGTCCATTGTCATTGCCATGATTTTGACTGAGACTGTAATTCCTGAACTCTCGCATGACCCAACAATCCTTCTAGGCATGAGTGGATGGCTTGTCAGGAAGACTATCCTTCGCGCATGGGTCATTAACCGCCGCCTCAAGATTAAAAGGTTTTCCCTTGCCATACGGTGGCTTACCATTACCATTGCGATGTTGATTCTTGTACCCAGTGTTGGTGTTAGCTACTAAATCTGACCCGCCATCAGGGTGTCTGCGCTTACCACCATTGTCCCTGGTTGTTATTATGCCCTGCCACGTTCTGCTACTGACTCTTACCATTGCCACTCTTCTTGCCCTTGTTGGACTTCTCATCATCAGATCCAGGGTCCTTAGTGTTATCAGAGTCGGCATATTTAATGCGAGCTGCCATGAGTTCGCCCATGTCATTACAATGACGCTTAAGCCACCCAAGCTTCTGTTTAAGTGGGGTAAAGTGACAGTTCTTCTCCAAAACCAGAACCGCCTGACCCGCCGTGATACTATCTGATGAGTGAATAATAGCAGAGACCCGCCGGCCATTGATGGGCCGACTCATCCTCACGCTGCACGCAGTTATCCAGATCAATAATCGTCAGAGGCTGCTTGCATGTCCCTTGAAATTTTTTAATGAACCGCACCTTCAACTCCGCCCATGAGTTGATAGAATTGGCAGGTAATCCTTTTAACCATGTATGAGCTAGCCCATCCAACATCATAGTAAAGTACTTGGCACAAACCGCATCGTTCACATCCAACATCTCGATGGCTAACTCATAACTCTCAATCCAGCCTTCAGGAGGGAGATCAGCTGTATAATTGGGCACCTTACAAGAACCCTTGAAATCCTTATGCAGACGCCCGTTACGCAAAGCTGGCACTAAACATGGTACTCCCACAGACCTGGAAATTACACCCGCTCCTACTAAAGCCAAAGGGGTCAATGGCTGTTGATAAGCCCCTAGTTGATCCACCGCTGCTTCTGCCTCACGACGGGGCGGGTTATCTTCCCGGGGCGGGTTATCACCACGGGGCGGGTTATCCTCACGGGTCGGATGATGGTGTCGTTCGCTGCTGGACACCGCAGGCGACTCAATACACCGGCTGTAGCTTTGACTTGGACGAGGGGTCGAATGAACACGATCACGACTGTATGAGTAAGCCGCCTGCTGTGCCACAGCTGTTCGAAGGAGCTCTACTTCGTTCCGGGTCTCCACCACTACCGGTGACTCGCCCTTGATTGGAATAGCCGCCAGACAGGTCGCTGCTGCTAACATGTTATCCACCGGGTTAGAAAAGTGCCCTGGTGGTGGCGTCAGGAAACGTTGAGGCGGCGTTTGATTGGGCGCGGGTTAGGCGCCCGATCCTCCCTTCGCGCCGGTTTAGGCTGGCGGGGTTGAGCTGCCGCTGCTCGGTTTCCAAGGGCGTCCGGGTTTAACTGAGGGTTCACCCTTGTATCTGGAGTGCTTGGACCTGCCCCTGGTGTATTAAACAGATTCATGTGCTCATAATGCAAAGGCAGACGGGTCTGGGGTCTCCTACGAAGAATCGCGTCATAGGCATTCTGGTCCAGACTTAAACGCCAAGCTTCTATCCTTATGCGCTCCGACTCAGCCGCAATCTGAGCCCGTTCCATAGTCATCCTGGTATTCTCTGCATTGAGATCCTCTTGGGCCTTGGCCACCTCATCTCGCACCTTTGCAATCTCTGCATTATGATGTGCTTGATTCGCCGCAGTAACCTCTGTTGCTAACAGGGTTGTCAAAGTGCCCAAGAGTTCAAACAAAACCTAAGCCGGCGGCCAGATTGACCCGCCGGCCGCAGCCGCCGCAGCCGCTGAACTAGACATCATAGTTGCAGTTGTTGATGAATTGAGAGCCGGCCTTGTGCCAGCAATGAAGATAGCAGCCCGGCACGACGGCTCATTGTAACACCCCAAAAATATTTTTCCAAATATTTGAAATCTTTCCTGTAAAAATAAAAGTTTTGAAAATCATTTTTGGTCATATCACCTTTCTTCAATTTGAAAACCTTTTCAAATTTTATTTGGGTTTCAATATTCTGGTTGAAGAGTTTAAAATTATATGGATAATTACTTTGGGGTTTTCAAACAATTTATTTTTAGCAAGAAAAGTTTTGGGGATAATTAAATTTTCAAAGGAAATAACCTTTTCACCTCCTTTTAGCCCTACTAAAATCCATCCAACAAATTTTCTTCCACTCCAATTTATCCCACAAGTCACTCACCTCATCTAGGACAGAATCCAACTCTTTCCGACCACAAAAAAATATTTTTCACCACCCAAATAAATTCCAAAGTTGGAATTCATATATTCCATCATTTCTTTGGTTTACAAAGGAACCACCATTTCTACAAGGATGCCACCTCCACCAAAATTATCCCAGCAAATATATGGTACCCACAACCCATTTTTTCAAAAACATGGGGTACCCCAGTTCAAAATTTTTAAATCCCACTCAATTCAAATTTGGACCAGATTCAATAATCCTGATCCAAACATATTTTTAAATGCTCCAAAAATTCCCAAACTCTGCCAAACTCATTTTTGAGCATCCACACATTACCACAAAAATCCCCACAAAATCCTAAAATCTCTAGCACCTTCTGTCATTTTATCAAGCAGCTAATGTGCACACTGTTCATCGCTGTCCAAAATTCAGTAAACTAAATTTGTTTCAGTGGCAGAAGCGATGACGCCGTGCACTCCACTCCATCCCCACTCCTTCTCGTCCACGCCTCCTCCCTCATAACTAGGCAAACCTGGACCCCTCCTCGTCAGTGCCTCTCCGCCGACAGCACAGAAGGAGGCCGGTGCACCTGCCTCCGTCCTCGGCGGCGGCAACCCGAGCTGATCCACATGGCGCCCGCCATATTCACTCCCTCGCTGACCTCCCCCACCTAACTACTCACCACGCGGCACCTCCTCCGCACTCTCTCCACGCTGATCACGCCGCCCTTGGCCCCCTGTCAGCCACCGGAGATGGACGACGTCCGCCGCACCCGTACACCGACCTCGCCGTGGATAAAGCCACCAAGCCCGAGCTCGTTCGCGCTGGCGCTTCGGGCAGCTTCCTCCACCGTCACTAACACTCACCGACCACGACCACCGCCCAAACTGACCTCGCCGACCATCATAACTCCAGCGTGATCCGAACCCCGCCGGACCGCCTCGGGATCGCCTATATAAAGGCCCCCGAGCCCCGTTCTTCTCACCCATCACCTCCACCACCTCCCAATCGCCCCTACACCACCCACCCGACCTCGAGGAGGTCTTCTTCTTCCCCTCCGATCACCGCTCCGCCGCCACTGTCACCGATCCGTTCATCATCGTTACTCAACCTTAACTGCTCAAATCTTGCCAGTAGTCATATATTCCACCAAATCATCGATTCCCCGCTTCAATTCCACTCCCCGAGCTCTCTCCGACGAAATCGCAACGCCACCGAACCACCGTCCGCCACCGTCGACCTCGCCGGCGTTCAGGTGCTCCCCGGCGACCACCACCACCTCCCTCCGACGCGGCACTCCTCCCTGGTCATGTTCCGACCATCGCCGCCTTCCAAGACCCCGGCGATCACCGCCGGCAAACGCCGTCTCCTCTCTGTTTCCGCGTGCGGGTTCGAATATTTGGACCTGACGGGTGGACCCCACCCCGCGCTTTTTCTTTTCTTTTTCTCTGTCTAAAAACAAAGGCGTAATTTCGACTTTTACGCCTTTCGCGCTGAGAAGCGTATTTCAGCCCAAAGCGTTTTCTTTATAAACGCAGAGGGACTGGCTTTTTACAGAAAAACCCCTGGTTTTGAAAGTTTAATAACTTTTAAACCACAACTCCGTTTGAGTTGAACTTTTTTTTGAAATTCTTATTTTTCTCTCTAGTTTTTTTAGTATTTATTTAAAAATGTTTTGGGACAACTTTTTGTACTGTTGCCAAAATTTTAAATTTAAGTTGATTTTGAATTTTTAGAAAAAGAAGAGGGAAACTTTGCCAAGAATTTTGAAGGGTTTTCACCTGACTACTTTGGACAAGGCAAGCATTATTGAACTTGGGATATGGTGATTGCATTTGCATTTGCATGTTGCATCGGTTGATATTGCACCATATGTGTAGTATGTCACTAGCACTTGCATGCATGGTCATATCTCTTTTGCTCATAGCTTGCACATCACTCAAGCAAGATATTCTTCTAACATGGTAAAGTTGTGGAATTACGGGAGAGTGTCTCCTGCCTTGGACGTGCCGGTGGGCACGGGCCATTATGCTTGACACGGTGGTGTCATGTGACTTAAGTGGAATATTCCGGTGATGTTAATTAACACCTCCTGAGTCGGCCTAGATCGAGTCTTGTTCCGTTACACCTAGCTGGATACCGTGCTGCCACGGGTCCTTCCGCAAGGAAGGTGCAGCTGAGTAAGTTGTTAACCCCTGTCCAGGTACACACCGTACAGAGGGCCACGATGAGGGTTTCCAAAGGCCTTGGACTAAATCCTATCATCGGGTCAGGGGGCATGGGTGTTTCCGGTTGTGACTGAGGGGGGCACCCCTTGTAATCCGCGCGTATTAATAGTGATCCCATGCAGGATGTTGGTCTCTCCGTCTTAGAGTTTTTCTTGAACGATGCTTTGGGTGATTCCTGGCATCCGGAGAGTTATTCTGGTGTGTGCTGGTCAGGTGTGTTTTCAACCCAAAGACCGTAATGGGAATTAGTCAGTGTCACGGTACTGACTAAAGAAATCCTTTACTTGTGGGTAAAGAGTACACCCTCTGCAGAGTTAAAACTATTCGAATAGCCGTGTCCTCGGTCAAAGGGCGTAGCTGGGTGGGTCAAGTGTCGGTCCCGGTATCGGTCTCCGGAGGAAATAATTAAAATGTGTCTGACTCATTTTTGCAGTATAATTGTTGATACCCTGTTGCTACCTTGATTATTTTATGCTTATTAAATATTATTATGGCTATGCATAATATTGCGGACTAACCCGTTTCTCTCATTTTGTACTCTTCCTGAGTGTCTCAGGGGCAGGCTAGACTACCCCGGGCACTCAACTATTATTTTCAAGACCTCTTGTGGCGTCTCTCGAGTTTACAGGCGGTTCCGCCACTACTCTTGTGGACACCCGATTGGCATTTCTCTTCAAGTCCAACCGTGGTGTCACTTGACGCCCGACAGGCAATTCTTTTCAAGACCTCTCGTGGCGTCTCTCGAGTTAACAGGCGGTTTATCTCGCCACTACTCTTGTAGACACCCGACCGACATTTCTCTTATTTTTCTGTATGTCACTTGGGCTGGCTAGACTACCCGTGGCATTCACTTGCTTTTATTTTTTTAAAGACTGGTTATGGCTAACGTGTTTCATTTACTTCCGCATCATTTTATAATTATGTCATGACCAGGATTTTAGTCAGCATGAGCATGTCATTATGTTCCTACATGAGCATGTGTATCCATTATATCTTTTGGTCATAATGTTTGCGAGTACATTCCAACGTACTCACTGGCTTGTCCCTGGCTATCTGCTTGGCCAGACTTGGAGGAGGACGAGCTTGTGGAGAAGGATTGCGCTAGAAAGCCCGACGCTTAGAGGAGTCCCAGTCAGTCAACCTGTGAGATAGGAGTCTACCACATGTATCTTCCGCTGAGCTTCTGCTACACCAATAAAATAGTAAAGCCTCACTCTGACGCTTGGCTTTACGTTATTGTATCAGAGATGTATCACCACCACACCACTGTCATATTCCGCCACTGCCATATATTTGGCTAGTTTGTAATAATTTTGTTGAGCCTTCAGACTCAACCCTGTGTAATATTATTTGTATTGGTTATCTGTATCAAGGAAGTCCACCAGTTGTGTTGATCTTGGGGCTGGTGTGACTTAGGGCCTTTTCTGAGATTTATTCCCAGAAAGGGGCTCGACAGGACTTGGTACCAGAGCCAGGCTGACTGTAGGAAACCCTAGGCACGATCACTAGCACCCGAGTTAGTACTAACATTTTTTTAGCATGCATTTCATGCATCATAACAAATTTTCCTTAGTCATCATATTCTTATGATATGACTATTTGGATTTTTTTCTACTGATGTAGATGTCTGGCGGCAGCTGCCCATCCCAGATTTTTGCCAACGAGCCGACATGATTTTCCCGTCTTCTTGCCGTCATCGCTAGGGATGCGATGAGGTCTCCGAGCCGTCCTGAGTACACGATTTTTCCTGACAGGGTCACAGACACTCTGACTATGTACCAGGCTTTGGTATATATTCGGGGTGGAAGTAACCTATCCTTCCGCAACTAGCATTTCATGGGGAGAGTCATGCCCTCTGAGAGGCATGCTATCCAGATGGCCACACGTGAGGCTATTGCATGTCTTAGGGACATCCTGCCTATTATGCAGACTCGTCCCTATCACTACCTTCCGTGTCATGTTCCTTATACCAACCATTACGCTTTTTCCTGCACCGCGGGGGAAAGGGATGGGGCGATCGAGCCCCTTGTTCAGTACATCATGGCACTCGAGTCGATCTTTACCGCACTGATGGACGACCATCTTGCTGCACGAATGGACCTGGCTCATGCGAGGATCACTCGCAGGAGTGAGTTCCGTTCACCTTCACCACGTGCCCCTCGTATTCCGACTCCACCACACTACTCTCCTACTCAGCCCGTGGTTCAGCACTCATCCCCGAGTGATGAGGCTAGTCGCTTGGCTGCTCCTGTTCCGACCAGAGCTCCACTTTCGGCGCACACGGTGCCACCTCAGACAGGCGTGGCATCAACCGCTACACGACTGGAGACCATCCCAGAGGAGGAGGAGGTTGAGTCTCAAGAGCCACAGCTGGGAGTCACCCTCAGCGGTGCTTACAGTGTCTCAGACACTCCGTGAGGACTGATCGAGCGTCAGCATCGTAGTAGTCTTTTTATGATGATGTGGTTGTAAGATATTTATTTTCTGTTTCTTCTTCTTTTCCTTTTTTGTAATATGGTGAGTAATGGACTCGGACCACAGCTCGTTGAGAGGACGAAGTAGTACGCTAGTTGAATAAGTGGTCTTGTAGTATACGGTTTCTGCAAGCATCTTGTATAATTAAGTCCTGCTTGTATAATTAAATCCTGCATGTATGATATAACCTGTTGTACTTGCATCCTGGGGGGAGATTTATTTTTAGTCTCTTAAAAAAAATTGTTGCCTTTATAATTTCTTTTCTCATTGGTGTTACACAAATATCCCCAGAAAGAAAATGCATCGCCCCTGGACCCATTCTATGCCAAATCCGCCAGAGAGCAACCATGGACAGATGGGAAATAATTTTACACAAGGACAGAGTAGTCCACAGGACAGTGACACAGCATTTTCACAAGTGTGCCGTCTGTGCGAGCAAAGCCAGCAACAGCACCAAGAAATGATGCAACATTTAATCAATATGGGAAACCACCAAGGACAAAATCAGAACAGGTCAAAATTATCTGAGCTCCAGAAGACCAATCCTACTGTGTTTTCTCACACCGACAAACCATTGGAGGCAGATGATTGGCTACGTGATATTGAAAGAAAATTGGTTATTGCCCAGTGTACGGACCGGGAAAAAGTACTTTATACCCCATACTATTTTTCTGGTACAGCAGCATCATGGTGGGAAAACTTATGCCACTCTCATCCCAACGGAGCCAATATGACATGGGAACAATTCAAGGAAAATTTTCTGGGAGCACATATCCCCAACAGTATCATGAAACTGAAAAAGAGGGAGTTTGAGGATCTCAAGCAGCGAGGCACCACGGTGACATAGTACCTGGATCAGTTTACTCAGCTGGCCCGGTACGCCAACGATCAATATATGACAGAAGACAAAAAGATGGAAAAGTTTCTCGATGGACTTATTCCGTCTTTAAAATGCCAACTGGTGGTCCACACCTTTCCTGATTTCAAGACACTAGTGCACAAGGCAATTATACTGGAGAACGAGCATCGTAACATGAACGAGATACACAAGCACCGTATGAACCAGTCATCTCAGGTTCGCAACAATAAACCCAAGAATGAATTTCAGAAGCCCACAACACACCGACCAGCAACACTACTACCTCGACCCACAGCTGTAGCACCGCAGCAGAACTGCAGTGCTTTCAACAACAGAACCAGAGATACAGCATACTATCCGGGCATCACCTGCTATGCCTGCGGAGGAGAAGGGCATTACTCCAGGCAATGCCCAAAGCAGGGAAATAATACTACTAAGCCCAACAACAATGGTCGTGGTACAAACACAGCCCCCAAGCACAACAACATCAACCACAATAACAACCAAAGGAAGCGACAAGTCAACCACGTGACCTTTGAGGAAGCACAAAATGCACCGGATATTGTGTTCAGTATGTTTCCTGTCAACTCAATTAATGCTACAGTTTTATTTGATTCCGGAGCTTCGCATTCATGCATCTCTAAAAAGTTTGCCGCGGAGAATCGATTTTCTTTTTCGCCTTTGCAAAATTCCATGGTTATTCAGTCCCCGGGATCGAAGCAAAGCACACAATGGTACTGCAAGGATGAAAATATCGAGATCAAAGGAATGGTATTTTTAGCCAACCTTATTGTTCTGGAAGCAGTCGAACTGGATGTTATTCTGGGAATGGATTGGTTAACCAAAAATAAAGGTTTCATAGACTGCTACAACCGCACGGTGACTCTTACAAGCTACCAGGGAGAAACAATAAAATTTGGCACAAGGAGGATTTCCGCATCACAAGGAAAATTAAATCAAGTGGATGCGGCAGAATTAAGTAAAGTCCTTGTAGTCTGTGAATACCCCGATGTATTTCCAGAGGAGCTACCAGGCATGCCACCTGATCGGGAAATTGAGTTCGTTATTGAATTAGCACCTGGAACGGCTCCCATTTATAAGAAGCCGTATCATATGGCTCCAACCGAATTGGCTGAACTAAAGAAAAAAATTAAGGAATTAATGGAAAAAGGGTACGTCAGACCCAGCTCGTCACCATGGGGATCGCCAGTTTTATTTGCTAAGAAAAAGGATGGTACCCTCAGACTATGTATTGATTACAGGGCTCTCAATATAGTCACCATAAAAAATAAATACCCGCTGCCCAGGATAAATGACTTGTTCGAACATCTAGCAGAAGCCAAGGTATTCTCAAAAATAGATTTGAGGTCAGGCTACCACCAATTGAAAATCCGATCGTCAGATATACCCAAGACTGCATTTACTACCAGATATGGATTGTACAAATTTACAGTGATGCCGTTTGGCTTAACCAACGCTCCTGCTTATTTTGTTCATCTCATGAACAAGGTTTTCTTGAAATATTTGGACAAGTTCGTGGTCGTATTTATTGATGACATACTTATCTACTCCAAGACACCCGAAGAACACGAACAACACCTACGAATAGTCCTGGAAGAATTGAGGAAAAACCAACTTTATGCCAAATTTAGTAAATGTGAATTTTGGTTACGAGAAGTTGGCTTCCTAGGACACGTTCTGACACAGGATGGGATAGCAGTGGACCCAAGCAAGGTAAAAGCTGTCCAAGAATGGAAACAACCCACCAACGTGACTGAGGTCAGGAGTTTTCTTGGTCTGGCAGGATATTACCGAAGATTTATCGAAGGATTTTCCACCATAGCTAAACCCATGACCCAATTGCTTAAGAAGGATAAGAAGTTTGAATGGACTGAAGCTTGTGAGAAAAGTTTCCAAGAATTGAAGAAAAGATTAACAACGGCACCCGTTCTGGTCGTACCCAATGTGCACAAAAAGTTTGAAATATATTGTGACGCGTCTAGGAAAGGCCTTGGATGTGTATTGATGCAAGAAGGAAAAGTCGTGGCTTATGCCTCAAGACAGCTACGATGACACGAGGAGAATTATCCTACGCATGATCTGGAGCTAGCTGCGGTAATACACGCACTCAAAGAATGGCGATACTTTCTTCTCGGTGAGCGATGTGAAATATACATGGACCACAAAAGTCTTAAGTATATTTTCACCCAGCCGGAATTAAACTTGAGACAGCGTCGCTGGCTTGAGTTAATAAAGGACTACAATATCGGAATTCGTTATCATCCGGGTAAAGCAAATGTTGTGGCAGATGCTCTCAGCCGAAATCCCTGCACCAATAATAATAGTGTGCAATTTTCACAACATGAGTTCAACCAGGAATTTGCCAAACTCAATATGGTCCTAGTCACAGAAGGAACCATTAATCAACTGGAGATGAAACCAACATTAGAGGATCAGATCAAAGAAGCCCAAGAAGGACACCCAAGTATTGAGGGGATTAAGAGGAAAATGAAACTGGGCAAGGCGCCCGAGTTTACCGTTGATGGTCAGGGAATTTTATGGTTCGGGAAAAGAATATGTGTGCCTAATAAGGAAGAATTAAAGCAACAAATTTTGGCAGAAGCCCATACCACTCCATATTCTATCCATCCAGGAGGAACAAAAAAGTACAAGGATTTACAAGAAAATTATTGGTGGCACGGGATGAAAAGAGATATAGCCGTATATGTCGCACGTTGTGATTCATGCCAGCGTATAAAAGCAGAACACCAGAGGCCAGCAGGACTATTGCAGCCACTTAGAGTACCTGAATGGAAATGGGATGTAATAGGAATGGATTTTATCGTCGGACTGCCAAGGTCACGACATGGAAATGATGCTATCTGGGTTATAACAGATTATTTGACCAAGGTGGCACATTTCATTCCGGTAAAAACCACATACACCAGACAGCGACTCGCCATATTATATCTCTCCCGGATTGTTTGCCTACACGGAGTACCCAAGACCATAGTCTCTGACAGAGGCACCCAATTTGTCTCTAGATTTTGGGAGCACCTACAGCAAGCCCTAGGAACTCAACTGACGTTCGGCACAGCATACCACCCGCAAACCGGAGGATAAACTGAGCGGGTAAATCAAATATTGGAGGACATGCTAAGAGCATGTGTGCTCACTTACGGAGTTAGCTGGTAAGATAGTTTACCATACGTGGAATTCTCATATAACAACAGTTATCAAGCTAGTTTAAAAATGTCACCTTATGAAGCCCTGTACGGATGAAGGTGTCGTACCCCACTCAATTGGTCAGAGACCGGAGACAGTCGAATTTTTGGTCCCGAGGTTCTTAAAGAAGCAGAAACAAAAGTGAAGCTTATTCAAGACAGACTGAAAGCAGATCAGAGCCGTCAAAAGAGCTACTACGATCAAAAGCACCGCCAAATCAGTTTTGAGCCCGATGAATACGTGTATCTCAGAGTATCTCCAACTAGAGGACTACAGAGATTTAAAGTCAAAGGAAAATTGGCACCAAGATTTATTGGACCATTCCGTGTAATCGCAAGAAGAGGCAAGGTTGCTTATCAACTAGAGCTACCGGCAGAATTATCAGATGTCCACGATGTGTTTCACGTGTCACAACTAAGGAGATGTGTTAGTAACCCAGACGAGCAAGTGCAACACCAAGACTTGGACCTTCATCCAGACCTCACATATAGGGAGCATCCTATAAAGATTTTAGAGGAGTCTGAACGGAGGACCCGGCAGAATGTAATAAAATTTTACAAGGTTCAATGGAGTAATCACACCGAGGAAGAAGCAACATGGGAAAGAGAGGATCATCTGAGGACTGAATATCCGTACCTGTTTAAGGGACAGCTGAAATCTCGGGGATGAGATTTTTCTTAAGGGGGGTAGGTGTTGTAACACCCCAAAAATATTTTTCCGAATATTTGAAATCTTTCCTTTAAAAATAAAAGTTTTGAAAATCATTTTTGGTCATATCACCTTTCTTCAATTTGAAAACCTTTTCAAATTTTATTTGGGTTTCAATCTTCTTTAAATATTCTGGTTGAAGAGTTTAAAATTATATGGATAATTACTTTGGGGTTTTCAAACAATTTATTTTTAGCAAGAAAAGTTTTGGGGATAATTAAATTTTCAAAGGAAATAACCTTTTCACCTGCTTTTAGCCCTACTAAAATCCATCCAACAAATTTTCTTCCACTCCAATTTATCCCACAAGTCACTCACCTCATCTAGGACAGAATCCAACTCTTTCCTACCCCACAAAAATATTTTTCACCACCCAAATAAATTCCAAAGTTGGAATTCATATATTCCATCATTTCTTTGGTTTACAAAGGAACCACCATTTCTACAAGGATGCCACCTCCACCAAAATTATCCTAGCAAATATATGGTACCCACAACCAATTTTTCCAAAAACTTGGGGTAACCAAGTTCAAAATTTTCAAATCCCACTCAATTCAAATTTGGACCAGATTCAATAATCCTGATCCAAACATATTTTTAAATGCTCCAAAAATTCCCAAACTCTGCCAAACTCATTTTTGAGCATCCACACATTACCACAAAAATCCCCACAAAATTCTAAAATCTCTAGCACCTTCTGTCATTTTATCAAACAGCTAATGTGCACACTGTTCATCGTTGTCCAAAATTCAGTTAACTGAATTTGGTTCAGTGGCAGAAGCGACAGCGCCGTGCACTCCACTCCATCCCCACTCCTTCTCGTCCACGCCTCCTCCCTCGTAACTGCGCCGCCATGGACCCCTCTTCATCAGTGCCTCTCCGCCGACAGCACAGAAGGAGGCCGGTGCACCTGCCTCTGTCCTCGGCGGCGGCAACCCGAGCTGATCCACACGGCGCCCGCCATATTCACTCCCTCACTGACTTCCCCCACCTAACTACTCACCACGCAGCACCTCCTCCGCACTCTCTCCACGCTGATCACGCCGCCCTTGGCCCCCTGTCAGCCACCGGAGACGGACGATGTCCGCCGCACCCGTACACCGACCTCGCCGTGGATAAAGCCACCAAGCCCGAGCTCGTTCGCGCTGGCGCTTCGGGCAGCTTCCTCCACCCTCACGGACACTCACCGACCACGACCACCGCCCAAACCGACCTCGCCGACCATCATAAGTCCGGCGTGATCCGAACCCCGCCGGACCGCCTCGGGATCGCCTATATAAAGGCCCCCGAGCCACGTTCTTCTCACCCATCGCCTCCATCGCCTCCACCACCTCCCAATCGCCCCTACACCACCCACCCGACCTCGAGGAGGTCTTCTTCTTCCCCTCCGATCACCGCTCCGCCGCCACTGTCACCGATCCGTTCATCATCGTTACTCCACCTCAACTGCTCAAATCTTGCCAGTAGTCATATATTCCACCAAATCATCGATTCCCCGCTTCAATTCCACTCCCCGACCTCTCTCCGACGAAATCCCAACGCCACCGAACCACCGTCCGCCACCGTCGACCTCGCCAGCATTCAGGTGCTCCCCGGCGACCACCACCACCTCCCTCCGACGCGGCACTCCTCCCTGGTCATGTTCTGACCATTGCCGCCTTCCAGGACCCCGGCGATCTCCGCTGGCGAACGCCGTCTCTTCTCTGTTTCCGCGCGCGGGTTCAAATATTTGAACCTGACGGGTGGACCCCACCCCGCGCTTTTTCTTTTCTTTTTCTCTGTCTAAAAACGAAGGCGTAATCTCGACTTTTACGCCTTCCGCACTGAGAAGCGTATTTCGGCCCGAAGCGTTTTCTTTATAAACGCACAGGGACTGGCTTTTTACAGAAAAACCCCTGGTTTTGAAAGTTTAATAACTTTTAAACCACAACTCCGTTTGAGTTGAACTTTTTTTTTGAAATTTTTATTTTTCTCTCAAGTTTTTTTAGTATTTATTTAAAAATGTTTTGGGACAACTTTTTGTACTGTTGCCAAAAATTTATATTTAAGTTGATTTTGAATTTTCAGAAAAAGAAGAGGGAAACTTTGCCGAGAATTTTGAAGAGTTTTCACCTGACTACTTTGGACAAGGCAAGCATTATTGAACTTGGGATATGGTGATTGCATTTGCATTTTCATGTTGCATCGGTTGGTATTGCACCATATGTGTAGTATGTCACTAGCACTTGCATGCATGGTCATATCTCTTTTGCTCATAGCTTGCACATCACTCAAGCAAGAGATTCTTCTGACATGGTAAAATTGTGGAATTACGGGAGAGTGTCTCCTGCCTTGGACATGCTGGTGGGCACGGGCCATTATGCTTGACACGATGGTGTCATGTGATTTAAGTGGAATATTCTGGTGATGTTAATTAACACATCCTGAGTCGGCCTAGATCGAGTCTTGTTCCGTTACACCTAGCTGGATACCGTGCTGCCACGGGTCCTTCCGCAAGGAAGGTGCGGCTGAGTAAGTTGTTAACCCCTGTCCAGGTACACACCGTACAGAGGGCCACGATGAGGGTTTCCAAAGGCCTTGGACTAAATCCTGTCATCGGGTCAGGGGGCATGGGTGTTTCCGGTTGTGACTGAGAGGGGGGCACCCCTTGTAATCCGTGCGTATTAATAGTGATCCCATGCAGGACGTTGGTCTCTCCGTCTTAGAGTTTTTCTTGAACGATGCTTTGGGTGATTCCTAGCATCCGGAGAGTTATTCTGGTGTGTGCTGGTCAGGTGTGTTTTCAACCCAAAGACCGTAATGGGAATTAGTCAGTGTCACGGTACTGACTAAAGAAATCCTTTACTTGTGGGTAAAGAGTACACCCTCTGCAGAGTTAAAACTATTCGAATAGCCGTGTCCTCGGTCAAAGGGCATAGCTGGGTGGGTCAAGTGTCGGTCCCGGCATCGGTCTTCGGAGGAAATAATTAAAATGTGTCTGACTCATTTTTGCAGTATAATTGTTGATACCCTGTTGCTACCTTGATTATTTTACGCTTATTAAATATTATTATGGCTATGCATAATATTGCGGACTAACCCGTTTCTCTCCTTTCGTATTCTTCCTGAGTGTCTCAGGGGCAGGCTAGACTACCCCGGGCACTCAACTATTATTTTCAAGACCTCTCGTGGCGTCTCTCGAGTTTACAGGCGGTTCCGCCACTACTCTTGTGGACACCCGATTGGCATTTCTCTTCAAGTCCAACCGTGGCGTCACTTGACGCCCGACAGGCATTTCTTTTCAAGACCTCTCGTGGCGTCTCTCGAGTTAACAGGCGGTTTATCTCGCCACTACTCTTGTAGACACCCGACCGGCATTTCTCTTATTTTTCTGAATGTCACTTGGGCTGGCTAGACTACCCGTGGCATTCACTTGCTTTTATTTTTAAAAACACTGGTTATGGCTAACATGTTTCATTTACTTCCGCATCATTTTATAATTATGTCATGACCAGGATTTTAGTCAGCATGAGCATGTCATTATGTTCCTACATGAGCATGTGCATCAATTATATCTTTTGCTCATAATGTTTGCGAGTACATTCCAACGTACTCACTGGCTTGTCCCTGGCTATCTACTTGGCCAGACTTGGAGGAGGACGAGCTTGTGGAGAAGGATTGCGCTAGCAAGCCCGATGCTTAGAGGAGTCCCAGTCAGTCAACCTGTGTGATAGGAGTCTACCACATGTATCTTCCGCTGAGCTTCTGCTACACCAATAAAATAGTCAAGCCTCACTCTGACGCTTGGCTTTACGTTATTGTATCAGAGATGTATCACCACCACACCACTGTCATATTCTGCCACTGCCATATATTTGGCGAGTTTGTAATAATTTTGTTGAGCATTCAGACTCAACCCTGTGTAATATTATTTGTACTGGTTATCTGTATCAAGGAAGTCCACCAGTTGTGTTGATCTTGGGGCTGGTGTGACTTAGGGCCTTTTCTGAGATTTATTCCCAGAAAGGGGCCTGACACTCATAGGGGTCTGGAATACTGTCACCATCGGAATAGCCCCCAAGCCCGCCGTCTGGAAGCTAATAGATTGACTCCGTCTCTCCGGTCGAGGACTCATCGCCTGAGTAGATGAGAGTCTCTCCTCCAGATACAGAATCTTCTGCGAGATCCGCGCCATGTGTGAAACCACCGAAAACATGTTTCCGGCCAGGTTGAACCCGGGCGGGGCGCACGCGTCGAGCCGGCTCAACAATGTTGGTGCAGATGTCCGGCTCAGGCTATGATCCGCCAATCTTGCCAGTGAAGACGTGAATTCTGCCGAAGGGGACCCGTTACCTGTAGTCAATTGAGTCGGCCTCGGGACCCCAGCAAGCGTCGTCGATGTAAAGCTTGCCGCGGCGACTCTTGGTCGTCCTGCCAATGGCATATCCCTCGATCCCTGGGAAGGAGCCCTTTAAGAACTCGAAACCACCGTGCGCTAGCCCCATGGTGGGCGCCAACTGGTGTGGGTTTAACACAGCAGATGTCCTTGTGAAAGGACTTAGGTGTGGAGCCATCGCAACGTAGGTTAGCTTAAATGGGTTTAGCGGGACAAGAGACACGGTTTACCCAGGTTCGGCCCCTCACCGATGAGGTAAAAGCCTACTTCCTGTTTTGTGCTATATTGATTGAGTATCGATTACAAGGGAGTAGAATCGCTTAACCTAGCTCTCGATTGATTGTAACTTGACTTAACCCACCGTAGGGTCTCGCCTTTATATACACAGGTCGAGGCCTTGGGCTTACAAGAGTCCAAGTCGGATCATACAACATGACCGACCGGGTTCTAAGTCGCCTTGCCTTCCTAGGCAAGTTGCCATCGGGTGGCTCACACCTCCAGGTTATGATGCTATGTCCGGGTCTTGGGCCTTTCAACAGGCCCGCCTTGTAAGCCGCCTCCAGTCTTCATATCTTATCTTCTTGGGCCTACTTAGGCTTTCACTTATGAGCCGCCAACAGTGTAACCCGGCCCCTCCTGGGCGGGTCACACCGCGGGGTTATATCCCCAACAGGTCCCGAAAGAATTGCACGAGGAAATTGGATGATGCACTTTGGGCCTACAGAACAGCATATAAAAATCCTATGGGTATGTCTCCTTATAAAATGGTTTATGGTAAAGCTTGTCATTTGCCTCTAGAGTTAGAACATAAAGCATATTGGGCAATTAAAGAACTCAACTATGATTTCAAACTTGCCAGTGAAAAGAGGTTATTTGATATTAGCTCACTAGATGAATGGAGAACCCAAGCTTATGAAAATGCCAAGTTATTTAAAGAAAAAGTTAAAAGATGGCATGACAAAAGAATCCAAAAGCGAGAATTTAATGTTGGAGAATATGTTCTTTTGTACAACTCTCGCTTCAGATTCTTTGTAGGAAAACTCCTCTCTAAATGGGAAGGACCATATATCATCGAAGAGGTTTATCGCTCTGGAGTTATCAAAATAAATAATGCCGAAGGTGATCAATGGGCAAAGAATTAAACACTATATCTCAGGTACGCCTATCAATGTTGAAAGCAATATTATTCAAACCATCACACCGGAGGAACACACAAAAGAGACCTTCCGGAACACTCCAGAATACTAAAAAAAGAGGAGGTACGTGATACGGTAAGTAAACGGACTCCAAAAAATCCGCAAAAATATTTTCTGTCAGTTTTGGAATATTTTAAAATTTAGGAAAATAAGAAACAACCAGGAAGGCACCCGAGGGGGGCACAAGACTCCAGGGCGCTAGGGCCCCCTGGCGTGCCCAGGTGGGTTGTTGTCAGGACCGGTTTTCCAATAAAACATTTATTGAAAAATCGCCCCTTTCGTCACACCAGTATAGAAAAAATCTTACTGGTAGACAAATCCTTGATACAGAAGTACTAAATATTATACATGGTTGAGCTGAGGCTGCTCAACAATTTATTACAAGCACGCCAATATTACCCATAAAGGCGGATATGACACAAAGGGTATGGTGGCATAACTACTGACTCGCAATAAAAGTGGTGGTGGATATGTCACAGAGAAGTGGGTGACATGACTCCAAAATCTTACAACTCATCAAGCGTCGGAGTGAGGCTCGATGATTTTATTAAGGTAGCGGAAGCATATATAATACAGGTGACCATCTCCAGGATCGCAAGGGACTGACTGGGACTCCTCTAGGCGTCGGACTCGCTATCATACTCTTCATCCATAA
Source organism: Thinopyrum elongatum (assembly GCA_011799875.1). Taxonomy (NCBI): domain Eukaryota; kingdom Viridiplantae; phylum Streptophyta; class Magnoliopsida; order Poales; family Poaceae; genus Thinopyrum; species Thinopyrum elongatum. Next base: position 58,140,739 of record CM022300.1, on the reverse strand, counting down.
GATCGCCTTCATCAACATCTGGCCAAATCAACAAGCCAAGTGAGTACTTTGAATGTACTCGCAAGATAGTTTGGACATAAGATATAACAAATGCAAACATGATGCACATGAGCAGATTAGCAATGCACACTCAGGTAATAAATTTGCACTGCAAGATAAATAAAAAGGAAGTCAGGCGGTAGTCCTCCCGAAATCCCAATAAAATAGCTGAAGACCGATCGGGTGTCTGAAGCGACGCCTCGAAAGGTAAAAATAAAATTAACATGCCACAGTCGGGCGTCAGGGCGACACCACATAAAGGGCTTATACTGAAAAGTAAATGACAGTACGTACCACAGTTGGACGTCTAAGCGACATCTCGAAAAGGGCTTATAATGAAAGTAAATAACAAGGATGCCACAGTCGGACGTCTGAGCGACATCACATAAAGGGCTTATATCCAAAAGTAAATAACAAGAATGCCACAGTCGGACGTCTGAGCGACATCTCATAAAGGGCTTATATCAAAAGTAAATAATAAGAATGCCACAGTCGGACGTCTGAGCGACATCTCATAAAGGGCTTATATCAAAAGTAAATAATAAGAATGCCACAGTCGGACGTCTGAGCGACATCTCATAAAGGGCTTATAATTCATCACTCGAATTTGAGTAGTCCGTGGAGGTAGCACCATCCCACGGAATACTCGGTACATAATCATAAACAGGTTAGTCCATCCATAGGAATAACATTCAGCTGGGTTTACCACTGTCAGTTAACAAGTTTGTTCTTCAGAGACTGTTACTGGGACTGACACTGAGACTGACATTGATAGGTCAACCAACGTCCTTGACCGAGGACTTGGTTACTCGAATGGTTTTGACTCTGCAGAGTTTGTACTCTTAACCCACAGCCAACGGTTTTCAGTAGTCACAAAGGACTAGTTCCGTTTACGGTATTTTAGAAGAAAACCCATCTAACCAGTACACACCCATTTCACATCCCGCTGCCAGGAATCACCCTAGACAACGTTCAAGAAAAACTCTAAGACGGGGAGGCCAACACCTCGAATAGCATGGGATCAAATTTATATCGCGTGCTCTAAGGGGTGCCCCCCTCTCGGTCCCAACCGGAAACACCCATGCCCCCTGACCGGATGACGGGCTTTAATCCAGGGCCATGGAACCCTCATTCCGACCCCTCTATTTGGTGTGTACCTGGAAAGAGGTTTGCAACTTACTAAACCGCATTCTTTGTAGAAAACATGTGGTAGCACAAAAAGGGAACGAACGGGAACAAGACTCGATCCACGTCAATACTGGAGTTAAACAGTTGATATAGAACTGGCATGCTTCAACAATACCAGCTTGCAACCTATCATGCCACCACATGATCAGGTTGTCTCACCATCTTATGAACACATCAAGTTTCGAAGCTCACTTGCAGCTTGCTTTGCATGGAATATAACATTCAACAAATGGTTATATAAACATGCCATGAGAAAACCACTCAAGCAAACATGAAAAACACTCATCATATCAAAGGTTCAAACATGCTTGCCTGGTCCGGAGTAGTCGGAGTCTAGCTCGGCAAAGTTGGCGGCACCGTCACCTCCTTCGGTATCTACGTTATAAAGAAAAATCGGGTACTAACGTAAATACCGTGCGTGCATAAAAATTGTTCCAAATATTTTTCAAATAATTATGATAAAAAACTAGACAGAAAAATAAAGATGACAAAAAAAGAATCAACTAAAAATCATCTTTTGTTCAAAAGTTATTAAGGTTTTAGTCCAGGGACTAATCTGTTATAAACAGAAAATTATCCAGGGGCTATTTTGAATAAACAGAAAACGCTTCGGATCGAAATACACCAAACTGAATGGAAAAACGTACTTTGCCCGAAGGCGTCTTCAGAAAATGGTTCGAAAGAAAACAGAGGAGAGGCTGACGAGGGGGTCCCGTATGTCAGGTTTGAAAATCCCACCGGCGGCAGAGGCGAACGATGATCGCCGGCGGCGATCGATGGCGAACCAGAGGAGGGCAAGGGTATGGTTGCACTCACGGGTTAGTTCCACGTCGATGGGTGGTGGAAGTAGGCGTCGGGGAGCACCACGTCGACGGCGGCTTCCACTCCGGCGGACGGCGGTTCGGGCGAGCTCGGATTCGTCGGAGGAGAGCTGCCAACACCGAATTGAAGCTCGGGTTAGAAGAGGTGGTGGACTAGGAGGTTGCTGGCAAAGTTAGGGAAGCGGGGGCGCACTCACCAGAGAGGATTTTGCCGGAGCCCGAAGCAGATCGGGGCAGCCAGAGCTGGGGAAGAAGACCCTCCCGAAGCCCTCTGATGAGTGGGGCGTGGTTCTGAGGAGAGGTGGAGAGGTGCTGGGTCGAAAACGAGCTTGGGGGCATCTATTTATAGCTGGCCCGAGGTGGTTGCCGAGAACGGGATAACTCCGGCGAGCGATTACGGCGAGGCAGGGGTTGGACGGAAGGATTAGGCGACTGGGTGTCTTCGGATTGGTCCACTGGCACCATTCAAAGGTTAAACCTGGTTGGATTTGGCCTGCTCCCGTGGTCTCGGCGGGACGGAGCTCACGGGCTCGTCGGCGGCAGAGAGCGCGCTCTGCGCTTCTCAGGCCACAACGACGGTTCTGCAGCGTGCTCAGAGCAGGAGGTGAACACGCGTAGGCCACCAGTGGCTCGGGCGGTGCGGAGGACGGCGTTCTACAACGCTGGCTTCTGCCAGCCGCCACAGGAGGTTCTGCCACTGCGGAAGGCGCCGGAGTTGACGCGACAAGTCACCACTGATGCTCGCAACCGGCCAAGCAACTGTGCGGTGCACTGGATAAGAAGGGGGAACAGGGAGCAAGGCACCAACGTGTGCACTGGCAAGATCGACGACGAGCTCTGACGAAAAACGACATTGAACCCTCTAAACTTTTCTGAAATCGATAGAACAGTGCACGCAAGCTGCTCGATGAAATGTTTGACGCACGTGGAAAATTTTTCTTGAGCTGAAACTTGGAGGGGTGGCCTCTTGATGCATCTAGAGACTCCCTAAATTTTCTAAGAATTTTTGGAAAGGGAAAAGAATGAAATTCACCAAAAATGGCAAATCTGGTCCAAACTTGCAGCAAGCAAATTTTGAAAAATTTGAACTATGGACCAGCAGCTCTTGATGGATCTAGGTTGAGGGTACTAAGGAGTAGCTAGGGTAATTTACTTGGGATTAAGAGCTCAAGGAATCGGGTACTTCCTTTGTAAATCCCAAGGGTCCAAAATAAATGGCAGAAAATGATTTGATGATGAAATAAATAGAAATAAAATCTAAAAGAGGTTGAAACTTGCTGGAATTGGATGCTTGACTTGACTCAAAGAAGGGAGGAGGGTTTTGGAAGAAAGTTTTCTACATAGGTCATGGCAAGAGAGTATTTTTTAATAGGGAAGTAGAAATCCAAAAATTATAGGAATTCTTTTTAATAAAAGAATTAGTAAAACAATCCCAGAGTATTTGTGTTGAACCAACACATGTTGAAAACCCTAAAGACCAAAATCAAGATTGGGAAAAACTCATAAAATATTTGTCATAAAAGATTTGAGAAGGAGAGTCTTTTAGAAAAATTGAAATAACCTCCTTCCAATCAAATAAAGAATTTGATAAAAATCAAGACCAAAATTTTGGGGTGTTACAGTTGTGCCCACCTCGAGAACCTTCCCGACTTTGTTTTCCTCCCGTTTGCTTGTTTCCCAAGATAAAAAAATCTTTATATACCCCTCAAACGTATTGACCACCGTATCGCGGAGAAATCTTCTGTTCTTCTTTCTTGCTGTTTTCTGACAGATCTAGATCACCATGGCCACTTCGAGCTCCTCCCAGGACAAGTTCTTCGAGAACGTCATCAACCCATATTTGCGGGAGGTGATGCAGCACCCTCAAGCCATTGAGATGCGTGAGGGGGTGCTCCACATCCGGGACATCCAGGGTCCTAAGGGGACGGGAACCATGGATGCCAGGATCGAAGCTATGGAGCAAGAAGTCTTCAAGTGCAAGGAGATGGTGGAACGTGGACACAATGCCAATCACCTCATGATCACGGACTACACCCATGATCTCAAGGTGGATGGAAAATCCATGAAGGACGTCGTCTTCACCTTCAACAAGCAAATCAATTTACTGCAAAGTCAAATCTATGATCTCCAAAATAAAGTCTTTGAATATGAGACGAGATTTAAAGGTATGAGTTTAGCTACTAGTTGCAGGACTCGTGAGACTCACGCTTCTTCTTATGATGGTGAGCCACTGCCATGGAAGCCGGAGGATAAGCCCGCTACTACTTCACCACCACCTTCATCATCTTCTCCAACAAAAGAAACTTGAGTTCATGGTATGGGCACTCCACTTGGCTTGTGCCAAGCTTGGGGGAGGTGCCCCGGTATCGTATCATCACCACTATCTGTGCTTTCATCTATTTTAGTTCGATCTTTAGTTATCTTATGATTTAGTTGAATAAAAGTTTAGTTCGATCCTTTCTTTTCGAGTGCTTGCTTAGTGATCTATCTATGTAATCATGTGCGACATATATAATAAAGAGTAGTTTGAGTTTTGTTTCTTTACTCTTTTGTTCCAATAAAAAGAAAGGAAAATAAATGAAAAAGATCATGTGCTAATCTTATGGTAAGTAATGGCATCACATAAGGAAAAGTATAAGTGGTAAAAATTGTTGGAGATTGACAAACATAGCATTGGTCAATGATGCAATTCATGAAAGAATTAATAAAGGAAGAGAAGGTTCACATGCAAATACACTATCTTGGACATCTTTTATGATTGTGAGCCCCCATTAAATATTTTATGTCAAAATAGTTGACGTTGGACAAGGAAGACAATGTAATGATTTATGTTTGTTCATATTCACATAGAAGTTATATTGTCATAGATCCTTTAACATGTGGTGCTTGCTCAATATCTTTTCTAGAAAAAAAATCCGCACAACATAGAGATACTACTTGTGCATCCAAAAACCCTAAATCCAAATCTTATTTTGGGAGTCCACCATACCTACCTATGGATTGAGTAAGATCCTTCAAGTAAGTGGTCATCGGTGCAATAAGGCAATAAAAATTGCTTCTAAATGTGTTGAATCATTTAGTGTAAGAGAAAATTGAGCGTTGTACGAACTTGTGATGGCAAAGTAATAAAAGCGACAGACTGCATAATAAAGGTTGCTATCATAAGGGGCAATATAACATGGCGTTCTTTTGCATTAAGAGATTTGGAATACAAACAAATAAGCGCATGACAACCTCTGCTTCCCTCTGCGAAGGGCCTATCTTTTACTTTTATGCATTTACTTTTATGTAGAGTCAAAGTTTTCTTCCCTATTGCTTTTTATTTTCTCTTTTTGCAAGCATCATGTGGTGAGGAAAGATCTAGGCACATATATCTAGTTGGATATGAGTGGGCACGAGTTATTATTGTTGACATCACCCTTGAGGTGAGACGTTGGGAGGCGAAACTATAAGCCCCTATCTTTCTATGTGTCCGGTTGAAACTTTTTGTTCATAGGTACGCTGTGAGTGTTAGCAATCATAGAAGATTAAATGATGGTTGAGTATGTGACTTGCCTAAAGGCTCCGATACATGACCCTTCATGAAGATATGATGAATTGTAGTTGCAAAGTTGACTGAGAACATAGTTTGTTGGTTTTCAATAAGGTTTATGCTTTTATACTTCAATGTTGTGATGAATTGTTACTTGTTCATGAGAAGTTATATGATAAAAGTTGTTTGACAAAGTTTTATGTTAAAGTTCCTTGCTGTTATAATAATATGCATGATGCTTCTATGTCCATATTTTGTTTTTATCGACACCTGTCTCTCAAAGCATGTGGACATGTTTTTCGATTTCGGTTTTTCGCTTGATGACAAGCAAGGTCTAAGCTTGGGGGAGTTGATACGTCCATTTTGCATCATGTTTTCCTACTATTATTTATAATGTTTTTATGCATAATAATGCTTTTGGGAGTAATTCTAATGCCTTTTTCTCTCATAATATGCAAGGTTTACACAAAGAGGGAGAATACCAGTAACTGGAATTCTGGACCTGAAAAGGCTACTTCAGAGTTACCTATTCTGCACATCTCCAAATTAGCTGAAAATTTACGGATAATTGTTTTCCAATATATGAAGAATAATGGAGCAAATAACTACCAGAGGGGGGGCACCAGATGGGCACAACCCACCTGGGCGCGCTAGGGAGCCCAGGCGTGCCCTGGTGGATTGTGCCCACCTCGGCCCACCTCTGGTGCCCCTCTTATGGCATATAAGTCATTTTGACCTAGAAAAAATAATAGGAGGACTTCTGGGACGAAGCGCCACCGTCTCGACGCGGAACTTGGGCCGGAGCACTTTTGCCCTCCGGCGGAGGCTGGGGGAACTTCTCTCCCGGAGGGGGAAATCATCGCCATCGTCATTACCAACAACTCTCCCATCTTTGGGAGCGCCATCTCCATAAAAATATTCAACAGCACCATCTCCTCTCAAACCCTTGTTCATCTCTTGTGTTCAATCTTTGTACCAGAACCTTAGATTGGTGCTTGTGGGTGACTAGTAGTGTTGATTACATCTTGTAGTTGATTACTATATGGTTTATTTGGTGGAAGATTATATGTTCAGATCCATTATGCTATTTAATACCCCTCTGATCTTGAGCATGTTTATTATTTGTGAGTAGTTACTTTTGTTCTTGAGGTCACGGGAGAAGTCATGTTGCAAGTAATCATGTGAACATGATATGTGTTCGATATTTTGATGATATGTATGTTGTGATTCCCTTAGTGGTGTCATGTGAACATTGACTACATGGCACTTCACCATACTTGGGCCTAAGGGAATGCGTTGTGGAGTAGTTATTAGATGATGGGTTGCTAGAGTGACAGAAACTTAAACCCTAGTTTATGCGCTATTTCGTAAGGGACTGATTTGGATCCAAAAGTTTAATGCTATGGTTAGATTTTTTCTTAATACTTTTCTCGTAGTTGCGGATGCTTGCGAGGGGATTAATCATAAGTAGGAGGTTTGTTCAAGTAAGAACAACACCTAAGCACCGATCCACCCACATATAAAATTATCAAAGTAGCAAACACGAATCAAACCAACATGATGAAAGTGACTATATGAAATTCCCGTGTACACTCAAGAACGCTTTGCTTATCATAAGAGACCATTTTCGCCTGTCCTTTGCCAAAAAGGATTGGGCTACCTTGCTGCATATTATTTACCGTTACTGTTACTTGCTCGTTACAAATTATCTTGCTATCAAACTATCTGTTACCTACTATTTCAGTGCTTGCAGAAAATACCTTGCTGAAAACCACTTGTCATTTCCTTCTGCTCCTCGTTGGGTTCGACACTCTTACTTATTGAAAGGACTATGATTGATCCCCTATACTTGTGGGTCATCAGGATCTCACGGGAACAGAGGCTTGCGGCGGCGGAAAAGTATATTGGTGGACGCTTCTGATGTTTGGGGAATATTTGAGAATATATACAGGTGGAATCTGGGTTAGAGGACCTCCGAGGGGCCCACAAGACAGGGGCGCGCCCTAGAGGCTTGTGGCCTCCTCGAGACTCTTCTGGCCCTCTCTCCAAGCCTCGTAGGTGTCTTCTGGTCCAAGAAAAATCATCGTAAAGTTTTATTCCGTTTGGACTCCATTTGATATTCCTTTTCTATAAAAGTCAAAAACAAAGAAAAAACAGAAACTGGCACTGGGCTCTAGGTTAATAGCTTAGTCCCAAAAATAATATAAGATAGCATATTAATGCATATAAAACATTCAAAACAGATAATATAATAGCATGGAATAATAATAAATTATAGATACGTTGGAGACGTATCAAGCATCCCCAAGCTTAATTGCTGCTCGTCCTCGAGTAGGTAAATAATAAAAAAAGAATTTTTGATGTGAAATACTACCTAACATATTTATCAATGCAATTTTATTTATCGTGGCAAGAATATTCAGATCCATAAGACTCAAAACAAAAGTTTAATATTGACATAAAAAAATAATACTTCAAGCATACTAACAAACCAATCATGTCTTCTCAAAATAACATGGCCAAAGAAAGTTATCCCTACAAAATCATATAGTATGGCTATGCTCCATCTTCATCACACAATGTATTTCATCATGCACAACCCCGATGACAAGCCAAGCAATTGTTTCATACTTTTGGTGTTCTTAAACGTTTTCAACTTTCACGCAATACATGAGCATGAGCCATGGATATAGCACTATAGATGGAATAGAATATGGTGGTTGTGGAGAAGACAAAAAGAAGGAGAAAGTCTCACATCAACTAGGCAAATTAATGGGCTATGGAGATTCCCATCAATTTATATCGATGCAAGTGAGTAGGGATTGCCATGCAATGGATGCACTAGAGCTATAAGTGTTTGAAAGCTCAAAAAGAAACTAAGTGGGTGTGCATCCAACTTGCTTGCTCATGAAGACCTAGGGCAATTTGAGGAAGCCCATCATTGGAATATACAAGCCAAGTTCTATAATGAAAAATTCCCACTAGTATATGAAAGTTTCAAAATAGGAGACTCTCTATCATGAAGAACATGGTTCTACTTTAAAGCACAAGTGTGGAAAAAGGATATTAACATTGTCCCTTCTTTTCTCTCATTTTTTTTTCTTTGGGCTTCTTTGGCCTCTCTTTTTTATAAAGTCCGGAGACTCATCCCAACTTGTGAGGGAATCATAGCTTCCATCATCCTTTCCTCACATGGGACAATGCTCTAATAATAATGATCATCACACTTTTATTTACTTACAACTCAAGAATTACAACTCGATACTAGAACAAGATATGACTCTATATGAATGCCTCCGGCGGTGTACCGGTATGTGCAATGATCAAGAGTGACATGTATAAAAAATATGAATGGTGGCCAAGCCACAAATACTATGCCAACTATATGATCATGCAAAGCAATATGACAATGATGGTATGTGTCATAATAAAACGGAATGGTGGAAGTTGCATGACAATATATCTCAGAATGGCTATGGAAATGCCATAATATGTAGGTATGGTGGCTGTTTTGAGGAAGGGTATATGGTGGGTTTAATGCATCGGCAAAAGTTGCACGGTACTAGAGAGGCTAGCAATGGTGGAAGGGTGAGAGTGCGTATAATCCATGGACTCAACATTAGTCATAAAAAACTCACATACTTGTTGCAAAAATTTATTAGCCATCAAAACAAAGTACTACATGCATCACTACAAAAAAAAGACACATCCGTGACATTTTGGCCCGAACGAAAAGTTTTTCTGTCATGCTTATGACACTTCTATGTCGATAATTGTGACAAAACCACGTATCATCATAGATGTGGTGGGCTCCTACTTCTATGACAAAAATCATGACAAATATGGGCTTTTCATCCTAGGCGGGCTGGGGATGCACCTGCATGACATTCTTTGGGTCGTCCATGACGGAAAAAATCATGGTAGAAGCGAGGGCGAGGAAAATATCGGGGAGTTCCCGGTTACGGTGGGTGGTCGGGGCTGAGCGATGCACGGAGGTTTGCGCGTTTCTCTCGTAAACGTACGCGCGTGTGTGCGAGCTGTTGGGCTCTAACTGAACTCGAGCGAGGCGTTCGCTTACTGAACCTGAGCGATTGCACTAGCTACGTTATTGAACCCGAGTGATAGACTTGCCTGTTAACTGAACCCGAGCGATTCCTTCGCTACTTCTGCTAACTGAAGCCGGTCGAACCTGCTGCCTCTTGATGAACAGTGACCGTTGTTAGGGGTTGGATGAACAGTTCCTGGTGGGGGTTGGATGAACTAGACTGTGTGGTAGTAGAGGCCATTGCCGCTGGATGAACAGGACCCCGATCGAGGAGGTGGGGGTGGATGAATAGGACACCGTGGAGGGCTGGTTGAACAGAAGCCGGTGGAGGCTGGATGAATAGTAGCCTATTGATGAACAGTAGCTGGTGGAGGCTGGAGGAAGTCGACTATGGATGAATAGTAGCCTGTGGAGGCTAGAGCAAGGCAGTAGACGGTGGATGAACAGTAGCCCATGGAGTCGCGTTTTGTGGTACGCCACACCCCTCCCGATGAACAGGACCCTGTTTTGACCGTAGGCGCTCCAACACAAGTTTGTTTCCTCCGTTTTGCGGTACGCCACACCCCTCCCGATCAAAAGCACCCTGTTTCGACCGCAGGCACTCGAACATAAGGCCGTTTCCTTCGATCTGTGGTACGCCAGACCCTTCCCGATGAACAGGACCCTGCTTCGACCATAGGCGGTCGAACAGAAGGCCGTTTCCTCTCCAGCCGTCCTGTCCCGTCCTCGAGGAGGGCGGTCTGGCTGGTTGACCTGAGTGTGTTTGGGGGGTATGGGCTCAAGGGCCTTGTCGTCGAACTTTGTCAGCAAACGCCGTTTTGGGTACCTTTTGGTCTGGTCCTGCCGCTGATTGCAGCCTTCTTCGGCTGCCAAGACCATTGAGGTTATTCTGCTCGGCTTTTAACTGTTGTTGCTTCTTCTTTAGGCTATGAGCTGTCACTTGAACCGTACAGCGGGTGCGTTCGGCCATGGTTGACCCCTGGTCCTCGAACACTGAGATCGGATCCGAGCTCAAAGCCAGATCCGGGATAGAGGCCGACCCGGAGATAGGGTCAGGGAGATGGTCCGAAGTTGAAGCTTCGGGATTTTTGGGCTTCTCATGTAAGGTTGAGAACCCAGTAAAGACCAGATTGCCCCAGGCGTCAGCGACGTACTCCAGGTTGCCGAACTTGATTTCCTATTCAGGGGCGAAACTGTCGATCTGGTCAAGGTGACCGGTCGAGTTGGCGTGTAGAACGATGCCGCCAAACGCAAAGAACTGGCCAGGCACGAAGATGTCCCCAGTGCGGATGCCATTGCTGATGACTAAGCGTGCCATCCATCCTTCGACGATCCCACAACGGAACTCTCAATGAAAGCACCAATGTCGGTGTTAAAACCGGAAGATCTCGGGTAGGGGACCCGAGCTATAGATCTTGGATCGATGGGTAACAAGGAACGCAGAGACAATATTTACCCAGGTTCGGGCCCTCTCGAAGAGGTAAAACCCTACGTCCTGCTTGATTGTATTGATGTGTTTGTATGATGATTACAGAGTTGATCTACCACGAGATCGGATGAACTAAACCCTAGATGACTAGGATGATGGTTCTAGCCTCTACGGACTAAACCCTCTGGTTTATATAGACACCAGGGGTACCTAGGGTTGCACATGTCGGTTACCAACAAGGTATAAACATACAAGTCATGCTAAGCAAGACTTGGAGTACACCTCAAGTCTTCTGAGGTTTCCTTCTGGAGCACGGGATGGTGCAAAGTCCGGTCTTCCCCTGGTGAACAACAAGCAGCCCACTAGTCCGGCCCATGAGAAATAGGCCGATAGCCCAAGGACACCTTAGCCCAGGACACACTGAGTCATGCCGGTGACGATGGACATCATGTTGGTGCTTTGGAGATGGAGATCAAAAGCACGAGATGATAATGGCCATATCATGTCACATATATTGATTGCATGTGATGTTTATCTTTTTATGCATCTTATTTTGCTTAGGACGACGATAGCATTATATGATGATCCCTTCACTAAATTTCAAGATAAAAGTGTTCTCCCTAAGTATGCACCGTTGTGAAAGTTCCTCGTTTTGAAGCACCTCGTGTTCATCGGGTGTGATAGACTCTATGTTCACATACAACGGGTGTAAGCCAGTTTTCCACATGCGGAGTACTTAGGTTAAACTTGATGATCCTAGATGTACAGACATGGCCTCGGAACAACAAAGGACCGAAAGGTCGAACATGAGTCATATAGTAGAAATGATCAACATGGAGATGTTCACTGTCGGTGCAACAGACCCTCGGTCCATTCCACGGACTGTGCACAGGCCAGAGACAAGATTACAAGACCAAGATCAGACCAAACAAGGAGGATCAACTCCTTTGAAGGATCCAAGTGCAAGTCAAGAAGGCCAAGGTGAGCCAGAGGAGTAGGGCATCGCTAAGGGAAGGACCTACCTTGCCGGGCAGGCGAGCCAGGCAGGGTTGGGTTTTGCCCCGGAAGCAAGCTCCCAGATCGTCCCGGCAGGCCTGCCGGGGCTGGCGGAGGCAAGCCACTCCACCGCTCCACCTCACAAGTGACGCAAGTCAGTAATCGAAGCGGTGTCAAGCTCCAAGGTGACTAAGTGGCTGCTTTCTGCCACATGGCAGCCACTTCCTATAGCAAACACCTCCATATGACACCCGTCCTGAGATGTGTCAAGCGAGCAGGTGCGAAGCTGGCAAAACAGCCCGGTAGGGCCTGCCGGGCGAGTTGTGATGTGACACTGAGCGGCGCATTTAATGCGCTCTGTCAGCCTGCAGAGTTAGATATGATAGAACTTTTAGCTATCTAATCAGTACGCAAAGACTGATTCCCCACTGTGGTGACCCCTTAATCTATAAAAGGAGGCCCTTGGCAACAATAGAAAGGGGGTTGGAACCTCACATATCCATATGCGTGTAGCCACTCTCGCCCCCAGAGCGAACTTGCCGGGCGAGTGTGCTACATTCACCACCATTATCCACCATCAATCCACCAAAGCAGGAGTAGGGTTTTATGCCTCACGGCGGCCCAAACCTGGGTAAAGACTGCCTGTGTGATCTCTGCCGTGCTGCGCGATGATTCTCCGCTCTTTGTGCAATGTGCCCATCCACCCACCAAACCAAAAGGGGCTCATGGCCCCATAGGTCGCCGTGGTTTCCCACGACATCTTTGGCGCGCCAGGTAGGGGAGTCACTTGCGCGAAATCGAGAGCGTACGCTGCGCGTCATCTTCATCGACATTTTCATCATCGATAGCTTCATCGACTATGGCGCCCAAGAGGAAGCCCAGAGCTGCAAATAACCCATCCACCTCGAAGGCTCCGCCGCCTGCGACCGCCAACGTCGCGGGGAACGTGGGGGCTCGCGAGGGTGTGGATGCTACGGGGGACGTGGTCGGCGCAGGCGGCACCGTCACCACCTCCCCCACGGCCGAAGCAGGAACGGGACGTACCGGGGAAGGACAGCATCAGCAACATCCCGATGGCCATGCTCCATGAGGTGCGGATGGAGGGATCATTCCGCTTGAACCCCTTCTCCTCGCCAACGGGCACAACCGCAGTGATGATGCTCGCTCTGGGGTGAATCGCAACCCTCCGGCCGCCCCCGCTGCGGGCGCGACCGCAGGGCAAGCGCCAACCCCGGAGCGGGCTAACCCAGCTACTGTGCCCAACAGAGCCACTGGCCCTCAGGCGCCTCCGCCGCATCACCATGCCGTCCAAACGGCTGGTTTACAGCAGTAAGGGCGCGACGCAGTCGCCACCGGCAACATCAGGAGCCGAGCGACACGACGATCTACATCGTCATCACCTATGCTGAGCACTGCCTCCGAGGCCATGGCGCGAGCCCAACTGTTGTTGAGATTTCCACCGCCGGCAGACCAGATGGATGAGTGGCGAGCCACCATCCAAAGTTTGATTGGTTTTGCTGAGGCGGAAGGATCACAGCGGGCCGGCCCGCCACGGCCTTCCCAGGCAGCAACGGCGGCACGTGCGGCTGGTCGTGCGGGAGGGGCCACCCTCACGGTGCAGTCCCCAGCACGGCAAGCCGCCCAGGAGCCACAAAACCAAGTACCCGATGACGTCTCGATGGCCTCGTCAGACCCTCAAGCGCGTCAAGGCCAACAGCGTGCCCTGGAGGGCAGGCGAAGGGAACACGCGCGTGTCATCAATGAGCGGCGCCACGACGACCCCCGCCAGTCCAATGGGTGCGGTGGCCCCGACGTCGACGAGCCCGTGCTCGGAGATAGCGGGTACCTGCCTTTCGAGGTTGGGTGTCCTGCCTTCACCCGTGAGCTGCGGCAAGTCCGTTGGCCGTCCACTCGCATGTTCAAGCCAGAGATACCCGAGAAGTATGATGGGAGACAAAACCCGGCAGAGTTCTTGAGCATCTGCACCATCGCTGTTTAAGCTGCCGGGGGAAGAGATAAGAAGGTGTTCGCCAACTACTTCCCTTTGGCCCTCAAGTCAGATGTGAGGTCTTGGCTGATGCACCTGCCGGAGAACTCCATTTCGACCTGGGCTGACCTCTGCCACGAGTTCATTGGCGCCTTCATGGGCGGCCATCAAGAACCAGGACGGCCCAGTGACCTACAACTTCTCTGGTAGAAAGAAGGAGAAACTCTGCGGAGGTACCTGCAGAGATTCAGTCGAGTCCATAGAAATATCCCATATATCCACCCAGCTGCCGTGATAGCTGCCTTCCAATCCAACATGCGCGACCGCAGGATACGTTCCAAGATGAATGTTCGGTTGCCTAAGGCTGTGAAGGAGCTCTACACTTTAGTGGACAAATGTGCTCAGGTGGAAGAGGGGAGGAAAGTTCCTGGAGAGGAAGATTGCGTCGAAATCGACTCAGAAGATGACGACGAAACCTTCAGTAAGAAGAAGAAGAAGAAGAACAAGAAGCACAACAAGAAGCGCAAGGATAAGATAGTGATGACTGTTGAGGGGTCAGGCACGCCTAGTACCGGCAAGAAGGCCAAGGTTGAAGCCCCCAGCAAGGAGGCTACCGCATGCGCTGACTGCCGGGAGGCGGCGGCTGCCGAGAAAGCTGGGAAAAGTGATGGGTCGTACTGTAAGATTCATCAGACCAAGGGCCATGATCTCCAGGAGTGTCATCAGGTTGAGCAGCTTGTCAAGAGACAGAAGGCTGAGCATGAAAAGCGCGATAAGGAAAAAGGTCAGAATGGCGCTGGCGGGAAGGGCCAGGATGGTGAAGCAAATTGCCCTGGCAAGGCTCCTCGGAACCAAGGGAAACCCGCCAAAGGCCGAGAGAAGGAGGATTGCAGTAATGAGAGTGATGGAGGGAATGAAGAGGAAACCAGCGAGCAGGAGTTCCAGAAAGCCACTGACGCCCTGTGCATTAACGGGGGTGCATCTTTGCACTCCTCTCACCGCCAACTTAAACAGTGGGCGCGTGAAGTCAATGCCGTGGAGCCAGCGGCAGATTCTCGGAAGCCGCTCAAGTGGTCACGCACGCCCATCATCTTTGATGAAGATGACCACCCCGACCGCATTACTGCGGTAGGGTGCTTGCCGTTGTTGGTCTCACCAACAATTCGCAACCTCAAGGTCACAAAGATGCTGGTTGACGGCGGGGCCGGGTTGAATTTGATTTCCCCAAAGGTTATCAGCAAGCTCCAGATAGCAGAGGAAGAACTTAAGGCGACAGGCACGTTTCAAGGAATCAATCCCGGCAGGAGCCATCCTAAGGGAAAGGTTACGTTGCCAGTGACATTTGGAGGAGAGTTGAACTACAGGACTGACAAAGTTGTGTTTGATGTGGTTGACCTCCCCCTGCCGTACAACGGGATCCTTGGGCGCCCGGCCCTGGCCAAATTCATGGCAGCATCCCACTATACCTACAACACCTTGAAGATGCCAGGGATGATGGGCATCATTTCCGTCCCGTCAGACAAGAAAGACGCAATTATTTGCATAGATAAGATGTACTGGGACGCAGTCGCGGTAGAGGTCGCGAAAGCCACAGTTCCCGCCAAGGAAAAGCGTAGCAGGGGCACTGGCAAGGAATCCGGGAAGCGTACCCTTGTGGAATGTGCCGCGCCTGTTGATGACATGCCACAGAGTTCCAACAGCAAGAGATCCAAGGCTGCTCCACCCCAAGTGAAAAAGGTCACGGCAAGGCTGGCTGGCGCTGATGGTACTTTCACTATCAGCTCCACCCTTGATGACAAATAGGAAAGCGCGCTCGTTACCTTGCCCGGCCCGTCAAGCAGAAGGTTCGGAAGCAGGCCTTGGAGCGGCAGTAGTTTATTGCCGAGGAAATCAAGAAACTTGAAGCAGCTGGTTTGGTCAAAGGAGTACTGCATCCAACATGGTTAGCAAACCCAGTGGTTGTGCGCAAGGCTAATAGAAAATGGAGGCTTTGCATAGATTTCACGGATCTAAATAAGGCATGCCCAAAGGACCCATTTCCCTTGCCGCGCATTGACCAGATCATGGATTCTACTTCAGGATGTGAGTTGCTCTCTTTTCTGGATGCATACTCCGGATACCATCAGATTTTTATGTCCGAGGAAGACGAAGAAAAGACCTCATTCATCACCCCATGCGGCACGTACTGCTTTGTGCGCATGACTTTGGGGTTGAAGAGTGCCGGGTCCACTTTTGCAAGAGCAGTCCAGATTCGCTTTGAACCACAGTTGCATAGGAACATTGAAGCCTATATGGATGATATTGTGGTCAAGACCAAGGACAGATCAACCATCATCTAGGATTTAGAAGAGACATTTGCTAATTTGCGCAAGATCAACATGAAACTGAATCCGAAGAAGTGCGTGTTTGGCGTTCCCTCCAGCAAGCTACTTGGTTTCTTTGTGTCCCACCGTGGGGTAGAGGCCAACCCCGATAAGATCAAGGCTATTGAGCAGATACAGGCACCCAAGACAGTTAAGGATGTGAGGAGACAGGATGCGTTGCCGCGCTTAGCAGATTCATCTCCAAGTCTACCGAGTGCGCCTTGCCATTCTTCAAGATTTTGAAGAAGGCAGGACCCATGAAGTGGACCCCGGAAGCAGATGCAGCACTGCGGGATTTGAAGGCCTACTTGTCTTTTGTGCCTACTTTGGTCGCACCCAAACCACAAGAGCCATAACTGCTATATCTGGCAGCAACTAATCAAGTGGTTAGTGCGGCCCTAGTAGCGTAGCGGGAAGTGGAAGAAGCAGCCACCTCAGCAAGTGTCCCGCCCGGGGAAGAGGAAGAGAGCGGCCCGGCAAGGCCAGATATGGATCAGGACAAAGAAGAGCATGGCATCGGAAGCAACCCCAAGGACATGACAAGGAAGTAGGTGGTGCAGCGCCGAGTATACTTCGTCAGCTCCCTGTTGCAGGGGGCTAGATCCAGGTATTCTGGCGTGTAAAAGTTGATCTTTGTCCTTGTCATGGCCTCAAGGAAACTGCACCACTACTTCCAAGCCCATGAGATCATGGTTGTCACCCGCTTCCCGTTGCAAAGGATACTTCGAAACCCAGAGGCCACCAGCAGGATAGTGGAGTGGGCATTGGAGTTATCCAGCTTTGGCTTGAAGTTTGAAAGCACAACAACAATCCAGAGCAGGGCGTTGGCAGAGTTTATTGCAGAATGGACGCCAACCCCTAATGAAGAAGTACAGGAAACAGTTATCCCCGGCAAGGAAGCGCCCCAAGAATGGATCATGTATTTCGATGGTGCCTTCTCCCTACAAGGTGCAGGGGTTGGCGTGCTTCTCGTGGCTCCCACTGGAGAGCAACTGAGGTACATCGTCAAGATGCAATTTCCCCGGGAGGAGGCGACCAACAATACAGCAGAATATGAAGGGCTTCTTGCCGGGCTCAGGATTGCTACAGAGTTGGGAATGAAGAAGCTGATCATTCGAGGAGATTCACAACTGGTGGTGAGACAAGTCAACAAGGATTACCAAAGCCCATTGATGGAGTCATACGTCAAGGAAGTGAGAAGATTGGAGGAGCGCTTTGACGGGTTGCAAACAGAGCACGTACCCCGTGCGGAAAACAGCATTGCTGATCACCTATCAAAGTGCGCCACGCAGAAGCTTCCTATGGAACCAGGGACTTTTGTTCTCCATCTTACTCAGCCCTCCATATCCCCGACAACAATGGCCTGAAAGAGGAGGAAATTGGACTCCGGTAAGCCTCTCCCGGTAGAGCCTTTCGGGGCTCCTGGTAGGGACCCTGCCGGAAACAACTCCCCTTCGATTGCCAGGCTGCACCCTCCTGCCGGGCCACTGGTCCCCGCAGACGAGGGATGCGCCCCCACGAATGAGGAGGTGCCGCTAGTCCTCGTTGCCGAGCCTCAGGCTCCAACTTGGGCAAGGCACATAGTCCATTTCCTCCAAACTGGAGAACTTCCCGAAGAGCAAGAAGAAGCTGAAAGAGTAGCCCGGAGGGCCAGTATGTATCAGTTTGTCGATGACACACTATACAGAAGAAGATCCAATGGTGTGAAATTGAAGTGCCTTTGCCAAGAAAGAGGAAAGGAACTGCTGGCAGAGATACACAAAGGGATGTGCGGCTCCCACATTGGATCAAGGGCTTTGGTTGGGAAAGCATTCCGGCAAGGATTCTATTGGCCCACAGCCCTCCAAGATGCGGTTGAGCTCGTCACCAAGTGTGAAGCCTGTCAGTTCCATTCCAAAAATATCCATCTGCCTGCCCAAGCACTCCAGACAATCCCTTTGTCATGGCCATTTTTGGTCTGGGGGCTCGATATCCTCGGCCCTTTCCCCCGAGCTGCCGTTGGATTTGAATTCTTGTTCATTGCAATCGACAAGTTTACAAAGTGGCCGGAAGTAGATGCCGTGAGAAAGGTGACTGCTCAGTCAGCTATCAAGTTCTTGAAAGGATTGGTGTGCCGCTTCGGGGTCCCTGCCCGGATCATCACCGACAACTGCACCTAGTTCACGAGCCACGCCTTCAAGCAATATGTTCATGCCCTTGGAAACAAGATCTCATTTGCATCTGTCGCACATCCCAGAAGCAATGGACAAGCTGAGAGGGCGAACGCTGACGTGCTGCGAGGACTCAAGACAAGAACGTTTGATAAGCTGCGGAAGCACGGCAGGCAATGGATCAATGAGCTGCCGGTGGTTCTTTGGTCCCTCAGAACGACACCAAACCGAGCTACCGGGCAGACTCCCTTCTCCCTAGTCTATGGGGCAGAAGCAGTTATCCCCACGGAACTCATTTATGGGTCACCTCGAGTGCTTGCCTACGATGAAGTAGTGCAGGAACAGCACATGCGTGACGACGCCGTGCTTCTCGAGGAGAACCGTCTCTGGGCTGCTACGCGTGCTGCACGCTATCAGCAAGCCCTGTGTTGCTATCATAGCCACAGGGTTCATGCCTGGTGTTTTGAGGAAGGTGACCTTGTCCTTAGGCGTGTTCAGTCTGCCAAGGGTATAAACAAGCTGTCGCCGAAGTGGGAAGGCCCTTACCGGGTAGTATGAGTCACCAGACCTGGCGCAGCCCGTCTGGAGACCGGAGATGGCATTCAATTGCAAAACTCATGTAATATTGAGCATCTCCGCAAGTTCTACCCGTAAGGCGCGACTGTCGGGCCCTGCCCGGCAGCCACCCTTTTGTACAGGCCTTGCCTCAGCTGCATGTAACCCCTTGTACAAAGCCAGGCGCAGACCCTGAGCAACAGAGAAATAAATGAAGCGCTGGGGGCCCCCGACAAGTTGCATGCATGTATAAGCATTTCATAAGCATTGCATGATTCATGTAGATAGGTTGCATGATCATGTAGATAGATTGCATCTGGCATCATCTTCATTTGCATAAACTGCAGGCTCCTACCGTGGACATAGTCCTGGGAAGAAGATGCGAAGATAAGCCAGCACTGCGGTCTCCGGCAAGCCAAACAGATAAGTTCCATCTCTTATCCATACATGTTCTGTGAGTAGGACTTGTGCATATGAAAACCTCGCCGCCTCGGAAACAAAGGTGCTCCCATCTACTGACACGAACGCTGCTTCGGTCAGGATGGTCGTAGTGGCCTTTGGCTGAAAGGGGTTGGCAGGGGGCTGATCTCTCCCAATAGGTTCTGCGCCCGATAGGCTCAGCCTCATGGCAGCAGTCCTATGGGGTGCCGGCAAGGTAGCTTACCGGGATCTACTTGTTTACATGAAAGTATGGAGGCGTTTCACCTCTGCATGGATATAGTACATGCACAAATGCCCGGCAAAGCTTATCTTTTTCATTAATATGCTGATCAACAACTACAAATCTCACGGAACATAAACATGGATACAAGAGATTACATTATTTGAACTAAAATTTGGCAAGTGCCTACAGATTTAAGACTAAAAAAAGACAAGTGCCCTGTAATGCCCTTTCTTGTCCCTCTCCTCCTAGGCACGGCGGTAGAAGGCGAAGAGGGCAAAAGGAGTGCCTGGGCAGAACCCCAGCCTGACCCTGTCGGGCTCTAGGAGAGGATGCCCGGCGGGGGCGGGAGGGCGTGGACGAAGACGTCAACGGAGAGCATGGCGGAGGCGACCCGTTAACCGCCACCACCAAGGCCAGCCCGAGAGAAAGCCTGCCGGGGTCCAGCCGGAGGACTACTGGAGGAACCAGGGGGCACCATCACCACCTCTGCATCCAACTTCCCGGCAAACCACCTTGCCGGTGAGAAAACACAGGTGCAGATGATGGTGCTGCCGCTTGATGAAGATGGTGTAGGCGACGTTCAGCCGGAGTCGGAGTCGCCGCCCTCCCGGTCGCTACCGTCATCATCGCCGTCACTGTCCTCCTCGTCGCTTTCGCTCAAGAAGGAGCTTTCGTCGTCGGTCGAGCTCTCCACGCAACACCCTAAGCGAGCTCCCGAGCGCCCAAAGACCTTGACGGAAAGCAGGCCGCTGTCCATTAATTTAAACTGGAGAACATGCCCCTCCGACAAGCTATGGGCTCGAGCAAAGGTCTTCCAGCCGCGGCGGAGGTACATAACATGAGGAGTAGGGAAGTCAACATCCACCCGCATGCCGCCATTCCCACAGCCCCTCATGTGCAACCTTAGCGCAAGCGGCTGTTCGAGCTCCATCACCCTTGCAAATGGAGTAGGGAGGCGGAGGCAGCCGCGCGGAGGCTTATACAGCCTGATGACGAACTCCAAAGGTTGATCTCCAACGTGGCCTTCCATCGGGGGAGGAGCGTCCAGTGCGGGCGCAATTGAGGCACCACCCCGGCCTCCTCGGCCGCTCACACCACGACGACCTCGGCCACGCCCCCTTCCGCCTCCTCTGACAGTGGGTTCCGCTCCCACGTCATCGAGAGGAGGGGGGAGACGCTATCAAGCAGAGGTTCTCATCGCCACCACCGGAGTACCACCATGCCCTCGCCCCCTCACCATGGCAAGCAAGGGAAGCTTTGAGGAAAGGGAGAAGGAAGGTGTGTGAGCAGACACACTACTCCTACCCCCTTTTATAGGAGAACGAGGCAAGGGGCTGGCCTCTCATTCAGCAGGCGACCGCCTTGCTCCTCCAATGCGGTTCCCCTGCGCCTCCAACAGCTCGGGGAATCAGAGCCGCCCCTCTACACCACTCCGCGATGCCTGGCTTTCTGCCATGGCGCCCGTTCCCGCGCCCTCCGCGTCCACCACCTACCCTGCGCAATGCATGCGGTACACGTGGTGGAGGCGCTCCGGGGCATTAGGCAAGTGGGATGGCAGTTTCCTACCCCGTGATCATGGGGCGTGGGCCGCCCACAGATCGTGGTTTAGTTTCTCCCCTAAACACTTCGCACGACGCGCGGGAAAACCGGAAACTAACCCAAGCTCAAGTTAATGAAGAGGCGAAGAAGATCTCAAAGGGCGGAGCCGCCCTTATATTTCTACCTGTGCACTGGTTAAGGCCTCAAAGAAGATCTCAAAGGGCGGCGTGTCCGTGCCAGGCCCGGGGGCTCCTGTCGGTGCAACAGACCCTGGGTCCATTGCATGGACTGTGCACAGGCCAGAGACAAGATTACAAGACCAAAATCAGACCAAACAAGGAGGATCAACTCCTTTGAAGGATCCAAGTGCAAGTCGAGAAGGCCAAGGTGAGCCAAAGGAGCAGGGCATCGCTAAGGGAAGGACCTACCATGCCGGGTAGGCGAGCCTTGCAGGGTTGGGTTTTGCCCCGGAAGCAAGCTCCCAGATCAACCCGGCAGGCCTGCCGGGGCTGGCGGAGGCAAGCCACTCCACCGCTCCACGTCACAAGCGACGCAAGTCAGTAATCAAAGCGGTGTCAAGCTCCAAGGTGACTAAGTGGCTGCTTTTTGCCACATGGCAGCCACTTCCTACAGCAAACACCTCCATATGACACTCGTCCTGAGACGTGTCAAGCGAGCAGGCGCGATGCTGGCAAAACAGCCCGGCAGGGCCTGCCGGGCGAAGCTATGATGTGACACTGAGTGGCGCATTTAATGAGCTATGTCAGCCTGCAGATTTAGATATGATAGGATTGTTAGCTATCTAATCAGTACGCAAAGACTGATTTGCCACTGTGGTGACCCCTTAATCTATAAAAGGAGGCCCTTGGCAACGATTGAAAGGGGGTTGGACCCTCACATATCCATACGCGCGTAGCCACTCTCGCCCCCAGAGCGACCTTGCCGGGCGAGTGTGTTACATTCACCACCATTATCCACCATCAATCCACCAAAGCAGGAGTATGGTTTTATGCCTCACGGCGGCCCGAACCTGGGTAAAGACTGCCTGTGTGATCTCTGCCATGCTACGCGACGCTTCTCCGCTCTTTGTGCAATGTGCCCATCCCCCCGCCGAACCAAAAGGGCTCATGGCCCCATAGGTGGCCGTGGTTTCCCGCGACATTCACCATTGATGACCACCCCATCTCACGTGATATGGGTTGGTTGATATGGATCTTGTGAACACTTAGGCAACTTGAGGGATGTTGATTTAAGTGGGAGTTCACTAGTAATTTGATTAGCTGAACCCATTATCATGAACATAGTCTAAATTGTCTTTCCAAGTTTATGTTGTAGATCAATGGCTCGCGTGGTAGCTCCCCTGAATTTTAATGCATTCCAAGAGAAAGAAAAGTTGAAAGATGATGGAAGCAACTATGTGGACTAGGTCCGTAATTTGAGGATTATGCTCACTGCTGCACAGACGGCTTATGTCCTTAATGCACTACTTGGTGATGCACTGCTACTTCTTCAGCTTGCGTTGATTTTCCCCTTGAAGAGGAAAGGGTGATGCAGCAAAGTAGAGATAAGTATTTCCCTCAGTTAAGAACCAAGGCATCAATCTAGTAGGAGGCACAAGCAAGTCTCCAATATATGCACCTGCACAACCTAACAAACACTTGCACACAACGCGAAAAAGGGGTTGTCAATCCATTCACGGTCACAAACAAGAGTGAGATCTAGTAGAGATAGGTATAAAATATAAATAAAATAGCAAACTAAAGTAAATATAAATAAATTGCAGCAATGTATTTTTGGTTTTTTTGGTTTATAGATCTGAAAATATATGATGGAAAATAGACCCGGGGGCCATAGGTTTCACTAAAGGCTTCTCTCTTGAAAGAAAACATACGGTGGGTAAACAAATTACTGTTGAGCAATTGATAGAAAAGCGCATAATTATGACGATATCTAAGGCAATGATCATTCATATAGGCATCACGTCCGTGACAAGTAGACCGAAACGATTCTGCATCTACTACTTGTCAGTGTACTAAGTATTGGGCCATTAGTACCCCGTACTTTTGCACGGGCAGTTGTAGCCATACTCGTGGCAAGGCTTGTCGGGGAACAGTTCGAGGTTGACTCAGGTTATCAAAGAAATTCTCAAGTCAAAGATTTGAGGATCAGCAGATAGGAAGAGCTGGAATCCGAAAGCTAGCCTCCCTGGCAAGATCTTGCCGGGGTGGCCTGCGAAGCCCGGCAAGATTTTTGCGCCCAGCAAGGTTATGCTACTGTGCCACCGCTTCGACACAGCAACAAGCCCGACATTCTGGGTCCTTCTCGGGATGCGTGGCAACGCGCCAGTGGAGGCGAGCTTAAGCGGTGCTGATGGGACGGCCCCTTTTTCCATCCCCAAGAAAGTGAGGACACCTAAACGGACACCTCACGGTACATTAAATGCATTCGTCCTAATCCGTTAGTGGTTAGGTATGATGACCCTGTAGCTACTTTACACCTCAATGTATGTACATTTTGCCACTCTGGTGACCCCTTTGAGCGTATAAAAGGAGGCCCAAGTCAACTGCTACAGGGGAGAGGATCTTCTGGCCCATTCTGCATGCATAGCTGCTCTTTGAACGTACTATTCATTGCAAGCACTCCTGGAGCCTGGGTTCAAGAACATTCATAATAAAACAAGGCAGGAGTAGGGTTTTACGCTGATCAGCGGCCCAAACTTGGGTAAAATCGCCCCGCGTCGATCGTTGGTTCTGCTCTTTGTGCATACCTCTCTCCCTGCCGAATCATAAAGGGATCCCTTGGGGGTTCCATAGGTGTCGCACGCCGACATCTTTGGCGCGCCAGGTAGGGGGAAGCAGGTTGTGTGAACCTGATCCAGTGATCGGCGCCTTAGTTTCTTCATCATCATGCCACCCAAGAAGAAGAGCGCCGCAACGGCGCAACCATCCACGTCCGTTTTGCCTGTGCCCTCGCGTACGGGCGATGGCGTGGGTACAGAAGGAAGATGATTAGAGCCTCCACGGCGTTCCGGTGAGCCAAGTCAGGCGAGCGGCGTCGTTCGCAGCGGCAGCGGCAACCCACATGCCACTGGATCCAGAGATGGAGCTGTGTTGCCTACGGGCGGCACAACGAACTCCAGAGATCGGAGGACGCCTTCTGAGGCTCCCGCGCCGGCAGCAGCGTCACGGCCTTCGCAGGCCGTGTACGATGAGCAACGTCATGGCGCTGGTGGTTCAGGGCATCCCCATGAAAAGATTTTTGTGAATCGATCCCAAGGTGCGCAGGCCCAGCATGCACGCCGAGCTGCCGGCAGAAGTGGCGCGCGGTCGCGTGACCGTGACGGTGCTCCTTCTAACATGGTTAGGAGTCAGAGCACCTCACGTACCTCGCACCTGTCGCCGCCGCCTACGCCAGCGGAAGCTTTGGCACGTGCGCAGCTGCTCCTCGATTTCCCTCTTGCTCCGGAGAAGATGGAGGAGTGGCGAGCTACTATCCAGAGCCTCATTGGCTTCGCCAACAAAGATGGGCCACAGGAGGCAGGGCCCTCACAGGTGCGGTCCATCGATCTGGCGCGAGCCGATGTGGAGAAAACCGGAGGTGGTGCAACCACGGTGCACTCCCCCCCGCGGCACCAGCGGCGGTCGACAACCCAGCGGGTTGATCACCGTGATGATGATTCCACGGCATCGTCCGATCCATGGATGCGCCGCGACCAGCGTCAAGTTCTCCAGGAACGAAGCAAAGAGGACGCTCGAACCACCATCGAGTGGCGACGGGAAGCGCGCTATCAATCTGATAAGCGCGCAGGGCCCGCTGTCGACGAGCCTGCGCCAGGGGACGCAGGTGACTTGCCTTATGAGGTAGGGACTCCAGCATTTACCCGTGAGCTGCGGCAAGTCCAGTGGCCCAATTCCCGAACCTTTAAGCCAGAGGTCCCGGAGAAATATGATGGCAAGACTCATCCCTCAGAGTTCCTGAGCATCTACACCATTGCGGTGCAGGCTGCCGGGGGCCGAGATGACAAAATACTTGCCAACTTCTTCCCGTTGGTGCTCAAACCCAACGTCAGGTCGTGGTTGATGCATATGTCGGAGAATTCTATTTCTTCTTGGTCAGATATGTGCCATCAGTTTGTTGGAGCCTTTGTCGGAGGCCACCAAGCTCCTGGCCAAGAGAGTGATTTGCATATCATCCCTCAGAAGGAGGGCGAATCCCTGCGCAAGTTTATTCAGAGATTTAGCCGGGTGTAGTACAATATTCCTGACGTTCACACTGCCGTTGTTGTTAGCGCGTTTCACCAGAACGTGCGTAACCGCAAAATGCGGGAAGAGCTGGCAATGAACAAAGTCAGGAGTATTGCTGAGCTTTACGCTTTGGCCGACAAGTGCGCTCGAGCTGAAGAGGGGAGGAAACTCCCTGGCGAGGCTGTTGGCGCGGGGGGCGAATCAGAAGATGAAGACGCTGCAACCCCGTCAAGGAAAAGCCGGCGGCGGAACAAGAAGCGCAGAAGCAGGGCCATGCTTGCTGTCGAGGAATCCGGCAACCCTGGCGCCGCCAAGAAGGCCAAGGTTGACGACCCCGGCAAGGAACTTGCTGGGTGCTCCTCATGCCAGGCCTTGGCGGCTGCCGACAAGTCAGAAAACTCCGGCAAGCAGTATTGCAAGATCCATCGCACCAAGGGCCACGATCTCCAAAACTGCCGGCAAGTTGAGCAGCTTGTCGGGAAGCAGAGGGCTAAGTATGAAAGGCGAGATAAGGAGAAGGCCCATGACGGTGCTGAGGAGTCCGGCAAGAAGCACGGTGGCCGAGGGGGTCGCCGCGGCAAGGCCAAGCAACAAAGGGAGAGGCCCGCTCGAGGCCGTGACAAAGAAGAAGGTGATGATGATGAAGAAGATGATGAGTCTAGTGAGCAAGAATTCCAGAAAGCTACAGAGGCCATGTGTATCGACGGGGGCACCTCGTTGCATTCTTCCCATCGTCGGCTTAAACAGTGGGTGCGAGAAGTTAATGCAACAGAGCCATCACTGGATGCATGTAAGCCCCTGAAGTGGTCCAACACGCCTATCATTTTCGACGCCGAGGATCACCCTGATCGCACAACCGCGGTCGGGTGCTTGCCATTGTTGGTCTCACCAACAATCCGCAACCTCAAGGTGTCGAAAATGCTAGTTGACGGTGGGGCCGGGCTGAACCTAATCTCACCGGATGTCCTCAAGAGGCTCCAAATTCCTGATGAAGATCTCGAGGAAACGGGCACGTTTCAAGGGGTCAATCCAGGAAGAACCCAGCCAAAGGGCAAGATTACGTTACCGGTGACATTTGGTAGCGAGCTCAACTACAGGACAGAGAAGGTAGTGTTTGATGTCGCCAAGATCCCTATGTCATACAATGGGATCCTCGGTCGGCCAGCGCTGGCTAAGTTCATGGCGGCATCACACTATGCGTATAATGTTTTGAAGATGCCCGGGCCGTTGAGTGTCATTACTATCCATTCCGATAAGAAGGATGCACTCATCTGTGCCGACCAACTCTACCGGGAAGCAGTTGCAGCACCTGCCGTCAAGGCATCTGCTCCTGCCGCTGGAACTCCTGGGGGGAAGAAGAAGACCGGCGAGAATCTTGGCTCGAACTCCGACAAGCACACCTCCTCGGAGTGCTGCGCTTTCGTTGAGGATGCACCAGAGAGTTCCACTGGCAAGAACAAGAGATCCAAGGCCGCTCCACCAGAGACCAAGAAGGTGCCTGTCAGGGAGGACGGAACGGGAGGAACTTTCACCATAAGTTCCACCCTAGATGACAAATAGGAAAGCGCGCTCATTGCCTTCCTGCGGGCGAATGTCGACGTGTTTGCATGGCAACCGTCTGACATCCCTGGTGTTCCCAGGGAGGTAATTGAGCACCACCTTGCTGTCTGTCCTCACGCGTGGCCCGTCAAGCAGAGGGTCAGGAAGCAAGCCTTGGAGCGGCAAGAATTCATTGCCGAAGAAATCAGGAAGCTGGAGGCGGCAGGATTGGTCAGAGGAGTACTTCACCCAACTTGGTTGGCTAATCCGGTTGTAGTGCGCAAGGCGAATGGGAAATGGAGGCTGTCTATTGATTATACAGATATCAATAAAGCCTGTCCAAAAGACCCTTTTCCCTTGCCGCGCATCGACCAGATTGTGGACTGCACCGCTGGTTGTGATCTACTATCCTTCCTTGATGCCTACTCAGGGTATCATCAGATCTTCATGGCAAAAGAAGATGAAGAAAAGACCGGATTTATCACCCCATGTGGTACGTATTGTTTTATACGAATGCCTTTCGGGTTGAAAAGTGTTGGTTCTACATTTGCGAGAGCGGTCCAAATTGGTTTTGAGCCTCAGCTCCATAGAAATATGGAGGCATATATGGATGATATAGTGGTCAAAACCAAGGACAAAGCGACGCTCATACAAGATCTAGAATAGACATTTGCAAATCTGCGCAAGATCAACTTAAAGCTCAACCCTGAGAAGTGCGTGTTTGGTGTTCCTTCCGGCAAGCTTCTCGGATTCTTTGTATCTCAACGAGGGATCGAAGCGAACCCCGACAAGATCAAAGCTATTGAGCAGATTGAAGCACCAAGACGCGTCAAGGATGTCCGTCGTCTTGCCGGCTGTGTTGCTGCTCTAAGCAGGTTTATTTCCAAATCTGCTTAGCGCGCCCTGCCCTTTTTTAAAATTTTGAAGAAGGCAGGTCCAATGAAATGGACTCCAGAGGCGGAGGCTGTGCTGCAAGATTTGAAGAAATACCTTTCTTCTCCGCCGACGCTAGTCGCGCCTAAACCACGAGAGCCGTTGCTGCTATATTTGGCAGCGCCAAATCAAGTGGTTAGTGCTGCGTTTGTGGCGCAGAGAGAAGCTGATGAGGAAGCAACACCAGCGGCAGGACTGTCAGGCGACGCGACAGGATCTTCCCCAGCAAGGGTTGATGCCGGCAAGACAGAATCTGCGCAGTCAGAAGAACCAGTGCAGAAGAAAAAGGTGGTGCAGCTCCCAGTTTATTTTGCTAGCTCTCTTTTGCAAGGAGCTAGGTCAAGATATTCTGGTGTGCAGAAGTTGCTCTTCGGCCTCCTTATGGCCTCGAGGAAGCTGTGCCATTATTTTCAAGCACATGAAATCACCGTCGTCACTCGCTTCCCGTTGCAACGGATATTGCGAAATCCAGAAGCAACCGGCAGGATTGTGGAGCGGGCGTTGGAGTTGTCGAGCTTTGGTCTCAAGTTTGAAAGCACTTCGACAATTCAGAGTAGGGCCTTGGCAGAGTTCATTGTGGAATGGATCCCAACGCCAGACGAAGAGGTTCAAGAAACAACTCTCCCCGGCAAGGAAATCGATCGGGAATGGGTTATGTACTTTGACGGGGCTTTTTCGCTGCAAGGCGCCGGTGCTGGCGTGCTGCTTGTCGCACCCACCGGAGAGCACCTCAAGTACGTAATCCAGATGCATTTTCCCCGGGAGAGTTCGACGAACAACACTGCGGAGTACGAGGGCTTGCTTGCCGGTCTCAGGATCGCGGTAGACCTTGGTATCAAGAAGCTCATCATCAGAGGCGATTCGTAGCTTGTCATCAGGCAAGTTAACAAGAGTTATTAGAGTCCATTAATGCAAGCCTACGTGGATGAAGTGAGAAAAATGGAAGAGCACTTTGACGGTCTACAAATGAAGCACATCCCTCGTGCCGAGAACAGTATTGCTGACGACCAGTCAAAGCGCACCGCCCTCAAGTTGCCTGCGGAACCAGGAACTTTTGTGCTCCATTTGACTCAACCATCCGTGGCACCATCAATGCAGCAAGAAAAGAGAAGAAAGTTGAATTCTGGACAGTACTTTCCGGCAGAGCTCCCCGGAGCCGCCGGCAAGGAACTTGCCGGGATCAACGACAAACCTGCCGGGGAACGACAGGCTCCGGCGGAACCTCACACTTTCGCTGTCGAGACAAATGTTCCCCCGGCGGAGGAGATGCCTTTAGTCCTAGCTGTCGAGCCCCAGCCTCCAACATGGGCGCAACACATTGTCCATTTCCTTCAGACAGGAGAACTCCCGGAGGAACAGGAAGAAGCAGAAAAACTAGCCCGTCGGTCTGTTATGTACAAGTTCGTCGATGACGTCCTGTATAGAAAGAGACTGAACGGTGTGAAATTGAAGTGCATTCCTCGGGAGGATGGACTAGAGCTATTGGCAGAGATACATGGAGGCATATGTGGCTCTCACATAGGATCAAGAGCACTTGTCGGGAAAGCATTCCGGCAAGGTTTCTTTTGGCCCACCGCTCTCCAGGATGCAACTGCACTAGTAACCAAGTGTGAAGCGTGCCAGTTTCATTCGAAGAAATCACATCAGCCAGCTCAAGCTCTTCAGACGATCCCTCTCTCCTGGCCATTTTCGGTCTGGGGGCTCGACATATTGGGCCCCTTCCCCCGTGCTACCGGGGGCTTTGAGTACTTATACGTTGCAATTGACAAGTTCACAAAGTGGCCGGAAGTGGAAGCGGTGAGGAAGGTGACAGCACAATCAGTCGTCAAGTTCTTTAAAGGAATAGTTTGCCGCTTCGGTGTGCCCAACAGGATCATCACCGACAACGGTACGCAATTCACAAGTCGCACCTTCATGCAGTACATCCACGGCGTTGGCAGCAAAATTTGTTTTGCCTCTGTTGCTCACCCGAGAAGCAACGGCCAAGCGGAGAGGGCTAATGCTGAAGTGCTACGCGGTCTCAGGACCAGAACCTTTGACAGGCTGAGAAAGTGCGAAATACGCTAGATTGATGAGTTGCCGGCAGTTCTTTGGTCAATCAGAACGACACCAAATCGAGCCACCGGCCAGACACCCTTCGCTCTGGTCTACGGAGCGGAAGCAG
Organism: Thinopyrum elongatum; assembly: GCA_011799875.1. Classification (NCBI taxonomy): domain Eukaryota; kingdom Viridiplantae; phylum Streptophyta; class Magnoliopsida; order Poales; family Poaceae; genus Thinopyrum; species Thinopyrum elongatum. The sequence goes on along the minus strand of CM022300.1, from coordinate 58,110,551 downwards.
TTCTTCCCACGGAACTCACGTACGGATCACCTCGAGTGCTCGCTTATGATGAGCTTGAGCAAGAGCAACTGCGGCAAGATGACGCTGTGCACCTTGAGGAGAATCGTCTTCAGGCTGCTGTGCGAGCTGCACGCTACCAGCAAGCTTTGCGCCGCTACCATAGCCGCAAAATTCATGCCCGAAGCCTTGAGGAAGGCGGCCTTGTTCTTCGGCGGATTCAGTCCGCCAAGAATTCAATCAAGTTGACGCCGAAGTGGGAAGGCCCTTATCGGGTAGTACGAGTCACCAGGCCCGGCGCTGTCCGCTTGGAGACCGAAGATGGCGTTCCAGTGAGCAATTCCTGGAATATTGAACATCTTCGCAAGTTCTACCCATAAGGCGCGGTTGCCGAAGGCCCCCGGCAACCCCCTTTTGTACAAGTCTTGCCGGCAAGGCACGTAATCCTTTGTACAAAGCCAGACGCAGACACTGAGCCCAGATGGATAAGTTTAAGTGTTGTGCATTTCCTTATTGATTCCAATGTTCATATATATATATATATGCATGTTTGTCTAAGATGTTGTATGACACTTGCTCCCGGTAAGTTCTAACGAACCGCCAAGGTTTCATATCTTTATTTTCTCTTCTTTCTTTTTCTCAAAAGACAGAAGGATTCCTCGCGTGCACGTTTACCGGGGGGGAAGGAGGATATGGGTACCAGTTGGCGACGTTCGGAATTGACGCTTTACCGGAGGAAGAACAGCGACAAAAAGCTAAGTTCTAAAACTTAGGGCAAGTTTCCTTTATTGCAAAGTTATTTTCCTTGGACGATTTCGACTTTTGTATGGAAAACCTGCACGCGAAGGAACCCTTGTTGTAATCGGTTGCGCCCTTATTTTGTTTCGAGTCCGCTCAACGATTTAAGTGGCTGCACTGAGAATGCCAAGGAGTCTTGCCGGCCGCTGCACCTCCAGCAGGCTGCTGAAGTCCCGCACCCAGCGCTCGCGGCAGGTTGCGCGCCGGCAAGTTTTTCAGTAAGCGTAGGGTGAGCTCCATACATAAAGGAATCAGACAAGGGAGATAGCATACATGTACCCAAACATAAGCAAGTTATATTACATTAATAAGTTGCCACAGTTCTAACTTAAGACTTAATTGTCTTTGGCATGGAATGGCGACGGCAAGAAGAGGTGGAGCAGTTAATCTCTGCGCTGGCCTTCGACCCTTTTGATTGAATCCACCTTCTCAGGGATAGGTGCGACAAACTCCTCAAGTGCCTCGAGATTTGCATCCTTTGGCAGGCGGCCGAGCACGTTGGTGAGGTCGATGCCAGGATTATTATGCACCACCTTGATAAGTAACTTGCGGAGGACGGCCCGGCAAAGCTGGCGGGACTCGTTGGCCAATTGGGTCGCCCGGTTAGACTAAAGCAGCTTCAGAGCATCAATGATGCTTTCGAAGAACATGGTCAACCTGGCGCTCGAGGATATTCTTTCTTCGGAGGAATACCTGAAGTTTGATAGGCCCATGGATGATAATTGTGCCGTGAGCTTCTCCGCAGCATCGATGAGGCGTCCAGTCCAGATTTCCACCCCCTTTTCGTAATCAACTTGGGCGGTGGCGGCGCTCTTGAGGAGGTTTTTCTCGTCTTGGAGATCCTTGCTCAGGGCCTTTTCGCGGGCCCTGCTGTCCTCAAGTGATTTCTCCAGCGTGGTCAGTTTCAGCCTCAGATCGGCAATAGCATCATTTGCTGAAGAGAGCTGCTTGGTCTTGTTAGACATGGCAACTTGCATCTCCGCCAGGGTGTGGAGGGTTTTTTCCCTGTCACCTTTGAGCATCGAGAGCTCCTTGCCATGTTCTTCAAGATCCACTTCCAGTTTCTTGACTTTGTTGCTCAGTTCCTTCTTGGCGGCCTCTGCAGCCTCGGCAGCATCGACGGCCTTCTTGAGCTTGCCGGCATGATCTACAGTCAGAGCTTCGAGTGCCTCTTTATGCTTCTGCTCCAGCTCCTGGGTCCGCCGCGCAGCAAGCTTCTTGATTTCTTCATCTTTGCTGCGAAGCTTGGCGGCGAGTGCCTACTCACGTGCGACAAGATCTTCCTCATGGGCGTCAAGTGCAATGCGACGCTCCGTCAGGAGAGCATCCTCAGTGGCAGTTCTTTGTGCAGCTTCTTCCTGCGCTTTCTCTAGGTCAGATCGTTTCAAGAGGATCTCTGTCCAGTTTTGGCTCACTTGTTCCCGGCTGGCAGTCAACTCTTGAAGGGCCTCGGCGTACCACACTTGCATTTGTTTGACACGCCTCTGAAAATCTGCTTCGGCCGCCTCGACAACTGCCATTCTGGAATCTGCTTTCTCTTTCTGAGCACGGTGAAGTGCCTGGAGCTTGCGGAAATTTTCGCCCATGGCCTGGAGGAGCTGATCCTCTTTAGATTTGCCACTGCTGGCGCTTGGATCATCAACAATCTCGAGCTCGGCAGCGGCGATGATTTCTTCATCAAAGACTTCCCCTTCGGCCGGTGCCCTAATGCTTGCCGTCCCCGGCAAGTTGACAAACAAGTTCTTGCCAACTTTGAGATATTTGCTGGATGAGGGGACTTCGGATGTTGACGGTTGATCCTCAGCAACTGCCTCACCAGTAGCAGGGGGCTCCGTGGCCGGCGCAGCGCCTCGCGCTCTTGCGGCAGGAATGCCGTCAGTGCGGTAACCAGCCTCCTTGCCGCCCTCTTCAGTAGACTCCTTGGCGGGTTCCTCCTGTGCAGTCTTGGCGGCCTCATCGGCAAAGGCACCGCCGGCTTCTACGGTGGCATCCATGGCGGCCTCGCTGGCAGCGATTTTGTCGGCTTCGGCGGCAACATCCCTGGCGGTCTCCTCGATGACAGCATCGATGTCCATGTGTTCCATCTCAGGGAATTCTAAAGGACAAGGGAGAGAAACAGAATGAGATCAATATTGATGTTCAAGAAGACAAAAGAAAGAGAGATAAAGGAAAGAATAGCAAGCGCTCTGAGGCAATTGGTTACCTGTATCGAGCTGTCAAGAGGTGGCCTCGCCCCTCCCGGCAACCTCGGTTGCCGGGGGTAGGATGCCAGTACCCATGGTTGTCGGCTCTTCCTCAACCAAGACAAGCTCGTCGGTGTGATCTCTTGCCGGGGATGCGCTTGTGGGCGGCGTGGTTGACGGAGGTGGCGCAACGAGGGTATCTCCTAATAACTCCCTTTGTTGCCGTCCTTCTCCTGCAAGCCTAAAGATATCAGCGGCAAGGATAGGAACCTCAGCATTCCGCAACGGAAAAAGAGTAATGAACTTACGTTGGGGGCTGCGCTGGGGGCTGCGTCGAGGACTAAGCTCCGGGCTGATGGTAATAGTTTCCGGCGCACTCATGAAGCCTGCCGGGGGCTCGTCGCCCATGGAAGTCTTTGCCCTCTTCGCCATCCTTTCCGCCAAGGTTTCTGCATCACTGTAGAGACAAAACAAGCAAGTCAATAAGATTGATCCAGAATTTGGAAGATAAAGGCTGTGGCAAGATACTCACTCTTCCTCTTCTCGCTCCGGACTGAAGCCGGAGATGTCGAAATTGACCTCCGTTGCAGTGTCTGTGTGGGGAGGCGGAGGAGGGGTCCTAGGTCGCTTGGCTGTAGCAGGCGCGGGGGGTTGGCGTGTTCCCGCCACCTCAGCCTCCGGTGTGATGGTGCGAGACACCCCTGCCGCCTCAGCAGTTGCCGCTGGTGTGGGTCTCGCACGCCGCGCAGGTTGCTGTCGAACTCCTTGCCGCGGTGCAGTCTTGCCGGCCGCTTTCTTGTCGGGAGCCTCGCTGCTCGAGGAAGGTTGGCTTGCCGGGATGCCAGATGCAGCCTTTTGAAGAACACGCTTTGTCTTCTTCGGGGCTGGGAGCTCTTCTTGTGGTTCTTCTTCAGCCGTGTCTTCGTCCGACAAGCTCTCAGCGGCTCTGCTGCTCTGTTCCCCAGTAGCCTTGTCCTTCCCGGCAGGATTTTCTTCCACCACTAGCTCTGCGTCACTGGTTTCCCATTCTGTGAAGCCGACGCTGCCAGCCTCCGCGGCAAGATTCACCTCCTCCGCCCTAGTGGCGATGTATGCCACTTCTTCGTCGGTGGTGGCTCGGATGAGGTCCGTTTCTTCCCGGACGGCCCTCTCCGTCAAGTTATCAAAGAACTTTTGTGCCTCTTCCTCGGATGGCTTGACCCAAGTTGCGTCAAGACCGTGGGCGTTGAACAGTGGCATGGTGGTGATAATCGACCCCAGGGCAGAGTTGTTGCACAGAGGGACAATTCTTGCCGGCAACCGATGCTTGTTGTCGCGCTGGAATAGCCTTTGACGGAGAGCACCAAGCTGCATAGCAGTCAAATTATTGTTCAATCCAGGGTGCAGTCTCATGATGTCTGCTGCGTTTCGGTATTCCCAAGCTGGTCTCCCTTTATTCTGCAAGGGGGCGATCCGGCGGCGGAGGAAATCGAAGCCGATCATCTCAATTGTTAGCCCGACAGCTTTCAGGCGAAGGATCCTGGTGGTGGCAATCATGAGCTTTTCATCTTCAGCAGCGAGATCGCTCCAGCCACTGCCGCGGACCGCCTTCTGCTGTCGAGGCAAACAAAACAGATGGGAATCTGCTTCCTTGATCCAGCACCACTCAGCCCGCCATTCATCCCACTTCTCGCGGTAAACCCCTTCTGGGTATATTTCCTTATTCCAAGCCCTTGGAATCCAGGCGATAGAACCAGAGAGGGCCTCCCCTTTTTGGATACGGGGAAAAAAGTAGTGGCGGAAAAGGGCAGTATTGGGAACCACTCCGGCAAAATTTTCACAAAGATGAGCAAAGATGGACATACACAGTACATCATTCGGCGTGAAATCAAGAAGATGGAAGCCGTATGTGTACATGATGTCGTTGAAGAAGTCAGAGAATGGAGGACAGAGCCCGCAATAGAAATAAGCGACGAAGAAGGGATATCTGTCTGACCCACTCTTGGAGCAAGAACCTGGAATCACGTGAGTGGTGGGGTGAGCCTGCGTCTCCCTCGCCCACATACACAGGTACCGCCTCTTCAGAGCTTTCGCATCAAGCGACGGGGCGAAAACGACGTACTTCTTCTGCATCTTCACCAGCTCGCTCTCCGGGACATCGGCTTTCGTCTCCTTGCCCTTGCCTTTGCTGGCCTTGGGCGGCATGATGGCTGCAGGGGCAGAAGCCGGGGATGGAGCGGGCGTGGAGGCGACGAGCGGATGAGGGAAAGCTTTGCTCTGAGCTCGAGAGAAGGAAGGCAATGGCGGCGGCCAGATTGAGAAGAAGAGGGAGGCAAATAGGCTGTGCCTTTGCAGTTTCCCTTTTTATGGGGAAGGTGCGAGGCCGCCTCTTTTACTCCCCAATGTGAATACGCCTCTGCAGGCGCGTTGCAGTTGCAGCCTTTCGACGCACGCTTCCCACATCGCGCGTTCAACGCGCGTAGTGGGGGGCACAGTAAGCGGGATATTTACGAGCAGTTAATTCCCTACCACGTGTGCCCGTGCAATGTTTGGGCCTAGCCCAACAACGCCTCGCACTCGTGTGTGGCCTAGGCCCGAGGGCTCCTGTCGGTGTACTAAGTATTGGGCCATTAGTACCCCATACTTGTGCACGGGCAGTTGTAGCCATACTCGTGACAAGGCTTGTGTCGGGGAATAGTTCGAGGTTGACTCAGGCTATCAAAGAAATTCTCAAGTCAAAGATTTGAGGATCAGCAGATAGGAAGAGCTGGAATCCGAAAGCCAGCCTCCCCGGCAAGATCTTGCCGAGGTGGCCTGCGAAGCCCGGCAAGATTTTTGCGCCCGGCAAGATTCGGCGCCCGGCAAGGTTATGCTACTGTGCCACCGCTTCGACACAGCAACTAGCCCGACATTCTGGGTCCTTCTCTGGATGCATGGCAACGCGCCAGTGGAGGAGAGCTTAAGCGGTGCTGATGGGATGGCCCCTTTTTCCATCCCCAAGAAAGTGAGGACACCTAAACGGACACCTCACGGTGCATTAAATGCATTCGTCCTAATCTGTTAGTGGTTAGGTATGATGACCCTGTAGCTACTTTACACCTCAATGTATGTACATTTTGCCACTGTGGTGACCCCTTTGAGCGTATAAAAGGAGGCCCAAGGCAACTGCTACAGGGGAGAGGATCTTCTGGCCCATTCTGCATGCGTAGCTGCTCTTTGAACGTACTGTTCATTGCAAGCGCTCCTGGAGCCTGGGCTCAAAAACATTCATAATAAAACATGGCACGAGTAGGGTTTTACGCTGATCAGCGGCCCGAACCTGGGTAAAATCGCCCCGCGTCGATCGTTGGTTCTGCTCTTTGTGCATACCTCTCTCCCTGCCGAATCGTAAAGGGATCCCTTGGGGGTTCCATAGGTGTCGCACGCCGACACTACTATTACTCCACACATCGACTGACTCATGCCTGCATCTAGAGTATTAAGTTCATAAGAACAGAGCAACTCTTTAATTAAGATGACATGATGTAGAGGGATAAACTCAAGCAATACGATATAAACCACATCTTTTTATCCCTGATGGCAACAATGCAATACGTGCCTCGCTACCCCTTCTGTCACTGGGTGAGGACACCACAAGATTGAACCCAAAATTAAGCACCTCTCCCCTTGCAAGAAAAACCAATCTAGTTGGCCAAACCAAACTGATAGTTTGAAGAAAAATACAAAGATATCTTAATCATGCATAAAAGAGTTTAGATAAGACTCCAATAATATTCATAGATAATTTGATCATAAATCCACAAGTCATCGGATCTCAACAAACGCACCGCAAAAGAAGATTACATCGGATAGAACTCCAAGAACATCGAGGAGAACATGGTATTGAAGATCAAAGAGAGAGAAGAAGCCATCTAGCTACTAGCTATGCACCCATATGTCTGTGGTAAACTACTCACGCATCATCGGAAGGGCAACAAGGTTGATGTAGAGGCCCTCTGTGATTGAATCCCCCTCCGGCAGAGTGCCGGAAAAGGCCCGAAGATGGGATCTGATACGTCCATTTTGTATCATGTTTTCCTACTGTTATTTACAATGTTTTTAAGCATAATAATGCTTTTGGGAGAAATTCTAATGCCTTTTCTCTCAAATAATATGCAAGGTTTACACAAAGAGGGAGAATACCGACAGCTGGAATTTTGGACCTAAAAAGGCTACGTCAGAGTTACCTATTCTGCACATCTCCAAATGAGCTGAAAATTTATGGAGAATTGTTTTGCAATACATGAAGAATATTGGAGAAAATAACTACCAGAGGGGGGCCACCAGGTGGGCACAACCGACCTGGGTGTGCCAGGGAGCCCAGGCGCGCCCTGGTGGGTTGTGCCCTCCTCGACCCACCTCCGGTGACCCTCTTCTGGTATATAAGTCATTTTGACCTAGAAAAAAATAAGAGGAGGACTTTCGGGACGTAGCGCCACCGTCTCGAGGCGGACCTTAGGCAGGAACACTTTTGCCCTCCAGTGGAGCGATTCCGCCGGGGGAACTTCCTTCCCGGAGGGGGAAATCATAGCCATCGTCATCACCAACAACTCGCCCATCTTTGGGAGGGCCATCTCCATCAACATCTTCAACAGCACCATCTCCTCTCAAACCCTAGTTCATCTCTTGTGTTCAATCTTTGTACCGGAACCTTAGATTGGTGCTTGTGGGGGACTAGTAGTGTTGATTACATCTTGTAGTTGATTACTATATGGTTTATTTGGTGGAAGATTATATGTTCAAATCCATTATGCTATTTAATACCCATCTGATCATGAGCATGATTATTATTTGTGTGTAGTTACTTTTTTTCTTGAGGTCACGGGAGAAGTCATGTTGCAAGTAATCATGTGAACGTGATATGTGTTCAATATTTTGATGATATGTATGTTGTGATTCCCTTAGTAGTGTCATGTGAACGTCGACTACATGGCACTTCACCATACTTGGGCATAAGGGAATGCATTGTGAAGTAGTTATTAGACGATGGGTTGCTAGAGTGACAGAAACTTAAACCCTAGTTTATGCGCTATTTCGTAAGGGACTGATTTGGATCCAAAAGTTTAATGCTATGGTTAGATTTTATCTTAATACTTTTCTCGTAGTTGCGGATGCTTGCGAGGGGGTTAATCATAAGTAGGAGGTTTTTTCAAGTAAGAACAATACCTAAGCACCGGTCCACCCACATATCAAATTATCAAAGTAGCGAACGCAAATCAAACCAACATGATGAAAGTGACTAGATGAAATTCCTGTGTACCCTCAAGAACGCTTTGCTTATCATAAGAGACCGTTTTGGGCTGTCCTTTGCCACAAAAGGATTGGGCTACCTTGCTGCATATTATTTACCGTTACCGTTACTTGCTCATTACAAATTATCTTGCTATCAAACTATCTTTTACCTACTATTTCAGTGCTTGCAAAAAATACCTTGCTGAAAACCACTTGTCATTTCCTTCTGCTCCTCGTTGGGTTTGACACTCTCACTTATCGAAAGGACTACGATTGATCCCCTATACTTGTGGGTCATCAAGGCTCTTTTCTGGCGCAGTTGCCGGGGAGTGAAGCGCTCTTGGTAAGGAAAAATTATTACTAAGTGCTAAAATTTATTATCACTTGTTACTATGGAGAGTCATCCTTTGAGGGGGTTTTTTGGGGTTTCTTCACCTCGAACGGAACCACAATTAGCTACCCCTTGTCGGTGCAACAAACCCTGGGTCCGTTGCCCAGACTGTGCATAGGCCCAAGGACAAGATTACATCGCCAAGGTCAGATCAAAGCACGAGGGATCAATTCTTTGGCAGGACCAAAGTGCAGATCAAGAAGACCAAGATGAGCCGGAGAAGCAAGATATCGCTAAGGAAAGAACCTCCCTTGCCGGACAGGAGAGCCTGGCAAGGTTGGGTTTGCCCCAGAAGCAAGTCTCCAGATCGTCTCGGCAGGCCTACCGGGGCTTACGGAGGCAAACCACTCCACCGCACCACCTCATCACGGCGTACATCGTTGATCAGTGTGGTGTTAAGCTCCAATGTGACTAAGTGGCTCCTATTTGCCACATGGCAGCCGCTTCCTACAAAAAATACCCCTAGGCGACACCCATCCTGAGACGTGTCAAGCAGGCGCGAAGCTGGCAAAACAGCCCGGCAGGGCCTGCCGGGCAAGCTGAGATTTGACGTTGAGCGGCGCATTAAATGCGCTCTCTCAGCCTACAGAGTTAGGTATGATAGCACTGTTTGCTATCTAATTAGTATGTAATGACTGATTTTCCACTGTGGTGACCCCTTGATCTATAAAAGGAGGCCCATGGCGACCGTAGAAAGGGTTGGCTGATACGGGCCCTTACAATCTCATACTCGCATAGCTGCTCTTGCCCCAAGGCGACCTTGCCGGGCAAGAGCGCTGCGTTCATCCACCATTTTTCCACCATCAATCCACCAAAGCAGGAATAGGGTTTTACGCCTCATGGTGGCCCAAACCTGGGTAAAAACTACCCGTGTGATCTCTGCCGCGCTGTGTGATGCTTCTCCGCTCTTTGTGCAACGTGCCCATCCCCCCGCCGAACCAAAAGGGGCTCATGGCCCCATAGGTGGCCGTGGTTTCCCACGACATCTTCATGGCTCGCCAGGTAGGGGGATCACTTGCGCGAACCCGAGAGCGTTAATAGCGCGTCATCTTCATCGCCAATCTCGTCATTGATGGCGTCATCAACTATGGCGCCCAAGAAGAAGTCCGGAGCCGCAGATCACCCGTCCACCTCGAAGGCTCTGCTGCCCACGACCGCTAACGTCATGGGGAGTGCAGGGACACACGAGGATGTGGATGCTATAGGGGATGTGGTCAGCGCAGGCGGCGTTGTTACCACCTCCCCCACGGTCGAAGCAGGAACGGGAGGCACCGGGGAAGGACAGCATCAGCAACATCCCAGCGGCCATGCTCCACGAGCGGAGCCGCTGGCCTTCAAGCGCCTCCCCCGCGTCACCATGCCATCCAAGTGGCTTGTTCACAACAACAAGGGCGCGGCGCGGTCGCTACTGGCACTGTCAGAAGCCGAGCGACACCGCGATCTACATCATCATCACCTATACCGAGCACTGCCTCAGAGGCCATGGCACGGGCTCAACTACTATTGAGATTCCCGCTGGCAGCCGATCAGATGGATGAGTGGCGAGCCACCATCCAAAGCCTAATTGGCTTCGCCGAGGCGGGAGGATCACAGTGAACTGGCCTGCCACGGCCTCCCCAAGCAGCAATGATGGCCCATGCTGCTGGACTTACGAAACGGGCCACCACCACGATGCAATCCCCACCATGGCAGCCAGCGCAGGAGCCACGAAACCAAGAACCAGATGATGTCTCGATGGCCTGTTCTGGCCCTCGAGCGCGTCCAGGCCAATGATGAGCCCTGGAGGACGGGCGGAGGGAAGGCGCACGCGTCGTCGTCGAGCGACACCGTGACAACCACCGCCGGTCCAATGGGTGCGATGGCCTCAACGTCGATGAACCTACACTCGGAGACGGCGGGTGCCTGCCTTTCGAGGTTGGGTGCCCTGCTTTCACCCATGAGCTGCGGCAAGTCCGTTGGCCATCCGCTCGCATGTTCAAGCCAGAGATTCCAGAGAAGTATGATGGGAGGCTGAACCCGACAGAGTTCTTGAGCATCTACACCATCGCTGTTCAAGCTGCCGGGGGAAGAGATGAGAAGGTATTCGCCACTTACTTCCCTTTGGCACTCAAGTCAAATGTGAGGTCTTGGCTGATGCACCTGCAGGAGAACTCCATTTCGACCTAGGCTGACCTATGCCATGAGTTCATTGGCTCCTTCACGGGTGGCCATCAAGAACCAGGGTGGCCCAGCGATTTACAGCTTCTCCAGTAGAAAGAAGGAGAGACTCTGCGAAATTACTTGCAGAGATTCAGCCGAGTATACAGAAATATCCCAGATATCCTCCCGGCAGCTATGATAGCCGCTTTCCTATCCAACGTGCGCAACCGTAGGATATGCTCCAAGATGAACGTTCGGCTGCCCAAGACTGTGAAGGAGCTTTACACCTTGGTGGACAAATGTGCTCGGGTGGAGGAAGGGAGGAAACTCCCTGGAGAGGAAGCGTGCGTCGACATCGACTCAGAGGAGGACGACGAGTCCACCAATCAGAAGAAGAAGAACAAGAAGCGCAAGGATAAGGCAGTGATGACCGTTGAAAGATCGGGCACGCCTAGTACCGGCAAGAAGGTTAAGACCAAAGCCTCCGGCAGGGAAGTTGTCGCGTGCACTGACTGCTGGGAGGCTGCGGCTGCCAAGAAGGCTGGGAAAGGTGATGGGCCGTATTGCAAGATTCATCGGACGAAGGGCCACAATCTCCAAGAGTGTCACCAGGTTGAGCAGCTCGTCAAGAAGTAGAGGGCTGAATATGAGAAGCGTGATAAGGAAAAATGTCAGAACGGTATTGGCGGGAAGGGCCGGGGTGGTGAAGCAAATCGCCCCGGCAAGGCTCCTCGGAACCAAGGAAAACCCGCCAGGGGCCGAGAGAAGGAGGATTGCAATGCTGAGAGTGATGGAGGGAATGAAGAGGAAACAAGCAAGCAGGAATTCCAGAAGGCCACTGACGCCCTGTGTATTGACGGGGGTGCATCTTTGCACTCCTCTCATCGCCAACTTAAATAGTGGGCACGTGAGGTCAATGTCGTGGAGCCAGTGGCAGATTCTCAAAAGCCGCTCAAGTGGTCACGCACGCCCATCATCTTTGATGAAGAGGACCATCCTGACCGCACCACTGCGGTAGGGTGCTTGCTGTTGTTGGTCTCACCAATGATTCGCAACCTCAAAGTCACAAAGATGTTGGTTGACGGCGGGGCTTGGTTGAATCTGATTTCCCCAAAGGTTATGAGCAAACTCCAAATAGTAGAGGAAGAGCTTAAGGTTTCTGGCACATTTCAAGGAGTCAATCCCAGCAGGAGTCATCCTAAGGGAAAGATCACGTTGCCAGTGACATTTGGAGGGGAGTTGAACTACCAGACTTAGAAGGTTGTGTTTGATGTGGTTGACCTCCCCCTGCCATATAATGGAATCCTTGGACGCCCAGCTTTGGCAAAATTCATGGCGGCATCCCACTATGCCTACAACACTTTGAAGATGCCAGGGCCAGTGGGTGTCATTTCCATCCCATCAGACAAGAAGGACGCAATTATTTGCATGGATAAGATGTACTGATACGCAGTCGCAGCAGAGGCCGCGGAAGCCATAGTTCCCGCCGAGGAAATCAAAGGAAAGAAGAAGGGTAGCAGAGACACCAGCAAAGAGTCTGGGAAGCGTACCTCTTCAGGGTATGCTATGCCTGTGGATGATGTGCCAGAAAGTTCCAACAGCAAGAAGTCCAAGGCTGCTGCACCCCATGTGAAACAGGTCCCGACAGGGCTGGCTGGCACTGATGGTACTTTTACTATCAGTGCCACCCTTGACGACAAATAGGAAAGCGCGCTCATTGCCTTCCTGCGGGCGAATATCTATGTGTTTGCCTGGCAACCATCTGATATCCCCGGTGTTCCCAGGGAGGTAATCGAGCACCACCTTGCTGTCTGCTCACATGCCCGACCCGTCAAGCAGAAGGTCCGGAAGCAGGCCTTGGAGCGGCAACAGTTCATTGCCGAGGAAATCAAGAAACTTGAGGCAGCTGGTCTAGTCAGAGGAGTACTACACCCAACATGGTTAGCAAACCCAGTGGTTGTGCGCAAGGCTAATGGGAAATGGAGGATTTGCATAGATTTCACGGATCTGAACAAGGCATGCCCAAAGGACCCATTCCCCTTGCCACGCATCGACCAAATTGTGGATTCCACTTTCGGGTGTGATTTGCCATCCTTTCTGGATGCATACTCTGGGTATCATCAAGTCTTTATGTCCAAGGAAGATGAAGAAAAGACCTCATTCATCACCCCTTGTGGCATGTACTGCTTTGTGCGCATGCCTTTCGGGTTGAAGAGTGCTGGGTCCATTTTTGTAAGAGCAGTCCAGGTTGGTTTTGAACCACAGTCGCACATGAACTTTGAAGCTTATATGGATGTTATTATGGTCAAGACCAAGGACAGATCAACCCTCATTCAAGATTTGGAAGAGACATTTGCTAATCTGTGCAAGATCAACTTGAAGCTGAACTCGGAGAAGTGAGTGTTTGGTGTTCCCTCCGGCAAGCTACTTGGTTTCTTTGTGTCCCACCGCGGGATCGAAGCCAACCCAGATAAGATCAAGGCTATCGAGCAGATTCAAGCACCCAAAACGGTTAAGGATGTGAGACGTTTAACGGGGTGTGTAGCCGCGCTTAGCAGATTCATCTCCAAGTCTGCCGAACGTGCCTTGTCGTTCTTCAAAATTTTGAAGAAGGCAGGACCCATGAAGTGGACCCCGGAAGCAGACGCAGCACTGTGAGATTTGAAGGCCTACTTGTCCTCTGTGCCCTCTTTGGTTGCTCCCAAACCACAAGAGCCGTTGCTACTATATCTGGCGGCAACCAATCAAGTGGTTAGTGCAGCACTGTGTCGGCGTACGACACCTATGGGATCCGAGGGACCCCTTTACGTTTCGGCAGGGAGAGAGGTACACACAAAGAGCAGAACCGAAGATCAACGCGAGGGGATTTTTACCCAGGTTCGGGCCACTGATCAGCGCAAAACCCTACTCCTGCTTTAGTTTATTATCAGTGATTCATCCCAGTTCTTGGAGCGCCTGCGATGAACAGTAAGTTCAAGCAGCAGCTACGCATGCAGAATGGGCTGAAAGTTGTCCTCCTCTGTAGCAGTTGCCTTGGGCCTCCTTTTATATGATCAAAGGGGTCACCACAGTGGTGAACTGCTTATTTGCGAGGTGTAAAGTAGCTACAGGGTTATCATACCTAACCACTGACGGTTTAGGACAAATGCATTTAATTCACCGTGAGGTGTCCGTTTAGGTGTCCCTACTTTCTTGGGGATGGAAAAAGGAGCCATCCCATCAGCACCGCTTAAGCTCGCCTCCACTAGTGCCCTGCCACGCATCCAGAAGTGGTGCCAGAATGCCAGGCCGGTCACTGTACTGGAGTGGTGGCACAGTGGCAGAACCTTGTCGGGTGTGAATCTTGCCGGGCTTGGCGGGCTACCCTAGCAAGACCTTGCCGGGAGCCAAGCCCTTGGTCTTCAGTCCTCCTTATCTTCTGATCCTTGGCGTGGATGTCTCTTGATAGCCTTGGATCGATCTTCAGCTGTTCCCCCGACAAGCCTTGCCGCAGGTATGGCTACAACCGCCCGTGCACAAGTATGGGGTACTAAAGGCCCATTACTTAGTACACTGACAGGAGCCCCCGGGCCTAGGCCACACACGGGTGCGAGGCATTGTTGGGCTAGGCCCAAACAGTGCACGGGCACACGTGGCAGGGATTAACTGCTTGTAATCATTCCGTCTACTGTGCTTCCCCACTACGCACGTTGAATGCGTGACGTGGGAAGCGTGCACTAAACGGCCACGGCCGCAGCGTGCTCGTATAGGCGTGTTCACATTGGGCAGTAAAAGAAGTGGCCTCGCTCCTTCCCCATAAAAGGAATCCGCAAAGGCACTGCCCTTTTACCCCCTCTTCTTTCCAATCTGAAATCTGCCATTGCCCTCTTTCTCCCGAGCCCAGAGCAGAACTTTTCCTCATCCGCTCATCGCCTCTACACCCGCTCCTTCCTCGGCATCCGCCTTCGCAACCACCATGCCGCCTAAGGCTAGCAAGAGCAAGGGCAAGGAGACGAAGGCCGATGTCCTGGAGAGCGAGTTGGTAAAGATGCGGAAGAAGTACGTCGTCTTCGCTCCGACGCTCGACGTGGAAGCCTTGAAGAACCGGTACCAATGCATGTGGGCGAGGGAGACGAAAGCTCACCCCGCGACTCACGTGGCCCCAGGTTCTTCTTTCAAAAGTGGGCCTGATAGATATCCCTTCTTCGCCGCTTACTTTTACTGCGGGCTCTGCCCTCCATTCTCTGACTTCTTGAATGATATCATGTATACATACGGCTTCCATCTCTTAGACTTCACGCCGAATGCCGTAACTTGCATGGCTACCTTCGCCCATCTTTTCGAAAACTTTGCCGGAGTAGTTCCCAACACCGCCCTCTTCCGCCATTACTTCATTCCTCGCATCCAAAAAGGGGAAGCCCTTGCCGGTTCTATCGCCTGGATCCCAAGGGCATGGAACAAGGAGATATATCCGGAGGGGGTTTACCACGAAAAGTGGGAAGAATGGCGGTCCGAGTGGTGCTGGAGCAAGGAAGCAGACCCCCATCCCTTCTGTTCGCCCCGACGACAAAAAAAAGGTTCGTGGCGAGGACTGGAGCAACCTTGATGCTCAAGATGACAGGCTCAAAATCGCCACAACCAGGATTCTCCGTTTGAAAGCCGCCGGGCTCACAATAGAGATGATAGGCTCTGATTTTCTTCGCCGTCGCATCGCCCCTCTGCAAAATAAGGGGAGACCAGCTTGGGAGTTCCAGAACGTGGCAGATATCATGAGGCTGCGCCCCGGATTAAACAACAACTTCACAATCATGCAACTTGCCACTCTTCGACATAAGCTGTTCCAGCGTGACGACAAGCATAGGTTGCCAGCAAGAATTCTTCCCTTGTGCAACAACTCCGCCCTGGGGTCGATCATTGCCGCAATGCCAGTGTTCAACGCTCACGGCCTTGACGCGACCTGGGCCGAGCCATCTGCGGAGGAGGCACAAAAGTTCTTCGACAACTTGTCGGAGAGGGCTGTCCGGGAAGAGATAAACCTCATCTGCGCCACCACTGACGAAGAAGTGGTGTACATTGCCACTAGAGTGGAAGAGGCAAATCTTGTCGCGGAGGTCAGCAACGTCGGCTTCACAGAATGGGAATCCAGCGATGCAGAAGTCGTACTGGAGGAAAGACCTGCTGGGGAGGACGAGGTTGCCGGGGAACAGAGCAACGCAGCCGCTGAGAGCTCATCAGACGAGGAGGCAGCCGAAGAGCAGCCGCAGGAGGAGCCCCCAGCTCCAAAGAAGCCAAAACGTGTCCTTCGGAAAGCTGCCTCTGGCGTCCCGGCAAGTCAGGCTTCTTCGAGCAGCGAAGCTCCTGGCAAGGGGGCGGCCGGCAAGGGTGCACCGCGGCAAGGGGTTCGACAGCAACCCGCGCGGCGCACGAGACACACACCTGTGGCAACCACTGGGGCGGCAGGGGCGTCCCATACAGCAGCACCGGAAGTTGAGGCAGTGGAGCCACACCAACCCCCTGCACCTGCCGCAGCCAAGCGACCCAGGACTCCTCCTCCGCCTCCCCCCATACGTGCATTGCAATGGAGGTCGACTTCGACATCTCCGGCTTCAGCCCGAAATGAGAAGAGGAAGGGTAAGTATCCCGTCACAATCTTTATTTCCCGTCACAATCTCCTACAGGATTGCTGCTATTGAGGCCACCAAAGATGCCACCGTCGAGGTCAGTGAGGCTGCTGCCGAGGAGGCCACCAAGGAACCTGCCGAGAGGGCCGGCGAGGAGGTCGATAACCGTACTGACGGCATTCCTGCCGCAGGAGCGCCAGGTGCTACGCCGGCCACAGAGCCCCCGGCCATCGGTGAGACACTTGCCGAAGATCAACCATCGGCATCTGAGGCCCCTCATCGAGCAAGTATCTCAAGGTTGGCGACAACTTGTTCGTCAACCTACCGGGGACGGCAAGCGTTGGGGCGCTGACCGAAGGAGAAACTTTTGATGAAGAATTCATCACCGCTGCCGGGCTCAAGATTGTTGATGAACCAAGCGCCAGCAGCGGCAAATCTGAAGAAGATCAGTTCCTCCAGGCCATGGGAGATAACTTTCGCAAGCTCCAGGTGCTCCATCATGCTCGAAAGGAGAAGATAGACGCCAGAGCTGCAGTTGTCGAAGCAGCCGAGGCGGATTTCCAAAAACGCGTTGAGCAAATGCAGATCTGGTATGCCGAGGCCTTCCAAGAATTGACTGCCGGCCGGGAACAAGTGAGGCAAAGCTGGACGGAGCTCCAATTGAAGCAATCTGACACACAAAGCCCTTGGATGAGAAGAGATTTAACAAGTTGCGGTGTGAGCTAAATATCTTAGAATCTTCGAATGTTCTTTGAAAGAACACACATCCTAACACTTATGCAAAATTCATGACTTCGATGTGCAACACACGAAGTAACGTTTTTCTTCAATCAATGAAGACTAACCCTCTAAGTGTGAAGAAATTAATGAAGAATTTGATTCTCAGAGCCCTACGACAATTGTACGCGGTGTTTGAAATCATCATTCTTATACGGTGGGTCACGCCACCAACAAAAAGTTGAAAATCTTCAAAATTGAGTTTTTCTTCATTTTGCAAATTCTTCAACTTTGCAAAGTCCTCAAACTTTTCGACTGGTGTTCTTCATTGACTATATATATATATATATTTGAGTTTTCATGTCCTCAACAGCATTCACTTATTGCTAATTCTTCAAGTTGATTTTCATCTAAGTGAAGGTGATCGGACCCGTTCCCCCTCTAAGCTAAACTCAACCTAGTCTGTTCACAAATTCTTCATGTGCGTTGTATTTTGAAACCCGTTCAAAGTCTTCACTGTGTCCTTGACAGCTGAAGAATTTGCGAACGAAACTTTAAAATTTTCATATCTGAATTTTCGGCATTTGCCGCTCAAATCATTCTGCATCCCATGATGGATTAAAATATTCACCCACGATCTCCACCACTCTGTACGTGGGTGACACATGTCGTTAGAAGAGTAAGGGTCAGGGGCATGTTCGTCCAAAAATTTTGGGCGGGCAGTTTTTCACCGTGGCTATAAATACCCCTCCCCTTCCTCTGTCCTCATTTACCCCGCTCGACCTCCATCTCGCTCAAGCTCTCAGACCTAGCGCCATCGCTACTCTCCATCGTCGCTGGTGAGGAAGAGCTTCACTGCCTCGACCTCGTCGCCGTCGTACTCGCGCCGGCCACGGAAATCTTCACTCCGCCGCCGTCGTAGCTGTCTCTCACCGCCAAGTTAGGGCGTGGGAGATCCAAACAGACGAACTTCTCCAAATCCACTCCCAGCTCATCGTGTTCTTCGTACAGGGTAGATAAAATCTAATTTTATGTCCCTACTTTGATTCTTATGATTTCCACAAAATCTTCAAAAGGTGTTTATTCTTCAACTTCCCATTCCATAAACACCCGAATGCTTCTGTATCTTGATCTATTTCTCTAAGCTATGTTTTTCTTCAAGTTTCCTCAATTGTGTGGATTTTCAAAATCTATACAACTCTGGAACCTAAGTCAAGAACACTTAGTGAAATTTCTCAAGACACCTATGGTCAAATTCCTCAAACTTGATACCTTTTTTGAAAATTTCTGAGAACGCATATGACCTCTCCAAAATCTTCGCACCTATACTCTGTTCACAGGTACAAAATGTCCGCTGCTGAATCACTAGGTTCTCATCAACTTAATTCATTTGTAGCGTTCCTCGAAGATAAGTTGCATACTTCCTCAGAAACATCCATTGTCCAAAATCCTCAAGTGAGGAAAATGGTAGATGGGAAGAGACCTCAGAAGGGAGGCAAGAGGCCTAAGACAAACACTGCTTTTGAGATCCCTGACGATATCTATGCTGAGTACTGCAAGCCTGATGAAGCAAAATATGGCAAAGAGAACAAGAATTAGCGCAAAGTGCGCATACAGAGGATTGAAAGGAGATGGGCTAAGGAATGGAGGGAATACCGATACGTGACTCCTAAGTACATGAAGAAATTCGCCGTAAACCCTCCATGTCCAAGACCTCCATTGGCAGCTGGCCAAGTTGCTGATCCCACCAGCATTAGGCGTGGTGAGAAATTTCCAAAAGAATGGGCCAAGCGCCAAGCCAAACTAGCCAAGCTTGCAAAAGAAGCAGTGAAGAAATTCAACGAAGATTCTCAAGCTGCTGCTGCTAAGGCCTCTGCCAGCAAGCCCAAGAAGGCAATGCCGAAGAAATCAGCTGTAAACCTGAGTTCCTCAACAGCAATGCCCTCACGGCCAAGTTCCTCAAAGCCCTCAAAGCAAATTCCTCAGGCAACTTCTTCAAGGGCTGTGCAAATTCCCTCTGTTGTCACAAAATCCTCAGTTGCTGCTGCTAAGTCCTCAACACCGGTGCATCTTGCAACATGCCAATGGACTGCAGGTTTTTCAATTGCTTCTGGAGCATCTGCAAGTTCCTCAGCTCCACCAAGGTCCTCAACTGGTCCAACTCTGCTGAAGAAAAAGGCCACTGCTGGACATGGAATGAGGCCAAGTCCTCATAAGAAGCAAGTGGCGTTCCATGTTCCGTCAGATGACGATGAAGCTGATGATGAAGAACTTGCTGAAATCATCAGGGACAGGCAAGAAAGGGCCGCTAGAGCCAAAGGGAGTTATGTGCCTCTGATGCAGGATCCTAAGAAGATCCTCGATTTCATCGATCTCTGGCACAAAGATCCAAATACTCCACAGCCTGCATTGAACCTCACTCCTGGTCAAAGTCACATGTTGACGGCTTTCATCAGTGCAGAAAAATGGATATTTGAAAAGGGCAGGCAAGTCAAGAAGGCTCAATACAAGAAGGAGCGCTTTCTGAAGAACAATGTTCTAAACATGTCTCCTGAAGAACTTGTATCTTTGCAAAAGGAGATCAAAGGCCTCAGTGATGAATTTGACAGATATTATGCCGATTGGCTGGGTGCCAAAGTCAGATTTGTCAAGCTGCCAAGAACCTCAAGACCAACGTTGCAGCACCATCGCAACAACAAATTCCTCAGACTGATGTTTCTGTTTAGTTTGTTGAAGAAATTGCAAGCGCAGCTGATGAAAATTAGACTGCTGATGAAACTGAGAATTCCAGGGCTGCCGAAGAAATACCAGCTCCTGAAGAAATCGCCAGGGCAACCTCTAATGTTGCCCCGAAGAACAACCCAGGCCAGCTGAAGCATTTGCTGCGCCTGAAGAAACTGAATATACCAGGGCAACTGCATCAGTTGTGCCTGAAGAAACTGAACCCATTTCATCTGCTCCTCCTACCAAGTCCTCAATGATGAAGAATGTCACTCTTCCTTCTACATCAGAAGTGAATAAAACCAAAGCTGCAGAGAAGGCAGCTATAAAAAAGAGGAAAGCATCAATGACTGCAGAGTCTTCAGCTCCCAAGAAAGTGAGGACTTTGACAAGTTCCTTCACTAACCCAATTGATGATGTTCCAATCTCTGTTGTACCGTCCAAGGAGCTCATTCCTTATGGTGAGGATTATGTCATTCCAGATGACATCGATGAAGAGAATCCTTCTGCTGCTTCTTCAAAGCAGTTGGATGAAGAAATTGATGTGGAAGATATCCCTTCAACCCCACTGGTATCATCGCCCATGCCTCAGTTTACAGCTGAAGAGGCAGGCATTGAGGAAATGGAAGAAGAAGACGTGGATATCGGTTCTACAACTCCTGTGCTTAATGATGATTATTGGGAAAGACTTCACCCCAATTCACCATTGACCACACCTCTGCATCCAATTCCACAGTCCCCTGTACAAACTAAAGAAATTCACATGGGATCTGAAGAACGTCAAACATCTCTCCTTTCCATTCCTGAGGAAATTCTAGCTACTACAGCTGAAGAAATGGCGACACAAATCGCTGCTGAAGAACCTGAACCCTCAATTCCTCAGTCAGTAGCTCTAGAGATTCTGATCCAAGAGGCTATGAAAACATCAACTGTTAATCTTCAGCCTAAGCAGCAAAACCCTCATGCTAAAAGGCTAAAATTCAAGGCTGATGATTTCTTTGCTGAGCACCATTTCTTCACGGATTTCAATCCATATGACTCAGCAAGACTTTGACGCAAGCGATTCTGGATAGCCAGTCAGATGAACTTCTATTCTTCCCTCCTATTTGACAAGTACAAGGTATTTGAGCACCGTCAAATTCCTCATGTTGACATGGAGTCCATTCCTTGCTTCCAGCCAGTCTTGAATGTTCTTCATGAAGCCGGGCTTCTGAATTTCTGCACTGACATTTGCGATTGGAATGAAGAGCTAATTCTTCAATTCTATCTCACACTGCACCTCACTGGAAATATGGCTGATGTGAACTCATGGGTGCTTGACTGGATGACTGAGAACACACATTACAAAGCCCTAGCCTCTGAATTACTTCATGTCGTACCAGTTAGTCCTCCTGCTGAAGGCGCCAGGCTCATGTATGAAGAACCTGAGCTTCTAAATCATATGATGCAAGTGCTGATGAAGCCTTTGAAGGCAGGCCAAGCTCCAAGAACTACCTTCCTAGTGAAGGATTTGCTTTATGTGCCTAGGACAATCTATCGCATTCTGACCAAAACCCTCAGTCCAATCAAAGGCCACAACTCTGAAGAAGAAGAGGTTGTTGGCATCATGAAGAATCTGCTGTTCAACATGATACATGGCATTCCCATTAACTACCATGATTTCTTCATGAGGACTTTGGCGAATGTTGCACTGTCACCGTTTGAGTTGAAGACTTATGCTCCATGGATCATGAAGTTCATTAGAACCAGGTCTTCAATTCACTACCAGGCAGATTGTCAGAATCATCTCAGCTATTTGCCTCCTATTGAAGTCCTCAAGCAGACCATTTCCTCAGTCGATGGAAAAGGCAAAGCTGTTGTTATTGATGAGGGCACTCGTCCATTGGATGGTTAGTTTCGCAAAGCTGCATCTTACTCCACCAATGATGACTCTGCAACCCAAGATTCTGCTGCAAAAGCTTCAAAGCCAACTCCTCAAGCCACTGCTCCACGAGTGATGACTGATCATGAGCTTCTTCTAAGTCTTCATCAGAAGGTCGATCATAATCACAAGTGGGTCAAGCGTCAATTTGGCACAATTCTTCAGAATTTGCCTGTCATGCAAAACACTACGAAGAAGAATCATTACTATGCGCATGAAATCTTCGATCGCATTTGGGCTATTCTGTCTCATATTTACAGTGATGAAGATCTCAAACAGATGGGATTTCAATAGGACTTTGACTGGTCTCAGCCACCTTTGAAGAAATTCAAGAAGGTCAAAGTTCCTCAGCTGGTCACAAGTTCATAGTCTTCATCGCGTGAGACGGATGAAGATGAAGATTCGTACGACACTGCGGCAGGCTCTACCTCAACGGATGACCCCAACAACGCTGGCGCTCCTCCATCGACATCATGATGATATTCTTCAGTGGCGTTAGTCCTCATTTTTCGTCCCTTTTGGTCAGTCGATTACAAAGGGGGAGAAATTTGAGTTAGTCTTCAAGCGGGTCTTATATATGGGTTGTTTTTCCGTTAAGTTACAACTCTTGCTCTTCTGAGGTGTTTGCTCTGATGAGTTGTAAACTTAAGTCCTATGGTGGTCTGATACTTATGAACTGCTTTCTGCATGCTTATTTCCTCAAGTACCTTAATGCACACATGCTGAATTTCATCAGACACCATATTTCATCATGCATTTCAAATTCTTCATATCATATGTTAAATGTGTGTATGAATTACAAAATATAGGGGGAGATCTCCATGATATTACTCTACAATGTGCATTTGCAATCCAAAGCAAAATCCTCAATATGCACATCTTCAGGGGGAGTTCCTCTATATCTTGCAATCAAATTCCTCAATATCAGTATTTACACTTCATATGTTTTATCCCCGTTGAAATCTTAACCTATTTGTCATCAATCACCAAAAAGGAGGAGATTGTAAATGCATCTAGTGGCCCTTAGTGATTTTGGTGTATTGAAAACTTATAGGTTAAGGGACTAATGTGTTTATGAGTGTACACAGGTCTATAAGTCTATGAGGAGTTTGATATATACGAAGAAAGTCGACCCCTAAAAATGAATGTCTTCAGTTGAAGACTTTGGTTTTCTTGAAGACTTTGAAAATGATTAAATTGGTGTGACCTTGAAGACTTTTATATTGATGCGAGGATTATGAAGCGTGAAGACTTTTGTTTTCATAGTTTCATTCTCTTTCTTTAGTCATAGGAAACACCATACTGTTAAAGGGGGTTGAGGTAAAACTAAGGAAAAGTTTCCAAGTGATGCTCATCTCAAATCCGACACCTACCCAATCCTTTCGAGTGAAGCCATTGAAAATCTCATACAGTTCAGTCAATTTCTTCAGTGACAGAGACGAAGATCTTTTGTTCTCTGAGGAATTTGTTCTGACTGAGGAGTTAGGAATTCGCCAGTGCGGATTGCCTACAAGTGAGGAACATGATAGCCCTGAGGAATTTGAGAGCTTAAATTTCTGACCATTGCTGTGCTATGCGCCAGCTGTCCAAAATATCCTATCCACCTAACGGCCATATCATTGAAGGGCATTTATGTCTTATCATGTCGGGCTGCTCCCCAGCTATAAATAGCCACCCCCTACAACCACTAGCTGGTTGGCTGCTCTGAGAGAAACTGACACTTGTCATTTAGAGCATCCCATCCTCCGAGGACTTTGAGAGAAAATCATCAGTGAGCAAAAACCCAAACCCAACACCTAAAACCCAAAGTGATTGAGCATCACTGAAGAGATTGTTCCTATGTGGAACCGATGCTTGTTACCTTTGAGGACTGTGCATCCTCCAGACAGTTAGGCGTCATGGTCTAGAGGATCCAAGAGGAATTGTGGATCGCCGAGTGACCAAGTCTGTGAAGGTTTGGAAGTCACCTGTGAAGACTTACCACGAGTGATTGGGCGAGGTCTGTGTGACCTTAGCTGAAGGAGAATACGATGAGGACTGTGTGTCCTCAGGTTTAAATACCTAGCCGCTCCAACTAGACGTACAACTATCACAACTGTTGGAACTGGTCTACCAAATCATTGTCTTCACCGAGCTACTGGTTCTATTTCCTCAACCCTTTCATTTCCCCATTCATGTGTCGATGAAATTGATCGTTACTATTTGAAGACTTTGACTGAAGACTTTCTCAATTTCCTCAATCCTAATTCTTCAGTCATCTAGTCTTTTGCCTGCTTATCCTGTTTACACGCTACCTGTGCTCTGTGCTTGTTTCATATCATCATGATGACTGTGTTACTGCCATGTTATGCTTGCACCTGAGTACTTATTCCGCTGCTTGTAGTTCGTCACTTAGCAAATTCCTCAAGTAGTAATTCCTCAGTGACGAATTTGTAAAAATTGCCTATTCACCCCCCCTTTAGTCGATATAACACACTTTCAAGATGTGGTTCAAATATCACCCACCTATTAAAGAAGAAATTAAAGAACCGGTTATAGCTAAAGATGAACCTATTATTTACAATGTTGATCTAGTTGTTCCTACTGCTTATATTCAAAAACCACCTTTTCCTGTTAGGATAAAGGAACATGCTAAGGTTTCAAATGTGGTTCGCAAAAGTAATATTAGAGCACCTAAACCTGCTGAACAAATTAAAGTAGAACCTAGTGTTGCTATGGTTAAAGATCTCTTGGTAGAAAATATTAATGGGCGTGTTATTTACTTCTGTGATGAAGCTGCTAGAATTGCCAAACCCGATGAAAAAGATAAACATAGACATGTTGTTGGCATGCCTGTTGTCTCAATTAAAATAGGAGATCATTGTTATCATGGTTTATGTGACTTAGGTGCTAGCGTGAGTGCTATTCCCTTTACCTTATACCAAGAAATTATGAATGATATAGCACCCGCTGAAATAGAAGACATAGATGTCACTATTAAACTTGCTAATAGAGATACCATCACACCACTTGGGATAGTTGAGATGTTGAAGTCTTGTGTGGGGAAATAAAATACCCCACTGATTTTCTAGTTCTTGGTTCCCCATAAGATGACTTATATCCCATTATCTTTGGTAGACCTTTCTTGAACACTGTCAATGCCACTATAGATTGTAATAAACAAACTGTCAGTGTTAGCTTTAGTGATGAGTCTCATGAGTTTAATTTTTCCAAGTTTAATAGACAACCTGATAAGAAAGAATTACCAAGTAAAGATGAAATAATTGGTCTTGCTTCTATTGTTGTGCCTCCTACTGATCCACTAGAACAATATTTGCGAGACCATGAAAATGATATGCATATGCATGAGAGAAATGAGATAGATAAAATTTTCTTTGAACAACGACCTCTGCTCAAACACAGTTTGCCTATTGAAACTCTAGGAGGTACTCCTTCACCTAAAGGTGATCCTGTGTTTGAATTAAAACAACTACCTGACACTTTGAAATATGCTTATCTTGATGAGAAGAAGATATATCCTGCTATTATTAGTGCTAACCTTGCAGAACATGAAGAAGAAAGATTATTGAAAATTCTGAAGAAGCACTGAGCTGCTATTGGATATACTCTTGATGATCTTAAGGGCATTAGTCCCACTCTCTGTCAGCATAAGATTAATATGGAACCTGATGCTAAACTCATTGTTGATCATCAACGAAGTTTGAATCCTAAGATGAAAGAAGTGGTAAGAACTGAAATATTAAAGCTTCTGGAAGCAGGTATAATCTATCCCATAGCTGATAGTAGATGGGTAAGTCCCATTCATTGTGTCCCTAAGAAGGGAAGTATTACCGTTGTTCCTGTCGTGGGAAACCACGGCCACCTATGGGGCCATGAGCCCCTTTTGGTTCGGCGGGGGGATGTGCACGTTGCACAAAGAGCGGAGAAGCGTCGCGCAGCACGGCAGAGATCACACGGGCAGTCTTTACCCAGGTTCGGGCCGCCGTGAGGCGTAAAACCCTACTCCTGCTTTGGTGGATTGATGGTGGATAATGGTGGTGGACGTAGCACACTTGCCCGGCAAGGTCGCTCTGGGGGCGAGAGTTGCTACGCACGTATGAATATGCGAGGGTCCGACCCCTTCTACGGTCGCCATGGGCCTCCTTTATAGATTAAGGGGTCACCACAGTGGCAAATCAGTCTTTGCGTACTGATTAGATAGCTAACAATGCTATCATACCTAACTCTGCAGGCTGACAGAGCGCATTAAATGCATGGCTCAGTGTCACATGACAGCCCGCCCGGCAGGCCCTGCCGGGCTGTTTTGCCAGCTTCGCGCCTGCTTGTTTGACACGTCTCAGGACGGGTGTCATATGGAGGTGTTTGCTATAGGAAGTGGCTGTCATGTGGCAAAAAGCAGCCACTTAGTCACCTTGGAGCTCGACACCGCTTTGATTAATGACTTGTGTCGCTTGTGAGGTGGAGCAGTGGAGTGGCTTGCCTCCGCCAGCCCCGGCAGGCCTGTCGGGATGATCTGGGAGCTTGCTTCTGGGGCAAAACCCAACCCTGCCGGGCTCGCCTGCCCAGCAAGGTAGGTCCTTCCCTTAGCGATGACTTGTTCCTCTGGCTCACGTTGGCCTTCTCGACTTGCACTTGGATCCTTCAAAGGAATTGATCCTCCTTGTTTGGTCTAATCTTGGTCTTGTAATCTTGTCTCTGGCCTGTGCATAGTCCGTGCCATGGACCCAGGGTCTGTTGCATCGACAGGAGCCCCCCCCCCCCCCCCCGCCTGGCACGAACGCGCTGCTGGGCGTCGTCGGGGTAGGCCCTAACCATTGCATTGGCAGAAATGTAAGGGCGGCTCCGCCCTTTGAGATCTTCTTTGCTTCTTCATTAACATGAGCTTGGGTCAGTTTCCGGTTTTCTCGCACGTCGTGCAATGCCAATTGTGGTGGGGCCATTCTTGTAATGGCCCGTGAATGACTTTAACGCGTGGGCGGATAACTGCCAATTCACTGTTCCCATCGCACCCTTATCCTTAGCCACGTATGTCGCATGCATTGAGTGGGGTAGGTAATGGAGGTGCGTGGTGCGGGAGAGCATCACGGCAGGGGCCCGATCTTCTTGGATTGGTGGAGGAGGACGGTGGTTACTCACCGGGGAATTAGCCCCCAGCCCCATCTCGCCTATAAAAGGAGGAGCGGGTGAGGAGCGGAGGCATTTATCCACATTCCTCTCCTCCTCCGCCTTCTGCTTCTTCTGGGTATGTTGAAAGGAAGAGCCCGGGGTCAGGCCCCGGGTCCTAGCTTGGAGTTGCTGATGATGTCAAATGCTAGTGCTGATGCTTGGGGAGTGAGTCTGGTCTGGTGCCGCGTGTCGCCGGGGGTCGCCACCCTGTTGGCGAGGTGTCCGGGGCTCTTGATGCTTGCCTGGGATGCAGTATATGGGGTCCTTGGTAATCCCAGCACTGCTCCTTCTGGCGGATCTTGCATTCTTGCTAAGGACGGCGGTGTCTTCCTGCCAGCCAAGGTGGGGAGCAGCACGCATCGAGTGTCCTGGTCATCGCAGTCGGCCGCCGTCTCTTCAGGGGAGGTACCGGGCTGGGGGCCCGGCGTCTTCTTGGAGCGACAGTGATGGAGAGAAATCGAGGGAAGACAGGGGAGGTGGGAGGCAGGGCATTCGGTCGGAGTATGATGGCACCGACGCCTTCGTCTCGTATTGGCGACCTGCCGCCTCGTCTTTCCGCTCTTCCCCTCCCCCCCGGCACCATCATCACCAGCCTCTTCGGGTGATAGCCGGGGAGGGATGGATGTTCCCTTGGTGCCTTCCCCCTCCTCCAGCAGTCTTCCAGCTGGGTGTCGGTGGTTGATCCCTCTGGTGCTCGAGCTGGGGCTTCTTCCTGGTCCTGGAGGTGGTGACCCGGGAACCGCCGAGATGCTCTTTGTGTCCCTCCTTCGCAGCCTCGCCACTCCCGATCTTGTCAGGCCGTGCCCGGCAGGCCATGACAGGATCGGGGGTGGGCTCCTGCTTGGGTGCTCTTTTAGCCGTCTTCTCTTCCCACTGCAACTCCTGGTGGAGGGAGAACGAAAAGAGGAGACCACGGGGCACTTATCTTTTTTCAATCTTAAATCTGTAGGCACTTGCCAAATTTTAGTTCAAATAATGTAATCTCTCGTATCCATGTTTATGTTCTGTGAGATTTGTACTTGTTGATCAGCATATTAATGAAAAGATAAGCTTTGCCGGGCACTTGTGCATGTATGATATCCATGCAGAGGTGAAACGCCTCTATACTTTCATGTAAACAAGTAGATCCCGGTAAGCTACCTTGCCGGCACCCCATAGGACTGCTGCCATGAGGCTGAGCCTGCCGGGCGCAGAACCCATTGGGAGAGACCAGCCCCCCACCAACCCGTTTCAGCCAAAGGCCGCTACGACCATCCTGACCGAAGCAGCGTTCGTGTCAGTAGATGGGAGTACCTTTGTTTCCGAGACGGCGAGGTTTTCATATGCACAAGTCCTACTCACGGAACATGTATGGATAAGAGACGGAACTTATCTATTTGGCTTGCCGGAGACCGCAGTGCTGGCTTGTCTTCACATCCTCTTCCTAGGACTAAGTCCATGGCAGGAGCCTGCAGTTTATGCAAATGAAGATTATGCCAGATGCAATCTATCTACATGATCATGCAACCTATCTACATGAATCATGCGATGCTTATGATATGCTTATGCATGCATGCAACTTGTCGGGGGCCCCCAGCGCTTCATTTATTTCCCTGTTGCTCAGGGTCTACGCCTGGCTTTGTACAAGGGGTTACATGCAGCTGAGGCAAGGCCTGTACAAAAGTGTGGCTGCCGGGCAGGGCCCGACAGACGCGCCTTACGGGTAGAACTTGCGGAGATGCTCAATATTCCATGAGTTTTGCAATTGAATGCCATCTCCGGTCTAGACGGACTGCGCCAGGTCTGGTGACTCGTACTACCCGGTAAGGGCCTTCCCACTTCGGCGATAGCTTGTTTGTACCCTTGGCGGACTGAACGCGTATAAGGACAAGGTCGCCTTCCTCAAAACACCGGGCATGAACCCTGCGGCTATGATAGCGACGTGGGGCTTGCTGATAGCGTGCAGCACGCGTAGCAGCCCGGAGACAGTTCTCCTCGAGAAGCACGGCGTCGTCACGCATGTGCTGTTCCTGCGCTACTTCATCGTAGGCAAGCACTCGAGGTGACCCGTAAATGAGTTCCGTGGGGATAACTACTTTTGTCTCATAGAATAGGGAGAAGGGGAGTCTGCCCGGTAGCTTGATTTGGTGTCGTTCTGAGGGACCAAAGAACGACCGGCAGCTCATCGATCCATCGCCTGCCGTGCTTCCGCAGCTTATCAAACGTTCTTGTCTTGAGTCCTCGCAGCACTTCAGCGTTCGCCCTCTCAGCTTGTCCATTGCTTCTGGGATGTGCGACAGAGGCAAATGAGATCTTGCTTCCGAGGGCATGAACATATTGCATGAAGGTGCGGCTCATGAACTGTGTGCCATTGTCGGTGATGATCCGGGCAGGGACCCCGAAGCGGCACACCAATCCTTTCAAGAACTTGATAGCTGACTGAGCAGTCACCTTTCTCACGGCATCTAATTCCGGCCACTTTGTAAACTTGTCGATTGCAACGAACAAGAATTCAAAGCCCTCAGCAGCTCAGGGGAAAGGGCCGAGGATATCGAGCCCCCAGACCGAAAACGACCATGACAAAGGGATTTTCTCGAGTGCTTGGGCAGGCAGATGGATATTTTGGAATGGAACTAACAGGCTTCACACTTGGTGATGAGCTGAACTGCATCTTGGAGGGCTGTGGGCCAATAGAATCCTTGCCCGATAGCTTTCCCAACCAAAGCCCTTGATCCAATGTGGGAGCCGCACTTGCCTTTGTGTATCTCTGCCAGCAGTTCCTTTCCTCCTTCCCGGCAAATGCACTTCAATTTCACACCATTGGGCCTTCTTCTGTATAGTGTGTCATCAAGAAACTGATACATACTGGCCCTCCGGGCTACTCTTTCAGCTTCTTCTTGCTCTTTGGGAAGTTCTTAGGTTTAGAGGAAACAGACTATGTGCCTTGCCCAAGTTGGAGCCTGAGGCTCGGCAACAAGGACTAGCGGCACCTCCTCATTCGTGGGGGCGCATCCCTCAACCGCGGGGACCAGTGGCCCGGCAGGAGGGTGTAGCCCAGCAATCGAAGGGGAGTTGTTTCCGGCAGGGTCCCTACCAGGAGCCCCGAAAGGCTCTACTGGGAGAGGCTTACCGGAGTCCAATTTTTTCCTCTTTCGGGCCATTGTTATCGGGGATACGGAGGGCCGAGTAAGATGGAGAACAAAAGTTCCTGGTTCCACAGGAAGCTTCTGCGTAGCGTACTTTGACAGGTGATCAGCAATGTTGTTTTCCGCACGGGGTACGTGCTCTGTTTGCAACCTGTCAAAGCGCTCCTCCAATCTTCTCACTTCCTTGACGTATGCCTCCATCAATGGGCTTTGGTAATCCTTGTTGACTTGTCTCACCACCAGTTGCGAATCTCCTCGAATGATCAGCTTCTTGATTCCCAACTCTGTGGCAATCCTGAGCCCGGCAAGAAGCCCTTCTTATTCTGCTGTATTGTTGGTCGCCTCCTCCTGGGGAAAGTGCATCTAGACGACGTACCTCAGGTGCTCTCTAGTGGGAGCCACGAGAAGCACGCCAGCCCCTGCACCTTGTAGGGAGAAGGCACCATCGAAATACATGATCCATTCTTGGGGCGCCTCCTTGCTGGGGATAACTGTTTCCAGTACTTCTTCATCAGGGGTTGGCGTCCATTCTGCAATAAACTCTGCTAACGCCCTGCTCTGGATTGTTGATGTGCTTTCAAACTTCAGGCCAAAGCTGGACAGCTCCAATGCCCACTCCACTATCCTGCCGGTGGCCTCTGGGTTTCGTAGTATCCTTTGCAACGGGAAGCGGGTGACAACCGTGATCTCATGGGCTTGGAAGTAGTGGCGCAGTTTCCTTGAGGCCATGACAAGGCCAAAGATCAATTTTTGCACGCCAGAATACCTGGATCTAGCCCCCTGCAACAGGGAGCTAACGAAGTATACTGGGCGCTGCACCACCTTCTTCCTTGCCGTGTCCTTGGGGTTGCTTCTGCTGCCATGCTCCTCTTTATCCTGATCTATATCTGGCCTTGTCGGGCTGCTCTCTTTCTCTTCCTCGGGCAGTACACTTGCTGAGGTGGCTACTTCTTCTACCTTCCGCTGCACTACTAGGGCCGCACTAACCACTTGATTAGTTGCTGCCAGATATAGCAGCAACGGCTCTTGTGGTTTGGGTGCGACCAAAGTAGGCAGAGAAGACAAGTAGGCCTTCAAATCCTGCAGCGCTGCATCTGCTTCTGGGGTCCACTTCATGGGTCCTGCCCTCTTCAAAATCTTGAAGAACAGCAAGGTGCACTCGGCAGACTTGGAGATGAATCTGCTAAGCGCGGCAATGCATCCTGTCAAACGCCACACATCCTTAACTGTCTTGGGTGCCTATATCTGCTCAATGTGTCCTTGATCTTATTGAGGTTGGCCTCTATCCCATGGTGGGACACAAAGAAACCCAGTAGCTTGCCGGAGGGAACGCCAAACACACACTTCTCCGGATTCAGTTTCAAGTTGATCTTGCGCAGATTAGCAAATGTCTCTTCTAAATCCTGGATGAGGGTTGATCTGTCCTTGGTCTTGACCACAATATCATCCATATAGGCTTCAATGTTCCTGCGCAACTGTGGTTCAAAGCCAATCTGGACTGCTCTTGCAAAAGTGGACCTGACACTCTTCAACCCGAAAGGCATGCGCACAAAGCAGTATGTGCCGCATGGGGTGATGAATGAGGTCTTTTCTTTGTCTTCCTTGGACATAAAAATCTGATGGTATCCAGAGTATGGATCTAGAAAAGAGAGCAACTAACAATCTGAAGTAGAATCCATGATCTGGTCGATGCGCAGCAAGGGAAATGGGTCCTTTGGGCATGCCTTGTTCAGATCCGTGAAATCTATGCAAAGCCTCCATTTTCCATTAGCCCTGCGCACAACCACTGGGTTTGCTAACCATGTTGGATGCAGTACTCCTCTGACCAAACTAGCTGCTTCAAGTTTCTTGATTTCCTCGGCAATAAACTGCTGTCGCTCCAAGGCCTGCTTCAGAACCTTCTACTTGACGGGCCGGGCAAGTGGGCAGACAGCAAGGTGGCGCTCGATTACCTCCCTGGGAACACCAGAGATATCAGATGGTTGCCAGGCAAACACATCGATATTCGCCCGCAGGAAGGCAACGAGCGCGCTTTTCTATTTGTCATCAAGGGTGGCGCTGATAGTGAAAGTACCGTCAGCGCCAACCAGCCCTGCCGCGACCTTTTTCACTTGGGGTGGAGCAGCCTTGGATCTCTTGCTGTTGGAACTCTCTGGCATGTCATCAACGGGCGCGGCACATTCCGTAGAGGTATGCTTTCCCTTGGCGGGAAGTGTGGCTTCCGCGACCTCTGCCGCGACCGCGTCCTGGTACATATTATCCACGCAAATAATTGCGTCTTTCTTGTCCGACGGAACGGAAATGACGCCCATCGGCCCTGGCATCTTCAAGGTGTTGTAGGCATAGTGGGATGCTACCATGAATTTGGCCAGGGCCGGGCGCCCAAGGATCCCGTTGTACGGCAGGGGGAGGTCAACCCCATCAAACACAACTTTCTCAGTCCTGTAGTTCAACTCTCCTACAAATGTCACTGGCAACATAACCTTTCCCTTAGGACGGCTCCTGCCGGGATTCACTCCTTGAAACGTGCATGTGGCCTTAAGTTCTTCCTCTGCTATCTAGAGTTTGCTGATAACCTTTGGGGAAATCAGATGCAACCCGGCCCCGCCGTCAACCAGCATCTTTCTGACCTTGAGGTTGCGAATTATTGGTGAGACCAACAACGGCAAGCACCCTACCGCAGTAATGCGGTCGGGGTGGTCCTCTTCATCAAAGATGATGGGCATGCGTGACCACTTGAGTGGCTTCCGAGAATCTTCCGCTAGCTCCACGGCATTGACTTCACGCGCCAACTGTTTAAGTTGGTGGTGAGAGGAGTGCAAAGATGCACCCCCGTCAATGCACAGGGCGTCAGTGGCCTTCTGGAATTCCTGCTCGCTGGTTTCCTCTTCATTCCCTCCATCACTCTCATTACTGCAATCCTCCTTCTCTCGGCCTTTGGCGGGTTTCCCTTGGTTTCGAGGAGCCTCGCCGGGGCGATTTCCTTCACCACCCCGACCCTTCCCGCCAGCGCCATTCTGACCTTTTTCCTTATCGCGCTTCTCATACTCAGCCTTCTGCCTCTTGACGAGCTGCTCAACCTGATGACACTCCTGGAGATCATGGCCCTTGGTCCGATGAATCTTACAGTATGGCCCATCACTTTTCCCAGCTTTTTCGGCAGCCGCCGCCTCCCGGCAGTCAGCACATGCGGTAGCCTCCTTGCCGGGGGCTTCAGCCTTGGCCTTCTTGCCAGTACTAGGTGTGCCTGACCCCTCAACAGTCATCACTGTCTTATCCTTGCATTTCTTGATGTGCTTCTTGTTCTTATTCTTCTTACTGATGGTCTCGTCGTCATCTTCTGAGTCGATGTCGACGCAATCTTCCTCTCCAGGAAGTTTCCTCCCCTCCTACACCTGAGCACATTTGTCCACCAAAGTGTAGAGCTCCTTCACAGTCTTGGGCAACCGAACGTTCATCTTCGAACGTATCCTGCGGTTGTGCACATTGGATTGGAACGCAGTTATCACGGCAGCTGGGTGGATATCTGGGATATTTCTGTGGACTCGGCTGAATCTCTGCAAGTACTTCCATAGAGTTTCTCCCTCCTTCTGCTGGAGAAGCTGCAAGTCGCTGGGCTGCCCAGGTTCTTGATTGCCACCCGTGAAGGAACCAATGAACTCGTGGCACAAGTCAGCCCAGGTCGAAATGGAGTTCTCCGGCAGGTGCATCAGCCAAGACCTCACATTTGACTTGAGGACCAAAGGAAAGTAGTTGGCGAACACCTTCTCATCTCTTCCCCTGGCAGCTTGAACAGCGATGGTGTAGATGCTCAAGAACTCTGCCGGGTTTAGTCTCGCATCATAATTCTCGGGTATCTCTGGCTTGAACGTGCGAGTGGACGGCCAACGGACTTGCCGCAGCTCACGGGTGAAGGCAGGGCACCCAACCTCGAAAGGCAGGCACCCGCCATCTCCGAGCGTGGGCTCGTCGACGTCGGGGCCATCACACCCATTGGACCGACGGGGGTTGTCATGGCGGCGCTCATCGATGACGCGCGCGCCTTCCCCTCGCCTGCCCTCCGGGGCACGCTGTCGGCCTTGACGCGCTCGAGGGTCTGATGAGGCCATCGAGACATCATCGGGTGCTTGGTTTTGCGGCTCCCGGGCGGCTTGCCGTGGTGGGGATTGCACCGTAAGGGTGGCCCCTCCCGCACGGCCAGCCGCATGAGCCGCCGTTGCTGCCTGGGAAGGCCGTGGTGGTCCGGCCCGATGTGATCCTTCCGCCTCGGCAAAACCAATCAGACTATGGATGGTGGCTCGCCACTCATCCATATGGTCTGCCACCGGTGAAAATCTCAACAGCAGTTGGGCTCGCGCCATGGCCTCTGAGGCAGTGCTTGACATAGGTGATGATGATGTAGATCATAGTGTCGCTCGACTCCTGACGTTGCCGGTGGCGACCACGCCGCGCCCATGCTGCTGCGAACCAGCCATTTGGACGGCATGGTGACGCGGCGGAGGCGCCCGAGGGCCAGCGGCTCCGTTGGGCACAGTAGCTGGCTCAGCCCGCCCCGAGGGTGGCGCCTGCCCTGCGGTCGCGCCCACAGCGGGGGCGGCTGGAGGGTTGTGATTCGCCCCAGAATGAGCATTATCACTAGGGTTGTGCTCGTTGGCGAGGAGAAGGGGTTCAGGTGGAATGATCCCTCCATCCATACCTCGGGGAGCATGGCCGTTGGGATGTTGCTGATGCTGTCCTTCCCCGGTACCTCCCGTTCCTTCTTCGGCCGTGGGGGAGGTGGTGACGGCGCTGCCTGCGCCGACCACGTCCCCCGCAGCATCCACACCCTCGCGAGCCCCTGCATTCCCCGCGACGTTAGCGGTCACGGGCGGCAGAGCCTTTGAGGTGGACAGGTGATTTGCAACTCCGGGCTTCCTCTTGGGCGCCATAGTCGATGACGCCGTCGACGACAAAAATGTCGATGAAGATGACGCGCAGTTTACGCTCTCGGTTTCGCACAAGTGATCCCCCTACCTGGTGCGCCAAAGATGTCGTGGGAAACCACGGCCACCTATGGGGCCATGAGCCCCTTTTGGTTTGGCGGGGGGATGGGCATGTTGCACAAAGAGCAGAGAAGCCTCGCGCAGCACGGCAGAGATCACACGGGCAGTCTTTACCCAGGTTTGGGCCGCCATGAGGCGTAAAACCCTACTCCTGCTTTGGTGGATTGATGGTGGATAATGGTGGTGGACGTAGCACACTTGCCCGGCAAGGTCGCTCTGGGGGCGAGAGTGGCTACGCGCGTATGAATATGCGAGGGTCCGACCTCTTCTACGGTCGCCATGGGCCTCCTTTTATAGATTAATAGGTCACCACAGTGGCAAATCAGTCTTTGCATACTGATTAGATAGCTAATAGTGCTATCATACCTAACTCTGCGGGCTGACAGAGCGCATTAAATGCGCCGCTCAGTGTCACATCACAGCCCGCCCGGCAGGCCCTGCTGGGCTGTTTTGCCAGCTTCACGCCTGCTCGTTTGACACGTCTCAGGACGGGTGTCATATGGAGGTGTTTGCTGTAAGAAGTGGCTGCCATGTGGCAAAAAGCAGCCACTTAGTCACCTTGGAGCTCGACACTTCTTTGCTTAATGACTTGCGTCACTTGTGAGGTGGAGCTATGGAGTGGCTTGCCTCTGCCAGCCCCGGCAGGCCTGCCGGGACGATCTGGGAGCTTGCTTCCGGGGCAAAACCCAACCCTGCCGGGCTCGCCTGCCCGGCAAGGTAGGTCCTTCCCTTAGCAATGCCTTGTTCCTCTAGCTAACCTTGGCCTTCTCGACTTGCACTTGGATCCTTCAAAGGAATTGATCCTCCTTGTTTGGTCTGATCTTGGTCTTGTAATCTTGTCTCTGGCCTATGCACAGTCTGTGCAATGGACCCAGGGTCTGTGGCATCGACAGTTCCTAATGATAAAAATAAAGTCATTCCACAAAGAATTGTTACTGGCTATAGAATGGTAATTGATTTTAGAAATTTAAATAAAGCAACTAGAAAAGATCATTACCCATTTCCTTTTATTGATCAAATGCTAGAAAGATTATCAAAGCACACACACTTTTGTTTTCTCGATGGTTATTCTGGCTTTTCTCAAATACCTGTCTCACAACCTGATCAAGAGAAAACCACCTTTACTTGCCCTTTTGGAACTTATGCTTATAGACATATGCCTTTTGGTTTATGCAATGCACCTGCTACCTTTCAAAGATGTATGACTGCTATATTCTCTGATTTTTGTGAAATGATTGTTGAGGTTTTCATGGATGATTTTTCTGTTTATGGAACTTCTTTTGATGATTTCTTGAGCAACCTTGATCCAGTTTTGCAGAGATGTGAGCAAACTAATCTTGTCTTGAATTGGGAGAAGTGCCACTTTATGGTTAATGAAGGTATTGTTTTGGGGCATAAAATTTCTGAACGAGGTATTGAGGTGCACCAAGCTAAAGTTGATGCAAATGAGAAAATGCCATGTCTTAAAGATATTAAACATATTCGTAGTTTTCTCAGGCATGCTGGTTTCTATAGGAGGTTTACTAAAGACTTCTCTAAAATTTCTAGGCCTCTTACAAACTTTTTACAAAAGGATGTTCCATTTGTTTTTGATGATGATTGTGTAGAAGCCGTTGAAACACTTAAGAAAGCCTTAACTTCTGCACCTATTATTCAACCACCTGATTGGAACTTGCCTTTTGAAATTATGTGTGATGCTAGTGATTATGCTGTTGGTGCTGTTCTAGGACAAAGAGTTGATAAGAAACTAAATGTTATCCATTATGCTACTAAATCTCTAGACAGTGCCCAAAGAAATTGTGCTACTACTGAAAAAGAATTTTTAGCAGCTGTGTTTGCTTGTGATAAATTCAGATCTTACATTGTTGATTCTAAAGTTATTGTTCACACCAATCATGCTGCTATTAAATATCTTATGGAAAAGAAAGGTGCTAAACCTAGACTCATTAGGTGGGTTCTCTTGCTACAAGAATTTGATTTACATATAACTGATAAAAAAGGACCTGAGAACCCCGTAGCTGATAACCTATCTAGGTTGGAAAATATTCTTGATGACCCACTACCTATAGATGATAGCTTTCCTGATGAACAACTAGTTGCAATAAATGTTTCCCATAACACTCCTTGGTATGCTGACTATGCTAATTATATTGTTGTCAAATACTTACCACCTAGTTTCACATACCAACAAAAGAAAAAATTCTTTTATGATTTAAGACATTACTTTTGGGACGACCCACATCTTTATAAAGAGGGAGTAGATGGTATTATTAGACGTTGTGTACCTGAGCATGAACAGGAACAAATCCTACGAAAATGTCATTCCGAAGCTTACGGAGGACATCGTGCGGGAGATAGAATAGCTCACAAGATATTGCAATCTAGTTTTTATTGGCCTGCTCTCTTCAAGGATGCCCGTAAGTTTGTTCAATCTTGTGATGAATGTCAATGAATTGGTAATATTGGTAAGCGTCAAGAAATGCCTATGAATTATTCACTTGCTGTTGAACCATTTGATGTTTGGGGTTTTGATTATATGGGACCTTTTCCTTCCACTAATGGGTTTACACATATTTTGGTTGCTGTTGATTATGTTAGTAAGTGGGTAGAAGCTATTCCAACTAGTAATGCTGATCATAACACTTCCATCAAAATGCTTACAGAAGTTATTTTCCAGAGGTTTGGAGTCCCTAGATATTTAATGACTGATGGTGGTTCACACTTTATTCATGGTGCTTTCCGTAAAATGCTTGCTATATATGATGTTAACCATAGAATTGCATCACCCTATCATCCTCAATCTAGTGGTCAAGTTGAACCTAGCAATAGAGAAATAAAACTAATATTACTAAAAACTGTTAATAGGTCCTGTCATGGGTTTAACACGGCAGATGCCCTTGTGAAAGGACTTAGGTGTGGAGCCATCACAACGTAAGTTAGCTTAAAGGGGTTGAGTGGGACGAGAGACACGGTTTACCCAGGTTCGGCCCCTCACCAACAAGGTAAAAGCCTACTTCATGCTTTGTGCTATATTGATTGAGTATCAATTACAAGGGAGCGGAATCGCTTAACCTAGCTCTCGATTGATTGTAACTTGACTTAACCCGCCGCAGGGTCTCGCCTTTATATACACAGGTCGAGGCCCTGGGCTTACACCGCGGGGTTATATCCCCAACATTAGGCCCTAGATTGATTTGAACTTGTTCATGTCAATCTTCATCCTCCGGTTGGCTAGTCTTCTTGAATTCTTCTTAAAGCTTGACCTTGAATAAATATTCATGACCCGCCATAAGAAAAGATGACATCATATTATTAAATTAAGAAAAATCCTCATGACGTCACAACGGATCTTTATATTAACCAGCCATTTCGAAAATCGAGGCGTCTCTTTTGGCGGGATAATTATCACGCCTCCTCGATCTCCGTGCATGACATTCACTGTTTTACTTTTTTCTTATAAATAGGATCGGGGGCCTGTCTTTTCACTTTTTACCCCCGTCTCCTCTTCTTCTTCTTCTTCCTTGCACTGTTCGCCGCGACCGAAGCTCCGCCGCCCCATCGGAGCTTCACCAACAACTCCACCCAGGCCGCTGCATTGACCTGTTGTGACCAGAAATCGGTGGCGCTCATCCGCTCTACATCGACACCGTCAGGTATCCTTTCATCTCCATCCTCAGATCCACATTAGGGCAGTTGCGTTCATAGAATTCATCGTTGTTCATCCAAGTTCATCCATCTCTTGCTTATAAGTCGTATTTTAATCCGAAAACAAGACAGAAGTAGTGCGGTAGCAGTTTTAGCCTTTATCTCATATCATGGATAGATCCATTCTTCCTGTGAATCAATACCAAGCTTACTAGTTCTCCTGCAGCCATGTTCTAGGTTTAATAATTATGCCCCTTTTCCGAACTGCCGTAGATCTGTAATTGTAGCTGCAATCTGCAAAACTTGTTTGTCCAGCACTTAGCAGAATTTAAACAAACTTGGATGTGTAGGTAGTTGACCTGCCCTTCATCGTTCGGGCGACTTAATAATGAATTTGTAACCCGCCAAGAATTCCAAAGATTTGTTTAACTTGCCAACATGTTGCCGGCTCATACTTTCATAACTTAACCCACCATGCTCTCATAACCTGAGAATTATTCTACTCCACGGCTAGGGCGGCTCATAATTCCTTTAATGGTTCAACATAATATGTAGTCTTTCATTTGTAGCTTTCTCATCATCGCTGAATCGTTGTATAATCATTTAGGCGGCTTACCATAATAATTTTAACCCGCCACATCCTTATTCTTTGGTCACAGCTTGTTATTCCGGCTCATCATGACTAAAGCACCCACCTCTTGTGACTGGATTGCCTCCAAAGTCACAGAGGACACACTCAACGATTATGTGACTATGGGAGTTTTACCTGCCAAAGAGGTCATCCACTGGCGGGTTCCAGGCTCCGAATTTCCCCCTCAGCCCCAAGAGGGTGAAATTGTGGTTTTCATGGACCACCTACTCCGTGGCTTCTCAACGCCTGGCTCAAAATTCTACCGGGACGTTCTGCATTTCTATAATCTTCATCCATAAGACATTGGTCCCAACTCTGTTTCCAACATATGCAACTTTCAAGTGTTCTGTGAAGTGTACCTTGGGGAAGAACCCTCTATTGATCTGTTCGGAGACTATTTTTATATCAACCGCCAGACTGAGATGTCAGATGGGCCCAGTCTTGAACTCGGAGGTGTTTCCATCCAAAGACGAAGAGACATAACTTTTCCTTCAGCCGCCATGCCCAGTCATCCCAAACACTAGAATTATACCTGGTTCTATTGTAGAGACACTTCCCCAGCTGGAGAGAATCCCTTGCCGGGTTTCCGTCCCTTAAGGCTCACCACCACCGGCTTGTTTCTAGGCTGATTGACTGCCGCAGAGCATGGTCCTTTTGCCTCCACATTTTCAAAAATAAGGGCCTTGATTGCCAATGGCTTAACTGGAGTCGATCTGGTCCGCTACTGGGTCGCCTGTAGGATTTTACCACTAAGCCAGCGCCCCGGTTTAATGTGTGAGTATACTGGTGACACCAAGGATCCTCAGCGTTACAACCAAGCATGCCTGACTGACAAAGAAATCAATGACTCTGTTAAGATGCTGCTTGGG
This sequence comes from Thinopyrum elongatum, assembly GCA_011799875.1. NCBI lineage: Eukaryota > Viridiplantae > Streptophyta > Magnoliopsida > Poales > Poaceae > Thinopyrum > Thinopyrum elongatum. The sequence continues at coordinate 58,070,356 of CM022300.1, read as the reverse complement.
GAGTCTTTGGATAACTGCAGCAAAGTGGGTTTGAACCCTTTCTGCGCTCTTAACCCGGCTCCTCCTGTAAGTATTTTAAACAAGCCTTCATCTCATTTAACTATCTCTTGTGCATCATACTGTCTAACCTTATTGCTCACATTTAAACAGGCTGACTCTTCATTTTGGAAAAAGAAAATGCCAGCCGCCGCTGCTCCAGCCAAGAAGGCAAGGGGAGCAAAATCTCGTGGCACATGTCGCCGTAATAGGCAAACAGCACAAGAGCTTTTCTAGCTGGAAGAGTCGGAGGAACTTGACTCTCTTGGCCTTCTCTTTATGCAACTTATTGATGCTGATTCCTCTCAGGATGATACGGAAACAAGCCAGGCTCATGAAGCAGATGTAACTACTATCTCTTCCGACTCAGAATCTTTGCCGAGAAAGAAAACAAGGCGGGTCATCTAAAAAGTAAGATTTTCACACCCTCTTGCTCATTTGGACCCCAACTTTCTTTAGAATAAATAGCAGCACGAGTCAAGGCGTATGACCCGGAGGGACGGTTCTCAAGATATCGTATCCGGCTTACCCAACATGCCTGCCCCTCACAAGCGTCGAAACGAGGTGCCTCATAGCCCGACTCTTTCCCTTCCAAAGGCTGGTCTCATTCGTCAACCTCTTAATCCTTCCGACTCAAATTATCAGGGGACGCCTCCATCATCCGGTGACTCTACTGGAAATCAAATGCCTGCTTTCAAGATTGCCCATGTGTAAGTATTTTCATTCGTTCATTAATGACTTGTAGCGATATACTCATGGACTCTTGTATTCTTGTCACAGAGGCGTAGCAAAGGCGGGAAAAAAACAAAAAGTGGGCGGCTCTTCCAAAGATCCCAAGGGTTCTTAGCCGGAGAAGCAAACGACGGAGAATCCTGAGGCCACCATCCAAGACCCCGAAGAGCCTATCAATGACCTGCCACCACAAATTGATGCTACAGTCCTTGAACAAATGAATACTGAGATTAACCCGACTGCCCATCATGATCCGCCAAGTCCTAAGCCGCCCAGCCATGCCAAGTCCACTGACAAAAGAGTCCTGTCGCTACTGATGTTGACGACATCACTGTTACCGGGTCAGCTTTTAAGCCACCCGAGGTCACCAGAGTCCTAGCCAAGCACTCGACCAAAGAAGAAACGCCTTCACTGGAGAAAGGCAAGGCTAAGTTGGACTTGGAAGACTACTCATCTTATAGTGCAAGTGAAATCCACGCACGCTATTGGGAAACGTTGCATGGAAAACAAAAAAATTCTACGCACACGCAAGATCTATCAAGGAGATGCATAGCAATGAGAGGGGAGAGTGTGTCTATGTACCCTCGTAGACCGTAAGTGGAAGCATTTCACAACGCAGTTGATGTAGTCGAACTTTCTTTGCGATCCAATCGATCTAGTACCAAACATACGGCACCTCCGCGTTCAGCTCGGTGACGTCCTCTGCCTTCTTGATCCAGCAAGATGGCGAGGTAGTAGATGAGTTCCGTCAGCACGACTGCATGGTGACGGTGATGGTGAAGTGATCTCCGCAGGGCTTCGCCTAAGCACTACGAAAATATGACAGGGGGTGTAAACGGTGGAGGGGGCGCCGCACATGCCTAACAATTGATCTGTTGTGTGCTAGGCGCCCCTCCCATGGATATATAGGTGGGAGGGAGGGAGGAGCAGCCAAAGGAGGCGCCCAAGTAGGAGTAATCCTAGTTGGAGTCCCTCCCAAGCCGCGCCTCCCCTTTCCTTATTTGGAACGCGGGGAAAGGCAGGGGAGGGTGGCGCCCCCCCCCTTTCCTTTCTCCCATGAGAGGGAAAGGCGGGAGGGGCTAGCCCTCCCCCTTTTCCTTCCCTAGGGCTGGCCAACCAAGGGAGGAGGCACACCAGCCCCCTTGTGGGCTGGTCTGTCCCTTCCTTTGGCCCATAAGGCCCATAACTTGCCGGGGGGTGCTCGGAACCCCTTGCGGTGACCCGATTCATTCCCGGTACGTCCCAAAACACTTCCGGTGTCCAAATACCATCATCCTATATATCTATCTTTACCTCTCGACCATTTCGAGACTCCTTGTCATGTCCATGATCTCATCCGGGACTCCGAACAACATTCAGTCACCAAACCATATAACTCATATAACACTATATCATCAACTAACATTAAGCGTGCCGACCCTACGGGTTTGAGAACTATGTAGACATGACCAAGACACCTCTCTGGTCAATAACCAATAGCAGAACCTAGATGCCCATATTGGCTTGTACATATTCTATGAAGATCTTTATCGGTCGAACCGTTATGACAACATACGTAATTCCCTTTGTCCATCGGTATGTTACTTGCCCGAGATTCGATCGTCGGTATCTCTATACCTAGTTCAATCTCGTTACCAGCAAGTATCTTTACTCATTCCGTAATACATCACCTCGTAACTAACTTCTTAGTCATTTGCTTGCAAGCTTATGATGTGTATTACCGAGAAGGCCCAGAGATACCTCTCCGATACTCGGAGTGACAAATCCTAATCTTGATCTATGCCAACTTAACAAACACCTTCGGATATACCTGTAGAGCATCTTTCTGATCACCCAGTTATGTTGTGATGTTTGATAGCACACAAGGTATTCCTCCGGTATCCAAGAGTTGCATAATCTCATAGTCAAAGGAATATGTATTTGACATGAAGAAAGCGATAGCAATAAACTGAACGATCATTTATGCTAAGCTAACGGATGGGTCTTGTCCATCACATCATTCTCCTAATGATGTGATCCCGTTATCAAATGACAACACATGTCCATGGTTAGGAAACCTTAACCATCTTTGATCAACGAGCTAGTCTAGTAGAGGCTTACTAGGGACACGGTGTTTGTTTATGTATTCACACATGTATTTAAGTTTCTGATCAATACAATTCTAGCATGAATAATAAACCTTTACCATGAATAAGGAAATATAAAATAACAACTTTATTATTGCCTCTAGGGCATATTTCCTTCAGTCTCCCACTTGCACTAGAGTCAATAATCTAGTTCACATCGTCATGTGATTAACATCCATAGTTCACATCATCATGTGACCAATACCCAAAGAGTTTACTAGAGTCAATAATCTAGTTCACATCACCATGTGATTAATACCCAAAGAGTACTAAGGTGTGATCATGTTTTGCATGTGTGAGAAGTTTAGTCCACGGGTCTGCCACATTCAGATTCGTATGTATTTTGCAAATTTCTATGTCTACAATGCTCTGCATGGAGCTACTCTAGCCGATTTCTCCCACTTTCTATATCTATCCAGATTGAGACTCAGAGTCATCTGGATCGGTGTTAAAGCTTGTATCAACGTAACCCTTTACGACAAACTCTTTATCACCTCCATAACCGAGAAACATTTCCTTAGTCCTCTTAGGTACCAAAGGATAATTTTGACCGCTGTCCAGTGATCTACTCCTGGATCACTATTGTACCCCCTTGCAAAACTTATGGCAAGGTACACAATAGGTCTGGTACACAGGATGGCATACTTTATAGAACCTATGGCTGAGGCATAGGGAATGACTTTCATTCTTTCTCTATTTTCTGCTATGGTCGAGATTTGAGTCTTACTTAACTTCATACCTAACAATACAGGCAAGACCTCCTTCTTTGACTGATCCATTTTGAACTCCTTCAAAATCTTGTCAAGGTATGTACTCATTGAAAGTCTTATCAAGCATCTCGATCTATCCCTATAGATCCTAATGCTCAATACGTAAGTAGCTTCACCGAGGTATTTCATTGAAAAATTCATATTCAAGTATCCTTTTATGCTATCTAGAAAATCTATATCATTTCCAATCAGCAATATGTCATCCACATATAATATCAGAAATGCTACAGAGCTCCCACTCACTTTCTTGTAAATACAGGCTTCACCGTAAGTCTGTATAAAACCATATGCTTTGATCACCTCATCAAAGCGTATATTCCAACTCCGAGATGCTTGCACCAGTCCATAGATGGATCGCTGGAGCTTGCATACTTTGTTAGCACCTTTAGGATCAACAAAACCTTCTGGTTGTATCATATACAACTCTTTTTTAAGAAATCCATTAAGGAATGCAGTTTTGACGTCCATTTGCCAGATTTCATAATCATAAAATGCGGCAATTGCTAACATGATTTGGACGGACTTAAGCATCGCTACGGGTGAGAAAGTCTCATCATAGTCAACCCCTTGAACTTGTTGTCGGGGCACAACACCTATGGGATCCCGAGAGACCCCTTTACGATTCGGCGGGGGGAGAGGTATACGCAAAGAGCAGAACCAATGATCTACGCGGGAAGTTTTTACCCAGGTTCGGGCCGCTGATCAGCGTAAAACCCTACTCCTGCTTTGTGTTCTTATTAATGTTCTTGAGCCCAGCCTTCAGGAGCGCTCGCAGTGAAAAGTACGTTCAAAGGGCAGCTACGCATGCAGAATGGGCCAGAAGTTCTCCTCCTCTGTAGCAGTTGCCTTGGGCCTCCTTTTATATGCTCAAAGGGGTCTCCACAGTGGCAAAATGTACATACATTGAGGTGTAAAGTAGCTACAGGGTATCATACCTAACCCCTGACGGATTAGGGCAAACGCATTTAATGCACCGTGAGGTGTCCGTTTAGGTGTCCTCACTTTCTTGGGGATAGAAAAAGGGGCCATCCCATCAGCACCGCTTAAGCTCTCCTCCACTGGCGTGTTGCCACGCATCCAGAGAAGGACCCAGAATGTCAGACTTGTTACTGTGCCGAAGCGGTGGCACAGTGGCAGAATCTTGCCGGGCGCCAAGCCTTGCCGGACGCCTAGCCTTGCCGGACGCCTAGCCTTGCCGGACGCCAAGCCTTGCTGGGCGCCAAGCCTTGCCGGGCTCCGCAAGCCATCCCGGCAAGGATCTTGCCGGGGAAGCTGGCCTTCGGATTCCAGCTCTGCTTATCTGCTGATCCTCAGATCTCTGACTTGATGATTTCCTTGGTGGCTTGAATCGACCTCGAGCTGTTCCCGGCAAGCCTTGCCGCGATGATGGCTACAACTGCCCGTGCACAAGTACGGGGTACTAGTGGCCCAATACTTAGTACACCGACAGGAGCCCCCGGGCCTAGGCCATACACGAGTGCGAGGCGTTGTTGGGCTAGGCCCAAACAGTGCACGGGCACGCGTGGCAGGGAATTAACTGCTCATAAATATTTCGTTTTACTGTGCCCCCCACTACACGCACCGAGCGCGCGACGTGGGAAGCGTGCCAAAAAGGCTGCAACTGCCTCGCGCCTATAGAGGCGCATTCACATCGGGGAATAAAAGAGGCGGCCCCGCTCCTTCCCCATAAAAAGGAGAAGTCGCAGAGGCACAAACCTATTTACCCCCCTCTTCTTCTCAATCTGGCCATCGCCATCGCCTTCCTCCTCTCGAGCTCAGAGCGAAGCTTTTTCCTCTTCTGCCCGCTGCTACACGCTCGCTCCACCACCAGCTTCCGCCCTCACGGCCGCCATGCCGCCCAAGGCCAGCAAAGGCAAGGGCAAGGAGGCGAAAGCCGATGTCCCGGAGAGTGAACTGGCGAAGATGCGGAAGAGGCTTGTCGTCTTCCCTCCATCGCTCGATGCTGAAGCTCTGAAGGGGCGATACCAGTGCATGTGGGCGAAAGGGACGCAAGCTCACCCCGCCACACGCGTAATCCCAGGTGCTTGTTCCAAAGGTGGATCGGACAGATACCCTTTCTTCACTGCATATTTCTATTGCGGGCTCTGTCCCCCTTTTTCCGACTTCTTCAATGATATCATGTACACATACGGCTTTCGTCTTCTTGATTTCACGCCGAATGCAGTACTTTGCATGTCCATCTTTGCCCATCTCTGTCAAAACTTTGTCGGCGTGATTCCCAATTCTGCTCTTTTTCGCCATTACTTCTTCCCTCGCATCCAAAAAGCAGAGGCCCTCTCTGGTTCTATCGCCTGGATTCCAAGGGCTTGGAATAAGGAAATATACCCAGAGGGAGTTTATCGTGAAAAGTGGGACGAGTGGCAGGCTGAATGGTGCTGGATCCAGGAAGCAGATCCCCATCCGTTTTGTCATCCCCGGCAACAGAAGGTGGTCCGTGGCAAGAATTGGAGCGATCCCGCTGCGGAGGACGAGAGGCTCACAATCGCCACCACCAGGATCCTTCGCCTGAAGGCTGCCGGGCTGACGATGGAGATGATCGGCTTCGACTTTCTCCGCCGCCGCATCGCCCCTCTGCAGAATAGGGGAAGGCCATCTTGGGAATACAAGAACGCGGCAGATGTCATGAGATTGCGCCCCGAGCTGAACAACAATCTGACCGCTATGCAGCTTGGCGCTCTCCGTCAAAGATTATTCCAGCGCGAAGACAAGCACCGGCTGCCGGCAAGGATTGTCCCCTTGTGCAACAATTCCGCCTTGGGGTGAATCATCGCCTTCATGCCGATGTTCAATGCCCATGGCCTTGACCCGACCTGGGCCGACCCATCCGAGGAGGAAGCGCAGAAGTTTTTTGACAACTTGACGGAGAGGCCTGTCCGGCAAGAGTCAGATTTCATCCGAGCCAACACCAACCAAGAAGTAGCTTACATTGCTACTAGAGTGGAGGAGGCAAATCTTGCCGCAGAGGCCGGCAGCGTCGGCTTCACAGAGTGGGAAGCCAGCGACGCAGAGGTGGTAGTGGACGCAAAACCTGCCGGGGAGGACAAAGTTGCCGGGGAACAGAGCAGCGCAGCCGCTGAGAGCTCGTCCGGTGACGACACGGTCGAAGAAGAAACGCAGGAAGAGCTCCCACCCCCGAAGAAGACGAAGCGTGTTCTTCGGAAGGCTGCATCTGACATCCCGGCAAGCCAGCCTTCTTCGAGTGGCGAAGCTCCTGGCAAGAAAGTGGCCGGCAAAACTGGACCGCGGCAGGGGGCTCGTCAACAGCCCGCGCGGCGCGTGAGACCCACACCAGCGGCCACTGCTGAGGCGGCAGGAGGGTCTCGTACTACCGCACAGGAAGCTGCCCCGACGCCTGCCATAGCCAAGCGGCCTAGGACTCCTCCTCCACCTCCCCACTCAGACATCGCAGCAGAGGTCGACATCGACATCTCCGGCTTTAGTCCGGATCGAGAGGAAGAAGAGTGAGTACTTTGCCACAGCTTTTATATCCCAATCTTGTATCGATCTTACTAAGTTGCTCGTATTGTCTCTGAAGTGACACAGAAACATTACTGGAGAGGATGACGAAGAGGTCAAGGACTTCTACGGGTGACGAGCCCCCGGCAGGCTCCACGAGTGTGCCAGAAACCGTCGTTGTCAGCCCGGAGTCCAGTCCTCAACGCAGCCCCCAGCGCAGCCCCCAGCACAGCCCCCAGCGTAAGTTCACTATTCTTTTTTTCGCTGGCGGGTGCCAAGGCTTTCATTCTTGCCGCTGATATCTTTGGGTTCGCAGGAGAAGAACGGCAACAAGGAGAGCTGTCGGAAGACATCCCCATTGTGCCTCCTTCATCGACCGCTCCGCCCACAAGCACGTCCCCGGCAAGAGATCCTACCGACGAGCCCATCCTAATTGAGGAGGAGCCGGAAGGCGCGGACTCCGGCAACCCACCCCCAGCAACTGGAGTTGCCGGGAGGGGCGAAGCCACCTCCCAACAGCTCGACGCAGGTACTCGATTGCCTCAGAGTGCTTGTTACTCTTCCCTTATCTCTTTGTCTTTAGTCACTTCAAATTTCAACCTCGATCTTATTCTGTTTTCCTTCTTCATCCTTCAGAGTTCCCTGTGATGGAACACATGGACGTCGACGTTGTCATCGAGGAGACCGCTAGGGACGCTGCTGCCGAAGCAGACAGGATCGCTGCCAGTGAAGCCACCAAGGATGACACTGTCGAGGCTGGTGGTGCTCTTGACGGGGAGGCCGCCAAGACTGCACAAGAGGAACCCACCGAAGAACCTACTGAAGGGGGGGACAGGGAGGCTGAGGACCGCACTGACGACATTCCTGCCGCAGGAGCGCCAGGCGCTGCACCGGCCACAGAGACCCTGCCACTGATGAGGCGGCCACTGAAGACCAACCATCAACATCCAAAGGCCCCTCATCCAGCAAATACCTCAAGGTTGGCGAGAACCTGTTCGTCAACTTGCCGGGGACGGCAAGCACTGGGGCACCAGCCGAAGGAGAAGTTTTTAAAGAAATCATCGCTGCTACCGGGCTCGAAGTTGTTGATGATCCCAGCACCAGCAGCGGTAAATCTGAAGAGGATCAGCTCCTTCAGACCATGGGCGAGAATTTCCGCAAGCTCCAGGCTCTCCATCGCGCCCGGAAAGACAAAGCGGACTCCAGAATGGCAGTTGTCGAGGCGGCCGAAGCAGATTTTGAAAGGCGCGTCGCACAAATGCAGATCTGGCATGCCGAGGCCCTCCAAGAGTTGGTTGCCGGCCGGGAACAAGTGAGCCAGTAGTGGACTGAGATCGTCCTGAAGCAATCCGATATGGAGAAGGCGCATGATGAAGCTGTTCAAAGGATCGTTGCCGAAGATGCCCTGCTGACGGGGCGCCGCGTTGCTCTTAATGCTCATGAGGAAGATCTCACCGCACGTGAGCAGGCGCTCGCCGCCAAGCTTCACAGCAAAGATGAAGATATCAAGAATCTTGTCGCGCGGCGGACCCAGGAGCTGGAGCAAAAACATAGGGAGGCGCTCGAAGCTCTGACTGCAAGTCACGCCGGCAAGCTCAAGGAGGCCGTCGATGCTGCCGAAGCTGCAGAGGCCGCCAAGAACGAGCTGAGCGACAAGGTGAAGAGGCTGGAAACAGATCTCGAAGAGCACGGCAAGGAGCTCTCGACGCTTAAGGGTGACAGGGAAAAAACCCTCCACTCCTTGGCGGAGATGCAAGTTGCCCTATCCAACAAAACCAAACAGCTCTCCTCTGCGGCTGATAACATTGCGGTTCTGGAGCTGAAGCTGACCACGCTGCAGAAGTCTCTCGAGGCCGGCAGGGCCCGTGAGAAGGCTCTACTCAAGGATCTCCAAGGAGTGAGGAACCTGCTCAAGAGCGCCGCCGCCGCCCAAACCGAGTACGAGAAGGGAGTGGAGATCTGGACTGGACGTCTCATCGCCACCGTGGAGAAGCTTACCGCAGAACTGTCAACCATGGGCCTGTCGAACTTCAAGTATTCTTCCGAGGAAAGAATATCTCCAAGTGCCAGGTTGACGATGTTCTTTGAAAACATCATCAACGCGTTGAGGGTGCTCCAGTCTAGCCGGGCGACCCAATTGGCCAACGAGACTCGCCGGCTTTGCCGGGCCGTCCTCCGCAAGGTGCTCATCAAGGTGGTGCACAGCAATCCCGGCATCGATCTCTCCAACGCGCTCGGCCATCTGCCAAGGGACGCAAATGTTGAGGCGCTTGAAGAGTGTATCGCGCCTATCCTTGAGAAGGTGGACTCCATCAAAAGGATCGAAGGCCAGCGCAGGGATTGAGTGCTCCCTTTTTTCTTGCCGTCGTCATTCCATGTAAAAGACAATTAAGTCTCAAGTTAGAATTGCGGCAACTCATGGATGTAATATAATTCGCCTATGTTTAGGTTCATGCTTGCTATTTTCCTTGTCTGATTCCCTTATGTATGGAGTTCACCCTACGCTTACTGAAAAACTTGCCGGCGCGCAACCTGCCGCGAGCGCTGGGTGCGGGACTTCAGCAGCCTGCTGGAGGCGCAGCGGCCGGCAAGACCCCTTGGTGTTCTCAGTGCAGCCACTTAAATTGCTGAGCGGGCTCGAAACAAAATAAGGGCGCGACTGATTACAACAAGGGTTCCTTCGCGTGCAGATTTTCCATACAAGAGTCGGAATCGTCCAAGGGAATAACCTTGTAATAAAAGAAAAACTTGCTCTAAGTTTTTAGGACTTAGCTTTCTATCACTGTCCTTCCTCCGGCAAGCGTCGATTCCGAACGTTGCCAACTGGTATTCATATCTCCCTTCCCCCCGGCAAATGTGCACGCGAGGAATCCTTCTGTCTTTTGAGAAAAAGAAAGAAGAGAAAATAAAGACATGAAACCTTGGCGGTTCGTTAGAACTTACCGGGAGTAGGTGTCGTACAACATCTTAGACAAACATGAATATATATAAATATGAACATGGGAATCAATAAGGGAATGTACAACACTTAAATTTATTCATCTGCGCTCAGGGTCTGCGCCTGGCTTTGTACAAAGGATCACATGCCTTGCCGGCAAGACTTGTACAAAAAGGTGGTTGCCGGGAGCCCCCGGCAACCTCGCCTTATGGATAGAACTTGCGAAGATGTTCGATATTCCAGGAATTGCTCACTGGAACGCCATCTTCGGTCTCCAGGCGGACAGCGCCAGACCTGGTGACTCGTACTACCCGATAAGGGCCTTCCCACTTTGGCGTCAACTTGTTTGAATTCTTGGCGGACTGAATCCGCCGAAGAACAAGGTCGCCTTCCTCAAGGCTTCGGGCATGAACTTTGCGGCTATGGTAGCGGCGCAAAGCTTGCTGGTAGCATGCAGCTCGCACAGCAGCCCGAAGACGATCCTCTTCAAGGAGCACAGCGTCATCTTGCCGCAGTTGCTCTTGCTTAAGCTCATCATAAGCAAGCACTCGAGGTGACCCGTATATGAGTTCCGTGGGGAGAACTGCTTCCGCTCCGTAGACCAGAGCGAAGGGCGTCTGGCCGGTGGCTCGATTTGGTGTCGTTCTGATTGACCAAAGAACCGCCGGCAACTCATCAATCCAGCGTCTTCCGCACTTTTTCAGCCTGTCAAAGGTTCTGGTCCTGAGACCGCGCAGCACTTCAGCATTGGCCCTCTCCGCTTGGCCGTTGCTTCTTGGGTGAGCAACAGAGGCAAAACAAATCTTGCCGCCAAGGTCTTGGACGTACTGCATGAAGGTGCGACTTGTGAACTGCGTGCCGTTGTCGGTGATGATCCTGTTGGGCACACCGAAACGGCAAACAATTCCCTTAAAGAACTTGACAGCTGATTGTGCTGTCACCTTCCTCACTGCTTCCACCTCCGGCCACTTTGTGAACTTGTCGATAGCAACGTACAAGTACTCAAAGCCCCCGGTAGCACGGGGAAAAGGGCCAAGTATGTCGAGCCCCCAGACCAAAAATGGCAAGATTACGCTGCCGGTAACATTTGGCAGCGAGCTCAACTTCAGGACCGAGAAGGTGGTGTTTGATGTCGCCAAGATCCCCATGTCATACAATGGGATCCTTGGTCGGCCAGCGCTAGCTAAGTTCATGGCGGCATCACACTACGCGTACAACGTCTTGAAGATGCCTGGGCCGTTGGGCGTCATCACTATCCATTCCAACAAGAAGGATGCGCTCATCTGTGCCAACCAACTTTACCGGGAAGCAGTTGCAGCACCTGCCATCAAGGCACCTGCTCCTGCCACTGGAACTCCTGGGGGGAAGAAGAAGACCGGCAAGAACCTTGGCGCGAACACCGGCAAGCGCACCTCCTCGGAGTGCTGCGCTTCCGTTGAGGACGTACCAGAGAGTTCCACCGGCAAGAACAAGAAGTCCAAGGCTGCTCCGCCGGAGACCAAGAAGGTGCCTGTCAGAGAGGACGGAACGGGGGGAACTTTCACCATAAGTTCCACCCTAGATGACAAATAGGAAAGCGCGCTTGTTGCCTTCCTGCGGGCGAATGTCGACGTGTTTGCATGGCAACCGTCTGACATCCCCTGTGTTCCTAGGACGGTAATTGAGCACCACCTTGCTGTCTGTCCTCATGCGCGGCCCGTCAAGCAAAGGGTCAGGAAGCAAGCCTTGGAGCGGCAAGAATTCATTGCCAAAGAAATCAGAAAGCTGGAGGCGGCAGGACTGGTCAAAGGAGTGCTTCACCCAACCTGGTTGGCCAATCTGGTTGTAGTGCGGAAAGCGAATGGGAAATGGAGGCTTTGTATCGATTATACAGATATCAATAAAGCTTGTCCAAAAGATCCCTTTCCCTTACCGCGCATCGACCAGATTGTGGATGCCACCGCTGGTTGTGATCTCCTGTCCTTCCTTGATGCCTATTCAGGGTATCATCAGATTTTTATGGCAAAAGAAGATGAAGAGAAGACCGCATTTATCACCCCATGTGGTACGTATTGTTTTATACGAATGCCTTTCGGGTTGAAAAGTGCTGGTTCAACATTTGCCAGAGCAATCCAGATTGGTTTTGAGCCTCAACTCCATAGAAATATGGAGGCATATATGGATGATATAGTGGTCAAAACCAAAGACAAAGCAACGCTCATTCAAGATTCAGAAGAAACATTTGCAAATCTGCGCAAGATCAACCTGAAGCTCAATCCTGAGAAGTGCGTGTTCGGTGTTCCTTCCGGCAAGCTTCTCGGATTCTTTGTATCTTACCGGGGAATCGAAGCGAACCCCGACAAGATCAAAGCGATTGAGCAAATTGAAGCGCCGAGACGCGTCAAGGATGTGCGTCATCTTGCCGGCTGTGTTGCTGCTCTAAGCAGGTTTATTTCCAAATCTGCTGAGCGCGCCCTGCCCTTCTTCAAAATTTTGAAGAAGGCAGGTCCAATGAAATGGACTCCAGAGGCGGAGGCTGCGCTGCAAGATTTGAAGAAATACCTTTCCTCTCCGCCGATGCTAGTCGCGCCTAAACCACAAGAGCCATTGTTGCTGTATCTGGCAGCAACAAATCAAGTGGTTAGTGCTGCCCTAGTGCGCAGAGAGAAGCTGATGAGGAAGCAACACCAGCGGCAGGACCGCCAGATGACGCGGCAAGATCTTCCCCGGCAAGGGTTGATCCCGGCAAGACAGGATCTGCGCAAACAGAAGAACCCGTGCAGAAGAAGAAGGTGGTGCAGCGCCCAGTCTATTTTGTTAGCTCTCTTTTACAAGGAGCTAGGTCAAGATATTCTGGTGTGCAGAAGTTGCTTTTCGGCCTTCTTATGGCCTCGAGAAAGTTGCGCCATTATTTTCAAGCACATGAAATCACTGTCGTCACTCGCTTTCCGTTGCAACGGATTTTGCAAAATCCAGAAGCAACCGGCAGGATTGTGGAGTGGGCGTTGGAGTTGTCCAGCTTTGGCCTTAAGTTTGAAAGCACTTCGACGATTCAAAGCAGGGCCTTGGCAGAATTCATTGCAGAATGGACCCCAATGCTAGACGAGGAGGTTCAAGAAATGACTCTTCCCGGCAAGGAAATCGATCAGCAATGGGTTATGTACTTTGACGGGGCTTTCTCGCTGCAAGGCGCCGGTGCTGGCGTGCTGCTTGTCGCACCCACCGGAGAGCACCTCAAGTACGTAGTCCAGATGCACTTTCCCCGGGGGAGTTCAACCAACAACACTGCAGAATACGAGGGTTTGCTTGCCGGTCTCAGGATCGCGGCGGACCTTGGTATCAAAAAGCTCGTCATCAAAGGCGATTCACAACTTGTCGTCAGGCAAGTTAACAAGAGTTATCAAAGCCCATTGATGCAAGCCTACGTAGATGAAGTGAGGAAATTGGAAGAGCGCTTTGACGGTCTGCAAATGGAACACGTTCCTCGTGCCAAGAACAGTGTTGCTGACGACCTGTCAAAGAATGCCGCCCTCAAGTTGCCTGTGGAACCAGGAACTTTTGTGCTCCAATTGACTCAACCATCCGTGGCGCCATCGATGCGGCAAGAAAAGAGAAGAAAGTTGAACTCTGGCCAGTACTTCCCGGCAGAGCTCCCCGGAGCAGCCGGCAAGGAAGTTTCCGGGATCGACGTGCCTGCCGGGGAACAACAGGCTCCGGCAGGGCCTCAGACCCTTGCTGTCGAGATGAACGTTCCCCCGGCAGAGGAGATGCCTTTAGTCCTAGCTGTCGAGCCTCAGGCTCCAGCATGGGCGCAACACATTGTCCATTTACTTCAGACAGGTGAACTCCCTGAGGAACAGGAAGAAGCAGAGAGAGTAGCCCGTTGGTCTGTTATGTACAAGTTCGTCGATGACATCTTGTACAGAAAGAGACCAAATAGTGTGAAATTGAAGTGCATTCCTCGGGAGGATGGACTAGAGTTGTTGGCAGAGATACATGGAGGCATATGTGGCTCTCACATAGGGTCAAGAGCACTTGCCGGGAAAGTATTCCGGCAAGGTTTCTTTTGGCCCACCGCTCTCCAGGATGCAACTGCACTAATAACCAAGTGTGAAGCGCGCCAAAGATGTCGGGGCACGACACCTATGGGATCCCGAGAGACCCCTTTACGATTCGGCGGGGGGAGAGGTATACGCAAAGAGCAGAACCAATGATCGACGCGGGAAGTTTTTACCCAGGTTCGGTCCGCTGATCAGCGTAAAACCCTACTCCTGCTTTGTGTTTTATTAATGTTCTTGAGCCCAGCCTTCAGGAGCGCTCGCAGTGAACAGTACGTTCAAAGGGCAGCTACGCATGCAGAATGGGCCAGAAGTTCTCCTCCTCTGTAGCAGTTGCCTTGGGCCTCCTTTTATATGCTCAAAGGGGTCTCCATAGTGGCAAAATGTACATACATTAAGGTGTAAAGTAGCTACAGGGTATCATACCTAACCCCTGACGGATTAGGACAAACGCATTTAATGCACCGTGAGGTGTCCGTTTAGGTGTCCTCACTTTCTTTGGGATGGAAAAAGGGGCCATCCCATCAGCACCGCTTAAGCTCTCCTCCACTGGCGTGTTGCCACGCATCCAGAGAAGGACCCAGAATGTCAGACTTGTTACTATGCCGAAGCGGTGGCACAGTGGCAGAATCTTGCCGGGCACCAAGCCTTGCCGGACGCCTAGCCTTGCCGAGCGCCAAGCCTTGCCGGACGCCTAGCCTTGCCGGACACCAAGCCTTGCCGGGCTCCGCAGGCCATCTCGGCAAGGATCTTGCCGTGGAAGCTGGCCTTCGGATTCCAGCTCTGCTTATCTGCTGATCCTCAGATCTCTGACTTGATGATTTCCTTGGTGGCTTGAATCGACCTCGAGCTGTTCCCGGCAAGCCTTGCCGCGAGGATGGCTACAACTACCCGTGCACAAGTACGGCGTACTAGTGGCCCAAAACTTAGTACACCGACACTTGTCGAAAACCTTTTGCGACAAGTCGAGCTTTGTAGATAGTGACATTACTATCAGCATCAGTCTTCTTCTTAAAGATCCATTTATTCTCAATGGCTTGCCGATCATCGGGGAAGTCCACCAAAGTCCACACTTTATTCTCATACATGGATCCTATCTCAGATTTCAAGGCCCCAAGCCATCTATCGGAATCTGGGCTCATCATAGCTTCTTCATAGTTCGTAGGTTCGCCATGGTCTTATAACATGACTTCTAGGATAGGATTACCGTACCACTCTGGTGCGGAACGTGTTCTGTTTGACCTACGAAGTTCTGTAGTAACTTGATCTGAAGTTTCATGATCATCATCATTAGCTTCCTCTCTGGTTGTCGTAGGCATCACGGTAACAGTTTTCTGTGATGTGCTACTCTCCAATTCGATAGAAGGTACAATTACCTCATCAAGTTATACTTTCCTCCCACTCACTTCTTTCAAGAGAAACTCCTTCTCTAGAAAGGACCCAAACTTAGCAACAAAGACCTTGCCTTCGGATCTCTGGTAGAAGGTGTACTGTCGGAGGGATTGACCACAGGTAGCTTCATCCACACCCCTTAGCATTTCAAGACATCAGGGCTAGCAAAGCCCCTCACGCCTTCCAAAGACGCGGCCGGCTCCTCGGGCCGACTGGGCCCAAGCGGCCGGCTCCCAGAAGACGGAGCACTCTTAGGAAGCGGCTTCGAGGAGAGGCCGGCTCCTAGCAGACGGACCCTCCTACCCTCGAAGTCTGCACTCAACCACTACGACGAGACGGAGCATGGCTACAGGGCCACCCTCTCCCCCAAATCCCAGGGGGCATGGCTACAGTGTGAGCTGACCAAGCGGTCACCTACTTGCCAAGCGCAGGACTATAGCCATGCGACCCTCAGCATGGCCCTCGTCAGCAAGGGCCCTGCCACAGCAAAAGGCAATCAGTACGGCCCGCAGGCAGCGGGCCCTACCTATCCGTGAGCTCCCAGAAGACGGCGCATTCCTGGAAGGCGGCTTCGGGGGCGGACCGGCCCCCAGCAGGTGGCCTCCTCCCCTCGAAGTCTGCACTCACTTGCTCCAACGGGATGGAGCATGGCTACAGCGTGCGCTGACCAAGCGGCCACCAACCCGTCAGACGGCGAGACTGTAGCCATATGACTCCTGACAAGGCCTTCATCATCAAGTACGACGCTACAGCAAAAGGCAATCAGCATGGCCCGTAGGCGGCAGGCCCTACCTGTCGGCCGGATTCTCGGCAACCGGCGGGGCCCTCCGGAGGCGGGCCCCAGCAGCCGATGGAGAACTTGGCGACCCTAGACACTGACGTCCGAGTCCTACACCCGGCCGTGTTACCATTGTACCCCTGGGGAGCAGGCCTATATAAGCCCCCCAGGATCACCCATGCAAAGGGTTCAGCACACAGGCCACTCACACACACCATAGCTAGGGAGAGCAAGGTAGCAATTCTGCCCTTCCTCCTCCTCTAGCAGTGCAGCTCAAGGAGCAACCTTGTAGCCACCATTTGATCATAGTCATCATGCGGAGACCCCGCAGAGCAGGACTAGGGGTGTTATCTCCCCGGAGAGCCCCGAACCTGGGTACGTCTCGTGTGCAATCGAGCTCGTACTCACTCCCGCTTCCAGGGCCCGACGACGTCCTCTTGGCTCCACCCATGATAAGCCACCCCCTGGCATCTGTCGCGAGAATACCCCGACAGTTGGCGCCCACCGTGGGGCCTAACGCGGCGTTGGCCGGAGACACGTTCTGGACGGGAATCCTCTTCCGCTCCGGCGAGCACGTCGTGGCCGGCCAGATCGGCCAGCCCAGCACGCCTGCTTGCGCTTGCACCATCGCACCGCCCGACGCGGGGGCAGCCTGCCCCGCGAGCTGCCTTGTCGACCTCTTCGGCAGGGCCATCCTCTCCGACGAGCCCGCCTCCAACGCCGAGGCCCTCCGCTCCGTCGACCCCCTCTCCGAGCTTTTTGAGAAGCTCACCGTCTCCGACGCGGACACCTCTGACGGGTTCCCCGGCGGCGTGGTGGTGATCGACGACCCGCTCCCTCCCATCTCAAGTGTTGCCTCTGCTGGCGCGCTCGACGCCGGCGTTTTTGCGGAGGTGATGGTAACAGGCCACAGCCAGGCCTCTGACGGGGCCATCCAGGACCCGTTGCGAATAGCAATGCAGGACTTGGCGGCTCCCGTCGGGGCCACCGCCGACGCGGCGGCGCTAGAAGAAATCCGCGTCAAGCACCTCGACAGCGCCACCAAGATGGCAGCCATGAAGCGCCGCGCTGAGGCCAACCAGCGCGAGATCAACCGCATAGCTGGCGGCACACCGGCTGCGGCTGAGCCTAGCCGAGCCGGTGCCATCCGGCAATGCGGCGCGGCCATCGCCACCATGATGGGGGTCGGACGCCCGATCTACGATACCCCCGTGCAGAACCTGCGCGCCGCACAAGCGGCAGCAGAAGAACTCTAGAACCTGGAGGGCGATGAATGGCCAGTCAGCTGGACTGCCTCCAGGAACTCCTCGACACTGCGAACACGCAGCAAGACGCGTGCAACCGCGTGGTGGGAACCGGTCGGCAGGCCGAGCTCCCGGAACAGAACCCTCCACCCCGCCGCGAGCATGGAGCGACCTCCCGGTCCCCAAGCAGCGGCGACCGCGGCCAGCGGAACCCGAAGCCGACTGCTAGCCGCAGCCGGCACACCCGCCTGACGGCTGTCAATAGCCGGCAAGTTCCTCCAAGAGTGGAGGACCGGCGCCAGCAGGATGAGCGTCTGCCTCCCCCTCGCAGGGAGAGGCCGGCCTCTCCGGCGCCGGTAGACCACCCGATTCTCAGGGGCTGGCTGGGCCCCCGTGAAGGAGTCGGCGAGAATGATGTCCGCCACTGGATCGAGCGGCTGGCTCGGTCCATGGCGGTCGAAGAGGAGGACATTGTCGGCCCGGCCTGCTTCGGCCCCCGCATCCACGACAAGCCCTTCCCCAAAGGGTTCTTGCTCCCCCGAGACACTCCCAAGTACACCGGCTCTGTGAAGCCGGAGGACTGGCTGACCGACTACGCTACGCGCCACGAAGTATGTTCCGCTCATGCTCCAGGGCACGGCCGGACATGGCTGAACAGCCTCAAACCCTACAGCGTCAACAGTTGGTTGGACTTTGCCGACGTCTTCATCCGCAACTTCACCAGCACGTACAAGCGGCCCCCCAAGCCACGCCAGCTCTCCATGTGCGCTCAGGGCCCGACCGAGTCCACCTGCGACTACCTGGCGTGCTGGGCCGAGCTACGCAACTCCTGCGAAGGGGTGCACGAGGTGCAGGCCATCGAGTACTTCACCGCCGGGTGCAGAGAGGGCACCCTGCTCAAGCACAAGCTTCTGTGCGATGAGCCGGCTACATTGGACGAGCTCCTGCTTGTGGCGGACAAGTACGCCACCGCCGACTCCTCCATGAAGTCGGAGATCCGGGTCGACACGTCCAGGAAGGTGCTCCCGCCGGCTCCCCAGACGCCGGCTGGTGACTCCAACCGGTGTCAACAGCCGAACGACAACAAGCGCAAGGCCCAGCAGCCAGCTACCAGCAACCGGCAAGTGGCGACCGTCGAGGACAAGCAGCCGGCATGCCAACCCGGCCCCAAGCGTCAGCGGGGCGACATAGGGGTCTGGCTGCCGGCCTTCTCCTTTGAGCAGACCCTTGATGCTCCATGCAATTTCCACAGCGGCGCGAAGCCGTCTAACCACACTACCCGCCAGTGCAACTGGCTCGCCAGAATCGTCAAGGGTGAGGGCTTGCTGCCTCCTCCGGCCGGCTCGGCCTCTCCGCCTCCTCAGCAGCCGGTGGCCCGCCCGGTCGGCATGCTCCAAGACGAGTTCCCCGACGCAAACGCCACCTACGTCATCTTCACTAGTGAAGCCGACGACAAGCACAGCCGGCGTCAGCAACACCGCGAGGTGAATGCTGTCGCCTCAGAGGTCCCACAATTCATGGACTGGTCCAAGAGGCCCATCTCCTGGAGCCGTGATGACCACCCGGCCGTGATGCCCTCGCCGGGTGCTTATGCAATGGTGCTGGACTCCACCTTCTCAATGGAGAGGCGGGCCTGCCGTTTCTCCCGGATCCTAATAGACGGCGGTAGCAGCATCAACATCCTCTACCGCGACACCATGGAGAAGCTGGGCATCAAGGAGAAGCAGCTCCTGCCCAGCCGGACCGTGCTCCATGGCATCGTCTCTGAGCTTTCCTGCTCCCCAATCGGCAAGATCAAGATTGATGTCCTTTTCAGCGACAAGACCCACTTCATGGCAGTGCCACACTACGCCTACCTGAAGTGGTCGACCTGGTTCGAAGTGGTCGACCTGGACAGCCCCTACCACGCGCTCTTGGGCCGGCCTGCGCTGGCCAAATTCATGGCAGTGCCGCACTATGCCTACCTGAAGATGAAGATGCCGGGTCCCAAGGGCATCATAACCATTGCCGGCGACTACCAAAAGTCGCTCACGTGCGCCGCTGCCGGCAGCCGGCTGGCCGAGTCCCTCGTCATCGCCGAGGAGAAGCGTCTCCTTGATCGGGCTATGGCTATGGCTAGCGAGCAGCCGGCCATACCATCTGACCCCAAGGACGGGGAGATCGGGGCCTCCTTCCAGCCGGCCAAGGAAACCAAGAAGATCGTCTTGGACCCGGCTCACCCGGAGAAGTTTGTTGTCGTAGGGTCCGCCCTTGATAGCAAATAGGAAAGCGATCTCGTCGACTTCCTCCGTGAGAATCGGGATATCTTCGCATGGTCCCCCAAGGACATGCCAGGTGTTCCGAAGGATTTCGCCAAGCACAAGCTGCATGTGAGATCGGATGCAAAACCGGTCAAGCAACCCCTCCGCCGCCTCTCAGAAGAGAAGAGAATGATCATTGGTGAAGAAATCGCCCGGCTTCTGGCAGCCGGCTTCATCATGGAAGTGTTCTACCCGGACTAGCTTGCCAACCCAGTCCTCGTTTTGAAGAAAAACAACAAGTGGCGCATGTGTATCGACTACACTAGCCTCAACAAAGCATGCCCCAAGGACCCTTTTGCCTTCCCCCGGATAGATCAAGTGATCGACTCCACGGCCAGTTGCGAGCTGCTGTCCTTCTTGGACGCCTACTTTGGCTACCACCAGATCAAGCTAGACCCGGCCGACCGACTGAAGACCGCCTTCATCACCCCTTTCGGCGCCTTCTGCTACATCACCATGACGTTCGGCTTGAGGAATGCCGGCGCCACCTTTCAGCGCTGCATATAGAAGTGCCTCCTGAACAACTCGGCAGGAACGCCCATGTCTATGTGGACAACATTGTGGTGAAGACGGAGAAGCGCGGCACCCTTTTGGAGGATCTCAAGAAGACCTTCGCCAACCTGCACCGCTTCCAAATCAAGCTCAACCCGGAGAAGTGTGTCTTCGGAGTACCAGCCGGCTAGCTCCTTGGCTTCCTTGTTTCTGAGCGCGGGATTGAGTGCAACCCCGTGAAGATCAAGGCCATTGAGCGGATGAAGAAGCCGACCCGGCTGCGGGACATCCAGAAGTTCACCGGGTGCTTAGCCTCTCATAACCGGTTCATCAGTCGGCTGGGCGAGAAGGCCCTCCCTCTGTACCAGCTGATGAAGAAGACCACATGCTTCGAGTGGACCGACCAGGTGGACGAGGCGTTCCTCCAGCTCAAGCGGATGTTGTCCATGCCGCCTGTTCTAGCCGCTCCGGCTGCTAAAGAGCCCATGTTCCTCTACATCGCCGCTACCAGCCGGGTCGTCAGCACTGTGATCGTTGTCGAGCGCCCAGAAGATGGCAAGGCACAGCCGGTCCAGAGGCCGGTCTACTACCTGAGCGAGGTGTTGTCTGCCTCCAAGCAGAACTACCCCCACTACCAGAAGATGTGCTACGGCGTGTACTTTGTCGCCAAGAAGCTGAAGCAGTACTTCCAGGAGCACACCATCACGGTCGTCTGCACCGCCCCCCTTGCCGAGATCATGGGCAACAGAGATGCCTCAGGCAGGGTGGCAAAGTGGGCCATCGAGCTGGCTCCCCACACCATCCTCTACCAGCCCTGCACCGCCAACAAGTCCCAAGCGCTGGCCGACTTCCTTGTCGACTGGGCCGAGACCCAGTACCTGCCGCTAGCGCCGGATTCCATGCATTGGCGGATGCACTTCGACGGCTCGAAGATGCGCACCGGTTTGGGAGCCGGCATCGTCCTAAACTCTCCCAAAGGCGACAAGCTCAAGTACACGCTATAGATCCACTTTGCCGCCTCCAGCTACATGGCCGAGTACGAGGCGCTCGTCCACGGGCTCCGGCTAGCCAAGGAGATCGGCATCCGCCGCATCTTATGCTACGGCGACTCGGACTTGGTGGTCCAACAGTCTTCTGGTGACTGGGATGCCAAGGACGCCAACATGGCTAGCTACCGCTTCCTCATCTAGCAGATGAGCGAACACTTTGACGGGTGCGAGTTCCTTCACGTACCACGGGCTGACAACGAATCAGCCGACTCCCTGTCAAGGATTGGCTCCACTCGGGAGGCCATACCAGCTGGCGTCTCCCTCGAGTGCCTGCGTAAGCCGTCTGTCAAACCTTCACCGGAATCAGAATCCTTCTTCGTGCCGGCTGACCCTGGAACAGTTGGATCCGACTCGGGGACTTCAGCAGTCGGCTCGCGGACTTCTACAGGCGGCACGGGGGCTGCAGCACCCACACCCGGCCCAGGGACTGCTGCAGTCGGCCCGGGGACTTCAACAACGCAGCAAGCAGTGGCCGGCTCTGACCCGCCGCCTCCCAACCCAGCCACCCATGTGCCCGTTGCTGTCATGACGGTGGTTGAAGCGCCATCCTAGGCGCATGCCCATCCTCAATTTTTTGGTTAGCCGCGAGCTGCCAGCCGACAAAATCTTGGCCAGGCAGGTGCAATGCCGGGCGGCTACATACACAATTGTCAACAGATATCTCATCAGGCGCAGCGTGACTTGTGTCTTCCGGCGCTGCGTAGAGCCGGAGAAGGGCATAGCAATCCTCAGGGATATTCATCAAGGCGAATGTGGCCACCATGCCGCCTCCAGAGCCCTCATCGCCAAAGCTTTCCGCCACGGTTTCTTCTGGGCGACTGCTTTGGACGACACCAAGGAGTTGGTCCGCAAGTGCAAGGGGTGTCAGCGCTTCAGCTCCAAGCAGCACCTGCCGGCTTCTGCACTCAAGACCATTCCCCTCACCTGGCCATTTTCCATATGGGGACTGGACATGGTGGGCCCATTCAAGACAGCACGCGGCGGCATGACCCATTTGCTGGTTGTCGTGGACAAGTTCACGAAGTGGATCGAGGCGAGGCCAATCAAGAAGCTGAATGGTCCGACTGCTGTCACATTCATCGTGGATATCACCATCCGATACGGCATACCGCACAGCATCATCACTGACAACGGCACGAACTTCGCCAAAGGCGCCTTGGCCCGTTTCTGCGTGACACAGGGCATCCGACTAGACCTCGTGTCCGTTGCCCATCCGCAGTCAAACGGCCAAGTGGAGCGAGCAAACGGCCTCATCCGGTCCGACATCAAGCCCCGGCTGGTCGAGCCTCTGGAGCCCTCGGACGGCTGCTGGATCGAGGAGCTGCCGGCCATCCTTTGGAGTCTTCGGACTACACCAAATCAAGCAACCGGCTTCACACCCTTCTTCCTTGTGTACAGGGCCAAGGCTGTCATCCCAACGGACATCGAGTTCGACTCGCCTCGCTTCACCATGTACACGGAGGCGGAAGCCAAGGAGGTGCGAGAGGACGGCATCGATCTGCTGGAAGAGGCCCGGCTGCTAGCACTCAGCCGGTCCGCCATCTACCAGCAGAGCCTGCGCCGCTACCACAACAAGAAGATCAAGCCGCGTGCTTCCCGTGAGGGCGATCTTGTGCTCCGGCTGATCCAGCGAACAGCCGGCCAGCACAAGCTCTCGGCTCCTTGGGAGGGGCCTTTCATCATCAGCAAGGCCCTGGGCAATGACTCCTACTACCTCATCGACGCACAAAAGCCCAGGGTGCGCAAGAGGGACAACGCCGACCAAGAGTCGGAGCGCCCGTGGAGCGCGAACCTTCTCTGCCCATTTTACAGTTGATGCAGTGTATGTACCACGCTACCTTTTGTATTAAGAAAAGACAACAGGTCCCCCGAGGCACACTCGGGGGCTACCTTTTTATCTATATGATAAGCTTCACCTATGAATATGTTCTTTCATTCTTCCGCCCTGTCCGAGTCCGGTCAGCCGGCCCGAAGGCCACTGCCTTGACCTAAGTTGGCACCACCCGAAGTCGGCTAAGTAGTGTGCCAACGCCAAGGCCCTCTCTTCGCCTCAGCTACAGCTCGTAGCGCGACTATCCGGCTGGCAAGAGCTAAAGGCCGGAAACGCTGTCCACACAAAAAACGACTAAGGAAGAACGCCAATACAGGCCAAGCCAGCTCCTCGCCTCAACCGTCCGGCTACCCAGCAGCCGGCCGACCGGCTTCTCGCTTGACTAGCTACACTCTCGGCGGCCGAAGTAACTTGCCTATTCTAAACGGACAAGTCCCTGACCCAGCCACAGACCGCAGTGCGGCTGTCTAGCTGGCAGGGCGGCGACCAGAGGAACGCGGCAAAAGAAAAAGCCAACAAGAGCAAAGGCAAAACCGAGCCAGAGCACGGCAGAGAGACAAGCATATGAAAATAAGTTATTTACATTGCAAAAGGCCCAAGGCCAGCATTCATCAGAGTTTAATACACCCCCAGTGGGTGGAACTGCGCACGATTAACTTGTTCTTAAGTACAAGACAGAGAGTTTAAGAAGATAAAAAGGCCGCCTAGGCCGAAGGTGCGGCGGGCTGCCCGGACAGGTCGGTGGTGGCTGAGGCACCGGCTGGTGGGGCTTCCGGCTGGCGGGTCTCGGCCCAGTCGACGTCGGTGGCTGCTGACGTAGTCTCCCGTGGCTCGCTGGCTGAGGCAGGGTCGGGCTGAGTCCGGCTGGTCACTCCACCATCTGGTGCGACATCATCGCCTTCCTCGTCCCCGCTCTCCTCCGTGCCTTCGTCGCTGGAGGCGATCTCCTCCACCGGGTCCTCCCCCTCGTCCGGGTTCAGCCCAAACCAAGAGGACGGCACCTCAGTGCCATCTTCCGCCCGCTCCGGGACGAAGACGCTGACGTCGGCATAGTCGGCAAGGGCTGCCACATGTTCGGCGATCGCCACGTGCTCCGCCTCCAGCTCCGGCGCCGCCTCCTGGCGAAAAGTGGCCAGCTGAGCCAAACTCACGCCTGGGTACCACGCCTTGACAAATTCCAGCGTCGGACTGGTGCCTGCCCGTGCCGCGGCACCCTTCCAAGCGTTGAGCCGCTCGGCCGCCACCCCCAACCAGTCGGCAGTCCGACTGGGAGTCCGAGGCACCTGCACACCCGGCCAGAGCCCCTCCAAGACCCGGGACCCGATGCACTGAAATCGGCGGAGCAGCCGGCGGACCGGCACAAGGCGCAGCTGGACGGCCTAGAACTGCTCGCCCATAGTCCGAGGCCGGTCCGGCGCAATCTCCTCGCCCACCCGCCACCGCTGTTCGCGCCGTGCCTCGATCGCCTAGCTGATGATGCCGGCGTGGTCCGGAAAGCACTCTGGGCGAAAAGAAAACAAAGGAATAAGAGGCCGGTTTCCAGCAACAGCCGGCACTTCCAAGCAAGAAAGAAAAGTTACCTTCAAGCATGGCCTCGCTCACCTCATAACCTTCCGACAGCAGCTTCTCCCTCTCGGCCCAGTCCGAGCATTGAGTCTCAAACTCGGCCTTGAGGAGCGCCTCCCCGTCCTTCAGCTGCCGGACCTGCTCCTTGTGCTGGGCCGCTTGGTCCGCCAGCTCCTTCGCAAGCCGATCACGCTCTGCGGCCGCCTGGCTGCACTCCTGCTCCTTGGCCTGGAGCTGGCTCTCGAGCTCGCACACGCGCGTCTGCAGCTGGGTGGCGGCCTCTGCAAAAGCAAGAAAGAAACGTCAACATCGATGAAACCAAGAAGTCACCGAAAGATCCGGCCCGACTGCTCAGAAGTCGGCCCGAATCTTGGGGGCCACACCCAGTGGGTGCGCTTGCGCGCCCCCACCGAAAGCCGACCTTGTTGGCGAGCTGCTGGTTCTGGGAGTTGTAGGCAGCCGCGCGCAGGTTTTGGTAGTCCTGCAGTAAGAGCAACACTTCAGCATTCAGAAACATGCCTTGAAGTTCCAACCCGCGCGCTCAGCAGCCATCTTGGAACTCGGGGGCTACACCTAGTGGGTGCGCTGGCGCGGCCCCACTAAAGATTGCAAAAATAAAAAGCAAGATCGAGAGCGTACCCAGACGGACATCTGCATCACCAGCATCTCGTTCCTGGCCTGCAGAAGGGTGGCACCGTGGGCATTGAACTTGTCCAGGACGTCCTGTGCTGCAACGTTCAGGGCGGCCGGGCCGGCTCCTGGCGCCCAGCCAGGCGGAGCAGAGCTCGAGGCTTCGGTGTCAGGCGCAGGCGAACTCGCGTCCCCAACCTCCATCGGCCTCGGCGCAGAAGCAACCCGTGATGGGCGCAGGCGCGGGGAGGTGCGGGTCGTCATTGCTTGGCTTGTCACCAGCTCGGTGCTCACTGGCGGCACCTCTGGCCCTTCGGGATGGCCGCTTCCCCGCTCATCAGCACCAGGCACGCGCTGAGCATCCTCCGGGACGATGGGGTTGGTCGCCCCCTGCTCTAGGGCCGTCTGGTCTGCTCCGGCTGCTCCAGCCGGCGCCCGGTCCTCCACCACCGGTGGCTCCGGCTACTACATGTCGGCGGCCTCCGGAACCTCGCCGCAGACCAGGTCCTCCGCGGCCTTGGCATAGGCCTCTGCCTGTGCCTTGGTCGCAGCCTCGGCCTCCGCCTGCGCTACAGTCGCTGGCTCGGCCTCCAGTCGCGCGGCGGCCTCAAGCTCCTCCCGCGCTTCTCGCACGTTCTTCTCCGTCGCCTTCCGAAGGGCGGCGGCCGGGTCCACACGGCAGGCCTCCTCAGAGCCGCCTGCTACTCCGATCAGCGAGGCGGATGGAGCCCGCGACACGGAAAGGGGAGCCCTGCGCGTCAAGGCAAGCAAAAGATAAGAAACTCGTAAGAGAGTAAAAGCCAAGACGAAACAATCAAGACAAGAGCAGTAAGAGCACTCAGGCGGACACCAGTGGGCGTTCCTTTAGGGTTTTCCGGACGGCAGCCATTTCGCGGCCTCTTGCCGCTTGGTGGCGGCCGTCTACTTGGCCTTCTTGGTCGGCCTGCTGCCGAACATCCCCGTGTCAGCAAGGCGCTTAGAAGCGCCGGGTGCCCCAGTCGGCGCCCCGCCTGTCGGCCGCGCCGCTGAGGAGCCGGCACCCGCCCTATCGACGCATTCAGGTCGGCGTTGCCCATCACCGTCTTCATCGTCATCCGGCCAGTCCCGGACATCGCCTCCCGCGCCGCCTCCCCCGGCGGCGTCGTCTTCCTCCAACGCGGCCGCCCCCAGCTCGGGGTCGCCCACGTCGCTGACCTCCCGGTCCACCATCCATTGGTGGCCAGGAGCCGGTGCTGCGGCTGCTGCCTGGCCGGCGAAGCGCTGCGCCACGTTCGGGTGGTCAGGGCGGATGAAGAGCAGAGCATGAGAAAAGAAAGGGGACCAGGCGGCGGGTTGGTGCGGCTATACGGTGGCTTGCCAAAGCTCTAGTCGGTCTCGCTCAGTTGGCTGTTGGAAAAGTAATTAACATGCTGGACCACCGCAACAGTCGGTAGCTCCTTCGTCGACATCCGGCAGGGGTCCCAGTGGCCGCTCATATCGCAGATCGGATGCAGCCAGAATTGGAGGGGCAACACTCGGCAGTGGACGAAGGTCGCTAGCAGGTCCGCCAGCTGGAGCCCCTTCGAGTCCGTCATCTCCTAAAACCGGTCGAGGGCGTTGGTGATGGTAGCCGGCAATGGTTTGGGCTGCTGCCCCCAATTGTTCCGTGGTTCAGCAGGCGGGCCAGGCGCAAAGGCCGGCAGGTTGACGTAGTCACGAGTCGGGTGGAGGTTACGGACGTAGAAGTATGACTTCTGCCACAACTTCACCGACTCATGCAAGACGACGCGGGGAAATCGGGTCCCGGCGCTGGTGCGCCGCACGGCGACGCAAGCCTCGCATTGGGCCGGCTCGCCCTTAGCCGCGGTACCGAGCTTACGGTAGAAGAACCTGCCCCACAACTTGAGTGTGGGCAGGACGCCGATGTAGCCTTCGCAGAAGGTGAGGAAGGCAGAGAGGAGCACCACTGTGTTAGGTGTGAGGTGGTGAGGTTGAAGGCGGTAGAAGTCAAGGAACTCGCGGAGGAAGGCGCTCGCCGGCAAGCCGAAGCCACGGAGGAAGTGGCTGCGGAAGACGACGTACTCACCGGCCCGCGGTGCTGGCGAGATCTCCCGCGTGTCCGGGAGGCGCGCCCCCACGCACGCCTCGCTAGGCATCCACCGCGTCGCGCGGAGGAACTCGACGTGCCCGTCGTGGACATTCAAGCCGTCCCATTCGCCTCGCGCCATGGTTCGTGGTGACTTGGCGATGGCGCGGCGAGGTTGGGTGGTGGCGACTCTGCGGTGGCGCGGCGAGGCTAGGCGACGCTGAGCTGCAGTGGCGCTTCGGTGGCGGGCGGCGCAGCAGCGCAGCGACAGCGAGGAGAAAGGAGAAGAAGAAGAGCAGAGGGGGGCGCGTGCGTTCGGCCGCACCCCCTCCCTCCTACTTATACGGCAATGGCGGCGGAGCCGAAGCGGCCGATCGTGGGGAACGTGGGTATTAACTGCACCCACGCCCCGCATGACCCCGTAAATCCCGTGCCTTAAAGATGCGTGATCGTTATGCCCCGGAAGGGCAACCGCCCACCTCGGCCGCAGCGGATCCACGCGCGTGCCGAGGCCCTGTAGTGGTGGGCCCAGGCCCGCGGCGATGACCAGTCATGGTAAGCGAGCAACGGGCGGCAAGTGCGCCACCCGGTGGCGTCAGCTCGGCGCCCGCCATGATGGTTCAAATTCACCAGGCGGCCGGCTTTGCCTCGGCCGGCTCCTGTCTGATGGCTTCTCCCAGCCGGATGAAGCAAGGGCACATGATCACTCAGAGGAGGAAACTGATGAGGCACTCTAGCTTTGAGCCGCGGCGCCTCACCAGCTTCGGGGACTACTGTCGAAGGGATTGACCACGGGTAGGCTCATCCACACCCCTTAGCATTTCAAGACATCAGGGCTAGCAAAGCCCCTCACGCCTTCCAAACAAGCGGCCGGCTCGTCGGGCCGGCTCCCAAAAGATGGAGCACTCTTAGGAGGCGGCTTCGGGAAGAGGTCGGCTCCTAGCAGACAGACCCTCCTTCCCTCGGAGTCTTCACTCAACCACTACGACGAGACGGAGCGTGGCTACAGGGCCACCCTCTCCCCCAAATCCCAGGGGGGCATGGCTACAGTGCAAGCTGACCAAGCGGTCACCTACATGCGATGCGCAGGACTGTAGCCATGCGACCCTCAGCATGGCCCTCATCAGCAAGGGCCCTGCCACAGCAAAAGGCAATTAGTACGGCCTGCAGGCGGCGGGCCCTACCTGTCCGTGAGCTCCCAGAAGACGGCGCATTCCTGGAAGGCGGCTTCGGGGGCAGACAAGCCCCCAGCAGGCGGCCTTCCCCCCCCTCTCGAAGTCCGCACTCACCTGCTCCGACGGGATGGAGCATGGCTACAGCGTGCGCTGACCAAGCGGCCACCAACCCGTCAGACGGCGAGACTGTAGCCATACGACTCTTGACAAGGCCTCCGTCATCAAGTATGACGCTACAGCAAAAGGCAATCAGCATGGCCCGTAGGCGGCGGGCCCTACCTGTCGGCCGGATTCTCGGCATCCGGCGGGGCCCACCGGAGGCGGGCCCCAGCAGCCGGCGGAGAACCCGGCGACCCTAGACACTGACGTTCGGGTCCTACACCCGGCCATGTTACCATTGTACCCTTGGGGAGCAGGCCTATATAAGCCCCCCAGGATCACCCATGCAAAGGGTTCAGCACACAGGCCACTCACACACACCATAGCTAGGGAGAGCAAGGTAGCAATTCTGCCCTTCCTCCTCCTCTAGCAGCGCAGCTCAAGGAGCAACCTTGTAGCCACCATTTGATCATAGTCATCATGCGGAGACCCCGCAGAGCAGG
Organism: Thinopyrum elongatum; assembly: GCA_011799875.1. Taxonomy (NCBI): domain Eukaryota; kingdom Viridiplantae; phylum Streptophyta; class Magnoliopsida; order Poales; family Poaceae; genus Thinopyrum; species Thinopyrum elongatum. The sequence goes on along the minus strand of CM022300.1, from coordinate 58,041,116 downwards.
ACTAGGAGTGTTATCTCCCCGGAGAGCCCCAAACCTGGGTACGTCTCGTGTGCGATCGAGCTCGTACTCACTCCCGCTTCCAGGGCCCGACGACGTCCTCTTGGCTCCACCCATGATAAGCCACCCCCTGGCATCTGTCGGGAGAATACCCCGACATGTACCCAATAGTTTCTTTAGGGTATCCTATGAAGATGCACTTCTCCAATTTGGGTTCGAGCTTATCTGGCTGAAGTCTATTGACAAGAGCATCCCATCGACAAACTTTAAGAAACAACAGCTTAGGTTTCTTACCAAACCATAGTTCATACGGTGTCGTCTCAACGGATTTAGACGGTGCCCTATTTAACATGAATGCAGCTATCTCTAATGCATAACCCAAAATGATAGTGGTAAATCGGTAAGAGACATCATAGATCGCACCATATCTAATAAAGTACGGTTACGACGTTCGGACACACCATTACGCTGTGGTGTTCCAGGTGGCGTGAGTTGTGAAACAATTCCACATTGTTTTAAATGAAGGCGAAACTCGTAACTCAAATATTCGCCTCCGCGATCAGATCGTGCAAACTTTATTTTCTTGTTATGATGATTCTCCACTTCACTCTGAAATTCTTTGAACTTTTCAAATGTTTCAGACTTGTGTTTCATTAAGTAGATATACCCATATCAACTCAAATCATCTGTGAAGGTCAGAAAATAACGATACCCGCTGTGTGCTTCAACACTCATTGGACCACGTACATCGGTATGTATTATTTCCAATAAGTCATTAGCTCGCTCCATTGTTCCGAAGAACGGAGTTTAAGTCATCTTGCCCAGGAGGCATGGTTCACAAGTATCAAATGATTCATAATCAAGTGATTCCAAAAGCCCATCTACATGGAGTTTCTTCATGCGCTTTATACCAATATGACCTAAACGGCAGTGCCACAAGTATGTTGCACTATCATTATCAACTTTGCATCTTTTGGCATCAATATTATGAATATGTGTATCACTACGATCGAGATTCAATAAACCATTCACATTGGGTGTATGACCATAGAAGGTTTTATTCATGTAAACAGAACAACAATTATTCTCTGAACTTAAATGAATAACCGTATTGCAATAAACATGATCAAATCATATTCATGCTCGATGCAAACACCAAATAACATTTATTTAGGTTCAACACTAATCCCAAAGGTAGAGGGAGTGTGTGATGGTGATCGTATCAACCTTGGAATCACTTCCAACACACATCGTCACCTCGCCCTTAACTAGTCTCTGTTTATTCTACAACTCCTGATTCGAGTTACTAATCTTAGCAACTGAACCGGTATCAAATACCCAGGGGCTACTATGAATACTAGTAAGGAACACATCAATAATCATGTATATCAAATATACCTTTGTTCACTTTGCCATCCTTCTTATCCGCCAAGTATTTGGGGTTGTTCCGCTTCCAGTGACCATTTCCTTTGTAGTAGAGGCACTCAGTTTCAGGCTTGGGTCCAGCTTTGGGCTTCTTCATGGGAGCGGCAACTTGCTTCACATTCTTCTTGAAGTTCCCTTTCTTTCCCTTGCCCTTTTTCTTGAAACTAGTGGTCTTGTTAACCATCAACACTTGATGCTCTTTCTTGATTTCTACCATCACCGATTTCAGCATCGCGAAGAGCTCGAGAATCATTTTCTTCATCCCTCGCATATTATAGTTCATCACGAAGTTCTAGTAGCTTGGTGATAGTGACTAGAGAACTTTGTCAATCACTATCTTATCTGGAAGATTAACTCCCACTTGATTAAAGCGATTGTAGTACCCAAACATTCTGAGCACATGCTCACTGGTTGAGCTATTCTCCTCCATCTTGTAGGCAAAGTACATGTTAGAGGTCTCATACCTCTCGACACGGGCATGAATCTAAAATACCAATTTCAGCTCTTGGAACATCTCATATGCTCTGTGGCGTTCAAAACATTTTTGAAGTCCCGGTTCTAAGCCGTAAAGCATGGCGCACTAAACTATTAAGTAGTCATCATATCGAGCTTGCCAAATGTTCATAACGTCTGCATCTGCTCCTGCAATAGGTCTGTCACCTAGCGGTGCATCAAGGACATAATTCTTCTATGCAGCAATGAGGATAATCCTCAGATCACGAACCCAGTCCGCATCATTGCTACTATCATCTTTCAACTTAGTTTTCTCTAGGAATACATCAAAATAAAACAGGGGAGCTATACGCGAGCTATTGATTTACAACATAGATATGCAAAAACTACCAAGACTAAGTTCATGATAAATTAAGTTCAATTAATCAAATTACTAATGAACTCCCACTTAAATCAACATCCCTCAAGTTGTCTAAGTGATACATGATCCATATCAACTAAACCAAGTCCAATCATCACGTGAGATGGAGTAGTCTTCAATGGTGAACATCTTCATGTTGATCATATCTACTATATGACTCATGTTCGACCTTTCGGTCTCCAGTGTTCCGAGACCATGTCTGTACATGCTACGCTCGTCAAGTTTAACCCAAGTATTCTACATGTGCAAAGCTGTCTTACACCCGTTGTATGTGAACGTAGAATCTATCACACCCGATCATCACGTGGTGTCTCGAAACGATGAACTGTAGCTATGATGCATACTCAGGGAGAACACTTTTACCTTGAAATTTAGTGAAGGGATCGTCTTATAATGCTACCGCCGTACTAAGCAAAATAAGATGCATAAAAGATAAACATCACATGCAATCAAAATATGTGACATGATATGGCCATCATCATCTTGTGCTTTTGATCTCCATCTCCAAAGCATCATCGTGATCTCCATCGTCACTGGCTCGACACCTTGATCTCCATCATTGCGTCGTGGTCATATCTCCAACTATTGCTTCTACAACTATCGCTAACGCATAGTGATAAAGTAAAGCAATTACATGGCGTTTGCGTTTCATACAATAAAGAGACAACCATAAGGCTCCTGCCGGTTGCCAATAACTTACAAAACATGATCATCTCATACAATAATGTATATCACATCATGTCTTTACCATATCACTTCACAACATGCCCTGCAAAAACAAGTTATACGTCCTCTACTTTGGAGTTGCAAGTTTTACGTGGCTGCTACGGGCTTCTAGCAAGAACCGTTCTTGCCTACGAAAAAAACCACAATGGTGATTCATCAAGTTTGCTGTTTTAACCTTCTTCAAGGGCCGGCCGCAGTCAAATTCGATTCAACTAAAGTAGGAGTAACAGACACCCGCCAGCCACCTTTATGCAAAACTAGTTGCATGTTTTTCGGTGGAACCGATCTCATGTGCGTGGACATGTAAGGTTGGTCCGGGCCGCTTCATCCCACAATACCGCCGAATCAAAATAAGAAATTGGTGGTAAGCAGTATGACTATCACCGCCCACAACTCTTTGTGTTCTACTCGTGCATATCATCTACTCATAAACCTGGCTCATGATGCCACTATTGGGAAACGTTGCATGGAAAACAAAAAAAATTCTACACACATGCAAGATCTATCAAGGAGATGCATAGCAACGAGAGGGGAGAGTGTGTCTACATACCCTCATAGACCGTAAGCGGAAGCGTTTCACAACGTGGTTGATGTAGTCGAACTTTCTTCGCTATCCAACCGATCTAGTACCGAACGTACGGCACCTCCGCATTCAGCACATGTTCAGCTCAGTGACGTCCTCCGCCTTCTTGATCTAGCAAGACGGCGAGGTAGTAGATGAGTACCGTCAGCACGACGGTGTGGTGACAGTGATGGTGAAGTGATCTTCACAGGGCTTCGCCTAAGAACTATGAAAATATGACCGGGGGTGTAAACGGTGGAGGAGGGCGCCGCACACGGCTAACAATTGATCTATTGTGTGCTAGGCGCCCCCCTCCCACATATATATAGGTGGGAGGGAGGGAGGAGCAGCCAAAGGAGGCGCCCAAGTAGGAGGAATCCTACTTGGAGTCCCTCCCAAGCCGCCCCCCTTTCCTTAATTGGAGCGCGGGGAAAGGCAGGGGAGGGTGGCGCCCCCCCTTTCCTTTCTCCCATGAGAGGGAAAGGCAGGAGGGGCTAGCCCTCCCCCTTTTCCTTCCCTAGGGCTGGCCAACCAAGGGAGTAGGCGCACCAGCCCCTTGTGGGCTGGTCTTTTCCCTCCTTTGGGGGTGCCCGGAACCCCTTCCGGTGACCCGATTCCTTCCCGGTACGTCCCGAAACACTTCCGGGGTCCAAATACCATCGTTGTATATATCAATCTTTACCTCTCGACCATTTCGAGACTCCTCGTCATGTCTGTGATCTCATCCGGGACTCCGAACAACATTTGATCACCAAAATATATAACTCATATAACACTATATCGTCAATGAACGTTAAGCGTGCAGACCCTACAGGTTCGAGAACTATGTAAACATGACCGAGACACCTCTCTGGTCAATAACCAATAGCGGAACCTGGATGCCCATATTGGCTCCTACATATTCTATCACTACTGGAATCAGAATCTTTGCCGTCAGCTAGCTGATGGCACAGATGGTCTTTGCCATCAGCTTACAGAAAGTTAACGGCAAAGAAGGAGCAGACGGCAAAGATATTGTTTACCGTCAGCCGTATCTTTTCCGTCCACTAGCTGACGGCATAGAAGCTTTGCCGTCAGCTAGCGGACGGCAAAGAGAGAGGGTGGCCCACTAGCGAGAGCCACCTAACGGCCACTTTCTTTACCGTCCGCAAGCCGACGGCAAAGCTTCAAAGAAGCTGGCCAAACTAACGTGCGTTAGCTAGGCTCTTTGCCGTCTGCTAGCAGCCGGCAAAGAACCGTGCCCTAACTAAAAAGCCAATGCCCGCGCCCCACCCCTCTTTCTGTCCCCTCTCTCTCTCCGCCCCGTGCCCTAGCTGCCGCCGCCCCACGCCACCCCCGTCGCCGGCCGCCCCGCCCCCGTGCAGCCGCCACCCCCGTTGCCGCGGCGCCCCTATCGCCGCGGCGCCCCCCTCCTCCGCCCCACGCCAACCCCATCGCCGCCCCGCCGCTCAGGCGCCACCACCGTGGCCACCTCGCCGCTCCGGCGCCCCCTCCTCCACCCCGACCGCCCCGGCGCCCCTCTCCTCCACTACCGCGGCCGCCCCGCCGCTCCGGCGCCCCCTCCTCCACCCCGGCCTCCCCGGCGCCCCCTCCTCCACCCCGACCGCCCCGGCGCCCCCTCCTCCACGCCGGCCGCCGCGACGCTCCTCTCCTCCACCCCCGCGGCCGCCCCGCCGCTCCGGCGACCCCTGCTCCGGTGAGAACTTGTATCTTTTTTCTATTTTTTTAGATTTAGTTTAGGTTTAGTTTAAATTAGGCTTGGCTTAGTTTAGGTTTACTTTAGATTTTGATTCTGTTTTTTAAGTTTTGGTTTACATTTAGTTTAATTTAAATATTCAGTGGACAGCATGTCTTTGTGCCTTCTATTTTCGCTGACATTCTTTTATTCGAATTACTTGTATGTGATGTTTAACATACATATCAGTTTGGTTCGAGTGAGACATGCTGATCTGTTGGATTTTTGATTAGTTAATCAAGATTATTTTGCTGATTGTCCTTAGGCTATATATATCTCCTAGTGCTAGAAACTGTAGAATACCAGCGCCACATAACCAAAATATGCATGGTAAGTAAGTATTCACTGTGATGGCCGTGTTGAGAACATGGGAATGTTTTCTTTAAATAAAACCTGGGTCTGCTCAAAATTTTGTACCCATTAATTAAAGTGTGCTATAGAAAAGGGGTAAAATCCTAATGAACAACATACATGTACAGCAATGTATAGGTTTTTGTCAGGAGTGTTTGTTGAATCTCCTGATTTTCTTGTTTTATACAAATATTATAATAACAATTAATTGTCAAAAATGGCAATTTTTATGTGATATGGAGTGAGGAACTGATCATTCAATGATATTTTTTTAACCCTATGTGAACTGCTGTCCATTTTAATTCCGCAACGTAATTGTCACTTGGCAAAAAAAATTATTAAATGAATTATGATATTGGTTGAAGTGTGACAGTAGAAGACAAAAGGTCCATGGCATGTCATGCAGAATTGTAGTTGTCTATATTTCACCAAATTTCAAATAATTTTTCTACCAAAAATAAATGAAAAAATATTGGTTACACTTGAACCTTGTGTTATCTTTGAATATCACCATCAATATCGTTGGTAGTGGTAATGTTTTCTTATTGGTATCACCATCAATTTGGTTTACATTTTCAGTTTTGTTTCATGTCTAAAGAAATCCCTAGTTTTGAAGGGTTCTAACTGTTGCCATCATATGTCCACAAGTGCATTGCTTTTTGAATATGAAATGATGACTCGGTGTAGTTGATTATCTACTGCTCAAAACTTCTGCTGCTGTAATGTTGTTTGATAATGTTGTAAGGGTAGTAATTGGAATCTTCTGCTACTTATCAGAGATGGGGGGAGGCCGCCACCGCAGGCTGCGCTCTGCCACACCGGAGTATGACTTGGAAGGTTTTGAGTTCTTCACGATCGTACTTGAGAATTCCTCCAGGAGGCAGGTATATAAAAGGAGAGATCTCCCCTTCACCCATCTCTTTATCATAACTCTGTTGTTTGCTACATCACTCCTTGACCCACGCTGCAGAGGCTGCCTGACACTTTTATGAAGATGCTGGACGGCCATCGGCCAAAGAATGTGAAGCTGCGACAGGCTGGCAGCGGACTTCGCAGGCTTTGGGACGTGGAGGTGGTGATCAGGAACGACCACATGTACCTGTATCGTGGCTGGGAGCAGTTCGTCCGTGCCTACGACCTGTGCCATGGGAACTTCCTTGTCTTTAGGTACGACGGCGACGCCATGCTCACCATGAAGGTGTTCAACACGACTATGTGCCGCATGCGCTACCAGGACGACGACGATGCCAGTACGCTCTGCCTCTTCTTCCTCTCCATTTGGCTTTGTCTCACACTGATTGTTAAAAAACCTTTGTTGCATTTGGTCAGGCAATGGGAGCAGCAGCAGCAACTCTGGCTACAGCAAAAGCAGCAGCAAGTCTGGCTACAGCGAAAGCAGCAGCGTGGATGATCTGGAATGGAGTGGGGAAGAAGAGGAGCAGAGTGGGGATGAGGAGGTGCAGCCTATTCTGTCTGACGATGACCTCGCGATGGTGGTGGCTGACGATGGCCAAGCGATGGTGGTGGCTGACGATGGGCAAGAGATGGTGGTGGCTGAGGATGACCTAGCGATGGTGCTGCCTGAAGATGGCCTCGCGATGGTGGTGGTGCCTAACAATGACCTCGCGATGGTGGTGGCGCCGGTGATCCCACAGCCGGGCGACATGACCATGCCAATTGTGGTAGAAGAGTACATCCCATTGCCTCGCCGCTCTAAGCGCATCAGGATGATGAAGGAGAAGGAGAAGAAGGAGGAGTGAAGTATGTCAGGTATGTCAGATCTCCAAAATGATCTATACTTAGCTTTGTTTCCTCCGAAATGACCTAAGTTAGCTCTAATATGCTAAGTTAGCTCTAAGTTAGCTCTAAAATGCTAAATTAGCTCTAATATGCTTAGTTACCTGGGTTAGCTCAAGAAAGACCTATACTTAGCTTACTTATGTCAAAAATGGCATAATATGCTTAGTTAACTCAAAAATGGCATAATTAGCTAGGTTAGCTCCAAAATGACCAATTTTACCTAGTTAGCTCCAATATGATCCATTTTACCTAGGTTAGCTCCCAAATGACCAAGTTTACCTAGGTTAGCTCCAATATGATCCATTTTACCTAGGTTAGCTCCAAAATGACCTATTTACATAGCTTAGCTCTAAAATGACCTACACACTTAGCATTTTTACCTAGCTTAGTTAGAAGAAGAAGAAGATAAAGAAGAGGAGAGGAGAAAAAGAAAGAGAATATAAATTCTTCTTCTTCTTCTTTTTCTTCTTCCTTTTCTTCTTTTTCTTCTAGCTAGTCTTCTTCTTCTTCTTCTAGCTTTCATCTTTCCCAATTTGCAGATTTGCTTTAGATGAGGAAGCTTGCATTGATGGAGTGTACTCTTCTCCTTGTGCTTCCTTTTTGTTTATGGAAACTTGTTGGAAACTTCTTTTGGATATGTATGTATATATGGATATGTTGTTGAAACTTCTTTTGGATATGTATGTATATATGGATATGTTGGTGGAAACTTCTTGTTGGAAATCATTGTATGTTGGATATGTTGTTGGAAACTTGTATGTTTCTTATGTTGTTGAAAACTTATTGTTGGTATGCTTGTTGAAATTATTTTGAAATGTGTGTATATATATATCTGTGAAATTCTGTCAAATTGAATGAATTTAAGAAAAAATAGGGGCTATACACGCACTTTGCCATCAGCCAGCTGACGGCAAAGCCGCCATGTGGCAGCTACCTGTGCAACCTGGGGGGCACTTGGCTGGCCTATATTGTTTCTTTGCCGTCCGCTAGCAGACGGCAAAGCACGCTGTTAACCCCTTAACGGCCCTAAGCTACCACGTGTGCCCTCCAGGTCCTTTGCCGTCTGCTGGCGGACGGCAAAGACCATTTCATCTTTGTCGTCCGCCAGCAGACGGCAAAGAGCCCTTCGCCGTAGCCTATTTAGCCAGACTTGTTGCCGTCTGCTGGCTAACGGCAAAGGCCTTTGCCGTCCACCAGGCTTGCCTTTGCCGTCAGCCATGGCAGACGGCAAAGTGGCTGATTCCTGTAGTGTATGAAGATCTTTATCGGTCGAACCGTTATGACAACATACGTAATTCCCTTTGTCCATCGGTATGTTACTTGCCCGAGATTCGATCATCGGTATCTCTATACCTAGTTCAATCTCGTTACCGGCAAGTCTCTTTACTCATTCTGTAATACATCACCTCGTAAGTAACTTCTTAGTCATTTGCTTCCAAGCTTATGATGTGTATTACCGAGAGGGCCCAGAGATACCTCTCCGATACTCGGAGTGACAAATCCTAATCTCGATCTATGCCAACTCAACAAACACCTTCGGATATACCTGTAGAGCATCTTTATGATCACCCAGTTATGTTGTGATGTTTGATAGTACACAAGGTATTCCTCCGGTATCCGGGAGTTGCATAATCTCATAGTCGAAGTAATATGTATTTGACATGAAGAAAGCAATAGCAATAAACTAAATGATAATTTATGCTAAGCTAATGGATGGGTCTCGTCCATCACATCATTCTCCTAATGATGTGATCCCGTTATCAAATGACAACACATGTCCATAGTTAGGAAACCTTAACCATCTTTGATCAACGAGCTAGTCTAGTAGAGGCTTACTAGGGACACGGTGTTTGTTTATGTATTCACACATGTATTTAAGTTTCTGATCAATACAATTCTAGCATGAATAATAAACCGTTACCATGAATAAGGAAATATAAAATAACAACTTTATTATTGCCTCTAGGGCATATTTCCTTCACAGGCTACCTAAGCCGCCTCCATACAAGTCGCGACATGGAAGCCGGCTTAGTAAATCTGATGAAACAAAGATCTGAGGTATGTCTTTAACCCCTTTCCATCTTAGTACATATACATACTAATATAGCCGCCATAAGTATACGAAAAGACCTTGAGTGTGCTTGAGACTTCATGTAAATCTTCCAAAATGTAACCCCCAAGGGCCGGCTTCTCTTTGAAAAGATGAGTCGGGTATGTAAACTATTGTTAGCCAAACATGTAGCCCCCAAGGGCCGGCTTGTCTTGAAAAGATGAGCCAGGTCTTACAATCATGGTTAAGAACCAAATCCAGAGCCCCCAAGGGCTAGTTTGTCTTGAAAAGATGAGCCGGGTCTTACAATCATTGTTAAGAACCAAATCCGTAGCCCCCAAGGGCCGGCTTATCTGAATAAGATGAGCCGGGTCTTATAGATTGAAATGATGTACATTAGCCCCAAAGTGCCAAGTGTATTGCTTGCAATGCGATTGGAACTTGAACCATTGTATCATAGTAACCCTTGCTCATTGTGTTGTGACCACTGTCTCAATCTCTTATCTCAGGAAGCTTTAAACCTGAAAGAGGCGCAACCTGGCAACTTAACGAAGAATATATAACTTCAACAACCTAAAACTTCCAAGGCCGAGTCAAAGCTGAAAACTTTATTGGAAGAGATTGAAAAAATCAAGGTGGGTTTTGATGCTGAAAGAACCGCCTGGGAAACCGACAAGGCTGCACTACAAAAAAGAGTAGAAGATGCTGAGGCTGAGCTTAAACCGGTAACCGAAGAGTTAGCCGGCTTGAAGCAACATATCTCTCAAATGTTAGCCGCCATCTTTGGCAAGCTTAACATGCAACTCATCATCTGTTCTGATATTTATTTAACCCGCCTGGCGACTCATAATATATAATATTTAACCCGCCTGGTGACTCTTGTGCAAAAAATTGAACAGGCCCCAGAAGCGCCAGTCTTGGTCAGAACATGCTGCTCAAATTGAAGGCGGCTTATTCATTGACTGAGCAGTTGTATGCTGGAACACTGTGCAGCCTTGTAGCTTTGTCAGGTGGCAAAAAACCTCCAACTCATATCAAGACTGTGCTGGATCATCTCTCAACGATGCCGGCTCAAATTGAGGAGGTTAAATTATCAGTCGCCAGAGCCATTGTTGCTCTAGGCCGGGCCAAGGCGTGGAAATCAGAACTTGACCCGGAAGAAATAGCTACCGGATGCCCAGAGTTCAAGGATGATGAGTTGATCTTTGAAGAGAAATACTTCAACAAATGCATCAGAGAGATGCGGCCTGTGGCATGCAAACTTATAGAAGAGCTGGATTTCAACAAGTACACGCCGGCTTACGATGATAACAACAATAAAATTAAGCCGCCCTCGCATGATGTTATGGACCTTATTCCTCCAAGGCGTAAGCATACCTTCTCCCCTGATATTGATCCTTCTGTTATGCTTAACAATGAAGCCACATTTGAAGCTTTAACCGGCATCGACTGGACCTCGGCCAATCTCCATATGGCCATCAATGAAGTGCCGGCACAGGATGATCTGGGGGGCTTCAAGCTCAAGGCAGCAATATGACAACAACCCGCCAGGACAAAACCCGGACGGCGCTTACGCCGGCTCACTGGAGTAACTTAACTCCAAAAAACACTTGTTCACAAATTTTCTGGGCTCAGCTCAAGCCATGTAATAGGTAGCTGAAAACAATTGCCTGCTCTGCCATGCCTTCGTGCATGTTCTTATCAATATATGCTTCAACAACTTGAATTTCTGTGACCTTTATGATGCATAACTATTTCGCAGTGTTACCAAAAAATTTGGTGGCTTATAAAATCCGTCAAAGAACTGTTAATCCCTCAACTGGCGGCTTATAATCACAATCCATTAGCGAGTTAAACAACTCAACAACCAGGGCGACTTATAGTCATGTCCAGCTTTTGAAAAGATCCCCTTGGCGGCTTATAAGCATAATAAACTCAATATAGAGCAATATAATCTGGATCAGTATAACCTGGCAACTTTTCACCTGTAAAAGGTTTCTGCAAAACAAACACATATAGAGTATGCATAACTCAAACATTTATTAAGCCGGCTTGCAAAGCACGATCAAAATAGATTGGTTTTTTGAAAAAATTCAATTTTCTGTTCGAAAGAAGCTTGGCATAAAAGCCCCCATATGACGTAAGTCGGCTCTCACATGACATAAATCTGTCGTTTAAACCTTAACTAGTTCAGGGTCTTATTGAAAGATTAACTATTAAGAGTATGAACATGCCACATAGCGGAGAGACTACAGTAGACAGGTGAGTTTGTCCTAGCTCACTGTAAGCCGGCCCTCTCGTGACATAAGCCACTGTTTTAACTTTGACGAGTTCAGGGTCTTTAAAATATTGACTGTCAAAAGTTCGGTGGGTCACCTGGTAGAGTGGCAGGTTGCAAACAGGCAGGTTTAACTCAGTCATGGCATAAAAGCCGGTCAAAATGGGTTATACGCTATACTCATTGAGTAGGAAGCCCCCAAATGACCAATCATGGCATAAAAGCCAATCAAGAGGGTTATACGCTATGCTCATAGAGCAGGAAGCCCCCAAATGACCAAACATGGCATAAAAGCCGATCAAGAGGGTTATACGCTATGCTCATAGAGCAGGAAGCCCCCAATTGACCAAACATGGCATAAAAGCCGATCAAGAGGGTTATACGCTATGCTCATAGAGCAGGAAGCCCCCAAATGACCTTGTGAGTAACCAATGACGACTCTTGCTCCAAAGACTTGAGATGAAATGATAGAGGCCCCGAATTTTGGGGATGCCGGCTTTATTATACTGATCAAAAAGTATGTACATCAATGAAAGTATATACAATGATGACAGCCTATGACTCAAGTGTAGTAAGGTCGAAGATGAGCAATGTTCCATGGCCTGTTGGTCTCCTTCTCAGACGTGTGGGAATCTTTGTTCTCTCGTATATCAATGAGGTAGTAAGACCCATTATTGAGATTTTTGCTGATCACAAATGGTCCTTCCCAAGGAGGCGAAAGCTTATGCATCCCTATCTGGTCTTGAATCAAAAGGAGCACTAAGTCGCCCTCCTGAAAGGTCCGGCTTCAAACTCTATAGCTATGATAGCGACGTAGGTCTTGTTGATATATATGAGCCGCAGCAAGGTCACGCTCTTCATCCAAAGCATCAAGTGAGTTCTGACGTGTCGTCTCATTATCAGCTTCAACGTAAGCCGCCACCCTGGGCGAGTCGTGACGGATATCGCTTGGGAGAACCGCCTCTACGCCATAAACCATGAAGAAAGGCGTATAGCCTGCTGGCCTGTTAGGGGTGGTTTTGATACTCCAAAGGACTGAAGGGAGCTCATCAACCCAGCAACCCAGGGTTCGCTACAAAGGAACCATAAGCCGGGGCTTAATGCCCCTCAAGATTTCTTGGTTAGCCCGTTCTGCTTGACCATTAGACTGTGGATGAGCCACTGAAGAAACATCAAGACGGATATGCTCTCTTTGACAGAACGCTTTCATAGCACCCTTAGACAGATTAGTGCCATTATCAGTGATGATACTATGAGGATAACCAAAACAAAAGATCAGCTTTTTAACAAACTGAACTACAGTTGCTGCTTCACAATTGCTAACCGGCTCTGCCTCAACCTACTTCGTAAACTTATCAACCGCACCAGAAGATGGGTCTTTTTATCCTTAGATCTCTTGAACGGTCCAACCATATCAAGTCCCCAAACTGCAAACGGCCAAGTTATTAGGATCATACATAATTCCTAAGCCGACACATGAGCTTGTCTGGAAATTTTTTGACACCCATCACACTTGCTTATGATATCCTCTGCATCAGCATGAGCCGTTAACCAATAAAACCCATGACGAAAAGCTTTGGCCAGCAAAGATTTTGAGCCGGCGTGATGACCACAATCACCTTCATGAATTTCTCTTAAGATTTCATGGCCCTCCTCAGGAGAAACACAGCGTTGGAAGACCCCTGTCACACTGCATCGGTGTAACTCGCGGTTGATAATAGTCATAGACTTAGACCTCCTGGTGATCTGTCATGCCAAAATCTCATCTTCGGGTAACTCGCCCCGGGTCATATAGGCCAGATAAGGCAACGTCCAATCAGGAATAGCATGAAGAGCCGCCACCAACTACGCCTCCGGGTCAGGGACAGCAAGGTCCTCTCTGACGGCAACTTGACTGAAGGATTATGCAGCACATTGAGGAATACATTAGGAGGTACTAGCTTACGTTGAGACCCAAGTCGTGACAATGCATCAGCCACCTCATTCTTCCATCGATCAAGATGATCCACCTGATAACCATTAAAGTGACTAGCAATAGTATCAACCGCCCGGCGATAAGCCACCATGAGCGGGTCTTTAGAGTCCCACTTGCCAGAGACTTGCTGCGCCACAAGGTTTGAGTCACCCAGGCACCTGACCCGGCTTCAATTCATCTCCTTAGCCATATGAAGGCCATGGAGTAAAGCTTCATACTCAGCTGCATTGTTAGTACAAGGAAACATTAGCCTTAACACATAACAAAATTTGTCACCTCGTGGGGAAGTCAAAATAACTCCAGCCCCCGAGCCCTCCAACTGTATGGACCCATCAAAGTGGATTGTCCAATATGTGTTGTCAGGCTTCTCCTCAGGTGTCTGCAACTCTGTCCAATCATTGATGAAATCCACCAAAGCTTGAGACTTGATGGCTGTCCTGGGCACATATTTCAAATTATGAGGCCCAAGTTCAATTGCCCACTTAGCAACCCGGCCTGTAGCCTCCCTGTTCTGAATAATATCTCCCAAAGGAGCAGAGCTAACCATGGTAATACGATGACCAAGAAAGTAATGCTTCAACTTGCGACTTGCCATGAACACCCCAAACACCAATTTTTGCCAATGTGGGTATCGTTGCTTGGATTCTGTCAACACCTCACTGACATAGTTTACCGGCCGCCGAACAGGGTACTCCTTACCCGCCTCCTTGTGCTCTACAACAACTACCACACTGACCGCTTTATTATTAGCCGCCACGTACAGGAGCAAAGGCTCTTTCTCAATGGGAGCAGCAAGGATAGGCGGCTCAGCTAACTATTTCTTGAGCGCGTCAAATGCCTCATTAGCAGCATCACTCCAGACAAAGTGATCTGTCTTTTTCATCTTCTGGTATAAACTGGCTCAAACCTGCAATACGACCCGCCAAACGTTGAACGCCATTGACACACGCCGGCTTACAAAGCAAGGTGATAGCCTTGATCTTCTCAAGGTTAGCTTCGATGGCCCTTTCTGAGACCAGAAATCCCAACAGTTTACCTGTAGGCACACCAAAGACACACTTGGCTGGGTTAAGCATCATTTTATATACCCGGAGATTGTCAAAAGTTTCCTTTTGATCATCCAGGAGAGTCTCCTTTTTTCTAGACTTAACCACAATATCATCCACATAAGCATGAATGTTGCGCCCAATCTGACTGTGAAAACAATTCTGAACACAGCGTTGATAAGTCGCCTGAGCATTTTTGAGTCCAAAAGACATAGAAACATAGCAGAAAGCTCCAAAAAGGTGTGATGAAAGCCATCTTCTCTTGGTCTTTAACTGCCATCTTGATCTGATGCTAACCAGAGTAAGTATCCAGGAAGCATAAGCTCTCACAAAGCGTTGTTGCATCAATGATCTGGTCGATACGGTAAAGAGCAAACGGGTCAGCTGGACAAGCTTTGTTGAGATCTGTGTAGTCAACACACATACGCCATTTGTCGTTCTTCTTAAGTACAAGCACAGGGTTAGCCAACCACTCAGGGTGAAAAACTTCCATGATAAACCCCAGCCGCTAAGAGCCGGGCTACCTCTTCTCCAATAGCCTTATGTTGCTATTCATTGAAACGATGAAGGAATTATTTAACCAGCTTAAACTTAGGATCCACATTAAGAGTGTGCTCAGCGAATTCTCTCGGAACACCCGGCATGTCAGAAGGTTTCCATGCAAAGATGTCCTGATTCTCACAGATGAACTCGATGAGCGCGCTTTCCTATTTAGGATCCATGTTAGCCCCCACTGTGAACTGCTGAGATGAATCGCCAGGGACAAAAGCAACCTGCTTACTATCATCAGCCGACTTAAACTTTAATAAAGGGTCTTGCTCAGTGGTGGGCTTCTTCCAAGGGGTCATACCAGCCGGGTCAACATTATCCTTGTAAAACTTAAGCTCCTCGGTAGCACAAGCCGACTCTGCATAAGCCGTGTCTCCTTCCTCACATTCCAGGGCGCCTTTCCGGTCACCATGGACCGTAATTGTGCCCTTGCGCCCAGGCATTTTGAGCTGTAGATAAACATAACAAGGGCGAGCCATGAACTTAGCATAAGCCGGCCGTCCGAACAAAGCATGATACGGACTCTTGATTTTGACCACTTCGTGCTACAATGTCTCAGCTCTGTAATCATAATCATCACCAAAGGCTACTTCCACGACAATTTTCCCCACAGGATACGCCGACTTACCAGGCACCACACCATGAAAGACTGTGGAAGACGTCTTAAGATCCCTGTCAGTCAAGTTCATTCGACGAAAAGTGTCATAGTCCAGGATGTTGATGCTGCTGCCACCATCCATCAGCACCTTAGTGAATTTATAACCGCCCACTTGAAGGGCTACCACCAATGCCAGATGACCTGGATTTTCAACCCAGGGCAGGTGATCCTCCCGACTCCATGTGATCGGATGCTCCGACCAGCGTAAGTATTGCGGTATGGCTGGATCAACAGCACTAACGACATGAACCTTCTGATCTCTTTTGCAAAGACTTGTAGTGAAGACATGATACTGGCCACTATTGAGCTGCTTTGGATTACTCTGATATCCTGACTGATTACCTTGCTGGTGGTTGCCCTGACCAGACTATTGATTATGACCACCATGGTTACCTTGGCCTTGATAGCCAGAATTTGAGCCTCCTCCACCAAAACCGGAGCCCTGAGAGCCAGAACTTGGCCCACTGGGCGGTCCATTGTCATTGCCATGATTCTGACCAAGACTGTAATTCCGGAACTCTCGCATGACCTGTTAGGACCAGTTTTCCAGGATATTAATTTCCCAGTAAATGGCCCTTGTGCTCGCCAGCCCTAGGATTACTGTTAGCTGATGAGACACAAACTTGATACAGAAATTCCAAGCGAAAATACAAAATATGAAGTACAAGACCATTCTGGCCTATGAGTACAACAAATGGTTTCTAGTGGTTGATGGCGGAAGCGGTTTGCGGTTCATCAGCGTCTATGGGACTCCATTTCCCACAGGAACAGCTGACCTGGATAACTCCTATCCTCGCGAGGCTGCTATCATCATTGCCTAGGTTCTGGGACTGTCATCGCAGCGCTCCTCTCCAAGCGAGAAATCTGGCCAAGACAATAGCCAGGGACAAGCCAGTGAGTACTTTGAATGTACTCGCAAACATTATGAACACATGTATAATATAACAGATGATAATCATGCTCTGAAATATTCTCATGATCACTTAGCCAGTCGTGAAATAAAATTCATGCCGCATGCAAGCAGGCCATTCAGAATTAAATATGAAAAAGCAATTAGATAATAAGAATAAAATAAACCGATCGGGTGTCTGAAGCGACACCTCGAAAGGATAATAATATAAGACATGCCACAGTCGGGCGTCTGAGCGACGCCACATGAAGGGCTTATAAAGAAATAAATAGAAGGCATGCCACAGTCGGGCGTCTCAGCGACACCACATAAAGGGCTTATAAAGAAATAAATAGCAGTCATGCCACAGTCGGGCGTCTCAGCGACACCACATAAAGGGCTTATAAAGAAAGTAAATAACAAACATGCCACAGTCGGGCGTCTGAGCGACACCTCATAAAGGGCTTATAAAGAATAATCACAGTGAATATCCAGGAGGTAGAACCATCCCAGGGATACTCAATAATTCAAATAATGCAAATGGTTAGTCCATGATAATAATAATCATAATCATCATATGTCATATGTCATGATCAATGTTCTGGTTTAGCAGTTTTTCCTCCGAAGACCGACGCTAAGAACGACACTTGACCCATCCCAGACTGTAGTCCTTAACCATGGACATGGCTATTCGAATAGATATAAACTCTGCAGAGGGTGTACTCTTTACCCACAAGTAACAGATTCCTTTAGTCCACCGGGACTAATTCCGTTTACGGTCTTTTACTTGAAAACACACCTGACCCGCACACACCAGCTTAACTTACCGGTGTCTGGAATCACCCTCGACACCCGTTAAGCAAAACTCTAAGTGGGGAGGCTACAACCTCGACTAGCATGGGATCACAAAATTTATAACGCGTGCAAACTAGGGGAGCTACCCCTTCGGCTCTAACCGAAAACACCCATGCCCCCGGACCAGGTGGCATGTCTACCGGATGCAGCCGGTATCTTCCACCATGGCCTCTCTGTACGGTGTGTGCTAAGAAAGGGGTTGACAACTTACTGAACCATACCCTACCTAAGGCAGGGACAAGTGGTAGCACGAAGCAAGTATGGGGGTTACTGGCACAAGACTCGATCTATGGTCGTCTCAGGAGGTTTAGGTATTTCCTGCATGATTAGCATAACAAATATATTTCACACCAACCGACAGAATCACCACTCATCATACCTTACCATGCCTTACTGAATCTACTCACCTCAGCGAAGTATCAGTAACAAGCTTGTGTCTACCCAAGACAGAGACTTTCCCGGATTCCTTCCGGTAGGCATGAAAGGCATACGAGGGTGAATACTGTCACCAGCATATCGATTCCAACAGCAAGGAATTTTCATCATGCACACAGGGACATGATCATAACATCACATGAAATAATACATGTTTCCAATCAGCTCGGTGTTGTAGCCATATCAAAACAACACACGACAAATATTATACTAGGGTTCAGAATGCTTGCCTTTAGTGTGTGGAGAGGCAGGGTGCACTTTTGAAAGTTTTCATCTCTCTCCATTTCCTATTTTTGAAAAGATTCAAATCAACACGCCATTCAAAAATAGTACAAAAAAGTTGTTCAGAAAATTTTCAAATAAATATGAAAATAAACTAGACAAAATTTGAGAATCAGCAGAAAAAGAATCAAGTCAAACGGAGTTGCATTTTAAAAGTTATAGCCAGTCAAAGTCTAGTCAAACTCTGTTTTTAAAATAAATCAGAAAAAGAAAACGGTTCGAAACAGAATACGCTTTCGAGACGGAGAAGATGTACTTCGGGGGTTTACGTCTTCACTTAAACCAGTGCGGGCCGACTCGTGGGTCACTGACAGTGGGTCCTTTGGGCCCACTGGTCAGGTTTGACCAGTCGCCCTCGCCTCCTTCCTCCTCTGACCGAAGGGAGGCGGGGCTCTAGCGATTGCCGCTGACGAACGGCGGTTCCCCACGGGATTCTGAGGGTGGGGATGGATCCGTCGGTTCAGGGCGGTCCTCCCAGTAGTCGAAAGGCTAGCGGGGACGAAGGGGGTCGCCGGCGGCGAGTTCCACAGCGGGCGGTGGCTTACTGGTGGATTGGGGTCTCGGCATACGATGGCTCCCGACTAATCTAGCGGGGTTGGGAGGCTCTGTACGGTCGAGGGGAATCAGATGGTGGCGCTGGAAGGACTAGGGAGGCCCTGCTCATGACGAATGGGACCGGAGTGCGGCGGCGGCCGAAGCTACCGGAGGCGTGGAAGATGGCCTCCCTCCATCGATTGCTGGCTATGGGGGCTCTAGAGGGATGGCCCGAGGTCGCCTGAGGGTCTGGTTGAGCACGGGGGTCTCCTTTTATAGTGCAACTAGGTCGGTTCCGCGGCTGGAGTGGATAAGAACACCGGCGACTGTCGCCGGGGCGACGTGGTGGTGATTAGAGCTGGTCGGCGCATTCCGACGAACTCCCCACTGCTCAAGGGGCTAGCTGGTACCGCACGTGTGGCTTGGGCGGCGCTGCCAAGGCCGGGGCCTGCTGCGGCCGTCTGCTAGCTGCCATGGCCGACCTGACGGTGGCGCTGCGGGGCTCCAGGAGGTGGCCAGGGCGACTCTGCGATGAGAGAGAGGTCGGGGCGCATTGGCTGTGAGCGGAAATGGATCAGAACGGGCGCGGGGAGGCGGTAGCGGGACGCGGCGACTCGGGCACATGCACGTGCAAAACACGCGTTCTGCTCGCGCCCAGAACACGCGCGCGAGGTGCTCGGCGAAATGCCAATGCCTGCCAGGGAGCTCCTCTGCCCACGGGGCTCTACAGGGATGGATTGATGGCCAAGGCAAAGCTAAGGGACAAACTGATAAAGCCAGATGAGCTAACCTCCAATGCAAAGCAAAAAATCATGCCAAAACAGTTCATGCACTCCAACTGTTCGTAAAAATGCTAGGGGCATCCAGAAGATTTTGCTAGTGACCAAAATTTCCAGATCATGTGCTCTTTAGATGATAAAGAGGATGGCAAGGTTATTTTGAGAAAAACAGAAACTAGTTAGTGCAAGTTTTGCAAATCTTCATTTCTGGACAGAAAATATAGGCCATTATTGCATGTGTCAAAAATATTCTAATGGGTCCAATCTTCTGGACTTAAGGGTTTGGTAGGGTGGACTACAAGCAGGAAAAATCCCAAGGCAACAAGAGCAAGATAAAATATGGTTGCAGTTCAAAACACCAAACTGGACCAGAATGAAGATGAGGATGGTTTGCTCAAATTTTCCAAAACACATGCCTGGGTTTTTGCATAAAAGTGATCCAGGGACATCACATGTCATCCCCAAATTTTTGTGGAATCTTTAAATGAAGTTATCAAATGGTTGCAGTGCAACTGAGGCTCTTAAAAGAAATGACAAGCCATTTTAAAAGAAACAAATTAGGAGAATAATTCTAGAAGTATTTACCACTGATCATCTATAAATAAAAGAGTTGCTCTCGAGAAGGTATTCAAGTCCTACGATATTTTTGAAAGGTTTTTATTTGGAGGGAAAACTCCACAATCCAGAAGAAAAGAGTGGTTCTGAAATCAGAAGATAATCCAGAGAATAAAAAAAATTAATTTCCTGGGGAAATTTTTATTAATAAAACATGGTCAAAATTTTGGGGTGTTACAACACTACCCCCCCTTAAGAAAAATCTCGTCCTCGAGATTTGCTAAGGGCGGTTTCAGAAATATTACTCCTACTATCATGCAATAATAACTCGAAAATTAAATAACCTGCTCACGCGATATGATGAGGCTACAGCGAGAGGGCAGATAATTGGTATAACTACAGTGGGGTACTGGTGCTGCGTGGAAAAATTCTACGGTTGGGGAAACCGAGAAATTTCTACTATTGGCTAGGGTAAATTTAGAATAAATTTCTAAATTTCTAAATTACGCTGGTCGTACCCGAGTGCATAGTGCTCTCTCTGGCTGACAAGTGGACCCGGGGCCCACTGTCAGTCTCTTCTTCCTCTTCCGTCTCTCTTCTTCCTTCTTTCTCTCGCGCGCGTCTGCGCTTTCTCCACCTGCGACACCTAGCGAGTAGGGCACCTAGGCCGTACTACGGTAGTGCGCGGCGCGCTAGCTGCCGGCGCAGCGTGCACTCACCTCGCGGGCTAGTGCGCCGTCGGCACTGCTCGCGGATTCGCCTCCGAACACTGGCGATCGAGCGACGAGCGGCGCTGGGGGACTTCGCCCACCGTACACCGATCTCAAGCTATAAAATGACCGCGGTGCTCCACTCTCCTTCCTCACACCTGGCCTCGCTTCTTCTTCTCCTTCCTTCTCCTCCATTTCTGTTTGCAGGAGCTCGCGACGAGGCTCTAATGGCGGAGGTGATGCCGGATTGGTACATGATCCTGATGTGCGGAGGGTTGGCGGCTTTGCTGGGGTTCTCCGGGCTCTTGTGCGCGATGATCCTTGATGATCATCGTGATGCTGCTGCTCGAGTGTTAGCTCTTCGCGGCGGCGGTGATCATGAGGATTAGGTGCTGGTGTCGGGTGCTAACTACTGTCAGTGTGCTGGAGGCAAACTGCACTAGAATAAGTACCCACAAATTTCTCCTTCAGAAACTATGGTGTGTTAGTGAGGTGATAAGTTAGGTGCAAAATGTGTACGTGGTTTAGCAATTAGTGCCTGTGGTCGAGTGGTAGTGGTTGTGAGCCTACTGTCGCGGTGCTGCGTGAATTAAAATTTATGTCATGGAGAATTAATTGTTGCAATAACTCAAGGGAAAATCCCACCTCGGAATTTTCTGAGAGCGAAAATAGTTAATCAGAAATAACAACAGTAAAATACATTAATTGAAACCAAACACTTAACTCATCGCACAAACTTAGGATACAACGCATAAGCTGCAACACATGCTAGGCTAATAAACACAGAAGTGGCGTCTACGACGCAAACATAAAATATGTTGGTTCCTGAGAAAATGCTTCCGGCACTGGGGCACAATCTTCTTCTACAGGGGAAAGCGGATTGACTAGTCGAAGAACGCGTCTCTCCTGGTCTGGCCTTAGTGGTTTGCCAATAGCGATCTGAGGATTCAAATCGGCAAGGCTCTGTAGATAACCCATTACTCGCTGGGTCAAATGCTCTTGAGCGATGACATACTGGGCAAGGTTGGCCAGTACTGGGTCCCTCTCAATTCGCCCACCGAGAAAAGATGCTACTTCTCTGGGTGCTGCACGACTTGGGAAGTAATAATACCCCCTTTCGCTGGCATAGGGTACTGCGAAGCGAAGACGAGAGATAGCTTCGTACGCAACAGCTTCTATGGCCATTTGCGGAGTCGGCATAGATTTCCCCATGAAGGAGACTTCCGTTGGGTCTTGGTTTGGGTTAGCGGGAGGGATGTGCACTACTGCCCAATATTTCGAGGTGGAAGGGGTGATCCTCGATTTGAGCAGCTCGTACTGGGGTGGATGGGTAGAACTCATGGTACTGCAGGTAAAGTCCCACAATATTTTTACAAAACTACCTGGGGTTGCATCTGGAGTTCTCAGATAAATACTAGGGCTCGGCATGGCAAAGAAATGGCTGTGGGAGTTGTGCACAAAGGGAGGGATGCTTGGTAAGGTCACGGGGTGGCCTCTTATATAGCATCAGGGCTAGGTTACCGATAGCGTTGTGGGGGCAACTAGTTTGTCAGTTCTGCTCTATGGGGTCGGGGTCAAAGCCACAGATACACATATCTCACAAAAGTGACGTATTACTGTGGGTGTCGTCGGGGTGGTTTTTGGTAGCTATGCCCGGAATTAAAAATGCAACCGCACGCCAATATACTTATGCATGGCTACTATTCAAAATAGAGGCACACAAGCAGTCTGCATTCATTCAAGGCGAGTACAAGGTCACACTATTACAAGGCATAGAAATACTAAGACTCGGTACTACTCGAGTGGCTTAGTCTACCTCATTAATATCTAGGCGGGCGTGCCTTGCGGACGTCGAGGCTTCTCCATGGGCTTCACCCTCATGGTTTGCTGGGCAGGGTTGTGGAGCGGCAGGGTCGGGGTAGTGATGATGACCATCGCGGGGGTTGGTGGTCACAATCCCGTTGGAGCGTGTTCCCAAAAGGCGACGAAGCTCCTCCAGGGATACAAAAGCATTTCGGTCGATGGCCGGGGCAGACCTCAAGGATTCGATCGGGTGCCCGAACAGCACAACTGGGTTGTCGGCGTCGGGCTCCTCTTCTCCTCTTGCCGGGGCTCGGCGAACAAGCTCTCCACGAGCGGCGATCAGATCAAGGGTGACCTGATCGAATAGTGCCTCTAATGCACTTACATAGAGCACTAGATGCAGCAATGCAGGGTCCGTCTCGTGGTCTCCGTTGGCAACCTGGGGTGGCCTACTATACCCGTCACGGCTGGGGTAGTAGTAGAACGAGCGGCAGTTAACTCTGGGCGACAGGTGCTGGAGTTGAACTATAGCCTCTCCAGCAGCTAGCTGAATGGCTTGTGGCTCAAAGGAAGTTGTCCTTCCGGTGAACCTATAGGGGCGTTCTGGCGACATACCCCTACCATAGACGTGCACTGTGGCCCAGAATTGATGGCTCTCACCGCTCATGAGCCCTTGGTACACAACATACTCTGGGGGCTCTTCTAATGCAAAGGCACGACGGGTGAGGTTTGCTAGCACGGTCACAAAACCTCCAAGGTTAGTTGCTGTGGTCTCATTGTGAACAATGGGGCCAGGCATCTTGGCTCGGTTTTGGGGTAGAGGCTGTGCTGTGCTGGGTTGGGGCTAGCATTCCCTTTTTATAGAAAAAGAGGACGGAGTCTTCCTTCGCACGCTTGCGAGTGTGACAATTTAGGTGTCGGTCACTGGCGCGTGATCGACAGGCTAGGCTGATAGGTTAGGCACCGACTGCCAAAAGGTGTCGGGGTCACTGTGTGGCTATCTTTCACGAGAAGCTTGGCTGGGTTTAGGTTAAGGTCTGGTGGGTTGGTTAACCTAGGTTTATCGACCTGACTAAGATAGGATTAGCCAATGGTCAGCCTGGCTTTGGTACCAAGGTTGTCAGGACCGGTTTTCCAGGATATTAATTTCCCAGTAAATGGCCCTTGTGCTCACCAGCCCCAGGATTACTGTTAGCTGATGAGACACAAACTTGATACAGAAATTCCAAGCAAAAATACAAAATATGAAGTACAAGACCATTCTGGCCTATGAGTACAACAAATGGTTTCTAGTGGTTGATGGCGGAAGCGGTTTGCGGTTCATCAGCGTCTATGGGACTCCATTTCCCACAGGAACTGACTTGGATAACTCCTATCCTCGCGAGGCTGCTATCATCATTGCCTAGGTTCCGGGGCTGTCATCGCAGCGCTCCTCTCCAAGCGAGAAATCTGGCCAAGACAATAGCCAGGGACAAGCCAGTGAGTACTTTGAATGTACTCGCAAACATTATGAACAGATGATAATCATGCTCTGAAATATTCTCATGATCACTTAGCCAGTCATGAAATAAAATTCATGCCGCATGCAAGCAGGCCATTCAGAATTAAATATGAAAAAGCAATTAGATAATAAGAATAAAATAAACCGATCGGGTGTCTGAAGCGACGCCTCGAAAGGATAATAATATAAGACATGCCACAGTCGGGCATCTGAGCGACGCCACATAAAGGGCTTATAAAGAAATAAATAGCAGGCATGCCACAGTCGGGCGTCTCAGCGACACCACATAAAGGGCTTATAAAGAAATAAATAGCAGGCATGCCACAGTCGGGCGTCTCAGCGACACCACATAAAGGGCTTATAAAGAAAGTAAATAACAAACGTGCCACAGTCGGGCGTCTGAGCGACACCTCATAAAGGGCTTATAAAGAATAATCACAGTGAATATCCAGGAGGTAGAACCGTCCCAGGGATACTCAATAATTCAAATAATACAAATGGTTAGTCCATGATAATAATAATCATAATCATCATATGTCATATGTCATGATCAATGTTCTGGTTTAGCAGTTTTTCCTCCGAAGACCGACACTAAGAACGACACTTGACCCATCCCAGACTGTAGTCCTTAACCATGGACATGGCTATTCGAATAGATATAAACTCTGCAGAGGGTGTACTCTTTACCCACAAGTAACAGATTCCTTTAGTCCACCGGGACTAATTCCGTTTATGGTCTTTTACTTGAAAACACACCTGACCCGCACACACCAGCTAAACTTACCGATGTCTGGAATCACCCTCGACACCCGTTAAGCAAAACTCTAAGTGGGGAGGCTACAACCTCGACTAGCATGGGATCACAAAATTTATAACGCGCGCAAACTAGGGGAGCTACCCCTTCGGCTCCAACCGAAAACACCCATGCCCCCGGACCAGGTGGCATGTCTACCGGATGTAGCCGGTATCTTCCACCATGGCCTCTCTGTACGGTGTGTGCTAAGAAAGGGGTTGACAACTTACTGAACAGTACCCTACCTAAGGCAGGGACAAGTGGTAGCACGAAGCAAGTATGGGGGTTACTGGCACAAGACTCGATCTATGGTCGTCTCAGGAGGTTTAGGTATTTCCTGCATGATTAGCAAAACAAATATATTTCACACCAACCGACAGAATCACCACTCATCATACCTTACCATGCCTTACTGAATCTACTCGTCTCAGCGAAGTATCAGTAACAAGCTCGTGTCTACCCAAGACAGAGACTTTCCCGGATTCCTTCCGGTAGGCATGAAAGGCATACGAGGGTGAATACTGTCACCAGCATATCGATTCCAACAGCAAGGAATTTTCATCATGCACACAGGGACATGATCATAACATCACATGAAATAATACATGTTTCCAATCAGCTCGGTGTTGTAGCCATATCAAAACAACACACGACAAATATTATACTAGGGTTCAGAATGCTTGCCTTTAGTGTGTGGAGAGGCAGGGTGCACTTTTGAAAGTTTTCATCTCTCTTCATTTCCTATTTTTGAAAAGATTCAAATCAACACGACATTCAAAAATAGTACAAAAAAGTTGTTCGGAAAATTTTCAAATAAATATGAAAATAAACTAGACAAAATTTGAGAATTAGCAGAAAATGAATCAAGTCAAACGGAGTTGTATTTTAAAAGTTATAGCCAGTCAAAGTCTAGTCAAACTCTATTTTTAAAATAAATCAGAAAAAGAAAACGGTTCGAAACAGAATACGCTTTCGAGACGGAGAAGAGGGGTTTATGTCTTCACTTAAACCAGCGCGGGCCGACTCGTGGGTCACTGACAGTGGGTCCTTTGGGCCCACTGGTCAGGTTTGACCAGTCGCCCTCGCCTCCTTCCTCCTCTGACCGAAGGGAGGCGGGGCTCCGGCAATTGCCCCCGATGAACGTCGGTTCCCCACGGGATTCTGAGGGCGGGGATGGATCCGTCGGTTCAGGGCGGTCCTCCCAGTAGTCGAAAGGCTAGCGGGGACGAAGGGGGTCGCCGGCGGTGAGTTCCACAGCGGGCGGTGGCTTACTGGTGGATTGGGGTCTCGGCATACGATGGCTCCCGACTGATCTAGCGGGGTTGGGTGGCTCTGTACGGTCGAGGGGAATCAGATGGTGGCGCTGGAAGGACTAGGGAGGCCCTGCTCATGACGAATGGGACCAGAGTGCGGCGGCGGCCGAAGCTACCGGAGGCGCTGAAGATGGCCTCCCTCCATCGATTGCTGGCTATGGGGGCTCTAGAGGGATGGCCCGAGGTCGCCTGAGGGTCTGGTTGAGCACGGGGGTCTCCCTTTATAGTGGAACTAGGTCGGTTCCGCGGCTGGAGTGGATAAGAATGCCGGCGACTGTCGCCGGGGCGACGTGGTGGTGATTGGAGCTGGTCGGCGCATTCCGACGAACTCCCCACTGCTCAAGGGGCTAGCTGGTACGCACGTGTGGCTTGGGCGGCGCTGCCAAGGCCGGGGCCTACTGCGGCCGTCCGCTAGCTGCCATGGCCGACCTGACGGTGGCACTGCGGGGCTCCAGGAGGTGGCCAGGGCAAGTCTGCGACGAGAGAGAGGTCGGGGCGCGTTGGCTGCGAGCGGAAATGGATCAGAACGGGCGAGGGGAGGCGGCGGCGGGATGCGGCGACTCGGGCGCATGCACATGCAAAACGCGAGTTCTGCTCGCGCCAGAACACGCACGCGAGGTGCTCGGCGAAATGCCAATGCCTGCCAGGGAGCTCCTCCGCCCACGGGGCTCTACAGGGATGGCTTGATGGCCAAGGCAAAGCTAAGGGACAAATTGATAAAGCCAGATGAGCTAACCTCCAATGCAAAGCAAAAATCATGCCAAAACAGTTCATGCACTCCAACTATTCGACAAAATGCTAGGGGCATCCAGAAGATTTTGCTAGTGACCAAAATTTCCAGATCATATGCTCTATAGATGATAAAGAGGATGGCAAGGTTATTTTGAGAAAAACAGAAACTAGTTAGTGCAAGTCTTGCAAATCTTCAGTTCTGGACAGAAAATATAGGCCATTATTGCATGTGTCAAAAATATTCTAATGGGTCCAATCTTCTGGACTTAAGGGTTTGGTAGGGTGGACTACAAGCAGGAAAAATCCCAAGGCAACAAGAGCAAGATAAAATATGGTTGCAGTTCAAAACACCAAACTGGACCAGAATGAAGATGAGGATGGTTTGCTCAAATTTTCCAAAACACATGCCTGGGTTTTTGCATAAAAGTGATCCAGGGACATCACATGTCATCCCCAAATTTTTGTGGAATCTTTAAATGAAGTTATCAAATGGTTGCAGTGCAACTGAGGCTCTTAAAAGAAATGACAAGCCATTTTAAAAGAAACAAATTAGGAGAATAATTCTAGAAGTATTTACCACTGATCATCTATAAATAAAAGAGTTGCTCTCGAGAAGGTATTCAAGTCCTACGATATTTTTGAAAGGTTTTTATTTGGAGGGAAAACTCCACAATCTAGAAGAAAAGAGTGGTTCTGAAATCAAAAGATAATCCAGAGAATAAAAAAATTTAATTTCCTGGCGAAATTTTTATTAATAAAACATGGTCAAAATTTTGGGGTGTTACATGACCCAACAATCCTTCCAGGCATGAGTGGATGGCTTGTCAGCAAGACTATGCTTCGGGCATGGGTCATTAAGCGATGCCTCAAGATTAAAAGGTTTTCCTTTGCTATACGGCAGCTTACCATTACCATTGCGACGTTGATTCTTGTACCCAGTGTTAGCTACTAAATCTGACCCGCCATTAGGGTGTCTGAGCTTACCACCATTGCCCTGGTTGTTATTATGCCCTGCCACGTTCTGCTGCTGACTCTTACCATTGCCACTCTACTTGCCCTTGTTGGACTTCTCATCATCAGATCCAGGGTCCTTAGTGTTATCAGAGTCGGCATATTTAATGAGAGCCGCCATGAGTTCGCCCATGTCATTACAATGACGCTTAAGCCGCCCAAGCTTCTGTTTAAGGGGGGTAAAGTGACAGTTCTTCTCCAAAACCAGAACTGCCTGACCCGCCGTGATACTATCTGATGAGTGAATAATAACAGAGACCCGCCGGCCATTGATGGGCCAACTCATCCTCACGCTGCACGCAGTTATCCAGATCAATAATCGTCAGAGGCTGCTTGCATGTCCCTTGAATTTTTTTAATGAACCGCGCCTTCAACTCCGCCCATGAGTTGATAGAATTGGCAGGTAATCCTTTTAACCATGTACGAGCTGGCCCATCCAACATCATAGTAAAGTACTTGGCACAGATCGCGTCGTTCACATCCAACATCTCGATGGCTAACTCATAACTCTCAATCCAGCCTTCAGGAGGGAGATCAGCTGTATAATTGGGCACCTTACGAGGACCCTTGAAATCCTTAGGCAGACGCTCGTTACACAAAGCTGGCACTAAACATGGTACTCCGACAGACCTGGAAATTACACCCACTCCTACTAAAGCCAAAGGGGTCAATGGCTATTGATAAGCCCCTAGTTGATCCACCGCCGCTTCTGCCTCACGACAGGGCGGGTTATCTTCCCGAGGCGGGTTATCACCACGGGGTGGGTTATCCTCACGGGTTGGATGATGGCGTCGTTCGCTGCTGGAGACCGCAGGCGACTCAATACACCGGCTGTAGCTTCGACTTGGACAAGGGGTCGAATGAACACGAACAAGACTGTATGAGTAAACCGCCTGCTATGCCACAACTGTTCGAAGGAGCTCTACTGCGTTCCGGGTCTCCACCACTACCGGTGACTCGCCCTCGATTGGAATAGCCGCCAGACGGATCGTCGCTGCTAACATGTTAGCCACCGGGTTAGAAAAGTGCCCTGGTGGTGGCGTCAGGAAACGTTGAGGCGGCGTTTGATTGGGGTTGGGTTAGGCGCCCGATCCTCCCTTCGCGCCGGTTCAGGCTGGCAGGGTTGAGCCGCCGCTGCTCGGTTTCTAGGGGCTTCCGGGTTTAACTGAGGGTTCACCCTTGTATCTGGAGTGCTTGGACCTACCGCTGCTGTATTAAACAGATTCATGTGCTCATAATGCAAATGCAGACGGGTCTGGTGTCTCCTACGAAGAACCGTGTCACAGGCATTCTGTTCCAGACTTAAACGCCAAGCTTCTGTCCTTACGCGCTCTGACTCAGCCGTGATCTGAGCCCGTACCTTAGTCATCCTGGTATTCTCTGCATTGAGATCCTCTTGGGCCTTGGCCACCTCATCTCGCACCTTTGCAATCTCTGCATTATGATGTGCTTGATTCACCGCAGTAACCTCTGTTGCTAACAGGGTTGTCAAAGTGCCCAAGAGTTCAGACAAAACCTGAGCCGGCGGCCGGATTGACCCGCCGGCCCAGCCGCCACAGCCGCTGAACTAGACATCATAGCTACAGTTGTTGATGAATTGAGAGCCAGCCCTGTGCCAGCAATGAAGATAGCAGCCCGGCACGACGGCTCATAGGGGTCCGGAATACTATCACCAACGGAATAGCCCCCAAGCCCACCGTCTGGAAGCTGATAGATTAACTCTGTCTCTCCGGTCAAGGACTCATCACCTGAGTAGATGAGAGTCTCTCCTCCAGATACAGAATCTTCTGCGAGATCCACACCATGTGTGAAACCAACGAAAACATGTTTCCGGCCGGGTTGAACCCGGGCATGTCGCGCGCGCCGAGCCGGCTCAACAATGTCGGTGCAGATGTCCGGCTTAGGCTAGGATCCGCCGATCTTGCCAATGAAGACATGAATTCCGCCGAAGGGGACCCGGTACCCATACTCAATTGAGTCGGCCTCGGGGCCCCAGCCAGCGTCATCAATGTTAAGCTTGCCGCGGTGACTCTTGGTCATCCTGCCAACGGCGTATCCCTCGATCCCTGGGAAGGAGCCCTTTAAGAACTCGAAACCACCATGCGCTAGCCCCATGGTGGGCGCCAACTGGCATGGGTTTAACACAGCAGATGCCCTTGTGAAAGGACTTAGGTGTGGAGCCATCGCAACGTAGGTTAGCTTAAAGGGGTTGAGCAGGATGACAGACACGGTTTATCCAGGTTCGGCCCTCACCGACGAGGTAAAAGCCTACTTCATGTTTTGTGCTATATTGATTGTGTATCGATTACAAGGGAGCGGAATCGCTTAACCTAGCTCTCGATTTATTGTAACTTGACTTAACCCACCGCAGGGTCTCGCCTTTATATACACAGGTCGAGGCCCTGGGCTTACAAGAGTCCAAGTCGGATCATACAACATGACCGACCCGGGTTCTAAGTCGCCTTGCCTTCCTAGGCAAGTCGCCATCGAGTGGCTCACACCTCCTGGTTATGATGCTATGTCCAGGCCTTCGGCCTTTCAACAGGCCCGCCTTGTAAGCCGCCTCCAGTCTTCATATCTTATCTTCTTGGGCCTACTTAGGCTTTCACTTATGAGCCGCTAACAGTGTAACCCGGCCTCTCCTGGGCGGGTCACACCACGGGGTTATATCCCCAACAGGTCCCGAAAGAATTGCTTTAAGAAATTGGATGATGCACTTTGGGCCTACAGAACAGCATATAAAAATCCTATGGGTATGTCTCCTTATAAAATGGTTTATGGTAAAGCTTGTCATTTGCCTCTAGAGTTAGAACGTAAAGCATATTGGGCAATTAAAGAACTCAACTATGATTTCAAACTTGCTGGTGAAAAGAGGTTATTTGATATTAGCTCACTAGATGAATGGAGAACCCAAGCTTATGAAAATGCCATGTTATTTAAAGAAAAAGTTAAAAGATGGCATGATAAAAGAATCCAAAAGCGGGAATTTAAAGTTGGAGAATATGTTCTTTTGTACAACTCTCGTTTCAGATTCTTTGCAGGAAAACTCCTCTCTAAATGGGAAGGACCATATATCATCGAGGAGGTTTATCGCTCTGGAGCTAACAAAATAAATAATCCCGAAGGTACTAACCCGAAGGTGGTCAATGGGCAAAGAATTAAACACTATATCTTAGGTACACCTATCAATGTTGAAAGCAATATTATTCAAACCATGACACCGGAGGAACACATAAAAGAGACCTTCCGGAACACTCCAGAATACTAAAAAAAGAGGAGGTACGTGATACAGTAAGTAAACGGACTCCGAAAAATCCGCAAAAATATTTTCTGTCAGTTTTGGAATATTTTGAAAATTAGAAAAATAAGAAACAACCAGGAAGGCACCCGAGGGGGCACAAGACACCAGGGCATGCCAGGGCCCCTTGGCACGCCCAGGTGGGTTGTGCCCACCTCGGGAACTTCTCGACTTTGTTCTCCTCCCGTTTGCTTGTTTCCCAAGATAAAAACATCTTTATATACCCCCCGAACGTATTGACCACCGTATCGCGGAGAAATCTTCTGTTCTTCTTTCTTGCTGTTTTCTGACAAATCTAGATCGCCATGGCCGCTTCGAGCTCCTCCAAGGACAAGTTCTTCGAGAACGTCATCAACTCGTATTTGTGGGAGGTGATGCAACACCCTCAAGCCATTGAGATGCGTGAGGGGGTGCTCCACATCCGGGACATCCAGGGTCCCAAGGGGATGGGAACCGTGGATGCCAGGCTCGAAGCTATGGAGCAAGAAGTCTTCAAGTGCAAGGGGATGGTGGAACATGGACTCAATGCATATCACCTCATGATCGCGGACTACACCCGTGATCTCAAGGTGGATGGCAAATCCATGAAGGACATCGTCTTCACCTTCAACGAGCAAATCAATTTAGTGCAAAGCCAAATCTATGATCTCCAAAATCAAGTCTTTGAATATGAGACGAGATTTAAAGGTATGAGTTTAGCTGCCAGTTGCAGGACTCATGAGACTCGCGCTTCTTCTTATGATGGTGAGCCGCTGCCATGGAAGCCGGAGGATAAGCCCACTACTACTTCACCACCACCTTCATCATCTTCTCCAACAAAAGAAACTTGAGTTCATGGTATGGGCACTCCACTTGGCTTGTGCCAAGCTTGGGGGAGGTGCCCCGGTATCGTATCATCACCACTATCTTTGCTTTCATCTATTTTAGTTCGATCTTTAGTTATCTTATGATTTAGTTAAATAAAAGTTTAGTTTGATCCTTTCTTTTCGAGTGCTTGCTTAGTGATCTATCTATGTAATCATGTGCGAGATATATAATAAAGAGTAGTTTGAGTTTTGTTTCTTTACTCTTTTGTTCCAATAAAAAGAAAGGAAAATAAATGAAAAAGATCATATGCTAATCTTATGGTAAGTAATGGCATCACATAAGGAAAAGTATAAGTGGTAACATTTGTTGGAGATTGACAAACATAGCATTGGTCAATGATGCAATTCATGAAAGAATTAGTAAGGGAAGAGAAGATTCACATGCAAATACACTATCTTGGACATCTTTTATGATTGTGAGCCCCCTTTAAATATTTTATGTCAAAATAGTTGACGTTGGACAAGGAAGACAATGTAATGATTTATGTTTGTTCATATTAACATAGAAGTTATATTGTCATAGATCCTTTAACATGTGGTGCTTCCTCAATATCTTTTCTAGAAAAAAAAATCTGCACTACGTAGAGATACTACTTGTGCATCCAAAAACCCTAAACCCAAATCTTATTTTGAGAGTCCACCATAGCTACCTATGGATTGAGTAAGATCCTTTAAGTAAGTTGTCATCGGTGCAATAAGGCAATAAAAATTGCTTCTAAATGTGTTGGATCATTTAGTGTAAGAGAAAATTGAGCATTGTACGAACTTGTGATGGCAAAGTAATAAAAGGGACAGACTGCATAATAAAGGTTGCTATCATAAGGGGCAATATAACGTGGCATTCTTTTGCATTAAGAGATGTGGCATACAAACAAATAAGCGAATGACAACCTTTGCTTCCCTCTGTGAAGGGCATGTCTTTTACTTTTATGCATTTACTTTTATGTAGAGTCAAAGTTTTCTTCCCTATTGCTTTTTATTTTCTCTTTTTGCAAGCATCATGTGGCGAGGAAAGATCTAGGCACATATATCCAGTTGGATATGAGTGGGCATGAGTTATTATTGTTGACATCACCATTGAGGTGATATGTTGGGAGGCGAAACTATAAGCCCCTATCTTTCTATGTGTACAGTTGAAACTTTTTATTCATAGGTACGCTGTGAGTGTTAGCAATCATAGAAAATTAAATGATGGTTGAGTATGTGGACTTGCCTAAAGGCTCCGATACATGACCCTTCATGAAGATATGATGAATTGTAGTTGCAAAGTTGACTGAGAACATAGTTTGTTGGTTTTCAATAAGATTTATGCTTTTATACTTCAATGTTGTGATGAATTGTTACTTGTTCTTGAGAATTTATATGATAAAAGTTGTTTGACAAAGTTTTATGTTAAAGTTCCTTGCTGTTATAATAATATGCATGCTGCTTCTATGTCCGTATTTTGTTTTTATCGACACCTCTCTCTCAAAGCATGTGGACATGTTTTTCGATTTCGGTTTTTCGCTTGAGGACAAGCGAGGTCTAAGCTTGGGGGAGTTGATACGTCCATTTTGCATCATGTTTTCCTACTATTATTTATAATGTTTTTATGCATAATAATGCTTTTGGGAGTAATTCTAATGCCTTTTCTCTCATAATATGCAAGGTTTACACAAAGAGGGAGAATACCGGCAGCTGGAATTCTAGACCTGAAAAGGCTACTTCAGAGTTACCTATTCTGCATATCTCCAAATTAGCTAAAAATTTACGGATAATTGTTTTGCAATAAATGAAGAATATTGGAGCAAATAACTACCAGAGGGGGCACCAGGTGGGCACAACCCACCTGGGCGCGCTAGGGAGCCCAGGCGCGCCCTGGTGGGTTGTTCCCTCCTCGGCCCACCTCCGGTGCCCCTCTTACGGTATATAAGTCATTTTAACCTAGAAAAAATAATAGGAGGACTTCCGGGATGAAGTGCCGCCATCTCAAGGCGGAACTTGGGCAGGAGCACTTTTGCCCTCCGGCGAAGCAATTCCGTCGGGGGAACTTCTCTCCAGGAGGGGGAAATCATCGCCATTGTCATCACCAACAACTCTCCCATCTTTGGGAGGGCCATCTCCATCAACATCTTCAACAGCACCATCTCCTCTCAAACCCTTGTTCATCTCTTGTGTTCAATCTTTGTACCGGAACCTTAGATTGGTGCTTGTGGGTGACTAGTAGAGTTGATTACATCTTGTAGTTGATTACTATATGGTTTATTTGGTGGAAGATTATATGTTCAGATCCATTATGCTATTTAATACCCCTCTGATCTTGAGCATGATTATTATTTGTGAGTAGTTACTTTTGTTCTTGAGGTCACGGGAGAAGTCATGTTGCAAGTAATCATGTGAACATGATATGTGTTCGATATTTTGATGATATGTATGTTGTGATTCCCTTAGTGGTGTCATGTGAACGTTGACTACATGGCACTTCACCATACTTGGGCCTAAGGGAATGCATTGTGGAGTAGTTATTAGATGATGGGTTGCTAGAGTGACAGAAACTTAAACCCTAGTTTATGCACTATTTCGTAAGGGACTGATTTGGATCCAAAAGTTTAATTCTATGGTTAGATTTTATCTTAATACTTTTCTCATAGTTGCGGATACTTGCGAGGGGGTTAATCATAAGTAGGAGGTTTGTTCAAGTAAGAACAACACCTAAGCACCGGTCCACCCACATATCAAATTATCAAAGTAGCAAACTCGAATCAAACCAACATGATGAAAGTGACTAGATGAAATTCTCGTGTACCCTCAAGAACGCTTTGCTTATCATAAGAGACCATTTTGGCCTGTCCTTTGCCACAAAAGGATTGGGCTACCTTGCTGCATATTATTTACCGTTATTGTTACTTGCTCGTTACAAATTATCTTGCTATCAAACTATTTGTTACCTACTATTTCAGTGCTTGCAGAAAATACCTTGCTGAAAACCACTTGTCATTTCCTTCTGCTCCTCGTTGGGTTCGACACTCTTACTTATCGAAAGGACTATGATTGATCCCCTATACTTGTGGGTCATCAGGATCTCACGGGAATAGAGGCTTGCGGCGGTGGAAAAGTATTTTGGTGGACGCTTCTGATGTTTGGGGAATATTTGAGAATATATAGAGGTGGAATTTGGGTTAGAGGACCTCCGAGGGGCCCACAAGCCAGGGGCGCGCCCTAGAGGCTTGTGGCCTCCTCAAGACTCTTCTGGCCCTCTCTCCAAGCCACGTAGGTGTCTTCTGGTCCAAGAAAAATCATCGTAAAGTTTTATTCCGTTTGGACTCCGTTTGATATTCCTTTTCTGTAAAAGTCAAAAACAAGGAAAAAACAGAAACTGGCACTGGGCTCTAGGTTAATAGGTTAGTCCTAAAAATAATATAAGATAGCATATTAATGCATATAAAACATTCAAAACAGATAATATAATAGCATGGAACAATAAAAAATTATAGATACGTTGGAGACGTATCAAGCATCCCCAAGCTTAATTCCTGCTCGTCCTCGAGTAGGTAAATGATAAAAACAGAATTTTTGATGTGAAATACTACCTAACATATTTATCAATGCAATTTTCTTTATCATGGCAAGAATATTCAGATCCATAAGATTCAAAACAAAAGTTTAATATTGACATAAAAACAATAATACTTCAAGCATACTAATAAAGCAATCATGTCTTCTCAAAATAACATGGCCAAAGAAATTTATCCCTACAAAATCATATAGTATGGATATGCTCCATCTTCATCACACAAAGTATTTCATCATGCACAACCCCGATGACAAGCCAAGCAATTGTTTCATACTTTTAGTGTTCTTAAACTTTTTCAACTTTCACGCAATCCATGAGCATGAGCCATGGATATAGCACTATAGGTGGAATAGAATATGGTGGTTGTGGAGAAGACAAAAAGAAGGAGAAAGTCTCACATCAACTAGGCAAATTAATGGGCTATGGAGATTCCCATCAATTTATATCGATGCAAGTGAGTAGGGATTGCCATGCAACGGATGCACTAGAGCTATAAGTGTATGAAAGCTCAAAAAGAAACTAAGTGGGTGTGCATCCAACTTGCTTGCTCACGAAGACCTAGGGCAATTTGAGGAAGCCCATCATTGGAATATACAAGCCAAGCTCTATAATGAAAATTTCCCACTAGTATATGAAAGTTTCAAAATAGGAGACTCTCTATCATGAAGAACATGGTTCTACTTTAAAGCACAAGTGTGGAAAAAGGATAGTAACATTGTACCTTCTTTTCTCTCTTTTTTTTGTTTGGGCTTCTTTGACCTCTTTTTTTTATAAAGTCCGGAGACTCATCCCAACTTGTGAGGGAATCATAGCTTCCATCATCCTTTCCTCACATGGGACAATGCTCTAATAATGATGATCATCACACTTTTATTTACTTACAACTCGATACTAGAACAATATATGACTCTATATGAATGCCTCCGGTGGTGTACCGGGATGTGCAATGATCAAGAGAGACATGTATAAAAAATATGAATGGTGGACAAGCCACAAATACTATGCCAACTACATGATCATGCAAACCAATATGACACTGATGGTATGTGTCATAATAAAATGGAATGGTGGAAGTTGCATGGCAATATATCTCAGAATGGCTATGGAAATGCCATAATATATAGGTATGGTGGCTGTTTTGAGGAAGGGTATATGGTGGGTTTAATGCACTGGCGAAAGTTGCGCAGTACTAGAGAGGCTAGCAATGGTGGAAGGGTGAGAGTGTGTATAATCCATGGACTCAACATTAGTCATAAAGAACTCACATACTTATTGCAAAAAATTATTAGTCATCAAAACAAAGTACTACATGCATCACTACAGAAAAAAGACACATCCGTGACATTTCGGCCCGAACGAAAAGTTTTTCTGTCATGCTTATGACACTTCTATGTTGATAATTGTGACAAAACCACGTATCATCATAGATGTGGTGGGCTCCTACTTCTATGACAAAAATCATGACAGATATGGGCTTTTCGTCCTGGGCGGCCCGGGGACGCACCAGCATGACATTCTTTGGGCCGTCCGTGACGGAAAAAATCATGGTAGAAGCGAGGGCGAGGAAAATATCGGGGAGTTCCCAGTTACGGTGGGTGGTCGGGGTCGAGTGATGCACGGAGGTTTGTGCGTTTCTCTCGGACACGTACGCGTGTGTGTGCGAGGCGTTGGGCTCTAACTGAACCCGAGCGAGGCATTCGCTTACTGAACCTGAGCGATTGCACTACCTACGTTACTGAACCCGAGCGATCGACTTGGATGTTAACTGAACCCAAGCGATTCCTTCGCTACTGCTGCTAACTAAAGCCGATCGAACCTGCTGCCTCTTGATGAACACTGACCGTTGTTGGGGGTTGGATGAACAGTTCCCGGTGGGGGTTGGATGAACAGGACCCCGTGGTAGTAGAGGCCGTTGCCACTGGATGAACAGGACCCCGATCGAGGAGGTGGGGGTGGATGAACAGGACCCCGTGGAGGGCTGGTTGAACAATAGCCAGTGGAGGCTGGATGAACAGTAGCCTGTGGATGAACAATAGCTGGTGGAGGCAGGGAGAAAGACATGATGGATGAACAGTAGCAGGTGGATGCTGGAGGAAGTCGACGGTGGATGAACAGTAGCCCGCGGAGGCTGGAGTGAGGCAGTAGACGGTGGGTGAACAGTAGCCTGTGGAGCCCCGTTTTGTGGTACGCCACACCCCTCCCGATGAACAGGACCCCGTTTCGACCGTAGGTACTCCAACACAATTCTGTTTCCTCCATTTTGCGGTACGCCACACCCCTCCCGATCAACAGCACCCTGTTTCGACCGCAGGCACTCGAACAGAAGGCCATTTCCTCCGATCTGTGGTACGCCAGACCCTTCCCGATGAACAGGACCCTGCTTCGACCATAGGCGGTCAAACAGAAGGTCGTTTCCTCTGTTCTGCGGTACGCCAGACCTTGTTTCGGCTGTTCCGTCCAAGCCGGTTGGCTCTCGATGAACAGGCCGTATTCCGACTCAGTCGGTTGCCGCCCGATGAACACGATGTTGTTTCCTCCATTCTGACCCAGCCGGTTGGCTGCCGATGAATAGGACGCCATCGTTGTACGCGTTCGAGACCACGCCCGTATGTACGTACGTGGACGTCTTTTTTGCAGCGTAGCTGTCATATGTGTACAGGATTTAGACGGGACTGCGTGAACTGCTACCGCTCCTTACTCGGCCACGGTTCATCGAGGCAGACAGACCGATCGAC
Source organism: Thinopyrum elongatum (assembly GCA_011799875.1). Taxonomy (NCBI): domain Eukaryota; kingdom Viridiplantae; phylum Streptophyta; class Magnoliopsida; order Poales; family Poaceae; genus Thinopyrum; species Thinopyrum elongatum. The sequence goes on along the minus strand of CM022300.1, from coordinate 58,002,446 downwards.
CGGTATGTACACAGACAATGTTACGTACGCTTCGACTGGGTGGGTCCCAGCTGTGAGGGAGGATAAGGAGGCACTTCCTTGCGTGCGAATATATAGCTGGCGGGTCCCAGCGGTCAGGGGTGGAATCATATATTTTTTCCCGTAATAAGGAGGCACTTCCTTGCATGCAAAGATGTTGTTGGTGGGTCCCAGCTGTCACGGGCAGGAATAAGGAGGCACTTCCTTCCTTGCGAAGATATACGTGGTGGGTCCCAGCTTTCAGGGGGAGGAATATTTTTTTTCGCGTAATAAGGAGGCGGTTGCATGCGTGCGTCCATGGACCTTGTGCGTCCCCACTGTCAGCCTCTCCACGTACAATCCTCTTCCAATGACTCTCGTTTGTTGACCACGCCACGCCGAGCGTACCAAGGCGGTGGACGACGGCGAGGCCCCGGACGGGAATGACCCGGAGATGGGGAAGATGCAGAAGTGGAGTCGCAGCCTGAGAGGAGTATGACGTACAAGGGTTGACTGGTTTAGTGCGGCCTGGGGCTAAGGTCGGTGGAGAATAACAGGAGGGGTGGAGGGGTGGAGGGATGGCATGGCCGGCGGTGGAGTAGCGCTTCGCAGCGAGGCATGCAAAGCAGCGCCGCGGGCCGGCGGAGGTGGGAGCAGGAGGTCCCGCCGGTGCCGGAGGAAGAAGATGAGAGATTGAAGATGCATGCTGGCGGCCGTTGGATGTACATCCAACGACTGCAGATGTCAGGATCATTTTGTTGACTAATTTGACAACGCCTTCCGTAGGCGACCTAATGGCCCACATGTCAGACTCCTTGTGTGCGAAGATCTAGCTAGTGGGTCCTAGCTGTCAGGGGGAGGAATAATTTGTTTTGCCCATAATAAGTAGGTACTTCCTTGCGTGCGAAGATTTAGCTGCTGGGTCGCAGCTGTCCGGGAGAGAAAACATTTTTTCCGCGTAATAAGGACGCACTTGCTTGCGTCCAAAGATGTAGCTGGTGGGTCCAAGCTGTCGGGGGGAGGAATAAAAATTTTCTGGCCTAATAAGGAGCCAGTTGCATGCGTGCATCCCCACTGTCAGCCTCTCCATGTATTTTCCTCCTCCGATGACTCTTATTTGTTGACCATGTTGACTACGCAGTGCCGAGCGCGCCAAGGTAGTGGACGACGGCGAGGCCCTAGACAAGAACGAGCCGGAGATGGGAAGATGCGGCAGTGGAGTCACAGATGGAGAGGAGTACAAGGGTTAACTGCCTCTGGTGCGGCGTGTGGCTGCAATCCGTGGAGAATAACAGGAGGTGTGCAGGGCTGGAGGGATAGCCTGGCCGGCTTGGGGTAGCGCTTCGTAGCGATGCGTGCTAAGCAGAGCCACTAGCCGCCGGAGGCCGGAGCAGGCGGTCCCAGCGGTGCTGGAGGAAGAAGACGAGAGATTGAAGATGCATGCCAACCATTGCATATAAATCCAGTGGCTGTGGATGTCAGAATCATTTCTTGACTAAGTTGACAACGCCTTGCGTAGGCTTCGACGTATTGGCCCACACGTCAGCCTGCAAAAATGCAGAACATATTTAACCCTTTTTTAAGAGAGAAACATATTTAACCCATATTTTCTAGAATTTACAATCAATTTGCTGGGCTGGGTTAACAAATAATTGAGCGTCAATGCGGCCCATTTAATTTTTTTCTAAGAAATCACAGTAGATTTGTGTTGGGGAACGTTGCATGGGAAACAAAAATTTTCCTACGCTCACCAAGATCAATCTAGGAGATGACCATCTATGAGAGGAGAGATTGCATCTACATACCCTTGTAGATCGCTAAGCGGAAGCGTTAAGAAACATGGTTGATGTAGTCGAACGTCTTCGCACTCCAATCACGATCCGTCCCGCGAACTCCGATCTAGCGCCGAACGGACGGCACCTCCGCACTCAACACACGTACGTCTTGATGGCACCTTCACCTCCTCGATCTAGTGAGCGATGGTGAAGTAGTAGCTTGAGTCCTCCGGCAGCACGACGGCGTGGTGGCGGTGGTGGTGGAGAAATCTCAGTAGAGCTTCACTAAGCACTACAAAGAGGAAGAAGGATACGAGGGAGAGGAGAGGCAGCACCGTGGCATAGAGATGTGCTCAAGGGGTGTGGCTGCCCTCTCTCTACCTCTCTATATATAGGGGGAAGGGGTAAGGAGGGGGCGCCCTAGATCCCATCTAGGGGGGCGGCGGCCATAGGGGGAAACCCTAGATGGGTTTTGGGCGCCTCTCCCCCCCGGGAGCCTTGGCCCCCAAGGCAAAGGGGGTGGCTGCCCTAGGGGAACGCCCCCACCCCTTCTGGTTATGTGGGATGGGGTGAGAGGGGCACACAGCCCCTTAGTGGGCTGGTTTGCCCCCTCCCCTTGGCCCATGGGGCCCCCCAACACTTGCCGGGACCCCCCGAAACCCGTTTCGGTCATGCTGGTCATCACCCGGTACCCCCGGAACACTTTCGGACTCCAATACTCTTCGTCCAATATATCAATCTTCACCTCCGGACCATTCCGGAGTTCCTCGTCACGTCCGGGATCTCATCCGGGACTCCGAACAACCTTCAGTAACCACCATAATGACTCAACTATACTTATATCGTCACCAAACATTAAGTGCGTAGACCCTGCAGGTTCGAGAACTATGCAGACATGACCGAGACACCTCTACGGTCAATAACCAATAGCAGGACCTGAATGCCCATATTGGTTCCCACATATTCTACGAAGATCTTATCGGTCGAACCTCGATGTCAAGGATTCAGCTAATCCCGTATGCAGTTCCCTTTGTCTATCGGTATGTTACTTGCCCGAGATTAGATCGTCGGTATCACCATACCTAGTTCAATCTCGTTACCGGCAAGTCTCTTTACTCGTTTCGTAATACAAGATCTCGTGACTAACTCATTGGTCACATTGCTTGCAAGCTCATTGTGATGCTGTATTACCGAGTGGGCCCTGAGATACCTCTCCATCATACGGAGTGACAAATCCCAGTCTTGGTCCATACCAACTCAATAGACACCCTCTGAGATACCTGTAGAGCACCTTTATAGTCACCCAGTTACATTGCAACATTTGGTACACACAAGGTACTCCTCTGGTGTTAGTGAGTTGCATGATCTCATGGTCATAGGAACATATACTTGACATGCAGAAAACAATAGCAATAAACTTGACATGGTCATATGCTACGTTCATAGTTTGGGTCTTGTCCATAACATCATTCTCCTAATGATGTGATCCTGTTATCAAATGACAACTCATGTCCATGGCTAGGAAACCATAGCTATCTTTGTTCAACGAGCTAGTCCGATAGAGGCTCACTAGGGACATGTTGTTGTCTATGTATCCACACACGTATTTGAGTTTCTGATCGATACAATTCTAGCATGGATAATAAACAATAATCATGAACAGGGAAATATGATAATAACTAATTTATTATTGCCTCTAGGGCATATTTCCAATAGTCTCCCACTTGCACTAGAGTCAATAATCTAGTTCACATCACCATGTGATTAACACCCAATTAGTTCTGGGGTTTGATCATGTTTTGCTTGTGAGAGAGGTTTTAGTCAACGGGTTTGCAAAATTAAGATCCGCATGTACTTCGCAAATTTTTATGTCATACTGTAGATGCTGCTACCATGCTCTACTTGGAGCTGTTCCAAACGGCTACTCCACTATACGTATCCGGTTTGCTACTCAGAGTCATTCGGATTGGTGTTAAAGCTTGCATCAACGTAACCCTTTCCGCCGAACTCTTTATCACCTCCATAACCGAGAAACTCTACTTAGAGTCATCTGGATAGGTGTTAAAGCTTGCATCGACATAACCCTTTATGCCGAACTCTTTATCACCTCCATAACTGAGAAACTCTACTCAGATTCATCTGGATAGGTGTTAAAGCTTGCATCGACGTAACCCTTTACGCCGAACTCTTTATCACCTCCATAACCGAGAGACATTTCCTAATTCCTCTAAGGATAATTTTGACTGCTGTGTAGTAATCCACTCCTGGATCACTCTTGTACCCCCTTGCCAGACGTGTGGCAAGGCACACATCAGGTGCGGTACACAGCATAGCATATCATATAGAGCCTATGCTAAAGCATAGGGGATGACCTTCGTCCTTTCTCTTTCTTCTGCCATGGTCGAGATTTGAGTCTTAGTCAACTTCACACCTTACAACTCAGGCAAGAACCCCTTCTTGGACTGATCCATTTTGAACTTCTTCAAAAACATGTCAAGGTATGTGCTCTGTGAAAGTCTTATTAGGCGTCTTGATCTATCTCTATAGATCTTGATGCCCAATATGTAAGCAGCTTTACCCAGCTCTTCCTTTGAAAAACTCCTTTCAAACAACCCTTTATGCTTTCAAGAAATTCTACATCATCCTCGATCAACAATATGTCATCCACATATACTTATCAGAAATGTTGTAGTGCTCCCACTCACTTTCTTGTAAATACAAGTTTCTTGGAAACTTTGTATAAACTTTCAAAGCTTTGATCACCTCATCAAAGTGTATATTCCAACTCCGAGATGCTTGCTCCAATCCATAGAAGGATCGCTGGAGCTTGCATACCTTTTAGCATCCTTAGGATCGACAAAACCTTCTGGTTGTATCACATACAACCTTACCTCACGGAAACCATCAAGGAAACTTTGTTTTGACATCCATCTGCCAGATTTCGTAATATGAAAATGTAGCAACGGCTAACATAATCCCAACAGACTTTAGCATCGATACGAGTGAGAAAAGTCTCATCATAGTCAACTCCTTGAACTTGTCGAAAACCCTTTATGACAAGTCGAGCTCTATAAATGGTGACATTACCATCAGCGTCTGTCTTCTTCTTAAAGATCCATTTATTCTCAATGGCTTGCCGATCATCGGGCAAGTCCACCAAAGTCCATACTTTGTTCTCATACATGGATCCTATCTCGGATTTCATGGCTCCTAGCCATTTGTTGGAATCCAGGCCCACCATCGCTTCTCCATAGCTCGTAGGTTCATCGTTGTCCAACAACATGACCTCTAAGACAGGGTTATCGTACCACTCAGGAGTAGTACGTATCCTTGTCGACCTACGAGGTTCGATAGTAACTTGATCCGAAACTTTATGACCACTATCATTAGCTTTCTCTTCAACTGACGTAGGTGTCACAGAAACATCTTCCTGCCCTTCACTACTCACTGGTTGAAGTAAAGGTTCAACAACCTCATCAAGTTCTATCTTCCTCCCACTCAATTCTTTCAAGAGAAACTCTTTCTCGAGAAAGGACCCGTTCTTAGCGACAAACACTTTGCCCTCGGATCTGAGATAGAAGGCATACCCAATTGTCTCCTTTGGTTATCATATGAAGACGCATTTGTCCGCTTTGGGTTCGAGCTTTTCCGGCTGAAGCCTTTTGACATAAGCATCGCAGCCCCAAACCTTAAGGAACGACAACTTAGGTTTCTTGTCAAACCACAGTTCATACGGTGTCATCTCTACGGACTTAGATGGTGCCCTATTTAAAGTGAATGTAGTTGTCTCTAATGCATAACCCCAAAATGATAGTGATAGATCGGCAAGAGACATCATAGAACGCACCATATCCAATAATGTACGATACGACATTCGAACACACCATTACGCTGTGGTGTTCTAGGCGGCGTCAGTTGTGAAACAATTCCACATTGTCTTAAGTGATTGCCAAACTCATAACTCAGATACTCTCCCCTTCGATTAGATCGTAGGAATTTGATCTTCTTGTTACGATGATTCTCAACTTCACTCTGAAATTTCTTAAACTTTTCAGACATTTCAGACTTATGCTTCATCAAGTAAATATACCCATATCTACTCAAATCATCGGTGAAGGTGAGTAAGTAACGATATCCACCACGCGCGTCAACACTTATCGGGCTGCACACATCAGTATGTATGATTTCCAACAAGTTAATTGCTCGTTCCATTGTTCCGGAAAACGGGGTTTTAGTCATCTTGCCCATGAGGCATGGTTCGCATGTGTCAAGTGATTCAAAATCAAGTGACTCCAAAAGTCCATCAGCATGGAGTTTCTTCATGCACTTTACACCAATATGACCTAAGCGGCAGCGTCACAAGAAAGTGGTATTATCATTATCAACTCTACATCTTTTGGCCTCAATGTTATGAACATGTGTATCACTACGATCGAGATTCAATAAACCATTCACATTGGGTGCATGACCATAGAAGGTATTATTCATGTAAACAGAATAACCATTATTCTCTGATTTAAATGAACAACTGTATTGCAATAAACACGATCTAATCATGTTCATGCTCAACGCAGACACCAAATAACATTTATCTAGGTTCAACACTAATCCCGAAGGTAGAGGGAGCGTGCGATGGTGATCACATCAACCTTGGAAACACTTCCAACACACATCGTCACCTCGCCCTTAGCTAGTCTCCGTTTATTCCGTAGCTTTTGTTTTGAGTTACCAATATCAGCAACTAAACCGGTATCTAATACCCAGGTGCTACTAGGAGTACTAGAAAGGTACACATCAATAACACGTATATCAAATATACTTTTGTTGAAGTTGCCAGCCTTCTCACCTATTGGGGTAGTTCCGCTACCAGTGACCGTTCCCCTTACAATAGAAGCACTTAGTCTCGGGTTTGGGTTCAACCTTGGGTTTCTTCACTAAAGAGGCAACTGGCTTGCCATTCATGAAGTTTCCCTTCTTGCCCTTACCCTTCTTGAAACCAGTGCTCTTGTTAACCATCAACACTTGATGCTCCTTCTTGATTTCTACCTTCGCGGCCTTAAGCACCGCGAACAGCTCCGGGATCATCTCCATCCCTTGCGTGTTATAGTTCATCACGAACTCTAGTAGCTTGGTGATAGTGACTGGAGAACTCTGTCAATCACTCTCTTATCTGGAAGATTAACTCCCACTTGATTCAAGCGATTGTAGCACTCAGACATTCTGAGCACATGCTCACTGGCTGAGCTATTCTCCTCCATCTTGTAGGCAAAGAACTTGTCAGAGGTCTCATACCTCTCAACACGGGCATGAGCCTGAAATACCAATTTCAGCTCTTAGAACATCTCATATGTTCCATGGCGTTCAAAACGCCTTTGGAGCCCCGATTCTAAGCCGTAAAGTATGGCGCACTAAACTATCAAGTAGTCATCTGAACGAGTTTGCCAGATGTTCACAACATCCACAGACGACACTAGAGGGGTTGGCACACCGAGCGGTGCATCAAGGCCATAAGCCTTCTGTGCAGCAGTGAGGACAATCCTCAGACTACGGCCCTAGTCCGCATAATTGCTTACAATATCTTTCAACTTAGTCTTTCTCTAGGAACGTATTAAAACAGGGAGCTACAGCGCGAGCTATTAATCTACAACATAAATTTGCAAAGGTAACTTAGACTATTGTTCATGATAAATGAGTTCAATTAATCATATTACCTAATAACTCCCACTCAAATCAACATCCCTCCGGTTTTCCGAGTGTAATACGATCCAAATTCACCAACCCAAGTCCGATCATCACGTGAGATGAGGTGGTTTCAATGGTGAACATCTCCATGTTGATCATATCTACTATATGACTCATGTTCGACCTTTCAGTCTCTTGTGTTTCGAGGCCATGTCTGTACATGCTAGGCTCGTCAAGTTTAACCCAAGTGTTCCGCATGTGCAAAACTGTCTTGCACCCATTGTATGTGAACGTAGAGTCTATCACACCCGATCATCACGTGGTGCTTTGAAACGACGAACTTTTGCAACGGTGCACACTTGCGGAGAACACAATTTTATCTTGAAATTTTAGTGAGGGATCACCTTATAATGCTACCGTCATCCGAAGCAAAATAAGATGCATAAAAGGATTAACATCACATGCAAATCATAAGTGACATGATATGGCCATCATCTTGTGCTTTTGATCTCCATCTCCAAAGCACCGGCATGATCTCCATCGTCACCGACATGACATCATGATCTCCATCATCATGTCGCCATCGGGTTTGTCACGCCAACCATGCTTCTACTACTATTGCTACCGCTTAGCGATAAAGTAAAGCATTACATAGCGCTTAATGATTGACACGCAGGTCATACAATAATTAAAGACAACCCTATGGCTCCTGTCGGTTGCCGTATGCATCGACATGCAAGTTGATATAAACTATTACAAACATGATCATCTCATACATCAAATATATTTCATCATGTCTTTGGCCATATCATATCACAACATACCCTGCAAAAACAAGTTAGACGTCCTCTAATTGTTGTTGCATGTTTTACGTGGCTGCTATGGGTATATAGCAAGAACGATTCTTACCTACGCAAAGCCACAACGGTGATATGCAAGTTGCTATTTAACCTTCTACCAGGACCGCCTTTGTCCAATCCGATTCAACTAAGGTGGGAGAGACAGACACCCGCCAGCCATCTTTATGCAACAAAGTCACATGTCTGTCAATGGAACCAGTCTCATGTACGTGGACATGTAAAGTTGGTTCGGGCCGCTTCATCCCACAATACCGCTGAATCAAGAAAAGACCAAGGAAGGAAGCAATCTGAATATCAACGCCCACAAACTCCTTTGTGTTCTACTCGTGATGTCATCTATGCATAGACCTAGCTCATGATGCCACTATTGGGGAACGTTGCATGGGAAACAAAAATTTTCCTATGCTCACCAAGATCAATCTAGGAGATTACCATCTACGAGAGGAGAGATTGCATCTACATACCCTTGTAGATCGCTAAGCGGAAGCGTTAAGAAATGCGGTTGATGCAGTCGAACGTCTTCGCGATCCAATCACGATCCGTCCCACGAACTCCGATCTAGCACCGAACGGACGGCACCTCCGCGTTCAACACACATACGGCTTGATGATGCCTTCACCTCCTTGATCCAGCGAGCAATGGTGAAGTAGTAGCCCGAGTCCTCTGGCAGCACGACGGCGTGGTGGCGATGGTGGTGGAGAAATCACAGCAGAGCTTCGCTAAGCACTACGGAGAGGAAGAAGGATACGAGGGAGAGGAGAGGCAGCGCCGTGGCGTAGAGATGTGCTCAAGGGGTGCGGCTGCCCTCTCTCTACCTCTCTATATATAGGGGGAAGGGAGGAGGAGAGGGCGCCCTAGATCCCATCTAGGGGGGCGGCGGCCATAGGGGGAAACCCTAGATGGGTTTTGGGCGCCTCCCCCCCCCCCGGGAGCCTTGGCCCCCAAGGCAAAGGGGGTGGCTGCCCTAGGGGAACGCCCCCACCCCTTCTGGTTACATGCGATGGGGTGAGGGGGCGCACAGCCCCTTAGTGGGCTGGTTTGCCCCCTCCCCTTGGCCCATGGGGCCCCCCAACACTTGTCGGGTCCCCCCGAAACCCCTTTCGGTCATGCTGGTCATCACCCGGTACCCCCGGAACACTTCCGGCCTCCAATACCTTTCATCCAATATATCAATCTTCACCTCCGGATCATTCTGAAGTTCCTCGTCACGTCTGGGACTCCGAACAACCTTCGGTAACCACCATAATGACTCAACTATACTTATATCGTCACCAAACGTTAAGTGTGTAGACCCTGCGAGTTCAAGAACTATGTAGACATGACCGAGACACCTCTACGGTCAATAACCAATAGTGGGACCTGAATGCCCATATTGGTTCCCACATATTTTACGAAGATCTTATCGGTCAAACCTTGACGTCAAGTATTCAGCTAATCCCGTATGCAGTTCCCTTTGTCTATCGGTATGTTACTTGCCCGAGATTAGATCATCGGTATCACCATACCTAGTTCAATCTCGTTACCGGCAAGTCTCTTTACTCGTTTCGTAATACAAGATCTCGTGACTAACTCATTGGTCACATTGCTTGCAAGCTCATTGTGATGCTGTATTACCGAGTGGGCCCTGAGATACCTCTCCGTCATACGGAGTAACAAATCCCAGTCTTGATCCTTCCCAACTCAACAGGCACCCTCGGAGATACCTGTAGAACACCTTTATAGTCACCCAGTTACGTTGCGACGTTTGGTACACACAAGGTACTCCTCCTGTGTCAGTGAGTTGCATGATCTCATGGTCATAGGAACATATACTTGACATGCAGAAAACAATAGCAATAAACTTGACACGATCATATGCTACGTTCATAGTTTGGGTCTTGTCCATCACATCATTCTCCTAATGATGTGATCCCGTTATCAAATGACAACTCACGTCAATGGCTAGGAAACCATAGCCATCTTTGATCAATGAGCTAGTTCGGTAGAGGCTCACTAGGGACACATTGTTGTCTATGTATCCACACATGTATTTGAGTTTCCAATCAATACAATTCTAGCATGGATAATAAACGATTATCATGAACAGGGAAACATGATAATAACTAATTTATTATTGCCTCTAGGGCATATTTCCAATAGTCTCCCACTTGCACTAGAGTCAATAATCTAGTTCACATCACCATCTGATTAACACCCAAATAGTTCTGGGTTTGATCATGTTTTGCTTGTGAGAGAGGTTTTAGTCAACGGGTCTGCAACATTCAGATCCGCATGTACTTCGCAAATTTTTACTTCATACTGTAGATGCTGCTACCATGCTCTACTTGGAGCTGTTCAAAACGGCTGCTCCACTATACATATCCGGTTTGCTACTCAGAGTCATTCGGATTGGTGTTAAAGCTTGCATCGACGTAACCCTTTCCACCGAACAATTTGCACTTTCTTGAAATACACGAATTTGCTAGGCTTGTTGTAAATAAATTGACCGGATAGACGGTGCAATTAGTATCAAAAAATAAATGAGAGGTGGACATTTTATTATATATAAAATTAGCTAATTAGCGAGTTATTGCTCAAAGGAAAAATGAGCGCGTTATTATTACATCGGTCCTTAAATCTTCGCAACTTTTGTGAGCAATCACCGGGATTTTCGTTGCCTTAACCACGATTTCCCTTGCCAACTTCTGTTAAACATTTATTTTTATAAGTTGATAAGACGTGGGATGTTTTTATAATGTATATATAAGTTTCAATTAAATATACGATAATAATAATAATATAAATATATATATATATAATGTGGTTAGAAAGGAAAACATAAATTGGACCTGGCATTCTTATTCTTATATATAGAAAAATAGAACAAAGATCTGTGTTTTGTTATAAAAATATAGATTGGGCTGCCGATGTTTAAGAAAAAATAAAACCTAGGCTGGGAGGCCTATAGGCCGGTACATACATGATGGACCTCAAAAAATTAAGTTGAAACCATGGTCTCGCTATGTCGTGGGCTACGAATGTTAAATAACTTAAGCTAGGATGACCTGATACTAGTTCGCCCTCTGAAAAATATGATACCTGCTACTGCTAGATCCCCGATATCCCTAAAAAACAGCTCCCCGATGATAGTCTTCGTTGTAAAAAAACATTTATTGACTAGGCTGACAAACCCGTGGATTTAAGACGGGACGGGGGGCACGACGCGAGGCAGCGCCGCCGGCCCCTGAGCAGCAGCAGGCAGTCCAGCCGCGCTGCTGGTTTGGGCGGCGGGAGAACAACCAGAGGGAAGACTGAAGAAGCACATCAGACGCGAATTATTCTTTTCAGTGGATGGCTCTCGGTGGCGTATTTTTTTTACTTTCCTCTGCATGATACAACTTGTATTTTTAGCCTCCCAGTCCATGGTGGACCAGTAGCCCATTTGCTGGGTGAGCCAACCTACAGAAAGGAACAATTGATTTTTCATTGAGGCCCAAAAACAATGCAGTATTATGTTTGTTTTTTCGGCCAAAAACATTATGGCGGGGGTTGAGCGGGAAGGGGGGAGACTGAGCAAAAAGATAAAAAAAGGAGCTCACTCGTCGTTGCTACCCTAACAAGCAAGTGCCATTCTTCTCGGAACAAAGGTGTGCCGTGTGAAACTCACACGTCACAATCCCACAGTATCTCTACTCTTATAAAAAACAGAGTTGGTGATGATGGTGTGCCTGCCATCCTGCAATATAGGCCGTCTGATTTATATCTGACGGATAGGAAGGAAACTATGGCAATTTTGCAAAAAGATACCCACACCCCTCTCCACATTTGCAAATAAGGCCTTCCCTCATTCATCCTTTTCTCCCACAAGATAAACTACTCATACAAATGCATCTTGATGTTCCGTGCAACGCATGGGCATCTTGCCAGTACATTCTAACTATTCACACACAAGTCCAATAGAAAAGGTAAACATTCAGGTCAAACTCAGGTTCACAGGATACGTTCATATTCATAGCCAACATTGGCAATCAACAACTCAAAAAATTCATGTATAGACAAGTTCAGCATGCCTAAGCATCCAAATGATTCATACTTAGATCACAAGCCAATATTCATAGCTAACATTCACAAAAGATTTAGATATACACAAGTTCAGCATGTTTACGCATCGAAATGATCGAGAAAACGTAACCAATATCATCCATCGACACACATTAATCACCTACGGTATAGACGGGCAAGTGATGTTCACTCGGTGGTACTTCTTGCTAAAATTAATGCTTGTCTGAGCAAATTTTTGAGTACATAAGAGGCAGTAGAGACCATCTGAACTTTGCTTGTAGGTTTATCCTCATGATAGTGGCCTTGATGCCGCGAGAGGTTTGAGCAACTTGGCCACTACTTTCATCCAACTACTTTCACTCGGTGGTACTTCTTGGTAAAATTAATGCTTGTCTGAGCAAACTTTCGAGTACATAAGAGGCAGCACAGACTATCTAAACTTTGCTTGTAGGTTTATCCTCATGATACTGGCCTTGATGCCGCGAGAGGTTTGAGCAACTTGGCCACTATTTTCATCGAACTAATTTACTGGTCCATCTTTCTCCTGTATCTCGCCAAAAATCTACATTGCAGACAACAAACGAGGTTGTCGACAAAATGAACCACCCAAAGCTTTTGTGCAGTTCAACTGGAATGGAGCATCACAGGCATGTAGACTGGTTAAGTGCCATATGAATATATGCGTCTACCAACTTGTTTGGAATCTTCAGACTCCATGGCATACAGTTCGCTACCAGCATACGAGCCGATAACCGAAAAGCGTAGGTTGGGACCAAAGACTGGACTGTGTTTTTCAGGGCTATGCGCCAAGCAATATTGTCGGTGTTCACTCTGGCACTTCTTCTTGTCAATATCGATGCTTGTTTGAGTGAACTTGCGAGTACAAAGCAGCAGCATAAGTATATGTCCATCTGATCTTTTTGTGCAGTCTACTGAAATCGGCCAATGTAACGATTTGCCTGCGAGTTTAGGCTCACAAGTTACTACTTTATGAAATCAGCCAACAATAGCACAATACAAAATTACCATTAGATATGACAAGCACAATAATCAGGATGAAGACCGGTACCAACCTATGTGAGGAAGCATATCAATTAGTGCTTACTTTGACTGGAAACTAAGATAAGACACTGACAGGAAAGGAACGAGGCAGTCAAGGCAATGAACCACCCAAAGTTTTTGTGCAGTTCAACTGAAATCGAGCATCCCTGTTGGCATATATATTGAGAAAGTGAGATTACTGTAATAGTGGCACTAGTTGATGAAACATACACTAACAAATAGAAGCATCCTCATTATCCTAATGGGTAAAGTTAGCAACATAGTAGCCTTGCTTAAAGAGATGTATTTGTTTATATTATCAGTGCCAATTAGCTCAACACTCAAAGCATTGCCATGTATCATAGCTTGCAAAGATTTAACGTGCAAAGATAAAGGACTTTCTCATGACAGTAGCAAAACAGTAGCATGATACAAATAGAGATGACAACACACTAATCTAGATGAAGGCCTTAGGCCGGTACCAACCTGAGCAAGGAAGCTTATTCAACTAGTCCCAGAAGAGAAGATAAATCACTAACTGGAATCATTCAACAGTACATATTTTTGTGCACTTCCAATGTACGGTTGACATCACTCTTGTTTACCAGTGCTGAGATTATATCGAGAGATTACCAAGAACTTCCAGCAGAGTTAAAGCACTGGCTGGGATACAGTTCATTGTATCCTCTTGTGCATTTCCACTAAAATGTACGAATGACACAACATGATCCCTGTTTGCACAAGTAGGAACAAGGTGAAACCTTCATTAGCTTAGTGAGGAAGGATAGAAATACAATAGCATATTACTTTAACAATAGCATCAAAGCATGATGACAATGCAGTAGCAAAACATTGGCTCATTGAACCAGTGGCAATAAATTGAGATGCAAAACAATAGCATTACTATCTCATGACACTGGCAAGATCCCCTCCAGGCTCCACCACCACATGCAACCTGCACACACACACACACACACACGTACATGATTCAGCATGAGGTGCTACTAAAGATTTGTTTAATTCTAGTAGGACAATTAGGCAGTGATTAATTAGTGCTGCTTAATACTCCTAATTGATTAATGACCTTGCAGGAGAGGCAGCAAAAGTGGAAGGGCTCCTGGAGGATCATCTCACATGTGAGGCAGACATTGCCGGAGCCCTTGAATGGCCACGACTGAGGCCTCGGTGTCAGGAAGATCACCTTGGCACTGTTGATCGTGTAGGGCTGGGTCACACATGCATCCAGAATCCAGTTAATTAGTATGATGTGTCGTCAAGCCAACTACTACTCTGCTACGTACTACAAGTGCATTTCTTCAAGTAAATTAATACTAGTAGCAACACAGCAATACAATACCACTAGCAAGATGTCAGGATAAAATAGGACGGTACCAGCGTGTGATCCTTCTTCATTTCCTTCTTCTGCTTCTTCTTCTTCTTTGTCTTCCTCTTCTTGGTCTGTTTCTCTTTCTCCTCACCAATTGGTGAAACCAAGTACATGATTGGCCTTCAATGTCAGATTTTGTTTTGTTAGTGAGGGAGTACCAGTCTACTAGTAAACAATAGCATTATTTTCTCATGGCAGTTGCAAAATAGAGGTGAACACATGCATTAAATATCATTCTTACCTAAGGGAAGGTTAGGGTGCCAATATGGAGGATGAAGATTGAAACACAGATCTCTATTTGTGCAGTTCTACTAAAATCAATCAATGGTTCCAGTGTGACATTCCAGTTAAAAGGAAGTGATTTTTGTGCAGTGCACCAAAAGGTCGCAATAGCTTCGAGGTGAAATGTATATTCCTGTTTGCACAAAAAGCTACAAAGGAAACAGTCAGAATCTCAAACAATTACTGGCAAAAACAATTGGTTAAACTTGTGATGACTTGTAACAGTGGAATGGCTTCATTTTACCAGGGGCATTAGATTAAGAACAGCTAAATAAGTTGCTCTAAGGACATGGGACAGTAGGTGCACCAGCAGTCCAGCACCACGTGCCTAAACCGGAGCATAAAGTGGTGATTCAGAGTTTGTTGCCCTGAGAAACAAACATCCAAGCAACATATCTAGGTTGGTCTCATCTTTGTTCACTTTAGCCACCTATTCGTATGTATGGATAGAAAATCTAGTCCTGGCCATACCAGTGTGTAAAGTGTTTCACCTTTATTTCCGTTTTCGACGAAGAGACCGGTTGGATGGCCAGTCTGTACTACTTTCAGCCCCTTTCTTTCGTGTTTGTACCAAGTCCTATGTACATACTACATATTTTCCCCTTTCTATCATTGTTTGAACCAAGTACTACAAGATTCGACTCCATGAAGTAGCTTTACCTCTAACAACAGAAAAAATTAGGTGGTGTTGGACAATCCGATCGAGCCTAGCTACGTAGGGGGCTGAGAGGTAGAAAATGATGCGCATGCAGCAACGTAGCAAGCTGGGGAAGTAGAGCTAGGCCGATTTCAAAGTAAGATAATCCTAAAGGTCGTCGGGGTGTGGCTAAGTGGGGGGCGGGAGGCCGGATCCGCCGACACTACCGAAGCGACCAAGGGATCGGAGGACCTCCCGCGCCAGCGCTCGGCCAGAGATAACGGTGCGGCCGGCAGTGGGTTTCCTCCCTCGCCGTTGTCGATGGCCTAAACGCTGCCCCTCCTCCCCTTCCCTGGCGGAGGGGATGCATCAGGATCTGTAACCAGTGGTGAGGATAGAAAGGCAGTGTGACCACCGCTATCTTGTTTAGATCTGGAGAGGATGAGAGTGTGTGAATAGAGCAACCCTAGCAAGGAAGCGCGGAGGCTCCTGCCTATATATATACGAATAGTGGGGTAGTTTTCTTTTTTCACTCCATCAAAACAATCGTTTAAAATTGTGTACGTACCAGGTCGCCATTTTTTTGAGTTGTTGATTGTTTTTTAGATAACTACCCGCTTATTCCAAGTGGTGTGCAGGGGTGGATTAACGAGCTTCTCGGCTCATTAAGTTCGTGCTCGTTAAGCTCGTGGTCGCTAAGGTTCAGCCCGTTAAGCTCCGAAAGATTAAGGAGCAAAAAACCTTGCTCAGCTCGGTTCGTTCGAAGCTCGTTAAAAAAAACCATGTAAGATGAAACATGTGTTGTGTTGTTACTAACGAACTTAGCGTGAAAGTCGTTAGCTGGTTCGTTAAGCTCCTTAAGAAATTGATGATTGGCTTTGTTCATTAAGAAGCGACCACGAGGATAACAAGCCGAACTATCGAGGGCTCATTAACACTATGCCAGGTCGCACTCTGTATCGTTCAAGTCTGGTACTAGACCCTCCATTAAGTGAATAACCACTGCCTCGTAAAAATTGTGAACAAGCCCACGGCTCAAATTATCAGAAACTTGGGCTGCACCAACATGCATTATTACTTATATTTTCTATGTGGGAGAATCCTCAAAACAAAATGTGAGAGTACAATCTTTATTGGTGCCCTTTGTAATTTGTGCTAAATTTTGACCAAAGATTTAACTGACAAAATTTTAGTGCATGTTAACAAAAATTATATCCTTGGATTCATATTTGAACATAGTTTTCAATCATGTAATTTTTTGTGACATGCATGAAAATTTCGTTAGTTAAATTTATAGTCAAAATTTGGCATAGATTATCATAGGGACCAATAAACCAGGACAGAGGTAGTACTACTATTGCCAGCTCCTTGTCTGTCGTCCAAACTCTATGACTAGCCGCTCTATTACATGTGGGACATCAAGCATCCGGGCCCGTGTGCCATCCACCAAATCACAGCGAGGTGCTATAGTCGAGACTCACCAGTCACCCCGGTGTGGCCGTCATGACCCGTCATATCACAAAACCCACACCTTTACCAGTAGTGGTAAAGTGACCTCGAAGTTGGACGGGATGAAGCATCCATCATTTCACTGGAACACTCGTTGAAGCCCTTTCTCCCCTATCTTGAAGAAAACCTCACTCCAGGCTACTCAATTCTACCATTTTTCTTCTATACCGACGAAGGAAAGGTGGACAAATTAGTGATGCTACTACATTTTCATTCCAAGAATCTTCTTTTTGTGAAGCACCGACCGATTCTCACTGCCTATTCTTTTCCCGTTTTCATTGCGATTGTGGTTTCCTTTTGATTGCTTTTTGTTTGTTAGTTTATTGATGGATCCTGGAGCAATAGGCAAAGAGTTGCCGGCGGACAACCCACTCGAGACACAGATCTCCAGGAAGCGAGCACCGGCCAACGAGTTGGCCAATGTTGGCGGGCCAACCCATGGAGACGAAGAACTCCAGGAAACAAGCACTAGCCAAAGAGTTGGCGACGTTGGTGGACAAACTCCTCAACCAAGAAAGCTTGAAGAACAGGAAGGGCCCCACCGTGCCTACCCCAGAAACTCTAATGTCCACCTATGAGAGGCTCAAGGCCGAGTTTGAGGAGATAGTCGCCATTGAGAAGCAGTATTTCCCTGGCAAGCCGATGGCCCCCGGAGGGATGGGATCCCCCGGTGAGCTGCACAAGGTAAAAAATGGCTTACCATAGTTGTGGTTTTTGATTATTTGCAATGTGCTTGCTAATATGTTAGGGTTGTGCAGATGCCGGTGCACGTCCTTGATGATTCCGATGTCGCGGTCCGTCCTGTGGACATCGCCCCAGAGATCAATTCCGATGCCGCGGTCCGTCCTGTGGACATCGCCCCAGAGATCGATTCCCATGCCGCGGTCCGTCCTGTGGACATCGCCCTAGAGATAGATTCCCATGTCGTTGTCCGTGCTGTGGACATTGCCCCAGAGATCGTTGACAAGGAATAGTTGGTCGTGCTAATCCTTCAACATAGTTTGCATTGTGTTTAATTACCAGAACGATGTGTGTTGTCAAACCATCTTAGGGCTACTGCACAGTCTTGTGTGGGTGGTACTTGCTACTTTTGTTTGATAGTGAATCATGCAAACCCTCTCTGAGTTATGGAAACAGATGTATCCTCACCAGCTTTTGATGTAATATATGGCATGCTTAGATGTAAGTTTGAACTGTTTATCATATCAGCAGGGCTTGTTTGATGATTCTTCGTGTTAGTAGGCTAGCTATTGTGCGAGCTATAGTGTACTTGCAAACACTCACCGAAGGGAAATGTTGGGGTTGATGAGCTCGTGGTACGCTTATAGGTCTGGTCGTCGATCGGCCAATAGTCCAGGCTCCTAAAATTGTAGGCTTAGTGATTGATCAGACAATAGTCCACAATTATAAATTAATTCACATCAAACTCAAAGAGTTGGTTCACAGATACATTCACATTAATAGCCAGCATTCGGAACAAAATTGGCACGTACTTGTAACATGCGTGAATGTGTAAATTTTTTGCTTGAAGCATGAATGTGTAGTGATGTCGTACTTCCGGAGTGGCTACAGAGAGTGTGTACGTGTGCTAGAGGGGTTGTGGGATGGAGAGAGATCTAGATAGAGAGAAAGGCCCTCCATTTCTTTGTAGTTGTTAGATTGACAAAGGATACGTGTGCTACGAAATCATAGCAGTATAGAGACATACAAATCCTAGGCAGGCTAGTTTGGCCAAGTGGGTTTCAGTGATATGACGTGCTACAGTGGCGTCCAGTCTTCACGTGTGGTAGCAGTATTGCGGGTACAGTAACTTTTCTTGAAGAAGCGGATTCAACGAAGTCATGATGGTTCCTTCGTCCGAGCAACTTATAGTAGGAAAGCTTGGGCCTGCGATTTGATGGCTCATTAGTCATTTATTACTGCGGCACTACGACCGGGGTGACTCTCCCCTGCAGTACTTTGTGCATGGCAAGTGGACCAGGATGGACGACGTCCCACATGTCGGCGAATGAAAGTATTCTTTCCGATATCGAGGACGAGCAAGGAGTATTCATTGTTTATTTTGGATGAAAACTATTGTCTCCACTGTTACAACGGAGAAGTGTGAAACACGGCAGCCCAGTGAACTTGCCATGTGCACAACTCCCTCCTTCCTCGTGTACCAAAGTGTTGACTATAAGGTTGGCTATAAGGTTACAACTTTTTCTCACTTTCTCTCTATCTATTTCCTCTCAAATGTTTTTTACCTTCTGTTTTTTAGACACGAATGTTTTTTATACCTAGGAGAACGTGTAGAGATGGGCTCTTGCATTAGATCCCACTCCTTCACTTTTTCAATGCCTCTCTCCTCCACATAAGCGGGTTTATAGCCCTGTATTGTACTTGCTCTGAATGCGGGCAGCTGGCGCCTGGGGGGAGCACGCGTGGCAGGGGGGAGGGGTTTTCTAGTGGGCCAGGGCGGTCAGAAGCGGGCTTGGGAGCGGTCCGGACTCCCGCATGGCCACCTCACATTATCACCATATTTCTTGGAATTCATGCGCGGCGGGCGGGAGATCTCTTCTCCCTCCCCGTCTCTCTCTTCTCAGCGGACGCCCGCCGAGCGATTAGATTTCGGCTATTGACGGTTTATTCAATTGCAGTCCCACATGTCAGTGAAAATGCAAGACAAAGCAAATTTCATATTAACCGGATGAAATTCATTACATTTCAAAAACTTTTCCTATAAACCAGATGAAATTCATTACATTTTTCGCACAAACCGTACTAAAAGCTACTATAAACCTAATCTAAACGATCGCCGGCGCCCGACAACCATGTCCGGCCCTCCTCATCTGCCTCGGCTTTGTCCAGCTCCGCCTCCATAACCTCCTCCTCCGGAGCACAAGGTTCTGAAGATTTCCGCCTCCACGTCGCCATCAAGCAGCTAATCGGTCGCCTATGTTTACCCCACCCAGCTTGGCGTCGACGAAGTGGAGGAGCGGTGGCCTTCCTGGGACCAGAGTGGCGGTGACCTACCATGTACTACTCTTCCTCGCTGCCGGCTGCGCCCGTGCACGTGCGCCGGCTTCGTGGTCGTGGTGGCGGAGGGCGGCCGGGGGGAGCCGGTGATGTCCTTCGTCTGCTCCTGCGATAGTACGTCCAACAGAGCTTTGGAGCGCACCTGGAGCAGAGCCGGCGATGTCCTTCGTCTGCTCCAGTGACAGTACATACAAGAGAGCTTTGGAGCGCGAGGAGGCCATGGTTGGAGTGGTGCCGACAGAAGGAGGGACCGGAGGAGAATGACTGTGGGTCTGTGGCTATGGCTGGGGCTGAAGTTAATATAGCGGGCGAATGGCAATGAGCCACGGCAGACGGACGGACGGCTGGCGCCAGAGTAGGTTCGTTGGCAGCCATGTGTCATTAATGTGGGCGGCGGACGAACGGATGGCCGTGCCGTCGTTAACACGGAGCAGTTCCTTGCACCGGGATGCCGCGCGGGTGGCGCTCTCTCGGCCGTCGCGCTGCTGCAATGCCGGTGCCTGTGAGAGGTCGCATCGGGCGTGAATGCGGCATTGACATTCTGGAGCGACGATGACCATTTCAGGCAGGAAGCGCGCACGAGCGAGGGAAGGGGTTTCGGTGGGCCAGGGCGGTCAGACGCTGGCGTGTTGGTATATTGTTTTTGTAGTTTGCAAAAGTACTCAATTAATGTGGCAGTTGACTTTTTTTTCTACGATCAACATACACCCCACAAAGCATCGTGTTCAAATTTGGCACTTCTCCGGGTTCATTTACCATATTTAGGCCATCATGTGCATTTTGTACAAATTTACTACCACCATCCTGATTTATTGGACCCCTTAGTATTTTGTGCCAAACTTTGACAACAGATTGAACTA
This sequence comes from Thinopyrum elongatum, assembly GCA_011799875.1. NCBI lineage: Eukaryota > Viridiplantae > Streptophyta > Magnoliopsida > Poales > Poaceae > Thinopyrum > Thinopyrum elongatum. Next base: position 57,981,357 of record CM022300.1, on the reverse strand, counting down.
AGAAAATAATAATGCATGTCACCAAAAATTATATCATTGGATTCGTATTTAAACATAGTTTCTAGTGATATTATTTGTAGTTACATGCATCAACCAGGATGGAGGTAGTAGCGTAGAAACATCAAATCCCAGGATGTGGAATGCCGTTCGTCACGGTGCACGCGCGCGATCAGCGTGGCTGGGGTGGCGGCCAATCAGAAAGCAACCCACAATAGGGTCAGCGCACACAGTTTCCAGAGGCTATTGAAATTAAACATGTGCAGTAATAAATGACCAGGATTGAAGGGGAATCCAAATTTCCTTCGTCGTCTGTCCTTGAGATCTTGACAAACCAATGCACTATACTGTTGTCCGGCCACTCCGCCCAGAGCTCTCACCAAGCGACGTTCATGCCATCGTGCCGCACACTAACCAGTAAGGAAGCGATGGCATCCCGCCGCGCCGAGTTCCTCGTTGCCCACGACCGCACACAAAATGGTACGGAAGCGATGGCATCCTGCTATGCCGAGTTCATCGCCACTCGCGACCTCACTCATACGTGGGCGAACTTTGAAGCTACCAAGGCCGAATGGGCGGTAGAGCAAGAGGCGGCCAAAGCCGCACAAAGGGAGTGGAAAAGGCAGAAAGCACTCAAGAAAAGAGAGTCTTATTGACAAACTAACTCCACCATAAACTCTATCATCTAAAGAGACTCCATCCTGGAAAGTTTCAAATCCATCAAAGTCCTCTAGCTTGCCCTAGCATTCTGTCAAACACCTTCAGCTCATGACAAGATTTGGCAAAGCTTTCTGAACTCCATATGACACTTGAGCCCTGAGCCAAACAAGCATGTCCATCACTCCGCTCATACCCCGAGGCACCACCCTGTTAATTGCTAGCTCGTTTCGTCCCTGTAGATGCCACTGGCAATTTGACGAACACCTAGCGTGCGTGCACTGGGCGCGGCCAGAGCACGCGTACTGCACCGCTGCCATCGAGCTACTGCCGCGTTCCTACTGCCGCCCTCGCTCACCTAAGTCCTCCTATGGATCAGGTCGACCGCCTAGAAGCCTGCCGACAGCCGGCCTTGGCTCCTAGCACTGTCCACCACCGTCCACGACGACCAGGACCGCCGCCCGACAAGCCCCGCACGACCACGTCTCCGCCCACAACGCATGGCTCACCCCGAGCTATCCAGCACCTCCCGGGAGTAACTGCGGCAGCCACCACCCTCACCTAACTGTGCCGGCCACGCCTACCTCGCATGGCGCCGTAATGATCGCCGCCGCCATGCTTATCCTCTGGACACCGCAGAACCGCATCCCCGGCGCTATAAAAAGACCCCGAGCTCGCTCAGCCCCTCCACACATCACTCCTCTTCTCCCTGGAAACCACCCCAGGCAGCCACACGGCCGGGAATGGTCATCTTCTTCCTCTCTGGTAGCTACGGCCGCTGCCACTGCCGCGTTGGTTCCGACGCCATTAGGGCCTCCCCTTCTCCACTCTCTTCACCAATAGCTCCATGGAGCACCCACGAATCCTTCCCCATGCTCAATTTTGCTCAGGAGCCGCCGTAGGCGGAAGCCCCAATCCATCCGACACCGTCGTCCGCCGGGAAACTCGCCGCCGGCGACTCCGTCCACTCCGGTGACCAAGGAGGGTACCCACGGGTCCACCTCGACCTCCTGAGCTCGTGGGTGGCCTCGTTTTTCCTAACGGAGCCGCCAATCGCCGGAGCGACCCCTCAGTTCAGCCAGAGGAGACGACGCGGGCAGCTGACCAGTCAAACCTGACTGGTGCGCCCGCAGGGCCCACTGTCAGCGACTCCCACGTCACCACGCGCTGACTTAAGTGAAGGTGTATTCTGTGAAGTACGTCTCCTCTTCTGGAAAGCGTATTCTCTTCTGAACCGTTTCCTTTTTCTGTTTTAAATTAAAATCCAGATTTTGACCAAACTTTGGCTGCCTCTAGTTTTTAAACCACAACTCCAAATGACTTGTTTCTTTTTCTATTATTTCTAAAATTTCATCTAGTTTATTTTAGTATTTATTTCAAAAATTTCCAGACAACTTTTTAGCACTGTTTTTGCTTTATGTGGTAATTGCACCCAATCTTTCTGCATGCTCAAGGCAGGCATCTTGAACACATGAAATGTTGATTGCATAATGGTTTGTTGGCATTTTTGACTCATGAATAGATTGAATTCATATAGAGTTTGCATACTATTGGTCATACATGCTTGATCCCCTTGATGATATTTTATCTTTGTTTAAACATGAAGTATAAGTGAGTATGGTTATTATCATGTGCCATGTGTGCCTGTGTTGGTCCAGGCTAATTTGCAGGAAGAATCAGTCACAAGAAAAGTAACCGTGAGACTGGAATCTCGTTGTGACGAGAGTGATCAGTGAGGGTATGTTGGAACATACCAGGTGGTGACCCTGTTGGGTACTGCCAAGGATTTATACTGTGCTAACCACTACAGGAAAACTTAAACCTCCTGACTTGACCATAGATCGAGTCTTGCTTCGGTAACCCCCATACTGGTTTTGTTCTACCACTTGTCCCCGCCACAGGCAGGGTATGGTTCAGTAAGTTGTTAACCCCTCTCCGTGCACACACCATACAGAGAGGCCGCGATGAAGGTTTCGAGGTACCGGTTGCAATGCCAGTCATCGGGTCAGTGGGCATGGGTGTATCCGGCTGGGCCGAGAAGGGGCACCCCTTGTAATCCGTGTGTGTTAATAGTGATCCCATGCTACTCGAGACGATGGTCTCCCCGACTTAGAGTTTTTCTTGAAAGATGCTTTGGGTGATTCCTGGCATCCGGAAAGTCATTTTGGTGTGTGCTGGTCAGGTGTGTTTTCAACCCAAAGGCCGAAACGGGAATTAGTCAGCGTCTTGGTGTTGACTAAAGAACTCCTATACACGTGGGTAAAGAGTACACCCTCTGTAGAGTTATATCTATTCGAATAGCCAGGTCCATGGTTAAGGACTACAGTCTGGGTTGGTCAAGTGTCGGTCTTAGTGTCAGTCTCCGGAGGAAATAATTAAATTGATATTGATTTGTTTTGTAGGATAATTATTGTCACTACTGGTGCCATTATGAATATTGTTGTTGACATGAATATGGTTGTGGAATAACCTTTTCATATTATGTGCAACCTTGAGTATCTCTTGGGATGGCAAGATTACCCGAGATACTCAATTTTATTCTCGTTTCTGAGTGTCACTTGGGATGGCTAGTCCACCTAGATACTCATGTTATTACTTTCTTATAAGCCCTTTATGAGGCGTCGCTTCAAACACCCGACTGTGGCATTTATTTTCAAGACCTCTCGAGGCGTCGCTTTTAGACACCCGTTAGGCATTTCTTTTCAAGACCTCTCGAGGCATCGCTTTCAGACACCCGCTTGGCATTTTCTTGGAATTCTTCGGGCGGTCCAACGCCCGATGTTCCATTTCATTTCCTTGATTTACTACTAACATGATTTACTTATCCTTCTGCACCGTATGTATATTTATCGGGCCATGCTTTAATTTTCAGTTAGTGCATGCATATAGTTTACTTTCTCATCAGCATATGCATTCGGTATATCTTTTGTTCGTCATGTTTGCGAGTACATTCAAACGTACTCATTGGCTTGTCCCTGGCTATTGTCTTCACTAGATCACGATTCAGAGAGGAGCACTACGAAGACACCCCGCAACCTAGGATTCGAAGATAGCAGCCATGCGAGATAGGAGTTTTCCAGGTCAGCTGTTCCTGTCGAAATGGAGTCCCATCAACGTTGGAGATCCACGAGTCGCTTCCGTCATCCACCACTAGAGATCATTGTGATATTAATTGGACCTTATGGTCATGTACTCAAATCCTTGTAATTGCTTGGAATTCTGTATCAAGGAAGTCTCCACCAGCGAACAGTAATCCTGGGGCTGGTGACGACACAAGGATCATTGGCTGGGATTTTATGTCCTAAAAAACCGGCCCCGACAACCTTGGAATCAGAGCCAGGCTGACCTCTGGCTAATCCTATCTTAGTCTGGTCGCTATCTCTAGGTTTCCACACCGTCCATATCTTTTCCTATCCACAGTCAAGTCCACCCTATCCGATAACCGCACAGTGGCCAGCCGACATCTTTTGGATAGTCGGTGCCCAACCTATCACCCTAGCCCATATGTTGTGTGCATGTGGCCGACACCTGAGTTGTCCAATCCACAAGCGTGTGATGGAAGACTCCGCATGCTTATAAAGGAAGCTGAGGGAGTCATGGACTAAGGGGTCCTCGGGGCGACAGCCCATTGTACGTGGGCCGGACTGGTGGAGCCGTGTGGTGACCGGAGACCTATGAAGCCGTGGTGTGCCCTCCAAGTTAAGGGTGGACGAGATCCCTTTCCCTCTTGTTGTAATCTATCTTCGGTAACCCTAACCCTATCGGTGTCTATATAAATCGAGGGTTGTAGTCATTAGGGTTAGAGCTATACTCATCACCTCATAGCCTAGGGTTTAGCTCATGCTGATCTCGAGGTAGATCTACTCTGTAAACTACATCATATATTCAATACAATCAAGCAGGACGTAGGGTTTTACCTCTTCGAGAGGGCCCGAACCTGGGTAAACATTGTGTTCGTCGTCCCCTGTTATCCATTGATCCTAGATCCACAGCTCGGGACCCCCTACCCCGAGGTCTGCCGGTTTTGACACCGACATTGGTGCTTTCATTGAGAGTTTCGTTGTTGGATCGCCGTAAGGATCGACGGCTTGCCTAGTCCTTGGAAAGGACATCAGTTCCATGGACATCTTTGTCCCTGGACAACTCTTCACTTTTGGCAGCATCGTGCTGCACGCTGATCTGATCGGCCATCTTGGCCAGGTCGATAACTTCGCTCCCGAACACCGGATTCGATTCGGCAATCTTGAGTACGTCACTGACGCGTGGGGGGATCTGGTTTTCACCGGATTCATCACCCCCGCAGGCCTTGCCGCACCTACTCTGACTTACGCCTCTGATCCGATCTGCAAATCAGCCCCAGTCTACCAAACGGCTTTGAGCCAGGAAGGACTCCTTGAGAGAGGGGACCTCACCCCACTGTCAACCGAACCTACATCGGTGGAGGATTTAACCCCGGCCCACGAGGCAGAACCAGAGGTCAGAGGCCAAGATTCGATCTCAGCCAAGCTCCTCCCCCACAATACCCCGCTGGCTTCGAGCCCACACCCTGAGCTGGCGAACAGCGGCCAGGGGTCGCCCCCGGCCCAAAACGACCCAACCTCAAACATCAGCGTGGAAGGTGCACAGGATGGTCAAGGTACACCCTCTGTTTTCGAGGTCAAACCGGTGCCCATCGAGGTTTCGGTCCCGAATTCCGAAGATAGGCCCATCTGGGACCAAAGATCGGTTGAGTCATAGACCGACCTCTGCTTCGTTGCCACAAAGTCTAGCCTAGTGCCCTCAAGTCCGGTGACCCTCGATATGTTGAACGAGGTGCTAGACCGAATTTAGAAAATTACTATCCAGGAGAACTTGCCCTCCGCCTTCAATCACCGACCCTTCGAGGTGTTCGACAGGGAATTTAGCGCCCCACCCACCACCCATTTGGTAGCAACTATCGATGATTTAACCGATATGTTAGACTACAATTCGGAGAATGCCGAATACATGGATGAAGAGGACGTAACCGCAGCTAACGCTAAGGTCGGTCCCCCCATCACCGGCCGCTGGATGACCACGTCCACCTACGATATTTACATGGTGGACACCCCCAAAGACGGCGACGGCACCCCCAATCAGGACAGAGGCAAGCTTAGAGACGAGCCACCCAAACAACGAAAACAACGCCGCCGGTCAAAACCACACCGAAGCCATACAAGCAACATAGACTTGGCAGAGAATGGCACCGAGAATAATACGGATGACCCCGCTGAAGCCGCAGCCAACGAGCATCACCAGGATGACCCTGCGGGGCAGGAGGACCCGCTCAGTCTAGAAGGCCGTGATGACTCCGAAGACAGCAATTACCTCCCACTCTATGAAGAGGAGGCCAGTCTCGGGGAGGATGATTTCATCGTCCCCGAAGACCCGCTAGAGTAGGAATTATTCAAACGGAGGCTTTTAGCCACTGCTCGCAGCCTGAAGAAACAAAAGCGCAAAATCAAGGCCGAACAAACACCCTCAATGAGCGGTGGACCAAAGTCCTAGCCACCGAAGAAGGATACGACCACAAACAACAAGTTAAGAGCTATCCTAAGCGAAAATTGCTACCCATGTTCGATGATGAAGCCTTAGAGTCAATACGTCCAACATACACACGCGCCGAACAACCGGACCGTCCCCCTAGAGGACGGGATAGAGAAGCTGACAAGGCCGAACACCCAACCGCCCCACCTCGCCGTTACGGCAAGGATCAAGAGCGGTCCACTTACGAGTACGACCTTCGCCATGACCTAGACGCCAGGGGTGGTCGCACCAGGTCCATTTACGGACCTAGGGAAGACTCGGCCGCTAACCAGGAAGCAAACTATGATCGGGGAAACCAAAATGATAGAGTCCAGGAACAACAGCAGATTTGGAGGACCGAAGACCTCCAACGCGACATAGCCCGAGCCCGGGGCGCCGCACACCCCCTGTGCTTCACAGAGAGGGTAATGCAACACCAATTCCCGGAAGGCTTCAAGCTTGTGAACATTGAGTCATACGATGGAACCACGGATCCAACCGTATGGATAGAGGATTTCCTCCTCCACATTCACATGGCACGAGGAGATGACCTCCACGCCATTAAATATCTACCACTAAAGCTCAAAGGTCCAGCTCGGCACTGGTTGAACAGCCTCCCCGAAGACTCTATAGGTTGTTGGGAAGAACTGGAGGATGCTTTTCGAGCAAACTTTCAGGGCACCTATGTCCGGCCTCCGGACACTGACGACCTAAAACGCATTACACAACAACCCGAAGAATCTGCCCGACAGTTCTGGAACCGATTCCTCACCAAGAAAAACCAGATTGTTGACTGTCCGGACACCAAAGCCTTGGCCACCTTCAAGCATAGTGTCAGGGATGAATGGCTCATAAGGCAGCTCGGCCAGGATAAACCATGAACCATGGCAGCCCTTACTTCTCTCATGACCCGCTTTTGCGCAGGCGAGGACAGTTGGCTTGCTCGTAAAACCACCAATCCCGATACCCCTGGTACTTCTGAAGTCCGGGACAGGAACGGAAAGCTGCGACGCAGCAGAACAAATGCCGCCACAATGATAGCGAAGGTGAGGATATGGCAGTAAAAGCCGGATTCCGAAACTCAAAGTCTGGGCAGCGCAAAAAGGCCCCTAAAGGCAACAGAGACGGCCCGTCCAGGCTAGACACAATTTTGGACAGGCCCTGCCAGATCCATGGCACATTCGAAAAGCCTAACAACCACTCCAACCGAAATTGTTGGGTAATAAAGCAGGCCGGCAAGCTCAACGCCGAAGACTCGGGCAAAAGCCCATGCAGCGAGGACGATGATGAGCCCCGCAGGCCGAATAGTGGAGGCCAGAAACCCTTCCCCTCCGAAGTCAAGACGGTAAACATGATCTACGCAACCCATATACCGAAGAAGGAGAGGAAGCGAGCGCTACGGGATGTATACTCCGTCGAACCAGTAGGACCGAAGTTCAATCCATGGTCGGCTTGCCCGATCACGTTCGATCGCAGGGACCACCCCACGAGCATACGCCATGGGAGGTCCACAGCCCTAGTGCTAGATCCCATTATCGCTGGATTCCACCTCACTAGAGTCCTAATGGACGGAGGAAGCAGCCTCAATCTGATATACGAGGATACAGTGAAGAAAATGGGGATCGATCCATCAAGGATTAAACCCAGTAATACCACCTTCAAGGGGGTCATTCCGGGAGTGGAGGCCCGCTACACGGGCACCATGATGCTTGAAGTAGTGTTCAGATCTCCGGACAACTTCTGAAGTGAGGACTTGATCTTCGATATTGCAGCTTTCCGCAGTGGCTATCACGCCCTCCTCGGCCGCACATCGTTCGCCAAATTCAATGCTGTCCTACATTACGCGTACCTCTAGCTGAAGATGTCGGGCTCTTCAGGGGTCATAACTATCAACGGCAACACCGAACGCTCACTTCGAACCGAAGAACACACTGCAGCCCTAGCGGCCGAATATAACACCGGCCCATATAGGCCCGAATGCCGACCCGCCATAAAGGACGGCGACAACAGCAAACGGGTTCGAACCCGTTCTCCGTCATGGGAGCCCACATGTGTTCACCGCAAATAGGGATACGCACCCCACGACACGCCTATCTTCTCCATGCTCCATGTGCCTCGCTAGCACAACTTTGCGCTTAAAATTCCATGGGCAGCCGTGAGGCATTCTTTAATCTGAAGTACATGTTCGGCTCAACCGAACTCTGGGGCGACCTGGTCTTTGGACGATCCGAGGACTAACTCTGGATACCCCCAAGCATAAAGCACCACAAGCAGAGCCCTCGCCCATCAAGGTAGGACTCATTGAAGGTCTCAGCCCCCACCTATCAGAAGCAAAGGCGCAGACGTGCAGCAGGGCACAGTGAAGACTTCAACTCACGCATCAAGGCCCTGCATCAACCTTTCCTCTGTAAAATCTCCTTTTTCCTTCTTATAATTGCTGCCTTCGCAGTTCGAATTGTACGGTTAGACGTCCTGAGCTTACGAGAAATAATAAAATACCTTTTATGGTGTTCAGATATCCGCATTCTTGCAATTTTTCTGTCCCTCTCCGACTCTCTCGTCGCTCTTCGAACAACCCGGCATGAAAAAATATATTAATAAGTCACGAGTTCGATTTATGTGCTAGCTCAATACCCTTAAGTCCAACAACGCTTCCCGCTAGGTGTCCGGCGTCTCGGATATTGCACTATATGCATCTGTTCCGAACTATGTCTTGGGTCAATAGTTGGGTTGCCCGGCTCCTGTGTTTGCCCCTTATGTTCCGCTAGTTCGGCTAATAGGGCAAAGGGAGAACCCCTGTGATTGTACTACTGGCTTGCCCGGTCAAGTACCTCAGGAGGAAAAAGCCAAAAACTAATCGTCATAGTAAGCGTGAACGGGTCTACGATCCGATGACGAGGTTGGACTCTAAAAATCGTTGGCGATTTAGCCGTGTCACAAGAAGGGTTCGTCTTAACACAAACCATGTGATTGGAAAGGGTAAGCTTCAACCCCCAAGTACATCACACATACACCGGGGGCTAGTCCCTAGTCCCCACCGTCAAGCTCCTATGGCTAAGTGAAGGCAGTAAAACCGAATAGTCTGATTGCCTGGTTTCGTTCCCACACTACCGCCTCCGGGCACCAAGATGGTGGCTAAGGGTTACAGTGCGGAGACAAAACACCCCTCGTGATATTCACTTGGGGGCTAAAGCCGACGATTGGTAGCATTCAGAATTAACTTACGGCCACACAGGAGTCAAAATTTAATCACTACAATATCAAACAAGTTCGCCGGGCGCATAATAAAGCATAAGTCCCACTTGGTACAAACTTGATTACAGCTACTCAAGCATTACATTTTTTGAACACTGGCCCTCTATCGCCCGTGCTCTAGTCATCACCTGCGTGAAGTACTGCTCGGGGCGGCGGTGCTCCTTCCCCTGGGGCGGAGGACCAGTGGCCATCTCCATTGGATTAATCCATGGCCAATGAACCATGGTCTTCGCAAACGCGAGCCTTGCCCCTCAAGGCACGCTGATGACCCACAAGTATAGGGGATCAATTTTAGCTCTTTTTGATAAGTAAGAGTGTCGAACCCAACGAGGAGCAGAAGGAAATGACAAGTGGTTTTCAGCAAGGTAATGTCTGCAAGTGCTGAAATTGTAAGTAACAGAGTAGTTTGATAGCAAGATAATTTTAACGAGCAAGTAACGATAGTAGTAACAAAAGTGCAGCAAGGTAGCCCAATCCTTTTGAGGCAAAGGACATGCCAAAATGGTCTCTTATAATAGGCAAAGCGTTCTTGAGGGTACACGGGAATTTCATCTAGTCACTTTCACCATGTTGATTCGATTTGTGTTCGCTACTTTGATAATTTGATATGTGGGTGGACCGGTGCTTAGGTGCTGTTCTTATTTGAACAAGCCTCCTACTTATGATTAACCCTCTCGCAAGCATCCGCAACTATGAGAAAAGTATTAAGAATAAATTCTAACCATAGCATTAAACTTTTGGATCCAATCGGTCCCTTACGGAATAGCGCATAAACTGGGGTTTAAGCTTCTGTCACTCTCGCAACCCATCATCTATTTACTACTCCACAATGCATTCCCTTAGGCCCAAATATCGTGAAGTGTCATGTATTTGACGTTCACATGACACCACTAAGGGAATCACAACATACATACTATCAAAATATCGAACACATATCAAGTTCACATGATTACTTGCAACATGATTTCTCCCGTGACCTCAAGAACAAAAGTAACTACTCACAAATGATAATCATGCTCAAGATCAGAGGGGTATTAAATAACATATTGGATCTGAACATATAATCTTCCACCAAATAAACCATATAGTAATCAACTACAAGATGTAATCAACACTATTAGTCACCCACAAGCACCAATCTATAGTTCCGGTAACAAGATTGAACACAAGAGATTAACTAGGGTTTGAGATGAGATGGTGTTGTTGAAGATGTTGATGGAGATTGCCCTCCCCAAGATGGGAGAGTTGTTGGTGATGATGATGATGATGATTTCCCCCTCCGGGAGGGAAGTTCCCCCGGCGGAATCGCTCCGCCGGAAGGCAAAAGTTCTCCTGCCCAAGTTCCACCTTGAGACGGTGGTGCTCCATCCCGAAAGTCCTCTCCTTATTTTTTCTAGGTCAAAATGACATATATACCAGAAGATGGGCACCGGAGGTGGGCCTGGGTGAGCACAACCCACCAGGGCGCGCCTGGGCTCCCTGGCGCGCCCAGGTGGGTTGTGCCCACCTGGTGGGCCCCCTCTGGTACTTATTTGCTCCAATATTCTTCAAATATTCCATAAAAAATCTCCGTAAAGTTTCAGTTTGTTTGGAGTTGTGAAGAATAGGTGGCCTGACATAGCTTTTCCAGGTCCAGATTTCCAGCTGCCAGAATTCTCCCTCTTTGTGTGTACCTTGCATATTATGAGAGAAAAGGCATTAGAATTACTCCAAAAAGCATTATTATGCATAAAAACATCATAAATAACAATAGGAAAACATGATGCAAAATGGACGTATCAACTCCCCCAAGCTTAGACCTCGCTTGTCCTCAAGCGAAAACCGAAATCGAAAAACATGTCCACATGCTTAGAGAGAGAGGTGTCGATAAAAACAAAATACGGACATAGAAGCATCATTTAGATTATTATAACAGCAACAAATTTAAACATAAGAATTTTATCATAGAACTTTTATCATAGACTTCTCATGAATAAGTGGCAGTTCATCACACAATTGAAGTATAAAGCATAAACTCTATTAGAAACCAACAAACTATATTCTCAGTCAACTTTGCAACTACAATTCATCATCTTTTCAGGAGGGTCACGTATCGAAGCCTTTAGGCAAGTCCACATACTCAACCATCATATAGTCTTCTATGATTGCTAACACTCACCGCATACACATGAGCAAAACATTTCAGCCAGACACATAGAAAGATAGGGGCTTATAGTTTCGCCTCCCAACGTATTCACCTCAAAGGCGATGTCAACAATAATAACTTATGCCACCCATATTCAACTGGACATATGTGCCTAGATCTTTCGTCACCACATGATGCTTGCCAAAGGATAAAAATAAAAGGAAAAGAGGGAAGAACTTTGACTCTTTGCATAAAAGTAAAAGATAGGCCCTTCGCAGAGGGAAGCAGAGGTTGCCATGCGCTTATTTGTTTGTATGCTCAACCCCTTAGTGCAAAAGAACGTCACATTGTATTGCCCCTTGTGATGGCAACCTTTATTATGCAGTCTGTCGCTTTTATTCTTCATCATCACAAGTTCGTACAACGCTCAATTTTCCTTTACACTAAATGATCTCACACTTTTAGAAGCAATTTTTATTGCCTTATTGCACCGATGACAACTTACTTGAGGGACCTTGCTCAATCCCTAGGTAGGTATGGTGAACACTTGAAAATAAGATTTGGGTTTAAGGGTTTTTGGATGCACAAGTAGTATCTCTACTTAGTGCGGAATTTTTGGCTAGCAAAGATAGGGGGCACATGTTGAAGGATCTATGACAATATAACTTCTATGTGAATATGAACAAGCATAAATCATTACGTTGTCTTCCTTGTCCAACGTCAACAATTTTGGCATATAATAATTTAATGGGGGCTCACAATCACAAAATATTTCTAGGATAGTATATTTATATGTGAATCTTCTCTTCCCTTACTAATTCTTTCATGAGTCACATCATTGACCAATGCTATGTTTGTCAATCTCTAATAAAATTTTCTACTCATACTTTTCCTTATGTGGTGCCATCACCTACCATAAGATTAGCATATGATCTTATTATTTTATTTCCTTTCTTTTTATTGCAACATGAAAGTAAAGAAAGCAAAAACTCACACTAAACTTTATTATATATCTTGCACACGATTACAAGGATAGACCACTAAGCAAGCTCTCGAAAAGAAAGGATCGAACTAAACTTTTATTCATCTAAAGCAAAAGATCAAACTAAAATAAGTAAAGGCAAAAAGATAGTGGGGATGATACGATACCGGGGCACCTCCCCCAAGCTTGGCGGAAGCCAAGGGGAGTGCCCATACCTGAAACTCAATTTTCCTTTGGTGATGAAGAAGAAGGAGCTGGTGATGAAGAGATCATGTCCTTCACGATCAAGAGATTCTCCAATCTATGTATGATGCTCCGGAGGAAAATGATGTGCTCTTGATGCAGAATATTTTCACGGTGAAGTATTTATTCTACACACGGACTGTTTCAACGATCCGGAAGGCCGCAATCTCAGTAGGGGTAAGATGAGCATAGTAAGGCTTAAGGATATCTTCTTCTTCCTCCTCGGCCGGTAGTGCTTGCTGAGCCACCGAGGGTGGATCTATGGTACCCCCTTGCCCCTGTCTCCCTTGACGGCTTCCGTGGGCTCCTCCCTCTTCAGCTCAATCTTCATCAACCAAGCATCTTCTTCCATGTTGTTGGAGGAAGAGGAAGACATGATGCCTGGCTTGATAGATCTGACCGAAAACAGCAAGAAAAGAGAACAAAAGATTTCTCCGCGATACGATGGTCAATAGGCTCGGGGAGTATATAAAGATTTTTTATCTTGGGAAACAAGCAAACGGAAGAAAAACGGAGTCCGGAAGGTGTCCCGGGTGGGCACAACCCACCTGGGCGCGCCTGGCAAGCCAGGCGCACACTGGTGTCTTCTGCCCACCAGGTTACGCTTCCTGGAAGTTTCTTATTTTCCTAATTTTCTAAATATTCCAAAACTGACAAAAAATATTTTTGTGGATTTTTCAGAGTCCGTTTACTTACCGTATCACGTACCTCCTTATTTTCACGATTCTAGAGTGTTCCGGAAGGACTCTTTTATGTGTTCTTCCGGTGTCAAAGTTTGGATAATATTACTTTGAACATTAATGGGCGTACCTGAGATATAATGTTTTATTCGTTGCCCATTAACAACCTTTGGGTTAGTACCTTCGGCATTATTTATTTTGATAGCTCCAGACCGATAAACCTCCTTGATAACATAGGGTCCTTCCCATTTGGAGAGGAGTTTTCCTGCAAAGAACCTGAAATGAGAGTTGTACAAAAGAACATATTCTCCAACTTTGAACTCACGCTTTTGGATTCTTTTATCATGCCATCTTTTAACTTTTTCTTTAAATAATTTGGCATTTTCATAAGCTTGGGTTCTCCATTCATCTAGTGAGCTAATATCAAATAACCTCTTTTCACCGGCATGTTTGAAATCATAGTTGAGTTCTTTGACTGCCCAATATGCTTTATGTTCTAACTCAAGAGGCAAATGACAAGCTTTTCCATAAACCATTTTATAAGGAGACATACCCATAGGATTTTTATATGCTGTTCTATAAGCCCAAACTGCATCATCTAATTTCTTAGACCAATTCTTCCGGGACCTATTGACAGTCTTTTGCAAAATAAATTTTATTTCTCTATTGCTAAGTTAAACTTGACCACTAGACTGAGGATGATAGGGTGATGCAATTCTATGGTTAACATCATATTTAGCAAGCATTTTACGGAAAGCACCATGAATAAAGTGTGAACCACCATCAGTCATTAAATATCTAGGGACTCCAAACCTTGGGAAAATAACTTCCTTGAGCATTTTAATAGAGGTGTTGTGATCAGCACTACTGGTTGGAATAGCTTCTACCCATTTAGTAACATAATCAACAGCAACCAAAATATGTGTATACCCATTAGAGGAAGGAAAAGGTCCCATGTAATCAAATCCCCAAACATCAAATGGTTCAACAGCAAGTGAATAATTCATAGGCATTTCTTGACGCTTACCGATATTACCTATTCTTTGACATTCATCACAAGACAAGACAAACTTACGGGCATCCTTGAAGAGAGTAGGCCAATAAAATCCAGATTGCAATACCTTGTGAGTAGTTCTGTCTCCAGCATGATGCCCTCCATAAGCTTCGAAGTGACATTTTCGTAGGATTTGTCCCTGTTCATGCTCAGGTACACAACGTCTAATAATACCATCTACTCCTTCTTTATAAAGATGTGGGTCATCCCAAAAGTAATGTCTTAAGTCATAGAAGAATTTTTTCTTTTGTTGGTATGTAAACCTAGGTGGTAAATATTTAGCAACAATGTAATTAGCATAGTCAGCATACCAAGGAGTGTTGTTAGAAAAATTTATTGCAGCTAACTGCTCATCAGGAAAACTATCATCAATAGGTAGTGGGTCATCAAGCACATTTTCAAGCCTAGACAAGTTATCAGCTACGGGGTTCTCAGCTCCTTTCCTATCAGTGATATGTAAATCAAATTCTTGTAGCAAGAGAACCCATCGAATAAGTCTAGGTTTAGCATCTTTCTTTTTCATAAGATATTTAATAGCAGCATGATCGGTGTGAACAATTACTTTTGAATCAACAATATAAGATCTAAATTTATCACAAGCAAACACCACTGATAGAAATTCCATTTCAGTAGTAGCATAATTCCGTTGTGCACTGTCTAGAGTTTTACTAGCATAATGAATAACATTCAGTTTCTTATCAACTCTTTGTCCTAGAATAGCACCAACAGCATAATCACTAGCATCACACATATTTTCAAAAGGCAAGTTCCAATCAGGTGGTTGAACAATAGGTGCAGAAATTAAGGCTTTATTGAGTGTTTCGAAGGCTTCTAAGCAATCATCATCAAAAACAAAAGGAGTATCCTTTTGCAAAAGATTTGTAAGAGGCCTAGAAATTTTAGAAAAGTCTTTGATAAATCTACTATAGAAGCAGCATGACCTAGGAAACTACAAATACCTTTGATATCTTTAGGACATGGCATTTTCTCAATTGCATCAACCTTAGCTTTGTCCACTTCAATACCTCTTTCAGAAATTTTATGGCCCAAAACAATACCTTCCTTAACCATAAAGTGGCACTTCTCCCAATTCAAGACAAGACTTGTTTGCTCGCATCTCTGCAAAACTCGATCAAGATTGCTTAAACAATCATCAAAAGACTTCCCATAAACAGAGAAGTCATCCATGAAAACCTCAACAATCTTTTCACAAAAGTCAGAGAATATAGCAGTCATACATCTTTGAAAGGTAGCAGGTGCATTGCATAAACCAAAAGGCATACGTCTATAAGCATAAGTTCCAAAGGGACAAGTGAAAGTGGTCTTTTCTTGATCAGGTTGAGAAATAGGTATTTGTGAAAAACCAGAATATCCATCAAGGAAGCAAAAGTGTGTGTGCTTAGATAATCTTTCTAGCATTTGATCAAACAAAGGCAGAGGGTAATGATCTTTTCTAGTTGCTTTATTTAATTTTCTGAAATCAATTACCATTCTATAGCCTGTAACAATTCTTTGTGGAATAAGTTCATTCTTACCATTAGGAACAATAGTAATACCTCCTTTCTTAGGAACACAATGAACATGACTTACCCATCTACTATCAGCTATAGGATAGATTATACCTGCTTCCAGAAGTTTTAAGATTTCCGTTCTTACCACTTCCTTCATTTTCGGATTTAACCGACGTTGGTGATCGACAACGGGTTCAGCATCAGGTTCCATGTTAATCTTGTGCTAACATAGAGTGGGACTAATGCCCTTTAAATCATCAAGAGTATACCCAATAGCACCTCGGTGCTTCCTTAGAACTTTCAATAATCTTTCTTCTTCATGTTCTGAAAGGTTAGCACTAATAATAACAGGATATATCTTCTTTTCATCAAGATAAGCATATTTCAAAGTGTCTGGCAATTGTTTTAATTCAAACACAGGATCACCTTTAGGTGGGGGAGGACCTCCTAGAGTTTCAATAGGCAAATTGTGTTTAAGCAGAGGATGTTTTTCAAAGAAAATCTTATCTATTTCATTTGTCTCATGCATATGTAAATCATTTTCATGGTCTAGCAAATATTGTTCTAAAGGATCAGTAGGAGGCACAGCAATAGAAGCAAGACCAATTATTTCATCCTTACTAGGCAATTCTTTTTCATGAAGCTTTCTAGTAAACTTGGAAAAATTAAACTCATGAGACTCATCACCAAAGCTAACACCGACAGTTTGTTTTTCACAATCTATTTTAGCATTAACGGTGTTCAAGAAAGGTCTACCAAAGATAATGGGACAAAAGTCATCTTGTGGGGAACCAAGAACAAGGAAATCAGTCGGGTATTTTATTTTCCCACACAAGACTTCAACATCTCTAACAATCCCAATTGGTGATATAGTGTCTCTATTAGCAAGTTTAATAGTAACATCTATGTCTTCTATTTCTGCGGGTGCTATGTCATTCATAATTTCTTGATACAAGGAATAAGGAATAGCACTCACACTAGCACCTATGTCACATAGACCATCATAGCAGTGATCTCCTATTTTAACTGAGACAACAGGCATGCCAACAACAGGTCTATGATTATCATTTTTATCAGGTTTGGCAATTCTAGCAGCTTCTTCACAGAAGTAAATAACATGCCCATCTACGTTTTCTTCCAGGAGATCCTTAATCATAGAAACACTAGGTTCTACTTTAATGTGTTCATCAGGTTTAGGTGTTCTAATATAACTTTTGTTAACCATAGTTGAAACTTTAGCATGTTCCTTTATCTTAACAGGGAAAGGTGGTTTCTCAATATAAGCAGTAGGAACAACTGGATCAACATTATAAATTATGGTTTCCACTTTAATTGGTACCGGTTCTTTAACTTCTTCTTTAATAGGTGGGTGATATTTGAACCACTTCTCCTTAGGGAAATCAACATGAGTAGCAAATGATTCACAAAAGGATGCTACTATCTCAGAGTCAAGTCCATATTTAGTGCTAAACTTTTGAAAAGCATTGGTATTCATAAAAGATTTAACACAATCGTACTTAAGCTTAATACCTGACTCTTTACCTTCATCGAGTTCCCAATCTTCAGAGTTGCGTTTAATTCTTTCCAAAAGATCCCACCAGAATTCAATAGTCTTCTTCATAAAAGAACCAGTACAAGAAGTATCAAGCATGGATTGATCATCACGAGAAAGCCGAGCATAAAAGTTCTGGATAATAATTTCTCTTGAGAGCTCATGGTTGCGGCATGAATATAACATTGACTTAAGCCTCCCCCAAGCTAGAGCGGTAATTTCTCCTTCACGAGGCCAAAAATTATATATATAATTCCGATCATGATGAACTAGATGCATAGGATAATTTTTTTGGTGGAACTCCAATTTCAATCGATTCCAATTCCAAGATCCAATATCATCGCATAGCCTATACCATGCCAATGCTTTTCCCTTCAAAGATAAAGGGAAAACCTTTTTCATAACTTCATCTCCGGGTAAACCTGCAAGCTTAAACAATCCACAAATTTGTTCCACATATATCAAGTGCATATCGGGATGTTCGGTTCCATCTCCTGCATAAGGATTAGCTAGCAGTTGTTCTATCATACCCGAAGGAATTTCATATTCAATATTTTCAGTAGGTGCAGTAGGTTGAGGGGTAGCTAATTGTGGTTCCGGTCGAGGTGAAGATACCCCGAACAAACCCCTCACAGGATTGTTTTCCATAGTAACAAGTGATAATAAATTTCAGCACATTATATAAATGTTTCCTTACCAAATTCCACTTACCAAAGGAGCTTCACTACCCGGCAACAGCGCTAGAAAATAGCCTTGATGACCCACAAGTATAGGGGATCAATTGTAGCTCTTTTCGATAAGTAAGAGTGTCGAACCCAACGAAGAGCAGTAGGAAATGACAAGTGGTTTTCAGCAAGGTAATGTCTGCAAGTGCTGAAATTGTAAGTAACATAGTAGTTTGATAGCAAGATAATTTGTAACAAGCAAGTAATGATAGTAGTAACAAAAGTGCAGCAAGGTAGCCCAATCCTTTTGAGGCAAAGGACATGCCAAAAAGGTCTCTTGTAATAAGCAAAGCGTTCTTGAGGGTACACGGGAATTTCATCTAGTCACTTTCACCATGTTGATTCGATTTGTGTTCGCTACTTTGATAATTTGATATGTGGGTGGACCGGTGCTTAGGTGCTGTTCTTACTTGAACAAGCCTCCTACTTATGATTAACCCTCTCGCAAGCATCCGCAACTACGAGAAAAGTATTAAGAATAAATTCTAACCATAGCATTAAACTTTTGGATCCAATCGGTCCCTTACGGAATAGCGCATAAACTGGGGTTTAAGCTTCTATCACTCTCGCAACCCATCATCTATTTACTACTCCATAATGCATTCCCTTAGGCCCAAATATGGTGAAGTGTCATGTAGTCGATGTTCACATGACACCACTAAGGGAATCACAACATACATACTATCAAAATATCGAACACATATCAAGTTCACATGATTACTTGCAACATGATTTCTCCCGTGACCTCAAGAACAAAAGTAACTACTCACAAATGATAATCATGCTCAAGATCAGAGGGGTAATAAATAGCATATTGTATCTGAACATATAATCTTCCACCAAATAAACCATATAGTAATAAACTACAAGATGTAATCAACACTACTAGTCACCCACAAGCACCAATATATAGTTCCGGTAACAAGATTGAACACAAGAGATGAACTAGGGTTTGAGATGAGATGGTGTTGTTGAAGATGTTGATGGAGATTGCCCTCCCCAAGAAGGGAGAGTTGTTGGTGATGATGATGACGATGATTTCCCCCTTCGGGAGGGAAGTTCCCCTGGCGGAATCGCTCCGCCGGAAGGCAAAAGTGCTCCTGCCCAAGTTCCGCCTTGAGACGGCGGCGCTCCTCCCGAAAGTGCTATCCTTATTGTTTCTAGGTCAAAATGACTTATATACCAGAAGATGGGCACCGGAGGTGGGCCTGGGTGAGCACAACCCACCAGGGCGCGCCTGGGCTCCCTGGCGCGCCCAGGTGGGTTGTGCCCACCTGGTGGGCCCCCTCTGGTACTTATTTGCTCCAATATTATTCAAATATTCCATAAAAATTCTTCGTAAAGTTTCAGCTTGTTTGGAGTTGTGCAGAATAGGTGGCCTGACGTAGCTTTTCCAGGTCCGGATTTCCAGCTGCCGGAATTCTCCCTCTTTGTGTGTACCTTGCATATTATAAGAGAAAAGGCATTAGAATTACTCCAAAAAGCATTATTATGCATAAAAACATCATAAATAATAGTAGGAAAACATGATGCAAAATGGACATATCACACGCCGACCTCTTCACGACGTCAATCCGGAGCGGCGCCTCCGTCATCCTCTGCACAAGGCCAAAGTAGGTGTCCGGAAGGGGCTCAGCTGGCCACAGGCTGACACAGAGGTCCTTCTAGGCCAGCTCGGACATCTAATGCATATCCATCAGCTGCTTCATTTGATCGCTGAGGAGGGGCGGACACTCAGAGTCCGGAAACTGTGACCAGAAGAGCCGCTGCGTGGAGTTCTCCCCGACGGTGGCATAGTGCCTCGCCGCAGCCGCTGCATTCTTCGGGAGCTCGGCGAAGACACCTGCGGAGCGCCAGACCCTCGTCAGCAGGGTGAACCTGTTGCCTCCGAACACACTCTGCAGTAAATATTTCTTACCATTGGCTATTTGCGCCGCTTGCCGGAGCTCCTCCCGGACGCCTCGAGCGTCACTCCTTGCCTCATGAAGCACCTTCTCCACCTTGGATAGCTAGGAGGACTGCTCCTCCTGCCCCTTCTCAAGGGCCTCTAGCTTCTTGGCGGCATCCTGGAGCTCCACTTGGACTTCGGTCACCCGCGCCTCATGTTGCTCAGCAGCAAGCTTGGCCTTCTCAAGCTCGGCCACCGCCTCTTCAGCGGCGGTCTTCTTCGTGGCCCCCTCAGCCTCAGCTTTCTTCAGGGCCTCCTTTAAGCCCTAGACCTCGGCGGCAGCAGCTGCAGAATCATTAAGATTACGGATTAACACATAGTCCGGGTAGTCAATTGTAGGAGATATGCCCTAGAGGCAATAATAAATGTTATTGATTATCTCCCTGTTCATAATTATGTTTATGTTCCATGCTATAACTGCAATGATTCTCGAGTCAGCAAATAAAATGAGGCTTGGAGGGAAACTCATGTGCACGTGTGGGATAATAAACGATAAAATGTATTCCTAGTCAAGCCTCTATGACTGGCTCAAGTGTTGCATGATGGTTCTGTTTTCCTGATCATGGGCATGTCTATGCCAGCAACTTTGAGGGCACAATGTTAGAAGAACATTTGTGTTGAATCGACCCGAATTGATGTTATGCTATGAGATACATTCGTCACAAGTTAAATGGTTTATAACACAGAGATGGTTAACGTTTGCATGATTCCTCAGACCATGAGAGTATCGAGTTTCTTCATGCTTGACTCATGAACTTTGGGGTTTGTTAAACGTCATCCGTAAATGGGTGGCTATTACGGCGGCTTACGGGTTCATGGAAAAGTATGTCAAGTAACTTGATAGCTCGAGATTGGGATTTGCTCCTTCGACGATGGAGAGATATCTCTGGGCCCTCTCGGTGTTACGGTATCCATCATCGTCTGGCCAGACACTTTGTGATTTGATCACGGGGATGCCGGAACACGGTAACGAGAAAAGAGAACAATACCGGTAACGAGGTAACTAGCATAGTGGACAAGTTGTTGATCCACAGGAATGCCAACATGTCTCACCTCGGGTATTTGTAACATATCGCGAAGCAACAGGAATAGCACACAGCAACTGGAGGTTCACTCGAATATTCATTCGTGTGGGTATAGGGGTCAATATGGGTGTCCACGGCTCCGATGTTGATCATTGATCGGAAGGGGTTCCGTGTCATGTCTATACTTCACCGAACCTATAGGGTCACACGCTTTAGGGTCATCTATCTGCTGAATACTAGACAAGGAGTCTGAGAGAAAATCATCGAAAAAGTTTCGGACACCGGAAAAGTTTCGGACACCGGAAAAGTTTCGCAGAGAAAGGTCACCGGATTAGTTCCGGTGAAACTGAAAAGTTGTTTCAGAGGATACCATAAAGTCAAATTGGTTTCGGCACATTCCCGATAATTCTTGGAGGGTGCCAAAATCATTCTGCAAACTTTTGGGAATTTTCTGGAAGAAAAACTGGAAATGTTCCGGAGCTGCCAGAACCACTTCAGATGCTTTTCGCAGATGAAAATCACTAATCTGGAATTGTTCCAGAAAGCATTGAAAATTATTTTAGTGGGTACTGGAAATGTTCTAAGACCACATAAATATTTTCAGTTCGAACGGACGCTGAAAAATGTCGTCCTGAATAGTGAAAGTGCATTTTGGGTTACTTTTTTGGAAAGCCACTTGTTTGGGCTTTATTCCAAAAGATCTAGGGATGACATGGATGGATTGGAAGGCCCTCATGGGGGCCCCCCAAGGGGTGTGGCCGGCCACACTTGGGGCTCCACCATGGAGCCCCTCTTGTTCCTTGGTTTCACCTTTATGCCCTTGGTGGAAGGACTTCATTCATGTACTTTTGGGTTTTATTGTAAAACCACCCTACCCCTTAGGATTTCCTATAAATAGAGGTGGAGGGGCAGCCCTCCACACTCACTCCTTCTCACATACACATGCCATGCAATGATCTGGCTTCTCTCTCCCTCCCCGTGAAATAGTTTCGTAGAGCCGAAAGGCTGTCTGGGTTCCGGTGGGAACTAGTTCTGGACGGCGAAGCCCTGCCGGATAGATGACACCGTATGTGTGCAACTCTGCAGAGAGGTCGTAGTTTCGATCTTAGTGCCCGAGGGGCTGTTCGTGAGTGCCTCCCGAAGGGCTGTCCAAGTGACGGTCTGAGTTCTGTGAGTCCTCCCGAAGGGCTGTCCGAGTGACCGTCCGAGTTTCGAAGGTCCTCCCGAAGGGCTGTCCGCGACACCGTTCGGGGGACTGTTCGACCGCCTCCCGAAGGGTTGTCCGAGGGGCAGATGAGGGAGTACATCCTCGCGGTTGGGAGGTTGCAAATCCTAGCTGTGGGGATCTGCACCGCCGATCGTCATCGACTCTACTTCCACTGCGCTACGAGTCGGTAACAAAAATGATCAAACCTTGTATGCAGTCTCCATAGTGATCCTGGGCTGGTGCATAGGTCGGAAAATTTTTGTTTTTGGCTGCATTACCCTACATCAATATCCAATGTCAAGTCAATTGCACATCTTACAGGGCTTACCTTGCGCCTCGTCAAGCTGTTTGTTGACAAGGTCAAGCTCTTTATCGGAAAGCTGGAGCTTCCGATCCATCTCCTTTAATGCCGCGGCATTAGCAGCCGCGGCAATGGAAGATGCCTGCATCAGCAAAAATACATCGACATTGTTATCCGGTTACCCAATTTGATCCTCTGCAGGCCTCTTTGAGGTCCTGGCAGAGTCTCGGGGGCTGCTATATGTGCGGCCTACCTAAAACTAATAATCATTACCATGTTATGAGGAAAGAACATTACTTGACCTACCTCAAAGCCTGTTAGAAGGCCTTGGACAACGTCATTCAGTCTGGATTGGATGGACCGAACAGCCTGCATAACCGCACTCATCAAAGTGCGGTGCCCGTCAACAATGACGGAGCCGCTCACCAGCTCCTCTAGAACCTTCGGCCAGCCAGCTGCCGCTCGTGTGGAGGTGTTCGGCGCTGGCGTTTGCTCCCCGGCCCCCTCTCTCTGTGAGGAGTCTGTGCCGTCGAAGGCCTTGGGGGCTCGGGAGTGGTCGACGGTGGGGGTCCGGATGGTCTAGACTCCTTCTCCTGATCTTCGATGGCCAAGGTGTTAACCTCGGCCATTATGGCGTCCGCCTCCCCCTCTGTGTTCGGAGGGGGAGGAGTCCTTTGGGACCGCACCTCCACAACCTCTTCGGGGATTGGAGGAGGCGTGGAATGCGCCATAGACCCACTGTCCGCCAGTTCGGCAGGCGGAGACGTCCCCTCCAAGGTCTGCTCGGTGGGGCGTTCACGCGGGGGGCTGCAGCTCGGAGGGGTTTAGCTTTCAAACCAAGGCAAATTACTAAAAATATGATAACTAAAAAAGCCATAATGTGTACCTGGTCGTGGGGGACTTGACCCTGGGTCCCTTTGGAGGGATCGGCTCGGACACTTCGGACTCTTCGTCCGAGCTGTCAGGCAGTACCAGCTTAGGCCGGCACCGCCTCTTGAGAGCTTGGGGAGGATGAACCTCCTCGACGTCCTCAGATGCCGCTCTCTTCTTGGAGTGCGAGGAGGCACTCTCCTCCTCGCCCTCATCATCATCCCCATCCTAAACGGATGAGGCCGCCGCATCTCCGGGGCGGTCGCCCGCCCTGCGGCGGAGGCCCTCCCTGGCCTCCGATATCTCCTTCTTCTTTCCCTTCATGTCGGGTGCCTTGTACGGCGCCACGACCAGCAGCCACTCTAGCTGTTCGGATCGGGGCCCCTCTGGCAGCGGCACTGGGCCGCTGATCTTCTCGGCCTTGGTGAGCCAGCCCTAAAAAACCCATGTAAAGTGGTTTGGATTAAGTCATGCGAAATAAATGTTTAGACTTATGCTTGAACAAAGTATCACTAACCTTTTTTGGAGGGTGCTCAGCGTCAAGGCCAATGTCCCCTTCCTCCGATGGCCCCTCCTTTTGCAGCATGAATAGCAGCCCCCACACCTTCTTGTGGGTCATGCCGAAGAGGCGCCGCACGGTGGCCGGGTCTTCGGGGCTGTGTGACCACATGGGCTTGGCCCTCTCCTGACAGGGGAGGATCCGGCGATTGAGCTTGACTTGGTTCACATCGACCAGCTTCGCGCCGGTCTCCATCACACTGCCAACGCACTTCCATAGCGCCTTTAAATCATCAGGTAACCCCCAGTCCGGGCTCTTCTCGACCCACGAGATCAGCCTAGTGGGGGGTCCGGATCGGAATGTGGGAATTGATGCCCAGCCGGCTCCCTTTGGTTTGGTTATGTAGAACCACTCCTTTTGCCACATCCTGATAGTGTCGATGAATTGGCCCTCCAGCCACTGGACCCGCGTCAGCTTGCTGATCATAGCCCCGCTGCAGTCCGCATGTTCGCCGCCAACCACTTTGGGATTGACATTGAACACCTTCAGCCAGAGGCTGAAGTGTGGCTGGACGCGGAGGAAGGCCTCATAGAATATGATGAAGGACGAGATGTGAAGAACGGAACTGGGGGCTTGATCGTGAAAATCCAGCCCATAGAAAAACATCAGCCCCCGCACAAAGGGATGCAGGGGAAACCCGAGCCCCCTGAGAAAATAGGGGGGAAATACTACTCTTTCGCCAAGACCGGGCGTTGGGATGACCTGGCCCTCTTCAGGGGCCCGATGAGCGACATTGGCCGGCAAGTAGCCAGCCTCCTTCAGCTTCAGAATGTCCTCGTTGGTATCGGAGGAGGCCTCCCACTTCCCATTGGCACCTGATCCAGCCATGGCCGAGGGAGGTGGAGTTGGATTTGTTGTAAGAGCAGAGAGAAAGGGCGCTAGAGTTCTGAGGATCTGAGCGAGCGGGAGGTGGAGGAGGGCGTGAGGTGCAAACTATAGCGGCCCTCCCCCTTTATAGGCTGTTGACGGGCTGGGGATTCCTTTTTCTGCGCCGCTGTCCTCTCCACTTCCTGATATCTCCGCAACATCATGAGCAGGGAGGGGAATCGATATCATTAACCATATCCCCTGAAAAGTGGGACACGATTTCCATCTTGAGAGGACGTGTCAAACGTGGCGTCAGTCTTGAACCGCGCTTCAAGAAATAGTAGCCGCTTGGCGTTATGGCCGGAAGCGACTCTTTGTTGAGAGATAAGAAGTTGTCAGAAAAAGGCACTATTCACGCTTGAGTGACGTTTTTGTTTTCCTTCGGTGTTAAGTAAAATTGCCACTTCAGATTCCGGACATCACCTGGTCCCAAACATTGAAGAACTCGCCTCGCAAGCTGAATATTGGTCAGATTAGCAGATGCCGGATACAAGCTTTGGCGTTTGAGGCAAGTTCGGGGGCTACTGAGGGAGTCATGGACTAAGGGGTCCTTGGGGCGACGGCCCATTGTACGTGGGCTGGACTGGTGGAGCCGTGTGGTGACCGAAGACCTGTGAAGCCGTGGTGTGCCCTCCAAGTTAAGGGTGGACGAGATCCCTTTCCCTCTTTTTGTAATCTATCTTCGGTAACCCTAACCCTATCGGTGTCTATATAAACCAAGGGTTGTAGTCATTAGGGTTAGAGCTATACTCATCACCTCATAGCCTAGGGTTTAGCTCATGCTGATCTCGAGGTAGATCTACTCTGTAAACTCCATCATATATTCAATACAATCAAGCAGGACATAGGGTTTTACCTCTTTGAGAGGGCCCGAACCTGGGTAAACACTGTGTTCATCGTCCCCTGTTATCCATTGATCCTAGATCCACAGCTCGGGACCCCCTACCCCGAGGTCTGCCGGTTTTGACACCGACAGAAGCCTTGCCCCAACTCAGCACATCACAGCCTTCACTCGCGGCCTAATTTCCAAACCACCAAGATGCATGGTCCCATCGTCCGCAATGAGACCACCGCATCTGAGCTTGGAGATTTCGTAGCCATCCTCGCCAATCTCACTCATCATGCTTTTGGCATAGACGAACCCCAGAATATGTTGTGTACCAGGAACACACAAGTGATGCCATCCACCACTTCTGGGCTACGGTGCACATCTACGAAAGGGGCACCACATCAGAACGTCCCTACTGGTTCACTGGGAGGACGACCTCCGACGAGCCCCAAGCCATCCAACTTACAGCCCGAGAGGGTATAGTTAATCTCCAGCACTTGTCACCGAGAGTTAACACTCGCCCTTTATTCTACTACCCTAGTCGTGAAGGCTATGGTAGCCCGACCCAAGGTCTGCTCCTGTCATCTACCCAAGCAATGCCTTCGCCTCCCCAGGGGAACTCCGTCGTCTCTTGGAGACCTACTCCAACGGGATTGTGACCACAACACCCCACGAGGGGCATCACCGATGTCCCAGCCCTGTCGCTCCCCATCCTACCCCCGATCAACTCCGACACTGAAGCTCATAGAGGAGCCTCGACATCTACAAGACACGCCCAGCTAGATGTCAATGAGGTGGATTGAGTCCACCAGTTTGGTTATCAAATCCTAGTAGCCCTGTTGTCTTGTATTTTTGAGGTAGCAATAGCATGGCGTAGTGAGCTTGTAAAATTACCTGTGTGCCACTGTTTTAATGGTACTATGTGTGATCTAGCATAAAGGGTTGGCGTACGACGATCGAGTAAATGCTAGAATTGATTGCCGACATGCACAGTAATACGTCACACTCCTTTTGGGGAAGTGATGTCCGAGAATTTAACTTGGACAACCTCATGTCGGATCCGATACACAAGTCGTACCGGCACCGCATCACGTTTCCTAACATAGGAACCTTATAAGGGGTCATATCCACACACCACACCAGCCACCACCACACTTGAGCACCGCTCTTCTCCATTCATCCCTCCATGTCTCACCCTGGAGCCTACCTGAGAACTCCGGATGCAAGACCGGGTAGTTTTGTTAAGGTTTTGTGGGATCTGACTCGCAATACTCTTGGTTCCAGCCACCCACCCCAGTATGAGTTGTTCAAATTGAGGATCACCCTAGATTCCTCGAAGTACTGGGTAGTTGTGCACATCCCACCAGAGGATTTAAATCAAGCTCCTCCATATGTTGTCTTTGTCGGCAGATCCATGCCAACCTCAGGCATGGCTATTGAGGCTGCTGCTTATGAAGCAGTTACCCATCTTCAATTCACGGTACCCGCTGCCAGTGAAAGGAAATGCTACTATTTCCCGAGCCGCGCAGCTTCTGGAGCAGAAGCCACATTCCGTTGTGAACATACAGAGAGAGATCCAGCTCTGGCCAATCTCATTCAGTATGTGATGGCCCAGGAGCATCTAACCCAGCAACTAATGGATTATCTCCATTATCTTGCTGTCCTAAATCCCCATATCAACATTGGTGGACCACCCTGGCCAACTCCGAAAGGGCGTGTTCTTCGTTTACTTCCTTCACTTCCCCCGGAAGAAGAAGAATGTGCTCCAGCATCGGGAACCCTTCCACAAGACCCTGTAGACCTCACCTTCGGACCGTAGACGATCATGAGTGTGGTTCTTGTTGTGCCTAATGCTTGTTTACGTGATGCAACCTTCGTATTGTATTATAGGGCGCATGTCATAAGTGTGTTGCCATGTTTGCATTCTGCATATGATCATTTGTTATGAGATGCATTCAGTTCTTCCACCCTTAATAAATCTCGAGGACGAGATTTTCTTAAGGGGGGTAGAGTTTGTAACACCCCAAAAATTTAATCATATTTTCATTAGGTAAAATTTGGCCAGAAATAAAATTTTGAATTATACTAGGTCATTTATTAATTTCAGAGCATTTGCTATTTTCAGTTCTCCGAAATTCTTCCCTTCATATAGAATTTTTGTAAAATATTATGGGCTTTGGTAGCTTTCTCAAATCTTTCCATTTGTATTTTAAATAACAGTAGGGAATAGTTTCATAATAAAATTTAGCACAAAACAATTCTTTTAATAGCATTTTCAATCTCTGAAATGATTCTGTTGCACTAAGACCCTTTTAAATAATTCTTTCAAAATCCCACAAAAATTATGAGAGGTCATGTGATGCCTATACATCACTCTTACACAAAAACCTAACTTGGTCTTTTGAAAATTGTGAGCATAACATCCTCTTTTCATTTCTGTCCCATTCTTCAGTTATAACTGCAACCCCAATTTTCATAGCTCTATTAATTCTGAAATTTTTGCATCTCATAGTCCTCCCAACCAAAACCTAAGTCCATAAGATCAGTTCCATTTGCATCCTTTAAGTCCACCAAACATTCCTCTCAAGTTTCTGTCCAGAACTGAATTCTGGTAAAACTTGCACTGGCAAGTTTCTCTTATTGACAAACTAACTCCACCATAAACTCTATCATCTAAAGAGACTCCATCCTGGAAAGTTTCAAATCCATCAAAGTCCTCTAGCTTGCCCTAGCATTCTGTCAAACACCTTCAGCTCATGACAAGATTTGGCAAAGCTTTCTGAACTCCATATGACACTTGAGCCCTGAGCCAAACAAGCATGTCCATCACTCCTCTCATACCCTGAGGAACCACCTTGTTAATTGGTATCTCATTTGGGTCCTTGTAGATGCCACTCGCAATTTGACGAACACCTAGCGTGCGTGCACTGGGCGCGGCCAGAGCACGCGTACTGCACCGCTGGCATCGAGCTAATACCACGTTCCTACTGCCACCCTCGCTCACCTAAGTCCTCCTATGGATCAGGTCCACCGCCTAGAAGCCTGCCGACAGCCGGCCTTGGCTCCTAGCACCGTCCACGACGACCAAGACCGCTGCCCGACGAGTCCCGCATGGCCACGTCTCTGCCCACAACGCGTGGCTCACCCCGAGCTATCCAGCACCTCCCGGGAGTAACTGCGGCAGCCACCACCCTCACCTAAGCGCGCCGGCCACGCCTACTTTGCCTGCCGCCGTAATGATCGCTACCGCCGTGCTTATCCTATGGACACCGCAGAACCGCCTCCCCGGCGCTATAAAAAGACCCCGAGCTTGCTCAGCCCCTCCACACATCACTCCTCTTCTCCCTGGAAACCACCTCGGGCAGCCACACGGCCGGGAACGGTCATCTTCTTCCTCTCTGATAGCTACGGCCGCCGCCACTGTCACGTTAGTTCCAATGCCATTAGGGCCTCCCCTTCTCCACTCTCTTCACCAATAGCTCCATGGAGCACCCATGAATCCTTCCCCATGCTCAATTTTGCTCAGGAGTTGCCGTAGGCGGAAGCCCCATCCCACCCGATGCCGTCGTCCACCGGGAAGCTCACCGCCGACGACTCCGTCCACTCCAGCGACCAAGCAGGGTACCCACGGGTCCGCCTCGACCTCCTGAGCTCGTGGGTCGCCTCGTTTTTTCAAACGGAGCTGCCAATCGCGGGCGAGCCTCGCCGGAGCGCCGCCTCTGTTCGGCTAGAGGAGACGACGCGGGCAGCTGACCAGTCAAACCTGACTGGTGGGCCTACAGGGCCCACTATCAGCGACTCCCACGTCACTGTGCGCTGACTTAAGTGAAGGCTTATTCTGCGAAGTACGTCTCCTCTTCTGGAAGGCGTATTCTCTTCTGAACCGTTTTCTTTTTCTGTTTTAAATTAAAATTTAGATTTTGACCAAACTTTGACTGCCTCTAGTTTTTAAACCACAACTCCAAATGACTTGTTTCTTTTTCTATTATTTATAAAATTTCATCTAGTTTATTTTAGTATTTATTTCAAAAATTTCTAGACAACTTTTTAGAACTGTTTTGGCTTTATGTGGTAATTGCAATATTTTGAAAATAGGAAAATGGAGGGGAGATAAGGTTTTCAAAGTTTTGGGGTGCACCCAATCTTTCTGCTTGCTCAAGGCAAGCATCTTGAACACATGATATGGTGATTGCATAATGGTTTGTTGGCATTTTTGACTTATGAATAGATTGAATTCATATAGAGTTTGCACACTATTGGTCATACATGCATGGTCCCCTTGATGATATTTTATCTTTGTTTAAACATGAAGTATAAGTGAGTATGGTTATTATCATGTGCCATGTGTGCCTGTGTTGGTCCAGGCTAATTTGCAGGAAGAATCAGCCACGAGAAAAGTAACCGTGAGACTGGAATCTCGTTGTGACGAGAGTGATCAGTGAGGGTATGTTGGAACATACCAGGTGGTGACCCTGTTGGGTACTGCCAAGGATTTATACTGTGCTAACCACTGCAGGAAAACTTAAACCTCCTGAGTTGACCATGTATCGAGTCTTGCTCCAGTAACCCCCATACTGGTTTCATGCTACCACTTGTCCCCGCCACAGGCAGGGTATGGTTCAGTAAGTTATTAACCCCTCTCCGTGCACACACCGTACAGAGAGGTCGCGATGAAGGTTTCTAGGTACCGGTTGCAATGTCAGTCATCGGGTCAGGGGGCATGGGTGTATCCGGCTCGGCCGAGAGGGGGGCACCCCTTGTAATCCGCGCGTGTTAATAGTGATCCCATGCTACTCGAGACGATGGTCTCCCCGACTTAGAGTTTTTCTTGAAAGATGCTTTGGGTGATTCTTGGCATCCGAAAAGTCATTCTGGTGCGTGCTGGTCAGGTGTGTTTTCAACCCAAAGGCCGTAACGGGAATTAGTCAGCATCTTAGTGTTGACTAAAGAAATCATATACACGTGGGTAATGAGTACACCCTCTGCAGAGTTACATCTATTCGAATAGTCGGGTCCATGGTTAAGGACTACAGTCTGGGTTGGTCAAGTGTCGGTCTTAGTGTCAGTCTCCGGAGGAAATAATTAAATTAATCATGGTTCATTTTGCAGGATAATTACTGTCACTACTGGTGCCATTATGAATATTTTTGTTGACATGAATATGGTTGTGGACTAACCTTTTCCTCTTATGTGCAACCTTGAGTATCTCTTGGGATGGCTAGACTACCCAAGATACTCAATTTTATTCTCGTTTCTGAGTGTCACTTGGGATGGCTAGTCCACCTGGATACTCATGTTATTATTTTCTTATAAGCCCTTTATGAGGCATCGCTTCAAACACCCAACTGTGGCATTTATTTTCAAGACCTCTCGAGGCGTCGCTTTTAGACACCTGTTAGGCATTTCTTTTCAAGACCTCTCGAGGCATCACTTTCAGACACCCGCTTGGCATTTTCTTGAAATTCTTCGGGCGGTCCAACTCCCGATGTTCCATTTCATTTCCTTGATTTGCTACTAACATGATTTACTTATCCTTCCGCACCGTATGTATATTTATCAGACCATGCTTTAATTTTCAGTCATCACATGCATATAGTTCACTTTCTCATGAGCATATGCATTTGGTATATCTTTTGTTCATCATGTTTGCGAGTACATTCAAACGTACTCACTGGCTTGTCCCTGGCTATTGTCTTGGCCAGATCATGATTCAGAGAGGAGCACTACGAAGACACCCCGCAACCTAGGATTCGAAGAAAGCAGCCACGCGAGAAAGGAGTTTTCCAGGTCAGCTGTTCCTGTGGGAATGGAGTCCCATCAATGTTGGAGATCCACAAGTCGCTTCTGTCATCCACCACTAGAGATCATTGTGATATTCATTGGACCTTATGGTCTTGTACTCAAATCCTTGTAATTGCTTGGAATTCTATATCAAGGAAGTGTCCACCAGCGAACAGTAATCCTGGGACTGGTGACGACACAAGGGTCATTGGCTGGGATTTTATGCCCCGGAAAACCGGCCCCGACAGCAACGGGAGTCCATATCATCATAGCTTCTTAGTGTGGCTCCCCACGATGGAGACTCGTCCAAACTGAAGCGGCATAGATATGGGATAGGGGCATTCAAGATATGAATCCGTCGGTGTGCAATGAAAACGCACCCGTTCTTCATGAACGGCAGGGCGTCGGTGTCGTGCACGGAAGGTGGCATCGTTTGCACTATGGGGTAGTTGTCCCCAATGAAAATCGAGTACTCTTCAAGTGTGTTCATCCGCACCAAGGTAGCATCACGGGGGTCAAACACGCTGCCGTCCATCTGGTACACCTGGCATCTCAAACCTGGATACATGGTGAAGTGCATGGTTATGGTCCATGCAGTATAATAAGGTGACATAAGTAGAGGATATGGATTAAAATAAAATACTTGATATTGCTTATTTCTATGAGGGGGAAGGGAAGCAATGTATAGACCAGCTACGGCATGGGCGACGACAAACAATTTGAGAGTGTTACCTGGGCCGTGTACATTAATTAAAGGAGGAGTAGCTTTGTTTAATGGGATTATGGCTACCTAGTTAGTACTACACGGAATTGAAATTGTTAAGTCCTTTATAGTTTATATACAACTGGCATTATAAAGTTGCGTAGATGACTATCCCAATCAATAAAAAAAGGAAAGAACTACTCCTGCTCCTGGAGTATAAAGAGACATGTACTGAAATGTTATAAGATGACATGGCAATAAGATATACGATAGCTCCTGGCTCTACTACTCTTAGATTGGAGAGAAGGGATTACCTGGTTACATGATCAGGGTCCGATCGTGATAGATCGTGGCACCTTGTTGCCCTTCAATGGTACCATGGGTAACGACTGCAAAGATAGTACGTCCCAACTGGGTATTGTCAGCTACAAGGTTCCAAGTTAGACCAAATGGCCCATGCACATCCACGATTGGCGATCTGATTTTGATCGCGGGATGACTTTGCCCTGCATAATCGTGCAAAAAACTTTTCATATAAACCGGACGAGATACATTACAGTTTTCATACAAACCGGAGTAAAACCTACTCTAAACAAGTTGGAACTGTAATGTGGGCGGCGCACGGACAACGGCCGGCCGTGGTGTCCTTTGAGGCTACTCATAGTGGGGAGTATCATATAATACAATATACTAGTGCATGATACTAGTGTATGATATACTACTTTTATAGTGCATAGTATCATAGAGTAGTATCATAGATGATCATATTTATTGCCATGCATGACCCCCTGTCTCTTCTTTAATTCTCTGTCACATCACCATGTATGCTATTCCTGAGTGTATGTACTCCCCACTATGGCCAGCCTCGACGCGGAGCAGTCGCGTGCACCGGGAAGCGGCACTCTCATGACCATCGTGCTGCTTCAAAGCCAGCGCCAGTGAGAGGTCGCCTCTGCTCTGGTCGGGCATTAATGCGGCACTGACGCTCTGGGGCGGCGCTGACTGTTTTAGGCGGGAAGCGCACACCGGCAAGGGAGGGGGTTTGGGTCGGCCAGGGCGGTTAGACGCGGGCGTGGTCGTGGTATTGATTTTGTACCGTTTCAGGTGTAGTACAGGTAGTTTGCAAAACTACTCAATTATTGCACTCAGTTTCCTAAAAAATTGTGGTAAAAAACGTTACTTGCAATGCATGCATGCGTGACCAATATATATGACCAATAAAAAACTACTACATGCACGCAACGATTTAATGCACATTGTAATCTCAACACATGTGATGGGGAGCTCTAAATTTGAATTTGAAACTTATAAAACGGAAAAATTCAAAACAAATAAACTGGAAGAGAGGGAGTATACCGTAGGATGTGTCCCATACGAAAAAAGTCCCCTAGTTTGTCATGGCGAAGATGCGGTTAGAAAGGGGCACAACGTCTTCGTACTCGTACGGCAACAAATCGGCCGCAGACAGCATGGTCCACCTTTGACCGCCATGTGCAGGGTTCGTGAAAGCAATCGCGATGTCGAACACCGCGATGAGAGTGTAATTTTGGTTGGCGGACGACCTTATCGGGGCTTCCGGGATTGCTATCTTCTTCAATCTCACCGTGGTTCCATTGTACCAATTCAGGTGATGGCCCATTGCATGCATGGTCCCAATGTTGGACAAAGGTTCTACGGGAACGGTGTCACCGTTGTAGATGTTGTGCAAATTAATGTAGGTACCCTCCCGTACATATGCTAGCCAATCTCCGCTGGCACCAAGCCTAACCTGTGAAACAGTGGGCAGCGGGGGAATTAGGAAATGGACATGGCAGTAGTCTTTAGAATGCATTTACTACGTGATCAAACTCATCGCTTACCTGCTCATCG
This sequence comes from Thinopyrum elongatum, assembly GCA_011799875.1. NCBI lineage: Eukaryota > Viridiplantae > Streptophyta > Magnoliopsida > Poales > Poaceae > Thinopyrum > Thinopyrum elongatum. The sequence goes on along the minus strand of CM022300.1, from coordinate 57,947,073 downwards.
GACAAAATCCGAGTGCCCCTCAACGTCGGCATCTCAAGGGGCATAAACTTGCAACTACGGCCACGCCGTGCTGGAGAGACCCCCAAGGAAACATCCTCGTCCTCGAGGACGCATGTCAGACCAACTAGCATGGCCTTCTCCCACGCATATTTACGCACCCTCTTAAAATATTTGGTGCAAGTACCGCTAAGTCTTGCGGATGTAAGGAAGTCGGAGCGACTTACGATTTCTCCCAAAGGATCATCGTCCAAGGTCTCCCAACCTCGACGAGGATGAGAAGCACCACCGCCTTGCGAATCCATGGCAATGGCGACGAACTGCCTTGTCCCTTGTGGAGCTGGTTTACACGAGAGGAGATGGTAACTACAGGGCTTCATCCCTTCGAAAAGGATGTTCTGTGGGCGCGCACTAGTGCAGTTTATATTTGAGATTAGGGAGCTGGTGAGCAGTTCATTGTACGGCACGTTCGCGTCCATCCACTAGCCCAGAATTAAAGCACACACAACATTTACAGCGACTGGGATTAGTTTGTTTTCCGGGCGCATGGACTAATGCGGACTAGCGGACCTCATCGCACTTTTTCGAGAATGACTTCGACAACTATGTGCGTGACATGCGTGCATGCAAATCTTGCGTGACCAAACACTGTGTGAGGTGAAGCGGTAGGCTGTCGAACTACAGCCTGCATGTTCTAGCCATGTCACTCCGCTGGTGTACTATGCATTGTTTGGCACGAACATTCCTTGGAGCTCGTGCTGCAACTGGCGTACTAGTACTCGACAGCCCGCTTCCCTTCTCCTTCCTCTTCCACCGCCCGGGCACATCCGCGGGAAGCGACCGGTCAACCCTAATGATGCATGCATGACCACTAAAATTTCCTTTCTCTTATCTCTATGAAATAAATGTAGCGTGAGACTCAAAGCCCTTTAAGTATGAGTATAATGGAAATATATTTTTTAGACGAGCCCTATAAACAAGAAAGGAGGGAGTATTACAATTATGTTTTTTACAAACAAAACGCGCTCGCCAAGCTTTCATTCATTCAGCTTAAAAGGAGTTTACATTGAGGAGTAGTACTAGATATCTCAAATCCATACATACCATGCAATAGTAGAACTAGTACTATTAAGTACTACATAACCTAAGCTAGACCACACTACTCGTCGTCGAAGATGGGTAGGTGGTCGCGTGCTGCAACCCCAGCTCCTCCTCCAGTTTGGCGAACATCTTGTTGATCCCCCACTCCCGCTGGCGGTGGAAGCGGCGGTTGGCCTACACCTCGGCCTCCGACTGGATGGACTCGAGGATGGCCTGGTGTTCCACCGCCCTCGCGTTGTCATCCTCCTCCTCCGGCTCCACCTCGCTCGCGTCGTCGTCCTCCTCCTCCGGCTCCGCTTCGCCTGCATTGTTGTCCTCCTATTACGACTCCGCATCGCCCTCGTCGTCGTTCTCCTCCTCCAGCTCCACGTGCTGCTCCGCTTCCACCGCCTCCTCCTCCGGCTCCAGCTGGTCCGGATTCCGGAGGCAGGGCGGCTACGATTCGGGCTTCGCGCCGCCTCCAGATCTCCGGAAGTAGATCAAAGCGCCACTCCGGCGGGGGCATGGCGTATGTCGTTACCTTCGGCCGGGCCATGGCTATCGGGCGACGGCGACCGGAGAAGAGGCGGCGGGAGGGGAATGAATGTGGCTACTATTTGGATTCGCCGTTCGGCTTAAATAAATGCGCTCCATCACGTGTACTCGCGTGTGCACAAATTGTACACATACGGGTCTGTTTAGGGGGCGTCACGTAACTGGTATGTGTGTGAGATTCTGAGAGACAAAGTCTGTGTGTGCGCCTCTACTCTTCGGACATGTACTCCACCTTTTGCATCGGGATATAAGTATAATGGTTACTACACTTTAGCTTGTGATTTATACCGTTTACGTGGCCATATTAATGTGGTTGTGTAAAAAAAGTCACTTGTTGCTCGTGATTTGCGTTAGTATATAATTATGAGAAGTTTGCTAACTACTAAAATAAAGTGAAATTTGTCCATGTTATATAAGTAAATTAAGGTGATTGATTTTCATATGGGTAAGGTTGGACGAAGGGTGGTAGGAAGAAATGCTCCACCTAGAGTATGTGTGTGTGTGAAATGGAGTCTTATAGTGTGTGTGTGTGAAACTGAGTCTTTGGTAGGGAAAGTAATTAAGTGTGTGTGGCTTCATCGTAGAGAGGTGATGTGTATGGCATAGGCCTCCAACGAGGGGGGTACGAGAGAGAAGAGGCCCGTAAAGAGGGAAGAGAAGGAGTGTGCGCGTGAGAGGAGTGGACATCGAGATAACGTGTTTGTTCGAGAGACACTGAGGAAGACTACTGTCGATGGTGCATGTAGGCGGGAATTAAATGAAGGGATAGTCTTATTGGTTTCTGGGATAGAGGGAAGGAGTGGGAAAGGGGGTAGCTAGAAGGAGATAGTTAAGAGTAAGTGTGTGTTTTAGAGAAGAGACCCATCCAGACGGAATTCATGTGCACACAAGAAGAGAAAGATTCAATGTGGGGTGAGGGTTGAGGGTAATTAACTACGTATGGAGACATATGAGACCTTTGAACGTGCATGTGTGAGAGGTATACATATGTGGGAGGTGTGTGTGTGTGCGCGCGCGTGCATGATCGAGATAACAAAAAGGAGACATAAGTCATGATATCAACGGGATGGGGGAGATGGATCGGTATGAGTATGACAGTATGCATGCATGTGAGAGTGGAGGGAAGAAGGCCCGAAGATTGAGCATGTGTGTTTTTTTCTTTAAGAGAGAGTGGCGTGGGCTGGAGCATGCATCTATGGCGTGGAGAGAGAACGAGACACAACGTGTGTGCAAAATAGATCGGCCTATAGATGCATGTATAGAGAAACACATATAGTGTGCATGATAGGAAGCAAGAGTGCGTGCGAGAAAGAAAGGTTGACGGAGAAACAAATAGATAGAGGGATAGAGATGCTAGCTAGAGGGACATCGGCTAGTTTGTGAGTTAGAGTTAACAGTCGAGTGGTTCAGAGGGGTGAGTTATGTGTGTGAGAGAGAAAGATAAAAAGAGGGTGCATGAATGCATGTAGAGAGAAACAGATATAGTGTGCATGATAGGAAGCAAGAGTGCGGGTGAGAAAGAAGGTTGATGGAGAAACAGAGAAATAGAAAGATAGAGATGCTAGCTAGAGGGAGATCGGCTAGTGTGTGTGTTAGAGATAATAGTCAAGTGGATCAGAAGGCTGAGTTATGTGTGTGGGTGGGAGAGAGATAGAGAGAGGGTGCATGTGAGTGACATACAAATGAATATCAGAGAGAAATGAGATCCCGAGAGACGGAGTTTTGTGTTTGCGAGAGAGAAATATATTTCACAAGGAGAGTCATAGCTAGAGAGACATATCAGGGAACGCGAGATATCCGTAGGGAGAGAGGGTGTCTGAGCGACATACAAAGGGAATGGTGGAGAGATATGAGACCCTGCGAGACGGAGTTTGTGTTTGTGTGTGAGAGAGAGATATTTAAGAGGGAGAGTCATGGCTACTAAGACATAGGGAGCGCGAGACATCTATGTGTGTGAGGGTGTGTGTGAGCAGCATACATGGGAATAGTAGAGAGAAATGAGACCCCGGGAGACGAAGTTTGTGTTTGTGTGAAAGAAAGAGATTTCATAGGGAGAATCATAGTTAATTAGAGACACATAGTAGTGAGCAAGATATACTTCGAGAGAGATAGAGTGAAGGTCGGGGGAGAGAGTACCGTCATTTTGTTACGAAGATAAAAGACTGTTGTCGACATACAAGTAGCACGAGAGATACCCGTGAGACGGTGAAGGCGTATAGGTCTAGAGAGATATATAAGCATGAGTGATAGCTATATGAGATGAATATCTGGATTAAAGGGGATTCAAATATTTAAACTAGAGATCAGGACATCGATAAATATCATAACAAAAATTGGTCTATCAAACATGCATATTCATTTGAATTTGGGGACATGTGTAATGTTATTTAGTTTATCAATATTAGTGATCCATAGATTTTTTTTAATTAGAGACAATCACTACTGCAGGATGCTGCTAACGCGACACTACGATCAGAGACCCTTTGACAAAACTATGTGCGATGCATTAATCGCAAACGGTGATGTAAAATAAGCGTCAAAAAAGATGCAAAACATTTGCAATGAAGGATACATCAAACACGGTTCAGATTTTAGTTGTGTGTGCGATGAGGGGCATACAGTTCAGTTCAATGAACTGTTTGCGATGAGGTAGAACAAAAGAAACGGGCAGCCAAATGAAGGCGTGTGTGATATACGGCATACAGTTCACTCGGGTAAACTATTTGTGATGAGGCGGAACAACAGAAACGGGCAGCCAGATGAAGGTGTGTGCGATATACGGCATACAGTTCACTCGGATGAACTGTTTGTGTTGAGCCAAGGGAACAGAAACGGTTCAACTTAACAAGATGTGTGTGATACGCGGCAAACAGGTCTGTAATCGGAAACGTGTGGGAAGACCGATAACAACACAGACGATTCCTGTTAACAAGCCGTGTGTGCTGTGAGCAAACGATTGCTGGTATACAATTGTCAGTGATTGATGAAATCATCACCGACGGGTTCCATTGTTTAGTCCGTGTGCGATGTGATTTGCTCTATCTAATAGCATCAACATATATACTTAAAAAGACAGCATTGCAAAACCAAATTAAGCATACAATTACACAAGTGACTACACACATAACATTTCCACAAACCAAAGTAAGCAATTACATGCATACTAAACTAGGAGAAACGAGGATCTAATAATCTACTTATTGTTGCGACGATGCTTGCCAATGCTCTGCTTCTGGCTGGATCCCTGGCCGTTTTGGGGAAGAAGGCACTTCCTCATGTCAACGATCGGCCTGTACATGTCGTAGCTCGTGTACTCCTCCTTGGCCGCGTACACGACATGAGCTTTGTCGAGTTTCTCCATCCAGGCCGAGTGCCAGGCACGCTTGTCCTTGTTGCAGGAATCCATCATGTCTCTGTAGTAGGGGTCGATGATGGCCTCGGCGAGGTGAACCAGTGAGTCCTTCTCATGCTCCTTGCTGCCCCAGATCTTGTATTGTCCCTGGATGTCGACAAGATTCTGGCAGGCGATGCCCGAATTCATGAGCACCTTTACATCATTGGTGATGTCCACCGTAGTGAACGTGTAGTGGGGGCTGTTGACAAACCTGGTGAAACGCTCGCAAGGCCTTGTGGCCAGGCAGTAGTGGTAGACGAGGACGTGGTTGCGCACGCACATCTGGGCGACGGTGACCTTGGGACGAGACCCGGCACGAGCGCGGGTGTACTCGAGGTCGAACCCGACCACCTTGTACTTCTCCTCAGCAAGCAACAAGGCTCTGACCTCATTACCTTCAGCACCAAGGCTCTGACAACAAAGAACCTGGCGAATATAATCTCCGGTAAGGTCCCTCGGTAGGTGTTCAAAGTAATTTCTGAGAGATGCAGATCTAGGCATTCGATGTGATTGTTATATTGTATCACATTATCCACCACCGGGCCTAATCTTATCTGCAAAAGAAGAAAACGTGTTAGTGCCTACATGCAGTTTTGAACACTACTACAGGCCTATTTGGTTTGCAGGATTTGTAAAATGCACTAACATGCCATCTTCGATCCGACATGATTAACAAGGGCATTTGATTACAATCTAGAAAAATGTAGCCTTCTTCACAAGAGGTTGGAGTGGATGAAAAGTTCCCTAAGAAAACTAGTACAGATGAATCCAAAGGAGAAATGCTTATGGATTGTAACCATATGGATCAAGCAACCAATATGGAAGGGAACATGTATGTACTGAAATCCTCCAAAAAATCCTTCAAAAATCATAGTACATTGTCATTGTAAACTTGGAAAAAGGTTTTGCAAATTGAACTCCCTTATGGTTAACATTTAACAAGAAAGGAACGTCACCTCGATATATAGCTTCTCCAGGCATGGAAAGCATCTCAGGAAAGTGACAACTTGCTCCAGGTTAGGGCCGATAGATTCTAGTGCCAAGACCTTCACTGTGCGCAGTTTTGGGGTCAAGCTTGTCTGAATCATTTTCTGGATGACAGACGAACATACATCTTCAAAATTAGAAATAATGTTAATTTCTAGAAGGAGAGGTAGAAGGCGGCTGTTGTACCTGAATAGGTGTGGATCCAATAACAAGTTCAGAGTATTTGTTAGACGAGTAGCCCACCACTGTCAATTTCGGTGCAGAAATGACATTGATTCTTATTGGACCTTCTTGATCAACTACAAGTAATCTCTCAAGTGAAGGTGTGTCCTCAATGACCATACCGTGGTACACATCTTGTGATGTCTTCTTGCCGCACTAGCAAGACACATAAATTGTCCGGAGAGTCATGGAGGTGATGTGGAAGCTACTCAACCCATTGATCGCCTGAAGACAAAGGTACTCGAGTGCAGTACAGCCATGGAGCAGGTGCTCCATGTCACAGTTTGGGAGGCAGACAGTGACGGGCTCGAGGTGCTTCAGTCGTGGTAGAATAAGAACAGGCGTGTCATTAAGGGGGGATGGTAGTTCCTGAACTTGGCGACGCGCGGCGTGGGCGCGAGGCGGAGCGCGGACGTTGGCAGTGAGCGCATATGCCCATCATCAAAAGTGAGCTCCTCGAGCTGATCAAGGGTGGGGGATTGGAACTAGTCATCAAGCTTGGCTCGGTCCTTGCCGTTGGAACGGAACTTGCCCATTCTAAGGCCTCTGGTTGGGCCAGGGTGACTATCGAGGATCTTGGAGAACGCATCCAAGCTTTTGCAATAGCCATGGCAGAGCTCGTGGGTGTCGACGAGGTCGAGAGGGGTGGAGTTCCATAGGGGGCGCCACCGCCGGGAAAGGACGGTTGTCCGCGCCCCATATTTGATTGGAAGAAGGGAGATGATGACAGTCAACATATCATCAGGGAGGCTGCTGATGAATTCTAGGCCTGCTGGAGTCGCTTGCGGTTCTTGCTCGCCCCGCCTCCGCTTGTTGGCAGCCCCGTTCTCCACCTCCGGAGTCTCCTTGTCAGCGGCACTTTCTGATAGAAGTGGGAGTATAGGGAATATTTAGTTAAAACAGGGCAATAGAAACGTGTATTGGTAACTAGAAGTTAGTAGGTAGGAATATAGTAAGAAAATGGAAAAACAATTGGTTGCTTGAATACAACATAATTCATTTGATATTGCTGGGTAAGTCAACATGCAGATACTTGAAAAGAAAACTTACTTCGAACAAAGTCTGGACGGATGATATCGTCGGGGAAGTTAGCATATATCTCATGACCAGGCTCTTTTATGTGCAGTGCAATTTTAGTGCCAGCTTTCAGTACATAAAACTTAGAAATTTCTTTCCAAAGGCCAGTGCCAAAATAGGAGTCACCACGTTCATCAAGTCTTACAGTAGCAACGATTGTAAATCCATGGTTTGTGTTCAGTATGACATCCCTGCAGTCTTGATTTATGTAAAGGGAAAGATTGTGCACTACAGATTCTGTTGCATAGCAGGGGACGCGCTGCAGAAAATGGTAGGATTGTTAAAGAAAATATGGTAACATGCAAATATGGGCCCAAATTGAAAGAACTGTGCATCAGTTGAAATCGAAGGACAAAAATCTATAATTAAATAGATAGGGTAAACATGATGTCATGGAAATATGAGAGTAATCAAAAGAACAATACATCATTAATTTGCCAAATATAGAAAGAAGAGGGGAAAAATCCCCTTTGACGTATATGGTGCATGTGGCACCTTTTATCCAAATGTAGCAATATTTAGTATATGTTCAGGAAAGTAGGCCATGCCAACCGATTTAGGGTGAGATTGAACATACCGCGCGCATCCTCGGGTCATCTGGTACGGTGAGATGGAACTCCATGGATGTCTGGCGGAGGCCGCAAAGTCCTGATGTGTCCGCGCACGGTACACTCTATGAATGAAAGAAAACCCACAAATCAGCACGAATAAAAATGAATTCACGGCGATTTCGGCCGGATGATTAAAGGAGGCAGATGAACTGGGATAAGAGATGAGATAATATCTCATTAAATTAGTTACCTTGTTGTCCATGAGAAAAAACCCTCAGTACGGCGGATTCCCCAACCGGGCGGAGCTGGGTCGACCGCGAGCAGCGTCGAGAAAGTCGATGGCGATAGGCGGCGGCAGGCGGAAGTGGTGAAATGCGGTGGGGTTTGCCGACAGCCTGGCGGCAGCGGCAGGCGTCGAGCTAAGTGGTTGCCGCCGCGAAAGGCGGTGCCATGCATAGACGCGGAGGAGCTTGTGCAGGTGTGAATGGGGACCGGAGGGGGTGGCGGGCGGGGTGAGGGTTTTTGTGACGTGGGGATGGTGAGGGTTTTCTTTTTTCTTTTTTGAATTGGGTGGTGAGGGTTTTATTTCCCACAAAGAGTTTCGAAGGCAACGGTTTGCTAGAGCCAACCGTGTGTGATTGACGTAACAGGCAAAATGAAAGTCATTGCACACGGTTCCAATTTTGGGAACCGTGTGTGATTGACGTACTACCTCCGTCCTGGTTTATTGGTCCCCTTTGTAATTTGTACCAAATTTTGACCAAATATTTAACTAACAAATGTTTATGCATGTCACCAAAAATTATATCATTGAACACTATGTTCAAATATGCATCCAACGATATAATTTTTGCTGACCTGCACTAACATTTTGTCAGTTAAATCTTTGGTCAAAATTTAACACAAATTACGAAGGGGACCAATAAACCAGGACGGAGGTAGATTCCATCAACCAAATTGATTGCATCCATATCTCACATTTAGACATAAGTAAACATAGATTAAACATACTCAGACATAGATAATAAGCGTACACAAGCATAGTTCAACCATAAGTACATGGTTCAACCGTCATTAAGACACTACATAGCCATACATAGTTCGATCCCACATCTCATCTCATCTGCCGGCACGATCCTGAAGCTTCTCCAGGTACTCGGCGTACGCGCCGTGCGCCACCCTACGAGAATACATCTGCTTGAAGGAGCCAACAGCCCGTCCTCTTGCATGTGCTAGAACACTTTGATACGTGTCATGAAGCTTGTGGTTGCAAAATGGGCATCGATAGCCGCCGTCTCAGGTCCTAATACGCCTATTATGCATTCCCGCATAAAGCTCCCTCAGGATTTGCCTCTTGTACCTCCTCTGGCCATCTTCATCCTCGCTGTCCACATCGTCACACAGCACCTATACAAATAGTAAAAAAAATGTGGCGTCAAATTAATGTTTACAAACTAATCTCTAGCAAACATTTGGCAGTTGCCAAAATTTGGCATCAAATCAATGTTTACATGTCGTGAAGTAGGATTAGGAATTTATGGCTATTTTTTTGTACATATCCAGAGATTATGGTTCGATTTTTAAGCACAGTCGTCTAAGTACAGACCAATCTTGAAGAAAATAATGCCACAAACATATATGTAGGTCATTCAAAATCAATTGTCAAGTCCTGGCTAGGAATTATTAGCACGAACACTAACCCTAGCCGGATTACTAGTAGAAATCATTTGCACAGATGAAACAACTAATCACTTATCACTTGTACCATTCAAACAATCAATACACTACACGAATCTAACGGAACTTACTCAAATTTCATGGATTGGGAGAACATAACCATAGGATTTCTATTCCAAAAAGGGGGAGGCGGGAGTAACCAGAGAAACCCTAGGATCTATTTGACACATAAATGGGTATAGATGACTAACCAGTTGTCCGTCGTCGTCGGAGTCGTCGCCGGAGTGGTCGTCGGAGTCGTCACCGGGGTTGTCGCCCGAGTCGTCACCGGAGTCGGTGTGGACCTCTGCCTCCGGCTGTGGAAGCTCGACGCCGTCGACGATGTCAGGGTGCAGCGATACCTCACCGGCGGTGACGGCAACCTTTGTCTCCATCTCCACGCCATGTTCCGGTGCTTCAGCAGCCCCGGCGTCGCCACTCCCTCCGATGGGGCGCTTCGGTGGCATCCTCATACACTGACGGCTTTGAGAACTGAGAGCGGTGTCGAGGATGCAAGCGGAGAGAGAGGATTGTGTGTGTGGTGAGGATGGGGGGTGCGGCCGCTAGGGCGCGCCATTAATATGGAGTAGTGGGAGAGAGGCGGGCGGCGGTCAAACCGCTGGCTCGCCTCCCCGTGAGCCTGCGCACCGGACTACTGGCATGCCTACCGTCGTTTCACACAACTACTCGCAAGCCTCTCAATGACACTGCACGCACGCCTCCCATCAATTCACACACCTGCATGCACGCCTCCCGGTCTGCCTGCGTGGCGGATTGCTCGCATGCGTCCCGTCAACTCACACCTGCTCGCACGGCATACGGGTCACGTGGCGGCACGTATATTGTTTTTCTATTTGGATGATTAATGCTACCGCTTTATTGCTTAACCGAAGCATGGCACGTATCCATTGTTGGTCTAACGCTCACGGTTCAAATAAATAATTAGTTTGGGATATTGGTTCCCAATTATTAATAATCTCCCGTTTGTAAGAAGATAAAGATTACATCAAAACTGGTCTCAAATTTGACAAAAAAAAGTACAATGCCACTTTGTATTGGTGTCCATATGACAACACGATAAGTTCTATGAATTTCAAATAAGTTTTGGATGTACTAGAATTTAAAAATCAAGATTCTCAATGTTTGAAATTTCTTGCACGAGGAGTAAACATGCACCTAGTGAGACACATGTGTTTTTGCAATCCATTTAGGTGCACTGTCACGTGTGCATGTAGCTCAAATTTGATTTTTGCACATTATACCCCTTGAAAATCAATCAATGTACTAAAATGTCTTAATGATCTCTATTTTTTTTTAAATTAAAACGTCCCTCCTTTGGTAACATATGTTCACCGCGGGATAATTTAACATGCATCGTAGTTGCGGTGGATTCGCGGTGTGTGTGTGCGTCTGGGGGTGGCGGGTGACTCGCAGTACACTACGAGTCGTGAGCCACCGTGTCGGCTGGCTGTTTTGTGAGGCAGGTGCCACATCAGAGTCGTGAATTCGTTATTTAAAACATTACACAACCCTTTCATACATACATGTTTTGGCCACATGCAGTCAATGGTTGTCCTACACGACACTCGATACTCGCGTGTGATGCTTTCTGTGGGCCCGCGAGGTCGTCGTCCATCACTTTGACGAACATCCGGCAGTGATGTTAATTTGACCAACAAGGTAGAATCTTTTTTGTTTGTGTTATGGTGGGAGTATATATATAATACGCATCGAAGAGGTGGGACGGGACTAGCATATATACTATACGTACGCGTCCGTGAACAAGTACACCTCACTCAGTGTCGGGACTTTTCGGTTTCCGAGGCACATGCCACATCAAAGTTGTGAAATTGGCTATTGAAACATCACACAACACCTCTTTGGGCCACATGCATGCAGGCGGTGGTTATCCTAGGACACTCATGTGTTACGCTTCCATCTGTGGGCCCACGAGGCCATCGTTGATGCATGCATCACTTTGACCTACATCGGGAGAGGTTAATTAATTTCCCCATCATGGAGGATTCTTTTTGGGTTGTATTACGGTAGGAGCATATAGTATGCATCGAAGAGGAGGAAGGGGACCATCATATGTAGTACGCTTCATGAACCTTGCTCTGTGTGGGGACTTTACGGTTTTCGAGGCATGTGCCACATCAAAGTTGAGCATTTTGGGTATTCAACATATGTTTGGCCCACATGCAAAGCGATGGTGGCTGTCCTCTCGCACCCACTTAAGCGGTTATCAGCGATATCGATGCTTTCCATCTGTGGGCCTGCTTGGTCCATCACTACTTTGCCTGACAACGAGAGAGGTTAATTTGTCTTAGGAGGGGATTATTTTTTTGTTTGTAATACGGTATATATATATAGGTCATGCTCTGGGATGACATGATATAGTTTGAGCACACACATGCATGCATACGCATGAATCCCTCCCATCGAGTCGAAGTGGCTAGTACCACGACACGTCATGAACCGATCTCACTCTATGTGGGGACTATACGATTTTCGACGCACGCGCCACATCAATGTTGTGAAATGGTATTCAAACATGCATGCACGCTTCACCTCCATACATATGCATGTAGTGGTTGTCTTCGAACGGTACACTCCCTCGCGTGGTTATCGGCGACAAGCCTATATATTCGTGGGCCCGCGTGGACATCCATGATCCCCTTGACCGACAACAAGATAGGTTACCATGGCGGATTCTTCCTTTGGTTCGTGTTATAGTAGTATAGGTCATGGTGAGATTCAGACCTAATTAAGTTTGAGCGCATACTATGCACGCATGCATGCATGAATCCCCGTCATCGGCTTGAAGTGTGGTGTGACATACATATGCATCGTCAACTAACCCTCATTCAGTGTGGGGATTTCTGGTTCGAAAGCACGGTGCCACATCAAAGTTGTTCCATTGTGTATTCAAACACACCTCTCCATACATATGTTTGGGCCACATTCAGGTAGTGGTTGTCTTCGGGGACTAGCTACTTGCGTGATTATTGGCGCGCTAGCCCATCTCCGGGGTCGCATGGACAGCCATCACTTTGACCAACAACAAGCGAGAGGTTGTATGACCAAGGTGAATTATTCTTGGTCCGTTTTATGATCCATCTTGGTGAGATGCCTCTCGGGCCTGCTGACTGAAAGTGGGTGTGTGTGGGGGGGGGACTGCTACTTCACACTTTGCTAGGTGAACCTCCGTGGGGGGGGGGCATGCATTCATAGCTTAGGATTCCCTTCCCGCCGACACGTGGTGGGGGCAAGCAATACCGTGCGCTTTGCGAGATAGGTGCCACATCGAAGTTGCATTTGGTATTTGAACATCAAACCACCCTTTTCATACATATATTTGGTCCACATGCAAGTGTGTTCGTGTTCTGACCCTCTCCCGCGTCATTTTTTGCCAAATTTATGAACATTAGACAAGTCGGATGACGCAACAGACACGGTTCACTCACACTAATCGTGTGCCACGCCGGTGCCCCTGTCACGCACATCCGCACAGTACATTGGGCTCCACGAGGCTTCCCCTCTCAAAAATATCTACCCGCCTGCAGCTTTTTTCTGTTTGATAACATAGGGTTATTATGTTTCGACCGTGTGTGATGTTTCTTGTTCCCGCTCCCACCTGCATCCCTCGAAAATATCTGCCCGTCTCGAGGGTTTTTCTATTTCATAACACACTTTTGTTATCTCCGGACCGTGTGCGATGCACCATCATCCAAATTTTCAATAGCCCCGGCATTTCACTCCCGCGTTTGACTCCCGCGTAGTAAAATTTTTAGTAGCCGCGTCATTTCCTCAAACACACCCCCCCCTCCACACACACACACACCCCAAAACCTCCTCGGGCGCGCGCACACACACACACACCCCCTCCCTCACTCGAAACCCTAGCAAGGTCGCCGCCGCCGCTGCAAGGCCTCCATTGTCAACATCTGCCGGTTTGCCCGTGCAGCTTACCCACCGATCTCCATACCCAGGCCGCCCTGAGTTTCTTAGATGATGGCTGCCAAATGCCCCCTTTCCCATAGATCCCCATCCCCATCCCCGACTCCAGAGCATCATAGCCTAAGCCCAGCTACGCTTCCCGTGGAGCTCGAGGAGCGACTGGCACAAAAGAGGTGTATCGCGGTCTCTTCGCCCGACGTCGCCGAGGAAGCTAACGACCATTACTGGCCGCAGACACTCAATCAGCGGGCTAGAGTATGCGGGTTTGTCGCGGACACCGGCTACGACATCGAGGTCGTCGACAGCGACGGCCTGAGGCGGGCTATGTCATAGGTTAAGTGGCCCACCCCCAACCCCTCGGGTTCAACCGCCGTCGATCTCATCCATGGCCCCGCCGCTGATCTCCTCTGGCTCGCTGTCAAGAATTTGCCATCCTACATCGCCATTGAGCCCCTTTTGTCATTTCTGAAGGATACGTTCTGCGACGCTGGCTTGGGATCCATAGCTTCCAAGTCAGACCTCATCGACGGCGACCACGAGGAGGGCACCCTCTCCGGCTCTTCCAAGGGGAAAGAGCCCATCTGCTCTTCCAAGGGGAAAGAGCCCGTCTGCGACATCAGGGAGGGCACCCTATAGCCGTGACCTTCCAAGGGGAAGGAGCCCATCTACAACAACATGGAACGCATCCAGGGTCCATGCTCTTCCCACGGGAACGAGCCCATCTGTAATAAGTGAGGAAACCCATCGAGTCCCTTTTGTAGTGTAGTGAGAATATGTCCAGTTTTAATTGCTATATTTGGTTGTTTGCAGTATGCCTTGTTTATTTCAGTTGTTCACAATGTGATGCTCTATATGTGCAATTATTTACTATGCAGTACATTTCATCAATCCAGTTTTAAACATACCGATAGGAATGCATATATTTGCTTACTGTTAAGCCTGTTATAGCTAGCATATGCCTCTTTTAAAGTTTTTTGATTATTCGGTTGTTTGTAGTTAGCATATGTCTAGTTTCAAATGCTATCTTTTTTGTTCGTAGTATGCCTTGCTTATTCCAGTTATTCACAACGTGATGTTCTATATGTGCAAGTATGAACTGTGCAGTTCAATTTCATCAATACCAGTTTCAACAATACCACTATGAATGACTACATTTGGTTGCTGCATCTTGTAGTTAACACGCCTTTCCATTTTTATTTAACAATAACCAGTGTACTTAGACCGGCACAATACTAGTTTGAATGACTATGTTTGCTTGTTGTTAAATGTTAGGCATGTTGCAGTTAACACACCTTTCCACTTGTTTTGCTTTACTAGCGTGCTTAAACCTGCACACTGAAGCTATCTTTTGGAGATTATTTTTTCTGCCATGGATATATTTGGTTGATGTTTAGCCTGTTGTGCTTAACATGCCTCTCGATGTACCTACACAGGACAATTTTCGGAACGACTGTTGTTTTCCATCGAGATTAGTTTCATCCCATGGCTTATATATACTCACTGTTCAGGATATCGGTAGCTGGTACCATATAGGCCGGGGGCTGATAAGGGACTAATCGGTGAATCGGACTTTTAACTGGATATATCTGTAACCCATTTATCATTAGGTTAACTAGGGCCATATGTAATATATATGAGGCTACATAGCAACATGCACTGTACTTAATGTCCAAATATGCAATCCTAGGCTACATAGCAACAAGGAAGAGTGTTACCTTAATGTTCTGATGATGTCTAGATATACGTAGAAGAGCAGCAGCAACAACAACAACAACATAGCCCTATTTGGATACTCAACTTAGCTAGAGGTTAGAGTTAGTTTCTAGCTCATGACTAACCCTGAACTAACTCCATCCAAAGAGGTGTTTGGATGACAGGGTTAGATTGACAATAAATGCACTAGGAGAACTAGCTCCAGTTAGCACCTCTTAGGTTGGATAGTTTTTTTGGGTGGGTTAGATGCAACTAACTCAAACTAGCCCTCATGTTTGGATATACTTTAGGGCTATTTGAGCCCGAACTAGCTCAAACTAACTCTAACCCATGGATACAGCAGCAGTTAATCAGCTGATAATTTGTAAGAATGCAATAAACTCCTTCCAGCCCATAATATAAGATGTTAATTCATCTAATATGTGAGTATATTGGATGTTATAAGATATTATAAGAGTGTTGTACTACATCATTGTGCAATTGCTGTTTAGCTTCTAATATTAACTTGGTGCTTTTAGGTACATATGTCATTGGTAAAGATCCATGCTTCGACCCTTTCTGTGTATGGGGCAATGAGATATCAATAAACCAGCATCAAGTGAGGAAGCTGATAAAGATTGTTAGTAAAATGGGTCAAAAGATGGCAATTAAACTATTTGTTTACACTTTATCCAAGACAACAGTGAACTGCAAGATGGTAAGTAAGAACTCTGCAGCCTTCTTTTTACTGCCCATAATGAGTTGTGTTAGACGACAATGTCTGAATCTTTTTCCTTTGCAGTGGTTCCCAAAGCAGTTTACTCAAGATTACCTCTCAAACTACATGATTGGTGGGCATGCAAAGGTTAAAGTATTTCTACCAGAACACGATGATTATCTAGATGTTTTCATGAAGACCGTGAAGGATGGGCGGTCGGCCATCACAAGGGATTACACTATATATATGTTGCGTGTGTCAAACACATTATATGTGTTTGAGAAGTAAAAAAAACCGCATGAAACACACATTAATTGGAGATAGTTAGCGAGGAATGCATACATTGGATTTCAACATAAAGTGGTTTCAAATATTTGAAAAGTCAAATTAAGATGGATTCGGCCTTATGAATCTGAGATCATGCCATTTATAAACCATATTTATGTACAAAGGGTGTTGTGCTTTTGAAAGTATATATAAAAAAATGATGTATATAGATTTGTATTGGAATACAAAATGGATCCTACCCGGAAAAAAAAAGAATACAAAATGGATTGAAATTGAGTTGGCACGGTAAACGCGCAATCTTTTTCTCCAAAAATTTGAACGAAGCAGCGTAAAATCGGGGAGATGGAAATTACTGCCTAACCCTAACACGCAAAACCAGTCGGCTCGATTTCTATAGGTTTCAATAGGGGCAGGCTTGTAATTTCACTCAAACGTGACATAACCGCCTCTCACCCGGATTCATACACGGCGGGCGCCAAAACACAGTTTCTCCTCGGTCAAAATCGCCTCTCACCTCCCCCGGATTCATACAGGGTGGGCGCCAAAACAAACTCTCCTCGGTCGAAATCTCCGTCGGCAAATATTCAGTGTATGCGAGATTACCGTCCTATCCCCAACCGACCAATATTGCTGTGATGTAGGAAAATAGAAACGGGGGCTAAGTTTGTAAATTTCCTCACATTTGAGACAAGCGCATCCTGAAGACATGGTTCCCCCTACCTCTCTCCCTCCATTTCCCCATTTGTACTCTGTGGGCGCCAAAACACCCTCTCCACCCCAGTTTCCTCCATCCTCCACCCCATCCACCGTCGTCCTCCTCCACCATGCTGGAGCTGTTACCCCGCCGCCGTCGTCCATTACAAGAGATCGACCTCTCTCATCCACGGCTTCGGACCAGGATCCTTGCAACGCGTCCTCTCGCTTCATCGGCGTCGTCGTCCACCTTGCCGAGGCCGCTCGTACGACCGTCTCGTCCACCGCGCCGGGATATTTCCCTTGTCGGCATCGTCTGCCCTCCTAGATCTGCTTCCACACCGCCGACGACCATCGCTACCATAGCACCCTCAACATCTCAGCAGATGCTTACATGGTGCCACACCAGAGGCGGTACTCTTTCGTATCTGCTCAAGTTACTTATCTCAGCAAGAAAATAGACCGCCACTGCTTTACTGTGATTTCTTGTCCATCACTTAGAATCTTACTTGTTAGTTGAAACCAAACATTGGTTGCGAAGTTGCCTTTGTCCGGTTTGCACCTTCAGATCCGCCATGGCACGCTCACCACTATACTCGCAATGCTTATGGTTTTCCCCTTTTATATTCCGCATTAGCTTAAATGATAGTAAACTGAATTTCAATTTGGGGTCAGTCTATTTTTGGGAGTTCGCCCGAGTTCACCGGAGGGAAGGAAGGGGCTCGCCGGAGGGCTGCCCCATTATCTATCTTAGGGTTTTGGGTGGGGACAGTGGTTGTGGGGGCGGTCGTCGGGCTATGGTGGGGTTGGCTAGAGGGATGGCCGGGGCCGCCAGAAGACCGAAGGTGGTGGGCGGTTCAGGGAAGGGCGGGGGCTGGTGGTTCGGTCGGTGATCTATAGGGGAAGAATAAGAGGCGAGGAAGAAGAAGGGTTAGGAGACGTAGGATCTTCATCCAACCACCTGAAATGGTCGACTGACCCAAATGACGAAAGTCAGGCGACTTGCATCAAGACATTCCCATATATTCAGTACCATCATCGTAGGTGCTTCGAGACGTGCAAGCAGTGCTCCTCAACCAATCAAGCTAAACAACATGCCACTCATAATAACAAACTTAGTTGCTCAAATACGAATCTGATATGATGCTGACATGTTGTACCAAAACAGAGAATGTTTAATTGGTCAGCTAATGTTCCTACTTTACTTTCGAAAAGCACGTGCGCCACATATCAAGGGGCAGCAGGGAGTTGCATTCTTTATGCGCTCTGGTTCATCATGTGTGGGCAACGAACATTTTATTATCCAAAATTTGCTTGCTCTTCTTTAGCATGCTCCTCTTCTTTTCTTCTTTAATAAGTGCTCCCTCCGTTCCTAAATATAAGTCTTTGTAGAGATTCCTCCATGGACTACATACGGAGCAAAATGAGTGAATCTACACTCTAAATGTATCTATATACATCCATATCTGATCCATAGTGGAATCTCTACAAAGACTTGTATTTAGGAATAGAGGGAGTATAATAGTAGTACAATATGTTCCTTGTAGTGAAGAGGAGCAGGGACATTTGCAGTGTACAGGTCTATTTGGTCGCTTGTCATGGACGCTTTCAACTCTTCGTGTTGGTCTGCCGTAATATCCAGTAAATGCTGGGAGTTGTGTCGCCTTTGAGAGTTAGACTAATAGTAACAGTACTGCCCCTTCAGTTGTAGAGAGCTGGTATCCGAAGCCTTTCTAGCCATTTCGGCAATACTAGCACATATTTTCCAGCAAATCCACTTTCCTGATTTTACTCGTGATGCTTAGGGTTTTCCCATTATATCTACACTATGATCTGTGTAGGTGCTTTGTGTCATACTAGCAGCAGTCCAATCTTGAAGCTAAATAACACACGAATCATACGTCCAAAGCTTACTTCTTTAAATATGAATGTGATATGATACTGACATTAGTTAACAGACACACATTTAATTGGTCAGCTAATGCTCCCACTTGAGTTTCCAAATGCATGTGGCCACATATAGAGAGACATCATGGAATGGCATTTATTTGGGCGGTCTGATTCATCAAGGGTGGGCAACCAACATTATAGAGAAAGAAGCAGAATCTCAACAATATGATTCCCCTTCTATTCTTTAACATGTTCCTCTTCTGTTATTCTTTATTAAGTACAGTATGTTCCTTGTCAGGAAGGGGAGCAGGGACATCTGCAGTCGATAGCTCTATTGGGCCACTTGTGCTACATGATTTCAGCATTTCGAGTTGGTCTGCCATAATATCTAGGAAATGGTGGGAGCTGTGCTGTCTTTGATAGACTAGACTAATAGTAATAGCAGTGCCCTTCAGATGAATAGAGCTGGCATGTAGGTGATCGATGGGCTTTTTATTAGTTGCGGTAATACAACCCCATATTTTCCAGCCAGTTCCGCTTTCCCGATTTATTTATGATTGTTATGGTGTACCCCTTTTATCTACACTATGATATGCCTAGTGGCTGTGCGCTCTCGTTATCATGGTTTGGCAATAAACTTTCTATACAGTATATTATGAACCTATCATCTACCAACTATCCTTACATCTGGAGCTCCCAACAGGGAGCCTGTTTTTTTGTGTAGTTGTGCCAGATTATATTAATCTACTCACCATATTACAGCACACATGGGCTCTCTCATCAGAATCCACTTATAGCACACAAGGGTTTACAGGGAGCCCCTATTATATTAGAATATCCTCTTTATTACAAATATAATCTCACTACTATTTATATTTTCATGCTTCTCAGATATTGTACGTAATCACAATGAATGTAAGAATGTGCATATCAGAAGAATATTGCGGAACAGTTCAATGGGTAACAAACTTGGCATCAAGGGATTGAGGTCCATTCTGGATGCAATGAAACCCACATGCTCTCGATCTATAGATTCGTATTCAACATATGATCCTAATGACTATTCTGAGCTCAAGGAGTCAAAGGCATATGGCCTATCCTGTTCACCCAATAAGGTGTCTGTTCTAATTTGGCAAGGTTTTATTGGTTGCACGTACCTTGCATAAGGTGTCTTGCATTTCTTCTATTTCGTTGCACCGCCATCTGCTTAGTTTACTCATGATATATGTGAAGATGCCATGCCCATCCATTATCAATACCTATTCTATTTGTTGTCATACTCCCTCCATCCGAAAAAGCTTGTCCCTCAAATGGATGTATCTAGCACCAAGTTAGTGCTAAATACATTCATTCAATGCACAAGCTTGGGACAAGCTTTTTTGGACGGAGGGAGTACCATGTTTTTCCATTCAAATGTTGTTCTTGTGTTTCAGACATCCCAAAGGAAGAGGGTGATTGCAGAACCTGAGGGAGTACAAGCAAAGTCCTTGAAAAGGTGGTGGTACCGGAGAAATCAGATAGCACCCCACTTATATTGGCGATAGAACCAGCGCTGCAAAACCTAGGATATCGCAACTATGATGCTCGCTGCTTTGCTCTTGTTAGTACATGTTGTCCTATTGTTGTACTTACATTCATACCTGGTGGATTATGTGACATCATTGTGCATTATAGCTTGCTTATCCACTAGTCGCTCCAAATTATTAGATCTATATTAATGCTTACATTAATGTAGAATAAACCCAATGCTTATGTAGAAGTTTTGCTCTGCATTGTTCTTGTAAGTATCTGTTGTCCTTCGTCACTGTACCTATATTGTCAGCTAGTTGTTCATGTACACTTTGCAGCTTATTCCCTTGCCCTCCATTTTCTACACATCACATCTATATTTACTATAGCCAAAATATTGAATAAAACCAATGCTACTGAAGAAGTTTAGCTCTGCATTGCTCTTGTCAGTGCCTTTTGCATGTATGTTGTACTTACATTTATAGTCTGCATCTTAGCTTTAATAATTACCATTTGTTCCTATATTGTCACATTTATATTTACTCTTAACAAAATGTAGAATAAAGGCAATGCTCTTGAAGAAGAGTCTGTGGTAAAGTTCTTGAATTGCCCCCCCCCCCCCCCCATCAATATGGACAAGGGCTTTATAGAGCCGGTCTTCACTACTAACATAAGTTTGTCCTCCTCAAGCCTTCAAACTTTGTTGTGTATATTTGGATAGCTATGACTGCAAATGTTGTTTATTTTTGTCGTCTGCATCAAATTGCATGTTCAAAGTTTATTTTGAAGAAGTACATAAACATAAGTTTGTCCTTCTCAATTTCAATTTTTAGTTGCACAACCTAGTTCCTTATTCATACCATGTAAATTAAACTAAACATAGCAAGTTATCTTCTTTATCACTGCATGTATGCTTGTGTTCTTATCTGTAATCCAGTGGTGTGGTGAAACTACCAACTCCAGCACAATATCATATCCTGCTATGTCTTAACTATGAACAATGCCATATTATGTTAATGTTATTTAAATCATGTCTCTTTATTTACCAATCTGAAATGGTATAAATTGACAGTACACTCACCATTCATGCTTATACGTTGTTTAGCACTACATGTATGCTTGTGTTCTTGATCTGTAATCTAGTGGTGTGGTGAAGCTGGCCGCTCCTGCACAATGCCATTTCCTACCGTCTTAACTATGAACAATGCCTATTATGTTAATGCTATTTTAAACAGTGTCTCTTTATTTCTGACTAAGAAATGAGATGAATTGACAGCACTAATGCTAATACATGCAAAACCTATTATCTACCTACTTGTTTCTCTTTCAGGGTGACATCACTAAAGCTAGGAAGAACTGCCACAATGATAGTGAGACGAACCCATTGCTTGTCCCTCCAACATATATTCCAGAGAAGAAGGCAACACATCTTGAGGATAGCGATACAACCCCAAAGTCATGTCTTGATGTAGTGTCGAACTTACTCGCTAATAGCAGTGACATAAGGTCGATGAATCTGTTCGACTTCTTTAGTCTGAAATTCAAGCAGATAGACATGCTTCTACTCAAATCCGACTGGAACTCCAATCTCTATGCAAGATTAACCATAAGTACAGGACGTCTATTGATGCTATGCAGCTTGAGTTGATGGATATAAGCATCAAACAAGCAAAGTCTCATCAGGTTGCTAAGATGCTTGCGCTGCAGCTATTGGGCAGGGCTAACCTTTCTTGAACTATGGTGAAGTGATGTTGGTTCTGTCTATTATTTTGTCGGCATGTTTACTTCCACTGGTGGCGACCTACCCAGTGTATGGAATCTGCTATCTGGTTGCCCTTTATTATCACTGGCGGTGAACTTTGATGCCCAGGGGATGTAATATGCTGTAATTTCTTTGTTGTATAGTCTAGGTTTATTCTTCGTCACGATGTTGTAATTTATTTGCTGTATGTTCTGTCGTCGCTCTGAGAATAGGTCGTAATCTTCGATCGGAGCACAATTAGCCAATACGTTAGGTTTATATAAAAAAATTGGTACTAAAACTGGCCGGCCGGCAATCACTATGAATGGGCCGAACCGTGGGCCTACAATCATCTTGGGCCTTTAGTAGGCCTAGACTTAATCCGACCCTCTATTAGTTTCGGGCTTTAAAAGGCCAAGTAAAGCGCTTGCCTTAATTGGGCCAGAAAATAAAATGGGCTTTTAATAGGCTGAGATGTAGATTGAGCCTGAATTGTGTCAAACAAATCACGGGCCGACAGCAGGCTGGAATATACATCGGCCTATTATTGGCCCAGTGATATGGCGGGCCATTAACAGGCTGAAATGTTGTTGGGCCTTGGTGGGCCCAATTTCAGGACGGGCTGGAAGCAGGCCGGTTGCATAGCGGACCGAAATTAGGCCCAACACTATCAAGGGCCTTTTATGGGCCGATAGGAAGTTTGGGCTAAAATGTATCCACGAAGACTACGGGCCGTTAAGAGGCCGAAAGTCACTACGGACCAGAATTAGGCCCAGATGCAGCTCGGGCCTTTAAATGGTCGTAAGTGAAACTGGGCCGAAAGAGGCCCATATCTACACAGGGCCGCTGACAGGCCGAAACTAATATCGGGCCGAACTGTTAAACGAGCCATTAATAAGCCGAAGAGCAAAACAGGCCCCCAGTTGGCCCAAAGGCACAGTAGTTGTTAAAGGGCCGTATCTGTTATGGGTCATAATTTGTCCCAAACTATTGCTGGCTGTTAACGGGCTGGATTTGATATGGGACATAAACAGGCCCAAATTATTGCAGGCATTTAACGGACCGTATCTAATGTGGGCCACAATTTGGTCCAGAAAATGAATGGGCCGGCCCGTTAGATCTGACGAAATCTTGTGGGCCTTTTCCTGGGCCTGCTTTTAAACCTATATGGGCCTCTATTGGGCCGTCCCACATGTCAACGTTTCATTGGCGACTCCTGTCCAATGGACAGTTGACATCTGTCCCAACGAGGAGCTGACGCGTGGATCCTCCGGTGAATGAGAATTTTATACGTGGAAAATCCCCATTGGTCAGGGCTATTAACGGGTTATCGGCTCCAAACCAGAACCCGATAGCTTAACAGCGAGCCGTTATGGTGGATGCCACGTGTCGGTTACCCTTGACGAAAACACTTCCATGACGCGCCATTTATCGTCATTGAAGTGGACACTTTCGTGATGATAATTTTGGTATTGTCATGGAACACTTCTATGACAGCACCTGTATGACTATCTTGATTCTGTCATAAAATCATCATGGATGTAAATGCATGACAGAAAACGTGACCTACTATGACAAACATGTATCATCATGGAAGTGTATTTTTTTGTAGTGCATGCTCCTAGGGGGATAGATTGGTAGGAAAATGTTGGGAAACGTTGCATGGAAATCAAAAAATTGTCTACACACACACAAGATCTATCCATGGAGATGCATAGGAATGAGAGGGGAGAGTGTGTCTATGTACCCTCGTAGACCGTAAGCGGAAGCATTTATTAACGTGCTTGATGTAGTCGAACTTCTTCGCGGTCCAACCGATCAAGTACCGAATGTACGACACCTCCGCGTTCAGCACACATTCAGCTCGGTGATGTCCTCGCCTTCTTGATCCAGCAAGACGGGCGAAGTAGTAGATAAGTTCTGGCAGCACGACGGCATGGTGACGGTGGTGGTGATGCTATCTCCGCAGGACTTCGCCTAAGCACTCCGAAAATATGACCGAGGGACGAAACTGTGGAGAGGGGCGCCGCACACGGCTAAGAGATTGTTGTGGCCTATGTGTGGCACCCCCTCCCTCATATATATAGGTAGGGGGAGGGGAGGCAGCCAGGAGGCGCCCCAAGGGTGTCCGCCGGCCCCCTTGGGCTCCTGCCCTGTGGTGCCCCCCCTACCTTGTTTGCACAAGGGGGAAGGAAAGGGGAGGAGAGGGAAGGAAGGGGGAGGCCGACTTCCCCCTTTCCTTCTCTCGCCAAGGGCTGCAGCCTTAGGAGGGGCGCGCCAGCCCCTTGTGGGTTGGTGTGTTCCCCCCCTTTGGCCCATATGGCCCATTAACCTCCCGGGGGTTCCCGGAACCCCTTCCGGTGATTGATGACTACCCGGTACCTCCCGAAACTCTTCCGGTGTCCAAATAGCATCGTCCTATATATCAATCTTTACCTCCGGACCATTCCGGAGCTCCTCGTCATGTCCATGATCTCATCTGGGACTCCAAACAACATTCGTTCACCAAATCATATAACTCATATAACACTATATCGTCAACGAACGTTAAGCGTGCGGACCCTACGGGTTCGAGAACTATGTAGACATGACCGACACACCTCTCCGGTCAATAACCAATAGCGGAACCTGGATGCCCATATTGGTTCTAACATATTCTACGAAGATCTTTATCGGTTGAACCTTATGACAACATACGTAATTCCCTTTGTCTATCGGTATGTTACTTGCCCGAGATTCGATCGTCCGTATCGTCATACCTAGTTCAATCTCGTTATTGGCAAGTCTCTTTACTCATTCTGTAATACATCATATCGTAACTAACTCCTTAGTGTAACACCCCCGGTGGTTAGCCACAGTAATCCCATTTTGATAATGCCAAGTCAGCATGATTATCAGTGCATGATCATCATTAACATCATATTGCATTTCAACTCCTAACCTCAAATTCAAAATTAAATGAAAGTGGAAAATAAAAGTTGTCCAACATAGAAACTAAATTGTTCATTAAATAGCAAATAAATCAGAGACAATTCTAAAATTAAAACCAACATCATTGAAGTTGGGTAAGTGACTCAAACATCTTCAAACAGCGACTAAAAACAATATTTAATAACCATTTATTAAATCTAATTTAAGTATGAAATGATGTTTTGCCCAAACTAATTTTAGGTGTTAGGAAATAAAGCACTGGTATTTATGGACTAGGTCTCCCTTTTTACAAAATTCGGTTTGGGGCCTAACTATTTACTAAACAGAGGTATATGAATTTATAAAAAAAAAGAACAAAAGAAAATAAAACCCCCCTGGGCCTCGGCCCAGCAGGCCGTCCAGGCCGCCAGGCCGGCCCAGCCGTCGCCCTACATAGCCGGCCACCACCCCCACCCGAAACCCTAGCCGCTGACCCCACCCCCACGACTCTTCCCCCCCCCCCCCCGATCCAGAAAGAAAATCTGGATAGGGATCGACCCCCCCCCACGTTCGCCCGCCTCGCCGGCGGCGTCCCGACAGCCTCCCGCGCCGATCTGCCTCGCCTGTCGCCTCCCCTACCGCCTCCTCCACTCGACCCCCCCCCTGGATCGGACCGGGGCAGAGGCGCCCCGATCCCGTCGCCCGTCGCCGCGTCCCGCGCTGCTGCGCTCGCTTCCGCCTCGCCGCCTGCGCTCGGACGCCGTCGCCGGGACCTCGCCTCCTGTCTCCTCCCCGACGCGTGACCCGGACGACTCGCGTCGCCGGAGCCACCCCGACGCCCTCGACACCACGCCGCGCCCGAGGACCTGCCGCGCCCGAGGACCTCGCCGCCGTCGCTTCCTCGCCTCCCTCCTCACCGGACGCCATCAAGCCTCGCCGCCCCCCCCCCCCCCCCGTTCCTTACGCGGCCGTGAGCCCCTTTCCTTCACTCTCTCCTCTGCAGCTCGAACGCGCCCCGCCCCGCAGCTGCACCGCCACTCGCCGAACCCGTCCTGGCGCCGCGTTGCCTTGCTCTGCCACATCCAGCCGCGCGCCGACCCGTGCTGCTGCTGCTCGCTGCGCGCGCTCGCCCGTCCATCCCCCATGTGCCTTGCCGCACATCCGCGCCACGCCGCGCTTCCCCTCGTCCGCCGCGACCTCACCCCCCTCACCCGCGCTGAGCATGAGCTCGTCGTTCGACGGAGCCTTCCCGCGCCTCCACCCGCTCCGGCCACCGCGCCGTCGCCCGCGCCGCGCCCCCCTAGGCGAGCGCCCGTGCGCCCGTGCCCGTGGTGGCCCGGACTTGTCCGGCCCCACGCAGCCGCGCCGCGGACATGTCCGCCCCTGGGCCACTGACCCCAGGGCCCCACCCCGAAACGTTTTTTTTTTTGAAAAATTAAAAATTATAATTAATAAAAATAATTAATTAATTAATTAGTTAATTAATTAAGTTAATTAACCCTGTTTAGATTAGTCTAATTTAATTAATTAGTTTAATTAAATGTTAATTAATTAGTTAATCACTAATTAGCCTAATGTGAGTATGACAGGTGGGACCCACTGGTCCTGACGTCATGCTGACGTCATGCTGACGTCAGCAAGACACTGTTTCGGATAATGTTAATTTAAATAATTAATTAAATTCCAGAAATTAATAAAAACTTTAGAAAATCATATAAAATAATCCGTAGCTCAAATGAAAATACTTTGTACATGAAAGTTGCTCAGAACGACGAGACGAATCTGAATACGCGGTCCGTTCGCCCGTCACGCGTCCCTAACTATCCGAACTTGCAACCGTTCCCCTCTTATCCTCTGTCCGATAATTCCAAAGACCCGGGAAATATCGTCAGATATTCTCCCGCTCCGTCTGTTACGTGTGGTGCTGCGTTAGACTACCCCTAGCACCGTGTATCGTATTTGTCATGCTCATGTTTGCTATGTATTTATACTGTTTCCTCCCCCTCTTCTCTCTCGATAGCCCCCGACCCTGACGTCGTCCCCGAGACCGACGCAGCTCCGGATCCCGAAGACACCATAGACGACCTGGCCCTTGCCGCCGAGCAACCAGGCAAGCCCCTCCTTTGATCATCCCGATATCGCCCATTCTATATTCCCATGCTTGCATTAGAATTGCTGCTGCTGCTGCTGCTTTACCTATTCTGATGCATAGCCTGTTCATTGTAACCTACTGTTGATAATTACCTACATATCCTAAACTGTTTAGTCCAGGCTGGGTAGAGACCTATCAGTGACCCCACTTATCCCGACTGCCGCGCTGGATCGTCAGAAGACCCGATCAATGGGATTGAAGACCAGGACCCGACACCGCACATCACCCCCCCTTAGTTGTAACGACACTGCAGCGTTACTATCGAGTGCCGAGGGTGAAACCTCTTGTAGCACTTCTGATGTTAACTCTGTAGAGTAGCTATTCGGTCGTGGTCATCGAGGGTGATTCCTCCTTCACCGCTTCCGATAACGACGCTGTCGTACAACACCTCAAGTGTGGACCCAGTGAGGGTGATTCCTCCTAGTTCACCTTGACGGATACATCGAGTGGGAATTCAATGAGGGTGATACCTCGGATTCCCTGATGTTATGGACACACGGATACTTGGACCTTACAATGTTACTTGGAAAGGCGGGTCGACCCTGAGGGGTACCCGCATGTGATGTGAAGGCGGGTTGCCAGTGTGGTGCCCGAGTGGTGAATACGAGGCGCGGCCGGACATTCTTGGCCCTTGCCTCAAGTCCTCGAGACGGGGCGACGGGGTCACATCTTTCGTGAGTCTCTGCTCGTTACCGCAAGCCCTAGTCCTAACGATTTGGATATTTGATCCGAGCAGACCTCTGGTCTGATAGCACTAACCATCACGTGGGCATAGTATGGGCGTTCTGCATCGTATGCATCAGCCGAAAACTCTGTCAGACGTCCAGTTCAGCACTGCGGCCGGGCTGGGCCGGCACCATCCTGAGGGGTGGAGCCTGGTTCGCCCGGCACGCAACGACCCGGAGGGCGAGGGGCGATGGCCAAGACCCCCTTGCGCTTAGGATGTAGACCGGCGGGGACCTCTCTGCGGAGTTGTAGGTAGGGTTGCGATGTGTCGTTTGGCCGAGGCCGGGCATGACCCTGGAAAGTGTGTCCGGCCGGAGTTAATCGAGCGTGTTGGGTAAGTTGGTGCACCCCTGCAGGGAAGAACATTTCTATCGATAGCCGGTCCTACGGTAAAGGACACTCGGAGTTGTATCCTAATTGATACAATTTAGAACTGGATACCTGTGATGAGACCTGTATATATGGCTCTGGGATTGCTTTCTCGCAGGGAGTCGAGAAAGGATCTCTGGGTGAGGTTGATATTATTACTGCTACATTATATGGTATTGTTCTACTCTCTTCTACTGCTGCAAGATCGCTGAAGATGCTAGTCTTCGATAGGACTAGGCCTTCTCTCTATTCTGGCATTTCTGCAGCCCAGACCACATATACAGCCTCCCCTTGATAATGTTGCATATGTAGTGTAGATCCTTGCTTGCTGAGTACTTCAGAGTACTCACGGTTGCTTTGTTTTCCTTTTTCTCCCCATATCAGTTTGACGTGACCAGAGGACGGAGCCCCCTGAGACAGATGCCCCGACGATCGTTACTACTACTACCCAGAGGATGGATACTACTACGAGTTGACTGACGACCAGGAGTAGGATCGGAGGGTCCCAGGCAGGAGGCCTTCGCCTTTCGATCGTAGTGTTTTATTTTGCCCCGCCTTTCTAAAGGCCTTTCTGTACTTTCTTTCATATCTGTACTCAGATATCTGATGCTTCCGCTGACGCTTGTTCGCAAGCTTATGTATTCGAGCCCTCGAGGCCCCTGGCTTGTAATATAAAGCTTGTATGACTTTATTTATGTTTTAGAGTTGTGTTGTGATATCTTCCCGTGAGTCCTTAGGCTTGATCGTGTGCATGTGCGTGTATGATTAGTGCACGATCGGGCCGGGGGTGTCACAAGTTGGTATCAGAGCCGACTGCCTGTAGGAACCCCCTTTCCAACTCCTTGGCCGAAGTTGAGTTTAGAAACCGGAAAACTGTTTTACTAACTTGGCTGTGTGGCTTACGGGCCCACGTCGCCAATTGGGTGGTATTAGGATCTTTTACTCCTCGACCTTTACTCTGGGACTCTGACCTCTCTTCTATTCGGGTTAAATGATTTTACTAACTCCAACATTAGGTTCTCGTGGTCACATCCACCCGGTGTTCTGAAGATATTCCCCCTTGCTTCAAGATTGAGGGCCAGGTTCTGCTTACAGGATCCTCTTATCGAGTGCACCCTGTGTTGTCACGTGCAGATTCCTCGCTCCAACAGTTTTCTCCGACGTGGATCTAGCCTTTGCTATGTCTCGTTGTGTACTCCCATATCGCGTGCCTGCGCGCCGCCTAGATGTCTAGCCCTTCCCTTTTCAACTGTCGTAATGCCGGATGCTAACCGAGGCTATGTGTGGCTTTGAATGTCTGGTGCGAATATGATGAAGTATCTATTGCACTTCCTTCTGTTGTGCGTGTTACTTCATAAATAATTCCATACACCTGCAAGTTACTAGCTAAATTGCCCCTGTTGATTTGGCAGGATGGCTGACGATCCTCCACATCCACCCTATATTGCCGCAATGATACAGCAGTTTGAAATCAACCGTCAGCAGTTTGAGCTTAACCGTCAGTTTATGACCGGGGTATTGGCTCAGCTTCCAAACCAGAATGCTCAGCAACAGACTGCTCCAATAACTCTGCCAGAATTCGTGCGCCTCAATCCGTCTGTTTTCCGCAACTCCACCAATCCTATGGATGCTGATGATTGGCTCCGTGACATCCTGTTTGAAATGGAGTCAGCTAATGTTGCCCCTGACAGTTACGTCACCTTCGCGACATTCCACCTAAAGGGCCCAGCTGCTCAATGGTGGGAAAGCCACAAGGGTATGTTGCCTGCTGAAATCGTAACCACTTGGCAGGAATTTCAGTCGACTTTTCGTGCACGGTACCTTCCTCAAGGCCTGATGGACCAGAAGAAGCAGGAGTTTCGCAAACTTACCCAGGGCACAATGACTGTGGATGAATATCATAGGAAATTTCTCGAATTGTCCCGCTATGCTGAAGATGACGTCTGCACTGACGCCCGCAAGCAGGATAAATTCCGTGAAGGACTCCGTTCTGACATAAAACTCGCACTTGCAGTCCATGATTGCACAAACTACGCAACGCTTGTCAACAAATCTTTCCAAGTTGAAACAGCTCTGACTGAATGCCAGGAGTCGCTCAAGCGCACTCATGGAGCTGGCTCATCATCGGGTCAGCCTGTTCAGAAACGACGAGTTTGGATCCCACACAATGTTCATCACCGACCTGCTCCAACACCAAGGCCGTCATATGTTGCACCTCGTCTGCCTTCACCGCCGAGACAGCTATCGGTTCATGATGGACCGCCTAATGTTACGGCTTCTCCTCAGGATGCCCCATGTCCTCCTGATGGTCGTACGAAGGGCCATCGAACCCATCGTTGTAGGAATCGTAAGGCCAGGATGTCTGCTATGGACCGAGGCCAGGTCACTCACGTCAAAATGGGAGAAGCTCGTGAGTCTACAAAAATCGTGATGGGAACTCTGTCAGTTAATTCAGTTGCAGCTTCTGTTCTCTTTGATTCCGGGGCATCACATTCCTTTGTGTCTCAACAATTTGCTCAGCGGCATGAGCTACCTCTAGAGTTATTGCCCACACCATTAGAGATTATCACGCCCCGTTCCAGGTGGCAAACCAAGATGGTAAGTCACAACAATCAAATCGAGATTGAAGGGTTGATATTCTCTGCTTCCCTTATTGCTCTTGGACCTTCCGACATAGACATCATTCTCGGTATGGACTGGTTGACAGCCCATAATGCTTTGATTGATTGCGCTGCTAAGACAGTCCAGCTCACTCATCCTTCCGGACAGACACTCAGATACTCGGCTCGAACAGTTCAGGACGCCGAAGCTCAGATTTATCTTCTGAATGCATTGAATGCTTCACCTCTTGAAGGCATCGAGAACGTTCCAGTTGTTCGTGATTTTCAAGATGTATTTCCAGAAGAACTTCCAGGAATACCCCCTGCTAGAGCTGTCGAGTTTGTCATTGACTTGAAACCAGGCACTACTCCTATTGCAAAGCGTCCTTATAAGATGCCTCCGCATCATCTTCTCGAACTTAAGGAAGAAATCGACACATCACTTAAGAAAGGTTTCATCCGCCCCAGTTCCTCTACTTGGGGAGCACCTTCACTCTTCGTTAAGAAGAAGGATGGAACTAACCGATTGGTTCAGGATTATCGGCCCATTAACCAAGCCACCATTCAGAATAAATATCCGCTTCCTCGGATCAATGATTTGTATGATCAACTTACTGGATCATCGGTATTCTCTAAACTTGATTTGAGGTTGGGTTACCATCAGATCCGTGTTCGTGAAGAGGATATTCCCAAGACAGCATTCGTTACTCGCTATGGTTCTTATGAGTACACAGTCATGTCATTTGGCTTAACCAATGCTCCAGCCACATTTTCCCGTCTGATGAATTACATCTTCATGGATTACCTCGACAAGTTCGTCGTGGTATATCTAGATGATATTCTGGTTTATTCAAAGAATAAGGAAGAACATGCTGAACACCTCCGTCTTGTACTGGAAAGGCTCCGAGAACACCAACTGTATGCCAAATATTCTAAATGTGAATTCTGGTTGTCTGAAGTGACATATCTCGGCCATGTGATTTCGAAAGATGGCATTGCCGTTAACCCAGAACGAGTTCAGGCTATTCTTGACTGGACTCCTCCGAAGAACGTCAAGCAAGTGAGAAGTTTTCTCGGTCTTGCAAGTTATTGCCTTCGTTTTGTTGAGAATTTTTCTAAGATTGCTAAGCCGTTGACTGATCTGCTTCACAAGGGCGTTAAGTTTGAATGGACAGAAAAATGTCAGGAAAGCTTTCAAACACTCAAGGACAAGCTAACGTCTGCCCCAGTACTTGCTCCTCCAGATTCCCGTAAAGACTTTGTGATTTATTGTGATGCATCCCGTGAAGGATTAGGCTGTGTCCTAATGCAAGAGCGTAAAGTGATTGCTTATGGCTCTCGTCAGTTGCGCCCACATGAAGAGAATTATCCGGTACATGATCTAGAACTAGCTGCTGTCATCTATGCATTGCAGTTATGGCGACATTACCTTCTCGGTAATCGTTGCGAGATATACACGGATCATAAAAGTCTGAAGTACTTGTTCACTCAACCTTCTCTAAACCTCCGTCAGCAAAGATGGATGGAGACCATTGCGGACTATGACTTGGGTATTTCTTATACCCCTGGCAAGGCTAATGTAATGGCTGATGCGTTGAGCCGCAAATCCTATTGCTGCGAACTTGAGGTTCAGCTACAGCAACCACTTTTGTATGAAGAGCTTCGAAAGCTAAATATCGAGATAGTTCCTCAAGGATACCTAAAAACCTTGGTTGTTGAACCAGATCTTGAGAAAGCTGTTAAGAATGCGCAAGCTAAAGATGCTGAAGTTGATCTGATGAAGAAAGACCTTCACCTTGTAAAGTACAGGGATTTCTTGCTGTCTGAAGATGGAACCTTGTATTTCAGAGACCGCATTGTCGTACCTCGCTTCGAGCTTATGACTGACAAAGTCATGAAGGAGGCACATGATACCCCGCTGTCTATTCATCCGGGTAGCACCAAGATGTATCGTGATCTCCGTCAAAGGTACTGGTGGTCTAGAATGAAGCAAGACATTGCTCGATATGTTGCTGAATGTGATGTGTGTCGACGCGTTAAAGCAGAACATCAGAAGCCTGCTGGAATTCTGCAACCACTTCCTATTCCTTTATGGAAATGGGATAAGGTTCAGATGGATTTCGTTACAGGACTTCCCAGGTCACAGAAGGGTCACGATGCTATTCTTGTCGTTGTCGACCAACTCTCTAAAGTTGCACACTTTCTGCCTGTCAAGGAGACGATCACTGCTAGTCAGTTAGCAGAGTTATATATCTCCAGAATTGTTTCACTCCACGGTATTCCGAAAGAGATCAGTTCAGACCGTGGCAGCATATTCACTGGTCATTTCTGGGAAAGTTTCCAAAAGGCTATGGGAACTCATATCACCTGGAGTTCAGCTTATCATCCTCAATCCCAAGGCCAAGTTGAACGAGTTAATCAAGTGCTTGAAGACATGCTACGAGCTTGTGTTGTTTCTTTCGGCAAGAAGTGGGAAGAATCTCTTCCATATGCCGAGTTCTCTTATAACAACAGCTATCAAGCTAGTCTGAAAATGGCCCCCTTTGAAGTTCTCTATGGACGTAAGTGTCGAACCCCTCTGAATTGGTCAGAAACTGGGGAACGACCTCTTGTTGGACCAGATATTATTCAACACGCCGAAGAACAAGTCCATATCGTCCGTGAAAATCTCAAGGCGGCTCAGGACCACCAGAAGAGCAACTATGATCGCAAACGATGGGGTTTGACTTATCAACCTGGTGATCAAGCTTATCTTCGTGTCACACCTATGAAAGGCACTCACCGTTTTGGAATCAAGGGCAAGTTAGCTCCGCGCTACATTGGTCCTTTCCGCATTGTTGCTAGGCGTGGACAGGTGGCGTATAAATTGGAATTGCCTCCGCAATTCTCTCATATCCACGACGTCTTCCATGTGTCGCAACTTCGTAAATGCTTCAAGGAATCTCCGCACCGAGCTGTGGATCACGAGATGCTCGAATTGCATGATGATCTTTCATATAAGGAACATCCGATCCGCATTCTCGATGAAGCGGAACGTCGAACCCGTCAGAAGGTTACCAAGTTCCTCAAAGTGCAGTGGTCAAATCATACTGAAAATGAAGCCACTTGGGAACGCGAGGATAATCTTCGTGCGGAATACCCCGAACTTTTTCCTTCTACTCTAATTCCTCGGGACGAGAATTCTTGTTAGTAGAGGAGATTTGTAACACCCCCGTGTGTTAGCCACAGTAATCCTTTTGATAATGCCAAGTCACATGATTATCAGTGCATGATCATCATTAACATCATATTGCATTCAACTCCTAACCTCAAATTCAAAATTAATGAAAGTGGAAAATAAAAGTTGTCCACATGAAACTAAATTGTTCATTAAATAGCAAAAAATCAGAGACAATTCTAAAATTAAAACCAAATCATTGAAGTTGGGTAAGTGTACTCAAACATCTTCAAACAGCGACTAAAAACAATATTTATAACCATTTATTAAATCTAATTTAAGTATGAAATGATGTTTTGCCCAAACTAATTTAGGTGTTAGAAAATAAGCACTGGTATTTATGGACTAGGTCTCCCTTTTACAAAATTCGGTTTTGGGCCTAACTATTTACAAAACAGAGGTATATGATTTATAAAAAAAAAAGAACAAAAGAAAATAAAACCCCCCTGGGCCTCGCCCAGCAGGCCCGTCCAGGCCGCCAGGCCGGCCCAGCCGTCGCCCTACTAGCCGGCCACCACCCCCCCCTAAACCCTAGCGCTACCCCCACCCCCTCGCTCATTCCCCCCCCCCCGATCCAGAAATTCTGGATCGGGATCGACCCCCCCCCCCCCCCCCTCCCGTCGCCGGCCGGCCGTCCCCGACCGCCTCCCCGCGCCGATCTGCCCTCGCCTATCGCCTCCCCTACGCCCTCCTCCACTCGACCCCCTCCCCTGGATCGGACCGGGGCAGAGGCGCCCCGATCCCGTCGCCCGTCGCCGCGCTCCCCGCCGCTGCTCGCGCTCGCTCCGCTCGCTCCCCGCCTCGCCGCCTGCGCTCGGACGCCGTCGCCGGGACCTGCCTCCCTCCGTCTCCTCCCCGACGCTGACCCGGACGACTCGCGTCGCCCGGAGCCACCCCGACGCCCTCGACACCTCGCCGCGCTCCGAGGACCTCGTCCCGCCGTCGCTTCCTCGCCTCCCTCCTCACCGACGCCATCAAGCCTCTCCCCCGCCGCCCCCCCCCCCCCCCCCCCCCGTCCTCTACCGCCGTACCCCTCTCCTTCACTCCTCTCCTCTGCAGCTCGAACGCGCCCCGCTCCCCGCAGCTGCACCGCCACTCGCCGAACCCCGTCCTGGCGCGCGTTGCTCTGCCTGCCACATCCAGCCGCGCGCCGACCCGTGCTGCTGCTGCTCGCTGCGCGCGCTCGCCCGTCCATCCCCCATGTGCCTTGCCGCACATCCGCGCCACGCCGCCTTCCCCTCGTCCGCCGCTACCTCTCACCCCCCCCCCCCCCCCCCTCAACCCGCGCTGCAGCTGCTCGTCGTTCGCCGGCGCCTTCCCGCGCCTCCACCCGCTCCGGCCACCGCGCCGTCGCCCGCGCCGCGCCCCCCTAGGCGAGCGCCCGTGCGCCCGTGCCCGTGGTGGCCCGGACTTGTCCGGCCCCACGCAGCCGCGCCGCGGACATGTCCGCCCCTGGGCCGCTGACCCCAGGGCCCCACCCCGAAACGTTTTTTTTTTTGAAAAATTAAAAATTATAATTAATAAAAATAATTAATTAATTAATTAGTTAATTAATTAAGTTAATTAACCCTGTTTAGATTAGTCTAATTTAATTAATTAGTTTAATTAAATGTTAATTAATTAGTTAATCACTAATTAGCCTAATGTGAGTATGACAGGTGGGACCCACTGGTCCTGACGTCATGCTGACGTCAGCAA
This sequence comes from Thinopyrum elongatum, assembly GCA_011799875.1. NCBI lineage: Eukaryota > Viridiplantae > Streptophyta > Magnoliopsida > Poales > Poaceae > Thinopyrum > Thinopyrum elongatum. The sequence goes on along the minus strand of CM022300.1, from coordinate 57,911,331 downwards.
GACACTGTTTCGGATAATGTTAATTTAAATAATTAATTAAATTCTAGAAATTAATAAAAACTTTAGAAAATCATATAAAATAATCCGTAGCTCAGATGAAAATACTTTGTACATGAAAGTTGCTCAGAACGACGAGACGAATCTGAATACGCGGTCCGTTCGCCCGTCACGCGTCCCTAACTATCCGAACTTGCAACCGTTCCCCTCTTATCCTCTGTCCGATAATTCCAAAGACCCGGGAAATATCGTCAGATATTCTCCCGCTCCATCTGTTACGTGTGGTGCTGCGTTAGACTACCCCTAGCACCGTGTATCGTATTTGTCATGCTCATGTTTGCTATGTATTTATACTGTTTCCTCCCCCTCTTCTCTCTCGATAGCCCCCGACCCTGACGTCGTCCCCGAGACCGACGCAGCTCCGGATCCCGAAGACACCATAGACGACCTGGCACTTGCCGCCGAGCAACCAGGCAAGCCCCTCCTTTGATCATCCCGATATCGCCCATTCTATATTCCCATGCTTGCATTAGAATTGCTGCTGCTGCTGCTGCATTACCTATTCTGATGCATAGCCTGTTCATTGTAACCTACTGTTGATAATTACCTACATATCCTAAACTGTTTAGTCCAGGCTGGGTAGAGACCTATCAGTGACCCCACTTATCCCGACTGCCGCGCTGGATCGTCAGAAGACCCGATCAATGGGATTGAAGACCAGGACCCGACACCGCACATCACCCCCCCTTAGTTGTAACGACACTGCAGCGTTACTATCGAGTGCCGAGGGTGAAACCGCTTGTAGCACTTCTGATGTTAACTCTGTAGAGTAGCTATTCGGTCGTGGTCATCGAGGGTGATTCCTCCTTCACCGCTTCCGATAACGACGCTGTCGTACAACACCTCAAGTGTGGACCCAGTGAGGGTGATTCCTCCTAGTTCACCTTGACGGATACATCGAGTGGGAATTCAATGAGGGTGATACCTCGGATTCCCTGATGTTATGGACACACGGATACTTGGACCTTACAATGTTACTTGGAAAGGCGGGTCGACCCTGAGGGGTACCCGCGTGTGATGTGAAGGCGGGTTGCCAGTGTGGTGCCCGAGTGGTGAATACGAGGCGCGGCCGGGCATTCTTGGCCCTTGCCGCAAGTCCACGAGACGGGGCGACGGGGTCACATCTTTTGTGAGTCTCTGCTCGTTACCGCAAGCCCCTAGTCCTAGCAATTTGGATATTTGATCCGAGCAGGCCTCTGGTCTGATAGCACTAACCATCACGTGGGCATAGTATGGGCGTTCTGCATCGTAGCATCAGCCGAAAGCTCTGTCAGACGTCTAGTTCAGCCTTGCGGCCGGGACGGACCGGCGCCCCCCTGGTGCCTGGCTTCCCCCTGCACGCAACGACTCGGAGTGCACAGGGCGATGGCCCAAGACCTCTGAGCGCTTAGGATGTAGACCGACGGGGACCTCTCTGCTGAGCTGTAGGTAGGGTTGCGATGTGTCGTTTGGCCGAGGCCGGGCATGACCCAGGAAAGTGTGTCCGGCCGAAGTTAATCGAGCGTGTTGGGTAAGTTGGTGCACCCCTGCAGGGAAGAACACTTCTATCGATAGCCGGTCCTACGGTAAAGGACACTCGGAGTTGTATCCTGATTGATACAATTTAGAACTGGATACCTGTGATGAGACCTGTATATATGGCTCTGGGATTGCTTCTCGCAGGGAGTCGAGAAAGGATCTCAGGACGAGGTTGATGAATGTATGGCTCTGGGATTGCTTTCTCGCAGGGAGTCGAGAAAGGATCTCTGGGTGAGGTTGATATTATTACTGCTACATTATATGGTATTGTTCTACTCTCTTCTACTGCTGCAAGATCGCTGAAGATGCTAGTCTTCGATAGGACTAGGCCTTCTCTCTATTCTAGCATTTCTGCAGCCCAGTCCACATATACAGCCTCCCCTTGATAATGTTGCATATGTAGTGTAGATCCTTGCTTGCTGAGTACTTCAGAGTACTCACGGTTGCTTTGTTTTCCTTTTTCTCCCCATATCAGTTTGACGTGACCAGAGGACGGAGCCCCCTGAGACAGATGCCCCGACGATCGTTACTACTACTACCCAGAGGATGGATACTACTACGAGTTGACTGACGACCAGGAGTAGGATCGGAGGGTCCCAGGCAGGAGGCCTTCGCCTTTCGATCGTAGTGTTTTATTTTGCCCCGCCTTTCTAAAGGCCTTTCTGTACTTTCTTTCATATCTGTACTCAGATATCTGATGCTTCCACTGACGCTTGTTCGCAAGCTTATGTATTCGAGCCCTCGAGGCCCCTGGCTTGTAATATAAAGCTTGTATGACTTTATTTATGTTTTAGAGTTGTGTTGTGATATCTTCCCGTGAGTCCTTAGGCTTGATCGTGTGCATGTGCGTGTATGATTAGTGCACGATCGGGCCGGGGGCGTCACACTTAGTCACTTTGCTTGCAAGCTTCTTGTGATGTGTATTACCGAGAGGGCCCTGAGATACCTCTCCGATACACGGAGTGACAAATCCTAATCTCGATCCATGCCAACTCAACAGACACCTTAGGAGATAGCTATAGAGCATATTTATGATCACCTAGTTACGTTGTGATGTTTGATAGCACACAAGGTATTCCTCCAGTATCTGGGAGTTGCATGATCTCATAGTCGAAGGAATATGTATTTGACATTAAGAAAGCAATAGCAATAAACTGAACGATCATATGCTAAGCAAACGGATGGGTCTTGTCCATCACATCATTCTCCTAATGATGTGATCCCGTTATCAAGTGACAACACATGTCTATGGTTAGGAAACCTTAACCATCTTTGATCAACGAGCTAGTCTAGTAGAGGCTTACTAGGGACACGGTATTTGTTTATGTATTCACACATGTATTTAAATTTCTGATCAATACAATTCTAGCATGAATAATAAACATTTATCATGAATAAGGAAATATAATAATAACAGCTTTATTATTGCCTCTAGGGCATATTTCCATCATTGTCCCACTTGCACTAGAGTCAATAATCTAGATTACATTGTAATGAATCTAACACCCATGGAGTCTTGGTGCTAATCATGTTTTGCTCGCGGAAGAGGCTTAGTCAACGGGTCTGCTACATTCAGATATGTATGTATTTTGCAAATCTCTATGTCTCCATCCTTGACCTGTTCATGAATGGAGTTGAAGCGCCTTTTGATGTGTTTGGTTCTCTTGTGAAACCTGGATTCCTTCGCTAAGGCAATTGCTCCAGTGTTGTCACAAAAGATTTTCATTGGACCTGATGCACTAGGTATTACACCCAGATCGGATATGAAATCCTTCATCCAGACTCCTCCATGCGTTGCTTCCGAAGCAGCTATGTACTCCGCTTCACACGTAGATCCCGCCATGACGCTCTACTTGGAACTGCACCAACTGACAGCTCCACCATTCAATATAAATACGTATCCGGTTTGTGACATAGAGTCATCCGGATCAGTGTCGAAGCTAGCATCGACGTAACCATTTACGACGAGCTCTTCATCACCTCCATAAATGAGAAACATATCCTTGGTCCTTTTCAGGTACTTTAGGATGTTCTTGACCGCTGTCCAGTGATCCACTCCTGGATTACTTTGGTACCTCCCTGCCAAACTTATGGCAAGGCACACATTAGGTCTGGTACACAGCATAGCATACATGATAGAACCTATGGCTGAGGCATAGGGAATGACTTTCATTTTGTCTCTATCTTCTACAGTGGTCGGGCTTTGAGTCTGACTAAATTTCACACTTTGTAACACAGGCAAGAACCCTTTCTTTGACTGATACATTTTGAACTTCTTCAAAACTTTGTCAAGGTATGTGCTTTGTGAAAGTCCTATTAAGCGTCTTGGTCTATCCCTATAGATCTTGATGCCCAATATATAAGCAGCTTCACCGAGGTCTTTCATTGAAAAATTCTTATTAAAGTAACCTTTTATGCAATCCAGAAATTCTATATCATTTCAAATCAACAATATGTCATCCACATATAATATCAGAAATGCTACAGAGCTCCCACTCACTTTCTTGTAAATACAGCCTTCATCGTAAGTCTGTATAAAACCATATGCTTTGATAACCTCATCAAAGCATATATTCCAACTCCGAGATGCTTGCACTAGTCCATAGATGGATCGCTGGAGCTTGCACACTTTGTTAGCACCTTTAGGATCGACAAAACCTTCTGGTTGCATCATATACAACTCTTCTTTAAGAAATCCATTAAGAAATGCAATTTTGACGTCCATTTGCCAGATTTCATAATTATAAAATGCGGCAATTGCTAACATGATTCAGACAGACTTAAGCATCGCTACAGGTGAGAAAGTCTCATCGTAGTCAACTCCTTGAACTTGTCGAAAACCTTTCGCGATAAGTCGAGCCTGTAGATAGTGACATTACCATCAGCGTCTGTCTTATTCTTGAAGATCCATTTATTCTCTATGGCTTGCCGATCATCGAGAAAGTCCACCAAAGTCCATACTTTGTTCTCATACATGGATCCTATCTCAGATTTCATGGCCTCAAGCCATTTATCGGAATCTGGGCTCATCATAGCTTCTTCATAGTTCGTAGATTCGCCATGGTCTAATAACAAAACTTCCAGGACAGGATTACCGTACCACTCTTGTGCGGAACATGCTCTGGTCGACATACGAGGTCCAGTAGTAACTTGATCTAAAGTTTCATGATCATCATCGTTAGCTTCCTCTCCAGTTGGTGTAGGCATCACGGGAACGGTTTTCTCTAATGTGCTACTTTCCAATTCGAGAGAAGGTACAATCACCTCATCAAGTTATACTTTCCTCCCACTCACTTCTTTCAAGATAATCTCCTTCTCTAGAAAGGACCCATTCTTGGCAACAAAGAGCTTGCCTTTGGATCTGTGGTACAAGGTGTACCCAATAGTTTCCTTAGGGTATCCTACAAAGACGCACTTCTTCGATTTGGTTTCGAGCTTATCAGGCTGAAGCCTTTTGACATAAGTGTCGCATCCCCAAACTTTAAGAAACGACAGCTTAGGTTTCTTGCCAAACCATAGTTCATACGGTGTCGTCTCAACGGATTCAGACGGTGCCCTATTTAACGTGAATGCGGCTGTCTCTAATGCATAACCCCAAAACGATAGTGGTAAATTGGTAAGAGACATCATAGAATGCACTTATGCACCATATCTAATAAAGTACGGTTACGACATTTGGACACACCATTACGCTATGGTGTTCCAAGTGGCGTGAGTTGTGAAACAATTCCACATTGTTTTAAATGAAGGCCAAACTCGTAACTCAAATATTCACCTCCACGATCAGATCATAGAAACTTTATTTTCTTGTTACGATGATTCTCTACTTCACTCTGAAATTCTTTGAACTTTTCAAATGTTTTAGATTTGTATTTCATTAAGTAGATATACCCATATCAACTCGAATCATCTGTAAAGGTTAGAAAATAACGATACCCGCCGCGTGCCTGAACACTCATCAGACCGCATACATCGGTATGTATTATTTCCAATAAGTCATTAGCTCGCTCCATTGTTCCGGAGAACGGAGTTTTAGTCATCTTGCCCATAAGGCATGGTTCGCAAGTATCAAATGATTCATAATCAAGTGATTCCAAAAGTCCATCTGCATGGAGTTTCTTCATGCGCTTTACACCAATATGACCTAAACGGTAGTGCCACAAGTATGTTGCACTATCATTATCAACTTTGCATCTTTTGGCATCAATATTATGAATATAGCAATAAATAAGATCCAGATATAATGTTCATGCTCAACGCTGGCACCAAATAACAATTATTGAGGTCTAAAACTAATCCCGAAGGTAGATGTAGAGGTAGCGTGCCGACGGCGATCACATCGACCTTGGAACCATTCCCAACGCGCATCGTCACCTCGTCCTTAGCCAATCTTCATTTATTCCGCAACTCCTATTTCGAGTTACAAATATGAGCAACCGAACCAGTAGCAAATACCCAGGCGCTACTATGAGCATTAGTAAGGTACACATCAATAACATGTATATCAAATATACCTTTGTTCACTTTGCCATCCTTCTTATTCGCCAAGTATTTGGGGCAGCTCCGCTTCCAGTGACCATTCCCTTTGCAATAGAAGCACTCAATTTTAGGCTTGGTTCCAGCTTTGGGCTTCTTCACAGGAGCGGCAACTTGCTTTCCATTCTTCTTGAAGTTCCCTTTCTTTCCCTTGCCCTTTTTCTTGAAACTAGTGGTCTTGTTAACCATCAACACATGATGCTCCTTCTTGATTTCTACCTCCGCAGCCTTAAGCATTGCAAAGAGCTCGGGAATCGTTTTCTTCATCCCTTGCATATTCTAGTTCATCACGAAGCCTTTGTAGCTTGGTGGCAGTGACTGAAGAACTTTGTCAATAACACTCTCAACTGGAAGATCAATTCCCAGTTGAGTCAAGTGGTTATGATACCCAGACATTTTGAGTATGTGTTCGCTGACAGAACTATTCTCCTCCATCTTGCAGCTATAGAACTTGTTGGAGACTTCATATATCTCAACCCGGGCATTAGCTTGAAATATCAATTTCATCTCTTGGAACATCTCATATGCTCCGTGACGTTCAAAACGTCTTTGAAGTCCTGGTTCTAGGCCGTAAAGCATGGCACACTGAACTATCGAGTAGTCATCAGATCGAGTTTGCCAGACGTTCATAACATCTGCAGTAGCTCCTACAGCAAGTATGTCACCTAGCAGTGCATCAAGGACATAATTCTTATGTGCAGTAATGAGGATAATCCTCAAGTTACTGACCCAGTCCGTGTAGTTGCTACCATCATCTTTCAACTTAGCTTTCCCTAGGAACGCATTAAAATTCAGGGGAACGGTACCACGGGCCATTGATCTACAACATAGATATGCAAAACTATTAAGTCTAAGTTCATGATAAATTAAGTTCAATTAATCAAATTACTAGTGAACACCCACTTAAATAAACATCCCTCAAGTTAACTAAGTGATACATGATCCAAATCAACTAACCCTTGTCCGATCATCACGTGAGATGGGGTAGTCATCAATGGTGAACATCTCTATGTTGATCATATCTACTATATGACTCACATTTGACCTTTCGGTCTCCAGTGTTCTGAGACCATGTCTGTACATGCTAGGCTCGTCAAGTTTAACCCAAGTATTCTGCATGTGCAAAACTGTCTTACACTTGTTTTATGTGAACGTAGAGTCTATCACACCCGATCATCATGAGGTGCTTCGAAACGAAGAACTTTGGCAACGGTGCATACTCGGGGAGAACACTTTATCTTCAAATTTAGTGAAGGGATCATCTTATAATGCTACCGCCGTTCTAAGCAAAATAAGATGCATAAAGGATAAACATCACATGCAATCAAAAATAGGTGACATGATATGGCCATCATCATCTTGTGCTTTTGATCTTCGTCTCCAAAGCATCGTCATGATCTCCATCGTCACCGGCTCGACACCTTGATCTCCATCGTTGCATCAGGTTCGTCTCACCAACTACTGCTTCTACAACTATTGCTAATACATAGCGATAAAGTAAAGCAATTACATGGCGCTTGCACTTCATACAATAATTAAGAGACAACCCTAAGGCTACTGCTGGTTGTCGATATTACAAATCATGATCATCTCATACAACAAAGTATATCACATCACGTCTTGACAATATCACATCACAACATGCCCTACAAAAACAGTTTAGATGTCCTCTACTTTGTTGTTGCAAGTTTTACGTGGCTGCTACGGGCTTCTAGCAAGAACCATTCTTAACTACACAAAAACCACAACGGTGATTATCAAGTTTGTTGTTTTAACCTTCTGCAAGGACTAGCCGTAGTCAAATTTGATTCAACTAAAGTAGGAGAAACAGACACCCACCAGCCACCTTTATGCAAAACAAGTTGCATGTCAGTCGGTGGAACCGGTCTCATGTCCGTGGACATATAAGGTTGGTCTGGGCCGCTTCATCCCACAATACCGCCGAATCAAAATAAGACGTTGGTGGTAAGCAGTATGACCATCCCCGCCCACAACTACTTTGTGTTCTATTCGTGCATATCATCTACGCATAGACCTGGCTCGGATGCCACTGTTGGGAAACGTTGCATGGAAAACAAAAAAAAATCTATGCACACGCAAGATCTATCCATGGAGATGCATAGCAACGAGAAGGGAGAGTGTGTCTACGTACCATCGTAGACCGTAAGTAGAGGCGTTTATTAACGCGGTTGATGTAGTTCAACTTCTTCGCGATCCAACTGATCAAGTATCGAACGTACGGCACCTCCGCATTCAACACATGTTCAGCTCGGTGATGTCCTCGCCTTCTTGATCCAGCAAGACGAGCGAAGTAGTAGATGAGTTCCGGCAGCACGATGGCGTGGTGACGGTGGTGGTGATGCTATCTCCGCAGGGCTTCGCCTAAGCACTCCAAAAATATGACCGAGGGACGAAACTGTGGAGAGGGGCGCCGCACACGGCTAAGAGATTGTCGTGGCCTATGTGTGGCGCCCCCTCCCTCATATATATATAGGTGGGGGTGAGGGGAGGCAGCCAGGAGGCGCCCCAAGGGTGGCCGACATCCCACTTGGACTCCTGCCCTGTGCCCCCCCCCCCCCCCCCCCCCCCCCCCCCCCGCGCGCCCCTTGCCTTGTTTCCACAAGGGGGAAGGAAGGGGGAGGCCGACTCCCCCTTTCCTTCTCTCCCCAAGGGTTGCGGCCTTAGGAGGGGCGCACCAGCCCCTTGTGGGCTGGTGTGTTCCCCCCTTTGTACCATATGGCCCATTAACCTCCTGGGGGGTTCCCGGAACCCCTTCCGGTGATCGATGACTACCCGGTACCTCCCGAAACTCTTTCGGTGTCCAAATTGCATCATCCTATATATCAATCTTTACCTCCGGACCATTTCGGAGCTCCTCGTCATGTCCGTGATCTCATCCGGCACTCCGAACAACACTCGGTCACCAAATCATATAACTCATATAATACTATATCGTCAACGAATGTTAAGCGTGCGGACCCTATGGGTTCGAGAACTAAGTAGACATGACTAAGACACCTCTCCGATCAATAACCAATAGCGGAACCTGGATGCCCATATTGGTTCCAACATATTCTACGAAGATCTTTATCGGTCGAACCTTATGACAACATACGTAATTCCCTTTGTCTATCGGTATGTTACTTGCCCGAGATTCGATCATCGGTATCTTCATACCTTGTTCAATCTCGTTACCGGCAAGTCTCTTTACTCATTCTGTAATACATCATCTCATAACTAACTCCGTAGTCACTTTGCTTGCAAGCTTCTTGTGATGTGTATTACCGAGAGGGCCCAGAGATACCTCTCCGATACACTGAGTGACAAATCCTAATCTCTATCCATGCCAACTCCACAGACACTGTCGTGGATTTAACATGGCAGATGCCCTAGTGAAAGGACTGAGGTGTGGAGCCATCGCAACTAGGTTAGCTTGAAGGGGTTGAACGGGACAAAGGACACAAAGGATTTACCAAGGTTCGGCCCCTCGAAACAAGATAAAAGCCTACGTCCTGCTTCTAGTTGTATTGCTTGAGTTTCGATTACAAGGGAGCGAATACGCTTGACCTAGTTCTCGATTGCTTGTTTCTTGAGTTAACCTGCCATCGGGTCTCACCTTTATATGCAGGCCGATGTCCGGCGGCTTACAAAGTCCTGGCCTGCTCACACAATGTGACCGGTTCGATTTCTAACCAAACCTGCCTTACAGAGCTAGTTAACCTTGAACGGCTCACACCTTCGGGTCTTTAATCACCTCCGGGTCTTGGGCCTCCAATAAGCTTGCTTTATGAACCACCATCCTTATGTTTTCTTGGACCTCTTGGGCCTTCTTTACAATAAGTCACCAACGATGTAACCCGGCCCCTCCTGGGCGGGTCACACCTCGGAGTTATATCCCCAACATTAGGCCCCAGGTTGATTTTAACTTGTTCATATCAATCTTCACTCCTTCATTTAACAATACGTACCGGTGCTAATATCTTATGCAGATCACCATAACCTGCCATGACATCATGTAAACAGAAACATCATAACCCGCCATGACATCATGTGCATTAATTCCGCACAAGACCCAGCATATCTTCAACGGATCCTTATCTTTAATAGGCTTCCCGAAAATCAAGGCTCTTGCATTGCTTAGCATAATCATTTTACCTCCTCGATCCCCGCGCATGCCATCTTATCATCTCCTTCTAAATAGGGATAGGGGGCCTTCTTTTTCATTTTTACCCCTACCTCTGCCGCTTCTTCTTCCTCGCGACGACCGATGCCTCCGGAGCTCCGCCGCCCCCATCGACTGCATCAACCTTGGCCGCTGCATCAACCTGACCTTGACAAAAAAAACGGTGGCGCCCCTCCGCTATTCATCAGCATCTCCAGGTACCCATCTCCTTTTTCCTCATATCTGCATTAGGGTTTCTGCCGTTCTTCGGTGTTCGTCGACGTTCATCACCCTTGTCTATAGTTCATCGACCATGCCACCTTAGTAGGACCAAAACGCGATGCTAAAGTCACGCCTTACTCTCATTTAATATCCGCCATCAAATACGGATCCACTTGCTGCTGTTGAGATTCATTCCACACACTTGTGGTTCGTCCCCTGTTTTTAGAGCTAGTAATTTTCTCCTGTTTCTGTAACGGCCGTAGATCCAAAATTATAGCCAGAATCTGTGAAACTTGTTTGTTTAGCACTTAGTGAAAATTTATCCAACCCCCAGATCTTGTGACCATCAGCTTGACCATTGTTGTACGGGCAGCTCAAATAATACTTTGTAACTCGCCAAATAAGCTGTTTAAACCGCCAGTACTTATCCAGGCTTGACATTATCCGGCTCGTACCTCGCCGGTTTAACCATACAATTTTCTTTTCTGCAACCATTAAGCGGCTTACCAATCCTTGCATCTAACCAATAGTAACTTTACTTTGTTCAACCATCGGGCGGCTTATCATCACCAATTTGACCGGCCGTGACCTCCTTTCTAGGTTTTCACCTGATCAAAATGACAAAGACCGTCACCTCCTGCGACTGGGTCATTTCCAAGGTCACAGAGCAGACTCTCCAAGAGTTTGTTGCCATGGGCATTTTACCATCTAAGGATGTCATCCATTGGCGGGTTCCAGGGGCTGAGATCCCACCTCAACCAAAGGAAGGAGAAGTTATAGTTTTCTCTGATCATATGCTCCGAGGCTTCTCACCGCCCGGCTCAAAATTCTTCCGTGACATCCTGAATTTCTATCAGCTTCACCCTCAAGACATCGGACCCAATTCAGTTTCCAATATTTGCAATTTTCAAGTCTTTTATGAAGTATATCTTCAAGAGGAGCCCAGCGTTGGCCTCTTCAGAGAGTATTACTACTTGAACCGCCAAACAGAGATGACAGACGGGCCCAGCCTTGAACTTGGTGGAATTTCTATCCAGAGGCGAAGAGACGCCATCTTTCCTGCAGCTGCACCTCCCAGTCACCCCAAAGACTAGAACCAGACTTGGTTTTATTGCCAAGACACCTCTCCGGCAGGTGAAAATCCTCTGCTGAGTTTCCGTATTCACCGGCTCAACCCCAGGCACCCACTTCCAGACCGGATCAGCTCTGCCGAACGAGCGAAATATGGACCCACTTTTACTAAGATAAGAGCCTTGATGGCAAACGGCTTGACCGGTATTGACCTGGTCCGATGCTGGGTTAGCTGGAGAATCATGCCTTTAAGCCGCCGCCCCGGCTTAATGTGCACATACACAGGCGATGTGAATGACCCCTTGCGGTACAACTCAACACCCGTTGAAGAGAAGGACATCAACAAAATGACCAAGTCTTTACTTGGAGAAACTCTAGAAGACTACAGCAAAACGGGGCATAGCCCCTTCTATACTCTTAACCCGGCTCCAGATGTAAGTAGTTGAAGCCTTTTTTACTTTATTCATTACTCTCATATACTGCACTTGCCTTATTATCTTGCTTTCTTCAGGCTAGCTCTCCCTTTTGGAATAAGAAGCTTCAAGATAAGACGGCCAAAAAGGCAAGGGGAAAGACCAAAGCTTCCAAGAAACCCGCCAAGAAGAAAGTAGATGCAACAAATCCATTTACTCTGGATGATGAATCGGAGGTAGAACTTGACTCCCTTGGCTCCTTGTTTGTACATCTTATTGATGCTGACCCCTCTCAGGATGACGTGAAGACCAGCCAGGCAGATGCCATAGAGGTAACTATTATTTCCTCCTACTCAGACCCTTTGCCAAGACAGAAAATTCGGCACGTGACCCGGAAAGTAAGATTTTCTCACCCTTTAGCTTACTTGGATCCAAACTTCATTTTGAAGAAACAACAGCATGAAGCTCGGCGTACAACCTGGAACAGCGGAGGGGGAGACCTTCATGCCGGCCTACCCAATACACCGGCCCCTCGCAAACGCCGAAGAGAGGTGCCGCAGAATTTGATCCTCTCCTTTCCCAAGGCGGGTCTTATCCGTCAACCACTTAATCTTTCTGACTCAAATTATCAGGGAACCTCTCACTCATCCTCCGGCGACTCTACCGGAACTCAGATACCTCTCTTCAAAGTTGCCCCTGGGTGAGAAGATTTAACCTCTTTGTCTTTTTTTTAATACCTTACCAACTGATACATTAACATCTTCATATGTCTTACTTTCAGCGGTATGGCCAAACCCAGCAAGAAATTGAAGATGAATAAGCCAGCCGAAGACCCCAAGGTTACTGAGCCGGAGAAACAAAACATATCTGAAGCTTCTCAACAAACCCCTGAGGCTGCTGCTGATGACCCGCCACCAGAGACTCACGACGTCACGGTGGATCCAATGGGTGTTGACCCATCCAGCGCTAAGCCGCCCAGTCCCATAAAACCTGCTGAAGAGCCTCCTTCGCAACAAACTGCTGAGGATGTCATTATTACCAGCACTGGTTATGCTGAACCTGGGAACCCCACCATTCTGGCTAAGCATTCAGCCAAAGAAGAATTAATTGAAAAGAGCAAGGCCAGATTTGACGTTGCCAATTACTCACACTTGGGCGTCGGTGAATTATACTCTGGTTATCTGAGCCAGCTACATACTGGTCGTGATCTGGAGGCGGATTTAGTCAAGAAATTGCGACAAAAATATGACGTATGAACATCTGTTTCTCTTGCATATGTAGTCATCCAGCCCCCAAGTCTTATCCGTAGGAAAAGATATATTTGAATAGGGTTAAGACTTGTCCATATGTCATTGCATCTCTAAAATCATAGCCCTCATGGGCCGGCTTATCGTGATAAAGATGAGCCGGATTGCTTTCATGACTTCAAAAGAAAAGCTCCAGACCATATCCCTTATGAGCCGGCTTATCTTGATAAAGATGAGCCGGATCACTTCCATTATCTTGAAAGAAAAACTGCGGACCATAGCCCTCATGAGCCGGCTTATCTTGATAAAGATGAGCCAGATCATTAACAATATATACTTCAAAAAAGAGCTTCCGCACACATTAGCCCCCAAGTGTCAAGTGCTTTGCTTGCAACGTACTTGAGACTTGTATGTATAGTGTGTCCTGAGAAATATGTTTATAATTGTTTAACTCATACTTGCAGGATGCCTTAACTCAGGCTGAATCCCAATTGGTCGATTTAAAGACCAGGCTTGAGCACCAAGAAGCTGAAAGACACAAAGCTGACTCCAAGACTAAGTTTAGTCTGGAAGAGAACGAGAAGCTCAGAGCTGGGTTTTCCACAGAAATAAATGCCTGGGATTAGGAAAAAGCCGCCTTAGTGCAAAGAGCAGAGACTGCCGAATCTTCTTTGAAAGAGACCACTGCAGAACTGACCGGCTTAAAATGCCATATCTCACAGATGACAGCTGCTATCTTTGGTAAGGAATTTGGGATGCTTTAACCATTTCCAATTTTTACCTTTTAACCTGCCTGGCGACTTATCTGTGCGCTCATTTAATAGGCCCTAGGAGTGCCAACCTTGGCTAGGACATGTTGGTGAAGCTGAAGGCGGTTTACACTTTGGTAGAGCAGCTGTACACAGGTACTCAGCGAACCATAGCGGCCATCTCGCACAGTAAATAGCCACCTTCACTCATCAGGGAGGTACTGGACAAACTATCCGTCATGCCCCAAAAAATTGAAGAGATTAAGCGATCATCCGCCTGAGCTGGTGCTATCACTGCTTTGAGCCAGGCCAAAGCATGGCAAGCGGAATTAGACCCGGTGGAATTGGCCACCGGTTGTCCAAGCTTTAAAGAAGATGGATCGCCTTTTGATGAAGCAGATTTTACCAAGTGCGTAAAAGAGATGCGTCCCTTGGCGAGCAAATTGGCTGAGAAGACTGATTTGTCCAAATATCAGGCGGCTTACACGATGGAAAACTCCAAAGTGAAAGCACCGGCTTATGAGATTGTGGATCTTACTCCTCCAATAAGTAAGCATACTTTTGCTCCTGACATTGATCCGTCCACACTTATAGATGATGAAGCCGTGTTCAAAGCCTTAACTGGCATCGACTGGACATCACCTGACTTCCAGACGATGGACGAAGAAGAAGAACTGGCGCAGGATAACCCGGAGGCTTCAACTCGCCAGGACCAAAAGAACTGATCCAAGGGGCGGCTCTCAGACCGCGACGTAGAATGTCTTTTGAAAAACTCTTAATCTTGTGGGCTTGGGAAAGCCTTGTAATAGGCTAGTTGAAACAATGGTCTGTCATGCCATCGTGCATGTGGTATCCTTTGAATGTTTAAACCGCCAAGCTTGATTTTTATCACCCGCCACTTGTGCGTATAATATTATCAGGTATGTGCATCAGATCAAGCATCATCATGCTTCCTGTACACAAGGAAACAGCATATGCCCTGGCGGTTTACGCCAGGACGGGTCACAAATATCTTTGAAAAAACCCTGATATAATAGTATTTGATAAAAAAGACTAAAGGCTATTGAAGCCGGAAATATACCGGTGACTTAAAGTCGAGGACAAGGCGGGTTAGAAAAAACCCTAAATCTCTATTCAAGTATGAAAAGTCATACCTGTAGACTGACATCATAATGATGCTGTAATGATGGTAATCCAGCATGGGTTTTAACCCGTACACATGAAAGATCATGATTTGAATTTATTCCAGGCGAATCATCCTGGCGACTTAAAGTCTGCTTATCATGGCGGGTTATTAACCCAATATGCTCAAGTATGAGTCATAGAATTAAGGCTACATGGCCTAAATTGCAAAACCATATGTTAATATGGAAAAAAGGATATAAATCCAAAATTTGCAGAAAACCAACAAATCAGAAAAACAAGGCTTTCATAGGCCGCCAAGCCTAAAACTCAAGTGCTTTCATGGGCCGCACAGCCACTGAGTTAATTCCTGCACACCTGTAAGTCGGCCGTCACATGACAAACCGCCGTTTTAAATTTAATAAGTTCAGGGTCTTATTTAAAAGATTGACTATCAAGAGTATGACGGGTCATTCCAGGATTACCTGGGCGGAGTAACAATGACATACAGGCCGGATAACCCGGAATTTGGTGTTTACACCTGGGTAGGAAGCCGATCAAGAGGGTAAGCATAGCTATGCTCATTGAGCAGGAAGCCCCCAAGTGACCAATAAGACGGCAGTGGCTAGGAAGCCGATCAAGAGGGTAAGCATAGCTATGTTCATTGAACAGGAAGCCCCCAAGTGACCAATTAGACGGTGGTGGCTAGGAAGCCGATCAAGAGGGTAAGCATAGCTATGCTCATTGAGCAGGAAGCCCCCAAGTGACCTTATGAACAAACAATAAAGGCTCAGATTCGTAGAAGTGAAACGACAAATGCCCTGAATTCTTAGGGATGCCGGCTTTATTATAGTGATCATAATATGTACACTGAAGAAAAGTATATACAGCAAAAGAGTCGGTGGCTCAGGTGTAATAGGGCCGAAGATGAGCAATGTTCCATGGCCGGCGGGTCTCCTCCTCCGATGTGCGTGAATCCTTGTGTTCTCGGATATCAATGAGGTAGTATGACCTATTGTTCAGGTTTTTGCTGACCACAAAAGGTCCTTCCCAAGGTGGGGATAACTTATGCAAGTCTGTCTGATCTTGGATTAGCCGGAGCACCAAATCACCTTCTTGAAAGGTCCGGGTCCTAACTCGGCGGCTATGATAGCGACGCAGATCTTGCTGGTATATCGCTGAATGAGCCGCCGCAAGGTCACGCTCTTCATCCAACATATCAAGAGCATCCTGACGTGCTTTTTCATTATCAGCTTCAACATAAGCCGCCACCCGGGGCGAGTCATGACGGATATCACTTGGAAGAACCGCCTCTTCCCCATAGACCATGAAGAAAGGCGTATAGCCTGTTGACCTATTAGGAGTAGTATTAATGCTCCAAATTACTGAGGGCAACTCCTCAACCCAACAACCCGGCGTGCATTGCAATGGAACCATAAGCCAGGGTTTTATGCCTTTCAAGATATCCTGATTGGCCCTCTCAGCTTGACCATTAGACTGCGGATGAGCCACGGACGACACGTCAAGACGAATATGTTCTCGTTGATAGAACTCTTTCATAGCGCCCTTAGATAGATTAGTGCCATTATCAGTTATGATACTGTGAGGGTAGCCAAAACGGAAGATCACCTTCTTAATGAATTGAACCGCCGTTGCCGCATCACACTTACTGACCGGCTCTGCCTCAACCCACTTGGTAAACTTGTCAACCACCACCAAGAGGTGGGTCTTTTTGTCCTTGGACCTCTTGAAAGGTCCAACCATATCCAGCCCCCAGATTGCAAACGGCCAAGTAATTGGAATCATCCTTAATTCTTGAGCCGGTACATGAGCTCGTCTAGAAAATTTCTGACAGCCATCACACTTGCTAACCAGATCTTCAGCATCAGCATGAGCCGTCAACCAATAAAACCCATGACAAAAGGCTTTAGCCACAAGAGATTTAGAGCCGGCGTGATGGCCACAATCTCCTTCATGAATCTCCCTTAGGATCTCACGGCCCTCTTCAGGAGAAATACAGCGCTGGAACACGCCTGTGACGCTGCATCGGTGTAACTCGCCATTGATAATAGTCATAGACTTAGACCGCCGGGTTATCTGCCTAGCCAAAGCTCCATCCTCAGGTAACTCTCCCCGAGTCATATAAGCCAAATAAGGAACTGTCCAATCAGGGATGGCATGGAGAGCCACCACCAACTGCGCCTTCGGGTCAGGAATAGCAAGATCCTCTTCAGATAGCAACTTAACTGAAGGATTATGTAATACATCATGAAAAACATTAGGGGGTACCGGCTTACACTGCGACCCAAGTCGGCTCAAAGCATCGGCCGCCTTGTTCTTCCTTCGATCCAGATGCTCCACCTGATAACCTTTGAAGTGACCAGCGATATTATCAACTGCCCGGCGATAAGCCACCATGAGTGGGTCTTTAGAATCCCAAGTGCCAGAGACCTGTTGAGCCACCAAATCTGAGTCGCCAAAGCACCTGATCCGGCTTAGATTCATCTCTTTGGCCACCTTTAGGCCATGAAGCAAGGCTTCATATTCAGCTACATTGTTAGTACAGGGAAACATCAGCCTTAAGACATAACAAAACTTGTCACCTCGTGGGGAAGTCAAAATAACTCCAGCCCCCGAGCCTTCCAATTGCCTGGACCCATCAAAATGAATATTCCAATACGTATTATCAGGCTTCTCCTCAGGCATCTGCAACTCTGTCCAGTCATTGATAAAATCCACAAGAGCTTGGGACTTGATAGCCGTTCTTGGCACATATTTCAAACCATGGGGTCCAAGCTCAATGGCCCACTTGGCCACTCGTCCTGTAGCTTCTCTGTTTTGAATAATATCGCCTAAGGGAGCAGAACTGACCACAGTAATAGGATGGCCAAGAAAATAATGCTTCAACTTGCGACTGGCCATGAACACCCCATATACTAGCTTCTGCCAATGTGGATATCTCTGTTTAGACTCAATTAAGACCTCACTGACATAATAAGCCGGCCTTTGAACCGGATATTCTTTACCCGTCTCTTTCCTTTCCACTACAACCACCACGCTGATGGCTCTGCTATTAGCAGCCACATATAAAAGCAAGGGCTCCTTCTCAACAGGAGCTGCAAGAACCGGCGGCTCAGCTAACTATTTTTTAAGCGCCTCAAACGCCTCATTGGCAGCATCACTCCGGACAAAATGATCTATCTTCTTCATCATCTGATACAGAGGAATAGCCTTCTCTCCCAGGCGGCTTATAAACCGGCTTAAAGCTGCAATACAACTCGCCAAACGCTGGACATCATTAATGCACGCCGTCTTAGCCAATGAAGTAATAGCCTTGATTTTCTCCGGGTTAGCTTCAATACCTCTCTCAGAGACCAGAAAACCTAAGAGCTTGCCTGCAGGCACACCAAAAACACATTTGGCTGGGTTAAGCATCATCTTGTAGACCCGGAGGTTATCGAAGGTCTCCTTCAAATCATCTAGCAGAGTCTCCTTCTTTCTGGACTTTACAACAATGTCATCCACATAAGCATGAACATTGTGTCCTATCTGGTTATGAAGACAATTCTGAACACAATGCTGATAAGTTGCCTGGGCGTTCTTGAGCCCAAAAGGCATAGACACATAGCAGAAAGCTCCAAAAGGCGTGATGAAAGCCGTCTTCTCTTGGTCTTTAACTGCCATCTTGATCTGATGATAACCAGAATAAGCATCCAAGAAACTCAAACGCTCACAACCCACCGTAGCGTCAATGATCTGATCAATGCAGGGAAGAGCGAAAGGATCAGCTGGACAAGCCTTATTAAGGTCTGTATAGTCCACACACATATGCCAAGTGCCATTCTTCTTAAGTACCAGCACCGGGTTAGCCAACCACTCAGGGTGAAAAACTTCAACGATGAACCCGGCTGCTAAGAGCCGGGCCACCTCTTCTCCAATGGCCTTGTGTCTCTCCTCATTAAAACGATGAAGGAACTGCTTGACCAGTTTAAACTTGGGATCAATATTGAGAGTGTGCTCAGCGAGTTCTCTCGGTACACCCGGCATGTCTGAAGGCTTCCATGCAAAGATGTCCCGGTTCTCACAGATGAACTCGATGAGCGCGCTTTCCTATTTCGGATCCATATTAGCACTGATAACGAACTGCTGAGATGAATCGCCAGGGGTAAAATCAACCTGTTTGGTGTCATCTGCCGACTTAAACTTCAGCAAAGGGTCATGCTCTGTGGTTGGTTTCTTCAAAGGGGTCATATCCGCTGGGTCAACATTATCTTTATAA
Organism: Thinopyrum elongatum; assembly: GCA_011799875.1. NCBI lineage: Eukaryota > Viridiplantae > Streptophyta > Magnoliopsida > Poales > Poaceae > Thinopyrum > Thinopyrum elongatum. Next base: position 57,891,955 of record CM022300.1, on the reverse strand, counting down.
AACTTCAACTCCTCTGCAGCACAGGCAGACTCAGCATAAGCAGCATCACCTTCTTCACATTCCAAAGCTATTTTTCTGTCCCCATGGACTGTAATGGTACCCTTACGACCCGGCATTTTGAGCTTCAGATATACGTAACAAGGCCGTGCCATAAACTTGGCGTAAGCCGGCCGTCCAAACAAAGCGTGGTAAGGACTTTTGATCTTGACCACTTCAAAGGTTAATGTCTCTGCCCTATAATCATGTTCATTGCCAAAAGCTACTTCCAAAGCAATCTTACCAACTGGATAAGCTGACTTACCGGGCACCACCCCATGAAAGACTGTAGAAGACTGCTTAAGATCTTTGTCCGTCAAATTCATACGACGGAAAGTATCATAATAGAGGATGTTGATGCTGCTGCCTCCGTCCATAAGCACCTCAGTGAACTTGTAACCTCCAACCTGAGGGGCTACTACCAAAGCTAGCTGACCCAGATTATCAACCCGGGGCGGGTGATCTTCACGGCTCCATACAATCAGCTGGTCTGACCATCGTAAGTACTGAGGCACTGCCGGCTCAACTGCACTTACCGCTTGTTTATGAACTTTCTGATATCGCTTGCACAGGCTTGTAGTGAAAACATGATATTGGCCACTATTAAGCTGCTTTGGATTACTCTGATACCCTGACTGCTGTTGCTGGTTATCCTGACTATGGTGCTAGTTATAATTGCCCTGATTGCCCTGACCTTGAAATCCGGAACCTGAGTCGCCACCTCCAAAGCCGGGCCCGTGCGAGCCAGATCCTGACCCGCCGTGCGGGCCGTTATTGTTGTGGTGGTCTTGATGAAAGCCAGAACTCTTATACTCCTTCATGATGAAACAATCTTTCCACATATGAGTCGACGGTCTATCGGGACGACTATGCTTTGGGCAAGGCTGGTTCAACATCGCCTCAAGGTTGAACTTTGGTCCTCCAACCCGGGGTTGTGGTCTTCCTTTACGGCGCTGGCCGTCATTCTGCGCATTTGTATTGGCCACAAAATCTGACCCGCCATCATGTTGCTTGCACTTACCATTGTTACCTTGGTTCTGCCCCGTCATATTTTGCGGCTGTCCTTTTCCATTGCCGTTCTTCTTCCCCTTGTTCGATTTCTCCTCATCAGACCCCGGGTATTTAGTATTGTCAGAGTCGACGTGTTTTATGAGAGCCGCCATGAGCTCTCCCATGTCATTGCAGTGACGCTTAAGCCGCCCTAACTTTTGCTTGAGAGGGGTGAAACGGCAATTTTTCTCCAGAATTAGGACAGCAGAACCGGCGTTGATGCTATCCGATGAGTGAATAATAGTGGACACTCGACGGACCCAATGGTGGGCCGACTCATCTTCGCACTGGACACAAGCATCTTAATCGATGATCGACAGAGGCTGTTTGCACGTGTCTTTGAAATTCTGAATATAACGTGCTTTCAACTCCGCTCATGAATTGATAGAATTAGGGGGTAATCCCTTCAACCAGGTTCGAGCCGGCCCGTCCAACATCATGGTGAAGTATTTGGCGCACACAGCGTCGTTAACGTCTAACATCTCCATAGCCAGCTCATAGCTCTCAATCCAAGCCTCAGGAGGTTGATCAGCCGTGTAATTGGGCACCTTTCGAGGGCCCTTGAAGTCCTTAGGCAACCGCTCATTACAAAGAGCCAGCACCAGATATGGCACACCTACCGTCCTGGAAGTCATCCCAGCCTCCACAGACGTTGAAGGGTTTCGTTGGAGTTGCTGATGAGCCGCTAACTGAGCCGCCAGCTCTGCCTCTTGTCGTGCCCTGGCCTGATCCATCAGGGCCTGAACATTATTATCAACATGTGGCGGGTCATGCCCATGAGGCGGGTTACGGCACCGCTCACTACTGGAAACCGCCGGTGATTCAATGCGCCGGCTATAACTTCGGCTAGGGCGTGGAGTTGAATGAATTCGCTCACGGCTGTATGAGTAAGCCGCTTGCTGGGTCACAGCCGTCTTGAGAAGTTCCATGGTGTTCCGGGCCTCTATCACAGCTGGCGACTCACCTTCAATTGGGAGGGCCGCCAGCCGTGAGGTTGCAGCAATCATATTATCCAGCGGGTTGGAGTAATGACCCAGGGGTGTCGGCACTTGCTGAAGCGGGGTCAAGTTCACATGACGCAGGTCTGCTATACGAGGCTGAGCCGCCACCCCGGTTGCAGGCGCCTCAGCAGCCCGGGTCTCACCGAGCGGGTTACTCGGCCCTGCTCCGGGTGTGGTAAAAAGATTCCTCCCCTCAAATTGTGGTGGCAAACGGCTCTGGTGCCTCCTCCGCATGACAGCGTTTGACGCGTTCTGATCCAGACTTAAACGGAAAGCCTCGGCCCTTACCCGCTGCGTCTCAGCTTCTAGGGCAGTCCATTCTGTATCCATCCTGACGTTCTCTGCCTCAAGATCCTCTCGGGCGTTGGCCACCTCATCTCGCAACTTTGCGACCTTCGCATTATGCTGTGTTTGATTCTCCGGAGTCACTTCTCCGGCTAACAGAGTCGCCAAAGCGTCCAAAAGCTCGGATAAAATTTGAGCCGGCGGGAGCGCAGAGCCGCTCGCCCTAGCCGTTGCAGCAGTCGTTGAACCAGAGGTCATAGTTGCAGCGGTTGATGAATTCACCATCTGCTGCATCCCGGCCATAAAGATAGCAGCCCTCCTCGGCGGCTCATAGGGGTCCAGAATACTGTCACCATCGGAGTAGCCCCCAAGCCCACCGTCTTGTAGTTGATAGATTGACTCGGTCTTGCTGGTTGAAGACTCATCACCTGAATAGATGGCCGTCTCTCCACCGGACACAAAACCTTCCTCTAGATCCGCCCCATGGATAAAGCTGACGAATGCACACTTCCCGGCGGGTTGGACCTTGGCCGATCTTGTGCGCCGAGCCGTCTCAACGGCGTCGGCGCAGGTGTCCGGCTTAGGATTTGACTCACCGATTTTGCCGATGAAGACCTGAATTCCACCGAAGGGGACCCAATACCCATACTCGATTGAATCGGCCTCAGGACCCCAGCCAGCATCGTCGATGTAGATCTTGCCGCGGTGGCTCTTAGTCATCCAGCCCACGGCGTATCCCTTGATCCCTAAAAAGCTGCCCTTCAAGAACTCGAAACCACCGTGCCCTGGCCCCACGGTGGGCGCCAACTGTCGTGGATTTAACACGGCAGATGCCCTAGTGAAAGGACTTAGGTGTGGAGCCATCGCAACTAGGTTAGCTTGAAGGGGTTGAACGGCACAAAGGACACAAAGGATTTACCCAGGTTCGGCCCCTCGAAACGAGGTAAAAGCCTATGTCCTGCTTCTAGTTGTATTGCTTGAGTTTCAATTACAAGGGAGCGAATATGCTTGACCTAGTTCTCGATTGCTTGTTTCTTCAGTTAACCCGCCACCGGGTCTTGCCTTTATATACAGGTCGATGTCCGGTGGCTTACAAAGTCCCGGCCGGCTCACACAACGTGACCGGCTCGGTTTCTAACCAAACCTGCCTTATAGAGCAAGTTAACCTTGAATGGCTCACACCTTCGGGTCTTTAATCACCTCTGGGTCTTGGGCCTCCAATAAGCTTGCTTTACGAACCGCCATCCTTATGTCTTCTTGGACCTCTTGGGCCTTCTTTACAAGTCACCAACGGTGTAACCCGGCCCCTCCTGGGCGGGTCACACCTCGGAGTTATATCCCCAACAGACACCTTTGGAGATACCTGTAGAGCATCTTTATGATCACCCAGTTATGTTGTGACGTTTGATTGCACACAAGGTATTCCTCCGGTATCCGGGAGTTGCATGATCTCATAGTCGAAGGAATATGTATTTGACATTAAGAAAGCAATAGCAATAAACTGAACGATCATATGCTATGCTAACGGATGGGTCTTGTCCATCACATCATTCTCCTAATGATGTGATCTCATTATCAAGTGACAACACATGTCTATGGTTAGGAAACCTTAACCATCTTTGATCAACGAGCTAGTCTAGTAGAGGCTTACTAGGGACACGGTATTTGTTTATGTATCCACATATGTATTTAAGTTTCCGATCAATACAATTCTAGCATGAATAATAAACATTTATCATGAATAAGTAAATATAATAATAACAACTTTATTATTGCCTCTAGGTCATATTTCCATCAGAAAAGACCATCGCTCGTCCCCGACCGCCACTCATAAGGAAGACAATGAAAAAATAAATGATGCTCCGACTTCATCACATAACGGTTCACCATACGTGCATGCTACGGGAATCACAAACTTTAACACAAGTATTTATACCAATCCATAATTACTCACTAGCATGACTCTAATATCACCATCTTTATATCTCAAAACAAATGCAAGGAATCAAACTTCTCATATATTCAATGCTCTTTATATGAAGGTTTTTATTATATCCCTCTTGGATGCCCATTATATTAGGACTAAATTCATAACCTAAGCAAATTACCATGTTGTTTAAGACTCTCAAAATAATATAAGTGAAGCATGAGAGTTCATCAATTTCTATAAAATAAAGCCACCGTCGTGCTCTAAAAAGATATAAGTGAAGCACTAGAGCAAACTGCCTAGCTCAAAATATATAAGTGAAGCACATAGAGTATTATGATAAACTCATGATTAATGCGTGTCCCTCTCAAAAGGTGTGTACAGAAAGGAAGATTGTGGAAAACTAAAAAGCAAAGACTCATATCATACAAGACGCTCCAAGCAAAACACATATCATGTGGTGAATAAAAATATAGCCTCAAGTAAATTTACTGATGGATTGAAGACAAAAGAGGGGATGCCATCCGGGGCATCCCCAAGCTTAGATGCTTGGTTGTCCTTTAATATTACCTTGGGGTGCCTTGGGCATCCCCAAGCTTAGGCTCTTGCAACTCCTTATTCCATAGTCCATCAAATCTTTACCCAAAACTTGAAAACTTCACAACACAAAACTCAACAGAAAACTCGTAAGATCCGTTAGTATAATAAAATAAATCACCACTTTAGGTATTGTTGTGAACTCATTCTAAATTTATATTGGTGTTATATCTACTGTATTCCAACTTCTCCATGGTTCATACCCCCCGATACTACCCATAGATTCATCAAAATAAGCAAACAACACATAGAAAACATAATCTGTCAAAAACAGAACAGTCTGCAGTAATCTGGAAATTTCATATACTTCTATAACTCCAAAAATTCTGAAAAATTAGGAAAGTTTAGGCAATTTGTATATCAATCATGTGTAAAAATTCATATCAAAAGCACGTTTTTGTGATTTTCTAAATTTCTGGCAATGAGCGCAAAAGTTTCTGTTTTTCAGCAAGATCAAATCAACTATCACTGTAGACCATCCCAAAGGTCTTACTTGGCTCAATCACTAATTAAAAAACCAAAACACAATTACTACATAGGTAATAATGTGTATTTATTGAAAAATAGAACCAAAAACAAAAAACAAAAAAATAAAAATGGGTTGCCTCCCAACAAGCGGTATTGTTTAACGCCCCTAGCTAGGCATAAAACACAGATCTAGGTATTGTCATCTTTGGTATGCAATTCTTCAATTGCACATTTCCGATAATATCAAGCCTTTAAAGTGATTCCTACCTTCGAGCCAATTTATGTAATGTGATTATGGTTCTTCTTATCCAAATTTTCAATAAGCTCTACGGTAGAAGTTTTATTATCAATAATATCAAGCCTTTGCATCACATGTTCCAAGGTTAAAATTGTTTCATTAACCATGAGTGGTGGTGAGCCTACCAAATCTATCATAGCATTATAAGCATCCAAGGTATGGCTACCCAAGAAATTACCTCCAGTAATGGTATCTAGCACATATCTATACCAAGTAGTAACACCCACATAAAAATTGCGAAGGAGAACGATAGTAGATTGCTTATGAGTAGATCTATTTTGAGCATTGCAAAATTCTATACCAAGCATCTTTTAAATTTTATCCCTCCCTTTGTTTAAAATTGAGAACCTCACTTTCAGGGATACTAACGATGGTAGGAGGACTAGCCATGATAGCAAAACAAGCGATCTAGCACACAAGCAAACGAAAAGACGAACGAAAGAAGGGTGAATAAAAAGGAAAATATTTTTGTATTTTTCTGAAGACGTTTTAGAAGTGGGGGAGAGGAAAACAAGAGGCAAATGGCAAAGAAGAAAATGTATAGAAGGAGAAACTATACAGTCACCGGAACGACAAACCATGTCCATTCGGGTGTTGGCAACTAACTTTGTTAGAGCCTCAACACCTAATCAGCCTACCCGAAAATAGGATCACACCTGAAAGAAGCCAAGCGAAGGAGTTGTTAAAGTAAACGTCGATACGTAATTTCATACACAAACTTTCTTAGGTGCTAGCAGAGTGGTGGCACATGATGAACATGGGAACTTCTTAGCTGTCACGACCTAGGAATTGCCCCAAGTAATGCCAACTCAGCTTAACTGTATGCTATTCAAAGTGGACTATTCTTGGTAGCAAAAAATGGATGCAACATGGTGATTATTGAGTCTGATAGCACACCCATGTTGGAGGCCTTTACTCGACCAGATGATTATTTTGGCCATGATGTGGTGGTGGTTGCTAAATGCAAACAGCTGGCCATTGATTTTGCAAGTGTCCATTATTCCTATTGTTGCAGAGAAGCAAATCTTGTAGCTGATAGTTTAGCTAAACATTCTCCTAGGGGTATGGCTAGGTCGTCGACTGGGACTTAACTTATTCTTAGTAAAGTGACATAACAGGTAAGAAAGAAAAAATAAATAACTAAAAGAAAATTTTGCACAGATCTTAATGTAATTAAGACCTCACAAATATAGTATCAAATGATATATAACCAGGTCTCAGTCAATTGAGACATAACCAAGTCTCCGTCGACTGAGATTTAGCAAGACTGTTCTTCAGAGTGAGCTCTTCTGAATTTTGAGATTCTAATATCCCTAACTTTATTCTTCCCCCAAGATGTAAACAATATGGCTATCTTTTGAGGAATAAAGTTGATTATGTTAAAACAATACTTTTGTATAAATTTGATAAGGGAACCATGTATCTAATTGTTTAGGCATTGTAATTTATTTTACATATTTTTTGACTCGTTGAAAGAACATTTTCACTCAAGGGACATAACTCCTATAAAGGATTCTAGTGTAGCCGCCTTCACGGACTGCTCGCGGGCGGAGAGAGCCTCCTGGTTGTCCGTCTCGCGGTGGCTTGCTGTGGAGGCTACTTGTGGGGCAATGCGAACCATCCAATCTGCCTGGGTGTCTCAGATCCTGGTGACCCGGGTGGAAAGTCGATGATGGGTGGACCGAGGGTGTGCGATCACTACAGTCGGCGCATGTCCATGATGGGTGGACCGGGGGCGGACGGTCGCTACAGTTGGCGCGTGTCCATGATAGGTGGACTGATATGTCTCCAACGTATCTATAATTTTTTATTGTTCCATGCTGTTATATTATCAATCTTGGATGTTTTATATTCATTTTATAGCAACTTTATATCATTTTTTGGGACTAACTTATTGACATAGTGCCTAGTGCCAGTTGCTGTTTTTTGCTTGTTTTTTACTTCACAGAATATCCATATCAAATGAAGCCCAAATGCAATGAAACTTTTTGGAGATTTTTTTCTGCCCAAAAGACACCCAGGAGGCCCAAGATGTGCACCAGAGGGGCCCTGTGGGGCCCACTAGGCACCAGGGCGCGCTAGGGCCCCCAGGCGCGTCCTGGTGGGTAGTGGGGCTGATACGTCTCCAACATATCTATAATTTATGAAGTATTCATGCCATGTTTACAACAATTTTATATGGTTTTGGTATGATTTGGATGGAACTAACCTGGAATAACGTTGTTTTCAGTAGAACTACCGTGGTGTTGTTTTTTGTGCAGAAATAAAAGTTCTCCAAATGCAACAAAACTTTTTGATGATTTTTTTGGAAAAAAAGAGGCACTAGAAGCTTCGTGGGAGGGCCAGAAGAGCCACGAGGAGGGCACAACCCACCAGGGCGCGCCAGAGGGGCCTGGCTTGCCCCGATGGGTTGTGCTCACCTTGAGGCCCATCTTCGCGTGATTCCAACGTTGAAAAATCCTATAAATAGGGAAACCATCAGAAATAACCCTAGATCAGAAGTTCCGCCGCTGCAAGCCTCCGTAGCCACGAAAAACCAATCTAGGCCCCGTTTCGGCACCCTGTCGGAGGGGGAAATCATCACCGGTGGCCATCTTCATCATCTCGGCGGCCACCATGATGAAGAGGGAGTAGTCCACCCTCGGGGCTGAGGGTTTGTACCAATAGCTATGTGTTTAATCTCTCTCTCTCTCTCGTGTTCTTGGGATGTCACGATCTTGATGTATCGCGGACTTTCTTAATATAGTTGGATCATATGGTGTTTTCCCCTCTCTATCTTGTTGTGAATTGAGTTTTCCCTTTGAGATTTTGTTCTTATCGGATTGAATACTTTTATGGATTTGAGAACACTTTATGTATGACTTGCTATGAATACCCGTGGTGATAATGGGGTATCATATTGATTCACTTGATATGTGTTTTGGCACTCAACTCGCGGATTCCCGTGGTGACATTGGGGTAATCTATGCATCGGGGTTGATGCATGTTCCCGTCTTTGTTTCTCTAGTAGAAATCTTGGGGCACTCTTTGAGGTTCTTTGTGTTGGATTGAGTCTTATGAATCTGAAATTGTTTGATGCATATCGTATAATCAACTCACGGATACTCGCGGTGACATTAGAGTTGGTTGATGTGTATCATATGGTGTTATTTTAGTACGAACTCTTGGTTAGATCGATCGGAAAGAATAGCTTGGTGTTATTTTAGTACGAACTCTAGGATAGATTGATCGGAAAGAATAGCTTTGAGGTGGTTTCGTACCCTACAAACAATTTCGTCTAATGTTCTCCGCTAGATAGGAACTTTGGAGTGATTCTTCATCGCACGTTGAGGGATGGTTATATGATCCAATTATATTAGCATTGTTGAGAGATTGCACTAGCGAAAGTATGGACCCTAGGCCTCATTTTAAGCATTGCAATACCGTTTGTGCTCCATTTTATCAATTGCTACCATGCTGTTTTTTATTGTAACTATTACAAAAATCAATATCTACTATCATTACTATGCTTTTATTACCATCTCTTCGCCAAACTAGTGCACCTATACAATTTACCATTGTATTTGGTATGTTGGAGACACAAGAGACTCTTTGTTATTTGGTTGCAGGGTTGTTTGAGAGAGACCATCTTCATCCTACGCCTCCCACAGATTGATAAACCTTAGGTCATCCACTTGAGGGAAAATTGCTACTGTCCTACAAAACTCTGCGCTCGGAGGCCCAACACGAGTCTACAAGAACAAGTTGTGTAGTAGACATCAAGCTCTTTTTTGGCGTTGTTGCCGGGGAGGTGAGTGCATGAAGGTATATCTTTAGATCTTGCAATCGAATATTTTAGTTTCTTGTTTTATCACTAGTTTGGTTTATAAAAGAAAACTACAAAAAAATGGAATTGAGGTTGCATCATATTGTTCATCTTTATAATGTCTTTCGTGAAAATGATGGAAAGGAAAATTGTGTTCAATTGATAGAGGAAGAATTCTATAAAATGTTTGACAAAAAATCTTTGAATGATGAGCATGATTGCAATGTTGTTGGTATGAACTCTTTGAATATCCATGATGCTAACGATATGCAAAGCCATAAGCTTGGGGATGCTATATTTGATGAGGATGATATTTTTAGTCCCCCAAGTTTTGATGAGAATATTTACTATGATAAAAGCATGCCTTCTATTGATGATGACTATATTGATGAAAGTGCATTTGGAGAGGTCATGACTTTATTTAATGATGATTCCACTATTTTGGAAGAGGTCTCAATTGATTATGAAAACAAAGTTCCTATCTATGATGATTATGGTGATGACATGTATGCTATAAAGAATAATGATAACAATGAAACTTGTCATCATGATTTTAATGCTCAATATGATTATGCCAATCAAGTATCTCATGATAGTTATTTTGTTGAGTTTGCTCCCACTACTATTCATGAGAATGATTTTGCTTATGTGGAGAGTAATAAAAAAATTATGCATGTGGATCATGAAAAGAATGCTTTATGTGATAGCTATATTGTTGAATTCATTCATGATGCTACTGAAAATTATTATGATAGGGGAACATATGCTTTTACATATTGCAATAATATCAAGTTTCCTCTCTATGTACTGAAAATCTTGAAGTTTTGCTTGTTTTGCCTTCCTATGCTAGTTGATTCTTGTTCCCATAAGTTGTTTTCTCACAAAATCCCTATGCATAGGAAGTGGGTTAGACTTAAATGTGCTAGTCATATTCTTCATGATGCTCTCTTTGTGTTTCACTTCTTATCTTTTATGTGAGCATCATTGAAATCATCATGCCTAGCTAAAAGGCATCAAAGAAAAGCGCTTGTTGGGAGATAACCCAACACTTATACCTACTGTTTTTGTGTGTTCGCATGATTAGGCTACTGTATTAATCATGTTTTATAGCTTTTGTTTCAATAAAGTGCCAAGTAAAGCCTTTGGGATAGTATGGATGATAGTTGACTTGATTCTGTGCAAAAACAGAAACTTTTTCTTCGAGTAACAGAATTGTTTAAATTCACTGGAGGGTCGAAAAACTCTGAATTTTTTAAATATGATTTATGTACAAATTTCCTACGTTTTAATAAATTTTCAGCATTTTTGTAGTTGCATAAGTATGACTAAAATTCAGATCTTTATGTACTGTTCTGTTTTTGACAGATTCTGTTTTCAATGCATAGTTTGCTTGTTTTATGGTTTCTATGGCTTATATTGCTTAATATAAATTGTGTAAATTGTAGGGTACAGTATGAATTGTGTGAGAACAATTATTAATCTTATATTGACAGTACCCAAGTGAATGATTTGTCTTTATCAAACTAACCCATCTCACGAAGTTCCGTTAAGTTTTGTGTGATTGAAGTTTTCAAGTTTTGGGTGAGATATCGATATGAGGAGAATAAGGAGTGACAATACCCTAATCTTGGGGATGCACAAGGCACCCCCAAGGTAATATTCAAGGAAGATCCAAGCAACTAAGCTTGGGATGCCCCGGAAGGCATCCCCTCTTTCGTCTCCAACATTATCGGTAACCTCACTTGGAGCTACATTTTCATTCATCACATAATATGTGTTTTGCTTGGAGCATCATTTTATTTTATTAATATTTTCTTTATGTTATTTATATAATTTTTTGCATCTTTTATTTCAATAAAAATGTCAAGTATAGCCTTTGCCATGCTTATTTTGCAAGTCTATATGTGGCTGTTTGAAAACAGAAAGTTGCACACTATTGTGTGAATTCTTGAGAAAATTCAGAATTTTATTACATGTTGAAATGTTTTTCACAATAATCTTTGATAAATTTTCTACAGTGTGGTAAATTTTCATAATTTTTGGAGTTGGGGAAGTGTGAGTAAAATTGCACTCTTTACAGACTGTACTGTTTAGACAGATTGTTGTTATGTTTGCATTGTTTGCATATGTTTGCTTATTTATTGATTCTATTTGAGGATAGGAGTATTAAATATGCAGAGGCATTTATTATGCAATGTTCAATAATAATTTTAGTGATTTGTCACAGTAGAGAATGATAAGGTGTTGCATTGATTCATACTAACTTTTCTCATGAGTTCTTGTTGAGTTTTGTGTGGATGAAGTTTTTAAGATTTAGGAAAACTGTGATATAAAAGGAATTAAGGAGACACAAAAGCTGAAGCTTGGGGATGCCTAAGGCATCCCAAGATAATATTTCAAGAAGTCTCAAGCATCTAAGCTTGGGGATGCCCCGATAGGCATCGCACCTTTCTTCATCAAGAATTATCGGTTAGTATCGGTTGAGCCTAAGTTTTTGCTTCTTCACATGATGTGTGCTATTTTTATAATGTCATTTTATTTTGTTTTGCTTGATGTTTTAATAAAATACTTATATATGAAAGTTTTTAAATAATAAAGAGTCCTCACATAGCTACCTATTTACTTAACTACTCACTTGATCTTCACTTATATCTTGTTGGAGTAGCTTGTCATTTACTCTTGTGCTTCACTTATATCCTATGAGTAAATTGTTGAATTAATTGAATATCATGAAGTTGAAATTATATGTTCATATCATGCCTAGTGATAGCTTCACATTGGGTTTATAAAGTGAAATCTTTTGAAGCTTGACAATCACAATATTGGTCATACAAGCAATTCATGAATGATTAGTATAAGGAAGAGAACTTTCACATACAAATATATTATCTTGGACATCTTCTATGATTGTGACACCCATTAATTATTTTCAAACTTGAGCAAATTTGTTGAAGGTGGACAAGGAAGACAGCGTAATGAGTTATGTTTGGGTATATTTGCATAGAAGTTATATTGTTATGGATCCTCCAACATGTGGTGTTTGCTTAGGATATTTTGCTAGCCAAAAATGTGTACTAAGTAGAGATACTACTTGTGCATCCAAAAACCCTTAAACCCAGTTTCTTGCCATGAGTGTCCACCATACCTACCTATGGATTGAATAAGATCCTTCAAGTAAGTTGTCATCGGTGCATAAAGCAATAAAAATTGCTCCTAAATATGTTTGATCTTTTATTGTAAGGGAAAATTGAGCGTTGTACGAACTTGTGATGGCTAAGTAATAAAAGCGACGGACTGCATAATAAAGGTTGCTATCATAAGAGGCAATATAACATGATGTTCCTTTGCATTAAGAGTTTGGGCATCCAAAAATAAAAAGCACATGACAACCTATGCTTTCCTCTGCGAAGGGCCTATCTTTAACTTCTCAGTATTTACTTTTATGCAAGAGTCAATAGTATGCATTCTCATTTCAACCTCAATTATCCTCTAGTTGGCAAGGATCATGTGGTGGGGAAAGATCTAGGCACATATGGCCAGTCAAATATATTTGATCATGATTTACTATTGTTGACAATTATCTCTATGATAAATGAGTTCGGAGGCAAAACATTAAGCCCCTATCTTTCTCTGTGTTTGATGGATGCCATTTGTTCTAAAAATATGCTTTGAGTACTAGCACTCATAGAAGACTATATGATGATTGAGTATATGGAGCTCTTACTTAGACTCTATTGAATAAGTTGAATTACAATTGTTTGGTGACTAAGAATATAGGTTGTTGAGTTTCAAGAGAATTCATTGTTTGAACCTTAACATGTGAATTGGTTGCTACTTTATCATGATGAGTTTTATGAGAAAGAGTTTTTGTTATGATGCTAGGAAAAGTGATTGAAATTATCATTGATCAAACTTTTGCACTTTGCTAGCATTCACACTTCATAAATTATTTCTTTTATCATTTACCTAGTCGAGGACGAGTAGGAATTAAGCTTGGGGATGCTGATACGTCTCCAACGTATCTATAATTTATGAAGTATTCATGCCATGTTTACAACAATTTTATATGGTTTAGGTATGATTTCGATGGAACTAACCCGGACTAACGCTGTTTTCAGCAGAACTACCATGGTGCAGTTTTTTGTGCAGAAATAAAAGTTCTCGAAATGCAATGAAACTTTTGGATGATTTTCTTGGAACAAAAGAGGCACTAGAAGCTTCGTGGGAGGGCCAGAAGAGCCACGAGGAGGGCACAACCCACCAGGGCACGCCAGAGGGGCCTGGCTTGCCCCGGTGGGTTGTGCTCACCTCGAGGTCCATCTTCGCGTGATTCCAACGCTGAAAAATCCTATAAATAGAGAAACCATCAGAAATAACCCTAGATCAGAAGTTCCGCCGGTGCAAGCCTCTGTAGCCATGAAAACCCAATCTAGACCCCGTTCCGGCACCCTGCCGGAGGGGGAAATCATCACCGGTGGCCATCTTCATCATCTCGGCGGCCACCATGATGAGGAGGGAGTAGTCCACCCTCGGGGCTGAGGGTTTGTACCAGTAGCTATGTGTTTAATCTCTCTCTCTCGTGTTCTTGAGATGTCATGATCTTGATGTATCGCGGGCTTTGTTAATGTAGTTGGATCATATGGTGTTTTCCCCTCTCTATCTTGTTGTGAATTGAGTTTTCCCTTTGAGATTTCGTTCTTATTAGATTGAATACTTTTATGGATTTGAGAAAAAATTATGTATGTCTTGCTATGAATACCCGTGGTGACAATGGGGTATCATATTGATTCACTTGATATGTGTTTTGGCACTCAACTCGCGGATTCCCAAGGTGACATTGGGGTAATCTATGCATAGGGGTTGATGCACGTTCTCGTCTTTGTTTCTTCAGTAGAAATCTTGGGGCACTCTTTGAGATTCTTTATGTTGGATTGAGTATTATGAATCTGAAATTGTTTGATGCATATCGTATAATCAACTCACGGATACTCGCGGTGACATTGGAGTATCTAGGTGACATTAGAGTTGGTTGATGTGTATCATATGGTGTTATTTTAGTACGAACTCTTGGTTAGATCGATTGGAAAGAATAGCTTCATGTTATTTTAGTACAAACTCTAGGATAGATTGATCAGAAAGAATAGCTTTGAGGTGGTTTCGTACCCTACAAACAATTTCGTCTTATGTTCTCCGCTAGATAGGAACTTTGGAGTGATTCTTCATCGCACGTTGAGGGATGGTTATATGATCCAATTATATTAGCATTGTTGAGAGATTGCATTAGCGAAAGTACGGACCCTAGGCCTCATTTTCAAGCATTGCAATACCGTTTGTGCTCCGTTTTATCAATTGCTACCATGCTGTTTTTATTGTAACTATTACAAAAATCAATATCTACTATCATTACTATGCTTTTATTACCATCTCTTCGTCGAACTAGTGCACCTATACAATTTACCATTGTATTTGGTGTGTTGGGAACACAAGAGACTCTTTGTTATTTGGTTGCAAGGTTGTTTGAGAGAGACCATCTTCATCCTACGCCTCCCACAGATTGATAAACCTTAGGTCATCCACTTGAGGGAAAATTGCTACTGTCCTACAAAACTCTGCGCTTGGAGGCCCAACACGAGTCTACAAGAACAAGTTGTGTAGTAGACATCAGGGGCCCACAGGCACCCCCTCCACTACCTCTCAGCTCTATAAATACTCTAATATTCCAGAAACCCTAGGGGAGTCAAGAGATCAGAGTTTCCACCGCCGCAAGTTCCAGAACCACGAGATCCAATCTAGGGGCCTTTTCGGCACCTTGCCGGAGGGCTCAACGATCACGGAGGGATTATTCATCAACACCCTTGCCCCTCCGATGATGCGTGAGTAGTTTATCACAGACCTACGGGTCCCTAGGCAGTAGCTAGATGGCTTCTTCTCTCTCTTTGATCTTCAATACAATGTTCTCCTCGATGTTCTTAGAGATCTATTTGATGTAACTCTTGTTTACGGTGTGTTTGTTGGGATCCGATGAATTGCGAGTTTGTGATCAGATCTATCTATGAATATTATTTGAGTCTTTGTTGAACTCTCTTATGCATAATTGTTATAGCCTCGTATTTCTTCTCCGAAACTTTGGTTTGGTTTGGCCAACTAGATTGATTTTTCTTGCAATGGGAAGAGGTGCTTTGTGATGGGTTCAATCTTGCGGTGCTCAATCTCAGTGACAGAAAGAGACATGGCACACATGTATTGTTTCCATTAAGGATAAAAATATGGGGTCTATTCCTACATGAATAGATCTTGTCTACATCATGTCATCGTTCTTATTGCATTACTCCATTTTTCCATGAACTTAATACACTAGATGCATGCTGGATAGCGGTCGATGTGTGGAGTAATAGTAGTAGATGCAGGAAGGAGTCGGTCTACTAATCTTGGAGTGATGCCTATATACATGACCATTGCCTTGGATATCATCATAATTATTTCCTCTTCTATCAATTACCCAACAGTAATTTGTTTACCCGTCATATGCTATTTTCCTGAGAGAAGCCTCTAGTGAAATCTACGGCCCCGGGGTCTCTTTACTATCATATTACTTTCAGATCTATTAATCCAAAAATACCTTGCTGCACTTTTTCTTTATTTATTTTATTTTGTGTTTTTGCAAGATCTATTTATCCAATCTCATACAATTTAATCTATCTCAATACCGAGGAGGGATTGACAACCCCTCTTACACATTGGGTTGCAAGTTTTTGTTATTTGTGTGAAGGTACTGCTTACATAGTTTGGGTGGATCCTCCTACTGGATTGATTCCTTGGTTTCATAACTGAGGGAAATACTTACCATTGTTGTGCTGCATCATCCTCTCCTCTTCGGGAAAATACCAACGCAGATACAAGCAATCAGAAGAATTTCTGGCACCGTTGCCGGGGAGGAGCAAGTCCAGATCTATCAGGTACACAATCACAAATCTCATCGCCTTGCAATTTATTTTATTTGCCATTTGCCTCTCGTTTTCATCTCCCCCACTTCTAAAATGTTTTCAGAAAAACACAAAAAAATTTGCCTTTTTATTTGCCTTCTTTTCATTTGCCCTTCTTCTCGTTTGATCTTTTGCTCACCTTTTCATCATGTCTAGTACAACTACCCCTCCTTTGTCACCAGATTTTGAAGTTCTATACTTCAAACAGAAACAAGGAGAAAATTTGAAAGATGCATGGTATAAATTGTTGGAATCTTACCATGTTTGCAATATAAAAGGGGATATAAAAAATTTGCTTCACAATTTTTATGTTGAATTATTTATGCCTCATAGGCAACTCTTGGACTTTGCTGCAAAAGGAAATTTTATTGAATGTGATGCCAACACTCCCTACGAAATAATAGAGGGGATATTGGGGGTTCCACCCCCACCAAAGGGGTTTGCTTTTTCTCAAGAAGGGATTCAAATATTGGACAAACTAGGTGATGTGCAGAAAAATATGGTTGATTTGCAAAAGTCTAATGAACCCCTTAAAAACATTAGTGGGAACCTCAATCGCATGAATACCTTGATTACCTTATGTAATAAGCGATTGGATATTTTAGATCTTAAAATGGTTTCATTACCTGAGAACAATGGGAAATGTAAGGAACCCCCTGGGTTTGAGAAAACCCCTCTGAAAATTATGAAAACCAAAGATGACAATACTTGAATCTATGCATTATGCCTAGCTAGGGGCATAAAACAATAGCGCTTGTTGGGAGAAAACCCAATGCATAAAATTTATTTTTCACTTTTTCTTTCTGTTCTTGAGTGTTTGCACAGTTATGCTACTATATGATTGTGTTTTAGTGTTTTAATTAGTTTTTGTGCCAAGTAAAGCCTCTAGGATCATGTTGGGTGATAGTTGATTTGATCTTGTTGGAAAACAGAAACTTTTGCGCCCAGTGCTGGAATTTTCAAAATTCATATAAATGTGTTTTTGATCTGATTTTTCTACACTGGATTTACATACAAATTGTCTTCATCGTCCTAAGTTTTTAGAATTTTTAGAGTAGCAGAAGTATGGTCAAAGTTCAGATTACTACAGACTATTCTTTTTTTGATAGATTCTGTTTTCGTTGCATTGTGTGCTTATTTTGATGAATCTATGGGATGTACCGGGGGTATAAGCCATGGTAAAGTTGGAATACTGTAGGTATAATGCAATAATAAAATATGAATGGGTTTGCAACAATTTTTAAAGTGGTGATTTGATTTATTATACTAACGGATCTCACGAAGGTTTTTGTTAAGTTTTGTGTGATTAAAGTTTTCAAGTTTTGGGTGAGATCACAATGGATGAAGGAATAAGGAGTGTCAGGAGCCTAAGCTTGGGGATGCCCATGGCACCCCAAGGTAATATTCAAGGAGTACCAAGCAACTAAGCTTGGGGATGCCCCGGAAGGCATCCCCTCTTTCTTCTAACGACCATCGATAATTTTATTTGGAGCTATATTTTTATTTGCCACATATCATGAGTTTTGCTTGGAGCGTCTCGTATTATATGTGTCTTTGCTTGTTTTGCTTTTTAGTTTTTCACAATAATCCTTGCTGGACACACCTATTTGAGAGATCCATAATGATGCTATGATTTGTTAGAATTGCTCTATGTGCTTCACTTAAATTTTTTGAGCTATGGAGTTGCTCTATGTGCTTCACTTATATCTTTTTGAGCACGATGGTGCTTGAATTTTAAAGAAATGTGCTCTCATGCTTCACTTAGATTATTTTGAGAGTTAGTAAAATTTTAAAGAAATATCCTCTCATTGCTTCACTTATATTATTTTGAGAGATGAAAATTATTTTGGAGAAATTTTTGCTCTTGTTCTTCACTTAGATTTGTTTGAGAGCTTTGTTAGTAGCAATGGTAATATATGAAACTAGTCCCAAAGTGATAGATATTCAAGAGGGATATAATAAAAACCTTCATGAAGATCATTGGATATTATAAACTTGATTCCTTGTAATAGTTTTGAGATATGATGGTAGTAATATGTGAGTCATGTTGGTGAGTAATTATGCTTTAGTAAGAATATTGGTGTTAAGGTTTGTGATTCCCTATGCAAGCACAAAAGTCAATAGTTATGAAATGAAGTTATATCCTACTTGTGGTGCATTATTCGGTGTTAGTTATGTTTAATGCTCTTTTATGATCGTTTTCGTTTCTTGGTTGGTCGCTTCTCAATCTATTTGCTAGCCTCCATTTGTACTAAGTGGGAATACTACTTGTGCATCCAAATCCTTAAACCCAAGTTGTGCCAAATGAGTCTACAAAGGTAAAAGGCATCAGATCACACAGATCAATCTCTTCAGTGATGCTCAATCACATTGGCTCTGGGGTTTTCCTCACTAAGGATTCTCTCAAAGTCGTCAGAGGATGGGTTGCTCTCTTATGACAAGTGTGAAGTTCTCTCGAAGCAGCGAAGCAACAAGTGGTTGTGGAGGCGACTATTTATAGCCAAGGGGCAACCTGACATGGAATGTCATAAATGCCCTTCTCTAATTCGATCGTTGTCAGGATAAGGATCCACTCGACACCTGGCACGTGGGGCAGCAATGGCCGGAATTTGAACTCTCAAATTCGCCGGGGCACTCAATTTCCTCACGATAGGCAGATTGCACTGGCGAACTCCTAACTCCTCAGCCTGACCAAATTTGTCAGCGACTAGATGAACTTCGTCACTGTCGCTGGCAAATGCGTCAGATGTTCCGGAGATTTCCAAAGGCTTCACTAAAAGCGGCTAGTGTGTATAGGTTTGAGTAAGTTTTGAGCATCACTTTGGAAACCTGAAATATGTTTCACCTAGACCCCCTTTAATAGTACAGTTTTTCCTATGACTCAAATAAGAAGAAAAGAAACTACGAAAACAAAAGTTTTCAAGCTTCAAAGTCTTCAGATCAATTTCTTCAAAGGCCGTACCAATTTCATCACCAAATTCTGCACTTGAAGAAATCCATTTTTAGGGGTCATCTTCCATGTATTAAACCAAATCTTTAGGGACTATAGTACATGTGTATACTCACAAACTCATTAGTTCCTCAACCTATTTTTCTTCAATACTCCAAACCACTAAGGGGCACTTGATGCACTTACAATCTCCCCCTTTTTGGTGATTGATGACAAATTGGTTAGGTTTCAACGGGAGTAAACATATTAGAAGTGTAAATACAGAGTTTGAAGAAATTGGTTACAAGATATTGAGGAACTCCCCCTGAAGATGTGGATATTGAGGAATTTGCTTTGGATTGCAAATGCACATGGCAGGTTGAAATTGTGGAGATCTCCCCCTATATCTTGGAATCCAATCATGCATGATCATAAGATTTGTATTTTAGGAGTATGAATGCATGATGAAAATTGGTGTCTGACGAAATTGTGCATGCATGAGCAGATATATTTAAGGTCAGAGCATGCGTATCAAATGTAGCAAAAGAGTCAGACAACCAATAGTTATTAAGTTACAACTCATCAAAGAGCAAATCCAAATAAGTTCAAGAGTTGCAACTTAAGCAAAAACAGCCCATATAACGACCTGCTTGAAGACTAACTCAAACTTCTCCCCCCTTTGTCATCAAATGACCAAAAGGAAAGAAGGCTTTGGACTAACACCCCTGAAGAAAATCATGGAGCAAACGAGGGAGCACCAGCATTGTTGGGGTCGCGCGGTGCAGAGGGGCCAGCCACAATGTCTTCAACAGCTTCATTTTTGTCAGTTGTGCGTGATGAAGACTCTGAACTTGTCATAAGAGGAGGAACTTGGGTTTTCTTGAACTTCTTCCTTGGTGGTTCAGCCCAGTCAAAGTTCATTTGAAATTCCATAGCAGCAAGTTCGTCATCTGTTTTGAGGTGAGAGAGGATGGCCCAACTGCGATCAAAAATCTCATGCAGATAATATCTGTTCTTGCGGACGGCGTTATGCGTCACTGTCATATTTGCTTGTACAACAGTGAATTGACGCTTAACCCATCAATGATGCTTGTCCACTTTATGATGAAGACTTATTAGCAACTCACGGTCAGTCATGACATGAGGTGCTTCAAAGGTTTGCTTTGAGGTCTTTGCAGCAGTATCCTGGCTAGCAGTTTCATCAGCAAGAGAGATGGAAATAGGCTGACAGAATTGTCCATCGAGGGTACGAATTCCTTCATCAATGACAGTATTGCCTTTACCAGGTACGTCAGTCAGAGTGCTTTGAAGAATTTCAACATCAAGCAGATAGCTCAAGTGATTCTGACGATTGGCCTTGTATTGAATTGAAGACCGGGATCTGATGAATCTGATAATCCATGGTGCATACGGCTTCAAATCAAACAGGGACTGTGCCACAGTAACCAAAGTCCTCAGGAAGAAATCATGAATGTTGATAGGAGTTCCATGAATGATGTGGAACAACAAGTTCTTCATCACCCCCACAACTTCTTCAGTATCGGAGTTGTGACCTTTAATTGGACTGAGGGTCTTGGCCAGAATGCGGTAAATTGTCTTTGGCACATAGAGCAAATCCTTCTCAAGAAAGGTTGTCCTTGGAGCACTTCCTTCAGCCATAGGCTTCATCAGCACTTGCATCAGGTGGTTCGGTAGCTCTAGTTCTTCATAGATTTTCCTTGCATCTTCTTGGGGTGGATCAACTGGAAGAGCACGAAGAAGTTCATCAATTGGTGCTTTATAGTGAGTGTCTTCACTCATCTAGTCCAAAGCCCAAGTTGCAGTGTCGTCAGCATTTCCAGAAAAATACACAGTTGCATAGAACTGAAGAATGAGCTCTTCATTCCAATCACAAGCATCAGTGCAAAAATTGAGTAATCCAGCATCATATAGGACAGCCAGAACTAGCCGGAAGCAGGGAATTGATTCCATATCAATGTGAGGAATATGACGATGTGGGAATAAGTTCTTCTTGTCAAATAACAGTGTGGCATAGAAATTCATCTGAGTTCTTGTCCAGAACCTCAAGCGCCTGAGTTTGGCCGAGTCATAAGGTGACTCGCCAATGAAGTTCTTCTCTTCGAAGAAGTTGGCGCTATCAAATTTGGGTCGCTTGAGGCCTTTGGCGATCTTGGGAATCACTGGAACTGGTTGAAGATTATGCCTCTTCGTTCTCACCTCAAACACTAGTCGAGGGGACCCAGTGGAGTCATTAGGATCAGTCACTGCGAGAGCTTTAGCAATTTCCTCAGCTGTGGCAGTTGGAACTGTGTCTGTGTCAGCTGAAGGAATTCAGTCTGCACGTGAAGGAGATGTGTTGACGACATCAACCATTGGCTCATCTTGAGCAATTTCATCAGCTGCTGCAGCTGGAATTTCTTTAGGTATGCTTCGGAGCGATGGTTGTCTTTCTTTGGAGCCAGTATGAATTTCTTTAGTGCACTCTGCCGACTGAGGCTCACGAGTGAGGGGAGTGGTGATGGGTGAATTTGGGTGAGCTGCTTCCCATATTCATCATGAATTGGTGGTGTTGTCTTGCCGTCAATGTCCACTTCCTCATCATTTTCTTCACTCAGCATTGCTTGCTGAGGAGTCTAAATAACATCTTGAGGAACTGATATATCAGCATCAGCCTCAATTTCTTCATCCATTTGCTCTGTGGTAGCAGCAGAATGCGTATCTTCATCAGCCTGAGGGATTTGATAATCCACCCCATATGGAACGATCTGACGATCATCTGAGGCACGAACAGGGGGCGCTGATGGGATTGG
Organism: Thinopyrum elongatum; assembly: GCA_011799875.1. Taxonomy (NCBI): domain Eukaryota; kingdom Viridiplantae; phylum Streptophyta; class Magnoliopsida; order Poales; family Poaceae; genus Thinopyrum; species Thinopyrum elongatum. The sequence goes on along the minus strand of CM022300.1, from coordinate 57,869,766 downwards.
TATTGCATCAATAGGAACAACAATTGAAGATAATGTTTCCATCTTCAGTTTCTTCACAAGTTCTGGCGCACTTGGTAATGCTGAAGCTTTTCTCTTTTTCGCTTCCTTCTCAACAGCCTTGGTCTTCTTCGCTTCTGATGCAGAAGGAAGGGTGATGATCTTCAAAGATGAAGTAGTTGGTGGTGCTGCTGCTGATGAACTTGATGGAGGTTCTTTAGGCACGACACTTGCAGTCGCCCTGGGAATTTCTTCAGGCGCAACATTATCAGTTGCCCTTTCACTTTCTTCAGGCACAACTTTGCGCAACATTATCAGTTGCCCTTTCACTTTCTTCAGGCACAACTTCTTCAGTTACCCTGGTTGTCTCATGCGGAGGATATGAAGGCGCAGTCTCACTGGCCTGTGCTACTGGAGGTGGAACTAAGGAACTTGAAGGAGGTGCCACGCCAAACTTGGCGGCTTCTCGCTTGTTGTGGTCTTCAACCACTTTGGTTGAGGCAGTGATGAATCTCTCTCTGACACCACAGCAATGATTAGCCTATCTCTCCTATTCTTCAGACAGTTGATGTATTTCAGATTGCAATAACACAAGCTATTGAGGAGATATGGATAGCATTTTCTTCCTCAATTCCTTCTCCTTTTGCAATTTTTGTTTGTTCACTAATTTAGCCTATGCAAACTTGTATTTCTCTTCCAAGATAAATGAAGAAATCATATGGCTTGGGCCAGGTGGCAAGTTGACGTCATCAAGCGGTGTGTCTGGCTTGGTGCACCATATGTCAATGAAATCAAGCAATTTCTTTGGGTCTAGCAGCTTGGGAACAGAAGAATTCTTAGCAATAACAGCTTCTTCTTGCTTCTTTCTGAGGAATTCAGCAAGTTCATCCTCGTCAGCCATTCCATGTTCATCAGCCTGAGGGCACTATGGCCTTGCTCTTTGGACTTGGCCTAGTTCCACGGTCAGCAGTGGCCTTTTGCTTCAGCCTGGGTGATGAAGAAGATGGTTGGCCACTAGCTGAGTCACTTGATTCAACAATTGTGGCTTGTGAAAAACCTTCGGTGCGCTGGCAAGATGCAAGCACAACCAGTGTTAAAACTCTAGTTGCTGCCATTGATGAACTTGAAGCAGGAGGAGGTACTAAAGATTTTGAAGCTTCTGGAGCTGAGGCCTTTGAGTCTGTCGGCTGGGCCACTGAGGGCTTTGGAGCAGACGGCTTTGGCTTGGAGGCAGGTGAAAGGATCGATATGGTTGACTAGAGGGGGGTGAATAGGCAACTAACATTTTTTAGCTTTTCTTCACAAATTAGGTTTAGCAACAAATAGGTTGTCTAGATGTGCAACTAGGTGAGCAACCTATATGCTAACAATAACAACAACAAGTGCAAGCAAAGGATACAACACAACAATAGCTTGCACAAAGTAAAGGTAAGAGATAACCACAAGTGGAGCCGGTGGAGACGAGGATGTGTTACCGAAGTTCCTTCCCTTTGAGGGGAAGTACGTCTCCGTTGGAGCGGTGTGGAGGAACAATGCTCCCCAAGAAGCCACTAGGGCCACCGCATTCTCCTCACACCCTCACACAATGCAAGATGCCTTCCACTAGTGGTGCCCTTGAAGCCGGCGACCAAACCTTTACAAACAAGGTAGGGGCAATCTCCACAACTTGATTGGAGGCTCCCAACAACACCACGGAGCTTCACCACAATGGAATGTGGCTCTAAGGTGACTTCAACCGTCTAGGGTGCTCAAACACCCAAGAGTAACAAGATCTGCAAGGGATTAGTGGAGGGAATCAAATTTCTCTTGGTGGAAGTGTAGATCCGGGCCTTCTCAACCAATCCCTAGAAAATCAACAAGTTTGATTAGCTAGGGAGAGAGATCGGGTGAAAATGAGCTTTGGAGCAACAATGGAGTTTAGGGGAGGAAGAGGTGAGTCTTCTTGGGGAATAAGACTCCCTTTTATAGTGGGGGAGCAATCCAACCATTACCCCCTCACTCAGCCCGCAGCGCGCAGTACTACCGCTCAAGGGAGTAGTACTACCGCTGGCTGCAGCGGTACTGCCACTTGGCCCAGCGGTACTACCGCTGTGAGCGCGCTCAATAGCTGCACAGGGAGAAGGGATAGAGGAGGGAGACCTAGAGCGGCACTAGTAGCGGTGGTAGGTGTGGTACTACCACTCATACTACCGCTGCTACTGCCACTGAACCCGACACGAGAACAGCACGTCTCGAGTCGAGGCGGTACTAGGGGAGAACTGGAGCGGAACTACCGCCTGTTGCTCTGGGCGGTACTACCGCTGTGACAGTGGTACTATCGCCTGTTGCTTCTGGCGGTACTGCCGCTACCCTCCATGGTACTACCGCTGGCCCCTCTCCAACGCCACTTCCACAACAACGAAGGATCCTCCAAGGATGCGGGAAAGAGCTGGGGGTGCAAAAGAGATGTGTCCGTGTTGATTCCACCCACCCTATCTGATACGGACCCCCTCTTGATAGTACGGTATCTCCTACGACTCAAGTCCACCAAAACTGAAATGAAGGAAAACTACACCGTCTTCACTTTAAGCTCCGAAGGGAAGAAATCGTCTCGTGCCTTATGAATGAATATCTGAAATGCTCAATGCACACGATTAGTCCGCAAAAGCACTGTCATCAATCACCAAAACCACTTAGAGAGAAATATGCCCTAAAAATCTCCCCCTTTTTGGTGGATTGATGACAACACGGGATTTGTGTAGAGATAAAACAAGAGAATAAGCAAACCCCAGAGTCTACAAAATATAGACGGGCTCCCCCTAGATGTGTGCACTTAATTAAGAATGCTTTTGGAATGCAAAGCGCACACACTAGGATCAACACTCCCCCTATATTTTATAGACCGACAACACTTGCATCTACAATATGGGAAACTAAAGCTAGGATGCAAGAGGTAGTAAGTGAGCATAAGGAGGACATATGATAAGCATGCAACTCACATACTACCAAGGTACTGGACAAACAAAAGATAATAATAAGATAGCATATGTCTCACACCATATGACAGGATAACCAAGTCCAACAAGCACAAACCAAACCAAAGCAAACGAGCGATAAAAGAGTTCACAAGAGAGAAAGACACGGCAAATAAGACGCACTCGCAACTCGGCAAATCCCTAAACTCTCTCCCCCTTTGGCATCGAGACACCAAAAGGGCAAAGAGTGCTACAACGGTAATAGGTGATAGCAATGCCGGAGATCCCCATCCTCACGGCTCCGCGTGGTCACTCGCGCCTCCGTCATCGAGAGCAGCAGGCTGATCGGTCTCTGAATCCGTCCAGGGACAGTGCTGAGAGATCCACTCCTCCTTGTCTGTGATCTTATCCTCTGATCCACTGTTAACTTCAACTCCAAGCTGATGCATAAGAGCCTTGTGGCGACTGCGTGAGTTCTTCTCTGACACATGTGCCATATACTGCCCGTGGGAATCCATACAGAATAGCTTCTTCATCTTCAGCTTGAGCTTCTTAGCCCAAGATGGCTCCACACCAGAGGGCTCATAATCATCATCATCGTCGGCCTCAGCCTCATCATCTCCCAAAGGAGTCTCAGTCTCCAGAACAGGAGTGCCCCAATGCTCCTTCTATCTCAGTCGAACAATCTCATGAGAGACCAAGTCACCGGTCTCCAACCTGACATCAGGATAAGTGTATGCCCATGCCTTCTCAATAAGCAACATCAGGTAGGGGGCATAGATGGGGCACTTGCGCTTAGTGATGGCAGAGAGGAGCTCCGACCACATGACATGAGAAACATCCAAAGATTCTCCTGTGCTAGCCTCCTTCTCATGCTGGCAAAAGAGCAACATATCCACAAGATAGGAATGAACCTGATCCAAGTTTCCAATACGAGGGAAAAGAGTGTGCCTGAAGATGCGATAAAGAATATCCAGAAAGGGAAACAGCTCATATGTCTTCTTCTTTGTGACGGGATTAACCTTCACCGTGCTATATGGCCAAAGAGCAGATTTGTGAGTAGAGGTAGCCTCCTTGTGGGGGCGAAAGCCAACTGGGTTGTCAAGCCCCTGATCCTCATAACCTAAAAGTTCCATGAAAGCCTTACATTTGACGGAGAGAATTCTGCCATTAGTCATTGATACGTCTCCAACGTATCTATAATTTATGAAGTATTCATGCCATGTTTACAACAATTTTATATGGTTTTGGTATGATTAGCATGGAACTAACCCGGACTGACACTGTTTTCAGCAGAACTACCATGTTGTTGTTTTTTGTGCAGAAATGAAAGTTCTCCAAATGAGCTGAAACTTTTTGACGATTTTTTTGGAACAAAAGAGACCCCCAAAGCTTCATGGGAGGACCAGAAGAGCCACGAGGAGGGCACAACCCACCACGGCGCGCTAGAGGGGCCTGGCTTGCCCCGGTGGGTTGTGCTCACCTCGAGGCCCATCTTCGCGTGAAACCAACGCCAAAAAATCCTATAAATAGAGAAACCATCAGAAATAACCATAGATTAGAAGTTCCGCTGTCGCAAGCCTCTGTAGCCACGAAAAACCAATCTAGAGCCCGTTCTAGCACCCTGCCGGAGGGGGGAAATCATCACCGGTGGCCATCTTCATCATCCCGGTGGCCACCATGATGAGGAGGGAGTAGTCTACCCTCTGGGCTGAGGGTTTGTACCAGTAGCTATGTGTTTAATCTCTCTCTCTCTCATGTTCTTGAGTTGGCACGATCTTGATGTATCGCGGGCTTTGTTAATATAGTTGGATCATATGGTGTTTTCCCCTCTCTATCTTGTTGTGATGAAATGAGTTTTCCCTTTGAGATTTCGTTTTATCGGATTGAATACTTTTATGGATTTGAGAGCACTTGATGTATGTCTTATTATGAATACCCGTGATGACAATGGGGTATCATATTGATTCACTTGATATGTGTTTTGGCACTCAACTCGCAGATTCCCGAGGTGAGATTGGGGTAATCTATGCATAGGGGTTGATGCACGTTCTCGTCTTTGTTTCTCTGGTAGAAATCTTGGGACACTCTTTGAGGTTCTTTGTGTTGGATTGGGTATTATGAATCTGGAATTGTTTGATGCATATCGTATAATCAACTCACAGATACTCGCGGTGACATTGGAGTATCTAGGTAACATTAGAGTTGGTTGATGTGTATCATATGGTGTTATTTTAGTACGAACTCTTGGTTAGATCGATCAGAAAGAATAGCTTGGTGTTATTTTAGTACGAACTCTAGGATAGATTGATCAGAAAGAATAGCTTTGAGGTGGTTTCGTACCCTACAAACAATTTTGTCTTATGTTCTCCGCTAGATAGGAACTTTGGAGTGATTCTTCATCGCACGTTGAGGGATGGTTATATGATCCAATTATATTAGCATTGTTGAGAGATTGCACTAGCGAAAGTACGGACCCTAGGCCTCATTTTCAAGCATTGCAATACCGTTTGTGCTCCATTTTATCAATTGCTACCTTGCTGTTTTTTATTGTAACTATTACAAAAATCAATATCTACTATCATTACTATGCTTGTATCACCATCTCTTCGCCGGACTAGTGCACCTATACAAATTACCATTGTATTTGGTGTGTTCAGGACACAAGAGACTTTTTGTTATTTGGTTAAAGGGTTGTTTGAGAGAGACCATCTCCATCCTACACCTCCCACGGATTAATAAACCTTAGGTCATCCAGTTGAGGGAAAATTGCTACTGTCCTACAAAACTCTGTGCTTGGAGGCCCAACACGAGTCTACAAGAACAAGTTGTGTAGTAGACATCAGTCATCCAAGTCAATGTCCTCTCCTCATCAGTGCCAAGGTGAACCGTGGCATAAAATTGAGCTACCATGTCAGGATCAAAATCCTTGTTGAACTCCATGAGTTTGAGGATATTCAGCTGAGCACAAATATCAAGAGCCTCTCCAAAGTAGGCACGATCATTCTCCAAGTAAGGAATGTCAATGGAGCGGACATTCACAAAGAGGTTCTTCTTTGCTTTGAGCACATCAAAGTAGATAGGCCACTGCTGCCAGTTCCAGAAAGGGCGGTTGACAAGAGCCGGTTCTTGAGGTTGGGAATACGGATTCCAGCGACGAGCCACACAGAACTCCTTAGCAGACATCTCTGACACAGACTTGACCTTCGGCTTTGTCTTGTTTGCAATTTGCTTGGTTGGCGGCTTGGACTGAGTTGGTTGAGCACTTGATGATGCAGCAGCCATCTTAGAAGTGCGATAGCGCTTTGACCCTCCAGGACGCCTAGGGTTGATGCGACGGACTAGCTGCTCTGAATTGGCATCACCTGGAACCACCCACAATGGCATGGAAAGCAAAAGAAAAACAAAGCATAAGCCAGCAGAAAGAAGCAACAAAAAATCAAAGAATGGTATGAGGAAAATGGAGGCCGGCACCCCGAGCAGTAGCACCGCCTCGAGGCACTGGTAGTGCCGCCTACAAGAGGTAGTACCATTCCAGGGGAGCAGTAGTACCGCCCGAGGCAGAGGACAGCAGCCCGGCCACTGCCGCTGTTAGATCCGGTACTACCGGGAGTGCCAAACTAAAAAATACTCCTACCAAACTCCAATCCACCTAGTCTAGCAGACTTCTATGCCCTACTCAAGCCTCGATTTAGCCAATAATCAATGGATGCCAACAATATTGCCCTAAAGCCTAGATTCAAAGAAGAGAACCAAAGGACAGGAAAGCGGAGGCAATACCGGCGTCCATGGCAAGAGGAGAAGGTGGGGAACGATCCCACCGGACGGAAACACAGAAGAAGGCACGGAGGCGGTGGCCTGGCGGCGCCCCCGCTACTTGTTCGTCGCTGGAGAGAGGAAGATACGAGGAAGAGAAAGGCGAATGGGTATGGGGGAGTTAAAACTCCCCCTGCCCGATTCATATCCCCACGCCCTGCCTCACAGTGGCAGTACCGCACGGTTGGGCGATAGTACCGCTTAAAGCTATGAACGGTAGTACCGCCCTGCCATAGCGGTAGTGCCGCTCCAGCGACAACAAGTAGAACCAGAAGAGACAGGCTTAGCAACAGAAGAGAAAAACACAACGCAACACCGACAAACCGAGGGAGCGACTCCAAGAGCAAAGGACAACCAAAACAAGAGGAGCACCCTTGGAGTGACTAAAAGCACAAACACACAACTACAAGAAACCAAACACCTCTTAAGGAGAGGGCAGTGGCCGAAGCCACCTATGTTTGAGTCAATTGGTATGGCACCGCGAAGATTTTAACATTGGGTCCATGACCAAAACTCATCTTTGAAGCACAAGTACCATCAAAAATGGCTAATGTGAAAGATTTGATCGATTTATGCATAATGGGGGGAGGGGGAGTTCATTGAGAGAACAACAATCCCCCTATGTCCATGCCTACATCTAGAACAAGATATATTGATGAGTTTGGTGGGGTGTGCCTAGATTCAAGCCACATTGCTCGAATCAATGATATTTAGCTCATGCCTTAACTCGCGAAATCTTGCTTCATCTAGAGGCTTCGTGAAAATATCCGCTAGTTGCTCTTGAGTGTTGATGTAGATGATCTCAATATCTCCACGCTTGATGTGATCCCAAATGAAATGATGACGAATCTCAATATGCTTCATCTTGCTATGTTGCACAGGATTGTGAGAGATCTTGATAGCACTTTCATTGTCACATAGAAGAGGCACTTTGTCACATGTGACATCGTAATCCTTTAAAGTTTGCCTCATCCATAGCAATTGTGCACAACAACTTGCGGCGGCTACATATTCAGCCTCGGTGAACGAGACAGATATGCAATTTTGCTTCTTCGAAGACCAACTCACCAAAGAGCGACCAAGGAATTGGCACCCTTCGGAAGTTGACGTCCTATCCACACAATCTCCCATCCAATCCGAGTCTGAGTAACCCATGAGATCAAAGCTTGCTCCTTTGGGGTACTATAAGCCAAAGTTTGGGGTATGAGCCAAATATCAAAAGATTCGCTTGACCGCCACATAGTGGCTTTCTTTAGGTGCGGCTTGAAATCGTGCACAAATTCCCACACTCAACATGATATCCGATCTAGATGCACAAAGGTAAAGCAGGGATCCAATCATGGAGCGATATACCTTTTGATCCACCGCTTTACCATTGGGATCACTGTCAAGCTTGCATTTGGTGGGCATGGGAGACTTGGCCGGCTTGACATCATCTAGCTTGAATCTCTTGAGCATGTATTGGGTATACTTGGCTTGGTTGATGAATGTTCCTTCTCTTCTTTGCTTGACTTCGAACCCAAGAAAGAACTTCAACTCTCCCATCATAGACACCTCAAACTTCTCGATCATTAGTGCGGCAAACTCATCATTGAAAGATTTGTTAGGAGAACCAAAGATAATATCATCAACATATAGTTGGCATATGAACAAATCCCCTTTGACCCTCTTAGTAAAAAGAGTGGGATCGATCTTCCCAATTTCAAACCCACGATCTTGCAACAACTCGGTAAGGTGCTCATACCACGCACATGGGGCTTGTTTAAGGCCATAGAGCGCCTTCTTGAGTTTGTATACATGATTGGGGAGCTTGGGATCCTCGAATCCCGGAGGTTTTTTGACATATACCAACTCATTCAAGGGACCATTAAGAAATGCACTTTTCACATCCATTTGTTGCAACTTAAAATCATGATGAGATGCATATGCAAGCAACATGTGAATAGATTCAAGACGTGCAACGGGGGCAAAGGTTTCACCATAGTCGATACCCTCGACTTGGGAGTAGCCTTGTGCCACCGATCTTGCCTTGTTTCGAACAACCACGCCGTTCACATCTTGCTTGTTCTTGAAGATCCATTTGGTCCCAATGACATTGTGTTCCTCCGTTGGCATTGGCACTAATTCCCACACTTGGTTGTGCTCGAAGTTATTGAGTTCATCATGCATGGCTTCAAGCCAATCCTCATCAACGAGCGCCTCATGTACCTTTTGGGGTTCAACACACGAAACGAACATGTGATGCTCACAAAAGTTTGACAATTGTTTACGAGTAGTTACCCCTTTTCTCAAGCTTCCAAGCATGTTCTCCATGACATGTTGTTAGCGCTCGAGCTTGGAAGCCACCTTGGAGGCACGGTGCTCCAAAAGTTCCTTGATGGGCATTTGAGGGTCATCTTGCTCATCTTGAGCACCGTCTTGAGTTTGCTCTTGACCTTGAGCTTGTTCTTGATCTTGAGCACCATCTTGAGCTTACTCTTGACCTTGAGCTTGCTCTTGATCTTGAGCGAGCTCGGAGGCATGAACTTGATCTTGGGCATCAACTGGTGCAACACCGTCTCCACGAGGTTGATCCTGCCCTTGATCTTGCTCATAGGGTTGAGGGCCTTTACTTTGTTCTTTGGAAGCGTGTGGGTCTAGCGTAGGTGATGGCTCCACTTGAGTAGAGCATTGTCCTTCTCCTTTGGCCACAAGGGGTTCCTCAATGGGGAGTATTTGACCAATCCCCATTCTTCTTATGGCTTGGGGAGGAATTTCATCACCTACATCACAAAGACCACTTTGCTCCACTTGGGAGCCATTATTTTCATCAAACTCCATGTTACACGTCTCATCAATGAGTCTGGTGGACTTGTTGAGGACACGGTAAGCATGAGAGTTTGTAGCATAACCAACAAATATGCCATCTTGAGCTCTAGGTTTGAATTTAGACAAATGAACACCTTTCTTGAGAATGAAATGTAACACCCCTGTGTAATAGCCACTGTGATCATCTGCTAATAATGCCAAGTCATCTCCATTTGCAGTGCCTAGTCATATTGGTTATGCAAAACAATTCAAATAATTCTCTGAAATCTACTCAAATTCAAAGGTGCAAAATAAATTTGCACAAACACTGTTGGAAAAATGTTCATTAAATAGCAAATAATCCAGAGATCATTCTAAAATTAGAATCATCATTTACAAAATTAGCTAACTGACTCAAACAATAAGAAACAGAGTCAAAACAGCTTTTAAAATGCCCAAATCATTTTTGGATAAATTCAAATGGTTTTCAAAAATGCCCAAACTTTTTGTGGCAGTGCTATATATTGCAATACACTAGTGTGAGCAACTTACACATTTTTGCAAATCCATTAGGAGGTTCAAATAAATACAAAACTGTTTCTGTTAAAAGAAAAAGAAGAAAGCAGAAAAAAAAGAGGCACTGTGCACTGGGCCTAAGTGCACAGTGCCCCGAATCCGGCCCACTTGGCCCAACTCCCTCTCTCTCCTTCGTCGTGTCGCCACCGCCGTGGCTGCGCGCGCGTGCGCCGGTCGAACGGCGACGGCCGCGACAGCCACCGACAGCCGAGGGGATAAGCTCCCCCTCTATCACTCCCCCTGGACCTCCTCGCTCACTTTCCCCTCGCCCGAATCGCTCCTCCCCTTCCCCTTCCTCCTCCAGATCCGCAGCCGAGCTCCATCGTAGCCGCTCGCCGCCATTCCCGTGGCCACCGTTAACACCACGTCTCACCATGATGCCGTAGATGATCGCCGTCTTCCTCCACATCGACCGGTGCTAGCCGTTCGAGCCAGGAACCACCACGACGCCGGAATCGCCGCACCCCCTTCCGCTTCGGGCTCCGACGATCTTCCTCGTCCCCGGCAACGACTGCAGCTCCTAAGCTTTCGAGGGCCTTCGGCGTGCCGCTCGGTGAGCTCCGTCACCTACTCCCTCTTCTCCCTAGACCTGCCGCGCCCGTAGCTCGCCGCTCTACATGTGGCCGAACCCAGCACCGCGCGAGCTCGTCGCCGGCGTGCCTCCGGTGACCAAAAGGTCAAGGGGCCGTGTCCACCGTCTTCGCACGCGTGCGTAGAACATGCCTACCCTTTTAGTTCGAGCCGTAGAGCGCTGCCTTGTCATTTTCACCATCGCCCGGAGCCGCGCCGCCACTGACCTCATCGCCGGCGTCAATTCAGGTCGGGTCCAGCTGCGCCACCACCACCAGTCGACGCGGCTCGTTCGACTCGTTCGAACGAGCCCAGCCGCGCGCCAAATGGCGCAGTATAGCGTGTTTCCGGCGAGGTCCCGAGGCCTCCGCCGCATTTTTCGTCGCCGCCGGCGTGTCGCCGGCCACCTCCGACGTGGCACCACCTGGGGCCACCCCTGAGAAACTGACCATGGGCCCCGCGGGTCCCAGTTGACTGGGTTGACCCAGTCAACTGCTGACTGGGCAGCCCAGTGTCACTGTCATGTGGGCCCCACCACACTTTAGTTTAAATAAAACATTTTAATAAATAAAACTAATTAGCCACAGACAGGTTGGGCCCACTCCCCTAATAACCCTGTTAGATTAGTTTAATACTCTATTAAACAAACAGAGGCTGACATGTGGGTCCCACTGGACCCACAGGTCAGGTTTGACCCTGGTCAGCGAGTCTATTGGCTGCTGACATCATCCACATGTCATGCTGATGTCATAATGAATTTCTGTAAATATAAATAATTTTATAAAATATTTAAATCTTCCAAAATTCGTAACTTTTAAACCATATCTCAGATCGAAAAACTTAAAACATGAAAGTTGATCAGAACGACGAGACGAATCTGATCGTGTCGTCTGTTTCTATGTCGGAACCCCCTACGTAGGAGAAACCGCAACTCTGAGCCTGATTCCGGTAGATGAATAGTCCATACATACCGGATAATAAATCCCGCGTTAATCCTAAAATAACTAAAATGACTTAGGTGCATCTTTAGTCAACCCTGCACTGCATCCTAGGCATGGCATGCCCTGTTTTGCATTGTTGCTGTGTATTTATATGTTTCTTCCCCCTCTTCTCTCTCGGTAGACCCCGACGTCGACGTAACTCCCAAGACCGACGCAGCTCCGGAGGTCGACTATGCTCCTGACGATCAGACCCTTGCCACAGAGCTTCCAGGCAAGCACCCCCTTTTTGAGCATTCCGATATCGCCTACTCTTCTCTCTTTTATGCTTGCATTAGAAGTTGTTGTTGCTGCTGTTGTTATCTTATTTCTGCTGCATAGCCTGTTTATTGTAACATTCTATTGTTACCTACCTCCTTATCCTAAACTGTTTAGTATAGGATGGGTAGAGACCCAGCAGAGACCCCACTTTATCCCGACTGCCCCGCTGGATCATCAGAATACCCGATCAACGGGATCGAAGACCAGGCCCCGGCACCGCACATCACTTTCCCCTTAGTTGCTCGACACTACTGGATTACCATCGAGTGCCGAGGGTGATACCTCCTCAGCACTTCTGATGATAACCTTGTAGGTTAGTTATTCGGTCGTGGTCAGCGAGGGTGATTCCTCCTACACCACCCCCAATAACGACATCATCATGCAACTGCTCAAGAGTGGACCTCGAGGGTGATTCCTCCTCCGTTCACCTTGATGTTTACGTCAGGTGGGAGTCCAACGAGGGTGATGCCTCGGATTCCTTCTTGATATGGTAGCCACACGGATGCCTTTACATTATTGTTGACACTGTTTAATCTGGATAAAGACGGGTCGGCCCTAAGGGGTACCCGCACGACATTAAGATGAGAGTGATATGGAGTCGGGTGGACCTAGATGGTGCCCGAGAGCTGAACACGAGGCGTGGCCGGGCATTCCTAGCCCTTGCCGCAAGTCCTCGAGACAGGGCGACGGGGTCACATCTTTCGTGAGTCTCTGCTCGTTACCGCAACCCCCAACACACTAACGGTTTGGATATTTGATCCGAGGGGCCTCTGGCCTGATAGCACTAACCATCACATGGGCATAGTATGGGCGTTCTGCGTCGTATACTTCAGCCGAAGCTTAATGGACGTTAGCAAGGAGCGGCACACGCTGGGTTGGACTGGGAATGCAACCGCGCTTGTATTAAGGGGTTGCTAGGTCTGCTCACCGGCGGTGCACATAACGCACAGGAGTCCCCGGGGCGAAGGCCCAAGACCCCTGGGCGCATAGGTTAGTCCGGCGTGCTGACCTCTCTGGTAAGTATTCGGTCGGGTTGTGGCGTATCGTTTGGCCGAGGCCGGGCATGACCCAGAAAAGCGTGTTCGGCCGGAGTTAATCGAGCGTGGTGGGTAAGTTGGTGCACCCCTGCAGGGAAGAAACAATCTATCGATAGCCTGTCCTACGATAACGGACACTCGGAGTTGTATCCCGATCGGTACAACTAGAACTGGTGACTTGAGATGATACTGGATAGTATGGCTCTGGGATTGCTTTCTAGCAGGGAGTCGAGGAAGAATCTCTGGGCGAGGTTGATACACTACTACTACTTTACATTATGTTAATCTGCACTCTTCTAATGCTGCAAGACCGATGAAGATGATTGAAGATGCTATTCTTCGATAGGACTAGGCCTTCCCCTCTATTCTGGCATATCTGCAGCCCAATCCACATATACAGCCCTCCTTTGAAAATGTTGCATATGTAGTGTATATCCTTGCTTGCTGAGTACTTCGGATGAGTACTCACGTTTGCTTTACTTTCTTTTTCTCCCCATATCCATTTGTCGCAACCAGATGACGGAGCCCCTAAGCCAGCTGCCCCCACCGATGGCTACTACTACTACTACCCTCCCGGCGAGTACTACTACGACGAGCTGTCCGACGGCCAGGAGTAGGTTCAGAGGATCCTAGGCAGGAGGCCTACGCCTTTCGATCGTAGTATTTTTACTTTGCCCCGCCTTTCTAAAGGCCTATCTGTAACTCGGTTATATCTTTACCCAGATATCTGATGCTTTCGCTAACACTTGTATGCCATCGAGCTATGTATTCGAGCAATCGAGGCCCTGGCTTGTAATATAAAGCTTGTATGACTTTATTTATGTTTTAGAGTTGTGTTGTGATATCTTCAAGTGAGTCTTTAGGCTTGATCGTGTGCATTTGCGTGTATAGTTAGTGTACGATTAAGCTGGGGTCGTCACAGGTTGGTATCAGAGTCGACTGCCTGTAGGGAGCCCCTTTCCAACTCCTTGGCCGAAGTTGAGTCTAGTAACCAAAAATTGTTTTACTAACTTGGCTGTGTGGCTTACGGGCCCACGTCGCCAACTGGGTGGTATTAGGATCTTTTATTCCTCATCTTTACTCTGGGACTCTGATCACTCTTCTATTCGGGTTTAATGAAATTTACTAACACCGACACTTAGGATCTCGTAAATTCCGTCCTCCCGGAGAGCTGGATATCTGTGCGATTTCCCTATCATTGATCTGATTAGTCTGATAATCATTTTCCTTTCCATTGTTTTGTTTAACCTTTCTCTTTGAGATCTGTTATACTTCTCATTGTCAAATGACAATCCTGAATTTCCTTTATTTCAGATGGATCGTCTGTTTCCACCACGTCCTACGACGCAGCTTGTGCTTCGCACCTGGGCTCGAGATGCCCCTGGTTTTCCAGCTGTCCTGATTTCCCTCCTGACCAGACTGGGATACCGCTGGTACCCCGAGTACATGGTCTACGAGGTTTACCGTGAGTTCAACCAGGAGCAGTACTATGCTGATGTTCGTATCTATGATCAGCCGGATGACTCAGACACTGAGTTGTACCTTTTCCACGGTATCGGCGTCACGATTGAGATGGGAGTCCATGATGCCGCCTACTCTGCTGTCGCACATCTTCGAGGAGAGCTCAGCGCTAGCTTGGATGCCTCTGAGTTTCGATACATTCCGTATGCCCCTGCTGGAGATGCTACTGGATACTACATTACATATTCATGGATTACCTCGACAAGTTCGTCGTGGTATATCTAGATGATATTCTGGTATATTCGAAGAATAAGGAAGAACATGCCGAACATCTTCGCCTTGTTCTGGAGAGGCTTCAAGAGCACAAGTTGTATGCCAAGTACTCCAAATGTGAATTCTGGCTTTCTAAAGTGACCTACCTTGGACATGTGATTTCCAAGGACGGTATCGCCGTTAACCCGGAGCATGTTCAGGCTATTCTTGACTGGACTCCTCCGAAGAATGCCAAGGAAGTCCGAAGTTTTCTCAATCTAGCAAGTTATTGTCGACGATTCATCGAGAACTTTTCCAAGATTGCCAAGCCCCTGACTAACCTGCTCCACAAAGGCGTTAAGGTTGAGTGGACAGACAAATGTCAGGAGAGTTTCCAGACCCTCAAGTACAAGCTAACCTCTGCTCCAGTGCTTGCTCCTCCCGATTCTTGCAAGGACTTTATGAAATATTGTGACGCCTCTCATCAAGGATTAGGCTGTGTCCTAATGCAAGAGCGAAAGGTAATTGCATATGCCTCGCGACAATTGCGTCCGCATGAAGAAAACTATCCAGTGCATGATCTCGAACTCGCTGCTGTGATCTATGCTTTGAAGCAGTGGAGACACTACCTCCTTGGTAATCGGTGTGAGATTTATACTAATCATCAAAGTCTGAAGTACTTGTTCACCCAACCGGATCTTAATCTTCGTCAACAGCGATGGTTGGAAACAATCACGGACTATGATTGTGGTATTTCTTATACCCCTGGCAAGGCCAATGTCATGGCTGATGCCTTGAGCCGCAAGTCCTATTGCAACAACGTCATGGTTAAGCAAGCTCAACCCCAGCTATATGAAGAATTGCGCAAGTTGAACGTCTATATCGTTCCACAGGGTTCTCTTAATAACCTTGTGGTACAGCCAGATCTTGAGAAAGCTGTAAATATTGCGCAAGCCAAAGATGCCGAAGTAGATCTGATGAAGAAAGAACTTCACCTTGATAAGTACAGGGATTTCTCGATTGCTGAAGATGGAACCTTATATTTCAGAGACCGCATTGTAGTACCTTGCTTCGAACTTATGACTGACAAAGTCATGAAGGAGGCTCATGATACACCATTGTCCATCCATCCGGGAAGCACCAAGATGTATCGCGATCTTCGACAGAGGTACTGGTGGTCCAGAATGAAGCAGGATATCACTAGATATGCTGTTGAATGTGATGTATGCCGTCACGTGAAAGCAGAACATCAGAAGCCTGCTGGAATTCTTCAACCACTCCCTATTCCTTTGTGGAAATGGGATAAAGTGCAAATGGATTTCATTACTGGTCTTCCCAAGTCTCAGAAAGTTCACGATGCTATTCTTGTCGTCGTCGATCAACTTTCCAAGGTTGCACATTTTCTGCGTGTCAAGGAGACTATCACTGCTAGCCAGCTAGCAGAATTGTATATCTCTAGAATCGTTTCACTCCACGGTATTCCGAAGGAGATCAATTCGGACCGTGGCGGTCTTTTCACGTCCAAATTCTGGGAAAGTTTTCAAGAAGCTATGGGAACTCACATTACCTGGAGTTCAGCTTATCATCCTCAATCCCATGGCCAAGTCGAGCGAGTAAATCAAGTGCTTGAAGATATGCTTCGGGCTTGTGTTATATCGTTCGGTAAAAAGTGGGAAGAATCTCTCCCGTTTGCCGAATTCTCTTATAATAACAGATGAATTTTGAGTTGATTTTCAGAATAGAATTTGAATTGAATACTTATCAAGCCAGCCTGAAGATGGCCCCCTTCGAAGATCTTTATGGACGTAAGTGTCGAACCCCTCTGAATTGGTCAGAAACTGGGGAACGACCTCTCATGGGACCGGACATTATTCAACACGCCGAAGAACAAGTCAGAATTGTCCAAGAAAATCTCAAGGCGGCTCAGGACCGCCAGAAGAGCAACTATGATCGCAAACGTTGGGGTCTGACCTATCAACCAGGTGATCAAGCTTATCTTTGTGTCACTCCTATGAAGGGCACTCGTCGTTTCGGTATCAAGGGCAAGCTAGCTCCATGCTACATCGGCCCCTTTCGCATTGTTGCCAGACGTGGACAGGTGGCATATAAATTGGAGTTGCCACCGCAATTCTCTCATATCCACGACGTCTTTCATGTGTCACAACTTCGTAAATGCTTCAAGGAATCTCCGCACCACGCAGTGGATCATGAAATGCTTGAATTGCAAGATGATCTTTCTTATAAGGAGCATCCCATCCGCATCCTCGACGAAGCTGAACATCGAACTCGTCAGAAGACGACCAAGTTCCTGAAAGTGCAGTGGTCGAATCACACTAAAGATGAAGCCACTTGGGAATGCGAGGATCATCTTCGGGAAGAATACCCCGACCTCTTTCCTTCTACCTCCTAAATTCTCGGGACGAGAATTTCTTTTAGAGGAGGAGAATTTGTAACACCCCTGTGTAATAGCCACTGTGATCATCTGCTAATAATGCCAAGTCATCTCCATTTGCAGTGCCTAGTCATATTGGTTATTCAAAACAATTCAAATACTTCTCTGAAATCTACACAAATTCAAAGGTGCAAAATAAATTTGCTCAAACACTGTTGAAAAAACATTCATTAAATAGCAAATAATCCAGAGATCATTATAAAATTAGAATCATCATTTACTAAATTACTAACTGACTCAAACAATAAGAAACAGAGTCAAAACAGCTTTTAAAATGCCCAAATCATTTTTGGATAAATTCAAATGGTTTTCAAAAATGCCCAAACATTTTGTGGCAGTGCTATATATTGCAATACACTAGTGTGAGCAACTTACACATTTTTGCAAATCCATTAGGAGGTTCAAATAAATACAAAACTGTTTCTGTTAAAAGAAAAGGCAAAAAGCAGAAAATAAAAAGAAAAAGAAAAGAGGCACTGTGCACTGGGCCTAAGTGCATAGTGCCCCAAATCCGGCCCACTTGGCCCAACTCCCTCTCTCTCCTTCGTCGTGTCGCCACCGCCGTGGCTGCGCGCGTGCGCGCCGGTCGAACGGCGACATGGCGACGGCCGCGACAGCCACCGACAGCCGAGGGGATAAGCTCCCCCTCGTCCACTCCCCCTGGACCTCCTCACTCACTTTCCCCTCGCCCGAATCGCTCCTCCCCTTCCCCTTCCTCCTCCAGATCTGCAGCCGAGCGCCACCGTAGCCGCTCACCGTCGTTCCCGTGGCCACCGTTGACGCCACGCCTCACCATGATGCTGTAGATGATCGACGTCTTCCTCCACATCGACCGGTGCTAGCCGTTCGAGCCGGGAACCACCACGACACCAGAATCGCCGCACCCCCTTCCGCTTCAGGCTCCGACGATCTTCCTCGTCCCCGGCAACGACTGCAGCTCCTAAGCTTTCGAGGGCCTTCAGCGTGCCGCTCGGTGAGCTCCGTCACCTACTCCCTCTTCTCCCTAGACCTGCCGCGCCCGTAGCTCGCCGCTCTGCATGTGGCCGAACCCACCGCCGCGCGAGCTCGTCGCCGGCATGCCTCCGGTGACCAAAAGGTCAAGGGGCCGTGTCCACCGTCTTCGCACGCGTGCGTAGAACATGCCTACCCTTTTAGTTCGAGCCGTAGCGCGCTGCCTTGTCGTTTTCACCATCGCCCGGAGCCGCGCCGCCACTGACCTCATCGCCAGCGTCGATTCAGGTCGGGTCCGGCTGCACCACCACCACCAGTCGACGCGGCTCGTTCGACTCGTTCGAACGAGCCCAGCCGCGCGCCAAACGGCGCAGTATAGCGCGTTTCTGGCGAGGTCCCGAGGCCTCCGCCGCATTTTTCGTCGCCGCCGGCGTGTCACCGGCCACCTCCGACGTGGCACCACCTGGGGCCACCCCTGAGAAACTAACCGTGGGCCCCGCGGGTCCCAGTTGACTGGGTTGACCCAGTCAACTGCTGACTGGGTAGCCCAGTGTCACTGTCACGCGGGCCCCACCACACTACAGTTTAAATAAAACATTTTAATAAATAAAATTAATTAGCCACAGACAGGCTGGGCCCACTCCCCTAATAACCCTGTTAGATTAGTTTAATACTCTGTTAAACTAACAGAGGCTGACATGTGGGTCCCACTGGACCCACAGGTCAGGTTTGACCCTGGTCAGCGAGTCTGTTGGCTGCTGACATCATCCACACGTCATGCTGACGTCATAATGAATTTCTGTAAATATAAATAATTTTATAAAATATTTAAATCTTCCAAAATTCGTAACTTTTAAACCATATCTCAGATCGAAAAACTTAAAACATGAAAGTTGATCAGAACGACGAGACGAATCTGATCGTGTCGTCTGTTTCTATGTCAGAACCCCCTACGTAGGAGAAACCGCAACTCTGAGCCTGATTCCGGTAGATGAATAGTCCATACATACCGGATAATAAATCCCGCGTTAATCCTAAAATAACTAAAATGACTTAGGTGCATCTTTAGTCAACCCTGCACTGCATCCTAGGCATGGCATGCCCTGTTTTGCATTGTTGCTGTGTATTTATATGTTTCTTCCCCCTCTTCTCTCTCGGTAGACCCCGACGTCGATGTAGCTCCCGAGACCGACGCAGCTCCGGAGGTCGACTATGCTCCTGACGATCAGACCCTTGCCACAGAGCTTCCAGGCAAGCACCCCCTTTTTGGGCATTCCGATATCGCCTACTCTTCTCTCTCTTATGCTTGCATTAGAAGTTGCTGTTGCTGCTGTTGTTATCTTATTTCTGCTGCATAGCCTGTTTATTGTAACATTCTATTGTTACCTACCTGCTTATCCTAAACTGTTTAGTATAGGATGGGTAGAGACCCAGCAGAGACCCCACTTTATCCCGACTGCCCCACTGGATCATCAGAATACCCGATCAACGGGATCGAAGACCAGGCCCCGGCACCACACATCACTTTCCCCTTAGTTGCTCGACACTACTGGATTACCATCGAGTGCCGAGGGTGATACCTCCTCAGCACTTCTGATGATAACCTTGTAGGTTAGTTATTCGGTCGTGGTCAGCGAGGGTGATTCCTCCTACACCACCCCCAATAACGACATCATCATGCAACTGCTCAAGAGTGGACCTTGAGGGTGATTCCTCCTCCGTTCACCTTGATGTTTACGTCAGGTGGGAGTCCAACGAGGGTGATGCCTTGGATTCCTTCTTGATATGGTAGCCACACGGATGCCTTTACATTATTGTTGACACTGTTTAATCTGGATAAAGACGGGTCGGCCCTAAGGGGTACCCGCACGACATTACGATGAGAGTGATATGGAGTCGGGTGGACCTGGATGGTGCCCGAGAGCTGAACACGAGGTGTGGCCGGGCATTCCTAGCCCTTGCCGCAAGTCCTCGAGACAGGGCGACGGGGTCACATCTTTCGTGAGTCTCTGCTCGTTACCACAACCCCCAACACACTAACGGTTTGGATATTTGATCCGAGGGGCCTCTGGCCTGATAGCACTAACCATCACGTGGGCATAGTATGGGCGTTCTGCGTCGTATACTTCAGCCGAAGCTTAATGGACGTCAGCAAGGAGCGGCACACGCTGGGTTGGACTGGGAATGCAACCGCGCTTGTATTAAGGGGTTGCTAGGTCTGCTCACCGGCGGTGCACATAACGCACAGGAGTCCCCGGGGTGAAGGCCCAAGACCCCTGGGCGCATAGGTTAGTCCGGCGTGCTGACCTCTCTGGTAAGTATTCGGTCGGGTTGTGGCGTATCGTTTGGCCGAGGCCGGGCATGACCCAGAAAAGTGTGTTCGGCCGGAGTTAATCGAGCGTGGTGGGTAAGTTGGTGCACCCCTGCAGGGAAGAAACAATCTATCGATAGCCTGTCCTACGGTAATGGACACTCGGAGTTGTATCCCGATCGGTACAACTAGAACTGGTGACTTGAGATGATACTGGATAGTATGGCTCTGGGATTGCTTTCTCGCAGGGAGTCGAGGAAGAATCTCTGGGCGAGGTTGATACACTACTACTACTTTACATTATGTTAATCTGCACTCTTCTAATGCTGCAAGACCGATGAAGATGATTGAAGATGCTACTCTTCGATAGGACTAGGCCTTCCCCTCTATTCTGGCATTTCTGCAGCCCAGTCCACATATACATCCCTCCTTTGAAAATGTTGCATATGTAGTGTAGATCCTTGCTTGCTGAGTACTTCGGATGAGTACTCACGTTTGCTTTACTTTCTTTTTCTCCCCATATCCATTTGTCGCAACCAGATGATGGAACCCCTGAGCCAGCTGCCCCCGCCGACGGCTACTACTACTACTACCCTCCCGGTGAGTACTACTACGAGGAGCCGTCCGACGACTAGGAGTAGGTTCGGAGGATCCTAGGCAGGAGGCCTACGCCTTTCGATCGTAGTATTTTTACTTTGCCCCGCCTTTCTAAAGGCCTATCTGTAACTCTGTTATATTTGCACCCAGATATTTGATGCTTCCGCTGACACTTGTATGCCATCAAGCTATGTATTCGAGCCCTCGAGGCCCTGGCTTGTAATATAAAGCTTGTATGACTTTATTTATTTATTTAGAGTTGTGTTGTGATATCTTCAAGTGAGTCCTTAGGCTTGATCGTGTGCATTTGCGTGTATGGTTAGTGCACGATTAAGCCGGGGTCGTCACATGAAACACTTACAACCGAACACCCGGGAGTACTTGAGGTTGGGCTTGTTGCCGGTAAGTATCTCATATGGAGTCTTGTTCAAGCCTTTGCGGAGGTAGAGCCTATTGGATGCATGACATGTGGTGTTGATGGCTTCGGCCCAAAAGTTGTACAGAGATTTGAACTCCGCCATCATGGTCCTTGCCGCATCCGTCAACGTCTGGTTCTTCTTCTCCGCCACACCATTTTGTTGATGGTATAGGGTGCGGCACATAGGTGCTTGATCCCCTCGTCACTAAGAAACTCATCCAAGGTGTAGTTCTTGAGCTCGGTGTCGTTGTCGCTTCTAATCATCAAAATCTTTGCTTCATGTTGACGTTGAGCTTCATTTGTAAAGTTGATGACGGTTTGTTGAGTCTCACTCTTCCTCTTGAAGAAGTATACCCATGTATATCTTGAGTAGTCATCCATAATTACCAAGCAATACTTTCTTCCACCAAGACTATCAAAGGATGGAGGACCAAAGAGATCCATGTGAAGGACCTCCAAGGGCCTCTTCGAGTAGATGATAGTCGAGGGTCGGTGAGCCATTTCATGAAGCTTTGCTTCGATACAAGCACTGCAAGCATGGTTTTTGGCAAAACTCACATTTGTTAGTCCACGGACGTGATCCCCTTTGAGGAGACTTTGCAAAGATCTCATATAGACATGGGCTAGTCGGCGATGCCAAAGCCAACCCACATCAACTTTAGCCATTAGGCAAGTCGCGGTCTTAGTGGGTCACTCCGAAAAGTTCACCACATAGAGACCGTTCTTGACATGCCCAACAAAGGCTACTTTAAGAGTCTTGCTCCACAAAAGGGCCACGGTATCAAGATCAAAGAATGTTGCAAAGCCCATAAGTGCAAGTTGACGAACGGAAAGCAAATTGTATGCGAGGGACTCAACAAGCATGACCTTCTCAATAGATAAATCTTGAGATATGACCACTTTGCCAAGTCCCAATACCTTAGATGTTGACACATCACCGAATTGGACATGGGTGGGCATAGATGGAATTGGATGCACATCCACCGCCAAGTCCTTGCTCCCGGTCATATGATTTGTTGCTCCACTATCAAGCAACCATGACACTCCACCAAAAGCAAACTCCTACAAGAGATCAATGCTTGGATTAAGGTACCCATTCTTGAATGGGTCCTTTGAGGTTAGTAACAAGGGTCTTAGGAACCCAAATAGACCATTCAATGTACTCATAATAAGAACCAACAAATTTAGCATAAACATGCCCATCACTAGCACGGCATAAAACATAAGAGGGGTTAAAGTCGCCGGCTTTGTTGGTAGGGGCGGTTTTGCCCTTCTTGGCATTACCACCCAATTCCTTGTTCTTCTTCTTCTCATGAGCACCCTCACCCGCCTTGACAAAGGTTTCCTTGAGCGGGAGAGGTTGCTTGGTCTTGTTCTTCTTCTTCTTTGCCTTGGGTACAAACCCAAGTCCTTCCTTTCCTACAACTTCATTTTGATTGCTCAAAAGGTCATTGAGGTTCTTCTCACCTTGTATGCAAGTCACAAGGCCCTTGTCAAGTTGCTCTTTCAACTTGGCATTTTCCTCCACAAGGTGCACATGCTCACAAGGGTTAGTAGCATGGGCATTATAAATTAGGACGAAAGGAGGACACGTGGAAATCTCCTTGGTTAGCTTCACTTGGAGTTGATCATGAGACTCTTTGAGAGAAGCATGAACACCCTTCAAGACCTTGTGAGCCTTGTCAAGTGTATCAAATTCTTCCTTGAGTCTATCATGGCCAAGCCCAAGTGCGACTTTCTCGGATTTAAGCACACGAGTAAGAACAATAGCATGATCAAGATCTTTTTGCAATTTAGCATGATCAATGTTGTGTGACTCCTCAAGAGTCAAACCAAGATCTCGCTCTTCCTCTAGAGTAATGGAAAGATCCGCAATCTCATCGGCATAGTCATGACTATGCCCCTCCAACTTGGAGATAGTATCCTCATGCGACTCAATGATATCATTGGCCTCACCAAGTTGTTCCAAGAGAGCAACAAAGTGCTTCTTGGATTCACCCTTGAGCTTACTCACGAACTTGGTGAACTCATTCTCATCAACTTTCACCACCTCACTATCATCAACACAATCTAACAATGAAGGATTAGTAATGATGGTGGTTTTGATGTTAGGAGTTACCTTGTTGATACCTTTGGCCATGAGACACTTGGCAATGGTGTTTTCGTTGGGGGCGCCGAAGAGAGACACCTTGGAGGGGGAAGATGTAGCAATGCAATGGTTGCCGTTGCCATTCCTTCTCCACTTGTATCTTCCTTATCATCATCAGAGGGGGACTCTTCATGTGCCACCAAGCCCTTTGGAGGAGTCTTCTTGGTGAAGTTGTTCTTGCTAGGGAAAGACTTGGCTTTGTCTTTGCGAATGAGTTTGCCACCATTGTCTTCCCTCTTCTCATAAGGGCACTCCGCCACAAAGTGACTCACATTGCCGCAATTGTAGCAAGTCATTACGCGTTGCTTGTTCTTTGACCCACTTGAGTTGTTCTTGGTGAAGTTGGGCCTAGAGTTCCTCTTGTTGCTCCAAAATTGCCTTGACGCAAGAGCCATGTGCTCATGGTAAGCATATTTGGTGTCCTCGGGGCAACACTCCTCTTATTCCTCCTCTTCTTCTTCCGTAATGGCCTTGGCCTTCAAAGCAAGGGTGGATGAGCTTTTCTTTGACCGGACACGAGCAAGAGCATTGTCAGCGGTCTTGTTCATGATGTTCATGGCAATAAACTCATCCAACACTTCACTAGAGGTTAAGGTGTGAAAATCCGCCCTTTAACGAATCACGGAAGACATGGCCTTGTTGAATGGCATGATGGCCTTAAGAAACTTGCGCTTGATCCAATTTTCATCCGTATCCTTGCTCCCATGATCTTGGAGAGCAACTGCAAGAGTTGTCACCCTCCGGTAGAGATCACGCGGATCCTCATCTTCTAGCATCACAAATTCATCGGCCTCATCAAGGACCACTTCAAAGTTGGACCGTTGGATGCCTGAGCTCGCCTTGTACAAAGATACGATCTGTTCCCAACAATCCTTTGCACGAGTGAAGGGACGTAAGTGGGATAGATCTTCAGGAGGAACCGCATCTTGAAGGATGAACAAAGCGGAGTGATTGTATTGATTGTCCACTTCTTCTCTTGGGGTGAAGTTGTTTGGATCATGCGGGTAGAAGCCTTGCTTAATGATTCTCCAAAGATTTGTTGAGCTGTGATTCAAATGAGCCTTGATGCGAAAAACCCAATTAGCAAAATCACCCTTAACAAGCTTAGTAGGAGGACCAAGATTATTGATGTGCGGTGTAGGGATCGGTCCTCCATAGACCGGGGGAGGGGGAACCGAGGAAAAGGTTCCCGTCCCATTCTTGTCGTGGGGAGAAGAAACATGAGTACCTTTAGTCGCTTCCTTAGCGGAATTGGCATCCAACTCCGATGCGGTGGGATTAACCACAAGCAAAGGATCAGGGGAAGCTTTCATCCCCTCAAGCAATTCTTTAAGCATGGACTTGGCTTCGGTCGTCATGGACGTCTTAAGTGAAGCCATGGCTTCATTTCATTCATCACGTGTGATCGAAGTCAACTCCACGGCCTCAGGCACTTCCTCCCCGGTGTCAACCATACTCTTCGGGTGGTGAAACCCTTAATAAAGAGATGAAGCTCTGATACCAATTGAAAGGATCGATATGGTTGACTAGAGGGGGGTGAATAGGCAACTAACAATTTTTAGCTTTTCTTCACAAATTAGGTTTAGCAACAAATAGGTTGTCTAGATGTGCAACTAGGTGAGCAACCTATATGATGCTAACAATAACAACAACAAGTGCAAGCAAAGGATACAACACAACAATAGCTTGCACAAAGTAAAGGTAAGAGATAACCACAAGTGGAGCCGGTGGAGACGAGGATGTGTTACCGAAGTTCCTTCCCTTTGAGGGGAAGTACGTCTCCGTTGGAGCGGTGTGGGGGCACAATGCTCCCCAAGAAGCCACTAGGGCCACCGTATTCTCCTCACGCCCTCACACAATGCGAGATGTCATGATTCCACTACTGGTGCCCTTGAAGGCGGCGACCGAACCTTTACAAACAAGGTTGGGGCAATCTCCACAACTTGATTGGAGGCTCCCAACAACACCACGGAGCTTCACCACAATGGAATGTGGCTTCGAGGTGACCTCAACCGTCTAGGGTGCTAAAACACCCAAGAGTAACAAGATCTGCAAGGGATTAGTGGGGGAATCAAATTTCTCTTGGTGGAAGTGTAGATCTGGGCCTTCTCAACCAATCCCTAGAAAATCAACAAGTTTGATTGGCTAGGGAGAGAGATCGGGCGAAAATGAGCTTTGGAGCAACAATGGAGTTTGGGGGAGGAAGAGGTGAGTCTTCTTGGGGAAGAAGACCCCCTTTTATAGTGGGGGAGCAATCCAACCGTTACCCCCTCACTCAGCCCGCAGCGCGCGATACTACCTCTAGCTGCAGTGGTACTGCCGCTTAGCCCAGCGGTACTACCGTTGTGACCGCGCTCATTAGCTGCACAGGGAGAAGGGACAGAGGAGGGATACCTACAGCGGCACTAGTAGTGGTGGTAGGTGCGGTACTACCGCTTATGAGCGAACTACCGCTCCTACTACCGCTGCTACTGCCGCTGAACCCGACACGAGGACAGCACATCTTGAGTCGAGGCAGTACTAGGGCGGAACTAGAGCGGAACTATCGCCTGTTGCTCTGGGCGGTACTACCGCTGTGACTGCGGTACTACCGTTGTGACTGCGGCACTACCGCCTGTTGCTCTGGGCGATACTGCCGCTACCCTCCACGATACTGTAACACCCCAAAAATTTGATCATGTTTTTACTAAATAAAGATTTGGCCAGAAATAAAATTTTGAATTATATTAAGACCTTTGTTATTTTCGGAGTATTTTCTGTTTCTGTTTTTCAAAATTCTTCCCTCCATATAGAAATTTTTGGAAATAATATTGTGGCTTTGGTAGTTTTCTCAAATCATTTTTAATTACATTTTAATAACAGTAAGAATTATTTTCATAATAAAAATTGCCCCAAAACAATTCTTTTAACAGCATTTTCAACACTTTAAATGCTTCTGTTGCACTACAACTATTTTAAATAATTCTTTTTAAATCCCACAAAAATTATGGGAGGTCATGTGATGCCTATATATCACTTTTATGCAAAAACCTAACTTGGTCTTTTGAAAAATTTGAGTGAAACAATCTTTTTTCATTTCTGTCCAGTATTTGAGTTTCTACTACAACCTCATTTTTTACTTGCTGCAAAAATCCTGAAATTTTTCTCACCTACAGTCCTTCCAACTAAACCCTTAAGTCCAAAATTTTACCTCCATTGGAATCCTTTTAGTTCACCAAATATTCCCCCAAAGTTTCTATCCAGAAATGAATATCAGTAAAACTTGCACTAGAAAGTATCTCCTTTTGCCAAACCAACTCCACCAATACCTTTACCATCGAAAGAGATCTCCACCTGCCAATTTTCAAGTCTAACTAAATTGCCTAGATCACCCTGACATTCTGTCGAGCACCTCATGAGCATGACTGATTTTGGCAAGGTCTTAAACTTACATTGGGAATTTGCTTCTCCTACCAAACCACCATGTCCAGTAGCTCCCTTATGGAGTGACTCATCATCATGTCAAGCTTTCAAATTCAAATAAGTTCATTTTGCCACTGTGGCAATCCATCGAACACCTGGTGGACATATACAGAGCGCGAGCAGAGTGCAGTTTCTGCACCTCTGGCATCGAGCTCATACCACTCCCTCTGCTGCCTCTCCTCGCGCGCAAGTCATCCAGTAGGCTTCACGGATAAGCCACGGACCCTGCTGACACTCTCCCTCGTCCCCTAGTGCCGACCACCGCCGTCCTCACCAACCACCACCGCTGCCATGGTCGGCAGCTCGGGCACGGCACCGCCCGAGCCGCTAAGACCCGCCAGCTCGCTCCCCTCTTAAATTCTAACCACCTGAGCCTATCCACTCCTCCACCGACTCACCGACCATTGCCTACCTCGCCACCGGCCTCTGCAGGCCATCAATGGCCGCCGCCGAATCGGGTGAAGCTACCCCACATGAACCGCCATTCCGGCGCTATAAAAAGGACCCCGGAGCTCCCCTCGATGATCATCCACACTCCCTCCTTCCCAGCAAGCCTCGCAGAGCACCCCAGCTGACTCGGACGAGGCTTTCTTCTCCCTCTCTGGCGAAAGCAGCCGCCACAACTTCTTGTCAAATTCATCGCTTCTGGAACCTCTCCCTCTCCATTCACTTCTCCACAGACCCCTCACGACTCCATGAACCCACCCCGCGCACTAACTCTTCCCGGGAGTGTCTCCCTCTCCGTCTCCGGCCGAGGCAGCCGCCCACTGCCTCCGGTCGCCGCGCTTCACTCCAGCCGCCCTCGGCGCTGCCAAGACCACCCCTGGGCGCGGGATAGAGTGGCAGATCCATACCTGCTACTGCCCGAGGCCGCCATGCCCCCAGTCGCCGGCGCCAGCAACGGCCGGAGCTCCTCTGTTTCTGTGTCGAGAGGAAGAGGGAGATGTCGCCAGGAGGGAGAAAGGAGGCGCGGGCCCCGCTCGTCGGTGGCTCAAACCGCAGGCCCCCACCATTTAAGTGGAGACGGCTTTTCAGAATGCGCCATCGACATCATCTCACCCGTGCGGCCGAATGGCTGGGCTCGGCCCAGTGGCGCTGCACGGCTATTTCGCGCTTAGGGCGCACCTCGGCTCCTTTTTCCCTTTTTCTTTTTTATGCAGTTTCAAATAATCCCACAGTGTCCTTTTCAAATCCAAATTTGATGATTCAAATTTATACATGCTTCTAAAATCATGCTCTGCTTATCCAGCTTAGGTGAACATTTTTTCCTGAGCATTATGATCATTGGGTCAATTAAAAAGTCCTTTTTAATCAATTATTTCAGCTTAGAAACTCTCTAGATAAATCATATGAACTCCAAATAATTTAATTCTTTTTCTGGTATTTATAATTTTTTGTCTAGTTTATTATAGTATTTATTTCAAAAAAAATTGAAACAATTTTTGGCACTGTTTTTGATTTATGTGGTAATATAAATATTTTTGAAAATAGGAAAAATGGAGGGAAGACACTTTTCAAACTTTTGGAGTGCACCCAATATCTCTGCATGCTCAAGGCAAGCATCTTGAACACTTGATATGGTGAATTGCATAGTTGATGTTGCAAGAATAATTGCATCATGGATATGTTGAATAAAACTGGCATATGGCTATTTTTGCATGCATGTAGTATTGGCATGTTTCATCATACCATGCATCGTGTGTTGCCATGACTAACTTGCAGAAGCAGGCATAAGAAAAATACCATTACCGGCAGGAGGATGATCACGTTGGAGCGTGATCATGCCTTGTTTGTTGTGCATGTTGGAGCATGCAAGGGTTGTGGCCCTGTTGGGATTGCTGTTGAAGGAATACCTTGTTGTGCTAACCGTTGCAGGAAACTTAATGCCTCCTGAGTCGACCATAGATCGAGTCTTGTTCCAGTAACCCCCATACTTGTTTCGTGCTGCCACAGGTAGGGTATGGTTCAGTAAGTTGATAACCCCTTTCCATGCACACACCGTACAGAGGGCCACGATGATGGTTTCCCAGGGATCCAGGACTAAATCCTGTCATCGGGTCAGGGGGCATGGGTGTTTCCAGTTGTGACTGAGAGGGGGGCACCCCTTGGAATCCGCGCGTATTAATAGTGATCCCATGTAGGATGTTGGTCTCTCCGTCTCAGAGTTTTTCTTGAACAATGCCTTGGGTGATTCCTGGCATCCGGAAAGTTAATCTGGTGTGTGCTGGTCAGGTGTGTTTACAACCCAAAGACCATAATGGGAATTAGTCAGTATCACGGTACTGACTAAAGAAATCCTTTACTTGTGGGTAAAGAGTACACCCTCTGCAGAGTTTAAACCTATTCGAATAGCCGTGTCCGCGGTTAAGGGCTACAGTTTGGGTTGGTCAAGTGTCGGTCTTAGCGTCGGTCTTCGGAGGAAATACTTAAAATGTGCCTGACTTGTTTTTGCTGAATATTTATTGTCACCCTGATGCTATCATGGATATTTTGCTATGCTTGTTAATAATACTGTGGTTATACATATTATTATGAACTAACCTGTTTCTCTTATTTTATATTCCTGAGTGTCTCAGGGGCTGGCTAGACTACCCCAGGCACTCAATTTTATTTTTAAAGACCTCTCCATGGTGTCCCTTGAGTTATTAGGCGGTCTGTCATGCCACTACTCTTGTGGACACCCGATTGGCATTTATTTTCAAGACCTCTTCGTGGCGTCCCTCGAGTTATCAGGCGGTTTATCACGCCACTACTCTTGTGGATACCCGATTGGCATTTCTTTTCAAGTACGACCGAGGCGTCACTTGACACCCGACTGGCATTTCTTTTCAAGACCTCTCGTGGCGTCGCCTGAGTTCTCGGATGGTCCTGTCTCGTCCGATTTCTCTTTTAGACACCCGATTGGCATTTCTCTTCAAGACCTACCGTGGTATCACTTGACATCCGACTGGCATTTCTTTTATTTTGTTTTCCTTTGACTTTCCTTGTTTATCACTAACAATTTTATATATTTTCACATGCTAATATTTTATCATGCCATGAATTAATCCCTGTCAGCATGCATTTTATATAGTCCAGCATGAGCATACGCATAAAGTTTGGTTCATCATGATCTTATAATTTAATTGTTGCATTCGGTATATCTTTTGTTCATGATGTTTGCGAGTACATTCAAACGTACTCACAGGCTTGTCCCTGGCTATTTACTTGGCCAGGTCAGGATTTCTACAAGGAGTACCACAGCGATGTCCGTGCGGAGCCTAGGATGGCAACCATGCGGGATAGGAATTATCCAGGTCAGCCGTTCCTGTGGGAATGGAGCCCCATCGACGTTAAAGAACCGCGAGACAATTCCGTCATCCACCACCGGAATCACTGTTGTATCATTAGACCTTTATGGTCTTGTACCCAATTCTTGTAATAGCTTGGAAATCTGTAACAAGGACGTGTCCACCAGTAACGGTAATCCTGGGCTGGTGATGACACGAGGGGTTAATTTTCTGGGATATGTTGTGTCCCCGAAATCCGGCCCCGACAGATACTACCGCTGGCCCCTCTCCAATGCCACTTCCACAACAACGAAGGATCCTCCAAGGATGCGGGAAAGAGCTGGGAGTGCAAAAGATATGTGTACGTGTTGATTCCACCCACCCTATCCGATATGAACCCCCTCTTGATAGTACGGTATCTCCTATGACTCAAGTCCACCAAAACTGAAACGAAGGAAAACTACACCGTCTTCACTTTAAGCTCCGAAGGGAAGAAATCGTCTCGTGCCTTATGAATGAATATCTGAAATGCTCAATGCACATGATTAGTCCGCAAAAGCACTGTCATCAATCACCAAAACCACTTAGAGAGAAATATGCCCTAACACCAGGCTTCTTTTGCATAGCCTTCTTTGGAGCGCTAGCACTTCCACTGCCACTTGCTTCAGCTGAAGCCTTTGTGGCTCTGTTGAATTCTTCAACAGCCTTCTTGGCTTGTTTTGTCAATTTGGCCTGATGCCTTGCCCATTCCTTGGGAAAATCTTCACCCCTTCTCATACTGGTAGGATCAGCTCGTTGTCCTTCAGCAAGCGGTGGCCTATTGCACAGAGGATTCACATCGAATTCCTTCATGTACTTGGGAGTGACATATATGTAAGCTCTCCATTCATATGCCCATCTGCACTTTATCTTTTGCATACGAATCTTGCGCTGCTCTTTAGTTTCTTTGCCATGAGTGTTTTTATCTGGTGTAAAGTATCCTGAGTAAATATCCCCAGGGATCTCAAAAGCAGTGTGTTCCTCTTTCCTTTTGCCTCCCTTCTGAGTCATTTTACCTTCAGCCATTTTCTTCAACTGAGGTTTTTGAACTCTTGAGGACTCTGAAGATGTTTGAAGGTTTTCCTCAAGAAATGCTGCAAATGAATTAAGTTGATGAGAACCAAGTGATTCATCGGCAGACATTGTACCTATGAATAAAGTATAGTTGCGAGGAAATAGAGAAGAGTCACATGCGTTCTCAGAGATTTTTAACATAAAACCAATTAAGGAAATTAACCCTTATTGTCATGAAGAATTTCATCAAGTGTTCTTGACTTAGGTTCCAGAGATGTACAGATTGAGGCAATTGCATAATTAAGGAATCTAATTGTTAAGCATAACTATGATGAAATACACAAGACTGGCCAAAAGGAAGTGCTGAAGAATTGAAAGAGTGGTAAAAACAGCACTTGAAGATTTTTGAGTAATATGAAGATCAAAGCGGGGCAGTAAATAAGCATTTAATTGCCCCAGTGATGAACTCGATGAACTAGACGATGAAACGATGGAAATCGTCAGTTCAGATCTTTCGTGCCCTAACATGGCGACGAAAGACAACTACAGCGGCGATGGAGGTGAAGAAATACATGTCCGGTGTGAGTACGACGACGAAGAAGTCGAGGCAGTGAAGCTCTTCTTCTCCGGCGGCGATGAAATCCAACGGCGGCGCTAGGGTTTGAGGTCTAAGAGCGATGGGAGCTGAGGGGTGAATTGAATTGAAGTTGATGGGGTCAAGGCTATTTATAGCCGCAGTGAAAACTGAGCGGTCCGAAAGATTTGGACGGATAAGCCCGTGACCATTCGCATCTTAGTGACACGCGTCACACATGCATTTTGGCACTTATCCATGCGGGTGAAGCGCAGGATGAAGTTACTGTGGCAACTGCCAGAAATAAAACTTTTAAAAATAATTAAAGTGTGTTCGCAAATTCTTCAGCTATCAAGGACACAGTGAAGACTTTGAACAGTGTCAAGTAGAACGCATGTGAAGAATTTGAGAACAGAGTGGTTTCAGCTTAGCATAGAGGGGAACGGGTCCGATCACATCCACATAGATGAAGAAATCAATTGAAGAATTAGCAACATGTGGATGTTGTTGAGCTAAGACAATGAAGAATAACCTCAAGTGACGAATTTGAAGAGTTTGACGAATTTGCAAATGACGAAAAACTCAAATATGAAGAATGTCAATAAGAGGTGGTGGCGTTACCCACCGTATAAGAACTATAATGACTACAGACACTGCGTACAATTATCATAGGGTTCTGAGAGTCAAGTTCTTCATTAATTTCTTCACACTTAGAGGGTAAGTCTTCATTGATTGAAGAAATATGTTACTTCGTGTGTTGTGCATCAAAGTCATCAAGAATGCATAAGCGTTAGGATGTGTGTCCACTTTAGAGGACATTCGAAGATTCTAGGATGTTTATCTCACACCGCAACAAGCAAAATCTCTTCTCATCCAAGGGCTTAGTGAAGATATCTGCGAGTTGATCTTCAGTCTTCACGTGGTCGATGACGGTGTCTCCCTTCAGCACATGATCACGAAGAAAGTGATGACAAATCTGAATATGCTTCGTCTTGCAATGTTGCACTGGGTTGTGGGCGATCTTGATAGCACTCTCATTATTGCAGTGGAAAGGGACTTTCTTCACATTGACACCATAGTCCTTGAGGGTTTGCTTCATCCATAGCAACTGTGAGCAGCAGGCACCAGCGGCAATGTATTCAGCCTCAGCTGTGGAAAGTGACATGCTAGTCTGCCTCTTTGAGGACCAACAAACAAGAGATCGTCCAAGGAAGTGGCATGTGTCTGATGTAGACTTGTGATCCACACGATCTCCAACATAATCAGAATCAAAAAATCCAGCTAGATGAAAAGATGAGCCCTTGGGATACCATAATCCAAGTGTTGGTGTGTGAGCTAAATATCAAAGAATTCACTTCACAGACGGATGGTGTGATTCCTTCGGTGTTGCTTGAAATCGGGCACACATGCAAACGCTAAGCATAATATCTGGCCTAGATGCACATAGGTAAAGCAATGAGCCAATCATGGAGCGATATACCTTCTGATCAAAATCTTTACCATTTTCGTCAGTGCCGAGTTGACCATTGGTAGGCATTGGAATTTTGAGGCCTTTGCAGTCTTGCATGCCGAATTTCTTCAGGCAATCTTTGAGGTATTTCTCTTAAGAAATGAAGATGTCATTGTGTTGTTGACAAATTTGAAGACCAAGGAAGAATTTCAATTCTCCCATCATAGACATCTGATATTCTTCACGCATCATGTATGCAAATTCGTCACTGAAACGCTTGTTAGTGCAACCAAAGATAATATCATCAACTATTTAACATATGAATAGTTCACCATCATAAGATTTTGCGAAAAGAGTGGGATCAAGTGAACCGGGTTTGAAACCCTTTTTCTTCAGGAATTCCTTCAGTGTATCATACCAAGCCCATGGGGCTTGCTTGAGGCCATAGAGAGCCTTGTTGAGTCTGAAGACTTTGTATGGATGCTTTGGGTCTTCAAAACCTGGTGGTTGAGAAACATATACTTCTTCCTCAAGCTTACCATTGAGGAATGCACTTTTCACATCCATTTGATATAAGAGAATATTGTGATGGTTAGCATATGCAAGCAATCTACGAATAGCTTCAAGCCTAGCAACATGTGCAAATGATTCACTGAAATCAATACCCTCAACCTGTGTGTAGCCTTGTGCTACAAGATGGGCCTTATTTCTTACCACTTGGCCTTTTTTGTCTTGCTTGTTGTGGTAGATCCACTTAGTGCCGATGACATTGTGCTTGCATGGATCAGGACGCTTCACAAGCTCCCACACATTGTTGAGCTCGAATTAATGCAATTCATCTTGCATGGCTTGAATCCATTCAGGCTCCAGAAATGCTTCATCAACTTTGGCGGGCTCTGCGATAGAGACAAATGCAAAATGCCCACAAAAGTTAGCTAGATGTGAAGCTCTTGAGCGAGTAAGGGGACCAGGTGCATTGATGTTGTTGAGGATCTTCTCAATCTACACTTCATTAGCCACTCGTCGATGAGCTGGACGAGGGCCTTGTTGTTGAGAATTTTCCTCAGAGTCATCTCCTTCAGGAGCAACAGTTTCATCATGCTGGGGAATGATCACTTCTTCATCAGATATTTCTTCACTGGGCACTATTTCTCCATTCCCCATGAACTTGATGGATTCCTCAGGAAGCATTTCATCTAGCACAGGAGGCATGTGCTCTCTTTGCGAGCCGTTAGTTTCATTGAACCGCACATCTACAGTTTCAACAACCTTGTTGTGGTAGGTGTTGAAGACTCTGTAGGTGTGCGAGACCTTTATGTAACCAAGCATAAAACCTTCATGTGCTTTCGGTGGAAATTTGGAACTGAGGTGAGGATCTCTGATCCAGCATTTATCACCGAAGACTTTGAAATAACTCACATTGGGTCTCTTGTCAGTAAGGAGTGCTACTTCTTGAGCTTGCATTGATTTATCCCTTGAAGAGGAAAGGGTGATGCAGCAAAGTAGAGATAAGTATTTCCCTCATTTAAGAACCAAGGTATCAATCCAGTAGGAGTCACAAGCAAGTCTCCAATCTATGCACCTGCAGAAACTAACAAACACTTGCACTCAATGCGAAAAAGGGGTTGTCAATCCCTTCACGGTCTCGAACAAGAGTGAGATCTAATAGATATAGGTATAAAAGATAAATAAAAGACAAACTAAAGTAAATCTAAATAAATTGCAGCAAGGTATTTTTGGGTTTTTGGGTTTATAGATCTGAAAATATATGATGGAAAATAGACCCGGGGACCATAGGTTTCACTAGAGGCTTCTCTCTTGAAGATAGCATACGGTGGGTGAACAAATTACTGTTGAGCAATTGATAGAAAAGCACAAAGTTATGACGATATCTAAGGCAATGATCATGAATATAGGCATCACGTCCGTGACAAGTAGACCGACTCCTGCCTGCATCTACTACTATTACTCCACACATCGACCGCTATCCAGCATGCATCTAGAGTATTAAGTTCATAAGAACGGAGTAACGCCTTAAGCAAGATGACATGATGTAGAGGGATAAACTTCAAGCAATATGATGAAAACCCCATCTTTTTATCCTCGATGGCAACAATACAATACGTGCCTCGCTACCCCTACTCTGTCACTGGGTGAGGACACCGCAAGATTGAACCCAAAACTAAGCACCTCTCCCATTGCAAGAAAAATCAATCTAGTTGGCCAAACCAAACCGATAGTTCAAAGAGAAATACAAAGATATCTTAACCATGCATTTAAGAGTTCAGAGAAGACTCAAATAATATTCATAGATAATCTGATCATAAATCCACAATTCATCGCATCTCAACAAACACACCACAAAAAAGTATTACATCGAATAGATCTCCAAGAACATCAAGGAGAACATTGTATTGAAGATCAAAGAGAGAGAAGAAGCCATCAAGCTATTAGCTATGGACCCGTAGGTCTGTGGTAAACTACTCATACATCATCGGAAGGGCAGCAAGGTTGATGTAGAGGCCCTTCGTGATTGAATCCCCCTCCGGTAGATCGCCGAAAAAGGCCCCAAGATGGGATCTCACGGGAACAGAGCCTTGCGGCAGTGGAAAAGTATTTTGGTGGACGCTTCTGGTGGTTTGGGAATTTATAGCACAAAAATTAGGGTTAGGAGACCTCTGAGGGGCCCACAAGCCCTCAGGGCACCCCCCCAGGGTGCGCCTGGCAGGCTTGTGGCCTCCTCGGGAACCTTCTGGCCCCCTCTCCAATTCCTCTGGATGTCTTCTGGTCCAAGAAAAATCATCGCGCAAGTTTTATTCCGTTTGGACTCCATTTGGTATTCCTTTTCTGTAAAACTCAAAAACAAGGAAAAAAACAGAAACTGGCACTGGGCTCTAGGTTAATAGGTTAGTCCCAAAAATAATATAAAATAGCATATTAATGCATATAAAACATCCAAAACAGATAATATAATAGCATGGAACAATAAAAAAAATATAGATACGTTGGAGACGTATCAAGGAGCTCATATGAGGTCTTGAGGAATTTGTGAAGATATACCCGATTGATGATGTGGCAAGCTGTATCAATTGCTTTAGGCCACCAGCGAGTAGCAGTCTTGTATTCGTCAAGCATAGTGCGAGCCATCTCAATAAGTGTCCTGTTCTTGCACTCGGCCACTCCATTCTGCTGAGGAGTGTAGGGGGAAATAGCTCATGAGTGATACCAAGTTTGTCAAGATAGTCATCAAGGTCGGTGTTCTTGAACTCGGTGCCGTTGTCGCTTCTGATATGCTTGATCTTGTGACCATAATTTGTCATGGCCCGATCTGAGAATCATCGAAAGACGCCCTGTACTTCAGCCTTGAAGGTAATGATGTGCACCCAGGTGTAACAAGAGTAATCCTCAACTATGACGAATCCATAGAGCGATGTTGCATTGGTTAGTGTAGCATAATGTGTAGGACCGAAAAGATCCATATGATGCACTTCAAAGGGACGAGTAGTAGTCATGATTGTCTTCGCAGAGTGCTTGGATCTGGTCATCTTTCCAGACTCACAAGCACTGCAAAGGTGATCTTTGACGAATTTGACGTCCTCGACGCCAATGATGTGCTTCTTTTTGATGAGTGTGCTCAAATTCCTCATGCCAGCATGTCTAAGTCATCGATGCCATAGCCAGCACTCTGAAGCTTTTGCCAGTAGACATGTAGCGGGTTGAGGACCTAAAGAGAAATCTACAATGTACAAATCACCTCTCCTAAAGCCTTCGAAGACTTTGGACTTGTCAGATTCCATTAGCACAATGGATCTATATTTTCCAAAGATGACAATCATATCACGATCACAAAGCATTGAGACAGACATGAGGTTGTATCCTAGGGACTCGACAATTCCATGTGTCGATCCTTTGAGATAGCAACCTTGCCTAGACCCAATACCTTGATTTTTCCTTTGTCAGTGTAGGTGATATGCTTCAAATGAGATGGAGTAAGAGGAGCATCAGTGAGGAGATTCCTATCACCAGTCATGTGATTCGTGCAGCCACTATCCAAGACCCATCATGTGGCTTTTGGTGTGTCATCCTATAGAAGCATTAGTCTCACTTACAAATTCATATACTTCAGTTGAAGAATATGATGATCAATTTCGTCAGTGAATTTCATCAGTATTGTATAACAAGCAGCATAAGGGATGTGTGAAATGAAGAGTTCATTTCATCATGATTAGCTTGCATCCCAACAAGCATTTGTCAGGTCTTCAGCAAATTCATCAGACATTTAGTTGTCTGAAGACCTGACCCTTCAGAAGAGATTAGTTCTTCTTCTTAATTAACCACCCACATCTGAATGGGTGACTGAGAAGCAATGTAGCTCAATGCATTGATAGAAAACTTAGGAATTGAAGAATATGCATTTCTCTTCACAGGAGGGTTATAGTAATTGAATGAATAAGCGGAGAAATTCTTCGAAGTTTTGTGCACATAGTGATTTGAAGAATAATGCACATATTCATCAGATCACTGTTGGTTTCCCTTTGAAATAGAGGCATTAGTGTGACCATGAGTTGGTCTATGACCATTTGACGACTTTGGTCCATGTGAAGATTTTGCCCTGAGGTTTGTCCTCTTTGGTGGTGTCATGATGACATTCACCTGAAAATTTTGAAGTAAACTTTTGGGCACCTAGATTTTCTTCACTGGGGGACCATTCCTGCAGTTAGTACCACCAAATCTAGCAAATACATCACCATTCTGATTTTTTAACAGTTTATAGTTGGAGTCAAATGACTCATCAGAAGAATGTGGAGTATCATAGTTGTAGCCAGATAGAGTGGATGGATCAACTAGAGGTCCTTTTGCAGTAACCCATGTGGTTTTGGGATACTGCTCAGGTTTCCAATAAGATTCATCAGCATTCAACTTTCTCTCAAAAGCAATACCCTCTTTTCTAGGGTTCCTGTTCAGAATCTGCTTCTTGAGCACATCACAAAGAGTCTGATGCCCTTTGAGGCTTTTGTACATGCCTGTGACATACAATTCATTCAGACCTACATTTTTGTCAGTAACACTCGTGGTTTCCTCAGATGAGGGAATTGAAACCACATAGACATTTGAAGATATAGGAGCAGTTGAAGCATTTGAACATTCAGCTGAAGAAATAGCATTGTCATGTTCTAGACATTTTAAGCATGGAGCAACAAATTCTTCCTAAGCGGTGTTGATCTGTTGGGCGAGTAATGAATCATTCTCTTTTCGAAGATCATCATGAGACGCTCTCAGCTTCTTGAGTTCTTGCTTCCTTTGAAGAAATTCGTAGGACAACTTCTCGTGTGTAGCTCAGAGGGCCACATGACGACTTTCAAGTTCATCATGTTCTGACTTAAGACTTCTGAGGTCTTCACACAGAGCTTGACCATGATCCATTTCCTCGTCTTACAGATCATCGCTTTTGTCTAGCAATTTTTGCATCTTTTCCATAGCAATTTGTTGTTCAGTTGCAATTTTAGCAAGTTTCTTATAGCTGGGTTTAGCTTCACACTCAGAGTCATTATCACTAGAAATCTCAAAGCAAGCTTCTCGTTAGCTTACCTTGGCACCCCTTGCCATGAAGCAATAGATGGGAGTGTAGTCGTTAGCACAGTCTTCAGAGTTGGTGGATTCACCCTTTTGTTCATGGTCGAAGATGGACTTGCTGACGAAATCCGTAGCGAGGGCCAAGCTTGCAACCCCAGAGTCAGATTCCTCCTCAGATTCCTTAGATTCTTCCTCAGAATCCATTTCCTTCCAATGAAAGCGCAAGCTCCGTCGGAGGTACTTTTCTTCTTTGATGACGACTTTGATGAAGACTTTGATGACTTCTTCTTTTGTCATTAGAGTCGTCATCCCTGCTAGACTTCTTTTTCTTGGATCCCTTTTTCCAGAGGGGGTAGTCAGCTATGTTATGGCCTGGCTTCTTGCATTTGTGGCAAGTTCTCTTATCGTAGTCTCGAGCAGAAGCTTCAGTGTTCTTGGATTCATACTTTGAAGACTTTCCAAATTGATTTCTCTTGGAAAACTTCTGGAACTTTCTCACAAGCATAGCCAGTTCTCTCTTTCTTCAGCGCCATCAGTGTTGCATTCTAACACATCTTCTTCTTCTTTAGATGAAGAAATTGCCTTGGCTTTAGACTTTGCCTTCAAAGAGCGAGATCGTCCATAGCTGGGACCATACATATCTCCCTTCTCAGCTTGCTGAAATTCATGAGTATTGAGCCTCTCAAGAATATCAACTGGATCAAGTGACTTGTAGTCTGGATGCTCTTGAATCATGAGGGCTAGAGTGTCAAAGGAGCTGTCAAGAGATCTCGGCAATTTCTTCACAACCTCATGATCAGTGATGTGAGCAGCACCGAGAGCTTGAAGCTCATTGGAGATATCGGTGTGGCAGTCAAAGGTCTGCTGAACATTCTCATTGTCAAGTTGATGTTGGCTTGTAACATCCCAATTCTTATTAAATTTGGATGTTAGTAGAATCATTCAATGCATATCATATTTCATTGCATTTTGGAGTTTTTGAAATATTCAAATAGTTTTCCACTCGAGAAAAACAAATGAGAGGGGATAAGATGACTTCCTCAGATTATAAAAGAGTTGGAAATTTCATTTGAATATTATTTGAAGTTTTTGGAGTTTATTTGGTATTTATTTTATTTGCAAAAAGTGCATTAGTTGCATTAGGAAAATGTTTTCTTCTGTGCTCAAATTAATGTTCACTGTGTTGTAGATACTGAGAGATAATTTTAGAAATTATCTTGGTATTTTAAGAATTCATTTGAATTGTTTAGGGCCACTTTAGTCTTCGGTTTAAAAAAAAACACACACGCGCACTCACCCACGCGCGCGAGCCCACGGCCCAGGCTAGCCAGCCGCACCCAGGCCAGGCCGACGCCAACACGTCACCCACCTCGCACGCCCGCTCCTTGTCCCTTCTCGCTCGCACGTGCACTCGCTGCCAGATGGGGCCCAACCCCATCGTCCCCAACCTCCCACTCCTCCCGCTAGGATAGAGCACGCGCCCGTGCCCCGAACCCGCCGGCCGCATCTCTCTCGGGATAACCCTTATCCCGCAGCCCCGACCACCCCTCTCCGCGCCTATATAAACCCCGGAGCCCCCTCTCTCCATTCTGCCACTTCTCTCGCCCTCACACCACCCGTAGTCGATGCCCTGCCGCGTTGGATCTCGCCGGAGCCAGAGCATCTCGCCGGAGTTTCCGGCACCGTAGACTTCCCTACCTTCATTTTCTTTCTCTCAACCTTCGTAACTCGCCGAGTCTCATCCGGTTGACATTGTTTTTGCCCCTAGGTTTCGCCGGAGACGCCGCCCCGACAACCTGCGTCCTCACCGGATCATGGAGCCGCCGTCCCTGCACCGCACCATCCCGGCCACCCCGACGCGCGCCGTCACCACCACCGGACCGCCCACGTCGCGCCCGACCTCCCCGTCACCTTCCCCGCCGCCGAAAGCCACCGCAGCCGTCGCCCCGTCCGCCGTCCATGGGCCTAAGATAATTAATGAACTACCTGGGCGGAAACTAGTTGGAATGGTGGCGAAGTACAGTGGGGCACGCATGGGAAATCCATGGTGGTGCACCACTAGTGGTCCGTCCGCTCA
Source organism: Thinopyrum elongatum (assembly GCA_011799875.1). Lineage (NCBI taxonomy): Eukaryota > Viridiplantae > Streptophyta > Magnoliopsida > Poales > Poaceae > Thinopyrum > Thinopyrum elongatum. The sequence continues at coordinate 57,828,720 of CM022300.1, read as the reverse complement.
GGACCAAAGGGATCAAACGTATTTTCATGTCTAGAAGCTTACGTGTGCAGCCACAAGCCAATATGGGCTCTGGCTTAGTTGAGTAGTTAGTGTGACCCCTTCTGGGATGGGCTAGCAGATGTAGAATGAGTAGGTGTACCGGCCTATCCGTGGGTTAAGGGGGAACACTTTTGAAAGACTATGTCTTGATCTTCCGATCATGGAGGTGGTCGAGTCTTGTGGGGAAAAGTGCGCAACCTCTGCAGAGTGTCAACCTAATCGATTAGCCGTGTCCCCGGTTACGGACAATTTGAGCATCTAGTAGTGGAAATGCCAGGAGATCTCATCAGCCTTAACTAAATCAGTTGGGCTTAAATGAAACTTTGGGAACGGATGGAGTTGGGTTTGCCAACTCATCCTATGCAGTGTTGTAGTATAGAATAATATCTTTTATTCTAGGGAAAAAATAGCTTTATGCAAAAACTAAACTTAGAGCTTTCCACCAGCCAAATTGCATGTACAAATAGGTTCATTATACTATTGATGTGACTTGCCAGTACATTCAATGTACTGACCTATATGGCTGCAACTTATTACGTTGCAGATATATCCGACGACGATTAAGGTGCGATAGGTCGATGTTCTACACTCAACCTTGCTCGTGGAGTTGGACTCATTTACTACTTTGCTTCCGCAGTATTGTTTATTTGGCATTATGCCCTATTTTGTAATAAATGTATTGCTCTTGGACTATCGATGTAATAAAGAGATGTGTGTTATTTCTGTTATTTCATCGAGTACTGTGTGTGCTAGCAAGTCGATCCAGGGACTAGCACGGTAAGCACAGAGACTTCGACTCTTACCGGGTCAGGTCGCTACATGGCTTGAACTACGTCGGTATTTCCCCAAAGAGGAAGGGATGATGCAGCACAGGAACGGTAGGTATTTCCCTCAGTGATGAGACCAAGGTTATCGAACCAGTAGGAGAACCAAGAAACACTATGTAAATAGCACCTGCACACAAAGAACAAATACTTGCAACCCGACGTGTTAAAGAGGTTGTTAATCCCTTCCGGGAAACGGCGCCAGAAATTGGCAAACGGACGTGAGATAAATTGTAGTAGATTGGATAAATAGATCACGAATAAAATAAAGTGAAGCAAAATATTTTTGGGTTTTTAGAAATATAGATCCGAAAATAAAAGTGGCAAATAAATAAAAAGGCAAATAGCAAAATAGATATGAAAATATATGATGAGAAAATAGACCCGGGGGCCGTAGATTTCACTAGTGGCTTCTCTCGAGAAAAATAGCATACGGTGGGTAAACAAATTACTGTTGGGCAATTGATAGAACTTCAAATAATTATGACGATATCCAGGCAATGATCATTATATAGGCATCACGTCCAAGATTAGTAGACCGACTCCTGCCTACATCTACTACAATTACTCCACACATCGACCGCTATCCAGCATGCATGTAGTGTATTAAGTTCATGGAGAAATGGAGTAATGCAATAAGAATGATGACATGATGTAGACAAGATCTATTTATGTAGAAATAGACCCCATCTTGTTATCCTTAATAGCAATGATACATATATGTCGGTTCCCCTTCTGTCACTGGGATCAAGCACCGTAAGATTGAACCCATCACAAAGCACCTCTTCCCATGGAAAGAAAAATCGATCTAGTTGGCCTAACTAAACCAAAGATTCGAAGAAGAAATACGAGGCTATAAGTAATCATGCATATAAGAGATCAAAAGACTCAAATAACTTTCATGGATAAAAACATAGATCTGATCATAAACTCAAAGTTCATCGGATCCCAACAAACACACCGCAAAAAAGAGTTACATCAAATAGATCTCCAAGAGACCATTCTATTGAGAATCAAAAGAGAGAGAGAGGAAGCCATCTAGCTACTAACTACGGACCCGTAGGTCTACAATGGACTACTCACGCATCATCGGAGAGGCACCAATGAAGATGATGAACCCCTCCGTGATGGTGACTAGATTTGATCTGTGGTTTCTGGAACTTGCGGTGGCTGAAATTGATTTTCGTCGACTCCCCTAGGGTTTCTGGAATATTGGGGTATTTATAGAGCAAAGAGGTGGTGCGGGAGGCCACCGAGGTGGGCACAACCCACCAGGGCGCGCCTGGGCCTCCAGGCGCGCCTAGGTGGGTTGTGCCCCCCTCGGGGCACCCCTCTGGTACTTCCTTGGCCCAACTTGTGTCTTCTGGTCCAGAAAAAATCACCAAAAAATTTCGCTGCGTTTGGACTCCGTTTGGTATTGATTTCCTGCGAAGTAAAAAATAAGCAAAAAACAGCAACTGGCACTGGGCACTATGTCAATAGGTTAGTCCCAAAAAATGATATAAAGTTGCTATAAAATGATTGTAAAACATCCAAGAATGATAATATAACAGCATGGAACAATAAAAAATTATAGATACATTGGAGACGTATCAGCATCCCCAAGCTTAATTCCTGCTCGTCCTCGAGTAGGTAAATGATAAAAACAGAATTTTTGATGTGGAATGCTGCCTAACATGTTCATCACATATTCTTTTCTTTGTAGCATGGACATTTGGACTTTTATATGATTCAAAGCAATAGTCTAGTTTTGACATGAAGATTTCAATACTCAAGCATATCAACAAGCAACCATGTCTTTCAAAATACCAACACTAAAGCAAATTATCCCTAGCCCATTTATGCTCAATCATTGATCCATTCATGAAACACACTCGCATATTAGCTACACCCAATGCTCAAGTACGATCATAGTGCCCCTTAGTTGGTGCTTTATAAGAGAAGATGGAGACTCAAAATAAAAATTGCATAAAGTAAAAGAAAGGCCCTTCGCAGAGGGAAGTAGGGATTCGTAGAGGTGCCAGAGCTCAAAGCGAAAAAAGTAGAGATAAAACATTTTGGGTGGCATGCTTTTCCTGTCAACGAAAATGATCGAGTAGTTCCCAATACTTTCCATGCTAGATATATCATAGGCGGTTCCCAAACAAAAAATAAAGTTTATTCCTTTTTCCACCATTCTTTCACATTCCACGGCTAGCCGAATCCACGGGTGCCGTCCATACCAACACTTTCCAAGGAATTTATTATTTGACAACATAAAGTAAATTCATTTTTCATTTCGGGACTAGGCATCCCTAATACCTTTGCCGTACTCTCGTGCAATGACAAGTGAATAAACACTCATCTTGAGAATAACACATCTAGCATGGAAATATATAAGCCACCCCCTACTGTTTCATGAGCGGTACGAGCACACAAAAAAGAAATTTGTTTTCAAATTAGAGGTGGCACATACAAATTTGCTTAGAACGGCACGAAAATACCGCATATAGGTAGGTATAGTGGACTCATATGCAAAAACTGGTTTAAGGATTTTGGATGCACAAGTAGTGATCATACTTAGTTCAAATGAAGGCTAGCAAAAGATTGAGAAGCATCCAACCAAGAAACGAAAAATCTCATAAGCGAGCATTAAGCATAACTAACACCGAATAATGCACCACAAGTAGGATGTAATTTCATTGCATAACTATTGACTTTCGTGCTTGCATAAGGAATCACAAACCTTAACACCAATATTCTTACTAAGCCATAATTACTCATTAACATGACTCACATATTATATCATCATATCGCAAAACTATTACAAGGAATCAAGTTTATTTTGTCCAATGATCTTCATGAAAGTTTTTATTATATCCCTCTTGAATATCTATCACTTTGGGACTAATTTCATATGTTGCTTTTGATAGCTCAAACAAATCTAAGTGAAGGACATGAGCATAAAATTTTCTTCTCTCAAAATAATTTAAGTGAAGCAAGAGAGAATTTCTAAAAAAAAATTACTAACTCTCAAATAAATCTAAGTGAAGCATGAGAGCATTTCTTCAAAAATACTAAAGCACACCGTGCTCAAAAAGATGTAAGTGAAGCACTAGAGCAATTCCATAGCTCATAAAGATTTAAGTGAAGCATAGAGAGCAATTCTAACAAGTCACAGCATAATTTTGGCTCGCTCAAATAGGTGTGTCCAGCAAGCATTCATGACTTAAAATAAAAAGCAAAACAAGCAAAGACTCATATCATACAAGACGCTCCAAGCAAAACTCATGATATGTGACGAATAAAAATATAGCTCCGAGTAAAATACCGATGGTCGTTAGAAGAAAGAGGGGATGCCACTCGGGCATCCCCAAGCTTAATTGCTTGCTTCTCTTTGGATAATGGCTTGGGGTGCCATGGGGCATCCCCAAGCTTAGGCTCTTCTTACTCCTTATTCCTTCATCCATCGTAATCTCCCCCAAAACTTGAAAACTTCAATCACACAAAACACAACAAACCTTCGTGAGATCCGTTAGTATAAGAAAACCAATCTTTACTTTAAGTACTGTAGAAAACCCATTCAAATTTTGTTATTGCATTATATATACTGTATTCTAACTTTAACATGGCTTGTAACCTCCAATACAAACCATAGATTCATCAAAATAAGCACAAAATGCAAAGAAAACAGAATCTGTCAAAAAACAGAACAGTCTGCAAAGATACGAATTGTTCTTATACTTATCTAACTCCCAAAATTCTGACAAATTAGGAAAACAGGGGCAATTTGTATATAAATATTGTGTAAACAATTCAGAATTTTTCGTCGCTTCTGTGAATTTTCAAAATTGTTTTACTGGACGCAAAAGTTTCTGTTTTCCAACAAGATCAAATCAACTATCACCAAAGCTATCCTAAAGGCTTTACTTGGCACAAACACTAATTAAAACATAAAAAAAACACAATCATAACAGTAGCATAATTGTGCAAACACTCAAGAACAGAAATAAAAAAACAAATTTTATTCATTGGGTTGCCTCCCAACAAGCACTATCGTTTTATGCCCTTAGCTAGGCATAATATTCGCTGATGCTCAAAAGAAAGATAATAACTGAAACACAAAGAGAGCATCATAAAACACATGACAAACACATTTAAGTCTAACATACTTCATATGCATAGGAATTTTATAGGAAAACAAATTATCAAGGCAGGCAAAAACTAGCATATTCAAGGAAGAAGAAAGAAACAATAGCAATCTCAACATAACGAGAGGTAATTTAGTAACATGAAAATTTCTACAACCATATTTTCCTCTCTCATAATAATTACATGTAGGATCATAATCAAATTCAACAATATAGCTATCACATAAAATTTTCTCTACATGATCCACATGCATGCAAAGTTGACACTCTTCCGAGATAGTGGGATTAACATTAACTAAAGTCATGACCTCTCCAAGCCCACTTTTATAGAAAAATTCATAAGATTGATCAATCTCCAAAGTAGTGGGATCATTATTACCTAGAGTTGACACTCTTCCAAACCCACTTTCAATATAATTGCAAACATATTCATCATGAGGTTTAAATAAATTTTCAAGATCATAAGAATCATTATCACCCCAATCATGATCATTGCAATAACTAGTGGGCATAACAAAACAAGCATCCCCAAGCATGGGGTTTTGCATATTATTAGCACAATTGACATTAATAGAGTTTATAATAACTTCATTGCAATCATGTTTTTCATTCAAGGAGCTATCATGAATCACTTTATAAATTCCTCTGTTTAACACTTCATCAGAATTTTCAGATTCATAAATCTCAAGCAAAACTTCATAAAGATAATCTAGTGAACTCAATTCACTAGCAATTGGTTCATCATAATTGGATCTTTTGAAAAGATTAGCAAGTGGATGAGGATCCATAACAATAGATTTTTAGCAAGCAAAGATGCAAGCAAATAGAAGGCACATGGAAACACAAGCAAACATGAGATCTGACGAGAAAAAGGCAAACGAAAAAGGCGGCGAATAAAACGGCAATTTTTTGTGAAGTGGGGGAGATGAAAACGAGAGGAAAATGGCAAATAATGTAAATTGCAAGGAGATGAGATTTGTGATTAGGAACCTGGTAGATGTTGATGATGTCTCCTCGGCAACGGCGCCAGAAATTCCATCTGATGTTGGCTTGAACTACGTCGGTATTTCCCCAAAGAGGAAGGGATGATGCAGCACAGCAACGGTAGGTATTTCCCTCAGTGATGAGACCAAGGTTATCGAACCAGTAGGAGAACCAAGCAACACTACGTAAACAGCACCTGCACACAAAGAACAAATACTTGCAACCCAACGTGTTAAAGGGGTTGTCAATCCCTTTTGGGTAACGGCGCCAGAAATTGGCAAACGAACGTGAGATAAATTGTAGTAGATTGGATAAATAGAACGCGAATAAAATAAAGTGAAGCAAAATATTTTTGGGTTTTTAGAAATATAGATATAAAAATAAAAGTGGCAAATAAATAAAAAAGGCAAATAGCAAAATAGATCTGAAAATATATGATGAGAAAATAGACCCGGGGGCCGTAGATTTCACTAGTGGCTTCTCTCGAGAAAAATAGCATACGGTGGGTAAACAAATTACTGTTGGGCAATTGATAGAACTTCAAATAATTATGACGATATCCAGGCAATGATCATTATATAGGCATCACGTCCAAGATTAGTAGACCGACTCCTGCCTGCATCTACTACTATTACTCCACACATCGACCGCTATCCAGCGTGCATCTAGTGTATTAAGTTCATGGAGAAACGGAGTAATTCAATAAGAATGATGACATGATGTAGACAAGATCTTTTTATGTAGAAATAGACCCCATCTTGTTATCCTTAATAGCAACGATACATATATGTCAGTTCCCCTTCTGTCACTGGGATCAAGCACCGTAAGATCGAACCCATCACAAAGCACCTCTTCCCATGGCAAGAAAAATCGATCTAGTTGGCCTAACTAAACCAAAGATTCAAAGAAGAAATACGAGGCTATAAGTAATCATGCATATAAGAGATCATAAGGCTCAAATAAGTTTCATGGATAAAAACATAGATCTGATCATAAACTCAAAGTTCATCGGATCCCAACAAACACACAACATAAAAGAGTTACATCAAATAGATCTCCAAGAGACCATTGTATTGAGAATCAAAAGAGAGAGAGAGGAAGCCATCTAGCTACTAACTGCGGACCCGTAGGTCTACAATGGACTACTCACGCATCATCGGAGAGGCACCAATGAGGATGATGAACCCCTCTGTGATGGTGTCTAGATTGGATCTGTGGTTTCTGGAACTTGCGGCGGCTGAAATTGATTTCCGTCGACTCCCCTAGGGTTTCTGGAATATTGGGGTATTTATAGAGCAAAGAGGTGGTGCGGGAGGCCACCGAGGTGGGCACAACCCACCAGGGCGCGCCTGGGCCTCCAGGCGCGCCCAGGTGGGTTGTGCCCCCCTCGGGGCACCCCTCTGGTACTTCCTTGGCCCAACTTGTGTCTTCTGGTCCAGAAAAAATCACCAAAAAGTTTCGCTGCATTTGGACTCCGTTTGGTATTGATTTCCTGCAAAGTAAAAAACAAGCAAAAAACAGCAACTGGCACTGGGCACTATGTCAATAGGTTAGTCCCAAAAAATGATATAAAGTTGCTATAAAATGATTGTAAAACATCCAAGAATGATAATATAACAGCATGGAACAAGAAAAAATTATAGATACGTTGGAGACGTATCACAAGTCTTCTGAAGCGATTGAACATTTCAGAGCACATCAACACGCGAATCTCATTGTGTGGAAACGCCTTCGTTGACCTTGGAAAGCCTATCCCAGATAAGCTTCGATGTTTCCAGAGCACTCACACAGCCATACTGTCCTTTGTTGAGATGTCCACAAATGATGTTCTTCGATTGAAAATTGAGTTGCTTGAATCTGTTCACATCAGCAACGTTGATACTAGGAGCAATGTCAGGGACGCCGTTCTCAACGACGAACTAGAGGTCATTGTCAATTGCCTCAAGGTGCATGTGCATCTTGTTCTTCCAGTATGGATAGTCTGTGCCATCAAAGATGAGGCACGCAGCGGATACCTTGATCATACCTGCGGTTGACATAGCTAAAACTCCAGGTGGTTAAACCAAAATCACACATAACAAGGGAGTACCTCGCTCTGATACAAATTGAGAGCACAGGTAAACTCCCAGAGGGGGGTGAATGTGAGATTTTTAGAAATTCGTCAAACTCTGATGAATTTGACGAAGATCAGAGTGAAGAGATAGAAACATAGAGGAAATTAAGTCATCACAGAATCAGAGTACATGCAATCAGGATACATAATGATGAAGAACTTGCAATCATAAAAGCATACACGCATAAAGAACAAGAACTGAGGGAATAAAGACTAGCAAGATGAAATTCTCCAGTTCAAATTTGTCAGAAGATGTATCACAAATTCATCAACAGCGGAACAAACTAATAGAGGGGTTGAGGAATTTGAAACCAGGTTGGCTCGGTGAAGACAGCGATTTGGTAGACCAGTTCCAGTTGCTGCATCAACTGTATGTCTGGTTGAGGCGGCTGAGTCGCAACTCAGAGGACATACAGTCCTCACCATATTCCTCTTGAGCTAAGGCCCGCAGACCTCGCCCAATCACTCATGGTAAGTCTTCAAGGTAGACTTCCAAAACCTTCACAGACTTGTTCACCAGCACAGACTCTTGGTGTACTCAAAACTTGACGCCTAACTGTCTGTAAGCATGACAGTCTTCAAAGGTAAAAGGCATCGGATCACACAGATCAATCTCCTCAATGATGCTCAATCACTTTGGCTCTAGGTTTTTCCTCATTTAGGATTCTCTCAAAGTAGTCAGAGGATGGGTTGCTCTCTTATGACAAGTGTCAAGTTCTCTCGGAGCAGCCAACCAACAAGTGGTTATGGGGGGCGGCTATTTATAGCCAGGGGGCAACACGACATGGAATGTCATAAATGCCCTTGTCAGATTCGATCGTTGTCAAGATAAGGATCCACTCGACAGCTGGCACGCGGCGCAGCAACGATCGAAATTTGAACTCTCAAATTCGTCGGGGCACTCAATTTCCTCACGATAGGTAGATCGCACTGGCAAACTCCTAACTCCTCAGCCTGACCAAATTCGTCAGCAACCAGATGAACTTGGTCATTGTCGCTAGCAAATGCATCAGCTGTTCCAGAGATTTCCAAAGGCTTCACTCAAAGTGGCTAGTGTGTATTGGTTTGAGTAAGTTTTGAGCATCATTTTGGAAACGTGAAACATGTTTCACCTAGACCCCCTTTAACAGTACGGTTTTTCCTATGACTCAAATAAGAAGAAAAGAAACTACGAAAACAAAAGTCTTCAAGCTTCAAAGTCTTCAGATCAATTTCTTCAAAGGTCGTACCAATTTCATCACCAAATTCTTCACTTGAAGAAATCCATTTTTAGGGGTCGTCTTCCATGTGTTAAACCAAATCTTCAGGGACTATATTACCTGTGTATACTCACAAACTCATTAGTTCCTCAGCCTATTTGTCTTCGACACTCCAAAACCACTAAGGGGGCACTTGATGCACTTTCAGACTTCAACATCACTCTCAATGAGTGGTGTAATCACTTTGGCTTCCCAAAAATGATGATGCTCTTTGATATATTTATGATTTCACTAACCCACACCCGAGGCAATCCTTCAACCATATGAGCATCCATGCCTCAAAAGCCAGTTGCCTTGAAAGTCCAGCTATACGCTATTTCTATTTTGTTATCACTAACTCATTGCAGGCATGAGGAGAAGTTCCTAAGGTGAATGATGATAACATGCTAGTTCTCAGGAAAGCAACATACCTTGACGTTGGTTATTCGCCCAACTTAGGGGCAATACTTTTGCTATACCTAGTGCATCAAGCAAATCATGGAAAAGGAGATATCGTGTGTGGGGGAGTGATCGCCATGTTGGCCAACTCCCTTGATCTCAACTACAATCACCTTCGCCCCATTGTCGGTAACAACCTTGTTAATATTCGTGTTATTACTAGTGCTGGAATGGTAGTAGTTAGCTGTGGTCGTCATTGCATCAAAAAAATTGGAGTGTCATACTTTTTGCCCACTCATATGCCTAACCATTTATCCATAGAACATGGACAATTAAATTATGTGACACAGGAAGGAGATGCAGCGTTTGAACAAGAAGGCCCAGAACATGAACAAGTAGATGAAGAAGAACTCTCCACCAACAAAGAGGAGGAGCAGCCCCAAGAGCAACCACAACAAGAAGCCTACACCACCTACTCGAACCTCTAAAGTCTCCAAGGCTCTATCAATGATACGAGGAACCTCCTCGAGTCCCTTCAAGACACGTTTGCCTACATGAGCTCAAGCTTCTCCAATTGGAGCCAAGGATGGGCTCCTGACCAGCCGCCACAATGATCCCATCAGTTTGGGCTTGCAAAAGCTTAAGCTTGGGGTAGGTCACCACCACTTCTACATCAAGATGTGGCGGTATTATTTGAATAAATTGTAATGAGGTTTTACTTAAGCTCATCGACCTTCAAATCACTCGTGTTGGTGTGTTCCAACACTTTGCTTTCTATTTGCTTTCGATTTTGTTCTTTGCCTTTGCAGTTTTTTGTTTACAAGTTAGTTTTCAAAAACAGAAAAATAGAATAAGCTTTGCTTTGTTCTTGTTCTTTTTACCCCCTTGGAGTTCGTTCGCATTTTTGTTTCAGAGGAGTTGATCTACACCGGACAGCGAGGAATGCAAGAATAAGGAAGAGAAGTGTGTAAATTCACAACCATGAAGGTATGTCCTACGAATCCCGTCTTTTGCACTTGAAATACTTAGAGTAGATGAGTAGTAGTATGTGTGATATGTGCAGGAGGGAGTGAGTCTTAAGAATTAAGACAAAGGTTTTGTTCTAGTAGCAGAAATAATTTTGTAGCTTTTGTTCTCTTTAGTCTAGGTAACCAAGACTTGTTGTGGGACTGTTTTTAAATGAAATGATCTTAACTAAGAATAACCATGCACAAGAGAAAGTCTTCAAAGACTTCAGTGTTGAGAAAAATTGTAGAGAAGATGATGTTTGAAATGCTCAACCCCATGTTGTTAATTTTAATAGACTTGACAACACTTGTGGATTAAATTTTCTAGAGGAACTTAGTTGAAGGGTGAACGAGATTATGCCAAAAATCTATGTTGTATCTCTTACATGGTGCTTCAGCTTCTCGCTGGTGCCATGGCCCTGCTACTATATGCATGTGTATGTGTGTAAATGTGGCTTCGTCACCTTTCTTGATGGTATGATGAGGACTACGCTGGCCAATGAACAATCCACCATAGCTATAGCTCGGATTTCGGCTATGAATTTGTTACCGTATGTAGTGCACCACTACAAATGAATATTATTCGGCTTTCTCAATGGGTTTGTATGTGGTAAATAAAGGGGACCGAACAAAAGAGCTTGAAAGAGACATATATCAAAGGTCCATAGTTTCCAAAAATTAAGCCACAACAAAACTCCATGCATGATCACTTATTTGGCATAATCCCTTCACGTGACAACCAAAGTTTCAGCAACACAATGATTGAAATGTAGTGCTTGAGAGCCTTGAGGATGAGATGCTTGTAGGCATGTTTATGAGCACTCTAGCATCATGTTTTTCTACATGCCTTTCACACCCTAACTTATGTTTTTATGGCTCCATCAAAGAAAAACCCTTTTGTGCATTCCCAGTAAGCATGTGTTGTCTAGAATAAATAGAATTGAGTGTTGCAAAGTTGTTTTATCTAGTAGATCAAAAACTTTGTGTTGATTATCTTTGCTTCACTAACATTGCATAATAACCATGCCACCGCTACAGCTATACTAAGTTTTCATGTCAAGAAGCGGATGGCTATCTAGGCATATTGAACATAAGTGAATTAGAACCTTCTCATTATTTCAGTTTAAGCAACTGAGTTCCTTATGATTCGGATTTCTCTCTATGTTGCTCAAGGACGGTCAAATTTAAGCTTGGGGGGTTGATGAGTGATATTTTCACACTCATTCACCCTTTGTTTAAACCGAGATATGTCATTAAAACTGAGATATTCACTCCAATATTACTATTAATGACTAATGAATGCAAAGGATTCCACAAATCCTCTCTTTCATGTGTTTCCATAGGAAATAGGCTAAAAAGGGAAGTGTAGGAACAAAGTATGTTTACCAGAGGGGGTGAATGGAAGTTTTAACATTTCTTCGGAAACTTCAAAACTCTCAGAACCCAACAGCGGAGTGAACAAAATTAAACTACAGTGAACGAGTACAAACTAGCGAACATGAAGTAACAACATGCATCAAAGTGAATCACATGATCGAATCTTATCATACATCTCATAACGAATGAAAAGGTAGAGAAGAGATAACCGGTGATGCTTGATGGCGACAAGGTATTTGGTAGACCAGTTTGTCCTTCTAAAAAGGACTATGTCTGGTTGGAGGGGTTGTGACTTAACACGGAAGATAAACTCTCTTCACCCTATTCCCCTCGACAATTGGTTCTTCAACCAATGTCGATTACTCGTGGTAGATGCTCGAGATGATCTCCAAACCTTTACAGACTTCTTCTTCGAGAACCACAATTACTCTTGGTCTCTGAAGAGATTGGCACCTAACCGTCTAGAGAGTTCGCAACTCTCAAGAGTAATAGGTGGAGCATACTGGACTTAGATTCGAGTGATGTTCAACCACTATCTAGTTTTTTAGCTCTGGGTTTTTTCTCTCTGTGGATTTTAAACTCAAATCACTTAGGAGAGAGGGTTGCTCAACTAACTTCTTGGAATCAAATGGAGCAGCCACCGGACAGGTGCGGGGTGGCTATTTATAGTTGCAGCCTTCCCTGATGGGAAATAACCATTTTGGACACGCAGTCCAGCCAATGGCCAATCAACACATTCTCAATGACCGAATTTTGGAAGCAACAGTAACATTACTGAGGAACAAGTAATGCTGACTCTTCGGTCAAAGACAAGTCTCTCACAGCAAAGAAGATCACGGTCTCTTGCTGGCAAGTATTTGCTCAGAACACAAAGATATTTCTCTCCCAACTCACATAGGATCGGGTTTAGCATCACAAAATCAAAGCTTCCAACACTATACCCCTCTTAATAGTATGGTGGTCCTGTGACTCAATAAAGAGAAAGAAGAACAATGAAATAAATGCTACATCTTCACCTTCTCGGCTGCAGTCAATTCCTTCGGATGGCACGTAACCAATTGTTGTACGTCAACAATTTTTGGGGGTCACTCTTGATAGCATAATCTTCAGTAATAGTCCTCATTGCCACGCAGAAGATTATCTTCGGAGTTTGTACCAAACTCCACATGACTTCAGGGACCTGTTACTCTGTGTGCACTAGCAAACACATTAGTCCCTCACTATTTATGTCAACAATCTACAAAACATAAGGAGGCAAACTATTGCACCAAATCCCCTTTTTGAACGATTGACAAAGCAGATAATCTTCGAAGAAAGATAGATATGTGAAAAGTAATTTAATCGAGAGTGATAAAGTGTTACTATTCTCGAGGATGAAATGAGCTCCCCCTAAATGTATGCAGGGAAATGTTTTGAGATTACGATCTCCTGCAATAGTTGAAGTATATGGAGGAAATTCCAATCATTCAAGACAATGATTCGCACTGATGAGATAACATCCATTGAAAGCATAGTGCAATCATTCATAATTTCTGAAAATAATACCACCTGCAAAACAGACACTTCAAGAGAAATGGTGCAGCGGGAGGGGTTATTAACATTACAACACAGAAGTTACCGAGAGTTTTACAACTTAGCACATGAAAGTATAAAACTGAAGTTGCAAACTCGAGAGAAAACAAGTTCAACTAAACTCCAGAAAGCAAATCTATCAAAAACTTGATGTAATTCTCCCCCTTTTGGTCGACAAGTGGCAAAAAGGGGACGAATAACATGAGGCAATAAGCGCAGGAACCGAGTTCACTCTAAGGCTTCTCCGGAAGAGTTGTCAGATGTGTCCTCTTCTTCTTTGAAAGTGACTGGTGGCATGAGAATCTCTTCGTCCTTAGCAACAGCAGATTTCCCTTTAGGTGACTTGGCTTGAGGCTGAGCAGACAAACTCGACACATTTGGATCAGCTAAAGGAGGAATGTGAGTCAAGACATGTGCTTAGGAGGGCTTTACTGTTGGTGGGGTGGCTTCAGATTCTTCAAGCAGTTTGCGAAGCTTCAGATGAAGGAGATCTGCTGTAGGCTCACGAGTAGGTAGTGTAGGAGTAAGACGCTCTTGAAAATCTTCAACGTGAAGTCTTTGTCAATATAATCATAGAGCTCTTGGAGGTTCACATTCAGGAGTTGCTTTTCAGTGAAGAACTTGCGAAGCAGTTTCCAAAGCCTTATCTTGTTATCATTGGCAATCAAATGCATTAGCCTAGTGTGATTGTTGATAGCAGTAAGCTCACTGGTGAGTTGTTCTTTCTCTTGCCTATCATCAGCGATATGTTTCAGAAGTAGTTGTTGCGTGCGCAAACTGACTTCAAGCTGTGAAGGAGGCTGTGGAGAAACCATTTGATCACGCTGAGGAAATCGAGGACCATCAAACTTCTGGTGATAATCTTGAGGGGATATCGAGGACTTTCCAGAGGTGAAATCTTCCATAGCTTGCATTGTATCACAAATGGGAGGAATAAAGCTTTTCTGGCTACGCTTCACTAGATATATTGTGCCCATTGTGTGATCAATGATCTTTTGAATCCATGGTGCAAAGACTTTAACGCAAAATGGATACTGAGCAGAGTCCTTCAGGATGCACAGAAACATATCTTCAACATAGAAAATATATCATTCGGATATGGCATTCTGGAGAACATCTGAGATGGTCTTGTCGGCATTCATGCCAGCCAACGGGCAGATGGTGTATGATAGCAGATGATATAGAGTCTGGTTCTCGAAGGTTAATTTTTTGGGACGAGGAGGACCAGAGTAGTCATGAATCTTTTCCTTGTCCACTGTGCGTAGAATTCATCAGAGATCACATCGATGTTGTGCACCCGAATTTCATTATCTCCATGCTCAAAGCGAGGAAAATGAAAGTGCGAAGTGAAATTCGCTGAAGTGCATTTGATACATTTGCTTCGATAGTCCATTCAAAGATCCATTTTGAGCTATCAGATTCATCACCAGTGATGTATATTGTAGCATATAATTGAAGGATAATCTCTCTGTTCCATGGATGCTCGAATGCAAATACCCTTGTCAGAAAGAAATCGTCCGAGTCTTGAAGCAACTGATTGAAACATCCAATGTTACGCATGGCAGGAATATTTGGATATTCATGAGAGAATATGCAAGACATACATCAAGTGTTCTCAAATCCAAAAAGTATTCAATCCAATAATAGTGAAACCCCAAAGGTAAAAACTCAATTCATCGCAACAAGATAGAGAGGGAGAAACACCATATGATCCAACTATATTAACAAATCTCGTGGTACATTAAGATCATGCCAAATCAAGAACACAAGAGAGACATATCAAACACATAGCTACTGGTACATACCCTCAGCCCCGAGGGTGAACTACTCCCTCCTCGTCATGGACACCACCGGGATGATGAAGATGGCCTCTGGTGATGATTTCCCCCTCCGGCAGGGTGCCAGAGAAGGCCTCCAGATGAGATCACTTCAGTACAGAGGCTTGCGGCGGCGAAGCGGAAGTTCTAGGTTTTCCATATTTATAGGAATTTTTGGCGTTGGTTTCACGTCAAGGGGACCCGCGAGGAAGCAACAAGCCCGGTAAGCCCTCCCTACACCCAGGGCGCGCCTACTAGGCTTATCGTGTCCGTGTGGCTCTTCTGGTCCTTCCATGAAGCTTCGGGGGTATCTTATGTTCCAAAAAAATCCACCAAAAAGTTTCAGCCCAATCCGAGAACTTTTATATCTGCAAAAAGATAACACCATGGTAGTTCTACTGAAAACAGCGTCAGTCCAGGTTAGTTCCATTTAAATCATACCAAAACCATATAAATAGTTGTAAACATGCCATGAATACTTCATAAATTATAGATACGTTGGAGACGTATCACATACCTGGTAAAGAGACAACTAGAGCCATAACAAAGCTGGATGACTGCTACGTTGTCACGAGAGGGAGTGTACTCGAGGTCTATGCCGATAAAGACGAGTTCATACGCTCGCATGTACACCTCGCTCTCTTGTATCCACGTGTCGACAGTGCTGATATCGTTGGTGTACACGATGCGGATGGTGCGGCCGCTGTGGAGGTCGATGATACGTCTCCAACGTATCTATAATTTTTGCTTGTTCCATGCTGTTATATTATCATTCTTGGATGTTTTACAATCATTTTATAGCAACTTTATATCATTTTTTGGGACTAACCTATTGACATAGTGCCCAGTGCCAGTTCCTGTTTTTTCCTTGTTTTTTAGTTCGCAGAAAATCAATACCAAACGGAGTCCAAACGCAGTGAAACTTTTTGGCGATTTTTTATGGACCAGAAGGAACAACTTGGGCCAAAGAAGTACCAGAGGGGTGCCCCAAGGGGGGCACAACCCACCTGGGCGCCCTGGGGGCCCAGGCGTGCCCTGGTGGGTTGTGCCCACCTCGGTGGCCTCCCGCACCGCCTCTTTGCTTTATAAATACCCCGAAAATCCAAAAACCCTAGGGGAGTCGACGAAACACAATTCCAACCGCCGCAAGTTCCAGAACCACCAGATCCAATCTAGAAACCATCACAGAGGGGTTCATCATCCTCATTGGTGCCTCTCCGATGATGCGTGAGTAGTTTATTGTAGACCTACGGGTCCGTAGTTAGTAGCTAGATGGCTTCCTCTCTCTCTCTTTTGATTCTCAATACAATGGTCTCTTGGAGATCTATTTGATGTAACTCTTTTTGCGGTGTGTTTGTTGGGATCCGATGAACTTTGAGTTTATGATCAGATCTATTTTATCCATGAAAGTTATTTGAGTCTTCTTTTGATCTCTTATATGCATGATTACTTATAGCCTTGTATTTCTTCTTCGAATCTTTGGTTTAGTTAGGCCGACTAGATCAATTTTTCTTGCCATGGGAAGAGGTGCTTTGTGATGGGTTCGGTCGTGCGGTGTTCTTTCCCTGTGACAGAAGGGGCAGCAAGACACGTATTGTTCGTTGCCATTAAGATAACAAGATGGGGTCTATTCCTACTTGAATAGATCTTGTCTACATCATGTTATCGTTCTTATTGCATTACTCCGTTTCTCCATAAACTTAATACACTAGATGCATGTTGGATAGCGGTCGATGTGTGGAGTAATAGTAGTAGATGCAGGCAGGAGTCGGTCTACTAATCTTGGACGTGATGCCTATATAATGATCATTGCCTGGATATCGTCATAATTATTTGAAGTTCTATCAATTGCCCAACAGTAATTTGTTTACCCACCGTATGCTATTTTTCTCGAGAGAAGCCACTAGTGAAATCTACGGCCCCCGGGTCTATTCTTCTTCATATTTGCTTTCCATCTATTATTTGCCACTTTTATTTTCAGATCTATATTTCCAAAAACCCAAAAATACCTTGCTGCACTTTTTCTTTATTTATTTTATTTTGTTTTATTGCGAGATCTATTTATCCAATCTACTAGAAATTTATCTATCTTTTTACCGTGGAGGGATTGACAACTCCTCTTACGCGTCGGGTTGCAAGTATTTGTTCTTTGTGTGCAGGTACCACTTACATAGTGTTGCTTGGTTCTCCTACTGGTTCGATAACCTTGGTCTCATCACTGAGGGAAATACCTACTGTAGCTATGCTGCATCATCCCTTCCTCTTTGGGTAAATACCGACGTAGTTCAAGCGACATCACCACCTAATATGCGAACTTGCGTGACGAAAAAAGTGGTATCATCAAAATTTTATTTTTTATGACGGCACTTCAGTGACGGTGGGCGCAACAACCGAAAAACGTCGCTAGTGTATTTTCCATGACGAAAACGAGTTATACATGACACAAGTGAAGCGTCGCAAAATAGAGCAAATTTTGTAGTGACACAACCATCATATCTCTCATCCCCTTGCAATTGTCCCCTAAGGACATTTCCTTCTCATGCTCGCCATCCTCCATGACCCTTTGCACTAGCAATGACTTAAGGGAAGGCAATAGGGCCTCTTGCCCTCTGTCCCAGTACCAGCAACTCCTGCTTGCCCTATACAACAAGTCATCGTCGTGTCTGACCATACACCTCCTCTCAATGCATGCCTATGCTCTGGTCACCGCGTCCCTTAAATTTGGCTACCACTCTCTTCCCATGATGTGTCGTTGCTGATACCATGGGTCCCACTAGCCATCACCAATGCACTCCTTTCCTAGTCACAGAACACACATTAGCGGCAATGCACCAAGTTGACAGGGTGGAATCTCGCCTCGCTCGACATCATCAACTTGGATTAGAAATGCCCTGGTGTTTCCAACATGAACTCGTCGGTTCGTTTTTCTAATCACACATAGTTTCTCACTAGGGTGTGTAGTCGGGGGCGCTTTAAAAGGTTGTATGTGTACTAGCTTCGGCAAGCGTGTCACAACACACAAGCTAGGTAATGAAGGACGTGTGTATCTCCTGTGGGCTCACTGGTCATCACGAGTACACGTTGGAATCTCTAGTTTTTCCTGCATAAGAGGCATAACAAATCCGAGAAAGGAGCGCAAAAAATATGGAAACATAAATGTTGGGAAACGTTGCATGGAAAACAAAAAAAATTCTACGCACATGCAAGATCTATCCATGGAGATGCATAGCAACGAGAGGGGAGACTGTGTCTACGTACCCTCATAGACCGTAAACGAAAGCGTTTAGTAACGCGGTTGATGTAGTCAAACTTCTTCACGATCCAACCGATCGAGTACCGAACGTACGGCACCTCCGCGTTCAGCACATGTTCAGCTCGGTGACGTCCTCGCCTTCTTCATCCAGCAAGACGGCGAAGTAGTGGATGAGTTCTGGCAGCATGACGGCATGGTGATGGTGGTGGTGATGCTATCTCCGCAGGTGTGTCCCTCCCCTTGGCCCATTAGGCCCATAGACCTCCCGGGGGTGTTCGGAACCCCTTCCGGCGATCCGATGACTACCCGATGCACTCCGAAACTCTTCCAGTGTCCGAGTAGTATCGTCCTATATATCAATCTTTACCTTCGGACCATTCTGGAGCTTCTCATCATGTCCATGATCTCATCTGGGACTCCAAACAACATTCGGTCACCAAATCATATAACTCACATAACACTATATCATCAACGAACGTTAAGCGTGCGGACCCTACGGGTTCGAGAACTATGTAGACATGATCGAGACACCTCTCCGGTCAATAAGCAATAGCGGAACCTGGATGCCCATATTGGTTCCTACATATTCTACGAAGATCTTTATCGGTCGAACCTTATGACAACATATGTAATTCCCATTGTCTGTCGGTATGTTACTTGCCCAAGATTCGATCATTCGTATCTTCATACCTAGTTCAATCTCATTACCGGCAAGTCTCTTTACTTGTTCCGTAATACATCATCTTGAAACTAACTCTTTAGTCACTTTGCTTGCAAGCTTCTTGTGTTGTGTATTACCGAGAGGGCCCAGAGATACCTCTCTGATACACGAAGTGACAAATCCTAATCTTGATCTATGCCAACTCAACAAATACCTTCGGAGATACCTGTAGAGCATCTTTATGATCACTCAGTTACGTTGTGATATTTGATAGCACACAAGGTATTCCTCCGGTATCCGGGAGTTGCATAATCTCATAGTCGAAGGAATATGTATTTGACATTAAGAAAGCAATAGCAATAAACTGAATGATCATATGCTAAGCTAATGGATGGGTCTTGTCCATCACATCATTCTCCTAATGATGTGATCCTGTTATCAAATGACAACACATGTCTATGCTTAGGAAACCTTAACCATCTTTGATCAATGAGCTAGTCTAGTAGAGGCTTACTAGGGACATGATATTTGTTTATGTATTCACACATGTATTTAAGTTTCTGATTAATACAATTCTAGCATGAATAATAAACCTTTATCATGAATAAGGAAATATAAAATAACAACTTTATTATTGCCTCTAGGGCATATTTCCTTCAGT
Source organism: Thinopyrum elongatum (assembly GCA_011799875.1). Taxonomy (NCBI): domain Eukaryota; kingdom Viridiplantae; phylum Streptophyta; class Magnoliopsida; order Poales; family Poaceae; genus Thinopyrum; species Thinopyrum elongatum. The sequence continues at coordinate 57,808,645 of CM022300.1, read as the reverse complement.
CTCCCACTTGCACTAGAGTCAATAATCTATATTACATTGTAAAGAATCTAATACCCATGGAGTCTTGGTGCTGATCATGTTTTGCTCGCGGAAGAGGCTTTAGTCAACGGGTCTGCTACATTCAGATCCGTATATATTTTGCAAATCTCCATGTCTCCATCCTTGACCTTTTCACGAATGGAGTTGAAGCGTCTCTTGATGTGTTTGGTTCTCTTGTGAAACTTGGATTCCTTCGCCAAGGCAATTGCTCCAGTGTTGTCACAAAAGATTTTCATTGGACCCGATGCACTGGGTATTACACCCAGATCGAATATGAACTCCTTTATCTAGACTCCTTCATGTGTTGCTTCCGAAGCAGCTATGTTCTCCGCTTCACACGTAGATCCTGCCACGATGCTCTGCTTGGAACTGCACCAACTGACAGCTCCACCATTCAATATAAATACATATCTGGTTTGTGACTTAGAGTCATCCGGATCAGTGTTGAAGCTAGCATCGATGTAACCATTTACGACGAGCTCTTCGTCACCTCCATAAATGAGAAACATATCCTTGGTCCTTTTCAGGTACTTCATGATGTTCTTGACTGTTGTCCAGTGATCCACTCCTGGATTACTTTGGTGCCTCCCTGCCAAACTTATGGCAAGGCACGCATCAGGTCTGGTACACAACATAGCATACATGATAGAACCTATGGCTGAGGCATAGGGAATGACTTTCATTTTCTCTCTATCTTCTGTAGTGGTCGGGCTTTGATTCTAACTCAATTTCACACCTTGTAACACAGGCAAGAACCCTTTCTTTGACTGATCCATTTTGAACTTCTTCAAAACTTTGTCAAGGTATGTGCTTTGTGAAAGTCCTATTAAGCGTCTCGATCTATCCCTATAGATCTTGATGCCCAATATATAAGCAGCTTCACTGAGGTCTTTCATTGAAAAATTCTTATTCAAGTATCCTTTTATGCTATCCGGAAATTCTATATCATTTCCAATCAAGAATATGTCATCCACATATAATATAAGAAATGCTACAGAGCTACCACTCACTTTCTTGTAAATACAGGCTTCACCGTAAGTCTGTATAAAACCATATGCTTTGATCACCTCATCAAAGCGTATATTCCAACTCCGAGATGCTTGCACCAGTCCATAGATGGATCGCTGGAGCTTGCACACTTTGTTAGCACCTTTAGGATCGATAAAACCTTCTGGTTGCATCATATATAACTCTTCTTTAAGAAATCCATTTAGGAATGCAGTTTTGATGTCCATTTGCCAGATTTCATAATTATAAAATGCGGCAGTTGCTAACATGATTCAGACAGACTTAAGCATCACTACGGCTGAGAAAGTCTCATCGTAGTCAACCCCTTGAACTTGTCGAAAATCTTTTGCGACAAGTCGAGCTTTGTAGATAGTAACATTACCATCAGTGTCAGTCTTCTTCTTGAAGATCCATTTATTCTCAATGGCTTGCCGATCATCGGGCAAGTCCACCAAAGTCCATACTTTGTTCTCATACATGGATCCTATCTTAGATTTCATGGCCTCAAGCCATTTATTGGAATCTGGGCTCATCATAGCTTCTTCATAGTTCATAGGTTCGACATGGTCTAATAACTTAACTTCCAGGATAGGATTACCGTACCACTCTGGTGCGGATTGTGCTCTGGTCGACCTACAAGGTTCAGTAGTAACTTGATCTGCAGTTTCATGATCATCATCATTAGCTTCCTCTCTAGTTGGTGTAGTCATCACGGAAACGATTTTCTATGATGTGCTATTTTCCAATTCGAGAGAAGGTACAATTACCTCATCAAGTTCTACTTTCCTCCCACTCACTTCTTTCGAGAGAAACTCCTTCTCTAGAAAGGACCCATTCTTTGCAACAAAGATCTTGCCTTCGGATCTGTGGTAGAAGGTGTACCCAATGGTTTCTTTAGGGTATCCTATGAAGACGCACTTCTCCGATTTGGGTTCGAGCTTATCAGGCTGAAGCCTTTTGACATAAGTGTCGCATCCCCAAACTTTAAGGACCGACAGCTTAGGTTTCTTGCCAAACCACAGTTCATACGGTGTCGTCTCAATGGATTTAGACGGTGCTCTATTTAATGTGAATGCGGCTGTCTCTAATGCATAACCCCAAAACGATAGTGGTAAATCGGTAAGTGACATCATAGAACGTACCATATCTAATAAAGTACGGTTACGACGTTCGGACACACCATTACCCTGTGTCGTTCCAGGTGGCGTGAGTTGTGAAACAATTCCACATTGTTTTAAATGAAGGCCAAACTCGTAACTCAAATATTTGCCTCCACGATCAGATCATAGAAACTTTATTTTCTTATTACGATGATTCTCCACTTCACTCTGAAATTCTTTGAACTTTTCAAATGTTTCAGACTTGTGTTTCATCAAGTAGATATACTCATACCTACTCAAATCATCTGTGAAGGTCAGAAAATAATGATACCCACCGTGTGCTTCAACACTCATCGGACCGCATACATCGGTATGTATTATTTCCAATAAGTCATTAGCCTGCTCCATTGTTCCGGAGAACGGAGTTTTAGTCATTTTGCCCAAGAGGCATGGTTCGCAAGTATCAAATGATTCATAATCAAGTGATTCCAAAAGTCCATCCGCATGGAGTTTCTTCATGCGCTTTACACCAATATGACCTAAACGGCAGTGCCAGAAGTATGTTGCACTATCATTATCAATTTTGCATCTTTTGGCATCAATATTATGAATATGTGTATCACTACGGTCGAGATTCAACAAGAATAGACCATTCATCAAGGGTGCATGACCATAAAAGATATTACTCATATAAATAGAACAACCATTATTCTTCGATTTAAATGAATAACCGTCTCACAATAAACAAGATCCAGATATAATGTTCATGCTCAACGGGGCTTCCCGGAACCCCTTCCGGTGATCTGATGACTACCCGGTACCTCCCGAAACTCTTTCGGTGTCCAAATATCATTGTCCTATATATCAATCTTTACCTCCAGACCATTTCGGAGCTCCTCATCATGTCCGTGATCTCATCCGAGACTCCGAACAACATTCGGTCACCAAATCATATAACTCATATAACACTATATCGTTAACGAACGTTAAGCGTGCGGACCCTACGGGTTCGAGAAATATGTAGACATGACCGAGACACCTCTCCGGTCAATAACCAATAGCAGAACATGGATGCCCATATTGGTTCCCACATATTCTACGAAGATCTTTATCGGTCGAACATTATGACAACATACATAATTCCCTTTGTCTGTCGGTATGTTACTTGCTCGAGATTCGATCGTCGGTATCTTCATACCTAGTTCAATCTCGTTACCGGCAAATCTCTTTACTCATTCTGCAATACATCATCTTGCAACTAACTCTTTAGTCACTTTGCTTAGAAGCTTCTTGTGATGTGTATTACTGAGAGGGCCCAGAGATACCTCTCTGATACACGGAGTGACAAATCCTAATCTTGATCTATGCCAACTCAACAAACACCTTCAGAGATACCTGTAGAGCATCTTTATGATCACCCAGTTACGTTGTGACATTTGATAGCAGACAAGGTATTCCTCCGGTATCCGGGAGTTGCATAATCTCATAGTCGAAGGAATATGTATTTGACAGTAAGAAAGCAATAGCAATAAACTGAACGATCATATGCTAAGCTAACGGACGGGTCTTGTCCATCACATCATTCTCCTAATGATGTGATCCCATTATCAAATCACAACACATGTCTATGGTTAGGAAACCATAACCATCTTTGATCAACGAGCTAGTCTAGTAGAGGCTTACTAGGGACACGGTATTTGTTTATGTATTCACACATGTATTTAAGTTTCCGATCAATACAATTCTAGCATGAATAATAAACCTTTATCATGAATAAGGAAATATAAAATAACAACTTTATTATTGCCTCTAGGGCATATTTCATTCAATAAATTGGCGCCCATAAACAATATGTTAAAGTTTATGTGCTTGTATAACACTCAGTTTTTCCTGTGCTAATATTGAAACAACAAAAGTTAACTACTATACACACATGCATGCTCTAAACAGATCAATAACCAGCGAATTGTGGTGGTGGTGGTGGTGGTGATTGGTATTTTACACCCATTATTGGTGGCAGGATTAGTGGTGGTAGAGATGCTACCGGAGGCGGCGGATATAGTATTTGGCGGTGGTGGTGATTGCGTTGGTGGAGGCGGGGACGCTTTCGGTGGTGGCGAAGAGAAAACTGGAGGCGGTGGTTGATACGTCTCCAACGTATCTATAATTTATGAAGTATTCATGCCATGTTTACAACAATTTTATATGGTTTTGGTATGATTTGATTAGAACTAACCCGGACTAACGCTGTTTACAGCAGAACTACCGTGGTTTCATTTTTTGTGCAGAAATAAAAGTTCTTGGAATGGGCTGAAAATTTATGGTGATTTTTTGTGGACCAAAAGAGACCCCCGAAGCCTCGAGGAAGGACCAGAAGCTTCACGAGGAAGCCACAAGCCTGTGGGGCACGCCCACCCCCCAGGGCGCTCGGAGGCGCTTGTCGCTGCCTCGTGGACCCCCTTGACGTGAGACCAACACCAAAAATTCCTATATATTTCGTAACCACCAGAAAGAACCCTAGATGAGATGTTCCGCCGCTGCAAGCCTCTGTACCCATGAAAAATCAATCTAGGCCCTCTCTGGCACCCTGTTGGAGGGAGCCATCATCACCGGAGGCCATGGAGGAGGAAGCCAAGGATCGTCTTCATCAACATCACCGTCTTCATCACCTCCCTCATCTCATTTTAGCGGTCCACTCTTCCACACCCCGCTGTAATCCCCTACTTGAACATGGTGCTTTATGCCACATATTATGATACAATGATGTGTTGCCATCCTATGATGTTTTGAGTAGATTTCTTTTGTCTTTTGGGTTGATTGATAATCTAGATTGGTTTGAGTTGTATGTTTTATTTTGGTGCTGTCCTATGGTGCTTTCCGTGTCGTGCACACGTGAAGGATTCCCGCTATAGGGTGTTGCAATACATTCATGATTCGCTTACAGTGTGTTGCTAGAGTGACAGAAGCTTAAGCCCGAGTAAGGGGGTTGTTGCGTATGGGAGTAAAGAGGACTTGATATATAATGCTATGGTTGGGTTTACCTTAATGATTTCTAGTAATCGCAGATGCTTGCTAGAGGTCCAATCATAAGTTCATTTGATCCAAGTACGGAAAGTATGTTAGCTCGTGCCTCTCCCTCATATAGAATTACAATAATGATTACCGATCTTGCTAATAATTGCCTAGGATAATTCCGCACACCGATCCATCATTATTCCACACTCGCTATTGTAATATATTGTGATATATTCTAACTTTATGATAACAACACCTATTTTTATATTTTAGTTCTCCGATATCATGCAAAGCTATCCACTTCATACCCACAACGTAGTTTTATTTCTCGTTTCTAGATGGAAGCAAATGTTCGGTATACGTAGAGTCGTATCAGTGGCAAATAGGACTTGAGAGAATATTGATCTTACCTTTAGCTCCTTGTGGGTTTGACACTCCATACTTATCACTTCCACCTTTGTAAAATGCTATGATGATTCCTTGCACTTGGGGATTATCAAGCTCTTTTCTGGCGCCGTTGCTGGGGAGCAATAGCGTGGGGTTGATATTCTCGTGTGTGCTTGTTTGCTTTCTTCACTAAGTAGATTTTGTTTTCCCTTTTGTTTTTGTTTTCTTTAGTTGTGGGTGAAACAAACAAATTTTTTTAAAGAATGCAAAATACAAAAAAAAATACTTGGTTCTTATGCCTAAAAACTTTTTCAAAAAGAGAAGTGATTGGAAGGTTATGCATTGGAGAAGTGAGGGTCGACCTTGAACACTTGTGTTCATGCTCATGGAAACAATGTAGAATTTTTCATGGAAGTTTCTCAAAAATAATTATCCCCTTGTATATATCCATTGTATTATAAAAATAATGTGCCAAGATTTGGCTTTAGGATGATTAGATTGCTTGTTTGCTATGTGCGGTGCAAAAACAGAATCTTCGGCTGTAGTGCGTGAACTTACATTTTTTACTGGTACGTCAAAAGTTTCTGAAATTTTTACACAGTACTTCTATGAATTTTTTTTATTTTTTCCTATTTTTTCAGAATTTTTGGAGTTACATAAGTATGGTGAATGTTCAGATTGCTACAGACTGTCCAGTTTTTGACATATTCTGTTTTCTATGTGTTGTTCGCTTATTTTGATGAATCTATGGCTTGTATCGGGGGGTATGAACCATGGTGAAGTTAGAATACAGTAGAAATAATGCTAATATGAAATTGGAATGAGTTTACAACAGTACCTAAAGGCAGTGATTTGCCTTATTATACTAACGGATCTCACAAGGGTTTTTGTTAAGTTTTGTGTGGATGAAGTGTTCAAAGATCGAGGACGTATCGATATAAGAAGAATATGGAGAGACAAGAGTTCAAGATTGGGGATGCCCAAGGCACCCCAAGTAAATATTTCAAGGAGACTCAAGCATCTAAGCTTGGGGATGCCCCAGAAGGCATCCCATCTTTATTCTTCAACAATTATCGGTATACCTCGGTTTTTGTTTTGTTCACATGATATGCGTCTTTTGTGTTTTTCTTTTCCTTTATGCACCATGCTAATATGAGGTAGTCCTTCATTGCTTTATAGAATGCTCTTTGTGCTTCACTTAAATCTTTTGAGTATGGCTTTATAGAATGCTCTTTGTGCTTCACTTAAATCTTTTGAGTATGGCTTTATAGAATGCTCTTTGTGCATCACTTAAATCTTTTGAGTATGGCTTTATAGAATGCTCTTTGTGCTTCACTTAAATCTTTTGAGTATGGCTTTATAGAATGCTTCGTGTGCTTTACTTATATATTTTGAGCTTGGATATTGGTCAATCTATATTAATTGTAGAATGCTCTATGAACTTCACTTATATCTTTTAGAGCATGAATAAAATTATCATCGAAATTGGGCTCGAAAGAGTATCATTAAAATATCACTGCTTAGCTAAAAGGCTTTAAAGAAAAGTTCTTGTTTAGAGACAACCTAATATTTATCCTTACTGTTTTTGTGTGTTCACATCATTAATCTACTATAGTAATCATGTTTTATAGTTTTTGTTTCAATAAAGTACCAAGTAAAGCCTTTGGGATAGTGTGGTTGATAGTTGATTTGATTATGTGCAAAAACAGAAACTTTTGCGTCAAGTAGCAGAATTTTAAAAATTCACAGAAGCGACAAAAAATTCTGATTTTTTTACACTAGATTGATATACAAATTTCCTACGTTTTCCTAATTTTTGGTGTAACAGAAGTTTGGCTAATATTCAGATCTTTCCAGACTGTTCTGTTTTTGACATATTCTGTTTGCAATGCACAGTTTGCTTGTTTTATGGTTTCTATGGCTTATATTGCTTAATATAAATTGTGGAAATTATATAGTACAATAGGCATTATGTGGGAACAATTATGAATCTTGTCTTTGACAGTACCCAAGTGAATGATTTGTTTTACTATACTATCCCATCTCACAAAGTTCCGTTAGTTTTGTGTGATTGAAGTTTTCAAGTTTTGGGTGAGATATCGATATGAGGAGAATAAGTAGTGACAAGACCCTAAGCTTGGGGATGCCCAAGGCACCCCAAGATAAAATTCAAGGAAGATACAAGCAACTAAGCTTGGGGATGCCCCGGAAGGCATCCCCTCTTTCGTCTTCAACACTATCGGTATACCTTACTTGGAGCTATATTTTTATTCGTCACATGATATGTGTTTTGCTTGGAGCATATTTTAATTTTACTAGCTGTTTGAATAAAATCATTGGATCTGAAATCTTGAATGAGAGAGAGTCCTCACATGGCTATTTAACTAATTGACTACGCATTGATCTTCACTTATATCTTTTTGGAGTAGTTTTGTCATTTACTCTCGTGCTTCACTTATATCGTATGAGTAAATGGTTGAATGAATTGAATATCATAAATCTGAAATTATATATGTTTCATATGCTTATCCCATGGGGAGTAATGACTTCACATATAAGAAGTATAGGTGGTTAAATTTATTGAAAGTTAGCAAACACCGCATTGGTCACTTGAACAATTCATGAAAGAATATTGAAGGAAGAGAGATTTCACATATAAATATACTATCTTGGACATCTTCTATGATTGTGAGCCCCATTAATTATTTTCAAACTTGAGAAAATTAGTTGAAGTTGGACAAGGAAGACAACGTAATGAGTTATGTTTGGGTATATTTGTATAGAAGTTATATTGTTATGGATCCTCTAACATGTGGTGCTTGCCTAGGATCTTTTGCTAGCCAAAAATTTGTACTAAGTAGAGATACTACTTGTGCATCCAAAAACGCTTAAACCTTGTTTCTTGCCATGAGTGTCCACCATATCTACCTATGGATTGAATAAGATCCTTCAAGTAAGTTGTCATCGATGCAAAAAGTAATAAAAATTGCTCCTAAATATGTATGATCTTTTATTATAAGGGAAAATAAGCGTTGTACGAACTTGTGATGGTAAAGAAATAAAAGCGACGGAATGCATGATAAAGGTTGCTATCACAAAAGGCAATACAACATGATGTTCCTTTGCATTAAGGGTTTGCACATCCAAAATTAAAAAGCGCATGGCAACCTCTGCTTCCCACTACGAAGGGCCTATCTTTTACTTTCATGCATTTACTTTTATTCAAGAGTCAATAGTATTCCTTCTTATTTCAAACTCAATTATTCTTTAGTTGGCAAGCATCATGTGGTGGGAAATATCCAAGCATATATGGCCATTCAAATATATTTGATCATGAATTATTATTGCTGACAATTATCTATATGGTAAATAAGTTGGGAGGCGAAACATTAAGCCCCTATCTTTCTCTGTGTTCGACGGATGCTATTTGTTCTAAAAATATGCTTTGAGTGTTAGCAATCATGGAAGACTATGTGATAGTTGAGTATGTGGAATTTGCTAAATCAGAGCTCTTACATAGACCCTTCTTGAAAGTAAGATGAACTGCAATTGTTTGGTGACTGAGAACATAGTTTGTTAGTTTTCAAGAAACTTTATGGTCTATACTTTAATATGTGAATAGCTTGTTACTTGATCATGAGAAGTTTTATGAGATGAGCTACTCTTTATGATATATAATGATGCTACAAAAAGTGTTTGGAACTATCATTGATCAAATTTATGCACTATGCTAGCATTCACACTTCATAAATTATTTCTTTTATCATTTACCTACTCGAGGAATAGCAGGAATTAAGCTTGGGGATGATGATACGTCTCCAATGTATCTATAATTTATGAAGTATTTATGCCATGTTTACAACAATTTTATATGGTTTTGGTATGATTTGATTAGAACTAACCCGGACTGACGCTATTTTCAGCAGAACTACCGTGGTGTCGTTCTTTGTGCAGAAATAAAAGTTCTCGGGATGGGCTGAAAATTTACGGTGATTTTTTGTGGACCAAAAGAGACCCCTGAAGTATCGAGGAAGGACCAGAAGCATCACGAGGAAGCCAGAAGCCAGGGGGGCACACCCACCCCCCAGGGTGCGCGGAGGCGGCTTGTCGCTGCCTCGTAGACCCCCTTGACGTGAGACCAATGCCAAAAATTCCTATATATTCCGTAACCTCCAGAAAGAACCCTAGGTGAGAAGTTTTGCCGCCGCAAGCCTCTGTACCCACAAAAAATCAATCTAGGCCCTCTCCGGCACCCTGTCGGAGGGGGCCATCATCACCGGAGGCCATGGAGGAGGAAGCCAAGGATCGTCTTCATCAACATCACCGTCTTCATCACCTCCCTCATCTCTTTTCAGCGGTCCACTCTTCCGCACCCCGCTGTAATCCCCTACTTGAATATGGTGCTTTATGCCACATATTATGATCCAATGATGTGTTGCCATCCTATGATGTTTTGAGTAGATTTCTTTTGTCTTTTGGGTTGATTGATGATCTAGATTGGTTTGAGTTGTATGTTTTATTTTGGTGCTGTCCTATGGTGCTTTTCGTGCTGCGCACATGTGAAGGATTCCCGCTGTAGGGTGTTGCAATACATTCATGATTCGCTTACAGTGGGTTGCTAGAGTGACAGAAGCTTAAACCCGAATAAGGGGGTTGTTGCGTATGGGAGTAAAGAGGACTTGATATATAATGCTATGGTTGGGTTTACCTTAATGATTTCTAGTAGTTGTAGATGCTTGCTAGAGGTCCAATCATCAGTTCATATGATCCAAGTACGGAAAGTATGTTCGCTCATGCCTCTCCCTCATATAGAATTACAATAATGATTACCGATCTTACTAACAATTGCCTAGGATAATTCCGCACACCGATCCATCATTATTCCACACTCGCTATTTGTAATATATTGTGATATATTCTAACTTTATGATGATAACACCTATTTTTATATTTTAGTTCTCTGATATCATGCAAAGCTATCCTCTTCATACCCACAACGTAGTTTTATTTCTTGTTTTTAGATGGAAGCAAATGTTCGGTATACGTAGAGTCGTATCAATGGCAGATAGGACTTGAGAGAATATTGATCTTACCTTTAGCTCCTTGTGGGTTCGACACTCCATACTTATCACTTCCACCTTTGGAAATTGCTATGATGATTCCTTGCACTTGGGGATTATCAGTGGTGGGGATGCTTTTGGAGGGGGCGGAGAGAAAACTAGAGGCGACGGTGGGGATGCTTTCGGCGGGGGCGGAGAGAAAATGGGAGGTGGCGGTGGGGATGCTTTCGGCTGGGGCGGAGAGAAAACCGGAGGCGGCCGTGGGGATGCTTCCGGCGGGGGCAGAGAGAAAATCGGAGGCAACCGTGGGGATGCTTTCGGCGGGGGCGGAGAGAAAATGGGAGGCGGCAGTGGGGATGCTTTCAGCGGGGGCAGAGATAAAACCGGAGGCGGCGGTGGGGATGCTTTCGGCAAGGGCAGAGAGAAAACAAGAGGCGGCGATGGGTATGATTTTGGCGGGGGAGGAGTGAAAACAGGAGGCGGTGGTGGGGATGCCTTTGGCGGGGGCAGAGAAAGAACTAGTGGTGGTGGCGGTGAGTGCACTGGTGTCACTGCCACTGGTGGTGAACTTTTGCCTCCACCCGACCATCCACAACGTTCTACCATAGTGCAGTCCACCAGATTGGTCAAAACGGGCGCACACTCATCTCCACTTTTCTATGTAGGCCTTGTTTATCCCATGCAGTTTGCTTCATCCTCGAATGCCTTGTCCATGCCCACGCTGCATTGGGTGTCTTCCTTCATGAAGAAGTTGTAAGAAACAGACAGGTTTGCCAAAGCCGGCAACTCACACACATCTTTGGACACCTCCCAAGTAAACTTGTTATGCGATAGATCAAGTTGCTTGACCTTGGATAGGCCAGACAAGGTCCTCGGGATCGACCCTGTGAGTGCATTGCCGCTGACATCGAAAATTGTTGTGGTGCTAAGAAGCCCTGCCTCCATTGGTAGGCAACCAGTGAGGCTGTTGTTGATGAAGATGAATTGGTCGAGTGTGGCGGCGCCTCACCAATGGTTCGGGGAATGCACCCGCCGAGTTCGTTGTTAGCGAGCACGATCACAGAAGCCTTGGACTTGCCGATAGTATCCGGGATGCCAGAGGTGAATGGATTGTTATTTAGGAAGATGGCATCGTAAGGTTTCAGGAAGAGCTCCAGTGGAATGGGCCCATCAAAGTCGTTGAATCGGATGTCGAGGTAGCTGAGCTTTGGGACACGCATCACCAAGTCGTGGAATGGACCGACAAAGTGGTTGTTACTAACGTCAAATTCGTAGAGTTGCGTGATGTTCTTGACCTCCTCTAGGATGATGCCACAAAAGCGGTTGGAGTTGAGGTGGAGCACGGCGAGATCGGTCATGAGTCCAATCTCCTTGGGCAGGTGCCCCGCGACGTGTGCGCCGTTCATGTCCACCAATGCCACAACGCTCGTAGACGGATCGTCCGGCGCCGGAACGCAAAGGACACCATTGTAGGTGCATATGTCAGGCCCAACCCAATTCCCGGTGAAATTCTTGGGGTCCTAGTGGAGCGCATGCTTGAGCGCCTGCAAGGCCGTGTGTGCCGTGCGGAGGTGAGGGTTGTTGATCTTGATATTGATGTCTGTGTCGATGTGGATGTGGTCAGCATGCCTCTCAAAGGCGAGCAGTTGGCGATGAGCGATGGTCGCCGCCTCTTCATCGGTAGGCGCCAAAGCCGAGGAGAAAAGAAGCGCGAGGATGGTTAGGGATGGGAACGGGAGGATGCCCATCGTCAGCCATGGCCAGAGCCAATGGCTGGTGGGAGGAGTTAAGGTAGAGAATATAGACCGCAGCGAAACGTTTGGCATGCAAGTTTCGTAAGGAGGAATTTTTTTTCGAGAGTACGCCAATGGCGTACTGTATTTTTATAGAAGAGAGAAATAATGTTTACAAGAGTCCGTGCAAGACGAGAGCGCCTACACGGGAGCTCCGACTCCAAGAGGATTACAAAAAACCTACTCTCTCACAAATCTAGCTAATCCCTCGACTCCTACTCCCGCCATCTTCCAAAGTTTGGTCTCCTCATGGATTTGTTGCACTAGGCTTGGGGCCGATCTCACTTGATCATTCCGATTGAACACTCTTGCGTTCCTTTGCTTCCACAAGTGCCACGCGGTTGCGATGACGAAGGAGTCAAACCCTCTTTTGACCTTGCCTTGGAAGGACTCTCGTGTCTTCTCCCACGACTCCATAAAAGTGTCCTCAAGATTTGGAATTTGTATGTTGACTTGTAAGAACTTGAAGCAGCCACTCCAAACTTTCCTCGCATAAACGCACCGAGCTAGAATGTGATCAACTATGTCCTCTACTTGACAGAAGGTGTAGCATGCCGATGTGATCTCTTGGAGTCCGTGTCTCGCTCTTCGGTCCGATGTCCAAAGCCGATACTGGAATGCTAGCCAAGCGAAGATTTTGCACTTCAGGGGCGCCCAGCTGCTCCAGATGCATTAGCAGCGGCAAAACGGGTCATGCCCTGGCACAACATCTTGTAGGTGGACTTTGCGGTATAGGTTGCCGCCGCATTGCAAGGCCAACTGAAAGCATCTGCCTCCAACTCATTCCTGGCTACCGTAGCCACGGCCTGCTGCAGATGAATGAGCTGCAGATGCGCTATAAAGGAGAGGTCACCCGTGATGTCATGAACCCATGCGCCCTCAAGCAGCGCCTGCTAGACAGTTCTCTTGCCCTTGACGCGTTTGTCGACCATTCCGGCAATCAGGGGGGCGATATCCTTGGCAGCGAAGCCGTGTATCCATCTATCCGTCCAGAACATAACCTTGCTACCCTCTCCAACTTTGATGAGCACCATACTATCAAAAACTGCCTTTGCCTCCTTGTCCACCATGAGGTGTAACCCTTGCCAAGGGTGGATGGGGTCTGTCCTTCTAAGCCATTCCCACCGAACACGCATGGCCATGCCTTGGAGCTTCAGGTTCTTAACTCCCAGACCACCAAAACATATAGGTCTGCAAATGGTGTGCCATGCCACCAAGCACTGCCCTCCGTTGACAGTCTCTTTCCCAGCCCAGAAAAAAGCTCTCATCCATTTGTCCACCACTTCGAACACCCATTGCGGCGCGTTCATGACGAGCATATGGTAAATAGGCCTCATCGCGATTACACTTTTAACTAGCACAAGTCTTCCTGGTCTCTGAATCAGACCGTGCTGCCAAGCCGGAATGAAGTGCTTAACCTGATCTAGCATAGGTTGCCATTGCACTTTGGTGAGCTTGTGAATGCTTAGTTGCAGGCCTAGGTATTTGCACAGGAACTCTCCCATTTGGCAGTTGAAAAACTATTGCACCCTCTCCTCATCTCCTTGCTGTCCTTGGATTAAGGTCGCAAAAGTTTTGTGATAATTCACGCGAAGACCCGATGTATGACCAAAAACTTGGAGCACCTCTCTTGTGCAGGAAAGATCCTGCTCTGTGGGACACACAAAAAGTGCTACATCATCGGCAAATAGCGAGAGCCTCTGATTTGCCAGGACGCCGTTGAAGGAGGACAGGACTCCAGCTATGGACGCTCTACATATCAGAGCCGAGAGGGCGTCCATCGCAATGACAAAGAGCAGCGGGGACCTGGGATCTCCCTGACGCAATCCACGGGCGTGATCAAACCTCTTCCCTTGATTTCCATTTACAATGACTCGAGTGGACGCCGTCTGTAGCAGTGTCGCAACCCATCTTCTGAAGTTATTGCTGAAACCCTTCGCTCTCAAGACTTCAAAAAAGAAAGGCCATGAGATGGTGTCGAACGCGCGCGAGATGTCCAGCTTCAGGAACACACCTGGCGCCTTACGGGCATGTATCTTCCTCGCCACTTGCCCAACCAAGAGAAAATTGTCATGTAAACTTCTCCCATGGATGAAGGCTGACTGGTTCACACTGACGAGCTCGGGCAGTCTCCTTCTCACTCTGTTGGCCATCATCCTGGAGAAGAGTTTGCCGAAGCTATGGGGCAAGCTAATCGGATGGTAATCTCCGACCTCCTCCGCATCACTATGCTTGGGGATGAGGACCATCAAGGCCCTGTTGAGCTTCGCGAATCCCCGGCCGTCACCCACATACAGCTTCAGGATCGCCGCCATAATGTCACCCTTGATGATAGGCCATGCACGCTGATAAAAAGCTCCAATGAAGCCATCCGGCCCTGGCGCCCGGTCCGGGTGTAGCTCCTTGACTACTTGCCATACTTCCTCCTCAGTAAAGATTTCCTCGAGCTCAAGCAGGTCGGTTGGTTGCATCCCGAGGAAGTCAAGATCTAAAGTGTAATCGCATGCCTGATCGGTGCCCAGTAGCTCTTCAAAAGTCGAGGAGAATGCCGCTTTGATGTGTGATTGATCGGTGTACACCTCATCTCCCACCTTGATGCACGGGATGAAGTTCTTAGTTCTCCTGCCATTCGCGAACGCTTGGAACAGCTTCGTGTTCGCATCTCCTTCCTTAATCCATCTCATTCTTGATCGTTGATGCTCAATGGTCCATTCTAGCGAGGCCATGCCCAAAAGAGCAAGCTTCAGGGTACGCCGTAGCCAAAGCTCCTGGTCAGTGAGGATGCGGTCCTCCTGTGCCTTGTCGAATCTGCATATCACGAAAGTAGCCACTGTCATGAGGAGCTTGATGTTACCTGCGGTTCTCTGCCCCCATGCTTGCAAGGATTCGGCAGCATTTCTGAAAAGCGCGTCAAGTCTCTTGAAAGGATCCACTAGCGTGTCACTACACACCCATGCTTCCTTGACCGCCTCGTCGAAACCTTCGAGCTTGGTCCAAAAAGTCTCGAACCTAAATCTCTTCTTGGGGTAGCTAAATGCCCCCGTGCTCAGGTGAAGCGGCACATGATCCGAGACTCCCGAAGATAAGGCTTGCAGGAGGCAATCAGGATACTCCAAGTCCCAATCAACTGAAACCAGAATCCGGTCGATCTTCATCAGGGTGGGTGCGTCCCTCTCATTCGTCCATGTGAACCTCCTTCTGTGCATGTAAACCTCCTTCAGCTCGTTATTATCAATGAAGCTTCGGAACTTAGTCATCATGCTCCTGTTGAGATTTTTGTTACTCTTCTCGGAAGCGCGCAATATCATGTTGAATCTCCTAGAACCATCCACGGCCCCGGGCGAAGCATGCGAGGTGCATGAAGTTCTTCCAAGAAGGCCGTTTTCAGGGTATTGCCTTGCGAGCCATAAACCACCGTGATCCACCAGGTCGCTCCCTGTTTGGTGCGCACTTGTCCCGTGATGAAATCAGTGTTCAAAAGTGTATTTGGTCAATCTCAATGATGGTCGAGTCCCAAGCAATGAGAATACCACCTCTAGTTTCCGCGGCCGGCAAGTAAGCAAAACCGTTGAAGGACGACCCTAGGCATTGCAACACAGTATAGCGATCAATAACATCCATTTTAGTCTCTTGAAGGCAAGCTACATTAACTCTCACTGTGGCAACAAAAGCTCTCACCGCGTCTCTCTTCGCCGGGTTATTCAACCCTCTCACATTCCAACAAAGTATCGATGGGCTAAGATCCATGAGAGATCTAACAGCACCCCACTCGTGGCACGTCGCGGCTCTAATGAACTCCCATGATCATCGAGCTCCCAACTCCAAGATCGCCACCAATTGGCATCGACTTCCCGAAGAGCGAGGCGATGGCACGAATGTGTTGCTCTCTGAGTGGCGAGTCAAACCGACCCTTGAGGTCCTCCACCATTTGCTCATCTACTTGAAGGTCGTTTGGTGCCAATCCCAATGTGCGCAACAAGACACTTTCTGCGGGAGTGGCCTTAGCCGTGCCTGTTCCTCCAGCCCGTTTGGCGGCTCGGGTGTTGCGCCTTGGGGTGAAAGGTTCCGCTTCAGGCCGGAGCGTGGATGCCTGCACCTCCTTAAGAAGGGGGGGTGCAAGTTTCTTGACGATGTTCACACAAAAAGCCTTCAGCTTGGCGTACGCGACGGCTTCCGGGGGCGTCATCCCCTCCAGAGCAGTGGAATCTGCTGTCCCTGACTCTGGAATTTCCGTGGCATCCAACTCTCTATGCATAGTGCTATCAGCCAAAATGATATCGGTGCATGCATGCGTCCCGTACGTGGTCACCTCAGCATGAACAGGAGTTGCATGGATCCTCTCGGTGATGATTGGCCCATTATCTCTCACCAGAACCTCGTGCTCCACGCAGGCCTCTCTAGATTGGCCCAAAATAGCTTGGCTGGGTGGGACAAGCGTGGAATCCGAGGCATGTAGCTCTCCTTCTGGTAGTGGTGGCCCCTGCCTTTCCTGTGTCCCCACACTAATCTGATTGTCGTCTACCACAGCTGGTCGCGCTGGCGCGGACACAGCTGCCTGCATCATCTGGGTGGGCTCCACAACCTCCACCTGCTCGGGACCAGTCGCAGTCTGCAAAGCCACTAGCTGGCCCGTCCCTCCTGATGGGGCCTCTAGGGCCGCGTGCGTCGTGGGCATTCTTCTTGGCGCGCATGCAAAGCACATGAAGGAACCAGCTCTGCCGCCCTCTGCAGAATGGTGGGATTGATTGGGTGAACCCTCGCTCCGTGGCCAATCCGCGTCCTCTCCTGACTGGGCCCTCCACTAGCCTCAATCATTGACTACTCAAAAGGTGGTGCCCTATGATTTGAATCTCCAGCTCCCGAACCTTCCGATGGCCCAGCTGTTGTGGTCAAGCGGTCAAAAGCTAATTGCCGAACCGAAAGCCTCTCTTTGACAGGCTGTGCCGGCCCCGTCGACGTCACACACGATCTGGCCTCCATGGGCGGCAGCTTTCAGGCCGCATCCGCCAGCGAGGGCTCGACCGTGGCACCGCGCCTCCTTGATGAGCCAGAACCCGCGCCGCCTCGCTGATCCCGAGCGCCGAACTGCCAGCGGGGAAGGAAGGGCGTGACGCCCGCACCACGACTGCCGCCGCTAGCGTCAGGACTCGGAAGGCCACTCTGTCCGCTCTTGGAAGACACCTCAAGGTTCCATGGCGGCTCCACGAACTCACTGAAATCCCTAACCTCGTCCAGATGAATCAGAACCTTGTATTGCAACATCGTCGGCTCGAACAGCGGCGCCACCAGGCCAGGCGTCGGAATGCTGTCGGGGTTCGACGTCCACGCCGTAAGCTTGAAGGAAGAGAGGTCTCTCCTAGAACTGGTCTCCGACGCGACTGTGTCGATGAGGCAGGATTAGCCCAATAGCTCCTCGGCGGTCTCCCTCTCCCAAGCATGAGGCAGGATGCCCTCCAGCACCAGCGCGACCCTTTGGCTGAGCATGGAGTGCACGGACGGCGCTTGCCGATTCCACTGCCTGAAGAACAGCCGGCCCCCGCAGTGTTCAAGCAATGGCCTTGAGCTAACTCTGTTCTGGATCTCAGCGCTGGCGAAGACGACAAGGGAATCCTCCGGCCTATAACAATGAACGGAGACCCATTGCGGCTGAATGTCAAGCTTCTCCTCCAGAGCCTGAAGAACGAACTCCGGTTGCAGATCGTGGCGCGCACCGCCCAAGTATGCCACCATGGCGAACCTCAATCTTTGCTCCAGATCCTCCATAGACCGGTCGCACCGCATGACACACAGCTCTGCCGGATCCAACCCCCCATCCATGGCGCCAGATCTCAGGGAACCCGACGATGGAAGACGCGGCCACTCCGGCGCACTCCCTAGGGAGATCGGAGGCGGAGGCGGTGGAGGGGACTAAGACCTGGCAAGTGTGGCCCTCTCTCTCAGCGCGGCCTGCTCCCTGCGGGCCACCTTGGCCAGTGCTTGCTGCTACAGCTCATCCTCCGACGAGGAGCTTCGAGGCCGCTTGCACTCCTTGGACGGGTGCCCCTCCTGACCGCATTGGAAGCAGACAATGGGGTTGGTGCAGTCGCTCTTGAAGTGACCTTCCTTAAGACACCGGAAGCACTTGCCGTCCATGTCCGGCGAGACCTCCTGCCGTGCGGAATCCTGGGCTTCGCGGGTGCTACTTCTTGAGCTTGCGTTGGTTTTTCCCTTGAAGAGGAAAGGGTGATGCAGCAAAGTAGAATAAGTATTTCCCTCAGTTTTGAGAACCAAGGTATCAATCCAGTAGGAGTCAACATGCAAGTCACCGAATACCTGCACAAACAAACACCAAACTTGCACCCAACGTGATAAAGGGGTTGTCAATCCCTTCACGGTTATTTGCAAAAGTGAGATCTGATAGAGATAGGTAAAACTAAACAAAAGATAAAGTAAATATTTTTGGGTTTTTTGGTTTATAGATCTGAAAATAAAAGATTGCAAAATAGTAGATCGGAAAGTAATATGATGGAAAATAGACACGGGGGCCATAGGTTTCACTAGAGGCTTCTCTCAAGATAGAAAATAATACGGTGGGTGAACAAATTACTGCCGAGCAATTGATAGAAAAGCGCAAAGTTATGACGATATCTAAGGCAATGATCATGAATATAGGCATCATGTCCGTGTCAAGTAGACCGAAACGATTCTGCATCTACTACTATTACTCCACACATCGACCGACTCCTGCCTGCATCTAGAGTATTAAGTTCATGAAGAACAGAGTAACGCATTAAGAAAGATGACATGATGTAGAGGAATTAACTCAAGCAATATGATGAAAACCCCATCTTTTTATCCTCGATGGCAACAATACAATACGTGCCTTGCTGCCCCTACTATCACTGGGAAAGGACACCGCAAGATTGAACCCAAAGCTAAGCACTTCTCCAATTGCAAGAAAAACCAATCTAGTTGGCCAAACCATATCGATAGTTCGAAGAGACTTGCAAAGATATCAAATCATGCATAAAAGAATTCAGAGAAGATTCAAATAATATTCATAGATAAGTTGATCATAAATCCACAATTCATCGGATCTCGGCAAACACACCACAAAAAAGTATTACAACGAATAGATCTCCAAGAACATCGAGGAGAACGTGGTATTGAGAATCAAAAAGAGAGAAGAAGCCATCTAGCTACTAGCTATGGACCCGTAGGTCTGAGGTAAACTACTCACGCTTCATCGGAAGGGCAATGGTGTTGATGTAGAAGCCCTTCGTGATCGAATCCCCCTCCGGCAGGACGCCGGAAAAGGCCCCTAGATGGGATCTCACGGGTACAGAAGGTTGCGGGGGTGGAAAAGTCTTTTCGTGGATGCCTCTGGTGGTTTGGACATATAAGAGTATATATAGGCGAAAGAATTAGGTCAGGAAGTGCACGAGGGGCCCACAAGGGTGGGGGGCGCACCCTACCCCCTAGGGCGCACCCTCCGTCCTTGTGGCCGCCTCGTGGATTCCCTAACTTGCACTCCAAGTCCTCTGATTTCCTTTTGGTCCAAGAAAGATCATCGCGAAAGTTTTATTCCGTTTGGACTCCGTTTGGTATTCCTTTTCTGCGAAACTCAAAAACAGGGAAAAAACAGGAACTGGCACTGGGCTCTAGGTTAATAGGTTAGTCCCAAAAATAATATAAAATAGCATATTAATGCATATAAAACATCCAAAACAGATAATATAATAGCATGGAACAATCAAAAATTATAGATACATTGGAGACGTATCAAGCATCCCCAAGCTTAATTCCTGCTCGTCCTCGAGTAGGTAAATGATAAAAACAGAATTTTTGATGTGGAATGCTACCTAACATATTTATCCATGTAATTTCTTTATTATGGCATGAATGTTCAGATCCGTATGATTCAAAACAAAAGTTTAATATTGACATAAAAACAATAATACTTCAAGCATACTAACAAGGCAATTATGTCTTCTCAAAATAACATGGCCAAAGAAAGCTATCCCTACAAAATCATATAGTCTGGCTATGCTCCATCTTCATCACACAAAATACTCAAATCATGCACAACCCCGATGACAAGCCAAGCAATTGTTTCATACTTTTGACGTTCTCAAACTTTTTCAACTTTCACGCAATACATGAGCATGAGCCATGGACATAGCACTATAGGTGGAATAGAAGGTGGTTGTGGAGAAGACAAAAAAAAGAGGGAGATAGTCTCACATCAACTAGGCGTATCAACGGGCTATGGAGATGCCCATCAATAGATATCAATGTGAGTGAGTAGGGATTGCCATGCAACGGATGCACTAGAGCTATAAGTTTATGAAAGCTCAAAAAGAAAACTAAGTGCGTGTGCATCCAACTTGCTTGCTCATGAAGACCTAGGGCAATTTGAGGAAGCCCATCGTTGGAATATACAAGCCAAGTTCTATAATGAAAAATTCCCACTAGTATATGAAAGTGACAACATAGGAGACTCTCTATCATGAAGATCATGGTGCTACTTTGAAGCACAAGAATGGAAAAAGGATAGTAACATTGCCCCTTCTCTCTTTTTCTCTCATTTTTCTTTTTTTCTCTTTTTTTTCTTTTTTTTCTTTTTCTTTCTTTCTTTCTCCTTCCCCTTTTTTTCTTTTTTTTCTTTCCTTTTTTTCTTTTATTTCCTCACATGGGACAATACTCTAATAATCATACTTCTATTTACTTACAACTCAAAAATTACAACTCGATACTAGAACAAAATATGACTCTATATGAATGCCTCGGGCGGTGTACCAGGATGTGCAATGACTCAAGAGTGACATGTATAAAAAAAATGATGAAAGGTGGCTTTGCCACAAATACGATGTCAACTACATGATCATGCAAAGCAATATATGACAATGATGATGCGTGTCATAATAAACGAAACGGTGGAAAGTTGCATGGCAATATATCTCGGAATGGCTATGGAAATGCCATAATAGGTAGGTATGGTGGCTGTTTTGAGGAAGGTATATGGTGGGTTTATGGTACCGGCGAAAATTGCGCGGCACTAGAGAGGCTAGCAAAGGTGGAAGGGTGAGAGTGCGTATAATCCATGGACTCAACATTAGTCATAAAGAACTCACATACTTATTGGAAAAATCTATTAGTCATCGAAACAAAGTACTAGACACATGCTCCTAGGGGAAGGGTTGGTAGGAGTTAACCATCGCGCGATCCCGACCTCCACACAAAGGATGACAATCAAAAAATATCTCATGCTCCGACTTCGTTACATAACGGTTCACCATACGTGCATGCTACGGGACTCACAAACCTTAACACAAGTATTTCTCAAATTCACAACTACTCACTAGCATGACTCTAATATCACCATCTTCATATCTCAAAACAATCATAAGGAATCAAACTTCTCATAGTATTCAATGCACTTTATATGAAAGTTTTTATTATATCCCTCTTGGGTGCCTATCATATTAGGACTAAATTTATAACCAAAGAAAATTACCATGCTGTTTTAAAGACTCTCAAAATAATATAAGTTAAGCATGAGAGTTCATCAATTTCTATAAAATAAAGCCACCGCCGTGCTCTAAAAAGATATAAGTGAAGCACTAGAGCAAAATTGCCTAGCTCAAAAGATATAAGTGAAGCACAAAGAGTATTCTAATAAATCACGATTCATGTGTGTCTCTCTCAAAAGGTGTATACAGCAAGGATGATTGTGGAAAACTAAAAATCAAAGACTCAAATCATACAAGACGCTCCAAGCAAAACACATATCATGTGGTGAATAAAAATATAGCCTCAAGTAAAGTTACCGATAGATGAAGACGAAAGAGGGGATGCCTTCCGGGGCATCCCCAAGCTTAGGCTCTTGGTTGTCCTTGAATATTACCTTGGGGTGCCTTGGGAATCCCCAAGCTTAGGCTCTTGCCACTCTTTATTCCATAGTCCATCAAATCCTTAACCAAAACTTGAAAACTTCACAACACAAAACTCAACAGAAAATCTCATAAGCTCCGTTAATATAAGAAAATAAATCACCACTTTTGGTACTATTGCGAACTCATTATTTATTTATATTGGTGTAATATCTACTGATTCCAACTTTTTCATGGTTCATACCCCCCGATATTACCCATAGATTCATCAAAATAAGCAAACAACACATAGAAAACAGAATCTGTCAAAAACAGAACAGTCTGTAGCAATCTGGAAATCTCGAATACTTCTGTAACTCCAAAAATTCTGAAAAATTAGTACGACCTAAGAAATTTGTTTATTAATATTCTGCAAAAAGAATTAACTCAAAATCACTCTCCTGTGAATTATAGAAATTATTTTCCTGGGTGCAAAAGTTTCTGTTTTTCAGCAAGATCAAATCAACTATCATCGTAAGCTATCCCAAAGGTCTTACTTGGCACAAACACTAATTAAAACATAAAACCACATCTAACCAGAGGCTAGATGAATTATTTATTGCAAAACAGAACCAAAAATCAAAAACAAAAAAAAATTGGGTTGCCTCCCAACAAGCGCTATTGTTTAACGCCCTTAGCTAGGCATAAAAACAAGAATATATCTAAGTATTGTCATCTTTGGTATGCAATCCATAAGTGGCTCTCATAATAGATTCATAAGGCAATTTAATTTTATTTCTTGGAAAGTGTTCCATGCCCTTCCTTAATGGAAATTGAAATTTAATGTTTCCTTCTTTCATATCAATAATTGCACCAATCGTTCTAAGGAAAGGTCTACCAAGAATAATAGGACATGTAGGATTGCATTCTATATCAAGAATAATGAAATCTACGGGCACATAATTCCTATTTGCAACAATAAGAACATCATTAATCTTTCCCATGGGTTTCTTAATAGTGGAATCCGCAAGATGCAAATTTAAAGAACAATCATCAAATTCACGGAAACCTAATACATCACACAAAGTTTTTGGAATCGTGGAAACACTAGCACCCAAATCACACAAAGCATGGCATTCATAATCTTTAATCTTAATCTTAATAGTAGGTTCCCACTCATCATAAAGTTTTCTAGGGATAGAAACTTCCAATTCAAGCTTTTCTTCAAAAGATTGCATCATAGCATCAATGATATGTTTAGTAAAAGCTTTGTTTTGATTATAAGCATGAGGAGAATTCAACATGGATTGCAACAAGGAAATACAATATATTAAAGAACAATTATTATAATTAAATTCCTTGAAATCCAAAAGAGTGGGTTCATTGCTACTTAAAGTTTTGACCTCTACAATCCCACTTTTATCAATTTTTGCATCAAGATCTAAAAACTCCGAATCATTGGGACGCCTTCTAACTAAAGTTGACTCATCTCCAGTCCCATCTTTATCAAGATTTATATTGGAAAACAAATATTCAATAGGAGTCACATCAATCACTTTAAGATCTTCATCATTATTTAACGCTTCTGGTTTAGCGGCCATCTTATTTACTAAGTGTTGGGGAAACGACACCTATGGGATCACGTGGATCCCTTCTACACTTTGGCAGGGAGGAGGGGTGCACGAAGAGCAGATCTAACGATCAACATGAGGGATTTTTACCCAGGTTCGGGTCGCTGAGAAGCGTAAAACCCTAGTCCTGCTTTGAGTGTATATTTAGTGTTCTTGAGCTTCGGCTAGCTGCTACGCATGCAAACTGGGCCGGAAAGTCCAAAAGTCATAAAAGTCCCTCCCTGTATCGCCTTGGGCCTCCTTTTATACCAAGGGGCTACCACAGTGGCGTACAGGCATACAGGAGGTGTAAAGTGCTACAGTGCACGTGCTTATCTCTGGCGTCTTAGGACAAGTGCATTAAATGCGCTGGTTATGTGTCCCTAGCTTTATCGGGGATGGAAAAGAGCCTGTCCCATCCATCGCCGCCTCGCCTCATCTTGACACGCACCCAGGGTGATGAGGCATGCAAGGGCAGGCAGGCATGCTGGTCGCCGCGCTGGAGCGGTGGGAAGGTGGTAGAACCTCCGCCTGGTGCGAGCCATCGCAGGCGTCCCCGGCAAGGGTCTTGCCGGGGCCTCGCAAGTGTCTCCGGCAAGACTCTTGCCGGGGCTTCGCAAGCGTCCCCAGCAAGGATCTTGTCGGGGCTTCGTAAGCGTCCCTGGCAAGGGTCTTGATGGGGCCTTGCCTTTAGTCCGTCGTCTTCTGATCGTAGGCTTGAAGGCCTCCTTGGTGGCCTTGTCTCTGCTGCCAGCTGTCCCCGTCAGGCCTTGCCACTGGTATGGCTGCAACCATCCATGCACAAGTATGGGGTACTAAAGGACCCAAACTTTAGTACATCGACAGGAGCCCCCGTCGGGACAGAACTTGCCGGGGTCTGGCTTGGCGGCCCCGGAGACCCTGCTGAAGTAGCTTGGACTTGGTCCCAGGCGTGGTCTCGACCCCGCCAGGCTCACTTGCCCGGCAAGGGAGACCTTTCTGGGGAATATTGTACTTGGTGGCTTGAACCTTGATCCTCGCGCGGGAGAGACGCCCCCCGTGCGGTAGTAGTGCTTGCCGGGCATTGCTGAGCATTGTCATGGCCCATCTTCGGAGGTTAGTGGGACCCTGGTTCTCACTACACCGACAGTAGCCCCTGGGCCCAGCTTCAGCGGAGATTTCTAAGAACTCGACGCTAGAGCTGGGGCCAAGTTTTGCATGAGTCATGACAGTGATAACCACGGTTCCCAAAGAAGCTGCTTTCAAAGGCGCCGGCCAGCCCCCGAGCCTGCTTCCATGGAAATTTTCTGGCAGAGAACTCTATAGATCTCAATGCTAGAATGTGGTTTTGTCTTCTTTCTCGCTTCCGGCAAGGTTGTTGCCAGGAAGTCTCATGATTTCAGCAAAGAACTTTGACGTTCTTGATGCCTGATTTCAGTGGAGAACTCTGAAGCTCTCGACACTGGCTTCCGGCAAGATTGTTGCCAGGGAGGCTTATGGCGGAGAACTTCGTCGTTCTCGACGCCGGCTTCCGGCAAGCTTGTTGCCAGGAATGCTTTTATCTTCAGTAGAGAACTTTGACATTCTCAATGACTGACTTCAGTGGAGAACTCTGAAGCTCCCGACACTGGCCTCCGGCAAGATTGTTGCCAGGAAGACTTATGGCGGGGAACTTCGTCGTTCTCGACGCTGGCTTCCGGCAAGCTTGTTGCCAGGAAGGCTTATGGCGGAGAACTTCGTCGTTCTTGACACCGACTTCCGGCAAGATTGTTGCCGGGAAGGCTAATGGCGAAGAACCTCGTCGTTCTTGACACCGGCTTCCGGCAAGATTGTTGCCGGGAAGGCTAATGGCGAAGAACCTCGTCGTTCTCGACGCCGAGAAGATTGGTCCTGAGGGCGCTGCCAGCCCCCGGGCCACAACTGCGTTTAAATATGACAAGTTAATTAGCATCTTAAATGCATTTTAGCTTGTGCATAACTTTATTTATAACTTTCCTCCTCAAGCATCTCCCTTTTACATATTGTACGCTTTATGTTGCCGGAATGCCCACGGGTGCGCATGTTCTAGACATTGGCGCTTAGGAACGGATCCTAGTTAGCAGCCTAAAGAGAACACCGCCTTCCGACAAGCTTCACAATCTCAGAGTAAGCGCAGCTACAAACAACGTTCCTGGGCAGACCAGTATTAACCGTGAGCACAATCATACCCTTCGACCGCTCCTTAACAGACAAGCTATATGTAAATGGAAATCTCGAGGAGGAGAGCTCTGGATGATTTTGTTTTTGCACAGTTGTTCCCTACGCTTGCCGGAATGCATCTCGATCGCGCACGTCCTAGTCAATGGCGCTTAGGAACGGATCCTAGTTAGCAGCCTATCGAGGACGCCGCCTCCTCGAGAGCTTCACACTCCAAGAACAAACGCGGCTACACAGGTGTTGCTAGGCGGACCCGAACAACCCGGAGCGCAGAATGTCTCAAGAGTGCTCCTTTGCGCACAGGTTATGTGCAAAGAACATCATCAAGGATGAAATTAAATCAGCAAAAAGCATTAAAGTTTTAGAACTTAGCTTTTTCCTGAAGTGTGGCGTGCGGGTCGTCGTCGCGGCTGCGGATGACACCGCTCGCCTGGCTTTGATCACCCGAACGCCGTGGGAGCTCGTGACCTCCACCCCCTCCATCTGCATCCACCCCGTCGCCTGTCCGTGTTGGCACGGGCAGATCGACCGCGGACGAACCAATCGCCGCGAAACTCTTCCTCTTGGGAAGCATGAAGATGAGGATGTTGAAGAAACTGACGTGCTAACTGCTAGATCAGGTTCGCACAACCTCTCCCCCTACCTGGCGCACCAAAGATGTCGGGGAAACGACACCTATGGGATCGAGTGGATCCCTTCTACGGTTTGGCAGGGAGGAGGGGTGCACGAAGAGCAGATCTAACGATCAACACGATGACTTTTTACCCAGGTTCGGGCCGCTGAGAAGTGTAAAACCCTAGTCCTGCTTTGAGTGTATATTCAGTGTTCTTGAGCTTCGGCTAGCTGCTACGCATGCAAACTGGGCCGAAAAGTCCAAAAGTCGTAAAAGTCCCTCACTGTATCGCCTTGGGCCTCCTTTTATACCAAGGGGCTACCACAGTGGCGTACAAGCATACAGGAGGTGTAAAGTGCTACAGTGCATGTGCTTATCTCTGGCGTCTTAGGACAAGTGCATTAAATGCGTTGGTTACGTGTCCCTAGCTTTATCGGGGACTGAAAAGAGCCTGTCCCGTCCATCGCCGCCTCGCCTCATCTTGACACGCACCCAGGGTGACGAGGCATGCAAGGCCAGGCAGGCATGCTGGTCGCCGTGCTGGAGCGGTGGGAAGGTGGTAGAACCTCCGCCTGGTGCGAGCCATCGCAGGCGTCCCCGGCAAGGGTCTTGCCGGGGCCTCGCAAGTGTCTCCGGCAAGAATCTTGCCGGGGCTTCGCAAGCGTCCCCGGCAAGGGTCTCGACGGGGCCTTGCCTTTAGTCCGTCGTCTTCTGATCGTAGGCTTGAAGGCCTCCTTGGTGGCCTTGTCTCTGCTGCCATCTGTCCCCGTCAGGCCTTGCCGCTGGTATGGCTGCAACCGTCCGTGCACAAGTATGGGGTACTAAAGGACCCAAACTTTAGTACACCGACAGGAACCCCCGTCGGGACGGAACATGCCGAGGTCTGGCTTGGCGGCCCCGGAGACCCTGCTGAAGTAGCTTGGACTTGGTCCCAGGCATGGTCTCGACCCCGCCAGGCTTGCCTGCCCAGCAAGGGAGACCTTTCTGGGGAATCTTCTACTTGGTGGCTTAAGCCTTGATCCTCGCGCGGGAGAGACGCCCCCCACGCGGTAGTAGTGCTTGCCGGCGAAATGATTGCCGGGCGTTGCTGAGCACTGTCATGGCCCATCTTCGGAGGTTAGTGGGACCCTGGTTCTCACTACACCGACACTAAGGTAGCTTGTTTATCGGAAATTTGGCCTACTAGATTTTCAATATGAGCAAATTGAGATTTCAAACCATAAAATTCCTTAGACATATCATCAAGCTCTTTATTCCTGTATTCCATAAAAAATTTCTGCTCCTTGAGCTCGTTCCTAAAGAAATTATTATGCTCAAATTGCAAAGACATGAAGCTTCTAACATTATTTTCAATTTTGTCCAACCTCTTGAGGTGAGGATCAATGTTTTTTGGAGGAATCATCGTGACAAGCAAGCAATCCAACACGCAAGCACACAAAAAGCAAACGAAGAAGACGAACGGAAGAAGGGCGAAGAAAAGGCAAAGAGAGAGAGGCGAAGAAAAGGCAAACTTTTCAAAAATCATTTTAGAAGTGGGGGAGAGGAAAACGAGAGGCGAATGGCAAATAATGTAATGCGAGAGATGAGAGTTTAGGATGGGTACTTGGTATGGCTTGACTTGGTGTAGATCTCCCCGGCAACGGCGCCAGAAACTCTTCCTGCTACTTCTTGAGCTTGCGTTGGTTTTTCCCTTGAAGAGGAAAGGGTGATGCAGCAAAGTAGATTAAGTATTTCCCTCAGTTTTGAGAACCAAGGTATCAATCCAGTAGGAGACAACACGCAAGTCACCGAATACCTGCACAAACAAACACCAAACTTGCACCCAAAGCGATAAAGGGGTTGTCAATCCCTTCACGGTTATTTGCAAAAGTGAGATCTGATAGAGATAGGTAAAACTAAACAAAAGATAAAGTAAATATTTTTGGGTTTTTTGGTTTATAGATCTGAAAATAAAAGATTGCAAAATAGTAGATCGGAAAGTAATATGATGGAAAATAGACCCGGGGGCCATAGGTTTCACTAGAGGCTTCTCTCAAGATAGAAAATAATACGGTGGGTGAACAAATTACTGCCGAGCAATTGATAGAAAAGCGCAAAGTTATGACGATATCTAAGGCAATGATCATGAATATAGGCATCATGTCCGTGTCAAGTAGACCAAAACGATTCTGCATCTACTACTATTACTCCACACATCGACCGACTCCTGCCTGCATCTAGAGTATTAAGTTCATGAAGAACAGAGTAACGCATTAAGAAAGATGACATGATGTAGAGGAATTAACTCAAGCAATATGATGAAAACCCCATCTTTTTATCCTCGATGGCAACAATACAATACGTGCCTTGCTGCCCCTACTGTCACTGGGAAAGGACACCGCAAGATTGAACCCAAAGCTAAGCACTTCTCCAATTGCAAGAAAAACCAATCTAGTTGGCCAAACCAAATCGATAGTTCGAAGAGACTTGCAAAGATATCAAATCATGCATAAAAGAATTCAGAGAAGATTCAAATAATATTCATAGATAAGCTGATCATAAATCCACAATTCATCGGATCTCGGCAAACATACCACAAAAAAGTATTACATCGAATAGATCTCCAAGAACATCGAGGAGAACGTGGTATTGAGAATCAAAGAGAGAGAAGAAGCCATCTAGCTACTAGCTATGGACCCGTAGGTCTGAGGTAAACTACTCACGCTTCATCGGAAGGGCAATGGTGTTGATGTAGAAGCTCTCCGTGATCGAATCCCCCTCCGGCAGGACACCGGAAAAGGCCCCTAGATGGGATCTCATGGGTACAGAAGGTTGCGGCGGTGGGAAAGTCTTTTCGTGGATGCCTCTGGTGGTTTGGGCATATAAGAGTATATATAGGCGAAAGAATTAGGTCAGGAAGTGCACAAGGGGCCCACAAGGGTGGGGGGCACGCCCTACCCCCCAGGGCGCGCCCTCCGTCCTTGTGGCTGCCTCGTGGCTTCCCTGACTTGCACTCCAAGTCCTCTGGTTTCCTTTTGGTCCAAGAAAGATCATCGCGAAAGTTTTATTCCGTTTGGACTCCGTTTGGTATTCCTTTTCTGCGAAACTCAAAAACAGGGGAAAACAGGAACTAGCACTGGGCTCTAGGTTAATAGGTTAGTCCCAAAAATAATATAAAATAGCATATTAATGCATATAAAACATCCAAAACAGATAATATAATAGCATGGAACAATAAAAAATTATAGATACGTTGGAGACGTATCAGAGGGGAGCAGGCTCTCTCTCTGCTTGACGCCTCCTCCAGAGCTCTCTCCTGGAGGGCCTAGGGTGAACGAAAGGCACCTCCGGCCGGGAGTCACCGTCCGCCTCCGCATACACAGGCCCCGGAGAGATGGTCGCGCCCGAGCTCGCCGAGAGCCCGAGACCGGAAACCACAGGCCTCTCCGAGCTCCTCGGGGCCGCCGACGAGACCGACGCCGGGCTGCCCGCCATGACACCGCACAACCGCCGCGCAGGGGAGAAAAGGGGGGTGGCCGCCGGGGTCGGAGTGACCGACGATGGGAGGTGGTGTACGCCGGCGCCGGAGTGGCGCACGGCGGGATGCGGGGGGCGGGGGGTGGGGAGCGGGGAGGCCTCGTGTAATTTTTGTACTACTGTTCTTTTTCTCAAGGAGGAATTTGGATGGCCGATAGGATTTTGGGAGGAGAGTTTGTGTTCATGCAATGCCTCATCATTGAGGAATAGGCAAACATGTTGTTCACCAAAGAAGAAAAATGTTTTGATGCACTCATTATTATAATATTTTTTTAAATAGAATGGTTGTTTTTTTAGGGGAAGGCCATCATGGCTAGCTTTATTAAAATTTAAACAACGCTTACATCATCGGCTAATTGTTCAAGAATAAAGCCCAGAGGTGAGTCCAACCACAGATTCGGTGGATCAACACGACCATTTTGTGCTAGCACATGAGCTACTTTATTAGCCTCTCGATTACAATGCTCTAAAACGACCTTCCCGAAATCTAGAATTGATAAACGACAGGTATCCAAAAGTGGAGCAGCGACCATGGAGTGTCCTTCGTTCTTCAGTAACGCTTGTATTAAAACCAAACAGTCTGATTATATGCGAATAGATGTGCAGCCCATATTTGATGCAAGTCTCAGGCCCTCTGCTAGGGTTGCCGCTTCCACTGAGACCACGTCTGGCACATGATCAAACTTTGCTGTCAGCACTCCAACGAAAGTGCCCGAACTATCTCTTAGTATCGCTCCATCAGCCCCCGTGTGGTCTTCTTCAGAGAAGGAAGCATCCACATTAAGAGCCAGCTGGTTCTGGAGTGGTTTATACCATCTGTCCACCCGTGGGGGCCCTATTGGTTTACTCAAAGCACGAACGAAAGTGAGGGTCAGAGCCCGAACTGCTTGACTAGTTTGAATCGGTGGCTGAACCTCTTCTAGTTCTGGTAATTGCACCACTTCCATATAATTGACACTATGGGCCGGTTCGCATAGGAATATCTCAAGAATTTCAGCACCCGAGCGATCCGGCGTAGCCACTGTGCATATGATTTCATGTAGTCCCAAGTTTGCCCAGATTTCCTTTGCTCGGCCACACTGGAAGAGCAAGTGCGCCGTATCTTCAGCATGCAATGAGCAGATGGGATATTGCGAGGATCGTGCAATGTGTCTGTTGGCGAGAACACAGTTGTAGGGAATAGCATTGTGCAAACATCTCCATATAAAGATTTTAACCTTGCTCGGGACCTTCAGAGACCATAATTTCCCCCAGATGGGGTGTGGAGAGGAACCCTGTATAGCCAAACTATTCTCATTACTGGGTGCAAATCCCAATTCCCACTGCCGGTAGTAAGTGGAATGAATAGTAAAGATTCCCGACTTGGCGACATGCCATGCTACAAAGTCCTCAGTCTCATGTTGGTATATAGGAATCTGAAGGATCCGTTCAGCCTCTACATGCCAAAAGTTGTCACGAATAAGTGGCTCATCACACTCGCCTGTGGTTGGATCAGTAAGCTCGTTTACCTTGGAGAGGACGCAGTTCCCCCGCACTGTTAGTATCTTCCTTGAGCTGCTACTAGGGATCCAATAGTCATCCCAGATATCAATTTTCATTCCATTTCCAACCCTCCAAATGCACCCTCCTTTAAAGGTCTGGATTCCTGACCATATGCTTTGCCATACATAGGATGAACCCTTCTTCAAGTCACAATTTAGCAAGTCTCCCGAGGGATAATACTTAGCTCTCAGAACCTTGGCACAAAGTGAGTCATAGTTATCTATGAGTCTCCAGCATTGTTTAGCTAACATTGCTAGATTAAAACTATGAATATCACGGAAGCCCATGCCTCCCCTAGATTTTGGAATGCACATCTTCCACCAAGCAAACCAATGCAGTTTACGTTGGTCCTCACCATCACCCCACCAGAAGTGCGATATAGTATCAGTGATTCCCTTGCAAATTTTCTTCGGAAATTTAAATACACCCATCGCATAGGTTGGGATGCCTTGAGCCACCACTTTAATAAGAGCCTCCTTTCCTCCATATGACAAGTTGTTGAAGGAAATATGCCCTAGAGGAAATAATAAAGTTGTTATTTATATTTCCTTATATCATGATAAATGTTTATTATTCATGCTAGAATTGTATTAACCGGAAACTTAGTACATGTGTGAATACATAGACAAACAGAGTGTCACTAGTATGCCTCTACTTGACTAGCTCGTTGATCAAAGATGGTTAAGTTTCCTAGCCATAGACATGAGTTGTCATTTGATGAACGGGATCACATCATTAGAGAATGATGTGATTGACATGACCCATCCGTTAGCTTAGCACTATGATCATTTAGTTTGTTGCTATTGCTTTCTTCATGACTTATACATGTTCCTATGACTATGAGATTATGCAACTCCCGAATACCGGAGGAACACTTAGTGTGCTATCAAACGTCACAACGTAACTGGGTGATTATAAAGATGCTCTGCAGGTGTCTTCGATGGTGTTTGTTGAGTTGGCATAGATCGAGATTAGGATTTGTCACTCCGATTGTCGGAGAGGTATCTCTGGGCCCTCTCGGTAATGCACATCATATGAAGCCTTGCAAGC
This sequence comes from Thinopyrum elongatum, assembly GCA_011799875.1. Taxonomy (NCBI): domain Eukaryota; kingdom Viridiplantae; phylum Streptophyta; class Magnoliopsida; order Poales; family Poaceae; genus Thinopyrum; species Thinopyrum elongatum. Next base: position 57,775,886 of record CM022300.1, on the reverse strand, counting down.
AATGTGACTAATGAGTTAGTTACGGGATGATGCATTACGGAACGAGTAAAGAGACTTGCTGGTAACGAGATTGAACTAGGTATGATGATACCGACGATCGAATCTCGGGCAAGTAACATACCGATGACAAAGGGAACAACATATGTTGTTATGCGGTTTGACCGATAAAGATCTTCGTAGAATATGTGGGAGCCAATATGAGCATCCAGGCTCCGCTATTGGTTATTCACCGGAGATGAGTCTCGGTCATGTCTACATAGTTCTCGAACCCGTAGGGTCCGCACGCTTAACGTTCGATGACGATCGATATTATGAGTTTATGTGTTTTGATGTACCGAAGGTAGTTCGGAGTTCCGGATGGGATCACGGACATGACGAGGAGTCTCTAAATGGTCGAGACATAAAGATTGATATATTGGAAGGCTATGTTTGGACACCGGAAAGGTTTCGGATAGGTTCGGGCATTTTTCGGAGTACCGGGGGGTTACCGAAATCCCCCGGGGAGTCAATGGGCCTTCATGGGCCTTAGTGGAAGAGAGGAGGAGGCGGCCAGGTGGAGGCGTGCGCCCCCCCAAGCCCAATCCGAATTGGGGAGGGGGGCCGGCCCTCCTTTCCTTCTCTCCCTCTTCCCCTTCCTTCCCCCTCCTAGTAGGACTAGGAAAGGGGGGAACCTACTCCTAGTAGGAGTAGGATTCCTCCCCTTGGGGCGCGCCCCATGAGGCCGGCCGACCCCCTCCTCCACTCCTTTATATACGGGGGAGGGGGGCACCCCATAGACACACAAGTTGATTGTTTAGCCGTGTGCGGTGCCCCCCTCCACATATTTCCACCTCGGTCATATCGTTGTAGTGCTTAGGTGAAGCCCTGCGTCGGTAACTTCATCATCACCGTCACCACGCCGTCGTGCTGACGAAACTCTCCCTCGGCCTCAGCTGGATCTAGAGTTCGAGGGACGTCACCGAGCTGAACGTGTGCAGATCGCGGAGGTGCCGTGCGTTCGGTACTTGATCGGTTGGATCGCGAAGACGTTCGACTACATCAACCGCGTTACTAAACGCTTCCGCTTTCGGTCTACGAGGGTACGTGGACACACTCTCCCCGCTCGTTGCTATGCTTCTCCTAGATAGATCTTGCGTGATCGTAGGAAAATTTTCAAAATACTACGTTCCCCAACAGTTGTGTTCCTTCCAGCCGCTTATCAATTTCTGAATTCTTTCAATAAGATGTTTAAAGCAATCCACTCGGTCTACTCCAATCATTGAGGTGAGTCCAAATATTTATCAGACAGAGACTCAGTCATAATATCAAGGATTTGGCACACTTCTACCTTATCTTCAACATTGGTGTTTGGGCTGAAGTATATGGATGATTTTGCGGCGCTAACCATCTGCCCCGAGGCTTCACAATAGTCATCTAGGTTCCTCTTTAAAGTGATAGCATTAGCTGCATCTGCCCTCATAAGAATCAATGAGTCGTCAGCGAAGAGCAAATGAGTGATAAAGGGGGAGTCCCGACAAACCTGAACTCCCTTCAAATTCCCTTGTTCTTCCTCATGGGTGATCAAAGCCGAGTGACCTTCCGCACAAAGCAAAAACAGGTAGGGAGAGAGAGGGTCCCCTTGCCGTAGGCCTCTACTTGGGGAGAAAACATCTGTTTCATTTGAGTTGAACCTCACCTTATACTCCACCGAAGTAACACAAGCCATTATGAGATGTACCCACTGTGCTGCAAAACCAAGTTTTAACAAAATAGCTTCTAGGAAAGCCCATTCCACTTTGTCATATGCTTTGTGCATATCAAGCTTGACTGCACAAGAGCCAATCTTCCCTCTCTTCTTCTTCATAGAGTGTAGGCACTCATAAGCTACTATCATGTTATCTGTTATGATACGTCCTGGCACAAAAGCCCTTTGGGTCTCACCAATAATTTCTGGAAGAAAGACTTTCAATCTTGCTGCCAACATTTTTGCTATAACCTTGTAAACCACGTTACCAAGGCTAATGGGCCTAAACTGTGATACATTCTCTGGTGTTTCAACTTTCGGTATTAATACTATGGTGGTTGTGCTCCATCCAGCCGGAGTCACCCCACTATTTACAGCCTCCAGTACCTCTTTCACTAGATCTTCCCCCAACAGGTGCCAGAATTTTTTATAAAAAATTGCATGGAGTCCGTCCGGTCCCGGCGCCTTCAGGTCTCCAATGCTAAAGAGTGCTTTCCTAACTTCCTCTTCAATGCAAGGAGCAAGTAAGCTTTCATTCATATAAGGAGAAACTTTTGGCTTTACTTTTTCAAGAACATCTTGATTCAGTACATGAACTTCAGCCGTGAATAGATGCTGGAAATAACCATCAATCAGCTGCTTCATAGCCACATTATCCTCCTTCCATTCTCCATTTTCATCCATGAGACGACGTATAAAGTTCCGCTTCTTTCGTGCTGATGCAAAGTTGTTGAAAAAGTTTGTGTTGCGGTCACCATATTTTAACCAGTTCGCCCTTGCTCTCTGAAGCCAGTAAATCTCTTCTTTTCCCATAGCTTCTTCTATTTCAATCAAAAGTTGCCTCTGCCGGTCTGCCGACTCATCAGTGAGTGGCCCCGACCGCAGAACCTCCAGCTCCTCCTTTAAGTTCTTTAGTCTACGCTGTGGAGACTTCAGAACCAGTCGGTCCCATTCATGGAGTTCGCTATGTACTCCAGCCGTTCTCTCGGACAGAGATGCCGAGGCTGGTGTACGCGCCCATGCTTCCGCGACTATATCCATCACTCCATTCTCTTGTAGCCAACGAGCTTCAAATTGCCATTGTCTGTCTCCCTAATGTATGTATACCGCCGCATCACCTTCGGTATCTAGTACAACGGGTCTGTGATCAGATTTAAGGTGAGGCGCATTTGTAATAGTTGAATGCGGAAAAAGACCGTGGAATCCTGCATTACACATGGCTCGATCCAACCGTTCTCGTATACGTCGCCGTCTCCAGGTGAACTGTTCCCCGGAGAAGCCCATATCATCAAGCTCACAATCAGCGAGTGCATTCCGGAAATTCTCCATCATCCGGACTGGCGAGGGGCGCTCCCTTCCTTTTCGTGGGAGTATAAAATCTCGTTAAAATCGCCTACCACCACCCAAGGCAGGGATGATTGTGTATGCAGGTTCCTCAAATAAAATGGTTGTTGACAATACCCTGCATCCGGATTTCGTCCACCCCACCCCCCGCGCCCGCAGGAAGAGTCCAGCCTGCAGACTCTAGAACCTACGGCCGGCCGGCCCTGGAAACGGCCCAAGACGCGAGAACCAGAAGTCCGAAGGACCCGCCGATTCCCGGAACGATCTTTTCCTTTTTCTTATTTTCTCCCCCTCCCTATTTCTTCTCTCCCATCCCATAGAAAAATAAAGCCGGAGACCCTCGGTTTCGTGCAACCCGAGCCCTCTGCCCCACGAGCGCGCACGTATCGTTGGCTCCGCCTAGGGTTTTAGCCCCTCCCTCACCACCCCCGCCCCACCTCGCGCCGCACCCTCACGAATCCCCTCGCCAAACCCAATCCCCTCCCCCCCAATCCCACCCGCCGGGCGACGAGCGGCGGCCGGCGCCCAGGGCCCGAGATGGACAGGTACCAGAGGGTGGAGCGGCCGCGGCCCGAGTCGGCCATCGCCGAGAACGAGATCCGAATCACCGCCCAGGGGCTTATCCGCAACTATGTCTCCTACGCCACGTCCCTCCTCCAGGTGCGCTCCCCCGCCCCCGCCCCCGCCCCCGTCCCGTCGGTTTCGTGTGTTCGTTGGTTCGATTCGGCGCGTGTCGACGGCGGAAACGGCCCGAGGTCGCGGCGTGTTTCTGCCCGTCTGGCTTCGCGGGAGGCGGAGTCGTTCGTACGGCTGGTTTTGTGTGGTTTGATTGATGGCGAGGCTGCGCTCAATCGGTGCGGTTTCGGTTGGAAGCGCGTTGACTGGCGCACAAATTCAATGCTGATGTGTGGTATTTGCACAAACGTGTGCCTGTTTGTCATTGTTTTGAATCAGTGTGTCGTTGGCACTAAACTCATTGTGAATCTGGTTTGATGCGACGGATATCCAGATTTATAAGTATGCGCCCTTCGGCCGAGATTGTCAAGTTTAATTTGTCAATCTGATTTGCGGATTTTGGTTACATATCAAGGATATACTAAATTTAGCAATGCAGGGATGTTTCGTATGATTTGTGGTCAACAATTGCTAGTAATCCCTGTAAAAACAGTTTCAATTGACAGTGAGATTGTCAAGTCCGTGGCCGGATAGTGATAGCAGTGGGAGTTCAGTTGTAAGAAGTGCCAGTGCTGTTAGTTCTGTGTCCCTTACCTTACTTCCCCTGGATGCAGTCAGTTGCATTTACATAGTGTGGGGTTGTGTGCTGCTGTAGGATAGGAGGTCTCGGTAATGGAGAGGTGCTGAATTTGATGCTGGGTGTGAAAGATTCAAAAGTCCATCATGTCTACTTTGTTGCTAGTTTTGCAAACCAGTTATCTTAATACCATGACTGGCATTGCTAGTTTTTAACTATGATTTCCCATTGTTTACTTCATGACTCACGTTTAACATTTTGAATCAGGACCGGAAGATTAAAGAGATTGTTCTGAAAGCCATGGGACAGGCAATCAGTAAGTCTGTTGCTGTCACAGAGATTATCAAGGTAATTCTTCTGTTTTATTTTCTCATTTTTGTCCCATTGTACAGAACCACATTTGATATATTTCTTGAAAACAGAAAAGAGTACCGGGGTTGTACCAAGATACTAACATCAGCTCTGTCAGCATAACTGATGTCTGGGAACCTATTGAAGAAGGCCTTGTCCCGTTAAGTTTCTGTTTCTTTCTACCATCCTGTTATCACATAAACTTCTGTGGCACCGAGGATTCTAATTTATTCCAATGGTTACTCATTCTGCAGACTGGAGATGACTCGCCATGTTTCAATGATTTCAATTACTTTGTCTCCAGTAGAGCTGGACCAAAATTCCCCTGGGTAAATTGGATGCATCTCTGTTTTTTTCATAGGATAAGAACATGTGTGCATGAACCATGATACACATTTGGAATATTAATACATTTTTTTTGTAGGTATCAAAGCCCAGCTTATGTTGACCAGCCCAGGCAACAGCAGCGCCTCCAGCAGGCACCAGCACCGCTGCGTCAACCTCGCCAACAACCATCTGATTATGAAGGTATGATAGTGATAGTCTGCACTTGTTTTTATACTTCAGTTGTTCAAAATTATTCATGATTGTTGTTCTGTTAGACTCCTATGTGCGGGGTCGTGGCAGAGGAAGGGGCCGTGGACGTGGTAGGGGTTGGGGTAGAGGAGGTTATGGCGGATATGGAAACAACCAAGGTGGGTATAACCAAGGTGGGTACAATCAAGGTGGATACAATCAAGGCGGGTACAACCAAGATGGTGGGTACTATGATAATCAAGGCGGATACAACCAAGATGGTGGGTACTATGACAATCAAGGTGGGTATGGTGGTGGATATGGCTACAACCAAGGCCGACAAGGAAACTACCAAGGTATATAAGGGTAGCTTGTACATTTTTATTGCTGATCTTGCTTATTTAAGGAAGTTTGGATGCTCAATTGATTTGTTGAACCAGAAAATGGTGGATATAACCGAGGACGGGGTGGTATGCATGGAAGAGGCAATTGGAGTTACCGCGGGGGTATGACCTTTTATAATATACTCGTGTTTCCTGATTGAGTGCTTCAACTCATGTTCTGATCTGTTTATTCAATAGTTAGTTGTTCTTCACCTTCATAGCATGAGCCATACATACTGAAGTCTTACATTGCCATGCATGCTTAAAAACAATGCATGTTGATTATGTAAATAACTCGTGCATCCCAGTATTCATCACATGCAGCAATGCTACTTTCATGTGATTGCGGATGTGATGATGTAACTGTCACGAATAAACTTCTTTACCTGTTTAAAGTGTAAAACGTTCCAGGATATCCAATTGGTGTGTTAGTTTTTTTTTGAGATGTTCATTTTACCTGCTAGTTTGCCATGCAACCTAAATATTTATGACCATATGAACTCTTTGAGATAAACAGTGTATTTTGTATGTTCATTTTTTTCTTTTAATGTGGCTTTGCATCTAGAAATGCCAAGAAAGATTTGCAATGTTACCCTTAACATATATGTCTGCATTCAGGATATGAGCGCGGCAGGGGTGGCGGTGCTCCAGGTGGGAGGGGATATGACCAAGCTCCTGCTGGAAGGGGCTATGGAGGTGGAAGGGGATATGAAGGCGGAAGGGGATATGACCAAGCCCCTGCTGGAAGGGGATACGAAGGCGGAAGGGGATATGACCAAGCTCCTGCTGGGAGGGGGGGATACGAGGGCGGAAGGGGGTATGGAAGGGCTCGGGGAAGAATGGCTCGTGGGCGAGGGTACTGAGCAAAGGCAGAATTTCCATGGGCTTCTGGTTCTATTTAAATGCATGCTTTATAATATCAGGGGAAAGGTGAGTTATCCAAGGATTTTCTGTTGGAAGCTGTCGTTCGTGTGGTGTTAGTTGTTTCCCCTGAGCGCGATGTTTGGTTGTGAGCACAATGCTTTTCCCAAGTTTATCCTGCAATCATCTTTCAATGTTGCTGTTGGCGAGGTTTGCTGTTTTTCCCAATGGTCGATGAATGCTGAGCATGCAGCTCTATGTTCATGCCCGTCGTATTATCTGATGGAACTGTTACCTTGTTGTTTATTCTATATTTGTGCAGTTCTTTGCCCATGATTATCGAAACTATTATTTGGCTGTGAAATCCTCCTTTGGTGTACGTTTCCTGTTACTATATCTCTGCTTCTAGACGAGAGGGAAATTATTGTTCGCTATGTACATAGAAAGATGAGCGGTGAATGAAAGTCGTGTGGCTCCAATCCCAGATGTGAAGTGAGTCTGGTGCTTGGTTAGGCGTTGAGGAGTATGATGCTTGGCTGAGCACCCTGGCGAATTGTCGTGGCTGTAATTATTGTTCTCTTTATCTAATACTTGGAAAAGGGCTCGTGCGTTGCAACGGGCGAAATAGCGTCCTCCTCCAACTCCTGCATCATGGGTTCGGTTGGCAGGCCTTTGCACTATTCCGGCTCCACCTAACCTTGCCCTTTTGTGTCGAGATGCGCCTCACTCATGGCTATCTCCCCCGAGCCCTCCATTGTGCGTCCTTGGCACCTTTCATCTTGTGACGCCCTGGCTTAATCGTGCATTAATCATACACGTAAATGCACACGATCAAGCCTAAGGACTCATTTGAAGATATCACAACACAATTCTAAAACATCAATAAAGGCATATAAGCATTATATTACAAGCCAGAGCCTCGAGGGCTCGAATACATAAGCTTGATGCCAAACGAGCATCAGCGGAAGCGTTAGATATCTGAGTACAGACATAAGACAGAGAGGTAAGTCTTAACAAGGCGGGACAAAACAATAGCTACGATCGAAAGGCACAGGCCTCCTGCCTGGGACCCTCCGATCCTACTCCTGGTCGTCGGCCAGCTATCCACCCTTGAGGTGGTAGAAGTAGTCGTCGGCGGGGCAGCTATCTCAGGGGCTCCGTCATCTGGTTGCATCAAATGGATATGGGGAGAAAAAGAGAGCAAAGCAACCATGAGTACTCATCCGAAGTACTCAGCAAGCAAGGATCTACACTACTAATGTAACATTACCAAAAGGGAGGCTGTATATGTGGACTGGGCTGCAGAAATGCCAGAATAGAGAGAAGGCCTAGTCCTATCGAAGACTAGTATCTTCAGCGGTCTTGCAGCAATAGAAGAGAGTAGATCAGCACAATATAATATAGTAGTGGTTGTGTCAAGTAACAGTCTCGCCCAGAGATCCTTCCTCGACTCCCTGCGAGGAAGCAATCCCGGAGCCATCATAACCAGGTATCATCTCAAGTTCTAGTTGTATCGATCGGGATAGAACTCCGAGTGTCCTTTACCGTAGGACCGGCTATCGATAGATGTTTTCTTCCCTGCAGGGGTGCACCAACTTACCCACCACGCTCGCTTGACTCCGGCCGGACACACTTTTCTGGGTCATGCCCGGCCTCGGCCAAACGATACACCGCAACCCTACCTAAAGCTCAGCAGAGAGGTCCCCGCCGGTCTACATCCTAAGCACTCAGGGGTCTTGGGCCATCGCCCTGTGCACTCCGGGTCGTTGCGAGCAGGGCGAATCTCGGTACCACCTCTATACATGGATGGCGCCGGCCTAGCCGTGCTGCAATGCTGAACTGGATGTCTGACAGAGCTTTCGGCTGATGCTACGATGCAGAGTGCCCATAACTGTTCCCACGTGATGGTTAGTGCTATCAGGCCAGAGCCCTGCTCGGATCAAATATACAAATCGTTAGTGGATTGGTAGTGCAGTAACGAGCAGAGACTCACGATCTATGTGACCTCGTCGCCCCGTCTCGAGGACTTGCTGCAAGGGCTTGGAATGCCCGGCCGCGCCTCGTAAATAACTCACGGGTAACTTCCCATCATTTGCGGGTACCCCTCAGGGTCGACCCGCCTTTCCAAGTATCAGTTGTAAAGTTCAAGTATCCGTGTGTCCATAACATCAGAGGGATCCGAGGTATCACCCTCGTTGGATTCCTACTCGATGTATCTGTCAAGGTGAACTCGGAGGAATCACCCTCGATGGGTTCACACTTGAGGTGTTGCACGACAGCGTCGTTATCGGGAGTGGTGAACGAGGAATCACCCTCGATGACCGCAACCGATGAACTAACCTACAAGGTTAACATCAGAATGCTGACGAGGTATCACCCTCGGCACTCGATAGTAACCCAGTAGTGTCGTACAACTAAGGGGGTGAAGTGCGGTGCCGGGGCCTGGTCTTCGATCCCGTTGATCGGGTCTTCTCATAACCCAGCGGGGCAGTTGGGTCAAAGTGAGGGTCTCTGATGGTTCACTAACCAGCCTATACTAAGCGGTTTGGATATCAGGCAGGTATCAACAGTAGTTACAAACATAGGCTATGCAACAGAATAGGAGCAATCAATTACAGTAGCAAAAACTAATGTAAGCATGAGAAAATAGAATGGGCGATATCGGGATGATCAAAGGGGGGGCTTGCCTGGTTGCTCGGCGGCAAAGGAAAGGTCGTCAGGGGTCGTCGATCTCCGGAGCTGCGTCGGTACCGGGCTCTATCGAGAGAGAAGAGGGGGAGGAAACAGATAAATACAAGGCAGACAAGGTAACACAGAGCTTGCTATGCTAACGTGCAGTGCAGGGTTGCCTAAAAGCATGTCTAAGGCATATTAGTTATTTTAGGATTTAAGTTGAATTTATTAGCCGGTGTATATGCACTATTCACCTAACGGAAACGGGTAAAAAGTTACGGGTTCACCTCCGTAGAGGGTCCCGTCACAGAAACAGATGGCACGGTCAGCTTCGTCTCGTCGTTCTGACCAACTTTCATGTACAAAGTTTTTCCATCCGGGCTACGGATTATTTTCTACGAATTTTCAAAGTTTTTAGCATTATTCTGAAATTTAAATTAATAAAGAAAATAACAGAAAATACTAATTACGTCAGCCTGACGTCACTGTGACATCAGCCAGTCAAACTGCCAGGTCTAGGTCAAACCTGACCTGCGGGACCCACCTGTCATAGACTGTGGGTTTAACAGGGATAAATTTAAACTAATCTAAGTTAATTAGTTGGTGGGCCCAGTTTGTCAATGGGTATTTTAACTAATCAAATTAAGTTTTAATTAAAAACCATTTAGTTAATTTAATTAACCGGCTGGGCCCACATGTCATCGTCTTAGGGTGAATAGTGCCCCACGTTGACCCGGTCAACGTGGTCAAACAACGGACTGGGGCCCACTGTCAGTGACCTGGGGTGGACCCCACGCGGTGCTAGCTCAGCGGAGCCGCCAGAGGAGCTCCGGCGAGCTCGCGCGCGGCGGCCGAACGCCGGCGACGCTCGGGTTTTTGCCACGGTGCACCAAATCGGGTGTTTCCGGTCGCTTTCGAACGAGTAAAGAGCGCCGCACCCAACGGCGGCAACCTCGCGGGCTGAGGTGGTCGGAGCTCGCTGGAAACGAGCTCGATGCGGCGGCCGGAGTTTGAGCCGTCTCGGAAACGCGGCTACGCGACGCGTTCGGGCAAACTAACTACGCAGACGAGCTCCACGGGGCCACGGGAACTCATCGGAGCTACGCATTCGAGCGGAACGGCACGGGAGCGAGGAGCTCGTCGGCAATGGCGGCGGGCGGAACACGGCACCGCGGCGGCACGTCTACGGGCTATGGGAGATGGCGCAAATGGAGGGGAGAGGAGGGCGAGCTCACCGTGCGGCTCACGAAAGGCCTGCGGGAGCTTAGGAGCGCAGAACGGCGACGAATCGACGATGACGACCTCGGTGACCGAAAGTTGGGGATGAGCCCGAAGCAGGAGCTGCGAAGCGCCTCAGCTCGTGCTTGTGGACGGTGACGAAGAAGACGACGCTGGCGAAGAAGTGGGACATCGAGGCGAGGCGAGGTCGTGACGGTGGCTGCGGCGGAGCGGCAGCGCGGCGGCGGAGGCGCTCGGCAGAGGGAAGAGAGGTGAGCGCGAGGGGAAGGGGAGGGGAAGAAGTGGCGAGGGAGGACCAGTGGGGAAGGACGAGGGGTCCTTATCCCCTCCTCGGCTGTCGGTGGCTGGCAGGTGGCGGCCAGCGGCCGGAAGAGGCGAGGCCGGCCATGGCGCGCTCGACACGGCGAAGGAGAGAGAGAGGGAGGAGTGAGAGAGGCCGGCTAGGCTGGGCCTTCCACTGTGCACTAAGGCCCAGTGCACAGAGGCCTTCTTCTTTTCTTTTATTTCTTTTTCTGTTTTCTTTTTCAGCAGGCTTTTGCAAATTAGATTAGCCACCAATTGACTTAGCAAAAATGTGTGCCTGGCCAAAACAGATGCTATGGAATGTTGTGCACTGCCACAAAAAGTTTGCGCATTTTTGGAATCCATTTGCACTTTTCAAAAATGGATTTGACATTTTTAAATGCTGTTTTGGCACTGTTTTGATGCCCTAGTCCACACTTAGCATTTATGGTGAAGTTGTTTTCCGCAACAATAATTGTTTTGGAATATTTGCTAAATGATGAACATTTTTGCAGCAATATTTGAGCAACTTCATTTTGCACTTTAAATTTGAATTGTTTTCAGAGAGGAATTTGAATTGAAGTGTTTAGCCAAAATGATCAAGCATAGCAAATGAAGATGACTTGGCATGATTAACTCAAGGTCACAGTGCTTTATTACATAGGGGTGTTACACATCTTCAACCACAGTTCTGTGTGAACATGTGTAGACATTTCAGAATATAAGGTGCATCAGTTTCATTCAAGTCAAACATATTTCTGCATTTATAGAATTTTCTTACGGTATTTTTGCCTCTTCAATTTAACTCGGTGTGAAACAATCAAATTCTTCATGCAGTAATATTGTCTATGTATGGTCATCTTACGTGACTATGCATTTCCGCATTTGTATTCTTCCCCGCATATTTGGATTAACTTGTACCTAGATGGCCAGTGCTGGCGCTGGTAAGAATCACATCTTCATATTCCTGAATAAAAAAGTCCACCAGAAAGAAAATTCAGTTTTTCATGCAACCATACTAATCTAGTAGTAGGATGCAAATCACATAGATGATGCAAACATTTTTTTTGTCTCCGTCAGTTTACACAAACAACATGAATAATAAATTGGGTTAAAAATATTGATATCATCCATAGCACAACGCAAACAAAGATTGAGTACTGTATATGAAAATTTTGTCAAAAGATATACTCTGTATCTAAAGCAACATGAGTTCTTACTGGTACCACAACTATCTTGCATAGTAAATAAATAATGTGGGGAGCTAGGTTGTATACAAGTACAGTATAATTAATCTTCTTCAATTATTGCCCAGATCGATTAAACCTGAAGTATATGATATGCAATTGGCACAACAATGATCGACTGGTGGAGGAGCCATGATGCTAATTGAGTCCGTCCGCTCCATGGAGAATGATAACATCAGAGCTGTGCCTCTGGTGATCCCCTTCTCCACCATCACCACAAACTCCTCATCGCTGATTTGACCATGTGAAAGATCGAGAAGAGTGGTCTAGAGGAGGGGGTGGGGGTGGGGGTGATTAGACCCTCAACATGTACAAATATCCGTTTTTAAGATTTTCGTGTTAAGGTTGAGTTCATCACATGTTAAAGGGCACACAAGACATTTTACACACGCATAGCAAGAGTATGAGCAGCGGAAAAAGTAAAGCATGCAAGTGCAAGAATGTAAAGGGGATGGGAGTCGGAAAGAGCAAACTCAATGGAGACACGGATATTTTTGGCGTGGTTTAGATACGTGGTGCTATCGTACGTCCATGTTGTTGGAGACTTCAACACATGGAGGGTAACGGTTGCGCGAGTCCACGGAGGGCTCCACCCATAAAGGATCCATGAAGAAGCAACCTTGTCTATTCCACCATGGCTTTCGTCCACGAAGGATTATATAATGAATTTTTATCGACCAAAAGGAGTGTACTACAAGAAAACGGAGTCTGGAGGGCACATGACGTGGCCACAAGCCTGGGAGGCGCGCCCAGGGGGTAGGGCGCGCCCCCACGGCTTGTCGCCTCCTCATGCACTTTTCGGATTACTTTTTATTTTTCTAATTTTTTAAATATTCCAAAACAGAGTAAAATTTCCATTGGAAAAGTTTTGGAGTCGGTTTACTTACCGTACCACATACCTATTCCTTTTCCGGGTCTGGAACATTCTGGTAGGTTTCCCTTATCTACTCCTCCGGTGTTATGGTATTAATAATATTGGTTTCAACATTTATGGGGTACCTGAGATATAATGTTTGATTCTTTGCCCGTTTACCACCTTCGGGTTATTGACTTTGGCGTTGTTGATTTTGATGGCACCGGAACGATAAACTTCCTCGACAATGTAAGGACGTTCCCATTTAGAGAGAAGTTTTCTTGCAAAAAATCTTAAACGAGAATTGTATAGCAAGACATGGTCACCTACATTAAATTCACGCTTTTGTATCCTTTTATCATGCTATCTTTTAACTTTTTCTTTAAATAGTTTGGCATTCTCATAGGGTTGGGTTCTTCATTCATCCAGTGAGCTAATGTCAAATAACCTCTTTTCACCGGCAAGTTTGAAATCATAGTTGAGCTCTTTAATTGCCCAATAAGCTTTATGTTCTAATTCAAGAGGTAAGTGACATGCTTTTCCATAAACCATTTTGTATGGAGATATACCCATAGAGTTTTTATAAGCAGTTCTATAAGCCCATAGTGCATCATCAAGTTTCTTAGACCAATTCTTCCTGGATCTATTAATAGTCTTTTGCAAAATCAACTTTATTTCTCGATTGCTCAATTCTACTTGACCACTAGACTGAGGATGATAAGGAGATGCAATTCTATGGTTAACATCATACTTAGCAAGCAACTTACGGAAAGCACCATGAATAAAGTGTGAACCACCATCAGCCATTAAATATCTAGGGACTCCAAACCTCAGAAAAATAACTTCTTTAAGCATCATAATGGAGGTGTTATGATCAACACTACTAGTTGGAATAGCTTCTCCCACTTAGTAACATAATCAACAACAACCAAAATATGTGTGTACCCATTAGAGGAAGGAAAAGGTCCCATATAATCAAATCCCCAAACATCAAATGGTTCAATAACAAGTGAATAATTCATAGGCATTTCCTGACGTCTACTAATATTACCAATTCTTTGACATTCATCACAAGACAAGACAAACTTACGAGCATCCTTGAAAAGAGTAGGCCAATAAAAACCAGATTGTAATACCTTGTGTGCAGTTCTATCTCCAGCATGGTGTCCTCCATAGGCCTCGGAGTGACACTTGCGTAGGATCTGTTCCTGTTCATGCTTAGGTACACAACGTCTAATAACACCATCTACTCCTTTATAAAGGTGTGGGTCATCCCAAAAGTAATGTCTTAAAAAAACTTTTTTTGTTGGTATGTGAAACTAGGTGGTATAAATTTAGCAAAAATATAATTAGCATAATCAGCATACCAAGGAGCACTACGAGAAGTATTTATGACAGCTAATTGTTCATCAGGAAAGCTATCATCAATAGGTAGTGGGTCATCAAGAACATTTTCTAACCTAGACAAGTTGTCTGCTACAGGGTTCTCAGCTCCCTTTCTATCAATAATATGCAAATCAAATTCTTGTAGCCAGAGAACCCATCTAATAAGTCTAGGTTTAGCATCCTTCTTTTCCATAAGATATTTAATAGCAGCATTATCGGTGTGAACCGTTACTTTGGAATCAACAATATAAGATCTGAACTTATCACAAGCAAATACAACCGCTAAAAATTCTTTTTTAGTAGTAGCATAATTTCTTTGAGCACTGTCTAGAGTTTTACTAGCATAATGGATAACATTTAATTTCATATCAACTCTTTATCCTAGAACAACACCGACAGCACAATCACTAGCATCACACATAATTTCAAAGGGTAGGTTCCAATCAGGTGGTTGAACAATAGGTGCAGAAATCAAGGCTTTCTTAAGAATTTCAAATGCTTCTACACAATCATCATAAAAAACAAATGGAACATCTTTTTGCAAGAGATTAGTGAGAGGCCTAGAAATTTTAGAGAAGTCTTTAATAAACCTCCTATAGAAACCAACATGACCAAGGAAACTTCTTATACCTTTGATATCTTTAGGACAGATCATTTTTTCAATAGCATCAACTTTAGCTTTATCAACTTCAATACCTCTTTCGGAGATTTTATGCCCCAAGACAATACCTTCATTAACCATAAAGTGCCACCTCTCCCAATTCAAGACAAGATTAGTTTCTTCACATCTTTGCAAAACTCGATCAAGGTTGCTTAAGCAATCATCAAAAGAAGTTCCGTAAACGGAGAAATCATCCATGAAAACCTCAACAATATTTTCACAAAAGTCAGAGAATATAGTAGTCATACATTTTTGAAAAGTAGCAGGTGCATTACATAAACCAAAAGGCATACATCTATAAGCAAAGGTACCGAAAGGGCAAGTAAAAGTAGTCTTTTCTTGATCCTCTTGTGACACAGGTATTTGAGAAAAACCAGAATAACCATCTAGAAAGAAAAAGTGTGTATGTTTTGATAGTCTCTCTAGCATTTGATCGATAAAAGGTAGAGGATAATGATCTTTCCTAGCAGCTTTGTTCAACTTTCTAAAATCAATAACCATTCTATAACCTGTAAAAATTCTTTGCGGGATCAATTCATTTTTATCATTAGGAACAACAGTAATACCTTCCTTCTTAGGGACACAATGAACAGGACTTACCCATCTACTATCAGCAACAGGATAAATTATATCTGCTTCCAGAACCTTTAGTATTTCATTTCTTACTGATACGTCTACAACATATCTATAATTTTTGATTGTTCCATGCTGTTATATTATCATTCTTGGATGTTTTACAATCATTTTATAGCAACTTTATATCATTTTTTGGGACTAACCTATTGAAATAGTGCCCAGTGTCAGTTGCTGTTTTTTGCTTGTTTTTTACTTCGCAGGAAATCAATACCAAACGGAGTCCAAACGCAGCAAAATTTTTTGGTGATTTTTTCTGGACCAGAAGACACAAGTTGGGCCAAGAAAGTACCTGAGGGGGGCTTCGAGGGGAGCACAACCCACCAGGGCACGCCTGGGGGCCCAGGCGCGCCTAGGTGGGTTGTGCCCACCTCGGCCGCCTCCCGCACCGCCTCTTTGCTCTATAAATACCCCAATATTCCAGAACCCTAGGGGAGTCGACGAAAATCAATTCCAGCCGCCGCAAGTTCCAGAAACCACAGATCCAATCTAGACACCATCACGGAGGGGTTCATCATTCTCATTGGTGCCTCTCCGATGATGCGTGAGTAGTTCATTGTAGACCTACAGGTCCGTAGGTAGTTGCTAGATGGCTTCCTCTTTGTCTTTTGATTCTCAATACAATGGTCTCTTGGAGATCTATTTGATGTAATTCTTTTTGCGGTGTGTTTGTTGGGATCCGATGAACTTTGAGTTTATGATCAGATCTATGTTTTTATCCATGAAAGTTATTTGAGTCTTTTGATCTCTTATATGCATGATTATTTATAGCCTCGTATTTCTTCGTTGAATCTTTGGTTTAATTAGGCCAACTAGATCGATTTTTCTTGCCATGGGAAGAGGTGCTTTGTGATGGGTTCGATCTTACGGTGCTTGATCCCAGTGACAGAAGGGGAACCGACATGTATGTATCGTTGCTATTAAGGATAACAAGATGAGGTCTATTTCTACATAAATAGATCTTGTCTACATCATGTCATCGTTCTTATTGCATTACTCCGTTTCTCCATGAACTTAATACACTAGATGCATGCTGGATAGCGGTCGATGTGTGGAGTAATAGTAGTAGATGCAGGCAGGAGTCGGTCTACTAATCTTGGACGTGATGCCTATATAATGATCATTGCCTGGATATCGTCATAATTATTTGAAGTTCTATCAATTGCCCAACAGTAATTTGTTTACCCACCGTATGCTATTTTTCCCAAGAGAAGCCACTAGTGAAATCTACGGCCCCCGGGTCTATTTTCTCATCATATATTTTCAGATCTATTTTGCTATTTGCCTTTTTATTTATTTGCCACTTTTATTTTCAGATCTATATTTCTAAAAACACAAAAATATTTTGCTGCACTTTATTTTATTCGCGATCTATTTATCCAATCTATTATAATTTATCTCCCGTCAACTTGCCAATTTCTGGCGTCTTTACCCGAAAGGGATTGACAACCCCTTTAACACGTCGGGTTGCAAGTATTTGTTCTTTGTGTGCAGGTGCTGTTTACATAGTGTTGCTTGGTTCTCCTACTGGTTCGATAACCTTGGTCTCATCACTGAGGGAAATACCTACCATTGCTGTGCTGCATCATCCCTTCCTCTTTGGGGAAATACCGACGTAGTTCAAGCAAACATCAAAAGGAATTTCTGGCGCCATTGCTGGGGAGACATCATCAACATCTACCAGGTTCCTAATCACAAATCTCATCTCCTTGCAATTTATATTATTTTCCATTTGCCTCTCGTTTTCCTCTTCCCCATTTCACAAAAAATTGCCGTTTTATTCGCCCTCTTTTTCGTTCGCCGTTTTCTCGCCAGATCTGTTTTGTGTGCAATCTTGTTGATCACTTTTTGTCATTATGGATAGTTCTTCCTCTATCGCGTGCACCCCCGAGAACAAGGTTCTTAACTTTAAACAAAGGGGAGGGGAGAATTTAAAAGATGCTTGGTATAGGATTTGCAATGCTCATAATAGATCTATCCATAAGAAATCTACCGTTGTTCTTCTTCGCTGTTTTTATGTGGGCATCACCACTTGGTATAGATTCGTCCTTGATACGATTACCGGTGGAAATTTGTTGATGTGTCCCTCTCTTGATGCTTTTAATATGGGAAATTTAGTGGGTTCACCGCCTCTTATAATTAACGAAACAACTTAACTCTTGAGCACGTTATGGAAAGACTGGATGCTATCGAAAAGAAAATGCTTACCGAAGAACACTTTGAAAACTTGGATAAAAAGATGCCTAATTTTGCTACTAAATTTGGGTCAAAAACGGGAGAAGTTTTTAAGTTGTTAAAAGAAAAAGGAACCGTAATTCACGAAAGAATTGAAGAAAGCCCTTCTCGGATCGATAAGTTGGAAGAATTTTTTAGCAATTTAAGCACGGCTTTTGCTTTTGCTAAAACTATTGAAAAAAACCCATAAAAATAGGCAGGATTACTCAAGCCACTAAAAACAAGGGTGCAACTTCTAATAGTAACAAAGAAGATCTTAATATGATTAGTATTCACCCGAATTTTGTTGAAGTTATAAGAGACCCTACGTACAAGAATGAATTCTTCGAACTTTTTCCTAGGAGTATTGTTATTGAAAATTTGTATGCTAAATCTTTGAATAATTCTAAGTGTTTGATTGAGGAATTAGAAACTAAAAATGACAATACTTAGATCCTTCGCATTATGCCTAGCTTAGCGCTTGTTGGGAGGCAACCCAATGAATAAAATTTATTTTTGTCTTTTTCTTTCTGTTCTTGAGTGTTTGCACAATTATGCTACTGTTATGATTGTGTTTTTTGTGTTTTAATTAGTGTTTGTGCCAAGTACAGCCTTTAGGATAGCTTTGGTGATAGTTGATTTGATCTTGTTGGAAAACAGAAACTTTTGCGTCCAGTAAAACAATTTTGAAAATTCACAGGTGTGACAAAAAACTCTGAATGTTTTACACAAGACTTATATACAAATTTCCTCTGTTTTCATAATTTTTCAGAATTTTTGGAGTTACATAAGTATGAGAACAACTCGCATCTTTACAGACTGTTCTGTTTTTGACAGATTCTGTTTTCTTTGCATTGTGTGCTAGTTTTGATGAATCTATGGTTTGTATCGGGGGGTATGAGCCATGGTAAAGTTATAATACAGTATATATAATGCAAGAACAAAATTTGAATGGGTTTTCTACAGTACTTAAAGTA
Organism: Thinopyrum elongatum; assembly: GCA_011799875.1. Classification (NCBI taxonomy): domain Eukaryota; kingdom Viridiplantae; phylum Streptophyta; class Magnoliopsida; order Poales; family Poaceae; genus Thinopyrum; species Thinopyrum elongatum. The sequence goes on along the minus strand of CM022300.1, from coordinate 57,757,291 downwards.
AATATTGGTTTTCTTATACTAACGGATCTCACGAAGGTTTTGTTAAGTTTTGTGTGATTGAAGTTTTCAAGTTTTGGGTGAGATTACGATGGATGAAGGAATAAGGAGTAAGAAGATCCTAAGCTTGGGGATTCCCCATGGCACCCCAAGCCATTATCCAAAGAGAAGCAAGCAACTAAGCTTGGGGATGCCTGAGTGGCATCCCCTCTTTCTTCTAACGACCATCAGTATTTTACTTGGAGCTATATTTTTATTCGTCACATATCATGAGTTTTGCTTGGAGCATCTTGTATGATATGAGTCTTTGCTTGTTTTGCTTTTTATTTTTAGTCATGAATCCTTGCTGGAACACCTATTTAAGAGAGCCAAAATTATGCTATGACTTGTTAGAATTGCTCTCTATGCTTCACTTAAATCTTTATGAGCTATGGAATTGCTCTAGTGCTTCACTTATATCTTCTTGAGCACGGTGTGCTTTAGTATTTTTGAAGAAATGCTCTCATGCTTCACTTAGATTTATTTGAGAGTTAGTAATTTTTTTTATAAATTCTCTCTTGCTTCACTTAAATTATTTTGAGAGAAGAAAATTTTATGCTCATGTTCTTCACTTAGATTTGTTTGAGCTATCAAAAGCAACTTATGAAATTAGTCCCAAAGTGATAGATATTCAAGAGGGATATAATAAAAACTTTCATGAAGATCATTGGACAAAATAAACTTGATTCCTTGTAATAGTTTTGTGATATGTTGATATAATATGTGAGTCATGTTGATGAGTAATTATGCTTTAGTAAGAATATTGGTGTTAAGGTTTGTGTTTCCCTATGCAAGCACGAAAGTTAATAGTTATGCAATGAAATTACATCCTACTTGTGGTGCATTATTCAGTGTTAGTTATGCTTAATGCTCGCTTATGAGATTTTTCGTTTCTTGGTTGGATGCTTCTCAATCTTTTGCTAGCCTTCATTTGCACTAAGTATGATCACTACTTGTGCATCCAAAATCCTTAAACCAGTTTTGCCATATGAGTCCACTATACCTACCTATATGCGGTATTTCCGTGCTGTTCTAAGCAAATTTGTATGTGCCATCTCTAATTTCAAAATAAATTTCTCTTTTGTGTGCTCGTACCGCTCATGAAATGGTAGGGGGTGGCTGATATTTTTCCATGCTAGATGTGTTATTCTCAAGATGAGTGTTTATTCACTTGTCATTGCACGAGAGTACGACAAAGGTATTAGGGATGCCCAGTCCCGAAATGAAAAATGAATTTACTTTATGTTGTAAAATAATAAATTCCTTGGAAAGTGTTGGTATGGACGGCACCTGTGGATTCGGTTAGCCGTGGAATGTGAAAGTATGGTGGAAAAAGGAATAAACTTTATTTTCTGTTTGGAAACCGCCTATGATATATCTAGCATGGAAAGTATTGGGAATTACTCGATCGCTTTCGTTGACAGGAAAAGCATGCCACCCAAAATGTTTTATCTCTACTTTTTTCGCTTTGAGCTCTGACACCTCTAAAAATCCCTACTTCCCTCTACAAAGGGCCTTTCTTTTACTTTATGTAATTTTTATTTTATTTTGAGTCTCCATCTTCTCTTATAAAGCACCAACTAAGGGGCAGTATGATCGTACTTGAGCATTGGGTGTAGCTAATATGCGAGTGTGTTTCATGAATGGATCAATGATTGAGCATAATGGGCTAGGGATAACTTGCTTTAGTGTTGATATTTTGAAAGACATGGTTGCTTGTTGATATGCTTGAGTATTGAAATCTTCATGTCAAAACTAGACTATTGCTTTGAATCATATAAAAGTCCAAATGTCCATGCTACAAAGAAAAGAATATGTGATGAACATGTTAGGCAGCATTCCACATCAAAAATTCTGTTTTTATCATTTAGCTACACGAGGACGAGCAGGAATTAAGCTTGGGGATGCTGATACGTCTCCAACGTATCTATAATTTTTTATTGTTCCATGCTGTTATATTATCATTCTTGGATGTTTTACAATCATTTTATAGCAACTTTATATCATTTTTGGGACTAACCTATTGACATAGTGCCCAGTGCCAGTTGCTATTTTTGCTTGTTTTTTATTTCGCAGGAAATCAATACCAAACGGAGTTCAAATGCAGCGAAAATTTTTGGTGATTTTTTCTAGACCAGAAGACACAAGTTGGGCCAAGAAAGTACCTAAGAGGGGCTCCGAGGGGAGCACAACCCACCAGGGCACGCCTGGGGGCCCAGGCGCGCCCAGGTGGGTTGTGCCCACCTCGGCTACCTCCTGCACCACCTCTTTGCTCTATAAATACCCCAATATTCCAGAAACCCTAGGGGAGTCGACAAAAATCAATTCTCGCTGCCGTAAGTTCCAGAAACCACAGATCCAATCTAGACACCATCACGGAGGGGTTCATCATCCTCATTGGTGCCTCTCCGATGATGCGTGAGTAGTTCATTGTAGACCTACGGGTCCGTAGGTAGTAGCTAGATGGCTTCCTCTCTCTCTTTTGATTCTCAATACAATGGTCTCTTGGAGATCTATTTGATGTAATTCTTTTTGCAGTGTGTTTGTAGGGATTCGATGAACTTTGAGTTTATGATCAGATCTATGTTTTTATCCATGAAAGTTATTTGAGTCTTTTGATCTCTTATATGCATGATTATTTATAGCCTCGTATTTCTTCTTCGAATCTTTGGTTTAGTTAGGCCAACTAGATCGATTTTTCTTGCCATGGGAAGAGGTGCTTTGTGATGGGTTCGATCTTACGGTGCTTGATCCCAGTGACAGAAGGGAAACCGACACGTATGTATCTTTGCTATTAAGGATAACAAGATGGGGGTCTATTTCTACATAAATAGATCTTGTCTACATCATGTCATTGTTCTTATTGCATTACTCCGTTTCTCCATGAACTTAATATACTAGATGCATGCTGGATAGCGGTCGATGTGTGGAGTAATAGTAGTAGATCCAGGCAGGAGTCGGTCTACTAATCTTGGACGTGATGCCTATATAATGATCATTGCCTGGATATTGTCATAATTATTTGAAGTTCTATCAATTGCCCAACAGTAATTTGTTTACCCACCGTATGCTATTTTTCTCGAGAGAAGCCACTAGTGAAATCTACGGCCCCCGGGTCTATTTTCTCATCATATATTTTCAGATCTATTTTGCTATTTGCCTTTTTATTTATTTGCCACTTTTATTTTCAGATCTATATTTCTAAAAACCCAAAAATATTTTGCTGCACTTTATTTTATTCACGATCTATTTATCCAATCTACTATAATTTATCTCCCGTCAACTTGCCAATTTCTGGCGCCGTTACACGAAAGGGATTGACAACCCCTTTAACACGTCGGGTTGCAAGTATTTGTTCTTTGTGTGCAGGTGCTGTTTATGTAGTGTTGCTTGGTTCTCCTACTGGTTCGATAACCTTGGTCTCATCACTGAGGGAAATACCTACCGTTGCTGTGCTGCATCATCCCTTCCTCTTTGGGGAAATACCGACATAGTTCAAGCAAACATCACTTACCACTTCTTTCATTTTGGGATTCAACCGTCGCTGATGATCAACGACTGGTTTAGCATCAGATTCCATATTAATTTTGTGTTGACATAGAGTGGGACTAATGCTCTTAAGATCATCAAGAGTGTATCCAATAGTTGCACGATGCTTCTTCAGAGTTTTTAATAATTTCTTTTCTTCATGCTCTGAAAGGTTAGCACTAATAATAACATGATATATCTTTTTCTCATCAAAATAAGCATACTTTAGAGTATTAGGTAATTGCTTAAGATCAAACACAGGATCACTCTTGGGTGGTAGAGGATCTCCAAGAGTTTCAACAGACAAATTGTGTTTCAAAACAGGCATCTGTTTAAAGAAAATCTCATCTAATTCCTTTCTTTAATTCATGAACATATCATTTCCATGGTCTAGCAAATATTGTTCTAAGGGATCAGTAGGAGGCACGACAATAGAAGGAAGACCAATAATTTCATCTTTACTAGGCAATTCTTTATCATGGGGTTGTCTACGAAATTTGGAGAAGTTAAACTCATGAGACACATCCCCAATACTTACACTAACAGTTTCTTTCTCACAATCTATTTTAGCATTAACAATGTTCAAGAAAGGTCTACCAAATATAATGGGACAAAAATCATCTTGTGGGGAACCAAGAACTAGAAAATCAGTAGGGTATTTTATTTTCCCACACAAGACTTCAACATCTCTAACAATCCCAATTGGTGATATAGTATCTCTATTGGCAAGCTTAATAGTGACATCAATATCTTCTATTTCAGCAGGTGCAATATCATTCATAATTTCTTGATATAAAGTAAAGGGAATTGCACTCACACTAGCACCCAAGTCACATAAGCCATGGTAATAATGATCTCCTATTTTAACAGAAACAACAGGCATGCCAACAATAGGTCTATGTTTATCTTTATCATCGGGTTTAACAATTCTAGCAGCTTCATCACAGAAATAAATAACATGCCCATCAATATTATCGACCAAGAGATCTTTAACCATAACAATACTAGGTTCAACTTTAATTTGTTCAGGAGGTGTAGGTGTTCTAGTATAACTCTTACGAACCACAGCTGAAGCTTTAGCATGTTCCTTTATCCTAACAGGAAAAGGTGGCTTCTCAATATAAGCAGTAGGAATAACAGGATCAACATTATAAGTAATAGTTTCCTCTTCAGCTTTAATGGGTTCTACTATTTTTACTTCAATGGGATGATGATATTTAAACCACTTCTCCTTAGGGAGATCAACATGAGTAGCAAATGATTCACAGAAAGAAGCTACTATCTTAGAGTCAAGTCCATACTTAGTGCTAAATTCACGAAAAGCATCGGTATCCATAAAAGATTTAACACAATCAAACTTGAGGTTTATACCTGACTCCTTACCTTTGTCGAGTTCCCAATCTTCAGAGTTGCATTTAATTCTTTCCAATAAATCCCATTTGAATTCAATAGTCTTCTTCAGAAAAGAACCAGTACAAGAAGTATCGAGCATTGATTGATCATTACGGGAAAGCAGAGCATAAAAATTCTAAATAATAATCTCTCTTGAGAGCTCATGATTGGGGCATGAATATAACATTGACTTAAGCCTCCCCCAAGCTTGAGCAATACTTTCTCCTTCACGAGGCCAAAAATTATATATATAATTCCGATCACGATGAACCAGATGCATAGGATAAAACTTTTGATGAAATTCCAATTTCAATCGGTTGTAATTCCAAGTCCCAATATCATCGTATAGCCTATACCATGTCAATGCATTCTCCTTCAAAATAAAGGGAAGATCTTCTTCTTGACTTCATCCTCAGGCAAACCTACAAGCTTAAATAATCCACAAACTTCATCCACATAGATTAGATGCATATCAGGATATAATGTTCCATCTCCTGCATAAGGATTATCTAGCAGTTTCTCTATCATACCCGAAGGAATTTCATAATAAATATTTTCAGTAGGTTCAGTAGGTTGAGGGGCAACTCTTTGCTCTTCCGGTCGGGGTGAAGATACCCCGAACAAACCCCTCAAAGGATGATTTTCCATAGTAACAAGTGACAGTAAATTTCAGCACACTATATACATTTTTCCTTACCGAATTCCACTTACCAAAGGCGCTTCACTCCCCGGCAACGGTGCCAGAAAAGAGTCTTGATGACCCAGAAGTGTAGGGGATCTGTCGTAGTCCTTTTGATAAGTAAGAGTGTCGAACCCAACGAGGAGTAGAAGGAAATGACAAGCGGTTTTCAGCAAGGTATTCTCTGCAAGCACTGAAATTATCGGTAACATATAGTTTTGTGATAAGATAATTTGTAAGAGGTAACAAGTAACAAGTGTAAAAAAGGTGCAACAAGGTGGCCCAATCCTTTTTGTAGCAAAGGACAAGCCTGGACACATGGGGAAAAAGGACAAGCCTGGACGAACTCTTATATAAAGCAAAGCGCTCCCGAGGACACATGGGAATTATTGTCAAGTTAGTTTTCATCATGCTGATATGATTCGCGTTCGTTACTTTGATAATTTGATATGTGGGTGGACCAGTGCTTGGGTGTTGTCCTTACTTCGACAAGCCTCCCACTTATGATTAACCCCTCTCGCAAGCATCCGTGACTATGAAAGAAGAATTAAGATAAATCTAACCATATCATGAAACATGTGGATCCAAATCAGCCCCTTACGAAGCAACGCATAAACTAGGGTTTAAGCTTCTGTCACTCTGATACGTCTCCATCGTATCTACTTTTCCAAAGTCTTTTGCCCTTGTTTTGGACTCTAATTTGCATGATTTGAATGGAACTAACCCGGACTGACGCTGTTTTCAGCAGAATTGCCATGGTGTTATTTTTGTGCAGAAATAAAAGTTCTCGGAATGACCTGAAATTTCACGGAGAATATTTTTGGAATAAATAAAAAATATTGGTGAAAGAATCAACCGAGGGGGACCCACCACCTGTCCACAAGGGTGGGGGGCGCGCCCCCCTGGCTTGTGGGTCCCACGAAGCTCCACCGACCTCAATTCCATCTCCATATATTCATGTTCGGGGAGAAAAAAATCAAGGAGAAGGATTCATCGCGTTTTATGATACAGAGCCGCCTCCACCTCCTGTTCTTCCTCGGAAGGGCAGATCTGGAGTCCGTTCAGGGCTCCGGAGAGGGGAAATCGTCGCCATCATCATCATCAACCATCCTCCATCACCAATTTCATGATGCTCACTGATGCTCACTGCCGTGCGTGAGTAATTCCATTGTAGGCTTGCTGGACGGTGATGGGTTGGATGAGATTTATCATGTAATCGAGTTAGTTTTGTTAGGGTTTGTTCCCTAGTATCCACTATGTTCTAAGATTGATGTTGCTATGACTTTGCTATGCCTAATGCTTGTCACTAGGGCCCGAGTGCCATGATTCCAGATCTGAACCTATTATGTTTTCATGAATATATATGTGTTCTTGATCCTATCTTGCAAGTTATAGTCACCTACTACGTGTTATGATCCGGCAACCCCGGAGTGACAATAGTCAGGACACTTCCCGGTGATGACCGTAGTTTGAGGAGTTCATGTATTCACTAAGTGCTAATGCTTTGGTCCGGTTATCTATTAAAAGAAGGCCTTAATATCCCTTAGTTTCCATTAGGACCCCGCTGCCACGGGAGGGTAGGACAAAAGATGTCATGCAAGTTCTTTTCCATAAGCACGTATGACTATATTCGGAATACATGCCTACATTATATTGATGAATTGGAGCTAGTTCTGTGTCACCCTAGGTTATAACTGTTGCATGATGAATGCCATCCGACATAATTATCCATCATTGATCCATTGCCTACGAGCTTTTCACATATTGATCTTTACTTCATTACTTTTCCGTTGCCACTGTTACGATTGCTACAAAACTGCTACTGTCACTTTTGCCACCATTACCGTTACTTCCATACTACTTTGCTACTAAATACTTTGCTGCAGATATTAAGTCTTTCAGGTGTGGTTAAATTGACAAATCATCTGCTAATACTCGAGAATATTCTTTGGCTCCCCTTGTGTCGAATCAATAAATTTGGGTTGTATACTCTACCCTCGAAAACTGTTGCGATCCCCTATACTTGTGGGTTATCAAGACCTTTTTCTTGCGCCGTTGCCGGGGACCATAGCTCTATTCTCTGAGTCACTTGGGATTTATATCTGTTGATCACTATGAGGAATTTGAAAGATACCAGAACCAAGATTTTTCCCTCAACTACGAGGGGAGGTAAGGAACTGCCATCTAGCTCTGCATTTGATTCACCTTCTATTTTGAGTAAACTTGCGACTCCTACACCTACTAGTAATTCTGATATGTCACAAGTAATTGATGATGCCACTTCTGCTATGCATGATGCTTATGATGATACTACTGCTTTGCTTGATAATACTGTGCCACTAGGTGAATTTCTTGATGAACAACTTGCTAGGGTTAGAGAAAATGAAATTACTGAAAATGATGATATTATTGAAACTGAAGATTATGATTCTCCCCCTAGATATGAATTACCTATTGTACCTGAGGGTTATATTATGGATGAAGAAACTGCTAGAGACTTTCTTGCTTGCAATGATAGAGAGGATCTTAAGAAACTGTTAGCTAAGCTGAAAGAAAAGTCTTTGAATGCTAGAATGCAATATGATCCTAAGTTTGCTACTTCACCTATCTTTGTTACTGATAAGGATTATGAATTCTCTGTCGATCCTGAGTTAATTACTTTGGTTGAATCTGATCCTTTCTATGGTTATGAATCTGAAACTGTTGTGGCACATCTTACTAAATTAAATGATATATCCACCCTATTTGCTCATGATGAAAAAATTCGCTACTATTATATTCTTAAATTGTTTCCTTTCTCGTTAAAGGGTGATGCTAAGTTATGGTTTAATTCTCTTGGTCCTAGTTGTGTGCGTAGTCCCCAGGATATGATTTATTACTTCTCTCAAAAATATTTCCCTGCTCATAAGAAACAAGCTGCCCTACAGGAAATATTTAACTTTGTGCAATCTGAAGAAGAGAGTCTCCCACAAGCTTGGGGAGGCTTCTCCAATTACTTAATGCTTTGCCTGATCATCCTCTCAAGAAAAATGAAATACTTGATATCTTTTATAATGGACTAACCGATGCTTCTAGGGACCACCTAGATAGTTGTGCTGGTTGTGTTTTCAGGGAACGAATTGTTGAGCAAGCTGAATTGCTATTGAATAATATATTGAGTAATGATAATGATTGGACTCTTCCCGAACCACCACCTAAGCCAACTCCGAAGAAAAGAGGTATTCTATTTCCCAGTCCTAAAGATATGCAAGAGGCAAAGAAATCTATGAAAAAAAAGGTATTAAAGCTGAAGATGTTAAGAATTTACCGCCTATTGAAGAAATACATGGTCTTGATAACCCGACACAGGTAGTAGAGGTAAACTCTCTTTATAGATTTGATGAAGGTGATATTCCTCATAATAATTCTGCTAGTCAATGCTTGGATGAGTTTGATAATTTTATTGTTAAACAAGAAAATTTCAATGCTTATGTTAGTAGACAATTGAAACGTAATGCTCACATGCTTGATTACTTGGGTGATTATATGAGTAGAACTGTTAATGATCTTAAGCTTATTAGTAAACATGCTTCCATGGTTACAACTCAAGTAGAACAAGTACTTAAGGCACAGGATGATTTGCTTAATGAGTTGAATAGTAAGAATAATGATAATGCTGTTAGGGTTATGACTAGAGGTGGTAAAATGACCCAGGAACCTTTGTATCCTGAGGGTCATCCTAAGAGAGTTGAGCAAGATTCTCAGAGAATTAATACTGATGCACCTAGTCCTAATAAAAAGAAGAAAACTGATAGGACTTTGCATGTTTCTAGTGAACCTGTTATAGACACACCTGAGAATCCAAATGATATTTCTATTTCTAATGTTGAGACACAATCTGGTGATGAACGTGAACCTAGTGATAATGTTAATAATGATGTTCATGTCGATGCTCAACCTAGTAATGATAATGATGTAGAGATTGAACCTGTTGTTGATCTTGATAACCCACAATCAAAGAATCAACGTTATGATAAGAGAGACTTCGTTGCTAGGAAACATGGTAAAGAAAGAGAACCATGGGTTTAGAAACCCATGCCCTTTCCTCCTAAGCCATCTAAGAAAAAGGATGATGAGGATTTAGACCTATCTTTTTGCGTATGCGTTTAACTGATATGCTTAAAATGACTCCTTATGCTAAGTATATGAAAGATATTGTTACAAATAAAAGAAAGATACCGGAGGCTGAAATTTCCACCATGCTTGCTAATTATACTTTTAAGGGTGGAATACCAAAGAAACTTGGAGATCCAGGAGTACCAACTATACCATGCTCCATTAAAAGAAACTATGTTAAAACTGCTTTATGTGATCTTGGAGCTGGTGTTAGTGTCATGCCTTTATCTTTATATCGTAGACTTGAATTGAATAAGTTGACACCTACTAAAATCTCTTTGCAAATGGCTGATAAATAAACTGCTATACCCATCGGTATTTGTGAGGATGTGCCTGTTGTGGTTGCAAACGTTACTATCTTAACGGACTTTGTTATTCTTGATATTCCCGAGGACGATAGTATATCGATCATCCTTGGTAGACCCTTTTTGAATACTGCAGGGGCTGTTATTGATTGTAGTAAAGGCCATGTCACTTTTCATGTTAATGGTAATGAGCATACGGTACACTTTCCGAAGAAACAACCTCAAGTTCATAGTATCAATTATATTGGAAAAATTTCAACTATTACTATTGGAGGTTTTGAATTCCCTCTTCCTACTGTCAAAAATAAATATGATATTCTTATTGTTGGGGACATGCATATCCCCATTGAGGTAACCTAGTGTTATTCGAAAATTCTCCGGTTTCATGTTATTCGAAAGAAGTTTGTTAATAAGACTTGATCAACCTTGTTAACGGATTCCTTTTGATGAGCATGAGATGGATGAATTTAGAAGGCACAACTTTCTGTACTTACTTTTTTACCTTCTGTTATTTAGAATAAATAAAGCAAAAATAGTATTATCTGTCTATTTTCTGAATTATCCGTGCAATAAAAAATGTCCCAAAAATAAAAGTTCTCCAATTGCCCTTAAAATTTAGTATGATTTTTTATAGAATATTTTAGAATTTCTGGCACTGAGATTGCACCAGGGGGCTGCACCAGTGGACCACAAGGGTGGAGGGCGCGCCCCCCTTCCTTGTGGGTCCCACGTAGGCCCCCCTCACTTATTCCAGCACCCATTCACTTCGTCTTCCTCCAGAAAAAAATCACCCCGCAGCTCAAACCCGTGTTCTTGCTTATCTTGCTGCCATTTTCGATCTCCTTGTGTAAAGCTCCATTTGCAAAACTGTTCTGGGGGATTGTTCTTCGGTATGTGACTCCGCCAATGGTCCAATTAGTTTTTGTCCTAGTGCTTTATTTATTACAAATTTTTGCTGCTGTGGTGACCTTGTTCTTGAGCTTGCATGTCAAATTTATATGGTCCAAAGTAATTTTGATGCATGATATAGCCTCTAGGCACTTGTAGGAGTAGTTGCTATCAATCTTGTTGAGTTTGGTTCACTTTTATTTTGAGTCACTAAAAATTTCCGAAATTTTTCAGAGGAATAAAAATGTCTAGGAAAATGTACCAAGGTGGTTCTTCGAGGAAGCAAGCACCGAGGCTCGCGATACGTGAGCCGGACCTTGAACCACCAAGGGAAGCTCGAGTGCGGCCTTGTGAATGGCCGTCGGATGAATTCATGGTCCATGCAGGTTTCAAGGATGAGTTTGATGCATACGCACAAAATGCCGGCCTTGAGGACTTCGTGTCAGATAAGTGCCGACAATACTACTACCTCACCGATTCCTTTGTGCGGAGGTTTGAATTTTCATCTAAGGGCAATACCCATACTGTTTTATTTGATCTTTATGATGAGTCATATACCATGGACCTTGAGGATTTTAATACTGCTTGCAAAATCCCACAATGGGGCCTTCTTAGTGAGCCTCACAAAGCTGAATACAATGATTTCCTTGCTAGCATCACTGTGGGAGAAACTAGAAATATCACACAAGCTACCATAGGGAGCATTTACTTTCCTGCCATACATTATTTTGCTCTCTTTATAGGTAGATGCATTAATGGTAAACATGATCATAGCCACCTTTGCGTTCCAGATCTTAGTGTCCTCAAGTGTGCGGGGTTAGGTGATAGGTGTTATAACTTGGGGGCTATTATTGTGAGGAGGTTACATCTTAATGCTAAAGATGGAGATTTATTTGGTGGGATTTATGCAACTCATTTAGCTAATTATCTTGGTGTACCCATAAGAGGGAATGACATTGAGTTGCCACCTGCTTTTCTAGATTATGATGCTATGGTACGCTACCAGTTTCTTGAGAGGAACAAACAGTCCCTCCATTATCGACTAATCTTTGACAGACGACGTGCTGTCCATATTACCCTTCCTGCTCCTGCCTTCTTTAACTTTCAGGTAAATGGGAGATATTTTATAACTAGAGAGGAGGCGAACGAGTTTGAGAGAGCAGCAGAGGCCGCTCGCCTTCAAGAAGCAGCTCGCCAAGCGGTAGCTGCCGTAGCACAGTACAACCCCAACTATGATTTCGGATACAATCTGGGCCAGTCGTGGCCCTAAACCAACTTAGGCCAAAAGCCTAAGCTTGGGGGAGTACGTATTTCTCACCGACATTACATTCATGTTCACACACTCATTTCAGTTGTCGGTGTTTATACTTTTTCATTGTATTATCCATGTTAGTTTACTATTTTTTCCCGCTTTCTTCTTGTGTGTTTGGAAAACTTTGAGAAAAACAAAAAAAAAATTAGTTGTAGCTTATTTCCTTATCATGTTTAGTAGTAGTATTAAAGAAAACCCAAAAAGATTTCTCGTTCTTCTTTTGCTTGTTGGGAGCTTTCCCATGTAAATAGTTTTTTTCGTTCCTGTTTTACTTTCTTCAGAAAAACAAAAACTCCAAAAACATTTCAGTGTGTTTCTTTGAAATTCATTTTCTTTTCTTTGGGGGTCGAGAGGAGAAGATCACGATGAAAATGTTGAGTGGCTCTCATATGCATTATTGTGATATAACAAAGAGCCCATATTACCTTGTCTTCTCCTTTGAATAAATGTTTGCAGATTCCAGCTTAGTCCAATGCACGTGCACTATTATTATTATTCACATCGTTCGGTCATGCAAGTGAAAGGCAATAATGACGACATATGATGAAATGATTGGGATGAGGAAAAGCTGGTATGAGCTCGACCTATCTTGTTTTTGTAAATATGATTAGTTCTTCGTTCCTGATTCAGCTTATTATGAATGAAACATGTTTGCAATGACAATTAGAGATTATAGTTACTCATGCCATGCTTAATTAGCTAGGCGTTTATAATGGTTTACCTTACGTGCCAACATGCTTTTAAAATGGTTGTGATGTAGTATGATAGGATGGTATCCTCCTTTGAATGATTCGAGTGGCTTGACTTGGCACATGTTCACACATGAAGTTGAAACAAAATCAACATAGCCTCCACGATATTTATGTTCATGGTGATTGATATCCTACTCATGCTTGCACTCAATGTTGGTTACTCTGAATGCATGCTTATGACTGTTGTCGCTCTCTAGTTGGTCGCTCCCCAGTCTTTTGCTAGCCTTCACTTGTACTAAGCGGGAATACTGCTTGTGCATCCACTTCCATAAACCCAAAGTTATTCCATATGAGTCCACCATACCTTCCTATATGCGGTATTTACCTGCCGTTCCAAGTAAATTTGCATGTGCCAAACTCTAAACCTTCAAATGATAATCTGTTTTATGCCCGAATCGCTCATGTAGAGACTGGGGGCTGTCAGTATCTTCCATGCTAGGTGGGTTATTCTCACGATGAGTGGACTCCGCTCATCATTCACGAGAAAATGGCTGGTAATCGGGATGCCCAGTCCCATGCTCAAATCAAATCAAAATAAATTAAAACAAAACTCCCCCAGGATTGTTGCTTGTATGGATGGTACCCGTTGTTTCGGACCAGCCGTGGAGTGTGCTTGTTGGTTGAGGGGGAGTAAAAAAAACTTTACCATTCTGTTTTGGAACCGCCTATAATGTATGTAGCATGGAAGATATCGAGATCTCTTGGTCGTTATGTTGACAATGAAAGCATACCGCTCAAAATTATATTCATCTCTGTTTCAAAAAGCTCGAGCTCTGGCACCTCTGCAAATCCCTGCTTCCCTCTGCGAAGGGCCTATCTATTTACTTTTATTATTGAGTCATCATTCTCTCATAAAAAGCACCAGTTGGAGAGCACCACTGTCATTTGTATGCTTTGCTATTAATTGATATTGAGTATGACTGTGAATGGATCTCTTTTACCATGAATTACAATGTCTAGTCAGTCCTTGATCTTCAGGGGTGCTCTGCATTTATGTTTTGCGGTCTCAGAAAGGGCTAGCAAGATACCATCTTGTTATATCATATCACGATTGTTTTGGAAAAGTGTTGTCATCCGAGATTTATTATTATTACTCGCTAGTTGATTGTGCCATTGATATGAGTAAATGTGAGACCTAAAGGTTATTGCGAATGTGGTTAGTTCATAATCTTTGCTGAAAACCTGAAAGTTGGCTATACATATTTGCAACAACAAGATCAAACAGAGTTTGTAAAAGTTTTTCTTTATCACTTTCAGTTTGTCAACTGAATTGCTTGAGGACAAGCAATGGGTTAAGCTTGGGGGAGTTGATACGACTCCATCGTATCTACTTTTCCAAACTCTTTTGCCCTTGTTTTGGACTCTAATTTGCATGATTTGAATGGAACTAACCCGGACTAACACTATTTTCAGCAGAATGGCCATGGTGTTATTTTTGTGCAGAAATAAAAGTTCTCGGAATGACCTGAAATTTCACGGAGAATATTTTTGGAATAAATAAAAAATATTGGCGAAAGAATCAACCGAGGGGGACCCACCGCCTGTCCACAAGGGTGGGGGGCGCGCCCCCTGGCTTGTGGGTCCCATGAAGCTCCACCGACCTCAATTCCAACTCCATATATTCACATTCGGGGAGAAAAAAAATCAAGGAGAAGGATTCGTCGCGTTTTACGATACGGAGCCACCGCCACCTCCTGTTCTTCCTCGAGAGGGCAGATCTGGAGTCCGTTCAGGGCTCTGGAGAGGGAAAATCATCGCCATCATCATCATCAAACATCCTCCGTCACCAATTTCATGATGCTCACCGCCGCGCGTGAGTAATTCCATCGTAGGCTTGCAGGACGGTGATGGGTTGGATGAGATTTATCATGTAATCGAGTTAGTTTTGTTAGGGTTTGATCCCTAGTATCCACTATGTTCTAAGATTGATGTTGCTATTGTGACGCCCGGATAATCATGCTACAGTAATCTCATGCCTAATGATGCCATGTCATCATATTTAAGTTGCTAATCCTCACTTTGTTTCAAACCAAACTCAAATTCAAATTTAAAATGCAAGTAAAATATTTATTTTCTTTGATTAGTAAAACTTAAATGTTCATATTATCCTATAAATTCCCCTGATCATTATCATGTTGAAACCAACCTCATTTGAGTTCCCAAAATGCCCCTGGGATTTTATTTTGTTGTCCAACAATAATTAAATTGGCCATTCCAATTTCTAAAAATGGTTAGCCAACTCCTTCTGACCCCAAACTTTTTATGCAGCTTCACTTTGTTCCTATCTATTTTTGTGCAAAGTGCCACATTTAACAAAAATATTTTAGTAGCTCTTTTAAATAGGAAACAGAGGCAGAACAAAGAAAAGAAAGGATAAGAGGACCAAGTGGGCTGGGAGGCCCACACCCCACTCATCTCCTTGCTCCTGCTACAGGAGGAACATGAGTGCGTGGCGGCCATCGAACCGCCTTGGCCACGGCGGGGCGACGTGCCGGCCATCCCGTGGCCTCCCCGATGCCTAAAAGACCCGCCTCGCGGTACCATGAACCCTAATCCCCTCATTCTTCTTTCTCGTCTCTCTCCCTCGATCTGAACCACGCCCGAGCTCCGCCGTTGACATGTTGCCGTCGATGCCGCGGCCACCGTGCTCCCCGCGCCGCGAGAAGACGTCCAGGAGGACTGCCATCGGCGACTCCTTCTTCTCCTAGCACCAGGACAAGCCAGGCCATACCGTACGCTCGGCATCGAGCCATTCCTCACCTGCGGCCGTCGCATCTCGTCGCCGGTTGCCACTGCTCTGGGCCGCCCCCGACTTCCCAACCTCGTCCACAAGCACCGGGGTGAGCCCCTCTACCGATCCCCTCGCTTTCCCCTTTCGATCTGTACCATTTGCCACCGCCCCCGTGTTCGTCTGTGGTCGACATGGCTGCAGCTCCGCCGAGGCGCTCGCGTCGTGCGCCCACCAAGCCAATGCGCGCTTGGCTGCTCCTGACCGCACCGTGCCCTGCCGCCCTTCGGCTGCGCCCCGCGCGCTCCCGTTGCTGTTGTGCTAGCTGCTGCTCTGCATACTGCTAGTAGTGCTGCTGCCGCTGCTCTGCATGCCCGCTTGCTGCTAGCCACAGCTGCTGCCGCTCCTACCTGCTGCGCGCGCTCGCCTGCTGCCGCTGCTCTCCCGCGCGTGCGCCTGCTTCCGCCGTTGCCACCGCTAGCCACGGCCATGGCTATGGCCGTGTGTGTGTGCAGCGTGTGTGTGTCGTGTGTGTATGTGCGTGTGTGTGCACAACCACAGCTGGTTGTGCCACCGGCCGGTCCCTGGCTTAATTAATCTAGGATTAATTAGGACTAGTTTAGGTAGGAACTAATTTAGTGCTAATTAGTCTTGATAAACAATGACATGTGGCCCCCTAGTTTAAATTAAGTTAGACTAAGTAATCTACACCTATGACAATGACATGTGGGCCAAACCTACCCCTTTTGACTAGTCAAATTGACTTGGTCAATTCGGATTAAATCAAAGTAAAATAAAACCAGGAATCTCAAAAAACAATAAAACTTAGAAAATTCATATAAAATAAACCGTAACTTGGATGAAAAAGTTTTCTACATGAAAGTTTCTCAGAACGACGAGATGAATCCGAATATGCCCTCCTCATACATGTCACATGCCTCTAGCATGATGAACATGGAACTTTTCCCCTTCGGTTCATCTGACCGATAATTGCCCGGAGCTGGTAAAATACCTCCGGATGTTTTTCCACTCCGTCAGTAACGTGTAGCCCTGCGTTAGGTCACCCCTAGCACCACGTATTTGCCATGTTACGCTTTGTGATGCTTTACTTCATTCTGGTAGATTACGGTACCGACGTAGTCCCCGAGACCAACGCAGCTCCAGAGATCGACGACCCCACTGACGACCCTGCCTTTGCCGCCGAGCAACCAGGCAAGCACCCCTCTTTGAGCATGTCTATATCACCTATTGTCTTCTCTCTTGTGCTTGCATTAGAATTGCTGCTGCTACTGCTTTACCTATTCTGATGCATAGCCTGATTTTTGTAACCTGCTTTTGATGATTACCTGCTTATCCTAAACTGCTTAGAATAGGATGGTTAGAGACCCCAGTGACCCCACTTGTCCCGATTGCCCCGCTGGATTATCAGAAGACTCAACAACCAGGCCCAAGCACCGCACATCACATTCCCTTTATCTGTTCGACACTGCAGCGTTACTATCGAGTGCCAAGAGTGATACCTCATCAGCACTTCCGATGTTAACTCTGTGGAGTAGTTACTCGGTCATCGTCATTGAGGGTGATTCCTCCGTCACCACTCCCGATAACGACGCTGTCGTGCAACACCTCAAGTGTGAACCTCAAGGGTGATTCCTCCTAAAGTTCACCTTGACGGATACATCGAGTAGGAATCCAACGAGGGTGATACCTCGGATTCCCTAATGTTATGGACACACGGTTACTTGGACTTTACAACTGTTACTTGGAAAGGCGGGTCGACCCTGAGGGGTACCCGTGAGTGATGTGGAGACGGGTTGACCTGGAAAGTACCCGAGAGTTAATTACGAGGCATGGCTAGGCATTCTTAGCCCTTGCCGCAAGTCCTCGAGACTGGGCAACGAGGTCACATCGATTGTGAGTCTCTGCTCGTTACCGCACTACCAAAACACTAGCGATTTGGATATATGATCTGAGTGGACTTCTGGCCCGATAGCACTAACCATCACACGGGAAAAGTTATGGGCACTCTGCATCGTAGCATCAGCCGAAAGCTCTGTCAGACGTCCAATTCAGCATCGCGGCCGGGTCGGACCGGCGCCCTCCTGGTGCCTGGCTTCCCCCTGCATGCAACGACCCGGAGTGCACAGGGCGATGGCCCAAGACCCCTGAGCGCTTAGGATGTAGACCGACGGGGACCTCTCTGCTGAGCTCTAGGTAGGGTTGCGGTGTGTCGTTTGGCCAAGGCCGGGCATGACCCAGAAAAGTGTGTCCGGCAGGAGTTAAGCGAGCGTGGTGGGTAAGTTGGTGCACCCCTGCAGGGAAGAACTAATCTATGCATAGCCGGATCCTCGGTAACAGACACTCGGAGTTGTATCCCGATCGATACAACTAGAATTGGATACTTGTGATGAGAAATGGATAGTAGGGCTCTGGGATTGCTTTCTCGCAGGGAGTCGAGAAAGGATCTCTGGGCGAGGTTGATGACTGTATGGCTCTGGGATTGCTTTCTCGCAGGGAGTCGAGGAAGGATCTCTGGGTGAGGTTGATAACACTATTACTACTTTATATTATGCTATTATGTACTCTTCTAACTGCTGCAAGATGCTTGAAGATGCTGAAGATGCTAGTCTTTGATAGGACTAGGCCTTTCCTCTATTCTGGCATTTCTGCAGCCCAGTCCACATATACAACCTTTCTTTGATAATGTTGCATATGTAGTGTAGATCCTTGCTTGCTGAGTACTTTGGATGAGTACTCACGGTTGCTTTGCTTCCTCTTTTTCCCCATATCCTTTTGATGCAACCAGATGACGGAGCCCCTGAGACAGCTGTCCCCGCCGACAACTACTACTACTTCCCCGAGGGTGGCTACTACTACGAGCTGGCTGACGACCAGGAGTAGGTTTGGAGGGTCCCAGGCAGGAGGCCTACGCCTTTTCGATCGTAGTGTTTTGTTTTGCCCCGCCTTCTTATGGCCTATCTGTCTTTCTTTTATATCTGTACTCAGATATCTGATGCTTTCGTTGACACTTGTAAGTGAACTTATGTAGTCGAGCCCTCGAGGCCCCTGGCTTGTAATATATAACTTGTATTATTTTAAATTTGTGTCTAGAGTTGTGTTGTGATATCTTCAAGTGAGTCCTTAGGCTTGATCGTGTGCATTTACGTGTTTGATTAGTGCACGATTAAGCTGGGGGCGTCACAGGTTGGTATCAGAGCCGACTACCTGTAGAAATCCCCCTTTCCAACTCCTTGGCCGAAGTTGAGTCTAGTCTTTCAAAAACTATTTTACTAACATGGCTGTGTGGCTTACGGGCCCACGTCGCCATTGGGTGGTATTAGGATCTTTTATTCCTCGTCTATACTCTGGGACTCTAATCTCTCATCTATTGGGTTAAAGATTTTACTAACTCTGACTCTAGGATCTCGTAACTACTTCCTCCCGGAGAGCCCCGTCATTCCAGATGATCGCTTGCTTCGCCAGAAGATTCTGCAGATACTCCTCGATGTTTCCAGAGACCATGTGCCCACTGCTTTGTAATTCCCTACCACCGATAATCCCCGTGAATAACATCCTTGCCATTTGTACCTTCATCCCCAGTTGCTCTTGTTGTTACAAGTTACCCCTAATACTCTCCGTTGTTCCGAGAATCCTTTGTGCCTTCTGCTTTGCATTTTTTTTGCACTGCGGATTATTCACTTACCCGGGGTCCGTTCATCCCCAGTTGTTCATATGCTTTCCAAAATACTTTGAAATGCAATTCGATCTCTCGAAGATCCTCTGCAGCCTAGTGCTCCCAAAAGTCTTGTCTGCCTGCATTATGGTTAAATCCATATGTCCGGCAGTATTCATTAACATCCTTTGTCATTGTCATCCTGAGCCTATTGATTCATTATGTTGCGAATGCTCGCAATCATCAGTCGAACCCTGAAATTTGACCTTCCTGCTCAGACGTCATTCTGGACATGAGTTGGATCTCGGCCAATCATGTTGCAATTGATTGTCCACCTAGTTCCCTTCAACTTGAATGCTGAATTATTCAGCTATTTCTATAAGTTGATGCCTTTGCATTCTTTCCTTCTTCTGATTGAGTACTGATACTCACATCAGATTTATTGCAGGCCGCTGAATCCTTTGTTGGATTATTATCTGGCAATGTCCTTCATATTCAAAATCTCGTGCGCTCTTCCCCTGATACATATTGCCTTCGGTAAATTGTATCCTCTGCCTATTGTCAACCATGCTCTGCTATTGAGCTGATGTTATATGCTCTGGAAGTTAGTGGTATATGTTCCTAAGATAACCCTATAGGTTGAATCTATGTCTTCCCTAAATCCGCGTGAACTCAAAAGTTATGCGGGTTATACTCTACTGGCTTTTCGTCAGGTAAAATTTCAACGCTACAACTTCTTCGAATGCGATAAGTGAATGGAAAGTTGTGCATTAGAGAAGTGGGAGTCGACCTTGAACCTTTGTGTTCATGCCCATGGACCCGATGTGGAACTTATCATGGAAGCTTCTGGTAATAATAATAATCCCCTTGTGATAAGTTCATCTTGTATCAATGTTTGGTCCTTTGCAACCGTGGTTCCGACCATGATTGTTCTCCTTTGATTCCATTTCTCGGACAAGTTAGAGTACTTGTCCTCTTCAGCTCATTTCACCTGTCCAACCTCTATCCCGTTCTACCTTCGAGTATTACCCTCTGGTATCTCGAGAATATCACGGAACTACTTAACTTCTTATGAGTTCTTCATGAACTATTAATTCTCGCCGATTCCAAGTTTCCACGGGTTCTGAGTTGTTAGACACTCAAGAACGCCGATAACTGATTCGATGTCTACACTTTCCTTTCCATTGTTTTGTTTAACCTTTCTGGTAACGTAACATATCTGAGCAATGATAATTCCCTGCTTATGTAAACCCCTCGGTGCACAAACTCTGTCAGTAAGACCTTGATACTATTGTTGATGACTTTCCGGTAACCACCGATGGACGAGAACTTTGCCTATTGGTCTGCCTCGTCTTAATGAGCAGGAAAATGGTTCTCTTCATCCCTCGCCCTTGGTACCAACTTGGTTGCCAATATAATTGACAGGCTATCCTCTGACCGCCTTGCTATCATGTCCGTGCAAAATGTTAGCACCCTTCCTGCTTTTAACCCACATGGTGGGCCCATAACCCACAGTTCCACAGGATCAAAACCTGACTCTCCTGTACATCCCCGTTTCCCAAAATTGTTCCTCACGCTTGGCTTCGTATGTAAATCACAAACCACCTTCCTAGTGATCTATTCTGGTATCAGACGCAATACTTATTCCCATTGCTCTGAAACCCCTTTCACCCTCTGTTCCAGGCAACGAACGGTTGCCTACCCGCTTGAAGCTTCTTATTGCACCTTCTTACCTTGCTCTCGATGACTTTCTTGAATTTCAACTCAAGAGATGCCTCTATGCCATGATCATTGAGATAGCCCCCAGGTACCTATCTTGTGTTGAGCTCCGTCCTTCCCGAGTCTTTCCCCCTTACTCCAACCCTTAAATCTCAGGACGAGATTTCTCTAGTGGAGGAGAATTGTGACGCCCGGATAATCATGCTACAGTAATCTCATGCCTAATGATGCCATGTCATCATATTTAAGTTGCTAATCCTCACTTTGTTTCAAACCAAACTCAAATTCAAATTTAAAATGCAAGTAAAATATTTATTTTCTTCGATCAGTAAAACTTAAATGTTCACATTATCCTATAAATTCCCCTAATCATTTTCATGTTGAAACCAACCTCATTTGAGTTCCCAAAATACCCCTGGGATTTTATTTTGTGGTCCAACAATAATTAAATTGGCCATTCCAATTTCTAAAAATGGTTAGCCAACTCCTTCTGACCCCAAACTTTTTATGCAGCTTCACTTTGTTCCTATCTATTTTTGTGCAAAGTGCCACATTTAACAAAAATATTTCAGTAGCTCTTTTAAATAGGAAACAAAGGCAGAACAAAAGAAAAGAAAGGAAAAGAGGCCCAAGTGGGCTGGGAGGCCCACACCCCACTCATCTCCTTGCTCCTGCTACAGGAGGAACGGGAGTGCGTGGCAGCCATCGAACCGCCTTGGCCATGGCGGGGCGACGTGCCGGCCATACCGCGGCCTCCCCGACGCCTACAAGACCTGCATCGCGGTGCCCCGAACCCTAATCCCCTCATTCTTCTTTCTCGTCTCTCTCCCTCAATCTGAACCACGCCCGAGCTCCGCCGTCGACATGTTGCCGTCGATGCCGCGGCCACCGTGCTCCCCGTGCCGCGAGAAGACGTCCAGGAGGACCGCCATCGACGACTCCTTCTTCTCCTATTCAAGGTGACTCAAGCGCCTAAGCTTGGGGATGCCCTGGAAGGCATCCCATCTTTCTTCAACAAGTATCGGTATGTTTTCGTCTTTGTTTCGTTCATGTGATATGTGTAAATCTTGGAGCATCTTTTATGGTTAGTTTTCACTTTTATTTTATGCACCATGCTGGTATAAGATAGTCCATGGTTGATTTATAGAATGCTCATTGCACTTCACTTATATCTTTTGAGTATGGCTTTATAGAATGCTTCATGTGCTTCACTTATAGCATTTGAAGTTTGGATTGCCTGTTTCTCTTCACATAGAAAACCATTATTTGTAGAATGCTCTTTTGCTTCACTTATATTTATTAGAGCATGGTCTTTTGTAGAAAGAATTAAACTCTCTTTCTTCACTTATATCTATTTAGAGAGTCAACGGGAATTGGTCAATTGCATGGTTAGTCATGAAATCCTACATAAAACTTATGGATCACTGAATATGATATGCTTGATTCCTTGCAATAGTTTTGCGATATAGCGATGGTAATATGTGGGAGGTACTAGTAAACGGTTGTGGTTAGTAAGAATATTGGTGTTAAGGTTTGTGATTCCCGAAGCATGCATGTATAGTCTCCCGTTATGCTATGAAGTTGGAGCATGATTTATTATTGATTGTCTTCCTTATGAGTGGCGGTCGGGGACGAGCGATGGTCTTTTCCTACCAATCTATCCCCCTAGGGGCAAGCGTAGTAGTACTTTGCTTTGAGGGCTAATAAACTTTTGCAATAAGTATATGAGTTCTTTATGACTAATGTGAGTCCATGGATTATACACACTCTTACCTTTCCGCAATTTGCTAGCCTCTATGGTACCGTGGATTGCCCTTTCTCACCTCGAGAGTCGGTGCAAACTTCGCCGATGCATCCAAACCCCATGATATGATACTCTCTATCACACATAAGCCTCGTTATATCTTCCTCAAAACAGCCACCATACCTACCTATTATGGCCTTTCCATAGCCATTCCGAGATATATTGCCATGCAACTTCCACCGCATCCGTTTTGACGACTTGAGCATTCATTGTCATATTGCTTTGCATGATCATATATGTGATGCCCCGGCTCGACCATGCACTAATCATACACGCAAATGCACATGATCAAGCCTAAGGACTCACTTGAAGATATCACAACACAACTCTAGACATAAATTAAAATAATACAAGCTTTATATTACAAGCCATTGGCCTTGAGGGCTCGAATACACAAGCTCGCTTACAAGCGTCAGCGGAAGCATCAGATATCTGAGTACATATATAAAAGATAAAACAGCTAGGCCTTGAGAAGGCGGAGCAAAACAAAACACTACGATCGAAAAGGCGTAGGCCTCCTGCCTGGGACCCTCCAAACCTACTCCTGGTCGTCAGCCAACTCGTAGTAGTAACCACCCTCGGGGTAGTAGTAGCAGTCGTCGACGGGGGCAGCTGTCTTAGGGGCTCCTTCATCTGGTTGCATCAAACGGATATGGGGAAAAAAAAGGAAGCAAAGCAACCGTGAGTACTCATCCGAAGTACTCAGCAAGCAAGGATCTACACTACACATGCAACATTATCAAAGAAAAGCTGTATATGTGGACTGGGCTGCATAAATGCCAGAATAGAGAGGGGCCTTGTCCTATCGAAGACTAGCATCTTCAATGGTCTTGCAACATTAGAAGAGTGTAGATTAGTACAGTATAAAGTAATAGTAGTAATAAGTATCAACCTCGCCCAGAGATCCTTTCTTCACTCCCCGCGAGAAAGCAATCCCAGAGGCCTAATATCCAAGTATCAGCCTTGGCCAGAGAACCTTTCTCAACTCCCTGCGAGAAAGCAATCCCAGAGCCCTAATATCCAAATATCATCTCATCATTAGGTTCTAGTTGTATAGATCGGGATACAACTCCGAGCATCCGTTACTGAGGATCCGGCTATGCATAGATGTTTTCTTCCCTGCAGGGGTGCACCAACTTACCCGCCACGCTCGCTTAACTCCCGCCGGACACACTTTTCTGGGTCATTCCCGGCCTCGGCTAAACAACACGCCGCAGCCCTACCTAAAGCTCAGCAGAGATGTCCCCGTCGGTTTATATCCTAAGCGCTCAGGGATCTTGGGCCATCGCCCTGTGCACTCCGGGTCATTGCATGCAGGGTGGGTACCAGCGCCATCGGCACGATCCGACCCGGCCACCATGCTGAACTGGACGTCTGACAGAGCTTTCGGCTGATGCATACGACGCAGAGTACCCATATTTATTCCCGCGTGATGGTTAGTGCTATCGGGCCAGAGGCCCACTCGGATCAAATATCCAAATCGTTAGTGTATTGGGGGTGTACGGTAACGAGTAGAGACTCACGATCGATGTGACCCCGTCGCCCCGTCTCGAGGACTTGCGGTAAGGGCTAAGAATGCCCGGCCACGCCTCGTAAATATCTCACGGGCACTCTCCAGGTCAACCTGTCTCCACATCACTCGCATCTTATGCTCGCTCGGGTACCCCTCAGGGTCGACCCGACTTTCCAAGTAACGGTTGTGAAGTCCAAGTAACCATGTGTCCATAACATCAGGGGAATCTGAGGTATCACCCTCGTTGGATTCCTACTCGATGTATCCGTCAAGGTGAACTTGGAGGAATCACCCTCGATGGGTTCAGACTTGAGGTGTTGCACAACAGCGCCGTTATCGGGAGTGGTGAAGGAGGAATCAGCCTCGATGACCATGACCAAATGGCTACTCTATAGAGTTAACATCAGAAGTGCTAACGAGGTATCACCCTCGGCACTCGATAGTAATGCTGCAGTGTCGTACAGATAAAGGGGACGTGATGTGCGGTGCTGGGCCTGGTTGTCGAGTCTTCCGATCATCCAGCGGGGCAATTGGGACAAGTGGGGTCACTCGGGTTTACTAACCAGCCTATTCTAAGTAGTTTAGGATAAGCAGGTAATTATCAAAAGCAGGTTACAAAATTAGGCTATGCATCAGAATAGGTAAAGTAGTAGCAGCAGCAATTTCTAATGCAAGCATAAGAGAGAAAGAATAGGTGATATCGGCATGTTCAAAGGGGGGTGCTTGCCTGGAAGCTCTGCGGTAAGAGAAGGGTCATCAGCAGTGTAGCCGGTCTCTGGAGCTGCGTCGGTCTCGGGGTCTATCGAAAGAGGTGGGGGAAGAAACAATAAATAAAGGCACACAAATACAATCACAGAAGCATGGCATGGCAGCACGTTATTCGAGAGGTGCCCTAATGCAGTACTACGAGAGTTAGTGGGAGCGGGAAATTATCCGGGAGTGTTCTCCCAGCTCCAGGTGATTATCGGACAGATGAAATGAAGGGGGAAAGTTCCATGTTCATCATGCTAGAGGCATGTGACAGGTACGAGGACGGCATATTCGGATTCATCTCAACGTTCTGAGCAACTTTCATGTAGAAAGTTTTTCCATCCGAGTTACGGATTATTTTCTATGAATTTTCAAAGATTTTAGCATTTTTTGGATTTATTTAAAATGACAGAAAAGGAAATACTACGTCAGCCTGACGTCACTGTGACGTCAGCGAGTCAAACCACCTGGGTCAGGTCAAACCTGACCTGCAGGAACCACCTGTCATAGACAGAGGGTTAAAACAGAGTTAGATTTAAACTAATCTGGATTAATTAGCTTGTGGGCCCAGACTATCAGTGTCTTGTTAACTAATCTAATCAAGTTTTATTTAAAAATAGTTAATTAGTTTAGCTAAACAGGATGGGCCCACTGGTCAGTGACTGTAGCGCCATGTCAGCAGCGCTGACCGTGGTGAACGTGATCAAAGTGGCCCGCGGGGCACACACGTCAGCCTCACAGGGGAGGCCACATGGCGCCATGCCGGACGCCGGCGTTGGAATTTCTCCGGCGACCGTTTCGCGCGGCGGCGCGCGGCGCGGGTGGTCGTTAATCGCCGTCCGGTGACCATTTGGCGCGCGGTTGGGCTTGTCCGAACAAGCGGAGCGAGCCGCATCGAACGGTGCAAGTCTAGCGAGCTGGGGTGGTCGGGTTCATCGGCGGCGAGCTCGTGGGCGGCGCCGGAGTTCGGTCGCGCTCGGGATCATCACTAGGGGGCACAGGAAAACGCGCGCGGGGGCTCACTGGACTCCTTGGAGCTCCAAGAGCTCGGTAGCGAGCTCGGACTCGAGCTGCGGCAGCAGTGGCTATGGCGGCGAGCACGGCTACGGCGACGGGTACGGTCTCGACGAAAACGACGGCTACGAGCGAGGAAAGGAGCAGGGAAAAGAGGGGATCGACGGGGGTGCTCACCGAGGGGCGCATGAAAGGCCCGTCGAGGTCACGGAGCGCAGGGGTGAGCAGATCGACAGCTCGGGGCGGCGACGACCCGAGGTAGACAACGACGGCGCACCGGCGATGCAGAGCCCCTCGGCTCCAGCTGGTGGTCGAGGAAGAAGAGGGAGTGGCCAGTGCACCTCCCGGACATCATAGTGGGTCAGGAAGACGCCGGTGGCCGCGGATTCAACGAAGGACGGCGACGGAGCGCTCGGGCAGAGAGGAGAAGAAGAGGCGAGCGCACGAGGGAGAGGAGGGGGAGAAGTGATGAGGGAGAGCCAGGGGGATGGACGAGGCCTCGGCCTTATCCCCTCGCGTCGGTGGGCGTCGGTGGCGTCGTCGTGCGGTGACACGCACAGGAGAGAGAGGGAGGAGGGAGAAAGATACCTGGTGAGCTGGGTCTCAGGCACTGTGCACTTAGACCCAGTGCAAGTGGCCTTTCTCTTTTTTCTTCTCCAGTTTTTCAGTTTTCTTTTTCAGAGATGGTTTTTGAATTAAATGAGCTGTCAAATGCATTTGGAAAAATGTGAAACTTGGTGACATAAATACAATGGAATATTTTGCTCTGCCACAAAAAGTTTGGGCAATTATGGAATTCATTTGGATTTTTCAAAAATAGGAAAGGCATTAATAGTGCTGTTTTGGCACTCTAATAATTGCTACTGTCCATCTTAGCATTGTGGTGATGTTGTTTTCCTTAGCAACAATTTGTTTTGGAATGTTTGCTAGAAGGTGAACATTTTTCCAGCAAATTTTAAGCAACTTTATTTTGGACTTTGAAGTTGAATTGAATTCAGAGAGGGAAATTGAAATGAGATATTAATCCAATATGATTAGGCTTTGTATATCAAGATGACTTGGCACTAATCATAATGGATGACTGTAGTGTGATGCTGGGGATGTTACAAATCTCCTCCACTACAAGAAATCTCGTCCCGAGATTTAAGTGGGAAGTAAAGGGTAACTTCGGAAGAACTGTCCCTTGTAGGATCGATTATCTGGGGAGCAATTCAAGGAATGTGGTAGAAGTATCTCTCGAGTTGGAACTTAAGAAAACATCGAGAGCAAAGTATGAAGGTACAATAAGAAGTTTCAAGTGAATGGACAAACGATTGATACCTGAACGGAGTGTGAGAAGGGGGTTCAGAGCATTGGAAATAGATTATCTCTCGGAGGGTGGCTCGTGATAACACACAAAACCAAGGGCATATGATACTTCGGAATCAAGGATGTACAGGAGAGTCAGGTTCTGATCCTGAGGAACTGTGGGGGGGGGGGTGTCGATCATAAGTAGGGAGAACGGTGACATATTACCGGTCACGACAACAAGGTATGTCAGAGGATAGTCTGTCAGTTATGTCGGTGACAACATCGGCACCAAGGGCAAGGGACGAAGAGAACCATTTTCCTGCTCGTTAAAACGAGGCGGACCAATAGGCAAAGTTCTCGTCCATCGGGGGTTACCGGAATGTCATCAACAATAGTAACAGGGTCTCACTAACAAGGTTGTACATCGGGGTGTTTTATAAGCAGAGAATTATTACTACTTAGAGCATATAGATCACAAGAAAGATCAAACAAACCAATGGAAAGGAAAATGTGATTATCAGGATTAAACAGACCATTGGAAAGGAAAATGTGTCTACACGAGTATTAGGTGTATAACCTTCCCAAGAACAAGCAGGGCGGGATAATCATGAATTCGATTGATATCTTAGAACAAGTCAGTATTTTGATGGTGATCACGACAAATTTTGTTGAGAGGCTCTATGAAGATGCCATCGAGCAGCGACAACATCAAGCAAAAGGAAGGATGAAGCGAAAGGCTACGGGAACCACGGATACGACACAAGCTCGAAATCAAGCTTGTTGTTCGAGGTAAATTGATATGACGAGAAGATCGATGTAAGCTTAGCTCGTCGTCGGGAATTGCTCCGGGCATAAGGACCAGGTAGCATAATCAAAAATCGATACGATAATGATATAGCCGATCGGGCTAGGAATGATGTGATGGAGTATTAAACTTCCAGTAACAAGTACTAGGGATAATACCTGAAGGTAAATCAGAGTAGAGGTTGGGCGGGTGAAATGATCTGCAGAAGACAAGTATTTTATCTTGTCCGGGAAATGGAATCAAGGAGAAAATATGGTCAGAACCATGATTACAAAGGATCGATTCACAGATACAAGATGAACTTATACCAAGGGAGCAATTATTTTTACGAGCAGCTTCCATGATGAGTTCTCCATCGGGTCCATGGGCATGAACACAAAGGTTCATGGTTAGCAGTGTAGCCGGTCTCCGGAGCTGCGTCGGTCTCGGGGTCTATCGAAAGAGGAGAGGGAAGAAACAATAAATAAAGGCAGACAAATGCAATCACAGAAGCATTGCATGGCAGCATGTTATTCGAGAGGTGCCCTAATGCAGTACTACGCAAGTTAGTGGGAGCGGGAAATTATCCGGCAGTGTTCTCCCAGCTCCGGGTGATTATCGGACGGATGAAACGGAGGGGGAAAGTTCCATGTTCATCATGCTAGAGGCATGTGAAAGGTATGAGGATGGCATATTCGGATTCTTCCCGACGTTCTGAGCAACTTTCATGTAGAAAGTTTTTCCATCCGAGCTACGAATTATTTTCTATGAATTTTCAAAGATTTTAGCATTTTCTTGATTTATTTAATATAACAGAAAAGGAAATACTACGTCAGCCTGACGTCACTATGACGTCAGCGAGTCAAACCGCCTGGGTCAGGTCAAACCTGACCTCCGGGACCCACCTGTCATAGACAAAGGGTTAAAACAGAGTTAGATTTAAACTAATCTGGCTTAATTAGCTTGTGGGCCCAGACTGTCAGTGTCTAGTTAACTAATCTAATCAAGTTTTATTTAAAAACAGTTAATTAGTTCAGCAAAACAGGACAGGCCCACTGGTCAGTGACTGTAGCGCCACGTCAGCAGCGCTGGCCATGGTCAATGCGGTCAAAGGGGCCCGCGGGGCCCACACGTCAGCCTCACAGGGGAGGCCACGTGGCGGCGCGCGTCGGGGGTGGTCAGAAATCGCTGTTAGAAGGTGAACATTTTTCCAGCAAATTTTAAGCAACTGTATTTTGCACTTTGAATTTGAATTGAATTCAGAGAGGGAAATTGAAATGAGATATTAATCTAATATGATTAGGCTTTGTATATCAAGATGACTTGGCACTGATCATAATGGATGATTGTAGTGTGATGCTGGGGATGTTACAATATAGCTGACATAGTATTTGTGGCTCAGCCACCGTTCATCATTTTTTATACATGTTACGCTAGATCATTGCATATCCTGGTACACTGCTAGAGGCATTCATATAGAGTCATATTTTGTTCTAGGTATCGAGTTGTAATATTGAGTTGTAAGTAAATAGAAGTGTGATGATCATCATTATTCATTATTAGAGCATTGTCCCAGTGAGGAAAGGATGATGGAGACTATGATTCCCCCACAAGTCGGGATGAGACTCCGGACAAAAGGAGAGAAAAAAAGAAAAAGAAAAAAAGAAGAAAAGAAGAAAAGAAAAAAAGAGACAAAGACAGAAGGGGCATGCAAATACCACACTTGTGCTTCAAAGTAGCACCATGTTTTTCATATAGAGAGTCTCCTATGTTGTCACTTTCATATACTAGTGGGAATTTTTCATTATAGAGTTAGATTGCACACCCACTTAGTTTTCATGTGGAGCTTTCATACACTTATAGCTCTTAGTGCATCCGTTGCATGGCAATCCCTACTCCTCACATTGACATCAATTGATGGGCATCTCCATAGTCCGTTGGTTATCCGCGTCGATGTGAGACTTTCTTACTTTTTGTCTTCTTTATATTTACCCCTATCATCATACTCTATTCCACCCATAGTGCTATATCCATGCCTTGCGCTCATGTATTGCGTGAGGGTTGAAAAAGCTGAAGCGCGTTAAAAAGTATGAACCAATTTCTTTGGCTTGTTGACGGGGTTGTTCATGATAAATACTTTGTGTTAAGAAGATAGAGCATGACAAGACTATATGATTTTGTAGGGATAGCTCTCTTTAGCGTTGATATTTTGAAAGACACGATTGTTTGTTGGGATGCCTGAGTATTGATGTCTTTATGTCAAATTATAGACTATTGCTTTGAATCACTTATGTCTTAATATTCATGCCATGATTAGATATATGATCAAGATTATGCTAGGTAGCATTCCACATCAAAAATTATCGTTTTTATCATTTACCTACTCGAGGACGAGCAGAGATTAAGCTAGGGGATGCTGATACGTCTCCGTCATATCTATAATTTTTGATTGTTTCATGCCAATATTATACAACTTTCACATATTTTTGGCAACATTTTATATGATTTATTGGACTAACATATTGATCTAGTGCCCAGTGCCAGTTCCTGTTTTCTGTATGTTTTTTGTTTCGCAGAATATCCATATCAAACGAAGTCCAAACGCGATAAAAATTTATGGAGAATTATTTTGGAATATTTTTGATTTTTGGGAGGTGAAATCAATGCAAACGGGGGCCCACAGCCACCACAAGACACCTGGGTGTGCCAGGCAGCCCAGGCGCGTGGTGGTGGGGTGTGCCCTTCTCGTACGTCGGTTGGAGCTCTACTTCGGGCGCAAGGAAGTTTATATCCGAAAAAAAATCGTGTTAAAATCTCAGCGCAATTGGAGTTATGGATCTCCAGATATTTAAGAAACAATTTTCGGCCAGATCTGGGGAACGCGAAACAGAAGAGCACAAAGAGGGAGATCCAATCTCGGAGGGGCTCCTGCCCCTCCACCACCATGGCAACCTTGGACCAGAGGGGGAACTCTCCTCCCATCTAGTATGGAGGCCAAGGAAGAAGAAGAAGGAAGGGGCTCTCTCCCCCTCTCTCCCGGTGGCGCCGGAACGCTGCCGAGGCAATCATCTGGTGACGGCGATCTACTCCAACAACTCCGTCATCTTCACCAACATCTTCATCACCTTCCCCCATCTATATTCAACGGTGCACTCTCCCACAACCCGCTATACCCTCTACTTGAACATGGTGCTTTATGCTTCATACCATTATCCAACGATATGTTGCCATCCTATGATGCTTGAGTAGATTTTTGTTGTCCTATTGGTAATTGGTGAATTGCTATGGTTGGTTTAATTTGCTTGTGGTTATGTTGCTGTCCTTTTGTTCCCATCATATGAGCGCGCGTGTGGATCACACCATATGGTTAGTTGTATGCTGATAGGACTATGCATTGGAGGGCAAGAGTGACAGAAGCTTCAGCCTAACATAGAAATTGATGCATACAGGATTGAAGGGGGACCAATATATATCTTAATGCTATGGTTGGGTGTTACCTTAATGAACGTTAGTAGTTTCGGATGCTTGATAATAGTTCCAATCATAAGTGCATGGAATTCCAAGTAAGGGACGACATGCTAGCAGTAGCCTCTCCCACATAAAAACTAGCTATTGGCCTAGCAACGTAGCCAATTGCTAAGGGACAATTCCGCAAATCCTACCACCACCAATCCACACTCATTTTACTGAGTTAATTGTTTCTTTATCTAAACAACACCTAACTTTTATTTTCACGTTCTTTATATTCTTGCAAACTTATCCTACCACACCTACAAAGTACTTCTAGTTTTATTCTTGTTCTAGGTAAAGCAAACGTTAAGTGTGCATAGAGTTGTATTGGTGGTCGATAGAACTTGAGGGAATATTTGTTCTACCTTTAGCTCCTCGTTGGGTTCGACACTCTTATTTATCGAAAAAGGCTACAAATGATCCCCTATTCTTGTAGGTTATCAGCCACAAGCCATAGGGGCGCGCCCTAGGGGGGCGCCCCTAGGGCTTGTGGGCCCCCCGTAGACCTTCCAACCCTAATCTTTGTTCTAGAAATACCCAAATATTCCCCCTATACCAGAAGCGTCCACAAAAATACTTTTCCGCCGCTGCAAGCTTTTGTTCTCGTGAGATCCCATCTTGGGGCCTTTTCCGGCACTTCGCCGGAGGGGGATTCGATCACGGAGGGCCTCTACACCAACCTTGCTGCCCTTCTGATGATGTGTGAGTAGTTTACCACAGACCTATGGGTCCATAGCTAGTAGCTAGATGGCTTCTTCTCTCTCTTTGATCTTCAATACAATGTTCTCCTCGATGTTCTTGGAGATCTATTCGATGTAATCTTATTTTGCGGTGCGTTTGTTGAGATCCGACGAATTGTGGATTTATGATCAGATTATCTATGAATATTATTTGAGACTTCTCTGAACTCTTTTATTCATGATTGAGATAGCTTTGTATTTCTCTTCGAATTATCGGTTTGGTTTGGCCAACTAGATTGGTTTTTCTTGCAATGGGAGAGGTGCTTTGTGATGGGTTCAATCTTGCGGTGTCCTCACCCAGTGACAGAAGGGGTAGCAAGGCATGTATTGTATTGTTTCCATTAAGGATATAAAGATGGGATTTATATCATATTGCTTGAGTTTATCCCTCTACATCATGTCATCTTACTTAAAGCGTTGCTCTATTCTTATGAGCTTAATACTCTAGATGCAGGCAGGAGTCAGTCAATGTGTGGAGTAATAGTAGTAGATGCAGAATCATTTCGGTCTACTTGTCACAGATGTGAGGCCTATATTCATGATCATTGCCTTAGATATCATCATAACTTTGTGCTTTTCTATCAATTGCTCAACAGTAATTTGTTTACCCACCGTATGTTTTCTTCAAGAGAGAAGCCTCCAGTGAAACCTTTGGCCCCCGGGTCTATTTTCCATCATATATTTTCAGATCTATAAAACCAAAAATACAAAAATACCTTGCTGCACTTTATTTCTATTTACTTTAGTTTGCTCTTTTATTTATATTTTATACCTATCTTTATTAGATCTCACTCTTGTTCGTGACCGTGAAGGGATTGACAACCCCTTTTTCGCGTTGTGTGCAAGTGTTTGTTAGTTTGTGCAGGTGCATATATTGGAGACTTGCTTGTGCCTCCTACTGGATTGATACCTTGGTTCTTAACTGAGGGAGATACTTATCTCTACTTTGCTGCATCACCCTTTCCTCTTCAAGGGAAAAATCAACGCAAGCTCAAGAAGTAGCAGGAAGAATTTCTGGCGCCGTTGTCGGGGAGGTTCTACATCAAGCTTACCAAGTACCTATCATAAACTCTCATCTCTTACATTACATTATTTTCATTTGCCTCTCGTTTTCCTCTCCCCCACTTCTAAAATGTTTTCAGAAAAACACAAAAATATTCGCCTTCTTTCGTTCATCTTTCCGTTTGCTTTTTGTTTACTTGTGTGCTAGATTGCTTGCTTTGTCACGATGTCTCAAGAAAATACCAAGTTTTGTGATTTTTCCAACACTAATAATAATGATTTTATTAGTACTCCGATTGCTTCCTCCACTAGTGCGGAATCTTACGAAATTAATGCCGCTTTGTTGAATCTTGTTATGAAACAACAATTTTCTGGTAGTCCTAATGAAGATGTTGCATCCCATCTAAATACTTTCGTTGAGTTGTGTGATATGCAAAAGAAAAAATATGTGGATAATGACATTGTTAAATTGAAGCTATTTCCGTTCTCACTACGAGATCGTGCTAAAACTTGGTTTTCATCTTTGCCTAAAAATAGTATTGATTCATGGAACAAATGTAAAGATGCTTTTATTTCCAAGTATTTTCCTCCCGCTAAGATCATCTCCCTTAGGAACGATACAATGAATTTTAAGAAAATTGATCATGAACATGTTGCACAATCTTGGGAGAGGATGAAATTGATGATAAGAAATTGCCCTACTCATGGTTTAAGTTTATGGATGATCATACAAAAAATTTATGCCGGATTGAATTTTGCATCTAGAAATCTTTTAGATTCCGCCGCGGGAGGTACTTTTATGGAAATCACATTAGGAGAGGCTACCAAACTCCTAGATAATATTATGGCAAATTACTCTCAATGGCATACCGAAAGATCTTCCACTAGTAAAAAGTGCATGCGATTGAAGAAATTAATACTTTGAGATGAAAGATGGATGAACTTATGAAATTGATTACTAGTAAGAGTGCTCCTAACGATCCTAATGACATGCCTTTGTCTTCTTTGATTGATAATAATAATGAATCTATGGATGTGAATTTTGTTGGTAGGAACAATTTTGGTAATAACGCGTATAGAGGCAATTTCAATCCTAGGCCGTTTCCTAGTAATTCCTCTAATAATTATGGTAATTCCTACAACAGTTCTTATGGAAATTATAATAAGATACCTTCTGATCTTGAGAGTAATATTAAAGATTTTATAAATTCCCAAAAGGTTTTCAATGCTATGGTAGAAGAAAAATTGCTTAAGATTGATGATTTGGCTAGAAACGTTGATAAGATTTCTCTTGAGATTGATTCTATGAAGATGAGATGTATGCCACCCAAGCATGATATTAATGAATCTATAAAAGCTATTAGAATTTCTATGAATGAAGGTAAAGAAAGAACCGCTAGGATGCGTGCTAAGAGAGATTGGTTTGTAAAAGCATGTTCTTCTAGTTTTCATGATAATAATGATGAAGATCTTAAAGTGATTGGTGTGAGTCCTATTGAATCTTTGTTTTCTAATATAAATATTGATAAAGATGGGACTGGAGATGAGTCAACTTTAGCTAGAAGG
Organism: Thinopyrum elongatum; assembly: GCA_011799875.1. Classification (NCBI taxonomy): domain Eukaryota; kingdom Viridiplantae; phylum Streptophyta; class Magnoliopsida; order Poales; family Poaceae; genus Thinopyrum; species Thinopyrum elongatum. Next base: position 57,722,151 of record CM022300.1, on the reverse strand, counting down.
CGTCCCAATAATTTGGAGTTTAAAGATCTTAATGATAAAATTGATAAAAGTGGGATTGGCGAGGTTAAAACTTTAAGTAGTGATGAACCCACTCTTTTGGATTTCAAGGACTTTAATTATGATAATTGTTCTTTGATTGATTGTATTTCCTTGTTGCAATCCATGCTTAATTCACCTCATGCTTATAGTCAAAATAAGGCTTTTACTAAACATATCGTTGATGCTATGATGAAATCTTTTGAAGAAAAACTTGATTTGGAAGTTTCTATCCCTAGAAAGCTTTATGATGTGTAGGAACCTACAATAAAAATTAAGATTAAAGATTATGAGTGCTATGCTTTATGTGATTTGGGTGCTAGTGTTTCAACTATTCCAAAAACTTTGTGCGATGTGTTGGGTTTCCATGAATTTGATGATTGCTCTTTAAATATGCATTTAGCGGATTCTTCGATTAAGAAGCCCATTGGAAGGATTAATGATGTTCTTATTGTTGCAAATAGGAATTATGTGCCTATAGATTTCATTGTTCTTGATATAGATCCCAATCCTACATGCCCTATTATTCTTGGTAGACCTTTCCTTAGAACGATTGGTGCAATTATTGATATGAAAGAAGGAAACATTAGATTTCAATTTCCATTAAGGAAGGGCATGGAACACTTTCCAAGAAATAAAATTAAGTTGCCATATGAATCTATTATGAGGGCTACTTATGGATTAAATACCAAAGATGACAATACCTAGATATATTGCAATATGCCTAGCTAGGGGCGTTAAACAATAGCGCTTGTTGGGAGGCAACCCAATTTTATTTTGTTTTTTTTGTTTTTGCTTCTGTTTTTCAATAAATAAAAATTATTACTTCTGTAGTAATTGTGTTTTAGTGTTTTAATTAGTGTTTGAGCCAAGTAAGACCTTTGGGATGGTCTATGGTGATAGTTGATTTGATCTTGCTGAAAAACAAAAAACTTTTGCGCTCATTGCCAGAATTTTAGAAAATCACAGAGGCGTGCTTTTGATCTGAATTTTTTACGTGAGATTTATATAAAAATTTCCTAGGTTGTACTAAGTTTTCAGAAGTTTTGGAGTTAAATAAGTATACTAAATTTCTAGATTACTACAGACTGTTCTGTTTTTGACAGATTCTGTTTTCTATGTGTTGTTTGCTTATTTTGATGAATCTAATGGAAGTATCGGGGGGTATGAACCATGGAGAAGTTGGAATAAAGTAGATATAACACCAATATAAATTTATAATGAGTTCACAACAGTACCAAAAGTGGTGATTTATTTTATTGTACTAACGGATCTTATGAGTTTTCTGTTGAGTTTTGTGTTGTGAAGTTTTCAAGTTTTGGGCAGAGTTTTGATGGACAACGGAATAAGGAATGGCAAGAGCCTAAGCTTGGGGATGCCCAAGGCACCCCAAGGTAATATTCAAGGGCAACCAAGCATCTAAGCTTGGGGATGCCCCGAATGGCATCCCCTTTTTTGTCTTCAATTCATCAGTAAATTTACTTGAGACTATATTTTTATTCACCACATGATATGTGTTTTGCTTGGAGCGTCTTGTATGATATGAGTCTTTGCTTTTTAGTTTGCCACAATCATCCTTGCAGTACACACCTTTTCAGAGGGACACACATTAATCGTGAATTTATTAGAATACTCTATGTGCTTCACTTATATCTTTTGAGCTAGGCAGTTGTTCTAGTGCTTCACTTATATCTTTTTAGAGCACGGCGGTGGTTTTATTTTATAGAAATTGATGAACTCTCATGCTTCACTTATATTATTTTGAGAGTATTAAACAACATGGTAAATTGCTTAGGTTATGAATTTAGTCCTAATATGATGGGCATCCAAGAGGGATATAATAAAAACTTTCATAAAGAGCATTGAATATAGGAGAAGTGTAACACCCCATGTCGTTAGCCACCGTAATCACTTTTGATAATGATAAGTCAACTAGATTAATAATGCATAATCATCATTTGCATCATATTGCATTTCAAACTCCTAGTTCAAACTTCAATTAAATTCAAAGTGGAAAATAAAAGTTGTTCAAATCAGGAACTAAAATGTTCATCATGTTGTAAATAATCCAGAGACAATTCTAAAATTATAACCAACATTCACTAAATTACTTAATTGACTCTAACAACAACAAAACAGAATTAAATTAATACCTTTTGTTTAAATAAAATCCATATGGAAACATTTGGACTCAAAACCTTTTTATATCAATGTTAAATATTGCACTGCTATTATATGGGCAAGTTCCATATTTTATAAAAGTCATTTGGTTTAAAAAGAAAAGACAAAATTGAAATAAGAAAAGAAAACAGAAAGAGAAAAGAATAAAAAGAAAAGGCCCACTGTACCTAGGCTTAAGTGCTATAGCCAGCGGCCCAGCCCACCCCACGCCTCCTCCAACCTCCCGCACTGCTCACCGTGGCCGCCGTCGAGCACCTAGCGCGCGCAGCCAGGCGCCCCCTCCGTATGGTCGACAGCGCGCTGCGCTCGCCGGGGAGGATAAGAGCAGCTCCCCACACCACCCTGGCGAACCCTAGCCACCATTCCCCTCCCCCTCGCCCCCTCTCTATTTCGGTTCGGGCGGATGCCCGAGCGCCACCCTCGCCGCCGTTCGCCGTAGCCGTGGCCACCGCCAACCGTTCGCCTCGCTGACACGTCCAACAGCACCGCCGTGGTCCTCTACTTCGAATACGCTGCCGGATCGAGCCTGGGAGCCCCTCGCGACGCCGCATTCTTCCTCGCCTCCGCCTCGGCCACTGCATCGACCTCGCCGTCGATCTACGCCACCGGTCCACCACGAGCCCACTGCCCAGTCCCCACGCTCCCCCGGTGAGCTCCTGCGCGTGACGCACCCTCCCCTGCCTCCTCTAGCCATCCCTAGCTGCTGCTCCGCCGAGGCCGAGCCCCTGCCTCCGCCACTGCTCGTCGCCGACGTCGATCCGGCGACCAAATGGCCTCGCAACCAAGCCCGTTGCATTCGCCGCATCGAGTAGACGCTGTAGCCATCTCGCGCTGCTCGTTTTGCGCCTCCCAGCTCCGATCCCGTCGAGTACCAAACGCCGGCGACCGCTTCGTCACTCGTCGTCGACGATACCGACCACCGTAGCCCCCACCGTCACCCCAGATCACTCCGCCACCGTCTTGCCGTTCGAACGAGCCCGGCCACGCTCGAAATGGCGCGGTGTGGTCGAAACCCGACCCCCTCCCGATCGCTCCGCCGCTGGATTTGGTCACCGGCGTTGCTCCGGCCGCCGCGCTGACCTGGCGCCGGTGGGTCCCGCCCCGTACCACCGACTGTGGCCCCCGCGGGCCCCTGTTGACTCGTTGACTTGGGTCAACGCTGACTGGGCGCCCCTGTCTCGCTGACATGCGCGCCCCACCCCAATAAATGAATTAAAATAAATGATTAGGTAGTTAATTAGTTAATTAAATTGCTAAACACTCACTGACAGTAGGCCCCACCCACTAATTAACCTAATTAGTGTAATCTAACTCTGTTTAATTAGCTGAGTCACTCACATGTGGTTCCCACTGGACCCACATGTTAGGTTTGACTCTGGTCAGCTGGGTTTGACCTGCTGATGTCATGGTGATGTCATGCTGACATCATTATTTACTATTCTGGATAATTCGAATTTAAATAAATAATTTAATTCAGGACATGATTAAATCTTTATAAAATCATATAAAATAAACCGTAACTCAGATGAAAATAATTTATATATGAAAGTTGCTTAGAATTTCGATACGAGTCTGAATACGCCCTCCGTATTCCTGTCAGATGCCCCTAGCTAGATGAACATGGAACTTTTAGACCGATTTTGATAAATGAATAGTGCTCAACTTTAATTAAATAAATTCAAATAAATTCCTAAATTAACTAACTCATTTAGTTAGGCAGTAGAACACCTCGGCTTATCATTTAGGCATGTCATACATATTGTTTGCATTTTTGCCGTGAACTTATTGTTTCTCTCCCCCTCCTTCTCTCTCGATAGACGCCGAGACCGACGCCGTTGCAGCTGGGTACGACTACGCTCCAGACGAGCAGCCCGTTGACGACCCCTCCTTCTTGCCAGAGCAACAAGGCAAGCCCCCCCCCCCCCTTGAGCTTCCAGATATCACCCATTCCATTTCTCATGCTTGCATTAGATTTTGCTACTGTTAATGTTTGCTCCTATTCTGATGCATAGCCTGCTTTTGTAACCTGTTTATTGTTACCTTACCTGCCTATGTTAAACTGCTTAGTATAGGTTGGTAGTGAACCATCAGTAACCCCCACCACCTTACCCTTGTTGCTCCTGCTTGATCATCGATGACTCGATCAATGTGATCGTCGACCAGAGACCGACACATCACTTCACCCCCTTAGTTGTACGACTCTGCATAGTTACTATCGAGTGCCGAGGGTGATACCTCGTAACACACTCCTGATGAATACTCTGCAGTGTAGCTATTCGGTCATGGTCATCGAGGGTGATTCCTCCTTCTCCACTTCCGATACGGCTGTCGTACAACCCCTCAGTGTGAACCTCGAGGGTGATGCCTCATACGTTCACCCTGATGATTTCATCAAATGAAATTCACCGAGGGTGATTCCTCGGGGTTTCTCCCTTGATGCTATGACCACACGGTTACTTTGACCTTTGTTATAGGCAGGTCGACCCTGATGGGTACCCGCAGGGGATCTATGATGTCGAGTGTGCCGGAAGGGCACTCGAGTGTGATATTGTGGCGGAGCTTCAAAAACTCTGATCGTCTCTGCGTGTTACTAAATGAGCCTATCGGATTTGGGTATTTGATTTGAGTGGGTCGACGTGCCCTATACGCACTACCACCATGCAGGATTATGGTTTATGGGGCCCTCTACGTCGTACGTTCCTCCCGAAAGCTCTTCAGACGTCATGGTTCACCGTGCGGGCTGATTGTCGGGAATGGGCTGGATACTTCTCTGACGAGTTCAGTGTCGCGCCTACACCCCGGCCAGTCTCGCAACGCGCAGGGTGCCCAGGGCGATGGCCCAAGACCTCTGGGTGCATAGGTTAGTCCGGCGTGCTGACCTCTCTGCTGAACCTAGGTAGGGTGCTGCTTCGTGTTGATCTCCCGAGGCCGGGCATTACCCAGCAACTGTGTCCGGCCAGAGTTGATCGAGCGTGTTGGGTAACAGTAGTGCACCCCTGCAGGGAAGAATAATCTATCGATAGCCGGTCCTACGGTAAAGGACGCTCAGTTTGTTTATCCCGATCTACTACTTGAACTGGATACTTGTTTACTTAATTGAAGCTTCGGGATCGCTTTCTCGCAGGGAGTCGAGGAAGGATCTCTAAGCTATACTTCAACATGTTTGCTTAATAAAATGCTATTCTACTCTCTTCTAATGCTGCAAGATGGAGGCTCATGAAGATGTTTGAAGATGCTAGACTTCGATAGGACTAGGCTTTCTCTCTATTCTGGCATTTCTGCAGCCCAATCCACATATACAGCCTTTCCCCTTTGATAATGTTGCATATGTAGTGTAGATCCTTGCTTGCTGAGTACTTCGGATGAGTACTCACGGTTGCTTTGCTTCCTCTTTTTCCCTATATTCCCCACTTTGATGATACATCAGACGATGGAGCCCCGGAGCCAGATGCCACCACAGGAGCTTACTACCAGGAGGGTCCAGATGGCACATACTACTGGATCGAGCCAGCCGACCAGGAGTAGGATCGGAGGCTCCCAGGCAGGAGGCCTTCGCCTTTCGATCTAGAGTCGTTGTTTGTGCTAGCCTTCTTAAGGCAAACCTTGGCTAACTATGTCTGTACTCAGATATTATTTGTATGACTGACTTATGTATTTGGATCTTCGTGATCCCTGGTCTGTAATATTGTGGATCTCCGTTTATTTTTGTTAGAGTTGTGTTGTGACATCTTCCCATGAGTCCCTGTGCTTGATCATGCATGTTTGCGTGTATGATTAGTGCATGATTGAGTCGGGGGCGTCACAAGTTGGTATCAGAGCCGACTGCCTGTAGGAAGCCCCCTTCCAATTCCTTGGCCGAAGTTGAGTCTAGACATCAAAAAACTAATTTACTAACTTGGCTGTGTGGCTTACGGGCCCACGTCGCCAACTGGGTGGTATTAGGATCTTTTATTCCTCGTCTATACTCTGTGACTCTGATCTCTCTTCTATTCGGGTTAAATGATTTTACTAACGCCGACACTTAGGATCTCGTAAATCTTGTCTACCCGGAGAGCTGGATATCTGTGCTTACTTCCTTGCCATTGATCTGATTAGTCTGATAATCATTTTCCCTTTCCATTGTTTTGTTTAACCTTTCTCTCCGAGTTGTATTATACTTCTCATTGTCATGCTGACGTGATAGCACCTGACGTTACCGTCGAAATTAAAGGGATGGAATTCCTTGCCTCACCCATCGTCTTGAAATCTTCCACCATAGACCTCATCCTCGGAATGGATTGGTTGAAAGCTCATATAGCTTCGATCAATTGTGCCACTAAAGTCGTCCAACTTCTTCACTCCTCCGATGAGATAGTGAACTACACCGCCCGAATTACTCGGAACGCCGAAGCTCAGATATATGCCCTGAATGCTTTGAACGCCTCACCTCTGGAAGGAATCGAGAACATTCCTGTCGTTCGAGATTTTCCGGACGTCTTTCCAGAAGAACTTCCAGGAATACCCCCGGTTAGGGCTGTCGAGTTTGTCATTGACTTGAAGCCTGGCACTACCCCTATTGCAAAGCGTCCTAATAAGATGCCTCCGCACCACCTCCTCGAGCTTAAGGAAGAAATCGACAAGTCACTTAAGAAAGGTTTCATCCGCCCCAGTTTCTCTGCTTGGGGAGCACCTTCACTCTTCGTTAAGAAGAAGGATGGAACTAACCGATTGGTTCAAGATTATCGGCCCATTAAACAAGCCACAATCTAGAATAAATACCCACTGCCCCAGATCAATGATCTTTATGATCAGCTTGCTGGATCCTCTGTCTTCTCGAAACTCGACTTGAGGTTGGGTTATCATCAGATCCGTGTTCGTGAAGAGGATATCCCGAAGACTGCCTTTGTTACTCGATATGGCTCTTATGAGTACATTGTCATGTCATTTGGCTTAACAAATGCTCCAGCAACCTTCTCCCGGTTGATGAACTATATCTTCATGGATTACCTCGACAAATTCATCGTGGTTTATTTAGATGATATCCTTATATATTCCAAGAATGAAGAAGAACATGCTGAACATCTTCGGCTTGCATTGGAGAAGCTTCGAGAACACCAGCTTTACACCAAGTACTCTAAGTGTGAGTTCTGGTTATCTGAAGTGACCTATCTTGGTCATGTGATTTCCAAGAATGGCATTGCTGTTAACCCCGAGCGAGTTCAGGCTATTCTTGATTGGACTCCCCCTAAGAATGTCAAGCAAGTCAGAAGTTTTCTCGGACTCGCTAGTTATTGCCGTCGATTCGTTGAGAACTTTTCCAAGATTGCAAAACCACTGATGAATCTGCTTCACAAAGGTGTTAAATTTGAGTGGACAGAAAAATGTCAAGAAAGCTTTCAAACAATAAAAGATAAGTTAACATCTGCCCCAGTGCTAGCACCCCCGGATTCCCAAAATGATTTCGTGATATACTGTGATGCATCTCGTCAAGGATTAGGCTGTGTCCTAATGCAAGAGCGCAAAGTGATTGCTTATGCCTCTCGACAATTGCGTCCTCATGAAGAAAATTACCCAGTGCATGATCTCGAACTTTCTGCGGTTATTTATGCTCTGAAGCTATGGCGACATTATCTTCTCAGTAATCATTGCGAGATATACATGGATCATCAGAGTTTGAAGTATCTATATACTCAACCAGATCTGAATCTTCGCCAACAAAGATGGCTCGAAACAATTGCCGATTATGATATGAATATCTCATACACCCCTGGCAAGGCTAATGTAATGGCCGATGCTTTGAGTCGCAAGGCTTATTGCAACAATCTTATGGTTCAGGAAGCACAACCTCTCCTTTACGAAGAACTTCGCAAATTGAACATCCATATTGTTCCACAGGGTTATCTCAATACCCTGGTTGTTGAACCAGATTTAGAACACAGCATTAAGACTATGCAACGGTGTGACTTTGAAGTTGAGAGGATTAAGCGATACCTCGAAAAAGGAAAGCCGTCGGAATTCCATCTTGATAAGGATGGGATCCTATTTTTCCAACACCGTCTCTTCGTACCCAAGTTCAAGGATGAGAGGGAACACGTTATGAAAGAAGCTCATGACACTCCTATGTCAATTCATCCTGGTAGCACAAAGATGTACCGTGACATTTCTCGGAGATACTGGTGGCCTAATATGAAGCGAGACATTGCTCGTTATGTTTCTGAGTGTGACGTTTGCCGCCGCATTAAAGCAAAACATCAAAGGCCTGCTGGAACTCTGCAACCACTTGATATTCCTGAATGGAAATGGGACAAAGTCCAAATGGATTTCATTACTGGTTTTCCCAGATCTCAGAAGGGTCATGATGCTATCTTTATCGTCATTGACCGATTCTCAAAGGTGGCTCACTTTCTGCCAGTTAAGGAGACAATCACTGCTAGCCAGTTAGCGGACTTGTATGTTTCTCGAATTGTGTCACTCCACGGTATTCCGTTGGAGATCAGTTCTGATCATGGCAGTCTCTTTACCTCAAGATTCTGGGCAAGTTTCCAAGAAGCTATGAGAACTCACCTGTCCTTCAGTACCGCTTTTCACCCTCAGTCACAGGGTCAAGTCGAACGAGTTAATCCAGTGCTCGAAGATATGCTTCAAGCTTGCGTCATATCCTTCGATAAGAAATGGGAGGAATCTCTCCCGTATGCTGAATTCTCTTACAACAATAGCGATCAAGCTAGTTTGAAGATGGCACCGTTTGAAGTTCTATACGGACGTAAGTGTCGAACCCCTCTGAATTGGTCAGAAACTGGGGAACGCTCACTCGTTGGACCGGACATTGTTCAGCAAGCTGAAGAACAAGTCCGCATCGTGCGTGAACATCTAAAAACTGCTCAGTCTCGTCAGAAAAGCAACTATGACCGAAAGCACAAGGAAATGGTCTATCAGCCTCGCGAGCAAGCTTACCTCCGCGTCACTCCATTGAAAGGCACTCATCGGTTCGGAATCAAAGGCAAGTTAGCTCCTCGCTACATTGGCCCGTTCCGTATTCTTGCCCGTCGAGGAGAAGTGGCATATCAATTGCAATTGCCGCCAAATCTTTCGCAAGTGCATGATGTCTTTCATGTATCCCAACTTCGTCGCTGCTTCAAGGATCCTATTCGAGCTGTGGATCACGAAATGCTTGAATTGCAGGAAGATCTGTCTTATCCAGAATATCCCATCCGTATTCTTGATCAAGCTGAACGCCGGACTCGTCAAAAGTCAATCAAATTCCTCAAGGTTCAGTGGTCGAATCATTCTGAAGATGAAGCCACTTGGGAACGCGAGGATCGTCTTCGCGAAGAATACCCCGCTTTCTTTCAGCCTTCCTCTTAATTCTCGGGACGAGAATTCTTGTTAGATGAGGAGAATTGTAACACCCCATGTCATTAGCCACAGTAATCACTTTTGATAATGATAAGTCAGCTAGATTAACAATGCATAATCATCATTTGCATCATATTGCATTTCAAACTCCTAGTTCAAACTTCAATTAAATTCAAAGTGGAAAATAAAAGTTGTTCAAATCAGGAACTAAAATGTTCATCATGTTGTAAATAATCCAGAGACAATTCTAAAATTATAACCAACATTCACTAAATTACTTAATTGACTCTAACAGCCACAAAACAGAATTAAATTAAAACCTTTTGTTTAAATAAAATCCATATGGAAACATTTGGACTCAAAACCTTTTTATATCAATGTTAAATATTGCACTGCTATTATATGGGCAAGTTCCATATTTTATAAAAGTCATTTGGTTTAAAAAGAAAAGACAAAATAGAAATAAGAAAAGAAAACAGAAAGAGAAAAGAACAAAAAGAAAAGGTCCACTGTACCTAGGCTTAAGTGCTACAGCCAGCGGCCTAGCCCACCCCGTGCCTCCTCCCACCTCCCGCACTGCTCACCGCGGCCACTGTCGAGCACCTAGCGCGCGCAGCCAGGCCCCCCCTCCGTGCGGTCGACAGTGCGCCGCGCTCGTCGGGGAGGATAAGAGCTGCTCACCGCACCCCCCCGGCGAACCCTAGCCACCATTTTGCCCCCCCTCGCCCCCTCTCTGTTTTGGTTCGGGCGGATGCCCGAGTGCCACCCTCGCCGCCGTTCGCCGTAGCCGTGGCCACCGCAAACCGTTCGCCTCGCTGACACGTCCAACAGCACCGCCGTGGTCCTCTGCTTTGACTACGCTACCGGATCGAGCCCGGGAGCCCCTCACGACGCCGCATTCTTCCTCGCCTCCGCCTCGGCCACCGCATCGACCTCGCCGTCGATCTACGCCACCGGTCCACCCCGAGCCCACTACCCAGTCCCCACGCTCCCCAGTGAGCTCCTGCGCGTGACGCACCCTCCCCTGCCTCCTCTAGCCATCCCTAGCTGCTGCTCTGCCGAGGCCGAGCCCCTGCCTCCGCCACTGCTCGTCACCGGCGTCGATCCGGCGACCAAATGGCCTCGCAACCAAGTCCGTTGCATTCGCCGCTTCGAGTAGACGCTGTAGCCATCTCGCGCTGCTCGTTTTGTGCCTCCCAGCTCCGATCCCGACGAGTACCGAACTCCGGCGACCACCTCGTCGCTCGCCATCGACGATACCGACCACCGTAGCCCCCGCCGTCACCCCAGATTGTTCCGCCGCCATCTTGCCGTTCGAACGAGCCCGACCGCGCTCGAAATGGCGCGGTGTGGTCGAAACCCGACCCCCTCCCGATCGCTCCGCCGCTGGATTTGGTCACCGGCGTTGCTTCGGCCGCCGCGCTGACCTGGCGCTGGTGGGTCCTGCCCTGTGCCACTGAATGTGGGCCCCCGTGGGCCCCTGTTGACTTGTTGACTTGGGTCAATGCTGACTAGGCGCCCCTGTCTCGCTGACATGCGGGCCCCACCCCAATAAACGAATTAAAATAAATGATTAGTTAGTTAATTAGTTAATTAAATTGCTAAACACTCACTGACAGTAGGCCCCACCCACTAATTAACCTAATTAGTTTAATCTAACTCTGTTTAATTAGCTGAGTCACTGACATGTGGGTCCCACTGGACCCACAGGCCAGGTTTGACTCTGGTCAACTGGATTTGACCTGCTAATGTTATGGTGATGTCATCATTTACTATTCTAGATAATTCGAATTTAAATAAATAATTAAATTCAGGAAATGATTAAATCTTTATAAAATCATATAAAATAAACCGTAACTCAGATGAAAATAATTTATATATGAAAGTTGCTCAGAATTTCGATACGAGTCTAAATACGCCCTCCATATTCCTGTCAGATGCCCCTAGCTAGATAAACATGGAACTTTTAGACCGATTTCGATAAATGAATAGTGCTCAACTTTAATTAAATAAATTCAAATAAATTCCTAAATTAACTAACTCATTTAGTTAGGCAGTAGAACACCTCGGCTTATCATTTAGGCATGTCATACATATTGTTTGCATTTTTGCCGTGAATTTATTGTTTCTCTCCCCCTCCTTCTCTCTCGATAGACACCGAGACCGATGCCGTTGCAGCTGGGTACGACTACGCTCCAGACGAGCAGCCCGTTGACGACCCCTCCTTCTTGCCAGATTAACCAGACAAGCCCCCCCCCCTTGAGCATCCAGATATCACCCATTCCATTTCTCCTGCTTGCATTAGATTTTGCTACTGTTAATGTTTGCTCCTATTTTGATGCATAGCCTGCTTTTGTAACCTGTTTATTGTTACCTTACCTGCCTATGTTAAACTGCTTAGTATAGGTTGGTAGTGAACCATCAGTGACCCCCACCACCTTACCCTTGTTGCTCCTGCTTGATCATCGATGACTCGATCAATGTGATCGTCGACCAGAGACCGACACATCACTTCACCCCCCTTAGTTGTACGACTCTGCATAGTTACTATCGAGTGCCGAGGGTGATACCTCATAACGCACTCCTGATGAATACTCTGCAGTGTAGCTATTCGGTCATGGTCATCGAGGGTGATTCCTCCTTCTCCACTTCTGATACGACTCTGTCGTCCAACCCCTCAGTGTGAACCTCGAGGGTGATGCCTCATATGTTCACCCTGATGATTTCATCGAGTGAAATTCACCGAGGGTGATTCCTCGGGGTTTCCCCCTTGATGCTATGACCACATGGTTACTTTGACCTTTGTTACAGGCGGGTCGACCCTGATGGGTACCCGCAGGGGATCTATGATGTCGGGTGTGCCGGAAGGGCACTCGAGTGTGATATTGTGGCGGAGCTTCAGAAACTCTGATCGTCTCTGCGTGTTACTAAATCAGCCTATCGGATTTGGGTATTTGATCTGAGTGGGTCGACGTGCCCTATACGCATTACCACCACGCGGGATTATGGTTTATGGGGCCCTCTACGTCTTACGTTCCTCCCGAAAGCTCTTCAGACGTCACGGTTCACCGTGCGGGCTGATTGTCGGGAATGGGCTGGATACTTCACTAACGAGTTCAGTGTCATGCCTGCACCCCGGCCAGTCTCGCAACGCGCAGGGTGCCCAGGGCGATGTCCCAAGACCTCTGGGTGCATAGGTTAGTCCGGTGTGCTGACCTCTCTGCTGAGCCTAGGTAGGGCGCTGCTTCGTGTTGATCTCCCGAGGTCGGGCATTACCCAGCAAGTGTGTCCGGCCAGAGTTGATCGAGCGTGTTGGGTAACAGTAGTGCACCCTGCAGGGAAGAATAATCTATCGATAGCTGGTCCTACGGTAAAGGACGCTCAGTTTGTTTATCCTGATCTACTACTTGAACTAGATACTTGTTTACTTAATTGAAGCTTCGGGATCGCTTTCTCGCAGGGAGTCGAGGAAGGATCTCTAAGCTATACTTCAACATGTTTGCTTAATAAAATGCTATTCTACTCTCTTCTAATGCTGCAAGATGGAGGCTCATGAAGATGTTTGAAGATGCTAGACTTCGATAGGACTAGGCTTTCTCTCTATTCTGGCATTTCTGCAGCCCAATCCACATATACATCCTTTCCCCTTTGATAATGTTGCATATGTAGTGTAGATCCTTGCTTGCTGAGTACTTCGGATGAGTACTCATGGTTGCTTTGCTTCCTCTTTTTCCCTATATTCCCCACTTTGATGATACATCAGACGATGGAGCCCCGGAGCCAGATGCCACCACAGGAGCTTACTACCAGGAGGTTCCAGACGGCACATACTACTAGATCGAGCCAGCCGACCAGGAGTAGGATCGGAGGCTCCCAGGCAGGAGGCCTTCGCCTTTCGATCTAGAGTCGTTGTTTGTGCTAGCCTTCTTAAGGCAAACCTTGGCTAACTATGTTTGTACTCAGATATTATTTGTATGACTGACTTATGTATTTGGATCTTCGTGATCCCTGGTCTGTAATATTGTGGATCTCCGTTTATTTGTGTTAGAGTTGTGTTGTGACATCTTCCCGTGAGTCCCTGTGCTTGATCGTGCATGTTTGCGTGTATGATTAGTGCATGATTGAGTCGGGGGCGTCACAAGAAGTTTGATTCCTTGCATTTGTTTTGAGATATAAAGATGGTGATATTAGAGTCATGCTAGTGAGTAATTGTGTATTGGTAGAAATACTTGTGTTAAAGTTTGTGATTCCCGAAGCATGCACGTATGGTGAACCGTTATGTGATGAAGTCGGAGCATGATTTATTTTTTTGATTGTCTTCCTTATGAGTGGCGGTCGGGGACGTGCGATGGTCTTTTCCTACCAATCTATCCCCCTAGGCGCATGCGTATTAGTACTTTGCTTTGATGGCTAATAAACTTTTAGAATAAGTATGTGAGCCCTTTATGACTAATGTTGAGTCCATGGATTATACGCACTCTCACCCTTCCACCATTACTAGCCTCTCTAGTACCACTCAACTTTCGGCGGTGCATTAAACCCACAATATGCCCTTCCTCAAAACAGACACCATACCTACCTATTATGGCATTTCCATAGCCATTCCGAGATATATTGCCATGCAACTTCCACTGTTCTGTTTATTATGACACGTACCATCATTGTCATATTGCTTTGCATGATCATGTAGTTGACATAGTTTTTGTGGCAAGGCCACCATTCATATTTTTTATACGTGTCACTCTTGATCATTGCACATCCGGGTACACCGTCGGAGGCATTCATATAGAGTCATATCTTGTTCTAGTATCGAGTTGTAAGTAAATAAAAGTGTGATGATCATCATTATTAGAGCATTGTCCCATGTGAAGAAAGATGATGGAGGCTATGATTCCCCCACAAGTCGGGATGAGACTTCGGACGAAAAAAAGAGAGGCCAAAGAGCCCAAACAAAAAAAAGAGGCCAAAGCGCCTAAACAAAAAAAAGAGAAAAGAGAGAAGGGACAATGTTACTATCCTTTTTTCCACACTTGTGCTTCAAAGTAGCACCATGTTATTCATATAGAGAGTCTCCTATTTTGTCACTTTCATATATTACTAGTGGGAATTTTTCATGATAAGAACTTGGCTTGTATATTCCAATGATGGGCTTCCTCAAATTGCCATAGGTCTTCGTGAGCAAGCAAGTTGGATGCACACCCACTTAGTTTTGTTTTGAGCTTTCATACACTTATAGCTCTAGTGCATCCGTTGCATGGCAATCCCTACTCACTTGCATCGATATCAATTGATGGGCATCTCCATAGCCCGTTAATTTTCCTAGTTGATATGAGACTTTCTCCTTTTTATCTTCTCCTCACAACCTCCACCATATTCTTTTCCACCTATAGTGCTATATCCATGGCTCACGCTCATGTATTGCGTGAAAGTTGAAAAAGCTTGAGAACATTAAAAGTATGAAACAATTGTTTGGCTTGTCATCGGTGTTATGCATGATGAAATATTTTGCGTGATGAAGATAGAGCATAGCCAGACTATATGATTTTGTAGGGATAACTTTCTTTGGCCATGATATTTTGAGAAGACATGATTGCTTTATTTAGTATGCTTGAAGTATTATTGTTTTTACGTCCATATTAAACTTTTGTTTTAAATCTTATGGATCTGAACATTCATGCCACAATAAAGAAAATTGCATTGATAAATATGTTAGGTAGCATTCCACATCAAAAATTCTGTTTTTATCATTTACCTACTCGAGGACGAGCATGAATTAAGCTTGGGGATGCTTGATACGTCTCCAAAGTATCTATAATTTTTGATTGTTCCATGCTATTATATTATCTATTTTGGATGTTTTATATGCATTAATATGCTATTTTATATTATTTTTGGGACTAACTTATTAACCTAGTGCCCAGTGTTAGTTTTTGTTTTTTCCTTGTTTTTGACTTTTACAGAAAAGTAATATCAAACGGAGTCCAAACAGAATAAAACTTTACGATGATTTTTCTTGGACCAGAAGAAACCCACGAGACTTGGAGAGGAGGCCAGAATACCCACAAGGTGGCCATAAGCCGTAGGGGCGCGCCTTAGGGGGGGCGCCCCCAGGGCTTGTGGGCCCCTGATGTTGCTTGAACTACGTCGATATTTCCCCAAAGAGGAAGGGATGATGCAGCACAGCTACGGTAGGTATTTCCCTTAGTTATGAGACCAAGGTTATCGAACCAGTAGGAGAACCAAGCAAACTATGTAAACGGTACCTGCACAGAAAGAACAAATACTTGCAACCCGACGTGTAAAAGGGTTGTCAATCCCTTTCGGGTAGCGGTGCCAGAAATTGTCAAGTTGACGGGATACAAATTGTGATAGATTGGATAAATAGATCTCGATAAAACGTGAAATAAAATATGCAAATAAAAAGTGCAACAAGGTATTTTTGGGTTTTTGGAAATATAGATCTGAAAATAAAAGTAGCAAATAATAGATCTGAAAGCAAATATGAAGAAGAATAGACCCGGGGCCGTAGATTTCACTAGTGGCTTCTCTCAAGAAAAATAGCATACGGTGGGTAAACAAATTACAGTTGGGCAATTGATAGAACTTCAAATAATTATGACAATATCCAGGCAATGATCATTATATAGGCATCATGTCCAAGATTAGTAGACCGACTCCTGCCTGCATCTACTACTATTACTCCACACATCGACCGCTATCTAGCATGCATCTAGTGTATTAAGTTCATGGAGAAACGGAGTAATGCAATAAGAATGATGACATGATGTAGACAAGATCTATTCATGTAGGAATAGACCCCATCTTGTTATCCTTAATGGCAACGATCAATACGTGTCTTGCTGCCCCTTTTGTCAATGGGAAAGAACACCGCACGACCGAACCCATCACAAAGCACCTCTTCCCATGGCAAGAAAAATCGATCTAGTCGGCCTAACTAAACCGAAGATTCAAAGAAGAAATACGAGGCTATAAGTAATCATGCATATAAGAGATCAAAAGAAGACTCAAATAACTTTCATGGATAAAATAGATCTGATCATAAACTCAAAGTTCATCGGATCCCAACAAACACACCACAAAAATAGTTACATCAAATGGATCTCTAAGAGACCATTGTACTGAGAATCAAAAGAGAGAGAGGAAGCCATCTAGCTACTAACTACGGACCTGTAGGTCTACAATGAACTACTCACGCATCATCGGAGAGGCACCAATGCGGATGATGAACCCCTCCGTGATGGTGTCTAGATTGGATCTGGTGTTTCTGGAACTTGCGGCGGCGGGAATTGTGTTTCGTCGACTCCCCTAGGGTTTTTGGATTTTTGGGGTATTTATAGAGCAAAGAGGCGATGCGGGAGGCGGCCGAGGTGGGCACAACCCACCAGGGCGCACCTGGGGGCGCGCGCCCAGCTGGGTTGTGCTCCCCTCGGAGCCCCCCTCTGGTACTTCTTTGGCCCAACAGGTGTCTTCTGGTCCAGAAAAAATCTCCAAAAAGTTTCGCTGTGTTTGGACTCCGTTTGGTATTGATTTTCTGTGAAGTAAAAAACAAGCAAAAAAATAGCAACTGGCACTGGGCACTATGTCAATAGGTTAGTCCAAAAAAATGATATAAAGTTGCTATAAAATGATTGTAAAAGATTCAAGAATGATAATATAACAGAATGGAACAATCAAAAATTATAGATATGTTGGAGACGTATCAACATCCCCAAGCTTAATTCCTGCTCGTCCTTGAGTAGGTAAATGATAAAAACAGAATTTTTGATGTGGAATGCTGTCTAACATGTTCATCACATTTTATTTTCTTTTGTAGCATGGACATTTGTAATTTTATATGGTTCAAAGCAATAGTCTAGTTTTGACATGAAGATTTCAATACTCAAGCATATCAACAAGCAACCAATACTTTCAAAATATCAACACTAAAGCAAGTTATCCCTAGCCCATTATGCTCAATCATTGATTCATTCATGAAACACACTCGCATATTAGCTACACCCAATGCTCAAGTACGATCATAGTGCCCCTTAGTTGGTGCTTTATAAGAGAAGATGGAGACTCAAACAAAAAATAAAAATTGCATAAAGTAAATAGAATGGCCCTTCGCAGAGGGAAGTAGGGATTTGTAGAGGTGCCAGAGCTCAAAACGAAAGAAATAGAGATACAACATTTTGGGTGGCATGCTTTTCCTGTCAAAGAAAACGATCGAGTAGTTCCGAATACTTTCCATGCAAGATATATCATAGGCGGTTCCCAAACAGAAAATAAAGTTTATTCCTTTTTCCACCATACTTTCACATTCCACGGCTAGCCGTATCCACGGGTGTTGTCTGTACCAACACTTTCCAAGGAATTTATTATTTGACAACATAAAGTAAATTCATTTTTCATTTCGGGACTGGGCATCCCTAATACCTTTGCCGTACTCTTGTGCAATGACAAGTGAATAAACACTCATCTTGAGAATAACACATCTAGCATGGAAAAATATCAGCCACCCCCTACTGTTTCATGAGCAGTAAGAGCACACAAAAAGAAAATTTATTTTGAAAATTAGAGATGGCACATACAAATTTGCTTAGAACGGCACAGAAATACCGCATATAGGTAGGTATAGTGGACTCATATGGCAAAAACTGGATTAAGGATTTTGGATGCACAAGTAGTGATCATACTTAGTTCAAATGAAGGCTAGCAAAAGATTGAGAAGCATCCAACCAAGAAATGAAAAATCTCATAAGCGAGCATTAAGCATAACTAACACCGAATAATGCACCACAAGTAGGATGTAATTTCATTGCATAACTATTAACTTCCGTGCTTGCATAGGGAATCACAAACCTTAACACCAATATTCTTACTAAAGCATAATTACTCATCAACATGACTCACATATCACTATCATCATATCGCAAAACTATTACAAAGAATCAAGTTTAATTTGTCCAATGATATTCATGAAAGTTTTTATTATATCCCTCTTGAATATCTATCACTTTGGGACTAGTTTCATATGTTGCTTTTGATAGCTCAAACAAATCTAAGTGAGGAACATGAGCATAAAAAATTTCGTCTCTCAAAATAATATAAGTGAAGCATGAGAGAATTTCTTCAAAAATTAATATCTCTCAAATAAATTTAAGTGAAGCATGAGAGCATTTCTGCAAAAATATTAAAGCACACCGTGCTCAAATGATATAAGTGAAGCACTAGAGCAATTCCATAGCTCAAAAAATTTAAGTGAAGCACATAGAGCAATTCTAACAAATCATAGCATAATTTTGGCTCTCTCAAATAGGTGTGTTCAGAAAGGATACTTGACACAAAACAAAAAGCAAAACAAGCAAAGACTAATATAATACAAGACGCTCCAAGCAAAACTCATGATATGTGGCGAATAAAAATATAGCTCCAAGTAAAATACCGATGGTCGTTAGAAGAAAGAGGGGATGCCACTCGGGGCATCCCCAAGCTTAGTTGCTTGTTTCTCCTTGAATATTACCTTGGGGTGCCGCGGGCATGCCCAAGCTTAGGCTCTTCTTACTCCTTATTGAAGGAAATATGCCCTAGAGGCAATAATAAAGTTGTTATTTTATATTTCCTTATTCATGATAAATGTTTATTATTCATGCTAGAATTGTATTGATCAGAAACCTAAATACATGTGTGAATACATAGACAAACATTGTGTCCCTAGTGAGCCTCTACTTGACTAGCTCGTTGATCAAAGATGGTTAAGGTTTCCTAACCATGGACATGAGTTGTCATTTGATAACGGGATCACATCATTAGGAGAATGATGTGATGGACAAGACCCATCCGTTAGCTTAGCATAATGATCGTTCAGTTTTTATTGCTACTGCTTTCTTCATGTCAAATACATATTCCTTCGACTATGAGATTATGCAACTCCCGGATACCGGAGGAATGCCTTATGTGCTATCAAACGTCACAACGTAACTGGGTGATTATAAAGATGCTCTATAGGTATCTCCGAAGGTGTCTGTTGGGTTGGCATAGATCGAGATTAGGATTTGTCACTCTGAGTATCGGAGAGGTATCTCTGGGCCCTCTCAGTAATGCACATCATAAGAAGCCTTGCATGCAAAGTGACTAATGAGTTAGTTACATGATGATGTATTATGGAACGAGTAAAGAGACTTGCCGGTAACGAGATTGAACTAGGTATGAAGATACCGACGATCGAATCTCAGGCAAGTAACATACCGATGGACAAAGGGAATAACGTATGTTGTCATAACCGTTCGACCGATAAAGATCTTCGTAGAATATGTAGGAGCCAATATGAGCATCCAGGTTCCGCTATTGGTTATTGGCCGGAGAAGTGTCTCGGTCATGTCTACATAGTTCTTGAACCCGTAGGGTCCGCATGCTTAACGTTCGATGACGATTTTGTATTATATGAGTTATGTGATTTGGTGACCGAATGTTGTTCGGAGTCCCAGATGAGATCACGGACATGACGAGGGGTCTTGAAATGGTCGAGAGGTAAAGATTGATATATAGGACGATGGTATTCAGGCACCGGAAGTGTTTCGGAGGGTACGGGGTACATATCAGGTCACTGGAAGGGGTTCCGGGCACCCCCGGCAAAAGATATGGGCCTAATGGGCCAAGAGGGAAAACACAGCAGCCAGCAGGGGCTGCTGCGCCCCCATATGGGCCGAAATAGGAGGAGAAGGAAAGAGGAGAAGGGAGAAGGAAAGGGGAGGATTCGGCCTCCCCCTTCCTTCCCTCCCCCTTCTCTTTCCTTTCCCCTCCGGTTAATAAGGAAGGGGGGGGGCGAATTGGACTAGGGCCCCAAGTAGGATTCTTCCTACTTGGGGCGCCCCAAGGCTGCTCCCCTCCCCCTCCCACCTATATATACATGGGGAGGGGGCGCCTAGAACACACACCAACAATTGTTAGCCGTGTGCGGCGCCCCCCTCCACAGTTTACGCCTCCGGTCATATTCTCGTAGTGCTTAGGTGAAGCCCTGCGTGGATCACTTCACCATCACCGTCACCACACCGTCGTGCTGACGGAACTCATCTACTTCCTCGACACTTTGCTGGATCAAGAGTTCGAGGGACGTCATCGAGCTGAACATGTGCAGAACTCGGAGGTGCCGTATGTTCGGTGCTTGATCGGTCAGAACGAGAAGAAGTTCGACTACATCAACCGCGTTGTCAAACGCTTCCGCTTTCGGGCTACAAGGGTACGTAGACACACTCTCCCCCTCTTGTTGCTATCATCTCCTAGATAGATCTTGTGTGAGCGTATGTTTTTTTTTGAAATTGCATGCTACGTTCCCCATCAGTGGCATCCGAGCCAGGTCTATGCGTAGATGATATGCACAAGTAGAACACAAAGAGTTGTGGGCGGTGATCGTCATACTGCTTACCACCAATGTCTTATTTTGATTCGGCAGTATTGTTGGATGAAGCGGCCCGGACCAACCTTACATGACCACGTTCATGAGACCGGTTCCACCGACAAACATGCAACTAGTTTTGCATAAAGGTGGCTGGTGGGTGTTTGTTTCTCCTACTTTAGTTGAATCGAATTTGACTGCGGCCGGTCCTTGTTGAAGGTTAAAGCAGCAAACTTGATAAATCACCGTTGTGGTTTTGATGCGTAGGTAAGAACGGTTCTTGCTAGAAACCCGTAGCAGCCACGTAAAACTTGCAACAACAAAGTAGAGGACGTCTAACTTGTTTTTGCAGGGCATGTTGTGATGTGATATGGTCAAGACATGATGTGATATACATTATTGTATGAGATGATCATGTTTTGTAAAAGTTATCGGCAACTGGCAGGAGCCTTATGGTTGTCGCTATATTGTATGAAATGCAAACGCCATGTAATTGCTTTACTTTATCACTATGCGTTAGCGATAGTTGTAGAAGTAATAGTTGGCGAGACGACCACGACGCAACAATGGAGATCAAGGTGTCGAGCCGGTGACGATGGAGATCATGACGGTGCTTTGGAGATGGAGATCAAAAGCACGAGATGATAATGGCCATATCATGTCACATATTTTGATTGCATGTGATGCTTATCTTTTATATGCATCTTATTTTGCTTAGTACGGCGGTAGCATTATAAGATGATCCCTTAACTAAATTTCAAGGTATAAGTGTTCTCCCTGAGTATGCACCGTTGCGACAGTTCGTCGTGTTGAGACACCACGTGATGATCGTGTGTGATAG
Source organism: Thinopyrum elongatum (assembly GCA_011799875.1). Lineage (NCBI taxonomy): Eukaryota > Viridiplantae > Streptophyta > Magnoliopsida > Poales > Poaceae > Thinopyrum > Thinopyrum elongatum. The sequence goes on along the minus strand of CM022300.1, from coordinate 57,700,363 downwards.
ATTCTACGTTAAAATACAACGGGTGCAAGACAGTTTGGCACATGCGGAATACTCGGGTTAAACTTGACGAGCCTAGCATGTACAGACATGGCCTCGGAACACTGGAGACCGAAAGGTCGAACGTGAATCATACAGTAGATATGATCAACATAGAGATGTTCACCATTGATGACTACTCCATCTCACGTGATGATCGGACATGGTTTACTTGATTTGGATCACATGTCATTTAGATGACTTGAGAGATGTCTATCTAAGTGGGAGTTCTTAAGTAATATGATTAATTGAACTTAATTTATCATGAACTTAGTCCTGATAGTTTTTGCATATCTATGTTGTAGATCAATGGCCCGTGCTATCGTTCCCTTGAATTTTAATGCGTTCCTAGAGAAGGTTAAGTTGAAAGATGATGGTAGCAACTACACAGACTGGGTCCGTAACTTGAGGATTATCCTCATTGCTGCACAGAAGAATTATGTCCTTGATGCACGGCTAGGTGAAAGGCCTGCTGCAGGAGCAGATGCTGATGTTATGAACGTCTGGCAAGCTCGATCTGATGACTACTCGATAGTTCAGTGTGCCATGCTTTACGGCTTAGAATCGGGACTTCAAAGACGTTTTGAACGTCATGGAGCATATGAGATGTTCCAAGAGTTGAAGTTAATATTTCAAGCAAATGCCCGAGTTGAGAGATATGAAGTCTCCAACAAGTTCTATAGCTGCAAGATGGAGGAGAACAGTTCTGTCAGTGAACACATACTCAGAATGTCTGGATATCATAATCACTTGACTCAGCTGGGAGTTAATCTTCCAGATGATAGTGTTATTGACAGAGTTCTCCAATCACTACCACGAAGCTACAAAGGCTTCGTGATGAACTATAATATGCAAGGGATGGAGAAGACAATTCCCGAGCTCTTCGCAATGCTCAAAGCTGCAGAGGTAGAAATCAAGAAGGATCATCAAGTGTTGATGGTTAACAAGACCACTAGTTTCAAGAAAAAGGGCAAAGGAAAGAAGGGGAACTTCAAGAAGAATGGCAAGCAAGTTGCCACTCCCGGGAAGAAGCCCAAAGCTGGACCCAAGCCTGAAACTGAGTGCTTCTACTGCAAAGGGACTGGTCACTGGAAGCGGAACTGCCCCAAGTATTTGGCGGATAAGAAGGATGGCAAAGTGAACAAAGGTATATTTGATATACATGTTATTGATGTGTACCTTACTAATGCTCGTAGTAGCACCTGGGTATTTGATACTGGTTCGGTTGCTCATATTTGTAACTCGAAACAGGAGCTACGGATTAAACAAAGATTGGCTAAGGATGAGGTGACGATGCGCGTCGGGAATGGTTCCAAGGTCGATGTGAACGCCGTCGGCACGCTACCTCTACATCTACCTTCGAGATTATTTTTAGACCTGAATAATTGTTATTTGGTGCCAGCGTTGAGCATGAACATTATATCTGGATCTTGTTTAGTGCGAGACGGTTATTCATTTAAATCAGAGAATAATGGTTGTTCTATTTATATGAGTAATATCTTTTATGGTCAAGCACCCTTGAAGAGTGGTCTATTTTTGTTGAATCTCGATCGTGGTGATACACATATTCATAATATTGATGCCAAAAGATGCAAAGTTGATAATGATAGTGCAAAATATTTGTGGCACTACCGTTTAGGTCATATTGGTGTAAAGCGCATGAAGAAACTCCATGCAGATGGGCTTTTGGAATCACTTGATTATGAATCATTTGATAGTTGCAAACCATGCCTCATGGGCAAGATGACTAAAACTCTGTTCTCTGGAACAATGGAGCGATCCAATGACTTATTGGAAATAATACATACCGATGTATGCAGTCCGATGAGTGTTGAGGCTCACGGCGGGTATCGTTATTTTCTTACCTTCACAGTTGATTTGAGTAGATATGGGTATATCTACTTGATGAAACATAAGTCTGAAACATTTGAAAAGTTCAAAGAATTTCAGAGTGAAGTAGAAAATCATCGTAACAAGAAAATAAAGTTTCTATGATCTGATCGCGGAGGCGAATATTTGAGTTACGAGTTTGGCCTTCATTTAAAACAATGTGGAATAGTTTCACAACTCACGCCACCTGGAACACCACAGCGTAATGGTGTGTCCGAACGTCGTAATCATACTTTATTAGATATGGTGCGATCTATGATGTCTCTTACCGATTTACCACTATCGTTTTGGGGTTATGCATTAGAGACAACTGCATTCACGTTAAATAGGGCACCGTCTAAATCTGTTGAGACGACACCGTATGAACTATGGTTTGGCAAGAAACCTAAGCTGTCGTTTCTTAAAGTTTGGGGTTGCGATGCTTATGTGAAAAAGCTTCAACCTGATAAGCTCGAACCCAAATCGGAGAAGTGCGTCTTCATAGGATACCCAAAAGAAACTGTTGGGTACACCTTCTACCACAGATCCGAAGGCAAGATCTTTGTTGCTAAGAATGGATCCTTTCTAGAGAAGGAGTTTCTCTCGAAAGAAGTGAGTGGGAGGAAAGTAGAACTTGATGAGGTAATTGTACCTTCTCTCAATTTGGAAAGTAGCTCATCAGAGAAATCTGCTCCCGTGATGCCTACAACAACTAGAGAGGAAGCTAATGATGATGATCATGAAACTTCAGATCAAGTTACTACTGAACCTCGTAGATCAACCAGAGTACGATCCGCACCAGAGTGGTACGGTAAACCTGTTCTGGAAGTCATGTTACTAGACCATGGCGAACCTACGAACTATGAAGAAGCTATGATGAGCCCAGATTCCGACAGATGGCTTGAGGCCATGAAATCTGAGATAGGATCCATGTATGAGAACAAAGTGTGGACTTTGGTGGATTAGCCCGATGATCGGCGAGCCATAGAAAATAAATGGATCTCCAAGAAGAAGACTGACGCTAATGGTAATGTTACTGTCTACAAAGCTCGACTTGTCGCGAAAGGTTTTTGACAAGTTCAAGGAGTTGACTACGATGAGACTTTCTCACCCGTAGCGATGCTTAAGTCTGTCCGGATCATGTTAGCAATTGCCGCATTTTATGATTATGAAATCTGGCAAATGGATGTCAAAACTACATTCCTTAATGGATTTCTTAAAGAAGAGTTGTATATGATGCAACCAGAAGGTTTTGTCGATTCTAAAGGTGCTAACAAAGTGTGCAAGCTCCAGCGATCCATCTATGGACTGGTGCAAGCATCTCGGAGTTGGAATATACGCTTTGATGAGGTGATCAAAGCATATGGTTTTATACAGACTTTCGGAGAAGCCTGTATTTACAAGAAAGTGAGTGGGAGCTCTGTAGCTTTTCTAATATCATATGTGGATGACATATTGTTGATTGGAAATGATGTAGAATTTCTGGATAGCATAAAAGGATACTTGAATAAGAGTTTTTCAATAAAGACCTCGGTGAAGCTGCTTATATATTGGGCATCAAGATCTATAGGGATAGATCGAGACGCTTAATAGGACTTTCACAAAGCACATACCTTGATGAAGTTTTGAAGAAGTTCAAAATGGATCAGTCAAAGAAAGGGTTCTTGCCTGTGTTGCAAGGTGTGAAGTTGAGTAAGACTCAATGCCCGACCACTGCAGAAGATAGAGAGAAAATGAAAGTCATTCCCTATACTTCAGCCATAGGTTCTATCATGTATGCTATGCTGTGTACCAGACCTGATGTGTGCCTTGCCATAAGTTTGGCAGGGAGGTACCAAAGTAATCCAGGAGTGGATCACTGGACAGCGGTCAAGAACATCCTGAAGTACCTAAAAAGGACTAAGGATATGTTTCTCGTTTATGGAGGTGATAAAGAGCTCATCGTAAATGGTTACGTCGATGCTAGTTTTGACACTGATCCGGATGACTCTAAGTCACAAACCGGATACGTATTTATATTGAATGGTGGAGCTGTGAGTTGGTGCAGTTCCAAGAAGAGCGTCGTGGTGGGATCTACGTGTGAAGCGGAGTACATAGCTGCTTCGGAAGCAACAAATGAAGGAGTCTGGATGAAGGAGTTCATATTCGATCTAGGTGTAATACCGAGTGCATCGGGTCCAATGAAAATCTTTTGTGACAATACTGGAGCAATTGCCTTAGCGAAGGAATCCAGATTTCACAAAAGAACCAAACACATCAAGAGACACTTAAACTCCATCCGTGATCAAGTCAAGGAGGGAGACATAGAGATTTACAAAATACATACGGATCTGAATGTAGCCGACCCGTTGACTAAGCCTCTTCCACGAGCAAAACATGATCAGCACCAAGACTCCATGGGTGTTAGAATCATTACAATGTAATCTAGATTACTGACTCTAGTGCAAGTGGGAGACTGAAGGAAATATGCCCTAGAGGCAATAATAAAGTTCTTATTTTATATTTCCTTATTCATGATAAATGTTTATTATTCATGCTAGAATTGTATTGATCAGAAACCTAAATACATGTGTGAATACATAGACAAACATTGTGTCCCTAGTGAGCCTCTACTTGACTAGCTCGTTGATCAAAGATGGTTAAGGTTTCCTAACCATGGACATGAGTTGTCATTTGATAATGGGATCACATCATTAGGAGAATGATGTGATGAACAAGACCCATCCGTTAGCTTAGCACAATGATCGTTCAGTTTTTATTGCTACTGCTTTCTTCATGTCAAATACATATTCCTTCGACTATGAGATTATGCAACTCCCGGATACCGGAGGAATGCCTTATGTGCTATCAAATGTCACAATGTAACTGGGTGATTATAAAGATGCTCTACAGGTATCTCCGAAGGTGTCTGTTGGGTTGGCATAGATCGAGATTAGGATTTGCCACTTCGAGTATCGGAGAGGTATCTCTAGGCCCTCTCGGTAATGCACATCATAAGAAGCCTTGCAAGCAAAGTGACTAATGAGTTAGTTATAGGATGATGTATTACGGAACGAGTAAAGAGACTTGTCGGTAACGAGATTGAACTAGGTATGAAGATACCGACGATCGAATCTCAGGCAAGTAACATACCGATGGACAAAGGGAATAACGTATGTTGTCATAACGGTTCGACCGATAAAGATCTTCATAGAATATGTAGGAGCCAATATGAGCATCCAGGTTCCGCTATTGGTTATTGGCCGGAGAAGTGTCTCGGTCATGTCTACATAGTTCTCGAACCCGTAGGGTCCGCACGCTTAACGTTCGATGACGATTTTGTATTATATGAGTTATGTGATTTGGTGACCGAATGTTGTTCGGAGTCCCGGATGAGATCACGGACATGACGAGGAGTCTCAAAATGGTCGAGAGGTAAATATTGATATATAGTACGATGGTATTCAGACACCGGAAGTGTTCCGGAGGGTACGGGGTACATATCGGGTCACCGGAAAGGGTTCCGGGCACCCCCGGCAAAAGATATGAGCCTAATGGGCCAAGAGGGAAAACACAGCAGCCAGCAGGGGCTGCTGCGCTCCCATATGGGCTGAAGTAGGAGGAGAAGGAAAGAGGAGAAGGGAGAAGGAAAGGGGAGGATTCGGCCTCCCCCTTCCTTCCCTCCCCCCTCTCTTTCCTTTCCCCTCCGGTTAATAAGGACTAGGGCCCCAAGTAGGATTCCTCCTACTTGGGGCACCCCAAGGCTGCTCCCCGCTCCCTCCCACCTATATATACGTGGGGAGGGGGCGCCTAGAACACACACCAACAATTGTTAGCCGTGTGCGGCGCCCCCTCCACAGTTTACGCCTCCGGTCATATTCTCGTAGTGCTTAGGCGAAGCCCTGCGCGGATCACTTCACCATCACCGTCACCACGCCGTCGTGCTGACGGAACTCATCTACATCCTCGACACTTTGTTGGATCAAGAATTCGAGGGACGTCATCGAGCTAAACGTGTGCAGAACTCGGAGCTGCCGTACGTTCGGTGCTTGATCGGTCGGAACGAGAAGAAGTTCGACTACATCAACCGCGTTGTCAAACGCTTCCGCTTTCGGTCTACAAGGGTACGTAGACACACTATCCCCCTCTCATTGCTATCATCTCCTAGATAGATCTTGTGTGAGCATAGGAATTTTTTTGAAATTGCATGCTACGTTCCCCATCACTTATTCCTTCATCCATCGTGATCTCACCCAAAACTTGAAAACTTCAATCACACAAAACTTAACAAAACCTTCATGAGATCTGTTAGTATAACAAAGCAAATGTACACTCTAAGTACTGTTGCAAACCTATTCATATTTTATTATTGCATTATATCTACTGTATTCCAACTTTGCTATGGCTCATATCCCCCGATACAACCCATAGATTCATCAAAATAAGCACACAATGCAACGAAAACAGAATCTGTCAAAAACAGAACAGTCTGTAGTAATCTGTAAACTTCGTATACTTATGTAACTCTTAAAATTCTTAAAAATTCTGAAAACATGGGAAATTTGTATATAAATATTGTGTAAAAAATTCAGAGCAAAATCACGTTTCTGTGAATTTCTAAAATTGTTTTACTGGTCGCAAAAGTTTCTGTTTTTCAACAAGATCAAATCAACTATCACCCAACATGATCCCAAAGGCTTTGCTTGGCCCAAACACTAATTAAAACATAAAAAACACAATCATAACAGAGACATAATTGTGTAAACACTCAAGAACAGAAATAAAAAGGCAAAAATAAATTTTATTCATTGGGTTGCCTCCCAACAAGCGCTATCGTTTTACGCCCCTAGCTAGGCATAAAGCATAGATTCAAGTACTATCATCTTTAGTTCCCAACTCCTCAATCAAACACTTAGAATTCTTCAATGATTTATCATACAAATTTTCAATAACAATACTCCTAGGAGCAAGTTTGAAAAATGCATTCTTGCAAGTAGGGTCTCTTATCACTTCAACAAAATCGGGGTGAATACTAATCATCTTAAGATCTTCTTTGTTATTATTAGAAGTTGCACCCTTGTTTTTAGTGACTTGAGTAATCTTGCCAATTTTTACGGGAGTTTTTTCAATAGTTTTAGCAGAAGCAAAAACCGAGCTTAAATTGCTAAAAATTTCTTCCAACTTATCGATCCGAGAAGGACTTTCTTCAATTCTTTCGTGAATTACAATTCCCTTTTATTTTAACAACTTAAAAACCTCTCCCGCTTTTTACCCAATTTTACTAGCAAGATTATCCATCTTTTTATCCAAGTTTTCGATGTGTTCTTCGGTAAGCATTTTCTTTTCAATAGCATCTAGCCTTTCCATAACATGCTCGAGAGTTAAAGTTGTTTCATTAATCATAAGAGGTGGTGAACCCACTAGATTTCCCATAGCATTAAAAGCTTCTAGAGAAGGACACATCAAGAAATTCCCACTGGTAATCATATCAAGGATGAATCTATACCAAGTAGTGATGCCCACATAAAAGCAGCGAAGAAGGACAACGGTAGATTGCTTACGAATAGATCTATTATGAGCATTGCAAATCCTATACCAAGCATCTTTTAAATTCTCCCCTCCCCTTTGTTTGAAGTTAAGAACCTCATTCTCGGGGGTGCACGCAATAGAGGAAGAACTATCCATAACGACAAAAGTGACAAACAAAATTGCACACTAAAATAGATCTAACGAGAGAAAGGCGAACGAAAGAGGGGGCGAATAAAATGGCAAATTTTTGTGAAGTGGGAGAGATGAAAACGAGAGGTAAATGGCAAATAATGTAAATTGCAAGGAGATGAGATTTGTGATTAGGAACTTGATAGATGTTGATGATGTCTCCCCGGCAACGGCGCCAGAAATTCCTTTTGATGTCGCTTGAACTACGTCGGTATTTCCCCAAAGAGGAAGGGCTGATGTAGCACAACTACGGTAGGTATTTCCCTTAGTTATGAGACCAAGGTTATTAAACCAGTAGGAGAACCAAGCAACACTATGTAAACGGTACCTGCACACAAAGAACAAATACTTGCAACCCGACGTGTAAAAGGGGTTGTCAATCCCTTTCGGGTAGCGGTGCCAGAAATTGTCAAGTTGGCGGGATAAAAATTGTGATAGATTGGATAAATAGATCTCGATAAAACACGAAATAAAATATGCAAATAAAAAGTGCAACAAGGTATTTTTGGGTTTTTGGAAATATGGATCTGAAAATAAAAGTAGCAAATAATAGATCTGAAAGCAAATATAAAGAAGAATAGACCCGGGGGCCGTAGATTTCACTAGTGGCTTCTCTCAAGAAAAATAGCATACGGTGGGTAAACAAATTACTGTTGGGAAATTGATAGAACTTCAAATAATTATGACGATATCCAGGCAATGATCATTATATAGGCATCACATCCAAGATTAGTAGACCGACTCCTGCCTGCATCTACTACTATTACTCCACACATCGACCGCTATCCAGCATGCATCTAGTGTATCATGGAGAAACGGAGTAATGCAATAAGAATGATGACATGATGTAGACAAGATCTATTCATGTAGGAATAGACCCCATCTTGTTATCCTTAATGGCAACGATCAATACGTGCCTTGCTGCCCCTTCTGTCACTGGGAAAGAACACCGCATGACCGAACCCATCACAACGCACCTCTTCCCATGGCAAGAAAAATCTATCTAGTCGGCCTAACTAAACCAAAGATTCGAAGAAGAAATACGAGGCTATAAGTAATCATGCATATAAGAGATCAAAAGAAGACTCAAATAACTTTCATGGATAAAATAGATCTGATCATAAACTCAAAGTTCATTGGATCCCAACAAACACACCGCAAAAAGAGTTACATCAAATAGATCTCCAAGAGACCATTGTATTGAGAATCAAAAGAGAGAGCGGAATCCATCTAGCTACTAACTATGGACCCGTAGGTCTATAATGAACTACCCACGCATCATCGGAGAGGCACCAATGAGGATGATGAACCCCTCCGTGATGGTGTCTAGATTGGATCTGGTGTTTCTGGAACTTGCGGCGGCTGGAATTGTGTTTCGTCGACTCCCCTAGGGTTTTTGGATTTTCGGGGTGTTTATAGAGCAAAGAGGCGGTGTGGGAGGCGGCTGAGGTGGGCACAACCCACCAGGGTGCACCTGGGGGCATGCGCCCAGGTGGGTTGTGCTCCCCTCGTAGCCCCCCTCTAGTACTTCTTTGGCCCAACAGGTGTCTTCTGGTCCAGAAAAAATCTCCAAAAAGTTTCGCTGTGTTTGGACTCCGTTTGGTATTGATTTTCTACGAAGTAAAAAACAAGCAAAAAAACAGCGACTGGCATTGGGCACTATGTCAATAGGTTAGTCCCCAAAAATGATATAAAGTTGCTATAAAATGATTGTAAAACATCCAAGAATGATAACATAACATCATGGAACAATAAAATATTATAGATACATTGGAGACGTATCAGCCCCCCGTAGACCTTCCAACTCTAATCTTCGTTCTATAAATACCCAAATATTCCCCCTATACCAGAAGCGTCCACAAAAATACTTTTGTGCTGCTGCAAGCTTCTGTTCTCGTGAGATCCCATCTTGGGGCCTTTCCCGGCACTCCGCCGGAGGGGGATTCGATCATGGAGGGCCTCTACACCAACCTTGCTGCCCTTTCGATGATGTGTGAGTAGTGTACCACAGACCTACGGGTCCATAGCTAGTAGCTAGATGGCTTCTTCTCTCTCTTTGATCTTCAATACAATGTTCTCCTCGATGTTCTTGGAGATCTATTAGATGTAATCATCTTTTGCGGTGCGTTTGTTGAGATCTGATGAATTGTGGATTTATGATCAGATTATCTATGAATATTATTTGAGTCTTCTCTGAACTCCTTTATGCATGATTCATATAGCTTTGTATTTCTCTTCGAATTATCGGTTTGGTTTGGCCAACTAGATTGGTTTTTCTTGCAATGGGAGAGGTGCTTTGTGATGGGTTCAATCTTGCGGTGTCCTCACCTAGTGACAGAAGGGGTAGCGAGGCACATATTGTATTGTTGACATTAAGGATAAAAAGGTGGGGTTTATATCATATTGCTTGAGTTTATCCCTCTACATCATGTCATCTTACTTAAAGCATTGCTCTGTTCTTATGAACTTAATACTCTAGATGCAGGCAGGAGTCGGTCGATGTGTGGAGTAATAGTAGTAGATGCAGAATCGTTGCGGTCTACTTGTCATGGAGGTTATGCCTATATTCATGATCATTGCCTTAGATATCATCATAACTTTGTGCTTTTCTATCAATTGCTCAACAGTAATTTGTTTACGCACCATATGTTTTCTTCAAGAGAGATGCCTCTAGTGAAACCTATGGCCCCCGGGTCTATTTTCCATCATATATTTTCAGATCTATAAAACCAAAAATACAAAAATACCTTGCTGCACTTTATTTATATTTACTTTAGTTTGCTCTTTTACTTAGATTTTATACCTATCTCTATTAGATCTCACTCTTGTTCGTGACCGTGAAGGGATTGACAACCCCTTTTTCGCGTTTTGTGCAAGTGTTTGTTAGTTTGTGCAGGTGCATATATTGGAGACTTGCTTGTGCCTCCTACTGGATTGATACCTTGGTTTTTAACTGAGGGAAATACTTATCTCTACTTTGCTACATCACCCTTTCCTCTTCAAGGAAAAAATCAACGCAAGCTCAAGAAGTAGCACTCGGTCATGTCTACATCACTCTCGAACCTGTAGGGTCCGCACGCTTAACGTTCGTTGATGATATAGTACTATATGAGTTATGTATGTTGGTGACCGAATGTTGTTTGGGGTCCCGGATGAGATCACGAACATGACGAGGAGCTCTGGAATGGTCCGGAGGTAAAGATTGACATATAGGATGGAGGTATTCGGGTTTCGGAAAGGTTTCGGAATGCATCGGAGTGCCAGAAGGGGTTTCGGGAGGCCACCGGTAGGTTATACCTATTTGGTGGGCCTCATGGGCCAAAGGAGGGAGGCGCACCATCCCACAAGGGGGCTGGGCGCGCTCCACCTCCCCTGCCCTACACGCCAGAAGGAAGGAGGGGGCACCCTAGGGCAGCAGACCCCCCTTTCCTTCCCCCCATGCACCATATATGGAAGGGGGAGGCGCGTGAGGCAGGGCAGCTGCCGGCCCTTTCCTCCACGCCTAAGGGAAGGAAAGGGGGCGCGCCTAGGGCTACCTCCTCTCCCCCTCCACCTATATATATGAGAGGAGGGGAGGGGGCAACAGAGACCACGATTCCCAAGCCGTGTGCGGCGTCCCCTTCCCTCTAGTTCATCCTCCGTCCTAAACCGTTGAGCTTGGCGAAGCCCTACGGAAGAGTTTCACCACCACCGTCACCACACCGTCATGCTGTCGGAACTCATCTACTACTTCACCACTCTTGCTGGATCGAGAAGGCGAGGACGTCATTGAGCTGAACGTGTGCTGAACGCGGAGGTGCCGTGCGTTCGGCACTTGATCAGAACGGATCGTGAAGGTGTACGACTACATCAACCGCATTGATAAACGCTTCCGCTTAGCGATCTACAAGGGTATGTAGATGCTCTCCCCCTCTCTTAGCTATGCATCTCCATGGATAGATCTTGTGTGTGCATATAATTTTTTTTGTTTTTCATGCAACATTCCCCAACAGTGGTATCAGAGCCAGGTCTATGCGTAGATGATATGCATGAGTAGAACACAAAGGAGTTGTGGGTGGTGATGTTCATATTGCTTACCACCAATATCTTATTTTGATTCGGCTGTATTGTGGGATGAAGCGGATCGGACCAACCATACATATCCACGTACATGAGACCGGTTCCACCGACTAACATGCAACTTGTTTTGCATAAAGGTGGATGGCGGGTGTCTGTCTCTCCCACTTTAGTTGAATCAAATTTGACTATGACGGCCCTTGTAGAAGGTCAAATTGCAACTTGATAATCACCGTTGTGGTTATGCGTAGGTAAGAAAGGTTCTTGCTAGTTGCCCGTAGCAGCCACGTAAAACTTGCAACAACAAAGTAGAGGACGTCTAACTTGTTTTTGTAGGGCATGTTGTGATGTGATATGGTCACGATATGATATGATATGATATATGTTGATGTATGAGATGATCATGTTTTGTAATAAGTTCACGACTTGCATGTCGATGAGTATGACAACCGGCAGGAGCCTTAGGGTTGTCTTTAATTATTGTATGACCTGCATGTCAATCACTAAGCGCCATGTAATTGCTTTACTTTATCGCTATGCGTTAGCAATAGTTGTAGAAGCAATAGTTGGCGAGACGACCCGGACACAACGATGGAGATCAAGGTGCCACGCCGGTGACAATGGAGATCATGCCATTGATTTGGAGATGGAGATCAAAAGCACAAGATGATGATGGCCATATCATGTCACATATTTTGATTGCATGTGATGTTTATCCTTTATGCATCTTATTTTGCTTATAACGACGGTAGCATTATAAGATGATCCCTTCACTTAATTTCAAGATAAAAGTGTTCTCCCCGGTATGCACCGTTGCTAAAGTTCGTCGTTTCGAAGCACCTCGTGATGATCGGGTGTGATAGATTCTACGTTCACATACAACGGGTGTAAGCCAGTTTCGCACATGCAGAATACTTGGGTTAAACTTGACGAGCCTAGCATGTACACACATGGTCTCGGAACACTGGAGAGCGAAAGGTCGAACGTGAGTCATATAGTAGATATGATCAACATAGAGATGTTCACCATTGAAGATTACCCCATCTCACATGATGATCGGACATGGGTTAGTTGATTTGAATCATGTATTACTTAGACAACTTGAGGGATGTTGATTTTAGTGGTAGTCCATTAGTAATTTGATTAATTGAACTAGTTATCATGAACATAGTCAAAATGTCTTTGCAAATTATGTTGTAGATCAATAGCTCACACTGTAGCTCTCCTGTATTTTGATACGTTCCTAGAGAAAGCTAAGTTGAAAGATGATGGTAGCAACTACACAGACAAGGTCCGTAACTTGAGGATTATCCTCATTGCTGCAAAGAAGGCTTATGTCCTTGATGCGTCGCTCGGTGCGCCACCCCCTCAAGTGTTGTCTGTGGATGTTGTGAACATCTGACAGGCATGTTCTGATGACTACTTGATAGTTCAGTGCGTCATGCATTATGGCTTAGAATTGAGGCTCCACAAACGTTTTGAATGTTATGGAGCATATGAGATGTGGCACCCCGGCTCAGAGAACCGGTTTACCCGTGTTTCCAACCCAGAGATCATGTCTTCTGGAAACACACAACAACTTGGAATAGAACATAGCTGAACTTTTATTGATAATAGTCGGTACAAGCTCACATATATTACATGATCATTGAGGCCAAAAGCACATCTAGTGCTACGACAGTATCTACATTATTTATCCAACACATCAGGGCCTCGGCATTATTACGGAATACTACAGTGGAAGACTACAGCGTAGCGGAACATGATAGAGACTCCGTCCATAGGGACACTGCTGTGGACACATCCTAGGCATCGCAACATGGAACTTGTGACCTCCGTCTTAGTCTTCTCCTGCATCTGGCATGATACGCCAGGTGAGTACTTTGAATGTACTCGCAAGCACATGACAACCAAATATGCAGCAAGTAATAGCATGGCAATAAACAGGTTAAACTTCGCGTGATTCACTTACTGTTACCAACTTACTCATCTCCGGGTTGCCTCACAACCCTCGGAATACTCGATACCAACGAGTACTTCTGCTCGAAAGACAAGTTCTTCCATCATTACTACAGTTATTACGATTGATCACCTAGAGAGGTCTGGTCGGGCAGTCCAATACCGTGGACACGGCTATTCGAATAGATTTTACACTCTGCAGAGGTTGCGCACTTTACCCACACTATGGAGCACTGACCTCGTGATCCCATTCGAGTGGACCAGCGTTGCTCCAACGAAACCTGTCTGACCCGTGACTCTTTCATCGTACCACCGACAATCGCACTCCCCCGGAGTCAAGCCTTGGGTGGCCCCGTGTCACCCCGTGACACCTGCCACCGTCGTGGCCTAACTAAACTGTCCCAAACGGGGACGCCGGCAAACAACTCAACTGGGCTCACAGGGTTATCGCCGTCTACCTAATCAGGGCAGCACGCACGCATAACCCTCCCTCTTTGGAGGTACCGGTGAAAGAGCACCGAGCCAGACCAAGTCAAGGCCGTCCCATACCGGCGAATGTGGCTGCACGGGTAAGCCCGGACAGGTGACTCTTGATCAACCAACTATGTTTCACTTAGCAAGCATAGTTATTGATCATATCAATCTGAGCTATCAACTTAAAGCATTTAAATAATTTACTATGAATTATCTATATTAAACATATGCAAGAAATGACTATGAATTATGCAATGCTATGAAATGCTTCATAATATGGATGTCCTGGCTTGCCTTGATCAGTTGGGTTGTTCAGAAACTCCTAGTCTTCAAATCCACAAGAATCTCCTTCTGAAAATATTTTCAAGTAGCAAAAGAAAATGTCACATAAAGCCTTTTTATTCACCAACAATTCTGTGAGTATTGGAAAAATACCAAACTTGGTCACAAAATAGAGGGGTTTAATACAAACACGATGCAAAAAGAATCAGGTCAAATGGACCTTCCTGTAAAAAGTTATTAATAGTCAAAGTTCCTGGTCAATTCTGTTAAATAAACAAAAATCAGAGAAAAATCAGAAAACAGACGAACGGCCACGTCGAAGGCGTAAACGGAGAATACGCCTCCACTAACCCCTTCGCGCGCGCGCCCGCAGTGGCTGACGGGTGGGGCCATGCCTGTTTAAAACAGAGGAAGAAGAGAGAGCAGAGGGAGGGGCGGATCACCGGCGGCGATTGCCGGAGTTAGTGACGGCGGTTGGGCTCAAGGATGGTGGGGATGGATCAGGTGTTCAACGGAGATTCTCCCTGTACCCGTGGCTCCTCCGGGGAGGGCCGGACGATGTCGCGCCCTTCTTCTCCGGCGGGTGATGGCTGCGGTGGTTGACGTACATGACGATTCCGGAGATGATTCGGTCGGGCCGGAGGTCAGGGAGCTCTAGTGGAGTGAGCTGAGCACTATGGTGGTCTCAGGTGGGGCTGAGGTGGAGTGGAGAGAGCTGGTGGTGGAGCTCAACTCACGGCGTAGCTCCGGCGAAGCTCGAGGCCAGAGGGCCTCTCGGCCTTGGCTCTTGCTTGGGGGAGGCGATTGAGGATGGAGGGAGAGGGGTGAGGAGCTAAACGAAGCCGGGCGGGGCTATCTATAGCCGGAAGGATGCGGGCGGCGATCTCTCTGGATCGGCGGTGACGTGGCTCCGCCACTGGCGCAAGGACGGCGAGCTGGCCGTCGTGGCGTGGGGCGAAGCGACGGGGGCGAACAGAAGCACTTAATGCGACGAGATAGCTCAGGGGGGAAGACGACGAGCGGCGCCGCACTGTGACCGCACGGGCAAAACAGTGCCCGCGGGCGTGGCGGCCGCCGAGGGCTTCTCCGGCGAGCTTGAAGATTCTGGAGGGACTGCATGTCAACCAGGGGCGAGGTCGGCATGTTCGGACACGGAGCTGAGGCGAGGGGCAGACGGACGCGACGCAACAGACACGGGCACGGCGCAGCGCGCGGCGACAAGCATGCCGCAGCCGTGCTCACCACGGTGCTGGCCACCCAGAGGCCACGCAAGCCTGCCTCTTCTTGTCTGGCGTGTCGACCATCGATCTCTCACTTCACCTGTGCCCTTAGGTTGGCTTGGTTCAAACAGAATTGAGAGGTAGAGTCACCAACAGTTACTGACAGCATACTTGGGGAGGTTCTGGAGAGTAGATGAGGTGAAGATTGAGACAAAGCTGGTGTCTGGAGTTATCTATGTTGGAAGAACTACAAACTGGTCATGTTTGAAGTGGTTTGGACAAGAAATGAGGGTAGTTCATGTACAAACCACATTTCTGGACCAGAATCAAAATGTTGAAGTGCTGCTCACTAGAATAATCTCCTGCGGTTGAAACTTGGTGTAGGAAGATTGTTTGGGGGTGTCCTCATGCTATAAAAATTTGAAGGCAATTGGACACTCCTAGCATACACTTCCTTCACAAAGGTCCAAACTGACCAGGAGCTAAAAGAAATTATTTTGCAAAGTATATGAAATATTTTATAGAATATTTTTGGATATTGGAGCAAGATATAGTCCAAAGGATTTTTAAGAATTATTTGAGAATTTTCTGAGCATCCAAACTATAGGTTGCTTCATAACCCATAGTAATGCCCTAAATTCCCAAATAAAAGAAAAGAGTTATTGAAAATGATTTAAATTGGGATTTGGGTTCTTGAGGTACTTGGCAGGGTTTTGGCAAGGTGATGAGACTTTGGATCACTTGGGAAGAATTCAAAAATGTCCAAGTCCAAATGAAAAAGGGTTCAAAACCATTCAAATTCAAATAAACCAAGAAAAGGTTGCCAAAAATCAGGGTGTCACAAACCTACCCCCCTTAGGATGAATCTCGTCCTCGAGATTCAGTTGCTCAGGGAACAAATATGGGTAAGCGGATCTCAGAAAATCTTCTCTTTCCCAAGTAGCTTCTTCTTCAGTATGGTGCTCCCATAGCACCTTGTAAAATCTTATCACTTTACTCCTTGTTGTTCTTTCCGTTTCATCCAAGATCCTGACAGGTTTTTCCTCATAAGTCAAATCCTTAGCCAGCTCTAGCTCACTCATATCCGCTTGCTTGGCTGGGGGTGCAATGCATTTCCTTAACTGTGATGTGTGAAAGACATCATGAACGTCTGACAATGCTAGTGGTAATTCCAACTGATATGCAACTCTGCCTTTCCTGGCAATCACTGGAAAGGGGCCGATGTATCTCGGGGCTAATTTTCCTCGAGTACCAAACCTCTTTACTCCCTTCATAGGGGTTACCCGTAGATAAGCATAGTCTCCGGGCTCAAAAGTTACTTCCCGGTGCTTTGGGTCATAATAGCTCTTCTGTCAGGACTTGGCTGTTCGAAGTCGTTCTTGGATATCCTTAACTTGCCTCTCAGCCTCAAGCATCAAGTTCATGCCAAAAATGCGACTATCTCCTGTTTGGGACCAGTTCAACGGTGTGCGGCACTTCCGTCCGTATAATGCCTCAAAAGGCGACATCTTGAGACTTGCCTGATAGCTGTTGTTGTAGGAGAATTCAGCATATGGCAGACTATCCTCCCATTTGGGTCCATGGGAGAGAGCATATGACCGAAGCATATTCTCTAATATTTGGTTCACTCGCTCAGTTTGTCCATCTGTTTGCGGATGATATGTTGTGCTATGTTTCAGCATGGTTCCCAACGCCTGATGTAGTCGTAGCCAAAATGCTAAAGTAAATAGGGAACCCCTATCTGAAGTGATAGACATGGGTACCCCATGCAGACTGACTATTCGGGACATGTAAAGTTGTGCCAACTGATTTGCGTTGAAAGTGGTCTTTACTGGGATAAAGTGCGCCACTTTCGTAAGGATATCTACAATGACCCAAATAGCATCATTGCCTCTCGTGGACTTGGGTAGTCCCACAATAAAATCCATACATATGTCATCCCACTTCCACTGGGGTACTGGTAAAGGTTGTAGTAGCCCAGCGGGTTTTTGATGCTCTGCTTTGACCTTATTGCATATGTCACAGCAGGCGACATAGTATGCTATATCTTTCCGCATTCCTGACCACCAAAAAGTTTCTCTCAAGTCTTGATACATCTTAGTACCTCCCGGGTGGATCGAATATGCGGACTCATGTTCTTCCCTAAGGATTTGTTGTCTCAAGTTATTCTGACTCGGCACACAAATTCGCTTCTCGAACCATACGGTACCTTGTTCATCTATGCGGAAGGACTTGGCCTTCCCTTGCTGAATTAACTCCTTGATCTTCTGAGTTTCTTCATCTGACTTTTGTGGTTCCTTGATTTCCTCCATGAGGGTTGGAGTGATTTCCAACATATCTGGAGTCATTGGGCCGCATAGCACCATATTGAGCCTGACAAACTCTTCTTGTAAGCTTGGATGCATACTCTCAACTAATGCATTCACAGTAGTTTGTTTCCTGCTCAGGGCGTCAGCGACCACATTCGCTTTCCCTGGATGATAGTTTATCCCAACATCATAGTCCTTGACTAGCTCAAGCCATCTTCGCTGCCTGAGGTTCTGGTCGGGTTGAGTGAAAATATACTTGAGACTCTTATGATCGGTGTATATTTCACATCGTTGTCCAATGAGGTAATGCCTCCAAATCTTCAGGGCATGAACCACAGCAGCTAGCTCCAAATCATGTGTGGGATAGTTCTCCTCATGAGGTCGTAGCTGTCGTGATGCATAAGCCACAACCTTCCCTTCTTGAATTAGCACGCATCCGATTCCACGCCTGGATGCGTTGCAATATATGTCGAAACTCTTGTGAATGTCCGGAAGGACTAAGACAGGGGCTGTGGTTAGCCTCGTCTTTAATTCCTGGAAACTGCTATCGCACTCGGCTGTCGAGATAAACCTTTGGTTCTTTTTCAACAATTCTGTTAGTGGCTTGGCTATCTTAGAAAAGCCCTCAATGAAGCGACGGTAGTAGCCTGCCAAGCCTAGGAAACTACGGACTTCAGTCACCGTGGCTGGTGTCTTCCAGTTCAAGACTGCAGTAACCTTACTTGGATCAACAGCTATTCCCTTCTCTGACAGAATATGTCCAAGGAATCCTACCTCTTTTAGCCAAAATTCGCACTTACTGAATTTGGCATATAAGCGATGGGTTCTCAACCTTTCTAGGACAGCTCTGAGATGTTGCTTATGTTCCTCTTCATCCTTGGAGTATATCAGTATGTCATCAATGAACACCACTACGAACTTATCCAGAAAGTCCATGAAAACTTTATTCATCATACTCATGAAATAGGCTGGAGCGTTGGTCAATCCAAACGCCATAACTGTAAATTCATATAGTCCATATCGAGTGGTGAACGCTGTCTTGGGAATATCCTCCTTTCGGATTTTCAATTGTTGATATCCCGTTCTGAGGTCAATCTTGGAGAATACCCGTGCTCCACTCAACTGGTCGAATACGTCATCAATTCGAGGGAGCGGGTACTTGTTCTTGATAGTGACCTCATTAAGTTGGCGATAGTCTACACACATTCGTAGACTTCCATCCTTCTTCTTGACAAATAATACTGGTGATCCCCATGGCGAGATGCTTGGATGAATGTATCCTTTTTGTAGCAACTCGTCCAATTGCTTCTTTAGTTCTGCTAGTTCCGGGCCTGGCATACGGTAATATTTCTTGTATATTGGAGCTGTACCAGGAATCACTTCAATGGCAAACTCCAACTCTCGGTCGGGTGGCATTCCGGGTAATTCCTCTGGAAACACATCCGGAAATTCTCCCACTACCGGAATCAGATTCATATCAGTAATAGTGGTCTGATATGCCGTGCCCTTTCTTGTTATCATTCTGCTGGCCAGGAATTGAACGGTCTGTCCGGCGGGGTTCACCATTGTCACCGTTCTGGTGGCGCAATTGATACACACTTGGTGCGGTGCCAACCAGTCCATTCCCAGTATTATATCCAGCCCTGGGGAGTCAATAGCAACAAGAGTAGCTGGAAACTTGACTCCATGGACTGAGATTTCCAGATCCTTGTATACTATATTTGTTTTGAGCATTGAGCCAGGGGATTGTACCACCATGATTTTGTTCAAAAGTGAATGAGAAAATTTATGCAAGGTGGCAAAACTCCGCGAAATAAACGAGTGAGAAGCCCCAGAATCAAATAAAATTACTGCAGGTATGTTATGGACGGAAAACATACCAAGGACAACGTCTGGAGCTTCGCAGACTTCTTCGGCAGAGATGTGATGGGCGCATCCGTGGTTGAAGTTACGGTTGGGGCGGCGTCCAAGGTGATTGACTTGTGGCTTGTGGTCAGCTGATTGCTTTCCGTTATTAGTAGGACACTGTTTAGCGTAGTGTCCACTCTGGCCACAGTTGAAACAAGTGTTGTTGTGCCGGCAGTCTTCTATGACTGGCTGCTTGCCGAAGGTCTTGCTCTGGTTGACTGGCTTGTTATTGTAGTTGCCACCATTGTTCCACACCGGTTTGTTCTTAGATGACCCTGGCTGCCAACTGCGCAGCTTTTGTGCATATGGTTCCTTGTTGTCTTTCTTGGGCTCGAACTTCCTCTTACGATCATCATTTCTAGACTTGTGCTCTCGTTCAGCGATGAAGGCCTTATCCACCAATGTCTGGAAATGGGGAAATCCAACATGCATAGCTGACATCGGAGGGCGTGATTAAGTCCTCCGAGGAACCTGTCTATTTTCCTCTCTTCGGTGGCCACATCATAAGGAGAGTACCGGGCCAAGTTGTTGAATTTATTTAAGTATTCTCCCACAGTCATGTTGCCTTGTGTGAGAGCCAGGAATTCTCGCTGCTTTACTTTCATGATGCCCGTGGGAATATGATACTTGCGGAATAGCTCTTTGAATTTCTCCCAGGAAATTTCTTCAGCAGGCCATATTATCTTGGTGTTATCCCACCATATGGCTGCTGGGCCTTCAAGATAATGAGTGGCAAATGGAACTTTATCTACTTCTTCACAACGGGCTATGTCCAATTTCTTTTCCATGGTTCTTAACCAGTCATCAGCCTCAATAGGATCCACAGCCTGACCAAAGCTGGGTGGTTTGGTGCGCTGGAAGTCAGTCAGTTTAGAAAGTACCCCATTGCCATAATTCTGACCTACTATTGTCTGCATACTCTTGAGAATTTCCATGAGGTCTTGGTTTCTCTTTTCCTCAAACATTCTCATTATCTAATCTGGGGTTGGTGCTTGAGGTGGTGGTGGTGGTAAGTCTTCGGGCTGTTGCCCTGCCTGCCTGGCGGATCGACGGACGGGGTTTCCATCGCCGCCTTGACTGCTACTTCCTCTCTTCATCCTAATTTTTGTTCCCATGGCAAAGACCGAATCGATGAGCAACATCCATAAGGAGAAATACAGTAATATGACACCGAAGAAGATTTATGAAGAAGGCAAATAAAGAGAACAACATAATTATACAATATAACCCAACATCATACATGGCAAGCTAGTAGGGGAAAATCATGGCTAAACTGCTCATACGGCAGTTGACATATGCAAAGATGCATGCATCACTACTCAAGCTCCAGTCTAGTGGCGTCGGTGACACGAACACTGCCCATCTGAAGAGCCCTCGTCCTCAGATCCTGAGTTGGAATCAGAACTGATGTTATGAGTCACCGGGTTAAAGGAGACACGACGTCGCTGCTGGGACGGCTCTCCTTCCGCGGGAGAAAGAGCACGTCGCCTCAGCATCGGTGGAGCAGGAGTAGCTAGAAGTGAGGCCCACTCAGCTGGGGTCTCAAATCGACTACCAGACGATAAGCCTGATGGTCCAGAAGAACCAGAAGGGATATCCAGCACACGCAGAGGTGGAACTGGTGGTGGATAACTAGGTGGAACTACAGGAGGAGGTGCTGGAGTCACTGCTGCAAGTGCCCCTGGATGCGGCACAACTCCTCAGCCAAGGAGATGATCATACAGTAACTGGCGTTCAGGTAGCGGGACAAAACACCAGCCGCATGATCACACGCCGGGTCTACAGGTGAGAAAAGGACTCGCCCTGTCGTAGGTGACAGAGTGGGATAGTGGAGGAAACCTGGATGGGTCTGCATCTCAGCCTCGTGGAAGCGCAAGTCAGTAATAGCCTCCATGGCAGCAAACTGGATCGCCAACTCCGGAGTAGAAGCCACTCCGCCCTTGGAAGAGCGAGAAGAACTTCCTATATCCGAAGTCGCGGTCAGGTAAGCCACTGCATGGTACTCATATACCGACTCGCCCAACTACTCCCGAAACATCTGATACACCGGGTCATCACCGTAGGGATACAGTCGAAGCCAGGCGCTACGAAGCAAGACTGGAAAGGAGTGGGCTTCTGGCTCATGATGGTAGTGATATGGAACTGGTGCCATCTACACTCACAATGCCAAAGGTTAATAACATAATGAATTATGATGCACGATGCATGGCATGCAACCATCAAATGCAACAAGCAAGATGCACACTCAAGGTCCTATGCTAATCGCAGTCCTAACGCGGTTACCTAGGGTGTCCTACAGTCAGCACGGCTCTGATACCAAGCATTGTGGCACCCCGGCTCAGAGAACCGGTTTACCCGTGTTTCCAACCCAGAGATCATGTCTTCTGGAAACATACAACAACTTGGAATAGAACATAGCTGAACTTTTATTGATAATAGTCGGTACAAGCTCACATATATTACATGATCATCGAGGCCAAAAGCACATCTAGTGCTACGCCAGTATCTACATTATTTATCCAACACATCAGGGCCTCGGCATTACTACGGAATACTACAGCGGAAGACTACAGCGTAGCGGAACATGATAGAGACTCCGTCCACAGGGACACTGCTGTGGACACATCCTAGGCATCGCAACATGGACCTTGTGACCTCCGTCTTAGTCTTCTCCTGCATCTGGCATGATACGCCAGGTGATTACTTTGAATGTACTCGCAAGCACATGACAACCAAATATGCAGCAAGTAATAGCATGGCAATAAACAGGTTAAACTTCAAGTGATTCACTTACTGTTAGCAACTTACTCATCTCCGGGTTGCCTCACAACCCTCGGAATACTCGATACCAACGAGTACTTCCGCTCGAAAGACAAGTCCTTCCATCATTACTACAGTTATTATGGTTGATCACCTAGAGAGGTCTGGTCGGGCTGTCCAATACCGTGGACACGGCTATTCGAATAGATTTTACACTCTGCAGAGGTTGCGCACTTTACCCACACTATGGAGCACTGACCTCGTGATCCCATTCGGGTGGACCAGCGTTGCTCCAATGAAACCTATATGACCCGTGACTCTTTCATCGTACCACCGGCAATCGCACTCCCCCGGAGTCAAGCCTTGGGTGGCCCCGTGACACCTGCCACCGTCGTGGCCTAACTAAACTGTCCCAAACGGGGATGCCGGCAAACAACTCAACTGGGCTCACAGGGTTATCGCCGTCTACCTGATCAGTGCAGCACGCACGCATAACCCTCCCTCTTTGGAGGTACCGATGAAAGAGCACCGAGCCAGACCAAGTCAAGGCCGTCCCATACCGGCGAATGTGGCTGCACGGGTAAGCCCGGACAGGTGACTCTTGATCAACCAACTATGTTTCACTTAGCAAGCATAGTTATTGATCATATCAATCTGAGTTATCAACTTAAAGCATTTAAATAATTTACTATGAATTATCTATATTAAACATATGCAAGAAATGACGATGAATTATGCAATGCTATGAAATGCTTCATAATATGGATGTCCTGGCTTGCCTTGATCAGTTGGGTTGTTCAGAAACTCCTGGTCTTCAAATCCACAAGAATCTTCTTCTGAAAATATTTTCAAGTAGCAAAAGAAAATGTCACATAAAGCCTTTTTATTCACCAACAATTCTGTGAGTATTGGAAAAATACCAAACTTGGTGGAAAAATATAGGGGTTTAACACCAACACGATGCAAAAAAGAATCAGGTCAAATGGACCTTCCTGTAAAAAGTTATTAATAGTCAAAGTTCCTCGTCAATTATGTTAAATAAACAAAAATCAGAGAAAAATTAGAAAACAGACGAACGGCCATGTCGAAGGCGTAAACGGAGAATACGCCTCCACTTACCCCTTTGCGCGAGCGCCCACAGTGGCTGACGGGTGGGGCCGTGCCTGTTTAAAACAGAGGAAGAAGAGAGAGCAGAGGGAGGGGCGGCTCACCGACGGCGATTGCCGGAGTTAGCGACGGCAGTTGGGCTTGAGGATGGTGCGGATGGATCGGGTGTTCAACGGAGATTCTCCCTGTACCCGTGGCTCCTCCGGGGAGGGCCGGACGATGTTGCGCCCTTCTTCTCCGGCGGGTGATGGCTGCGGTGGTTGATGGAGATGATGATTCCGGCGATGATTCGGTTGGGCCGGAGGTCAGGGAGCTCTAGTGGAGTGAGCTGAGCACTATGGTGGTCTCAGGTGGGGCTGAGGTGGAGTGGAGAGAGCTGGCGGTGGAGCTCAACTCGCGGCGGAGCTCCGGTGAAGCTCGAGGCCAGAGGGCCTCTCGGCCTTGGCTCTTGCTTGGGGGAGGCGATTGAGGATGGAGGGAGAGGGGTGAGGAGCTAAACGAAGCTGGGCGGGGCTATTTATAGCCGGAAGGATGGGGGCAGCGATCTCTCTGGATCGGCGGCGACATGGCTCCGCCACTGGCGCAAGGACGGTGAGCTAGCCGTCGTGGCGTGGGGCGAAGCGACGGGGGCGAGCAGAAGCACTTAATGCGACGACATAGCTCGGGGAGGGGAAGACGACGAGCGGCGCCGCACTGTGACCGCACGGGCAAAACAGTGCACGCGGGCGTGGCGGCCGCCGAGGGCTTCTCTGGCGAGCTCGAGGATCCTGGAGGGACTGGGTGTCAACCAGGGGCGAGGTCGGCACGTTCGGACACGAAGCTGAGGCGAGGGGCAGACGGACGCGACGCAACAGACACGGGTGCGGCGCAGCGCGCGGCGACAAGCATGCCGCAGCCGTGCTCACCACGGTGCTGGCCACCCAGAGGCCACGCAAGCCTGCCATTTCTTGTCTGGTGTGTCGACCATCGATCCCTCACTTCACTTGTGCCCTTAGGTTGGCTTGGTACAAACAGAATTGAGAGGTAGAGTCACCAACAGTTACTGACAGCAGACTTGGGGAGGTTCTGGAGAGTAGATGAAGTGAAGATTGAGCCAAAGCTGGTGTCTGGAGTTATCTATGTTGGAAGAACTACAAGCTGGTCAAGTTTGAAGTGGTTTGGACAAGAAATGAGGGTAGTTCATGTACAAACCACATTTCTGGACCAGAATCAAAATGTTGAAGTGCTGCTCACTAGAATGATCTCCTGGGGTTGAAACTTGGTGTAGGAAGATTGTTTGGGGGTGTCCTCATGCTATAAAAATTTGAAAGCAATTGGACACTCCTAGCATACACTTCCTTCACAAAGGTCCAGACTGACCAGGAGCTAAAAGAAATTATTTTGCAAAGTATATGAAATATTTTATGGAATATTTTTGGATATTGGAGCAAGATATAGTCCAAAGGATTTTTAAGAATTATTTGAGAATTTTCTGAGCATCCAAACTATAGGTTGCTTCATAACCCATAGTAATGCCCTAAATTCCCAAATAAAAGAAAAGAGTTATTGAAAATGATTTAAATTGGGTTTGGGTTCTTGAGGTACTTGGCAGAGTTTTGGCAAGGTGATGAGACTTTGGATCACTTGGGAAGAATTCAAAAATGTCCAAGTCCAAATGAAAAAGGGTTCAAAACCATTCAAATTCAAATAAAACCAAGAAAAGTTTGAAAAGAAAAGGTTGCCAAAAATCAGGGTGTCACATGAGATGTTCCAAGAACTGAAATTGGAATTTCAGGCTCATGCCCGTGTTGAGAGGTATGAGACCTCCGATTAGTTCTTTGCTTGCAAGATGGAGGAGAATAGCTCCGCTAGTGAGCATGTGCTCAGAATGTCTGGGTGCTACAATCGCTCGAATCAAGTGGGAGTTAATGTTCCAGATAAGATAGTGATTGACAGAGTTCTCCGGTCACTATCACCAAGCTACTAAAGCTTCGTGATGAACTATAACATGCAAGGGATGGAGATGATCTCGGAGCTGTTCGCAGTGCTTAAGGCCGCGGAGGTAGAAATCAAGTAGGAGCATCAAGTGTTGATGGTTAACAAGACCACTGGTTTCAAGAAGGGCAAGGGCAAGAAGGAAACTTCATGAATGGCAAAGCAGTTGCCACTCTAGTGAAGAAACCCAAGGTTGAACCCAAACCCGAGACTAAGTGCTTCGATTGTAAGGGGAACAATCACTGATAGCAGAACTACCCCAAATACTTGGTAGATAAGAAGGCTGACAACTTCAACAAAAGTATATTTGATATACGTGTTATTGATGTGCACCTTACAAGTACTCCTAGTAGCACCTGGGTATTAGATACCGGTTCAGTTGCTAATATTGGTAACTCAAAACAAAAGCTGCAGAATAAATGGAGACTAGCTAAAGGGCGAGGTGACGATGTGTGTTGGAAGTATCTCCAAGGTTGATGTGATCACCATTGCACGCTCCCTCTACCTTCGGGATTAGTGTTGAACCTAGATAAATGTTATTTGGTGTCTGTGTTGAGCATGAACATGATTAGGTCGTGTTTATTGCAATACGGTTATTCATTTAAGCCAGAGAATAATGGTTATTCTGTTTACAAGAATAATACCTTCTACGTTCATGCACCCAATGTGAATGGTTTATAATCTCGATCGTAGTGATACACATATTCATAATATTGATGCCAAAAGATGCAAAGTTGATAATGATAGTGCAACATACTTGTGGCACTGCTGTTTAGGTCATATTGGTGTAAAGCGCATGAAGAAACTCCATGCAGATGGACTTTTGGAATCACTTGATTATGAATCATTTGATACTTGCGGCCATGCCTCATGGGTAAGATGACTAAAACTCCGTTCTCCGGAATAATGGAGCGAGCTAATGACTTATTGGAAATAATACATACCGATGTATGCGGTCCGATGAGTGTTGAAGCACACGGTGGGTATCGTTATTTTCTAACCTTCACAGATGATTTGAGTAGGTATGAATGAAACACAAGTCTGAAACATTTGAAAGGTTCAAAGAATTTCATAATGAAGTGGAGAATCATCATAACAAGAAAATAAAATTTCTACGATCCGATCACAGAGGTGAATATTTGAGTTACGAGTTTGGCCTTCATTTAAAACAATGTGGAATTGTTTCACAACTCATGCCACCTGGAACACCACAGCATAATGGTGTGTCCGAACGTCGTAACTGTACTTTATTAGATATGGTGCATTCTATGATGTCTCTTACTGATTTGCCTTAATCATTTTGGGGTTATGCATTAGAGACAGCCGCATTCACGTTAAATAGGGCACCATCTAAATCCGTTGAGACGACACCGTATGAACTATGGTTTGGCAAGAAACCTAAGTTGTCGTTTCTTAAAGTTTGGGGATGCGACGCTTATGTCAAAAGGCTTCAGCCTGATAAGCTCGAACCCAAAGCGAAGAAGTGTGTCTTCATAGGATACCCTAAAGAAACTATTGGGTATACCTTCTACCATAGATTCGAAGGCAAAATCTTTGTTGCTAAGAATGGGTCATTTCTAGAGAAGGAGTTTATCTCGAAAGAAGTGAGTGGGAGGAAAGTAGAACTTGATGAGGTAGTTGTACCTTCTCTCGAATTGGAAAGTAGCACATCATAGAAAAATGTTCCCGTGATGCCTACTCCAACTAGAGAAGAAGCTAATGATAATGATCATGAAACTTCAGATCAAGTTACTACTGAACCTCGTAGGACGACCAGAACACGTACCCCACCAAAGTGGTACGGTAATCCTGTCCTCGAAGTCATGTTGTTAGACAATGGCGAACCTACGAACTATGAAGAAGCTATGATGAACTCAGATTCCGACAAATGGCTTGAGGCCATGAAATCTGAGATAGGATCCATGTATGAGAACAAAGTATGGACTTTGGTGGACTTCCCTGATGATCGACAAGCCATTGAGAATAAATGGATCTTCAAGAGGAAGACAGACGCTGATGGTAATATCACTGTCTACAAAGCTCAACTTGTCGCAAAAGGTTTTTGACAAGTTCAAGGGGTTGACTGCAATGAGACTTTCACACCCGTAGAGATGCTTAAGTCTGTCAGAATCATATTAGCAATTGCCGCATTTTATGATTATGAAATCTGGCAAATGGACGTCAAAACTGCATTCCTTAACATGTTTCTTAAAGAAGAGTTGTATATGATGCAAACAGAAGGTTTTGTCGATCCTAAGGGTGCTAACAAAGTGTGCAAGCTCCAGCGATCCATCTATGGACTGGTGCAAGCATCTCGGAGTTGGATTATACGCTTTGATGAAGTGATCAAAGCATTTGGTTTTATACAGACTTACGGTGAAGCCTGTATTTTCAAGGAAGTGAGTGGGAGCTCTGTAGCATTTCTAATATTATATGTGGATGACATATTGCTGATTGGAAATGATATAGAATTTCTGGATAGCATAAAAGGATATTTGAATAAGAATTTTTCAATGAAAGACCTCGGTGAAGCTGCTTACATATTGGGCGTCAAGATCTATAGAGATAGATCGAGACACTTAATAGGACTTTCACAAAGCACATACCTTGACAAAGTTCTGATGAAGTTCAAAATGGATCAGTCAAAGAAGGAGTTCTTGCCTGTATTGTAAGGTGTGAAGTTGAGTCAGACTCAAAGCTTGACCATGACAGAAGAAAGAGAAAGGACGAAGGACGTCCCCTTTGCTTTAGTCATAGGCTCTATACGGTATGCCGTGCTGTGTACCACACCTGATGTGTGCCTTGCCACGTGTCTGGAAAAGGGGGTGCAAGAGTGATCCAGGAGTGGATCACTGGACAACTGTTAAAATTATCCTTAGTAACTAGAGGGCTCAGGAAATATTTCTCGATTATGGAGGTGATAAAGAGTTCGTTGTAAAGGGTTACGTCGATGCAAGCTTTGACACCGATCCGGATGACTCTGAGTAGCAAACCGGATACGTATAGTGGAGCAGTCATTTGGAATAGCTCCAAGTGAAGCGTGGTAGCAGCATCTATAGTATGACATAAGGATTTGCAAAATACACACGGATCTGAATGTTGCAAACCCATTTGACTAAAACCTCTCTCCCAAGCAAAACATGATCAAACCCTAGAACTTATTGGGTGTTAATCACATGATGATGTGAACTAGATTATTGACTCTAGTGCAAGTGGGAGACTATTGGAAATATGCCCTAGAGGCAATAATAAATTGGTTATTCATATTTCCCTGTTCATGATAAACGTCTATTATCCATGCTAGAATTGTATTGATTGAAAACTCAGATACATGTGTGGATACATAGACAATACCGAGTCCCTAGTGAGCCTCTACCACACTAGCTCGTTGATCAAAGATGGTTAAGGTTTCCTAACCATAGACATGAGTTGTCATTTGATAACGGGATCACATCATTAGTAGAATAATGTGATGGACAAGACCCATCCGTTAGCTTAGCATATGATCGTTCAGTTTATTGCTACTGCTTTCTTAATGTCAAATACATATTCCTTCGACCATGAGATCATGCAACTCCCGGATACCGGAGAAATACCTTGTGTGCTATCAAATGTCACAATGTAACTGGGTGATCATAAAGATGCTCTACATGTATCTCCGAAGGTGTCTGTTTGAGTTGGCATGAATCGAGATTGAGATTTGCCACTCCGTATGACGAAGAGGTATCTCTGGGCCCTCTCGGTAATACAACATCACAAGAAGCTTGCAAGCAAAGTGACTAAGGAGTTAGTTACAAGATGATGTATTACGGAACGAGTAAAGAGACTTGAGGGTAACGAGATTGAAGTAGGTATGGAGATACAGACAATCGAATCTCAGGCAAGTAACATACCGACAGACAAAGGGAACTACGTATGTTGTCATAAAGGTTTGACCGATAAAGATCTTCGTAGAATATGTAGGAACCAATATGGGCATCCAGGTCCCGCTATTGGTTATTGACCGAAGAAACGTCCCGGTCATGTCTACATCATTCTCTAACCTGTAGGGTCCGCACGCTAAACGTTCGTTGACGATATAGTACTATATGAGTTATGTATGTTGGTGACTGAATGTTGTTCGGGGTCCCGGATAAGATCACAGACATGATGAGGAGCTCCGGAATGGTCCGGAGGTAAAGATTGATATATAGGATGGAGGTATTCGGGTTTCAGAAAGGTTTTGGAATGCATCGGAGTGCCGGAAGGGGTTCCGGGAGGCCACCGGTAGGTTATACCTATTTGGTGGGCTTCATGGCCCAAAGGAGGGAGGCGCTCCAGCCCACAAGGGGTCTGGGCACGCTCCGCCTTCCCTGCCCTGCGCGCCAGAAGGAAGGAGGGGGTGCCCTAGGGCAGCCGGCCCCCCTTTTCCTTCCCCCCATGCACCATCTATGGAAGGGGGGAGGCGCCTGAGGCAGGCCAGCCGTTGGCCCCCCTCCTTCCCTTTCCTCCACGCCTAAGGGAAGGAAAGGGGGGGCGGCGGCTAGGGCTGCCTCCTCTCCTCCCTCCACCTATATATATGAGAGGAGGGGAGTTGGCAATAGAGACCACGATTCCCAAGCCGTGTGCGGTGCCCCCTCCCCTCTAGTTCGTCCTCCGTCCTAAACCGTTGAGCTTGGCGAAGCCCTGTGGAAGAGTTTCACCACCATCGTCACCATGCCGTCGTGCTGCCGGAACTCATCTACTACTTCGCCTCTCTTGCTGGGTCGAGAAGGCGAGGACGTCATCGAGCTGAACATGTGATGAACGCGGAGGTGCCGTGCGTTCGGTACTTGATCGGAACAGATCATGAAGGTGTACGACTACATCAACCGCGTTGATAAATGCTTCTGCTTAGCGATCTACAAGGGTATGTAGATGCTCTCCGCCTCTCGTAGCTATGCATCTCCATGGATAGATCTTGCGTGTGCGTAGAATTTTTTTTGTTTTTCATGCAACGTTCCCCAACAGTGCACTGTCGCCCTGATGAACTCATCATAGTCGATGCTCCCGCTCATGCTCCATCTTTCCTAGCCCTCTGATAATCAACCTTGCTTGACGTGAAAATGATAGTTGGCCCTATAGCACATAAATGAGTCATAGGTAGCAGACAAGATGTGCCATTTCTCTATGCGATGGAACCTGTAAGTGTCGGCACATATGCCTAGATCAAGCAAGGACGATGACACCCCAGTTATCTCCATCGGCAACTCCTTCGAAAGCATAACCAATAACTAATCAATCATCAATAAAATTGTAAAAGAAAACTGAAACTTCTTACCCACCAACATTGATCTGATTTCTCATCATACAAGAGTTCACAGAATCTGCAAAAAAATCTGGAGCTACCTAGACATGACTGCTACTTCTTGAGCTTGCGTTGGTTTTTCCCTTAAAGAGGAAAGGGTGATGCAGGAAAGTAGAGATAAGTATTTCCCTCAGTTAAAGAACCAATGTATCAATCCAGTAGGAGGTACAAGCAAGTCTCCAATCTATGCACCTGCACAAACAATCAAACACTTGCACCCAACGCGATAAAGGGGTTGTCAATCCCTTCACGGTCAATTGCAATGGTGAGATCTGATAGAGATAGGTATAAAAGATTACTAAAACATAAAACAAAATAAAAACAAATAAATTGCAGCAAGGTATTTTTGGGTTTTTTGGTTTATAGATCTGAAAATATATGATGGAAAATAGACCCGGGGGCCATAGGTTTCACTAGAGGCTTCTCTCTTGAAAGAAAACATACGGTGGGTGAACAAATTACTGTCGAGCAATTGATAGAAAAGCGCAAAGTTATGACGATATCCAAGGCAATGATTATGAATATAGGCATCACGTCCGTGTCAAGTAGACCGACTCCTGCCTGCATCTACTACTATTACTCCACACATCGACCGCTATCCAGCATGCATCTAGAGTATTAAGTTCATAAGAACAGAGTAACGCCTTAAGTAAGATGACATGATGTAGAGAGATAAACTCAAGCAATATGATGAAAACCCCATCTTTTTATCCTTGATGGCAACAATACAATACGTGCCTCGCTACCCCTACTATGTCACTGGGTGAGGACACCGCAAGATTGAACCCAAAACTAAGCACCTCTCCCATTGCAAGAAATACCAATCTAGTTGGCCAAACCAAACCGACAATTCGAAGAGAAATACAAAGATATCAAATCATGCATATAAGAATTTAGAGAAGATTCAAATAATATTCATAGATAATCTGATCATAAATCCACAATTCATCGGATCTCGACAAACACACCGCAAAAGAAGATTACATCGGATCTCGACAAACACACCGCAAAAGAAGATTACATCGGATAGATCTCCAAGAACATCGAGGAGAACATGGTATTGAGGATCAAAGAGAGAGAAGAAGCCATCTAGCTACTAGCTATGGACCCGTAGGTCTATGGTAAACTACTCACGCTTCATCGAAAGGGCAATAGGGTTGATGTAGATGCCCTCCGTGATCGAATCCCCCTCTGGCAGATCGCCGGAAAAGGCCCCAAGATGGGATCTCACGGGAACAGAGGCTTGCGGCGGTGAAAAAGTATTTTCGTGGATGCCTCTGATGGTTTGGGAATATTTGAGGATTTATAGAGCTGAGAACGAGGTCGGTGGACTCCCGGGGGGGGGGGGGGGGGGCACAAGCCAGGGGGCGCGCCCTAGAGGCTTGTCGCCTCCTCGGGACTCTTCTGACTTCCGTCCGAAGTTTCGTGGGTGTCTTCTGGTCCAAGAAAAATCATCGCGAAAGTTTTATTCCGTTTGGACTCCGTTTGATATTTCTTTTCTATAAAACTCAAAAACAAGGAAAAAACAGAAACTGACACTGAGCTCTAGGTTAATAAGTTAGTCCCAAAAATAATATAAAATAGCATATTAATGCATATAAAACATCCAAAACAGATAATATAATAGCATGGAACAATAAAAAATTATAGATACGTTGGAGACGTATCAATGACTTTGTTCAGAATGATTAATGTAGGATTGTTGTGCATTGACATGTTTTTTCATTGATGTACTGGTCCAAAAGGAATTTATGGACACTGTCTACATCCCGAGGCCTTGTTTAATAGAGGTGGATTGAGGAGGTTTTGAGAGGTGGGGATTTCAGGGGATTTGGTGAACCCCTCTCTTTCACCCAATCCTCTCAATCCTCTCAATTCCCCAATCCCTAAACCCCTCACATACTCCTACTATTTGGTACACAGGGTTTGCAAAATTACTATACTATGGTTAAAATTGCAATTTTTACAACTTGAAAAGCTCACAGGAGAAATGTACTCACAACAAAGGTGTAACTAGACTGCGTAAAACAACAAATAGGCTCATATAATCAGTTACAAGTACTATCAACGGTTCAAATGAAAATGGTACATGCATACATGCCAAGGTCCAAATGAAAAACATGACACATGCCACGATCCAAATGAAAAATAAAAGATGTTCGGTCAGCGAAAGCCAACGGTTCATCACAACATAAATACATGTTTGATAAGCGAATGCTCCGAGACATGTTTGCGGGCGGCACGGTGTGGACGAGACTTGTGGCGCCAAAGCGTGGTCACCCGTGCTCCCGCGAGATCAGGTCCCTATAAAAACAGATGAATTGGTCCAAGGGTTAGATGTGGAAAAAACCCTGAACATATCAACCAACAAAATCGAAAAAAGAACCAGCAAATAAGTCATCATCTATCTTCTCTAGAGTGTGAACAATCAGACAAGACCGACATGAATGGATCTGATTTTAAATTTTGCATAATGTATCATACTATATCTTGTATCTGATCTGAATAATAGCTAGTTCATGCATACATGTACACCTCACTCGCATCAAATCTTGTTAACAGTAAAACATGAGAGAATAACAAAGAAGCAATCATATAGTACTATGAGAAGCTTCTTGGAATCATCATGGCCTCACAGAAGGTAATTTTGGAGAACCAATACAATTATGCAAAAATCAAACATATAATCGTATTCAAACATATTATCATCACAGGCCGAAAGTTTCAATTCATGCGTGATCAGAGACACAAAGAGAAATTTCTGCACATAGGTACATCCTGAGCTCAGGGTATTTGAACCAATACAATTTAGGTACGTCTTGAGCTCAGGTTATTTGAACAAAACAACCGAAGAAATACCATCAAACATATAATCGTATTAACACATTGTATATCTTACACCATATAATTAGCAGCAGCTAAAATATTTTTTTGTCTTCACTGAATATAATTAGTAGCAGTGCAGGAGGTTCATCATTAAACGGTACTTAGAGGCAGAGTACAGTGTCACTCAGATTAGCTTTAGGCAATCTGGTTCAAGCATATTTAGTAAAAACAATTTTCAGAAATAATAACTATGTTTTAAAGGTTCTAGTACTAAAAGCCAAAAATTGAGTAGCCTAAGCAAGTGCGGAATGAAAATGAAAATGAAGTTCTGTTCATAAAACTAGATATCATATATCTCGAAACAGAGAGAAGTACTAGTGCAGGCTCGAACACTAGGTTTAGACTTCAGAACATGGATCACAGGAGCAAGAACAACAATCTTAGTTTTCATGAAGTGGAGAAAAATGTCAAAAGAGATATAGAACCACAACCACAACATTCTAGATAGGTACCAGTTTGCAAAATCAACAAGTTCAATCCTTACAACATACGAACTAACAAAGCATTGACAATCCTCTAGCACTCGAACGACTACTACCACTACTTGGAGATACATAAGCAGAGTCAGCGACCATTAAGACGAGTTGCTGATGTTGCTGGTATACTAATTGCAGAGTATTTGGAGTACCAAATCAAGAACAGGACATGGCAAGGCAAACAATTTGGTTGTTCTGATCTTGCCACCTTAATAATGATCATCACACTCAGTGGCAGCAGGAAATTGAGCCCAAACTATTGAACAACAGTGAGTTCTACACCTAATGCAGAAACGGAACCTACTGGTGGAGGATAAGGAATCTGGAAACTTAAACTTACATTGCTAGTACGATATGAAAACACAAAAATGGTAGAGAATTCAAGCGCCTAGTAAAAATCAAGTCACTGATACAGAAGTGCATCATTATTTCTCAATCTAGGTTTGCACCACAGAATTCAGTTCTCACAACCAACGGCATTAGCAAGCATTCAGCAAACATCAATCAAACCATCAGAACACGTCCAACATCCAAGCAGCGTATTTCTTCAGACCGGAAATTACATGTATGTGATGTTCCATTGCAAAGACAAAATCAAGTCAGGGCACAATCCAGCAACTAACTACAGATAAAACACACAAAGCCTATCTAGCCATCTAGGACGAGGTGAACTTGGTGACAGCCTTGGTGCCCTCGGAGACCGCGTGCTAGGCGAGCTCGCCGGGGAGGACGAGACAGATAAAACACAGATAAATCAAGTCAGGGCACAATCCAGCAACTAACTACAGATAAAACACACAAAGCCTATCTAGCCATCTAGGACGAGGTGAACTTGGTGACAGCCTTGGTGCCCTCGGAGACGGCGTGCTAGGCGAGCTCGCCGGGGAGGACGAGACGGCAGCCATGGGCGGGCGGATGGAAGAAACCTAGATAACAAGGGAAAGAAGGGGAGGGAAGGACTTACCACCGGGGAGAAGGCCAGTACGCCGGAGTCAAGGCGTCAGCCCGCGGCGTGTTGAGGAGTCGGGCGGGCGACGCCGTGAGCAGGCGGCAGGCGGGGGCTTCGTCTCCTCCCAAATCCGCGACTCACCCCTCGAGGGCTCTGAACCGCGTGTAAAGGGACGCCCGTTACAGGCTTAACGGTACAGGGCGCACATCTCTCTTTCGCGATGGGCCAAGCCCAATTTCATTTTTTCTTGGCGTGCTGAGAAGGATTCGAACCCGCGCCGAGTGCTTTAACGCAACACGCGCTAACCACCCTACCGACTCGACTTCTGCGTTCACATATACTAGCTTCTTCCCTCTTTTATTCTTTCTTTTTTATTTTCTTTTTCTTTTTCTTCTTTCTTTTTTCCTTTTTATTTATTCTTTCTTATTTTTATTTATTCTTTTTTCGTTTTATTTTTCTTTTTTCTTTTTATAATTTGATATAAAATTTTCATCAGATTTTATGAACTTTTTTCAAATTCAATGAATTTTTTTTAGAATTGTTTTTCAAATTTGATGATTTTTTTCAAAATTGATGAACATTTGATTTTTTGTTTAAATTCGGTTAATTTTTTTGAAGTCGATGAACTATTTTCTAATTCGGTGAACTTTTCTTAAATCCAATGTTTTTTTTTCAAATTCGATGAACTTTTTTTTAAGTTTTTGAACCTTTTTCAAAACTGATGAACATTTTTTCCAAATTGGTGAACTAATTTTCAAATTTGATGAACTTTCTTCGATTTTGATGAACTTTTTAAAAAATGAATGTATTTTTCTGCTAATGCGTGAATTTTTTTCATTTTCATGATTTGTTTAAGTCGGCACTTTTTTAGAAAATCCATGATATTTTTTTCAAAGCCGATGAACTTTTTCAAAATATCCTTGAACTTTAAAAAAAATGGTGAATTATTTTGAAAATTGATTACCTTTTTCTCAAACATGTCAACTTTTTTCAAATTTGATTAACTTTTTCTATAAACAATGAACACTTTTTAATTCAATGATTTTTTTTTTCAAAATAATGAACTTTTTATAAATTTTGGTGAACATTTTTGAAAAATTGATGAATTTTTTTTCAGATTCGGTGAACTTTTTTCAAAGTCAATGATTTTTTCTTAAAATTCATGATTTGTTTTAAGTTTTGTGAATATTTTTTTAAACCGATGAACTTTCTCCAAAATCGGTGATTTTTTTTTCAAATCCGATGAACTTTTTTTTAAATTGATGAACTTTTTTCAAATTTGATGAACTTTTTTAATTCATGAACTATTTTGAAGTTGTGAACTTTTTTTTCAAAATTCGTGAACATTTTTGAATTCACGATTTTTTTCTTTTTTTCAAAATTTTACTATTTTTTATTTTTCCCGTATATTTTTCGAAAGTCAATGGTTGATTGATCAGTGGTTGACCAGTCAACCGCGATCGAGCGAACGAGGCGACGTGAACAGCGATCGAACGAAACGAACGAGGCGAGGAGCGAGACGAGCGGGCCGGCCCAGTTCGCGGGCGCATGGGCGCCAGAACCAGCAACCGGCGAAACCCCGCGTACCAAATAGGCCAACCGGGATTTGCGAGAATTCTGGGCAACGTGATGAAAACCCGCTGAAAACCCCTCCGATCCACCTCTACCAAACAAGGCCTGAAGGAGACGGCGGCGACGGCGAATTGCGCTCGCTGCTCTGGACGGCGGCAGCTGGTCCTCAGCGGCGGCGGCTGGATCCCGACGAGGAAGGTGAGGCCCCCTCTCCCGCCCCCTCTTCTGCCCCTAGGGTTACGTGACTGGGGCTCGTCCTCGTCCGCCGGAGTGCGCGCGAGGAACGGTGCCGCCGCTTGCTCTGCATTGCTTCTGCTGTTGGCTCCGCGTTGTTGCTGCTGCCGCCGCTGCTTCTGCGCCGCCGCCGCCGCCGCTGCTGCGTGCATCTGCTTGAGCGCCGCCCGCTGTAGGTCTTGCATGTTGGTGCTGCCGCCGATGCAAGGGTACAATGGTCCTTTATTTTGTGTACTTAGTTTGTCTATTATTTCCATAGATTGTTTTTGCATTGAGAAGTAGCAAAAGATCAAAGTCCATTGAAATAAGTGTCATCAGATCAATTACAATCTAATTAGTGGCAAATTGTCAAAGTCCAAAGTAAAGGGTGGCAAAAAATCAAATCCCACCCTGAATTGGAAAGGAAAAGTTGAAGCTTGCACGTCGCAAAGTGCAAACCAGCTCTTGAGGCACAGCAAATGCACATTCAATGAAAGGGGATTTGTCTGGCTAGTTCAGGATGACGACATCATCACTACTTTCTGATGCATCCAGAAAGTTATGTAATCTGTAAGCTTCCTTATCATTTTTTTTTGCAGCCTCTCTGTTTTTCAGATGTTTCCCGCTTTGATATGTTGAACAATTGTTAATGTTATTATCAATTCTATGAATTTACGATGTTATGCTAAAAAAAATCTGCGTTATACCTTTATATATTGTACAATTACTACTATATTATTGATGCTATAATCAATTATACATGCCACTTAGGCTGTAAAAAATTAACACTTCAAAAATTTGATTTAAGAACCTGGGCCACCCTCTGGTCCTCGGAGGTGGCGGCTGAGCAGGGTGGTGCATCGAGGTTGTTCACGGAGGGCACGGACTTCACCATGGACAATAACACGTTTGCGGAGGCGCACATCAGGGCCACTTTCTACCCCAAATTTGAGAACGAGAAGTCCGATCAGGAGGTGCGTGAATTGCTCCTTGCTTCCATCACCTTGTGATAAACAATCCCAAGTGTTTCCTGAGCAACTATCGGTAGTTTTCCCCCATGATTATTTTGGTGATTCTGATCAGACAATACATGTGGAAGTTACCATATTCTGAGTTGTGTTTGCTGTTTCAATATTTTGGTGTTTCAATATTTTGATTACCTTAATTTGCTGGGGCCACGTTGCTATGCTTATTTTCAAAGTTGTGAAAAAAGAATGTATCAAAAGTCAACTACTCTACATTGTTCTACTCTGTTTGGCAAGTTAGATTAGCTAGACTATCATAGTACACCACATGGCTAAATCCAGGCTTAGTTTCTAAATCATCCATTGCTTAATTTCTGTAGGTTACCATTGTATTGATGAGATTTTTTGTCCTTTGAGTAATTCTAATGAAATTAGCTGCTACGCACTGTGCGCTCTACTTTTTAGCTGTTGATGAACTCTTGAACATGCTGTCTGCAATCTGCGTGGCCTCAATGTTGTTGGTTAATGTAACCACATTTAGTTTATCTTATTGTAGAAATATTTAATGAATTGGCTATAGTACTATGGGGGGTTATTACTCACATTTACTGAATGGAGTTGTAACTCAAAACTTTTAGTGGGAACCTTACCCCCATTTTTGTGATGGCAGACAAGAAAACAGATGATTGAGATGGTGTCGCGTGGCTTTGCTACCATGGAGGTATATTTGATGCTCTCTCCGTTCACAATTACTTTGCGTTCTGGGTTTAGTCAAAGTCAAAATTTGTAAGGTTTGACCAAATATGTTGGAAAAAATATCAACATCCATGATATAAAATCTACTGTATTATAACCTTAATAAAGTATATTTTCTTATTATATGCATTTGGTATTATAAATGTTGATTATTTTTCTTACATTCTTGGTTAAACTGTACAAAGTTTGACTTTGACTAAACCCAGAATGTGAAGTAAATAAAACGGAGGGAGTATCTTTTTTTATCGCCTTTTGATTATTTACTGACTTTATTTTAGCTAACTAATTATAATGATGGTTAAAACGGGTTTACCCTACAAAGATAAGCTTTTGTTCAGGTTACGCTGAAGCATTCAGGATCTCTATTCATGTATGCTGGTCACCATGGAGCATATTCCAAGAATAGCTTTGGAAATATGTAGGTTCTGCTAGTTTGTCTTGATGTTTGTTGAGTTATTTAACTGAAGTGTTTTTCCTGCTTATAGCTACACTGCTGTGGGCGTTTTTGTCCTGGACCATATGTTTCATGAAGCTTGGGGAAAGGAAGCTCCTCAAATGCAAGCCGAATTTAATGATTATCTCCAGGTATTCCATGCCCAGGGCAACTTTCCTCAAGAGATACACGCCTTTGGACTTCCGTATTTTCATATTTTTGTGTTTCTTGTCTCGGGATCCTTAGGTACTTGATAGTTGATGTATTGAGTACTTATAAACATATAATAATGATGCAGAACCTTCACCTAAGGAGAATATTATTTTCCATTTTATATTTCACTGCTTCTATTTACAGTATAGTTCTTAATTTGACAGAGCCTCGAACTAAGTAGCTTAAGATCTCATATGAGTAATTAATGTACTAAAATAGTCTATATTTATGATAAATACACACACACTAAGTAATTTCTCTTATTCCCAAGCCGTTAAATCATGGGTACCATGGTCATTTCTCTATCGCTCTCTTGGTATCATGGCCATCTTAATCCCCATGCTTAACCAAAATGCGTTTTAGAAAATGAAAAGGTGGGAGTATTAGGTAACAAACACATTAGGAATCACCATTGTAGCTGTGCTGTTTAATCTTCCTTTGATACATAGTTTATTGGAATTAGATACTCATCGAGAATGTTCAGTTTATTCTTAGGGATTTCATCGTTCGCATTTCTACTTCTCAGCAGTTTTCTTAAGATTCCTGATTTTGCCCATGTTATATGCTTCCAGAAAAACCGGATAAACATTTCAATGGAGCTTGTAACGGCTGAATTAGGAGACCATGGGCAAAGGCCAAAGGATGATTATGGTACTCTCCCTCCCCCCTCCCCTGATTCATCTAAATTCCCTGGATTCGTGTAAATTGTCAATTCCCGTGATTCATGTAAATTGTGCTCTCCGTATACTTTATTCATCGATATTCATTACTGAAGTAGTGTTTTCTAGTTATAACTTCAAATGTATGACGCATAATTGTTTCTGCACTTGATAGTGGATGAGTGATGTTTATAAGAATAGTAAAAGGGTCAAATATTATTGGGGGTAAAATCGGGTTTCATTTACACAGATAAAATTATCATTTTGTGATAAGATTGCCACAACTGCTGATATAACGTATAAACTAAAACCATTGGAGTAGAAACATTTTTATGATT
The DNA here is from genome assembly GCA_011799875.1 of Thinopyrum elongatum. Classification (NCBI taxonomy): domain Eukaryota; kingdom Viridiplantae; phylum Streptophyta; class Magnoliopsida; order Poales; family Poaceae; genus Thinopyrum; species Thinopyrum elongatum. The sequence goes on along the minus strand of CM022300.1, from coordinate 57,659,926 downwards.
CAGGAAACTAACAACTGTAAGAAGCTTCCATTGATATACTTGAAATTTCACTCTTTGCATTCACTTAGTAGCATGGTTCTATTTGGGGTGTTATAAAGACTGAACAAAAGAAGCAGCACAATCCTTTTTCTGCTCATGTTATTCAGCCTTCATCATTATCCTGGTATTTGTCTTGCTTCTGTTTTGGAGAGGTTGCTTTACCCATATAATTATGGCACCATTTTTCAGTCCATGAATTTTTACCATTCTTGGCAGTACTTCTTTAACATCTCTTTTGAATGCATATTTATATCTTTATGCAGCCGTGGTTACAGCTGTAACAGAGTTGGGTCATGGCAAACCAAAGTTCTATTCTACTCCAGACGTGATTGCCTTTTGTCGAAAATGGCGCTTATCGACAAATCATGTCTGGCTATTTTCCACAAGGTGGCCCATCTGACAACTCTATGTTAAGAAAATTCCTTTGCTAAAGTATTTGACTGCCTTGCTTGATATAAGTTTCCATTCTGAAGCTGTTTGATACGAAGATGCATCATGAGGGTAAAAGTGTCCGTTGCCATTAATCCAGACTAAATTATTTAGTTATAATTCTTGTGTATGAGCATTTCACGGAACACCTTCTGATGATACAAATGCCAATTTTGACTTTTCTTCTCATGTTTTGAAATCTTTCGGTGTTTCCGTAACTCAAGTTCAATGTTTCCTGTCTTGTCAGTTTTTTAGTTTATTATTACAATGGATTGTTGCTTCGACACGAATCATATGCTCATCTATGCCAATGCTCGTAAATTTATTGAACTTCTTCTCCCATGTACCATCAACTACTCTTTACATTGGCATGCATCTTTTTGGGGTATAGACTATTGTAGCTGTGAAGTTATTTTACACTGTACATACTGATAGACATTGTTCAACTGCTATATTTTTAGTGTCTATGCAATCATGTCATTCATCTGTTGGAGTCATTGTTTCGGTACCCTCAAAAGTGCGCATCTGTACACTGCTGGTTCTTGTCTTAATATTCTTATTCTTTCTGTTTACATCTTTGCAAGGAAATCCGCCACTTCTTTTTTCGTTGCCTATGATGCATTGTGTGAAGTGGGGACTGCCACACCAGTTTGCGAAGCCCTTGACAAAATAGCTGATATATCTGTACCAGGTAAGTCTATCTTGAATAATAATTGTTGTCTTACACTATCTTATTTTATTTTTTTGACCAGCAAACCGTAGGGGAGACCCCCACGGTAATTTTCCATTAGTTGTCTTACACTCTCACTGCTGTTATAATATCTTTTCATGTCTCTCTTCGTTTAGGGTCCAAGGATCATTTAAAGGTACAGGGTGAGATACTTGAAGGTCTGGTTGCCCGTATTGTTAGTCATCAAAGTTCAGATCAAATGAAAGAAGTCTTGAGAAGCCTCTCACGGGCTCCATTACATGGAGGTAAGCTAGTAAATGACATCCCCTTGTTATTTGAGTGAAATAGATGAGCCATACAAGAGAGTTTCTCTTTGTTTGCAAACGATCTCAAATAAGTTTTCATCTCGATAATAAGTTTCCTGTTCAATTAGAGCTACTCCCTCTGGCCCCAGTTTGTTGTCGTGGCCCATTCACATTTGTCCATTTACAAAAAAAAGCTCTGCTATTCAAATCTTTCGAAAATCCCCTCAGATTCAAAACACGATCGGATCGATCAATCGCTTCGCTGTCCTTCTTCCGCCCGCGACTCCATCCTCCGTCCAGCAGCTCGCCCCATTAGCAGCAGGGGGTTCCCCCAGTAGCTCGCCCCGCGCAGTAAGCTGCTCCTCCTCCGCCGCATACAGCAGCAGTTGCTGCTCCCCTCCGCTCGGGAGTATATTTTCTTAATGTCAACAGGTTCATTCAATATCAATAGGTTCACCATAAAGTATATTTTCTTAATGTGTCCATTCAATATTGTAGATGTAAATATTTTTTCCTAAATATCTGGTCAAAGTTAGTAAGATTTGACTTTTGACTAATTTTTAGGCGCCTTACATTTTGGGACGAAGGGAGTAGTAAATAATTCTCAATGCAGTCGAGCTGTGGAGCTGTAAATACATTAGTTTTTATTGTTGATGTACAAAGTAACTTTCCTATGCAGTTGACTCTGATTTAGGACCAAGTTTACATGAAATATGTGCCGCTAATAGGTCAGATGAAAAGCAGGTATTGTTTAATGTTGTCAAGTGGTATTCACCCTTTTCATGATTTTTATTAGTTTTGTATTGGTTCTATGGTGCTGTAACTTCTTATTACTTTTACATGAACAGAAAATTAAAGCACTTCTTGAAAATGTCGGATCTTCAATGTGTCCAGACCACTCTGATTGGTTTGGAAACAGTAGTCTTGATGCTCAGTCTCGAAACGCTGATAAATCGCTTGTCACTTACTTTTTGGAAGCACATCCTACAGACTATGCAACTAAGAAATTGCAGGTTAGTAGTTTCTATTTGTTCTATTCCAAGAATAAGTCTTTTTACAATTGCTGTTGATAACAGGCATACTTACATGGCAGATGTTTTATAACTGCAAATGTCAGCTTCCAATAACTAGAACATGATAATTTATTTCTTCTGCACTGTTACAGGAGATGTTTCGTTTGATGAAGCAGAGACATTTCCGTGCAGTCTTCAAATGTTACTTGAATTACCAAAATGTTGATTCTCTTTCATACAAGATGGTTATCCATGTGCGCGATGATTCTATTTTTAGACGTTATCAGCAAGAGATGAGGTACGATTGCAAAGTCAATCTCGCATACCTTAATTCATAGCAGTACCTTTTTTGTTTGCCTTTTTTGATTTATTATTTGTTATTAGATTTAATCGGTCATGTATATTTTTAGGAAAAATCAAGGGTTATGGCCACTGTACAGGGGTAAGATGGACGATGTGACTCAAAATTCTTTTCAATAAAACAAGTCAGCGTGACTTTTGACTGACGTAATGTTTCATGGTTAGGTTTCTTTATTCATATAAACCTGTTCAAGGCGAACAATAAGAAGGGCGCTGAACTTTCCAAAGACAGTAACACATCACTGGAAATTATTGATGGTGCCGTGGATTCAAGTTCGTCAGCTCAGGATGGTCTGGCTGGTGAGGATTCAAGTTTGATGCTCAAACTAAAATTCCTGAATTATAAGGTACTTCATTGTCATTGTTTGCAGCTTCTTTTAGAGCTTAGGTGTTCGTTGGTCACTTCTTGATGTATGAGTACAATGCTGTTTACTCTGGATTGCTTGCTTTCTGTTGGGATTCGCCGGATTATCGCCCGTGCTACAGTAAACTGCGAGAGAAATGGACTGGCAAGTTTCTGGAAGACTATCGAACACACTCACATTCCATTCCTCCTCAGAGATAAGTACACAATACATTTTTTCATTTTGGTCCTTGCCAAACTTCTATCTTTGCTTACAAGTACTACCAACACTCCCCCTCAAGATGGGGCAAATATATTTATGAGTCCCATCTTGCTACATAGTTTTTCAAAGGATACAACACTAACACCCTTTGTTAATACATCTGCAAGTTGATTCTCAGATCTAACAAAGCCAACTTGGAGAAATCCCTCGTCTAACTTTTCTCTTATGAAATGTCTATCAATTTCGATGTGTTTAGTTCTATCATGCTGGACTGGATTGTGTATTAACTTGATTACAGCCTGGTTATCACAAAAAAGTTGCAGTGGTCCTCCATCAAACAGCCTAAGTTCAGATAATAGTATCCTCAACCACATCAATTCACATAATCCTGAAGCCATGGATCTAAACTCTGCTTCAGCAGTAGATCGTGCCACCACACTTTGTTTTTTGCTCCTCCAACTAACAAGATTACCACCAACGAAAACACAGTAGCCAGATGTAGACCTTCTATCGTCTAGGCACCCAGCCCAATCAGCATCAGTAAAACCCTCTATTTTTAAGTGTCCATGATTTGAAAATAGAATCCCTCTTCCCGGACAACCTTTAAGATATCTTAGTATTCTGTGCACAACATCTAAATGACTTGATCTCGGGTCATGCATAAATCTGCTCACCAAGCTAACAACATAGGCAATGTCTGGCCTAGTGTGTGATAAATAAATTAGCCGACCAACTAACCTTTGATATTGATGTTTGTCCACAGGATCACCAGAATCTGCTAGAATACGATGGTTCTGCTCAATTGGAGTTGTCGCTGGTCTACAATTTAGCATGCCAGTTTCAGCGAGTAAATCAAGTACATATTTTCTTTGCGATAAGTAAATACCTTGTGATCCACATGCAACCTCAATTCCCAGGAAATAATGAAGAAAACCCAGATCCTTAACTTCAAATGACCTGGCCAACATCTTCTTTAGGAATGCTATCCCATCATCATCATTACCTGTGATCACAATATCATCAACATACACAATAAGGATGACAATCTTGCCACTCTGGTACTTGAAGAAAAGGGTGTGATCTGCATTGCTTTGTCGATAACCCATAGAGCATATCTCCTTTCTAAGTCGTCCAAACCATGCTCTAGGTGACTGTTTCAAACCATATAGAGACCTTTTCAGCCTACACACTTTACCCTCTGTTTCTTGTGTACCAAACCCAGGGGGAATCTCCATATAAACCTCTTCTTTCAAATCTCCATGAAGAAAAGCATTTTTAACATCCATTTGAAATAACCTCCACTTATTATTTGCAGCTATAGATATGAGAGCCCTAATGGTGTTCATTTTCGCCACTGGTGCGAAGGTCTCATCATAGTCCACTCCATAAGTCTGACTATACCCCTTTGCCACTAACCTGGCTTTATATCTTTCTACTTTTCCCTCTGAATTTTATTTTACAGTAAATACCCATTTACACCCAACAACCCTTTTGTTAGGAGGAAGAGTAGTGAGTACCCAAGTATTATTTTTATCAAGTGCTGTCATCTCCTCTATCATAGCAGCTCTCCACTCCGGATATTGTTTCGCCTCCTGCCAATCTCGTGGTATAGGTAGAGTGGAATCTAGTGCAGCTATAAATGATTTATATTGGGGGCCCAATGATACATATGAGACATAATTAGAAATATCATATTGAGATAGATTTGATGGTAATTTCCCTGCAGTGGAACGTGGCTGTTTTCTGCGAGCGATAGGAATATCTAACTCACCCAATAGTAAGGAAAGCGTACCATCAACTTGAGGAGATGACTCATGCACATCTGATTGTGTCACACTTGGCAAGGTTTCTTGTGTTTGTACTGCAGGAGCTTCTTGAGCTTCATGATCACACCTAGATGGGATAACTTCCTTCTCAGATTGGTGTCTCCTTTTATACACCTGAACTTCTTGTTCTTCATTTGGTTTAGGCCACTGTCTCCTTTTATACACCTGAACTTCTTGTTCTTCATTTGGTTTAGGCCACTTAACAGCTTCATTTGATTCATCTCGTAGCTCCCCCTGCGTCCGTTCCTGTTCAGCTCCTGATGTACCTTCATCTTCACCGTCATACATATCTGCAGCTGGAATCACTCCAACAATCATATTCCTGGATGCTGCTTCATTATATTCTTCACCTTTATCTCCCCCTGTCTCGTTGTCCAGATCTGTAGCATCATTGACATATAAATCAGGAAAGACATCAGTTAAATCTACTGGTTCCCCATAGAAAGGTTCATGCTCCCTGAATACTACATCCATGCTCACAAACATCCGTTTTTCTGATGGGCACCAACATTTATAACCCTTTTGTTTTCCAGAGTATCCCACAAATACACATTTCACTGCTCTAGGGTCAAGCTTGCCAACCGATGGTCTATGATCCCTCACAAAACATACACATCCAAATACCTTTGGTGGCACAACATATGTGGTTTCACCAGTTAGACACTCAATCGGTGTCTTGTTACTGAGCACCCGAGATGGCATTCTATTCATCAAATAAGCCGCTGTCATCACAGCTTCAGCCCACAAATATTTAGGAACATTCATAGCTAACATGATACACCGGGTGATTTCTAAGAGATGTCTGTTCTTCCTTTCAGCCAACCCATTCTGCTGGGAAGTACCTGGGCAACTAGTTTGATGGATAATTCCAAAGCTTGACAGATACTCATCAAATTGGTTATTTACATATTCTGTACCATTGTCAGTTCGAAATATTTTCACCCGTGCATCATATTGATTCTTGATTAGGTTGTGGAAATCCTTAAAGCATTCAAACACGTCACTTTTATTTCTCAGTACATAAACCCAAGTAGTCCTAGTGCAACAGTCAATAAATGTAACGAAAGATTTGTATCCATAAAGTGACCACACCCCACTAGGACCCCACACATCTGAGTGGATAGTTTGAAATGGCACCATACTCCTGTGATCAGATGAAGTATATATACTACGGGTTAGCTTCCCATACTGACAAGCATCACATGCTAGACTTTCTTTGCAAATTTTATTATAGAGATTGGGATACAACTGACCCAGGGTGTTAAAGGACATGTGTCCCAGCCTGCGATGATGAAGAAGAAATTCTTCCAATGGTGACTGAGACAGCACAGCAGCAGCCATAGGTGCCATATCATCATCCAAGTAGTATAGACCACCTCACATAATTCCTGTCCCAAGGATTTTCCAAGTCCCAAGTTCCAGGAATAAACACCATGTTGGGAAGAAGATTACAGCACAATTAAGTTCTCCTGTAATGCAGCTGATGGATAGCAAATTGATTGGGAATGAGGGAACATGTAAAACAGATGATAGGGTCATATTTGGGCAACATTTAACTGTTCCTACTCCCTTAATACTCTGGCCAGAACCATCAGCAAGTCTAACATTTTGCCCTGTAAAATCAGGAGTATAACTGTAGAAATCCTTATATGAACCAGCCATATGTTTAGACGCACCAGAGTCTATTAACCACTGTGTACCAGCCTCAAAATAACTTCCTTTCACAAATTTCGAAGTATTACCACAGGGGTTAGCAGATGTAGCAAATATCTTGGTTGTTGACCTTTCATCAATGATTCCTTCCTTGAACTGAAGCCACTTCTTCAACTCATCAGTAGTCATTTCGACAGTAATAGTCTGAGATTTTCCACCATTTTTAGTTGTCCCCATTGCACTAACATCAGTAGGACGTGCTGCCCGACAGCGATTACAGACACCTCGGAATGCAAAATTTACATTCTCACATCTTGTATTTGGACACAGCCAATCCCCCTCTCGCTGCCATGATTTTGCAATACCACTACCACATCCTTTACCTCTACCTGAACCATCTTCCCTTTGCTTACCAATCCCGGAAAGCAGAGCCTGATATTTTCCAACCATAACGCTGCAAATTTTCTGGCCTTCTACTACCAGAATGCACACCTCCTCACAACCAACAGCAAGCAGCACCAGAACAACAAGCAGCAATTCCAGCAACAACACCAGCAGTCCAGCACCAGCTCCTCCTCACCTCAGCAACAGAGTCAGCAGCAGCAAACAACACAACAACCTCTTCTTCCCTTTCCAACCAGCAGTAGCTCCTCTTCCTTCTCCAGCACGTGCAGCTTCACCTCCAGCTGAATCCTCTTCCGCTCCAGGCGGCTGCAGCTTGTCCCTCAGGTCGTCCAGCTCCTTCCTCAGTAGCCTCAGCACGCAGCAGCCACCAGCACACCCGACGCCGCCACGTACAAGCACGCCGCGCCCGCCCGCCGGATCCAGGAACGGAGCCGCCACCAACGCGCCCGCGCACAGCCTGGCCCGCGCCTCGCACGCCCGCGCGCTCCCTCTGCCTCCGCGCGAGCTCGCCGCGCGCCCGTGTCCTCTGCAACGCTCGCCCGCGCCTGCACCCGCGCGCACCAGCCGCGGCCTCTCTCTCCTCCACGTCGCGCGCAAGCACAGCAGCTCTAGCACAGCCGCCTCCCTTCCGCGTCGCGCGCCACCGCCTCCAATGAACCTAGCTCCGATGCCATGTTGGGATTCGCCGGATTATCGCCCGTGCTACAGTAAACTGCGAGAGAAATGGACTGGCAAGTTTCTGGAAGACTATCGAACACACTCACATTCCATTCCTCCTCAGAGATAAGTACACAATACATTTTTTCATTTTGGTCCTTGCCAAACTTCTATCTTTGCTTACAAGTACTACCAACACTTTCATTTTAACATCCGATGCACATGTAAAATAAGTATTACACTGTCATTATAATGCTTATATGCTTGGCATATCTGTGTGGACTCTTTTCTTTAGAGGCTTTTTTATTCTTGCACGCTGGAGAGGACTGCAACCACAAAAGTTTGAACTGGTGGATATGTATCTGTATCTTCTAACAATTCTCTTACATGGCTACCTGACAGATCAGGACCTTTTTAATTCGGGATGGCCTCTCCACCCTTTTCAAAGAAGACAGCCCATCTAAATATCAAGTTTATTACCTGAGGTATGTCATGCATTCAAATCTCAAATTTTAGTTCTTCACCTTTCCACAGTTCCTTCTGCAGTTGGCTGAAACAGATGAGCATTGTAGTTACTAGTCTTGATTTAGTTTTATTCTGCCCATAATTTTTGTAACGCCAGAAAAATAGCTAATGCATCCTCCAGACATCTACTTAGTTGATATGCATATTAGTAGGAAATGTTAATACCTGTAAGCGAGGTCGCTACCATGTTGGGGTCCCCTTCTATGCTATTCAAGAATTTTTCTTCATCAAATGATGATTTGATGCTTGAAGGTTTCAGCCATGTGAAATATTTGAGCCGAGTTGTCGATTGTGACTACATTAAGTTTTGGTTGGTGCTGTTGTATTGAATACAAACAGTGTTACCTCTGATATCAATGGTCCTGAATGTGTTAATAGGCACATGGAGAATTGGGGAACATCAGCACGTAAACAGAAAGAGCTTTCCAAACTGTTGGATCAATGGTATATTACTAACTTCTTTCTCTTCATAGGAGGAATTGTTTTAAGTGTTGTGTTAACCAAACTACAGATGTTAATTTTATTTTTTATTTGGTTTGCTAAAACAGGGCTGTCCACATTACAGGAAAGTGTGGCAATAAGCCACTCTCGTCCTCAGCGTATCTTGATGAGGCAGAGCCTTTCCTTGAACAATATGCTAACCAGGATCTGGTAGGGGCGGCTGGTGTCTTGGTTCAAGCAGAAAATTTGAGAGATGGAGAGGATGATCTTCAGCCAGAACGTGGGACAGCACCTTGTAGTCCTACAACGTCCCTCGATGTTGTTTCCAAAACTGAGGGCCTTATTGTCTTCTTTCCTGGTAAATTCTATTTTCTTTCAACAGATTCTAAGGTTTATGTTTCATAAGCATTCTTCATCTTGAGTTGTTTCAAATCATTGGAATAACTGGTTTTTAATATTCTCAAGATTAAAAAACTTGATAATCATTCGTACCGCCCTTGCCCGGCAGTGTCTAAACTGTCGACCTAACTGCTATGCTGTATTTTTGCTGTTTGTGTGTGAGGTTGGGGGAAGGTTATACTGCTTCAGAAGATAGACCATTCGATTCATTTGGATTTTCCCAATAGCTATAGAAAGCTCCTCCTCGAGCGACAGCGACGAAGAGGAGCTTCAGATGATAGACCATTCGATTCATTTGGATTTTCCCAATAGCTATAGATCATTGTACACATAGAATGTTGAACATGAGCTCAGAACTTGCAAGTAGGGTCTAGGTGGCCATTGTTTAATGCACCTATTCGATGCCTCAATTAATCCAGGTCTCGCGGAAAAAACCCCTGAAAATAAAAGAAGATAACTTGTCTAACACTTTTTTGGTGGGCGTCGAACCTGACGTTCAGCCAGAAACTGAGGTGCCACACCAGCTGGACTGGCTATTTTTTTTCTTGAAAAATGCGAAGATTGCTTCTCGATAGGTCGAATAAATAGAAAGAAATATTTCAAAGCCTAAAAATGCTGGTTACGACGCAACACCAAGCTAGTGGACAGCCCAAGTACAGGGGAGACACTCTGTCGCTCCTGCGCGACCCCAGGCAATAGCTTCATCCTTGATTTGCTCAAGTAGGCGGTTGAGGCTTGGCTGCTCACAGTTAAAGGTGCAGCCGTTCCTGTGATTCCGCATCATCAAGGGATGAGCGCAATGGATGCCAGGCCCTTCCTCAGAGGCTTAGAAGTAGCTGCGGGCATAAAGCCACCAATGATTGGTAGGGTAAGCGAAGAAGTCTTCACCAGGCGCCTAAGGGCGGCAGGTTGCTCGCACCTTGGATAGGACCTCAAACCAGGTCTGCTGCACCTTGGGACAGTCAACAAGTAGGTGGGGCGTAGTTTCCAAGCAGAGGAAGCAAACAGGCGCATGTTGCTACCTTCGATTCTGTCCACGCTGGTCAGGCCAGCATCCATCAAGACTGGCAAGCCATATGAAGAACTTGACTTACTTTGGCACCCCCCAGTCTTGCAGATGAGTTTCCAAAGCGGAACTGGGCAATAGTCCCGCGGTAGGGTCGCAACGGCACATCCCTGCCGGACCAGGGTTTGAATCATATTGGGAGAGAATTTTTGGTATCTCACCCGGGTGGGCTCTCTCTTAAACAAAAATATCCTGGGTGCTCGTGCCCATGGATCTCATTTTTACCAACATAGGTCTAGAGACCATCGTTTTCAGGTAACTTTAGGCTTAATTAATTATATGTCCTAAATTTGTTGGTTCTGGATTTTTCTTACCCTGTGTAAGCATTCATAATATTTGTGAACCTATTAAGTGTATCTTGGCCTTCTCTCAATTCTCAAACATTAGCTTATCAAGCTTACAGCTTATAAACCTGATAAACTAGAGAATTAAGTCATGCAAGCAGCTTCTCAACGGATGGTTGCTTAAGCAATATTAACTGTAAGCCTCAGACCAACTGGCACATTGGGTTGCTTGACTTGAACCTGTAAACCTCGTGAGCCTAAGCATATACCAGACAGATCAGGTTCTAAGATCATTGTTGATATACCGCAATTGTCTAGCTAGTAAATATCCTTTGTCAGTATTATGATTTTCTGATTGCCATTATGTTCTCTTGGTCCTCATTATATTGTTTTGCTCTCCGTCATATTTATTCTTCTTTCAGGTATACCTGGTTGTGCAAAGTCTGTTCTATGTAAGGAAATATTGGAAATGCCTGGTGGCCTTGGTGATAATCGCCCTCTTCATTGTATGACAGGAGATCTTATTGGAGGTACGGAACATTTGGCAGTATTCTTTGGTTGCTATGTTCATAGGACCAAAACATGGGTTCGGTGGAGGCGGTCCACTTGTTCTTAGATTTTCTGATGCAAATAGAATACAAATTTACATGTGCTTATGAGAATGATGAATACAAATTTGATTATTCTGGCAGCATGTAGCAATTCTTCCCAACTTTGAATGTTTGATATATTCCTTGTTCAACAATAAGAACTGGTAAAATTTATTTTTCCTGATGTAGTACTCTGATTTGGTTGCAAGGCCCTAATCTGAAAGTCATCATTAGTGGACAACAGAACACATTTTTTATAATTACGGGGACAAACAAGCTTTCACTCACTCACTCACATGTTAGAGACACTGGACCATTAGGCTGTGTAACAGGTGAGGTAGGGGTTTCTTCGTGCTAAAAATGGATCCGAAGTTTGCAGGGCCAAAATAGGACCACATTTCTACTCAATAGGAGCCTGCTGTACTGATAAATTATAGTCGGTATCCTGCTGTAGATGCAGTTTCTTGAAAACTAAGGGAATATGATTTTATAGTACTTTTAGCAGTATATATTTATAACATCAGTTCTATTGGTACTTTGGTAGAGTACTGCATAAATATATACCTGTATACCTGTTGTTCAATTTTGTTTGCTATTTTTGCTATATTTCAGCCAAACTGATTAATTGTATAGAGTTACTCTTCTAGAGTGAGGCTATTTTGACCTTTTTATAAACTGTTTGCCCTTGCAGGAAGATACTGGCAAAAGGTTGCTGATAAGCGAAAAGAGGAACCATTTAGAATAACCCTTGCCGATAAAAACGCACCAAATGAGGAAGTGTGGCGGCAGGCAAGATTACTTTCAAATTAGATAGAGTATACCTATCAATGTTATTTCTTTCACATGCTACAGTTTAGAAAGAACGGAACTGATGGTCTATTTATTCTAGATTGAGGATATATGCCGGAGCACAAAAGCAGCTGCTGCTCCTGTTATTCCTGATTCTGAAGGTAACGTATGCTTCATTATATTTTGCTCCATTTTTTTTTTGCCACTTTATGAAGAATTCAAGAGGAAAGCAATTATTTGGAGATTATTTACTAAGTCAATACAAAACCCCTTGCTTGGAGATTATTTAGATTCTAGAATGTTATTCCCATCTTCACTGTCTATCTCTATTTACGAAGTGCTTATATTCTTGGATAGGATCACTGAGTTGCTTTGTAATTTTTCTTCGAACTGCAGGCACCGATACAAATCCATTTTCTTTGGAAGCTCTTGCTGTTTTCATGTTTCGTGTGCTCCAACGGGTCAATCATGATGTACACAATATTTACACTTTACACAAGCTTGTAGATAGTGAGTGCTGTATATATTTTAAATTGTCTAACATGTTATGACTACGTATAAAGGGACATCTGGACGAGGCATTATGGAATGCTGGTTATGTTTTGCTAAAGTTCTACAACCTGTATGAGGGCAAGGTATGTCCTTTCCTGATTAACTGTTTCTGATCCTGCTGGAATGTACCATATTATCAATGTTACATTCAGGAAAAATGCACTTCCAGAGTCGAAGTGAATTCGAAGGCGATCTGTATGAGCGTTTCGGCTTCTTGGTTAAGATGCCTCTCCTGAAGCCAGATAGGTAAGAGATTTTCACATATTCTTGTACTGCTTCTACCATTGTTTTTTTATATAATGTCCCGTTTCTTATGCTCTTATACTTTTCCTCTTTTATGAACGTCTTGTTTGTTGGACAATACACTTTTGTATTTTTTTACTGCTTATCTAAAATATCTTGTTTGTTGAGCCAGGCCTTTCTATGTTCCTGTACTGTTTTTAGCAGTTTTCTTGTTATCACTGGGGGGAATATTTAGAAAGATAACTTGCTATACACCCAGAAGTTTATAGCCTTTCATAATATACTAGCACAAATGCCTGTGCGCTGCAACGGGAGACAAAAAATGTGCGTCCCGGTTAGACGCGCCACCACTACCTTCCTTGCCCTCCGCTTCAGCCAGACCACCCGGTACACATTCGCCCGAATGAAGAGAGAATCAGTTCTACTTTTATTATAGATAATAGTGGATAATTATGTCCAAACAGGTAATATAGCACAAATTCCCGTGCGTGCCACTGCTAATCAAACTTAGAGCCAGATACACAGATAACTTTTTATCTCTTATTTTGCCCAAAGCAAATCCAAAAGGTGAATGGTAAAAGCAGAGATTAAAAGGCAACCTGTCTCTTACTCATGTTGGAGCATCATATATTTATTTATCAAACTGAGCTAGGTCGTCCCAGCCGCCGGGAGGCGACTACATGCAAACGTTGGCTAGAATCCATTGGACCGTTCCTACCCTATTTCTTTATCGCTCTATGCAAGGCCGGCCAAGTCCAAGTATTTTTTGGGCCGCTTAGCTGAAACCAATTGGACAGCTCAAGGGCAATCCTGCCCCAGCACACCCAGATGAGCGAACCCTCCCAAACCGCACCACATCTCCCCAGCTCGTTTCTCATCTTCCACGACGCGCAGCGAGCGCCGGCCGCCGCCTTCACCCCTGGCTTTCTGGACCCGTCTCCCTCACCCCTCACCCCGGTGCTCTCCTTCGCGCCAGCCCCACGCTGCGCCGCTTGGCCCCTGGCTCCGCCGCCATGTGGCCTGCTCGAGCGCCGCCTCCAGGAACCCGCCGGCGTTGCCGCACCGGCCGCATACTGGCCACAAGGGCCACACCTCCGCCATCGGGACTGCTCTGCGCCTGATGCCTGTGCCCCTGGACCACCCTCTCCAGCTCACCCCTGGAGCCTGTGAGATGGGGATGAGGGAAAACACGGCAACCAGGACGGATAGGGGCAGGAAAAAGACTTGCCGGTGGCATTGGTGGGTAATTATGTGTTCCGTGGGAGGGCAAAAGGGTCCAAAAAAGTATTGGTTGACGGAAGCGTTCCTCCTTTTATTATTAGGTACAGATGTACCAGAGAAACATGTCGTGATGAGACCGTGTCGTGGAAAAATTTGTTGGTAAAAACATGTATGTACTGAACTCTTACTTGGCTTTTGTTCCAGATCTCCATTGCCTGGTGATGTTAAAAGTATCTTAGATGAGGGGCTTAGCTTATTCATTGATGGAAGGTATGCAACTGTTACCTGTTACCCCCTCTCCCAAGAGTACCAAGTTAGTGATCTGTTATCTGATAATGTTCACCAAAAAACTAAGTACCACGAATAGTCAAAATCATGATTCTTTATATACTGGCTGATTGACCAATAATGTTGAAACAGAGCGGAGCTATTAGAAGGTTCATATGGTACAGAATGAGCACAGTGGGAGAAGAGGTTGCGTGAGATCTTGTTTGGGAATGCTGATTATCTTAAATCCATTCAGGTAAACATATCATATCTATTATTTGTTGAAAATATGTATTCTTTTCATGAAACTATTGGTTGATTGAGAAAATTTAATGTGTGGACAATTAGAACAATAAAGTACCAAATAGTCAGTAAGGTTAGGTGGTTGTGGTTTTGTTTGCCGTCTTCGTCGCTCTCTCTATGGCCTTAAGCAAGCCCCCCGTGCTTGGTTTGAGCGTTTTGCCTCTATGGTCACTGCTGCTGGTTTTTTGCCCAGTGTTCATGATCTAGCGTTGTTTGTTGACCTTTCTACTCGTGGTCGCACTCTTCTTCTTCTATATGTTAATGACATGATCATCACTGGCGACGATTCTGAGTACATTGCCTTTGTCAAGGCCCGTCTCAGTGAGCAGTTTCTTATGTCTGATCTTGGTCCTCTTCGTTACTTTCTTGGGATTGAGGTTTCCTCCACCTCTGATGGCTTTTTTATTTCCCAAGAAAAGTATATCCAGGATCTTCTTGCTTGTGCCACTCTTAGTGATGAGCGCACTGTTGAGACTCCTATGGAGCTCAATCTTAACCTTCGTGCTTCTGATGGTGAGCTCTTGTCTGATCCGATGCGTTATTGTCATCTTGTTGGGAGTCTTGTCTATCTTGTTGTCACTCGTCCGGATATCTCCTATCCTATCCATATTCCGAGTTAGTTTGTTTTCGCTCCCACTTCAGTTCACTATAGTCACCTTCTTCGTGTTCTACGATATCTTCGTGGCACGATCTCTCATCATCTTTTTTCCCCGTTCCAGCTCATTACAGCTCCAGGCATATTCCGATGCTATGTGGGCTAGTGATCCTTCGGATCGCCGTTCACTTTCTGCTTATTGTGTTTTTCTTGGTGGTTCTCTCATTGCCTGGAAGACAAAGAAACATACCGCAGTTTCCCGTTCGAGTGCAGAGGCCGAGTTGAGAGCTATGGCTCTTCTAACGGCAGAGGTGACTTGGTTACGATGGTTACTGGAGGATTTTGGTGTTTCTGTTACTACACCTACCATTCTCTTGTCAGACAGTACATGTGCTATCAGTATTGCGTGGGATCCCGTGAGGCATGAGCTTACCAAGCATATTGGTGTTGATGCTTTCTTTGTGCGCGCTGCTGTGCAGGATCATGTTGTCGCTCTTCAGTATGTGCCTTCTGAGTTATAGCTCGCAGACTTCTTCACGAAGGCCCACACTAGAGCGCAACATGGATTTTATCTCTCCAAACTCAGTGTTGTGGATCCACCATGAGTTTGCCGGGGGGGGAGGGTGTTAGAGTTATTATTGATGATAGCTTTTGGCCTTCTACATTCTAGCCTTTTGGCTTCCCCTTGTACTTGTATATATGATGGCTTTGTCCTCTCAATAATATCAAGTTGCATCATAACAAAGAGCATGGAATTGTTAGTTAGCTGATGGTTTGGACAGCTTTGTAAATGTTAGTTTAAATTTCATGCTACAAAGTTTTGCCCTAGCTTGTTCTAATAATGGAGCAATGGATGCCTCCGTGTAGTGTCCTTCTTACTGGACCAGTTTCAACTGTTCCCAAATTCTACATTTGATGGCTTCACACGAAGCCAGAAGTACAATGGTGTAATGGTGGAGCGAGGAACATGATTATTCTTTTTGAAGACTATCCACACATTACCGTACCAGTTTGTAAAATTAGTACCATTTAGCTTGTCTTTCTAGGATTGACCTCAAAGCAACTGGAGTGTAGCGTTAGATGCCACTGATCTACAACCGAAAATACACAAAAAAACTGTATATTTTTCATAAATTAGCCAGCATATTTAGTACTCCCTCCGTCCTATGGAACTTGTTTGAGGTTTGTCAAAATTTTGATGTATCTAGATGCTATTTAGTGGCTAGATACATTCGAATCTATCTAGACAATTTTCGTGGGACGGAGGGAGCACTTTAATACTTGTGCTCCAAGTAGAATCAACACCCCTAGGATTGAGTGATGCGATCTTAAATAAGTAGGCCAGTGAGGTTTAGAATCACCGCTAGTGATCCTAAGTTTGATGAATATCTATTTGAGCTTCGTGATCTCATGTGTGCTAAAGGTGATGTTGGAACCATTAGCAACATCATAATGGAAACCATTAGACTTCACAAACTTGCACATTGTCATGATCATGAAACTAAGGAATTCATTGCCCTAGGTGATGATCCCATACATGATGATGATGTTGAGCATGGCTATTATGATGAAGACAAAGAATTTGACATTTGAATATGAGAAGACTATGAGAAATCTTGGCCTCATGGCAAATCTTCGAGACTACATGGCTGGAGGAAAAGAGTGGATTCTTGATAGTGGATGCACCGATCACATGACCGGAGATAGAGACATGTTCTGTGAGCTTGCTAAAAATGATGGTCCACGCAAGTATGTGACTTTTGGAGATAACTCCAAGGGTAAGGTACTTGGCCTTGGTAAGGTGGCCATATCCAATGATAGCTCCATTCAAAATATTATGCTTGTTGAATCTCTTGGTTACGATCTTCTTTCCGTATCTAGACTAGCCGACTTTGGTTTCAATGTTTTATTTACTGAAGTAGATTGCCAAGTGTTTCGTCGAGATAACCATAATATGGTCTTTACCGGTATCCGTAGAGGTGATCTATACATTGTTGATTTCACTAAAAGAGCCCAACCTCGTACACGCCTTATTACAAAATCTTCTAAAGGTTGGTTATGGTATAGAAGGCTAGGACATGTAGGCTTGTGAAATCTTGATAAACTTGTTAAAGGAGATCATATTCTTGGTGTGAAAGATGTTATCTTTGATAAAGATAGACTTTGTAGTGCTTGCCAAGCAGGAAAACAAGTTGAAGGAAGCCATCCCGTGAAGAACATTATGACCATGAGGAGAGCACTTGAGCTACTCCATATGAATCTCTTCGGTCCCAATGCTTACAAGAGCCTTGGTGGTAACTCCTTTGGTTTGGTCATTGTTGATGATTTTTCCAGATTTACGTGGGTGTTCTTTCTCGATGACAAATCGAGGTACAAAAAATCTTGAAGAACTTCGGAAGGCCCAAAATCAATTTGAAGTGAAGATCAAGAAGGTTCGGAGCGACAACAAAACGGAGTTCAAGAACACTAATGTGGATACCTTTCTTGACAAAGAAGGCATCTCACATGAGTTCTAGGCTACATACACACCTCAACAAATTGGAGTTGTTGAGAGGAAGAACTGTACCCTCATCGAGATGGCGAGAACGATGCTAGACGAATACAAGACGGCAAAACATTTTTTGGCGAAAGCGGTTGAGACAGCTTGTCATGCTACAAATCGACTCTATCTTCACAAGCTTCTTGATAAAATGGTGTAAGTGCATCTAGTGCCCCTTAGTGATTTTGGTGTATTGAAGACTTATAGGTTAAGGGACTAATGTGTTTGTGAGTGTACACAGGTCTATAAGTCTATGAGGAGTTTGTTATTTACGATGAATGTCGACCCCTAAAAATGAATGTCTTCAACTGAAGACTTTGGTTTTCTTGAAGACTTTGAAAGTGAAGAAATTGGTGTGACCCTGAAGACTTGATATTCATGCGATGATTATGAAGCGTGAAGACTTTTGTTTTCGTAGTTTCATTTTCTTCTTCTTGAGTCATAGGAAACACCGTACTGTTAAAGGGGGTCGAGGTAAAACTAAGGAAAAGTTTTCAAGTGATGCTCAACTCAAAATCCTACACCTACCCAATCCTTTCGAGTGAAGCCATTGGAAATCTCATACGGTTTAGTCAAGTTCTTCAGTGACAGAGACGAAGTTCTTCTGTTCTCTGAGGAATTTGTTCTGACTGAGGAGTTAGGAATTCGCCAGTGCGGATTGCCTACAAGTGAGGAACATGATAGCCCTGAGGAATTTGATACTCAAATTTCCGACCGTTGCTGTGCTACGCGCCAGCTGTCCAAATATCCTACCCACCTAATGGTCATATCATTGAAGGGCATTTATGTCTTATCATGTCGGGCTGCTCCCTAGGCTATAAATAGCCGCCCCCTTCAACCACTAGCTGGTTGGCTGCTCCAAGAAATAGATTGACACTTGTCATTTAGAGCATCCCATCCTCCGAGGACTTTGAGCGAAAATCATCAAGTGAGGAAAAACCCAAAAACCCAAACACCTACAAACCCAAAGTGATTGAGCATCACTGAAGAGATTGTTCCTGTGTGGAACCGACACTTGTTACCTTTGAGGACTGTGCATTCTCCAGACGGTTAGGCGTCATGGTCTAGAGCATCCAAGAGGAAATTATGGATTGCCGAGTGACCGAGTATGTGAAGGTTTGGAAGTCACCTGAAGACTTACCACGAGTGATTGGGCGAGGTCTGTGTGACCTTAGCTCAAGGAGAATACGGTGAGGACTGTGTGTCCTCAGGTTTAAATACCTAGCCGCTCTAACCAGACGTACAACTGTCACAGCAGTTGGAACTGGTCTACCAAATCATTGTCTTCACCGAGCTACTGGTTCTATTTCCTCAACCCTTTCATTTCCTCGCATACTTGCTATGTATTTGATCATTACTGTTTGAAGACTTTGTCTGAAGACTTTCTCAATTTTCTCAGTTCAATTTCTTCAGTCAGTTTGTCTTCAGCCTGCTTATCCTGTGTTTACGCTACTCATACTCTGTGCTTGTTTTCATTTCATCATGATGACTGTGCTACTGCTCTGTTATGCTTGCATCTAAGCACTTATTCCGCTGCTAAGTAGTTCGTCGCTTAGGAATTTCCTCACCTTGAAATTCCTCAGTGATGAATTTGTAAAAATCGCCTATTCACCCCCCCTCTAGTCGATATAACGCACTTTCAATTGGTATCAGAGCAAGGTACTCCCTTGTTCTGTGTGATTTTGGTTTAACAACCTAGAGTTTTAGTTATGTCGACTGCAGGCATGATCAAGGTCTCAGCTGGGTGTCCTACCTTCGATGGGACGGACTACCCCTACTGGAAGAACAAGATGCGCATGCATCTTGAGGCAATTGACAACGATCTCTGGTATGTTGTGGAAAAGGGTGTTCCCTCCGTCACTCCTTCCGTAAACGCTGCTGATGTGAAGAGATTCAAGCAACTCTTCTCTCAAGCGAAGAATATCATATGTGGCCATCTGAGCAAAGAGCAGTATGGCAGAGTGAGTGCTTTGGAGACAGCTAAGCTTATCTGGGATAGGCTGTCCAAGGTCAACGAAGGAGTCTCAACTCAACGTGACTCTCGAGTTGACGTTCTTCGCAATCTCTTCAACCGCTTCAAAAGACTCGACAACGAAAATGTTCAGCAAACCTTTGATCGCCTCACTGACATTTCAAACGAGCTTCAAGCACTGGGTGCCACTGACATCACCGACCATGAGGTGGTGAAGAAATTGCTGAGGTTACTCGATTCTTCATTTGATACACTGGCACTGATGATTCAAGAACGTGGAGACTACAAGTCACTTGATCCTGCTGATATCCTCGAGAGGTTAAATACTCATGAATTCCAACTAGCTGAGAAGAGAGATCTCTACGGACCGAGCTATGGTAGATCTCGTGCACTGA
Source organism: Thinopyrum elongatum (assembly GCA_011799875.1). NCBI lineage: Eukaryota > Viridiplantae > Streptophyta > Magnoliopsida > Poales > Poaceae > Thinopyrum > Thinopyrum elongatum. Next base: position 57,639,822 of record CM022300.1, on the reverse strand, counting down.
AAGCCAAGGCAGTCTCTGAATCTGAAGATGAAGATTCTGGTAGCAGCCTTGGTGATCCTGAAGAACTGAGTCAGGAACTAGCAATGCTCGTGAGGAAATTCCAGAAGTTCTCTAGACGTGGCCGATTTGGAAAATCCTCAAAAGGTGATGACATGAAATCAGATTCCTCATCCCGTGATTACAAGAAGAGAACTTGCCATAAATGCAAGAAACCTGGTCACTACATTACTGATTGTCCTCAGTGGGAGAAGGAATCGAAGAAGAAGAAATCTTCAAAGTCCTCATCATCAAGATCTTCAAAGTCTTCATCTCACAAGAAGAGCAGCTCCAAGAAAGCTCGGGCATTCATTGGCAAGGAAATGGACTCTGAAGCTGAATCTGAGGAACATGAGGAAGAGGAGGCATCTGAGGAGTCAGACTCTGGTGTGGCGAGCCTAGCCCTCGCTACTGCTTATGTTAGCAAGTCCATCTTCAACACTGAGGAAAATGGCTTCCCCAACACTGCTGATGACGGCAACGATGACTATGCTCTCACCTATTGCTTCATGGCAAAAGGTGCCAAGGTACTCAAATATCCCTCCTCTGAATCAAGTGAGGATGAATCTGATGATAACCTCAAACCCAGCTATTCCAAACTTGCTAATATTGCTGTTAAACAACAAAAGGCTTTGGAAAAGGTTCAAAATATGCTAGACAAAAGCGATGATCTGTTAGGTGAGGAAATGGATCGAACTCAAACACTGACTGATAATTTTCAGGAACTACAGTCTAAGTTTAACAACCTTCAAGGTCGTCATGAAACTCTCCTAGCCGATCATGAGAAGCTTTCTTATGAATTTCTTCAAAGAAAGCAAGATCTTAAGAAGCTAAGGGTGAGTCATGAAGATCTTCAGAAGGAAAATGATTCTTTGCTTGCTCAACAGATCAGTTCCGCTCAGGAAGAATTTATTCCACCATGCTTGAAATGCATTGAACGTGAAACTGCTAATTCTTCACCTGAATGTTCAAATGCTTCCATTGCTGCAAATTCTTCAACTATCTCTGTGGTCACAAATTCCTCATATGAGGATACCACTAGTATCACTGACGAAAATGCAGGGTTGAAGGAATTGTATGTGACAGGCATGTACAAAAGCCTCAAAGGGCATCAGACTCTTTGTGATGTGCTCAAAAAGCAGATCTTGAACAAGAACCCTAGGAAAGAGGGTATTGCCTTTGAGAGGAAACTCAATGCTGATGGAACCTACTGGAAACCGGAGCAGTATCCCAAAACCTCATGGGTTGCTGCGAAGGGACCTCCCGTAGATCCATCCACTTTATCTGGCTTTACTTGTGAATCCTCATATTCATCTGATGAGTCATTTGACTCCAACTATAAACTGTTCAAAAATCAGAATGATGAGGTATTTGCTAGATATGTTGGATCTAACTGCAGGAATGGTCCCCCTATGAAGAAAATCTGGGTTCCCAAAACGTGCCTTGAAAGTCTTCAGGTGAATGTCCTCATGACACCACCTGTGAAGAATAAGAACCCCAGATCAAATTCTTCATATGAACCAAAGTCTTCATATGGATCCAAGTCCTCTTATGGATCAAATTCCTCACATGGATCCAAGTCCTCACATGAACATCATCGTGCTAACACTTCTGTTTCGCAGGGAAAGCCTAAGGGCTATGAATATATGCATTATTCTTCAAATCATTATGTTCATAAGTCCTCGAAGAATTTCTCTGCTTATTCATATGCGTACCCTAACACCTCGAAGACTATCATGACTACTTCTCGTCCTTTTGAATTGCTTCATATGGATCTCTTTGGCCCTACTCATTATGCCACACTAACAAATGCAGCATCTCTATATGGCTTTGTCATTGTTGATGACTATTCTCGTTACACATGGGTGCATGTCATTACTTACAAAACTGAAGTGCAGGAAGTCTTCAGACGATTTTCCTCAAGGGCTTCGACGAATTTCGGTGTGAAGATCAAGCATATACGTAGTGACAATGGGACTGAGTTCAAGAATACTGGTCTTGATGACTATCTCGATGAACTTGGTATTACTCATGAGCTATCTGCCCCATACACTCCTCAGCAGAATGGCGTTGTGGAGCGCAAGAACAGGACTCTTGTTGAGATGGCTCGCACCATGCTTGATGAATACAAGACACCTCGTCACTTCTGGCCTGAGGCAATTGATACTGCATGCCACATCATCAACAGGGTATATCTTCACAAATTCTTCAAGAAGACCTCATATGAACTCCTCACTGACAAGAAACCCAATGTGAGTTATTTCAAAGTCTTCGGTGCTAAATGCTGGATTAGAGATCCACATAACAATTCTAAATTTGCACCGAAAGCACATGAAGGTTTTATGCTTGGTTACGGAAAGGACTCGCACACCTACAGGGTCTTCAATGCCTATCACAACAAGGTTGTTGAAACTGTAGATGTGCGGTTCGATGAAACTAACGGCTCGCAAAGAGAGCACCTACCTCCTGTGCTAGATGAAAAGACGCCTGAGGAAACCATCAAGTTCAAAGCTACTGAGGATGTCATTCCTACCGAAGAATCTGCTGAAGAAATCATTCCAGAACATGAAGAACAGCATGCTGGCGCATCTGAAGAAAATGGCTCTGAAGAAAAGGCTGAGCCAAATCAAAGTCATCAACCTGCTCATCCCCGCGTTGCAAATGAAGTACAGATTGAGAGAATCATCAACGACATCAACGCACCAGGTCCTCTGACTCGCTCAAAAGCTTCACATTTATCTAACTTTTGTGGGCATTTTGCTTTCGTCTCTATCACAGAGCCCACCAAAGTTGATGAGGCATTTCTGGAGCCTGAATGGATTCAAGCAATGCAAGAGGAATTACATCAATTCAAGCTGAACAATGTGTGGGAGCTTGTCAAGCGACCGGACCCATGCAAGCACAATATCATCGGTACCAAATGGATCTACCGCAACAAGCAAGATGAAAATGGCCTAGTGGTGAGGAACAAGGCTCGTCTTGTAGCTCAAGGCTACACACAGGTTGAAGGAACTGATTTCGATGAGACTTTTGCACCTGTTGCTAGACTTGAGGCTATTCGCATATTGCTTTCTTATGCTAACCATCATAATATCATCTTATATCAAATGGATGTGAAAAGTGCATTCCTCAATGGTAAGCTTGAGGAAGAAGTATATGTTGCTCAACCCCCAGGTTTTGAAGATCCTAAACATCCTGACAAAGTCTTCAGACTCAATAAGGCCCTCTATGGCCTCAAGCAGGCCCCTCGGGCGTGGTATGATACTCTGAAGGAATTCCTCATGAAGAAAGGCTTCAAACCCGGTTCACTCGACCCAACTCTTTTCACCAAAACCTATGATGATGAATTATTCGTGTGCCAAATATATGTTGATGATATTATCTTTGGCTGTACTAACCAACATTACAGTGACGAATTTGCTTACATGATGAGTGAGGAATATCAAATGTCCATGATGGGGGAATTGAAATTCTTCTTAGGTCTTCAAATTCGTCAACAACGCAATGGCATCTTCATTTCTCAAGAGAAATACCTCAAGGACGTTCTGAGGAAATTCGGTATGCAAGAATGCAGAGGCGTCAAAATCCCTATGCCCACAAATGGCCATCTATGCACTGATGAAAATGGAATAGACTTCGATCAAAAGGTATACCGCTCCATGGTTGGCTCTTTATTGTACCTATGTGCATCTAGGCCGGATATTATGCTTAGTGTTTGCATGTGTGCCCGTTTTCAAGCTACACCGAAGGAATCACACCATAAGGCTGTGAAACATATTCTTCGATATTTAGCTCACACTCCAACACTTGGATTATGGTATCCCAAGGGCTCGGTTTTTTATCTCATTGGATATTCTGACTCTGACTATGCCGGTGATCGTGTGGACCGCAAGTCAACTTCAGGCACATGCCATTTCCTCGGACGATCCTTAGTATGTTGGTCCTCGAAGAAGCAGAACTGCGTATCACTCTCTACTGCTGAAGCTGAGTATATTGCTGCTGGTTCTTGCTGTGCTCAATTGCTATGGATGAAGCAAACCCTCAAGGACTACGGCATCAATGTGAAGAATGTGCCACTCTACTGCGACAACGAGAGTGCCATCAAAATTGCTCATAACCCAGTTCAGCACTCGAAGACAAAGCACATCGAGATTCGTCATCATTTTCTTTGAGATCATGTGTTGAAGGGTGACATCTCTATTGATCCCGTGAAGTCTGAAGAACAGCTAGCGGATATCTTCACAAAGCTCTTGGATGAGAAGAGATTTAGCAAGTTGCGGTGTGAGCTAAATATCTTAGAATCTTCGAATGTCCTTTGAAAAGGACACACATCCTAAGACTTATGCAAATTGATGACTTAGGTGTGCAACACACGAAGAAACATTTTTCTTCAATCAATGAAGACTAACCCTCTAAGTGTGAAGAAATTAATGAAGAATTTGATTCTCAGAACCCTATGATAATTGTACGCGGTGTCTGAAATCATCATTCTTACACGGTGGGTCACGCCACCACAAAAAGTTGAAAATCTTCAAAATTTGAGTTTTTCATCATTGTGCAAATTCTTCAAATTTTCAAATTCTTCAACTTTGCAAAATCTTCACTCTTTCCGACTGTGTTCTTTATTGACTATATATATATATTTGAGTTTTCTGTCCTCTATAGCATTCACTTATTGCTAATTCTTCAAGTTGTGTTTCTTCTAAGTGAATGTGATCGGACCCATTCCCCCTCTATGCTAAACTCAATCCAGTCCGTTCACAAATTCTTCATGTGCGTTCTATTTGAAACCCGTTCAAAGTCTTCACTGTGTCCTTGACAGCTGAAGAATTTGCGAACGAAACATTAAAATATTCTTATCTGAATTTTTGGCTTTTGCCGCTCAAACCGTTCCATATCCCTTGATAAGATTTATCTATTCACCCACGATCTAACACGATCTCCACTTCACAGTACGTGGGTGACACATGTCGCTAGGATGAGAAGGATCAGGGGCAGGTTCGTCCATTTTCCTCGGACGAGCGGTTTTTTTTCCACCTCGGCTATAAATACCCCTCACCCTCCTCAGAGCTCATTTACCCCGCTCGATCTTACTCCCTCGCTCGAGCTCTCAGACCTAGCGCCGCCGCTACACTCCATCGTCGCCGGTGAGGAAGAGCTTCACTGCCTCGACCTCGTCGCTGTCGTACTCACGCCGGCCGCGGAAATCTTCACTCTGCCGCCGCTGTAGCTGTTTTCCATCGCCAAGTTAGGGCGTGGAAGATCTGAACGGACGAACATCTCCACTGCCACTCTCAGTTCGTCGTGTTCTTCGTCAAGGGTAAATAAAATTTATTTTTACTGCCCTTGTTGATTCTGATGATTTCCACAAAATCTTCAAAAGGTGTTTATTCTTCAACTTTCATGTTCTTAAACACCAACTTGCTTCTGTCCTTAATCAGTTTCTCTAAGCAACGTTTTTCTTCAAGATTCCTCAATTGTGTGGATTTTCAATCTACACAACTCTGAAACCTAAGTCAAAATGCTTAGTGAAATTCCTCAAGACACCCCTGGTCATCTTCCTCAAACTTGATACTTTTGAAAATCTTCTGAGAACGCATATGACCTCTCCAAAACTCTTCGCACCTATATTCTGTTCACAGGTACACATGTCCGCTGCTGAATCTCTAGGATCTCATCAACTTAACTCATTTGCAGCGTTCCTTGAAGAAAAATTGCATACCTCATCAGAAAATTCGATTGTTCAAAACCCTCAAGTGAAGAAAATGGCTGATGGTAAAAGACCTCAGAAGGGAGGAAAGAGGCCAGAAACAAATACTGCTTTTGAGATCCCTGATGACATCTATGATGAATATTGTACTCCTGATGAAGCAACTCATGGCAAGGAGAACAAAAATCAGCGCAAAGTGCGCATTCAGAAGATTGAGAGGAGATGGGCAAGAGAATGGAGGGAATATCGCTATGTCACTCCCAAGTACATGAAGAAATTTGCTGTTAACCCTCCATGTCCAAGACCTCCATTGGCTCCTGGCCAAGAAGCTGATCCCACTAGCATCAGAAGAGGTGAGGAATTTCCTCAGGAGTGGGCTAAGCGTCAAGCCAAGCTGGCCAAAGTGGCTAAAGGGGCAGTAAAGAAATTCAATGAAGATTCTGTTGCTGCCGCCGCTGAGGCCTCTGCTATCAAGCCTAAGAAGGCTATGCTGAAGAAATCAGCTGTTAAGACAAGTTCCTCAGCTGCAATGCCCTCACGGCCTGTTCCTCAAGCAAATTCCTCAAAAGCAGCTCCAACTCCCTCGGTTGCAAAATCCTCAGCTGCTCCTGCAAAGTCCTCAGCACCTGTGCATCTTGCCACATGCCAAAGGACTACTGGAATCTCAATTGCTTCAGGAGTCTCTGCAAGTTCTTCAGCTCCACCTCAGTCTTCAACAACTCCGACCTTGCTGAAGAAAAAGGCCACTGCTGGACGAGGCACAAGGCCAAGTCCTCACAAGAAGCAAGTCGCCTTTCAGGTTCCGTCAAGCGAAGACGAAGCTGATGATGAAGAATTAGCTGAGATCATCAGAGATCGACAACAAAGGGCCTCTAGTGCCAAAGGCAGTGCTGTGCCCCTCATGCTGGATCCAAGGAAGATCCTTGATTTCATTGATCTATGGCACAAGGATCCAAATACACCTTTGCCTGAATTAAACCTCACTCCTGGTCAAAGTCACATGTTGACGGCCTTCATAAATGAAGAGAAATGGAAATTTGAAAAGGCCAGGCAGGTGAAGAAGGCTCAGTACAAGAAGGAGCGTTTTCTGAAGAACAATGTTGTGAAAATGTCTCCTGAAGAACTTGTGTCTATGCAGGCTGAGATCAAAGCACTCAGTGATGAATTTCATGCATTACATGCAGATTGGCTAGGTGCCAAAGTCAGATTCGTCAGAATGGCAAAAGGATTTACTCCAAGTGTTGCAGCTTCATCGCAACCCAAATTTCCTCAGACTGGAACATCTGTTCAGTCTGCTGAAGAAAATGAAAGCGCCAGAGCTGATGAAGAAATTCCAGTCTCTGAAGAAAATGCCAGGGCAACCTCCAACATTGCGCCTGAAGAGTAATCCAGGCTAGTTGAAGCATCTGCTACTGTGCCTGAGGAATCTGAACAAGCTAGGGCAACTGCATCAGTTGTGCCTGAAGAAATTCAACCAATTTCCTCTGCTCCTCCTGCACCGATGACAAGCATCAACCTTCCTTCTGCATCAGAAGCGAAGAAAACCAAGGCTGCGGAGCGAGCAGCTGTGAAGAAAAGGAAAGCATCTGCATCTTCAGAGTCTTCAGCTCCCAAGAAATTGAAGACTTTGACGAGTTCATCTGAAAACCCAATTGATGCTATTTCAATATGAAGCATGCCATCAAAGGAGATCATTCCCTTTGGTGAGGAATATGAAATTCCAAGTAAATTTGATGAAGAAGATCCTTCTGCTGCTTCGACAAAGCAGATGGATGAAGAAATTGAAGTGGATACTTTCTCTTCAACCCCACTGGTATCATCGCCCATGCCTCAGTTCACAGCTGAAGAGGCAGGCGTCGAAGGAACTGAAGAAGATGAGGATGTGGATATTGGGTCTACAACACCTATTCTGAATGATGACTTTTGGGAAAGTCATCACCCCAATTCACCTCTGACAACCCCTCTACATCATGTTCCTCAGTCCCCTGTGCCAACTGAAGAAATTCATACGGGCTCTGATGAACGTCAAGCTTCACTTCATTCTATTCCTGAAGAAGTTCCAGCCACTAGCGCTGATGTACATATGTCTGAAGAAATGGAGGCCAAGGCTGCTGCTGAAATTCCTCAGCCAGTGGCTATACCTCAAGAGGCTGTAAATTCTTCAACTGTTAATCTTCAGCCCAAGCCACAGAACCCTCACTCCAAGAAGCAGAAGTTTAATGCTGAGGATTTCTTCAACGAGAACATATTCTTCACTGACTACAATCCCTATGACTCTGCTCGTCTTCGTCGCAAGCGTTTCTGGACTGCAAGCCAGATGAACTTCTACTCCTCATTGTTGGTTGATAAGGATAAGATCTTTGAACATGAGCAAATTCCTCATGTAGATATGGAATCGCTACCCTGCTTCACCCCAGTCCTCAGTGTTCTTCATGACGCTGGGTTACTCAATTTCTGCACCGACATCTGCGATTGGAATGAAGAACTCATTCTTCAATTCTTCGCCACGCTACACATTACTGGAAATGTTGATGATGTCAATTCATGGGTATTGGACTGGATGACCGATAATACTCATTTCAAAGCACCGGCCTCTGAATTGCTTCATGCCGTCCCAGTCAGTCCTCCCACTGAAGGTGCAAGGCTTCTCTATGTTGAACCTGAACTGTCTGATCATCTGATGCAAGTGCTGATGAAGCCTTTGAAGCCAGGCCAAGCTCCAAGGACCAAATTCCTCGTCAAGGAATTGCTCTATGTGCCAAGGACAGTCTATCGCATATTGACCAAAACCCTCAGTCCAATCAAGGGCCACAACCCTGATGATGAAGAAGTTGTTGGCATTATGAAGAATCTGCTGTTCAATATCATTCACGGTATTCCTATCAACTACCATGATTTCTTCATGAGGACTTTGGCCAATGCTGCTCTGTCGCCTTTTGAGTTGAAGCCTTATGCTCCCTGGATCATGAGATTCATCAGATCAAGGTCTTCAATTCATTATAAGGCTGACTTTCAAAATCATCTCAACTATTTGCCCCCTATTGAAGTCCTCAAACGGACTATTTCCTCAGCTGACGAGAAGGGCAAGGCTGCTGTTATTGATGAAGGTACTCGTCCATTGGATGGACAGTTTCGCAAAGCTACTTCCTATTCCACCAATGATGACTCTGCAACTCAAGATTCTGCCGCCAAAGCTTCAGAACATCATCCTCAAGCCACAGCTCCGCGTGTGATGACTGATCGTGAACTTCTCCTTAGTCTTCATCAGAAAGTTGATCGAAATCACAAGTGGGTCAAGCGTCAGTTTGGTGCAATTCTTCAGAACATGACAGTCACTCAAAATACTGTGAAGAAGAATCACTACTACTTGCATGAAGTCTTTGACCGCACTTGGGCGATTCTGTCTAATTTTCATAGTGCTGAAGAACTCAAGGAGATGGGCTTCCAACAGGACTTTGACTGGTCCCAGCCACCTTCGAAGAAATTCAAGAAAGTCAAAGTTCCTCAGCTTGTTGCCAGTTCATATTCTTCATCGCGCGAGACGGATGAAGCTGAAGACTTGAACGACACTGCGGCAGGCCCTACCTCAACAGACGACCCCAACAATGCTGGCGCTCCTCCATCGACATCATGATGATATTCTTCAGGGGCGTTAGCTCTCATTTTTCGTCCCTTTTGGTCATTCGATGACAAAGGGGGAGAAATTTGAGTTTAGTCTTCAAGCGGGTCTTATATATGGGCTATATTTCTGTTAAGTTTCAACTCTTGCTTTTCTGAGGTGTTTGCTCTGATGAGTTGTAAACTTAAGTCCTATGGTGGTCTGATACTTTTGCTCTGTTTTTCTGCATGCTATTTCCTCAATACCATAATGCACGCATGCTGAATTTCGTCAGACACCATATTTCATCATGCATTTCAAATTCTTCATATCATATGATAAATGCGTGTATGAATTTCAAGATATAGGAGGAGATCTCCATGATATTATTCAACAATGTGCATTTGCTATTTCAAAGCAAATTCTTCAAATATGCACATCTTCAGGGGGAGTTCTTCTATATCCTGCAGTAAAATTCCTCAATATTAGTATTTACACTTCATATGTTTATCCCCGTTGAAAACTTAACCTATATTGTCATCAATCACCAAAAAGGGGGAGATTATAAGTGCATCTAGTGCCCCTTAGTGATTTTGGTGTATTGAAGACTTATAGGTTAAGGGACTAATGTGTTTGTGAGTGTACACAGGTCTATAAGTCTATGAGGAGTTTGTTATTTACGATGAATGTCGACCCCTAAAAATGAATGTCTTCAACTGAAGACTTTGGTTTTCTTGAAGACTTTGAAAGTGAAGAAATTGGTGTGACCCTGAAGACTTGATATTCATGCGAGGATTATGAAGCGTGAAGACTTTTGTTTTCGTAGTTTCATTTTCTTCTTCTTGAGTCATAGGAAACACCGTACTGTTAAAGGGGGTTGAGGTAAAACTAAGGAAAAGTTTCTAAGTGATGCTCAACTCAAAATCCTACACCTACCCAATCCTTTCGAGTGAAGCCATTGGAAATCTCATACAGTTTAGTCAAGTTCTTCAGTGACAGAGACGAAGTTCTTCTGTTCTCTGAGGAATTTGTTCTGACTGAGGAGTTAGGAATTCGCCAGTGCGGATTGCCTACAAGTGAGGAACATGATAGCCCTGAGGAATTTGATACTCAAATTTCCGACCGTTGCTGTGCTACGCGCCAGCTGTCCAAATATCCTACCCACCTAACGGTCATATCATTGAAGGGCATTTATGTCTTATCATGTCGGGCTGCTCCCTAGGCTATAAATAGCCGCCCCCTTCAACCACTAGCTGGTTGGCTGCTCCAAGAAATAGATTGACACTTGTCATTTAGAGCATCCCATCCTCCGAGGACTTTGAGCGAAAATCATCAAGTGAGGAAAAATCCAAAAACCCAAACACCTACAAACCCAAAGTGATTGAGCATCACTGAAGAGATTGTTCCTGTGTGGAACCGACGCTTGTTACCTTTGAGGACTGTGCATCCTCCAGACGGTTAGGCGTCATGGTCTAGAGCATCCAAGAGGAAATTGTGGATTGCCGAGTGACCGAGTATGTGAAGGTTTGGAAGTCACCTGAAGACTTACCACGAGTGATTGGGCGAGGTCTGTGTGACCTTAGCTCAAGGAGAATACGGTGAGGACTGTGTGTCCTCAGGTTTAAATACCTAGCCGCTCTAACCAGACGTACAACTGTCACAGCAGTTGGAACTGGTCTACCAAATCATTGTCTTCACCGAGCTACTGGTTCTATTTCCTCAACCCTTTCATTTCCTCGCATAGTTGCTATGTATTTGATCATTACTGTTTGAAGACTTTGTCTGAAGACTTTCTCAATTTCCTCAGTTCAATTTCTTTAGTCAGTTTGTCTTCAGCCTGCTTATCCTATGTTTACGCTACTCGTACTCTGTGCTTGTTTTCATTTCATCATGATGACTGTGCTACTGCTCTGTTATGCTTGCATCTGAGCACTTATTCCGCTGCTAAGTAGTTCGTCGCTTAGGAATTTCCTCACCTTGAAATTCCTCAGTGACGAATTTGTAAAAATCGCCTATTCACCCCCCCTCTAGTCGATATAACGCACTTTCAAATGGCGTATGAGCTACTCACTGGTAACAAGCCACAAGTTGGATACTTTCGTATATTTGGCTCAAAATGTTACATTCTTGATAAGCATCGTTGTTCAAAATTTGCTCCTAAATCTCATGAAGGTTTCCTACTCGGTTATGGATCGAACTCTCACACTTATGTGTCTACAACATCTTCACTCGAAAAGTTGAAGAAACAGTAGATGTGAAGTTTGATGAATCTAACGGCTCGCAAGTCGAGAAATTGCCAATTGATTTAGGAGACAAAGACCCTTTGGAAGCAATCCAACACTTGTCTATTGCAAGATTCGTCCAACAGAGGTGAAGGAGAGTACTTCGCCCATTCAAGTGGAAGCCTCAACTTCATGTCAAGGTGAACCACAAGTTGATATGGAGGCATCCACAAGTGGAACACATCAAGACAAAGGAAATGAGGAAGTCCAACAAGATGATCCACCTCGACCTCCTTCTCCACCTCAAGCGAACAACGACACCAACAATAACAAGGATGAAGATGATGATGATGAGGATGCTTCACCACAAGCCAAGCAAAAGCTACCTCGAGTTAGAGCAAGAATTGACAAGAATCATCCCGTCGAACAAATTCTTGGCAACATCAAATCCAGGAGAATCACTTGCTCTAAATCTCTTTTAGCTAAATTTTGTGAGCATTACTCATTCATCTCTAGTATTGAGCCTATGAAGGTTGATGAAGCCCTCGAAGACCCCGATTGGGTAAATGCTATGCACGAAGAACTACACAACTTCAAGAGGAATCAAGTTTGGACATTCGTTTGAGAAGCCCAAGGATGAACAAAACATCATCGGAACCAAATGGGTGTTTCATAACAATCAAGATGAAGATGGACAAGTCATATGCAACAAAGTTCGTCTTGTAGCTCAAGGTTACACACAAGTCGAAGGTATGGACTATGGTGAGACCTATGCCCCCGTTTCTAGGCTTGAGTCCATTCGCATCTTACTTGCTTATGCCAATCACCATGATATCACCCTCTATCAAATGGACATTAAAAGTGATTTATTAAATGGTGAAATTGAGGAGGAAGGTTATGTTAAACAACCTCCTGGCTTTGTTAATCCAAAGAAACCAAACCATGTCTACAAACTTCATAAAGCTCTCTATGGCCTCAAACAAGCTCCTAGAGCTTGGTATAAATGCTTGACAAAGTTTCTTCTTGAAAAAGGCTTTGAAATTGGTAAAATTGATTCAACCTTGTTTACTAAGAGAGTTAATGGTGAACTATTTGTATGCCAAATATATGTTGATGATATTATCTTTGGATCTACTGACCCTCTCTTTAGTGAAAGTTTGGAAGGTTGATGTCAGAAAAATATGAGATGTCCATGATGTGTGAACTCAAATTCTTCCTTGGTTTGCAAATCAAGCAAACTAGAGATGGTACCTTTGTTCAAAAACAAAGTACATCAAGGACTTATTCAAGAAGTTCAACATGCAAGAAATCAAAGGTATGAAAACACCCATGCCTACCACCGAACATCTTGACTTGACGAAGGATGGCAAACCGGTTGATCAAAAGGTTTATCGCTCCATGATTGGTTCATTGCTATATCTATGTGCCTATCATCCCGACATCATGCTAAGTGTGTGCATGTGTGCACAATATCAAGCAACACCAAAAGAGTGTCATCTTAAGGCCGTGAAAAAAATTGTGAGATACTTGATACATACACCAAACTTTGGCATTTGGTATCCCAAAGGATCCTCTTTCAAACTTGTTGGCTATTCCGACTCGAACTATGTCGGAGACAAGGTTAATAGAAAATCCACTTCGGTTGCATGTCAATTTCTTGGTAGATCTGTTGTATCTTGGTCCTCCAACAAACAAAATTCGGTATATCTATCCACCGCCAAAGCGGAATACATTGCAGCCGGATCGTGTTGTGCTCAAGTACTATGGATGACACAAACTCTCAAAGATTATGGGATACATGTGAAACATGTGCCATTACTATGTGATAATGAGAGTGCTATTAAGATTGCACACAATCTCGTGCAACATTCTCGAACCAAGCATATTGAGGTTCGTCACCATTTCATTCGAGATCATGTTGCTAAAGGTGACATTGATCTCGAGCATGTTCGTACCGTCAAGAAATTGGCGGATATCTTCACTAAACCTCTTGATGAGAAGATATTTTGTCACTTGAGAAGTGAGTTGAATGTCATTGATGCTTCCAACATGAACTAGAAACTCACTTGGATGCATGCAAGGGCATGAGCTTTTATGACTAATCCTTGATAATACTTTAATGGTGATCATTTCATATCTCGGATATATTGCTCCTTTGTATTGCATCTAACCCTTGTAGGTACTTGGATGTACATCACTTCATAAGTTTGCTCTCAAACTCCTATCTTGAGTAAGCAAAATTGGACCAAGTATCTAGATCATTGGTGTGCTCAAGGAACTCAACAAGATGTGAATACATTGAAATGCTTAATACTCAAACAGATCTCTTTTCTTTTGTGTTCTTTTTCTTTAGCTAGTTTCCTCTCTAGTCAATTCATTGCAAATCCTTTTCAAATTCCTTGATAATCCTTGTGAAAACTTATGTGCCAGTGAGATGAGTTGACAAAATGTTCTTTTTGTGATGAAATCGACCTCTCCGACTTGAAACACATCGGCCCCATCGAAGTGCAAATAACCACTGCACATAGTTCATCGGTACAACCGAAAGGGACTAATTCAGACCAACCGATGTGATTTATCTATGAACTTACCAACACAACTCGGAGTCACCGACTTCACTGCTAAAAGAATCTTTTGCCAAATTATTTATTTTATTTAGCCATCTCTACTCAATGATTCTTTCCCTCTGCCTGCATTTAAAATCACATTATGCCTACTTGTGCCTCTCCAGGACCACACCCACTTGACTAATAACCTTGGAGCCAGACCCTTCTTGGAAATTGATGTCAAAGGGGGGAGAGAGATGCACATCAAATCTTATTAGCTTATTAAAAATTTCTTCTATATCAAAAGGAATATCCTAAGGAAGAGAGATGCATTTTACAAAGAGAGAACCTACATGTTTCTAAGAGGGGAGAAACATGTTGACAATCCTAGTTGAACCTTTTGTTTTAGTTTTTGCTCTGATTTTATCTCACCCTACCTGCTCCCATTATCCAATGCTAGATCCAGGGGGATACAAAGTTCTAGTTTAGGGGAGAAAAATCATCTTTGGAACTCTATTGGAAATCCTGTTTGATCTTTGATCTTTTGGGGACATGTTTGCACCTAAAGAAGTACTCACTTAGTGATACTTGCCTCTTATATGTCATCCCAATCTTGGTAATCTTGTTGGTCTTGTGTCCTATCTTGGAGAAATTATCTTGTGTTATCTAACCTTGTTTTCTCAAGTATATTTCTTCAGGAACCTAATCAAGCACTTCAAGGTAAATATATGCATCACACTCATATGCATGATGATCTCTTGCTTGTTGCACATATTGTTTGCAAGAAAGAATCATGGACATGAAGGTAGTACTTTCACCATGTTGCTCTGATGCATATAGCCAAGATGCATGTAACTCATTACTCTTTCCTTCCTGTTATGCACTCACATTTCCTGAGCTATTATCACTTATATGTTTGCACACTTGTAGGGGGAGCATATGCATGTTACATGTTCTCTCAAAGCTTTCATACATTGTCTGCCATATCCTTATTTGAAGCTTTGATGTATGTTGTCATCAATTACCAAAAAGGGGGAGATTGAAAGCACATTTGCTCCCTTGGTGATTTTGGTAATTAGTGTCAACATACATATTGTT
This sequence comes from Thinopyrum elongatum, assembly GCA_011799875.1. Taxonomy (NCBI): domain Eukaryota; kingdom Viridiplantae; phylum Streptophyta; class Magnoliopsida; order Poales; family Poaceae; genus Thinopyrum; species Thinopyrum elongatum. The sequence goes on along the minus strand of CM022300.1, from coordinate 57,624,612 downwards.
CGACTAACACTTTTATCTAGTATATTTCAAATAAGTTCAAAAGTGGCATGGCAAGGACATGAAGATGTGGACCCCTTCAAAATGCTAAGGACAAGAATTGGCAAAGCTCCAAGACTATACATTTTTGGTTAAGTGATCCAAGATCACATTGACTCCATAGGAAAGCAATACTATTAAAAGGGGATGAGGTTTTGATCATGACTCAATTGCTCAAGTGCTCATTGCTCCAAAATCCTCAAACACTCCACATCACATCTGTCCAAAACCCTAAAGTGTTATCTCGGTCCCACCAAAAATTTCTATCCCGGACTCACCGAGTTGATCACATGCACTAAGCCAAACCCTAGCATTTCGGTTCTACCGATATGGATCTCGGTCTCACCGAGATGGCTTGACCAAGTTTCTGTGATGAAGTTGCTTCATTTCGGAATCACCGAGATGAACCAATCAGAAATTCCGAAACAAGGTCTTGCCCTAGCCATTGCACTTCGGTCATACCGAGATGTTCTGGTCGGTCTCATCGAGACCTCCAACGTTCGAATCTTTTACACTAGTCGGTCTCACCGAGATTTCGGTCCGGTGTCACCGAGTTGGGTCAAAGACTTGTAACGGTTGGATCTTTGGGGGTATGCTATATATACCCCTCCACCCCCACCTACTCTCTGAGAGAGCAATCAGAACGAACCACCACTTCTACTACTCATTTTCTAAGAGAGAACCACCTACTCATGTGTTGAGATCAAGTGATTCCAATCCTACCATTTGAACCTTGATTTCTAGCCTTCCTCAAGTTGCTTTCCATTCAATCTCCTCTTCCACCAAAGCCAAATCTATGAGAGAGTGATTGAGTGTTGGCGACACTATCATTTGAAGCACAAAAGTAAGGAGTTCATCAACAACAACACCATCTATTACCTTTTGGAGAGTGGTGTCTCCTAGATTGGTTAGGTATCACTTGGGAGCCTCCAAGAGATTGTGGAGTGTTGAACCAAGGAGTTTGTCAGGGCAAGGAGATCGCCTACTTCGTGAAGATCTACCCGAGTGAGGCTAGTCCTTCGTGGATGTAAGCCATGATGGAATAGACAAGGTTGCTTCTTCATGGACCCTTCGTGGGTGGAGCCCTCCGTGGACTCGCACAACCGTTACCCTTCGTGGGTTGAAGTCTCCATCAACGTGGACGTACGATAGCACCACCTATTGGAACCACGCCAAAAATCACCGTGTCTTCATTGCGTTTGATCCTTCATATCTACCCCTTACTTTCCGCACAATTGCATGTTTTACTATTCCCGCTGCCTTGTCCCTAGATATGCATGTGTAGGAAGTCTTGGTGATATCTTAACTAGTGCCAAAATCTGCCTAAACTTCAAGAAAACTAAAAACTGCACCTTTGGTTGGTTAAGAGTCTATTCACTCCCCTCTAGGCCTATCTTCTCCAATCCTACATGATTCGATCTAGATGGAGCGAAGGTCGAGGGCTCGGCCTGGCTGGCGGCAACATTGGCTCTCAACGGCTTCAAGCGGCGAATGAGGGCTTGGGCTTGCGACAGCCAAGGGCAGAGCGTGAGCGAGCTATGGGCTGGCGCAGATCTGGCATCTGGCCAGGGAGCCGGCAGGGGCGCTCGCACTTGGTGTTTGTCACGTCGGTCGCGGATGTGCGGGCAGGCACGAGGCACCGGCGAGGTGGCCGCAGTGGTGCGGCTCCTTCGCGGAGGCGCGGTGACCCAACGTCAATGGGGCTCTTCGGGTCATACCGGATCTTGGGCCGCTGCGGCACTCTAGGGTGGCGGAGGTCCGGCAAGCAATGTGGCGGTCACGGGTTGTGGCCGCTCAAATCTCATCTGGAGCTTTTTAGTGTGGTTGTGCAGGCTCCATGGAGGGGTTTCGAGGTGGGTCACGCGGTGATCACGTGGTGACCCAACGTCAACGGGGCGCTTTGGGTCATACCGGATCTTGGGCCGCTGCGGCACTCCAGGGTGGCGGAGGTCCGGCAAGCGATGTGGCGGTCACAAGGTGTGGCCCCTCAAATCTCATCTGGAGCTTTTTGGTGTGGTTGTGCAGGATCCATGGAGGGGTTGTGTGTCCTCAGCGCTTGCGTCCGGTGGCTCTGGCAGATGGCCGAGGCACGTGGTGGTGGATCTGTCCATCGGGGCGGTGAATGCATGGAGATGTCGCGAGGGCAGGTGGGCTGGCCGGATTGGCTGCCGATAGTAGGTTCTGAAGGGATGGGTGAAAACCTGTTTCTGGCCATGGATAGAGCCTGTGACGGCGGGGTCTATGGTCATAGATGTCGTAACCTGACATATTGAAGATGGCGTCTCTCTTCTCCTCCTCCTTCCCTCCTCCTCCCTCTCCTTGGTGGATATACCGGGGTGCGATGGCCGCGGGTGTACTTTCTGCCCCTCCCTTTCGTCTCCTGGGGTTGCGCTCCAGTCCCCTTCCCCACGGGCCGCTGGTCCTAGGGTTTCCCCCCCTCCCTTGCTTCCCTGCCTTCCTGTGGCGAACAAGTTCTGGGCGTTGGACGTTGATGATTCTGGATCAGAAGATGAGGTGGTTGGCCATCATCAGATTCCCCGGCCGTCTCCGTCATCGCAGCGGCCCAAGGTTCGGAAATTTGCTCCGGGGGGCCGTGGGCGATCGGTGTGGTCGCTGTCCGGCGAACCTGGTTGGAGGGTGGTGCGTCGTCGCGGGCGTGGATCTGGCAAGATGGGCGCGGTTGTTCCCATCTCGCTGTGCATTTCTGGTCATGGCTCGCCGGTGATGGCTTCTGGGGCGTGTGTGGTGGCGGAGGCTGGGCCTTCCTCCCCTGTCCGGTGGGTGGGGTGGCCTTTGGCGGGCTGGCCTCTTGCTCGTCATCGGTGGCGGCCGGCGGCGGGCGCGTGGTGGCATGCTTGGTGCGGGATCAAACCCTAGATGCTCCGGTGGTGGGCAGCTTGAGCTGTGGGCTGGCTCGGGCTATGGTTCATTCGGTTAGTGGGCCGAGTTGGAGGCCCAGTTCGATGTCTCTTTCCAAGGCTGATTTTCCTCCTCTGACCGTCCCTGGGCCTTTGGCTCTGGGCTCGGCTTCTGTTGACCCAGTCAGTTCGGGTGGCCCATCTCTTGTGGCCCGGCCTGCTGGCGCTCGCCGCCTGGGGTTTATATGGATCCGGAGGGGTGCCACTTCCCGTGATCTAAGGTTTTCGACTTCCAATTCAGACGTGCGCCGCTATCCTTTTCGTATTCGTCGTCTTGTGAGAGCACTCCCTCCTCCCCCCTCGTTGTAACACCCCGGTAGTTAAGCTACAGTAATCGCATGCTAATGGTGCCATGTCACCACTGTTACTGTTGTTAAACTCGCATTAGTTCAAAACCGATTCAAATTCAAAAATTAAAATAAAGCCAAACAAATAAAGTTTTCAAATGACAAACAAAAATGTATAAAGTGTGGCAAATAATCTCTGGATATTTGACATGTAGAAACCACATTTTTATAAATTAATTAAATCCACTTAAACAATTAAAACAGTAGTTAAAACAATTATATAAATGCCTTTGGTATTTTATAAAATACTAAAATAAATTATTCTAGAGTAAAACTTTTAATGGCAGCAACATATTTAGTAACACTAATTTAGATGATGTTTAGATATTTTATAAAACTAAAATATATAGAAAATAAAATAGGAAACGAATAAACAGAAAATAAGTAAAGAAAAATAAAAATAAAAGTTGAAACAAAAAGAAAAAGAACCCCCCCTCTCTCCCCTGGGCCACGGCCCAACCGTCCGCCCACTAGGCCGGCCCACCACCCCGCCCCTGGCCTATATGGCCTACCTCTCCATCCCCCGAACCCTAGACCCCAACCCCGTTCCTCTCCTCCCTCGCTCCCCACATGCCGCCACACACTCGCGCACACGCAGGGCAGCGCCCAGCCCCGTGCGCCTCCTACCTCCCGCCCCGTCGCCCGCCTCTGACGACCAGCGCCGCCCCTCCTGGCCTCCTTCCTCTCCCTCCTGCACCGCACACTTCATCCCCGAGCTTCGCGCGCTCCATCCATGGTCGCCCCGACCTCCCGCCGCAACGTCGCCGTCTCTCCTCGCTCCGGCGAGCCGGGAAACCACGCCGCCCACCTCCTCCTGCCTGCTCCCTCCTCGCGGCATCCCGGTCGGCCGCACCTCCTGCTGCCTCAGCCGCCGTGGCCACTGGCCATGGCCTCCGTCTCCAGCCCCGCCGCAGTGCACATCCCAGGTGCACCACCACGAGCCCGCGGCCATCCCTGCGGCTCCACTGTGAGCTCCTACTTCCCCTCTCCCTCCTCTAGGCTCGCGCGCGTCTCACTAGCATCGTCCCTGACGAGCTCCGGCCGCCGCGGACAACTTCGCCGTCAACGATTTAGGCCATCCCAACTCGCGTTCCTTGCACTAACGGATGCGACTCGACACCAGCTCTCGAATGCACCTGGCCGCGAGCCAAATGGTCGTCGGAGGGCCATTTCCGGCCGCCGACGCCGTCCTCGTGGACGCCGGGGCTCTGCCGCCGGGGCGCCACCACGGTCTTAACCTCCCTGGGTCACCGACACATGGGCCCAGGGTCATTAGCCACTAACCCCGGCCCTAAACCCCACTGACGTGTGGGCCCCCACCTTAACTAATTAGGAATAGTCTAAATTAACTCTGTTAATTAACTCAACCACTGACAACAAGGCCCCACCTACTAATCGGATTAATTAAATTAATTAAAACCTGCTTATTAGAATGTCTCACTGACTAGCGGGGCCCACTGGCCAGTTTGACCAGTCAACCTGCTGACTGGGCTAGTCTCAGTCTATGATAGGTGGGCCCTTTTGTTGACCTGTTTACCAGTCAACTGGTCAACTGTTGACCTGCTGACTCAGCAGGCTGGCCCCACCTATCAGCCTGTAATGCCACTGCGGTGTACACTTCTCTGTGTACACCTAGCATTTAGTATTTAATATATTTCGAATTAAGTAAATTCCAGAAATTCAAAAAATGATTTAAAACTTTGAAAATTAATATAAAATAAACCGTAACTCGGATGAAGAAACTTTGTACATGAAAGTTGCTCAGAATTTCGAGACGAATCCGGATACGAGGTCCGTTCATCCGTCACACGTTCCTAACTATCCGAACATGGAACCGTTCCCCTCCGGTCATCTGTCTGACAAATGTCCGGAACAGGGAAAACATTCCCGGATGGATTCCTCCTTCCTCGGTAACGTGCAACCATACGTTAGGACACACCCGGCACTGCATATTGTCATGTTATACATTGTGTAGCACTTGTTTGTTAGTATTTACTGTTTCTTTCCCCTCTTCTCTCTCGGTAGACCCTGACACCGACGACGTCCCCGAGACCGACGGAACTCAGGAGCCCGACGCCACCATTGACGACCTTGCCTTTGCCGCAAAGCAACCAGGCAAGCCCCCCCTTTGATCATCCCGATAACGCCCATTCTTTTTTCTCATGCTTGCATTAGAATTGCTGCTGCTGCTGCTTTACCTATTCTGATGCATAGCCTGTTTATTGTAACCTGCTGTTGATAATTACATATATATCCTAAACTGCTTAGTATAGGCTGGGTAGAGACCTATCAGTGACCCCACTAGTCCCGACCGCCCCGCTGGATTATCCGAAGACCCGATCAACGGGATTGAAGACCAGGCCCCGACACCGCACATCACCACCCCTTAGTTGTAACGACACTGCATCGTTACTATCAAGTGCTGAGGGTGAAACCTCTTGTAGCACTTCTGATGTTAACTCTGTAGAGTAGCTATTCGGTCGTGGTCATCGAGGGTGATTCCTCCTTCACCACTTCCGATAACGACGCCGTCGTACAACACCTCAAGTGTGAACCCAGCGAGGGTGATTCCTCCGAGTTCACCTTGACGGATACATCGAGTGGGAATCCAACGAGGGTGATACCTCAGATTCCTCTGATTTTATGGACACACGGATACTTGGACTTTACACTGTTACTTGGATAGGCGGGTCGACCCTGAGGGGTACCCGCGTGCGCCTGAGAGGCGAGTGTTGTGAAGACGGGTTGCCTGTGTGGTGCCTGAGTGATGAATACGAGGCATGGCCGGGCATTCTTGGCCCTTGCCGCAAGTCCTCGAGACGGGGTGACGGGGTCACATTTTTCGTGAGTCTCTGCTCGTTACCGCAAGCCCTAGTCCACTAACGATTTGGATTTTTGATCCGAGCAGGCCTCTGGCCTGATAGCACTAACCATCACATGGGAAGAGTTATGGGCACTCTGCATCGTATGCATCAGCCGAAAGCTTTGTCAGACGTCCAGTTCAGCCTCGTGGCCGGGCCGGGCCTGTACCATCCAGGACTGAGGTGGTGCTCGTCCCGACCCTGCACACACCGAGCCGAAGTGCACAGGGCGATGGCCCAAGACCCCTGAGCGCTTAGGATATAGACCGACGGGGACCTCTCTGCTGAGCTGTAGGTAGGGTTACGATGTATCGTTTGGCCGAGGCCGGGCATGACCCAGGAAAGTGTGTCCGGCCGGAGTTAATCGAGCGTGTTGGGTAAGTTGGTGCACCCCTGCAGGGTAGAACACATCTATCGATAGCCGGTCCTACGGTAAAGGACACTCGGAGTTGTATCCTGATTGATACAATTTAGAACTGGATACTTGGATACTATGGCTCTGGGATTGCTTCTCGCAGGGAGTCGAGAAGGGATCTCAGGACGAGGTTGATGACTATATGGCTCTGGGATTGCTTTCTCGCAGGGAGTTGAGAAAGGATCTCTGGGTGAGGTTGAGACTTAATGATACTGCTATATTATATTGTACTGTTCTACTCTCTTCTATTGCTGCAAGACCTCTGAAGATGCTAGTCATCGATAGGACTAGGCCTTCTCTCTATTCTGGCATTTCTGCAGCCCAGTCCACATATACAGCCTCTCTTTGAAAATGTTGCATATGTAGTGTAGATCCTTGCTTGCTGAGTACTTCTGAGTACTCACGGTTGCTTTGTTTTCCTTTTCTCACCATATCAGTTTGTCGTGACCAGAGGACGGAGCCCCCTGAGACAGATGCCTCATCGATCGACTACTTCTACTACCCCGAGGATGGTTACTGCTACGAGCTGACGGACGACCAGGAGTAGGTTCGGAGGGTCCCAGGCAGGAGGCCTGCGCCTTTCGATCGTAGTGTTTTATTTTGCCCCGCCTTTCTAAAGGCCTTTCTGTTTCTCTTTTAATATCTGTACTCAGATATCTGATGCTTCCGCTGACGCTTGTATGCGAGCTTTTGTATTCGAGCCCTCGAGGCCCCTGGCTTGTAATATAAAGCTTGTATGACTTTATTTATGTTTTAGAGTTGTGTTGTGATATCTTCCCGTGAGTCCTTAGGCTTGATCGTGTGCATTTGCGTGTATGATTAGTGCACGATTGAGCCGGGGGGCGTCACACTCATGATCTCCTTCGCGATGGCGGTTGCCATGGATAGATCCAGGGCCTCCTCCTCGGAGGCGCTGTCGGGAAGCAAGCGTGGCAGAGAGGGCTCGGTGGAGGCAGGCTGATCTTCAGATCTGGCTTATGAGGTGGAGTTGTGTGAGAAGTTGGAGGCAGATCGTGCTGCTCAAGAGCAGGTCAAGAAGGATCGGGAGGCGTGGGCGGCGGCCCTGCCTGGCTGCAGCGCGACGAGCGGGCGCGTGCGGAGGTGGCCGCCAAGGCGTCTGGGGTGGATCCCTGGGAGGCCACGGCGTTGGGCTCTTCGGCGGCCACGGCGGTCCCGCCTCCTCGCCCTGATCCTCCTCGCCGTCTGGTGGGTCAGGTGGTGGCTGGTGGCCACGGCGGCGGTGCTGGCTCCGGCTTCGCGGGCCGTGGCCGTGGTGCCATTGGCGGGCGGGCTGGTGGCTACGGCAACGCGTCCTTCCCCTCCAAGTTTCGTCAGACCTCTTCCCAGGATCCGGGATCTTCTTCTGGAGGGGGTCGGAGATGGGATTCTTCCCCCTCCCCCTCCGCTCCCTTCGGGCTTTGTTCCCTCTCGCGGTGCCGGGCCGTCTTCTGGAGGTGGTTCGCCTACGGGGTCAACGACCTTGACCTGCTTCGCCTGTCATCGTACCGGTCATTTTCAGTCTCGCTGCTCCTTTCTGCCCTTCTGTCTGATCTATCGCATGGAGGGCCACCTCACTGTGGAGTGTGATAATCGCTCACCTTTCCTAGCATTCAAGCAGTACGGTATGGGGCTGCCGGGGTGCTCTTTCTTTGCGCTTGATGGAGAGCTCGGGATGCCTCTAGTTGCTCCGGTGGCATCCAATGCGGCTGTTATCTCTGTTATCTCCAATCCTGTGTCCAGCCAAGTGATATCGGATGACCTTAAGGAATGGTGCCTTCATGGATGGGATTGGCAGATTAATCAGATCTCGAACAAGGAATTTGTTGTCACCTTCCCTACCAAGGAGAGCCTTAAGATGATGGCATCTTGCTCAAGCTTCACTCTCCCTCTGAACCAAGTTATGGTTTCTGTCAAGGCTACTGTGGATGGATCCAAGGCGATGGCCTCCCTCTCTGATATCTGGCTGCTTCTTGAGGATGTGCAGGCCGGGCTCCGCAATGTTCGGTTCTTGATGGCATTTGGCAAACTGATTGGCAAGCCAGTGGCTGTGGATGAATCGTCTCTTGACCCCCCGGGAGCGATTCACATGAAAGTCTGGTGCTTGGATCCGGCCCGTGTCCATGGATCGATCGATGTCTTCCCCATCTCCGATTCTTACCGTATCCGTGTGCGCACTAAGGCAATTGCGGCCCAGCAGGCTCCACCCCCACCTCTCCCGGCCCCTCAGCCTTCTAACCCTGACCCGTCGGATGGTGGGGGCGAGACGGGCGCAGGCAGCAACGCCAATCCTTTTACCCCGTCGGAGTGGGAGGCCATGGGCTCAGAATCGCGGGGCCTATTTGATTTCGGTCCTCCTGGTTCTGGTGGTGGTGGGGTTGCCAAGGAGGGGGCCCGTGAGGTGGATCACAGTGGTGCTGTTGATCTTGATGGGGTCACGCCATTTTCTGGGGCATGCTCTAACATTCAGGATGAAGCTGTTCATCCTGCCTCACCTTCCTTGTCTAGGATTGTTGATGTGCCTCCGAATGCAACGACCTCACCTCATAGCCCGAGCAGTAAGAAGCCGAAGAAGAAATCTTCTGTCCGCAAGTTTTCAGCCAAGAGTAGGTCTGTGATGGGGAGTAAGCATAAGGAAGGGGATTTCTGCCATCGTTTGGATGAGGATCTGGGTGCGGTGGGGGCAGCTGGGAGGGCAGGGGAGGACGGGTCCTCTCCAGCGGCCCGCTCTGGTGTGGCCCCGATCCGCTCGCTCATGTCCACGGCCCGGAAGGGCCTGCGCCGGTGGTCCGTCGTGGTTCTTACCCAGGAGAGGGTCGATCGTCGGGCTACGTCCAAGGGCCCAGCTCCTTCAGGTAAATCCCCACAACCCTCCTCTCCAGTTCGTTTGGTGCTGCCTTCTTTACCCGATTCCCATCTCTTGAACATTCTCTCTGATATTGCTCTTAGTGTTGATCATAATGTTGGCTCCCCATCCTCCTTACTTTCGTTGATCCGGTTAAATGAGGAGGCCCAGGCGGCCATTGCTAAGGCCGAGGAGGCAGCCACCAAGTCAAAAGTGGCTGCGGAGGTGACTGTTGCTGAGGGGGTGACAGAGGGTAGTGGCCCTCCACCCTCGATCTCTAAGAAGGGACATTCCTCTAAACGTAAGCGTAAATCCTGCCTGGTCCCGACCAGGTCGAGTCTGTGGATCAAAAACCTTTCTTCTAAATGAAAGCTCTCTTCTGGAATGTACGGGGTTTCGGTGCTAGGGGCGCCGTGACCAAATCTGTGATTTAGTTCGTAGTGATTGCATTGATATTGTAGACCTTGTTGAGACCTTTAAGTCTGACTTTTCTCGATCTAACCTTTCTGGGATTGCGGGGGCAGACCGTTTTACGTGGCGGTGCCTCCCAGCGTCTAGGCATTCTGGGGGTATTCTTATTGGGGCTAAGTTGGATCACTTTGAGTTTGTTGCTTTTGATCATGTGTCTTTTGGGCGAGCATGGTGGTGTTTCACAAAGAGCATAACACTCTCTGGGAGATTATGGTGGTTTATGGTCCTGCGGATCATTCACTTTCTCAGTTATTTCTGGATGAGATCTCTTCTAAAATTGATTCTTGTAATATTCCGTTGGTTATTGGTGGTGATTTTAACCTCCTGAGATCCCCATGGATAATAATAACGCCAATTTTTCGTGGCCTCTGGCTAATGCGTTTAACGATTTCATTGCGGATTGTGCTCTCCATGAGTTTCCTAGGTTAGGGGCTTGTTTTACTTGGTCCAATCATCAGGCCTTGGCGATTCGTTCGGCCTTGGATTGCGTTTTCTCTACTGCTCCCTAGGACATGTTGTTTTCGCGTGCCTCTCTCTCTCTCTGCGCTGCCACATGTTGGCTCCGATAACTCTCCCCTCATCTTGGACCTTGGTGTTTCTGCCTTGGCTAAAGCTTCTAGATTCCAATTTGATGCGTCTTGGCTCTTGATTGATGGTGTAAGTGCATCTAGTGCCCCTTAGTGATTTTGGTGTATTGAAAACTTATAGGTTAAGGGACTAATGCGTTTGTGAGTGTACACATGTCTATAAGTCTATGAGAAGTTTGTTATTTACGATGAATGTCGACCCCTAAAAATGAATGTCTTCAACTGAAGACTTTGGTTTTCTTGAAGACTTTGAAAGTGAAGAAATTGGTGTGACCCTGAAGACTTGATATTCATGCGAGGATTATGAAGCGTGAAGACTTTTGTTTTTGTAGTTTCATTTTCTTCATCTTGAGTCATAGGAAACACCGTACTGTTAAAGGGGGTCGAGGTAAAACTAAGGAAAAGTTTCCAAGTGATGCTCAACTCAAAATCCTACACCTACCCAATCCTTTCGAGTGAAGCCATTGGAAATCTCATACAGTTTAGTCAATTTCTTCAGTGACAGAGACGAAGTTCTTCTGTTCTCTGAGGAATTTGTTCTGACTGAGGAGTTAGGAATTCGCCAGTGCGGATTGCCTACAAGTGAGGAACATGATAGCCCTGAGGAATTTGATACTCAAATTTCCGACCGTTGCTGTGCTACGTGCCAGCTGTCCAAATATCCTACCCACCTAACGGTCATATCATTGAAGGGCATTTATGTCTTATCATGCCGGGCTGCTCCCTAGGCTATAAATAGCCGCTCCCTACAACCACTAGCTGGTTGGCTGCTCCGAGAAATAGATTGACACTTGTCATTAAGAGCATCCCATCCTCCGAGGACTTTGAGCGAAAATCATCAAGTGAGGAAAAACCCAAACACCTACAAACCCAAAGTGATTGAGCATCACTGAAGAGATTGTTCTTGTGTGGAACCGACACTTGTTACCTTTGAGGACTGTGCATCCTCCAGATGGTTAGGCATCATGGTCTAGAGCATCCAAGAGGAAATTGTGGATTGCCGAGTGACCGAGTATGTGAAGGTTTGGAAGTCACCTGAAGACTTACCACGAGTGATTGGGCGAGGTCTGTGTGACCTTAGCTCAAGGAGAATACGGTGAGGACTGTGTGTCCGGGACTGTGTGTCCTCAGGTTTAAATACCTAGCTGCTCTAACCAGACGTACAACTGTCACAGCAGTTGGAACTGGTCTACCAAATCATTGTCTTCACCGAGCTACTGGTTCTATTTCCTCAACCCTTTCATTTCCTCGCATACTTGCTATGTATTTGATCATTACTATTTGAAGACTTTGACTGAAGACTTTCTCAATTTCCTCAGTTCAATTTCTTCAGTCAGTTTGTCTTCAGCCTGCTTATCCTGTGTTTACGCTACTCGTACTCTGTGCTTGTTTTCATTTCATCATGATGACTGTGCTACTGCTCTGTTATGCTTGCATCTGAGTACTTATTCCGCTGCTAAGTAGTTCGTCGCTTAGGAATTTCCTCACCTTGAAATTCCTCAGTGATGAATTTGTAAAAATCGCCTATTCACCCCCCCTCTAATCGATATAATGCACTTTCAATTGGTATCAGAGCAAGGTACTCCCTTGTTCTGTGTGATTTTGGTTTAACCACCTGGAGTTTTAGTTATGTCGACTGCAGGCATGATCAAGGTCTCGGCTGGGTGTCCTACCTTCGATGGGACGGACTACCCCTACTGGAAGAACAAGATGCGCATGCATCTTGAGGCAATTGACAACGATCTCTGGTACGTTGTGGAAAATGGTGTTCCCTCTGTCACTCCTTCCGTAAACGCTGCTGATGTGAAGAGATTCAAGCAACTCGACTCTCAAGCGAAGAATATCATATGTGGCCATCTGAGCAAAGAGCAGTATGGCAGAGTGAGTGCTTTGGAGACAGCTAAGCTTATCTGGGATAGGCTGTCCAAGGTCAACGAAGGAGTCTCAACTCAACGTGACTCTCGAGTTGACGTTCTTCGCAATCTCTTCAACCGCTTCAAAAGACTCGACAACGAAAATGTTCAGCAAACCTTTGATCACCTCACTGACATTTCAAACGAGCTTAAAGCACTGGGTGCCACTGACATCACCGACCATGAAGTGGTGAAGAAATTGCTGAGGTCACTCGATTCTTCATTCGATACACTGGCACTGATGATTCAAGAACGTGGAGACTACAAGTCACTTGATCCTGCTGATATCCTCGAGAGGCTAAATACTCATGAGTTCCAACTTGCTGAGAAGAGAGATCTCTACGGACCGAGCTATGGCAGATCTCGTGCACTGAAAGCCAAGGCAGTCTCTGAATCTGAAGATGAAGATTCTGGTAGCAGCCTTGGTGATCCTGAAGAACTGAGTCAGGAGCTAGCAATGCTCGTGAGGAAATTCCAGAAGTTCTCTAGACGTGGCCGATTTGGAAAATCCTCAAGAGGTGATGACATGAAATCCGATTCCTCATCCCGTGACTACAAGAAGAGAACTTGCCATAAATGCAAGAAACCTGGTCACTACATTACTGATTGTCCTCAGTGGGAGAAGGAATCAAAGAAGAAGAAATACAAGGATGATAGTTCAGATGACTCTAAGAAGAAGAAGAAATCTTCAAAGTCCTCATCGTCAAAATCTTCAAAGTCTTCATCTCACAAGAAGAGCAGCTCCAAGAAAGCTCGGGCATTCATTGGCAAGGAAATGGACTCTGAAGCTGAATCTGAGGAACATGAGGAAGAGGAGGCATCTGAGGAGTCAGACTCTGGTGTGGCGAGCCTAGCCCTCGCTACTGCTTATGTTAGCAAGTCCATCTTCAACACTGAGGAAAATGGCTTCCCCAACACTACTGATGACGGCAACAATGACTATGCTCCCACCTATTGCTTCATGGCAAAAGGTGCCAAGGTACTCAAATATCCCTCCTCTGAATCAAGTGAGGATGAATCTGATGATAACCTCAAACCCAGCTATTCCAAACTTGCTAATATTGCTGTTAAACAACAAAAGGCTTTGGAAAAGGTTCAAAATATGCTAGAAAAAAGCGATGATATGTTAGGTGAGGAAATGGATCGAACTCAAACACTGACTGATAATCTTCAGCAACTATAGTCTAAGTTTGACTCCCTTCAAGGTCGTCATGAAACTCTCTTAGCCGATCATGAGAAGCTTTCTTATGAATTTCTTCAAAGAAAGCAAGATCTTGAGAAGCTAAGGGTGAGTCATGAAGATCTTCAGAAGGAAAATGATTCTTTGCTTGCTCAACAGATCAGTTCCACTCAGGAAGAATTTATTCCACCATGCTTGAAATGCATTGAACGTGAAACTGCTAATTCTTCACCTGAATGTTCAAATGCTTCTATTGCTGGAAATTCTTCAACTATCTCTGTGGTCACAAATTTCTCATCTGAGGATACCACTAGTATCACTGACGAAAATGCAGGGTTGAAGGAATTGTATGTGACAGGCATGTACAAAAGCCTCAAAGGGCATCAGACTCTTTGTGATGTGCTCAAAAAGCAGATCTTGAACAGGAACCCTAGGAAAGAGGGTATTGCCTTTGAGAGGAAACTCAATGCTGATGGAACCTACTGGAAACCTGAGCAGTATCCCAAAACCTCATGGGTTGCTCCGAAGGGATCTCCCGTAGATCCATCCACTTTATCTGGCTTTACTTTTGAATCCTCATATTCATCTGATGAGTCATTTGACTCCAACTATAAACTGTTCAAAAATCAGAATGGTGAAGTATTTGCTAGATATGTTGGATCTAACTGCAGGAATGGTCCCCCTATGAAGAAAATCTGGGTTCCCAAAAGGTGCTTTGAAAGTCTTCAGGTGAATGTCCTCATGACACCACCTGTTTAGAATAAGAACCCCAGATCAAATTCTTCATATGGATCAAAGTCTTCATATGGATCCAAGTCCTCTTGTGGATCAAATTCCTCACATGGATCCAAGTCTTCACATGATCATCATCATGCTAACGCTTCTGTTTCGCAAGGAAAATCTAAGAGTTCTGATTATGTGCATTATTCTTCAAATCATTATATTCATAAGTCCTCGAAGAATTTCTCTGCTTACTCATATGTCTATGCTAATCCCTCTCCTGTGAAACGAAGCACTCTGGCTTCAATGCCACCTTTCTCTTATGGAGCTCGCAGAATGATGAACTCTTTGCCACCCCTCAAGATGTGGGTGGTGAAGAAAAAGAACTAATCTTTTATGCAGGGTCAGGTCTCCAGACGAACTAAATCGTCTGAAGAATTTGCTGGAGACCTGAAATGCTTGAAAGGACGCAAGCTAATCATGAAGAAATGATTTATTCATTTCTCACGTCCTCACATTGCTATATATACATATGTTGCTTTAATTGATGAAATATGTCTGATGAATTTGATGTCATATTCTTCACTCTGAAGTATATGAGTTCGTAAGATGCACTAATTCATCTGCAGGATGATTTACCCAAAGCTACTGAGTGGGTCCTCGATAGTGGATGTACAAATCACATGACCGGTGACAAGAGCTTACTGATGAACACTCCTTTATCTCCATCACACTTGAAGCATATCACCTACGCTGACAAAGGCAAAAGCAAGGTATTGGGTCTAGGTAGGGTTGCAATCTCAAAGGATCGACACATGGATAAAGTCATGCTTGTCGAGTCCCTCGGATTCAACCTCATGTCTGTCTCAATGCTTTGTGATCTTGATATGGTTGTTGTCTTTGGCAAATATCGTTGCTTAGTGCTCACGGAATCTGACAATTCCAAAGTCTTCGAAGGCTTTAGGAGAGGAGACTTGTATATTGTTGATTTCTCTGCAGGACCACAGCCTGCCACTTGTCTACTTGCTAAAGCTTCAGAAGGCTGGCTATGGCATCGGCGACTGGGTCATGCTGGCATGAGGAACTTACACACGCTCGTGAAGAAAAAGCATGTCATTGGCATCGAGGGTGTCAAATTCCTCAAAGATCATCTTTGTGGGGCTTGTGAGGCTGGAAAAATGACCAGAGCCAAGCACCCCTCGAAGACTATCATGACTACTTCTCGCCCTTTTGAATTGCTTCATATGGATCTTTTTGGCCCTACTCATTATGCCACACTAACAAATGCAGCATCTCTATATGGCTTTGTCATTGTTGATGACTATTCTCATTACACATGGGTGCATGTCATTACTTACAAAACTGAAGTGCAGGAAGTCTTCAGACGATTTTCCTCAAGGGCTTCGACGAATTTCGGTGTGAAGATCAAGCATATACGTAGTGACAATGGGACCGAGTTCAAGAATACTAGTCTTGATGACTATCTCGATGAACTTGGTATTACTCATGAGCTATCTGCCCCATACACCCCTTAGCAGAATGGCATTGTGGAGCGCAAGAACAGGACTCTTGTTGAGATGGCTCGCACCATGCTTGATGAATCGAGACACCTCGTCACTTCTGGCCTGAGGCAATTGATACTGCATGCCACATCATCAACAGGGTATATCTTCACAAATTCTTCAAGAAGACCTCATATGAACTCCTCACTGACAAGAAACCCAATGTGAGTTATTTCAAAGTCTTCGGTGCTAAATGCTGGATTAGAGATCCTCATCACAATTCTAAATTTGCACCGAAAGCACATGAAGGTTTTATGCTTGGCTACGGAAAGGACTCGCACACCTACAGGGTCTTCAACACCTATCACAACAAGGTTGTTGAAACTGTAGATGTGCGGTTCGATGAAACTAACGGCTCGCAAAGAGAGCACCTACCTCCTGTGCTAGATGAAAAGACGCCTGAGGAAACCATCAAGTTCAAAGCTACTGAGGATGTCATTCCTACTGAAGAATCTGCTGAAGAAATCATTCCAGAACATGAAGAACAGCATGTTGGCGCATTTGAAGGAAATGGCTCTGAAGAAAATGCTGAGCCAAATCAAAGTCGTCAACCTGCTCATCCCCGCGTTGCAAATGAAGTACAGATTGAGAGAATCATCAACGACATCAACGCACCAGGTCCTCTGACTCGCTCAAAAGCTTCACATTTGTCTAACTTTTGTGGGCATTTTGCTTTCGTCTCTATCACAGAGCCCACCAAAGTTGATGAGGCATTTCTGGAGCCTGAATGGATTCAAGCAATGCAAGAGGAATTACATCAATTCAAGCTGAACAATGTGTGGGAGCTTGTCAAGCGACCGGACCCATGCAAGCACAATATCATCGGTACCAAATGGATCTACCGCAACAAGCAAGATGAAAATGGCCTAGTGGTGAGGAACAAGGCTTGTCTTGTAGCTCAAGGCTACACATAGGTTGAAGGAATTGATTTCGATGAAACTTTTGCACCTGTTGCTAGACTTGAGGCTATTCGCATATTGCTTGCTTATGCTAACCATCATAATATCATCTTATATCAAATGGATGTGAAAAGTGCATTCCTCAATGGTAATCTTGAGGAAGAAGTATATGTTGCTCAACCCCCAGGTTTTGAAGATCCTAAGCATCCAGACAAAGTCTTCAGACTCAATAAGGCCCTCTATGGCCTCAAGCAGGCCCCTCGGGCGTGGTATGATACTTTGAAGGAATTCCTCATGAAGAAAGGCTTCAAACCCGGTTCACTCGACCCAACTCTTTTCACCAAAACCTATGATGATGAATTATTCGTGTGCCAAATATATGTTGATGATATTATCTTTGGCTGTACTAACCAACATTACAGTGACGAATTTGCTTACATGATGAGTGAGGAATATCAAATGTCCATGATGGGGGAATTGAAATTCTTCTTAGGTCTTCAAATTCGTCAACAACGCAATGGCATCTTCATTTCTCAAGAGAAATACCTCAAGGACGTTCTGAGGAAATTCGGTATGCAAGAATGCAGAGGCGTCAAAATCCCTATGCCCACAAATGGCCATCTATGCACTGATGAGAATGGAATAGACTTCGATCAAAAGGTATACCGCTCCATGATTGGGTCTTTATTGTACCTATGTGCATCTAGGCCGGATATTATGCTTAGTGTTTGCATGTGTGCCCGTTTTCAAGCTACACCGAAGGAATCACACCATAAGGCTGTGAAACATATTCTTCGATATCTAGCTCACACTCCAACACTTGGATTATGGTATCCCAAGGGCTCGGCTTTTGATCTCATTGGATATTCTGACTCTGACTATGCTGGTGATCGTGTGGACCGCAAGTCAACATCAGGCACATGCCATTTCCTCGGACGATCCTTAGTATGTTGGTCCTCGAAGAAGCAGAACTGCGTATCACTCTCTACTGCTGAAGCTGAGTATATTGCTGCTGGCTCTTGCTGTGCTCAATTGCTATGGATGAAGCAAACCCTCAAGGACTACGGCATCAATGTGAAGAATGTGCCACTCTACTGCGACAACGAGATTGCCATCAAAATTGCTCATAACCCAGTTCAGCACTCAAAGACAAAGCACATCGAGATTCGTCATCATTTTCTTCGAGATCATGTGTTGAAGGGTGACATCTCTATTGATCCCGTGAAGTCTGAAGAACAGCTAGCGGATATCTTCACAAAGCCCTTGGATGAGAAGAGATTTAGCAAGTTGCGGTGTGAGCTAAATATCTTAGAATCTTCGAATGTCCTTTGAAAAGGACACACATCCTAACACTTATGCAAATTGATGACTTAGATGTGCAACACACGAAGAAACGTTTTTCTTCAATCAATGAAGACTAACCCTCTAAGTGTGAAGAAATTAATGAAGAATTTGATTCTCAGAGCCCTACGACAATTGTACGCGGTGTCTGAAATCATCATTATTACACGGTGGGTCACGCCACCACAAAAAGTTGAAAGTCTTCAAAATTTGAGTTTTTCCATCATTGTGCAAATTCTTCAAATTTTCAAATTCTTCAACTTTGCAAAGTCTTCACTCTTTCCGACTATGTTCTTCATTGACTATATATATATTTGAGTTTTTCTGTCCTCTACAGCATTCACTTATTGATAATTCTTCAAGTTGACCTTTACCTAAGTGAATGTGATCGGACCCTTCCCTTCTATGCTAAACTCAACCCAGTCTGTTCACAAATTCTTCATGTGCGTTCTATTTGAAACCCGTTCAAAGTCTTCACTGTGTCCTTGACAGCTGAAGAATTTGCGAACTAAACATTAAAATATTCTTATCTGAATTTTTGGCTTTTGCCGCTCAAACCGTTCCATATCCCTCGATAAGATTTATCTATTCACCCACGATCTAACACGATCTCCACTTCACAGTACGTGGGTGACACATGTCGCTAGGATGAGAAGGGTCAGGGGCATGTTCGTCCATTTTCCTCGGACAGGCGGTTTTTCACCTCGGCTATAAAAACCCCCTCACCCTCCTCAGATTTCTCCTCCCGCTCGATCTCACTCCCCTCGCTCGAGCTCTCAGACCTAGCGCCGCCGCTACATTCCATCGTCGCCGGTGAGGAAGAGCTTCACTGCCTCGACCTCATCGCCGTCGTACTCACGCCGGCCGCGGAAATCTTCACTCCGCCGCCGCCGTAGCTGTTTTCCATCGCCAAGTTAGGGCGTGGAAGATCTGAACGGACGAACATCTCCACTGCCACTCTCAGTTCGTCGTGTTCTTCGTCAAGGGTAAATAAAATTTATTTTTACTGCCCTTGTTGATTCTGATGATTTCCACAAAATCTTCAAAAGGTGTTTATTCTTCAACTTTCATGTTCTTAAACACCAACTTGCTTCTGTCCTTGATCAGTTTCTCTAAGCAACGTTTTTCTTCAAGATTCCTCAATTGTGTGGATTTTCAATCTACACAACTCTGGAACCTAAGTCAAAATGCTTAGTGAAATTCCTCAAGACACCCCTGGTCATCTTCCTCAAACTTGATACTTTTGAAAATCTTCCGAGAACGCATATGACCTCTCCAAAACTCTTCGCACCTATATTCTGTTCACAGGTACACATGTCCGCTACTGAATCTCTAGGTTCTCATCAACTTAACTCATTTGCAGCGTTCCTTGAAGAAAAATTGCATACCTCATCAGAAAATTCGATTGTTCAAAACCCTCAAGTGAAGAAAATGGCTGATGGTAAAAGACCTCAGAAGGGAGGAAAGAGGCCAGAAACAAATACTGCTTTTGAGATCCCTGATGACATCTATGATGAATATTGTACTCCTGATGAAGCAACTCATGGCAAGGAGAACAAAAATCAGCGCAAAGTGCGCATTCAGAAGATTGAGAGGAGATGGGCAAGAGAATGGAGGGAATATCGCTATGTCACTCCCATGTACATGAAGAAATTTGTTGTTAACCCTCTATGTCCAAGACCTCCATTGGCTCCTGGCCAAGAAGCTGATCCCACTAGCATCAGAAGAGGTGAGGAATTTCCTCAGGAGTGGGCTAAGCGTCAAGCCAAGCTGGCCAAAGTGGCTAAAGAGGCAATGAAGAAATTCAATGAAGATTCTGTTGCTGCCGCCGCTGAGGCCTCTGCTATCAAGCCTAAGAAGGCTATGCTGAAGAAATCAGCTGTCAAGACAAGTTCCTCAGCTGCAATGCCCTCACGGCCAAGCTCTTCAAAGCCCTCACGGCCTGTTCCTCAAGCAAATTCCTCAAAAGCAGCTCCAACTCCCTCGGTTGCAAAATCCTCAGCTGCTCCTACAAAGTCCTCAGCACCTGTGCATCTTGCCACATGCCAAAGGACTACTGGAATCTCAATTGCTTCAGGAGTCTCTGCAAGTTCTTCAGCTCCACCTCAGTCTTCAACAACTCCGACCTTGCTGAAGAAAAAGGCGAGCAGCTGTGAAGAAAAGGAAAGCATCTGCCTCTTCAGAGTCTTCAGCTCCCAAGAAATTGAAGACTTTGACGAGTTCATCTGAAAACCCAATTGATGCTATTCCAATATCAAGCATGCCATCGAAGGAGATCATTCCCTTTGGTGAGGAATATGAAATTCCAAGTAAATCTGATGAAGAAGATCTTTCTGCTGCTTCGACAGAGCAGATGGATGAAGAAATTGAAGTGTATACTTTCCCTTCAACCCCACTGGTATCATCGCCCATGCCTCAGTTCACAGCTGAAGAGGCAGGCGTCGAAGGAATTGAAGAAGATGAGGATGTGGATATTGGGTCTACAACACCTATTCTGAATGATGACTTTTGGGAAAGTCATCACCCCAATTCACCTCTGACGACCCCTCTACATCAAGTTCCTCAGTCCCCTATGCCAACTGAGGAAATTCATACGGGCTCTGATGAACGTCAAGCTTCACTTCATTCTATTCCTGAAGAAGTTCCAGTCACTAGCGCTGATGTACATATGTCTGAAGAAATGGAGGCCAAGGCTGCTGCTGAAATTCCTCAGCCTGTGGCTCCAGTGGCTATACCTCAAGAGGCTGTAAATTCTTCAACTGTTAATCTTCAGCCCAAGCCATAGAACCCTCACTCCAAGAAGCAGAAGTTCAATGCTGGGGATTTCTTCAATGAGCACATATTCTTCACTGACTACAATCCCTATGACTCTGCTCGACTTCGTCGCAAGCGCTTCTGGACTGCAAGCCAGATGAACTTCTACTCCTCATTGTTAGTTGATAAGGATAAGATCTTTGAACATGAGCAAATTCCTCATGTAGATATGGAATCGCTGCCCTGCTTCACCCCAGTCCTCAGTGTTCTTCATGACGCTGGGTTACTCAATTTCTGCACCGACATCTGCGATTGGAATGAAGAACTCATTCTTCAATTCTTCGCCACGCTGCACATTACTGGAAATGTTGATGATGTCAATTCATGGGTATTGGACTGGATGACCGATAATACTCATTTCAAAGCACATGCCTCTGAATTGCTTCATGCCGTCCCAGTCAGTCCTCCCACTGAAGGTGCAAGGCTTCTCTATGTTGAACCTGAACTGTCGGATCATCTGATGCAAGTGCTGATGAAGCCTTTGAACCCAGGCCAAGCTCCAAGGACAGTCTATCGCATATTGACCAAAACCCTCAGTCCAATCAAGGGCCACAACTCTGATGATGAAGAAGTTGTTGGCATTATGAAGAATCTGCTGTTCAATATCATTCACAGTATTCCTATCAACTACCACGATTTCTTCATGAGGACTTTGGCCAATGCTGCTCTGTCACCTTTTGAGTTGAAGCCTTATGCTCCCTGGATCATGAAGTTCATCAAATCAAGGTCTTCAATTCATTATAAGGCTGATTTTCAAAATCATCTCAGCTATTTGCCCCCTATCGAAGTCCTCAAACGGACTATTTCCTCAGCTGACGAGAAGGGCAAGGCTGCTGTTATTGATGAAGGTACTTGTCCATTGGATGGACAGTTTCGCAAAGCTACTTCCTATTCCACCAATGATGACTCTGCAACTCAAGATTCTGCCGCCAAAGCTTCAGAACATCATCCTCAAGCCACAGCTCCGCGTGTGATGACTGATCGTGAACTTCTCCTTAGTCTTCATCAGAAAGTTGATCGAAATCACAAGTGGGTCAAGCGTCAGTTTGGTGCAATTCTTCAGAACATGACAGTCACTCAAAATACTGTGAAGAAGAATCACTACTACTTGCATGAAGTCTTTGACCGCACTTGGGCGATTCTGTCTAATCTTCATAGTGCTGAAGAACTCAAGGAGATGGGATTCCAATAGGACTTTGACTGGTCTCAGCCACCTTCGAAGAAATTCAAGAAAGTCAAAGTTCCTCAGCTTGTTGCCAGTTCATATTCTTCATCGCGCGAGACGAATGAAGCTGAAGACTTGAACGACACTGCGGCAGGCCCTACTTCAACGGACGACCCCAACAATGCTGGCGCTCCTCCATCGACATCATGATGATATTCTTCAGGGGCGTTAGTCCTCATTTTTCGTCCCTTTTGGTTATTCGATGACAAAGGGGGAGAAATTTGAGTTAGTCTTCAAGCGGGTCTTATATATGAGCTATATTTTTGTTAAGTTTCAACTCTTGCTTTTCTGAGGTGTTTGCTCTGATGAGTTGTAAACTTAAGTCCTATGGTGGTCTGATACTTTTGCTCTGTTTTTCTACATGCTATTTCCTCAATACCATAATGCACGCATGCTGAATTTCGTCAGACACCATATTTCATCATGCATTTCAAATTCTTCATATCATATGTTAAATGCGTGTATGAATTTCAAGATATAGGGGGAGTTCTCCATGATATTACTCAACAATGTGCATTTGCTATTTCAAAGCAAATTCCTCAATTATGCACATCTTCAGGGGGAGTTCTTCTATATCTTGCAATCAAATTCCTCAATATCAGTATTTACACTTCATATGTTTATCCCCGTTGAAAACTTAACCTATATTGTCATCAATCACCAAAAAGGGGGAGATTGTAAGTGCATCTAGTGCCCCTTAGTGATTTTGGTGTATTGAAGACTTATAGGTTAAGGGACTAATGCGTTTGTGAGTGTACACAGGTCTATAAGTCTATGAGAAGTTTGTTATTTACGATGAATGTCGACCCCTAAAAATGAATGTCTTCAACTGAAGACTTTGGTTTTCTTGAAGACTTTGAAAGTGAAGAAATTGGTGTGACCCTGAAGACTTGATATTCATGCGAGGATTATGAAGCGTGAAGACTTTTGTTTTTGTAGTTTCATTTTCTTCATCTTGAGTCATAGGAACCACCGTACTGTTAAAGGGGGTCGAGGTAAAACTAAGGAAAAGTTTCCAAGTGATGCTCAACTCAAAATCCTACACCTACCCAATCCTTTCGAGTGAAGCCATTGGAAATCTCATACAGTTTAGTCAATTTCTTTAGTGACAGAGACGAAGTTCTTCTGTTCTCTGAGGAATTTGTTCTGACTGAGGAGTTAGGAATTCGCCAGTGCGGATTGCCTACAAGTGAGGAACATGATAGCCCTGAGGAATTTGATACTCAAATTTCCGACCGTTGCTGTGCTACGCGCCAGCTGTCCAAATATCCTACCCACCTAACGGTCATATCATTGAAGGGCATTTATGTCTTATCATGTCGGGCTGCTCCATAGGCTATAAATAGCCGCCCCCTACAACCACTAGCTGGTTGGCTGCTCCGAGAAATAGATTGACACTTGTCGTTAAGAGCATCCCATCCTCCGAGGACTTTGAGTGAAAATCATCAAGTGAGGAAAAACCCAAAAACCCAAACACCTACAAACCCAAAGTGATTGAGCATCATTGAAGAGATTGTTCCTGTGTGGAACCGACGCTTGTTACCTTTGAGGACTGTGCATCCTCCAGACGGTTAGGCGTCATGGTCTAGAGCATCCAAGAGGAAATTGTGCATTGCCGAGTGACCGAGTATGTGAAGGTTTGGAAGTCACCTGAAGACTTACCACGAGTGATTGGGTGAGGTCTGTGTGACCTTAGCTCAAGGAGAATACGGTGAGGACTGTGTGTCCGGGACTGTGTGTCCTCAGGTTTAAATACCTAGCCGCTCTAACCAGACGTACAACTGTCACAGCAGTTGGAACTGGTCTACCAAATCATTGTCTTCACCGAGCTACTGGTTCTATTTCCTCAACCCTTTCATTTCCTCGCATACTTGCTATGTATTTGATCATTACTGTTTGAAGACATTGACTGAAGACTTTCTCAATTTCCTCAGTTCAATTTCTTCAGTCAGTTTGTCTTCAGCCTGCTTATCCTGTGTTTACGCTACTCGTACTCTGTGCTTGTTTTCATTTCATCATGATGACTGTGCTACTGCTCTGTTATGCTTGCATCTGAGTACTTATTCCGCTGCTAAGTAGTTCGTCGCTTAGGAATTTCCTCACCTTGAAATTCCTCAGTGACGAATTTGTAAAAATCGCCTATTCACCCCCCCCCTCTAGTCGATATAACGCACTTTTAGATGGTTTTTGTGACATGATTTCAGAGAGAATTTCTTCTATTCTTAGATCTAGGACCCGTTCTTTTGGTCCGATGGATGATTGGCATTAATGTTCATACCAGCTTCGTAAATTCTTAAAAGGATGGGGCCATAACCATGCGGCAGAGGCCCTACGGTGCAAGCAGGGCCTGTTGGGGCAGGTCTCAGCCTTGGATGCGGAGGCTGACGCTGCCGAGCTTTCGGTTGGGGGTTGGCAACGTAGGTACGAGTTGGAAGCTTGTCTTATGCAGCTACACCATCAGGCTGAGGAATATTGGAAACAACGTAGCACTATCAATTGGACCCTGAAAGGGGACTCTCTGACGGCTTACTTATTTGCCATTGCCAACAAACAACGTCGTAGATGTTCGATCAATAGTTTGATCATTGATGGGGTCCGTGTTTCTGATCCTAACATTATTCTGGAACATGTCCATGATTTTTTTGCTGGCCTGCTTGCGGCCAAGCCGGACTCTGGTTTCCTTGCATCCCCTAGCCTATGGTCCGAGCAGTCGCAGGTCTCTGAGGCCGAAAATGATAACTTGATGGTCCCCTTGTCGGTGGAGGAGATTGAGACGGTGATTAATTCGGCTAACGCTAATTCGGTCTCGGGACTCGATGGGTTTTCTATTCCTTTCTTCCGCCACTTCTGGTCTGTGCTCTAGCCGCTTGTTTGTGCGATCATCCAAGGCTTTTACCTCGGGATGGTCGATATCTCCCACCTGAATTATGCCATTTTGTCTCTTATTCCTAAAGTTAAGGGAGCTGAGCAGATCGCCGAATTTCGTCCTATAGCTTTGATTAATAATTTTGCCAAGTTCCCCTCTAAAGGGATGGCTTCTAGATTGTCTCCAGTTGCTCACCACACCATTAGCCCCACTCAGACAGCGTTCATCAAAGGGAGGTACATTCTAGACGGGATATTGTGTTTACATGAAATTGTCCATGACCTACGGCATAGGGGCTCTAGAGCTGTTATCCTCAAACTTGATTTTGAGAAGGCCTACGATTCTGTCAGCTGGAGTTTCCTTCGCCAGGTCCTTCTTGCTAAAGGCTTTCATGCTGGGTTTGTGCATAGGATGATGCAGCTGGTCTCGGGGGGGGGGGGGGGGGCACACGGCTGTTGCTATGAATGGAAATATCACTAAATACTTCGCCAATGGTCGTGGCCTGCGGCAAGGGGATCCGGCTTCACCCATTCTTTTTAATTTCGTGGCCGATGCCTTATCATGTATGCTGAGCCGTGTGGCTTTGGCTGAGCACATCTCTCATGTGGTGTCTCACCTCCTTCCCCAAGGCATTACTCATCTACAATACGCCGACGACACGATAATTTTGGTTGAACTGAATGATGTCTGTCTTGCCAACCTTAAATTCATTTAGTTGTGTTTTGAAGCCTTGTCGGGGCTTAAGATTAATTTTTTTAAGTGAGGTGATTGTACCTGGGGCTGATGAGGAGGAAGCAACTAGAGTTGCGCATCTCTTAAACTGTACGCTTGGTTCTTTCCCCTTCAAATACTTGGGGATGCCTATCTCTCCCTTCCGTCTCCATGCTAAGGTTTTTAATCCTTTGGTTGCCAAGGTTGGCAATAGAGTTATGCCCTGGCGAGGGCGATACAACACTCAAGCAGGGAAAGTGTGCCTCACTAACGCTTGTCTTTCCTCTCTGCCTCTATTTACTATGGGCTTCTTCATGCTCTCCCTGGGAACCCACGCTGGCTTTGATAAACATAGGGGAGCCTTCTTTTGGAACTCCATGGAGAACAAACGGAAATATAGGATGGTTAAATGGAAGATCATATGTAGGCCCAAAAGCCTTGGGGGGCTGGGGATATTAAATACGGTGGTGATGAACAAATGTCTCATTGTGAAATGGTGGTGGCGCATCATGACAGCTAGCCCTGGGATGCTTTGGTATGATCTTTTAAAAGCTAAATATTTCCCATCTGTCAGCATTATGTTTGCCTCGGCTTCGAATGGTTCTCAGTTCTGGCGGGACCTGGTAAAGTTTCGGGATGTGTTTCGTGACCATGTCAAGTTTATTGTCAGAAATGGCTCTTCGACCCGGTTTTGGTTAGATTGGTGGGTTGGGGATACTACTTTAGCTGCTTCTTTTCCTGTTCTGTTCTCTTATTGCCCTGACCCTGAGATCTCAATCTCTGAGCTCTCTCGTGTCGGATGGGACCTGGGTTTCTGGAGGTCTCTTTCCCCTATAGAGTTGGCAGACTGGCACCGGCTTGCTGCTGTGTTCCCTATTCTCTCAGAGGAAGAGGATTCGGTGATCTGGCCTCATGTGGCCTCTGGTAGATTTTCTGTCAAGTCTCTTTCCTGCAGGCTTATTGATGGGACACCTACTGTAGGAATGAAGTATGTCTACCAGAGGGCGGGGGGGGGGGGGGGGGGGGGGGGGGTGAATGGCAGTTTTAAATTTTCTTCGCAAAACTCAAAACTCTCGGAACCCAGCAGCGGAGCGAGCGAAAAAAAAACTACAGGGAGCTAAAACTAAGTACTGAATGGAAACTAAAGCATGCATCAAAACAAATTACATGAAGGAAAACAGATCGAATGTAAACATGGGTAGCAGAGGTAACCAGTGGTGCTCGATGACGACAGGGTATTTGTTTGACCAGTTTGTCCTTCTGCACAAGGACTATGTCTGGTTGGAGGGGTTGTGACTTAACACGGAAGATAAACTCTCTTCACCCTATTCTCCTGGACAGTTCGTTCGTCAACCAATGCTGATCACTCGTGGTAGATACTGATCTCCGAACCTTTATAGACTTCTTCTTCGAGAACCACAATCACTCTTGGTCTCTGAATAAATTGACACCTAACTGTCTAGAGAGTTTGCAGCTCTCAAGAGTAATAGGCGAAGCGTACTTAACTTAGATTCGAGTGATGCTGAACCACTATCTAATTTTTTGGCTCTAGGGTTTTTTTCTCTCGGTGGATTTTAAACTCAAATCGCTCAGAGAGGGGGTTGCTCAACAATCTTCTCAGAATCAAACGGAGCAGCCACCGGACAAAGCCGGCGCGGGGTGGCTATTTATAGCCGTAGCCTTCCCGGATGGGAAATGACCATTTTGGACACACGGTCGAGCCAATGGCCAACCGACACATTTGCAACGGTCGGATTTTGGAGCAACGGTAACATTACTTGAGGAACAAGTAATGCTAACTCCTTGGTCAGAGTCAAATCTCTCACAACAAAGAAGATCACAGTCTCTTGTTGGCAAGTATTTGCTCGGAACACAAAGAGATTTCTCTCGCAACTTTCATAGGAATTGGGTTTAGCATCAGAGAATCAAAGTTTCGAATGCTACACCCCTCTTAATAGTACGGTGGTCCTATGACTCAATAAAGAGAGGAAGAACTATGAAATAAATGCTACGTCTTCATTTCGTCTTCAATCTCCTCGGACGTAGTCATTTTCCTTGGACAGGCACCGAACCAATTGCTTCACTTCAGCGATTTTTGAGGGGTCACTCTTGTTATCACAATCTTCGGTGATAACCTTCGCTGCACCGAAGGGAGATTTTCTTCGTCGTTTGCATCAAACACCTCGATATCTCAGGGACCTGTTACTCTGTGTGCACTAGCAAACACATAGGTCCCATACTGTTTATGTCAACAAACTGCAAAACATAAGGGGCCTATCATTGCACCAACAATCTCCCCCTTTTTGGACGGTTGTTGACAAAACAGATAATCATCGAAGTGAAGATAGATAAGTGAAAAGTAAATCGAACAAGAGTGAATTAGCGTTACTTGGTTCAATGATGAAATATACTCCCCCTAGATGTATGCACGGTTATAGATATGAGATAAAATCTCCTGCAATTCATTGAAGTATGTAGAGGAAATTTCAATCATTCGAGATAATGATTCGCACTGATAATATATAATCCATCAAGATTGAAGTGCAATCATTCATAACTTCTGATAATAATTCCACCCGCAAAACAAATTCTTAGAGAGAAATGGTGTAGCAGGCAGGGTTATTAACATTACGGCACATAAGTTTTTACAACACAGCACAGATAGTCTTCGAGGCATAAGTTCAAATGAAACAAAACCAACAGAACGCAAATGGCAAATCTATCGAAACTCGATGTAATTCTCCCCCTTTTTGTCAACTAGTGTAAAAAAGGTGACGAATAACATGAGTGCAGAAGTGGTGAACTTGATTCACTCGGTGGCATCGCCGGAGGAATTATCCGACGAGGTTTCTGATTCGAAAGTGACCGGAAGATCTTCATCGTCAGCAGCAGCAAATTTTCCTTCAGGAATGGCGACTTGAGGCTAAGAAGATGAATGTATGTTGGGATTGGCCACTTGAGTCGTCCATGAGAGCACATTGCCTTCAGCTGGTTTTTTGGTCGGAGAGGTGGCTTCAGTTTCTTCGATTATCTTGTGAAGCTTAATATGCACAAGATCTGTAGTTGGCGCTCGAGCAGGAAGTGGAGGAGCAATGCGAGGTTGATAATCTTCAATTGAGAGGCCTTTGTCAATGTAGCCATACAGCTCTTTGAGATCAGAATCTCGGAGTTGTTTCTTGGAGAAGAACTTGCGAAGAAGTTTCCAGAGCCTTTTCTTGTTTTCATCAGCAATCAGATGCGTGATTCTGGTTCGGTTGTTGATAGCATTCAGCTCGGCAACAAGGTGTTCTTTCTCTTGGCGATCTTCAGCAATATGTTTGAGCAACAATTGTTGCGTGCGCAAACTGACTTCAAGATGTGATGGAGGTTGATGAGTAACCATTCGGTCGTGCTTAGGAAGACGTGGCCCATCAAATCCTTTGTGATAATCTTGCGAGCTTGACTCAGGTGATTTACCCGAAGAAATATCTTGTATGATTTGTAGGGCATCCCGAACAAGAGGAATAAAACTTTTATGGCTTGCCTCTGCCAAATACTCGGTTTTCATGGTATAATCAACGACTTTCTGAATCCATGGCCCATATACTTTGAGTGTTTTTGGATGTTGAGCAGAATCTTTCAATATTTGCAAAAACATATCCTCAACATCAAAGACATATTTTTTGAAGATGGCATAGATGGTGTTGCGAAGAACATCTGAGATTGAACCATCAGTATTCATCCCGGCCAGAGGACAGATAGTATAAGTGAGCATATGATAGAGAGTTTGATTCTCGAAGGTTAAGTTCTCTGGCATGGGAGGACCATTGTAGTCACGAAGCTTTTCTTTATCCATGGTGCACTAAAACATATCATCAGTAATGGCGTCAATGTTATGCACTCGGATTTCAGTTTTCCCATGCTCAAAACAAGGAAAATAAAAGTGCGAAACAAAATCCCTGGCAGTGCACTTGATACATTTTCCTTCGGTCATCCATTCCATGATCCATCTGGAGCTGTCAAATGCATCACCAAAGATGTATAGGGTTGCATAGAACTGAACAATTATCTCTCGATTCCATGGATGCTCGAATGCAAACACACTGGTGATGTCTACTACACAACTTGTTCTTGTAGACTCGTGTTGGGCCTCCAAGCGCAGAGTTTTGTAGGACAGTAGCAAATTTCCCTCAAGTGGATGACCTAAGGTTTATCAATCCGTGGGAGGCGTAGGATGAAGATGGTCTCTCTCAAACAACCCTGCAACCAAATAATAAAAAGTCTCTTGTGTCCCCAACACACCCAATACAATGGCAAATTGTATAGGTGCACTAGTTCGGCGAAGAGATGGTGATAAAAGTGTAATATGGATGGTAGAAATATATTTTTGTAATCTGAAAATAAAAAAACAGCAAGGTAGCAATTGGTAAAATGGAGCACAAACGGTATTGCAATGCTTGAAAACAAGGCCTAGGGTCCGTACTTTCGCTAGTGCAATCTCTCAACAATGCTAATCTAATTGGATCATATAACCATCCCTCAACGTGCGATGAAGAATCACTCCAAAGTTCTTATCTAGCGGAAAACATAAGAAGAAATTGTTTGTAGGGTATGAAACCACCTTAAAGTTATTCTTTCCGTTCGATCTATTCAAGAGTTTGTGCTAAAATAACACAAAGTTATTCTTTCCGTTTGATCTATCCAAGAGTTCGTACCAAAATAACACCACATGAGACGCATCAACCAACTCTAATGTCACCTAGATACTCCAATGTCACCACAAGTATCCATGAGTTAATTACACGATACGCATCAAGCCATTTCAGATTCATAATACTCGATCCAACACAAAGAACCTCAAAGAGTGCCCCAAGATTTCTGCCGGAGAAACAAGGACGAAAACGTGCATCAACCCCTATGCATAGATTACCCCAATGTCACCTCGGGAATCCGTGAGTTGAGTGCCAAAACATATATCAAGTGAATCGATATAATACCCCATTGTCACCACAGGTATTCATATGCAAGACATATATCAAGTGCTCTCAAATCCATAAAAGTTTTCAATCCGATAAAACGAAATCTCAAAGGGAAAACTCAATTCACAACAAGATAGAGAGGGGAAAACACCATATGATCCAACTATATTAACAAAGCCCGCGATACATCAAGATCGTGACATCTCAAGAACACGAGAGAGAGAGAGAGAGAGAGAGAGATTAAACACGTACATAGCTACTGGTACAAACCCTCAGCCCCGAGGGTGGACTACTCCCTCCTCATCATGGTGGCCGCCAGGATGATGAAGATGGCCACCGGTGATGATTTCCCCCTCCGGCAGGGTGCCGAAACGGGGTCTAGATTGGTTTTTCATGGCTACAGAGGCTTGCGGCGGCGGAATTTCTGATCTAGTGTTACCCCGAGGGTTTTTGGAATATTTGGGAATTTATAGGGCGAAGAGGCGGTGCGGGAGGCCACCGAGGTGGGCACAACCCACCTGGGCGTGCCTGGGCCCCCAGGCGCGCCCTGGTGGGTTGTGCTCCCCTCGGAGCTCCCCTCTGGTACTTCTTTGGCCCACCAGGTGTCTTTTGGTCTAGAAAAAATCTCCAAAAAGTTTCGCTGCGTTTGGACTCCGTTTGGTATTGATTTTCTGCGATGTAAAAAACAAGCAAAAAACAGCAACTGGCACTGGGCACTATGTCAATAGGTTAGTCCAAAAAATGATATAAAGTTGCTATAAAATGATTGTAAAACATCTAAGAATGATAATATAATGGCATGAATACTTCATAAATTATAGATACGTTGGAGACGTATCAGCCTCCCCAAGCTTAATTCCTACTCGTCCTCGAGTAGGTAAATGATAAAAGAAATAATTTATGAAGTGTGAATGCTAGCAAAATGCATAAGTTTGATCAATGATAATTTCAATTGCTTTTTCTAGCATCATAACATCAACTCTTTCTCATAAAACTTATCATGATAAAGTAGCAATTGAAAACGGATTTTTTGTTGTGGAAAGGTACCTATCATATTCATCATATACTCTTTCTTTTGTAGCATGGATATTTGGACTTGAATGATTCAAAGGAATAGTCTATAATTTGACATGAAGACATCAATACTCAAGCATATCAACAAGCAACCATGTCTTTCAAAATATCAACACTAAAGAAAGTTATCCCTAGCCCATCATGCTCAATCATTGATCCATTCGCAAAACACACTCGCATATTAGCTACATCCAATACTCAAGTACGATCATAGTGCCCCTTAGTTGGTGTTGGTGCAACAGACCCTGGGTCCATTGCACGGACTGTGCACAGACCAGAGACAAGATTACAAGACCAAGATCATACCAAACAAGGAGGATCAATTCCTTTGAAGGATCCAGGTGCAAGTCAAGAAGGCCAAGGTGAGCCAAAGGAACAAGGCATCGCTAAGGGAAGGACTTACCTTGCCGGGCAGGCGAGCCTGGAAGGGTTGGGTTTTGCCCCGGAAGCAAGCTCCCAGATCGTCTCGGCAAGCCTGCCGGGGCTGGCGGAGGCAAGCCACTCCACCGCTCCACCTCACAAGCGACGCAAGTCATTAATCAAAGCGGTGTCGAGCTCCAAGGTGACTAAGTGGCTGCTTTCTGCCACATGGCAGCCACTTCCTACAGCAAACACCTCCATATGACACCCGTCCTGAGACGTGTCAAGCGAGCAGGCGCGAAGCTGGCAAAACAGCCCGGCAGGGCCTGCCGGGCGAGCTGTGATGTGACACTGAGCGGTGCATTTAATGTGCTTTATCAGCCTGCAGAGTTAGATATGATATCACTGTTAGCTATCTAATCAGTACGCAAAGATTGATTTGCCACTGTGGTGACCCCTTAATCTATAAAAGGAGGCCCATGGCAACGATAGAAAGGGTTGGACCCTCACATATCCATACGCGCGTAGCCACTCTCGCCCCCAGAGCGACCTTGCTGGGCGAGTGTGCTACGTTCACCACCATTATCCACCATCAATCCACCAAAGCAGGAGTAGGGTTTTACGCCTCACAGCGGCCCGAACCTGGGTAAAGACTGCCCGTGTGATCTCTGCTGTGCTGCGCGACGCTTCTCCGCTCTTTGTGCAACGTGCCCATCCCCCCGCCGAACCAAAAGGGGCTCATGGCCCCATAGGTGGCCGTGGTTTCCCACAACATCTTTGGCACGCTAGGTAGGGGGATCACTTGCCCGAAACCGAGAGCGTACGCTGCGCGTCATCTTCATCGACATTTTCGTCGTCGACGGCGTCATCGACTATGGCGCCAAAGAGGAAGCCCGGAGCTGCAAATTACCCGTCCACCTCGAAGGCTCCGCCGCCCGCGACCGCCAACGTCGCGGGGAATGCGGGGGCTCGCGAGGGTGTGGATGCTACGGGGGACGTGGTCGCCGCAGGCGGCGCCATCACCACCTCCCCCACGGCCGAAGCAGGAACGGGAGGTACCGGGGAAGGACAGCATCAGTAACATCCCGACGGCCATGCTCCACGAGGTACGGATGGAGGGATCATTCCGCCTGAACCCCTTCTCCTCGCCAACGGGCACAGCTGCAGTGACGGTGCTCGTTCTGGGGTGAATCGCAACCCTCCGGCCGCCCCCGCTGCGGGCGCGACCGCATGGCACGCGCCACCCCCAGGGCGGGCTGACCCAACTACTGTGCCCAACGGAGCCGCTGGCCCTCGGGCGCCTCTGCCGCGTCATCATGCCGTCCAAATGGCTGGTTCGCAGCAGCAAGGGCGCGACGCAGTCGCCACCGGCAACGTCAGGAGCCAAGCGACACTACAATCTACATCGTCATCACCTATGCCAAGCACTGCCTCAGAGGCCATGGCGCGAGCCCAACTGCTGTTGAGATTTCCACCGGCGGCAGACCAGATGGATGAGTGGTGAACCACCATCCAAAGTTTGATTGGTTTCGCCGAGGCGGAAGGATCACAGCGGGCCGAACCGCCACGGCCTTCCCAAGCAGCAACGACGGCTCGTGCGGCTGGTCATGCGGGAGGGGCCACCCTCATGGTGCAATCCCCACCACGGCAAGCCGCTCGGGAGCCGCAAAACCAAGCGCCCGATGATGTCTCGATGGCCTCGCCAGATCCTCGAGCGCGTCAAGGCCGACAGCGTGCCCCGGAGGGCAGGCGAAGGGAAGGCACGCGCATCATCGACGAGCGGCGCTGCGACAACCCCGCCGGTCCAATGGGTGTGATGGCCCCAACGTCGACGAGCCCGCGCTCGAAGATGGCGGGTGCCTGCCTTTCGAGGTTGGGTGCCCTGCCTTCACCCGTGAGCTGCGGCAAGTCCGTTGGCCGTCCACTGGCACGTTCAAGCCAGAGATACCCGAGAAGTATGATGGGAGACTACACCCGGCAGAGTTTTTGAGCATCTACACCATCGCTGTTCAAGCTGCCGGAGGAAGAGATGAGAAGGTGTTCGCCAACTACTTCCCTTTGGCCCTCAAGTCAAATGTGAGGTCTTGGCTGATGCACCTGCCGGAGAACTCCATTTCGACCTGGGCTGACCTGTGCCACGAGTTCATTGGTGCCTTCACGGGCGGCCATCAAGAACCAGGGCGGCCCAGCAACTTGCAGCTTCTTCGGCAAAAAGAAGGAGAAACTCTGCGAAAGTACTTGCAGAGATTCAGTTGAGTCCATAGAAATATCCCAGATATAAACCCAGCTGCGGAAGATGAACGTTCAATTGCCCAAGACTATGAAGGAGCTCTACACTTTGGTGGACAAATGTGCTCGGGTGGAGGAGGGGAGGAACTTCCTGGAGAGGAAGATTGCATCGACATCGACTCAGAAGATGACGACGAAACCATCAGTAAGAAGAAGAAGAACAAGAAGCACAACAAGAAGCGCAAGGATAAGACAGTGATGGTTGTTGAGGGGTCAGGCACGCCTAGTACCGGCAAGAAGGCCAAGGTTGAAGCCCCCGGCAAGGAGGCTACCGCATGCGCTGACTGCCGGGAGGCGGCGGCTGCCGAGAAAGCTGGGAAAAGTGATGGGCCGTACTGTAAGATTCATCGAACCAAGGGCCATGATCTCTAGGAGTGTCATCAGGTTGAGCAGCTCGTCAAGAGACAGAAGGCTGAGTATGAGAAGCATGATAAGGAAAAAGGTCAGAATGGCGCTGGCGGGAAGGGCCGGGGTGGTGAAGCAAATTGCCCCGGCAAGGCTCCTCGGAACCAAGGGAAACCCGCCAAGGGCTGAGAGAAGGAGGATTGCGGTAATGAGAGTGATCGAGGGAATGAAGAGGAAACCAGCGAGCAAGAATTCCAGAAGGCCACTGACGCCCTGTGCATTAACGGGGGTGCATCTTTGCACTCCTCTCACCGCCAACTTAAATAGTGAGCACGTGAAGTCAATGCCATGGAGCCAGCGGCAGATTCTCGGAAGCCGCTCAAGTGGTCATACACGCCCATCATCTTTGATGAAGATGACCACCCCGGCCGCATTACTGTGGTAGGGTGCTTGCCGTTGTTGGTCTCACCAACAATTCGCAACCTCAAGGTCACAAAGATGCTGGTTGACGGCGGGGCCGGGTTGAATCTGATTTCCCCAAAGGTTATCAGCAAACTCCAGATAGCAGAGGAAGAACTTAAGGCCACAGGCATGTTTCAAGGAGTCAATCCCGGCAGGAGCCTTCCTAAGGGAAAGGTTACGTTGCCAGTGACATTTGGAGGAGAGTCGAACTACAGGACTGAGAAAGTTGTGTTTGATGTGGTTGACCTCCCCCTGCCGTACAACGGGATCCTTGGGCGCCCGGCCCTGGCCAAATTCATGGCAGCATCCCACTATGCCTACAACACCTTGAAGATGCCAGGGCTGATGGGCATCATTTCCGTTCCGTCGGACAAGAAAGACGCAATTATTTGCGTGGATAAGATGTACCGGGATGCGATCGCGGAAGCCACAGTTCCCGCCAAGGAAAAGCATAGCAAAGGCACTGGCAAGGAATCCGGGAAGCGTACCTCTGTGGAATGTGTCGCGCCCGTTGATGACACGCCAGAGAGTTCCAACAGCAAGAGATCCAAGGCTGCTCCACCCCAAGTGAAAAAGGTCGCGGCAGGGCTGGCTGGCACTGATGGTACTTTCACTATCAGCGCCACCCTTGATGACAAATAGGAAAGCGCGCTCGTTGCCTTCCTGCGGGAGAATATTGATGTGTTTGCCTGGCAACCATCTGATATCCCCGGTGTTCCCAGGGAGGTAATTGAGCACCACCTTGCTGTCTGCCCACATGCCCGGCCCGTCAAGCAGAAGGTTCGGAAGCAGGCCTTGGAGCGGCAGCAGTTTATTGCCGAGGAAATCAAGAAACTTGAAGCAGCTGGTTTGGTCAGAGGAGTACTGCATCCAACATGGTTAGCAAACCCAGTGGTTGTGCGCAAGGCTAATGGAAAACAGAGGCTTTGCATAGATTTTACGGATCTGAACAAGGCGTGCCCAAAGGACCCATTTCCCTTGCCACGCATCGACCAGGTCGTGGATTCTACTTCAGGATGTGAGTTGCTCTCTTTTCTGGATGCATACTCCGGATACCATCAGATTTTTATGTCCAAGGAAGACGAAGAAAAGATCTCATTCATCACCCCATGCGGCACGTACTGCTTTGTGCGCATGCCTTTCGGGTTGAAGAGTGCCGGGTCCACTTTTGCAAGAGCAGTCCAGATTGGCTTTGAACCACAGTTGCACAGGAACATTGAAGCCTATATGGATGATATTGTGGTCAAGACCAAGGACAGATCAACCATCATCCAAGATTTAGAAGAGACATTTGCTAATCTGCGCAAGATCAACTTGAAACTGAATCCGGAGAAGTGCGTGTTTGGCGTTCCCTCCGGCAAGCTACTTGGTTTCTTTGTGTCCCACCGTGGGATAGAGGCCAACCCCGATAAGATCAAGGCTATTGAGCAGATACAGGCACCCAAAACAGTTAAGGATGTGAGGCGTTTGACAGGATGCGTTGCCGCGCTTAGCAGATTCATCTCCAAGTCTGCCGAGCACGCCTTGCCGTTCTTCAAGATTTTGAAGAAGGCAGGACCCATGAAGTGGACCCCGGAAGTAGATGCAGCACTGCAGGATTTGAAGGCCTACTTGTCTTCTGTGCCTACTTTGGTCGCACCCAAACCACAAGAGCCGTTACTGCGATATCTGGCAGCAACTAATCAAGTGGTTAGTGCAGCCCTAGTAGCGCAGCGAGAAGTGGAAGAAGCAGCCACCTCAGCAAGTGTCCCGCCCGGGGAAGAGGAAGAGAGCGGCCCGGCAAGGCCAGATACGGATCAGGACAAAGAAGAGCACGGCGGCGGAAGCAACCCCAAGGACACGGCAAGGAAGAAGGTGGTGCAGCGCCCAGTATACTTCGTCAGCTCTCTGTTGCAGGGGGCTAGATCCAAGTATTCTGGCGTGCAAAAATTGATCTTTGGCCTTGTCATGGCCTCTAGGAAACTGCGCCACTACTTCCAAGCCCATGAGATCACAGTTGTCACCCGCTTCCCGTTGCAAAGGATACTTCGAAACCCAGAGGCCACCGGCAGGATAGTGGAGTGGGCATTGGAGTTATCCAGCTTGGGCCTAAAGTTTGAAAGCACATCAACAATCCAGAGCAAGGCGTTGGCAGAGTTTATTGTAGAATGGGCGCCAACCCCTGATGAAGAAGTACAGTAAACAATTATCCCCGGCAAGGAAGCGCCCCAAGAATGGATCATGTATTTCGATGGTGCCTTCTCCCTACAAGGTGCAGGGGCTGGCGTGCTTCTCGTGGCTTCCACTGGAGAGCACCTGAGGTAGGTCGTCCAGATGCACTTTCCCCGGGAGGAGGCAACCAACAATACAGCAG
Organism: Thinopyrum elongatum; assembly: GCA_011799875.1. NCBI lineage: Eukaryota > Viridiplantae > Streptophyta > Magnoliopsida > Poales > Poaceae > Thinopyrum > Thinopyrum elongatum. The sequence continues at coordinate 57,587,063 of CM022300.1, read as the reverse complement.
AATATGAAGGGCTTCTTGCCGAGTTCAGGATTGCTACAGAGTTGGGAATCAAGAAGCTGATCATTCGAGGAGATTCACAACTAGTGGTGAGACAAGTCAACAAGGATTACCAAAGCCCATTGATGGAGGCATACGTCGAGGAAGTGAGAAGATTGAAGGAGCGCTTTCACGGGTTGCAAACAGAGCACGTACCTCGTGCAGAAAACAGCATTGCTGATCACCTGTCGAAGTGCGCTGCGCAGAAGCTTCCTGTGGAACCAGGGGCCTTTGTTCTCCATCTTACTCAGCCCTCCGTATCCCCGACAACAATGGCCCGAAAGAGGAGGAAATTGGACTCCGGTAAGCCTCTCCCAGTAGAGCCTTTTGGGGCTCCTGGCAGGGACCCTGCCGGGAAAAACTCCCCTTCACTTGCTGGGCTGCACCCTCCTGCCGGGCCACTAGTCCCCGCAGATGAGGGATGCACCCCCATGAATGAGGAGGTGCCACTAGTCCTCATCGTCGAGCCTCAGGCTCCAACTTGGGCAAGGCACATAGTCCATTTCCTCCAAACCGGAGAACTTCCCAAGAGCAAGAAGAAGCTGAAAGAGTAGCCCAGAGGGCCAGTATGTATAAGTTTGTCGATGACACACTATACAGAAGAAGGCCCAATGGTGTGAAATTGAAGTGCATTTGCCGGGAAGGAGGAAAGGAACGGCTGGCAGAGATACACAAAGGCATGTGTGGCTCCCACATTGGATCAAGGGCTTTGGTTGGGAAAGCATTCCGACAAGGATTCTATTGGCCCACAGCCCTCCAAGATGCGGTTGAGCTCGTCACCAAGTGTGAAGCCTGTCAGTTCCATTCCAAAAATATCCATCTGCCTGCCCAAGCACTCCAGACAATCCCTTTGTCATGGCCGTTTTTGGTCTGGGGGCTCGCTATCCTCAGCCCTTTCCCCCGAGCTGCCGGGGGCTTTGAATTCTTGTTCGTTGCAATCGACAAGTTTACAAAGTGGCCGGAGTAGATGCCGCGAGAAAGGTGACTGCTCAATCAGCTATCAAGTTCTTGAAAGGATCGGTGTGCCGCTTCGGGGTCCCTGCCTGGATCATCACCGACAACGGCACCCAGTTCATGAGCCGCACCTTCATGCAATATGTTCATGCCCTCGGAAGCAAGATCTCATTTGCATCTGTCGCACATCCCAGAAGTAATGGACAAGATGAGAGGGCGAACGCTGAAGTGCTACGAGGACTCAAGACGAGAATGTTTGATAAGCTACGGAAGCACGGCAGGCAATGGATCAATGAGCTGCCGGTGGTTCTTTGGTCCCTCAGAACGACACCAAACCGAGCTACCGGGCAGACTCCCTTCTCCCTAGTCTATAGGGCAGAAGCAGTTATCCCCACGGAACTCATTTACGGGTCACCTCGAGTACTTGCCTACGATGAAGTAGCGCAGGAATAGCACATGCGTGACGATGCCGTGCTTCTCGAGGAGAACCGTCTCCGTGCTGCTACGCATGCTGCACGCTATCAGCAAGCCCTGCGTTGCTATCATAGCCGCATGGTTCATGCCCGGTGTTTTGAGGAAGGCGACCTTGTCCTTAGGCGCGTTCAGTCCGCCAAGGGTATGAGCAAGCTGTCGCCAAAGTGGGAAGGCCCTTACCGGGTAGTACGAGTCACCAGACCTGGCGCATTCCGTCTGGAGACCGAAGATGGCATTCAATTGCAAAACTCATGGAATATTGAGCATCTCCGCAAGTTCTACCCATAAGGCGCGGCTGTCGGGCCCTGCCCGGCAGCCACCCTTTTGTACAGGCCTTGCCTCAGCTGCATGTAACCCCTTGTACAAAGCCAGGCGCAGACCCTGAGCAACAGAGAAATAAATAAAGCGCTGGGGGCCCCCGACAAGTTGCATGCATGCATAAGCATTTCATCAGCATTGCATGATTCATGTAGATAGGTTGCATGATCATGTAGATAGATTGCATCTGGCATCATCTTCATTTGCATAAACTGCAGGCTCCTGCCGTGGACTTAGTCCTAGGAAGAGGATGCGAAGACAAGCCAGCACTGCGATCTCCGGCAAGCCAAACAGATAAGTTCCATCTCTTATCCATACATGTTCCGTGAGTAGGACTTGTGCATATGAAAACCTCGCCGCCTCGGAAACAAAGGTGCTCCCATTTACTGACACGAACGCTGCTTCGGTCAGGATGGTCGTAGTGGCCTTTGGCTGAAAGGGATTGGCGAGGGGATGGTCTCTCCCAATGGGTTCTGTGCCCGGCAGGCTCAGCCTCACAGCAGCAGTCCTATGGGGTGCCGGCAAGGTAGCTTACCAGGATCTACTTGTTTACGTGAAAGTATGGAGGCGTTCACCTCTACATGGATATCATACATGCACAAGTGCCCGACAAAGCTTATCTTTTTCGTTAATATGCTGATCAACAAGTACAAATCTCACGGAACATAAACATGGATACAAGAGATTACATTATTTGAACTAAAATTTGGCAAGTGCCTACAGATTTAAGACTAAAAAAAATATAAGTGCCCCATAATGCCTTTGCCCTTGTCCATCTCCTTCAGGAAATCGCAGGAAGGAACGAAGAAGGCGTAAGGCGGGCCTGGCTAGGATTCGGCGCCTCCCCAGGATCAGGAGAACACCGTCGACAGGCTAAGAGGAAGAAACTGGAGGGCAGGCACGGGCGGTGGCACTGCCGGGGAACCAGACGGAGTCACCGGCAAACACGACTCGTCGGAACGGTCGCCCCCGTTCTTGGCGCGTCGTGGGTTGCCGCCACTTTCTGCACCACCGTCGCCCAAAGCTCCCACCACGCCCATCGATGCGACCACCACGCACCCCAGGAGACCCCACAGAGAGCATGGACGTCCCCGACGGCCCGGCGATACGAAGACCCCGCCCGTTAAGGAAGCATGCACGAGGACTAGAGGCTCTCCCATGCACCGGACGGGCGGAGTATGGAGAGATAAGGTCCGCCCTCACCAATGGCGAACCATTTTTGCAACCTCCCTCCAACGCCACAAGAAAAGGGGGGATAGGCCACAATCAACTACCACACCTTCTGCCCATTATGGGCCTCGGCATGGTGTCGTTTGCGTCGCCTCTCACTAAAGTTGAAGCCACGGGCGACCCGGCGACGAGCACACCAGAGTCGCCACCTCCGGTGCTACCGCCGCGCCGCCCGAGCGCCCCCATGGGGCTCACACGAGACTCCAAGCTAGGGCCCGGGGCTTGGCCCCGGGCTCTTCCTTTCAGCATACCCTGAAGAAGCAGAAGGAGGAGGAGGAGAGGAACATGGATGAATGCCTCCGCTCCTCCCCAGCTCCTTCTTTTATAGGCGAGCTGGGGGTGGGGGCTGATTCCCCGGCGAGTACCCGCCATCCTCCTCCACCAATCCAAGAAGATCGGGCCCTTGCCTTGATGCTCTCCCGCATCACGCGCCTACATTTACCTACCCCACTCAATGCATGCGGCATACGTGGCTGAGGATAAGGGCGCGGTGGGAAGGGTGAATTGGCAATTACCCGCCCATGCGTTAAAGTCATTCACGGGCCATTATAAGAATGACCCCACCACAATTGGCGTTGCACGGCGCGCGGGAAAACCGGAAACTGACCCAAGTTCAGGTTAATGGAGAAACAAAGAAGATCTCAAAGGGCGGAGCCGCCCTTACATTTCTGCCTGTGCACTGGTTAGGGCCTACCCCGACGACGCCCAGCGGCGCGTCCGTGCCAGGCCCGGGGGCTCCTGTCGGTGCAACAGACCCTGGGTTCATTGCACGGACTGTGCACAGACCAGAGACAAGATTACAAGACCAAGATCATACCAAACAAGGAGGATCAATTCCTTTGAAGGATCCAGGTGCAAGTCAAGAAGGCCAAGGTGAGCCAAAAGAACAAGGCATCACTAAGGGAAGGACCTACCTTGCCGGGAAGGCGAGCCTGGCAGGGTTGGGTTTTGCCCCGGAAGCAAGCTCCCAGATAGTCCCGGCAAGCCTGCCGGGGCTGGCGGAGGCAAGCCACTCCACTGCTCCACCTCACAAGCGACGCAAGTCATTAATCAAAGCGGCGTCGAGCTCCAAGGTGACTAAGTGGCTGCTTTCTGGCACATGGCAGCCACTTCCTACAGCAAACACCTCCATATGACACCCATCCTGAGACATGTCAAGCGAGCAGGCGCAAAGCTGGCAAAACAGCCCGGCAGGGCCTGCCGGTCGAGCTGTGATGTGACACTGAGCGGCGCATTTAATGCGCTCTGTCAGCCTGCAGAGTTAGATATGATAGCACTGTTAGCTATCTAATCAGTACGCAAAGACTGATTTGCCACTGTGGTGACCCCTTAATCTATAAAAGGAGGCCCATGGCAATGATAGAAAGGGTTGGACCCTCACATATCCATATGCGCGTAGCCACTCTCGCCCCCAGAGCGACCTTGCCGGGCGAGTGTGCTACGTTCACCACCATTATCCACCATCAATCCACCAAAGCAGGAGTAGTGTTTTACGCCTCACGGCGGCCTGAACCTGGGTAAAGACTGCCCGTGTGATCTCTGACGTGCTGCGCGACGCTTCTCCGCTCTTTGTGCAACGTGCCCATCCCCCCGCCGAACCAAAAGGGGCTCATGGCCCCATAGGTGGCCGTGGTTTCCCACGACAGTTGGTGCTTTATAAGAGAAGATGGAGACTCAAATAAAAATTGCATAAAGTAAATAGATAGGCCCTTCGCAGAGGGAAGTAGGGATTTGTAGAGGTGCCAGAGCTCAAAGCTTAAATGGAGAGATAAAATTTTTGAGAGGCATACTTTTCCCGTCAACGAAAATGACTGAGTAATTCCCAATACTTTCCATGCTAGATATATCATAGGCAGTTCCCAAACAGAAAATAAAGTTTATTCCTTTTTCCACCATTCTTTCACGATCCATGGCTAGCCGTATCGACGGGTGCCCTCCATACCAACACTTTCCAAGGAATTTATTATTTGACAACATAAATTAAATTCATTTTTCATTTCGGGACTGGGCATCCCTAATACCATTGCCATACTCTCGTGCAATGACAAGTGAATAAACACTCATCTTGAGAATAACACATCTAGGATGGAAAATATTGGCCACCCCCTGCCGCTTCATGAGCGGTACGAGCACACAAAAAGTAAATTATTTTGAAAATTTAGAGATGGCACATACAAATTTGCTTAGAACGGCATGGAAATACCGCATATAGGTAGGTATGGTGGACTCATATGGCAAAACTTGGTTTAAGGAATTTGGATGCACAAGTAGTATTCCCACTTAGTACAAATGGAGGCTAGCAAAAAGATTGAGAAGCAACCAACCAAGAAACTAAAATTCTCATAAACGAGCATTAAGCATAACTAACACCGAATAATGCACCACAAGTAGGATGTAATTTCATTACATAACTATTGACTTTCGTACTTGCATAGGGAATCACAAACCTTAACACCAATATTCTTACTAAATCATAATTACTCACCAACATGATTCACATATTATTATCTCCATATCGCAAAACTATTGCAAGGAATCAAACTTATCATATCCAATGATCTTCATGAAAGTTTTTATTATATCCCTCTTGAATATTCATCATATTAGGACCAAATTCATAGCTTGTGCATATTATCATCACTATTGTCAACTCTCAAAGTAATATAAGTGAAGCATGAGAGTGTTCGACAAACTACTCCAAAAAAAAGTGAAGATCAAGCGAGTAGTTATGTAAATAGGTAGCTGTTTGAGGACTCTCTCTTATTTAAAAGTTTCAGATCTAAGTATTTTATTAAAATAGCAAGCAAAACAAAATAAAATGAAATTCTAAGAATGGCACACATCATGTGAAGAAGCAAAAACTTAGGCTCAACCGAGGCTAACCGATAATTGTTGATGAAGAAAAGTGGGATGCCTACCTGGGCATCCCCAAGCTTAGATGTTTGAGACTTCTTGGAATATTAACTTGGGATGCCTTGGGCATCCCCAAGCTTAAGGTTTTGTGTCTCCTTAATTCCTTTTATATCACGGTTTCCCTAAATCTTAAAAACTTCATCCACAGAAAACTCAACAAAAACTCGTGAGATAAGTTAGTATAAATCAATGCAATAACCTTATCGCTCTCTACTGTAGCAAATCACTAAAATCATAATTTAACATTGCATACTAAATGCCTCTTCATATTTAATACTCCTATCCCCAAATAGAATCATTAAACAAGCAAATATATGCAAACAATGCAAACATAACAGCAATCTGTCAAAACAGGACAGTCTGTAAAGAATGCAATATTATTCATACTTCCCTAACTCAAAAAATTCTGAAAAATTACAGAACTGTATAAAATTTATCATATCTTATTTTGAAAAAAAAATCAAAAATTTATAACATTCTGACTTTTCTGGAGAATTTTTGTTACAGTGATAAACTTTCTGTTTTGAAACAGCAACTCATAGACTTGCAAAATAAGCATGGTGATGGCTATCCTTGCCACTTTTATTGAAATAAAAGATGAAAAACATTATTATAAATAACATCAAGCAAATCCTAATAAAATAAAATGACTCTCCAAGCAAAACTCATATCATGTGACGAATGAAAATATAGCGCCAAGTGAGGTTACCGATAATGTTGAAGACGAAAGAGGGGATGCCTTCCGGGGCATCCCCAAGCTTAGTTGCTTGGATATTCCTTGAATATTACCTTGGGGTGCCTTGGGCATCCCAAATCTTAGGGTCTTGTCACTACTTATTCTCCTCATATCGATATCTCACCCAAAACTTGAAAACTTCAATCACACAAAACTTAACGGAACTTCGTGAGATGAGTTAGTATGATAAAGATAAATCATTCACTTTGGTACTGTCAAAGAGAAGATTCATAATTTTTATCACACAATGCCTACTGTACTCAAAAATTTCCACAATTTATATTAAGCAATATAAGCCATAGAAACCATAAAACAAGCAAACTATGCATTAAAAACAGAATCTGTCAAAAACAGAACAGTACGTAAAGATATGAATTAAGGTCATACTTGTGTAACTCCAAAATGACTGAAAAGTTAGTAAAACGTAGAAAAGTTGTATACCCATCAACTGTAAAAAATTCAGAGTTTTTAGACGCTCCAGTGAATTTAAACAATTATGTTACTGGGCGCAAAAGTTTCTGTTTTTGCACAGAATCAAGTCAACTATCATCCACACTATCCCAAAGGCTTTACTTGGCACTTTATTGAAATAAAAGCTATAAAACATAATTACTACAGTAGCCTAATCATGTGAACACACAAAAACAATAGGGGTAAATGTTGGGTTGTCTCCCAACAAGCGCTTTTCTTTAATGCCTTTTAGCTAGGCATGATGATTCCAATGATGCTCACATAAAAGATAAGAATTGAAACACAAAGATAGCATCGTGAAGCATATGCCTAGCACATTGAAGTCTAACCCACTTCCTATGCATAGGGGTTTTGTGATAAAACAAATTATGGGAGCAAGAATCAACTAGCATAGGAAGGCAAAACAAGTGCAACTTCAAAACTTTCAACATAAAGAGAGGAAACTTGATGTTGTTGAAATATATATGAGCATATCTTCCCCTCCCATAATAATTTTTAGTAGCATCATGAATTAATTCAACAATATAGCTATCACATAAAGCATTCTTTTCATGATCCACATGCATAAATTTTTTACTACTCTCCATATATGCAAATTTATTCTCATGAATAGTGGTGGGAGCAAACTCAATAAAATAACTATCATGAGATTGAAAATTAAAATCATGATGAAAAGTTTCATGGTTATCATAATTCTTTATAGCATACATGTCATCACCATAATCATCATAGATAGTAACTTTGTTCTCATAATCAATTGAAGCCTCTTCCAAAATAGTGGATTCATCATTAAATAAAGTCATGACCTCTCCAAATCCACTTTCATCAATATAATCATCATAAATAGAAGGCATGCTTTCATCATAATAAATTTTCTCAACAAAACTTGGGGGGCTAAAAATATCATCTTCATCAAACATAGCATCCCCAAGCTTGTGGCTTTGCATATCGTTAGCATCATGGATATTCAAAGAGGTCATACCAACAACATTGCAATCATGCTCATCATTCAAAGATTTTATGTCAAACATTTTATTGAATTCTTCTTCTATCAATTGAGCACAATTTTCCTTTCCATCATTTTCATGAAAGACATTATAAAGATGAATAATATGATGTAACCTCAATTCCATTTTTTTGGTTTTCTTTTATAAACCAAACTAGTGATAAAACAAGAAACTAAAAAAATTCAATTGCAAGATCTAAAGATATACATTCATGCACTCACCTCCCCGGCAACGGCGCCAGAAAAGAGCTTGATGTCTACTACACAACTTGTTCTTGTAGACTCGTGTTGGGCCTCCAAGCGCAGAGTTTTGTAGGACAGTAGCAAATTTCCCTCAAGTGGATGACCTAAGGTTTATCAATCCGTGGGAGGCGTAGGATGAAGATGGTCTCTCTCAAACAACCCTGCAACCAAATAATAAAAAGTCTCTTGTGTCCCCAACACACCCAATACAATGGCAAATTGTATAGGTGCACTAGTTCGGCGAAGAGATGGTGATAAAATTGTAATATGGATGGTAGAAATATATTTTTGTAATCTGAAAATAAAAAAACAGCAAGGTAGCAATTGGTAAAACGGAGCACAAACGGTATTGCAATGCTTGAAAATAAGGCCTAGGGTCCGTACTTTCAAAAGTGCAATCACTCAACAATGCTAATCTAATTGGATCATATAACCATCCCTCAACGTGCGATGAAGAATCACTCCAAAGTTCTTATCTAGCGGAGAACATAAGAAAAATTGTTTGTATGGTACGAAACCACCTTAAAGTTATTCTTTCCGTTCGATCTATTCAAGAGTTCATACTAAAATAACACAAAGTTATTCTTTCCGTTCGATCTATCCAAGAGTTCGTACTAAAATAACACCATATGAGACGCATCAACCAACTCTAATGTCACCTAGATACTCCAATGTCACCACAAGTATCCATGAGTTAATTACACGATACGCATCAAACAATTTCAGATTCATAATACTCGATCCAACACAAAGAACCTCAAAGAGTGCCCCAAGATTTCAGCCGGAGAAACAAGGACAAAAACATGCATCAACCCCTATGCATAGATTACCCCAATGTCACCTCGGGAATCCACGAGTTGAGTGCCAAAACATATATCAAGTGAATCAATATAATACCCCATTGTCAGCACGGGTATTCATATGCAAGACATATATCAAGTGCTCTCAAATCCATAAAAGTTTTCAATCCGATAAAACGAAATCTCAAAGGGAAAACTCAATTCACAACAAGATAGAGAGGGGAAAACACCATATGATCCAACTATATTAACAAAGCCTGCGATACATCAAGATCATGGCATCTCAAGAACATGAGAGAGAGAGAGATTAAACACATAGCTACTAGTACAAACCCTCAGCCCCGAGGGTGGAGTACTCCCTCCTCATCATGGTGGCCGCCGGGATGATGAAGATGGTCACCGGTGATGATTTCCCCCTTCGGCAGGGTGCCGGAACGGGGTCTAGATTGGTTTTTCATGGCTACAGAGGCTTGCGGCGGCGAAACTTCTGATCTAGGGTTACCCCGAGGGTTTTTGGAATATTTGGGAATTTATAGGGCGAAGAGGCGGTGCGGGAGGCCACTGAGGTGGGCACAACCCACCTGGGTGCGGCTGGGCCCCCAGGCGCGCCCTGGTGGGTTGTGCTCCCCTCGAAGTTCCCCTCTGGTACTTCTTTGGCCCACCGGGTGTCTTCTGGTCCAGAAAAAATCTCCAAAAAGTTTCGCTGCGTTTGGACTCCGTTTGGTATTGATTTTCTGTGATGTAAAAAACAAGCAAAAAATAGCAACTGGCACTGGGCACTATGTCAATAGGTTATTCCCAAAAAATGATATAAAGTTGCTATAAAATGATTGTAAAACATCTAAGAATGATAATATAACGACATGAATACTTCATAAATTATAGGTACGTTTTGGAGACGTATCAACTGGTGAGGCAGAAATCTTCTAAATCTTGCAGCAGCTGATCAAAGCAACCAATACTCTTCATAGCGGTGATATCCGGAAATTCATGAGGGAATATCTTGTTGCTGTCATACAGAATCCAAGAATAATAGATGGCTTGTTCTAGAGTCTAGAAACTACATGTGCGTGGCCCATTGTAAGGACTTTCTTGAAAGAATTGAGGATGCGTATTCCGGTTGAATAGCGGTCCTTTGGCACCAGCACCAGTCGAGAACAATGGTAGTTCTTCATGAGGAAATGGATAATTAAATTCATCCTCGACTGAGATCAGTTCATCACCATACACAACTGAATCAGTATGAAAAGCAGAAATGGATTTACGTCTAGGCGACCCACCTTCACAAATTCTCTTTATTGTGTCGATGGAAATCTGTAGTTGAGAGAGAGCTGATGGCATAACAGTTAGAGCAGATTCTTTTTCATTTGGCACTGAGCCCAAATTAGGGACTGAAGCATGAGAAGGTTGTGCTTCGGAAGTCTGTGGTTGTGCCGAGGGAGGAACTGAAACATTTTGTTCGTCACGAGCAGGAGAAGCTTGGGGCTCGGACTGAGGGATTTCAGCATCTTCAAAAACTACATGCTGTGTTGGAATTTCAGCTCTTACTGGGGAGGCCACAAGCACTGGTTCAGTTGGCCTTGGCGAGGGAGGTGCATCAGTAACTTGAGCAGCAGGTTGCGAAGGAATTGCTGGCTCAGGGGAGTTCTCTTTCGCATGTTGAGCATAAGAGTGATCAGGAGACTTTGCAGTCGTAGGAGGAGCATTTTTCTTTGAAATTCTCTTTCGCCTCTTCTGCTGAGCATTTGGATCAATGTGTCCCTTGACAAGATCATTATAGCTAGTGGCTTGTGCTTGGTGATCAAGACACATCTTTCGAACAATATTATGAAGATCTGAGTGAAAACCCAATCTTCTGCTGCGGAGGATATTCAATGTTCGATTTATGTCCATGTACGATTCTTCAAGTTCCTTGATGACAAACTTGAAAGATGCAGTTTTCATTCGATCATTAAGATTATTGAGTTTGTCTTGGAGGGTGTTGATCTCAACAGAATCTTCTCTCATGTCCCGAACAACAGCAGATGCTTGAGTGATTACTATAGAAGGAATTGGCAAAGATGCCACTTCACCATCGAATGGATTTGCACCGAACTTGTCAAGCTGCTCCATGATGAATTCATGATTGAAATAGTGTGGAGCATTGGATTGGACATCAGTCTGTATAGCAGGTTCAGGTTGCACAGTAACTTGCTCGGTTGGGGGCATAGAAGCCAATGGTTGTGTCAAAGTGGGAGCAAACTAAGCAACCTTTTCTTTCGGTACAACCTCTTCAGGAGTGGTTTGCTTGTTGGTTGGAGCCTTGGCAGGAGCCGTGATTTGCTTCACTTTAGGCTTAGGAATTTGCTTGCCTGGCTTGGCTGTACTAACAGGGGCATCAACTACCAACTCCTGCAAGTTGATTGCCTCAGGATGTGGTGTTGTGTTGACCTGATCCACCATGATGACGGTTGTAGGTGGAGTCTTTCTCTTCAGAATGATCTTCTTCGGAGGTGCTATTGGAGCGGTACGAGCTTGAAGATCAGGTAGCACAGTAGATGTGGTGATGTTCACTTGCTTGGAGAGAGAAGCTTGAACTTCTTCCCTGGTGGGTGGAGGATCATCTTGATCGGAAGAATTGCTTTTGGCATTCCTTTCAGATGGTTCAGTCGGCCTTTTATTCGGTGCACTCTTCTTCTTCAGTGCAGCAGTGCTGGGATCATGTTTGAGCTTAGAGCGTCTTTTAGATTTTCCTTCGGCCTTTTTATTTTCCATGTTGGATTTCATAAGGCGACAATTTTCTTCTTCACGAGCTTTATCTTTAGCAGCCTTCTTGGCTCTCTTCTTAGCATTTTTCTGATGTTTAGCCAGCTCATCGGGATAGGAATTTGGAGTCCGAAGAGACATCTCATGAGCATTCATAGGAGGTGGCGGTCTCTCTTGGGGATCACTTGCTCGGATGAGTCCAATTTCACGACAGTCACCCCAAGGAGGATGTAATGCAAAGTTCTTCACAAACCGAGGATGAATCATTTCATAGTGGAACCACTTGCGCACCCAGTGGCGTCGAATCCTTTGCAAACGCTTGTCTCTTTCTCGTTTTGATTCTCCTGGAACAGTGTTATAATTGTCATGAGAGATATACTGAGCTGAATTGGCGTACGGTCGCCTGCCTCCTTTCTTTTTCTTCGGAGCATCTTCTTCTTGCTCATCTGCATTTTGTTCGTGTCTCTTTCTTTTGTTGGTTGATGGGCCTGTCGTTGGTCCCTTTGCATTTGGAGCTTTTGACTCGTCAGCTGTACCCAAGATTACCTCATCTTCATCGGCCATGCTCATTGGTCGAGCAGAATCCTCAACTGATTGCATACACCTGTGAATAAGAATAGATGCGAGGGAAAATGGGGATAGGGTTACAAATGCTCACAGTGAAGATTTTCCAAGCAAAAATGTTTTGATGAAGAATAAGATGCAGACTTTGAGAAATGTTTCGAATGGAAGAAATGTATAGAACGAACTAGTAGGTACGAAGAAAATACTAGTCAGCGTGCTAAGCATTCCATTAGAGTGAGACATAACACAAACCATAGATCTTAATTTGTACGGATGCGAGGGACAACTACAAACCACATCAGCGCTAATTATCTAAGCGGTAAAGATCTATGATATGCGGTAAAATCGGAGAATAATAACCGCAGACGAACTCGAACAAGAAGGACGGAGGCCCAAGTTCGAACTGCATGTACCCTAGCTTGGTGTCATGCAGCAGCTACGGCGGAGCGGGGAAGAAGATGTCCCGCGGCGGCGAGGAAAGACTCTGGCGACCATTTTCCGGCAGTGAAGCGTCGAAGAGGTCATCGGCGTCGAGCTCGAGGTGGATGATACGTCTCCAACGTATCTATAATTTTTTATTGTTCCATGCTATTATATTATCCATATTGGATGTTTTATATGCATTTATATGCTATTTTATATGATTTTTGGGACTAACCTATTAATCTAGAGCCCAGTGCCAGTTTCTGTTTTTTCCTTGTTTTTGAGTTTCGCAGAAAAGGAATATCAAGCGGAGTCCAAATGAGCTAAAAATTTACGGTGATTTTTTATGGACCAGAAGAAGCCCCCGAAGCAAAAGACTTGGGCCAGAAGAGCCACGAGGCCTCCACAAGGGTGGAGGGCACGCCCTACCCCCATGGGGGCGCCCTCTGGTCTTGTGGGCTCCTCGTGGACCCCCCTGACTTGTTCTCAACGCAAAAAATTCCTATAAATACAGAAACCCCCAGAAATAAACCTAGATCGGGAGTTCCGCCACCGCAAGCCTCTGTAGCCACAAAAAACCAATCGGGAGCCCGTTCCGGCACCCTGCCGGAGGGGAAAACCATCACCGGGGGCCATCTTCATCATCCCAGCGCTCTCCATGATGAGGAGGGAGTAGTTCACCCTCGGGGCTGAGGGTATGTACTAGTAGCTATGTGTTTGATCTTTCTCTCTCTCTCTCTCTCGTGTTCTTGATTTGGCACGATCTTGATGTACCACGAGCTTTTCTATTATAGTTGGATCTTATGATGTTTCTCCCCCTCTACCTTCTTGTAATGAATTGAGTTTTCCCTTTGAAGTTATCTTATCGGATTGAGTCTTTAAGGATTTGAGAACACTTGATGTATGTCTTGCATGTGTTTATCTGTGGTGACAATGGGATATTCACGTGATCCACTTGATGTATGTTTTGGTGATCAACTTGCGGGTTCTGTGACCTTGTGAACTTATGCATAGGGGTTAGCACATGTTTTTGTCTTGACTCTCTGGTACAAACTTCGGGGCACTCTTTGAAGTTCTTTGTGTTGGTTTGAATAGATGAATCTGAGATTGTGTGATGCATATCGTATAATCAAACCCGCGGATACTTGTGGTGACATTGGAGTATCTAGGTGACATTAGGGTTTTGGTTGATGTGTGTCTTAAGGTGTTATTTTAGTATGAACTCTAGGGCTGTTTGTGACACTTATAGGAATAGCCCAATAGATCGATCAGAAAGAATAACTTTGAGGTGGTTTCGTACCCTGCAATAATCTCTTTGTTTGTTCTCCGCTATTAGTGACTTTGGAGTGACTCTTTGTTGCATGTTGAGGGGTTGTTATATGATCTAATTATGTTATCATTGTTGAGAGAACTTGCACTAGTGAAAGTATGAACCCTAAGCCTTGTTTCGAAGCATTGCAATACCGTTTTTGCTCACTTTTGTTACTTGCTACCTTGCTGTTTTTATATTTTCAGATTACAAAAACCTATATCTACTATCCATATTGCACTTGTATCACCATCTCTTCGCTGAACTAGTGCACCTATACAATTTACCATTGTATTGGGTGTGTTGGGGACACAAGAGACTCTTTGTTATTTGGTTGCAGGGTTGTTTGAGAGAGACCATCTTCATCCTATGCCTCCCACGGATTGATAAAACTTAGGTCATCCACTTGAGGGAAATTTGCTACTGTCCTACAAAACTCTGCACTTGGAGGCCCAACAACGTCTACAAGGATAAAGTTGCGTAGTAGACATCAATGGAGCACTGCGGCGAGGGTTTCGGAGGAGACGGCGACGAGGAGGAAGAAAAGTGAATGAGGGAGTGGGTTGCTGCGGTATATCGAACGGCTACTATCGAGAGACTATTGCGATTCAACGGACAGGATGGAGTGGCAGTTGATGGATTGCACGTGGCAACCGTCATAAAAGATCGTGGTCCTGACTTGGGCGGGAAATCCCAAATTTTGGACAGCTTTCGCCAAAATAGATTAAAGTTCGGACCGAATCTTAATTGTGGTTAAAGACCAGATAAAGTTTTGTTCCAGATGAAATTGAGCATTTGTAACGGAACAGCATAGACTGGAAGAGATAGAACAGAGGGAAAGCAGGGTCCTAGGCATTTCACTCAAACAGCAAAACACAAACACCCGAGCGAACAGCTATGAGAGAAATGCATTCGGACTAACACAAAAACTTCGATCGAATGGAAACTCGACGAACAAAAATTGTGGTGGCGTGACCCACCGTATAAGAATTGTATGACCCTGAGCGTCGCAAAATTATCGTGGCACCCGGTTAGTCTAGTTCTTCGTTAATGTATTCACTCTCAGAAAGAAAATTTCACTTTGTCGAAATTTTCAAACTCTTCGAGTGTTATGCACCCATTCCTTCTAAGATGTGGAAGTGTTAGCACGGGTGCCAAGTTTAGCTTCAAAATTTTCAAACTCTTTGAGTGTTATGCACCCATTCCTTCTAAGATGTGGAAGTGTTAGCACGGGTGCCGAGTCTAGCTTACTGCACGTTTGCGAAGTCCAGGATATTTAGCTCACACCGTAACGCACAGAATCTTTTCTCATCGAGAGGCTTGGTGAAAATATCAGCGAGATTGTCTTCGGTCTTGACGTGATTGATGACAATATCCTCTCGAGCAACATGATCGCGAATGAAATGATGTCTGATGGCAATATGCTTCGTGCGAGAATGCTGCACTGGATTGTGTGCAATTTTGATGGCACTCTCATTGTCACAATATAAAGGAATCTTCTTGACCTTGATGCCATAATTCTTCAGTGTCTGCATCATCCACAATAGCTGAGTGCAACAAGCGCCGGCAGCAATATATTCGGCCTCAGCCGTAGAGAGAGACACAATTCTGCTTCCTTGATGACCAACAGACCAATGATCTACCGAGGAAATGGCATGTCCCCGAAGTAGATTTCCTTTCAACCAAGTCACCTGCGTAATCTCCCTTAGGATACCATAAACCTAAGGTGGGGGTGTGAGCCAAATATCTCAGAATACGCTTGACCGCTTGGTGATGTGATTCTTTCAGTGCAGCTTGATAGCGGGCACACATGCAAACACTCAGCATAATGTCAGGTCTGGATGCACATAGGTAAAGAAGGGAACCAATCATCGAACGATAAGCCTTCTGATCGTAATCCTTACCGTACACATCTGCATCCAGCTTACCATTCGTGGGCATAGGTGTTTTGTAGCCCTTCATTTTGGAATCTTGCATTTTGAACTTCTTTAGGCATTCTTAAGATATTTCTCCTGAGATATGAAAATTCCATTTGCCTGTTGACGTATTTGCAGTCCGAGAAAGAACTTAAGTTCACCCATCATGGACATTTGATATTTCTCGGACACCATTTTCCCGAACTCTAAGCTACAAGCATTGTTAGTACAGCCGAAGATAATATCATCCACAAAGATTTGACATATGAATAGATCATTATCAACAGCATGAGTGAAAAGTGTGGGATCAGTGGATCCTGACTTGAACCCTTTATCAAGCAAGAACTTCTTCAAAGTGTCATACCAAGCTCGTGGGGCTTGCTTCAGCCCATATAAAGCTTTCTTCAACCTGAAAACTTTGTTAGGAAACTCAGGGTGCTCAAAGCCAGGTGGCTGTCTAACATAAACTTCCTCATCAATTTCACCACTGAGGAAAGCACTTTTCACATCCATTTGATAAAGCAGGATATCATTGTAATTTGCATAAGTGAGAAGAATACGAATTGCCGCAAGACATGCAACAGGAGCATATGTTTCACCGAAATCAATACCATCTATGTGTGTGTACCCTTGAGCAACAAGACGTGCTTTGTTTCTCACCACAATGCCATTTACATCTTGCTTATTGCGAAAAATCCATTTTGTGCTGATGATATTATCCTTCTTAGGATTCGGTTTGTCAACCAATTCCAATACATCATTCAGTTTGAATTGCACCAACTCCTCTTGCATGGCATTCATACAATCTAGATCATTCATGGCTTCTTCATACTTGGTAGGTTCTGCCAATGAAACAAAGGAGAAACTGCCACAGTAGTTAGCCAAACGAGTGCGTGAACGAGTTGTGGGTCGATAACCTGGATTCTCGAGTTCATCGAGAATTAATGAGGGATCAACTTGATTGGCCACTCGAGGATGAGGATTTTCGTCGAGATGATCATTATCATTTTCATCAGTATCAGCATTTGTATCGCCATTCCCTTCAGGATTGCCATGTTTATCATCATTTGGAATCTGATTGCCATTTGCATTCGGAGTGGCATTTGCTTTGGCAGTGGCTTGATGAGTTCTGCTTCGAGACATAGGGGCATCATCATCAGAGGATTCAGGTGCATTTCCTTTAACTGACTTGACGCTCCCAATAGCCATTTGCCGAATAGCATCCGAAATCAGTGGTTCATCTATCACATTTGGCAGGTGCTCCTTTTGGGAGCCGTTAGATTCATCAAACTGCACATTTACCGGTTCCATAACTTTCCCGTGGTGAGAGTTATAGACACGATAAGTATGCGAGTTCGAGCCATAACCAAGAAGAAAACCTTCATGTGCTTTGGGTGCAAACTTGGAAGAATGATTCATATGAAGAATGTAACAAGGTGCACCAAAAACACGTAAATAAGAAACATTCGGTTTCTTGCCAGTGATAAGCTCATATGAAGTTTTCTTAAGGAACTTGTGAAGATAAACACGATTAATAACATGACAGGCAATATTAATGGCATCAGCCCAGAAGCAAATGGGAGTTTTATACTCACTGAGCATTGTTCTTGCCATTTCGATAAGAGTTCTATTCTTTCGTTCAACAATTCCATTCTGTTGGGGAGTGTATGCAGCAGAGAACTCATGAGTAATACCATATTCATCGAGAAATTCAGCGATAAGAGTATTTTTGAACTCAGTTCCATTGTCACTTCTGACGTGCTTAATTCGCACATCATATTCATTCTGGGCCTTCTTAGCGAAGCTTTTGAAGATGTCTTGGGTGCAGGTTTTGTCTTTGAGAAAGAATACCCAAGACCATAATGAATGCCACCGAAACTTGCATAGTTTTGAGGACCGAATAAATCCATATGAAGAATTTCTAGAGGTCTTGTCGTGGTCATAACAGTCTTTGATGAATGATGCTTCTTGGCTAATTTACCAGCCTCACATGTAGCACAAAGACGATCCTTGTCAAATTTTACATCAGGAATGCCACGGAGATGATTTTTCTTCACCAGAGTCTGCAAGTTTCTCATACCTGCATGACCAAGTCTTCGGTGCCACAGCCAACCTTCAGTTGCTTTTGCAAGCAAACAAGTTTCGACTGAGGGACCCTTAGAGAAATCCACAATATACCGATCACCTTTTCTAATTCCGTCAAAGACAAAGGAATTGTCAGAGGCCATGAAGACAATGCATTTGGATATGAAAAACAAAACTAGCATGCCAAGATCACATAGCTTGCCGATTGACATAATATTGAATCCAAGAGACTGAACAAGTAAAACATCATCAATGGATTTGTCTCTAGATGTAGCGACCCGATCCCAATGGATCGAAGTCTCTGTGCTTAAGTGTCATCCCTGGATCGGTATGCTGACACACACAGTACTCAAGGATTTATAACAGAGTTCAACCACACACTTATTACATCGAGATCCTCATAAAGAGTATTTATTACATAAATATGGCTGAAGGCCAACTACATAAAATAACTGTGGAAGCTTCGAAGATAAATGAGTCCATCCAACCACACGGCAAAACTGAGTGCATGACAACGACCTATCGCACCTTAATCCTCGTCTGAAAACTCTGCAACATGAGACGTTGCGGCCGTGTAGGTCAGCACATGGAATATGCTGGCAAAATCACACTATAGAGCAATGATGAACAATAACTACCACTACATGCATATTTGGCTGGTGGAGGCTCTAAGTTTAATTTTTCCATAAAGCTAATTTTTTCCTACAACAAAGGAATAAATTTTATTTACTACCAAGTTTATGCCATTATTGAGAAGGTTCCTCCAACTCAATCCCAAAATTACCAAGTAATAATAATAACCCAATTCATTAATTAATAGAGTGATGAGATCAACCAATAATTCAAATACCAGATACTCAAGATGTCCATAACCGGGGACACGGCTAATCATGATTAGTTTGTACACTCTGCAGAGGTTTGCGCACTTTTCCCCACAAGACTCAACCGCATCCATGATCGGAAGATCAAGACATAGCCTTTCTGAAGCATTAACTCTTTACTCTGGGTAGACTGGTACACCTACTTTACCCTACATCTGCTAGTCTACCACTGAAAGAGGTCACACAACTTACTCAACTATGCCAGAGCCCATAATGGCTTGTGGCTGCACACGGAAGTTTCTAGGCATGAACAATTATATGATCCCTTTGAGCCTGGGTGGCGGACCTAGGGTAATCACACGGGTACTCCGGGATTCCCTTGGGCAAGCACTGGTTTCTCCAGGTGCCCCAAACAATCCACCCAGTTGTGTGTTAAAGTTGCCACCTTAAGTTTTCCCGTAGTTGTTATTACTCTCGCAACTTTCATGAATCTCACATACCAATCCCCGTCTATGAGCATGGCTAAGTAATTATGAGCATAATGTATATTCCCGGGGTGATCAAAGGTAATAGGTTCCTACCTCATCGACTACATAGCATAACCACATGTTCCCAATCCTACTCATGCAATTTTTGAGGGTGAAACTAATGCATTGTAAAAACTGGGTATGAGAGAGTATGATCAAAGTGTAACTTGCCTTGCTGATGATCAGTAAACCCTAGAGATTCATAGTAGCAAGCTTCGCACTCCGGATAATCTAACGAAGCAAACCATAACATACATAAGCACACAAGCAAAGAATCAAAAGATAACCGAAGAAAAGACTTATGAAACTCCAAAAATAACCAAATAAAACTTCTGTACAGCACGTAATTTTAAAAGTAGTAAAATTGTGTGGTTTTGATATTAACATAAGGTACATGTGATGAGCTTCGATTTGCAAAAAGAATCACTCCAATCGGAGTTACGAAACTCAAATTATAGCCAAACGAAGTTTAAAACAGATCTGAACAAATTCAAATTTTAAAATTTTCAAAAATATTATTAGGTTGGTTATATGGACAGAACAGATCATGATGAAGAATTTGGCGTTGGTTTCACTGAATTTGGATAAACGGTTAAAAAGTTGTGATCGTTTGAAAACTAGGGGCTAATCTGTAAAATAAACCTAGCGAATAGGTCCCTGGCAGAAAACTAAAATAAAAAGAAAAATCTACCGAACGAACGTTCGCTACAGAACCTAATCTAACGAATATGTTCGTTACAGAACCTAAATGATCGAGCATTCGCTAAAAACTAAAATAAATAATAAATTGGGTTTTAAAGAAAAACCGAAAGAAAAACCGGGTGGTTCGGCGGCGGTTTTTGGCGGTTCGACGTCGGCGGCGGATCTCCGGCGGCGGCAGGGCGAGCGGTGAGGCGAGGCGACAAAGTGCGGCGGCGGCTCAGGCTAGAGGCGACGGCGCGGCGTCGACGGCTAAGCGGGGCGGCGGCGGCAGCTGTGTTGCTGCGGCGGCTACTGCTGCTGCTGTTGGGGAGAGAGGGGCCGGGCGGCGGCTTATAAAGAGGGGGGTGCGGCGGGCTTGGAGGAGGGGGCAAGGCGAAGTGGCGGCGGGAGGCATGCCCGAGGCGGACACGGCGGCGGTGTCGGGGTTGCTTGGGACTCTGTCCCGAGCTCGGAGACGGACACGGCGGCGGCTTGGGCCGGCTAGGCTGGGCGCGGCCCAGTTAGGGCGGCCCGAAATAAGTTTTTTTCTTAACGATTTTCCGGAAATACGAAAAATACGAAAAACCTAATAACTATATTTTTTTAAAAAAATTTGAGAAAAATCCACATAGCTATATGGCCTTATATATGACCTAATGAACATTTTTCTGGACCTAAATGCCTAAAATAAAAACAAACATTTTAGTACAAAAAAAACTTGCAAATAAAATCAAATAAAAATATATTTTTATTCAAAATTAAATTTCCAATATTTCTTTGCTATTTTTGAAGAAGTCCTTTTATCTTCTCTCTTTATTTTATTTATTTGAAATAATTGGAAAAACAATTTTGAATAAAACAACTTGATCTAATTTGCCAATTTTGAAAATTCAAAAATGGATTTTTGGGAAAAACCTGCAACTCTCTCTATTGGTCCTTGTGTTGCTTAAGGCCCCTTGGATCAAATTCCAATAAAATAAAATTCAAAAATGCACAAATTATGAATGCATAAGAATGATCTAAATAATAACATCCAAATTGAAAATTGGGATGTTACAAACCTACCTCCCTTAAGATGAATCTCGCCCTCGAGATTCGGGTTGGCTAGCAAAAAGGTGTGGGTGGTCCTTCCGGAGGTCTTCTTCTCGTTCCCAGGTGGCTTCCTCCTTGGTATGGTGACTCCACTGAACTTTGCAAAACTTGATGACCTTGCTGCGAGTAACTCGGTCGGCAAACTCGAGAATCTTGACGGATTTCTCCTCATAAGTCAGGTCACTCTCCAACTGAATTGCCTCCAAGGGCACTGTATCTCTCAGAGGAATATCGGCCATCTCTGCATGGCACTTCTTCAACTGGGAAACGTGAAACACATCATGAACTCCTGACAAACCTTCGGGTAATTCGAACTTGTAGGCAACTTCACCCATACGTTCCAAGACTCTGTATGGCCCCACAAATCGTGGCGCTAACTTTCCTTTGACTCCAAATCGTTTAACTCCTTGAAGTGGCGACACACGAAGATATGCTCTGTCTCCGACTTCATAGGTTACCTCCTTGCGTTGTGTATCAGCATAACTCTTTTGCCTGGACTGGGCTACCTTGAGTCTATCACGGATCAACTTGACCTTCTCCTCAGAATCTCTGATTAAATCTGGTCCGAACAATTTTCGATCTCCAACTTCATCCCACATCAATGGTGTCCTGCACCTCCTTCCGTACAAAGCTTCGAAAGGGGCCATCTTCAAACTAGCTTGATAGCTGTTGTTATATGAGAACTCTGCGTAAGGCAGATTATCATCCCAACTAGATCCATAATCTAGCGCACAAGCTCTCAACATGTCCTCCAGAATCTGGTTGACTCTCTTGGTCTGCCCATCTATCTGCGGATGAAAGGCTGTACTGAACTCTAGCCTGGTACCCAAAGTTTTGTGTAACTGATTCCAAAACTTCGAGGTAAATTGTGTCCCTCTATCTGATACGATGGTCCTCAGAACTCCATGCAGACATACGATCCTGGTCATGTATATCTTGGCCAACTTAGCGCTTGTATAAGTGGTTTTCACAGGGATGAAGTGAGCCACCTTGGTCAAGCGGTCAACTACAACCCAGATGGAGTCATAACCTGAATGAGTCCTGGGCAATCCGGTGATGAAATCCATGCCAAGCTTATCCCATTTCCATTCGGGTATCGGCAAAGGATGAAGTAATCCTGCTGGTTTCTGATGCTCTGCCTTAACTCTCTGACATACGTCGCATACTGCTGCATACTCGGCAATATCCTTCTTCATACCTGTCCACCAGAAACTTTCCTTCAAGTCCAGATACATCTTGGTGTTGCCTGGGTGGATCAAGTAAGGCGAATCATGAGCCTCCTGAAGTATTAACTTCCTGATCTCTGGGTCATCGGGCACATAGATGCGATCCTCAAACCATAAAGTTCCGTGCTCATCCTCACGAAAACCTTTAGCCTTTCCATTACTCATCCTTTCCTTTATCTCCTCAATTTCCTTGTCCGTCTTCTGGGCTTCTCGGATCCTTCCCAACAAAGTGGACTGAATTTCCAATGCCGCAACAAAACCTCTCGGAACTATTTCCAAGCAAAGTTCTCGGAGTTCAACGGCTAACTCCTGAGGTAATCCTCCGGTTATGAGAGTATTAACATAACTCTTGCGGCTCAATGCATCTGCCACCACATTGGCCTTTCCTGGGTGATAATGCAGTCTCATGTCATAATCCTTTATGAGCTCCAACCATCTCCTCTGCCTGAGGTTCAACTCCTTCTGCGTGAAGATGTACTTCAAACTCTTATGATCCGTGTAAACATCACAACGATTTCCGATAAGAAAATGCCTCCAGGTCTTGAGCGCATGCACTACGGCTGCTAACTCCAAATCATGCGTGGCATAATTCATCTCATGAGGTCGAAGCTGACGTGAGGTATATGAAACAACTCTTCCTTCTTGCATAAGAACGCCCCCAAGTCCCTGACGAGAAGCGTCGCAATATACTTGGAAATCCTTGCGTATGTTCAGAAGAATTAGCACTGGGGCTGTAACCAAACATTTCTTCAACTCCTGAAAACTGGCCTCACAATCCTCGGTCCAATTAAACTTGGTGTCCTTCTTCAATAACTCCATCATGGGCTTCGCGATCTTGGAGAAATTCTCAATAAATCTCCGATAATATCCTGCGAGTCCAAGGAAGCTGCGTATCTCTCCAACTGAGGTGGGTGCCATCCATTTGGTGACGGATTCAACCTTGGTAGGGTATACTGCTATTCCTTCTCCTGATATAACATGTTTGAGAAATCCTACTTCCTTCAACCAAAACTCACATTTGCTGAAATTGGCATATAGCTGATGTTCCCTGAGCTTTTCGAGAACCAAACGCAAATGTTCCTTGTGTTCTTCTTCATTCTTCGAATAAATCAATATATCATCAATGAACACCACGATGAACTTGTCCAAGAACTCCATGAATACCTTGTTCATCATACTCATGAAATAGGCAGGGGCATTAGTCAAACCAAACGACATAACCGTATACTCATGTGACACCCTGATTTTGACAACTTTTTCTTTTCAAACTTTTTCTGGTTTTATTTGGAATTTGAATGGATTTTTGAATCTTTCACTTGGTCTTGGACATTCTTGAATCTTCTTCCAAGAGCTCCAAAACTCCATCACCTTGCCAAAACCCTGCCAAGTACCCCAAGGATCCAAATTCCAATTAAAATTATTTTTCCAAAACCCTTTTCTTTTATTTGAGAATTTAGGGCATTACTATGGGTTGTGAAGCAACCTATAGCTATGATGCTCAGAAAATTCCCAAATAATTCCCAAAAATACTTTGGACTATATCTTGCTCCAATATCCAAAAATATTCCATGACCTAGCTCAATTACTTTGCAAAATAAATCATTTTTGCTCCTGGACAGTTTGGACCTTTGTGAAGGAAGTGTATGCTAGGATTGTCCAATTGCTCTCAAATTTTTGTGGCATGAGGACACCTACAAATAACCTTCCTCCACCAAGTTTCAACCCCAGGAGATCATTCTAGTGAGCAGCACTTCAACATTTTGATTCTGGACCAGAAATGTAGTTTGTACATGAACTACCCTCAAACTTGAACCAAATCACCTCAAATTTTGTCAGCTCCTAGTCCTTCCAACCTAAATCACTCTGGACATCTCCATTGGCCCTACCTCCATCTCTCCAACCCTCCAGATCCCTCCCAAGTTCTCTGTCAAAGACTATTGCTGATTCCACCATTCAACTCAGACCGAACCAAGTCAAACCAAGGACACAGGTGAAATGAGGGATCGAAGGTCAACGTGCTAGACAAGAAATGCCAGGCATACGTGGCCTCCTGGTGCCAAGCACCGTGGTGAGCACGGTGCTGGCATGGTTGTCGCCGCGCTCTGCTTCACGCCAGGCTCGGGTCTCGTTGAGGCGAGATGCCAGCACCGCAGCAGCTTGTCCAAGCATGCCGATGTCGTCCCTGGATGCCACCTAGTCCCTCCAGAACCCCCGCCCTCGCTGGAGAAGCCCTCGGCGGCCACCACGCCCGAGGCATGGTTTTGCCGTGCGGTCACAGTGCGGGCGGCTGTCGTCTTCCCCCCCCCCCCCCCCCCCCCCCCCCCCCCCCCCGAGCTATCTCGTCGCATTAAGTGCTTCTGCTCGCTCCCGTCGCTTCGCCCCACGCCACGACGGCCAGCTCGCCGTCCTTGCGCCAGTGGCGGAGCCACGTCGCCGCCGATCCATAGAGATCGCCGCACCCCTCCTCCTGGCTATAAATAGCCCCGCCCGGCTTCGTTTAGCTCCTCACCCCTCTCCCTCCATCCTCAATCGCCTCCCCAAGCAAGAGCGAAGGCCGAGAGGCCCTCTGGCCTCGAGCTTCACCGGAGCTCCGCCCTGAGTCGAGCTCCACCACCAGCTCTCTCCACCCCACCTTAGCCCCGCCTGAGACCATCATAGTGCTCAGTGCACTCCACTAGAGCTCCCCGACCTCCTGCCCGACCGAATCGTCGCCGGAATCGTCACCTCCGTCGACCACCGCAGCCACCACCCGCCGGATAAGAAGGGCACGACTCCGTCCGGCCATCCCCGGAGGAGCCACGGGTACAGGGAGAATCGCCGTTGAACACCCAATCCATCCCCACCATTCCCGAGCCCAACCGCCATCGCTAACTCCGGCAATCACCGCCGGTGAGCCGCCCCCTCCCTCTGTTCTCTCTCCCCCCCCCCTCTGTTTAAACGGGCCCGGCCCCACCCGTCAGCCACTGTGGGCGCGCGTGCGAAGAGGTAAGTGGAGGCGTATTCTCCGTTTACACCTTCGACGTGGCCGTTCGTCTGTTTTTCTGATTTTTCTGATTTTTGTTTATTTAATAGAATTAACCAGGAACTTTGACTATTAATAACTTTTTACAGGAAGGTCCATTTGACCTGATTCTTTTTGCATTGTGTTTGTATTAAAGTCCTTTATTTTCTCACCAAGTTTGGTATTTTTCCAACACCCACAGAATTGTTGGTGAATAAAAAGGCTTTATGTGACACTTTCTTTTGCTATTTGAAAATATTTTCAGAAGGGGAATCTTGTGGATTTGAAGACCAGGAGTTTTTGAACAACCCAACTGATCAAGGCAAGCCAGGACATCCATATTATGAAGCATTTCATAGCATCGCATAATTCATATTCATTTCTTGCATATATTTAACCTAGATAATTCATAGTAAATTATGGAAATGTTTAAAGTTGATAACTCAGAATGATATGATCAATAACTATGCTTGCTAAGTGAAACATAGTTGGTTGATGAAGAGTCACCTGTCCGGGCTTACCCGTGCAGCCACATTTGCCGGTATGGGACGGCCTTGACTTGGTCTGGCTCGGTGCTCTTTCACTGGTACCTCCAAAAGAGGGAGGTTTATGCGTGCGTGCTGCCCTGATCAGGTAGACGGCGATAACCCTGTTAGCCCAGTTGAGTTGTTTGCCGGCGTCCCCGTTTGGGACAGTTTAGTTAGGCCACGGCGGTGGCAGGTGTCACGGGGTGACACGGGGCCACCCAAGGCTTGACTCCGGGGGAGTGTGATTGCCGGTGGTACGATGAAAGAGTCATGAGTCAGACAGGTTTCGTTGGAGCAATGCTGGTCCACCCGAATGGGATCACGAGGTCAGTGCTCCATAGTGTGGGTAAAGTGTGCAACCTCTGCAGAGTGTAAAATCTATTCGAATAGCCGCGTCCATGGAATTGGACAGCCCGACCAGACCTCTCTAGGTGATCAACCGTGATAACTGTAGTAATGATGGAAGAACTTGTCTTTTGAGTGGAGTTACTCGTTGGTATCGAGTATCCTGAGGGTTGTGAGGCAACCCAGAGATGAGTAAGTTGATAACAGTAAGTGAATCACTTAAGACTTAACATATTGATTTGCCATGCTATTATTTGCTGCATAAATTGGTTGTCATGTGCTTGCGAGTACATTCAAAGTACTCACCTGGCGTATCATGCCAGATGCAGGAGAAGATTGAGACGGAGGTCTCGATGTCCGTGTTGTGATGCCTAGGATGTGTCCTCAGCAGTGTCCCTGTGGATGGAGTTACTATCATGTTCCGCTACGCAGTAGTCTTCCGTCGTAGTATTCTGCAGTAATACCGAGGCCCCGATTTGTTGGATAAATAATGTAGATATTGTCATAGCACTAGGTGTGCTTTTGGCCTCGATGATCATGTAATATATGTGAGCTTGTACTCGCCTACTATCAATAAAAGTTCAGCTATGTTCTGTTCCAAGTTGTTGTGTGTTTCCAGAAGACATGATCTCTGGGTTGGAAACACAGGTAAACCGGTTCTCTGAACCGGGGTGCCACAACTCATAAAGCCCATACCTTGTGGTAAAAGCTGTCTTAGGTATATCCTGCTCTCGGATCTTCAGTTGGTGATATCCTGATCGAAGATCAATCTTGGAGAAAACTTTAGCTCCCTGCAGCTGGTCAAACAAATCATTGATCATCGGCAGAGGGTATTTGTTCTTGATCGTCACCTCATTCAACGCACGATAATCAACCACCATTCTCAAGGATCCATCCTTCTTCTCAACTAGAAGCACTGGGGCTCCCCAAGGTGATGAACTTGGTCGAATATAACCTTTCCCCAATAATTCCTTAATCTGCTTCTTAATTTCCTCCAGATCATTCGCGGGCATCCGATAAGGTCTCTTGGATATTGGTCCGGTGCCTGGCAACAACTCAATCAAAAACTCTATATCTCGGTCTGGTGGCATGCCTGGTAGTTCCTCCGGGAATACATCGAGATAATCCCTCACAACTGGCACTTCCTCCTGAAAAACTCCTGAAAGGGAATTCACTTGAGTCCTCCTTGGCGCATGCCTAGACACATACTTGATCCGTTTTCCCTCTGGGGTGGTGAGAAGAATCGACTTACTAGCACAATTGATGTTTCCCTCGTACTTGGATAGCCAATCCATGCCTAGTATCACATCCAATCCTTGTGATTCCAGGATAATGAGGTCTGTGGGAAAAACATGCCTACCTATGGTCAATGGCAACTGAAAACATCATCGGCTAGCCATATACTCCGCTCCTAGTGAGCTCACTAACATAGGTGACTTAAGGACTACGGTTGGCAACTTAAACTTGTCCACAAATTCCCTTGATATGAATGAATGCGATGCACCAGTGTCAAAAAGAACAAGGGCTGTAAATGTATTAATCAAAAACTTACCAACCACTGCGTCGGGCTGCTCGTCGATTTCCTCCACGTTGATGTGATTCACCTGACCCCTGGTGAAAGGATTGGGCTTATTTCCTGAGCTTCCATTGCCATTACCATCCTTTGCCTCAGGACATTCAGTGGCGTAGTGTCCGGTCTTCCCGCACTTGAAACAGGTAATGTGACTCAGATCTTTCTTTGCGGGTGTCGCGGGGTTGGAACGGCTCTGACTGTTGTTACCTCCATTCCCATTACCATTCTTGGGGCCACTATGGTTGTGTGAATTTCCTCCATTGTGAGAATGGCCTCCATGGCTATGTCCTCCATGGTTATGATGAGTGTGTCCTCCCGAGTGCGGGGAATAGCGGGGCTTCTGCTGAACTCCAGAGTTGTACTTCCCCTGTCCATACTTCCACTTGCGGCTCTCTATCTGCTGCTGCTTGCCTTCAATCATTATAGCCTTGTCTACCAGCTCCTGGTAGTTGTTGAAAGTTTCCACCATCAACTGCATACTCAGCTCATCATTGAGTCCCTCAAGAAATTTCTCCTGCTTCGCGGCATCTATGACCACATCATCTGGGGCATAGCGAGCTAACTTGCTGAACTCATCCACGTACTGCCCCATAGTACGATTCCCCTGGCGTAAGTTGCGGAACTCACGCTTCTTCAAACTCATGGCTCCAGCTGAGACATGTGCGGTGCGGAAGGCCTGCTGAAACTGATCCCATGTAACTGTAGCAATGGGGTAGGTGGTGGTGAAATTCTCCCACCAAGAGGCTGCGGGTCCATCAAGCTGATGTGCGGCAAAACGCACTTTCTCCGCATCTGTACATCCAGCAGTTGTTAGCTCCCTTCCGATCTTGCGGAGCCAATCATCAGCAACAACCGGCTCGGTGCTGCTAGAGAACACCGGCGGATTCAACCTTAGGAAATGGGCTAGGTTGTCAACTTGGGGTGGTGGCGGTGGGTTGTTGTTGTTGTTGTTGCCTTGGTTCTGGACGAGCATCTGCATCAAGGCATTCTATTGTTGGATCAACTGGGTGAGCTCCGGCGGGAAAGTGAATCCGGGGTCACGTCTCGAAGGCATCTGGTGGGTTAGAGGGGTGAGAAAGCAGAATAGAACAAGGTCTAATGAGAGATTTCACTACCCATATGCATATGAGACAAACATATTCAAATCACACCACTCAAATTCAAACAAGATCCACACAATCGATCTAAGCTACTATTACAAAATCTCACGAACGATTCCTAACTACTTGGAAGAATCTCTAATAGTAATATGGTGGTCGACTAGAAGTTTTGATCGGTGGAAGACTCCATAATATCAGCACCAGCTTCGTCTTCATATTCATCACTGTCCTAATCATCATCATCAGTGCCTGTGTCATCTAGCATGATGTAGTCTTCCGAACGAATGTCCACTTCAGGTTCTGGTTTCACCACAGGTATTCCTAGCTTCTTCTTTAGGTCTTCATTCTGCTCAAGTAGCACAGCAATTTCCTCTTCATATCCATCACGAGTTTCCTTGAGTTCATCCTCTAGCTCCATATTCCGGGTCATCACCTTCTTGGTCTTCTTCATGATAGCGCACATCTGATTCTCATATCGACGAATGTGTTGATCCATCTCCTGTATGTATGCTGCAATAGATCCATCCTTCCTAGTGCGAATCATCTCCCATTGCTCATCCCGGCGTCCACATATCTGGTAGACGGTGTCTTCAAGATCCTTGTTGTACACCTTGCAAATGCGTCCAAAAGTGATGTGGGCGGCCATGCTCTTTCCTAAGCTCCAAGTTGGTGCATCCAAGGTAAACTCGATGGCCTCAGTAGTTGGTGCAAAAGTCCTTCCAGGAACACAAAATTTGATCCTCCAGCGCTCCTCTTCTGGTAAAGTTGCAGTGAAGGTTCCGGTGAAGCTTGGTAGGCCGACGTTCAGGCACTTCGTGACTTCCTTCAAGTGTCGTACGAAAGGGGTGTCGTCATCAGGCTGAGTGAACTTGTTCCTGGGGTCCGACATCTATAGTGTAGAAAAAGAGGAGGATTAGAAATGAATAGAGAAGAGTATCTTGTGGCTTTTCCTAGTGGTCGCGTCCTACAGTCAGCATATGCTCTGATACCATCTTGTAGCGACCCGATCCCAATGGATCAAAGTCTCTGTGCTTAAGTGTCATCCCTGGATCTGTATGCTGACACACACAGTACTCGAGGATTTATAACAGAGTTCAATCACACACTTATTACATCGAGATCCTCATAAAGAGTATTTATTACATAAATATGGCTGAAGGCCAACTACATAAAATAACTGCGGAAGCTTCGAAGATAAATGAGTCCATCCAACTCCACGGCAAAACTGAGTGCATGACAATGACCTATCGCACCTTAATCCTCGTCTGAAAACTCTGCAACATGAGACGTTGCGGCCGTGTAGGTCAGCACATGGAATATGCTGGCAAAATCACACTATAGAGCAATGATGAACAATAACTACCACTACATGCATATTTGGCTGGTGGAGGCTCTATGTTTAATTTTTGCATAAAGCTAATTTTTCCCTACAACAAAGGAATAAATTTTATTTACTACCAAGTTTATGCCATTATTGAGAAGGTTCCTCCAACTCAATCCCAAAATTACCAAGTAATAATAATAACCCAATTCATTAATTAATAGAGTGATGAGATCAACCAATAATTCAAATACCAGATACTCAAGATGTCCATAACCGGGGACACGCATAATCATGATTAGTTTGTACACTCTGCAGAGGTTTGCGCACTTTTCCCCACAAGACTCGACCGCATCCATGATCGGAAGATCGAGACATAGCCTTTCTGAAGCATTAACTCTTTACTCTGGGTAGACCGGTATACCTACTTTCCCCTACATCTGCTAGTCTACCACTGAAAGAGGTCACACAACTTACTCAACTATGCCAGAGCCCATAATGGCTTGTGGCTGCACACGGAAGTTTCTAGGCATGAACAATTATATGATCCCTTTGAGCCTGGGTGGCAGACCTAGGGTAATCACACGGGTACTCCGAGATTCCCTTGGGCAAGCACTGGTTTCTCCAGGTGCCCCAAACAATCCACCCAGTTGTGTGTTAAAGTTGCCACCTTAAGTTTTCTCGTAGTTGTTATTACTCTCGCAACTTTCATGAATCTCACATACCAATCCCCGTCTACGAGCATGGATAACTAATTATGAGCATAACGTATATTCCTGGGGTGATCAAAGGTAGCAGGTTCCTACCTCATCGACTACATAGCATAACCACATGTTCCCAATCCTACTCATGCAATTTTTGAGGGTGAAACTAATGCATTGTAAAAACTGGGTATGAGAGAGTATGATCAAAGTGTAACTTGCCTTGCTTACGATCGGTAAACCCTAGAGATTTGTAGTAGCAAGCTTCACACTCCGGATAATCTAACGAAGCAAACCATAACATACATAAGCACACAGGCAAAGAATCAAAAGATAACCGAAGAAAAGACTTATGAAACTCCAAAAATAACCAAATAAAACTTCTGTACAGCATGTAATTTTAACAGTAGTAAAATTGTGTGGTTTTGATATTAACAGAAGGTACATGTGATGAGTTTCGATTTGCAAAAAGAATCACTCCAATCGGAGTTACGAAACTCAAATTATAGCCAAACGAAGTTTAAAACAGATCTGAACAAATTCAAATTTTAAAATTTTAAAAAATATTATTAGGTTGGTTATCTGGATAGAAGAGATCATGATGAATAATTTGGCGTTGGTTTCACTGAATTTGGATAAACGGTTAAAAAGTTGTGATTGTTTGAAAACTAGGGGCTAATCTGTAAAATAAACCTAGCGAATAGGTCCCTGGCAGAAAACTAAAATAAAAAGAAAAATCTACCGAACAAACGTTCGCTACAGAACCTAATCTAATGAATCTGTTCGCTACAGAACCTAAACGAACGAACGTTCGCTAAAAACTAAAATAAATAATAAATCGGGTTTTAAAGAAAAACCGAAAAAAAACCGAAAGAAAAACCGGTGGTTCGGCGGCGGTTTTCGGCGGTTCGACGTCGGCGGCGGATCTTCGGTGGTGGCGGGGCGAGCGGCGAGGCGAGGCGACGAAGTGCGGCGGCGGCTCGGGCGAGAGGCGACGGCGCGGCGTCGGCGGCTAAGCGGGCGGCGGCGGCTATGCGAGGCGAGGCGCAGCGGCGGCGGTGGCGGCTGTGTTGCTGTGGTGGCTGCTGCTGCTGTTGGGGAGAGAGGGGCTGGGGCGGCGGCTTATAAAGAGGGGGGGTGCGGCGGGCTTGGAGGAGGGGGCAAGGCAAAGGGGCGGCGGGAGGCGTGCCCGAGGCGGACACGGCGGCGGTGTCGGGGTTGCTCGGGACTCTGTCCCGAGCTCGGAGACGGAGGCGGCGGCGGCTTGGGCCGGCTGGGCTGGGCGCGGCCCAGTTCGGTCGGCCCGAACTAAGTTTTTTTTAAACGATTTTTCGAAAATACGAAAAATACGAAAAACTTAATAACTATATTTTTTTAAAAAAAATCTAGAAAAATCCACTTAGCTATATGGCCTTATATATGACCTAATGAACATTTTTCTGGACCTAAATGCCTAAACTAAAAACAAACATTTTAGTACAAAAAAATAAATAAACTTGCAAATAAAATCAAATAAAAATATATTTTTATTCAAAATTAAATTTCCAATATTTCTTTGCTGTTTTTGAAGAAGTCCTTTTATCTTCTCTCTTTATTTTATTTATTTGAAATAATTGGAAAAACAATTTTGAATAAAACAACTTGATCTAATTTGCCAATTTTGAAAATTCAAAAATGGATTTTTGGGAAAAACCTCCAACTCTCTCTATTGGTCCTTGAGTTGCTTAAGGCCCCTTGGATCAAATTCCAATAAAGCAAAATTCAAAAATGCACAAATTATGAATGCATAAGAATGATCTAAATAATAACATCCAAATTGAAAATTGGGATGTTACACTAGATATAGCAATTTTACCTACCCCAATTACCTTTCCTTTGTTGTTGTCGCCAAAAGTAATATACTTCAGAGGAGAAGTAGTTAAGTTGGGGTCGACAAACAACGACTTGTCTCCGGTCATATGACTAGTGCATCCACTATCCATTATACATTTGGTACACCCGGAGACATAGTCCTGCAGAAGAATTAGGCTTTCTTAACCACCCACATCTTTGTATGTGGCTTCGAAATAGTAGAGAGAGCAGGATATGATTTCTTTCGGTAAACATAATTTTTGCTCGAGGAAGAGTGAGCATAATCGGAAGAATAAGCATTGAAGTTCCTTCCAGATGAGTGAGCATAATGATTGAATGAGGTATGCATGTACTCATTCTGTCGAACTTTTTCAAGGAAGTATCTAGCATTTTGAGCCTGCATGGTTAGTAACGTGGTAACAGGTAATGCTTCAATGGTTTTCTTAGGCACCCATATAGCTTTCTTTGGGGGCCATTCCTGCTGTTTGGTCCAACATAGCAAGCAACAACCTCACCATGTTGATTTTTGAACAACTTATAGTTGTCCAGAGAATCATCATCAGGATATTCAGGGATGGGAGAGTCATATCCCGAAAGTAATGCTGGATCGAGCGTTTTGCTCTTAGCAGGCACCCATACAGTGCGAGGATATTGATCAGGTTCCCAGTAAGTGCCATTTTCATTCAGTTTCCTTTCGAAACCGATGCCTTCTTTCCTGGGATTTTTGTGAAGAACAGATTTCTTCAAAACATCACAAAGGGTTTGATGCCCTTTGAGAGATTTGAGCATTCCTGTCTAAAGAAGATCCTTCAACCTAGCATTTTCATCAGGAACAGAACTATTTCCTCGACCGAGGGGTTAGCATTCACTGATGATTCAGCATTTGTTCGTTCAAGGCATTTTAAACATGGTGGCTCAAACACTTCAGGTTTCTCTTTAAGTTGCTGGGTGAGAAGAGAATTTTCCCTGATCAAATCCTCATGAGCCTATCTCAAAGCCTCGAGTTCCTATTTCCTTTTTAGGTAATCATAGGTCAATCTTTCATGGTCAGCTGAGAGAAAATCATGACGAGTTGATAGTTCATCCATTCGTGACTTGAGAGTGGAATACTCTTCGGTCAACGACTGATTTTTCTTCATCTCCTCAACCAACAACCCTTCAGATTTCTTGAGGGTTTTCTCAATTTTCTCAAGAGAGTTTTGTTGAATATTTGCAATTTTTATCAGTTTGGCATGGTCATCCTCATCAGAAGAATATTGATCACTGGAGGGAACCTTGTGATGTTTGGAGGATACCTTTTCCTTCGAGGCTTTATCGATGAAGCAGTAGGCAGGAGATTCATCATCGCTTGATGGATTCCCGAAGAAATTTGTTGCACATGAAGAGGCACATGCTACGCCAGCCATGCCGGAGTCAGAATACCCTTCAGATTCATCAGCTTTTTCGGAGTCTGGCGATTCTTCTTCATCAGAATCCGTTTCCTTGCCGATGGACGCCATGGCCTTGCAAGAGATATTCTTGCAGTCGGAGGAGGACTTGGAAGGGTTCCTTGATGAAGATCTTGACGAAGATTTTGAAGTGGATTAGTCCTTCTTGAAGAATTTCTTTGTTTTCTTCTCATCATCGGAGTCATAGTTCTTGCTCTTGCTTTTGGCTTGATAGTTGCCAGAATCATATCTTCCACTAGCATGGATTTCAGCTTCCCAGAGAGGGCAGTCTGAAATGAAATGCCCAGGCTTTTTGCACTTGAAGCAGGTGTATTCTCCCGTAGGTTTTGATGAGGATTTTGAACCTCCAAAGTTGCTTGAACCTTTCTTCTGGAACTAGCTCTTCCTGTGAAAGCGCTGAAATCTCTTCGTGATTAAGGTGAGATCTTTGTTGAGCCTTTCAGGGTCATCTGAATCTTCTTGGGCATTTCCATCGGAGGAAGAATCAGCCATAGCCTTGAGAGCATGATTTTTGCGTTGACTTGAGCCATACAGATCTCTTTTCTCTTCTTCTTGTTCCTCGTGGGTGTTCAGTCTTTCCATGATATCACCAGAGTCGAGGGTTTTGAAATCAACTCGTTCGCAAATCATCAGAACAAGTGCGTCGAATGAACTGTCAAGAGATCGAAGCAGTTTCTTCACAACTTCATGGTCATTGATGTCTTTGGTGCCAAGACCTTGAAGCTCATTTGCTATGTCACTCAGACGATCAAAGGTTTGCGGACAGCTTTCATTTCCAATGCGCTTGAAACGATTGAATTTAGCTTGAAGAGTATCGATTTGAGCTTCTTTCTGAGTTGAAACACCTTCATTTATCTTCTCAAGGACATCCCACAAATCCTTCACAGTTTCACACTGGCGATAGCGATGAAATTGCGCATGAGATAGATGGCCGCCAATTTCATCTTTCGCTTGAGCATCCATCTGTATGAGTTTCTTTTCCTCGTCAGTGGGGGCTTCAGATATAGCAACTGTGAACCCGATCTGCACCACATTCCACATGTCATCATCTATTGCTCGGAGACGGATCCTCATCTTCTCCTTCCAGAAGGGGTAGTCCGTCCCATCGAATATGGGGATCTTGAGATGCGACTTGAAGCTCACTGAAGACATACTTACTCCAAGGTTGTTAGACCAAAATGAGCAGAGTCAAGGAGTACCTTGCTCTGATACCAATTGTAGGAACAAAGTATGTCTACCAGAGGGGGGGTGAATGGGAGTTTTAATTTTTTTACAGAAAACTCAAAAGTCTCGGAACCAAGCAGCGGAGCAAGCGAAAAAACAAACTACAGCGAGCTAAAACTAAGTACCGAATGGAAACTAAATCATGCATCGAAACAAATTACATGAAGGAAAACAGATCAAATGTAAACATGGGTAGCAGAGGTAACCAGTGGTGCTCGATGACGACAGGGTATTTGTTCGACCAGTTCGTCCTTCTGCACAACGACTACGTCTGGTTGGAGGGGTTGTGACTTAACACGGAAGATAAACTCTCTTCACCCTATTCTCCTCGACAATTGGTTCGTCAACCAATGCCAATCACTCATGGTAGATACTTGAAGGCGATCTCCGAACCTTTACAGACTTCTTCTTCGAGAACCACAATCACTCTTGGTCTCTGAATAAATTGACACCTAACCATCTAGAGAGTTTGCAGCTCTCAAGAGTAATAGGCGGAGCGTACTGAACTTACATTCGAGTGATGCTGAACCACTATCTAATTCTTTGGCTCTAGGAGTTTTTCTCTCGGTAGATTTTAAACTCAAATCGCTCAGAGAGGGGGTTGCTCAACAATCTTCTCAGAATCAAACGGAGCAGCCACCGGACAAAGCCGGCGCGGGGTGACTATTTATAGCCGCAGCCTTCCCGGATGGGAAATGACCATTTTGGACACGCGGTCCAGCCAATGGCCAACCGACACGTTTGCAACGGTCGGATTTTGGAGCAACGGTAACATTACTTGAGTAACAAGTAATGCTAACTCTAGGTCAGAGTCAAATCTCTCGCAGCGAAGAAGATCACAGTCTCTTGCTGGCAAGTATTTGCTCATAACACAAAGAGATTTCTCTCGCAACTTTCATAGGAATTGGGTTTAGCATCAGAGAATCAAAGTTTTGAATGCTACACCCCTCATAATAGTATGGTGGTCCTATGACTCAATAAAGAGAAGAAGAACTACGAAATTGTTGGGGAACATAGCATGCAATTTCAAAAAAATTCCTACGATCACACAAGATCTATCTAGGAGATGCATAGCAACGAGCGGGGAGAGTGTGTCCACGTACCCTCGTAGACCGAAAGCGGAAGCGTTTGACAACGCGGTTGATGTAGTCGTACACCTTCATGATCCATCCCGATCAAGTACCGAACGTACGGCACCTCCGCGTTCAGCACACGTTTAGCTCGATGACGTCCTTGCCTTCTTGATCCAGCAAGACGGGAGAAGTAGTAGATGAGTTCCGGCAGCACGACGGCATGGTGACGGTGTTGGTGAAGAACAATCTCCGCAGGGCTTCGCCAAGCACTACAGAAACTATGACGGAGGATAAACTAGAGGGGACGGGGTTGCCGGCACACAGCTTGGTGAATCTTGATGTATCTATGGTGCTAGCCCTGCCCCTCTATATATATGTTGAGCCCTGGGGTCGAAACTTGGAGCAAAAGCCTCCTCAAAGTAGGTTTTGCCCAAAAGGCAAGAGTCCCACTCAGACTCCAGGACCAAACGCCACAATCCTTGGCATCTGGCCCAGACGCCATGGGTCTCGGCGTCTGGCCCAGGGCCAGATGCCAAGGTCTCCGGCGTTTGGCCCCCTGGCCTCCGCAAAACTCCTTTTGCACCGACTTATTGCCCCGTGGGCCTGACCCCTTGGCCTAACCATATCATCCAATATATGAATCTTTACCTCCGGACCATTCCGAAAATCCTCATCATGTCTGTGATCTCATCCAGGACTCTGAACAACATTCGGTCACCAACATACATAACTCATATAGTATTATATCGTCATCGAACGTTAAGCGTGCGGACCCTACGGGTTCGAGAACTATGTAGACATGACTGAGACACCTCTCTAGTCAATAACCAATAGCGGAACCTGGATGCCCATATTGGCTCCTACATATTCTATGAAGATCTTTATCGGTCGAACCGTTATGACAACATACGTTATTCCCTTTGTCATCGGTATGTTACTTGCCCGAGATTTGATCATCGGTATATTCATACCTAGTTCAATCTCGTTACCGGCAAGTCTCTTTACTCGTTCTGTAATACATCATCCCGCAACTAACTCATTAGTCACTTTGCTTGCAAGGCTTCTTATGATGTGCATTACCGAGAGGGCCCAGAGATACCTCTCCGATACTCGGAGTGACAAATCCTAATTTCGATCTATGCCAACCCAACAAACACCTTCGGAGATACCTGTAGAGCATCTTTATAATCACCCAGTTACATTGTGACGTTTGATAGCACACAAGGCATTCCTCTGGTATCTGGGAGTTGCATAATCTCATAGTTGAAGGAATATGTATTTGACATGAAGAAAGCAATAGCAATAAAACTGAACGATCAATATGCTAAGCTAACGGATGGGTCTTGTCCATCACATCATTCTCCTAATGATGTGATCCCATTCATCAAATGACAACACATGTCTATGGTTAGGAAACTTAACCATCTTTGATTAACGAGCTAGTCTAGTAGAGGCTTACTAGGGACACGGTGTTTTGTCTATGTATCCAGACATGTATCAAGTTTCCGGTTAATACAATTCTAGCATGAATAATAAACATTTATCATGATATAAGGAAATATAAAATAACAACTTTATTATTGCCTCTAGGGCATATTTCCTTCAGTCTCCCACTTGCACTAGAGTCAATAATCTAGTTTACATAGTAATGATTCTAACACCCATGGAGTCTTGGTGCTGATCATGTTTTGCTCGTGGAAGAGGCTTAGTCAATGGGTCTGCAATATTCAGATCCGTATGTATTTTGCAAATCTCTATGTCTCCCTCCTTGACTTGATCGCGGATGGAGTTGAAGCGTCTCTTGATGTGTTTGGTTCTTTTGTGAAATCTGGATTCCTTCGCTAAGGCAATTGCTCCAGTATTGTCACAAAAGATTTTCATTGGACCCGATGCACTAGGTATTACACCTAGATCGGATATGAACTCCTTCATCCAGACTCCTTCATTTGCTGCTTCTGAAGCAGCTATGTACTCCGCTTCACACGTAGATCCCGCCACGACGCTTTGCTTGGAACTGCACCAACTGACAGCTCCACCATTCAATATAAATACGTATCCGGTTTGAGACTTAGAGTCATCTGGATCAGTGTCAAAGCTAGCATCGACGTAACCATTTACGATGAGCTCTTTGTCACCTCCATAAACGAGAAACATATCCTTAGTCCTTTTCAGGTATTTCAGGGTGTTCTTGACTGCTGTCTAGTGATCCACTCCTGGATTACTTTGGTACCTCCCTGCTAAACTTATAGTAAGGCACACATCAGGTCTGGTACACAGCATTGCATACATGATAGAACCTATTGCTGAGGCATAGGGAATGACTTTCATTTTCTCTCTATCTTCTGCAGTGGTCGGGCATTGAGTCTTACTCAACTTCACACCTTGTAATACAGGCAAGAACCCTTTCTTTGACTGATCCATTTTGAACTTCTTCAAAACTTTATCAAGGTATGTGCTTTGTGAAAGTCCTATTAAGCGTCTTGATCTATCTCTATAGATCTTGATGCCCAATATATAAGCAGCTTCACCGAGGTCTTTCATTGAAAAATTCTTATTCAAGTATCCTTTTATGCTATCCAGAAATTCTATATCGTTTCCTATCAATAATATGTCATCCACATATAATATTAGAAACGCTACAGAGCTCCCACTCACTTTCTTGTAAATACAGGCTTCTCCAAAAGTCTGTATAAAACCATATGCTTTGATCACACTATCAAAGCGTATATTCCAACTCCGAGATGCTTGCACCAGTCCATAAATGGATCGCTGGAGCTTGCACACTTTGTTAGCACCTTTAGGATCGACAAAACCTTCTGGTTGCATCATATACAACTCTTCTTTGAGAAATCCATTAAGGAATGCAGTTTTGACATCCATTTGCCAGATTTCATAATCATAAAACGCGGCAATTGCTAACATGATTCGGACAGACTTAAGCATCGCTACGGGTGAGAAGGTCTCATCGTAGTCAACTCCTTGAACTTGTCGAAAACCTTTAGCAACAAGTCGAGCTTTGTAGACAGTAACATTACCGTCAACATCAGTCTTCTTCTTGAAGATCCATTTATTCTCTATGGCTTGCCGATCATCGGGCAAGTCAACCAAAGTCCACACTTTGTTCTCATACATGGATCCCATCTCAGATTTCATGGCCTCAAGCCATTTCGCAGAATCTGGGCTAATCATCGCTTCCTCATAGTTCGTAGGTTCATCATGATCTAGTAACATGACTTCCAGAATAGGATTACTGTACCACTCTGGTGCGGAACGTACTCTGGTTGACCTACGAGGTTCTGTAGTAACTTGATCTGAAGCTTCATGATCATCATCATTAGCTTCCTCACTAATTGGTGTAGGCATCACTGGAACTGATTTCTGTGATGAACTACTTTCCAATTCAAGAGAAGGTACAACTACCTCATCAAGTTCTACTTTCCTCCCACTCACTTCTTTCGAGAGAAACTCCTTCTCTAGAAAGGATCCATTCTTAGCAACAAATATCTTGCCTTCGGATCTGTGATAGAAGGTGTACCCAACAGTTTCTTTTTGGTATCCTATGAAGATGCACTTCTCCGATTTGGGTTCGAGCTTATCAGGCTGAAGCTTTTTCACATAAGCATCGCAACCCCAAACTTTAAGAAACGACAGCTTAGGTTTCTTGCCAAACCATAGTTCATACGGTGTCGTCTCAACGGATTTAGATGGTGACCTATTTAACGTGAATGCGGCTGTCTCTAATGCATAACCCCAAAATGATAGTGGTAAATCGGTAAGAGACATCATAGACCGCACCATATCTAATAAAGTACGGTTACGACATTCGGACACACCATTACGCTGTGGTGTTCCAGGTGGCGTGAGTTGCGAAACTATTCCGCATTGTTTTAAATGAAGGCCAATCTCGTAACTCAAATATTCGCCTCCGCGATCAGATCATAGAAACTTTATTTTCTTGTTACGATGATTTTACACTTCACTCTGAAATTTTTTGAACTTTTCAAATGTTTCAGACTTATGTTTCATTAAGTAGATATACTCATATTTGCTCAAATCATCTGTGAAGGTCAGAAAATAACGATACCCACCGCGAGCCTCAACACTCATCGGACCGCATACATCAGTATGTATTATTTCCAATAAGTCTGTAGCTCGCTCCATTGTTTCGGAGAACGGAGTCTTAGTCATCTTGCCCATGAGGCATGGTTCGCAAGCAT
The DNA here is from genome assembly GCA_011799875.1 of Thinopyrum elongatum. Lineage (NCBI taxonomy): Eukaryota > Viridiplantae > Streptophyta > Magnoliopsida > Poales > Poaceae > Thinopyrum > Thinopyrum elongatum. The sequence goes on along the minus strand of CM022300.1, from coordinate 57,546,112 downwards.
CAAATGATTCATAATCAAGTGATTCCAAAAGTCCATCAGTATGGCGTTTCTTCATGCGCTTTACACCAATATGACCTAAACGGCAGTGCCACAAATATGTTGCACTATCATTATCAACTTTGCATCTTTTGGCATCAATATTATGAATATGTGTATCACCACGATCGAGATTCAACAAAATAGACCACTCTTCAAGGGTGCATGACCATAAAAGATATTACTCATATAAATAGAACAACCATTATTCTCTGATTTAAATGAATAACCGTCTCACATCAAACAAGATCTAGATATAATGTTCATGCTCAACGCTGGCACCAAATAACAATTATTCAGGTCTAAAACTAATCCCGAAGGTAGATGTAGAGGTAGCGTGCCGACGGCGATCACATCGACCTTGGAACCATTCCCGACGCGCATCGTCACCTCGTCCTTAGCCAATCTTCATTTGATCCGTAGCCCCTATTTCAAGTTACAAATATGAGCAACCGAACCGGTATCAAATACCCAGGCACTACTACGAGCATTAGTAAGGTACACATCAATAACATGTATATCAAATATACCTTTGTTCACTTTGCCATTCTTCTTATCCGCCAAATACTTGGGGCAGTTCCGCTTCCATTGACCTGTCCCTTTGCAGTAGAAGCACTCAGTTTTAGGCTTGGGTCCAGACTTGGGATTCTTTCCGGGAGTGGCAACTTGTTTGCCATTCTTCTTGAATTTCCCCTTCTTTCCCTTGCCCTTCTTGAAACTAGTGGTCTTGTTAACCATTAACACTTGATGCTCCTTCTTGATTTCTACCTCCGCAGCTTTGAGCATAGCGAAGAGCTCGGGAATTGTCTTATTCATCCCTTGCATATTATAGTTCATCACGAAGCCTTTGTAGCTTGGTGGCAGTGATTGAAGAACTCTGTCAATAACACTATCATCCGGAAGATTAACTCCCAGCTGAGTCAAGTGGTTATGGTACCCAGACATTTTGAGTATGTGTTCACTGATAGAACTGTTCTCCTCTATCTTGCAGCTATAGAACTTGTTGGAGACTTCATATCTCTCAACTCGGGCATTTGCTTGAAATATTAACTTCAACTCCTGGAACATCTCATATGTTCCATGACGTTCAAAACGTCTTTGAAGTCCCGATTCTAAGCCGTAAAGCATGGCACACTGAACTATCGAGTAGTCATCAGATCGAGCTTGCTAGACATTCATAACGTCAGCATCTGCTCCTGCAGCAGGCCTTTCACCCAGCGGTGCATCAAGGACATAATTCTTCTATGCAGCAATGAGGATAATCCTCAAGTTACGGACCCAGTCCGTGTAGTTGCTACCATCATCTTTCAACTTAGCTTTCTCTAGGAACGCATTAAAATTCAAGGGAACGGTAACACGGGCCATTGATCTACAACAACATAGATATGCAAAAACTATCAGGACTAAGTTCATGATAAATTAAAGTTCAATTAATCATATTACTTAAGAACTCCCACTTAGATAGACATCCCTCCAGTCATCTAAATGATCACGTGATCCATATCAACTAAACCATGTCCGATCATCACGTGAGATGGAGCAGTTTTCAATGGTGAACATCTCTATGTTGATCATATCTACTATATGATTCACGTTCGACCTTTCGGTCTCAGTGTTCCGAGGCCATATCTGCATATGCTAGGCTCGTCAAGTTTAACCCGAGTATTCTGCACGTGCAAAACTGGCTTGCACCCGTTGTATGTGAACGTAGAGCTTATCACACTCGATCATCACGTGGTGTCTCGGCACGAAGAACTGTAGCAACGATGCATACTCAGGGAGAACACTTATACCTTGAAATTTAGTGAGGGATCGTCTTATAATGCTACCGTCGTACTAAGCAAAATAAGATACATAAAGGATAAACATCACATGCAATCATAATATGTGACATGATATGGCCATCATCATCTTGTGCCTTTGATCTCCATCTCCAAAGCACTGTCATGATCTCCATCGTCACCGGCTTGACACCTTGATCTCCATCGTAGCATCATTGTCGTCTCGCCAACTATTGCTTCTACTACTATCGCTACCGCATAGTGATAAAGTAAAACAATTACATGGCGTTTGCATTGCATACAATAAAGCGACAACCATAAGGCTCCTGCCAGTTGCCGATAACTTTTAAAAAACATGATCATCTCATACAATAACGTGTATCACATCATGTCTTGACCATATCACATCACAACATGCCCTGCAAAAACAAGTTAGACGTCCTCTACTTTGTTGTTGCAAGTTTTACGTGGCTGCTACGGGCTTCTAGTAAGAACCGTTCTTACCTACGCATCAAAACCACAACGATTTTTCATCAAGTGTGCTATTTTAACCTTCAACAAGGACCGACCGTAGTCAAACTTGATTCAACTAAAGTTGGAGAAATAGACACCCGCCAGCCACCTATGTGCAAAGCATGTCGGTAGAACCAGTCTCATGAACGCGGTCATGTAATGTCGGTCCGGGCCGCTTCATCCAACAATACCGCCGAATCAAAGTAAGACGTTGGTGGTAAGCAGTATGACTATTATCGCCCACAACTCTTTGTGTTCTACTCGTGCAAATCATCTACGCATAGACCTGGCTCGGATGCCACTGTTGGGGAACGTAGCATGCAATTTCAAAAAAATTCCTACGATCACGCAAGATCTATCTAGGAGATGCATAGCAACGAGCGGGGAGAGTGTGTCCACGTACCCTCGTAGACCGAAAGCGGAAGCGTTTGACAACGCGGTTGATGTAGTCGTACACCTTCACGATCCGTCCTGATCAAGTACCGAACGTACGGCACCTCCGCGTTCAGCACACGTTTAGCTCGATGACGTCCTCTCCTTCTTGATCCAGCAAGACGGGCGAAGTAGTAGATGAGTTCCGGCAGCACGACGGCGTGGTGACGGTGTTGGTGAAGAACAATCTCCGCAGGGCTTCGCCAAGCACTACAGGAACTATGACGGAGGATAAACTAGAGGGGACGGGGTTGCCGGCACACGGCTTGGTGAATCTTGATGTATCTTTTGTGCTAGCCCTGCCCCTCTATATATATGTTGAGCCCTGGGGTCGAAACTTGGAGCAAAAGCCTCCTCAAAGTCGGTTTTGCCCGAAAGGCAAGAGTCCCACTTGGACTCCAGGACCAAACGCCACAATCCTTGGCGTCTGGCCCATATGCCATGGGTCTCGGCGTCTGGCCCAGGGCCAGACGCCAAGGTCTCCGGCGTTTGGCCCCCTGGCCTCCGCAAAACTCCTTTTGCACCGACTTATCGCCCCGTGGGCCTGACCCCTTGGCCTAACCATATCATCCAATATATGAATCTTTACCTCCGGACCATTCTGGAGCTCCTCGTCATGTCCGTGATCTCATTCGGGACTCCGAACAACATTCGGTTACCAACATACATTACTCATATAGTACTATATCGTCAACGAACGTTAAGCGTGCGGACCCTACGGGTTCGAGAACTATGTAGACATGACTGAGACACCTCTCTAGTCAATAACCAATAGCGGAACCTGGATGCCCATATTGGCTCCTACATATTCTACGAAGATCTTTATCGGTCGAACCGTTATGACAACATACGTTATTCCCTTTGTCATCGGTATGTTACTTGCCTGAGATTCGATCGTCGGTATCTTCATACCTAGTTCAATCTTGTTACCGGCAAGTCTCTTTACTCGTTCCGTAATACATCATCCCGCAACTAACTCATTAGTCACTTTGCTTGCAAGGCTTCTTATGATGTGCATTACCGAGAGGGCCTAGAGATACCTCTCCGATACTCGGAGTGACAAATCATAATCTCGATCTATGCCAACCCAACAAACACCTTCGGCGATACCTGTAGAGCATCTTTATAATCACCCAGTTACGTTGTGACGTTTGATAGCACACAAGGCATTCCTCCGGTATCCGGGAGTTGCATAATCTCATAGTTGAAGGAATATGTATTTGACATGAAGAAAGCAATAGCAATAAAACTGAACGATCAATATGCTAAGCTAACGGATGGGTCTTGTCCATCACATCATTCTCCTAATGATGTGATCCCGTTCATCAAATGACAACACATGTCTATGGTTAGGAAACTTAACCATCTTTGATTAACGAGCTAGTCTAGTAGAGGCTTACTAGGGACACGGTGTTTTGTCTATGTATCCAGACATGTATCAAGTTTCCGGTTAATACAATTCTAGCATGAATAATAAACATTTATCATGATATAAGGAAATATAAAATAACAACTTTATTATTGCCTCTAGGGCATATTTCCTTCAGAAATAAATGCTACGTCTTCATTTCGTCTTCAATCTCCTCGGACGCAGTCATTTTCCTCGGACTGGCACCGAACCAATTGCTTCACTTCAGCGATTTTTGAGGGGTCACTCTTGTTATCATAATCTTCGGTGATAACCTTCGCTGCACCGCAGGGAGATTTTCTTCGTCGTTTGCATCGAACTCTTCGATATCTCAGGGACCTGTTACTATGTGTGCGCTAGCAAACACATAAGTCCCATACTGTTTTTGTCAACAAACTCCAAAACATAAGGGGTCTATCATTGCACCAACACCTACGTCCAAGTTTAAGCAAGTCTGGGCGGCCAGGATCCCCCCCTAAGATAAAGGTCTTCCTCTGGCAGGCCTTTAGAGGCCGTTTGCCGACGGCCGACCAAATTCGCAAGCGAACTGGGCCTGGTTCCGCCTTTTGCGCCTTATGCTTTGAAGCTGAAAATACCAATCACATCTTCTTTATGTGCCCTCTGGCCAAGTTGGCTTGGGGATGTGTTCGATCTTGGATGGGTGTGACTTGGGATCCTCATTCTTTTTCTGACTTGCGCATTTTGGCTGGTAATACCAGCGGGCAAACTAAGAGATTGTTCTGGGTTGGGTTGGCTGCCATGTGCTGGTCTTGTGGAATATTAGAAATAAATTCACCATTGAGGGTGTTTTTCCTAACAAGCCGGCTGACGTGTTATTTAAAATGTCTATCTTCTTGCAGCAGTGGAAATTATTGACTAAACCTGCAGATGTGGACGGCATGGTGGAGCTAATCAGCAAAGTTAGGGCATCGGCCAACTTGATCTCCTCTCCTGCCTCCAAGTGACTGCTGCTGTTCGCCGTGCCTTTATGTTGCAGTAGGTTGTTGGCCTGCGAGTCGCCTTTTGTATGGTCTGTTGGGCCTGCGTGCCTGTTAACTTTATCTTCGTTGTGGGCTCTCTGCTTATTCTGTTATGTCCGGTTGGTGAACTTTGGGCTAGTTGTATGATACTCTGCCTGGTGGCTTTATTTATAAAGTCGGGCGCACGCCTTTTCTCTAAAAAATAGATGTTGCAACCTTTCTGAAGGCGTCGACGGGATGCTCTCTCTTCCTCTGCGGGGACAGCTCTAGGGAAAACCCCAAACCCAGAGGGTTGGTCGTTGACGGCATGTTGGCGTTTTTTCCCTCTTGAGGGCATCGAGTTTGGAGTTTAATCCGGCTAGAGGGACCATTGGGTGTGCTGGCAGGTTGGGTAGCGGAAGGCGTCGGTGTGGCGTCGAGACTTCTATGGCAACGATGATGGGGACGAGTGAAGTCGGAGGCGTGGTAGTGGTTGCGGTAGTCGGCTCTTCCCCGACGTGTCTGTGGGATTACCTCGGTTTGTTTGTTGTGGTGAAGTCGGAGCTGCGGCGGCGAGGCCCTACGGCGGCAACGATGACAGACAACAGGTGGTTTGTTCGGTGATCTTCTGCGGCGCCAACCTTGCATAGTTCTCCATCGGATCTCTTCTTCAGAGTCGGGAGTTGCGCTGCCCTCGGCGTGGATGGCTGGTTTCTGGCATGGATCTTCGTGTGTTTCTGCACAGCCTCTGCGGTGTGTGTTTGGTCGACGTTCGTCTACAGCCAAGTCGGATTCACTTGCTCGGGGATTAGGGGTGGCGATGACACCTGCTTGAGAAGAAGTGATGACGATGACGCCTATGTGCTAACTCGACGAGGCACTCTGTAAAGGTATGTGTAGAGTATCTCGTGTTTGCCGCTCAGCAAATTGTGATGGTTTTCGCACGGTTTTTCGTTAATTAACCGAGCAATTCTCTTCTGCTTAATTAATGGATGAGGCAAGTCTTTTGCCTCCGTTCCAAAAAGAAAAAATATAAGACGTTTTTTCCTTTCGAAAAACATATCATGTTTAATGTCAAAAAACATCTTATATTTTGATACGAGGGAGTACAATTGAAAACAATAATTTCTAATCTACAAAAACAATAAGTTTTATTTTGAGGGGTCCGAAAACAATATGTTTTCTTATTTAGGGGGGAAGGTGGTCTGAAAAGTGAAAAGTTGAAGCCGAGCTCAGCGCAGCGCAGCGCGCTAGGCTCACCTATCGTGGCCCTCAAGCTTGCCCTTTGCTTTAAAAAGGTGGACTTTCCTGGCTTATCGAACATGGCGTGGCACGCACGCTATGTCTACAAACCGACTTAAGTAGAAACGGAAACGGAAACGGAAACGGACCCAAGGTCCCAAGCTGTAGAGTCCAGCCCGTAGTCCATATATCTCCCGACGCCACACGATATATCTGTCAACCAATCCGAGCCACACGTCCCACAGCTCGCGAGTTCGCAACCAAGCCGCCGCACCCCCGAACCCTGAACCCCAGCCGGCGAACGAGCGAAGCAGCAGCGACGGCAGCCATGGCGGCGGCGAAGATCCGGTGGGGGGAGCTCGACGAGGACGACGGCGGCGGCGACCTCGACTTCCTGCTCCCGCCGCCGGTCGTCATCGGGCCCGACGCCAACGGCCTCAAGAAGACGATCCACTACCGCTTCGACGACGACGGCAACAAGGTCAAGGTCACCACCACCACCCGCGTCGTCAAGCTCGCCCGCACGCGCCTCTCCAAGGCGGCCGTCGAGCGCCGCTCCTGGGCCAAGTTCGGCGACGCCGCCACCGGCGACGACGCCTCCGCGCGCCTCACCGTCGTCTCCACCGAGGAGATCTTCCTCGAGCGCCCACGCGCCCCAGGTTCGTCCATCGATCCTCTCTCTCTCCCCACCTAGATCATCGTTACATCTGTGTCGGATAATATGTTGTTTGTCACCAAAGGTTCTTGATTCGCATGTTTTGAAGCAACGCTGCTGTGCTGGTTGTGTAAGAGGACATACTAGTTTTGCACATCTGCTACGAAAATTGAGTTATACATTAAGAGGACATACTAGTACATTAAGAGAAGCTACGATTGAGTGTAATCAATTTCATGATATCTAGCTAGCTAGATAGGTTTCTTTGAATAAATTTGTTCTGTTTGAGTTAGGTAGGTGATTCAAGGATGCTGCTTGCAGGCCATGTATAGTGTCTGATCATCGGATTTCCAATTGCAGTTGTGAACTTGTGATGCACTATCGGTTATGGAGTAGCTTAGAGGTTCCTGAAAGCTGTTTCTTGGCTGATGGGGGCCATGTTAATTGTAACTTGTCTGTAGCATGTAACTTGTCTATTTAGGCTATTGCTCACGCTCTAGCACGAACACTGCTATTGGTCCATCCTTATTGTGGTTCTGAAGTCCCTAAACATGTCCCCATCTTATAGGCCATTGCTCACGCTCTAGCATGAATTGTGGTTCTGAAGTCCCTAAACATGTCCCCATCTTATAGGCCATTGCTCATGCTCTAGCGTGAACACTGCTGTTGGTCCATCCTTGTTGTGGTTCTGAAGTCCCTAAACATGTCCGTCCCTAAACATGTCCCGTCTTATTTGCTAACTGTTCACTTGATTGTAGGGAGCAAGGCTGATGAACCAAGTGCTTCCAATGATGCACTGGAAACGGCAAACAAAGGTACTGCTCTCATGGTCTGCAGATCCTGTGGCAAGAAGGGTGACCACTGGACCGTAAAGTGCCCCTACAAGGATCTCGTCGATACTCTGGACAGGCCTCCTACTTCTGACGGACCCGCAGCACTGACTGATCCTGCTAAGAGCTCGTATGTTCCTCCGAGGCTAAGGAAGGATGCTGTATATCATGATGGTGGGCACGACATGAGGCGCAGGAATGATGAGAACTCTGTCCGCGTTACCAATTTATCCGAGGACACCCGTGAGCCTGACCTCCTCGAGCTGTTCCGTGCATTTGGCCCTGTTAGCCGAGTCTATGTTGCGCTGGATCAGAGGACTGGATCAAGCAGGGGCTTTGGCTTCGTCAACTTTGTCCAGAGGGAGGATGCTGAGAAGGCTATCAGCAAGCTCAATGGCTATGGTTATGATAACCTCATCCTCCATGTTGAGTGGGCAACACCTAGGCCTAGTAATTAGTTGCTCCCTTTGTTTCTCAAATCAAGACAGGAAGAAGTTTGTTACTGCCTACTAGCATACAAATTTTACTGATGAGCGTCTTGTTGGTATGGTCTTTGAAATACTAATAGTTTTGTGTGTGTGGATGACATTGCTCTACGCATGTGGATTTTGTAATGATGGGATGAGAGTTTCGTATTCAAATTTTGTTGAGCGTTTGCTTTATTTGGTTACCAAATAAATTTGTGCCACCATGCCCCCCTGCTGCTTGACCTGGGCGCTCAAGATCAGTTGAAAAATTGCCGATTTAGAGCATCTCCTGTAGATTTGGTAAATTCTCCAGCCTTAAGCAAGACAGAGGCCGAGATAGCCAAAGAGGAGGCTAGGACGCGAAGAAAAGAGAGAATAAGGCAGCCGTGGAAGGGAGGCCGTCGTGGAGATTTCCTCCTGCAGTTTGTATCGAGCTGTCATGTTAGTGTTCCTCGGTTTTATCATCGAGTTTATGTCATGATCGCGTTGCTTATAGAACTATCTATGTTGGGTTCGAACTTGAATTTCAAATATTATGTACTCCCTCCGTCCCGGAATTATTGTCGAAGTGTACATTTTCCAGGAAAACCCTCCACGTTTTCCCTACACAACCCGCACTTCACGTTCCCCTTGCTCGCCCATTCTTGAATTCTTTTTGGTATTATCTTCTGTACTTCTCTGTGATGAACATCCCTAGCACCACTATCGGAGACATTACTGGAGTAGTTTGTTGTTCCTCAGCCTCTTTTTTTTGAATGAGTGGTTATATTGCTTTCAAAACTACTGCATACACACACAGTCAAAACTGACAAGGTGGTGGTGGAGGTGGAAATAAATGTTCCACAGCATATGCTCGAGTAGAAAATAAATGTGTGTAGTTTGCTCCACAGCAACTACCCACATTGTCAAAACTGACAAGATGTTATACTACTGTCAAAACTGAAAACTGAACATACCCAAGCCTTCTTATGGTTTGTATTGCTCATGTTCTTCAGCCTGTTCAGTTGTTGTCCTGGATATTGGTGAGAATCACAGCCTTGTGGTTGAAATTCTTACACAAGCTCTGAATATTGTTACAGTACCGGCAATTGTTTCGACAGTTCCACAGTTCCATTGCCTTGCACAGTTCCATTGCTAGTCCTGGATAATCCTCATTGCTTTCCACATTTCCATTGCCTTTTCAACATTTTAATTGTTACAGTATAGTCACAATTGTGTATAATTGTGCCTAAAGTTTACCTTTGAATCTTTACTTCAGGTGTTCGTTTTAGCTTGATAGGCATCAATGGAACCAGAGCCAACAATGTCAATAGACTGCAAAAAAACTGAACCTTTAATCCCAGTTCAGTAGTTCTTTCATGGAGTATTACTGAAAACTTGACAGTAAATTCAGTGTAAATTTGGTTAACTGAATTAAGTGCAAATTAGGTTGTCCAGTAGGTTGTTCCCAATTTCTGATGTGTGCTGGTTGACCAAATTCACTAGGTAGTTTATTTTGGCTACTGCCAATAATACACAGGATTTTGGCTATTGTCAACAATATAGAGCTAAGCTATATTCCATTCACTGAAACCATTCTGAATTTTGACAGTGCTGCATCTAACTCCATCTAACTGAGATTTGATACTCCAAGATAACTCCTAGTGACAACAATAATTCAGTAGTTTTCTCAAATTTTTGCCGTATGTAGACTCTATTTAGAAATTCAGAGATAATCAAAAGATCAAGCTGAGATTAATACTCCATTGAACATGTACACTTCTTTGAACACAGTGAGAAAGACAAGCTGAGATTAATATCAGAACATAGAAATACATTTCATTGAAAAGATCAAGGAAAACAAGCTGGGATTAATACCAGAACATGCCAATTATTGATGCTTATTTTTGTTTTTCTCTCTGCAGGAGCAGATTTGCTCATGATCTTTATTCTGCAGGAGCAGAATTGCCAATTCAGGCTTGCAGATGGATTGTCCTGTGGCTGCTCCGGTTGTGATGTGCAGAATTGATGGCTTGGAACTCGAGTTCGAGTTGCAGGTGCAATTCGCCGTCGAATTTGAGTTCAATTCGAGCGGAGGAGACACAGGACCATGGCAATTCGCCAATTCGAGCAGAGGAGCTCACGGATCAGAGGAGAACACACCAATTCGAGCAGAGGAGCAGTTCGCCGTCGATTGGAGCGGTGGGCGGCGGACCTTGTGCTCATCGTTTTGAGCGAACGGCGGGGGAGGATGTCGGAACGGCGGCGGAAGGCGGAGCTGCGGCGGACCTCGTGCTCTCGACGGCGAGGGAGCTGCTGCGGACGGCGGGGAAGGACAGAGGAGCAGTGGCGGACGGCGAGGGACCTGCGTACGGTGGGGCAGTATGTCGGAGTGGCGGCGAACGGCGAGGGGTCTGCGTACGGCGGGGGAGTACGGCGGAGCGGCGGCAGACGGAGCTGCAAACCCACGACACAGCGAGGACCAGGATGGAGAAGATTCAAAGGTGTAAGGCTGTTTTTGCAAAATTACCATTCTTTAGCGCGTGCGACAATAATTTTGGGACGGAGGAAGTATGAAATTGTGTAATGCATGATCATAAATAACTGATGAAACATAATGATTGTTTTTTTTTTGAGGGAACATAGTGATTGTTTAGAGTGTGAAGGATCAAAGATGCCTCATCCAAATTTACTTTCCTTATTAGTTGATTTTTAGAGGGATTTCGGAAATACAAATGCAAGGTTGATACGGAAAATGCTTAGGAGCACCTGCGGGCGACATGTACCGTTATATTAGTCTGCATGTATTTTTTAGTTTTAATTGGATGTATACTTCCTTTTAGGAGAGGTATTCTTTTATAGTCTTAATGATCTCTGACTATCTAAATGTGGGTGGCTGGACTGATATCTGATCATGGCTCCACATGCATGCAAATTTTATTGAGCCCTACACTTTTGAATCATATAACACATTTCATGTTGTTTTTTATTTTGAGTGGAAAACTGAGAACGTCATGGTAATAATTTTAGAAAGTTTTTCATAAAATTAATAATACAAATATCAGGAAATATTCCCTTATCAAAAAGTTGAAAATTTAATAATACAAATTCTAAGAAAGGTGTAATTAATTGTCCCAATCAAAACTACTGTATCCTGTCACATAGAAATTTTCTATCTTTACAGTTTACAGTGTGATACGTCTCCATCGTATCTATAATTTTTTATTTTTCCATGCCAATATTATACAACTTTTACATACTTTTGGCAACATTTTATATGATTTATTGGACTAACCTATTGATCCAGTGACCAGTGTCAGTTTCTGTTTTTTGCATGTTTTTTGTTTCGCAGAATATCCATATCAAACGAAGTCCAAATGCAATAAAAATTTACAGAGAATTATTTTAAAATATATGTGATTTTTGCGACTTGGAATCAACGCAAACGGGGCCCACAGCCACCACAAGACACCTGGGCGCGCTAGGCAGCCTAGGCGCGTGGTGGTGGGTTGTGCCCTCCTCGTGAGTCGGTTGGAGCTCTACTTCGGGCACAAGGAAGCTTATATCCGGAAAAAAAAATCATGTTAAAATCTCAATGCAATCGGAGTTACGGATCTCCGGGAATATAAGAAACGGTTTTCGGCCAGAAAACAGGAACGCGAAACAGAAGAAAACAGAGAGATAGATCCAATCTAAGAGGGGCTCCTGCCCCTCCGCCGCCATGGAGGCCATGGACCAGAGGGGAAACTCTCCTCCCATCTAGGGGGAGGCCAAGGAAGAAGAAGAAGGAGGGGGCTCTCTCTCCCTCTCTCCCGGTGGGGCAAGGATCATGACGGCGATCTACATCAACAATCTTGCTACCGTCAACACCAACTTTCTCCCCCTCTATGCAGCGGTGTAACACCTCTCTTCCCCGCTGTAATCTCTACTTAAATATGGTGCTCAACACTATATATTATTTTCCAATGATATGTGGTTATCCTATGATATTTGAGTAGATACGTTTTGTCCTATGGGTTGATAGATTATCATGATTGGTTTGAGTTGTATATTTTATTTTGGTGCTGTCCTACGGTGCCCTCCGTGTCGCGCAAATGGAGGGATCCCCGCTGTAGGGTGTTGCAATACGTTAATGGTTCACTTATGGTGGGTGGCGTGAGTGACAGAATACACAGACCCGAGTTTGGGGGTCATTGCGTATGGGATAAAGAGGACTTGATACTTAATGCTATGGTTGGGTTTTACGACCTTAATGATCTTTAGTAGTTGCGGATGCTTGCTAGAGTTCCAATCATAAGTGCATATGATCCAAGTAGAGAAAGTATGTTAGCTCATGCCTCTCCCTCATATAAAATTGCAACAATGATTACCGGTTTAGTTATCGATCACCTAGGGATAAATGACTTTCTTGTTTGACAAAAGCTATCCACTTTTATCATCTTGCATTTTATTCGTAGTTTTAATCTCGTAAAGAACTCGTAGCTTTATTCCTACCAAATAGTTTTATACTTGTTCTAGGTAAAGAAAATGTCAAGTGTGCGTAGAGTTGTATCGGTGGTCGATAGAACTTGAGGGAATATTTGTTCTACCTTTAGCTCCTCGTTGGGTTCGACACTCTTATTTATCGAAAAAGGCTACAAACGATCCCCTATACTTGTGGGTTATCAAGACCTTTTTTTCTGGCGCCGTTGCCGGGGAGCAATAGCGTGGGGTGAATATTCTCGTGTGTGCTTGTTTGCTTTATCACTAAGTAGTTTTTATTTTCTGTTCTAAGTTGTTCTCTATTTTTAGTTATGGATATGGAACACGAAACACCAAAAAAATTAGTTGTACTCTCTACTCATGGAGATGGGGAACCTCCTAAAACCCTCGATGCTCGCTATGTCAAAAATATTAAACACTACTTTGATAATCCTGAGAAAATCCCATTCAACTTGATAATGGGAGACACGTTGGATCAACGTGAATACTTTAGGGATTATTGCTTGACACAAAAAGAAAAACTCCTATGGGATCAAATTGAAATGTTGCAATGGTGTGCTTGGAATTTATGTTCGAGATATGATTATACTTGTTGCTCTAGGATGAAGGCTCGACACCTTCCCTTTTCATGTGAATTTAGTGATAATGAAACATTGTCTTCTTATGCTAATGGTAGATATGATTATTATGATGTGGAACGAATAGAAGAATTTGTTGCTTTTAAGGGTGCTTATGAAATTGAATCTCTGTTTGAAAAGTATGAAGATTATGATGATTTTGTTTATAGACCTAAAAATTTGCTATACTTAAATATTGCTATGAAAATTATAAATACAATGTCGATATTGATGCATTTATTGAGAAAGTCTCCGCTGTCCAAGAAGAGACTAATATTTTGCAGGAAACTATGGAAGAAGAAATTGATGAAACTGTGAGCTCATTGGATGAAAAAGATGAGGAGGAGAGCGAAGAACAAAAGGAGGAAGAGTGGATTGATCACCCGTGCCCACCTTCTAACGAGAGTAACTCTTCAACTCATACATTGTTTAATGTCCCTTCGTTCTTACCGAAGGATGAATGTTATGATAATTGCTATGATCTCATTGATTCATTTGAAATATCCCTTTTTGATGAACTTGATGATTGCTATGATTGTGGCCAAGATGCCAATATGAATTATGCTTATGGAGATGAACTTGCTATAGTTCCTTATGTTAAGAATGAAATTATTGCTATTGCACCCACACATGATAGTCCTATTATCTTTTTGAATTCTTCAAACTACACTATATCGAAGAAGTTTGCACTTATTAGGGATTACATTGATGGGTTGCCTTTTACCGTTGCACATGATGATTTTGATGAATATAATATGCATGTGCTTGCTGCTCCTACTTGAAATTATTATGAGGGAGGAACTACATCTCCGCCTCTCTATGTTTCCAACACGATAAAATTGCAAGAAACTGCTTATGCTATGTATTGACCTTTACTTGATGTGCATGAATTGTTCTTTTATGACATGTCGATGCATAGGAAGAGAGTTAGACTTCGTAATTGCATGATATATGTCGCTTTGTGCTCACTACTAAATGTCAAATCATTGCTAATTAAAATTGGCTTTGATATACCTTGGGATCCGGGTGGATCCATTACTTGAGAACTTTATGCCTAGCTTAATGGCTTTAAAGAAAGCGCTGCCAGGGAGACAACTCGGAAGTTTTAGAGTCATTTTATTCTGTTGTGTGCTTTTATAAAGTTTAAAAACAAAAAAATATAGAGGGAAACTTAAAACTTCACAAAAGGAAAAGTGAAAGTGAGAAGGACGAGCACCGTGGAAGCGGGAGCATGCCTTGAACTTTGTTCATGCCATGGAAACTTTGTGAATCTTGAATTACAGAAAATTTTCAACAAAAATAATTATCCCCTTGTACAAATCCATTGTATTATAAAAATAATGTGCCAAGATTTGCCTTTAGGATGATTAGATTGCTTGTTGGTATGTGCGGTGCAAAAACAGAAACTTTGGCTGTAGTGTGTGATTTTACATTTTTTACTGGAACGTCAAAAGTTTCTGAAACTTTTTGCACAGTATTGCTATACAAATTTTTTAATTTTTCCTAATTTTTTAGAATTTTTGGAGTACAGAAGTATGGTTAAAGTTCAGATTACTACAGACTGTCCTGTTTAAGGCAGATTTTGTTTTTTATGCATTGTTTTGCTTGTTTTGATGAAACTATCGATGGTATGAGCCATGGAAAAGTTATAATACAGTAGATACAATGAAAAAACAAAATATGAATTGGTTTGCAACTGTACTTAAAGTAGTAATTTGCTTTGTTATACTAACGGATCTCACCAGTCTTCTGTTAAGTTTTGTGTGGATGAAGTGTTCAAAGATCGAGGAGGTATCGATATAACGAGAAGGAGGAGAGGCAAGAGTTCAAGCTTGGGGATGCCCAAGGCACCCCAAGTAAATATCTAAGGAGACTCAAGCGTCTAAGCTTGGGGATGCTCCGGAAGGCATCCCATCTTTTTTCAACAAGTATCGGTATGTTTTCGTTTTCGTTTCGTTCATGTGATATGTGTAAACCTTAGCGCGTCTTTTGTGTTTAGTTTTCACTTTTCTTTTATGCACCATGCTGGTATGAGATAATCCATGGTTGATTTATAGAATGCTTCATGTGCTTCACTTATATTATTTGAAGTTGGGATTGCCTGTTTCTGTTCACATGGAAAACCGTTATTTATAGAATGCTCTCTTGCTTCACTTATATTTATTAGAGCATGGTCTTTTGGAGAAAGAATTAAACTCTCTTGCTTCACTTATACCTATTTAGAGAGTCAACAGGAATTGGTCATTTGCATGGTTAGTCATAAAATCCTACATAAAACTTATGGATCACTGAATATGATATGTTTGATTCCTTGCAATAGTTTTGCGATATAGAGATGATAATATGTGGGAGGTACTAGTAAACGGTTGTGGTTAGTAGGAATATTGGTGTTAAGGTTTGTGATTCCAGAAGCATGCACGTATAGTCTCTCGTTATGCTATGAAGTTGGAGCATGATTTATTATTGATTGTCTTCTTTATGAGTGGCGGTCGAGGACGAGCGATGGTCTTTTCCTACCAATCTATCCCCCTAGGGGCATGCATAGTAGTACTTTGCTTTGAGGGCTAATAAAATTTTGCAATAAGTATAGAGTTCTTTATGACTAATGTGAGTCCATGGATTATACGCACTCTTACATTTCCGCAATTTGCTAGCCTCTACGGTACCGTGCATTGCCCTTTCTCACCTCGAGAGTCGGTGCAAACTTCGCAGGTGCATCCAAACCCCGTGATATGATACGCTCTATCACACATAATCCTTATTATATCTTCCTCAAAACAGCCACCATACCTACCTATTATGGCCTTTTCATAGCCATTCCGAGATATATTGCCATGCAACTTCCACCGCTTCCGTTTTGATGACTTGAGCATTCATTGTCATATTGCTTTGCATGACCGTAAGATAGCTAGCATGATATTTCCATGGCTTGTACGTTTTTTGATATCATTGTTATGCTAGATCATTGCACATCCTGGTACACTACCAGAGGCATTCATATAGAGTCATACTTTGTTCTAGGTATCGAGTTGTAATATTTATTTCTTTTGAGTTGTAA
Source organism: Thinopyrum elongatum (assembly GCA_011799875.1). Taxonomy (NCBI): domain Eukaryota; kingdom Viridiplantae; phylum Streptophyta; class Magnoliopsida; order Poales; family Poaceae; genus Thinopyrum; species Thinopyrum elongatum. Next base: position 57,529,653 of record CM022300.1, on the reverse strand, counting down.
GTAAATAGAAGTGTGATGACCATCATTATTCATTATTAGAGCATTGCCCCAGTGAGGAAAGGATGATGGAGACTATGATTCCCCCACAAGTCGGGATGAGACTCCAGACAATGAGAGGAAAAAAAGAAAAGAAAAAGAAAAAAGAAAAAGAAAAGAAAAAAGACAAAGAGAGAAGGGGCATGCTAATTCCACACTTGTACTTCAAAGTAGCACCATGTTTTTCATATAGAGAGTCTCCTATGTTGTCACTTTCATATACTAGTGGGAATTTTCCATTAAAGAGTTAGATGCACACACACTTAGTTTTCATGTTGAGCTTTCATACACTTATAGCTCGTAGTGCATTCTTTGCATGACAATCCCTACTCCTCGCATTGATATCAATTGATGGGCATCTCCATAGCCCGTTGGTTAGCCGCGTCGATGTGAGACTTTCTTACTTTTTTGTCTTCTTTATATTTACCCTTATCATTATACTCTATTCCACCCATAGTGCTATATCCATGGCTTGTGCTCATGTATTGCGTGGAGGTTGAAAAAGCTGAAGCGCGTTAAAAATTATGAACCAATTGCTCGGCTTGTCATCGGGGTTGTGCATGATAAATACTTTGTGTTAAGAAGACAGAGCATGACAAGACTATATGATTTTGTAGGGATAGCTTTCTTTAGCGTTGATATTTTGAAAGACACGATTGTTTGTTAGGATGCCTGAGTATTGATGTATTTATGTCAAATCATAGACTATTGCTTTGAATCACTCGTGTCTTAATATTCATTCCATGATTAGATATATGATCAAGATTATGCTAGGTAGCATTCTACATCAAAAATTATCTTTTTTTATCATTTACCTATTCGAGGACGAGCAGGAATTAAGCTTGGGGATGTTGATACGTCTCCGTCGTATCTATAATTTTTTATTGTTCCATGCCAATATTATACAACTTTTACATACTTTTGGCAACATTTTATATGATTTATTGGACTAACCTATTGATCCAGTGCCAGTTCCTGTTTTTTGCATATTTTTTGTTTCGCAGAATATCCATATCAAACAAAGTCCAAATGCAATAAAAGTTTATGGAGAATTATTCTGGAATATATATATGATTTTTGGGACTTGGAATCAACGCAAACGGGGGCCCACGGCCACCACAAGACACCTGGGCGTGCCAGGCAACCCAGTCGCGTGGTGGTGGGTTGTGCCCTCCTCGTGAGTCGGTTGGAGCTCTACTTCTGGCGCAAGGAAGCTTATATCCAGAAAAAAATCGTGCTAAAATCTCAGAACAATCGGAGTTACGGATCTTCGGGAATATAAGAAACGGTTTTTGGCCAGAAAACAGGAACGCGAAACAGAAGAGAATAGAGAGATAGATCCAATCTAGGAGGGGCTCCTGCCTCTCCGCCGCCATGGAGGCCATGGACCAGAGGGGAACTCTCCTCCCATCTAGGGGGAGGCCAAGGAAGAAGAAGAAGGAGGGGGCTCTCTCCCCTTCTCTCCCGGTGGCGCCGGAACACCGCCGGGGCAAGGATCGTGACGGCGATCTACATCAACAATCTTGCTACCGTGAACACCAACTTTCTCCCCCTCTATGCAGCGGTGTAACAACTCTCTTCCCCGCTGTAATCTCTACTTAAACATGGTGCTCAACACTATATATTATTTCCCAATGATATGTGGTTATCCTATGATGTTTAGATCAGTTTTGTCCTATGGCTTGATAGATGATCATGATTGGTTTGAGTTGTATATTTTATTTTGGTGCTGTCCTACGGTGCCCTCCGTGTCGCGCAAACGGAGGGATCCCCACTGTAGGGTGTTGCAATACGTTAATGGTTCACTTATGGTGGGTGGCGTGAGTGACAGAATACACAGACCCGAGTTTGGGGGTCATTGCGTATGGGATAAAGAGGACTTGATACTTAATGCTATAGTTGGGTTTTACGACCTTAATGATCTTTAGTAGTTGCGGATGCTTGCTAGAGTTCCAATCATAAGTGCATATGATCCAAGTAGAGAAAGTATGTTAGCTCATGCCTCTCCCTCATATAAAATTGCAACAATGATTACCGGTTTAGTTATCGATCTCCTAGGGACAAATGACTTTCTTGTTTGACAAAAGCTATCCACTTTTATTGTCTTGCATTTTATTCGTAGTTTTAATCTCGCAAAGTACTCGTAGTTTTATTCCTACCAAATAGCTTTATACTTGTTCTAGGTAAAGCAAACGTCAAGTGTGTGTAGAGTTGTATCGGTGGTCGATAGAACTTAAGGGAATATTTGTTCTACCTTTAGCTCCTCGTTGGGTTCGACACTCTTATTTATCGAAAAAGGCTACAAACGATCCCCTATAATTGTGGGTTATCACAGTGCTTCATCATGGTTATTTTTATTAAATGAACGTGTACCCAAAGCCTTTGTCATTCAACGCACTGTTGAAATTTATCTATGTTTACCGGACACACCACCTCAAATTAAATGAGTATGGAGAACACTTTACTGTTAGCATATATGCAAGCATGTTGTATTGCAATCTCGCTGCCAATTAAACAAAACCTGCACCTGTCCCCAAACGAACCATGAGCGGCTTTGATTCCAGGGGGGTGCGTCGTTGTGTGCTCCTCGTCAGTGTCCATGGTGATACACCCTAAATGATGAGCTACAACAAGCAAGCAATATACACAAGGCGCAACTAGCAAGCAAGTAATAGCATTGGAGATGAAGATGTATCCTGAAGTTCACACTATTGTGGTAGTGCTAATCTCCATTGGAGAGGTGGAGGCCCATGAATGCCCACACAACAATGAATGTCTCACCAAAGTTTCCAGGTGACTCGACCAACGAATGCTCGAGTACCCTTCACTAAGGGTAGTTCTTGGGAACCCCAAACCTCACAAACAAGAAGGGGCACAAATACAGAACTTGGAAGCTCCCGAGTGACTCCTATCATCCTAGGGTTTCCACGAAATAAAGGTAACAAATCGCAAACAACACGTGGGAGATTTAAGATTGATTTGGTGGAAACTTTGATACAGATATTCTCTTTCTTTTCCTCTCAAGAAATCTGAGTTTGGTTGGCCAGAGATAGAGGAGTAGAAGCTTAGAGGTGATTAAAAATGGTGGAAATATAGATCTGGTCGACGTCCACCCTTTGGGGAAGAAGGGGGGTATATATATGGTCCCGCAATTTTTTTCCTATTAGACTTTCTGGAATCTCCAGAACTTCTATGATTCAGAGTCTCCAGACTTTTTACAATAATTACGGGCTTGGCAGAACCAGACTGCCAAAGTCCAGAGCAAGCCTAGATGAAGTTCAAAGGTTCTGGTCTAAAACTAAGTTTAACAATTGAACCTTCCTAGGAATCCTCTTTGGCATTGGCTCAAGCGCACGAGTGTTTGTATCATGAATCTCACACATACCTTATGCGACTCCTCTTAATAGTGTGATTGTCATATTTGATTCAAGTAAAGATATAAAATGAAGCTCCAAAACGAATAGACACCGTCTCTTTTATCCTATTGTGTATGGGGTCTCCAAGCAGCTTTATTTCACCCCGATGGGGCTAAATCTGTTCATGTACTCAGGATAACCATTGACCCCATAATCACTTGTTTCACCAAAAAACCATTTAGAGGTGAGGATATCCTTCTAGAGTGGAGAAGCAATATAGAAGGAGAGATGGAAGCAAGATTTAGGTAATCTGCTCGAGAAGACCTAAAGAGATTATCTCTGTCTTATCTTTCTTATACCTAAATTTATTTTCAGGTAACCAAATATACCAAACTTTTTTTTAGAAAACCCCTCCCATATATTAATTAATTAAAAATGTTTGTACAATCGTCTGTTACAACTTCAACCACGCAGGACGGAACACTATTAAGAAGCACACCATCAGACCTATTAACAAAACTGAACTTAGCAATCTCATGTGCCCCCATATTGGCCCTTATGTTAATCTTGGATATCTTAAATCTTGTCATCAACCTAGAAATGCTCAATGCTTCCATCTTAAGATAAACTAGAGGGGACCTGTCCAAATAATCGTTTCCAAGAAAGGAGGCCACAAAAGAACAATTAGTTTCTAAAATGATGGGCTTGTGGAGAGCAATACCAATGTAAAGCCCTACGAGGGTCGCTCTAAAACTATTTAAGATGCTCTTAGCTAAGCTAGTTACAACTCAAATTCATAATGTTGCTCCTGAAAGATCTCAGCAGCCAGACCGAGTTGAAAGAAAACATCTACAATGAAACAACTTGATCGGGGGAAGGGGGAGGGGGTGATCAACTATGCTAAGATGGCCATCAGTGCAGAAATACTTTGATGTTTGCATTTCTTGATGTTGTCCATCATCTACAAGAGCTATATTGGTGTACTGATGATGAGCTTTGATATTGTAAACGATGTTATCTTAATCTAATATAAGTGGGGTGACTGGAAAAAAGTCACTATATAAGCGAGTGACGCTGAATAAATGGGATATTCCGGGGAGCCAAAACGTCCCTACAGCCACAACTCCCATGTTTATAGTGCACCCCTCACAACTTCTAAATATAAAGTTGTGCCTTAGTTTTTAAAGTGCATGCTAAAAGTTTTAGGGGTAGATGGAGGTATAGTGAATCTACTATTATGGGTTTTTGCCCCCTATTCTCTATATAGACAGATTTTTTAAAAATAGAGGGTTGTAACACCCCGCCCACATCCATTGGTTCCTGGTTGTTACACCTGGCTACCACTTGAGATCTAGACCAGCCTGACAGACCAACACTGGTCCTTCCTGCGCACTTTGTCCTCACTCGCGCGAACATGGGAGCAACTTCCCGATTGATCACCCATCCTCAAATTACCTCAAACCAAACATGCTTAGCCTGGAGGTTCTTTGGAGATGAGCTTCCAGAGAAAAAGGTGCACAAGAAGTCTATCAATCATATTAACCAAGATGCCACATATACTCTCACTAAAAGGAACCAACGTCCTTGTCGACCCAGCAGGAATGTTCCATTTGGCACACATTTGTGTGTATGATGCTGACACATGTGCCATTTCATGTGCCTCGACGGGGCACATGCGCCTTGTGCCACATGATCGTGCCCTTTGAACTGCACATGCTTGTGTAACCGTGAGGGTTGACTCCGATACCATTATGTAGCACTATGGCCGCAACCATAAGTTCTTGTCATTACGATTGGGACCACCCGGCGACCACTTGCACACTTTATCTTTACTCGTGCACACCTGGGAACAACTTCTGGTCGGTAATTTACTCTCAAATTACCCAAGGCCAAATATGCTTAATCTGGGGGTTCTTTGGAGATGAGTTTCCGGAAACGATGGTGCACCTTATTAATATGAATAGTCTACCAATCCTATTAACCAACATCAACTTTGTTTGTAGGCTCGGACCTGAGAGTGTGCATCAGGTGAGTCCGCATAGGCCCCCAGCCCAGGTTTGTATATAATATAAATATGTAATTTATAGGCCCATTCTCATTAAAAAATATTCTAAAGGTTGAATCAATTCAGACCAATGAGATGCTTACGACTACAAACTGTACGTGGCCAAGCGAGGAGCTACGCATCATCTAGCAACAAATTACAAAGAGGGATCCCGGAGGGTAGAGTGTCAAACTATGAGGCATACATTTTGTAAAGAGCATTCTCCCTCGAGCATGGTCGCTATCTCTGGCTGATAGAACCAAGGGATCCTTCTGTTGTACTCTTATTTATTGATCAATTAAGTGACTATGTGATCCTAAAAAATTGCAAAAAGAAAAGGCGATGATACGCATAACCAAGCGCTTTCCGCTCTAGCCTCCTCGTTAGCTCATTGCATGTTCATCTTCTTCCCCAATCATCTGCCATGGCACAACACCCCGTTACAATTTTTAGCAGTTTGGTGGAATCCATAGAAGATGAAGCCATGACCTCTTGATTAATTCCCAACATTCCTAATCAATTTGCGATAGCCGGTAAAATGTAGCGACCCGACCTCAAACGGTCAAGCCTCTGTGTATCTGTGCCATCCCTGGATCAGTATGCTGGCACACACAGTACATCAATGTATATATCAAAGTGCAATCACATGTATAAATAACGTAAAACTGATATATACCTTAATTCTCAGCGGAAACAAACAAATGGGTGTGGAGTCCCATCAACGCCATCGGCAGGTTGAGTGTAGACCGTAACCCTGTACCGTACTCTTACTCGTCGGAAGAAAATATATCTGCAACATGAGACGTTGCAGCCATGTAGGTCAGTACATTGAATGTACCGGCAAGATCACTGTAAGAAAACAGATGATGAAACTATACTATATGCAATATGGCTTTGTGGCTCTGTGTCTGAGTTTTTGAGTAAAAGTTGGTTTTATTTTCCCTACATCAAAGGAATATCAGAAGTCTTTACTACAGAATTATCTACTATGACATGGTTCCGCCAACCGATGTCTCATAGCCCAAATCATCATAAGTTGCCCACAATTAAGTTATCAGTCCAGTGTTGAGAGTTCCGAAATAGATCCAAGTCTAGAGGCTCAAATTGTCCATAACCGGGGACACGGCTAATCGATTAGGTTTTAACCCTCTGTAGAGGTTTGTACACTTTACCCGCAAGATTCGATCCCTCTTTTTACGTTCTCGCACTTCAGGGTGTTTGAGAACAAGACGACCGAAACATGGTCTTCCGAAGAGTTCCCCTGACCACTGTCCGGTGCTCATCCAATCCTACCGTAGTTCTACATCTGCTAGCACCATCCCAGCCAGAGTCACAACTAAGGTCAACCAAGCCAGAGCCCATAATGACTTGTGGTTGCATAGGTAAGCTTCCGGGCATGAAGTATTCGTCCGTCTCTTTGAGTCTGGGTGAAGCTTTCCGCAAGATGTCATGGCGCTTCTCCATGCATCCCGGGTCATCCACTGGTTGCTCCAGGGTGCCCATCTAAACCATCCTTCACCCAGTAGTGTGTATTGAATTCTTGTCTCGAGTCTTAAAGTCGGTCTTGAAGATGCAGTCCTTGCAAATGCCATCATGAAGTTGTCGTCATTGACGTAGAGTCCTCCATTCTCACACCACTCCCGAGCACTCATACCAACCCCGTCTACTATAGCGTAGCATTAAAATAAATAATGTCCCGGGCTTGGTAACAGGGTGATGGGTTCCTACCTCATGCATACTACTCAACTACAAGGATTCAATATCACTACTGAAGGGATTGTTGCAAAGATGACACTAAATGCAATAAAAACATAGGTATGAAAAGCATGGTCAAAGTGAACTTGCCTGGTAAGGTGATGAAGATATTAACGCTCTCAAAAAATTTGATGGAACTATTTGTCACTCCGAGAAAATCTATATAACCAAACATAGCATTCACATAAGCAATCACTCTAGCAAGCAATTTCTAGCAATCATTAAAGAGATCAAAATGCAATTCATCAAATAAAATCAATAATAAAAACCAAAATAAAAGTCCAAGAAGAACTCCAAGGAAAACTATAAAGAAACACTAAAGAAAACTCTATGACTTCATAACTATGAAATAGCTTTGCCCTAAATAAAAACTAACAGCAAATAAAATTTTAAACAAATAAGTTAACAGAAAATAAATAAAGTTTTATTAAAATAACATAGTATTTTTCATAAACTTACTAGCAAAAGAAACACATAAAAACCTTTTGTGAAACTCTACTATGACCTATACAAGTTTTCATACAAAACTAAAGAAAATAAAATTTTAAAATAAAAATAAATTTTTATTATGTTGACTAACAGAAACAAAACTAAATTTGTCAAAAGTGACAAACAGAAATAGTTTTAAAAAAAACTATAAAGAAAAGATTAAAACATAGCTATAACTAAAATAGTACTGTTTTGCCTAAATCCCTAATTTAAAATAAACTAAAAATAAATTACTTTATGCTACTGGATAGACAAAACAATAACAAAACCGTAGCAAAAAGAATCAATCAAAAATACTTTGTAAAACTCAAAGTATGGCCAAAATAGTGATTTGAACAAATTTCATCAAATTCAAATTTAAACTACTCAAATTTGAAAACTAAGTATACAAACAGAAACTTCAACAAATTTTGAATCTAACGCAAAAAGAATCACTCAATTTGGATCTAAAACATAAAAGATATTGGATTTCTAAAAATAGAACTATTCTGTTTTTGAAACAGAAATGAAAATAAAAATAAAAATAAAAAAGAAACTAAACGGGCAAGTGCACGTGTCAGGCTGCTACTGGGCTAAACGGTGGGCGATCCAACGCTAAACCGTGCTCGGGCGATATATAACTAAACCGCTAACACGCGTACAAATAAAGGAAAACGAGTGAACCGGTTTAGATCTAAACCGAACTAACCGTAAATAAACCACACTAAAACCGATCTAATAAAATAAAACCTAACCATTCATTTCGTTCTAATCTAGGCCCTTGACCGGAGATCGGACAGAGGGGGTTTGCCGGTGCTTACCTCAACGGGGGATGACGGCGAGGTGATCGGGCGTCGACGGCGGGAGAGCTCCGGTGGTCACCGGCGGCTGCGGTGAGGTCGAGTCGATGCGGCTCTTCAAGCCGCACCCGTAGGTGGTGTCGGTGGTGGTTGAGGTCGACGGACGGCGTCGATGCGAGGTGGCAGAAGCTCGGGTGAGCTGTAGCTCCGGCGATGGCGTCTGTGGTGAAGATACCGGCGACTCCGGTGAGTATTTGGCTCGGGAGAGGGGCTGGTTGGGGGTAGTAGAGGGAGGGGAGCGCATTGGTGGTCTCAATGGAGCTCGGGGAGCACTATGCCGACGCCGAGGGCAAGAATGGCGTGGTGGCGAGGTTCGGACTCCGGCGAGCGATCGCGAGCAGAGGAGGGCGGTAGGGGTAGGGCTTAGGGGCGGAATCGGTCGAGGGGGAGAGGTTTATATAAGGGGGGGTTGCTTGGAGGAGGGGGCGAATCGGGGAGGCGGATCCCGAGCGATCCGGGATACAGCGGCTTTCGGCGATGCTCTGGTCGAGCGCGTGGCTTGCGGAGGAGGAAGAAGATGGTGGGGCCCGGCGTCAGCGATAGAGGTGAGCAAGGGAGGGAGCGGGCGGCCGGTGCGAACGGGTTTTCGTGAGGGGGGCCAAGCGATGGGGAGTGCGCGTCTGGGCCGTTTCGGCCAGTGTGCCAGTTCTGCTGGTGGGCTGGCGGCTAGCGCTGGCCTGGCCAGTGGATTTGTTTTTTTTAAACAACACAGAGAAGAGAAACAACAATAAAAGGAAATACAATAAAAAGTTATATAAGCATATTATATATCAAATTGATTAGAAAAAAGATTTCCTAAAACATGAACATATTTTTAGAGGCAAATAAAATCCATAAAAAATCACAAAAGTCAAACAGTGCTGCTGTTGCAATAAAACCCAATAAAAATTATTTTTAAAATACCAAAACGATTTCAAATTTATTTTCTCCTAATTTTAAACTGAAGGGAATCATTTTTCCCTTATTTCCATTTATGTTAGGTTTAGGAGAAAAATAATTTGAATAAAGCCAAATAACTCCTAAATGGTTTTGAATTTGAATTTCAAACCACTTCCAAATTTTTCGTTTTTCTCATTCAAATATATTTCAAATGCCTGAATTTTTGAAGTGTCATATTACTTCTCTCATTTTGAATAACTTCAGAGAATTGAATTAGGGAATGCAAAATAACTTTAAATTGAAAGTGAGCTTCAAAATAACTTCAAAGGAACTTTCAATTTGATTCTTCTAAACTTCCAACTCATATTTCATATAACTTGAAGAAGTCATTTTATCTTTCTCATGAAAATCATTGAGTTGCATAAAGTTTATGACTTTGAAGTGTTTTCAAATGGAATTCAAATCTTTTCAAAAACCCTTTTCATTTCTTTTAATGGAAGAAGTCATATCATCTTTACTCTAGGGTTTTGTGATGTAATGAATTTGAATTCATGGAGGTCATAAATGCAAGGATGAAAGTTTGGGAAAGTCATTTCATTCCCTCTCATTCAACTTTCAAAAGTTTCAAATTTCACTCACTTTCAGTCAATCAATCACACAACAATCAAAAAAACAATCATAAATATTTATTTAATATAACATTCCAAAATTTATAATTTTGGGATGTTACAAACCTACCACACTTAAAATGAATCTCGTCCTCGAGATTCGAAGAGGCTAGCAAGAAAATGTTAGGGTGTGGGGGTCTTCCAGCAAATCCATTGATTGGAAAGGTCTAGTGTGCTACCGCACTTAAAAGCAAGATTATTGTTCCGACAAAACTCATGTACTCCATCCCTTTGGGTTGACGGTGTTGGTCTTCTCATATTCTCTAGAATAACTCCTTCACTGAGGCTCTTCCGGTAGGGGCATAACCTTTTCCTCAAACACGTGTCCTTTCATCCTAGTGAGGTTCTTTCGAGACTAGGTCTTCTTAGCTGACAGGTCTGTCGCCAATACTAAACAACTATCGAAATCTCATGGTGGTCAATCATTTTTGGCTTCTCCTGCAGGAAATGGGTCTGGGTTGAATCTCACCGTATAACCTACGGTTGGCAACGGTTGCCTGTACAGGGTTCCATTGTCCTGCCATTCTAAGGTTTTTGGCTTGTTGTGTCGACACTCTTCTATGGTTTTCAAGGCTCTCTGATTTTCCATCAACATATGATAGTTCATGATAGAAGTCTCTGGTATGGGGGCCAATCCATCCCGTACTTGAACCATTACTACATACGCAGACAGTGAATCACGTATTCTAACACTTGGGCATCCTCACATGCATTGTAGAATTTCTCTTGTCGACGAACTTAGTACGGATATATCCATTAATTCTGCAAGCTGAACAAAACATCTATCATTCTTCACAACTCTCGGGTTTTCGTAACATCCTAAGGAAATGTCTGCTGATGGAACCATAGCTTCTTCCAAATTTCTTCTTCCAGGGAGTCCTTGATTCCTTATAAATTCCTGGGCCTGTGGGTTATGGACCCACTTCAATACTTGTATAGCTTTAACTCATCCTTAAGGTTACTATTGTTCCATATTTCATCATTACACATCCTTTAAATCCAATATTACTTCGTTCCTTTATACTCTTGAGGTAACCAACATCTCGAAATAAAACTCATACTCATTTTGTCCAACTCCACTCTGCGGAATAAATTTTCCTTTCCATTGGTCAAGTGTCCTCACAGGGTACTACCACCCTTGAAATGCACAAATCCTTCCATAGACCATATTTCTCATATCCTCGAAACTGGTCTGAATCTGTGTTCATAGAGTAACAACTCATACAATTCAACATATGAAATTTGGACACATTAACTTTATTTATTTATGAATTCATTACAAACTCTGAGACATCCATTACATAACTCAACTCATTGTACTCATGAAAATAGATTTGCTTCCTACTACACTTACTACCAATATCAAAATTCCAACTACTCAGATCCAGCTTTCATCTTGTCGGGACATTTAATAGCATAATGTCCTGCTTCCTTGCAACGAAAACAAATAACTTCCGATAAGTCTTTGGGCTTCTTGGGGATGGTGTCTGCTCTTTGGGTTCTTGGCTTCTCTGGACATTTATCAGCGTAATGACCTAAATCCTTGCACCTGTAACAAGTGATATGTCTCAGGTCCTTCTCTACAGAAATTGGGTTGTTCTGGGGATGCCTTCGTTTTCTCTTCCTGAATTTTTCCATAATGATCGAAGCTTCTATTTCCCGAGGGTCAAACTTTGCTTCTGCTGTCGGGAAGTCTCCGGGATACTCTTCTTTTTCCTTTGTACAATACTGGGAATAATGTCCTTCTTCTCCACAAGAATAGCAAGTGTTGGAGTAAAATCTAATTAGGCCTTCTTCAGGGTCTTCAACAACTTCCTTCATCACAGGTTCTTCTAAACTTTCCCTGTGGGCTTCTTTCTGCTGCTTCGTAACTTCTTGTACCTTGGGGTAAATATGACACTGAGCAGGGTAGTGCATAGTCCCTTCACACAAGAAACAAGTCACCTGCCTAGTCGGGCATTCTTCGGCTGGGTGATTTTCCTCACAATAAGGGCATCCATCCTTGTGTTCTTCATTGGTGTGTCCTATTTCTCCGCAAATCTTGCAGGCACAAGGTTTCTTCTTCGGGTTATCATAGTGCTTCCGGATAAGACGGGATCTCAACAGAGTCTTCTTGAATTCCTCCCAAGTTTTTGCTCCGTTACATCCTTGTATGGCTTGATGCATTTTCACCATGTTGCGGCACTTTTTGTAAAGTACTGAAGAGCGTATTGAACCTCATACTTCCTTGAAATCAATTTTTTTCCGAGGTGATCCTCCATGTATTTAATCCATAGTTCTGCCTCTGGCTGAGTCATCGGTCCAGAGAATACTAGTCCAACTTCATTCATCATCTATGGGGTCCAAGGGTTTTGGGGTGAGATAAGAGAGATAGAGAGAGATACACACAATATAAACAATATAGTTTTGAAGAAATGGGTTTTATTTGTGGCTATCGAAAAACATCAAACAAATGATAGCTCACAAATCGTCGTATCTAACGTAAGTATATAACAGGGGTTTGGTATTCTAAAGGTCAAATAAATCTTCAGAGTCTTCAAATTCTTCAGTCTTCGGAGTCTTCAACTGTTTAGCTTCAATTCTTCTAATGCATGGTGAATTCTTCTTTATTCTGAAGTGGTCATCCGTGGTCCGATATCTTTTCCTTCTTGGAGTGGCTTCAGTTGATCCCCTGTGTGGTTAAAAGAGTATGGGGTATATTCTAACTATTTGAGATAAGAGGGACTATTTAATAAAATCAGAAAAGATGAGAAGTAAGGGTCCTTTTGAAAATAAAGTTTTAGAGATATCCTGTCCTAGGGGCTTTCCGATTTCTAGGGTCACGTCCTACAGTCAACATGTGCTCTGATACCATCTCTGTAGCGACCCGACCTCAAACGGTCAAGCCTATGTGTATCTGTGCCATCCCTGGATCAGTATGCTGGCACACACAGTACATCAATGTATATATCAAAGTGCAATCACATGTATAAATAATGTAAAACTGATATATACCTTAATTCTCAGTTGAAACAAACAAACGGGTGTGGAGTCCCATCAACGCCATCGGCAGGTTGAGTGTAGACCATAACCCTGTACCGTACTCTTACTCGTCGGAAGAAAATATATCTGCAACATGAGACGTTGCAGCCATGTAGGTCAGTACATTGAATGTACCGGCAAGATCACTGTAAGAAAACAGATGATGAAACTATACTATATGCAATATGGCTTTGTGGCTCTGTGTCTGAGTTTTTGCGTAAAAGCTGGTTCTATTTTCCCTACACCAAAGGAATATTAGAAGTCTTTACTACGGAGTTATCTACTATGACATGGTTCCGCCAACCGATGTCTCATAGCCCAAATCATCATAAGTTGCCCACAATTAAGTTATCAGTCCAGTGTTGAGAGTTCCAAAATAGATCCAAGTGCAGAGGCTCAAATTGTCCATAACCGGGGACACGGCTAATCGATTAGGTTTTGACCCTCTGCAGAGGTTTGTACACTTTACCCGCAAGATTCGATCCCTCTTTTTACGTTCTCACACTTCAGGGTGTTTGAGAACAAGACGACCGAAACATGGTCTTCCGAAGAGTTCCCCTGACCACTGTCCGGTGCTCATCCAATCCTACCATAGTTCTACATTTGCTAGCACCGTCCCAGCCAGAGTCACAACTAAGGTCAACCAAGCCAGAGCCCATAATGATTTGCGGTTGCACAGGTAAGCTTCCGGGCATGAAGTATTCTTCCGTCTCTTTGAGTCTGGGTGAAGCTTTCCTCAAGATGTCATGTGTGACGCCCCCGGCTCAATCATGCACTAATCATACACGCAAATGCACACGATCAAGCCTAAGGAATCACGGTAAGATATCACAACACAACTCTAAATCATAAATAAAGTCATACAAGCTTTATATTACAAGCCAGGGGCCTCGAGGGCTCGAATACATAAGCTTGCGTACAAGCGTCAGCGGAAGCATCAGATATCTGAGTACAGATATAAAAGAAAACACAGATAGGCCCTTAGAAGGCGGGGCTAAAGATAACACTACGATCGAAAGGCGCAGGCCTCCTGCCTGGGACCCTCTGAACCTACTCCTGGTCGTTGGCCAACTCATAGAAGTATCCACCCTCGGGGTAGTAGTAGCGATCGTCGGCGTGGGCAGCTGTATCCGGGGCTCCGTCATCTGGTTGCGTCAAAGGATATGGGGGAAAAATAAAGCAAAGCAACCGTGAGTACTCATCCGAAGTACTCAGCAAGCAAGGATCTACACTACATATGCAACATTATCAAGGGGAGGATGTATATGTGGACTAGGCTGCAGAAACGCCAGAATAGAGAGAAGGCCTAGTCCTATCGAAGACTAGCATCTTTAGTGGTCTTGCAGCATTAGAAGAGTGTAGATTAGTACAATATAAAGTAGTAGTAATGTTATCAACCTCACCCAGAGATCCTTTCTCGACTCCCTGCGAGAAAGCAATCCCAGAGCCATGCAGTCATCAACCTCGTCCTGAGATCCCTTCTCAACTCCCTGCGAGAAGCAATCCCAGAGCCATAGTATCCAAGTAGCAACCTCGGCCAGAGATCCTTTCTCGACTCCCTGCGAGAAAGTAATCCCAGAGCCATACTCATCACAAGTTTCTAGTTCTAGTTGTATCGATCGGGATACAACTCCGAGCGTCCGTTACCAAGGATCCAGCTATGCATAGATTAGTTCTTCCCCGCAGGGGTGCACCAACTTACCCACCACGCTCGCTTAACTCCGGCCGGACACACTTTTTCGGGTCATGCCCGGCCTCGGTCAAATGACACACCGCAGCCCTACCTAGAGCTCAGCAGAGAGGTCCCCGCCGGTCTACAACCTAAGCGCTCAGGGGTCTTGGGCCATCGCCCTGTGCACTCCGGGTCGTTGTGTGCAGGGTGGATACCAGCACCGCCTCGGATGGTCAGCACGATCCGACCGTGCCACAATGTTGAACTGGACGTCTGACAGAGCTTCCGGCTGATGCTACGATGTAGAGTACCCATATTTATTCCCGCGTGATGGTTAGTGCTATCGGGCCAAAGGCCCACTCATATCAAATATCCAAATCATAGTGTGTTGGTAGTGCGGTAACGAGCAGAGACTCACGATCGATGTGACCCCGTCGCCCCGTCTCGAGGACTTGCGACAAAGGCTAAGAATGCCCGGCCACGCCTCATATTCATATCTCGGGCAACCTCCAAGTCAACCCATCTCCACAACACTCGCCACTTAGGCTCACGCGGGTACCCCTCAAGGTCGACCCACCTTTCCAAGTAACAGTGTAAAGTCCAAGTATCCGTGTGTCCATAACATCAGGAGAATCCGAGGTATCACCCTCGTTGGATTCCTACTCGATGTATCTGTCAGGGTGAACTCGGAGGAATCACCCTCGATGGGTTCACACTTGAGGTGTTGCACGACAGCGTCGTTATCGGAAGTGGTGAAGGAGGAATCACCCTCGATGACCACGACCGAATAGCTACTCTACAGAGTTAACATCAGAAGTGCTACACGAGGTATCACCCTCGGCACTCGATAGTAACACCGCAGTGTCGTTACAACTAAGGGGGTGATGTGCGGTGCTGGGGCCTGGTCGTCGAGTCTTCTGATGATCCAGCGGGGCAATCGGGACAAGTGGGGTCACTGATAGGTCTCTACCCAGTCTATACTAGACAGTTTAGGATATGCAGGTAAGGTTTCAATAGCAGGTTACAATAAACAGGCTATGCATCAGAATAGGTAAGGCAGTAGCAGCAGCAATTTCTAATGCAAGCATAAGAGAGAAAGAATAGGCGATATCAGTATGTTCAAAAGGGGGGTGCTTTCCTGGTTGCTCTGGCAAGAAGGAGGGGTCGTCAACACCGTAGTCGATCGGGGCAGCAGCAGTGGCGTCAGTCTCGAAATCTAACGAAGAGAAGAGGGGGAAGAAACAATAAATACGACGTAAACAGATGCATGACATGGCAATAAACGGTGCTAGGTGTGATCTAACGCGGTGCTACGCGGTACTGGTGAAGGGGGAAACCATCCGAGAAAGTATCCCCGGTGTTTGGCATTTTCGGACAGATGAAACGGAGGTGGATTGTTGCATGTTCGCTATGCTAGGGACGTGTGGCGGACGAACGGACCGCTTATTCAAATTCGTCTCGTCGTTCTGAGCAACTTTCATGTATAAAGTTTTTCGATCCGAGTTACGGTTTAATTTATATTAATTTCTAGAGATTTAAACATTTTCTGAATTATTTTAAATCAGAAAATGTATTATTGCATCAGCATGATGTCATGCTGACATCAGCAGTTGACCGTTGACTGGGTCAACCTGACAGGTGGGTCCCACCTGTCAGTGACTGTTTAGTTAATTAAGATATTAATTAAGTTAATTAGTTCATTAAGTTAATTAAACTTAATTAGTTTTAATTAAACAGAATTAATTAGGTTAATTAGATAATTAGTTTAAATATCATAATTAATTAAGTTAATTAACTATTAATTAATTAATTATTTTAATTACTTTTATTTTTATTTCATTTTCGTTCTGGGGCGGGCCCATCTGTCATAGGCCCATCTGGCCAGGGGCATGGGCCCCCGTGGTCAGTGGCCCAGGAGCCAAAGCGGGTGCGGGCGACGAGCGATGGGTGCGGGCGTGGCGCCGCCCGTTGCAGGGAACGGCGAGGCCACGGCCACGGCGAGGCCGGCCGCCTGAGGCGGCAGTGGCAAGGCCACGCGGAGGCGGGCTCGCCCGGCCGGAGGTGGGGGATGGGACGACGCGCGGAGCAGGGGAGCGGCGTGCGGCGACAGGGCGGCGCGAGCGCGCGCGCGTGCTGGCGAGGGCAGGGGCAGCCGTGGGGGCACGGCGCAGGGGCGGCCGACGGGGGGTGCGGGCGACTTGGCCGTGGCGCGGGGTGAGCAAAAGGGGGGGTAGGGCGACGACGGCCGTAGCGGGCGAGCAGGGGAAGGGGGCGCAGCAGCAGCGTGGCTGCGAGAGGTGGGCACGGCGAGGGGCCAGGCGGGGCTTGACCGACGCGGGCGCGCGGCCAGGGCACCGGTGCGGGCGATGGCCACGGCGGGGAGCGCGAGCGGCATGACGGGGCGAGACGCGGTGACCACGGCGACTACGGGAGAGAGAAAGCAGAGGGAGGGTGGCTCATGTTCGGAGCAGGGGATCGGGCGGCGAGGCTCGAGGTGGTCCGGTGAGGAAGAGGCGGGGAGGCGAGGCGACGGCGGTGAGGGGCGCCGGCGTCGGGGCGGAGCAGTGGTGACGACATGGCAGCGCGGCGACCGACCAGCGCACGGGCGCGGCTGGGCACGGGTGCGTGCGGCCTGAGGTGGCGCGGCCAAGCAGGAGAGGCGGTGGGGCGGCACCGGAGACGGGCGACAGCGAGCAGGCGACGGCGGGCGGCGTCGAGGTCAACCCTGATCCAGATCGGATCGGGGGAGAGGGGAAAGGAGACGGGGGGAGTGGTAGGTGGGAGTTAGGGTTTCGGTCGGGTGGGGGTTAAGGGGAGAGCGGGGTGGGCCGGCCTGGCGGTCCAGCTGGGCCACGGCCCGGGGGGGGATTTCTTTTTTTTCTTTTTTGTCTTTTTCTTTTTATTTATTTTTCCTTTACTGTTTTCTCTTATTTCCAATATATTTTAGTTTTAGTAAAATACAAAAGTTGTACCTAATTTAATATATGTAATTATGTCACATTCCGAACACTTTAGTTTTAATGTTTGAAAAACTTTTGTTGTTTGCCTTTATTTTAAAATTGAATTTGAATCATTTTTGAATCATCGCGAGATTAACCACAGTAATCGTGGTGACATGGCATCACTAGTAGAGGGCTACTGTAGCTTAATTATCCGGGCGTTACAATTCTCCTCCACTACAAGAAATCTTGTCCCGAGATTTAAGTGGTAGAGTAAGGGGAAAAGAATTGGTTACGAAATTCTAACGATTCTTCTCGGTATTGGTTGCTCTTCTCGAGGATGTCGACCCACTACGTTGATGTCTTCATTCCTCTGTTTCAGGTCCTCATGATGAAGTCGGCATCCTTTCTTCGGGAACTCCATCGTACTTACGAATAGGAAAGGGGCAACTCGGCAACGATAGAAGGCTATAAGGGGTAATCATCGGGGGTTATCCCATGAATGAACACATGGGTATGTCTCGAGTTGGTCAAATGAAACACATCAAGAGCCAAGCAAGAAGGTACAGTAAGAAGTTTCAAGTAAATGGACAATCGTTCGATGTCTGAAACAAAGTGTGAAAGTGGTCTAGAGCAACGAGAATAAGTACTGCGTCTGATACCAGAATTGATGATCCCTTGGAAGGTGGTTCATGAATTACGTACGAGGCCACGCGCGAGGAATAACTTTGACAACAGGGTGTACAGGAGAGTCAGGTTTTGATCCTGTGGAACTGTGGGTTATGGGCCCACCATGTGGGTTAAAAGTAGGAAAGGCGTTGACATCTTGCATGGTTATGATAGCAAGGCATGGCAGAGAATAGCCTGTCAGTTATGTCGGCAACAACGTCGGTACCAAGGGTGAGGGACAAAGAGAACCATCTTCCTGCTTGTTAAACGAGGCGGACCAATAAGGCAAAGTTCTCGTCCATCGGTGATACCAAAATGTCATCAACAATAGTAACAGGGTCTCACTGACAGAGTTGTAGACCGGGGTGTTACATAAGTAGGGAATTATTTCTGCTTAAATCATATAGATCACGAGAAGGTTAAACAAACCAATGGAAAGGAAAATGTGTTTACACACAAGAATTGGGAGTACATCCTGCTCAAGGAAAAGCGGAGCAGGATATACTTGATAGGACAACAAGTTCAAAAGTATGTAGATAAAAGGGCGAGGGAAGAATCATGATAATATCCGTACAACGGTATTTGGATAATAGATCAAGAAACATTTAGCGTTGCGCTTCCAATGTTCTCTTTTTTTTATATACGGGATGCCACAATCATGCCTCGAGGTAGCGATGATATGGTGTTTCAAGAAAAGGTTGGCTCTGAAGGCCACAAAAATACACAGGGAATAACTTCAGTAATAGCAAAGAAACAAGGTATGAGCAAAACATAACCAAGTCTATGTTGGCAGGAATACAAGGAGGTTGTCGATGATATCACAAATCATCGGGGGGCAAGGATGGTATTTCTAGCCATGAATTCAATTGATAATTTGGAATAAGTCAATATATTGATGGTGATCACGACAAATTTTGTTGAGGTACTATGATGAGGCCATCGAACAGCGACGGCATCAAGAAAAAGGAATGATGAAGCGAAAGGTTATGGGAAACACGGATGCGACACAAGCTCGAAATCAAGCTTGTTGTTCGAGGTGAAAAGATAGGATGAGGAGGATCGACGTAAGCTTCGCTCATCGTCGGAAGTTGCTCCGGGCATGAGGACCAGGTAGCACAGTTAAAAGTTGGCACTATAAAGATATAGCTGATCAGGCTAGGAATGATGTGATGGGGTATTAAACTTCCCAGTAACAAGCACTAGGGATAATACTGGAAGGTAAATCGGAGTAGAGGTTGGACGGGTGAAATGATCTGCAGAGGACAAGTATTTTAACTTATCCAGGAAATGGAATCAAGGAGGAAATATGGTCGGAACCACGATTGCAAAGGATCAATTCATAGATACTAGATGAACTTGTACAAAGGAAATAATTATTTTTACGAGCAGCTTCCATGATAAGTTCTACATCGGGTCCATGGGCATGAACACAAAGTTCAAGGTCGACTCCCACTTTGTCAATGAAAAACTTCTCATTTACTGCTCTCTGTTAAGAATGTTTAGAGTTTGAAAGTTTAACTGATGGAATACCAGAAGGTATGGCACATGAAGGCTTTTGGGTTCTCACAGATAGCGAAAGCATAGACACAACCCATAGGGGCATTTTACGGATCTATACCACACGCTTATAGTAGCAACAGACAACATCTCAAAATAGGATATGGACGAAAAGAATTAAAAGATACCACATTGCTGAAGGCAATTGTAACAGGGGAAGAACTCACAAAGATAGAAGATGAAGGACATTGTCGGATAATAATCCAACAAAAGATCAGGTGGTCGGCAAAGGATCTAATGGGAGTATCGGTACTCAACCAGAGGAAGAAGATTGCAAATGCATCGGTTTATGAAAACATCTGAATAATTCGATGATTAAATACAAAGAAATTTGATCGGTGTATCAGAATCAGATGCTCCGATCGAAGATGGATAGGTTGAACAGACTTAGAGGCACACCGATTGAATCTTGATTGGGCAAGAACCAGCTCATATCCGGAATGATGTCTAAGTCGGAAAGAAAATTTCTAAGGATTAATTGATGATTGCGAATAGTCGCACATACGTTGAATCCATAGGAACAGAATGATAATCACAAAGGATTTTAATAAATATTGCTAGGCATATGGAATTAACCATAATGCAAGCAGGCAAGGGGAATCAAAAAGTAATAGGCTGCAGAGGATTTTCGGGAGATCAAATAGCATTGCGAAGTATTTCGGAAAGCATATGAACAACTGGGGATGAACGGACCCCGTGTAAGTATGAGGTTTTATTCGTAGATGTGTTTAGGTGGAAAGGAACTGCCAGGTAGTAGGTTCAGAGAATTCTCGAAATGTCGGATAGTATTTCGCTAAGTCGGATGAAACAAAAGAGTAACTGGATCGAATATATGTACGACAAGTGTAAGTAGTTATCCGTCAGGATTTATCGGTGGTCAGGAACTGCAAGGCAGTGGGCACAGGGTCTCGGGAATCATCGAGGAGTATCTTCAGAGTCTTCTGGCGAAGCAAGCGATCCTCGGTAATGTTGGGGCTCTCCGGGAGGAAGTGGGTACGAGAACCTAATGTTGGAGCTAGTAAAATTTTAACCCGGAAGGAAGAGAGATCATAGTCCCAGAGTATAGACGAGAAATAAAAGATCCTAATACCACCCAATTGGCGACGTGGGCCCGTAAGCCACACAGCCAAGTTAGTAAAACAATTTTGGACCACTAGACTCAACTTCGGCCAAGGAGTTGGAAAAGGGGGTTCCTACAGGCAGTCGGCTCTGATACCAACTTGTGACGCCCCCGGCTCAATCGTGCACTAATCATACACGCAAATGCAAACGATCAAGCCTAAGGACTCACGGAAAGATATCACAACACAACTCTAAATCATAAATAAAGTCATACAAGCTTTATATTACAAGCCAGGGGCCTCGAGGGCTCGAATACATAAGCTTGCGTACAAGCGTCAGCGGAAGCATTAGATATCTGAGTACAGATATAAAAGAAAACACAGATAGGCCCTTAGAAGGCGGGGCTAAAGATAACACTACGATCAAAAGGCATAGGCCTCCTGCCTGGGACCCTCCGAACCTACTCCTGGTCGTCGGCCAACTCGTAGAAGTATCCACCCTCGGGGTAGTAGTAGCGATCGTCGGCGTGGGCAGCTGTATCCGGGGCTCCGTCATCTAGTTGCGTCAAAGGATATGGGGGAAAAAGAAAGCAAAGCAACCATGAGTACTCATCCGAAGTACTCAGCAAGCAAGGATCTACACTACATATGCAACATTATCAAGGGGAGGCTGTATATGTGGACTGGGCTGCAGAAACACCAGAATAGAGAGAAGGCCTAGTCCTATCAAAGACTAGCATCTTCAGCGGTCTTGCAGCATTAGAAGAGTGTAGATTAGTAAAATATAAAGTAGTAGTAATGTTATCAACCTCACCCAAAGATCCTTTCTCGACTCCCTGCGAGAAAGCAATCCCAGAGCCATACAGTCATCAACCTCGTCCAGAGATCCCTTCTCGACTCCCTGCGAGAAGCAATCCCAGAGCCATAGCATCCAAGTAGCAACCTCGGCCAGAGATCCTTTCTCGACTCCCTGTGAGAAAGTAATCCCAGAGCCATACTCATCACAAGTTTCCAGTTCTAGTTGTATCGATCGGGATACAACTCTGAGCGTCCGTTACCGAGGATCCGGCTATGCATAGATTAGTTCTTCCCTGCAGGGGTGCACCAACTTACCCACCACGCTCGCTTAACTCCGGCCGGACACACTTTTCCAGGTCATGCCCGGCCTCGGTCAAATGACACACCGCAGCCCTACCTAGAGCTCAGCAGAGAGGTCCCCGCCGGTCTACAACCTAAGCGCTCAGGGGTCTTGGGCCATCGCCTTGTGCACTCCAGGTCGTTGTGTGCAGGGTGGATACCAGTACCACCTCGGATGGTCGGCACGATCCGACCATGCCACAATGCTGAACTGGATGTCTGATAGAGCTTTCGGCTGATGCTACGATGTAGAGTACCCATATTTATTCCCGCATGATGGTTAGTGCTATCGGGCCAAAGGCCCACTCATATCAAATATCCAAATCGTAGTGTGTTGGTAGTGCGGTAACGAGCAGAGACTCACGATCGATGTGACCCCGTCGCCCCGTCTCGAGGACTTGCGACAAGGGCTAAGAATGCCCGGCCATGCCTCGTATTCATATCTCGGGCAACCTCCAGGTCAACCCGTCTCCACAACACTCGCCACATAGGCTCACGCGGGTACCCCTCAGGGTCGACCCGCCTTTCCAAGTAACAGTGTAAAGTCCAAGTATCCATGTGTCCATAACATCAGGAGAATCCGAGGTATCACCCTCGTTGGATTCCTACTCGATGTATCCGTCAGGGTGAACTCGGAGGAATCACCCTCGATGGATTCACACTTGAGGTGTTGCACGACAGCGTCGTTATCGGAAGTGGTGAAGGAGGAATCACCCTCGATGACCATGACCGAATAGCTACTCTACAAAGTTAACATCAGAAGTGCTACACGAGGTATCACCCTCGGCACTCGATAGTAACGCCGCAGTGTCGTTACAACTAAGGGGGTGATGTGCGGTGCTGGGGCCTGGTCGTCGAGTCTTCTGATGATCCAGCGGGGCAATCGGGACAAGTGGGGTCACTGATAGGTCTCTACCCAGTCTATACTAGACAGTTTAGAATAAGCAGGTAAGTTTCAATAGCAGGTTACAATAAACAGGCTATGCATCAGAATAGGTAAGGCAGTAGCAGCAGCAATTTCTAATGCAAGCATAAGAGAGAAAGAATAGGCGATATCGGTATGTTCAAAAGGGGGGTGCTTGCCTTGTTGCTCTGGCAAGAAGGAGGGGTCGTCAACACCGTAGTCGATCGGGGCAGCAGCAGTGGCGTCAGTCTCGAAGTCTAACGGAGAGAAGAGGGGGAAGAAACAATAAATATGACGCAAACAGATGCATGACATGTCAATAAACGGTGCTAGGTGTGATCTAACGCGGTGCTACGCGGAACTGGTGAAGGGGGAAAACATCTGGGAAAGTATCGCCGGTGTTTGGCATTTTCGGACAGATGAAACGGAGGTGGATTGTTGCATGTTCGCTATGCTAGGGACGTGTGGCGGACGAACGAACCGCGCATTCGGATTCGTCTCGTCGTTCTGAGCAACTTTCATGTATAAAGTTTTTCGATCCGAGCTACGGTTTAATTTATATTAATTTCTAGAGATTTAAACATTTTCTGAATTATTTTAAATCAGAAAATGTATTATTGCATTAGCATGATGTCATGCTGACATCAACAGTCAACGTTGACCATTGACTGGGTCAACCTGACAGGTGGGTTCCACCTGTCAGTGACTGTTTAGTTAATTAAGATATTAATTAAGTTAATTAGTTCATTAAGTTAATTAAACTTAATTAGTTTTAATTAAACAGAATTAATTAGATAATTAGTTTAAATATCATAATTAATTAAGTTAATTATTTATTTATTTTAATTACTTTTATTTTTATTTCATTTTCGTTCGGGGGCGGGCCCATCTGTCATAGGCCCATCTGGCCAGGGGCGTGGGCGCCCGTGGTCAGTGGCCCAGGGGCCAAAGCGGGTGCGGGCGACGGGCGATGGGTGCGGGCGTGGCGCCGCCCGTTGCAGGAAACGGCGAGGCCACGGCCACGGGGAGGCGGGCTTGCCCGGCCGAAGGTGGGGGATGGGACGACGCGCGGAGCAGGGGAGCGGCGTGCGGCGACGGGGCGGCGCGAGCGCGCGCGCGTGCTGGCGAGGGCAGGGGCAGCCGTGGGGGCACGTCACAGGGGCGGCCGACGGGAGGTGCGGGCGGCTTGGCCGTTGCACGGGGTGAGCAAAAGGGGGGTAGGGCGACGACGGCCGTAGCGGGACGAGCAGGGGAAGGGGCGCAGCAGCAGCGTGGCTGCGAGAGGTGGGCACGACGAGGGGCCAGGCGGGGCTTGGCCAATGCGGGCGCGCGGCCAGGGCACCGGTGCGGGCTATGGCCACGGCGGGGAGCGCGAGCGGCACGACGGGGCGAGACGCGGTGACCGCGGCGACTACGGGAGAGAGAAAGCATAGGGAGGGTGGCTCACGTTCGGAGCAGGGGATCGGGCGGCGAGGCTCGAGGTGGTCCGGTGAGGGAGAGGCGGGGAGGCGAGGCGACAGCGGCGAGGGTGCGTGCGGCCTGAGGTGGCGCGGCCAAGCAGGAGAGGCGGTGGGGCGGCACCGGAGACGGGCGACAGCGAGCAGGCGACGGCGGGCGGCTTCGAGGTCGACCCCGATCCAGATCGGATCGGGGGAGAGGGGAAAGGAGACAGGGGGGAGTGGTAGGTGGGAGTTAGGGTTTCAGTCGGGTGGGGGTTAAGGGGAGAGCAGGGTGGGCCGGCCTGGCGGTCCAGCTGGGCCACGGCCCAGGGGGGAATTTCTTTTTTTGTTTTTTATTTTGTCTTTTTCTTTTTATTTATTTTTCCTTTACTGTTTTCTCTTATTTCCAATATATTTTAGTTTTAGTAAAATACAAAAGTTGTACCTAATTTAATATATGTAATTATGTCACATTCCGAACACTTCAGTTTTAATGTTTGAAAACTTTTGTTGTTTGCCTTTATTTTAAAATTGAATTTGAATCGTTTTTTAATAATCGCGAGATTAACCACAGTAATCGTGGTGACGTGGCATCACTAGCAGAGGGCTACTGTAGCTTAATTATCCGGGCGTTACATCATGGCGCTTCTTCATGCATCCCGGGTCATCCACTGGTTGCTTCAGGGTGCCCATCTAAACCATCCTTGTCGGAGTAAATGACCACGGGTAGCCCCATCAGCTCCCTTTGGTATTTCAAGACATCGGGGCAGGCTGCGCCCCTCAAACATCAAGGACAAGTGCCGCCTTCTTGAGGCCGGCTGGTCCAAGCAGCCAGTTGCCAGGAGGCGGCGGAGTCCACAAGACGGCCATGAAGTGGGCCGACTCCTGGCAGGCGGCCTCCGGGGACGCCGAGTCCTAGCAGACGGCCCCTCGCGCCCTCAAAGTCAGCGCCAACATAAACATGATGAGACAGGGCATGGCTACAGTACAGGCCTGCCACCCCCGAATCCAAGACAGGGCGTGGCCACAGTACTGCGTACCGAGCAGGCATCCTGCGCCCAGCGCAGGACTGTTGCCATGCCACTCATGACGTCACCCATGGCAGAGGGAGCCATGCTCCCGTGACGGGCGGTCAGTACAGCCCGCAGGCGGCGGGCCCTCCTTGTCCGTGACAAGCCAGAAGGCGGCAAGCCCAGACCAGTCGGCTCAGTGCGAGGCCGGCTCCCAGCAGGCGGCCCTCCTCCTCCCTCGAAGTCCGTGCGCCATTAACCAGATACGACGGGGTATGGCTACAGTGAGTTCCCGCCAGGCGGCGGGACTGTATCCACGCTCCCCCTGACGAGGCCTTCGTCATCAGGGGTAATGCTACAGCATAAAGCCGTCAACGCGGCCCGTGGATGGCGGGACCCACCTGTCGGCTGAGATCACGGCAGTCGGCGGACCCACCAGGCGACGGGCCCCGGTGGTCGGCGGAGAAGCCGGCGACCAGTGACGCTGACTGTCGGGCCCCACATCTGGCCAGATTACCATTGTACCCCTAGGGGGTAGGCTTATATAAACCCCCCAGGTCACCCCATGCAAGGGGTTGGCTCTTTGGCAGAGGCCTCGTTGAGCACTCACAGCACCACACACACACGCAGAGAGAGTGGAGTAGGGCTAGCCTTGCCCTTCTTCCTCCTCCAGCCAGGTAGCTCAAGGAGCAAGCTTGTAGCCACCTGTTGAAATAGTGATCATGCGGAGACCCCGCAGAGCAGGATTAGGGGTGTTATCTCCTAGGAGAGCCCCGAACCTGGGTAAGATTCGCAAGCGTACGCGGTCTCGCTCACTCCCGCTTCTGGAGCCCGGCGACGTATTTTTGTCCCCATCCACGATAAGCCATCCCCTGGCATATGTCGCACGATATCCCCGACATTTGGCGCCCACCGTGGGGCTAGGTGCACCGTCGTCTGGAAACACGTTCTGGACGGGAACCCTCTTCCTCCCTGGCGATCGCAGCCAGCCCGGCACGCCCGAAGGCATTTGCGCCGACACGCTGCACGGCGTGGAAGTTGTTTGCGCCGCAAGCAACCTCGCTGATCTCATCGGCGGAATCGGCCTCTTCGATGAGCCCGCACTCGATGCGGGCGCAGCTAGCTCCGAGAGCTGCCTCGTCGATCTCCTCGGCAAGCTTCACATCGCCGACGAGCCGGTCTCCGACCCAGAGTCCGTTGGCTCCACCGACCTGCTCGTCGACATGGTCGTCGACGCTGACGTCGCGCTTCCTGATGCCTTCCCCGGTGACGTGGTGATCTTCGACGACCCACTTCCCGCTGCAGACAGCAGCGCCGGCACCAGCACCGTCACTGAGGTGCTGGTCATTAGCCACGACGGAACCTCCGACCAGGCCGGCCGGGACCCGTTGCAGGCGGCAATGCGGGACCTGTCTGCTCTCGTAGCGCCCGGTGCGAGCGGTGAAATGCTGGAGGCATGCCGTATCGCACTTCTCGACAGCGCCAACAAGTTGGCGGCCATGAGACGCCTCACCGAGGCTTACCACCGCGAGATCGACCGCGTCGTTTGCGGCACACCGGCTGCTGATGAGCCCAGCCGCGTGGGCACGGTCCGGCAGCGCGGCGCCGCCATCGCCAGCATGTTGGGGGCCGACCGCCTGGTCTACGCCACGCCCATGGAGAACTTGCGCGCCGCCCAGGCAGCGGCAGATGAGCTGGACCGCCTGGAGGGCGACGAGCATCGCTGCATGACGGAGCGCGTCCAGCAGCTCATCGATGCGGCCGCCGCGCAGCAAGAAGTCAGCCGCCGCATGGTGGAACCCGGCCTACAGGCTAGGAACCTTCCCCCTCGCCGGGAGCATGGCGCGACCTCCCGGACGCCGACAGCCGGCGCCCGCGACCGAGGAGACCCAGAGCCGGCTGCTAGCCGCAGCCGCACCCGCATCTCCATTGAGCGCGACCAAGACGGCCGCCCACGAGCAGTAGAGCGGCGGGACGATCGTCAGCCCCCTCCCCCGCGCAGGGAGAGGCGCGCCTCTCCGCCGCCTATCGAGCATCCGACTCTCGAGCGCCGGCTGGGCCCCCGCGAAGGAGTCGGAGAGAACGACGCCCGCAACCGGATCGACCACTTGGCTCGGTCCCTGGCGTTGGAAGAAGAAGATGCAATCGGCCCGCCTTGTTTCGGCCCCCGCATTCGCGACGAGCCCTTCCCCAAAGGGTTCTCGCTCCCTCGGGACACTCCTAAGTACAACGGCTCTGTGAAGCCGGAAGATTGGCTGGTCGACTACTCCACTGCCGTCAACATAGCGAATGGCAACAAGCGTGTCACCGTGAAGTATGTTCCGCTCATGCTCCAGGGCACGGCCCGGACATGGCTGAACAGCCTCAAGCCCTACAGCGTCAATAGCTGGCTGGACTTCACCGAAGTTTTCATCCGCAACTTCACCAGCACCTACAAGCGGCCGCCCAAGCCTCGCCAGCTCTCCCTGTGCATCCAAGGCCTGATCGAGTCCACCTGTGAATACTTAACGCGGTGGGCCGAGCTGCGCAACTCCTGCGAAGGGGTTCATGAGGTGCAAGCCATTTAATAGTTCACTGCCGGGTGCCGAGAGGGCACCCTACTCAAGCACCGGCTCCTCTGTGACGAGCCGGCCACGCTCGACGAGCTGTTGATCATAGCGGACAAGTACGCCACTGCCGACTCCTCCATGAAGTCGGAACTCCGAGTGGATGCGTCAGGAAAGATGCTCCCTCCGGCTCCTCAGACACCGGCTGGTGATTCCAGTCGGCGCCAACAGTCAAACGACAATAAGCCCAAGGCCCCGCAGTCGGCTACCACCAGCCGGCAGGTGGCGACAGTCGAAGACCAGCAGCCGGAAGAGCAGCCCGGCCCCAAGCGCCAGAAGGGCGGCAAGCCTACCTGGTTGCCCGCCTTCTCGTTTGAGCAAACCCTCGATGCTCCTTGCAAGTTCCACAGCGGCGCGAAACCATCCAACCACACCACCCGAAAGTGCCACTGGCTCACCCGCATCGCCAGAGGCGAAGGATTGCCTCCGCCGCCTGCTGGCCCGTCGCCTCCGCCTCCCCAGTAGCCGGCGGTCCGACCAGTCGGCGCGATCCAAGACGAGTTTCCTGAAGAGCATGGAGCTTACGTCGTCTTCACCAGCGTGACTGACGACAGGCACAGCCGGCGTCAACAGCACCGAGAAGTGAATACTGTTGCCTCTGAAGCCCTAGAGTTCATGCACTGGTCGGAGAAGACGATCAGTTGGAGCCGAGCTGACCACCCTGAGGTGATGCCTTCTCCGGGTTCCTATGCCCTGGTGTTGGATGCCACCTTCGCAACAGAGAGGCGAGCTGCTCGTTTCTCCCGAATTATGATAGACGGCGGTAGCAGCATCAACATCCTCTACCGCGACACCATGGAGAAGTTGTGCATTAAAGAGAAACAGCTCCAGCCCAGCCGGACTGTCTTCCATGGCATTGTGCCTGGCCTATCCTGCTCACCAATCGGCAAGATCAGGATAGATGTCCTCTTTGGAGACAAGAGTCACTTCCGCCGAGAGCCAATCTGGTTCGAGGTGGTTGACCTTGAGAGCCCCTACCACGCATTGCTTGGCCGGCCTGCTCTGGCCAAGTTCATGGCGGTCCCCCACTACGCCTACCTCAAGATGAAGATGCCGGGCACCAAGGGCATTATCACCATAGCCGGCGACTACCAGAAGTCTGCCGAGTGTGCTGCAGCCAGCAGTCAGCTGGCCGAGTCCCTTGTGATTGCTGCCAAGAAGCGGCTCCTTGACCGGGTTGTGGCCATGGCCGGCAAGCAGCCGGACCTATCGCCAGGTCCCAAGGAGTCAGAAGCTCAGGGCTCTTTCCAGCCGGCCAAAGAAACCAAGAAGATACCCTTGGACCCAGAGCACCCGGAGAAGTTCGCTGTCATAGGAGCTCACCTTGACAGCAAATAGGAAAGCGAGCTTGTCGATTTCCTCCGTGAGAATCGGGACATCTTTGCATGGTCTCCAAAGGACATGCCGGGTGTTCCGACGGATTTCGCCGAGCACAAGCTACATGTCAGAGCAGATGCAAAACCAGTCAGGCAACCCCTCTGCCGCCTGTCGAAGGAGAAGAGAGGAATTGTGGGTGAAGAGATAGCCCGGCTTCTAGCAGCCGGCTTCATTATGGAAGTATTCTTCCCAGAGTGGCTAGCCAACCTAGTCCTTGTACTAAAGAAGAAGAACAAATGGCGCATGTGTATTGACTACACCAGCCTCAACAAAGCTTACCCGAAGGATCCGTTTGCCTTGCCTCGGATTGACCAAGTGATAGACTCCATAGCCGGATGCGAGTTGTTGAGTTTTTTGGATGCCTATTCGGGGTACCACCAGATTAAGTTAAGCCCGGCCGACCGCCTGAAAACCGCCTTCATCACACCATTCGGAGCCTTCTGCTACCTGACCATGACATTCGGCTTGAGAAATGCCGGTGCCACGTTCCAGCGTTGCATGCAGAAGTGCCTCCTCAAGCAACTCGGCAGAAATGCCCATGTCTATGTAGACGATATTGTGGTGAAGACGGAGAAGCGCGGTACCCTCCTGGAAGATCTCAAGGAAACTTTTGATAATCTGCGCCGTTTTCAAATCAAGCTCAACCCAGAGAAGTGTGTCTTTGGAGTACCAGCCGGCCAGCTCCTCGGTTTCCTTGTCTCAGAGCGCAGCATAGAGTGCAACCCTGTCAAGATCAAGGCCATCGAGAGGATGGAGAGGCCCACCTGACTGCGAGACGTTCAGAAGTTCACCGGCTGCTTGGCATCCATCAGCCGCTTCATCAGTCGGCTGGGTGAGAAGGCTCTTCCTCTGTACCAGCTGATGAAGAAGACCACTCATTTCGAGTGGAACGACAAGGCGGACGAGGCGTTCCTCCAGCTCAAGAAGATGTTGACCACGCCACCCGTCCTGGCCGCTCCAGCTGCCAAGGAGCCCATGCTTCTCTACATCGCCGCCACCAGCCAGGTGGTCAGTACAGTTATGGTGGTAGAGCGCCAAGAGGACGGCAAGGCGCTGCCGGTCCAGAGGCCCGTCTACTACTTGAGTGAGGTGCTGTCAGCTTCCAAGCAGAACTACCCCCACTACCAAAAGTTGTGCTATGGCGTGCATTTTGCCGCCAAGAAGCTCAAGCCATACTTTCAAGAGCATCCCATCACGGTCGTCTACACCGCTCCGCTTGCGGAGATCATAGGCAGCAGAGACGCATCGGGCCGAGTGGCCAAGTGGGCCATCGAGCTGGCCCCCTACACCATCTTCTACCAGCCTCGCACCGCCATCAAGTCCCAAGCACTGGCCGACTTCCTCGTCGACTGGGCCGAGACCCAGTACCTGCCGCCAGCTCCAGACTCCACTCATTGGCGGATGCACTTCGATGGCTCGAAGATGCGCACCGGTTTGGGAGCCGGCGTCGTCCTCACCTCTCCCAAAGGCGACAAGCTCAGATACACGCTGCAAATCCACTTTGCCGCCTCCAATAACGTGGCCGAGTATGAGGCGCTAGTACACGGACTCCGGCTGGCCAAGGAGATTGGCATCCGCCGGATTCTGTGCTACGGCGATTCGGACTTGGTGGTCCAACAGTCGTCCGGCGACTGGGATGCCAAGGATGCAAATATGGCGAGCTACCACTTCCTCGTCCAGCACATCAGCGGATATTTTGATGGGTGCGAGTTCCTTCATGTGCCACGGGCCGACAACGAGCAAGCAGACGCCCTGGCACGGATCGGCTCCACCAGGCAAGCCATACCAGCCGGCGTGTCCCTTCAGTGCCTCCGCAAGCCATCTATCAAGCCTTCCCCGGAATCAGAATCCATCTTCGTGCCGGCTGCTCCCGAAGTAGTCGGACCCGGCCCGGGGGCTGCAGCAGCCGGCCCGGGGACTTCAGCAAGCGGCACAGGGACTGCAGCAGTCGCACCCGGCCCGGGAACTTCGCAACCCGGCCCGGGGGCTGCAGCAGCCGGCCCGTGGACTTCGGCAAGCGGCACGGGGACTGCAGCAGTCGCACCCGGCCCGGGGACTTTGCAACCCGGCCCGGGGGCTGCAGCAGCCGGCCCGGGGACTTTGGCAAGCGGCTCGGGGACTGCGGCAGTCGCACCCGGCCCAGGGACTCTACAACCCGGCCCGGGGGCTGCAGCGGCCGTCCCGGGGACTTCGACAACGCAGCAAGACATGGCCGACTCCACCCCACCACCTCCCGACCCAACCGCCCTAGTTTCAGTAGCCGTAATGACAGTGGATGAAGTCAAAGAACCATCATGGGCGCAGCCCATCCTCAACTTTCTGGTAGCCGGAGAGCTGCCAGTTGATGAGATCTCGGCCCGGCAGGTGCAACGCCGGGCAGGAGCTTACACGATAGTAAACAGAGAGCTTGTCAGGCACAGCGTGACCGACGTTTTCCAATGCTGCGTCGAACTAGAGAAAGGCAAGGCAATCCTCAGACATAGACCAAGGCGAGTGCGGCCACCACGCGGCCTCCAGATCCCTTGTCGCCAAAGCTTTCCGCCATGGTTTCTTCTGGCCGACTGCTTTGGAGGACGCCAAGGATCTGGTCAAGAAATGCAAGGGGTGCCAAAAATTCAGCTCCAAGCAACATCTGCCGGCTTCTGCACTCAAGACCATCCCCCTTACCTGGCCCTTTGTCGTCTGGGGGCTGGACATGGTGGGCCCATTCAAGACAGCACGCGGTGGCATGACCCATCTGCTGGTCGCCGTGGACAAATTCACCAAGTGGATTGAAGCAAAACCAATCAAGAAACTAAATGGTCCGACTGCTGTGACCTTCATCGCGGATCTCACCGTCCGGTACGGTGTGCCACACAGCATCATCACCGACAATGGCACTAACTTTGCCAAAGGCGCCTTGGCCCGTTTCTGCTCAACGCAGGGCATTCGACTGGACTTAGCGTCCGTTGCCCATCCGCAGTCAAACGGCCAGGTAGAACGAGCAAACGGCCTCATCTTATCCAGCATCAAACCCCGACTGGTCGAGCCACTGGAGCGCTCGGCCGGCTGCTGGATCGACGAGTTGCCAGCCGTCCTCTGGAGTCTCCGCACCACTCCGAACAGATCAACCGGTTTCACTCCCTTCTTCCTCGTATACGGGGCCGAGGCCGTCATCCCAACTGACATCGAGTTCGACTCGCCTCGCGTCACCATGTACATGGAGGCGGAGGCGAAGGAAGCACGAGAAGACGACATCGATCTGCTGGAAGAAGGCCGGCTGTTAGCACTCAGCCGGTCCGCCATCTACCAGCAGAGCCTGCGCCGCTACTACAGTCGAAAGGTCAGGCCATGATCCTTCCAAATGGGAGACCTTGTGCTCCGGCTGATCCAGCGAACAGCCGGCCAGCACAAGCTCTCGGCCCCTTGGGAAGGCCCCTTCATCATCAGCAGAGCCTTGGGCAATGACTCCTATTACCTCATCGACGCGCAGAAGCCCAGGGCGCGCAAAAGGGACGATTCCGGCAAGGAAGCAGAGCGCCCATGGAACGCAAATCTTCTCCGAAGATTTTACAGTTAAATACAGTATGTACCACGCTACCTTTTGTACTAAGGGCAAAGGCACCGGGTCCCTCGAGGAGCACTCGGGGGCTACCTTTCTTATCTGTATGATAAGTTTTATGCCTGTGAGTATGTTATTTCATTCCTCCGCCCGGCACCGGGTCCGACCAGTCGGCCCGGGGGCTTGCCGCCCTGTACTATGTTGGCTCTGCCTGCAGTCGGACAAGTAGTGTGCCGGCATCTAAGCCCCCCCTTGCCATAAGCCGCAGCTTGCAGAGCGACTGTCTGGCAGGCAAGGGTCAAAGGCAGGAAATGGTGCTCACACGAAAAATGGCTAAGGACGAAAGCACCCACATAGGCCAAGTCGGCTCCTCGCCTAGCCGTCCGGTTGCTGAGCAGCCGGCCGGCTGGCTTCTCACTTAAATTGCTACGTTCTAAGCGGCCAAAGTACTTGTCTTCCCAAAATGACCAAGTACTTGATCCGGCCAGCAGACTGAAGAATGGCTGTCTGGCCGGCAAGGCGGCAGCCAAGGGAAAGCGGCAAAGGAAAAAGCCAAAAGAACAGAAAGCAAGACAAGTCAGAGCTCGGCGAAGCACATCTTGTGCGAGAATTAAATCACATAGCAAGAGGCCCTCAGCCAGCATTCAACAAAGTTTGAATACACCGAGTGGGTGGAACTGCGTGAATTTAACGTTTGTTCTAAAGATTACCAAATCAGGAAAAGATAAGATAAGTTGGCAGCCTAGGCCAAATGAGCAACAGGCGGGTCCGGCAGGTTGGTGGAGTAGGCGGCGCCAGCTGGTGGAGTGGCCGTCTGGCGAGTCTTGGCTTGGTCGCCATCAGCAGCAATCGGTGCACTCGCACGCAGCTCGTTGCTCGAGGCCCGATCAAGCTGAGGCTGGGCGTCCACTCCACCCTCCGGTGCGTCGCCTTCACCATCCTCATCTTCCTCGTCCTTGCCTTCATCGCTTGAGGCAATTTCTTCCGCCGAGTCCTCGCCGTCATCCGGGTTCAGCCCGAACCAGTCCATCGGCACCTTCCTCGTCTAGCTCGGGGAAGAAGACGCCGGTGTCGGTGTACTCGGCGATCGCCACCACATGATGGGTGAGCGCGGGCCCCGCTACCACCAACTCTTCCATGGCTTCCTGCCGGAATGTGGCCAACTGGGCTAGGTCAAGCCCAGGATACCACGCCTTGATGAACTCCAAGGCTCTTCGGGCGCCTGCCCGAGCAGAGGAGCCCCTCCAAGCCTCGAAGCGGCCGATTGCCGCCTCCAACCAGTCGGCGGTCCGACTGGGGGTGCGTGGAGCTTGGCCGCCTGGCCAGAGGGCGGAAACCAGCTGAGACCCGGCAGGCTGAAGGCGGCGGAGCAGACGGTGAATCGGCTGTAAACGCGTCCTGACGGCCAGGAGCTGCTCGTTCATGTTCCGAGGCGCGTCGGGCGGGATCTCCACTCCTTCCCTCCTACACCGGTCGCGTCGCGCCTCGATGGCCTGGCTGACGGCGACGGCGTGGCCAGGAAAGAAGTCTACGCAAAAGAAAAATAGAGATCAGAAGCCGACTCCCGATGCAGTCGGCAGCTATTCCAAAGAAAGAAGCTTACCATCGATCATGTCCTCAATCTCGCCGTAGCCAGCGGCGAGGATCGCCTCCTTCTCGGCCCACTTTGAGCGTTCGACCTCAAACTCGGCCTGAAGGGCGCCTTCCGCCTCCTTGAGCTTCTGGAGCTCCGCCTTGTGCTGGTCCGCCTGGTCCGACAACTTCTTGGCTAGACGGTCGCGCTCCAGGGCCGCCTTACGGCGCTCCTCCTCCTTGATGCGCAGCTCGGTCTGGACTTCGCCCAGATGCTGCTGCAGTGTGGCGTTGGCTCCTGCAAAAATGAGAAAGAGAGGACAATCAACAAAGATGACCAAAAAAGAAAGTGGTTGCCAGAAGATCCGGCCCGACTGCTCAGCAGTCGGCCCGAATCTCGGGGGCTACACCCAGCGGATGCACTGAAGCGCCCCCGCGAGGAAGTAGACAGAATGCTTACGCCGGCTTTCGGTGAGGTCGGCAGTCCACTTAGCCAACTCCTGGACCTGGGAGTTGAAGGCGGCTGCGCGGATGTTGTGGTAGTCCTGCAACGAAGACAAAAGAAGAGAAAACAAGTTAGCACTCGGAACTTACCTTAAAGTTCTGAGCCGTCTGCTCAGCAGCCGGCCCGGAACTCGGGGGCTACACCCAGTGGGTGCGCTGGCGCGCCCCCACGGAAGACTGCAAGAATCAAAAAACAAAGCAAAGAAGCATACCCGAACGGCCGTCCGCGTCACCAAGAACGCCTTCGTACACTGCTGGAGGGCGGCGCCTTGGGCCTGGAGCTGGGCCTGAACGTCCTGCGCGGCCTTGTTCAGCATGCCCGTCCCACCTCCAGGCGTCCATTCTGGTGGGGGGCACTGGTGGCCTCTGCGTCTAGGGCCGACGAGCTCGCGGCTCCGACCTCCTGCGCCCGCGGCGCCGAGGCCGCCTTCGCTGCACGCCGGCGCACCGAAGGGCGGACCACAGGAGTCGCCCCCACCACCAACTCGACACCAACCGGCGGCGCCGATGGCACGTCACGCCGATTGCCTCGAGCCCCGGCAGTCGGCACTTGCGGGGGCACCTCCGCCTCCGAGACGACGGTGTCGCCTCCTCCCCTCTTCACGACCGGCTGGTCATCGCCGGCTCCTCCAGTCGACACCAGGATCTCTGGCGCTGGCGGCGCCGCGCGCAACGGAATGACAAGTTGCGGGGCCTGGCCGAGCGCGGTTTCTTCCGCTTGCGCCCTAGCGGCCGCGGCCGCCCGAGCCTTGGCGGCGGCGTCCGCCCGTGCCGCCCTGGCCGCCTCTGCCTCCTGCCTCTCCGCCTCCTCCTGCTCCTCGCGCGCCTCCCGTGCGTTCCTCTCCGTCGCCGCCCGGAGGTCGGCGAGCGGGTCCACGCGGCGGGTATTGGCGGAGCCTTCCGCCTCCCCGATCATGGAAGCAGCGGCAGACCGCTCAAGAGTGAGTGGGGCCCTGATTCAGGCAAGACAAGAGAAAAACTCAGAAAAAGTTTGCAAGGAAGAAGAAAGGAAAACACAGCCAAGCACTTACGCGGACACCATCGGGGGCTGCTTCGGGGCCCTCTGGAACTGGGCCGCTCTTGCGGCGGCTTCTTGCCGCCTGGTCACGGCGGCCGCATTCTTGGACTTCTTCGGCCGGCTGCCGAACAGAAACGAGCCGGCCCGGCGCTTTTTTGGGCCGCCTGGTGCGGTCGGCGCGGCTGAGGAGCTCGCGCCCACCCTGTCGGTGCCGTGCGGGCGGCGCGGCTCGTTCTCCTCCTCATCGTCGTCCGGCCAGTCCTCAAGGCCGCCTCCTACCCCGGAGCCGCCTGCTCCACCGCCGCCACCTGTGGCGTCGTCCTCCTCCATGGCAGCTGCCCCCAAGTCGGGGTCTTCCACATTGCTCCTCGTTCGATCCGGCATGTACTCCTGACCTGGATCCAGAGCGCCGGCGGCCGACTGGGCCGGGAGGACCTGCACCATGGCCGACTAGTCAGGCGGCAAAACAAGAACTCGGACCAGCAAAGAGAAAATAATTACAAGACTCACCGCAGGCGGCGGATGTGTGCGGTCGTACGGCCGCATGCCGAACTGCCAGTCCACCTCCGACAACTTGCAGTTGGAGATATAGTTGACCAGCCGGACCACCTCCATGTCCGGCAGGTCCCGTGTGCACATCCGGCACGGGTCCCGGTGCCCGCTCATGCAGCTGATGATGTGAGGCCGGGCTTGGAGGGGGAGCACTTGGCGCGTCACGAAGGCAGCCAGCAAGTCCGAGCCCTTCAGGCCCTCCGACTCCGACATCGCCTGAAGTCGGGCAAGGGCAGCGGAGGAGGCGGCCGACAGGGAACTCGGCCTGTACTGCCAGTTGGCGCGCGGCTCGGTCGGCGGGCCGGCTGCGTAGGCCGGCAAGTTGACGTAGTCGCTTGTCGGGTGGATGTTCTTGACGTAGAAATAGGATTTCTGCCACAGCTTGGCCGACTGCAGCAAGGAGATGGGCGGAAAGCGGTTCCCGGTGCCCGGGTGCCGCACCACCACACAGGCTCCGCATTGAGCCGCCTGGCCCTTGGCAGCGGTGCCCAGCTTGAGGTAGAAGCACTCCCCCCAGAGTTCGAGAGTGGGGAGAGCGCCGAGGTACCCTTCGCACATGGTGACGAAGGCGGCCAGCAGCACCACCATGTTTGGCGTGAGGTGGTGCGGCTGGACTCGGTAGAAGTCGAGGAAGGAGCGGAGGAAGTCGCTGGCCGGAAGGCCAAAGCCGCGAAGGAAATGGGACCGGAAGACGACGCGTTCATTGTCCTCCGGCGCCGGCGAGATTTCTGCTTCGGGGGGAACGCGCACCTACATGTTCGCCTCCCGGGGCAGCCGCCGTGTTTGACGGAGGAAGGAGAGATGGTCATCATGGACGTTGGAGCCGTCCCAGTCGCCGGCTCGTGAGCGCGCCATGGACGAAGGAGCTCATCGCAGGCGCGGCGCGGTGGCGAGCGGGCGAGGCTGCGGCGGAGCAAGGAAGCCGCAGCGAGAGGACGCTCGACGACGGCGGGCTGCGGCAGCACTTCGACGGCAGCGGAGAAAATGAGGAACGGCGAAGGGAGAGGAGGGTGCGCGTGCATCTGCCGCCCCCCTCCTCCCCTACTTATAGCCCCAGGCGGTGAAGCCGAGGGGACGGGGGCGTGGGGGATCGTGGGATTAACTACGCCCACTCCCCCATGATCCCACTATTGCGGCGCCGGTAAAGGCGCGTATTAACTACCACAGAAGTCCAACAGTCCGCCTCGGCCGCAGCGGATCCGCGCGCGGGCCGAGGCACTTTAGTGGCGGGCCCCGGCCTGCGGCGCCGTCCCATCACGCGCGTGGGCTGGCAGGCCGGCTTGACCTGACGATGCCACGTAGCCGACATGCGCGGGCGGCAAGCCTAACGTCTGGCTAGCATGCCACCTGGTCCCCACCACGATGTTTCGAAATCGCCAGACGGCCTGCCTGGTCATGGCCGACACCTACCAGCCGGCATCTCGGAAGACGGACGAAGCAAAATACCAGACGACCCGGAGTATGAAGCTGTTGAGGCTTCTCGCCCCTTCAGCCGCAGCGCCTCATCAGCTTCGGGGACTACTATCGGAGTAAATGACCACGGGTAGCCCCATCAGCTCCCATTGGTATTTCAAGACATCGGGGCAGGCTGCGCCCCTCAAACATCAAGGACAAGTGCCGCCTTCTTGAGGCCGGCTGGTCCAAGCAGCCGGTTGCCGGGAGGCGGGGGAGTCCACAAGACGGCCATGAAGTGGGCCGACTCCTGGCAGGCGGCCTCCGGGGACGCCGAGTCCTAGCAGGCGGCCCCTCGCGCCCTCAAAGTCAGCGCCAACATAAACATGATGAGACAGGGCATGGCTACAGTACAGGCCTGCCACCCCCGAATCCAAGACAGGGCGTGGCCACAGTACTGCGTACCGAGCAGGCATCCTGCGCCCAGCGCAGGACTGTTGCTATGCCACTCATGACGTCACCCATGGCAGAGGGAGCCATGCTCCCGTGACGGGCGGTCAGTACGGCCCGCAGGCGGTGGGCCCTCCTTGTCCGTGACAAGCCAGAAGGCGGCAAGCCCAGACCAGTCGGCTCAGTGGGAGGCCGGCTCCCAGCAGGCGGCCCTCTTCCTCCCTCGAAGTTCGTGCGCCATTAACCAGATACGACGGGGTATGGCTACAGTGAGTTCCCGCCAGGCGGCGGGACTGTATCCACGCTCCCCCTGACGAGGCCTTCGTCATCAGGGGTAATGCTACAGCATAAAGCCGTCAACGCGGCCCGTGGACGGCGGGACCCACCTGTCGGCTGAGATCACGGCAGTCGGCGGACCCACCAGGCGGCGGGCCCCGACGGTCGGCGGAGAAGCCGGCGACTAGTGACGCTGACTGCCGGGCCCCACATCTGGCCAGATTACCATTGTACCCCTGGGGGGTAGGCTTATATAACCCCCCCCCCCCCAGGTCACCCCATGCAAGGGGTTGGCTCTTTGGCAGAGGCCTCGTCGAGCACTCACAGCACCACACACACATGCAAAGAGAGTGGAGTAGGGCTAGCCTTGCCCTTCTTCCTCCTCCAGCCAGGTAGCTCAAGGAGCAAGCTTGTAGCCACCTGTTGAAATAGTGATCATGCGGAGACCCCGCAGAGCAGGATTAGGGGTGTTATCTCCTAGGAGAGCCCCGAACCTGGGTAAGATTCGCAAGCGTACGCGGTCTCGCTCACTCCCGCTTCTGGAGCCCGGCGACGTACTTTTGTCCCCATCCACGATAAGCCATCCCCTGGCATATGTCGCACGATATCCCCGACAATCCTTCACCCAGTAGTGTGTATTGAATTCTTGTCTCGAGTCTTAAAGTCGGTCTTGAAGATGCAGTCCTTGCAAATGCCATCATGAAGTTGTCGTCATTGACGTAGAGTCCTCCATTCTCACACCACTCCCGAGCACTCATACCAACCCCGTCTAGTATAGTGTAGCATTAAAATAAATAACGCCTCGGGCTTGGTAACAGGGTGATGGGTTCCTACCTCATGCATACTACTCAACTACAAGGATTCAATATCACTACTGGAGGGATTGTTGCAAAGATGACACTAAATGCAATAAAAATATAGGTATGAAAAGCATGGTCAAAGTGAACTTGCCTGGTAAGGTGATGAAGATATTAACGCTCTCGAAAAACTTGATGGAACTATTCGTCACTCCGAGAAAATCTATATAACCAAACATAGCATTCACATAAGCAATCACTCTAGCAAGCAATTTCTAGCAATCATTAAAGAGATCAAAATGCAATTCATCAAATAAAATCAATAAAGAAAATCAATAATAAAAACCAAAATAAAAGTCCAAGAAGAACTCCAAGGAAAACTATAAAGAAACACTAAAGAAAACTCTATGACTTCATAACTATGAAATAGCTTTTGCCCTAAATGTAAACTTAACAGCAAATAAAAAATTTAAACAAATAAGTTAACAGAAAATAAATAAAGTTTTATTAAAATAGCAGAAAGTATTTTTCATAAACTTTTACTAGCAAAAAGAAACACATAAAAACCTTTTGTGAAACTCTAACTATGACCTATACAAGTTTTCATACAAAACTAAAGAAATAAAATTTTAAAATAAAAATAAAATTTTCTTATGTTGAATAACAAAAACAAAACTAAATTTGTCAAAAGTTACAAAAAGAAATAGTTTAAAAAATTAAACCTATAAAGAAAAGATTAAAACAAAGCTATAACTAAAACAGTACTGTTTTGCCTAAAACCCTAATTTAAATTAAACTAAAAATAAATTACTTTATGCTACTGGATAGAGAAAACAATAACAAAACCGTAGCAAAAAGAATCAATCAAAAATACTTTGTAAAACTCAAAATATTGCCAAAATAGTGATTTGAACAAATTTCATCAAATTCAAATTTAAACTACTCAAATTTGAAAACTAAGTATGCAAACAGAAACTTCAACAAATTTTGAATCTAATGCAAAAAGAATCACTCAATTTGGATTTAAAACATAAAAGATATTGGATTTCTAAAGACAGAACTATTCTGTTTTTTAAACAGAAACGAAAATAAAAATAAAAAAGAAACTAAACGGGCAAGTGCACGTGTCAGGCTGCTACTGGGCTAAACGGTGGGCGATCCAACGCTAAACTGCGCTCGGGCGATATATAACTAAACCGCTAACGCGCGTACAAATAAAGGAAAACCAGTGAACCGGTTTAGATCTAAACCGAACTAACCGTAAATAAATCGCACTAAACCCGATCTAATAAAATAAAACCTAACCATTCGTTTCGTTCTAATCTAGGCCCTTGACCGGAGATCAGACGGAGGGGGTTTGCCGGTGCTTACCTCGACGGGGGACGACGGCGAGGTGATCGGGCGTCGACGGCGGGAGAGCTCCGGTGGTCACCGGCGGCTGCGGTGAGGTCGAGTCGATGCGGCTCTTCAAGCCGCACCCGTAGGTGGTGTCGGTGGTGGTTGAGGTCAACGAACGGCGTCGATGCGAGGTGGCAGAAGCTCGGGTGAGCTGTAGCTCCGGCGATGGCGTCGGTGGTGAAGATACCGGCGGCTCCGGTGAGTATTTGGCTCGGGAGAGGGGCTGGTTGGGGGTAGTAGAGGGAGGGGAGCGCGTTGGTGGTCTCAATGGAGCTCGGGGAGCACTACGGCGACGGTGAGGGCAAGAATGGCGTGGTGGCGAGGTTCGGACTCCGGCGAGCGATCGCGAGCAGAGGAGGGCGGTAGGGGTAGGGCTTAGGGGGGAGGTTTATATAAGGGGGGAGGTTGCTTGGAGGAGGGGGCGAATCGGGGAGGCGGATCCCGAGCGATCCGGGATACGGCGGCGTTCGGCGATGCTTTGGTTGAGCGCGTGGCTTGCGGAGGAGGAAGAAGATGGTGGGGCCCGGCGTCAGCGATAGAGGTGAGCGAGGGAGGGAGCGGGCGGCCGGTGCGAAGGGGTTTTCGCGAGGGGGGCCAGGCGATGGGGAGTGCGCGTCTGGGCCGTTTCGGCCAGTGGGCCAGTTCTGCTGGTGGGCTGGCGGCTAGCGCTGGCCTGGCCGGTGGATTTGTTTTTTTTAAACAACACAGAGAAGAGAAACAACAATAAAAGGAAATACAATAAAAAGTTATATAAGCATATTATATATCAAACTGATTAGAAAAAAGATTTCCTAAAACATGAACATATTTTTAGAGGCAAATAAAATCCACAAAAAATCACCAAAGTCAAACAGTGCTGCTGTTGCAATAAAACCCAATAAAAATTGTTTTTAAAATACCAAAATGATTTTAAATTTATTTTCTCCTAATTTTAAACTAAAGGGAATCATTTTACCCTTATTTCCATTTATTTATTTTTAGGAGAAAATAATTTGAATTAAAGCCAAATAACTCCTAAATGGTTTTGAATTTGAATTTCAAACCACTTCCCAATCTTTTCTGCTGTTTTTCCCTCATTCAAATATATTTCAAATGCCTCTGAATTTTTGAAGTGTCATATTACTTCTCTCATTTTTGAATAACTTCAGAGAATTTGAATTTTGGGAATTCAAATAACTTTAAATTGAAAGTGAGCTTCAAAATAACTTCAAAGGAACTTTCAATTTGATTCTTCTAAACTTCCAACTCATATTTCATATAACTTGAAGAAGTCATTTTATCTTTCTCATGAAAATCATTGAGTTGCATAAAGTTTATGACTTTGAAGTGTTTTCAAATGGAATTCAAATCTTTTCAAAAACCCTTTTCATTTCTTTTAATGGAAGAAGTCATATCATCTTTACTCTAGGGTTTTGTGATGAAATGAGTTTGAATTCATGGAGGTCATAAATGCAAGAATGAAAGTTTGGGAAAGTCATTTCATTCCCTCTCATTCAACTTTCAAAAGTTTCAAATTTCACTCACTTTCAGTCAATCAATCACACAACAATAAAAAAAATCATAAATATTTATTTAATATAACATTCCAAAATTTATAATTTTGGGATGTTACATAAAATCACTTGCTATACATTTCTAGGTTTGTTTGTTTCTCTCCCTGCTCTCCATCCGATTGCTAAGCAACAAATGCAGCCAAGATCGCCTGGTTGCATCAACTTCATGTTACAATTATTGTATTGTTTGTGTTATATGATTGTGTGCTAAGATGTCGTCTAGAAAGCATCTATATGTTCTGTATTAAAGTTGTTATTGAAATATAAGCAAGTGCTTCTAATAATATTTGTGTGGAGAGGCCCCAGTATATCAACTTGCACCGGGGCCCCTAACGTGTTTGGGTCGGCCTTGTTCGTTTGTTGGGGGTGAGTGTCCCAAAAAGTAGTGTTTTCGTGTCCATCGTTCTAAGTTCAATTTTTTGGTTGATGATGGGTATTCTAGAGTTACTTGGATTGAAATTTTGCAATCAAAAGTGCTTATTGATTTGGTTTCTTCCATGTACCATTACGTTTGTGCAATTGGGAACTTTTAATTTATTATCCTGGTGGATGCATGTCTGTTGCAAATGGCTTTTTTTTGTTGCAAATGGCTATTGAAAAAGGATTTAATGGTATATATACCTACTCATATTTTACAATGCATATTAGGTGTTTATTTGGTCTCATTAGGACAAGACTATGATAAAACAATTACACTATTAACATGCAACTTTCGTGATACATAATCATAATCATAAAGAAGTACTTTGAAATATAAATCTAATGACATCAATTCTATGTCACATAACATACATATTGATAAAGCAATTGTAGGCCAACGATTTGTCTTGACGAGATCTGACATGCATAGCAAAAAACAGAGGGGTGTATTGATTGACAGTAGAAACTGAAGACACTTGACTGTCAACAATCATCTTAACTACTATACCTGTCTCTGAAAAGAAGGCTTGTAAATTTCGTCTAAAGTCAAATGGTGGTAAAGTTTGATCAAGTTTATAGAAAAAAAATATCAAAAATTTCAATACCAAATTAATCTCTTAGATACATAACGAAATACAATTTTATATTATATCAATTTTGTATTGTAATTGTTGATGATTTTTACAAGAAGTTTAATCAAACTATGCACGTTTGACTTAAAGCAAAATTTGTAAGGGAGGTTCTTTTTTACAAAGATAGAGGGAGTGCAGGGTCAGCAACACGGTCCTCTTGAAGAAGAGAGAGGTCTCTCCCATTCCCGCCGACTGCTTCCTCCAGCCAGACCAAACCAGCATGCGATGCGCCCGTACATCCCCAAGGCAACCTTCGCCTTCTGCCACTCGCTCCTCTCCTCCCGCTTCCGCCCGTCCGCCGCCCCGCCGGCGGCGCCGCTCCTCCCCGTCCAGGCCCTCCTCACCACCGCCGGCCTCTCCCCGCGCCACCCGGAGCTCTCCCTCGTCGCGCTTAACTCGCTCCTCCGCGTCCTCGCCCGCGGCGCCTCCTCCCAGGCCCACCCGCTCCTCGCCCTCCGCCTCCTCCTCCTCATGCTCTCCCCCGCCTCGCCACTCCCCGGCCCCGACCACCTCTCCTTCCCCTTCGCCCTCTCCGCCGCCGCCGCGGCCCCCGTCGCCCCGCCCCCTGGGCCACAGCTCCACGCGCTTCTCGTCAAGAACGCCCTCTTCCCCTCCGACCACTACGTCACCACCGCGCTGCTCCAGCTCCACGCGCCCCGCCCGGACGATGCGCGGAGGGTGTTCGACGAGTTGCCGAGGCGGGAGGCCATCCACTACGACCTGGTCATCGGGGCGTACGCGCGCGCCGGGATGGCCGCCGAGGGGCTGGCGCTGTTCAGGGCCATGTTCGCGGACGGGGTGGCGCCGGACGCCGTCGTGCTCACGACGGCGGTCGCGGCGTGCGCCCAGTCCGGCGCGCTGGAGTGCGGGGAGTGGGTGCACCGGTACGTGGAGAGCAACGCGCCGGGGCTGCTCGCGGACGCGTTCGTCGGGTCGGCTCTGGTGAGCATGTACGCCAAGTGCGGCTGCTTGCAGGAGGCCGTGAGGGTGTTCGAGGGAATGCCCGAGCGGAACGAGTACGTTTGGGGCA
This sequence comes from Thinopyrum elongatum, assembly GCA_011799875.1. Taxonomy (NCBI): domain Eukaryota; kingdom Viridiplantae; phylum Streptophyta; class Magnoliopsida; order Poales; family Poaceae; genus Thinopyrum; species Thinopyrum elongatum. Next base: position 57,485,060 of record CM022300.1, on the reverse strand, counting down.
CCATGGTCGGCGCGTTCGCGGTGCACGGCATGGCGAGGGAGGCTGTGGCGTGCTTGGAGAGGATGGCAGGCGAGGACGGTGTGCGTCCAGACGGCGTGGCGGTGCTCGGAGCATTGTCCGCCTGCGCACACGCCGGAAAGGTTGAAGACGGGCTCAGACTTCTCAAGGAGATGCGCCGACGGTACGGCGTGGCCCCGGGGCACGAGCACTACAGCTGCACGGTGGACATGCTGTGCCGGGTCGGGCGGCTGGAGGACGCGGTGGGGCTGATCGGGACGATGCCGATGACCCCGCTCGCATCGGTGTGGGGTTCTCTCCTAGCAGGCTGCCGGATGTACGGCAACGTCGAGTTGGCAGAGGTGGCAGCCAAGGAGCTTGAGAAGCTAGGCGTGGGCGCTGACGAGGGCGTGTACGTCCAGCTGTCCAACATTTATCTCGACGCCAACCGCAAGGATGACGCCCGGAGGGTGCGAAAGCTGATCGGCAGCCGGGGGCTCAAGAAGGTTCCAGCGTATAGCGCGGTGGAGGTCGACGGCGAGCTAAGCTCGTTCGTCGCTGACGACCAGGCGCATCCGCTGCGCTTCGAGATATGGGACGTGCTTGGGCTGCTCGCAGACCAGATGGGGCGGAAGTCAGACGAGGAGGACGACGAAGAAGAAACAACCTTTTCGTTGCGCCCTTGTAGCAATAAAAGGAAATTTGAAAACCATGAAACAGACTAGCAAGTTAAGCAGTGAGCACGGAGCAGCAAACGATATATATTCATTTATTATTGCCAAGGAATATGATACTCAGGAAACAACGGGACAGTATTCAGCACCAAACACAAAGTATTTTGTTTCTGAGTTTTTCTTTTTTCTTTCCAGTTTTTTTCAAATTTTGAGTGCGTCCTCTTGATATATGATGGAATGGTTCGCCAGCACTGCTCAACCTCTTGATCATACTAAAGTTTCTATTTTCCTAAGAGATTTTGTATTGTTGATTCTTTAGAGATTTTTTTGGCCTTAAAATCTTCAGCCATATTGCCTAATCAAATGCAAGGCTCAGTGTACTATATTACCTTTTGTAGGATTGTTCTTCTGGTATCATTAGGGTTACAATTACCATTTGACTTTCGATTCTTATATTGGTGCACCGTTAACCTGCCCTGTATTTTCTGAACAGCGTAATTAAGGATTTGTTTCGCCCACTGATTGGATCATATACTACTTAGATAACTCAATTACATGTCATTTTTTAATTCCATTATGGTTAATTATCTGCTAATGTAATTGAGATGAACATGCATTGAAGTGTTGTATCATAAGATCATTGGTGTCACTTTAAGTGTTCATAATTTGTATAATTATGAATAGGTCAAATTGATGTGACTTACCAGCAAATATTGTAGGAAAGTACTCAACCGTTTCTTGACGCCATATTCCTTTTTTATTAATCTGACCCTGAGCTACACATACCAGGCACTGAGTCAGAACTTAACTGGCCTAAAGAGAAGGAGACTGGTCTGAAAAATGAGTAACAAATTAAGTTGCTGTCTGGGGGACAATTGTAAATGCCTCTGGGTACTTGCACTGTGAATTTGGATAATCAATGACAACATCAGCTTCTATAAGGTTAGACATTACACACTCATTGTCTTCAGGATGTGCTAAGAAGACTGGTTTTTCTTTTGTACTCTGGATTCATGTACTGTTCCTTACATAGTTGTTTCTTGATCTTAAATATATCGATGTATATTGCGATCTCCTACTGAGTTTTTTTATGCTCCAACAACTAAGTTATAAATTAACTAGGTTTTCTCCGGTTAGAAGCCTCTGGATGCTGATCGAAGGGAGGAAGATGGTCCAGATCGAAGGGGTTGTGAGCATAGTATGCTGTCAGTGTTCGAGACAATGAAATGGCACAAAATGAGGCGTGAGCAAGGCAGTCTGGTATTTTTGTTGGTGATTCAGTTATGGTTACCTGCTCGATCTTTTTAACATGAGATCCCATGTTTCCATTTGAATTACTTGAGGTGAGATAATTGAAAAAATGCAAGTTCTGGATTCTCTCAGTAGTGTGCACTATCTTCAGTAATAGACAATCAAAATCCTGTTAAAAGCTTACGGAGTGTAGTTTCTTTACAGTAGAATCTATCTTCACCTGCAGGTTGCTTGGATGCTTAGTTCAGATTCATCCATTTCTAATGCTAGAATATGTTGCACACTTGAAGGTGTTCAATCCATACCATCAAGAGGAAAAAGATAGCAGGAGAACTTCTGTTTGCAAGCATATGTGGATGTTGGAATGGTTAGTATGGTATGAGCCTTTCAGATTAGCTATACAGTGCAGAAGGAAGTATTCAAATACTTATGAATCATGAGTTCTAACAACAACCTATTACTTCAGAGTGGATATTTTGATATTCATGGTTGAGACAAACACTTTGATACCGACGAACCAAATTTTCAAGCAAGCAACATAGTGATGTTTATTCCTCTTCCTTAGTGAATTATCATTTTCTAGCTAGCTAAGTACAAATTTGACGACTATGTAAGGGGGATTCTACCATCATCCATGTAAGTATATGTTGTCATAGTAGTTGGTACACTAAAGTGCGAGACTGGTCATTTTCATTATCTTTGACAAGTAAGGATTTTTTTCCCCTGTATACCAAATGTCTAGAACCTCCATGTTTTGCATCTCATAGTGATATTGGGGAAGTCTTTTGAGAAGGATGTGATGATTTCCATGTTATTCCATAATAGCCTTTCTCCAGCCCGGCCATTTTAGAACAAGCTTTCCTTTTTTTCGCTCTTTCTCTTATCCTTGGTTCATTGTTTTCATAATTGTGAGCTATGTGTGCAGTATACATAATTCTTTGCAACTAAAAACAACCCACTATAGGTTCTTTTGGCTCGTAATTCTTGAAGATTTATGACGGAAAGGATAAACTATTATGAGAAGCTTTACATTCACATCAATATTTACAAGGTACTCCCTCCTTTCAAAATATAAGTCTTTTTAGAGATTTCAATACAAACTACATACGGATATATATAGACATATTTTAGAGTGTAGATTCACTCATTTTGCTTCGTATGTGGTCCCTTATTGGAATCTCTAAAAAGACTTGTATTTAGGAACGGAGGGAGTATAATACATTCATGCATAGGGACGAATTGTGTGATATGAAACCAATTATTTTTCACAAACCAGTTTTGTGGGATCTTTTCTCAAAAGATGACCAACAACCCAACATCTTACTTACTTATATATCATCAAATTCCCCTAGAAACTGCAACGAGACGGCGTTTTTCCATTCATCTTTCTTTCTCGCAAATTGGCACCGTACGTGCATATAAATCGGTACCGTATATATAATGCTTCTGCAGTCTGCACAGTTCATGTTGAACTGAAAATAATACATCAATCGCAGCTAGTACTAAATAATCGTAGTGTTCACCGAAGCGGGTATCATGGCTACTAGGCCGGCAGCACCGATGGAGCGACCCTGCAGGTGTTGTAGGACTGGCAGTGGCAACACTTTCTCTGTCCCGCCATGCCCGGATACACCCGGGTCGTGTCCCAGCAGTCGTTGCACACGATCCATCCCTGCACCGACCGGCAAACATATGCCAGGAGTAATGGCATCAGAAAACCATCAGATTTGTATATCTGGCTACTAGTAGAAGAAAATTGGTATGAGTCTGAGTCAGTTGAAGCCCTTTTCTTAAAAAAGAAATCAGAGGTATATTTTCAAATTTTCAGAAACTATGCAGTACTGTTTTCCACAAGTACATATGCATTCTTATTATGTTCCTATAAAATTTCATAAAGAAATATGTTTATTTGAGGGCTACAAAAATATGTGAGTTGCAAATGTGGCACTGACCTTTCCCATGTGTAAGAACTTGGCCTCAATCTGCCGGAAAAAAAAAAAAGGAATACCAAAAAAAAAAATTCTCAGGCCGGGGCCAAGAACATGAAAAGAAAATTCACACGAAAAGGAACCCAAGATGAAACCATGCCGATGCTGTGCATCTTACTGAGAAAATACTTACCTCGGCATCTAAGGCCCTCAGGAATTTTTCCATGTCAAAGATGGACACGGAACACATGGGGCAAGTGAACCTGCAGATACGTCGAGGGTAGCGTTATCTATCCAAGCAAGAAGAACAAGATCACACGAAAGGGATGGGATGTGTGGGTAGGGGGCATGGGCGATTACTTGTCGTGCTTGAGCATCTCGTGGAAGCACTGCAAGTGCATGGTGTGGCCGCATCTCAGCACCGACGCCTCCCTCAGAGAGTCGAACAGGTACTCGTAGCAGATCGGGCAGTTGTTCTTCATCGAGTCCTCGATACAGAAATGCCTGTCCCGGAGCGTCACCGAGTAGCACGACCCTGCGGCGGCGGCACCCGACGGATTGAGATACATATATAGTTGGAATCGGAGTGAATCGTTGATATTCGGACTGTGTCGTGGAAGGATCGTGCTTGCTTACCACACTTGTGGCAGTGGAAGAAGTTGTCCTTGCCTCCAACTCTGTTGGAAGATATGCATGCATTACAGTTTCAGTTAGTCAGCTCGGCAACTTTCAGTTTCAGGGCGATATGACAAAGTACAAGTGAATGAAGTGGAAAGTCGTTTGTGAATTTCGTGTATAATCTTGCATAATTTGGCCTGGTTTCATATGCTCTCAGTCTCTCAATTAAGCATCAGTTGTGAGGATATGATAGGCAGGAGCACCTACCTGCAGATGCCGCAGTCTTTGCAGTGGTATTGCTCCTTGTCTACCTGCACAGCAGCAGCAAGATCCCATCAACAACCACCCAATCACCACCAAATCCAAATCCAGCACGGGGTCTAAATTCTCACATCGTCGTCGAAGAATTTGCACGCCCGGCAGAAGTACTCCCCCATGCACACGCCGCAGTTGTTGCACACTTGCGCCACCTGATGATCACCAACCAATCAATCTGTTATACTCAAACTCAACTCTGAAACTATTAGCAGCACAAGAAAGAAGAAACTAGGGAATCGCCATCAGATCAGATGCTAACCGGCTGCTCGGTGTCACAGACGAGGCATATAACCTACGGAGGAGAGGAAAATGTTGTTTTGTTAGCGAGAAATTAAGTTGAAGAAGGTGAAGTCAAGAAACAAGATGGGAGTATAAGAAATGAAGAGGAGGAAGCAGCGAGAGAAGTGCGCACCGATTCGACTGCGTGGCGGTCGAGCTCGTGCCCGTCTTTCTAAGCCCAATCCAAGGAAGAAGAAGAAGAAGATGCAGATGAAAAGGCAGAGATTATCCAAAGAAAGAAATGTGAGGACCACCAACCCAACCAGACCAGAGAAGAGAGGCAGAGCAGAGCAGAGACCGTGGAGTCGTTGTGGCAATGGCGGCAGTGGAAGACGTCGTTGCAGCAGGGCGCCCGGATCCTGCACCGCCTCCTGTAGTGCTTGCACCTGCGCGCACACACCACGAAGTCAGCTACTGCTCCAGCCAAGGATAGTAGTACAGACAAGCAGCAGATAGAGGAGAGGCCGACGGACCCGAAGCCCATCTTGGCGAACCCGTGGCGAGCGGCGTCGAGCTCCATATCCATTGGCGAGATTGCTGTTCTTGTCTGTGCTCGACGGAGGCGGCGGCGGCGGCTTCGGATCTGGCTTCTCCTCTGCTCTTGTTGGCTGTTGCCGCGCTCGCTCGCTCGCTATGAGGAGAGTATTTTTATACTGTCACTGGCTGACGACTACTCTGATCTTGTGGTGGTGGTGTGCGTTACCGAGAATGGAACGAAACGGGAGCTGAGTTGGGGATTGGGTCATAGAAGGAGAGAAGAGACAGGCGCTGTAAAAGGGAGGAGGTTCTTGTTGGCAGGCAGCCTTCCTTGCTCGGTGCATTTGTTTTCCCTACTCAACTTTCCTCTGCTCTCTTCTTCTCCTTCCACAGTTGTACCGTATGACTGAAGAACTGTTGTTCCGGAGCGCAGAGGATCTAGATACTGGACCTACTGCCATTTCTTTAACTTATCAAGAATTCAAGATCCAGGAGGAGAGCCTTTGCGCTTCTTTCTTTCTTCCCCCTTTTTTATTTTATATTATTAATAAACATGTATGTAGAGTAATTATAGGAGGTGGTGGCGTGCGGGCGAAAGATGGGATGGAAGCTCCGAAAGCACTCGAAATGAGATGACGATTCTTTACTCCTCCGGCGGGTCACTGCATTCTAACTCCACAGCGTACGCGTCAACCCCTCCCTCCGAATTATATCCATCGTCACCAGATGCGCACGGAAGAAGACCTCTTACCCAAACGGCTTCACCCAATCTTCTCATCATCAGTTTGACTGACACCGGGGGCAGATCCCCAAGCATAAATGCATGGTTGGTTTGTTGATCGGTCCTGTCAAGGTCGACCTGACGCCCCTTCTTCCGTGTTTCTTTACCAGGAATCAGGATCAGGATGGCGTAGCTACAGGCAGGGCAGTAAAGTATTCATTCATGCGGATCATGAAGCCGCCGAGAGCTTTCATATTCGTTCATTTCGCCGCCGATCGCTCCATCATCATCATCGGCGTGCATGATTTCTTTTCTTTTCTTTGGTCGATCGGATCGCCTTGTTGCCTTGCCTGCTCGCATACGGATACTAATAATTGAATTGAACTGATGACGCCTGGTCGTGTAAGTGTAACCGTAGTGGTGGCGCGCACTTTTGGCAAACTTTAGCCAGATCTGATCCTAGTCTTAAAAAATATCGAGATCTAACCTTTTTCCTATCGCCAGGGTTGATGGCGGTAGCGTATAACTGCCTATCGCCACGGTCCTCGGAGGACCTGACTGCGCTGTCACCTCCGTTTAACATGAAAAATACCCTACCGCCAGAGCTCTTGACGGTAGGCTATGCAACCCTACCGCCGAGGGTTTGGCGGTAGGCTGTTCCTATGTGTGGATCGGGCTCCCATCTCTCTATCCCATGCATACAGCACATCCATCCATCCATGCATGCACACAGGGCCCAATGCGTTCAGAGCACTCCATGCAGCGCATCCATCCATGCATGCAGCACATCCATCCATCCATGCATGCACACAGCCCCCGATGCATTCAGAGCACTCCATGCAGCGCATCCATTCATCCATCTCATGCATGCACGCAGTAGCACACAACAGCCCACATGTAGCGCACCCATCATTAGCTGCTGTTTTTAGTACTTTTTAAGCAACCAACTTTCTGTTTGAGGGGAGCAGTGCAACGCAGTTTATCAGGACAGCGCGGGCTTTTGTTTTACGACCCTACCGCCAAGGATAATGGGCTACCGCCAAGGACCCTGGCGGTAGGGTATTTTCCGCGTTAAACGAACGTCACGGCGCAGTCAAATCCTACCGCCAGAGATCCTGGCGGTAGGTAGTTAAACTCTACCGCCAGAATCAATGGCGGTAGAAAAAAGGGTCAGATCCCGAAATTTTTTGAGACTAGGGTCAGATCTCGATGAAGTTTCGCAAAAGGGTCAAAACACAAAATTTAGCCTCGTCCGGGGATCTCATGACTGACTGACATCACGTGGGCTAGCATGGCAGCTTGGAATCATCATCCACTGCAAGTTGCCCGCCGCACCGGCCATGGACAGACACGACGAGCTCTGCTCCGGAACTGAGATCGGTATGTGGTTCGCGCGCACTCAGGCCAACTCCAATGCACGACCCCAAACGGACGTCCATTTCTGTCCGTTTGGGGTGCGATTTGGCGGACGTCCGGGGGGCGGACAGCCGTCTGCTGCATTTGCACCCAACGCGCGCGGCTTTCCCTGGACACAAAAAAAAATCGAGCCACCCGCCCCGAGCTCGCCATGTCGTCCCGCGTGCGCCGCCACCTCGCCCCGAGCTCGACGTGCCGCTCCGCGCGCGCCGCCGTCCCGCCCCGAGCTCGCCGTGCGGCCCGAGCGCGCCCCCGCCTCGACCCGAGCTCGCCGCGGCCCCGCCCCGCGCGCACCGCAGCTCCGTCCCGAGCTCGCCGTGCCGAGCGCGCGCACCCCAGCCCCGTCCCGCGTGTGCCACAGCTCCGCCCCAAGCTCGCCGTGCCGCCCCGCGTGCGCCGCCGCCTCGCCCCGAGTTCGCCGTGCGGCCCGGGCGCGTGCCCGCCTCGACCCCAGCTCGCCGCGGCCCCGCCGCGCGCGCCTCTGCTCCATCCCGAGCTCGTCGTGCCGCGCGCACGCACCCAAGCCCCGTCCCGAGCTCGCTGCCGCACCGCCCGAGCGCGCCGCCGCCGCGCGCCCCTGCCTCAACCCGCGCTCGCCGCCCCGTGCCGAGCTCGCCGGCCCCGCCCCGCCCTGCTCGCGCCGCAGCCCCGCCCCGCGTGCGCCGCAGCTGCGTCCTGCACCAGTGGCCTCGCAGGCGCATGGACGTGAGATGCCGGGGGCCTGCGCGGCGAGCGGGGAGGCGGAGGGACGGCGACCTACGGCACACGGGATGTGCTGCGGCGGCGCGGTTGCTCTCAGTCTCACTGATTTGTGGGCCAGAGGGAAGGCACGGGCGGACGAGAAGGGCAAGGAGAGCGTCCGTTTTCTGCCCGTTCGGGAGCATTCGTGGCTCAAGTTTGATCTAGATTTGGGGTTGAGCCGGACAAAAGCGGACGCAAACGGACATGCTTGTCCGTTTGAGTATGCCCGTTGGGACAGGTTTTGCCCCGTACGGACAAAACCGGACCAGACGGGGGTGCGCGTTGGGGATGGCCTCACCTATCACAGGAGCAGCGCTGCCTATAACAATATATTAAAGCGGCTAAGCAGGGAGCGATCTCCTGCGTTTCCAGTGTTATGCGATGACTCCTTCCCGGCTGACACGTATCCTGTCTAACCTCTGCATTTTTTTTTACTGTCAATTGAGATTTACCACTGAAGGGTATGGAAATATCTCCAGCCAGGGCCCAGCCCAGAACCGATTACCAGTTTCTAGCTTCTTCCTTTTTCTTCGTTCTTCAAGAGACAGGAGGACAAAGGAACAGAGAGAAAGGGCGGCGCCCCGTCCACCCATCGCACGACGCCCCGCCTCCATCGATCCTCGCCTACATCCGCCGCTGGCCGTCATCCCCATCCGCCGCTGGTCGCCCCCGACGTCCTCTCCATCAACCTTTTCCTAGGGAAGACGCCCATCGGCGGCGGCGGCGGCGCAGTCACCGTCGGGGCCGCGCTCCTTTTCTCCCCATCTAGAATCGAGGGCGGCCTTGGCGTGGTGTAGGTGGTCCAGGCGCGGCGTTCAAGGTCGTGGAAGGAGGCGGCGTTGGGCTGCGTGGTCTGGACAGGGCCGGCTGCGTCTGCACGCTCCATAGATGTACATCGTGTCGAGCCTGTTCGCCACCTCCAATCATCAGCGACTCGAGGTCCTCGATGACCCCATGTCGTTTCCGCCATCGCCAACGTCCCACACCCCTAGACCTTTGAATCCATGGAGGTTGGGATGCAGCAGGCGCGATCGTGCTCACCTCGCCACCATCACAGGTTTGTACTACACGCACAGCCCCCCTCCTTCTCAACATGGCAGCGGAGGTAGATGTTGAATTTTTTTTATAATATACTTGATATTTATGTAGGTTTATTTCTTGATACATTTCCCCTAAATAATTTAGCAAATGCAGAACTAGCTTGATCTTGTGCATATTGAAAGAGAACATATAGTTTCACGATGTAAAAAATGTGAGTTTTTTCTGCACAGCCTCTTCGGTTTCCATGTATGTATTAGATACTTCACTGTTTCAAGTAGGTCATTTGAACTTGGAATTGCTGCTACATTTATTTGTTTTGGCATAAATTTTTATTATTAAATTTCATGGGCTGGTATACTGTCCCAGTCACAACTGACTTCTCGAATGTCCAGTTCCCCTGTGTGGAGATATACATGATTTTGATCCTTTTGGAGAGAACTATGACAATGATAAGAGAGAGAATCATGTGATACAAAATGCAAACAAACTGAATCACATTCCTATATGGACAAACTAACATAGGCCAAATGGTCAAAATCTCATAATAATTTGTTTTACCAGATATTTAGAAATCAACTACGCAGCCAACTATTTTGATGTTTTTTTTGTGCTAACGTTTTAGTTGCTTATGTATGGAAAACTTCAACCTTTTGTTTCTCTGTGATTTTATTTTTGCGCACAGGATTACCGATTTCTCAATGCAAATAGTACAATTTTGAGTTCCAATCTGTGTCCACCTGCAGATCATTTTACTTTGCAATCATGGTATGTCTTTCAGTTTTGGCTGTGGATGACGTTCATTGTTCAGAAAATGCGAGGAGCTCTGTGTTGCTGCATATTCCAAAGGCTTGGCTGGCATTGGCTTTTTTGTAGTTATCTCAACTGTCCGTGTCCGCGGTTTCTCCAATGGTTGGTGATTAATTTTAGTTGATTGACGCAGACCTGAGTTCTGATTTCTATTTCAGTCTCTAAAGTTTAGATGTGACGCTGCTGCTAATAAATTCAAGAAATACGTCCGGCTGCGACATGTATCGTCTGCTAACAAATTCTGCTCCACAATGTGATTTTTGTGCTTCTCTTCAGTTCTTGATGTCTGCAGTTCTGTATATAGAAGGTAATTTTTTCTCCTAAATCAGGTAGATGGATTGTTCTCTGTTGAACAACTATAGCCTATAGGCCATTGGTAGGATATATTGTCCAGTATATTCTGCCCACGATTGAAGTTCAAGTCTGCTTATGTAAGAACCAGGTTATAAATTTGTTGTAAGTTTCAGCGGCTGCTCATGCACTACTTCATGTGTTGTTTATGTCTTGTTTCAAGGTCATTGTTTGCTTCCATTGCAGGTAAACTGAGAAAGATATATGCTAAATATTCATTGTGTTGCTACTTGCTACTTTTTGATGAGCTTCATGTCTGATCTCATTACAAGTATTTTTCTTTGGCAATATACTCTGTTTTGTCCTTGATTTTACTTGCACTTTTCTGTTGCATGTATAGAATTATTTTTCTCATAATGGCAGGATCCAGTCTAGATACGTTGATGGTGTGGTCTATTCTTTATCATGGGGGAGTACTTAAGTACTATAAGTACATGGCAGGGTAGATACTCATTGACAGCTTTTATGTTTGTCATCAATGATTCTGTCAACACTCTTAACAAGGACAATTGATGATTAATATTACAATGCCTATTTGGTTCAAATTATAGAAGCCCTACACTACCTTACTTCATTATCTTTTTCTGTGCATGTATACTTAAATTAGATCCCTATGGATGGTGAGCTTCTGCTACATCTAGCCAAAGGACCAGTAGAGATACATATTAGAACACTACTATCGTCTTCCCATCTCTATCTTCTACAAATTTTATTCAGTACTTATTTTAACTAGGTACAAAACAGACGCCAACGACATAGGCACATATCTTGAATCATAATCAAATTGGTAGATTCAATATTTACATTTGTCAAATTGACTAAAGGCGAACTTGTTACAGGAACAATGGAGAGGGAGGCTTCTTGTGGCGGGTTTCTCTACTTCGGTGAGATGAGCACTGCCAGAGAATCAACGAGCCCAACACTGTCGTCGCTACGGGGTGTTGCTCCCGGATCTCCACAAACACCTGAGTCTGGTTGTCGAGGAGGGCAACCATAGGCAACCAGTGTTTATGGTAAAAGGCGCTATTGTTGTTGCCTACGTCCAAGCATATGCTATCCCCATTGCCCAAGATTCTGTCAGTGAGGCAAAGTCCCCCTATCATCTTTCCAAATTGGTTGAGGTCTCTCTGTTTGACATGCATGGTGTTGATTGGATTGGCTGCGTTTTGATGCAGAAACTGCTTTAGGCTACGATCTAGGTGTCACTTCATGGGGTGGATGCAGGTAACTATTCTCTTGTGCATTTCATCCAAGTCATGTATAAATCAATTTATTCTTGTGTGTTCACAATAGTTGCTACCCTGCCATGTACTTGGCTTGAAACACACGGGGTTGAGAAACAGCGATAAAGAAGAAAACAACGATCAAATTCCCGCCGTTCCAGATCGGAGAGAGTAGTATATTATTCACGTTTCTTTTTGTAATGCCATTTGAGCAGTTGCAAATAACATCACACCATAGTTGTCCTCAAACTTTTGTATGCTGACAAATATGACATATTCTCATGTCTCATATAATTTTAATAAGAACATCATATCATAACTGCCCTCAAATTTGTGTATGTGACAAATATGACATATTCTCATGTCTCATTCATATTTAATTAGAAAATTTCTTGCTTAGTAGCACCTTTGTATTAGAAACACAAAGGGCCTCTTTCATTGTAGGATTGTTATACTGTGTTCTCTAGATAACACAGAGTTGAAAGAGAAGAATGTTACAAGAAATTTCTGCATTGATACTACATAAGCCTGTCTCTCAGTCGTAGATGTGTAGTAAGAAAACACTAGGATGTATATGCATCTTTTAGTTAGGATATTTTTGTGTTCCTCTGATCTCCAAGAAGCTGTACTCAAGACATTATTTATTCTTTGCAGCCATTAGTATTAATATGTACATTTGAATGCAAGGAAGAATTATCAATTTAGCATCAGTTAGCCTTGCTTGCAATATTCAGTACTGAGCAGGCTAATTAAAAATGCAGTCAATGTTTGGATTATTGCCTTCGGGAAGATATGTCAGAAGCAGCTTTTATATATCCTGGATAGATTCTGGTATGTTTACTTGGTATCTTCGCAAAGCTTGCAAAATGATTTTGCTTGAGTTGATACAAAGCACCTTCATTTCAATGCTTAAGCTATGGAGTATGTCCTACATATTTGTCTAAGAGGATTTTGACTCTTTGTTTTACCATTTTTGGATTTTCCTGGGAATTGATAGATTACATTCAAATGGCAAAGCTTTTTAATTCTGTAGATATGAACACCTCTTCCTGTTGGTTTTTTGTAATTTAGTTTTGCTTCTTGCCCTCCGTCAAATGATACAGGGTCCAGAATAGAGCTATTAGAAATTAATGATGTTTTATTTTGTTTTGCGTCGCTGACCTTGACGACCAACAATAGGGTTTGTAAAACAAACTTTCTGCGAAAGAGCCTCATTAAGTTGTTTCACACTGTAATCTGTCCAGAGTCATAAAGTATCTCCAAAGGGGCATGCATGGACAAAGGGTAGTGCACTGTGCTTTGCTTACATACACATACTGTACTTGTGAGAGAAATACTTACACAATTCATCCCGTGGAAAAACATGCCTGATTGTTTATGTATTATTACATATTAGAGTGTACAATTAAATTAACAGTTCTAGGCAAAGGTATAAGAATTTGGATAGTTTGCACATGACGTGGTAAGTTATGACAAATTTCTATTGCGTGAATCATAGTGTTGTGAATATTTTTAATACCACAATCAGGAATCTTAATTACTTGGAATATTGTTTTTATTATTTTTGGTTGTCGAATCCGCCAAAGCAGAAGATTTGAGATAAGAGGTTGTTGTAAAGGTGCCAACTGATGAGATGTTTTACCAAGTTATCATGATCAAAAGAAGGTTCCTCCGCTGCAAAGAAGCTCGATAGCTGGTAATGTGAAGAAACTCGATATGTTATCTTTGAACTTTGCAAATTTGATACTAATATATGTTTTGCTGAACATGTATCTTTATCAGATATTGGAAGCGCTACATATGCTTATTTGAGCTCTTCTCAACTAGCTTTAAGTTGGATTACAAATTAAGGGATGGCACGTGGTACGAACTAATTTGTAACTTCCTTGATGTATTATTGTTGCAAGTAATCCGTGCTAGCGTCGTTGTTCTGTTGTGTATAGAGAGGCATCTATCTCCGTAATATTTGGGTTAGCCTATAAGATTTGAATGTCATTTAGTTTTCTCTCGTGTGTAGAGAGGCATCTATCTCCGTAATATTTGTGTTATCCTTATGAGCAGATACGGTGGAAAGTAAGCTGACTGTTGTTGAAATTACTGCATACTTGGGGATCATGCTTTGCCGTTGATGTATATTAATGCCCTTTTCACCCTTTTGTTCAGGTATTGTTGTACTATATAATTGTTTTTACCATTATGAACCATTAGCGTGTCATTAACTGTGTGATATGGCATCAAGTGTAACAGTAAATAATTGTCCCATTCCTTCATAATATCTAAATTAGTATTGATTAGTCATAGAAGAACTTGAATGAATCCCACAAACAAATCAGAACTCTCATACCACCAGCTTGCCCTTGAAGCGACTAACGCTTTTTCTCTTATTAAAAAAAAGACAATGTAGACACGCACAGGCTTCTTGACGGGCGCGGCGTGCCGCCGCGCCTCTGCCTGCTAGTCCTACCTTATTTTTAATCATCGTGCGGACGTGCACACATAGAACGAGTTACGAGCGTGTCGGCGATTCTTACCAAGACACGCACTTTGACTCCGTAGCGATTCCCATCAAGCCTCGAGGCTTTCATGCCGGTCCCTCCCGACTTCCTGCAGCATCGTAGGATCCAAGTTTACAATGCTTTGTTGTTGGAATACCGAAACGATCACCCGACAGCTACGGGCCACCCCTCCCCGATACGCCAAAATGACTGTTATGGCTTTTGGTCAATATTTAGCGTGATTTTATCTCTTTTGAAAGGTTTTTTTTTATCTGACCCGTCTTGATACCGCCAGTCAAGTAGGCGCAAAGGTTTTATCACATGTGTCAAGACCTCAGGCGGCGGGGCTTGATCAACGTCCAAACAACATGTGCTCTTGGCAGAGCTCTACCGCCGTAGCTGGTGGTCCGTGGCGAGCTTCACCTAAATTGTGGGCAGGCCAGCGGGGCCTAGCCAAAGAAAATTACTACTAGGTTGCTATTCCATGGCCCAATAGACGAGTTCCTAGTCAGCGTCTTAGGCGCCAACTAAGGGTTCCGGCGCTCACGCGTCAGCATATACGGGCCGGACCAATAGTGAGCGACACCATCGCTCGACAGGCGCGCAGCTCATTCGCTTTCGGTCAATGGTTGAAAGGTCAACGATTGACTAGTTGACCAGTCAACCATTGATATATCATGATTTTGATGAATGATGAACTAAAAATACACCAACGATCGTATTATATGGGTTTCATCCTTGATGTTCTATCGTTTGCTCGCGTACACACAGTACAAACTCATAGACAAACTAGATATCTTGACATAACAGTACTAAAGGTATCTCCAACGACAACCCGCAAAAAACTCCCCGCATCCATCTGCGCATAGGGGGACTAGTTCGCGGACATGGATGAGGGAGGATGTCATCCAACCGTAGCCGCATTTGTCCGCCAGCAAATTCAAATTCAAATCTACTCTGATCCACAAAACGCGCCGGATCACACCCGCGCCGGATCACATCCCCGATCACAACCAAAAGGAAGCAAATATGCTTAGTTTTTACATGCCCAAATCCAAAAGAACATCTGTCCGATGGTCCGTACATTTCTGCCCTGCCGGACCGGCCATCCCAGCAAGATGCTTCCCGATCAAGGAGGTGTCGTCGCCGCCGCGTAGGCGGCCTCCGCGTCCGCGTCCACCTCCGCCTCCGTCGCGTCCTCATCTTGCGCCGCCGCCAACTGATCTTTCTGCCGCTCCAGCATCTGGTAGCGGACGGATTGCACGATAATTCTTGCATCGGCATCCAAAGAGTCGATATTCAAGGTCAACATCTTGGTGTCCTCCGCATTGGCGGCGATCTTCACCCTCTTTTCCTTGAGCGCGGCCTTCTTCTCCTCGAGCGCCGCCTTCCTCTCCTCGATCATGGTCATCCTCTCTTCGAGCTTGATCTTCTTCTCCGTCGCATCCATCAACTGCTTGAACCTCTCCGCCTTCCGCTCCTCCTTGATGTCCGAGCGCCTCACGTATGCCTCTTTCTTCTTCGCCAAGATCTCCTCGAACCTCTCCGTCAGCTTGGCCGCCGCACCTCCTCACTTCGCCCTCTCCTCCTCCCACTTCTTGCCCCGCAGATTTCTTCTAACCTTCTTCGGCGGTTCTTGGGCTGGGTCGGTAGGGTCACCGGTTTCTTCCTCGTTGGCCTGGGCGGCGGTCTTGGCAATGAAAAGGTTCCACTTTGGCTACCCATTCAACTTCAACCAACAATGCATGACGGTGAAGGACTTCTTCTTCAACTTCTTGTACACCACACAAGCACGAGTAGGCTACAAAAGTGAAACAATGCACATCTGTCTAGTGAGCAACAAAACTAGAGCATCTCCGGCTAGTGATCAACAAAACTAGAGCATATCCGGCTAGTGATCAACAAAACTAGAGCATATCCGACTAGTGATCAACTTACTTGCTCGGTGATTTGTGCACCGCTTGGCCACCATGCGATGAGATGCTTCAAGTGCCCGTAATACTTGGAGACGGCCTCTTGGATGGTGTACCATCGATGGTTGAGGGACTTCCACTCACGGTTGCGGATCAACGCGTCGGAGTAAGGCGCGAAATGCTTGTGCTCATGGAACCATATGTGAATGTTCCTCCAAAAGGTTGTGCCCTTTTGCTCCGTGCCATGGACAGGATCAAGGCTAGTGGCTAACCATGCGTCGCACAGCAGCTCGTCCTCCCGCATGTTGAAGCTTTGTCCTCTACCCTTTTTCTTTGGATCGCCGGCTGTATCATCTGGATCATCGCCGTCGCCGTCCCCCTCCTCCCCCCCTCCGGATGCTGCTCTCCGGTGGCCCAATGTTGTTGTTGTTGTGTGCCATCACCGGTCTGGGTGTAGGACTGTTGCGTGGCCGTCTGGGTGTAGAACTGCTGCTGCTGGTAGTTGTCGGACTGGGTGGGATCCGAGTCTTCCACCTGCCCGTCCACATAGCCCCCTCCTCCACCCTCGCCTCCGTCGTGGATGATATCGAGCATCTCCCTATCTGCCTCGTACGCTAGCTCCCCCGCTCTCGGCATTGCAACAAACAGCGCGCGGGCACCAATCTGCTCTCCGCCCGCCATCCTCGCCCGGACGAGCGATGGCGAAGAATACTTAGAGAAGAGCGGCGCCGCGTAAACATCGACGATGTAAGGAACCGTACTGGCGGGGCTTGCACCCATCTGCTTGGCGGCGTAGTAGTAAGGAGGCTTGTAAGGCTCCGGCCACGGCGCCGTCTATACTGTGGTCGCGCCCGTCTGGCGGCGTCCGCCCCGGCCTGGCCTCCCACCCCGTCTGCCCCGTCCGCCACACCCATCGCCACCACCAGGCCCACGGCGGCCAGACGCTTCCTCATCTTCTCCACCTTTGCGGCCTTCGCTTTGACGCGGCGATTTTGCTGCGTCTTCGAGCTGATATTCCGGGTGAGCGTGATGCTCGGATCCTCCGGCACCTCCGCCACCTCCATCTCCAACAGGTTCTCCGACGGTTCCATGCGTCGACGGCGGAGGGAAGGAGAGGGTGGGAGAAAAAAGCGGGAATTGGACGGAGACTGGCGGGGAGTGGAAGAAGAGAGTGGGGGATTTTGGCGCGGAAACAACGCGGGGTGCTACAAAAGCACGGGCTCGGCCTTCCTTTTGGGTAGGTCAAGGGGCGGAGAGCGACGTTTCGTGTGTCCGGACTCCCGCAACCCCCTCCCCCCCCCCCCCCCCCCCCCCCCCCCCCCCCCCCCCCCCCCTCGTTTGTCATGTCGGCGTTGGATGGCTTCCGCGGTCCGGACGGTTGCGGGAGGTTTACGGGTCGACGTTGGGGATGCCCTAACGATACATTGTTTACCTATGACAAAATTTGTGCATTTTGAAAACGGTATGGCAAAACAGGCGCTGTGAATGCTCCACTAATATACTTCAGTGAAGAAAAAGAATACAGCGGGGCTACTCAAGAAACAAAAGCCACCAAAGAGAAATCAACCCAGACTGTTATGGCGCCAGCTGATAAGATCTCGGGAGTGTCATGCTAGACAACTTGCTTGGGGATGGGAACATTACATGGCGGTGATGAAAAAGAAAAGGAAAAGAAAAAGACAAAAGAAAAAAGAAAAGAAAATTGTGGGCGTGCGGGCGAAGCCTAGCCGAAGGAAATTATTACTAGGCTGCTATTCCATGACTCAATAGGGGACCTCCTAGTCAGCGCCTTAGGCGCCAACTAGGGGTTCCGACGCCCACGCGCGCATATACGGGCCGGCCCAATAGCAAGAGACGCCATCGCTCGGCAGGCGCGCAGCTCGTTCGCTTTCGGTCAATGGTTGAAAGGTCGACCATTGACTAGTTGATGGGTAAACCATTGATTTTTAAAAAGCCAAAACAATCATTAACAAAAATCAGAAGAAAAATTGAATTCAAATAAGTTCACGGATTTGAAAAGAAACTGAAAAAAGTTCATGAATATGAAAAAAGCACAAAATTGAGAAAAGTTCACTGATTATAAAAAAATTCCATCAAATTTTAAAAAGGTTCATTAATTTTGAAAAAAATCACAAAATTTGAAAATTATTCATAGATTTTGAAAAAGTTCATCAATTTTGAAAAAAAATATATCACAAATTTGTCAAAAAAATAATTGAATTTGAAAAGGTAATCAATTTTCCAAAAAAATCATCGAATTTGAAAAAAAAGGTTTATCGTATTGAAAAAAGTTCACAAATTTTGAAAAAAGTTCATCAATTTGAAAAAAAGTTCATCAAAATTGAAAAAAGGTTCATCGATGTTAAAAATAGTTAAGGAATTTTGAAAAAAAGTTCATGAACTTCGGAAAATAAAAAAAGAAAAAGGAAAGGCAAATAAAAAGACAAAAGAAAGAAGAAAAAGGGAGCAAGTGAACACAAGAGGTGTGGTGTCCCCGGTGGCTAATGTCGTTTATCGAGAGCAAGCGGTCACGGGTTCGAGCCACCTCGCGCGCTTGTTTTTTGGTTTTTTAACGGAAAAAAAGGAAAACTAAAACGGGCCGGCCCAGTGCGAAGGGTGTGTGTAGCGGTTTGAGGTTTACACATTAACGGGCACAACGGGCGCCGAATAGGAAATGACCAATAGTAGGTATACCTTACAAAAAAATTGCATGGCTGGGCGGGCTAGGGCACGGGTTGGCCCAGCCCTAGCTCTGTGGTGGTAGCCTTCTATATCCTACTGATACGTCTCCAACGTATCTACAATTTATTAAGTATTCATGTCATGTTTGCAATAATTTTATATGGTTTTGGTATGATTTGATTAGAACTAACCTAGATTGACGTTGTTTTCAGCAGAACTACTATGGTGTCGTTTTTTGTGCAGAAATAAAAATTTTTGAAATGGGCTGAAAATTTACGGTGATTTTTTATGAACCAAAAGAGACCCCCAAATCACCGGAGCTGGGCCAGGTAGTGGACGAGGGAGCCACAAGCCTGAGGGGGCGCCCACCCCCTAGGGCGCGCCCCCCGAGCTTGTGGGCCCCTCGGGCACTCCCTTGACGTGAGACCGACGCAAAAAATTCCTATAAATACCCAAACTACCAGAAAGAATCCTAGATGAGAATTTCCGCCGCCGCAAGCATCTGTATCCACGAAAACTCAATTGGGACCCCGTTCCGGCACCCTGCCGGAGGGGGAAATCATCACCGGAGGCCATCTTCATCATCCAGGCGGCCACCATGACGAGGAGGGAGTAGTTCATCCTCGGGGCTGAGAGTATGTACTAGTAGGTATGTGTTTTATCTCTCTCTCGTGTTCTTGATTTGGCACGATCTTGATGTACCGCGAGCTTTGTTAATATATTTGGATCTTATGGTGTTCTTCCCTCTCTACCTTCTTGTGATGAATTGAGTCTTGCTCTTTGAGGTTTCGTTATGTTGAATTGAATATTGGATTTGAGAACACTTGATGTATGTCTTGCATATGAATATCCGTGGTGACAATGGGGTATTATATTGAGTCACTTGATATATGTTTTGGTAATCAACTTGCGGATTCCCGTGGTGACATTGGGGTGATCTATGCACATAGGTTGATACATGTTTTCGTCCTACGTTCTCCGGTAGAAACCTTGGAGTGATTCTTTGTTGCATGTTGAGGGATTGTTATATGATCCAATTATGTTATCATTGTCGATAGATTTTGCACTAGTGAAAGTATGAACCCTAGGCCTTATTTTCAAGCATTCCAATGCCGTTTTTGCTCACTATTGTTATTAGTTACCTTACTGTTTTTATATTTTGAGATTACAAAAACCTATATCTACTATCCATATTACACTTGTATCAACATCTCTTCACCAAACTAGTGCACCTATACAATTTAGCATTGTATTGGGTGTGTTGGGGACACAAGAGACTCTTTGTTATTTGGTTGCAGGGTTGTTTGAGAGAGACCATCTTCATCCTACGCCTCCCACGGATTGATAAACCTTAGGTCATCCACTTGAGAGAAATTTGCTACTGTCCTACAAAACTCTGCGCTTGGAGGCCCAACACGAGTCTATAAGAACAAGTTATGTAGTAGACATCACCTACCGCCAGGGGTAAGGACGGTACGAGTTGAGTGTTGGAAATATGACCTAGAGGCAATAATATTGTATTATTGTATAACTATTTTCATAATTAAAGAGTTTTTATTTCATGCTATAACTGTTAGGATCTTGAAATATGTGATCCAGTGAAAAACTCATATGCACGTGTGAAATGATAAACGGTAAAGTATAGGTTCCTAGTCTTGCCTCTAAGATTGGATCAAGTGTTGTTGGTGATCATATTTTCTGGATCTTAGGATGTCGTTAAGTGTAACGATAGTTCTACAACAAACATTGAGAGTATGCCGTTAGAAGAACGATCATATTGAACCCAAACTTGTTTGTTATACTTTGAGATGATATCGTCTGAAATCAATTGTTATAACAAGGAGTGTTAGAATGTGTTTTTAGTTCCTCAGACCATGAGAGTATCGTAGTCACTTCCTACCATACGGTGAACTTTGGGGTTGCTCAAACGTCATCTGTAACACGGTGATCATAACGACAACTTATAGGTTCATCGAAAAGTTTGACAAGGGACTAGATAGCTCGAGAGTGGGATTTGCTCCTCCAATGATGGAGAGATATTCTTAGGGCCCTCTCGGTGTGACGGCATCAATCATCGTCTGGCCAGACACAGGTGACTACATCACGGGGATGCCGGAACACTTCAACGAGAAAGAACAAAACTAGTAACGAGAATGACGATATATTGAGCATGTGCATGACTCGGAAGGACCGGCACACCTCGGGTTTTGTAAAGTATCGTGAAGCAAAGGTAATATCACATGATAACCAAAGGTTCACTCTAATGTCATTCGTGTAATCATAGGGATCGATATGGACGCCCACGGTTCCGCTATCGGTCATTGAACGAAGGGGTTTCGTTCATGTATATAATTTACCGAACCTACAGGGTCACAATCATAAGGTAATCATGATCTGCTGAGTGTTAGTAGGACGAGAGTATCGAGGATTTATTTGTGGAATTGTTTCATTAATATTCAAAATAGTTTCGAGAGGAACCAGAAGCGTTTCGGGGTCACTCGAAGGGTTTCGGAGATTATCGGACAATACCGGGTATTACCGATAAATAATATATAGGTTAAAAATGTTTATGGTTATGTTAAATTAATAATAAAAGGCTCTAGTAATTGTTAGGAGGCTTTTATATTTAATTTAATATCAATTGGCCTTAAAAGGCCAAGTGGTGGAAGGAGTATTGGGCCACCATGGCCCAACAGGAAGTGGCGCCCCCTTTCCTTGTGTGTGTGTGGGGGGGGGGTCGAATTGGACTAGACTCCTCCCCCTTGGTCGGCGCCCCAAGGAGGGCCTTTCCCTCCTTGGTGGCTGCCCCTCCCTTCCCGACGCCCGCAACCTGTTCGACGGAACGCCCAACCCGACGCCGGCGGCCGACGGCCCCGACTTCAACGAATTCATGGAGAACATCATCTATGATGGTCGTGGCCAAGCCTTCTACCCCGACAGCCAAGGCCAAGGCTTCGATCCCGACGAGACCCAAAGCCAAGATGGTGTCAAACACTTTGGTGGCCACAAAGAAGAAGAGGCCGACGACCATGGCGACTCATTTCATGAAGACATCTATTGCGAAGAGGAAGAAGAGGGTGTCGACATTGAGGAAGAGCCTTTGTTTATCGATGAGCTCACCCAAAGAGCCAATGCACAAAGAAAGAAGCAAAGCATTCGCACGGGATCGTACACCAAAGATGAGGACATATTGATTTGCGAAAGTTGGAAGGAGATCGGGCAAGATCCCAAGATCGGGGCCGAGCAAAAAGGTGTCGTATTTTGGGAAAGAGTTCATACAACCTTTCATGAACGTAGGAAGTTTTGGCCCTATAAGTTTTCGAGCACCCGTGGATCAACTCAATCCAAAAGAGATGGGGGTTTATTCAACAAGAATGCAACAAGTTTTGTTCCGTGCTTGAGAGCGTTGAAGCCCGTCCCGTGAGTGCCCTAGGCGTGGGCGACTTGGTATGAACTTCTTCTCTTCGTTCCTATGCCATGCTCATGTTTGGTGCATGTTTCTTGCATTATGTGTCACTAGTATTACATTATGGCCTTCGCTTTGATTGTGTAGGCATTCCAAACTTTGGAAGCCTCCAACGCCCGACATTTCAAGAAGCCATTCACCCTCGCCCATTGTTGGACGCTCATCAAAGATTGCCCCAAGTTCAAAGATCAATATGTGGCTCTAAAGAAGAATGGAGGGCCAGCGGTCGTGGCTGGAGTGAAGAGGCTGAGGGGCAAGACCAACTTGAAGGTGGACGAGAAGCGTGATGCGGCCTCTTTCGTCTTGCAAGAAACTTTGCAAGGCATGATGACCCAAAAGGAAGTAAGGGACGAGAGGAAGCGCCAAGAAAAGGAGGAGCAAATGAGGATATACATGGAGCTCCAAACAAAAAAGCTCGACATGGAGGAGGCCGTCAAGAGGAGGAAGCTCGACATGAAGGACGCCGTCCAAATGAAGAAGCTCGCGATCGAGGCCACCAATGCCGAGACCAAAGCAAAAGAGGTGGGCTAGCCATCATGACCGTGGACTTGACCAACATCTCTCCGAAGAGAAGAAGATGGTTCGAGAAAAGGCAAAAGGAGATGTTCGACCAAGACGGCATGAACTAGGGAGGATGCGAGACATGACCTATGCCCATTTTTTGTAGGTTGGCCAGTGTGCCGACCGCTGGCTTCATTACCGGCGTGAAAACTACGAGGGTTGACCATTTTGTAGGCTGACAAGTGTGCCAGCGGCTTTGCTTTGTTACCGGTGTAAAAACTTGGGGTTGATCATTTTTGTAGGCTAGCATGTGTGCCGGCCGCTAGCGATCTGGCCGGCATGAACTATGGTCGTGGTGCCAAAATTCCAGTTTCCATTCCCTTTGCAAAAATTCCGGTCGGCCGGACAGCCCGTTGGGCGCACGGCCAACACAACTATAGAAAAGGCTGGACGCCGCCCTTTTGCCCATCCCAAACGGATAGAATCCGAACAGAACGGATGTCCGTTTGGGGTCGTGCTGGCCTTACGTCATTCAATCCAACACCATATTTCATCGAACATTTCCTTACGCCGCTCAATCATGTTACTTACCATGGATGACCAAGCTACCAAATTTATTGAGATGTGACCTGTGGATGAAAAAAGGAGGATATGATCGTCAACAAAAATCCCAACTTGATAATTTTAAGGTCCAGTCGGCTGCGATTCAATGATTTATCATGTTTTTTGATGAATGATGAACTAAAAATAAAAAATATTTGTCCGCCAACGATTGTATTATACGGGTTTCATCCTTGATGTTCTATCGTTTGCTCACGTACACACGGCACAAAGGCTTAGAAAATCGAGATATGTTGACATAACAGTAGATGATACATTGTTTACATATGACAAAATTTGCGCATTTTGACATGGTATGACAAAACTGGCGCTGTGAAGGGTCCGCTAACATACTTCAGTGAATAAAAAGAATACAACGAGGCTACTCAAGAAACAAAAGCCACCAAAGAGAAATTGACCCAGACTGCTATCGCGCCAGATGATAATCATGTCAGACAACTTGCTTGGGGTTGGAAACATTTCATGGCGGTGATGAAAAAGAATGGGCTGCCTGCCTGTTACGAGGGCCACAAGTTCAAATGCTACTATGGATGGATGGATCATGTCCCGTATATGTGTCTGTGGACCGGTGGGCCGAATCCTTGCACAACATCCATCCATTGCTTCTCTACTACCAGAATTGAACTGTCCAGTAGGTGGCCAGCAAACAGCACCGGATCTTTAAATGCAAAAAAGGTGAAGTTATTCCTTTTCTCTTGTTTCAAATCTTCATCACGAGATTTCCGCTTAATCTTTGTCTTTGTAGCCTTTTGTGAGTCTGTCTTTTCTGATGTTGACAATTGGACATCCTGAACAACTGGCAATCCAAAATTAATAACGCACATTGCCCTGGAAAAGAAAGAAACATTTATGCGTTCAGCGTCATGTTAATCATTGTCAGTCTTCTAGTAACAAGGCAAAAAAAAAAGCTAGCAAAGACTATCAATTCCCATATAATAAGAATTCCTCACAAATGTCCATCAAACAAATCAGCACTTCATGAAACATTAAAACGCCGGCAGGAAAGTGAACTAGCAAAAAACAAGTCAGCAATAGACGACACTAACTAGCAAAACACTAAGCAATAGAAGGTTATTACCTGGCACTATATACCATCACTGAAAATGGGCTCAGTTTATGAAATGAGAGGCCAATGACCTCTCCAGGAAAGTCTTGGAATCTTGTGGGTAATTCATGTGTATGACGCTTAGACCATTCACCCAGTTCTTTTGCTTCCACATCAAATACATATACCTCATTCTTAGAGGTAGTTATAACAAGGGCATTGTTCTTGGGACAAAAGCCACCAGATGTAACCGAGCCACTGTTCATTCTCGGTATGAACCAGTGTTGCCTGCAGATAATAGGAAAAGGTTTAGATATGGTACAAAAGCATGCCCTCCAATGCATAATCATGAAACTGATGGTCTGCCAAGTCATATGCCAAAGGACTGCAAATCAGAATTTGTGAATGGCAAGATTACATTGTACTCCGTACATTAGTAAATTATTAGCATCTTACTAGGCATGAAAGCACATTCAGAGGGTCACACACAATCGACTTATATGAAGCATACCTCTGGACCTCAAGGTTAAATATGTAGACATCCCCAAAGCAGTTAGCTGCAGCCACCCACTGCCCATCAGCACTCACAAACATTTTTGTGACAGGTGGTTCTTGGGAAGAAGTTTTTGTTCCATCTATCTTTCTTGTAGGGCGAAATATATTTGAAATTTTTCTTGATGCAATATCCACAACCTGATTTGTGCAGTAGAAATGAAGTTCAGAAACAAAATAACAGAGGAATGAGAAGACAAAAAAAAAAACATCACCATGGGCTCAATCATCAAGATGTATTTCACCCTACAAGAAGTAAGTCAAATCATTGGGGATAGAAATCACATCCCAGTTCTAAACCTTGTGATTTGACCATTCATGCTCAATTCAACACTAGCAAAGGTATGAGTAATAAGGCCCAAAAAGACAGAAGTGGACCCGTATCAATTTGCACCTTCAGATTAGTTAGACGTGCTATTACTAGGTTCAACATCATATAGTACTATACTGGATGTACAAAACTTCAAATGGACTGTTTTAACTGCATATTGTAATCTACTAGAATTGTTTCCAATAAGCTATGAGATGAATAGCTTTAGGCGCATGGCAGCCGCAACGGCATAAGTTAAGCAGTTACAATGCACAGATAATGGAGATCATCTACTAATCATTCTCCTTTGAGTACAAAAGGGGGCCAGATCAAAGAAACACTTACATAAATTTTCCCATCATTGCAAGATAGAACCAGACTGGATGAATCATCAGTGAACATCATGCTCTGAGAGCATGGTATTCCCTTTGGCAACTCTATTTTGTCTAGAGAGAACTTCTTTCCGCCCTTGTGTCTTAGTGCGAAAAGGCAGGGCTTTACACAATCCGAATAGGCAAATAGCATTCCATTGGTAGAGACAGCACTTGCTATTATTTTTCTAGACCCCTTGCTTTTAAGATGGACAACTTGTCGTATCGTAGCATCTCCTCCAGACGATGTACTTGGAGTCAGTTTGTTCTTAACTGACACAAGTAGAACGTCCAAGCAGTTGACAGACTGGACAAGCATCACAGAATCTCCGTTAACTGTGCAATCTCTTGCTAAATTTATCAATGGACGTTGAGGTGCAGGGCAGAAGTTATGAGGTGCATATAGAGTAAACTCCCGTGCAGAATAAGCAAACAGCTTGGTGTCATCCCCACCAGAAATGAGCATCGGTACACCCAGATGTGCCCACTTCCGGTAACTGAATTCATCCTTGCGGCGAATCTTTACCACCTTTTCCTCTGGTACAGCATCTGACAGAATAAAAGAACACAGATAAATCAGTGTACACACAATTGGAGGTCAGGTTACAATATGCACTAACACAAACCTTCTTTGCATATTGGTACGGCCATAGTCAACGCCCTTACATCATGAGAATGGGCCCTAACATATCCCACATAGACCCACTTGTGCATTTGCTCTTCAGCCACCTTCTCATTATGAGCACTTAACTCATCTTTCGATGCCTTGTACAAAATTACCTAGAGATCAACTGTTCAGTTAGAAAGCGAAGAAAACCAGGTACAGCATGCTTGACTCAAGGGTTCTTGAATTGCAACAAACAGAATTAACACATTTAATTGAGAAGTCTATTTCCAATTTATATGGTGTATTTACTGCACAACTACAATTTAAGAAAATGTCCCAACATGTATTGCATTCAACAGTAACAAACAGCTTCTCAAGTTTTTGAAGGCAAAAACACACATAGAGAGAATTTTTCGTAAGTGTAGTTAATCCACCTAACAGCTGTTTCAGCAATGCTACCAACCTGCCCATCAGATCCTGCAGAAAATACCCGGTTCTGACTAGGCACAGTTGCTAGTGCATTAACATCGCCTTTATGGTAAGTGTGGGCTTGCAGAAGAGTTCCATGGCGGTTATCCCAAAATTGAACGCTCCCAGAGCTATCTCCGCTAACAAGGGTTCCGCACCTGCATAGCAACAGCAATAATCAACACAAGCAAGTAGAGGGAGAAGAACATTGAACATAAGAAAATGTGTTGTCTCACCTTAGAAATAGTAATGACAATATACAAAATTCACTTCCACTACCAGCACCCCCTAATCCAGCAGTGATGCGATACTTTTCATGGAAAATTGTTGAATCCCAGCATCTGATTAATCTGTAGAGCATAGTACAAGACTATGTCACAAAAATGAACCCATAGAGATTGCAACCCATAAAAAAAGTGATGGCCTATAACTGAGAAATAATTATAAAAGAGAAAGAAAGATGCTCAACAGTCTAATTATATACACGGGGAGAATCACATATGATCCATCATAAAAAGCTATTTACACTGGAATGGTATGTTAACATACCCATCGCTACTTCCCGAAAATATGAATTTCGCATTATTACTCCATGTCACGCTCAAAACTCGTCCTGCAAGTAAGCACATGAATAAATAATCACCCTAGTTGAAATCACTGCCAAAATAGGGAGATGAAAGATATACAGGACATACCGCTCACTCTTGGAAGAGATCTATAGTAGGTCAGTGGGCCAGATTCAGGCACATTATATAAGCGTACAGAACCATCGTCACATGCCAGAGCCAAACGCGGAAATTCATTCACACGATACGAAGAGCTTGTCTTGGCAGAATCATCTTCATCATCAGAGCTCTGACCATCATCAACATAACTTAATTCAGAGTCGGTAGATCCATTATGATTTGCATGGCCATTGGCAGCACATCCTGAGCTTTTATTTCCAGAAATCAATTGATCATCTGCAGGCTCCATGGCCATCTGCCAGACCGGTACCCCAACAGTATCTAAGACAGTCTACAAAAGAGAATAATAAAAGCATCATGATTACATCCACAAACTTACAATGACTAATAGGATAGCAAAGCGATAAATATACAAGTAAATTCAAATAAAAACAGATGTATAGCCATCCAATGGAACTTATGTCAGATATACACTCCTAGCACATTGCATTTTCTGCACCCAAGATGGTAAGAAGACCAGGCATTCTATAAACCGATCACACGCTTCCGGGCGGTATGCACAAACCTCGAACTTCAGGTCATTGCTACACACTGTCAACAAGTTGGAAACCTATCCCCCTATGTTTGTGAAATGACGAGTGCGTTCGAATTGGAACTGAAATGTAGCACAAGCACCCGAAGTGCGGCACCTTTTGCTGCAGGTGGAAGAGATCCCATTCAGCCACCGACCCATCAACGCTGGAAGAGAGCAGACGGCCCCCTGCGCCATTTGGCACCCACACAAGCGACGTGACCCTCGACTCCGCGCCTCCCTGTATAGTCTGCGGCCACAGAAACCCAAAATCAGGTCACGGCGAAATCCCGGGGTCGCTCGCAGAAACCTCGGCGCGGCGAGGAGGGTGAGGGGGAGGGAGCGTACGAGCTGGTTGTGCCACCCGACCGAGCCGGGGGAGACGAGCCAGAGCTCGAGGGAGCCGTCCTCTCGCGCGGCGGCGACCTGGGAGGCGCAGGGGGAGGTGGCGAGGGCGACGATGGGGGAGGGGGTCCAGGCGACCGCGCGGCCGCCGCAGTGGTGGATGCGGAGCTTCTCCATGCGCGCGTCGGTGGCGGCGGTGGCCGCGCGCCGGCCGGCTGGCTGGCTGCTCTGGCGATCCGCGCGTTCTAGAAGGTTCCGGGATGGGAGCTCGAGGGCGGCCGCGGCGGGATTGGGGGGGCGAGGGTGAATGATGCTCAGAGAGAGAGGCGGCTCGCCGCTCGTTAGGGTTTTGCGGGGCGAGGAGGTCAAGTAGGGCTGGCCGGGACGCAAAGCGTGAGGGCCACGAGAGGTGAGGCGAGCGAGCTGGGCCTTCTTAAGCGGCGGCACGGGTTTAGTGGGCTTTGAGATATCGACGGCGTGGTGTTTTTGGGCTGTGCTGAGCTCGGTCGGCTCCAAACCTTTCGAGTGTACAAACCGGGTATAGGAATCATCCGAGAGTCGAAGCAGGTCCTCCGAGTACCCGTCGCCCCGGCGACTAGGGTTCTAGTACTCCGGCGGTGACCTACCGTCGCTGAGTTTTCCTTACCCGCTGTGATATGACCGGCGAGGTTCTCCTAGCGCAGTCTCGCGGGTTGAGGGGGGCGGCTAGTTCGTCCACCCGGCCTTGGGGGTTTGGCGGCGAAGGAGTCCAGGCTGTCAGATCGCATCTGGGTGTATCAGTTGGGTGGTGTTTTGACGCCATGGATGTTTCGAGGTTGAGTTCAGTGGAGGCTGTGGGGGACAAGGAGGAACAACCAGGTGATCTAGGAAACGACCTGGCAACATCGGCGGCCTCCCATGGGGAGGACTGCCGGGCCTAATGGCGATACTATGTTGGAACTGTCGCGGGCTAGGCGACCCCGCGACGGTCCATGAGCTGCGCGATCTCGCGCGGGAGAGTGCGCCGGCAATACTTTGTGTAGTGGAGACTCAATTACCGAAGTATCGCGTGGAAGGATTGGCAAGAACGTTAGGATATGAAAGTGCTTATGGGGTGAGTAGCTCAGGCAGAAGTGGTGGCTTGTGCGTGTACTGGAAGAAGCCGCTGGTGCTAGAACTTCAGAATTTCTCTAAATACCATATTGACATGGAGGTGAAACAGGAAGGAAAGGACCCTTGGCGAATTACGTGCTGGTACGGCGAAGCCACTAGACATTTGCGTCGTAAGACATGGGATATGATGAGGTTCCTTAAAGCTGACTGCACTCTTCCTTGGCTTTGCATCGGCGACTTCAACGAGGTCCTCCGGCGAGAGGAGCAGTTCGGCCCCAATGAACGAGACATGGCACAAATTAACTTGTTTCGTGAAGCAGTTGATGTGTGTCAATTGTGTGACCTGGGTTATACTGGTCTGGACTGGACATTTGAGAGAAAGGTGCAGAACGGTGAATTTTGCAGGGTCCGGCTTGATCGCGCGTTAGCCACACCAGATTGGTGCAGCATGTTTCCATACGGCTCAGTGCGTCACCTTACAGCGGTAAAGTCTGATCATGCACCCATTCTATTGTATAACCGGATGGAATCAGGCAATATGAGAATAGCAGATACTAGGCCTTTTCGTTATGAGCTTATGTGGGAAAGGCATGCGGATTTTAAGACTTTCCTGGAACAAGTCTGGGGTGGTGCAACTGCAGGCTCTGTGGCCGAACTGTGCGAAAAGCTGAAACAGACGAGCTCCACAATTCTGGGCTGGAGTGCATCAACGTTTGGGGCGGTTAGGCAGGAGCTTCGATCTCTTAGAAGAAGGCTAGCAACTTTGCGAGCAGCCAAGGGGAGGGTCGTTGGACCCGGGTATGAGGAGATTAAGATAGAGGAGAGAATGATTGAGCTTAGCTTCAGAGAAGAAGTCATGTGGCGTCAGAGAGCACGCATTCAATGGCTTTTGGAGGGGGATAAAAACACCCAATTTTTTCATCAGAAGGCATCAAACAGAAAGAAGAAAAATCGAGTAGAGAAGTTGACTAGGGCAGATGGCTCAATCTGTACTGATGTAGCTGAACTTCAGCAAATGGCGGTCAGTTTTTATGATGAGTTGTACACATCCGAGGGAGTTATAGGCATGGAGGAGGTACTCTCGCATGTTCCTTGTAGGGTGACACATGAAATGAACAGCAGTTTGGGAAAGCCATACTCTGAAAAAGAGGTCAAAGAAGCACTTTTTCAAATGTTTCCTACAAAGTCACCGGGCCCGGATGGTTTTCCAGCACATTTTTTCCAAAAATATTGGCACTTATGTGGCGAGGAAGTTACAAGAATTGTGATTCGGATTCTGAAGGGAGAGGACTCCCCTGCGGAGATCAACAAGACGTTCATCGTTATTATTCCCAAGGTATTAAACCCTACACATCTTGCTCAATACCGGCCTATCAGCTTGTGCAATGTGATTTATAAGATCGCGTCAAAAGTACTTGCTAACCGGTTGAAGCAGATTCTCCCTGAAATCATATCTGAAGAGCAATCAGCGTTTGTTCCTGGCCGCTTAATTACTGATAATGTAATCACGGCGTTTGAATGCTTGCATTTCATGAAAACTAATAGAAGCAAGAAGAACTCCCATTGTGCTGTTAAACTGGATATGAAAAAGGCTTATGATAGGGTCGAGTGGAGATATCTTGAGGCAATGATGCTCAAACTGGGATTTTGCCAATCTTTTGTGGATGCAGTAATGAGGGGAGTCACTTCGGTCTCTTTCTCTGTGCTATTTAATGGGGGGCAGACACAAGAGTTCACACCGTCAAGAGGTATTAGGCAGGGGGACCCCATCTCCCCTTATCTATTTCTTATTGTAGCTGAAGGTCTATCATGCCTACTGAAACATGAAGTGAGTGTGGGGAATGTTGAAGGAATTCAGATTGCAGGAACTGCACCCCAAGTGCATCACTTGTTATTTGCAGATGATTGTTTGCTCTTTTGTAAGGCCTCGGATACTCATGTGGCTAGGTTAAAATTTATACTTGACAGATATTGCAACGCATCAGGACAGAGAATTAATGAGGATAAATCATCTGTCTATTTTGGGAAGAAGTGTCCAGAAAGTGTGAGACCGGTTATTAAAGGACTGCTCCATATTCCCAATGAGACACTAAATGAGAGATATTTGGGCTTACCATCAGAAGTGGGGAGATCGGTGAATGGTACCTTTGCTTACCTCAAGGATAGAGTTTGGAAAAATATTCAAGGGTGGATGGAAAAGTGCCTGGCAGGGAGTGGGAAGGAGGTTTTGATCAAGTCAGTGGTTCAGGCAATACCTACCTATTCCATGGCTGTTTTCAAGATTCCTAGAGGGCTATGCCAGCATATCACCTCTCTTATTCGAAGGTTTTGGTGGGGTAGCAAAAATGGGCAAAGGAAAACAGCTTGGGTTTCTTGGGAGACGATGACAATGCCAAAATATAAGGGGGGACTGGGTTTCCGGGACATGGAGCTTTTCAACTTGGCCTTGCTAGCCCGTCAGGTGTGGCGGATTTTGCAGGACCCATCTTCTCTAAGTGCGAGGGTTTTGAAGGCAGCCTACTACCCTAACTCGGACATTCTTGCGGCTAACCTTGGTTCCCATCCCTCCAAAGTCTGGAGATCGCTTTGTGAAGGTCGGGATGTTTTGAAGGTTGGACTTATTAAAAGAATTGGTGACGGGCGATCCACCAATGCATGGCAGGATAACTGGGTTCCTAGAGACTTTCGCATGAGGCCTACATGTGCTACAACGGCCAGCCCACCACCATTAGTCTCTGACTTTATTTGTTCAGTGACGAAGGAGTGGAACATACCCTTGCTGCATGAACACATGTTACCGATGGATGTGACTGTTATCAAGCAAATTCCCATTAGCAGGGCGGTGCAAGATGATTTCTGGGCATGGCAATATGAGAAGACCGGAGTCTTCTCCGTGAGATCTGCGTATCGGATGTTAGTAGAGGTGAAGACGCAAAGGGAAGCATGGTTAAATGGCACAACAAGCTCATCAGGAACAGAGGAGGAGGAGCAAAACTGGCGCCGTCTCTGGAAAGTTAAAGTACCAGCAAAAATACGTATGTTTGCATGGCGTCTTGCTCGGGCGTCCCTGCCGACGGGGGAGGAGCGAAGAAGGAGGCAAATGACAGACACATCGATTTGTCCTATTTGTAATGCAGCATCAGACTCATGGAGACATGCCTTACTGGACTGTAACATGGCAAAGAGTGTGTGGGCAATGCGAGATGACGACGCGGCCATTCCGCTTGTTGGTGATGAGACACCGGATGCCAAATTGTGGCTGTTCAGTTTGAGCAAGACTCTTGCTGACGGTCAATTCATCGAGGTGCTTGTGACTCTCTGGGCTATCTGGTGGGCGCGACGGCGTGCAATTCATGAAGAAGAATTCCAGAGTCCCCTATCCACCCATATGTTCATCCAACGCTACCTTGATGAGATCGGGGTATGTCGAACTACCTCGAGTATGGGTGGAGACGGACGTGCTTACTCCATGCCTGCTGTGAAGTGGGTACGTCCAGAGCAGGGGAAGGTCAAACTGAATGTAGATGGAGCAGTGGCTAAGCAACTTGATAAGGGAGCAGTAGGAGTTGTGTGCCGGAATGATGAAGGTGTGTACCTGGGAGCCTCGGCGCTAGTGTTGGACGGGGTGACTGACCCAGCCATGCTTGAAGCCCATGCATGCAGAGAGGCACTCTCTTTGGCTGAGGACCTGCACGTAAGTAATCTAAACATTGCATCCGACTGTCTGCGAGTCGTAAAAGAGCTTCGAGAATCAATTTACCTCGGTCCATATGGCACTATTCTGAGCGACATCCAGGAGAGGGCAGGAAAGCTAGCTTCTTGCTCGTTCAGTTATGAACAGCGCAATTGTAATAGGGAACCAGATCGTTTAGCCAAGATGGCTACTTCTATGGAGGTTGGTCGTTACGTCTGGCTGGGTAGTCCACCAGACCATTTATGTATTCCTATGAACTTTGGTTAAATAAAGTGTGTTGTTCCTAAAAAAAAAAGAGTGTACAAACCGGGTTGTTGAAGAAAAAAACGTGTATTCATGGAGTGATATGATGCTATGTTATTCGGGCAAGTTGCACGTATCAACTACAACCTCCGTACGAAATTAACTGTCGCTGAAATGAGTGTACCTAGACACGTACGGATGGAGAGAGAGTGTCGTTTAGCTTTCCGAGAGGAGCAATTGGCAGGTATTAGATGAGAATCAATGTGTTTATGTGTTTTGTCTCACGCGAGGACTTTGAACTGTTCTACAAATTTATCTTTTGAATGCAATTTCGGTCGGTGAATATGGACTTACTTTCAAATCTCATGTGAGGTACAATTAGACAAGCCTTTTTAAATTGAGTGGGCGTGTCGGCATTTTAATGGGCATTGCTTCATAGCGATAATTACTCTAGCATGTTGGCGCATTTGGAAACAGCAAAACAACCTTACTCACTCCTTCCATATATATAGGGTCTAATACATTTTTCGAGGTTGCCGTTGACTTTTGATAAGATTACTACTCCCTCCGTTCCTAAATATTTGTCTTTCTAGAGATTTCAACACGTGACTAGATACGAAGCAAAATGAGTAAATCTACACTCTAAAATATGTCTATATACATCCGTATGTGGTAGCCATTTGAAATCTCTAAAAAGACAAATATTTAGGAACGGAGGGAGTAATATATAAGATGTATAATGTGAAAATTATATCACTAGAAACTCCTTCCATGTATGAATTTGATGGTGTACTTTGTGTAACTTCCATGTCATGTATTGTACGAATGGGATATGCTCATCCTCTAGGGCAGGTAACACGGTTTTGTAACCGAGGTCGCCTTATTTAAGTTCAGGCTGGAGCAATAGCTTGTTCCTCTCTTGTAATCATGTACAAACAACTTAGCTTAGACAGTTTCTTTGTTCTTACTAGATATTTTTTAGAACAATCCGTTGCGTCATTAACGTAAAGCCCAACTCGAGCCATGAAGTGAAGTGACTTATGAACAACAAATTGTACGAATGACCCGTAAAGGAAAAATAAATAAATGCAAGCAAGAACTTAGGCGAGTTATTTGAAGGATGTTTTTTGTCAGTGGTGAATCTAGCCCACTGGCCAGTGTGGCCACCAGTGCTACTATATATATATATATACACGGTAGCGCTAAACTGCGCGAGCGCGCAGAATGCCTTATCGTATGCGTTGGTCCTAATTAGGCGGGTTCGCTCGGACCTCCTCGTCGGTTAACAAACGGAGGTAAAATCCATGGAAGAAATAGTAATGCATTTAATTTTGTTACTACAGATCATTTGCGTCACGTGTACAACCGTCGCTAATTGTTGGCAGTAAAATAGGTTAAGGAAGTGGTAATGTGTTACTGGTTCACCTACATCCCACGTAGCCATCTAATTGTTGGCAGTAAAATGGGTTGACGAAGTGGTAATGCATTACTGGTTCACGTATGCTAGTGGTCACTAATTGTTGACTGTAAAATGGGTTGATGAAATGGTAATGTTTTACCACTTCAGATGAATTAGAGCAGTACAATGAATTACTACATGTGCCTCCCTCTAGTATAGTAAAACACACTGAAAAGTATAGTAACGATGGTAATACTGTCATATGCAATAGTAAAACAATGTATGGTCAACTAAAATAAAAGAACACATGGTAATGTTAAAGTATTGGAAAGATCCTTCTGGTAATAGGTTTATTACGTTTAGGGAGAACAATTATATCCTTCTGATAGACGATCCTTCTGATTATTATTTTAATGGAAATTATCGTGATGGTAAGTTCGTTACTGACTTCCTAAAGGCTGATTACTAACGGTAGGAATTAGCGCATGGACTAGGTGGGTTGCCGGATTTATCTGGCCGTAACTCGTTACGATGCATTTTTCACAGAGAAGCGCATGTCAGGTGGTTCAGGCTAATTAGCGTGTAGAGTCCGTTTATGTCGATTGGCCGGCGCGTACGCTAATATATTCTGCGCTTTGGAGTAGTTTAGCGTATATATATACTATTCTGTTTCGCGTAATAGAATATTATTCTGTTACTATTGTTGAACTGATGAATTCGAGGGGTTGAACTGATGCTTTCATTTCCGTGGAAAATCGTCTTCTTTAGTTCAATTTTTTTTTGCAATTTTTTTTGTCGAAACAGGACGTGTAATATATCGTTGGAAAGCTCTTGACATCTACATTACAATCATATAATTTTTTTTTAAAAATAATTATGGTTTAAGAGCAGTTTTGAAAAAAACATTTTTTTAAAGCAAAAACGTGAATCGTATTTTGGAGTTAATTTTCAAACGATTTGTCGGAATTGAGCAAATGAGATGGCGTTGGAAAGCTTGTGAAAATCCGCATCTTCCATGTATAGAATTTTTTTAAAATTTTGTATGATTTAAAAGTAATTTGAAAAAGGGTGAAATTCTGGGCGAAACGCATTTTTGCGATTTTTTGCAAACGGTTTGTCGGATTAACGCAAATGATACGGCGTTGGAAAGCTATGGAAAATGCGCAACTTTTGCGTAAGAATGTTTTTTCTAATTCCTTACAGTTTAAATACAAATTCAAATACGGTGAAAGTTGGTATTGAACGCGATTTTGTTAAAAAGTTTATCAAAATGGGGCAAATAATATACCGTTGGAAAGCTATCGAAAATACAAAACTTAGTCATGTTGACCGCTTTCTCAGATTCGCAACCGTTGAAGAGTAATTTGGAATACGGTGAGACCCATCATGTTGTTTTCCCGTCAGAAAAAATAGAGTACTCGTATTGATCTATGTGTGTGTTTGTACTGATGTATTTTTCACAAAGTAATTTTGAATACAATGAAGCCGGTCATATTCTTTTTTCCGTTCCGAAAACAGAGTACTCGAACTGATCTCCGTATGTGTTTGTGCTAAGCGCGTTTTCACAGACTAGACTTTTACTTTGTTTTGGGGGTAAGGTTTTCCTCGTAACGTTTCAATGGTTTACGGTATCATCGCCCCTGTACTTGCATGGTTTATATCGTCGAACTGAATGATATTTTTTAAAAAAGAAAATGTTTTGTTTGTTTCTTTTCTTACAACGATGTTCTGGACTTTTCTTATTTTATGACTTGTACTTTTACCATTTGAATTTCCATGGGGTTTCTTTTTGTTTGAACTTTTACAATTTGAATTTCTGTGTGTGTTTCTTTTTTTAGTTCAAACTGACCATTTCTTTTATTCCGAACGGATCACCGTTTTTAACTCGTACTGACATGATATATATAGCTAGTGATTAGTTCCCGACTCAGGTCTGAATGTGCTTCCAACTCCTCCGCCTCCGCAGAGCAGACGATGATGTCCTTGCCTTCGCTCTCACCGCCGCCACGTCGGAAAAGTTGTCGAGCAGCATGATCAGCGGGTTGTCGTCTTGCGTAGGTACAGCTGGGCCAGCGCATATCCCACTGCCTAGGAAACTGGAAACGCTTCCGCATTGCTGACTTGCATGTAGTATCTGTCAAGCATCATCAGGCACATTTAGGAGACGCACATGTTCAGTTCATGTCAAGCATCATCAAGCAACTTGCTAACGTGTGGAAGACGGTGGACGGTTCACGCATGCGGCCTTGAACTGCTCGCCGGCTGCCACTTATGGCTATCAATCATGCAAAATCCTGACCAAAAAATCATATTTTTCTCATGAAACCAAACTCTTCAACTTGCTACACGACAATCTTTGAACCTCCTATCAGAACAGAATATATATCATACATCATTTTTTTTCTCTTGTTCAATCATGCACCCAAAAAATTAAAACACAACGAAATATCAGTTGTTTGGCTCCCGAACCTCCTGCATATATATTTTTTGAACTGATGTTCTTTTTTGTCATTGAACTGTTGTTCAGCTAACCACACCGCTGCCAAGTCTGCACCTTCAAGTACCTAAATGAGTACAATATTTTTAGACCACAGTACAAGGCAGCAAGGTTGCAAGTTCAAACTGTCAATGGACCAAAACATGTTTAAACACGAAACATGCATACATGTTTCATATGCAGCAAAACCTTAGCTTTCTCGGATTTCTTTGGTGAGCCACCTCGGCTTTTTCTCTCATTGAATTTTTCTTCCTCTAAACTTATGGTCTTTTTTGAGCTGCATTACTGATTTTTGAACTACAGAACTTGAATAAGATTTGAACTGAGCACAAATTCTAAATTGAACTGAACTAAAAATTGAAAATGAACTAAACTAAAATAAGAATGATAGTACGTAGACATGGCATCTTTTTTACTGATGCCAAATTAAATAGGTTGGGGCAAACCATAAAAAGCTGGTTCATGTATGCTATTTTTTTCCACGACCTCTCGACAAAAGAACTTATTTTTTGCAAATATAGTTGTGCACCAGAGCAAAAGAAATACAGAGAAGGAACTACATCAATATGAGATATGTTCCATCTATTTAGCTACAATAGAAAAGCTCATAGAGAGTACATCTCGACAGGAACTAACAATGAACACATCATAACAAACGATACATCGAGGAAATAATATGCATTTTGCAAACTAGGCACAAGCATATGTGATCTAAGATCTTAAATAGCATTTGGTCAATTATGCACATGATTTTGCGAATTTCTGCAACAGGCCGAAGAGAACTACCGCAAATTACACCCAAATGATCAATTCGCAGTTATTAAACAAAGATCAAAGATCAATACAGAAAAGGTCCAACTTTGAGGAAAAATTTAGTTGAACCTGTGAAATTAGAGATGCAAACGAACTCGATGGCTGCAGCCGGATACACACGTGTTGAACTGTTCCCGCCTTTTCGTTATGAATTGATGACATAATGCACATTGAACTGTTACACAAGAGCAAAATTCAGAAATACATATATATTCACGTACTCCAAATATGTGCATTTTCAGGTACAAAACTTTCTGAACCTTCTGTACGAAAGAAGTTGAACCATCAGTCCAAATAGATTTGAAGTTGAATGATCTTTTCTCTTACTGAGTGTTAGGGGAAACGAAACCAGAGACGACCTCACGGGAGAACTTGGACTGAAGAGCTCGTCGGAGGAGGCAGAGTGGATTAATGTTGCAGTGTCAGAATCAGTTCAGTAGCTGCTCACCAGTACACTTGCCACCAAAATATATTCAACATTCACCAAGGAATTAGCATGAGGTTGAAAGAAACAGCAGCAGACCACAACTGAAAAGAAGTAGCAGCAACTCAAGTTCCTACAGGCGGGAGTACATGATGCACCTCCCGCTCCGTTCAGATATTCGTGTTCGTATAGTTCAAAACATGACACTTGCACGCCATAGCTTGCAGGAATGGAACAACACGCACAAACATGTGTACTTTTGTGGTCAACTGCGGGACCACTCGGTGGAGCTCGCGGGGTTGCCCGCAGGGAACTAGGAAGGAGTTGCGGTGTTCTGGCGCTCCACAGCGAGATCCATCGCGTGGCAGCAGATCGCCGTTAGCCGCGACAACGCTCGGAACCGAGCCGGGCAGAGCATGGAGGAAACGGGGAGAGGGGCAGGTCGCGCCGGGTGGGGGTGGGGGGTCAGGCATGGTAGCGGTGGCGCGCTGTGGGAAGGCGGCGGCGGCCCGCTGGAAGGAACATCTCCAAAGAACTAGCTTTGAACATATCTCTGAAAGAATAAAGAACTAGCTTTAACATATCTATGAAAGAATACACCTCCGAGGAACTAGCTTTGAACATATCTCTGAAAGAATAGAGAGCATGCAAAGTTCAAGGAAAGAATAAGCAAAATGGCACACTAGTACGCAGTAGTACGAGTCCAGTCTTGTACGTGCTAGTATTAGATTGGAATAGTAGCTAGAATTGAAGTTCAGGTAACCATGGCACACACATCATACAATTTCAGTCATGTACGCACACACTGTAATAGTAGCTGCAATTAAAGTTCAAATAACCACGGCACCCATAACAAAACAAGAATCAGGCTAACAGCTAGGCAAGCAAGCTTCAGCGGCATGAATACACATCAGCGGCAAGCAAGAACACGCTAGTAGGCTGCAGAAGTCTCCTTGTAATTTTTCAAACAGAAGTGCTTCAGTTCAGTTCAGTAGTAATGCATGGAAAAAGAAAAGCAATGAAATAAACTACAACTGAGCCAAATATGTAATTTCAACAAACTAGACCTCATTGCTTGACTTCAGTAGTAATACACGATCATCAGTTCAATATAAACAGACTGATGTTAACATCGCCAATATGCTGTCCGTCCAACCTCCCTCGGGCTGCAGTTCCAATAGAAAACAAATTAGTAAGATAAAGAGCATTAGAGAGGAAAGAGATAGAACGGGTGCATGGACTGCCGCTGGTTTTCTTGTTGAACCGCAGCTGAAGAAACTCCTACAGGCTACAGGTCGTAATGAAGAGAAAACGGAGATGAGGTTGTGTGGCGGCGGCGCTGAATGTAAAGGAGCTTGGGGATCTATCGTGTGACGCGCGGCTGGTCACCGGAGCGAGCGCCGGGCGAGCGAGTAGGGTCGCCGGAGGGGAGCGGGGATCCAAGGACCAGGGGCGCCATGCGTGAAGACGGGCAGCTCCCCCGTCATCTTCCTCGTCGTAGCTGGGAGGCGGTGAGCCGCGCTAGAAACCGGCGGTGGCGGAAATCGCAGGAGATGGCGCGCGGTGCTCGGAGGGATCTGGGTCGGCGGCGGAGGGAGGTGGCCGGAGGCGCGGCGGCGGCGGAGGGAGGAGGCCGGAGATGGGAGTCGCCGGGGCTGAGGCGCGCCAGGGCTGGGGTCGCCGGGGCTGGGGGGGCGCCGGGGCTGAGGCGCGCCGGGGAAGGGGGGCGCCGGGGTGGGTCGCCGGGGCTGGGACGCGCCGGGGTTGGAGATGGTTGGGGCGGCCGGAAGGTTAGGAGCGCGTCGGGGCTAGGGGCTGTTGTCGGGCTGAATTGATTTGGAAACTACAAATCGGGCCCTTATAGAGCTATAGAGCCGAGGAGTAACAGAATAGTCCAGTCCTATACTCCCTCCGTCCTGTGAAGAGTGTACTTCCAACTTTGTTGGAAAGTCAAACTTTTTTATATTTGACCGTATTTATATAATAATGCACCAACATTTATGTCATCAAATTAGTAGCATTAGATTCATGATAAAATGTATTTTCATCATATACCTATTTGGTTTCATAAACATTGATATATTTTTGCACAAACTCGGTCAAACTTTAAATAGTTTGACCCTCCAACAAAGTTGGAAGTACACTCTTTAAAGGACGGAGGGAGTATATATATTTTTTATTTTTTTCTTACCCTAAAAAAACATATACATTTTTTCTTTTTCTATTTTAGCCTTTCTCATATGGTACAAAAACTATTTCCAAATCTCAGGGTGGGTCGTGACCCGCCCTGGCCACCCTCTACCTCCGCCACTGTTTTTCGTGAATTATCTGCAAGTGATTATGTTTGAATTGTGTTTGTATTTGCCTTGTATTTACTATCGACAGACAATGATAATTGTTGCCCTTTTTTCTTACTCCAGCCGGGGTGGTAGAAAACCCGACCGCACCTCACACGGCAAATGACCTGAACTATCAAAATTGGGGATCCCCACCCGAAATCACACAAACAGAAGAAAATTAGGCGGACAGACCAGACGATCGACGAACCATGAAAGAGTGCGGTCAACGAGCACGTGCAGCGTACACGCCAGTTGCCGAGGGCGCAAGGGTGAAAGGCCGGGTGAGATGAAAAAACACGTCATCCGGCCAGGTCACATTGGTGAAAGGCCAAGAGAGATGGCAAAACACACCACCCAACCTGTCGTAGTGGGCCAAGTCCGCACATATATGACAAAACAACGTCATTGGCCAGCCACAGCGGCCAAAGTTTAGCTAGCACTCACAATCAAGACCCACATTACAAAACACGCCTTCCGGTCAAGACAACGCGGCGGCGAGAGGCTGTGGCACAACCCGACACCCTACTTAGCAGAAACCTAGCAAAAGCAAGCGCAGCGTTCGCATTGCGTCTGCGCCAATGACTATTTGAAGGACGTGTTTACTCAAACTTATCAATGACCTGTTGCGCTTGTGGCGCAATGACCAACTTTAACAAAGAAGGTAAGCAAGCTGATACGTCTCAAATGTATCTACTTTTTCAAACATTTTTGTTCTTGTTTTGGACTCTAATTTACATGATTTGAATAGAACTAATCCGGACTGACGCTGTTTTCAGCAGAATTGCCATGGTGTTATTTTGTGCAGAAATAAAAGTTCTCGGATTGAGCTGAAAATTTACGGAGAATATTTCCATAATATATAAAAAATATTGACGAGAGCTACTGGAGGGGGACCACCCAGGAGACACAAGCTCAGGGGGCGTGCCCACCCCCATAGGGCGCGCCCTGTGAGCTTGTGGGCCCCTCAGGCCTCCGTGTGCCCTAATTCCAACTCCATAAATACATATTTGCGAAGAAAAAAAATCAAAGAGAAGGAATCATTGCGTTTTACGATACGGAGCCGCCGTCGCCTCCTGTTCTTCATCGGGCGGGCTAATCTGGAGTTCATTTGGGGCTTCGGAGAGGGGGATTCGACGTCGTCGTCATCATCAACCATCCTCCATCAACAATTTCATGATGCTCATCATCGGGAGTGAGTAACTCCTTCGTAGGCTTGCTGGACAATGATGGGTTGGATGAGATTTGTCATGTAATCGAGTCAATTTGTTAAGACTTGATCCCTGGTATCCACTATGTTCTCAGATTGATGTTGCTATAACTTTGCTATGCTTAATGCTTGTCACTAGGGCCCGAGTGCCATGATTTCAGATCTGAACCCTTTATGTTTTCATGAATATATTTGAGTTCTTGATCCTATCTTGCAAGTTATATGCACCTATTACGTGTTATGATCCTCATACCCTAAGGTCACGATAATTGAGATTATTTCCGGTGGTTACCGTAGTATGAGGAGTTCATGTATTCACTAAGTGTTAATGCTTTGTTCTGGTTCTCTATTAAAAGGAGGCCTTAATATCCCTTAGATTTCCTTATGGACCCCGCTGCAACGGGAGGGTAGGACAAAAGATGACATGCAAGTTCTTATTGTAAGCACGTATGACTATATACAAAATACATGCCTACATTATATTGATGAATTGGAGCTATTATGTATCGCTCTAGGTTGTGACTGTTATATGATGAATGTTCTCCAACCCCAAATATCCATCACCGATCCAATGTCTACGCTTTTCTCATATTGGTTTTTGCTAAGTTACTACTGCTGATGTTGTTGTTACAATCACTACAAAAATGCTTATGTTACTGTTACCATTGCTATCAAACTATCATACTACTGTGCTACTAAACAATTTGCTGTAGATATTTGGTTCTCTATGTGTGGTTGTATTGACAACTCAACTGCTAATACTTAGAAATATTCTTTGGCTCCCCTTGTGTCGAATCAATAAATTTGGGTGAAATACTACCCTCGAAGATTGTCGCGATCCCCTATACTTGTGGGTTATCAAAACCTTTTTCTGGCGCCGTTGCCAGGGAGCATAGCTCTATTTGTTGAGTCACTTGGGAATTACATCTGTTGATCACTATGAAGAATCTGAATGATACTAGAACCATGATCATACCCTCTAAAACGAGGGGAGATAAGGAACTGACATCTAGCTCCGTACTTGATTCACCTTCTGGTTTGAGTAGACTTGCGACACCGCCACCTGTTATTCATTCTGATATGTCGCAAGTAATTGATGATACTACTTCTGGTGTAACTGAAACTTGTGATGATGCTAGTAGTCTGCTTGGTAATATTGTGCCACTAGGTGAATTTCTTGATGAACAACTTGCTAAAGCTAACGAACTTGAACATGTGATGAAAATTATGATTCACCTATTATGCCTAGCTATCCTACTAGGGTTGAAATACGTGATGGTTTTGTTATGGACGGGGAGATAGCTAGAGATTTTCTTGCTTGTGATGATAGAAATGATGCTAAGAAATTATTGAGTTAAGGAAAAATCTATGATGGAGAGAATGAAATATGATCCTAAGTTTGCTACTTCTCGTATCTTTGTTACTGATAAGGATTATGAATTCTGTGTCGATCCTGAGTTAATTACTTTGGTTGAATCTGATCATTTCCATGGTTATGAAGCTGAAACTGTTGTGGCACACCTTACTAAATTAAATGATATAGCCACCCTATTTGCTCATGAGGAAAAAATCGCTATTACTATATTCTTAAGTTGTTTCCTTTCTCATTAAAGGGTGATGCTAAGAAATGGTTTAATACTC
The DNA here is from genome assembly GCA_011799875.1 of Thinopyrum elongatum. Lineage (NCBI taxonomy): Eukaryota > Viridiplantae > Streptophyta > Magnoliopsida > Poales > Poaceae > Thinopyrum > Thinopyrum elongatum. Next base: position 57,441,236 of record CM022300.1, on the reverse strand, counting down.
TTGCTCCTGGTTGTGTGCGTAGTCCCCAGGATATGATTTATTACTTCTTTGAAAAATATTTTCCTGCTCATAAGAAACAAGCTGCCTTACAAGAAATATTTAACTTTGTGCAAATTGAAGAAGAGAATCTCCCTCAAGCTTGGGGGAGGATCTCCAGTTACTTAATGCTTTGCCTGATCATCCTCTTAAGCAAGATGAAATACTTGATTTCTTCTATAATGGTCTAACCGATGCTGCTAGGGACTACCAAGATAGTTGTGCTGGTTCTGTTTCCAGGGAACGACCTGTTGGACAGGCCGAAGAACTATTGAATAATATATTGAGAAATGTCGGTGATTGGACACTTCCTGAACCACCACCCAAGCCAACTATGAAGAAGAGAGGTATTCTATTCCTCGGCCCAGAAGATATGCAAGAGGCAAAGATATCTATGAAAGAAAAGGGTATTAAATCTGAAGATGTTAAGAATTTACCACCTATTGAAGAAATACATGGGCTCGACACCCCGACACAGGTAGTAGAGGTAAATTCCCTTATAAGATTCGATGAAGGTGATATTCCTTATAATAAATCTGCTAGTCAATACCTGGATGAATTTGATAATTACATTGTTAAGCAAGAGCATTTTAATATGTATGTTAGCAAGCAATTAAAATGTAATGCTTACATGACCGATCATTTGAGTGATTTGATGTTTAGAGTTGCTAATGATGTTAAGGGTTTAAGTAAGCATTCGTCCATGGTTCATACTAAGTTAGAACAAATTGCTAAGTCACAAAATGATTTCTTAATGAGATGATAATAAAATGAATGATCATGTAATGACTAGAGGAGGTAAAGACTCAGGATCCTCTATATCCTGAAGGTCATCCTAAGAGAATTGAGCAAGATTCTCAGAGAGTTAATAATGACCTGCCTAGTTCATCTAAGAAGAAAAAGAAAATAAAAATAATAGAACTTTGCATGCTTCTAGTGAACCTGTGGTAGAAAAACCTTCTGAGAATAATAATGATGTTTCTATTTCTGATGCTTTGACATAATCTGGTAATGAACGACCAACTAGTGATAATGATAATGATGTTCATCTTGATGCTCAACTAAATGATGTAGAAATAGAACCTGCTGTTGATCTTGATAACCCTCCTCTTAAGAATAAAAGATATGATAAAAGTCATTTCATTGCTAGAAAGCATGGTAAGGAAAGGGAGCCACGGGTTAAAAAACATATGCCTTTTCCAACTAAACCCCCGAAGAATAAGGATGAGGAAGATTTTGAACGCTTTGTTGAAATGCTTAGGCCTGTCTTTTTGCGTACTCGTTTGACTGATATATTATTGAAAATGCCTCCTTATTCTAAATACATGAAAGACATTGTCACTAATAAAAGAAAGATACCTAAAGCTGAAATTTCCACCATGCTTGCAAATTATTCTTTTAAGGGTGGAGTACCTAAGAAGTTAGGAGATCCAGGAATACCCACTACCATGCTCCATTAAAAGAAGTTATGTCAAAACTGCCTTATGTGATTTAGGAGCTGGTGTTAGTGTTATGCCTTTCTCTTTATATAGAATACTTGATTTGAATAAGCTCACACCTACTGAAATATCTTTGCAAATGGCTGATAAATCTACTGCTATACCTATTCGAATTTGCGAGGATGTGCCTGTTGTTGTTGCAAATGTTACTATCTTAACAGACTTTGTTATATTCGATATGCCCGAGGACGACGCTATGTCGATCATCCTTGGTAGACCCTTTTTGAATACTGCAGGGGCTGTTATTGATTGCAACAAAAGCAAGGTTACTTTTCATGTCAATGGTAATGAGCATACGATCTATTTCCCGAGGAAACAAAGTTTGGTGAATAGTATCAACATTATTGAAAAAACTGCGACAATCACCATTGGAGGTTTCGAATTTCCTCTTCCTTCAGTCAAAAAGAAATACAAAACTCTTATTGTTGGGGAGATGCATATCCCCGCTGAGGTAACTTGGTGTTATACGAAGATTCTTCGGTTTCATGTTACTCGGAAATTGATGAGGACATCAATACCGTTGTTACACCCACAACCCTTGCTGCTATACATACTGGACCAATTACTAGAGCTCACGCATGCCAATTGAATTACCAGGTACTTTTGTTTCTTGGTAACAATTCTAATGTTCATGAGAATATGATGCTGCCTAAATTGGATACATTTGTGTTGATTACTAATGAAGGGCCTAGCATGGACAAGAGGGATGAACACTGGAGCAGGATCAAGCATGGAGATGAAGGCGCACGCGAAGGGAACCAGAACGGTGTTTCTAGTGAAGATTTCAGCACTTTGAAGCCTCCTTGATGACATACAAGGACATGGACGAAATATACAAGATGCCCTTTCATAAATTTCGTCCATAGCTTATTTTAGGTGCTGCGCCACCTTATTTTTGGGCCAGGCCCATTTAATTTTGAAATACTACATATAGGCTATTTTTTAGAGTCTGTATTGTTGGGGAAACGACTCAGGAGGTGTTTTAGTCCCACCTTGCCAAGGGAGGACGAAATCCCCTCTCTTTTTCCCCTACAAATACAACCCTTAAGGCACCGTTTAGACTTTGGGTTTTGTTTAGATTAAAAGTTCGCCATAGCTGCAACTTCGCGTACTTCGTTTGTGTTCAACGACCAGACCAAGACGTCACAGAACCCCACCTTCATTAATAAATCTTTCCTCTTATATTCGCAATATCCAGATTGCAATTTTAGTTTCTTGCTTGTTCTTTGTTTGCGTGCAGGAAACAGACCCTCGTGGTCAGGTTGATCATGCTCCGGCATGGTCAATAACCTCTCGGAGTTGGTTTAGCGAGTGCTAAGGCGCGACGTCCTCGCACGTTCGTAGTCGGATTGTCAAAGTCTACTCCACCAAAAATGATAGCCACCATCTCATCGAAAGACGGGACACCTTTGCCTCTATCAAGTGGTATCAGATTTCCAGGTTGCTCGGTGAGATTTTCCAGTTTTTCGTAGTTTAGATTGAGTATGTTCTACATATCTACAGTCCACGAAAAAGCCAAAAAAATTTAGGGTTAGTTCATCATATCGAACCAGTCTAAGCCATTGCATAATCTTTTTAGTCGTTTGCTTTGTTGAATTTGCGGTTGCATCGTCGTGTCTAATTGCTGGTCTTAGCGTCTAGTCCTTTAGAGTTTCGAGTTCTGTTCACGGGTACTCACGCCACCACCACACCAAATACATCACCGCAGCCATATACCATCACCACACCAGATACATCACTGCTGCCATATACCACCATATATCCGCCACTAATCCGAGTCCATATATACCACGCCACCCATCCGTGTCGACATATACCACCGCCTGTCCATCACCAATCCGAGTCCATCCCATATTAGGTTTGCTTTCGAGATCCATCTGTAGTCATATTCGTTTTTCCTTGTCTGAGTAGGTTTCGGATTCCATCAATCTTTTGCCATCCATAGAAGAGGTTGGTTGGTTTCCATAAAAAAGAAGAGTCCGGAAACCACCCTCCGTTTAGTCCCAAAATTTTCCAAAAACGCACTTGTCAAAAAAAAATCTGGCTATCCTATTTTTAAGTGTTTCCAAGCGTTTTGAGACAGTCGCCGTTATAGAATTTTTTTGAGCAGTTTCCAATTTTTGGGTCCGGGCAGTCAAAAAAAAAATTTAAGTCAAAAAATTTCGTGTCTATCCTGTTATTTTGACTTGGGAAGAGTTTTGAGACACTCGCCATTGTAGTGATTTTCGACAAAAAAAAGAGCGCAATAAAAAAGGAGCGCCCAAAAAAAATCAGAGTGTGCTTTTTCCTTGTTTCCGTGCAGCGTCGTGATTTTGTTAGTGTTCTAGGCTCGCGTCTCTAGCACGGTCTAGCCTAGGACCAGCACAGTACTGTCGTTGAGCGTTTATTCAACTTTGCATATCTGAATTGATTATTGCTGACATTTTTGCTACCATATCATAAGCCTTCCCAGCTCCACATACATCTACATCGTGCGTTTGACATCACCTGGCAATCGCTCTATCCAATCTTTGAGAGTTTTGGCTACAATGGTTGTTGATCACCACCTGCTGCTGGGTGAGAACTGGTAAGAATTTGAGATTTGCTTGACGGATTTGTGACACCCCACCACCACCACTTTCGAGTAGTCTGTAGGGTCATATTCTTGTGTGTTTTCTATTGTTGTTGACCATGCCAGGATCACAGGCCGACGAGGTAGACTGGGAGAACATGATGAATCAGGAGTTACATGATAAATTCCAGCAAATGTTGGGTGAACAGGTGGAAGATGTGATGACCAGTTTTGGCAAAGCACTAGCAAAAGGATAGATGACATTGAGAAGACAATTGACACAAGTTGGATGCCAAATTCGCTAAAGTGCGTGCGCGTCTACCTCCACCTACTGCCTCTGCTGCACCATTGCAACAACAACAACAACCACCTCCACGTCGCGATACAGTCCTCCATCGAGCGAGGCGTGTTCCTCTTAAGCCTGGCCAAACTTCTGGTGCCACTGCTACTGTTGATGCTTCTGTGGCTCCTGCTGCTGCTGAGGAGGAGGTCGATTAAGCAAGCAATTATGAGGATGAGGTTGATCAAAATCAGAACTACGTGCAACCACCAGCACCACCACCAGGTCGTCCACATGCAAATAATCGCAATGGTAGGGCTGCACCACCACCTCAGGTACGAGATCATGACCATCTTCCTAAACTAAAACTGACTATTGTAACACCCCCAGTGGTTAGCTACAGTAATCCCCTTTTGAGTGTGCCATGTCATCATGATCAACAGTGCTTAATCATCATTAGTAACATATTCCTTTTCAAATTCAAATTCAAATGGAAATTCAAACTTAAAGTGAAAATAAAAATTGTTCAAAATTGAAAACTAAATTGTTCATAATATCTTAAATAATCCAGAGACAATTCCAAAATTATATTCAACATATACTAAATAAATTATGTGGTTCTAACAACCACAAAACAGAGATATTTAATCCTTATTCTTTTATTTAAAATCCAAATAAAATCCACTTGTCTCCAAACAAATTTCTAGCAGTGACAAATATTGCACTGCAAATATTGGACTAAGTTACATATTTTGCAAAACTTATTTGGTGGCTAAACTAAATTGCAAAGCAGAAAAGAAAATAGAAAACAAAACAGAAAAAGAAAAAAAGAAAAAAAAAGGCCTAAGACTACTGTGCACTTAGGCCTACCATCTACAGAGCCGGCCCAGCCCGTTCTCCCACTTGTCTCCCTCCTCCTGCTCACCCGCGCGCCGCTGTCGACCGCGCGCGCGCCGCGCCCCTGCCCCCCTCCCTCTCCTCGCTCGGCACCGCACCTCGCCGCTCGCCGCGGGTGGATAAGGACCACCCCACCCCTCCTGGCCTCTCCCTCACTCACTCTCTCTCTCGCTCGGCTCCCTTTTTCCCCTCTCTCCCGAGCGCCACCGCCGACGTGCCGTCGTCACCACCGCGGCCACCGATGGCCCCGAACGCCGCTACCAAGTCCAGGAGCTCCACCGCGCACCTCCACATCGTCTCCGCCCTCAAGCCCGAGCCGAGGATCATCTGCAGCGTCGCCCATGCCCGTTCCCCTCGCCGGACTCCGCCGCGACCTCACCGATGATTCGCCGCCTCCAGCCCTTCCCCGACGCGTCTGAGCACGCCACCAGCTCCGGGATGAGCTCGTGCATCTCCTCCCCCACTCCGTTCACTCGCGCACGAGCCGTAGGCCTAGGTCCGTCGAGCTCCGCCCGTAGCCGCCGTCGGTCGTCGCCGCACACGTCGCTCCAGTGCACCTCCGGTCGCCCTGCTTGCGCCGTTCGACGTGCAACGCTTCGGGCGTTCGAACGTAGCCCCCCAAGTTACCTTCCTTGCGCCGCATCGACGAGCCCGACGAGTTCCCGCTCCAGCCGGTGCGGCCCGCCATCGCCGTCATCGATGGCGACCACCCTCGCCCCTGCCGTTGCGCCCATTCAACGCGGCTTGGCGCCCGCGTTCTATCCCAGCCAGCGGGGCATCAAACGATGGCCCGTGGCGCGAATCCGGCCAAGTCCGGCGAACTCCCGAGCCCCTCCGCCGCGATCTGCATCGCCGGAGCTTCACCGCCGGCCGCGCCGATGTGGCCGCCTCGGGGCCACCCTGTGTCACTGACCAGTGGCCCCAGGGGCCCGGGCTCACCCCGTTGACCGAAGTCAACTGCTGACTGGGCGCCCCTGTCTCACTGACATGTGGGTCTCGCCCAGTTAAACGATTTAAAATAAAACAATAATTAGTTAATTAATTAAATTAGTTAATTAAGTCACTAAACACCCACTGACTGCTGGGACCCACTCACTAATATGGTTAGTTAGATTAAATTAACTCTGTTAGTTAGCTACAGAGGCTGACACGTGGGTCCCACTGGACCCACTGGTCAGGTTTGACCTGGTCAGCTGCACTGTTGACTGCTGATGTCACCTCTATGTCATGATGACATCATCTTTTACTGTTTTGGATAATTCGAATTTAAATAAATATTTAAATTCCAGAAAATTAATAAAAACTTTAGAAAATCATATCTTTTAATCCGTAACTCCGATGAAAATAATTTATATATGAAAGTTGATCAAAATCCCACGAATCCGAATATGCCCTCCTTTCATCTGTCACATGCTCCTAGCATGATGAACATGGAACTTCCCTCTCCGGATCATCTGTCCGATAAATCCAAAGACCCAGGAAATATCGTCAGATATTCTCCCGCTCCGTCTGATACGTGTAGTACTGCGTTAGACTACCCCTAGCACTGCATATTGCCATGACATGCATCGTGTTGCATCTGTTTTCTTGTATTTATTGTTTCCTCCCCCTCTTCTCTCTCGTTAGACCCCGACGCAGTTCTCGGTACCGACGCAGCTCCGGAGCCCGACGCCACCGTTGACGACCTTGCCCTTGCCGCCGAGCAACCAGGCAAGCACCCCCCCTTGAGCATACCGATATCACCTATTCTTTCTCTCTCATGCTTGCATTAGAAATGCTGCTGCTGCTTTACCTATTCTGATGCATAGCCTGTTTATTGTAACCTGCTATTGATACCTTACCTGCTTATCCTAAACTGCTTAGTATAGGCTGGGTAGAGACCTATCAGTGACCCCACTTATCCCGACTGCCCCGCTGGATTATCCGAAGACCCGATCAACGAGATTGAAGACCAGGCCCCGGCACCGCACATCACCCCCCTTAGTTGTAACGACACTGCAGCGTTACTATCGAGTGCCGAGGGTGAAACCTTGTGTAGCACTTCTGATGTTAACTCTATAGAGTAGCTATTCGGTCGTGGTCATCGAGGGTGATTCCTCCTTCCCCACTTCCGATAACGACGCTGTCGTGCAACACATCAAGTGTGAACCCATCGAGGGTGATTCCTCCGAGTTCACCTTGACGGATATATCGGGTAGGAATCCAACGAGGGTGATACCTCGGATTCCCCCTGATGATATGGACACACAGATACTTGGACTGTACTATTGTTACTTGGAAAGGCGGGACGACCCTGAGGGGTACCCGTGTGTGATGTGAAGACGGGTTGCCTGTATGGTGCCCGAGTGATGAATACGAAGCGTGGCCGGGCATTCTTGGCCCTTGCCGCAAGTCCTCGAGACGGGGCGACGGGGTCACATCGATCATGAGTCTCTGCTCATTACCGCACCCCCAAGGTACTAACGGTTTGGATATGTGATCTGAGTGGGCCTCTGGCCCGATAGCACTAACCATCACGTGGGCATAGTATGGGCATTCTGCATCGTAGCATCAGCCAAAAGCTCTGACAGACGTCCAGTTCAGCATTGCGGCACGGTCGGATCGTGTCGGCCACCCGAGGCGATGCTGGTATCCACCCTGTGCGCAACGACCCGGAGGGTGAGGGGCGATGGCCAAGACCCCCTTGCGGTTAGGATGTAGACCGGCGGGGACCTCTCCGCTGAGCTGTAGGTAGGGTTGCGGTGTGTTGTTTGGCCGAGGCCGGGCATGACCCGGAAAAGTGTGTCCGGCCGGAGTTAAGCGAGCGTGGTGGGTAAGTTGGTGCACCCCTGTAGGGAAGAACTAATCTATGCATAGCCGGATCCTCGGTAACGGACACTCGGAGTTGTATCCCGATCGATACAACTAGAATTGGATACTATGGCTCTGGGATTGCTTCTCACAGGGAGTCGATAAGGGATCTCCAGACGAGGTTGATGACTGTATGGCTCTGGGATTGCTTTCTCGCAGGGAGACGAGAAAGGATCTCTGGGTGAGGTTGAGACTTAATGATACTACTACTTTATACGGTACTAATCTACACTCTTCTAATGCTGCAAGACCTCTGAAGATGCTAGTCTTCGATAGGACTAGGCCTTCTCTCTATTCTGGCATTTCTGCAGCCCAGTCCACATATACAGCCTTCCTTTGATAATGATTGCATATGTAGTGTAGATCCTTGCTTGCTGAGTACTTCGGATGAGTACTCATGGTTGCTTTGCTTTCTTTTTCCCCCATATCCTTTTGGCGCAACCAGATGACGGAGCCCCGGATACAGCTGCCCCCGCCGATGATCGCCACTACTACCCCGAGGGTGGATATTACTATGAGTTGGCCGAAGACTAGGAGTAGGATCGGAGGGTCCCAGGCAGGAGGCCTACGCCTTTCGATCGTAGCATTTTTCTTTTGCCCCGCCTTCTAAGGGCCTTTCGGTGTTTTCTTTTATATCTGTACTCAGATATCTGATGCTTTCGCTAACGCTTGTATGCGAGCTTATGTATTCGAGCCCTCGAGGCCCCTGGCTTGTAATATAAAGCTTGTATGACTTTATTTATGTTTTAGAGTTGTGTTGTGATATCTTCCCGTGAGTCCTTAGGCTTGATCGTGTGCATTTGCGTGTATGATTAGTGCACAATTAAGCCGGGAGCGTCACAACTATTCCACCATTCAAGGGTAGATATGTCCCAGATATATATCTTACTTGAGAGTTAGAAACTGAACAACGTTTTACATGTTTACAATATCCCGAGGAAAGGCGTGTTGCTGCTGTTGTCTGTGCTTTCACTAGTTTTGCATGTGTTTGGTGGTCTGAACATTGTAGATTATATCCTATTCCAGCTACTTGGGCTGCTTTGAAAACTGCTATGCGTACTCGTTGGGTTCCACCATATTATCAACATGAATTACTTCAGAAATTGCAGCGTTTAAGACAAGGGAAAAATTATATAGAGGAATATTATCAGGAATTACAAACTGGCATGATTAGATGTGGTATTGTTGAGGATAATGAAGCTATGCTTGTATGTTTTATGGGTGGATTAAATAGAGAGATTCAGACCATTTTAGAGTATAAGGAGTATAACAATATCACTCGTTTATTCCATCTTGCATGCAAAGCTGAACGTGAAGTGCAGGATCGACATGCATTGGCGCGGACTAACTTTTCTGCAGGTCGACCTTCATCATGGACACCGTGTGCATCCTCTACTTCCACATGTTCTACTGCACCGGCACCTCCGTCAGCTACCACCTCCAGCCGTGATACAAGAAAGCAGGCACAAGCACCACTATCTGCCAAGGGCACACCTGTCGGGCCTGCACAGAGCTCTTCTTCATCCATGGCATCAACAGGGCAAACACATGATATTATTTGTCATCGTTGCAAGGGTAGAGGTCATTATGCGAGAGAATGCTCATGTCAGCTTGTGATGATTGCTATTGATGATGGTGGGTATGAGTCTGCTAGTGACTATGATGAGGAGACTTTGGCTCTTATTACAAGTGAAGAACATGGTGGAAATGATTCTGAACATGAGACGCAATACATGGCTGCTGAAGACCCTGACAGGTATGAAAGTTTAGTTGCTCAACGTGTTTTGAGTGTGCATGTCACACAAGCTGAGCAAAATCAGAGGCACAATTTGTTCCATACAAAGGGAGTTGTGAAGGAACGTTCTGTTCGCGTCATCATAGATGGAGGGAGCTGCAACAACTTGGCTAGCATGGAGATGGTGGAGAAGCTATCTCTCACCACAAGACCACGTCCACATCCTTACTACATCCAATGGTTCAACAACAACGGCAAGGTTAAGGTAACACATACTGTTCGTGTGCATTTTAGTATCTCTACATATGCTGATTATGTTGATTGTGATGTGGTACCCATGCAAGCATGTTCCTTATTACTTGGTAGACCATGGCAATTCGATAAAAATTTCATACACCATGTTAGAAACAATCAGTATACTCTTGTTCATAAGAATAAACATATTACTTTGCTTCCTATGTCTCCTGATTCCATTTTGAAAGATGATATTAATAGAGCTAGTAAAGCAAAACAGGAGCACAATAAGAGTGAAAATCAGATTGTGGCAAAAGAATTTGAGCAACAAATGAAGCCTAATAATAAACCATCCAGTGTTGCTTCTGAAATTAAATTGAAAGTGGATGTTTACTTGCCACCAAATCTGATATTGATGATCTAGATTTCAGCAAATCTGTTGCTATGCTTTTTTGTGCAAAGAGGCATTATTTTCATTCGAGGATGTGCCTTCCTCTTTGCCTCCTACTGTCACTAACATTTTGCAGGAGTTCGCTGACGTCTTTCCACAAGACGTGCCACCGGGATTACCACCTATTCGAGGGATTGAGCATCAAATTGACTTAATTCCCGGTGCTTCGCTGCCCAACCGTGCACCATACCGTACCAATCCAGAGGAGATGAAGGAGATTATGCGTCAAGTACAGGAGCTACTCGACAAAGGTTATATACGTGTATCTCTTAGTCCTTGTGTTGTTCCTATTATACTAGTGCCTAAAAAGGATGGTACATCGCGTATGTGTGTTGATTGTAGAGGCATTAATAATATTACTATTCCTTATCATCATCCTATTCCTAGGCTACATGATATGCTTGATGAATTGAGTGGCTCTACAATATTCTCCAAAGTTGATTTGCGTAGTGGATACCATCAAATTCGTATGAAATTGGGAGATGAATGGAAAACAACATTTTAAACTAAGTTTGGATTATATGAGTGGTTAGTCATGCCTTTTGGGTTAACTAATGCACCTAGTACTTTCATGAGATTAATGAACGGAGTTTTACGTGCTTTCATTGGACGATTTGTGGTAGTTTACTTTGATGATATACTGATGTACGGTAGATCATTGGAGGAACATTTGGAACATTTATGTGTTGTTTTTATTGCTCTACATGATGCAAGTTTGTTTGGTAACCTTGTGAAGTGCACCTTTTGCACCGACCGAGTATCTTTTCTTGGCTATGTTGTTACTCCACAGGGAATTGAAGTTGATAAAGCCAAGATTGAAGCTATTGAGAGTTGGCCGCAGCCCAAAACGGTCACACAAGTGAGGAGTTTTCTTGGCCTCACTGGTTTCTATAGGCGTTTTGTGAGAGATTTTAGCACCATTGCTGCACCTCTCAATGAGCATACAAAGAAGGATGTGCCTTTTGTTTGGGGTACCGCACAGGAAGAAGCCTTCACGGTATTGAAAGATAAGTTGACACATGCTCCTTTACTCCAACTTCCTGATTTTAATAAGACTTTTGAGCTTGAATGTGATGTGGGTGGAATTGGATTAGGAGGTGTGTTATTACAAGATGGCAAACCTGTTGCATACTTTTCTGAAAAAATGAGTGGGCCTAGTCTGAACTATTCTACTTATGATAAGGAATTATATGCTCTTGTTTGGACTTTAGAAACATGGCAACATTATTTATGGCCCAAAGATTCTGTTATACATTCTGATCATGAATCTTTGAAACATATTAAAAGTCAAGCAAAACTAAATCGTAGACATGCTAAATGGGTTGAATTCATTGAGACTTTTCCTTATGTCATAAAACACAAGAAGGGTAAAGAAAATGTTATTGCTGATGCATTGTCTCGTCGCTATATTATGCTTTCACAACTTAACTTTAAAATGTTTGGTTTGGAGACCATCAAAGATCAATATGTGCATGATGCCAATTCTAAAGATGTAATGCAGAATTGTAAAGAAGGAAGAACATGGAACAAGTTCATCCTTAATGATGGATTTGTGTTCCGTGCTAACAAGTTATGCATTCCAGCTAGCTCCGTTCGTCTTTGGTTGTTGCAGGAGGCACATGGAGGAGGATTAATGGGACACTTTGGCATGAAGAAGACGGAGGATGTACTTCCTACACATTTTTTTTGGCCAAAGATGAGACGGGATGTTGAGAGTTTTGTTGCTCGTTGCACTACATGTCAAAAAGCTAAGTCACGACTCAATCCTCATGGTTTATATATGCCTTTGCCTGTACCTACTATTCCTTGGGAGGATATATCTATGGAATTTGTTTTAGGTTTACCTCGAACAAAGAAGGGGAGGGATAGTATATTTGTTGTCGTGGATAGATTTTCGAAAATGGCACACTTTATACCATGTCATAAAAGCGATGATGATGCTAATGTTGCTGATTTGTTCTTTCGTGAAATTATTCGCTTGCATGGTGTGCCAAATACAATTGTTTCAGATCGTGATACTAAGTTTCTTAGCCACTTTTGGAGATGTTTATGGGCTAGCTTGGGGACTAAACTTCTTTTTAGTACTACATGTCACCTCCAAACTGATGGATAAGCTGAAGTAGTCAATAGAACATTGTCTACTATGCGTAGGGCAGTTTTGAAGAATAACCTTAAAATGTGGGAAGAATGCTTGCCTCATATTGAATTTGCTTATAATCGTTCACTGCATTCTACTACTAAGATGTGCCCTTTTGAAGTTGTTTATGGTTTCCTACCTCGTGCACCTATTGATTTGTTGCCCCTTCCATCTTCAGAGAAGGTTAATTTTGATGCTAAACAACATGCTGAATTGGTCTTAAAAATGCATGAGTTAACTAAGGAGAACATTGAGCGTATGAATGCTAAATATAAACTTGCTGGAGATAAGGTAGAAAACATGTTGTGTTTGCACCTGAAGATCTTGTTTGGTTACATTTGCGTAAGGATATATTTCCTGATTTGCATAAATCAAAGCTAATGCCACGTGCTGATGGTCCTTTTAAGGTGTTAAAGAAAATAAATGATAATGCATATAAACTTGAGCTGCCTACATATTTTGGGGTTAGTCCCACTTTTAACATTGCAGATTTGAAGCCTTATTTGGGTGAGGAAGATGAGCTTCCGTCGAGGACGACTTCATTTCAAGAAGGGGAGGATGATGAGGACATCAATACCATTGTTACACCCACAACCCCTCCTGCTATACATACTGAACCAATTACTAGAGCTCGTGCACGCCAATTGAATTAACAGGTACTTTCGTTTCTTGGTAACAATTCTAATGTTCATGAGAATATGATGTTGCCTAAATTGGATACATTTGTGTTGATTACTAATGAAGGGCTTAGCATGGACAAGAGGGATGAACACTGGAGCAGGATCAAGCATGGAAATGAAGGCGCGCGCGAAGGGAACCAGAACGGCGTTTCTAGTGCAGATTTCAGCACTTTGAAGCCTCCTTGATGACATACAAGGACATGGACATAATATACAAGATGCCCTTTCATAAATTTCGTCCATAGCTTATTTTAGGTGCCGCACCACCTTATTTTTGGGCCAGGCCCATGTAATTTCGAAATATTACATATAGGCTATTTTTTAGAGTCCGTATTGTTGGGGAAACGACTCAGGAGGTGTTTTAGTCCCACCTTACCAAGGGGGGACGAAATCCCCTCTCTTTCCCCCTACAAATACAGCCCTTAAGGCACCGTTTAGACTTTGGGTTTTGTTTAGATTAAAAGTTCGCCATAGCTGCAACTTCGCGTACTTCGTTTGTGTTCAACGACCAGACCAAGACGTCACAGAACCCCACCTTCGTTAATAAATCTTTCCTCGTATATTCGCAATATCCAGATTGCAATTTCAGTTTCTTGCTTGTTCTTCGTTTGCATGCAGGAAATAGACCCTCATGGTCAGGTTGATCATGCTTCGGCATGATCAATAACCTCTCAGAGTTGGTTTAGCGATTGCTAAGGCGCGATGTCCTCGCACGTTCGTAGTCGGATCGTCAAAGTCTACCCCACCAAAAATGATAGCCACCATTTCATCAAAAGATGGGACACCTTTGCCTCTATCAAGTGGTATCAGATTTCCAGGTTGCTTAGTGAGATTTTCCAGTTTTTCGTACTTTAGATCGAGTCTGTTCTTCATACCTACAGTCCACGAAAAAGCCAAAAAAATTAGGGTTAGTTCATCATATCCGAACCAGTCTGAGCCATTGCATAATCTTTTCAGTCGTTTGCTTTGTTGAATTTGTGGTTGCATCGTCGTGTCTAGTTGCTGGTCTTAGTGTCTAGTCCTTTAGAGTTTCGAGTTCTGTTCACGGGTACTCACGTCGCCGCCACACCAGATACATCACCGCTGCCATATACCACCATCACACCAGATACATCACCGCTGCCATATACCACCATATATCCGCCACCAATCCGAGTCCATATATACCACGCCACCCATCCGTGTCGACATATACCACCGCCTATCCATCACCAATCCGAGTCCATCCCATATTAGGTTTGCTTTCGAGATCCATCTGTAGTCATATTCGTTTTTCCTTGTTTGAGTAGGTTTCGGATTCCATCAATCTTTTGCCATCCGTAGAAGAGGTTGGTTGGTTTCCAAAAAAAAGAGTCCGGAAACCACCCTCCGTTTAGGCCCAAAATTTTCCAAAAACGCACTTGCCAAAAAAAATTCTGGCTATCCTATTTTTAGGTGTTACCAAACGTTTTGAGACAGTCGCCATTATAGAAACTTTTTTGAGCAGTTTCCAGTTTTTGGGTCCGGGCAGTCAAAAGAAAATTAGTCAAAAAAATTTGTGCCTATCCTGTTATTTTGACTTGGGAAGAGTTTTGAGACACTCGCCATTATAGTGATTTTCGACAAAAAAAGAGCGCAATAAAAAAAAGAGCACCCAAAAAAAATCAGAGTTTGCTTTTTCCTTGTTTTTGTGTAGCGTCGTGATTTTGTTAGTGTTCTAGGCTTGCATCTCTAGCACAGTCTAGCCTAGGACCAGCACAGTACCATCATTGAGCGTTTATTCAACTTTGCATCTTTGAATTGATTATTGCTGACATTTTTGCTACCATCATAAGCCTTCCCAGCTCCACATACATCTACATCGTGCGTTTGACATCACCTGGCAATCGCTCTGTCCAATCTTTGAGAGTTTTGGCTACAACGGTTGCCGATCACTACCTGCTGTTGGGTAAGAACTGGTAAGAATTTGAGATTTGCTTGACGGATTTGTGATACCCCACCACCACCACTTTCAAGTAGTCTGTAGGGTCATATTCTGTGTGTTTTCTATTGCTGTTAACCATGCCAGGATCACAAGCCGACGAGGTAGACTGGGAGAACATGATGAATCAGGAGTTACATGATAAATTCCAGTAAATGTTGGGTGAACAGGTGGAAGATGTGATGACCAGTTTTGGCAAAGCACTAGCGAAGATAGATGACATTGAGAGGAAATTGACACCAAGTTGCATGCCAAATTCGCTGAAGTGCTTGCGCGTCTACCTCCACCTACTGCCTCTGCTGCACCATTGCAACAACAACAACAACCACCTCCACGTCGCGATACAGTCCACCACCGAGCGGGGCGTGTTCCTCTTGAGCCTGGCCAAACTTCTGGTGCCGCTGCTACTGTTGATGCTTCTGTGGCTCCTACTGCTAAGGAGGAGGAAGACAATTACGCGAGCGATTACGAGGATGAGATTGATCAAAATCAGAACTACGTGCAACCACCAGCACCACCACCAGGTCGTCCACATGCAAATAATCGCAATGGTAGGGCTGCACCACCACCTCAGGTACGAGATCATGACCATCTTCCTAAACTAAAACTGACTATTCCACCATTCGAGGGTAGATATGTCCCTGATATATATCTTACTTGGGAGTTAGAAATTGAACAATGTTTTACATGTTTACAATATCCTGAGGAAAGACGTGTTGCTGCTGCTGTTTGTGCTTGCACTAGTTTTGCATGTGTTTGGTGGTCTGGATGTTGTAGATTATATCATATTCCAGCTACTTGGGCTGCTTTGAAAACTGCTATGCGTACTCGTTGGGTTCCACCATATTATCAACTTGAATTACTTCAGAAATTGCAGCGTTTAAGACAAGGAAAAAATTCTGTAGAGGAATATTATCAGGAATTACAAACTGGCATGATTAGATGTGGTATTGTTGAGGATAATGAAGCTATGCTTGCATGCTTTTTGGGTGGAATAAATAGAGAGATTTAGACCATTTTAGAGTATAAGGAGTATAACAATATCACTCATTTATTCCATCTTGCTTGCAAAGCTGAATATGAAGTGCAGGATCGACAGGCTTTGGCGCGGACTAACTTTTCTGTAGGTCGACCTTCATCATGGACCCCGCATGCACCCTCTACTTCCACACATTCTGCTGCACTGGCACCTCTGTCAGCTGCCACCTCCAGCCGTGATACAAGAAAGGAGGCGCAACCACCACTATCTACCAAGGGCACACCTGTCGGGCCTGCACAGAGCTCTTCTTCATCCATGGCATCAACAGGATAAACACATGATATTATTTGTCGTCGTTGCAAGGGTAGAGGTCATTATGCGATAGAATGCTCACCTCAGCGTGTGATGATTGCTACTGAGGATGGTGGGTATGAGTCCGCTAGTGACTATGATGAGGAGACTTTGGCTCTTATTACAAGTGAAGAACACGGTGGAGATGATTCTGAACATGAGACACAATACATGGCTACTGAAGACCCTGACAGGTATGAAAGTTTAGTTGCTCAACGTGTTTTGAGTGTGCAGGTCACACAAGCTGAGCAAAATCAGAGGCACAATTTGTTCCATACAAAGGGAGTTGTGAAGGAACGTTCTGTTCGCGTCATCATAGATGGAGGGAGCTGCAACAACTTGGCTAGCATGGAGATGGTGGAGAAGCTATCTCTCACCACAAGACCACAACCACATCCTTACTACATCCAATGGTTCAACAACAGCGGCAAGGTTAAGGTAACACGTATTGTTCGTGTTCATTTTAGTATCTCTACATATGCTGATTATGTTGATTGTGATGTGGTACCCATACAAGCATGTTCCTTATTACTTGGTAGACCATGGCAATTCGATAAAACTTCTGTACACCATGGTAGAAACAATCAGTATACTCTTGTTCATAAGGATAAACATATTACTTTGCTTCCTATGTCTACTGATTCCATTTTGAAAGATGATATTAATAGAGCTAGTAAAGCAAAATAGGAGCAAAATAAGAGTGAAAATCAGATTGTGGCAAAAGAATTTGAGCAACAAATGAAGCCTAATAATAAACCATCTAGTGTTGCTTCTGAAATTAAATTGAAAAGTGGATGTTTACTTGCCACCAAATCTGATATTGATGATCTAGATTTTAGCAAATCTGTTAGCTATGCTTTTGTGTGCAAAGAGGTATTATTTTCATTCAAGGACGTGCCTTCCTCTTTGCCTCCTGCTATCACTAACATTTTGCAGGAGTTCGCTGACGTCTTTCCACAAGACGTGCCACCGGGATTACCACCTATGCGAGGGATTGAGCATCAAATTGACTTAATTCCCGGTGCTTCGCCATACCGTACCAATCCAGAGGAGACGAAGGAGATTATGGGACAAGTACATGAGTTACTCGACAAAGGTTATGTACGTGAATCTCTTAGTCCTTGTGCTGTTCCTATTATACTAGTGCCTAAAAAGGATGGTACATCACGTATGTGTGTTGATTGTAGAGGCATTAATATTATTTCTATTCGTTATCGTCATCCTATTCCTAGGCTAGATGATATGCTTGATGAATTGAGTGGCTCTACAATATTCTCCAAAGTTGATTTGCGTAGTGGATACCATCAAATTCGTATGAAATTGGGAGATGAATGGAAGACAACATTTTAAACTAAGTTTGGATTATATGAGTGGTTAGTCATGCCTTTTGGGTTAACTAATGCACCTAGTACTTTCATGAGATTAATGAACAGAGTTTTACGTGCTTTCATTGGACGATTTGTGGTAGTTTACTTTGATGATATACTGATTTACAACAGATCATTGGAGAAACATTTGGAACATTTATGTGCTGTTTTTATTGCTCTATGTGATGCATGTTTGTTTGGTAACCTTGTGAAGTGCACCTTTTGCACCGACCGAGTATCTTTTCTTGGCTATGTTGTTACTCCACAGGGAATTGAAGTTGATAAAGCCAAGATTGAAGCTATTGAGAGTTGGTCGCAGCCCAAAACAGTCACACAAGTGAGGAGTTTTCTTGGCCTCACTGGTTTCTATAGGCGTTTTGTGAGAGATTTTAGCACCATTGCTGCACCTCTCAATGAGCTTACAAAGAAGGATGTGCCTTTTGTTTGGGGTACCGCACAAGAAGAAGCCTTCACAGTATTGAAAGATAAGTTGACACATGCTCCTTTACTCCAACTTCCCGATTTTAATAAGACTTTTGAGCTTGAATGTGATGCTAGTGGAATTGGATTAGGAGGTGTGTTATTACAAGATGGAAAACCTGTTGCATACTTTTCTAAAAAATTGAGTGGGCCTAGTCTGAACTATTTTACTTATGATAAGGAATTATGTGCTCTTGTGCGAACTTTAGAAACATGGCAACATTATTTATGGACCAAATATATTGTTATACATTCTGATCATGAATCTTTGAAACATATTAAAAGTCAAGCAAAACTGTATTGTAGACATGCTAAATGGGTAGAATTCATTGAGACTTTTCCTTATGTCATAAAACACAAGAAGGGTAAAGAAAGTGTTATTGCTGTTGCATTATCTCGTCGCTATATTATGCTTTCACAACTTGACTTTAAAATATTTGGTTAGGAGACCATCAAAGATCAATATGTGCATGATGCCGATTTTAAAGTTGTAATGCAGAATTGTAAAGAAGGAAGAACATGGAACAAGTTCATCCTTAATGATGGATTTGTGTTTCGTGCTAACAAGCTATGCATTCCAGCTAGCTCCGTTCGTCTTTTGTTGTTGAAGGAGGCGCATGGAGGAGGATTAATGGGACACTTTGGCGTGAAGAAGACGGAGGATGTACTTGCTACACATTTCTTTTGGCCAAAGATGAGATGGGATGTTGAGTGTTTTGTTGCTCGTTGCACTACATGTCAAAAAGTTAAGTCACAACTCAATCCTCATGGTTTATATATGCCTTTGCCTGTACCTACTATTCCTTGGGAGGATATTGTAGGAGATATGCCCTAGAGGCAATAATAAATGTTATTATTTATCTCCATGCTCATTATTATGTTTATGTTCCATGCTATAACTGATGTGGTTCCCGAGCCCGTATATCCATAAAGGCTCTGGGGAAAACCCATGTGCACGTGTGGAATAATAAACGGTAAAATGTATTCCTAGTCATGCCTCTAAGACTAGCTCAAGTGTTGCATGATGATTATGTTTTCCCAATCATGGGCATGTCTATGCCAGCAACTTTGAGGGCACAATGTTAGAAGAACATTTGTGTTGAATCGACCCGATTGATGTTATGCTATGGGATACATTCGTCACAAGTTAATGGTTAATAACACAGAGATGGTTAATGTTTGCATAATTCCTTAGACCATGAGAGTATCGAGTTTCTTCATACTTGCTTCATGAACTTTGGGGTTTGTTAAACGTCATCCGTAAATGGGTGGCTATTACGGCGGCTTACGGGTTCATGGAAAAGTGTGTCAAGTAACTTGATAGCTCAAGATTGGGATTTGCTCCTCCGACGATGGAGAGATATCTCTGGGCCCTCTCGGTGTTATGGTATCCATCATCGTTTGGCCAGACACTTTGTGATTTGATCACGGGGATGCCGGAACACGGTAACGAGAAAAGAGAACAATACCGGTAACAAGGTAACTAGCATAGTGGACAAGTTGTTGATCCATGGGAATGCCAACATGTCTCACCTCGGGTATTTGTAACATATCATGAAGCAACAGGAATAGCACACGACAACTGGAGGTTCACTCGAATATTTATTCGTGTGGGTATAGGGATCAATATGGGTGTCCACGGCTCCGATGCTGATCATTGATCGGAAGGTGTTCCGGTCATGTCTATACTTCACCGAACCTATAGGGTCACACGCTTAAGGGTCATCTATCTGCTGAATTCTAGACAGGGAGTCTGAGAGAAAATCATCGAAAAGTTTCGGAGACAACGGAAGAGTTCCGGAGAGAGAACACTGAAAAAGTTTCAGTAAAACCGAAAAGTTGTTTCGGATAAAACCATTGATCCAAAAAGGTTTCGGCAAGCACCGGGAATGTTTTGGAGGTTGCCAGATTGGTCTGGTAATTTCTGGAATTTTTTCGGAGATAAAACCGAAAAAAAGTTTCGGAGCTGCCGGAGTTGTTTACCGGGTAAACAAAGATGGTTTTAAATTAAACCACCATACCGGAAATGTTCCGGAGCGTGTCCAGATAATTTTAGAGGGAGCCGGAAATGTTCTGGGACCTTCCGGAATTTTTCAAAAGTAATAGTCGCGGAAAACATCTTGTCCCAGCGTGAGGGGACAAGATCCCACAGATCGTGGGGGCTGTTTTGGGCTGTTTTGGGGGCGCCCCCGCTTGAGGGGGCAGCCCCTTGTGGCTGGACAAAGATGTTGGGGGGCCCCCATGGTGGGGGGCAGCCTCCACAAATGGTGGAGAGTGTTGGGAGGAAGGTGGGGCCCCATGGGGGAACACCATGGACAAGGGAACATGTTTTCTCCATGTTTGGTGGGAACATGTTTTCCTTGTTTGGTGGGTGCATGTTTTATGGGCTGAATTTCAGCCCCCCCCTCACCCCTTCCACCACTATATAAGGAGGTGGAGAGGAGCTCTCCATCACCACTCCAACTCTCTCACACAAGCCATGCATGATC
This sequence comes from Thinopyrum elongatum, assembly GCA_011799875.1. Classification (NCBI taxonomy): domain Eukaryota; kingdom Viridiplantae; phylum Streptophyta; class Magnoliopsida; order Poales; family Poaceae; genus Thinopyrum; species Thinopyrum elongatum. The sequence goes on along the minus strand of CM022300.1, from coordinate 57,420,260 downwards.
TGGCATTCTCTCTCCCTCCCACAAAATAGTTTCGTAGTGCCGAAAGGCTGTCTGGGTTCCGGTGGGAACTAGTTCTGGACGGCGAAGCCCTGCCGGATAGATGACACCGTATGTGTGCAACTCTGTAGAGAGGTCGTAGTTTCGATCTTAGTGCCCGTGGGGCTGTTCGTGAGTGCCTCCCGAAGGGCTGTCCAAGTGACGGTCCGAGTTCTGTGAGTCCTCCCGAAGGGCTGTCCGTGACACCGTCCGGGGGACTGTCCGACCGCCTCCCGGAGGGCTGTCCGGGTGGCGGATGAGGGTATACATCCTCGCGGTTGGGAGGTTGTAAAATCCTAGCTGTGGGGATCTGCACCGACGATCGTCATCGACTCTACTTCCGCTGCGCTACGAGTCGGTAACGAAAATGATCAAACCTTGTATGCAGTCTCCATAGTGGTCCTGGGCTGGTGCGTAGGTCGGAATTTTTTTGTTTTCTACTGCGTTACCCTACAGATATATCTATGGAATTTGTTTTAGGTCTACCTCGAACAAAGAAGGGGAGGGATAGTATATTTGTTGTCGTGGATAGATATTCAAAAATGGCACACTTTATACCATGACATAAAAGCGATGATGCTACTAATGTTGTTGATTTGTTCTTTCGTGAAATTATCCGCTTGCATGGTGTGCCAAATACAATTGTTTCAGATCGTGATACTAAGTTTCTTAGCCACTTTTGGAGATGTTTATGGGCTAGGTTGGGGACTAAACTTCTTTTTAGTACTACATGTCACCCCCAAACTGATGGACAAACTGAAGTAGTCAATAGAACATTGTCTACTATGCTTAGGGCTGTTTTGAAGAATAACCTTAAAATGTGGGAAGAATGCTTGCCTCATATTGAATTTGCTTATACTCGTTCACTCCATTCTACTACTAAGATGTGCCCTTTTGAAGTTGTGTATGGTTTCCTACCTCGTGCACCTATTGATTTGTTGCCCCTTCCATCTTCGGAGAAGGTTAATTTTGATGCTAAACAACATGCTGACTTGGTCTTAAAAATGCATGAGTTAACTAAGGAGAACATTGAGCGTATGAATGCTAAATATAAACTTGCTGGAGATAAGGGTAGAAAACATGTTGTGTTTGCACCTGGAGATCTTGTTTGGTTACATTTGCGTAAGGATAGATTTCCTGATTTGCGTAAAGCAAAGCTAATGCCATGTGCTGATGGTCCTTTTAAGGTGTTAGAGAAAATAAATGATAATGCATATAAACTTGAGCTGCCTGCAGATTTTGGGGTTAGTCCCACTTTTAACATTGCATATTTGAAGCCTTATTTGGGTGAGAAAGATGAGCTTCCGTCGAGGATGACTTTATTTCTAGAAGGGGAGGATGATGAGGACATCAATACCGTTGTTACACCCGCAACCCCTGCTGCTATACATATTGGACCAATTACTAGAGCTCGCGCACGCCAATTGAATTACCAGGTACTTTCGTTTCTTGGTAACAATTCTAATGTTCATGAGAATATGATGCTGCCTAAATTGGATACATTTGCGTTGATTACTAATGAGGGGCCTAGCATGGACAAGAGGGATGAACACTGGAGCAGGATCAAGCATGGAGATGAAGGCGCGCGCGAAGGGAACCAGAACGGCGTTTCTAGTGCAAATTTCAGCACTTTGAAGCCTCCTTGATGACATACAAGGGCATGGACGAAATATACAAGATGCGCTTTCATAAATTTCGTCCATAGCTTATTTTAGCTGCTGCGCCACCTTATTTTTGGGCCAGGCCCATGTAATTTCGAAATACTACATACAGGCTATTTTTTAGAGTCCGTATTGTTGGGGAAACGACTCAGGAGGTGTTTTAGTCCCACCTTGCGAAGGTGGAACAAAATACTCTCTCTTTTCCCCTACAAATACAGCCCTTAAGGCACCGTTTAGACTTTGGGTTTTGTTTAGATTAAAAGTTCATCATAGCTGCAACTTTGCGTACTTCGTTTGTGTTCAACGACCAGACCAAGACGTCACAGAACCCCACCTTCATTAATAAAGCTTTCCTCTTATATTCGCAATATCCAGATTGCAATTTTAGTTTCTTGCCTGTTCTTCATTTGCGTGCAGGAAACAGATCCTCGTGGCCAGGTTGATCGTGCTTCGGCGTGGTCAATAACCTCTCGGAGTTGGTTTAGCGATTGCTAAGGCGTGACGTCCTCGCACGTTCATAGTTGGATCATCCAAGTCTACTCCACCAAAAATGATAGCCACCATCTCATCAAAAGACGGGACACCTTTGCCTCTATCAGAAATAGTTCATTGATAAGACTTGATCAACCTTATTAATGGATTCTTTTTTAGGGACATATGGTCGATGAATTTAGTAAACACAGCCTACTCACTTACGTTTTGCTCTCTGTTTTCTAAAGTTAATAAAGTAGAAATGCCATGATTATCCTGTTTTCTGAATTTTCTATGTAATAAAAATTGTCCCAAAAATAAAAGTTCTCGGAATGACCTAAAAATTTAGTATGATTTTTTTACATTATCCAAGAATATTTGGCACTGAACACACCTCAGGGGGGTGCACCTGTGAGCTACAAGCTCACAGGGCGCGCCTACCCCCTGGGCGTGCCTAGTGGGCTTGTGGGTCCCACAGGGCCCCTCTCACTTATTCCAGCCGCCCACCGCCTTCTTCCTCCTCCAGAGAAAATCACCATTGCTTTCAAACCCATGTTCTTGCTCATTTACTTGCAAATTTCGATCTCCTTGCTCGGAGCTCTGTTTTTGAAACTATTTTGGGGGATTACTCCTTGGTATGTGACTCCTCCAATGGCCCAATTAGCTTTTGTTCTAGTGCTTTATGTTTTGCAAATTTTTGCTGCTGTGGTGACCATGTTTTTTAGCTTGCATGTTGAATTTATATGGTTCAAAGTAGTTTTGATGCATGGTATAGCCTCTAGACATTTGTGGGAGTAGTTGCTATCAATTTGGTTTAGTTTTGTTCACTTTTATTTTGAGGTACTAAAAATTTCAGAAATTTTCAGAAAAAGAAAATGCTCAAGTGGTAGTTGAGAGGTTCTTAGAGCCAGAGTCCTAAAGAGACTCCGAAGCCCAAGTACAACCTTCCTCGCGCGACCGAGGTACGACCGTGTGAATGGCCATGTGACACGTTCTTGAGGGATGCGGGAATTTTCAATGATTTCTATCATTTGGCAAACAATGCTGGCATCATTCCCTTCCTTGAAGATAAGTGTGACCAATACCTCCTCCTCACAAATACTTTCGTGCAAAACTTCCATTTTTATTCTAGGAGAGATATACCCACTGTTTCATTCCATCTCTATGATATTCCTAGAGAGATGGCACTTGAGGCATTTTGTGAAGTTTGCATGATTCCCAATGAGGGCAGCCCTATAGAGCCACATCCTAGTGATGTCTCAGATTTCATATCTGAGGTGACTGTGGGGGAGTTGATGGGAGTTTTTGAGGCTAGGGTTGCTATTTTACATTTTCCAGTTTTGCGCTATTATTCATTATTTGCCGGGAGGTGTTTGACTGGTCGGTGGGAGAGTGGAACTCTCAGTTCACCTGACCTTGCTATTTTGCACCATCCTCTTTATGGTGATAGAACTTCTAGTTTGGATGCTATGATCGCTCGACGGTTACACACTAACCATTCGAAGGGTGTTATTTATGCTTCTCGCCTAGCTAAACATTTTGAGATCCCTATTAGACATGATGAGGCGGAGGAGAAACTTTTACCTACTAAATATCTTGATTATGATAGCATGGTTTGGCATAACTTTATTGACTCTGGCCTTAGATGATTTCGGTATAACTTGGTATTCAGTCAGGGTACGCGAGAGATTATTACTTTGCCTGCACCTGCTTTGCTTGATCTTTTCAGGGGCAAATACACTATCATGCCCAAGGACATTTACGCTTATTGGGGCTTGACACCGCCCCAAGCATCTGAGCCAGAGCCAGCACCTGAGCCTGAGCCCATTGAGGAGCCCATCTATCAGTGGGAGCCGCAAGAGCCCGCTTATTGGTGGGAGCCTCAGGAGCTTCAGTATTACTCTGGAGGGGGATATTTCGACCCGTGGCCATAGACCAACTTAGGCCAAAAGCCTAAGCCTGGGGGAGTACGTATTTCTCACCAACATTACATTCATGTACCACACATTCATTCCAGTTGTCGATGTTCAACCTTTTTCATTGTATATCCATGTTAGTTTATTTTTCGCTTTCTTCTTATGTGTTTGAAAAACTTTGAAAATCCAAAAGTATTTCTTGCTTCTTTTCGGTTTTCCTTTCTTGTTTATCTAATTCATAGTAGTAAAAGAAAACCCAAAAAGATTTCTCATTTCTTCTTTTGTTTGTTGGGAGCTTTCCCGTGTAAATAGTTTTTCTCATTTTCATTTTTCTCCTTTGTTAGTTTGCTTTCTTCAGAAAACCAAAACTCCAAAAATATTTAAGTGTGTTTCTCTAGAATTCTTTTATTTTATTTGAGTTGTCATAGGGAGAAGACCGCGATGAAATTGTTGAGTGGCTATCATGCATTATTGTTGATCTAACGAAGAGCCCATATTACCTTGTCTTATCCTTTGAATAAAATGTTTGTAGATTCCAGCTTAGTCCATGGCACACTTGCACTATTATTATTTTCACATTATTCAGTCATGCAAGTGAAAGGCAATAATGACGATGATTTGATGAAGTGATTGTGGTGAAGGAAAGCTGGTATGAACTCTTCTTGTTTTTGTTTTTGTAAATATGTCTAGCTCGGTCGATCTTGATTCAACATATTATGAGTAAACATGTAATTATGACAATTAGAGATTATAGTTGCTCATGCCATGCTTAAATAACTAGGAGTGGATAATGATTTATTTTGAGTGTCAACATGCATTAAAATGGTTATGACGCAGTATGTTAGTATGGTATCCTCCGCTGAACAATTCAAGTGGCTTGACTTGGCACGTGTTCATACATGTAGTTGATTCAAACCCAACATAGCCTCCATGATATTTATGTTCATGGTGTTTATATCCTACTCATGCTCGTATTCAATGTTAATTATTCTCAATGCATGATTATGACTGTTGTCGCTCTCTAGTTGGTCGCTTCTCAATCTATTTGCTGGCCTTCGCCTGTACTAAGCGGGAATACTGCTTGTGCATCCAAATCCTTAAACTCAAAGTTGTTCCAGATGAGCCCACTATATACCTATATGAGGTATTACTCTGCCATTCCAAGTAAATTTGCATGTGTCACCTCTAAACATTCAAATAAGCATCTGTTTTGTGTGCCCATACCGCTCATGGAGTGACACGGGGCGGTCATTATCTTCCATGCTAAGAGGGTTATTCTCATGATGGGTGTTTATTCACTTGTCATTGCACGAGAGAGGCGTAATTGGGATGCCCAGTCCTATGATAAAAAAAAATGAAAAAAATATAATGAAACAAACTCCCCCGAAAAGTTGATTGTATGGAGGGCACCCAAGGATTCGGCTAGCCATGGCTTTGTATTTGTATGGTTGAGGGGGAGTAAGCTTTACCTTTCCGCTTGGGAACCGCTGATAATGTCTTTAGCATGGAAGATATTGAAAATCCTCGGTCGTGACGTTGACAGGAAAGGCATGCCTCTCAAAATTGTATTCATCTCTGTTTTAAGCTTCGAGCTCTAGCACCTTCTCATTTGAGCACCAATTTGGAGAGCACTATTGTCATTCTTATGCATTGAGTATAGTTAATGTTGGGCGTGACATGACTGGATCTCTTCTACCATGAATTACAATATTTAGTCGCTGATTGAACTTCAGAGGTGCTTTGCATTTATGTTTTGCGGTCTCATAAAGGGTTAGCGAGATACCATGTTATCATAGTATATCATGATTGTTTTGACAAATTGTTGGCATTTGAGATATCTTATTATTGCTCGCTAGTTGGTTATGTTATTGTCATGAGTAAATGTGAGACCTAAGTGTTATCATTCATACGGTTAGTTCATAATCTTTGCTGAAAACTTGAGCACTAGTTAAGCATATATACAGCAACAAGAACAAAAAGAGTTTGTAAAAGTTTTTCTTTATCACTTTCAATTTGTTAACTGAATTGCTTGAGGACAAGCAATGAGTTAAGCTTGGGGGAGTTGATACGTCCTAAACATATCTACTTCTCCAAACACCATTGCTCTTGTTTTGGACTCTAATTTACATGATTTGATGGAACTAACCCGGACTGACGTTGTTTTTAGCAGAATTGTCATGGTGTTATTTTTGTGCAGAAATAAAAAGTTCTCGGATTGAGCTGAAAATTTACGGAGAATATTTCCAGAATATATAAAAAATATTGGCGAAGAGAACTACCATAGGGGGGCCACCCAGGAGCCACAAGCTCAGGGGGCGCGCCCACCCCCATAGGGCGCGCCATGTGAGCTTGTGGGTCCCTCAGGCCTCCATGTGCCTAATTCCAACTACATAAATACCTTCTTGCGGAGAAAAAAAATAAGATAGAAGGAATCATCGTGTTTTACGATACGAGACCACCACCACCTCCTGTTCTTCATCGGGAGGGCTGATCTGGAGTCCGTTTGGGCTCCGGAGAGGGGGATTCGACGCCGTCGTCATCATCAATGATCCTCCATCAATAATTCCATGATGCTCACCATCGGGAGTGAGTAATTCCTTCGTAGGCTTGCTGGACGGTGATGGGTTGGATGAGATTTGTCATGTAATCAAGCCAATTTGTTAGGATTGATCCCTAGTGTCCACTATGTTCTGAGATTGATGTTGCTATGCCTTTGCTATGCTTAATGCTTGTCACTAGGGCCCGAGTGCCATGATTTCAGATCTGAACCCTTTATGTTTTCATGAATATATTTGAGTTCTTGATCCTATCTTGCAAGCTATTGATGGGGAACGAAGCATGAAAATAAAAAAATCCTACGAACACCCAAGATCTATCTAGGAGAAGCATAGAAACAAGAGGGGAGAGTGTGTATACGTACCCTCGTAGACTGAAAGCGGAAGTGTATATAACGCGGTTGATGTAGTCGTACTCTTCGCGATCCGATCACGATCCAACAGATCTAGTGTCGAATGGACAACACCTTCGAGTTTAGCACACGTGCGGCTCGATGACGTCTCCTCCTTGATCCAGCAAGAGAAGACAGAGAAGTAGATGGGATCACAACTAGCACGGCGGCATGGTGGTGATGGTGGTGGTGGAGTCGGAATACCGGCAGGGCTTCGCTAAGCGAAAAAACCGTGGACGAGAACTATGCCGGGAGGGAGAGACGGGGCAGCAGCCAAGCCCAATGTATTGGGGTGCCTTGCTGTGCCCCCTCCTCTATATTTATATGCGTGGGAGGGCTGGGAGTCCAGCCCTACTCCTAATAGGAGTTGGAGCCAAGGGGGAGAGGACTTGGACTCCAAGTCCAATCCTATTCCTACTAGGACTCCCCTTTTTCCCTTCCCTAGCCACATGGGATTTTGAGGACTTGGTGCGCCTAGCCCAAAAAGGCCAGGGCATCTCCCCTCATCCCATGCTAGCCCTTGGGATGTGGTGGACCCACTTGTGGACTTCCGGACCCCTCCGGAATCCTCCGGAACCTTCTGGAAGCTTCCCGGTACAATACCGAAAAAAGTGCACCTTTTTTCGGAACCCAAAATATGACTTCCCATATATAAATCTTTACCTCTTAACCATTCCGAGACTCCTCGTGACATCCGGGATCTCAGCCGGGACTCCGAACAACATTTGGTTACCAATCATCAAATATCCCAATACTGCCCTAGCGTCAACGAATGTTAAGCATGCGACCCTACGGGTTCGGGAATCATGTAGTCATGACGGAGACACCTCTCCGGTCAATAACCAATAGCGGGACCTTGATGCCCATATTGGTTCCTACATATTCCATGAAGATCTTTTATCGGTTGAACCATGATGTCATGGATTCGGTTAATCTCGTATGCAATTCCCTTTGTCCGGCGATATGTTACTTGCCCGAGATTCCATCGTCGGTATCTCCATACCTAGTTCAATCTCGTTACCGGCAAGTCTCTTTACTCGTTCTGTAATACAAGATCTCATGACTAACTCATTAGCCACATTGCTTGCAAGCTCTTTACGATGTTGTATTACCGAGAGGGCCCAGAGATATCTCTCTGTCACACGGAGTGACAAATCCCAATCTCGATCCATGCCAACCCAAGAGACACCTTCGGAGATACCTGTAGAGCATCTTTATGCACTACAAAAAAACCACTTCCGTGATGATACGTGTTTGTCACAGTAGGTCACATTTTTCTGTCACGCATGTACATCCGTGAAGATTTTATGACAGAATCAACATAGTTATACCTGTGCTGTCGTAGAAGTGTTCCATGACGATACCAAAATTATCATCACGGAAGTTTCCACTTCCATGACGATAAATCGCGCGTCATAGAAGTGTTTTCGTCAAGGGTAAATAACACGTGGCATCCACCATAACGGGTCGCCATTAAGCTATTGGGTTCCGGTTTGGATCCGATAACCCTTTAACAGCCCTGACCAATGGGGATTTTCCACGTGTAAAATTCTCATTCGCCAGAGTATCCATGTGTCAGCTCAGTGCTGGGACAGATGTCATCCAGCGAATGGACGAGACATGCCTATGATACATCGACACATGGCTCGGCCTAGCAGTGGATCATTCAGGTCAAAAGGCCGGCCCGTTTGACTTGGTCAAAAGGTAGCGGCCCGACCCACGGAAAGCCTGTTAACGACCTCTTCGCATATAGCCCATTTACAGCCCGCTAACTCACGACCCGTTATAGCCTATCCGAATTAGGCCCAGTAGCGTCATATGGGCCGTCCAATATGATTCCAGCCCGTTGTAACTTCCGGCCCATGTATGGCCCATGACGTCTTTCGGCCCATATGAGGCCCTTTGTAACTCTTGGCCCATAAATGACCCATAGTGAAACTGGCCCAAAATGAACAGTATATCGCTTTATACCCATTAATGGCCCATTATTCCATTGGGCCATTTGCAGCCCGTGTTATCTTTCGGCCTTCTAAGGGCCCATTTATTACTGGGCTCATTTCCGGCATTCGATTACTTACGGCCCGTTACTAGCCTGTTCTGCTTGTGGGCCAAATTCAGCCCGTGGTTAAAGTCGGCCCGTCTGTGGCCCATTAATCCGTTGGGCCGTTTTCATAGCGTCATCAAATATGGCCCGTTAACGACCCGTTATGCCTGTCGATAGAATTAAGCCCGTTGTACACATCTGTCTATTAACGACCCATTATGGTCGGCCCATAAATAGACGATTCCGATTCTAGTCCGTTTACGGCCCATATTGTAGTCCGTTAATGGTCCACGAATGTACGGCCCATGTTTGGCCAATCGATCAAATAGCCCATAGAAGGCCCATTGAATCTGCGGGCCATAGAAGGCCCATGGATCATACGGACCTTAGGAAGCCCACTACAGCAGCCAGCAGGACCATGGTTACAACTGTCCGTATGTTGCCCATGGTTATTATGGCCTAGTTCTAAATAAAAAGGTTACCGCGGAAAAAGAACTGCAGCGACTACAAGCAAAAATATAAACAAGACAATAAGAAAATAAATAAGCAAGCAACTTACGCTAGGCTGTTACGGCTATTACAAATATTACATCCACTGGGCATCAAAGTTCGCCACCAGTGCAAATATCATGAACAAAGCAGCATATTACATACACTGGGCGTCTAAATTGGCCACCAGTGAAAATAAACGCGCCAGCAAAACAAGTCCAGAACTGAAACCACTTCAGAAGAGCTCAAGAAATGATATCCTGGATACCCACCATGCTGGCAAGAAGCTTAGCAAGCTTATTAGTTTTCTCTTGTTTGGCGCTAAAATCGTCCAGCGCTTGCTGTTGCACCAGAAAGTATGCATCTGAATTCTGCAGGGACTTCCTGAGTCCTTCAGCTTCTTGCCGCAGCATAGCTGACTGATGCCTTTCAGCTCGTAGCTGAGACTGAAGAAGTCGAAGTGATTCAGGCAGCGAGTTCGAAGAGCTTGTGCCAGCGGTAGTGGCCAGTGGGGTTGTCTCACTGTGTACAAGATAGTTTTTATCACCTTTCTTGGAGACCATCAGGGTTGTCTCACTATCTTGAACCTTATCTGCATTACTTTCTCTACCATTGCATAATGGGGTGCTCTTCTCCAATATTCTGTTCGCATTCTACAAGAGAAACAAGCAGACACATCACAGGTTTAGCATGTAGTATATGAAACTCATTTTGGTAAACCTGTTCAGTAGTAAGGTGGACAGGATAACATCATGAAACAAACATATATCTATCTGCTATGGTCACTGTATTGTCTATATCATTCTAGTTGCCAAATCAAGATAGAGACACAATTCAAATCATATCTTTTTAAGACACAGCAGCATAGACAGAATATAAGTGTGGGAAACTACACAACACTAGCAACACTTGTAATGTGCATGACATGAGAACATAACTGTTTATACAACTGAAACTGAAATCAACATAGAGCAAGAAGTTAGAACAACAATCCAGTTAAAGAAATAGGTTTAAAACATACCTGTTGTGCCATTGGAGTTTCAATTGGATCCTTCAAATTCGAAATTAGTTGGTATGAGTAAATACAGTGATGCAAGAGCAAAGGAGTATGGACCATAGCTACGGAATCTGACCTGAGAACAGTTGCTCTTCTGCTTTAAACGTGGAGTTTGGGTTCGCTGTGGTGGTCTTCGTGCTTTGGGCACTGCAGTTGCTTTACAAACTGCTCGTGTGGGGGTACTCTGTGGTGGACATGGTGCTGTGTCAACTAGAAGTGGGTTACTATCTGCTGGGGTTGGGGTTAGATGGGGTGTAGCTAGTTCTCTGTCCAATGGTGTAGGTGTACAATCTGGAAGAGTCTCGATTATGTGTGGTGGGGCTAGTTCATGGGCCAATACAACCATGGTTCTATCTGCATCGACGGGTAGCACCGTCTTTTGTGATGAACGGGTTTTTACTCCCTTAGATACTGCCATCACCCCCTCCAATTCAAATGGCCGATAAACAAGAAAAGAAATTGAATGTGCAGACATATATGTTGTCCAACCAAACATGACAGCATGACACAATTTCACATATATGATGGCTAACTAAACATGATAGCATGAAACGGTTTCAGATATATGATGGATAACTTAACAGGATATAATGGCATAATTCAACATATGATGAGTATCTAAACAGGATGACATGACATAACTATATGATGTCTTTCTAAAATAAGTTGGGATGAAATAATTCACATACATGTTGTCTAAGTATACATGATGGCATGATATAATTCACATAATTGATTCATATACTAAGCAGCTGGCACTCGCATGTATGATCTCTAAACTAAGCAGATGGCATTGAATATTGTGTATATGATGTCTAAACTAAGCAATGCAAGACACCATATGCATGATATGAGAAATATAAACATTGCAAGTTAGAGCATACACCTCAGGTGGGATATAGGACTGGTCATTTGTCTCTGAATCCTCCTCTGAGGAGCTACCCGTAACCATCAAGATATATGCTTCAACAGGTACCATTGCCTGCTCTGAAGACCTTGTTTTCACTCCAGATTTTTCCATAACCGTCTCAAATAGCTGATACACATGAAGAGTAGTTCAATATACATAAATTGTCGACAAATGGAATACATAATGAAAAAAAGGATGGCATGAGATAATTCACATATGTGATGCCTGGCTACACAGGATGGCGGTGCATAATTCACATATATGATAACTGGCTAAAAACATGGCATTGCATAATTCACATATCAGATATAGAAAGCAAACAAGAGGCATTCACACAAAGCATGTCTAATCTAAGCAGATGGCATGGCAATGCAAGACACCATATGCATGATATGAGCAATATAACCCTGCCAAGTTAGAGCATACACCTTGGGGGGGGGGATACGACTGGTCATCTGTCCCTGAATCCTTCTCTGAGGAGCTATCTATAACCAGCAAGAAATCTGCATCGACAGGTAGCACTGACTGCTCAGAAGACCTTGTTTTCACTCCAGATTTTCCCATGACCGACTCAAATGGTTGATGCACAGGAAGAGTAGATGAATGTACAAACATTGTCTACAAATGGAATACATTATGAAAAATAATAGTATGTCATGATACAATTCACATCTACGATGACCGGCTAAACAGGATGGCATTGCATGATTCACGTATATGATGCCTGGCTAAAGAAGATGGCATTGCATAATTCACATATATGATATAGAAACCAAACAGGTGGCATTCACACAAAGCAAATCTAAACTAAGCTGATGACATATAAGATGTATAAAGTAAGCAATGCGAGGCGCCATATGCATGATATGACCAACATCAGCATGCCACGTTAGAGCAAACACCTCAGGGGGTAAATAGGAGTGGTCAGCTCCCTCTGAATCCTCCTCTGAACAGTTATCTTCCTCTGGAATACAATCTAGAATGGGGGGAGGGGGGCCCCACTTCGCCCACCATGGAGCGGCGTCTACATGACATTATATTCCCACGCAACGGTCTTCTCTTTTTCTCTACATGTTCAGTATGGTTGTGTACAATAACTGACATGCATAATAAAAAAACATAGTTAGATTATGTAAGGCTTAAGGGGTGCATGCAGAAATCAAGACTGATGGTAGCAAACGAGTGGATAGATCCAAAACTAATGATAGCAGGCAGATAATAGCTTGAGTTTAAAAAGATAGACGATGGATCATCTACTGTTTGTTGCCCACCCAACATGAACCACATAGAAGACCCGAGATGAACTAGATAGTAGACATATACTATTCATTGCTGCCTCGATATGTGCCCCACAGGCATTTTAAAACTCAAGTTGGAACATTAGTTTGGACCTGACTCGGAGTCTAAGAGGTGAATAGGACGATAAAGTAGCAGGTAATAATAATGGATGTATAACGTAAGCAGACACGAAAGAGTTCGACCTCTCTTCCGGAACTGTGTAGTCATCTGCTCAGTCGATGATGGTAATGCAGTTTGCGTGGCTGCCAGCTATAGGGAAGATGATCTGAGGCAGCGAAAGAAGGTCTGCAGGGGGGATCTCTGCTGCAGTGAACACTTCCGCCGATGGTGCACCTCACATGGGGTGGATGATGACACGGCAGGAGCGGGACAAAACACACAGAGTTTTCTTTGCCACCTATCTGAAAATGAAGTAAATCTGTAAGGGCTCCTTAGAATTGGAGGATTCTAAAAACACAGGGACAGGAAAAACACAGGAATATGATAGGAATGCACGTGCAAAACAGAGCATTTGCAAACACAGGATTTCTGTCAACCTGGGTGTTTGGTTCACATGAATTGGAAGAACACATGAATGGAGAAACATGGTCAAATTAAAGTCAAACCACATGAAAATGTAAAATAAGAATCTTATTATGCCAGTAATGCACTTAGTCCTATTCTTCATGCATATTAATTTGGAAAGGACGTCCAAGTGGATATTAAAATTCCTACGTTTTTTCTTTGAAAGAGACACCAAAGGAAAAAAAATCCTCCAGTTTTGCTTTGCTCCATTCCTTCTAACCAAATGCACGAATAGTAGTACCATAGTAAAGTTTCCAATTCCAATGTTTTCCTTCACTTTTTCTTTGAACCAGTGGCGATTCTAGTAGGTAGTCTTCAACAGGCTGAAGCCTGCCCTCGAAATATTTTGTGAGCTTATTTGGTCCGCATGAATGTCATATAATGGCTATCTTGCTAAACCGATTCAAATTGTGGTTCAAAAGAGCATTTAGTTTTCTCCCTGTTAACTTTGTGACCATGATTCATTTCTTTCTAGATTTGCAACTGCTTTGAACCAAAGGATCCCTGAGGGATCGACATGAATGTAGAGTAACAAAGTGATGCGACGAGTGTACAACCTCTTTGGCGTAGCTTTGTTAACCTCAGCATCATTGGGTTGGACATAGAGGATGGTGATGCTGGTGTGACTGTCGGAGGCGGGGAAGAAGATCTGAGGCCTCTGGAGACGGCGCCGAGGGTACTGCTCCGGTGTGATGGACGGTTCCGTCATTGCAGAAGCTCTGGTGAGGTATACGACGGCGAGGCTGAAGCAGGACAAGACAGACAACATTAATCTGAAGTGGGAGTCTAATAGCATTTGCAATAGATGATGTAAAATACATCACCAAAAAGTGCTAGATGTAAAATGCATCAGCCGCGCCGTGGCCGCTCCGACAGATGCTGTAAATACTGTTGACTCCAAACTTAGCTGAAGAAACTGAACTTTACAGTTGAAACTGAATTTTACTGTCAAAACTAAATTTTACTGACGAAACTGATTGAACTAGTAGCAAAGCACTGCAATAGAAGTTTAGGGCGTTCAAGCACTGGTAGCAGAGAAGCAGTGATCTAAATCAGCAGCCGCTCGAGCAGGGAACGCACTAGCAGAGAGCAGCTCATGCAGCAGCACCACAAGCGAGTGCTAAAGCAGCAACTCCTGTAGCTGCCGCAGGTCGTGTAGCAGCAGCACGAGCGCGAGCAAGAGCAGAGCAGAGCAGCAGCATGAACAAGAGCAAGAGCGGAGCAGCAGCACGAATGAGAGCAAGAGCGGAGCAGCAGTGCGACTAACAGCAAGAGCAGAGCAGAGCAGCAGCAACAACGAAAGCAAGAGCAGAGCAGCAGCGCGACCGACAGCAAGAGCAGAGCCGCAGCGCGAGCAAGAGCCGAAGCAGTAGCAGCAGCGTGAGGGAGAGCCGGAGCAGCAACAACTAGTGTGGTGTGGAAGTCGCCGGCGAGGAAGCAATGACATGGGGGAGAGACGCCGTGGAGGAAGTGGCCGGTGACGGCGCCGTCGATGGAGACCCGCCATGGCTGCTCATTATCGAGCACCGGCAGCCCCGTGAGATTGAATAAAAGATAAAATGCAGTGGTGAATGCAGAACCTCCTTGGTGGCGCCGAGTAGGCCTCGACTTCATCGGAGGAATTGGTGAGGGTGCTGCGGTTCCGGTGGGGCAGGTAAAGACGGCGTTGTGGGGATGGAGGTGGCGCAGTAGACGAGGCGAACATTTGGGCAGCTCCTTGGAGGTGGAGGATGGGGCGACTGATCCAGCGGGACGATGAGATCGACGACGGATCCTCATCCGATGCGGTGGATGAGGGATGTCGAGTTGTTGCTGTGGACGACATCATCGGGGAAGAGGCTCCGGCTAGGCGGCGGTCGGGAGGCCGACGGAGGAGCGTGGGGTTTTGCGGGTTTTGGCGGCCTCGATGTACAAATGGGGGGGGTGAACGAATGAGGAAGGTATGGGGGAGCCATGGCTTGGGGACGCGCTTGTCTGAAATGTGGGGTAAGTTACGAACGTATCCCCACCGGTTTTGACCACGCGACGTTGAGGCGGCATTTTCGGCTGAGGGGTAGAAGGGGGATTTCGCGTGTCTGGGCTGCGGGACCGATTTCGAATGAGGAGGGAGTTTTCGCGCGCGTCAAAATTTCGGGATAACAAGCCGCGACGCATGTTGAAGAGGCGGGAGTTTCGCAGCAGAAGAGACAAAAGATACTCTAGCTTGAAAAATTCGGGATAACAAGGCGCGAATTCCATGTTCGGTAGAACAAACTTGACGTGTAAAAAAAGACAATTCATACAAGACACAAGAGAGTCATGTCCTCTTTTACTATATTGCTATAAATGCCATGGAAAAACTACAAGAAAAATGTAAAAAAAATCAGGAGAACAAGATTAGCCTGTACAGTACCAAATCAATTCGCACTTCCCTCAACAACAACAAAAAACAAATCAATTCCCACCACAAGAAAGAGTCATGTCCCTTTTTATATGATTACAAATGCCAGGATCTCGAATTTCAGTTTTTGAATCCATGTTACGTTGAATTCGAATATATCGTTAGGTGATCTTGCGGTTTATAATGGGTGTAGTCCTACATTTTGATCTTCCATCTTATATGAACATTTTACTCCACCCTATGAATATATATATATTGTCGTCTACCATATGGACTAAATTTGAATCAATTTTCCCTATTTGAATACGATAGTTGTCAAGTTATGGCATCATTTAAATATTATCTTGATAACAAAAAACATGCATATAGTAGTAATCATATTTAAATATGAACTACATGTACCATACGATCTCCAATTCAAATATTTGTATCCATTTTATGTTGAATTCAAATCATAGTACATTGGTCTAGGTAGCGAGATGTTCGGGATAATCTAAACCCTGTTTTCATATGTATAATGTGTTTAACACACATAGCAATGCACCCCCCCCCCCGCCCACACACACAACATTTAGCTTTGAAAGCCACACATTATCTCAAATTCGAATAGTTATGTCCATGCGCGGATGCAATGTGGTCAGATGATGCCTGCCATCGGTATCGCAACTTCAAATTGATTTGGCCTTGTTCGATGTGAATATAGTATATAGCACGTTTGATTCAAAACCACACCAGGCATATCTGCATTATATTCATGCATGCATGAGTTACAAACATCATGAGCTCTTATTCAAATATTTGAATCCACTTTTATATTGATTATCGTCTCTGCGAGTCTTTTACATGCACACACACACTCCTCCTCCCTTCATGGATACCAATAACTTTCCTATCGTGCATGCATATATGCACACACACTCCCCACCACTCTGCATCCTCTACATCATGCACACACGTTCTTGTTCTTTAGGTCGGTCTCCCACGATCCCCCTACGTCTCCATCTTTCCAACACACACCAATCGATATACCCCTCTAGCTAGGTAGGCCTTCCTACGACACACATAGTCCCTCCCCTCCTCTCACCATCCATGCCTCCCGCCCTAACTCTGAGGCACGCAAGCACTGTCGCCCCCTCTGTTGTTATCCATCTTGTACTCGTACAGTGTCACAACCTAGCTGCACCCCCACTACACACACACCTCTCCCTAGCTGTCTTCGTCACTCCGGGTGTTCTTTATCTCTGACACATGCATGCATGTGCACCAATCGATTTCCCTCTATGTGCGGCCAGGTCTCTCGCTATTTTCCCACACAAAACGTCTGATCTATATCTCTAGTTAAGTCTCCCCCTCTTTACTGATACGTCTCCAACGTATCTGTAATTTTTTATTGTTCCATGCTATTATATTATCTGTTTTGGATGTTTTATATGCATTAATATGCTATTTTATATTATTTTTGGGACTAACCTATTAACCTAGAGCCCAGTGCCAGTTTCTGTTATTTCCTTGTTTTTGAGTTTCGCAGAAAAGGAATATCGAACGGAGTCCAAACGGAATAAAACTTTCGCGATGATCTTTCTTGGACCAGAAGGAAACCAGGAGACTTGGAGATGAAGTCGGAGGAGCCACGAGGCGGCCACAAGGACGGAGGGTGCGCCCAGGGGGGTAGGGCGCACCCCCCACCCTTGTGGGCCCCTCGTGCACCTCCTGACCTAATTCTTTCGCCTATATATACTCTTATATGCCCAAACCACCAGAGGCATCCACGAAAATACTTTTCCACCGCCGCAACCTTCTGTACCCGTGAGATCCCATCTAGGGGCCTTTTCCGGCGTCCTGCCGGAGGGGGATTCGATCACGGAGGGCTTCTACATCAACACCATTGCCCTTCCGATGAAGCGTGAGTAGTTTACCTCAGACCTACGGGTCCATAGCTAGTAGCTAGATGGCTTTTTCTCTCTCTTTGATTCTCAATACCATGTTCTCCTCGATGTTCTTGGAGATCTATTCGATGTAATTCTTTTTTGCGGTGTGTTTGCCAAGATCCGATGAATTGTGGATTTATGATCAGCTTATCTATGAATATTATTTGAATCTTCTCTGAATTCTTTTATGCATGATTTGATATCTTTGTAATTCTGTTCGAACTATCAGTTTGGTTTGGCCAACTAGATTGGTTTTTCTTGCAATGGGAGAAGTGCTTAGCTTTGGGTTCAATCTTGCGGTGTCCTTTCCCAGTGACAGTAGGGGCAGCAAGGCACGTATTGTATTGTTGCCATCAAGGATAAAAAGATGGGGTTTTCATCATATTGCTTGAGTTAATTCCTCTACATCATGTCATCTTACTTAATGCGTTACTCCGTTCTTTATGAACTTAATACTCTAGATGCATGCTGGATAGCGGTGGATGTGTGGAGTAATAATAGTAGATGAAGAATCGTTTCGGTCTACTTGACACGGACGTGATGCCTATATTCATGATCATTGCCTTAGATATCGTCATAACTTTGCGCTTTTCTATCAATTGCTCGACAGTAATTTGTTCACCCACCGTAATATTTTTTATCTTGAGAGAAGCCTCTAGTGAAACCTATGGCCCCCGGGTCTATTTTCCATCATATTACTTTCCGATCTACTATTTTGCAATCTTTTATTTTCAGTTCTATAAACCAAAAAACTCAAAAATATTTACTTTATCTTTTGTTTAGTTTTACCTATCTCTATCAGATCTCACTTTTGCAAATAACCGTGAAGGGATTGACAACCCCTTTATCGCGTTGGGTGCAAGTTGTTTGATTGTTTGTGCAGGTATTCAGTGATTTGTGCATTGTCTCCTACTGGATTGATACCTTGGTTCTCAAACTGAGGGAAATACTTATCTCTACTTTGCTGCATCACCCTTTCCTCTTCAAGGGAAAAACCAACGCAAGCTCAAGAAGTAGCAGGAAGAATTTCTGGCGCCGTTGCCGGGGAGATCTACGCCAAGTCAAGCCATACCAAGTACCCATCATAAACTCTCATCTCCCGCATTACATTATTTGCCATTCGCCTCTCGTTTTCCTCTCCCCCACTTCTAAAATGATTTTCGAAAAGATTTGCCTTTTTATTCGCCCTCTTTTTTGTTTGCCTTCTTTCCGTTCGATCTTTTGTTTGCTTGTGTTACCATGTGCCTTCTCTTTACTTGTATCTTCGCTTGCTAAAAGTTTATGGATCCTCATCCACTTGCTAATCTTTTTAAGAGATCCAATTATGATGAACCTATTGCTAGTGAGTTGAGTGCACTAGATTATCTTTATGAAGTTTTGCTTGAAATCCGTGAATCTGAAAATTGTAATGAAGTGTTAAAAGAAGAAATTTATGAAGTGATTCACGATAGCTCATTAGATGAAAAGCATGATTGCAATGATGTTATTATAAATTCTATTAATGTCAATTGTGTTAATGATATGCAAAACCCTAAGCTTGGGGATGCTAATTTTGCTATGTCTACTACTTGTTGCAATGATCATGATTGGGGTGATTCTTCTTATGATCTTGAAAATTTATTTAAGCCTCATGATGAATATAAGATTGATAATAATGGTTGCAATAATATTGAAAGTGGGTTTGGAAGAGTGTCAACTTTAGATCCCACATATTTGGAGAATGTTCAATCTTATGAAATTTTTGATAAAAGTGGGTATGGAGAGGTCATGACTTTAGTTAATGTTAATCCCACTATTTTGGAAGAGTGTCAACTTCGCATGCATGTGGATCATGTTGAGAATATGTTATGTGATAGCTATATTGTTGAATTTGCTTATGATCCTACATGTAATTATTATGAGGGAGGAAAATATGGTTGTAGAAATTTTTATGTTACTAAATTACCTCTCTTCATGTTGAGATTGCTATCGTCTTTTTCTTCTTCCTTGCATATGCTAGTTTTTGCTTGCCTTGATAATTTGTTTGCTTATAAAATGCCTATGCATAGGAAGTATGTTAGACTTAGATGTGTTTGTCACGTGTTTTATGATGCTCACTTTGTGCTTTAATTCTTCTCTTTTATGTGAGCATCATTGAAATTATCAATGCCTAGCTAAGGGTGTTAAACAATAGCGCTTGTTGGGAGGCAACCCAATTTTATTTTTGTTCTTTGCTTTTTGGTTCTTTTTTGCAATAAATAATTCATCTATCCCCTGGTTAGATGTGGTTTTATGTTTTAGTTAGTGTTTGTGCCAAGTAAGACCTTTGGGATGACTTACGGTGATAGTTGATTTGATCCTGTTGAAAAACAAAAACTTTTGCGTCCAGTCTCAGAATTTTAATAATTAATTGGAGGGTGGAAAACCCCTGAATTGTTTACACAATATTGATATACGAATTTCCTCTGTTCTCCTAATTTTTCATAATTTTTGGAGTTACAGAAGTATTAGAACAATTCGGATCTTCGCAGACTATTCTGTTTTTGATAGATTCTGTTTTCTTTGTGTTGTTTGCTTATTTTGATGAATCTATGGGTAGTATCGGGGGGTATGAACCATGGAAAAGTTGGAATACAGTGGATATTGCACCAATATAAATAAAGAATGAGTTCACAACAGTACCAAAGTGGTGACTTATTTTCTTATACTAACGGAGCTTATGAGATTTTCTGTTGAGTTTTGTGTTGTGAAGTTTTCAAGTTTTGGGTAAGGATTTGATGGACTGTGGAATAAGGAGTGGCAAGAGCCTAAGCTTGGGGATGCCCAAGGCACCCCAAGGTAATATTCAAGGACAACCAAGATCCTAAGCTTGGGGATGCCCCGGAAGGCATCCCCTCTTTCGTCTTCATCTATCGGTAACTTTACTTGAGGCTATATTTTTATTCACCACATGATATATGCTTTGCTTGGAGCGTCTTGTATGATTTGAGTCTTTGATTTTTAGTTTGCCACAATCATCCTTGATGTACACACCTTTTGAGAGGGACACGCATGAATCGTGATTTATTAGAATACTCCATATGCTTCACTTATATCTTTTGAGCTAGGCAATTTTGCTCTAGTGCTTCACTTATATCTTTTTAGAGCACGGCGGTGGTTTTATTTTATAGAAATTATTGAACTCTCATGCTTCACTTATATTATTTTGAGAGTCTTTAAATAGCATGGTAATTTGCTTTGGTTATAAATTTAGTCCTAATGTGATAGGCATCCAAGAGGGATATAATAAAAACTTTCATATAAAGTGCGTTGAATACTATGAGAAGTTTGATTCCTTATGATTGTTTTGAGATATAAAGATGGTGATATTAGAGTCATGCTAGTGAGTAATTGTGGATTTGAGAAATACTTGTGTTAAGGTTTGTGATTCCCGTAGCATGCACGTATGGTGAACCGTTATGTGATGAAGTCGGAGCATGATTTATTTATTGATTGTCTTCCTTATGAGTGGCGGTCGGGGACGAGCGATGGTCTTTTCCTACCAATCTATCCCCCTAGGAGCATGCGCGTAATACTTTGTTTCGATAACTAATAGATTTTTGCAATAACTATGTGAGTTATTTATGACTAATGTTGAGTCCATGGATTATACGCACTCTCACCCTTCCACCATTGCTAGCCTCTCTAGTGCCGCGCAACTTTCGCCGGTACCATGCACCCACCATATACCTTCCTCAAAACAGCCACCATACCTACCTATTATGGCATTTCCATAGCCATTCTAAGATATATTGCCATGCAACTTTCCACCGTTCCGTTTATTATGACACGTTCCATCATTGTCATATCGCTTTGCATGATCATGGGGTTGACATCGTATTTGTGGCAAAGCCACCGTTCATAATTCTTTCATACATGTCACTCTTGATTCATTGCACATCCCGGTACACCGCCGGAGGCATTCATATAGAGTCATATTTTGTTCTAAGTATGGAGTTGTAATTCTTGAGTTGTAAGTAAATAAAAATGTGATGATCTTCATTATTAGAGCATTGTCCCATGTGAGGAGAAGGATGATGGAGACTATGATTCCCCCACAAGTCGGGATGAGACTCCGGACGAAAAAAAATAAAATAAATAAAAGAGGCCAAAAAAGAAAAAATGAAAAAATGAGAGAAGGCCCAAATAAAAAAAAATGAGAGAAAAGAGAGAAGGGGCAATGTTACTATCCTTTTACCACACTTGTGCTTCAAAGTAGCACCATGATCTTCATGATAGAGAGTCTCCTATGTTGTCACTTTCATATACTAGTGGGAATTTTCATTATAGAACTTGGCTTGTATATTCCAATGATGGGCTTCCTCAAATTGCCCTAGGTCTTCGTGAGCAAGCGAGTTGGATGCACACCCACTTAGTTTCTTTTTTGAGCTTTCATAAACTTATAGCTCTAGTGCATCCGTTGCATGGCAATCCCTACTCACTCACATTGATATCTATTGATGGGCATCTCCACAGCCCGTTAATACACCTAGTTGATGTGAGACTATCTCCTTCTTTTTGTCTTCTCCACAACCATCTTCTATTCCACCTATAGTGCTATGTCCATTGCTCATGTAACACCCCCAGTGGTTAACTACAGTAATCACCCTTTTGATTATGCCATGTCATCATGATTATCAGTGCCCTGTCATCATCTGCATCCATTTTGCATTCAGCTCCTAACTAAAATTTCAAATTAAAACTAAAGTGGAAAATAAAAGTTGTTCAAATTTGAAAACTAAATTGTTCATAATATTGTAAATAATCCAGAGACACTTCTAAAATTATATTCAACATATACTAAATAAATTAGGTGACTCTAACAACCACAAAACAACACTATTTAATACCTATTTATTTAAATAAAATCTAAAAGAAAACATTTGGATTCAAAACCATTTTATTGCAGTGGCATTCAATGCACTGAGATTTAAGGGCTAGGTCTCATATTTTGCAAAAACCATTTAGTGGCCAAACTATTTGTAAAACAGAGAAAAGAGAAAAAAAAAGGAACCCCCCCGGGCCTCGGCCCAGCAGGCCGTCCAGGCCGGCCCACCCCACCACTACACAACCCCCTGGCCCCCTCCACCGACACCCACACACACACCACACACACCACCCCTTTTTGATCATCCCGATATCGCCCATTCTATCTTCTCATGCTTGCATTAGAATTGCTGCTGCTACTGCTTTACCTATTCTGATGCATAGCCTGTTTATCGTAACCTGCTATTGATAATTACCAGCATATCCTAAACTGCTTAGTTTAGGCTGGGTAGAGACCTATCAGTGACCCCACTTATCCCGACTGCCCCGCTGGATTATCCGAAGACCCGTTCAACGGGATTGAAGACCAGGCCCCGGCACCGCACATCACCCCCCTTTAGTTGTAATGACACTGCAGTGTTACTATCGAGTCCCGAGGGTGGAACCTCGTGTAACACTTCTGATGTTAACTCTGTAGGGTAGCTATTCGGTCGTGGTCATCGAGGGTGATTCCTCCTTCACCGCTTCCGATAACGACGCCGTCGTACAACACCTCAAGTGTGAACCCAGCGAGGGTGATTCCTCCGAGTTCACCTTGACGGATACATCGTGTAGGAATCCAACGAGGGTGACTCCTCGGATTCCCCTGATGTTATGGACACACGTATAATGGGACTTTACACTGTTACTTGGAAAGGCGGGTCGACCCTGAGGGGTACCCGCGTGTGATGTGAAGGCGGGTTGCCTGTATGGTGCCCGAGTGATGGATACGAGGCGTGGCCGGGCATTCTTGGCCCTTGCCGCAAGTCCTCGAGACGGGGCGACGGGGTCACATCTTTCGTGAGTCTCTGCTCGTTACCGCAACCCCCAAGGTACTAACGGTTTGGATATGTGATCTGAGTGGGCCTCTGGCCCGATAGCACTAACCATCACGTGGGCATAGTATGGGCGTTCTGCATTGTAGTATCAGCCGATAGTTCTGTCAGACGTCCAGTTCAGCATTGTGGCCGGGTCGGATCGTGCCGTTGGCGCTGGTATCCACCCTGCTCGCAACGACCCGGAGTGCACATGGCGATGGCCCAAGACCCCTGAGTGCTTAGGATGTAGACCGGCGGGGACCTCTCTGCTGAGCTCTAGGTAGGGCTGCGGTGTTTCGTTTGGCCGAGGTCGGGCATGACCCGGAAAAGTGTGTCCGGCCGAAGTTAAGCGAGCGTGATGGGTAAGTTGGTGCACCCCTGCAGGGAAGAACTAAACTACGCATAGCCGGATCCTCGGTAACGGACACTCGGAGTTGTATCCCGATTGATACGATTAGAATTGGATACTATGGCTCTGGGATTGCTTCTCGCAGGGAGTCGAGAAGGGAACTCCGGACGAGGTTGATGACTGTATGGCTTTGGGATTGTTTTCTCGCAGGGAGTCGAGAAAGGATCTCTAGGTGAGGATGAGACTTAATGACACTACTACCTATACAGTACTAATCTACACTCTTCTAATGCTGCAAGACCGCTGAAGATGCTAGTCTTCAGTAGGACTAGGCTTTCCTCTCTATTCTGGCATTTCTGCAGCCCAGTCCACATATACAGCCTTTCCTTTGAAAATGTTGCATATGTAGTGTAGATCCTTGCTTGCTGAGTACTTATGAGTACTCACGGTTGCTTTGCTTTCTTTTTCTCCCAATATCAGCTTGTCATGACCAGCTGACGGAGCCCCAGATACAGCGGCCCCCGCCAACGACTGCTGCTACTATCCCGAGGGTGGTTACTGCTTCGAACTTGCCATCGACCAGGAGTAGGATCAGAGGGTCCCAGGCAGGAGGCCTACGCCTTTCGATCGTAGTGTTTTTCTTTTGTCTTGCCTTCTTAAGGCCTTTCTGTGTTTTCTTTTATATCTGTACTCAGATATCTGATGCTTCCGCTGACGCTTGTACGCAAGCTTATGTATTCGAGCCCTCGAGGCCCCTGGCTTGTAATATAAAGCTTGTATGACTTTAATTATGTTTTAGAGTTGTGTTGTGATATCTTCCCGTGAGTCCTTAGGCTTGATCGTGTGCATTTGCGTGCATGATTAGTGCACGATTAAGCCGGGGGCGTCACAAGTTGGTATCAGAGCCGACTGACTGTAGGAACCCCCTTACCAACTCCTTGGCCGAAGTTGAGTCCAGTAACCGAAAACTGTTTTACTAAATTGGTTGTGTGGCTTACGGGCCCACGTCGCCAATTGGGTGGTATTAGGATCTTTTACTCCTCGACCTTTACTCTGGGACTCTGATCTCTTCTCTATTCGGGTTAAATTTTTACTAACTCCAACATCAGGTTCTCGTGATCACATCCACCCGGTGTTCTGAAATATCCCCCCTTGCTCCAAGATTGTGGGTCAGATTCTGCTTACAGGATCCTTTTATCGAGGGCACCCTGTGTTGTCACTTGGAGATTCCTCCCCCCCGGTAGTTTTCTCCGACGTGGATATAGCCTTTGCTATGTCTTGTTGTGTACTTCCCTACCGCGTGCCTGCGCGCTGCCTAGATGTCTAGCCCTCCCCTTTCAACTGTCGTAATGCCGGATTTTAACCGAGGCTATGTGTGGCTTTGAATGTCTGGTGCGAATATGATGAAGTATCTATTGCACTTCCTTCTGTTGTGCGTGTTACTTCATGAATCATTCCATACACATGCAGTTTTTCTTGCTAAACTGCCCTTGTTGATTTGGCAGGATGGCTGACGATCCTCCACCTCCACCCTATATTGCCGCAATGATGCAGCAGTTTGAACTCAACCGTCAGCAATTTGAGCTTAACCGTCAGTTTATGACCGGAGTATTGGCTCAATTCCTAATTCAGAATGCTCAGCAACAGAATGCTCCAATAACTCTGGCAGAATTTGTGTGCCTCAATCCATCTGTTTTCCGCAACTCCACCAATCCTATGGATGCTGATGATTGGCTTCGTGACATCCTGTTTGAAATGGAGTCAGCTAATGTTGCCCCTGACAGTTACGTCACCTTTGCGACATTCCATTTAAAAGGTCCAGCTGCTCAATGGTGGGAAAGCCACAAGGGTATGTTGCCTGTTGAAACTGTAACCACTTGGCAGGAATTTTAGTCAGCCTTTCATGCACGGTACATTCCTCAAGGTCTGATGGACCAGAAGAAGCAGGAGTTCCACAAACTCTCTCAGGGCATAATGACTGTGGATGAATATCAGAGGAAATTTATCGAATTGTCCCGCTATGCTGAAGATGACGTCTTCACTGACGCACGCAAGTAGGAGAAATTCCGTGAAGGACTGCGTACTGATATAAAACTCGCACTTGCAGCCCATGATTGCACAGACTTCGCAACGCTTGTCAGCAAATCTTTCCAAGTTGAAACAGCTCTGACTGAATGCCAGGAGACGCTCAAGCGTACTCGAGATGTCGGCTCGTCTTCGGGTCGACCTGTTCAGAAACGTCAAGTCTGGATCCCACACAATGTACATCATCGACCTGCTCCAACACCAAGGCCGTCATATGTTGCACCTCGTCTGCCTTCACCCCCGAGACAGCTAACGGTTCATGATGGACCACCTGATGTTATGGCTTCTCCTCAGGATGCACCATGTCCTCCTAATGGACGTAAGAGGAATTGTCGAAACCGCCGATTCAGAAACCGAAATATCATACCGTCTGCTGTTGTACTTGGCCATGCTAATCACGTCAATGCTGAAAAGGCTCAGAAGGAACCGACTATCATGCTGGGAACACTCTCTGTGAATTCAGTGCCAGCTTCTGTTCTGTTTGATTCAGGTGCTTCACATTCCTTCGTGTCCCAGCAATTTGCACAAGTGCATGGGTTAGCTATGAGCTCATTACCCACTCCTTTAGAAATCATCACTCCCTGTTCCAGGTGGCAAACCAAAATGGTAAGTCACAACAATGAGATCAGAATTGAAGGGTTGATGTTCTCTGCTTCCCTTATTGCTCTTGGACCTTCCGACATAGATATCATTCTCGGTATGGACTGGTTGACCGCCCACAATGCTTTGATTGACTGTGCCGCTAAGAAAGTCCAGCTCACTCACCCTTCTGGCCAGACAGTCAAATACTCAGCCCGAACAGTTCAGGATGCCGAGACTCAAATATATGTTCTGAATGCATTGAATGCCTTACCTCTTGAAGGCATCGAGAACGTTTTAGTTGTTCGTGATTTTCAAGATGTATTTCCAGAAGAACTTCCAGGAATACCCCCTACTAGAGCTGTCGAGTTTGTCATCGACTTGAAACCTGGCACAACCCCTATTGCGAAGCGTCCTTATAAGATGCCTCCGCATCATCTTCTCAAGCTTAAGGAAGAAATCGACGCGTCACTTAAGAAAGGTTTCATCCGCCCCAGTTCCTCTGCTTGGGGAGCACCTTCACTCTTCGTTAAGAAGAAGGCTGGAACTAACTGATTGGTTCAGGATTATCGGCCCATTAACCAAGCCACCATTCAAAATAAATATCCGCTTCCTCGGATCAATGATTTGTATGATCAACTTGCTGGTTCCTCAGTATTCTCTAAGCTTGATTTGAGATTGGGTTATCATCAGATCTGTGTTCGTGAAGAGGATATTCCCAAGACTGCATTTGTTACTCGCTATGGCTCTTATGAGTACACTGTAATGTCATTTGGCTTAACCAATGCTCCAGCCACATTCTCCCGTCTGATGAATTACATCTTCATGGATTATCTCGACAAATTTGTCGTGGTATATCTGGATGATATTCTGGTTTATTCGAAGAATAAAGAAGAACATGCTGAACACCTCCGTCTTGTACTGGAAAGGCTCCGAGAACACCAGTTGTATGCCAAATACTCCAAATGTGAATTTTGGCTTTCTGAAGTAACTTACCTTGGTCATGTGATTTCCAAGGATGGCATTGCTGTTAACCCAGAATGAGTTCAGGCTATTCTTGATTGGACACCTCCGAAGAACGTCAAGCAAGTGAGAAGTTTTCTCGGCCTTGCAAGCTATTGCCGTCGATTTGTCGAGAACTTTTCCAAGATTGCTAAGCCTTTGACTGATCTGCTTCACAAGGGCGTTAAGTTTGAATGGACAAACAAATGTCAAGAAAGTTTTCAAACACTCAAAGACAAGCTAACATCTGCCCCAGTACTTGCTCCTCCAGATTCCCGCAAAGATTTTGTGATTTATTGTGACACATCCCGTGAAGGATTAGGCTGTATCCTAATGCAAGAGCATAAAGTGATTGCTTATGGCTCTCGTCAGTTGCGCCCACATGAAGAGAATTATCTGGTACATGATCTAGAGCTAGCTGCTGTCATCTATGCACTGCAGTTGTGGCGACATTATCTTCTCGGTAATCGTTGCGAGATATACACGGATCATAAAAGTCTGAAGTACTTGTTCACTCAACCATCTCTAAACCTTCGTCAGCAAAGATGGATGGAGGCCATTGTGGACTATGATTTGGGTATTTCCTATACCCCTGGGAAAGCTAACGTGATGGCTGATGCCTTAAGCCGCAAGTCCTATTGCGACAACCTCATGGTTAGGCGAGCTCAACCTCGTCTTTTTGAAGAACTATGCAAGCTGAATCTGCGTATCGTCCCACAGGGTTCTCTTAATAACCTTGTGATACAACCAGATCTCGAGAAAGCTGTTAAGAGTGCACAAGCTAAAGATGTTGAAGTTGATCTGATGAAGGAAAATCTTTACCATGAAAAGTACAGGGATTTCTCGCTGTCTGAAGATGGAACCTTGTATTTCAGAAACCGCATTGTCGTACCTCGCTTCGAGCTTATGACTGACAAAGTCATGAAGGAGGCACATGATACCCCACTGTCTATTCATCCGGGTAGCACCAAGATGTATCGTGATCTCCGTCAAAGGTACTGGTGGTCTAGAATGAAGCAGGACATTGCTCGTTATGTTGCTGAATGTGATGTGTGTCGTCGCGTTAAAGCAGAACATCAGAAGCCTGCTAGAATTTTGCAACCACTACCTATTCCTCTATGGAAATGGGATAAGGTTCAGATGGATTTCATTACAGGACTTCCCAGGTCACAGAAGGGTCACGATGCTATTCTTGTCGTCGTCGACCAACTCTCTAAAGTTGCACATTTTCTGCCTGTCAAAGAGACGATCACTGCTAGTCAGTTAGCAGAATTGTATATCTCCAGGATTGTTTCACTCCACGGCATTCCGAAAGAGATTAGTTCGGACCGTGGCTGCCTTTTCACCTCCAAGTTCTGGGAAAGTTTCCAAGAAGCTATGGGAACTCATATTACCTGGAGTTCAGCATATCACCCCCAATCCCAAGGCCATGTTGAGCGAGTTAATCAAGTGCTTGAAGACATGCTGCGAGCTTGTGTTATTTCTTTCGGCAAGAAGTGGGAAGAATCTCTTCCGTATGCCGAGTTCTCTTATAACAACAGCTATCAAGCCAGCTTGAAAATGGCCCCCTTCGAAGTTCTATATGGACGTAAGTGTCAAACCCCTCTGAATTGGTCAGAAACTGGGGAACGACCGCTCGTGGGCCCGGATATTATTCAACACGCCGAAGAGCAAGTTCGTATTGTCCGGGAAAATCTCAAGGCGGCTCAGGACCGCCAGAAGGGCAATTATGATCGCAAACGATGGGGTTTGACTTATCAACCTGGTGATCAAGCTTATCTACGTGTCACCCCTATGAAGGGCACTCACCGTTTTGGAATCAAGGGCAAGTTAGCTCCACGCTACATTGGTCCCTTCTGCATTATTGCAAGATGTGGTCAGGTGGCGTATAAATTGGAGTTGCCGCCGCAATTCTCCCATATCCACGACGTCTTCCATGTGTCGCAACTTCGTAAATGCTTCAAGGAATCTCCGCACCGAGCTGTGGATCACGAAATGCTCGAATTGCATGATGATCTTTCTTATAAGGAGCATCCGATCCGCATCCTCGATGAATCTGAACATCGAACCCGTCAGAAGGTTACCAAGTTCCTCAAAGTGCAGTGGTCAAATCATACTGAAGATGAAGCCACTTGGGAACGCGAGGATAATCTTCGTGCGGAATATCCCGAACTTTTTCCTTCTACCTCTTAATTCTCGGGACGAGAATTCTTGTTAGTGGAGGAGACTTGTAACACCCCCAGTGGTTAACTACAGTAATCACCCTTTTGATTATGCCATGTCATCATGATTATCAGTGCCCTGTCATCATCTACATCCATTTTGCATTCAGCTCCTAACTAAAATTTCAAATTAAAACTAAAGTGGAAAATAAAAGTTGTTCAAATTTGAAAACTAAATTGTTCATAATATTGTAAATAATCCAGAGACACTTCTAAAATTATATTCAACATATACTAAATAAATTAGGTGACTCTAACAACCACAAAACAGCACTATTTAATACCTATTTATTTAAATAAAATCTAAAAGAAAACATTTGGATTCAAAACCATTTTATTGCAGTGGCATTCAATGCACTGAGATTTAAGGGCTAGGTCTCATATTTTGCAAAAACCATTTAGTGGCCAAACTATTTGTAAAACAGAGAAAAGAGAAAAAGAAAAGAAAAGAAGAAAAAAAAGAACCCCCCCGGGGCCTCGGCCCAGCAGGCCGTCCAGGCCGCCAGGCCGGCCCACCCCACCACTACACAACCCCCTGGCCCCCTCCACCGACACCCACACACACCCCCCCTTTTTGATCATCCCGATATCGCCCATTCTATCTTCTCATGCTTGCATTAGAATTGCTGCTGCTACTGCTTTACCTATTCTGATGCATAGCCTGTTTATCGTAACCTGCTATTGATAATTACCTGCATATCCTAAACTGCTTAGTATAGGCTGGGTAGAGACCTATCAGTGACCCCACTTATCCCGACTGCCCCGCTGGATTATCCGAAGACCCGTTCAACGGGATTGAAGATCAGGCCCCGGCACCACACACCACCCCCCCTTTAGTTGTAACGACACTGCAGTGTTACTATCGAGTGCCGAGGGTGGAACCTCGTGTAACACTTCTGATGTTAACTCTGTAGGGTAGCTATTCGGTCGTGGTCATCGAGGGTGATTCCTCCTTCACTGCTTCCGATAACGACGTCGTCGTACAACACCTCAAGTGTGAACCCAACGAGGGTGATTCCTCCGAGTTCACCTTGACGGATACATCGTGTAGGAATCCAACGAGGGTGACTCCTCGGATTCCCCTGATGCTATGGACACATGTATAATGGGACTTTACACTGTTACTTGGAAAGGCGGGTCGACCCCGAGGGGTACCCGCGTGTGATGTGAAGGCGGGTTGCCTGTATGGTGCCCGAGTGATGGATACGAGGCATGGCCGGGCATTCTTGGCCCTTGCCGCAAGTCCTCGAGACGGGGCGACGGGGTCACATCTTTCGTGAGTCTCTGCTCGTTACCGCAACCCCCAAGGTACTAATGGTTTGGATATGTGATTTGAGTGGGCCTCTGGCCCGATAGCACTAACCATCACGTGGGCATAGTATGGGTGTTCTGCATCGTAGTATCAGCCGACAGTTCTGTCAGACGTCCAGTTCAGCATTGTGGCCGGGTCGGATCGTGCAGTTGGCGCTGGTATCCACCCTGCTCGCAACGACCCGGAGTGCACAGGGCGATGGCCCAAGACCCTTGAGTGCTTAGGATGTAGACCGGCGGGGACCTCTCTGCTGAGCTCTAGGTAGGGCTGCGGTGTGTCGTTTGGCCGAGGTCGGGCATGACCCGGAAAAGTGTGTCCGACCGGAGTTAAGCGAGCGTGATGGGTAAGTTGGTGCACCCCTGCAGGGAAGAACTAAACTATGCATAGCCGGATCCTCGGTAACGGACACTCGGAGTTGTATCCCGATTGATATGATTAGAATTGGATACTATGGCTCTGGGATTGCTTCTCGCAGGGAGTCGAGAAGGGATCTCCGGACGAGGTTGATGACTGTATGGCTCTGGGATTGTTTTCTCGCAGGGAGTCGAGAAAGGATCTCTGGGTGAGGATGAGACTTAATGACACTACTACCTATACAGTACTAATCTACACTCTTCTAATGTTGCAAGACCGCTGAAGATGCTAGTCTTCGGTAGGACTAGGCTTTCCTCTCTATTCTGGCATTTCTGCAGCCCAGTCCACATATACAGCCTTTCCTTTGAAAATGTTGCATATGTAGTGTAGATCCTTGCTTGCTGAGTACTTCTGAGTACTCACGGTTGCTTTGCTTTCTTTTTCTCCCCATATCAGCTTGTCGTGATCAGCTGACGGAGCCCCAGATACAGCGGCCCCCTTCAACGACCGCTGCTACTATCCCGAGGGTGGTTACTGCTTCGAACTTGCCGTCGACCAGGAGTAGGATCGAAGGGTCCCAGGCAGGAGGCCTACGCCTTTCGATCGTAGTGTTTTTCTTTTGTCTCGCCTTCTTAAGGCCTTTCTGTGTTTTCTTTTATATCTGTACTCAGATATCTGATGCTTCCGCTAACGCTTGTACGCAAGCTTATGTATTCGAGCCCTCGAGGCCCCTGGCTTGTAATATAAAGCTTGTATGACTTTAATTATGTTTTAGAGTTGTGTTGTGATATCTTCCCATGAGTCCTTAGGCTTGATCGTGTGCATTTGCGTGCATGATTAGTGCATGATTAAGCCGGGGGCGTCACAGCTCACGCTCATGTATTGCGTGAAAGTTGAAAAAGTTTGAGAACATCAAAAGTATGAAACAATTGCTTGGCTTGTCATCGGGGTTGTGCATGATTTAAATACTTTGTGTGATGAAGATGGAGCATAGCCAGACTATATGATTTTGTAGGGATAAGCTTTCTTTGGCCATGTTATTTTGAGAAGACATAATTATCTTGTTAGTATGCTTGAAGTATTATTGTTTTTATGTCAATATTAAACTTTTGTTTTGAATCATACGGATCTGAACATTCTTGCCACAATAAACAAATTACATGGATAAATATGTTAGGTAGCATTCCACATCAAAAATTCTGTTTTTATCATTTACCTACTCGAGGACGAGCAGGAATTAAGTTTGGGGATGCTTGATATGTCTCCAACGTATCTATAATTTTTTATTGTTCCATGCTATTATATTATCTGTTTTGGATGTTTTATATGCATTAATATGCTATTTTATATTATTTTTGGGACTAACCTATTAACCTAGAGCCCAGTGCCAATTTCTGTTTTTTCCTTGTTTTTCAGTTTCGCAGAAAAGGAATACCAAACGGAGTCCAAACGGAATAAAACTTTCGCGATGATCTTTCTTGGACCAGAAGGAAACTAGGAGACTTGGAGATGAAGTCGGAGGAGCCACGAGGCGGCCACAAGGATGGAGGGCGCGCCCGCACCCTTGTGGGCCCCTCGTGCACCTCCTGACCTAATTCTTTCGCCTATATATACTCTTATATGCCCAAACCACCAGAGGCATCCACGAAAATACTTTTCCACCACCACAACCTTCTGTACCCGTGAGATCCCATCTAGGGGCCTTTTTCGGTGTCCTGCCGGAGGGGGATTCGATCACGGAGGGCTTCTACATCAACACCATTGCCCTTCCGATGAAGCGTGAGTAGTTTACCTCAGACCTACGGGTCCATAGCTAGTAGCTAGATGGCTTTTTCTCTCTCTTTGATTCTCAATACCATGTTCCCCTCGATGTTCTTGGAGATCTATTCGATGTAATACTTTTTTGCGGTGTGTTTGCCGAGATCCGATGAATTGTGGATTTATGATCAGCTTATCTATGAATATTATTTGAATCTTCTCTGAATTCTTGTATGCATGATTTGATATCTTTGTAATTCTCTTCGAACTATCGGTTTGGTTTGGCCAACTAGATTGGTTTTTCTTGCAATGGGAGAAGTGCTTAACTTTGGGTTCAATCTTGCAGTGTCCTTTCCCAGTGACAGTAGGGGCAGCAAGGCACGTATTGTATTGTTGCCATCGAAGATAAAAAGATGGGGTTTTCATCATATTGCTTGAGTTAATTCCTCTACATCATGTCATCTTACTTAATGTGTTACTCCGTTCTTTATGAACTTAATACTCTAGATGCATGCTGGATAGCGGTCGATGTGTGGAGTAATAGTAGTAGATGCACAATTGTTTTGGTCTACTTGACACGGACGTGATGCCTATATTCATGATCATTGCCTTAGATATCGTCATAACTTTGCGCTTTTCTATCAATTGCTCGGCAGTAATTTGTTCACCCACCGTAATATTTTCTATCTTGAGAGAAGCCTCTAGTGAAACCTATGGCCCCCGGGTCTATTTTCCATCATATTACTTTCTGATATACTCTTTTGCAATCTTTTATTTTCAGATCTATAAACCAAAAAACCCCAAAATATTTACTTTATCTTTTGTTTAGTTTTACCTATCTCTATCAGATCTCACTTTTGCAAATAACCGTGAAGGGATTGACAACCCCTTTATCGCATTGGGTGCAAGTTGTTTGATTGTTTGTGCAGGTATTCGGTGATTTGTGCGTTGTCTCCTACTGGATTGATACCTTGGTTCTCAAACTGAGGGAAATACTTATCTCTACTTTGCTGCATCACCCTTTCCTCTTCAAGGGAAAAACCAACGCAAGCTCAAGAAGTAGCATTTACCCACGTACACATCGACCAAACCACGACCTCTCTACATAGGACCGCCTACCACACACACATTAATTGCCCCTCCCCGTCTCATCATCCATGCCTTCCGCTTTGTCTATCAACGAGACAAGCGCGCCCACGCATGTTATCGTCCCCTCTCTTTAATTATCGATCTCGCACTTGTACTCCTTCGTTGTCTTCGCCTAGTTGGCCTCTCGCATCATCTTCCAATATGCACCCCCCTTTCCTAGCGCTTGTACGCTCGTAAAGTTCTTCCCTCTATCCGTGTGTATTGATACATTGCGTAAACGATCCCTCCACCTCTCTTCTCGTATATCGCCCCCTCCACATACATATACTATGTATTCAGGCCTCTCTTTGACAGAAACATATGTATAGAGGCATGTCGGACACACCATCTCCCTCTCTATCTCTAACACACCCATGTGTTGTACGCGATCGAATCTTGCGACCGGATAGAGCAATGGAATCACCGAGTCGTATGAAAAGAGGGCTAGGTGGAGCTGTGGAGGACAGGTATGAAGAGAAGAGGTGCACGCACGCATGCACTGCCTCCCTCACACACACGCACGGGTACATGGTGGAGCACATTTCTCTAAGGAGAGTTAGCCCTCGTGATAATTTGACGCATATTGAAAGACTTGTTAGATGACATGGCACTAGTACTTTGAGCATGGTTAATAGTATAGCCAACAACCGGCTATATGGAGTTGCCATGTCATATATAGTCAACCTAATAGCCAACATGTATAGTATAGCTAGTTGCTAAGCAGTACTACTTTATTAATGCATGGCCCACTGTACACTGTCGCAATGTTTCTTAGAGTCCGTGCTGTAGCCGACTGTTAATCTACAGCCTGCTTCCCTTCTCTCTCCTCTTCTCTCTCATCCAACTCAACACAAATATGATTGTTTAATCATTATAGCTGCTGACTATAACTTATTATACTTGCTCTTCCGGTACGTGCAAAGCAAGTAGGAAACAAAATACTAGGAAGTTTTTGTTTCGGGAGATGTCTCTCTTTTTCAGTCAATATATTTTTGAATAAAATGATGGGGGAGCTCAATGAAGCCACGTGGCACATGTGGAGGTGTTGTTTGCCAGCTTCGTGCATGGATTGATCACACTGACGTGCTGATGCTTCCAGAAGAACGTAGACACTGCTGGGTACAATGAGGTTACTGTAGACGCGAATCCTAGCCATTCCGAGGCACTTAGATTGTTGGATCAACATCAATGAATGACTAATATCGCGTCACACGTGAAATTGAGAATTTCTAAACTGATTATAGAAATAGCCAGCAGCGGGCTACTCATTTTTTGCTCCGAGAGGTTGCGGGCGTCTGGCTCCGCCACGACGGCCTTTGAGAACGTGGGCCCATGTATGCGTCCGAGAAACGGAAGCCGTATCCTCTAACATTGAGAAGGAAAGTCATGGTGCTACAGTCTTAGCCTAGTGTAAAATGAAGAAGGGAAGTTAGGGACTACTAGTAGGTAGTTAGCATGTTGTTTACTGTTGGTATTTACTGTAGATAAAAATAATTTAAAATTCATTTTATTTTAACATCAATTTATTTGTATGTAATTACTATAAATGTAGACAGTAGATCATTGATTTGCAAATTAATTTAAGTCATTTTAGCCATAATCATATGGATAGAAAGAAGGAAAGTTAGGGTATTGTAGTTTCTCTAACTTTCCTTCTCAATGTTAGAGGATCCGGTTCCCGAGAAACATATGTAATGAGGATTTCTAGCGACCGATGTCGTTAAGGAGGCAAACCAAGTGTTACCCTTTACAAATTAAGTTAGGCGGTAAACTTACAGCCTGTCGCGCTGGCGTCGCCCCAACACACGGGCGGTGTGGCCCGCCGCTCACCGAAGGGACGCGCATTGGCTTGGTGCATCACTGACATGTGCGACTGCATGTAAGCAGCAGCACCAACACACGGTCGGTCCGCCGCTTGGCATGAAGCGACGGTATGTCTGGCCCGTCGCTCACCGAAGCGACGCGCATCGGCTTGGTACATCACTTATGTTCGACCGCATGTGAGCAGTAGCAAACCGACAGTCCAAGCTCCCCTTCCTACCGCGCGCCTAAAGCCAGCCTTTTATTGTAGATCCCTTTAAAAAAATGAAGATTGCACATAGGAGAAGACCATGGCAGCTGCGAACGCTCGAGTGGCAGTTTCATGGGTAGGGGAGGGGCGTGGTGTGGCAGTTTTGTAATATGCCATATCACTTCTTTTTCTACTACTGTGTACGTGCAATAACTGGCACCGTCGGATACATATCTTACGGTTATTGGGGCGTTCGCCAGGAATAGCCTCGTGGTGAGCTATTGACTAGTCTTTTTTTTCACACGCATTACATCGACACATATCATCTCTCTCCCTCTTTCCCACGCACACACCTAGTCTCTCGGGACTTCTCGCACGCACCATCTCTAGCTATCTAGGTCGATGCCACCCACATACACTGCGTTTAGTACGTTGTACATGAAGAGAAGAGGTGCACGCATGCACTCATCCTCTCTCACACACACACATCTGTAGCTACGAATTGTAGTGTTCTCAACCATCCGATTGGCTCTATCATAGGTTCACATTGCTCCTTGGCCTTGAGATTGAGAAGTTTAAAACACGGAGGCTCAGCTAGAGGCGTGATGTTTTGGTTAATGTGTGGGCCGCACACGGCACCAACATGACATGAGCTTGGTCTGCCTGGTGCGCAGTCGGGTGAGTACTACTAGTAGTAGTACTTCTTTGATGTGTCACGTCAACTCGCATAAGTATGCAACACTTCCTCAACAAACAAGCATATAAGCAGCTTATACTCCTTACCCAAAGGATCTTTATATCCAACAGACACAAAATATCCCTTCGACTGTCGGAAATTACTTTAACTGCTGATCTGATGTCGAAGTAATTGCTGCATCGCCACCAAAATCCACCATCTCTTAAGCTAAAGCAGACCAAGCTAACCCCTATATTAGCATATTACTAAGATAAACAGAAGGCACTATAGAATCATTTAGGAGGTGAGCTTGTCAATCTGAATGTGGAGGGACACCATCCTCGACAACCCAGCCCCGGCCAGCAGCTTGGGCGGCACCGTAAAGAAGGTCAGCTCCTGCACGGCGCCGGCGCCGGGCTCCTTGCTGCTTGTCACCTCAATTTCCACCTTGATGGCGTCGGTCCTGCCTTTGGGCTCCCCCGGCGGGCCGTTCTCCCACACCTTGGACGCGTAGTGCGGCGGTGGGGATGCCCCCCCTCTAATGCAGACAACCAACACGGCGATAGGCGCGCCGATGTCGAGCACGCCACCGACCACGAAAAACACGCAGCCGTCCTCCTTCGTGAACAGCAAGCGCCGCGGCTCCGACACCGGCACTTGCAGCTGGAGCACCTTGCCGTACTGGATCCTGTGCATGGGCATGGGATGCACAGTGCTGATGTGGTGGGGGAACACCGGCGGCGGGCCTTCGTAGTTGCAGACGGGCACGGGGCATTTACAGGGCGCGAGCGAACACACGCTCTGGTGATCGGCGAGCTTGTGGTAAGTGATGTAGAGCCCACAACCTTCGTGCGAGCACTCCACCCTCACCGAGGAGAGGACGATGTCCATCGCCGTGTTGAGCACGTCGAAGCCGCCGCCGCGCTCGCACTTCTGGCACTGCCGCTGGTTCCCGGGGTGCTCGCCGCGGCAGTCCGTGCAGGCCAGGTGCCCTCCCTTGCACTGCACAAATCAATCGAACAACACATCAATCAAGAAACATGCACCTTGCTCGATCAGCCGAACGGACGAGGTGTATT
Organism: Thinopyrum elongatum; assembly: GCA_011799875.1. Classification (NCBI taxonomy): domain Eukaryota; kingdom Viridiplantae; phylum Streptophyta; class Magnoliopsida; order Poales; family Poaceae; genus Thinopyrum; species Thinopyrum elongatum. The sequence continues at coordinate 57,382,142 of CM022300.1, read as the reverse complement.
CAAACCTCGTACACTGGAGGCTTCAAGGGGCGGAGGCACAAGGGGCAGTGGAGCAAGGTGAGGTCCATAGAGACCTCCATCGCCGGGTCCTGTTCCGTCGGCATGATCTCTCCCTCCTCGTGCACCACCATCTCTCGCTTTAGGGCCGGGGCATTAGAAAGTTTTCCCATCACATATTCATACTACTTCAAGGTGCATTAAACCAACAGATGCAAGTATCAAAAGGAAAATCACGACATGCATGCGCTGTAATTAATGCATCGGTAAACGCAAATTATTGAAATATATCGAGTGCACTGCTTTGATGTGTCGCGTCAACTCATACAACAAGGAGAAGCTTGATTACAACGCCCTCCCCCTCGCCCATGAGCGTGCTGGCTCGCAGGACTAGGAGAAGCTTTCGCTACACGCTCTCCCTCCCTCACGCGGTGGACATGCAGCAGTTCATTCGGTGTCAGATGGCCAGAAGCATACTAGTAGTACCCCACTATAGTAGTACCATCATTGTTCGACTTCCCGAAGAGGCGAAGAGCCAAGCGCAACCCGAACGCTCGTGTGGCAGTTTCATGTGCAGGGGAGGTAGTATAGTAACATAGTCTAGGATAGCGTGTACCGTGCCTCTAAGCTTAAAATCATTGGAGTTGGCTCCATGCTATGAGGCCATCTTGAAGCATTTTTTTGATTAAAATAATCTTCTAGCCCTACCTGTCATCCTGGTGATTGTAGTTTGCACGCTGATCTAGTCAAGAGAGGAATATATATTTTAATTTGCTGTGGGGTAAATGTTAGAGGTTGCAGCAAATATTATACACTGCGGGTCTTTTAGCCAAGTTTAGAGGCAAGCATGTGGGGCCCATTCTATGATGTGTCGCGTCAACTCGTACAACAAGGAGAAGCTTGATTACTAGTACGCCCTCTCCCTCGCCCATGCACGCGGTGGCTCGCAGACGAGGAGAAGCTTTTGCTTACTACTCCTACAACAAGCTCTCCCTCCCCCACGCGGTGGACGGACATGCAACAGTTGATTTGATACTGTAGAAGTAGTAACATCATTGTTCGACTTCTCAAAGAGGCGAAGAGCCAAGCGCAACCTAAATGTGGCAGTTGCGAATGCTCGCGTGGCAGTCTTATGTTTAGGGGTGGGGCGTGGTGTGGCAGTTTTGTGGCAATTATTTTCTATTGCTGTTTGCGTCCAATAGGTGCCACCATCGGATGCAGATCTTACGGTTATTGTGGCGATTGCTAGTTATAGTCATCTTACAAAAATCAAATAATCCCAAAACAAACCCGACCACGTTTCTTGTTTCTAGTCATGAATATGAATCAACCAATAAGAGACATGGGCCGTGTATGTTTTTAATGCCTTGAGACGTACCTAGCATGGCATGCATCGATCAGTTCATTGCATGCAATGGTATTAATTAGCAAATACTCCCTCCGTTCCTAAATATTTGTCTTTCTAGAGATTTCAACAAGTGACTACACCGTAAATGAGTACATACGGAGCAAAATGAGTGAATCTAAACCGTAAATATTTAGGAACAGAGGGAGTAAATATTAAGTTCTCTCATTTTCCTCCCCGCCTTGGTCGCGGTGCACAATATTGACTACTACTACTAGTACTACTACTACTACTAATTCTCTTTTTTACATGCATTTACGTTGATACGGCTTGAATGCTGATGAGGGAGAGGGTAGCGGTTCCCGAAACATTGAACGATCAATGATGCCTCCTCATTCAATTAGCATGCATAGGGAAGTAATTGGAGAAGCAGAATGGAGCCAGCATGATGTGAATGCAACGCAGTTTGGACTCTCATATAAAGGCGCCCCACGACTCCAATCCATCTAGTCCTAGTCTCTGCGCAACACTGCTCACTCCAATCCAAGACCAAGTGACCAGAAGCCACAAGCACCCATGGCGTCGATGGACGCGAGCGGCAGTCGGCTGTGCCAGATCATCCAAGACGCCGGCCTGCGGCCCCGCACCATGCAGCGTTTCCAGATGGTGCTGGCGACCACCGGCGTCATAGCCCTCGTTGACGCCGGCTTCGCCTCTTGCATGGGTGCGATGATGGTCCGCTCCATCCGTAAGTTCACCGCCGTCAAGAAGCGCGCGGACGACCTTGCCGTACTCCTCTAGCCCACGCGCCTAGACTCCTCATTGCCTGCCACCCTCATCGGCCTCCAAGGTGACGAACTCTTTGAAGCATTGGTGGCCCTGCAGCTGCCAGGGATCACGACGAAGAATGTGCACCTCGAGGCCGCGCTCGCCGCGCAGCGCCTCGCCATGCAAGAAACCATCGACCTGCACATCCACGTCTATGTGGAAATCGTCTACATAGGCCACTACAAGGCCAGCGAGGACAGAAAGACGTTGGCCTTCTTCCATCGGCTGGAATCTTTGGACACCATTGTTCGGAAGCACGTTGACCTGGCCATGAAAGCCACTGCTACTTAGCCGCCGTTCAGTGGGCCGGCGCCCTGAGTCGAGGAGGAGAAGGTCGTCGATGGATGCATCTTTCTTCTTGCCTCCTGTAACAAACACTGCATCGCCTCATGGCCTTAATGTTTTATTAGTGTATGGCATTTTTATTCCAGTCGTAAATGACATCATTGTTTGACTTCTCGAAGAGGCGAAGAGCCAAGCGCAACCCGAAAGTGGGAGTTGCGTACATTCACGTGCCAGTCTTATGTGTAGGGGAGGGGCGTGGTGTGGCAGTTTTGTGGCATTTCTTTTCTATTGCTGTTTGCGTCCAATAGGTGCCACCGTCGGATGTAGATCTTACGGTTATTGTGTCGATCGCTTACGAAAACCTTATAATCCCAAAACACTTAGGCGCGGTGGATTAACTTGACCTCGTTTCTTGTTTCTTGACATGAATAAAGGAATCAACCAATAAAGGACGTGGGCCATGTATGTTTTTAATGCCATGAGACTACCTAGCATGGCATGCTGCGGTCAGTTCATTGCATGCCATGGTAGTACTACAGTAAATATTAAGTTCTCTCATTTTCCCCTTCACCTTGGTCGCGGTGCATAATGTAGTAATGACTAGTCTCTTCTTGACCCGCATTTATGTTGATACGACTTGAATGCCAAGGAGGGAGAGGGTAGTGGTTCCCAAGACATTGAACGGTCAATGATGCATCCTCAATTAGCATGCAGAGGGAATTAATTGGAGAAGCAGAATGGAGCCAGCACGATGTGAATGCAATGCAGTCTGCACTCTTTGAAGGCGCCCCACCACTCCAATCCATCTACCAAATTGTACGCACCACTGCTCACTCCAATCCAAGACCCAAGACCAAGTGACCAGAAGCCACAAGCACCTATGGAGGCGATGGACGCGAGCGACAGTCGGCTGTGCCAGATCATCAAAGACGCCGGCCTGCGGCCCCGCACCGCGCAGTGTTTCCAGACGGTGCTGGTGACCGCCGGCATCGTAGCCCTCGCCGACGCCGGCTTCGCCTCTCGCATGGACGAGATGATGGTCCGCTCCATCCACAAGTTCACCGCCGTCAAGAAGCGTGCAGACGACCTTGCCGTACTGCTCCAGCTCACACGCCCAGGCTCCTCGTTGCCTGCCACCCTCATCGGCCTCCATGGTGACGAACTCTTTCAAGCCCTGGTGGCCCTGCAGCTGTCGGAGGTCGTGACGAAGAATGTGCACCTCGAGGCCGCGCTCGCCGCGCAGCACCTTGCCATGCAAGAAACCGTCGACCTACACATCCACGTCTACGAGGAAATCGTCTACATAGGCCACTACAAGGCCAGGGAGGACAGAAAGACGTTGGCCTTCTTCGACTGGGTGGAATCTTTGGACGCCATTGTTCAGAAGCACGTTGACCTGGCCACGAAAGGTTCTGCTACTTAGCCGCCGTTCGGTGGGCCGGCGCCCTGAGTCGAGGAGGAGGAGGTCCTTGATGGATGCATCTTTCTTCTTGCCTCCTGTAACCAGCACTGCATCGCCTCATGGCCTTAATGTTTTATTAGTCTATGGCATTTTTATTCCAGTCGTAAATGACATGTGTGATCCCTTGCTCTTATTTGGCGTTAATTGTATGTAGTATCACTGTCTTCGTCCGGGTGTACTACCTAGGTCCTGGTTTATTAGTCCCTTTTGTAATTTGTGCTAAATTTTGACCAAAGATTTACACTACAAAAAAAAGACACATCCGTGACATTTTGGCCCGAACAAAAACTTTTTCTGTCATGCTTATGACACTTCTATGACGATAATTGTGACAAAACCATGTATCATCATAGTGTTGGAAATATGCCCTAGAGGCAATAATAAAATGGTTATTATTATATTTCCTTGTTCATGATAATTGTCTATTGTTCATGCTTTAATTGTGTTATCCGGAAATCGTAATACATGTGTGAATACATAGACCACAACATGTCCCTAGTGGGCCTCTAGTTGACTAGCTCGTTGATCAATAGATGGTTACGGTTTCCTAACCATAGGCATTGGATGTCGTTGATAACGGGATCACATCATTAGGAGAATGATGTGATGGACAAGACCCAATCCTAAGCATAGCACAAGATCGTGTAGTTCGTCTGCTAAAGCTTTTCTAATGTCAAGTATCACTTCCTTAGACCATGAGATTGTGCAACTCCCGGATACCGTAGGAATGCTTTGGGTGTGCCAAACGTCACAACGTAACTGGGTGGCTATAAAGGCACACTACGGGTATCTCCGAAAGTGTCTGTTGGGTTGGCACGAATCGAGACTGGGATTTGTCACTCCGTGTGACGGAGAGGTATCTCTCGGCCCACTCGGTAGGACATCATCATAATGAGCTCAATGTGACCAAGGAGTTGATCATGGGATGATGTGTTACGGAACGAGTAAAGGAGACTTGCCGGTAATGAGATTGAACAAGGTATAGGGATACCGACGATCGAATCTCGGGCAAGTATCATACCGGTAGACAAAGGGAATTGTATATGAGATTGATTGAATCCTCGACATCGTGGTTCATCCGATGAGATCATCGTGGAACATGTGGGAGCCAACATGGGTATCCAGATCCCGCTGTTGGTTATTGACCGGAGAGATGTCTCGGTCATGTCTACATGCCTCCCGAACCCGTAGGGTCTACACACTTAAGGTTCGATGACGCTAGGGTTATAGGGAAAGTTTGTACATGGTTACCGAATGTTGTTCGGAGTCCCGGATGAGATCCCGAACGTCACGAGGAGTTCCGGAATGGTCCGGAGGTGAAGATTTATATATGGGAAGTCATCATACGGTCACCGAAAGTGTTCGGGGGTATGCCGGTATTGTACCGGGGCCACCGAAGGGGTTCCGGGGGTCCACCGGGAGGGTCCACCTGCCCCGGAGGGCCCTATGGGCTGTATGTGGAAGGGAACCAGCCCCTAAGTGGGCTGGGCGCCATTCCCCCCTAGGGCCCATGCGCCTAGGGTTTAGGGGAAACCCTAAGGGGGGCGCCCCCCTTGGCTTGGGGGGCAAGCCACCTCCCCTGGCCGCCGCCCCCCCCTCTAGATCTCATCTAGAGGGGCCGGCCCCCTTCCCCCTTGGCCCTATAAATAGAGGGGGGGGAGGGATGGCAGCAGCACTACATCCAAGGCGCAGCCCTCCCCCTCTCCAACACCTCCTCCTCCTTCCGCGGTGCTTGGCGAAGCCCTGCCGGAGTACCACGCTGCTCCAACACCACCACGCCGTCGTGCTGCTGCTGGTGTTGTCTTCCCCAACCTCTCCCTCTCTCCTTGCTGGATCAAGGCGTGGGAGACATCACCGGGCTGCACGTGTGTTGAACGCGGAGGCACCGTTGTTCGGCGCTTAGATCGGAATCAACCGCGATCTGAATCGCTACGAGTACGACTCCTTCATCCGTGTTCTTGTAACGCTTCCGCATCGCGATCTACAAGGGTATGTAGATGCACTCCCCTCTCTCTCGTTGCTAGATGACTCCATAGATTGATCTTGGTGATGCGTAGAAAATTTTAAATTTCTGCTACGATCCCCAACACATAGATGTGGTGGGCTCCTACTTCTATGACAAAAAATCATGACAGAAAATGGGCTTTTCGTCCTGGGCGGGTCAGGGACGCACCTGCATGACATTCTTTGGGCCGTCCATGATGGAAAAAATTGTGGTAGAAGCGAGGGCGAGGAAAATTTCGGGGAGTTCCCGTTTATGGTGGGTGGGGGGCCGAGCGATGCACGGAGGTTTGCGGATTTCTCTCATACACGTACGCGCATGCGTGTGTGCGAGGCATTAGGCTCTAACTGAACCCGACTGAGGCGTTCGCTTACTGAACCCGAGCGACTGCACTAGCTACGCGTGTTTCTGAACTCGAGCAATCGATCCCTTGGCTGTTAACTGAACCCGAGTGATTCCTTCGCTACTTCTGCTAACTGAAGCCGATCGAACCTGCCTCTTGATGAACAGTGACTGTTGTTGTGGGTTGGATGAACAGTTCCTGGTGGGGGTTGGATGAAGAGGACCCCGTGGTAGTAGGCCGTTGCCGATGGATGAACATGACCCCGATCGAGGAGGCCGCCACACCCGAGCCGGTTGGGAGTGGATGAACAGGACCCCGTGGAGGGCTAGTTGAAGAGTAGCCGGTGGAGGCTGCATGAACAGTAGCCCGTGGAGGCAGGAGGAAGACGCGGTGGATGAACAGTAGCAGGTGGAGGCTGGAGGAAGTCGACGGTGGATGAACAATATCCCGTGGAGGCTGGAGCGAGGCAGTAGACGGTGGATGAACAGGACCCCGTTTCGACCGTAGGCACTCCAACAGAAGTCCGTTTCCTCCGTTTTGTGGTACGCCACACCCCTCCCGATCAACAGGACCCCGTTTCGACTGTAGGCACTCGAACAGAAGTCCATTTTCTCCGTTTTGCGGTATGCTAGACCCTTCCCGATGAACATGACCCCGTTTTGACCGTAGCCGGTCGAACAGAAGGCGGTTTCCTCCGTACTGCGGTACGCCAGACCCTGTTTTGGCTGTTCCGTTCAAGCCGGTTGGCTCCCGATGAACACGACGCATTCCGTTGCCTCCCGATGAACACGACGCAATTTCTCCATTCCAACCCAGCCGGTTGGCTTCCGATGAACAGGACTCCGTTGCTGCCGTTCGTTGCCTCTCCATGTACACGTGCCCTGGCCGTACGCATGCGCGAGTAGCTAGGCGTTCGAGACCCCGCCCGTATGTACGTACATGGCCGTATTTTTTGGCATGTGGCTGTACGTACGTGTGCACGGTTTAGAAGGGACTGCCTGAACTACTACGTCGGGGGCTCTACTACTACATGTGTCGCTGCTTGATTGGCCAAGGTTCATCGTTGAAGAGAGACCAATCGACCAGTATGTACGTACACGTTCGCGACCAGACAGAAAATGCTACGTACGCTTCGACCGGGTGGGTCCCAGCTGTCAGGGAGGATAAGGACGCACTTCCTTGAGTGCGAAGATATAGCTGGTGGGTCCCAGCTGTCAGGGGGAAGAATCATTTTTTTGCCCGTATTATGGACGCACTTCCTTGTGTGCGAAGATGTAGCTGGTGGGTCCATTTGTCAGCCTCACTGCGTAGAGTCCTCTTCCGATGGCTGTCGTTCGTTGACCACGCTGCGCGGACAGCACCCAGGTGGTGGACGACGGCGAGGCCTAGGAAGGGAACGACGCAGAGCTAGGGAAGACGAGGCAGGTGCATGCCCACACGGAGGGGAGTATGTGGGTTCACTGGTTCGGTTGCGGTGTGAGGCTGCCGCCGCCGGAGAATAACAGCAGATGTTGGTGAGTAGAGGAATGGCCTGGACGGCGATTGGAGTAGGGTGGGCCGGTGAGTCTCGCACGGTAGCACAGCCGACCACGGGAGGCGATAGCAGGAGGTACCGCCGGCGGTGGTTTGGGCGGCTGAAGCAAGAATATTCGAGATTGAAGAAGCACGACATCCGTTGGATGGACATCCAACGGCCACTGCTGCTAGAATCATGTGTTGACTATAAGTTGACAAAGCCTTGCGTACGCGTCGACTTAGTAGGCCCACAAGTGTGTGGCAGAGAACATATAACCCATTTGCGATTTATAATAATGTACAACCCATTTTTGAATTCTAATGGAATTTATTACAGCCCATTTACAGTTTGTTAAAATTACAGCCCATTTTCTAGCCAGGACAACGATTAATAATTACAACCAACCGCTCAAACAGAATTCAATAAAATTTCCCACAATTTGATGGGATCCGAAATATTTTTATCCCAAAATTTCGAGTCAGATTAAATATAATTTCAAAATAAATTTGTATTAGGTAAAAATCCAATGAAATATTGCGCGCGCAACAAGTAATGAAATTTAAAATTTGAAAATCCAAAAATAATATTTTTTAACTAATTACCTGTTTGGTGCATTTTTTATAGTTACAACCCACTTTTTATATTTACATCCCATTTATTATTTCTTAAAGCCCATTTTTTTGTTAAGCCTAATGCATCCCTCCTAGGAAAGATTAGCAGCCCAGCGGGGCGGAGGATAACAAGTTGACCTGGGCTGGGTATTCCTCAAAAAAAAGTATGGCTGGGCTAGCCATTTTCACCTTGAAAAAAATTAATATCTGGGCTGGATATTTGGTCGACATAAAATAATAGCCTGGGCTAGACGGGCCACAGCCCGCCCAGTTGATACCCTGCTTCTCTGAACAACAACAAAAACACCACTCAAGAAAAACTCTGCTCACACCTCAAAAACACAAATACTGCTCGAGCTGCTGGGTCCCAGCTGTTGGCCGCTCCTTGTGCAATTTTCTCGTTTATTGACTATATAGGTTGACAATGGTGTGGGACCGTGATGTCAGGAAACAAGGAGGAAGCAAAAAACATTATAGTTGTATATAATGAGGCACTTGTGTACGTGCGGCTATGGCCCTGGTGGGTCCCCACTGTCGTCCTCTCCAAGTAAAGTCATCTCCTGATTCCTCATGTTCGTTGACCATGTTGACAACACGAGACGGCGGTGCCACGGCGAGCGCAACAACTCGAAGGACGACGGAGAGGGCCTCGCGAGCCCTACGGATGGTCTGATACAGAGCCCGCTGCTCATTCAAGAAGCCAGGATCATAGGGACACATGTCCGCGACGGCATTGTCGTTCGCCGGTGATTCGTCCTTTCGCGAGCCGGTGCTCGTTGAGGAGACGGAGGTTGCAGCACAGGTCCCCCTGCGCTGGTAGCTCTTCCGCCATTAGGGCGTCGAAGTGCGGCCGCACCTGCTCTATGGTGAACACGGCATGAACCGGCTTGGGCGGTGACGCCGGCTCCTGGTCGGAAGCCACGTCCATTGTCTGATTGTCGTCGCTGAGCTCGGCGAGCTCGCTAGTGAGCCAGCATGTCCGACTACTAGACCGGACATCTACCAAGCACGAGTCTGACCGCCCTGGCCCACCCAGACCCCCTCCCTCGCCCGCGCGCGCTTTTCGCCCAAAACGGTCAGCGCCGCCCGCGCCGCTTCCTGGTGCAGGCGATTGCTCCGTGTTCAAACGACACAAGTGCCGTCCGTTCGTCCATCTGCCGCCCACATTAATGATACACGGTTGCCGAGGCTGCTACTTCAGCGCCACCCGTCTATCCCTCTGCCGCACACCATTGCTATATAAACTGCTGCGCCGGCCATAGCCGCAGTCATCCGCCTCCATTCCCTTTCTCCTGTCCACACCACTCCCACCATGGCTTCCTCGCACTCCAGCGTTCTTTGGGACGGGCGGACGACGGACCAGAAGGAGATGGCAGCCATTGCTGCTGACTGGCTGGCCGGCAGGCAGCCGGAGGACGATGACGTCCCAATGGAGAACATGGTAGTCGACGATCCGGTGCCAACCCCCTCCTCTGCGCCATCCTCGCTGGTGCATTGAACCATGACCATTGGTGAGGCCCGTGCCCAATACATGGACATGGTGAGGCAGAAGCATGAGGAGCAATTCCGAGAGGCGCAGGCCGACGCCGCCTACAACCACCATGCCCTCCAGGAGCACCTACATGCGCAGGAGCAGATTGCCGCGGAGCGGGCGGAGCAGGAGGCGCTGCTCGAGTCGTATCGCTCCACCCATGAGAGCCACCTCGTGCGCTGGCGGTACCGCATGCGGGTGGCAGAGGTTGCGGCCGCCTACAAAGAGGGCAATGAAGCGGGTGAGGCGCTGTTTGGCGAGACCGACGACGAGGCAGAGGACAATGCCGGCTCCGCCGAGGCCCCGCTCCTCCAGCACCGAGGTGGAGGACTTCGCTGGCTTCAGGGAGGCCCTGCTCCGCCGAGGCCCCGCCCCGCCAACAACGAGGCAGAGGACATCGCCGGCTCCGCCGAGGCCCCGCCATGCGGGCACCGAGGCGGAGGACTTCGCCGGCTTCGGCGAGGCCCTACTCCGCCGAGGCCTCGCCCCACCAACAACAAGGCAGAGGACACCGCCGGCTCCGCCGAGGCCCCGCCCTGCTGACAATGAGGGGGAGGATTTCCCCTGCTCCGTTGAGGCGCCGCCCCGCCGACAACGAGATAGAGGACATTGCCAGCTCCGTCAAGGCCCCGCCCCGCTGCCGACGAGGCCGCGCCACACAGAAAATGAGGAAGAGTAGAACACGATAGGTCGCCGCCGCTCGGGTCCAAGTAAGGCCACCGCTACTACCCTCCGGTTGAAGCCAAGCTTGGCGGGTTGAACATTGACGGCCGATTAGCTGCTTGGCGGCGACGTGGAGTCGGAGAGCTGAGCTGGAGAAGAAGCTTCTGTTCGGCTCAGCCGGACATGGGAAATGGGTGTCAGAGATCATAGATTAGGTTAATTAATTATACCTCCAGCGCACCCCTTTTTAGTTGAAGAATGTATGAAAAGTAATGAAGTCCGGCATGTTTATATGAAATCCGCCGTGTATGAACGAATTTAGTTCGAATTCTTGTATCACTGGCATTGAATGAACATGCAAAACAATATGTACTAGCATTATTCTCTGGATGCACGGTGATCACCTCGTTTGCAGCAGTTTCACACGTACAAAAAGTTTGAGCAGCTTTTTAGCGTGCCTGTACATTGCAATCAAACTCACAGGCCTGGCAATTCATAGAGAACATTCAAAACAATCGATGATTATGCATCTTAATGATTCACATGTCAGAGCCAATATTTACTTCACAACTAAAGAATAAAGAAAAATCGATCGATGCTGCTGACGGCAAAGGGCGTCCCATTCAAAAATATCAAACACATGTCTTCTTGCTAACATCAATGAGCAAAATTTGACAACGTTGTCCCATTCCAAAATATCAAATGCGTGTCTTTGCGTACATCAATGTGCAAACTTTGACAAGGTTTTCCCATTCCAAAATATCAAATGCCTACGATTGTGGAATGGGCGGGGTTTGCCATCAGTTTGCACATTGACATGTCACCTCGTGCTAAATAAACCAGTTGTTCTTTTTGCGCAGTTCCACTAAAATCAACCAACTTCGCGCGTAGCTTGTAGGATTTCGCCTTTATATGTTGCAATGCCTTGAACTTATCGGTACCGCCTTTCTTGTAGCTAATTTTGTGGCTGGAGGTGGAAATGAATGATTCGAGAACATTCGATGTATTATGCATGATGAAGTATCATGGAGGGCACGAACCATCAGAACATTTTCTGCAGTTCCCATAGAAATCAAGCTGAGCATCCTTGTTTGCATAAATACAAAAAAGTGATTAGTATAAAGCAAACTGTATTATGAATTTATAGTTATGAATCTACAGTTTAAACAGGCACCTACATGATCCATGCAGAGCACACATTTAAAAAAATGGAACTCACCAGAAAGAATCATAAAACAACATTGTATTGGCCATCACAGCAACAAAGATGGAGATATGTGAGTCCTTCTGAGCTGAAGTTAGTTTGTTCTTGTGGGCAGTAATGTAACCATCCTTCAACTGCTCCTTCTGATAAGAAGAGAGGCTTGGCTTCTTCATCCTGGCATAATCGGAACTAGGCACTTCACGTACTCCATATTCTTCTTCAGAGGAGGATGATCTTGTTGTGCAAAGACAAGAGAACAACTAAATGCTAGCATCCCTGTTTGCTAAAAAAAAAGGAAAGGAAATATTTAAAACAACCATTACATTAACAATGGGAGTAACTGATGAAATGTATAGTCACAAAGAGATGCATCCTCATTATCTGTGACACCCCGATAGTTAAGCTACAGTAAACCCGTGTTAATGATGCCAGGTCATCGTAATTAAAATTTTGCTAAACCTCACTTGCTTCAAAGTAAGTTCAAATACAAATTCAAATAACAAGTCAAATTATAGTTTCTTAAAAAAGTAAATTAAAAATGTTCATTGGGTTGCAAATATTCACTAACTAATTTTCATGAATGATCCAACATCATTTGGCTCACCAATTAATTTCTAATAAAATATAAAGTGGTCCGAAAACACAAAAAATAAATAACCTTTTCAAAATAAACAAACGGTTATATAATTACAAATGACCCCAAACTTTTGGGTGCCTTTTTCAAAGTATTGCATTTGATTTATGTGCCAAGTTTCAATGTGAAAAAAATTCATTTACTCTAAGAAATACAAAACAGTCTATAAAAAGAAAGCAAACGGACCACTATGCAGTATAGGCCCAGTGCTACAGTAGCACTGCGCAGCCCACCACCGGCCTCTCCTACTTCACGTACTGGAGGAAGGCCGAGGCACGGGCGCCATGGCACTGTGCTCGCGCGCACACGCCGTCCACGCCCGGCTTGCCTCGTGTCGATCATCCAAGCGCTCCTGGAGGTGTATAAGTGTTACCCCGACCTCGTTGACGAACCCTACCCCCGAAATTCCCCTCTCCCACTCGCGCTTCTCCTCTAAACTCGTGTCCGAGCTGTCATTGACGCGCCGTCGCCGTCCCCGTCCCCGTGGCCACTGGCCTCCTCAGCGACCGGGAGGTCGTCCAGGGACTTCCTCGTCGTCGACTCCGTCATCCCCGTGCATCCGTTCAACCGGAGCCGCACCGTACGCGTGGATCGAGCCGTCTTCCCCGCCACGGCCGCTGCCGTTCGCCGGCAGATTTGCCGCCACCCAAGCTCCCCCGACCTCCCAACCTCATCCACGAGCACCGGGGTGAGTCCCTCAGCCGATTCCCTCGCGTATCCCTTCGATCCGTATAGTTTACCGCCACTCCCATGCGTGTTAGTGGTCGCCATAGTCGGAGCTCTGCTCCCGGTGCGCTCACCGCCCGTGGCCGCGCTCCCGTCGCGTCCTAGCCGCCCTGGGTCACTCCTTGGCCGCGCCCTGCCCCTGTTCCTCGCACACCGCCCGCGCCTTGCCTTCCCCGGGGCTGCGCTCGTCGCGCGCCACGTCTGCTGCCCGTTGCTACCTACGCTGATGCTACTGCTTGCTACGGCCGCTGCCGCCTCCGACCGCCGCTCCTCATGCCCGCGGCCGCTGTTGCCCGCTGCTGCTTCGTGCTGCTCCACCGCCGACGTACTGCTGCTGCAGCCGCCAGGCGTCGCGCGCCCACTGCTGAACCCCGCTAGCCTGTCCCCGCCTGCTGCTTACCGTGGCTTGTTCTGATGCTTGCTGCACTGCGAGCTGCTGCCTGCCGCTGCGTTGCGTTGCCGCTGCCGCTGCTACAGCTGCCGCTGCGGTTGCCGCCTGCTGCTACCGCTGTGCGCCGTGCTTGCCCGTTCCCCGCCGGCCGCGCCACACCCCGCGCCCAGCCCGCGCGTGCGTGCGCGCCCGCGTCCATGCTGCTGGCGTTGCTAGCTTCAGCCATCGGCGCCCCTGTGTGCGCATGCGTGCTGCTGCTGTCTACCTTCTGCTGCCGCTCCTACTGACTGCTAGCTACAGCAACATTCAGTTACTGTAGCTGCAGCTAGCTTCGGTAAATTCACATTGAGTAGCCCCTTTGACAGCCAATAAACATCCATAAAACAAATTCTTATGTGGATAAAAATAATATGGGCTGAGAGTACACTTGACAAACTTCATTTTATCCCACTGGACCAAATCCATTTGAGGCACGGATTAAATCCTACGAAAATCACAAAGTTCTATGTTCTGTTAACAGAAAAACCGAAAAACAACTTTATTTTCATAGCTACTTTAGAGCTGTTGATGATCAAGCAAATGAACTCTAATATGGATGAAAATGATACTAACATGTAGATCGCAGAGAAATGCTCAAAATTGATATAAGGCACAAAATCATAGGATGTACAGGACAATAGTTGTAGCCTTTTGAAAACAGCTAAGTGATGTTTAAATCCGGCGAATTCTCAGACTTAGCAAAATTTCAGGAATTTTCAGGATATAGTTTAAATCTTTGAAAATTCGTAGAAATTAAACCGTAACTCGGATGAAAATAATTTATATATGAAAAATGATCAGAAAAATGATACGAACCCGAAAACACTACCCACATACCTGTCAGATGCTCCTAGCTATCTGAACATGGAGCATTCCCCCTCCGGTTACCTGTCCGACATTTGTCTGGAACCGGGAATACTTTCCCGGATGAATTCCCCCTTCGACTATATCATGTAACCTTACGTTAGGTCACACCCGGCATAACTTATTGCCATGCTATGCTTTGTGTTACATTGGTTGCTTTGTATTTACTGTTTCTTCCCCCCTCCTTCTCTCTCGATAGACCTCGAGACTGCCGGTGAACCCCAGTACGTCTACAGTGTTGACGACCCGCCCTTCTCCGCACAGCTTCTGGGCAAGCCAACCCCCCCCCCCTTGTTCATTCCGATATCGCCCATTTCTTTCCCTCTCATGCTTGCATTAGAACTGCTACTGCTTTTGTATGATCCTATTCTGATGCATAGCCTACTTTGTTACCTACGTTCATACCTTACCTGTTTATCCTAAACTGCTTAGTATAGGTTGGTTAGTGATCCATCAGTGACCCCTCACCTTGTCCTTGTTGCCTCTGCTTCATCATCGATGACTCGATCAACGTGATCGATGACCAGAGACCGACACCTCACTTCACCCCCTCTTTGTTGTACGACTCTGCATAGTTACTATCGAGTGCCGAGGGTGATACCTCGTAACGCACTCCTGAAGATAACTTTGTAGTGTAGCTGTTCGGTCGTGGTCATCGAGGGTGATTCCTCCTTAACCACTCCCGCTACGACTCTGTCGTGCAACCCCTCAAGTGTGAACCTCGAGGGTGATTCCTCATATGTTCACCTTGATGATTTCATCGAGTGGAATTCACCGAGGGTGATTCCTCGGGGTTTTCCCCTTTGATGTTATGACCACACGGTTACTTTGACCTTTGTCTCAGGCAGGTCGACCTTGAGGGGTATCCGTGGGGGAACTTATGCAGTCGGGTTTGCCAGGAGGGCACCCGAGAGAGATATTGTGGCGGAGCATCAGAAACTCTGATCGTCTCCGTGAGTTATTAAATACGCCTAACGGATTTGGGTATTTGATCTGAGTTGGCCAATGGCCTATACGCACTACCACCACGCGGGATAATGGTTATGGGGCCCTCTACGTTGTACGTTTCTCCCGAAAGCTCATCAGACGTCACAGTTCACCGTGCGGGCTGATTGTTGGGGTTGGGCTGGATACTTCACTGACGAGTTCAGTGTCGCGCCTACTCCCCGGCCAGTCTCGCAACACGCAGGAGCGCCCGGGGCGATGGCCCAAGACCCCTGGGTGCATAGGTTAGTCCGGCGTGTTGACCTCTCTGCTGAGCCAGGTAGGGTGCTGCTTCGTGTCGATCACCCGAGGCCGGGCATCACCCAGCAAGTGTGTCCAGCCAGAGGGGATCGAGCGTGTTGGATAACAGTAGTGCACCCCTGCAGGGAAGTGATCTATTCGAATAGCCGTGTCCACGGTAACAGGACGCTTAGTTTGGTATCCCGATCTATTACCTGAACTGGATACTTGTTTAATTAATTGAAGCTCCGGGATCACTTTCTCGCAGGGGGTCGAGGAAGGATCTCTAGGCTTTGCCTCAACATGCTTGCTTAATAAAATGCTTTTCTGTACTCTTCTAATTGCTGCAAGATGGTGGCTTCGTGAAGATGCTAGTCTTCGATAGGACTAGGTCTTCTCTCTATTCTGGCATTTCTACAGTCCAGTCCACATATACAGCCTTTCTTTGATAATGTTTCATATGTAGTGTAGATCCTTGCTTGCTGAGTACTTCAGATGAGTACTCATGGTTGCTTTGCTACCTCTTTTTCCCCCATACCCCTTTTGATGTTACATCAGACGATGGAGCCCAGGAGCCAGATACCACCGCAGGAGCTTACTACCAGGAGGGCCCAGACGGCACGTACTGCTGGATCGAGCCAGCCGACCAGGAGTAGGATCGGAGGCCCCAGGCAGGAGGCCTTTGCCTTTCGATCTAGAGTCGTTGTTTGTGCTAGCCTTCTTAAGGCAAACCTTGACTAACTATGTCTGTACCCAGATATTATTTGTATGACTGACTTATGTATTCGGATCTTCGTGATCCCTGGTCTGTAATATTCGTGGATCTCCGTTTATTTGTGTTAGAGCTGTGTTGTGATATCTTCCCGTGAGTCCCTGTGCTTGATCGTGCATGTTTGCGTGTATGATTAGTGCATGATTGAGTCGGGGGCATCACAAGTTGGTATCAGAGCTGACTGCCTGTAGGAATCCCCCTTCCACACTCGTTGGTCGAAGTCGAGTCTAGACATTGCTAAACTTTTACTAACATGGCTGTGTGTCTTACAGGCCCACGTCGCCATTGGGTGGTATTAGGATATTTTATTCCTCATCTATACTCTGGGACTCTGATCTCTCTTCTATTCGTTTTAAATGATTTTTACTAATGCCGACTCTAGGTTCTCGTAACTACTTCCTCCCAGAGAGCCCTTACTCCAGATGATTACTTGGTGCACCAGAAGATTCTGAAGATACCCTCTGATGTTCTTTCGAGAACTTGTGCTCATCGGATTTGCAATTCCCTACCACCAAGACATCCCTATGGATAGCTACTTATACTTGCCATCCATACCTTCATTCTCGATAACTCTTGTTAGTACAAGATACCCTGAACTACTTCCCGCTATCCCGAGAATCCCTTGTGCCACTGCCGTGTAGTTCCTTGCCGCAGAAATACCCCTACGGATAATTCCTCGCACTTATCGAGTATCCGTTCATCCCCAGTTGATTCATGTATTTCACAAAGGTCTTCGAAATACCATTTGATTTTCATAAAATCCTCAGCAGCTTATTGCTCCTGAATTCCTTGCCTTCCTGCATTATGGTTAAATCCATATTTCTAGTAATCTCCGTTGACATCCTCTGTCACTATCATTTCGAGTCCCTTGATTCAATATATTGAGAATGCTCGCAATCCTCAATCAGATCCTAGAATTCATCCTTCCAGCTCAGACGTCATTTTTAACATGAGCTGGATCTCGACCAATCAGATTGCCATCGATTGTACCCCTAAGCCTACTCAACTTATCCATCCTTAATCAGAGCGTTGGCTTCTGATCCCTTGCTTTGGAAATCATAATTCCTTTGCATTTGAGCTTTGAACTAGTCGGTTGTTTCTATAATCCAATGCCTTTGCATTGTTTCTTCCTCTGGTTGTGTGCCAATGCTCACGCCAGCTCAGTTATGGACCGTCAGATCCTTTGTTGAGTTATCATCCGACGGTGTCCTTCGTATATAAAAACTTCGAGAAGTTCTTTCCCTGATACATAATGCCATTGGAAAATCCTATTCTCTGATTGGCCAACCATGCTCTGGTTTTGGGCTGGTGGTGTTTACTCTTGAAGCTTGTGGTATATGTTTCTAAGATGCCCGATGGGTTGAACATATACCTTCCCTAAAGTCATATGAACCCGAAAGTTTTCACAAGTCATACCCTTCTGGTGTTTTACCAGATAATTTTCTACTCCACAACTTCTTCGAAGACAAGAAGTGAATGAAAGGTTAGACATTGAAGAAGTGGTAGTCGACCTTGAACCTTTGTGTTCATGCCCATGAACCCGGTGTGGAACTTATCATGGAAGCTTCTTGCAAAAATATTTAATCTTTTTAATAATTCTTCCGGTGTCCTTATATTGGATCCCTGGCAGCTATGGTTCCGACCATGCTAACCTTATTTAATATATTTCTGAAAGGAAACCGTTCCAGTGCCTCGTCTATTTTTGACAAGGTTAAAGTATCTGATATCGCAAGTCAAACGATCCAGTTCAGTTACTATCCTGATCCACCTTTGAGTTTTACCTCTGTTATCTCGAGAATATCATCAAACTACATAAATGCTTTTGAGTTCTTCATCAACTATTATTCTCACCGATTCCAATTCCCCCCCTCGGGTTCTGAGTTATTAGTCACTCGAGAACACCGATAAGTGAATTGATTTCGCACTCCAATTCAATAACTCTTAGTAATTTTGTTGCTTACAAGTTTAATAATCCTTCAAGTCATTCCTAGCCTGATCCTCTATATCATTATCGTGCTAAATTTTAGCTGTGCTACCTGGTCCTTCTTCCTGGAGCACAATTTTCGACGATGAGCTAAGCTTACGTCGATCTTCCTCGCCATATCATTACGCCTCGAACAACAAGCTGTATTCCAATCTTTCGCTACATCATTCCTTTTGCTTGATGTCATCGCTGTTTGATGGCATCCTCATGAAACCTCTCAAAGAATTGTGTCGTGATCACCGTCAACAATTTAACTCATTCTGATATATCAATTGAATTCATGATGAGAAATACCATCCTTGCCCCTCGATGATTTGTGTTATCATCGACCACTTTATTGCCTTCCCTCCAACACAAACTTGCTCGTGTTTTGTGTTATACCTTGAGTTCCTTGCTATCCATCATTTGTTCTTCTTTACCTTGGAGTATTACCATCTTTTATGTCAGGAATGTCGTGATAATTTCACCACCTCTTGAGAATTCTTGATACAAGTGATACTTATCACCATCACCATTTTAACATTGATCGTGCTACTTAGTCCATCCTTCCAGGTGCACGTTTTGATCAATGTTTACTCGTGGATGTTCTCCTCGAACATACTTCGTTATCTACTTCGGTATGTCCAATATTATCTCCTTGTTCACATAATTGTGGAAATCCATCTTTTTGGAAACCATGATGAATTGTCGCTGAGTCCATCAACCACCTCCTCATCCTCTCCTTGGTTTACTGATGAACTCTTGTTTTGGGACTCGCTTCCATAGTTCATTTCCTGAGAATCTTACAATGTCATCTCGTCAATTTGTGTTGCACATTTTCTTCTCAGGCATCCTGAGTCCGAGGTATCCTGTCACTAATCAGATCTGAATCTCGGTCAGATATGATGGTTGGAACATATTTCCAAGAGTTATAACATTGGTCTTTATATGACTTAGTAAGGTGATGTCATGCCTAGCACACCAGGCCGGAGGACCTATTGTTATAGTTCTTCCTTTTTAGCAAGGTTAACCATTCTTCCATGAGGAAATTGTAAGACTTATTCTATAAGTTGTTCCTGATGAACCCTTTGAGTATCCAAGCCTGACCTTTACTTGAAGACCATGTAAATGCTATCTCGAAGCATGACTGTGGTACTCCGATCTTCAATAAGAACATTTGAAGCACAATGCTAAAATTTCTTTATCAATTATCCAAACACCGTCGTATGGGTAATGCCATGAAATTTTTCTCCCCTCACCTAAAGGGTTTTCTACTTTATATCCTGTCATTGATATCATGCTCTGCTTGTCCTTGGGAAGGATATACCCCTGAAATATGTGCTTCAACATATTTTCCTTTCCATTGTTTTGTTTAACCTTTCTTGTAATCTGACTTAACTGAGTAGTAATAATTCCTTGCTTAGGTAAGCACCTTGTTGTACCCCTCTATCAGTAAGACCCTGTTACTATTGTTGATGACATTCTGGTAACCACCGATGGACGAGAACTTTGCCTATTGGCCCGCCTCATTTAACGAGTAGGAAGATGGTTCTCTTTGTCCCTCGCCCTTGGTACCGACGTTGTTGCCGACATAACTGACAGGCTATTCTCTACCATGCCTTGCTATCATAACCATGCAAGATGTCAACGCCTTTCCTACTTTTAACCCACATGGTGGGCCCATAACCCACAGTTCCACATGATCGAAACCTGACTCTCCTGTACACCCTGTTGTCAACGTTATTCCTCGCGCGTGGCCTCGTACATAATTCACGAGCCACCTTCTGAGGGATCATCAATTCTGGTATCAGACGCAATACTTATTCTCGTTGCTCTAGACCACTTTCACACTTTGTTTCGGACATCGAATGATTGTCTATTTACTTGAAACTTCTTACTGTACCTTCTTGCGTGGCTCTCGATGTGTTTCATTTGACCAACTCGAGAGATACCCATGTTTTCATTCATGGGATGACCCCCGATGATTACCCCTTATAGCCTTCTATCGTTGCCGAGTTGCCCCTTTCCTATTCGTAAGTATGATGGAGTTCCCGAAGAAAGGATGCCGACTTCATCATGAGGACCTGAAATAGAGGAATGAAGACATCAACGTAGTTGGTCGACCTCCTTGAGAAGAGCAACCAAGACCGAGAAGAATCATTAGAATTTCGTAACCTAGTCTTTTCCCCTTGCTCCACCTCTTAAATCTCGGGACGAGATTTCTTGTAGTGGAGGAGATTTGTGACACCCCGATAGTTAAGCTACAGTAAACCCGTGTTAATGATGCCAGGTCATCGTAATTAAATTTTTGCTAAACTCACTTGCTTCAAAGTAAGTTCAAATACAAATTCAAATAACAAGTCAAATTATAGTTTCATAAAAAAGTAAATTAAAAATGTTCATTGGGTTGCAAATATTCACTAACTAATTTTCATGAATGATCCAACATCATTTGGCTCACCAATTAATTTCTAATAAAATATAAAGTGGTCCGAAAACACAAAAAATAAATAACCTTTTCAAAATAAACAAATGGTTATATAATTACAAATGACCCCAAACTTTTGGGTGCCTTTTTCAAAGTATTGCATTTGATTTATGTGCCAAGTTTCAATGTGAAAAAAATTCATTTACTCTAAGAAATACAAAACAGTCTATAAAAAGAAAGCAAACGGACCACTATGCAGTATAGGCCCAGTGCTACAGTAGCACTGCGCAGCCCACCACCGGCCTCTCCTACTTCACGTACTGGAGGAAGGCCGAGGCACGGGTGCCATGGCACTGTGCTCACGCGAACACGCCGTCCACGCCTGGCTTGCCTCGTGTCGATCATCCAAGCGCTCCTGGAGGTGTATAAGTGTTACCCCGACCTCGTTGACGAACCCTAGCCCCGAAATTCCCCTCTCCCACTCGCGCTTCTCCTCTGAACCTCGTGTCCGAGCTGTCATTGATGCGCCGTCGCCGTCCCCGTCCCCGTCCCCGTGGCCACTGGCCTCCTCGGTGACCGGGAGGTCGTCCAGGGACTTCCTCATCGTCGACTCTGTCATCCCCGTGCATCCATTCAACCGGAGCCACACCGTATGCGTGGATCGAGCCGTCTTCCCCGCCACGGTCGCCGCCGTTCGTCGGCAGATTTGCCGCCACCCAAGCTCCCCCGACCTCCCAACCTCATCCACGAGCATCAGGGTGAGCCCCTCAGCCAATTCCCTCGTGTATCCCTTCGATCCGTACAGTTTGCCGCCGCTCCCATGACCATTAGTGGTCGCCATAGTCGGAGCTCTGCTCCCGACGCGCTCACCGTCCGTGGCCGCGCTCCCGCCGCGTCTTAGCCGCCCTGGGTCACTCCTTGGCCACACCCTGCCCCCGTTCCTCGCACGCCGCCCGCGCCTTGCCTTCCCCGGGGCTACGCTCGTCGCGCACCGCGTTTGCTGCCCGTTGCTACCTGCGCTGATGCTACTGCTTGCTACGGCTGCTGCCGCCTCCGACCACCGCTCCTCGCGCCCGCGGCCGCTGTTGCCCGCTGCTGCTTCGTGCTGCTCCGCCGCCACCGTACTACTGCTGCAGCCGCCAGGCGCCGCGCGCCCGCTGCCGAGCCCGCTAGCCTGTCCTCGCCTGCTGCTTACCGCGGCGTGCTGCTGCTGCTTGCTGCACTGCGAGCTGCTGCCTGCCGCTGCGTTGCGTTGCCGCTGCCGCTGCTACAGCCGCCGCTGCGGTTGCCGCCTGCTGCTGCCACTGCGCGCCGCGCTTGCCCGTTCCCCGCCGGCCGCGCCACACCCAGCGCCCATCCTGTGCGTGCGTGCGCGCCCGCGTCCGTGCTGCTGGCACTGCTAGCTTTAGCCATCGGCGCCCCTGTGTGCGCGTGCGTGCTGCTGCTGTCTACCTTCTGCTGCCGCTCCTACTGACTGCTAGCTACAGTAACATTCAGTTACTGTAGCTGCAGCTAGCTTCGGCAAATTCACATTGAGTAGCCCCTTTGACAGCCAATAAACATCCACAAAACAAATTCTTATGTGGATAAAAATAATATGGGCTGAGAGTACACTTGACAAACTTCATTTTATCCCTCTGGACCAAATCCATTTGAGGCACGGATTAAATCCTACGAAAATCACAAAGTTCTATGTTCTGTTAACAGAAAAACCGAAAAACAACTTTATTTTCATAGCTACTTTAGAGCTGTTGATGATCAAGCAAATGAACTCTAATATGGATGAAAATGATACTAACATGTAAATCGTAGAGAAATGCTCAAAATTGATATAAGGCACAAAACCAGAGAATGTACAGGACAATAGTTGTAGCCTTTTGAAAACAGCTAAGTGATGTTTAAATCTAGTGAATTCTCAGACTTAGCAAAATTTCAGGAATTTTCAGGATATAGTTTAAATCTTTGAAAATTCATAGAAATTAAACCGTAACGCGGATGAAAATAATTTATATATGAAAAATGATCAGAAAAATGAGATGAACCCGAAAACGCTACCCACATACCTGTCAGATGCTCCTAGCTATCTGAACATGGAGCATTCCCCCTCCGGTCACCTGTCCGACATTTGTCCAGAACCGGGAATACTTTCTCGGATGAATTCCCCCTTCGACTATATCGTGTAACCTTACATTATATCACACCCGACACAACTTATTGCCATGCTATGCTTTGTGTTACATTGGTTGCTTTGTATTTACTGTTTCTTTCCCCCCTCCTTCTCTCTCAATAGACCTCGAGACTGCCGGCGACCCCCAGTACGTCTACAGTGTTGACGACCCGCTCTTCTCCGTAGAGCTTCCAGGCAAGCCAACCCCCCTTGTTCATTTCGATATCGCCCATTTCTTTCCCTCTCATGCTTGCATTAGAACTGCTACTGCTTTTGTATGATCCTATTCTGATGCGTAGCCTGCTTTTGTTACCTGCGTTCATACCTTACCTGTTTGTCCTAAACTGCTTAGTATAGGTTGGTTAGTGATCCATCAGTGACCCCCCACCTTGTCCTTGTTGCCTCTGCTTCATCATCGATGACTCGATCAATGTGATCGATGACCAGAGACCGACACCTCACTTCACCCCCTCTTTGTTGTACGACTCTGCATAGTTACTATCGAGTGCCGAGGGTGATACCTCGTAACGCACTCCTGAAGATAACTCTGTAGTGTAGCTGTTCGGTCGTGGTCATCGAGGGTGATTCCTCCTTAACCACTCCCGCTACGACTCTGTCGTGCAACCCCTCAAGTGTGAACCTCGAGGGTGATTCCTCATATGTTCACCTTGATGATTTCATCGAGTGGAATTCACCGAGGGTGATTCCTCGGGGTTTTCCCCTTTGATGTTATAACCACACGGTTACTTTGACCTTTGTCTCAGGCGGGTCGACCTTGAGGGGTACCCGCGGGGGAACTTATGCAGTCGGGTTTGCCAGGAGGGCACCCGAGAGAGATATTGTGGCGGAGCATCAGAAACTCTGATCGTCTCCGTGAGTTATTAAATAAGCCTAACGGATTTGGGTATTTGATCTGAGTTGGCCAATGGCCTATACGCACTACCACCATGCGGGATAATGGTTATGGGGCCCTCTACGTTGTACGTTTCTCCCGAAAGCTCATCAGACGTCACAGTTCACCGTGCGGGCTGATTGTTGGGGTTGGGCTGGATACTTCACTGACGAGTTCAGTGTCGCACCTGCTCCCCGGCCAGTCTCGCAACGCGCAGGAGCGCCCGAGGCGATGGCCCAAGACCCCTGGGTGCATAGGTTAGTCCGGCGTGTTGACCTCTCTACTGAGCCTAGGTAGGGCGCTGCTTCGTGTCGATCTCCCGAGGCCGGGCATCACCCAGCAAGTGTGTCCGGCCAGAGGGGATCGAGCGTGTTGGGTAACAGTAGTGCTCCCCTGCAGGGAAGTGATCTATTCGAATAGCCGTGTCCACGGTAACAGGACGCTTAGTTTGGTATCCCGATCTATTACCTGAACTGGATACTTGTTTAATTAATTGAAGCTCCGGGATCGCTTTCTCGCAAGGGGTCGAGGAAGGATCTCTAGGCTTTGCCTCAACATGCTTGCTTAATAAAATGCTTTTCTGTACTCTTCTAATTGCTGCAAGATGGTGGCTTCATGAAGATGCTAGTCTTCGATAGGACTAGGTCTTCTCTCTATTCTGGCATTTCTGCAGTCCAGTCCACATATACAGCCTTTCTTTGATAATGTTTCATATGTAGTGTAGATCCTTGCTTGCTGAGTACTTCAGATGAGTACTCACGGTTGCTTTGCTACCTCTTTTTCCCCATACCCCTTTTGATGTTACATCAGACGATGGAGCCCAGGAGCCAGATACCACCGCAGGAGCTTAGTACCAGGAGGGCCCAGACGACACGTACTACTGGATCGAGCCACCCGACCAGGAGTAGGATCGGAGGCCCCAGGCAGGAGGCCTTCGCCTTTCGATCTAGAGTCGTTGTTTGTGCTAGCCTTCTTAAGGCAAACCTTGACTAACTATGTCTGTACCCAGATATTATTTGTATGACTGACTTATGTATTCGGATCCTCATGATCCCTGGTCTGTAATATTCATGGATCTCCGTTTATTTGTGTTAGAGTTGTGTTGTGATATCTTCCCGTGAGTCCCTGTGCTTGATCGTGCATGTTTGCGTGTATGATTAGTGCACGATTGAGTCAGGGGCGTCACATTAATTATCCTCATAGGAAATGATATGATACCAAACACAGCAGCTCAACTTGAACTATATTATTACTTAATTTTATTAGTGGCTATAACGGTGGCAAACCGGTGCCTCAATTTGTTAGCAGCCTTAGATTAACATGCGAAACAATACCACTTGTAGCACAACACCAATCGAGATGACAAAGCTAAATCATATGGATGAAATCTGTGGGCCGGTACCAACCTTTGTCAGGAGGCTTATTGTGTAGAGCATACAGATGAAGCACTTCTCCGGAACCATCTGTTATTATCTACTGTGGTTGCCATGCTTACTATAAACTCCTTGATTAGTTTAATGTTTCCAACACCTTCTTGTGCAGTTCCACTAAAATATATTTTATCTTCAAATAAGATCCCTGTTTGCACAAGTAGAGATAATTACATATTACATTAAGAGTGGCATCAAATCACAGTGGCAAAACAATTGCTCGTTCCAGCCATAGCAATAAATTAAGATGCAAAACTATATCATTACTTGTGTCATCACAGTTCCAATGCTTCATTACAGCACCGGGAGTTGATTTTTGTTCTTCTTCCGCTTGTTCTTCCCCTTCATCACTTGGTTCAATAACAGACAAGCTTCGCCTCCAATGTAAGATTTCGCATGTCAATTAGGGAGCACAAGTATAGCACTAAACAACAACATTACTTTTCTGATGACAGTAGCAAAATACAGGCCAACAGTTGCGAAATATCATTATCTTACCTCAATGGGATATTATGGTGCACATACAGATTGGAAGTCTGGTCTCCTTTTGTGCAGTTCACTAAAATCAAGCAACATTACAGTATAAGTAGCACAACATATGAAAGCACACTGGACAATCATGTGGAAGAAGGCCAGTACTGACTTCTCATGACGTGGAATTCAAACAACTCACAAGAAGAAGATCTGAAACAAATTTGCCAACACGGATAGGAAGTCAGATCTCCTCTTGTGTAGTTCCACTAAGATCAAGCAATCAAGCAATGTTATTGGTGTGACATTTTGGTTGAACTGCACAAAACACTCTTAAAACAAAAGTGTTTTGTGCAGTGCAACAAAAGGTCGCAATAGCAATGAGGTGAAGTAGATAACGCTGTTTACACAGAGGTGCAAAGGAAACAATTACTGGTCAATAACGGTGGATGACACAGAAGCCCACAAAAAGAAGTATCTAACTTATCTAAATGGGAAAGAGAGTAAGACAGTAGCATTTCTCAAACAGTGGCATTGATTCATATTAACAGAGAGATTATATTAACAATAAAATTCGTTAAACATGTAATTTGCTTTTAACTGTGGCATTGCATCAATTTTCCAGCAGCATTATTAGATTAACAACAGCTAAAGAGTTGTACGGGATAGTGGACGCACCAGCACCATGTGCATCTACCGATGTATAAAGGGGTGATGCACAGTCTGTTGCAACAAAGAACAAACAACCAAGGAGCATATTTGTGTTGGTCCTAGTTTTGTTATCTTTATACACCTTTCCCTATGTGAGGGCAGCAAATCTAGTCCTGCTCAAACTCTATAGCCTTGTCCCCCACCCACAGAAAGATCAGTTCGTTACAGATGTGTGTACTGCGTTTGTCATCGTTTTCCCTTTTCGACCAAGGTAGGTGTTGGATAGCCAGTTTGTACTACTTTCCCCCTTCCTTTCCTCTTTGAACCACGTCCTAGATTCATGCTATACAACTTTCCCCACTACTTTCCTATTTGATCCAACACCTAGATTCGAGTGCAGAAGCGAAAAAAATCGACATGCAGCTAGAGCAATGCATGTGGATTAAGTAAATTATACCTTAAGGTTCTCGGGGTGTGGCTCAGTGGGCGGCTGGAGGCCGATCTGCCCACACTATGTATGGCAGTGAGGAAGAAGGGGTCGGAGGCCCTCCCGCGCCGCCGTTGGGTGAAAGAGAACAGCGGCGCCGGTAGTGGAGTCCCTCCCTCGCCGATGGCGACAACATTAAGCCTCCTTCCCTTCCCCGGTGGATGGGATGCTGCCGACTCTTTGACCAGCAGTGACGGGAGAGAGGCCAACGCAGTCTTGTTTAGATCTGGAGAGGGTGAGAGTGTGAAGAGAGCAATTGCAAGCGCTGAGGCTCCAGCGTGTATATATATAGTGGAGAGTGTGTGAAGAGAGCAAACCCTAGAAAACAAGCGCTGAGGCTGCAGCGTATATATATAGTTGGAGTGGTTATCTTTTTCTCTCCATAAAAATCATTTTAAATTGTGCACAAAATGAAACTCTTTATTTAATTTCTCCCTCCGTCACAGTTTACAGGGCACACATCAACAATCTCTCGGACCAAGGTGATTAGTGATTGGACTAAAAAATAGCATCGGGAGTTATACCATGGCGCCCAATTACTGGAGAAATTAATGCGTACACATATGCATGGAGTGCTTTCAGTCCACGTACACACATGCATTTATTCCACCCCGCGTACACACCTGCATGGAGAGAAAATTATGGGCTTGATTGCGGTTATGATGCCCTAATTAATTGGGCATTAAACCAAACGTGCCTCAAATCCCTCTGGTGGTGGAAATGCATGAGAATTGAAGCGCTCCCTGTAAACTGTGACGGAGGGCAATGCTAATACGCGATGAAAATTTAACGCTCGAAGGAGTCAATTCGCAATTAACGCTCCACGCCTCCCGGTCGCACTTACTATTGTTCACGTGTGGTACACGACCCTCTGAAGTGAACAACAACTAAAATTGCATGCGACGTGGAGGCATTGCCATTGTTGTGCGACCCGGTACCCGGACAATCCATGGCAAGGCACATTCGCAGGCGGCCGGAATGCTCCAAATCTGGCAGCCACGTGCGTCAAATCCCGCCACCGCAGATATAGCGGTTTATCGTCGGCGCATGAACCTGTGTGTGCGAGTGTGTGTTTATTTTTAATAGCGTGTGTGTGTGTGTTAGAGAGAGCGACACATCGACCTACAGAGAGATTGTGTGTAGTACTACGATTTAGCCGCAAGAGTCGGTGCATCCTCTCATTTCCGGGCGTCCGTCGGGACAGCAGCCACGCCCGCTCCTAACCACCCTGGCCCACCCAAACCCCCTCCATTGACCGCACGCGCTTCCCACCCAAAATGGTCAGCACCGCTCCAGAGAATCGGTGCCGCATTCATGCCTGGGCAGAGCGGACGCGACCTCTCACTAGTGCCTGCATTGAAGGGAGAAGCGGATTCAATGAAGAGTGATGGTTGCTTCGTCCGTCCAACTTACTGCCGGGTCTATGTGATTTGACGGCTCATTGGTCATTATTACTGAGGTGGTACGACCGTGATGAGTCTCAGTTGCATTGTACACTTTTACTTTGGTGCATGACACGTGCACCGGATGCTGGATGTCCCACGTTTCGGCGAAACAAGGTAGAGCGTCTCCACTCTTTACAATTTTCTCCACTCTTACAGCAGAGGAGTGCGAAAGCAGCGAAAACATGGCAGCTCAGTGATTACATGGCCCACCTCACACTATCACCATATTTTCTGGACACCGTGCGACACCTAACTCTTTAGTACATAGTACGTACTGTAATTTCTCAGCGAGATAAATTTGTAAAATGCTATGAAGCTTCCAGCTTCTGTTTCATGTATCTTGTGTCCAAGGTTGCCCCGTTGCAACATTCCATCAAATACAAAGGAGACTAACATGCATGCTATTGCATCTCAATGATTCACAGATCATAGCCAATATGTACTCCCTCCGTTCCAAAATAAGTGTCTCAACTTTATGCCAACTTTAGTACAAAGTTGTACAAAAGTTGACACTTATTTTGGAACAGAGACAGCTAAAGAAAAAAAATGATCCATGCAGTCCCTAGGCCTTGAACCCTAAACCCTAACCAGGCTTTAATTTGCTGGCGACGTCGAGCCTTCCAAAGAATGAAGTTTGCAACCCTTTGACCATCGGATCATTTTGTGCAGTTTCACTAAAATTGAGCTGAGCATCCCTGTGGCAAAGAAATTGAAGAAGCGTGATTAGAATATGACTAGTGGGACTAGTTGATGAGACATAAACTCATCACAAATACAGTAGAAGCCAGTAGAGGTACGTGCGGGCAAAGAAGTAGAGAAATATCCACATGGAGCGATGTGGGCAGCTAGGGAAGTGGTGCAAGCCGACTGTAAAGGAAGTTGTACCTGAGGGATGTCGGGATGTAGCTGGAGGCGGCAACTGCCCATGTCGTGGCAGTGAGCAAGGGACGAAGGCAACCGCACCGGCTTTGTGAGAGAGAACAGAGGGGACCCCTGATCGGGACGCGCCGACAGTGGGGTTTCGCCGTCGGCGATGGCGACCACATCTACAAAAAGCATCCACCCCTTCCCCTGGCGGACGTGATCTGCTCGGATGTTAGAGATGTGGCTACAGTCGTTTTGTGTGAGAGAGTGTGAAGAGAGCAACCCCAACAAGCAACCGTGTAGGCTCCTGGCTATGTATATAGAGGAGCGGTTTCTTTTTCTCTCCATATGAACCTATTTATATTGCGTACGTGCCACTGAAGAAAAAAACTTTATTTATAAATAACGCGGCACCGTTCATGTGTGGTTCCCGACCCTCCATTAAGCGAGTAACTACTACTAGACGCGTCAAATAATCATGTGGGCTGCATCATCATACAGAAATGAGCTCCACCGTGTCACGTGTGTGGTTGGGGAAGACGCAAAGAGTGCTACGTGCGTGGGTGCGTGCACCTCTTCTCTTCGAGCATGGTTATTAAAAGTATAGCCAACTACTCTACCACGCGGTTATTATATGGGCAAAGAGTATAGGCAGTAATAATGACTAATGAGCCGTCAAATCATGAGGCCCACCTTTCTCTATGTTTGACCGAGGAAGCAGCCATCATTTCACTCCTCGTTGAATATCCATCCGTTCCTACCTCCGCAAATAAATAAAAATCCACTGCTACCTCCGCATGGTTAATAATATAGCCATGTCAATCACGACGTAGAAATATCATTCACTGATACAATAGGGCTGGCTCTAAGGCTGGTGATTTTTTTACTTTGTCTATTTCTCTTTTTTTTCTCATTTACTCATTTTACATAGGAGCACGTGTAGAGGATGGCTATTCCTTTCGATGGGACTTCTTCATGGGGTTTAAGACTAAGTAGCTCCGAATATTATTCCCGCTGCCCACCACTCTGAATCATGCCATCTATGATACTCCCATTGCAACAATGAGGTCCACTAGGTCTAGCACGTCCTGTAAGAAGAGACTGTCACGCAAAACATACATTCTTGTTGCCTTCTTCCTCATACAGTACGTACTACTAGTACTACTACTACTCGTTCTCCTATAAACCTTGCGCTTGGCATCTCAAACATATTAACCTTGCACTTGGCTCTTCACCTCTTCGGGAAGTCGAGCAATGATGGTACTACAGTATATGGTTCTGGCTATTTGAGACCAAATGAATTGCTGCACGTCCACCACGTGGGCGAGGGTCGAGGGGCGAGGGGCGAGGGAGAGTGTGTACTACTACGTCCATTTCAATATGGACTACATACGGAGCAAACTGAGTGAATCTACACTCTAAAATACGTCTATATACATCAGTGTTTGGAGTATGTACTAGTAGTTCATATTCAAATCTGCTAAAAGACATATATTTTAAACAATATGATAATCTCTCTAACCAAGGTAGGGACGGGGAGTATATACGTCTAACGGAGGGAGTAGTAAAATTTTCTCCTCGTCCTGCGAGCCACCGCGCGCGTGGGCGAGGGAGCGGGCGTAGGCATAGTAAGCAAGCTTCTCCTCATCCTATGAGCCACTGCGCGCGTGGGCGAGGGAGCGGGCGTAGGCATAGTAATCAAGCTTCTCCTCGTCCCACGACTCTGCGAGCCACCGCGCCCGTGGGCGGGGGAGAGGGCGTACTAAGCAAGCTTCTTCTCGTTCTGCGAGTTGATGGGACACATCAAAAGTAGTACAGAGCATCTCCAGTGTATAGAGCCTTGCCTCTAAGGTAGGCCCCACATGGTTTGCCTCTTTTTTCAAATAACACGTCAAGTCGCAATTTGTTTGTTCACCCGTGGTACATGATCCTCCATCAAGTGGACAACCAGTACACGTGTCAAATTACCACGTAGGCTGCCTTTTCGTACAGAAATGAGCTCCACCATGTACCCGCGCGGGTGTGGTTGGGAAAGAGACGGGAGTCTGTTTGGTTTGTGACTAACTTTGCCAAAGGTTGCCACACCTAAGGTTAGTCAAGTTTGACTAGCTTAGGTGAGTGTTTGGTTTAAGCCACACCTTAGGCAAGCCACAGAGTGTGCCCCACATGGCATACACACAAAAAGTGTGGCAAGATTCCCTTAGGCTTGCTAACTTCTGGCTCTCATTTTGATGAACTAACCTTAGGCAAGTTTGGCAAAAATGTGTGGCAAAGTGTGGCAACGCAAGGCCTAGAACCAAACAGCCCCGCGTGCGCCGTGCGTGCACCTCTTCTCTTCGTGCACGTCCCCCACCTACGTGGGTGTGTGTGAGAGAGATACAAACCTAGAGAGATGGTGTGTGCATTAGTGAGTGTTTTTTGTTATGGGGGGGTGATTTCGCGAATGTATTTGTGGGAATATGTGTCGATGATATCTCAAACAAAAATGTGACACATGCAATGTGTGTGAAATAGAAGCCTATCTATATCATATATAGAGGGGGCGATCCACGAGAAGAGAGGGAGGGGTCATAGATATCGATAGATTCGAAGAGAGGATCAAGTGTGTGGGTGCGAGATCGATGAAGAGAGCCATCGAAATTGTGTGTGTGCACGTCAAAGATATAGGGCGACTGACCTACCAGAACGTCAGAGGGCAGAGGGCAAGTTTGTGTGTGGTAGGGAGACATGACTAGAGCGCTCGATGTATCGGTGTGTGTATGTGGGGGGGGGGGAGGCAGAGACCTAACTAGAGAGGTAGATCGACTTGTATATGTGTTGAGAAGGAGAGACCTAGCTATGTCTTGAGGGAGATCGGTCGACATCCATACAAAGTGAAGGATGGGAAATAGGTTGGGATATATATATATATAGAGAGAGGTAAAGTGCCGGAGGGGTGGTGGAGTTGCTTCTCAGAGATGGTGGGAGAGGCCTACTAGACAAACTGAGGGTACAACTGCAATATCAAGAAGAGAGGGGATGTGTTTCTGTGTGTGCGTGTGCTTGTGGATGATAGATGTGTCGAGAGGCATGCATGTATGATGAAGGGGGACCATATGTGTTTGGTAAGCAGACCTAACTAGATCGGTAGATCAATTGTTGTGTGTCGGAGGAAGGGAGAGACATAACTAATGCGGTAGATCGATCGACGCGTGGGGAAAATGAGTTATAAACGACCTAGCTAGCTATATGTATAGTGGGAGATCGGTCGGTGTACATCCATTTGTTAGAGGCAAATAAGGCCCAGAGAGACGGATAGAGAGATAGGGATGGAGCTAGGAGGTGGTGCGATAGGCCTACTAGATAGGGGGGAGGAGTGTGCGATTGTGAGATCGATGAAAAGAGGGGCGAGAGTTTACACGTGTGTGGGACCGTATGAGAGACATGAGGCATGGACAGAGAAAGGAGGAGATGGAAAGTGTGTGTGTATGTGGTAGGCAGACATCGCTAGAGAGGTTTATCGATCGGTGTGTGTCGGAAAGGAGTTGTGGAGACCGTGGGAGAACGACCTAAAGAAAATAAATGAATGTGCGTGATGGATAGAATGCTGAGGGAGGGGGAGGGCGAGGAGGGCGTGTGCATGCACGAGTGAAAGTTAGTGCTAGCTACAAAGGTTAGAGGATTGTGTGGGTGTAAGAGACTAACAAAGATCATAATTCGATATGAAAGTGGATTCATATATTTGAATAAGAGATCGTAGTGTTATAAACCTATGCATGCATGAATATAGCGGTGATACGCATGGTGTGGTTTTGGACATGTTATACTATAATGTGATAATGCATGGCGTTTGCCACTCACAGCTAAATATCGAATAATCTAAACCATACTATATATCGAACAATCTCACATTTTATTTGAATTTGTGATAATGTGTGGCGTTTGCAGCTCACAACTAAATATCGAACAATCTAAACCATACTATATATCGAACAATCTCACATTTTATTTGAATTTGTGATAATGTGCGGCGTTTGCAACTCACAGCTAAATACTTGTAGGTGTAGGGGGCGGGGCACCATACATTATGTGATAAACACATTATACATATGAGACATGGTTTAGATTATGAAGATCTAGCTAGAGCTTGAAATGTATTGTGATTTGAAATCAACATAAAGTGGATTCAAAAAATCGAGTTCGAGTTCATATAGTACACATAGTTCATATCTAACTCGACAGTAATCATGTGGTGTGCTGTGAAGATAATATACAAATGATGGTTTAACTTGACAATAATGATGATTGTAAATCTTATTAAAATAGAGAAACGAATTCGAATGGTTTAACTTGACAACAATCATGATTGTAGATCTTATTCAAATAGAGAAACGAATTCAAATTTAGTTCATATTGAAGCGGTAGTATATATGTTTGAAATGAACTAAAATGTTCATTTGAGTAGCAGGTTGCATGCATTATACACGTAGCGAAATATTTTAATTGAACATAACATGGATTCAAAGTTTTGAATGGCATTTGTAGTAACTCATACAGTAAAATGGGACAAGACTCTCTTGTGTGGTGCGAATTGATTTCTTTTTGGTTTTTTCATCGAGGGAAGTGCGAATTGATTTGGTATAGTACACGTTAGGCTTGACCAGAAATTTCAACCCGCGCCTTGTTATCCTGAAATTTTAAGATATCTCTTTGTCTCATTGTGCTCCTAAAATTCCCTCCATCTCAACCCGCGCCTTGCTATCCCAAAATTACAACGCGCGCAAAAACTCCCACCTCCTGCGAAATCGCGGGACGCAAAATTCCCGTGATACCCCTGAACCGAAAGAACCACCTAGTTCAAATCGGTGGGGCTACTTTTGTAACTTATCCCACATTTCGGACAAGCATGTCCCTAAGCCATGGTCCCCCCTCCCATCCCCTCCACCCCCATTCGTACACCGAGGCTGCGAAAACCCGCGAAGCCTCACAACCTCCTCCATCCGCCACCTAGCGGGAGCCTCTTCCCTGATGACATCGTCCACCACAACAGCTCGACGTCCCTCATCCACCATCTCAGACGAGGATCCATCGTCGATCTCGTCATCCCGCTGGTTCAGCCACCCCGTCCTCCACCTCCAAGGAGCTGCCCCGATGTTCGCCTCGTCTTTCGCACCACCTCCATTCCCACAGCGTCGTCTTCACCTGCACCACCGAAAGAGCAGGACCATCACCGATTCCTCGGATGAAGCTGAGGCCTAATCAGCACCACCAAAGAGGTTCTACACTAATCGCTGCATTTTCTTCTTGATTCAATCTCACGGTGCTGCTGGCGCTCGGTCCCGAGCCGCCATGGCATGGCTCCATCTACGGTGGCGTCGTCGGCCACTTCCTCCATGGCGTCGCTCCCTTGGCGGTGACGTCCACATCAGTCGGAGCTGCTGCTGCTGCTGCTCCGACTCTCCCTGGCCCTGCTGCTGCTGCTTCGGCCCTCGCTCGCGCTGCTGCTCTGCTCTTGCTCTCGGTCCCCTGCCTGGTCTGCTCTGGCTCTTGCTTGCGCTGCTGCTCTTGCTCTTACTCTCGGTCCCCTTCCTGGTCTGCTCTTGCTCTTGCTTGCGCTGCTGGTCTACTCTTGCTCACGTTGCTGCTGCACGAGCAGCAGCTCCGACTCTCACTCGAGCTCCTGCTGCTGCTACCCGAGATGCTGCTACACGACCAGCTGCCCCGGCTCTCGCATGCGCTGCTGCTCTGCCCCGACTGCTCTCTGGTAGTACGGTCCCTGCTGGAGCGGCTACCGATTTAGATCACTGCTACTCTGCCACTAGTGCTCGAGCGGCCAAAACTTTTAGTGCACTGCTTTTCTGCTACCAGTGCGTTCAGTTTCGACAGTAAAATTCAGTTTCGACGGCAAAATTCAGTTTCAACAGTAAAATTCGGTTTCGACAGTTAAGTTCAGAGATGAGCGGCTGATGTATTTTACATCTAGCACTTTTTGGTTATGTATTTTACATCGTCTATTGGAGATGCTATTAGAATACCACTTCATGTTAATGTTGTCTCTCTTGTCCTGCTTCAGCCTCGCCGTCGTACACCTCACCGGTGCTGCTCCAACGACGAAACCCTCCATCACAGCGGAGTAGTACCCTTGGCTCCATCTCCAGGCGCCTAAGATCTTCTTCCCCTCCTCCGACTGCCACATCAGCCGCAGCATCCTCAGCGACCAACCCAATGATGCTGAGATCGACATGGCTTCGCCAAAGAGGTTGTACACTTGCTGCATCGCTTTTTTACTCTACATGTTATATATATATTGTCCACTGAGCACATGTAGTAACATTAAATACGATTAGTTTCTCCTATATAACAAGCAGTGAGGTACCAGGCAACTTAGCTATCCGTTATGGACTCTCTCAAAAGCCATAATTATTTATTCTGCGCGTTTGAGCTATGCATGTGTAGATGGGCTTGGGAGTTGAGTTAGTAGGGTAGTGGCCTGGGTCCAAAGTAGTACAAGTAGCACAAAAACATTTTTGGAGTGTAGGCTTTTTCCTATTCAAGCCTGCCTACTAGAATTGCCAGTGGTTGAAAGGAAAAGTGAAGGAAAAACATAGGAATTGGAAAGTTTCCTATGGTACTACTATTCATGCATTTGGTTCAAAGGAATGGAGCAAAGGAAAACTGTAGAATTTGTTCCTTTAGTGTCTCTTTCAAAGAAAAACCATAGGAATTTTAATATGCACTTGGCCCTCCTTTTCAAATTCCTATTCATGAAGAACAATAATAACATTATAACTGTACATTTTTTTGTGGTTTGACTTAATTTGACCATGCTTCTTTGCATTCCTGTGACCTTCCAATTCCTGTGAACCAAACACCCAGATTGACAGAAATCCTGTGATTTTAAATTCTCTGTTTTGCACATGCATTCCTATCCTAGTACTATGTAGTTCCTATCCCTGCGTTGTTAGAATCCTCCAATTCAAACGGGCCCTTACAGAATTACTTCTCTTACAGATAGTTGTCAAAGAAAACCTTGTGTGGTTTGTCCCGCTCCTGCCGCACCATCGTCCACCCCATCTCAGCTGCTCCAACGACAGAAGGGTCCACCACAGCAGGGATCCGCCCTCCAGACTGTCTTTTGCCGCCTCAGATCTTCTTCCCCGTCACCGGCAGCCACGACAACTGCATTACCATCATCAACTAAGCAGATGACCTTGAGGACTACACGGGTCCGCAAGAGAGGTCGCACTCTTTCGTTTCTGCTTACGTTATGCATCGCTTAATATTACATGCTACTTTATCGTCCTGTTCACCGATTAGACTCCGAGTTAGGTCCAAACTAATGCTCAAACTTGAGTTTTTAAATGGTTGTGGGGTACATATTGGGGCAACAATCAATAGTATATGTCAACTATCTGGTTAATCTCAGGTGTCTACTATGAGTTTCATGTTGGGTGGGAAACAAACATTAAAGGAGCCATTATCTGTATTTTTTAACTGAAGCTATTATCTGCCTGCTATCATTGGTTTTGGGTCTATCCACAGGTTGCTACCATCACTCTGGATTTCTGCATGCACTCCTTACATAATCTCACTATGTTTTATTCCTATGCATGTCAGTTATTGTACACAATGGAACTGAACATGTAGAACAAAAGAAATGAGCCTTGCGTGACAATAAAATTTCATGCAGATGTCGCTCCATGGTGGGCGCAAAGGTAGCCCCTCCTCCACCCATTTTAGATTGTAATCAAGAGGAAGATAACTATTTTGAGGGGGATTCAGAAAGAGCAGACCACTCCTATTTACCTCCTGAGGTCTTCGCTCTAACTTGGCATGCTAATGTTGGTCATATCATCTCATCCTGTTTAGTGTTTACAGTCAACATATTTTGAATTATGTCATTCTATCCGTGAATTATATCATGCCATCATGTTTCCATAGGCGGCATGTATGTGAATTATGGCATGCCAACCAATTTAATAAACACATCATATAGTTATATCATGTCATCCTATTTACATAGTCATCATATTTTGAATTATGTCTTTCTATCCTGTTTAGTTAGCCATCATATATGTGAAATTGTGTCATGCTATCCTGTTTGGTTAGACAACATAAATGTGAATTATTTCATGCCCTCTTTTATTCCCCACTATCCATTGCACCTGTCTATCATACAATGTCTGTACATTCAATTACTTTTCTTGTTTATCAACCATTTGAATTGGAAGGGGTGATGGAAGTATCTAAGGGAGTAACAACACGGTCTTCAGAAAAGATAGTGCTACCAGTCGATGCAGATAGAACCACGACTGTACTTGCCCAAGAACCAGCCCCACCACACATAACCCAGACTCTCACAGATTGTACCCTACCCAGTTGGACAGAGAACCAGCTAGACCCCTTCTAACCCCAACCCCAGCAGATAGTAACCCAATTCCAGTTGACACAACACTGTCTCCACAACAGAGCACCCAAACACGAGCAGTTAGTAAGGCAACTGCAGTGCCCAAAGCACGAGGACCACCACTCCGAACCCCAACTCAACGCTTAAAGCAGAAGAAGAATTGTTCTTAGGTCAGGTTCTGTAGCTATGGTTCATACTCCTTTGCTCTTGCATCACTGTATTTACTCATACCAACTATTTTCAAATTTGAAGGATGGAATTGAAACTCCAATGGCGCAACAGGTATGTTTTAAACCTGTTTCTTTAACTGGTTTGCTGTTGTAACTTGCTCTATGTTGATTTCAGTTTCAATTGAATAAACAGTTATGTTCTCATGTCATGCACATTGCAAGTGGTTATTGCTGTGTAGTTTCCCACACTTATATTCTGTCTATGCTGCTTTGTCTTAAACATATATTATTTGAACTGTGTCTCTATCTTGATTTGGCAACAAAAACTAGAAGGATATAGACCATACAATGACCATGGTACATAGATATATGTTTGTTTCATGTTGTTATCCTGTCCACTTTACTACTGAACTGATTTACCAAAATGAGTTTCATATACAACATGGTAAACCTGTGATCTGTTTGCTTGTTTCTCTTTTAGAATGCGGACAAAATATTGGAGAAGAGTACCCCGTTATGCAATGGTAAAGGAAGTAATGTAGATAAGGTTCAAGATAGTGAGACATCCCTGTTGGTCTCCAAGAAAGCTGATAAAAACTATCTTGACGACAGTGAGACAACCCCAAAGTCTTGTCTTGATGTAGTGTTCGAGTTACTGGCCACTACTGCTGGCACAAGCTCTTCGAACTCGCTGCCTGAATCAGTTCGTCTTCTTGAGTCTGAACTTCAAGTTGAAAGACATCGATCAGATGTGCTGCGACACGAAGCCGAAGGACTGAGGAAGTCCCTGCAGAATTCAGATGCATACTTTCTGGTGCAACAGCAAGCGCTGGAGGATTTAAGCGCCAAACAAGAGAAAGTTAATAAGCTTGCTAAGCATCTTGCCAGCATGCTGGGTACACAGGATATTGTTTCTTGAGCTCTTCTGAAGTGGTTTCAGTTCTGGACTTGTTTTGCTGCGGCGTTTATTTGCACTGGTCGCCAACTTTGACAACCAGTGTACGTGATATGCTTCTTTGTTCCCTATATTTGCACTGGTGGCGAACTTTGATGCCCAGTGGATGTAATATGTGTAATAGCCGTAATAGCCTAGCATTAGTTGCTTGCTTATTTATTTCCTTATTGTCTTGTTTAGTTGTTTGCTTGTAGTTACTGCAGTTCTTTTTCCGCGTTTTTCTAGTGGCCACAATAACCTATTTTTTATAACTAGGCCACAATAACCATGGGCAACATACGAACCGGTGTAACCATGGTCCTACTACCTGTTGTAGTGACCATGGGCCTCCTACGGGCCGTAGGATCCATGGGCCTTCGACGGGCCATATAATCAATGGGTCTTCTAAGGGCCGTATGATCGATTGGCCAAACATGGGCCGTACTATTCGTGGACCAATAACGGTCCGCAAAATGGGCCGTAAACGGGCTAGAGTGGAAATCGTGTGTTTATGGCCCGACCATAACGGGCCGTTAATAGGCCGAAATGTATAACGGGCTTAATTCTATCGATAGGCATCACAGGTCGTTAATGGGCCGTATTTGATGACGCTATGAAAACAACCCAACGGGTTAACGGGCCACAAACGGGCCGATTGTAACCACAGGCTGAATTTGGCCCACAAGCGGAACAAGCCAGTAACGGACCGTAAGTAACCGAATGCTGGAAATGAGCCCAAGAATAAATGGGCCCTTAGAAGGTCGAAAGGTAACACGGGCTGGAAACGGCCCAATGGAATAATGGGCCGTTAATGGGTGTAAAGCGATACACTGTTCATTATGGGCCAGTTTCACCATGGGCCTTTAATGGGCCCAGAGTTACAAAGAGCCTCGTATGGGCCAAA
The DNA here is from genome assembly GCA_011799875.1 of Thinopyrum elongatum. Taxonomy (NCBI): domain Eukaryota; kingdom Viridiplantae; phylum Streptophyta; class Magnoliopsida; order Poales; family Poaceae; genus Thinopyrum; species Thinopyrum elongatum. The sequence continues at coordinate 57,342,513 of CM022300.1, read as the reverse complement.
AGACGTCATGGGCCATACATGGGCCAGAAGTTACAACGGACTGGAATCATATTGGATGACCCAAATGACGCTATTGGGCCCAATTCGGATAAGCCATAACGGGCCGTGAGTTAGCAGGCTGTAAATGGGCTATATGCAAACAGGCCGTTAACAGACTTTCCGTGGGCCGGCCTGCTACCTTTTGACCAAGTCAAATGGGACGGCCTTTTCACCTGAAGGGGCCTCTGTTGGGCCATGCTACGTGTTGACGTATCATAGGCGCCTCCCGTCCAATGAGTGGATGACATCTGTCCCAACGCTGAGCCGACACGTGGTTCCTCTGGCAATTGAGAATTTTACATGTGGAAAATCCCCATTGGTCCGGGCTATTAACGGGTTATCAGATCCAAACCGGAACCCGATAGCTTAACGGCGACTCGTTACGGTGGATGCTACATCTCGGTTACCTTTGACGAAATCACTTCCATGACGCGCCATTTATCGTCATGGAAGTGGACACTTCCATGATGATAATTTTGGTATTGTCATGGAACACTTCTACGACAGCACATGTATGACTATCTTGATTCTGTCATAAAATCATCATGGATATACATGCATGACAGAAAACGTGACCTACTATGACAAACACGTATCATCACGGAAATTGTTTTTTTTGTAGTGTTAACTGACAAAATGTAAGTACATGTCAACAAAAATTATATCGTTTGATTTGTATTTGAACATAGTTTTCAATGATATAATTTTGGTGACATGCACGAACCTTTTGTTAGTCAAATTTATGGTCAAAATTTGGCATAGATTATGATGGGGAGCAATAAACCAGGACGGAGGTAGACTGGTCAACATCGTGTTTTGTGCCAAATTTTGACTTCAGCGACCCAACCTACATGGAGAGAGTACTATATATATTGGTGCGACAACCAAACTTATATATATTCAAAATTGAGTGTTACTACATGTCATGAGTTCAAAACAAGAAAGTGGAACAAGTACATCACGCATGTGCCATTCGCGTCGCACCCCATACTGTCGTTCCGGCCCGCCACTCAGCACGCATTGGCTAGGCATTTTCTATGTACAAGTTATAAAGGTAAAGACTGCCGCGTTCGCATCGCACACCCACACGGTCTGTCCGGCATGCCGCTCAAGCTAGGGAATGCTTGTTGTCTTAGCATTTTCACTGTCAGGTGGGGCCGCAGTTGAGCAAACCGACTATCAGAAAATTCCCACCCCACCCACCGCGCGTCAGCTGAGTTAGAATTAGAAGAGAGAAACGAGGGAGAAGAGCTAGCTGTAGCACGGATGCTGTTGTCAGATGGGACTCGTGTTGATAGAATAGGAGTACTGAGTACTCGTACATCTAGTACTGAGTACCACTAGGTGGGTGCGTGCAATCTATACCTGTCATCACTTTAGGTCTCCTTTTCAAATCGCAGCTACGCTTCATAGTACATATTTTTTCACGCATTTTTCCTCCTATATGTACTCCTAGGCTATTTCCACATGCTTCCTTCCGCCGACATGTGGGACATAGAGCATCTGGGTCGTAGTGCATGCACGACTCGGAGCATATGCAACCATGCCGGCGTACTTTACATTTGAGACCTGATGAATTACATGCAAACCCCCCATAGAAGAATAAATAAATAAATGAATTACTACATGCAAACCGGATTATTTTTATAGAAACCGGAGCACGTTCATTAAATTTTGGACATACCACATTTATAAAAAATGACTGGACCTAAACCAGTCTAAGGGCCTCTTTGATTCGCAAGATACTGAAAACACAGGAATGGGGAAAGTATGATGGCGATGAATCGAGAGGAGGAGGAAGAGGAGGAGTACTGTACATGATAGAGACTGGACTGCTGGTTCACTGGGCTGCCGTGTTTCGCACTCCTCTGACATGAGTAGTAGTATATACTATGTAGTACTATATATACCGCATGATTCTTTGCTCCTTCTTACTTCACCGAAATGTGGGAGAGCCAGCATCCAGGTCGACATGTCATGCACCAGATTAGAGTGGGGAACGGAAGGGGGACATCACCCCGGTCATAGCGCCGCAGTAATAATGACTATAGTGAGTAGTCATATCACAAGACCCCATATTTCCAGCAGTAACAAGCCGTCAAATCGCACAGCCCTACCTTTCTAGCAGTAAGTTGAATCCGCTACTCCCTCACCCTCCTCGCCTCTCTGTCAAACTGGCTACATGAAAACTTTCACGCGTACTGCCCCAGAAAAGCCCTGCCCTCAACTTTTAAATACTCATAGTATAATTTTGTATCGATGAATTGCGCCATGGAGTAGAAAACCAAAAGAAAAAGGTGGTACATGTAAACAAATACAGTTCAAGCTCTAGCTAGCAATTCGGAATGTAAACCGTGCATGTGTTTATATGTATAGGTTACTTCAAAGTATCGAGTCCATTGATGCAATGTGGTCAAACTGTACCATCGATATCTCAAAGCCAAAATAGTCCGAGCTTGTTCGTTCTATATAAATAGTACTGTATGTTTATTCACCCGTGGGGTTGTTCAATGAATGGAGGGCCGGGGAGCAGAAGTGAACAATACTACTAGTAAGTAGGAGTAGTACAGTACAGTAAGTGCGACGTGCAGTTAGTCACGTTAAATAGAGAGTTTCTTTTCTTTAATGCCACGTACACAGATTGAAACACTTGTTGTGGAGAGAAAAAGATAATCACTCCACTATATATATAGGCAGGGGCCTGAGAGCTTGCTTTACTAGGGTTGCTCTCTTCATTCTCTCATCCTCTCGAGATCTAAACAAGATAGCAGTAGCGACATTTTCTCTCTGCTCACCGCTGGTCACAGATCCGGCCGGATCCCTTTGGCCAGGGTGTGTAGGGGACTAGGTGCATCGTTCACGCGGTCATCGGCAGTGAGGGAGGAAACCCACAGCTGCCGGCGGGTCCCGATCCTCTGCCCGTGCCATTCTCTCCGACACAGTGCCGGCTCGGGAGGTCCTCCGGCCCCTTTTTCCTCCCTGCCGTATTGTGGGCAGATCCGACATGCCGCCGGCCTCCTAGCCACATCCCGACGACCCTCTGGTATAAGTTCCTTCGAAAGCGGCCTTGCTCTACTGCCCCAGCTCCCCACGTGTCTGCATGTGGATCTTTTTCTACTTCCATCAGCTCTTCCAAAGCCACCTAAATTTCTAGTATTATTAGAGGTAAAGCTACCATCATGCAGTCGAATCTAGGACTTGGTTCAAACAACGAAGAAAGGGGGAAAGTTGTAGCATGAATCTAGGACTTGATTCGAAGAGGAAATAGTAGGGGGAAAGTAGTAGAGACTGGATACCCAACCAGTCTCTTGGTTGAAAAGGGAAATAAAGGGAAAAGGCAGTACAAACTGGATAAGGAATAGATCTATTATTGGTTGAAAAAAGGATAGAAAGTGGCGGCTGGTGGACAAGTCAACAGAGTATGTCCAGGATTAGATTTGCTGCCCTCACATAATAAAAGGTCTCCAGGATTAGATTTGCTGCCCTCACAGAGTATGAACAAACTCGGCATCACCACTTTATGCCTCCTTGTAGGTACATTGTGCTGATGCGTCCACTGTCGCATGTCCTTATACCAACCTTTTGCTGTTGTTAATGTAAGGGCACATGTAAAATGAAGCAATCACACTGTTACCGTAAGGACATGTCTAACCAATGTTATTGTTAATCTAATGCCTTCAGTAATATGATGCAATTAAACTGTGTTACAAATGGTACTCCTGCTATTTTTCCCAGTATCGTAAGTAAGTTGCTTCTTTACGTTGCTGAGTGTCCTGGTGTCCCCACTGCCCATGCCCTTAAACCAACTCTTTAGCTGCTATTGATCTACTGTATCTGGTAAACAAGCAATGCCACCATTAAAGTAATACCATATTGGCCGGAGGTAATCCTCCTTTAAAAAAAAAGTAATCCCATATTTGACGAATGTCATTGTTGATCGTAATGCTTTCGGTAACATGAAGCAATGTTGTCGTTTTAAAATTTCTAATGTCCTTGCACGATTGCCCTAAACATAATCAAGATGCTTCTTTTCATTTCGTGTATGTTTCGTATCTTGTTATTGACCAGTAACTGTTTTCTTTCTATCTTTTTGTGCGGATAGGGATATCCATTTCACCTCGTTGCTATTGTGACCTTTTGGTGAACTGCACAAAACACTTTTATTTTGGAATGAGTGTCTTGTGCAGTTAAACTAAAATGTCACGTGGGCAACGTCTCTCAATTTTGGTGGAACTGCACAAAATGTTGATTGGAGTTCCAAACATCTCCGTCAAACTCTGTTGGTAATCTCGTGCAACATTTTATTAGCCTTTGCAAGATGAGCCGTCACTATCACCATAATGGCACTTTATTTTAGTGGAACTGCACAAAAGGATAAGCAAATTATAGTTGCACCTTGCATGAGCAGGACAACCAACCTTAATGTTGCTCAATTTTAGTGCAACTACTAAAGAAGAACTTGCCAGCTCATGAGAGCAAGTACTTCTTGCTAGCTGCATGATGCAATCTTTGCTTCATTTCAGGTGAACTGCAGAAAAATTCACATGAATTGAATCATCCAAGTGGATCTGTAGGTTCACGACATCGAGTAATGGTGGCATAGGGCCCCTCTCTCAGTTATGGTTCCCATGACCGGGTATGTTCCTTTTTGGTTGATTTTGACTCTGCATCCAGCTAGTGATCTTGTGCTATTGTTTTGGCACTGCTATGAGAAAGCAATAATGATATTGTTTTTGCATCTTAATTTAATGCCACTAAATTTGAGGCAATCTTTTGGCACCGCTACTGCCACTGATAAAATGAAGTAATAATACATTTAAAATAGAGCTACTGTCTTATCTACCATTTCATTTTCAATGTAGATAACTTGCAGAAGGCCTATCCGGCAGAATCAAGTCCATGTGCAGTGCATCAATCACACACTACTGCAGGATGCTGCTAATGCGACACTACGATCAGAGACCCTTCGACGAAACTGTGTGCGATGCATTAATCGCAAACGATGATGTAAAAAAAATGTCAAAAAAGATGCAAAACATTTGCGATGAAGGATACATCAAACACGGTTCAGATTTTAGTTGCGTGTGCGATGCGGGGCATACGGTTCAGTTCAATGAACTGTTTGTGATGAGGCAGAACAACAGAAACGGGTAGCCAAATCAAGGCATGTGTGATTGATGGCATACAATTCACTCGGATAAACTGCTTGTGATGAGGCGGAACAACAGAAACGGGCAGCCAGATGAAGGTGTGTGCGATATACGGCATACAGTTCACTCGGATGAACTGTTTGTGATTAGGCAACACAAAAGAAACGGTCAGCCAGATCAAGGTGTGTGCAATATACGGCATACGGTTCTCTCGGATGAACTGTTTTCGATTAGGCAACGCAACAGAAACATCCAATTACATAGGTGGCTAGTACACACATGACATTTCCACACACCAAAGTAAACTATTACATGCATAATTAACTAGGATAAACGATCATCTGATCATCATCTACTTCTTGTGACGCTTGCCGCCACTGCTCTACTAGGATAAATGGAACAATATTCTTTACTGTGAATAGTGTGCTCTGTTGGGCACACAAGTATACGGATCATAGCCTTGGGCGAGCAATGTGCCCGCACGCGTCATGCTAGCTCGATGTTCCTTCTATGCTAAGTTTCCATTAAATGATGGCGTTTTATGAACACGCCACCGTTTCCCGCCATTTCCTCACCGGTTTCCCGCCGCCACCCAGCGATATTGCGCATAAACCTAGGCGGCTCGCGACGCACGGAGGCAACAAGCGCAACCTGTAGCACATCCACCTTTTCCAAGCATGCCAACCCACCAAAGCGCCACCTCTACCATCAACCTCCTCGACGAGGAAAACGAGAAGGCGCCATGGCCCGTCGAGGCCGAGGCGCTCCCCGGCAACGCGATGGACGACGCCGTGATGCGCGTCATCGCCAGGGTTGAGCAGACCCTTGGCGCATGGCGCTTCAGTACCGCAGATCAAGATAGGCATGTCAGCGCCGAGAGGCTGTAGCTCGCCGCACAACATGATCGATGGCACACCGCAGAGCAAGCTAGGCGCATCCGCGCTGATAGGCTGTGGCTCACCGCACAATGAGACCGTTGGAGCGCCGCAGAGCGAGAGGCGTGACGCGCCGCACAACAAGAGCGGATCCATTGGCGCATGCCTGCTATTGACAGGGCATCGCAACTGGGTACACATCCCGTCAGTACCCCCATTCCTCGCCAGAAGTGGGCAGATGCCGTCTGCGCCGTACTTGCACCAGAGGCCGACCGCGCTGTACTTGCACCGGACGCCCGCCGCACCGTTCGCATGGGTCACGCCATTCGCCTTGTCCGCGGTCCGCTCGATGCCAACGCGCTGGTCGCTAGGCTCGACCGCCTCCTTGGTCCAGGTGTCCACCTGGGCGCAGTAGAGGAACATGGCCGTCGCATCCTCGAGCTGGTGATCTCTGATGAAATAGCCAACTTGGAGCTCGAGATCGCGCTCCAGATGTACTGCGAGCGTGTCGACCGCTTGGACGAACGCCTGCACGAGTTCAGGCAGAGCCAAGAGCTATCATAGGCAAGGGCTGCTAGTCATGGTCTCATGGACGCATTTTATTTTGTTGAGTCATTTCGACGTGGATCGCTATGTATTCACAACAATCATAATATTGCTTTGTTTATTGCTCTGTTTCAATGTGTGTACTCTGTTTTCCGTTCTTATATGTTCTGTTTCAATGTGTGTGTATATGCTTTCCATTCTGTATATGTGGATGATAACAGCTAGATACAAATTAGTATACGAAAACAGATAGAAAATGGAATTCATAATATATATTAATTGTTCATTAGTTCATCACAGAATATATATAATATCATCACATATACGTGATGATACTTAACTACTAGGTACAATGCATAAAATTGAAAACAAACAATACTAAAACTAATAATCCCTCCTAGGGGCAGTATTCCGACAGCCCCTTGCCAGCAGCTCCCTGGTGCACGGTGTCTTCCCAGCGTGGAGGCAGTACTCCGCCTCCTCCGCCTCACAACGCTTGACGTACCGATCTGCCTCTTGCTGGCGGACGAGCGCGAACGATCTTGCCATTTCGTTGGGCGCCCACCGGAGCTCCTCGTCGGTGGCATGCTGGAGCTTATCGGCCCACCTCCACGTAGCGATGAGGTGCCTAGCGCCTTTGACCTTCCTCGCGAAGTACCCATCTTCGTACACCTCCTCCGCACGATGACGCACCCGCCCTCAAAGCTCCACCGCCTCCTTTTTCCAGGTGACATCACGGGCTTCACAGGCCGCCTGGTACCTGGCTAACTTCTCCGCCATCTCCTTCTTGAACGCCACTTGCCTGGCTTTCTCAGCCAGCGGCAGGGACTTCCACAGACAAAGATTGTACTAGCCCCAAAACCACTCCAAAGTTGGGGGGGGGGGTCCGGCGCAACCTCGTCCAGCGGCGCGTAGGGGTCCTCCTCATCGCCGCTCTTCGACTGAGCATCCTCGGGGGGCGGCACCTCCTCGTCGGCGCATGGGCAGATCGGCGGCGCCATGGCAGAGATTTGAGAGAGAGAGAGAGAGGGTGAGCAAGGGGAGGATGTAGATGAGAATGCAGGCGGGACGACGTGAGCAAGGTAGTATTTATTGGCGGTCGGAATCTAGATCGACGGGAACAGTACACACGCCGGTCGCCGGAATTTACGAGTATTGTAGTTTGAATTACACATGATTCCCGCAGCAAAAGCCGTGTGTGAACTTAATAGCTGACGGTTTCCAATACAGAACCGTGTCTGATTAATAACCCGCGCCACTCACCTTCCAAACCTCGAGGCGCGAAATAGAGTGACAATCATGTGGGGCCCGGTTGTCTTGTCAGATCTTTACATTTTCTTTTTTGAACACCAGATAATTACATCGTCTGATCATTTTTTAATTTTTTTAAATTTAAATGCCATGGCACTCCATGCATGTGTCCAAGCCGTGACACCAATATGTTTGAAAATTCATTCCAATTTACTGCACATGGAATTAACTCGCACACAAGTACACAAATATTTTTTTCAAACCGTTATGGTTAGCCGTTGCATGTAGACGTAGTTCAAATTTGGATTACGGTCATTAAATGGCTAGATAATCACTTAAATGTTTTAAAAAGATCAAATGACCCCTGAAATTTTACAAATTTTGACATGATAGTTGTATTAGTGCACGTTAACTGTAGAATTTTTTTGAAGCCCATAAGAGGAAGCTATCGTCAATTCATCATCAAACAAACATTGTTCCCTCTCGGAACCACGAGCCTTCTAGTGACTTGCTCCGGTTTATGAGGTGTATGTGTCCAAACTTTCGTTAAACAGACCAATTTTTTTATCACATCATCTTGGTGGCATGACATTACGTCAAGTAAGGTTTCATGTGTTTCTGATATTTCTTTTTTTTTGGAATTTAAATGGCATGGCACTCCATGCATGTGTCTAGGCCGTGACACCAATATGTTTAAAAATTCCTTCCAATTTACTGCACATGGAATTAACTCGCACACAAGTACACAAAAATATGATTTTTCAAACTGTTATGGTTAGCCGTTGCATGTAGATGTAGTTCAAATTTGAATTACGGTCATTAAATGGCTAGAAAATCACTTAAATGTCTTTAAAAGGTCAAATGACCCCTAGAATTTTTCAAATTTTCACACGATAGTTGTATTAGTGCACATTAACTGTAGGAAAATTTTGAAGCCCATAAGAGAAAGCTATCTCCCATTCGTCATCAAACATGCATTGTTCCCTCTTGGAACCACGAGCCTTCTTGTGAGTTGCTCCGGTTTGTGAGGGGTGTGTGTCCAAACTTTCGTCAAACAGGCCAATTTTTTTACCACATCATCTTGGTGGCATGACATTACGTCAAGCAAGGTTTCATGTGTTTCTGATCTTTTTTTAATTTTTTGGAATTTAAATGCCATGGCACTCCATGCATATGTCGAGGCCGTGACACCAATATGTTTGAAAATTCCTTCCAATTTACTGCTTATGGAATTAACTCGCACACAAGTACACAAATATGATTTTTCAAACCGTTATGGTTAGCCGTTGCATGTAGATGTAGTTCAAATTTGAATTACGGTCATTAAATGGGTAGAAAATCACTTAAATGTCTTTAAAAGGTCAAATGACCCCTGGAATTTTCCAAATTTTCAAATGACAATTGTATTAGTGCACGTTAACTGTAGAAAACTAATGAACGCCGTAAGAGGAAGCTATTGCCCGTTCATCATCAAAAATGCATTGTTCCCTCTCGGAACCACGAGCCTTCTAGTGAGTTGCTCCGGTTTGTGAGGGGTGTGTGTCCAAACTTTCGTCAAACATGCCAAAATTTTTACCACATCATCTTGGTGGCATGACATTACATCAAGCAAAGTTTCATGTGTTTCTGATCTTTTTTAACTTTTTGGAATTTAAATGCCATGGCACTCCATGCATGTGTGTCTAGGCCGTGACACCAATATGTTTGAAAATTCCTTCCAATTTACTGCACATGGAATTAACTCGCACACAAGTACACAAATATGATTTTTCAAACCGTTATGGTTAGCTGTTGCATGTAGATGTAGTTCAAATTTGAATTATGGTCATTAAATGGCTAGAAAATGACTTAAATGTCTTTAAAAGGTCAAATGATCCCTGGAATTTTCCAAATTTTCAAATGACAGTTATTAGTGCACATTAACTGTAGAATTTTTTTCAAGGCCGTAAGACGAAGCTATCGCCCGTTCGTCATCAAACATGCATTGTTCCCTCTTGGAACCACGAGCCTTCTAGTGAGTTGCTCCGGTTTGTGAGGAGTGTGTGTCCAAACTTTCGTCAAACATGCCAATTTTTTTACCACATCATCTTGGTGGCATGACATTACATCAAGCAAGGTTTCATGTGTTTCTGATCTTTTTTTTAACTTTTTGGAATTTAAATGCCATGGCACTCCATGCTTTGTGTCATAGCCGTGAGACTAATATGTTTGAAAATGCCTTCCAATTTACTGCACATGGAATTAACTCGCACACAAGTACACAAATATGACTTTTCAAACCGTTATGGTTAGCTATTACAAGTACATGTAGTTCAAATTTGAATTACGGTCATTAAATGGCTAGAAAATCACTTAAATGTTTTAAAAGGTCAAATGACCCCTGGAATTTTCCAAAATTTCAAATTACAGTTGTATTAGTACTACAAATTTTCTCGTACATTTAAAACACCATCTGTTGCCACTTTACTCCAAATTCATCTTTCACAGCTAATAAAAAATATCAACAACATCACACACAGTTGTTTTGTAGGAACCGTTTGCGATGAAAATTCATGGGTCTATTTAAGTCTTCCTCCTTAAGCTTCCCTGGCTCGTCTGCTCCAGTGCCAGCAACCCCCGAATCCACGAATCCTGATCCCCATTCCCGCAACCCCTTCTTGCAAAGATGATGCCATGGAAACGCTTCGTGAGGGCCCGTACGGTGGCCGCGTCCTCCCCAAGCGTCGCCGCCTAAGCCGAGAGTGCCACCGCATCCGCATTGAGCGCAGCCGCATCCACCGAGAGGGCGTCTGCGGCAGCCGACAGGGCAGCTATAGCAGCCAAGACTGCTACAGCAGCTGCTGCGACGGCGGCTGCAAACGCCGAGAGCGCTCGAGCTACCGTCCATGCTGCCGATGTTGCCCTGGCCCGGGTCGAGGCCATCCACGCCAAGATCGAGGACGCACACGCCAAGATATTCTAGGCCACCTCGGAATCCAGCATGCAACCCACGTCCAAAAAGGCGGCGGTGGCCATGGAGCACCTGCTTCCTCATGAGATCACCGAGCGGGAGCTGGAGATGCAGGAGGCGGCGGAGATCGAGGAGCGCTGGGAGGAGGAGTTGTGCGTGGCCGAGGTCGAGGTAGAGAAGAGTCTGTCCATCGAGGAATTGATAGTGGAGTACCAACGCGAGCTCTGGCATAGCCACTACTACGAGTACTACAACCTTAAGGGCGGCGCCGAGGACGAGGACGCGGTCGACTTCAATAGGGGGGACGCGGAGTCCAGCAACGGCAGCATGTCGCCAGGACAAGTCATCGACGTCTCATCTCACACCGGCGATGCATAGGCCGGCGCGGCGGCGGCTTTGTTAAAATTATGCGTACTTAGGCTTTTTTTTAATGCTGGTCTTTTGTTATAGCAATGTTTAGGTCAACTGGCTTTGTTTAATTACTAAAATTGCTCAATTCAGTAAGTGTGGTCTGTGTGTTGTACGCTCTTTTGTGTGCCCAAATTAGCAAGCGATGTTAAATTATGCAATGACATGGATGAGGACAGTACCCAGGGAAATTTCCACCAAAATTTGAATTATCAAACTCATCCCATGTGCGTAAAGCAGAAGAATCGCTTGCGATGCACACAATCATTCAAAGTGAATGGTGTCCGGCGGCACCGCACGCAAAGTTTCCCTCCACATTTCGAAAATTTTGGCCTACCTCCGAAATATCTACCCCCGCCCCCCTTCCCCACCCCCTTTTCTCCCCGATCACAAGTCACATTTTCCCTGTTTCCTCCTTCCTTCCTTTCGAAGCTATAGCCGCTTCCTCGCTCTTGCCGTCTCGCATCCTACCGCCGGGGTCGCTATGGTCTTCTTCAATGACCTCTCCAACGGTTCCTCCTCCGACGATGACTCCTTCACCACCCGGGTATGCCTATCTTCTCTCTCTCGGGTTATGACTTGGAATGAAGGATTTTAACCCGGCGGTCAATTTGAGTCATTTCTTCCTCTTGTAGCTCCCTAGGACCATCAGTTGCAACGAATGGAGCGGGGTGGCTGAAGATCTGCCTGCTCGTTGTCACCATCAATCTCCATGCATGAAGCTAGTTGCGTTTGAATCTGTGGATAGTGGGAGAAAGTTTCTAGCATGTGCATCAAAGGTTAGCCCCAATTTCGTTGTTACAAATCATTTGTTAGATGTGATTCAGACACTTTCACTGTTCTATGTTATTCTGGATGTTAAGACAGTGTCACAGTTTGTACCTATATCTAAAAATGTTGCCATCTCATCAGCGGTGCCATTAGAAAATTATTTGGCACTGCTTCAGCAGTTTGTGCAGCCAACTTTGGTCCACACATCCGAGCAGCCAAGCAGTAAAATACTAAATCTTTATGGTACGAAGGAACTGGGCATCGGAGCAACTAGGTGCTCCCGAGTCTGGGTCCTTGATTTTTTCCCGCTGCATCGGCTCGCCAGTGCAGGGCACCGATGCCAAATGTAGCAACAATTTTCTTTACACCGATTTTGGCATAGACAGTGGACGGCCTTAGTGCTATTAGTTCTATGTTACTAAATTTGTGCATGTACACACCTGTTAGTATCAATTTGCTGTCATCCAAACATTGTCACTATGCTGTTGTAGTTATATTTAGCTTCCTCATAAAATGTTCAATTTGTTATTTATAGTACATGACTAAGAACTTGTAGCGTTGTTGTAGTTAATTATAGCTTCTGATGTTTCAGAATTTGGTTGTTGTCTCAGTAGCAATTAATTCATTTGCACATTGATCTTTTTAAGAAGATATGTCATAATTAACCTGTTTATTCAGTTTTTCAAAATATGTATTTGGTGATTTTCTATGTTGCTAGAAACCCATTTCCCCTACAATTGTTACTGATCTAGTTTTAAATATTATAGGATGAACGGAAGTGTTCTTACCTGGAGTGGGTTGATCAAGAGTGGCCATAGTCTTTGAAGATGTGCCTAGCAAAGCTCTGGAGCATGTATGAGGAAGAGAACAGAGGTAGGCTTAGAGAAAGTGTTGTCAACGCTGAAGAATATTTGAAGATGCGGAATAAAAAGAGGAAGATGGAGAATGAGCTTAGATTTTTTAAATCAGACTTTGCTAAGATGGTGTTGGCGAAGGAGGAGGCACTCTCCCAGTTGGCCAGTGCAAAATAGGTTCTTACTGAACTGAAAGCAGAGGTGGATAAGACGAGCCTGGATGATCTCGATTAGGGAAATGAATATATTGTTCTAATATTGTTCTTATGAAGGTGAACTAGCTATATGTTGTACTGTGCTATTTGCAGGTAGCTATCGTACTGTGATGTTAAAATATATTTATGTGCCTGATATGAAATTGGCAAATAGCTGTTCGATATGAAATGTGAATTTGTGTAATACTAGAATTATTAATTATAAACTAATAAACCTGCTAAGTGGGTCATGGAACTTTGCAAACGGTTCTAGCAGTAAAAGCGCTTGTGATGGATAGCCCAATGCCATACAGTTTTCTTCATCAAATCGTGTGTGATGTAGTTGAATAAAAGCAAACGGTTAACCGAGGAAGAGCGTGTGTGATAGTTACACCTATCAGACACGAGGCTATACATAAAACTGTGTGGGATGTATGTACGAACGGAAATGTTTTCCCTGGATTGACTGTGTGAGATGTACATACGAATGGAAACGTTTTCCCTGGATTGACTGTGTGGGATGTACATAAGAATGAAAATGTATTCCTTGGATTGACTGTGTGGAATGTACATAACAAATGGAAACATTTGTTTGGGACTAACTGTGTGGGATGTACTTACGACCGGAACCGATTGGGCCTGTATAATCGTATTTCATCGCTCGCCCGTCGCACACGACCTCATTTTGCCGAGCGTGTGTGCGAGGAGGGCCTATCCCCGACGATTTCTGGGTCATGTGGGAAGGACCCCCCTATCGCCCACACTCACTTGGCGACGGTTCCAAATGCCGTCGTGGAAAGGGGTTAAAAATCATTTGTATAGCACCTCGCTGTACCAGTGACATAGCTGCACTGAACTAGTTGAGTCCATCACGCCTACCATTGAGGTGGTGTGGGCCCCCTGTCTAACTGGCGGGCGCCATAATTTTAGTTGAACTGCACAAAAAAGTGATTGAAATGAGTCGACGCTCCTCCTTGTACTGCCACACTGAGGTGTTAATGGATGTCAACGAATCGCCTTCATGGCAAGATACGGGGACATGAAGAATAACTTGATCTCCCAAAGTCAGCTCACACAGGTCAGTACTGTCCTTTATCAACATGATTGTGCTTTGTCATACTATGCTAACGTTGTATTTTTTTAATAAAGCTATTCTATCGCAATCTTTTCTCGTTTTGGAAATAAAGTTGCTTTAACTAGTGCCAATATTATAGTAATCATGCTCTTTCTTATCTATACAAAGAGGAATACTCAACTACAGATGTTGAGCATTCGCCAAGTTCTTGGGTTGTATGACACGGCTAGCCAAGATGGATTTAATCCCGAGATTCACTTTATCCAAAGGCTCTAAAGTGCCATGCGTGTGTGCAAGGTGGAAAGAGATATTTTAGGACGTTGATTGATGATTCCACTAGATTCCGCTATGTGTATTTGTTAAATACTAAGGATGAGGCTCTATACACACTACTTCAAAATCTAGAAGGCCCTCTTGTTCATATATTGGAAGTGGTAGTGCCACGAGTGATGCAGAATATTTCAGCTGCCAATGTTTGACCTGCGTGGCCTTAAAAAGGACTGGTTTCAATGTTTAAGCAAATCCTTGGATCAAATTGCTTACATGAAGCATCGATCAATTTTTATTTATTTGTTCACATTCTCACAACGTTTGAGTTGTACAGTTACGATTGGCTCTGATTTGTGAATCATTGAGATGTGTAGGCATCTTTGTTGTTATTATTTGAATCTAATGGGTTGGTTCTGAATCTTGCAAGCTGGGAATCATTGTGATGCGTAGGCATCTTTGTTTTACTTATTATTTGAATCTTATTGGTTGGTTCTGAATCTTGCAAGCTGGGAAACATGGCATGACGATGGAGAGGACAGCAACCATAACAAGATGTTCAAACTTGGTAGTATTGTCTGTGTGTAAGTGCGGCAAATGAGCTGATCGTTTGCATCCTGAGAATAATAATTCTAATTGTTGTGCATGTTGATCCTATGGCACTGATAGAATGAGACAATGCTTTGCTTGTTTTAAGAATAAATTTTAATTAAAGCTAATAAAATTTAAGTAAAGTGACCACTAACACTTGCTATTACAGTACCAATACATACCCGCTCGTGAACCCGAGGGGGCATGTTCTGCCGGGCGTGCAGCAGGCGAGGGAGGGGTAGTAACTGCTGTCGCCTGTACACACTCAATTTACTGTTGAATGCAGTTCCCCAAGAGCTGAAAAATGAACTGCTGCCACCACCTACCCACTCATTCACCGTCGATTGCAGTTCCCCAAGATTGAAAAAACAAACTGCTGCTACCGCAGTGCAGCCCCCCAGTACCCTAGTACACACCGATCATCTTCATCTCCCCCCTGCACCCAATCCCCACAAAACAAGAACTGCCAAATCAAATCTGTGTGAGAAGAGACTCCAATGGCGATCCGAGGGGTGAGCTTGCTGGATATGGACTTCAGCAAGGAGTTCACCTTTGAGTTCGCCATTCAGACCCATGGCACCACCAAGTCGAATCTGATGTACACAAATGATCCGAACTCGGTGAAGCTCTGCCTCGCCAAGTTCAAGCAGTACCTACAGGAGGAGAAAGCACAAGGTCACGGGACTAGACCTTGTGCCCATCTATTCGTCTCTTGACAGGGACCAGCGGATCACCGTCGCCCAGGTATGCATGGAGGACGAGGTTCTCGTCTACCACTGCTGTAGGGCCATCAGAGGCTCTGGAGCATTTGCCCGTTTCATCGGCACTGCCGACTTCACCTTCGCTACGGTGGAGAGCAGGAACAACGCGACTGTGCTTTAAGATTCGGCCATCTGCTGCAACAAGCTTGTCGACATCTAGAAGCAATACAAGATCATCGACAACGGGCAGGAGAAGGACTCCATGGTTGACCTCGCCGCGACCATCATCGGCCCCTACTATGCCAACATGAAAGAAGACGTCGATACCAAGGACCTGAACACATAGGAGGTACCTCTGAATCTAGCCTACATAACCTACGCGGCCAAGGACGCATACACAGGGTACGACATGTACATGCGGATCTTGGACATGAGGGCATGTCTGCTTCCCGTAACCGACGAGTACACGGATAGCGGCAGCGTCATGATCAAGCGTGCCAGGAAGGTCTAGATGATTTACTTTATCTGTTGAAGCACCTTTATCATCTGAGTGTTTCATGCATTATCCTATGTGTCGTAATTATCTGTTTTGTCTGAAATATTTCGTCTAAGAACCCGTTAACCTGATTGCTTCTTTTACTGGCCATTTGCTTATGTATGTAACTAGTTCACTGGGCTATCGTGCTTTGAATCTCCTTCCTCCCAACATATTCCCGTTCTCAGGTGGACCCAGCAGGTCTCATACACAGACATCTGGGACTAACCACCTATCCATTTGTATTTCTTTATTTTGTTCAATCTTTCGTCGTCTTCCTACAGCGGCTGGCGGCGCTGCCGCGCACGCCTCGGTGACCCATCCTAGCCTATGGCGCTGGCCAGGCCATCCCTCTACTCCCAAACATTCTCCGGCAGCGACCGCTCCACTGGCCCACCCTGCACCCGAACAAGTCAACCCTCGTACTCCCCTCCGCCTGCGTCTTCCTCGGCTCCGGTTCGTTCCGGTCTGAGGTCTCGACGTCGTCCTCTGCCTTGGTGCTCTCGTCGCGGCACCGCCGTCTGTCATTCCTAACATGGTCAACAAAACGAGAGGAATCGGGAGACGACTGTTCGTCGAGAGGCCGATAGTCCAGGCCCACCAGGTCCATGGCCTAGGTTTTGTTGTTTAACATGTGCAGCCGGCGACATGCAGACACAGTTGATCCAGCTGGTTTCAACTTTTTTTTGGGGTCCAGCAGGTATCAAGCGGCCTCTGGGCCTCCCAGCCTAGCTTGTCTATAACATCAGCAGCCCATGTTATGTTTGTTTTTTCAAGACGATGCACAACTCAGTTCTATTTTTCTATAAGAATGCAAAACTGAACCTATGTTTTCCCTTCTATAATAGTATATATATATATATATTTATATTTATACCTTATTTTATTACATATATATAATAGAAACAACATAAGGTTCCGTTAAACCTGTCGTTCGTCCAACCATTGTATAGACCTTCCCACTTCCTTTATTTTACGTTTTTATTAATCCTATATCTGAATTTCCTCCCACTTTATTTTTCGATGTAATCTGAGATTTCTCCCAGTAATTTTCCCTAGAACCAACTCAATTGTCCCACGTCTAGCCTAAAAAATAATAATACCCCACGTCCTATTAACTCATCAAATTAAAATGATATTTTATTTCGTAAATTGAAAGTTCTTACAAAATAATAATAATTATTGTTTATATATAACTTGGCAAGTTAACTCCTGGTGATTGCGTACATAAGCTTGCAAAGATTTTATTGACCAATGCAGTAATAGACGTGCAATCATGTGTTTATATTTTTATAACATTTCTCCGTCCAGCCCAACATGATACTTTCACCCAGCCCAGCAAGTTTGCGGATTTCGAGAAAAATGCAAATGGGCTTTAAATTATAACATAATATATAAACGGGCTGCATAGACGCTACATCATTGTTTCACCCAGCCCACCAAATGGACTAAAAAAACCAAATGGACTGGCTGACATGTGGGCCAGTAGGTCAAAGCCTAAGCACTTTCGCAAAAATAATACAAAGGTCGAAGCCTAAGCAAGGCGTTGGATTTACATCCAACGTCCGACATTCTTCTTCAATCTCTCGTCTTCTTCCTCCAGCGCTGCCGGGACCGCCTGCTCCAGCCTTCGGCGTCCAGTGGCGCTGTTTTGCGCGCCTTGCAGCGAAACGCTACCCCACCGATGGCCAGGCCATCCCTCCACTCCTCCTCACCTCCTATTATTCTCTGCCGAGTGTAGGCCCACCCCGCACCCGAACCAGTCAAGTTTCCCACTCCTCTCCGTCTGTGACTCCATTGCCGCGTCTTCCCCATCTCCGAGGCATTCCAGTCTGGGGCCTCGTCATCGTCCACCGGCCTTGGTGCGCTCGGCACGGTGTGGTCAACGTGGGCAACAAACGAGAGTCATCGGAAGATGACTGTAAGAGGCTGACAGTGGGGACGCACCACGCCCATGGACGCATGCATGCAACTACATCCTTTTTATGCTGAAAATAATGTTTTCTCCCCCTAACAGCTAGGACCCTACAGCAAGGAAGTGCGTCCTTATTACGGGCAAAAAAAGATTCCTCCCCCTGACAGCTGGGACCCATCAGCTATATCTTTGCATGCAAGGAGGTGCCTCCTTATCCTCCCTGATAGCTGGGACCCACCCGGTCGAACCATACGTAGGGTTGTCTCTCTGGTCGCGAACGTGTACATACATACTGGTCGATCGGTCTCTCTGCAAGGATGAACTATGGCCGAGCAAGGAGCGGCACGTGTGACGTAGTAGTTGAGGCAGTCCTGTCTAAATCGTGTACACGTACATACAACCATGCTGCAAGAAAGTAAATATGGCTACATACGTACATACGGGCCGGCTCTCGAACGCGTACAGCGACGGCGTCCTGTTCATCGGCAGCTAATGCCTGGGTCGGAACGGAGGAAACCGCGTCGTGTTCATCGGGAGGTAAGCGACTGGGTCAAAATGCATCCTGTTCATCGGGAGCCAACCGACTTGGACAGAACAGCCCAACCGGGGTCCTGTTCATCAACTCGGGGTCTCGCGTCCCGCAAAACGGAGGAAACGGAGTTCTCTTCGACCGCCTACGGTAGAAACGGGGTCCTGTTCATCGGGAGGGGTCTGGCGTACCGCAAAACAGACGAAACGAGCTTCTCTCAAACCGCCTACGGTCGAAACGGGGCCCTATTCATTGGGAGGGGGTCTGGCGTACCGCAAAACAGACAAAACAGACTTCTCTCCAACCGCCTACGGTCGAAACGGGGTCCTATTCATCGGAGGGGTGTGTGGCGTACCGCAAAATGGGACTCCACAGGCTATTGTTCATCCACCGTCGACTTCCTCCAGCCTCCACCAGACACTGTTCATCCACGGGCTACTGTTTATCCAGACTCCATGGGGTCCTGTTCATCCATCCCAACTGGCTGGGCATGTGTGGCGGCCTCCTCGCGGTCCTGTTCATCCAGCGCAACCGCCTACTACCACGGGGTCCTGTTCATCCAGCGGCAACCGCGTACTACCACGGGGTCCTGTTCATCCAGCGACAACCGCCTACACACGGCCGGGGTCCTGTTCATCCAACCCCCACCGGGAACTGTTCATCCACACCCAACCCAACCGGATCGACTCACCACGTCTCGACTCGTTCTACGTATCGCGCGCGCGGTAGCAACGGGCACTGTTCATCCAGAGGCAACCCAACCGGCTAGCTACGTCTCGCACGGGGGTTCGATCGGCTTCAGTAAGCAGCAGCAGAGCGATCGACCGGGTTCAGTTAGCAGCGGAGTCGGTCGGGTTTAGTTAGCAGCGAAGGGATAGACCATTGATCGACTTCAGCACATAGGAGTGCGATCGCTCGGGTTCACGCCTCGCTCGGGTTCAGTTATAGCGAACACGGCTCACACCACGCGCGCATACGAGAGAGAAACGCGCAAACCACACTGCATCGCTCGGCCCGACCACCCACCGTAACCGGGAACTCCGTGAAAATTTCCTCGCCCTCACTTCTACCATGATTTTTTATGTCATGCACGGCCCAAAGAATGTCATGCAGGTGTGTCCCTGGCCCGCCTAGGACGAAAAGCCCATTTTCTGTCATGATTTTTTGTCATAGAAGTAGGAGCCCACCACATCTATGATGATACGTGTTTTTGTCAAAATTATCGTCATAGAAGTGTCATAACCATGACATATTTTTTTTTGTTCGGGCCTAAATGTCATGGATGTGTCTTTTTTTTGTAGTGATTATCACCCAGTTATGAAGTGATGTTTGATAGAACACAAGGTATTCCTCCGGTATCCGGGAGTTGCATGATCTGATGGTCTTAGGAATAGATACTTGACATAAAGAAAGCTATAGCAATAAACTCAAGTGATACGATCAAATGCTAAGCTTACGGTTGGGTCTTGTCCATCACATCATTCTCCTAATGATGTGATCCTGTTATCAAATGACAACTCATGTTTATGGTTAGGAAACCTTAACCATCTTTGATCAACGAGCTAGTCTAGTAGAGGCACACTAGGGACATGATACTTGTTTATGTATCCACACATCTATTTAAGTTTCCGGTCAATACAATTCTAGCATGGATAATAAACCTTTATCATGAATAAGGAAATATGATAATAACCAATTTATTATTGCCTCTAGGGCATATTTCCAATAGTCTCCCACTTGCACTAGAGTCAATAATCTAGTTCACATCGCTATGTGATTAACCCCCAATGAGTTCTGGGGTTTGATCATGTTTTGCTTGTGAGAGAGGTTTTAGTCAACGGGTCTGCAACATTCAGATCCATGTGTACTTTGCAAATCTCAATGTCTCCGTCCTTGATCCAATCACGAATGGAGTTGAAAAGGGTGTTAAATATGCGCTTCATATGTAAATCCCGCCTCAACGCTCGGTTTGGAACTACTCCAAAAGTTTGCTCCACTTGACGTATCCGGTTCGAGACTCAGGGTCATCCAGATCGGCGTCAAAGCTTGCATCAACGTAAACCTTTATGACAAACTCTTTGTTACCTCCATAAACGAGAAACATTTCCTTAAGTAACTTAAGGATAATTTTTTACCGTTGTCCAGTGATCCACTCCTGGATCACTCTAGTACCCCCTTGCCAGACTCATAGCAAGGCACGCAATTGGTATGGTACAAGTATGTCATACATTATAGAGCCCATGGCTGAGGCATAGGGGACGACTTTCGCCCTTTCTCTTTCTTTTGCCGCGGTCGAGCTTTGAGTCTCACTCAACTTCACACCTCGCAATACAGGCAAGAACTTCTTCTTTGACTGGTCCATTTTGAACTCCTTCAAAAACCTTGTAAGGTATGTGTTTTGTAAAAGTTTTATCAGGAGTCTTGATCTATCTCCATAGATCTTGATGCCCAATACGTAAGCAGATTCACCCAGGTCTTCCTTTGAAAAACCCCTTTCAAGCAACCCTTTATGCTTTCCAGAAATTCTACATCATTTCCAATCAACAATATGTCATTCACATATACTTATTAGAAATGCTATAGAGCTCCCACTCACTTTCTTGTAAATACAAGCTTCTCTGTAAGTTTGTATAAAACCAAAAGCTTTGATCACTTCATCAAAGCATATATTCCAACTCCAAGATGCTTGCACCAGTACATAGATGGATTGCTGGAGCTTGCATACCTTGTTAGTATCCTTAGGATCGACAAAACCTTCCGGTTGCATCATATACAACTCTTCCTTAAGGAACCCATTAAGGAACGTTGTTTTGATGCCCATCTGCCAAATTTCATAATCATAAAATGCGGCAATAGCTAACATAATTCTAATAGACTTAAGCATCGCTACGGGTGAGAAAGTATCATCATAGTCAACCTCTAGAACTTGTCAGAAACCTTTTGCGACAAGTCGAGCTTTATAGACGGTGACATTACCATCAGTGTTTGTCTTCTTCTTAAAGATCCATTTATTCTCAATGGTGCCGATCATCGGGCAAGTCCATCAAAGTCCATACTTTGTTCTCATACATGGATCCTATCTAGGATTTCATGGCCTGAAGCCATTTATCGGAATCCGGGCTCATCATAGCTTCTTCATAGTTCATAGGTTCGTCGTTGTCTAACAACATAATTTCCAGGACTGGATTACTGTACCACTCTAGTCTGGAACGTACCCTGGTCGACTTACGAAGTTCAGTAGTAACTTGATCTGAAGTTTCATGATCATCATCATTAGCTTCCTCTTTGTTTGGTGTAGGCATCACGGGAACTGCTTTCTATGATGTGCTACTTTCCAATTCGAGAGAAGGTATGATTACCTCATCAAGTTCTACTTTCCTCCCACTCACTTCTTTCGAGAGAAACTCCTTCTCTAGAAAGGACCCATTCTTGGCAACAAAGATCTTGCCCTCGGATCTGTGGTAGAAGGTATACCAGTAATCTCTTTAGGGTATCCTATGAAGACACACTTATCCGCTTTGGATTTGAGCTTATCAGGCTGAAGCCTTTTGACATAAGCACCGCATCCCCAAACTTTAAGAAACGACAACTTAGGTTTCTTGCCAAACCATAACTCATACGGTGTCGTCTCAACGGATTTAGACGGTGCCCTATTTAAAGTGAATGCGACTATCTCTAATGCATAACCCCAAAACGAGAGTGGCAAATTGGTAAGAGACATCATAGAATGCACTATATCCAATAGAGTATGATTACGACGTTTGGATACACCATTACGCTGTTGTGTTCCAGGTGGCATGAGCTGTGAAACAATTCCACATTGTCTTAAATGCATACCAAACTCGTAACTCAAATATTCACCTCCATGATCATATCATAGAAACTTTATTTTCTTGTTACGATGATTCTCCACTTCACTCTGAAATTCCTTGAACTTTTCAAATGTTCCAGACTTGTGTTTCATTAAGTAAATATACCCATATCTACTCAAATCATCTGTGAAGGTAAGAAAATAATGATACCCACCACGTGCTTCAGTACTCATTGGACCACATACATCAGTATGTATTATTTCCAATAAGTTACTAGCTCGCTCCATTGTTCCGGAGAACGGAGTTTTAGTCATCTTGCCCATAAGGCATGGTTCACATGTCTCAAATGATTCATAATCAAGAGACTCCAAAAGTCCATCAGCATGGAGTTTCTTCATGCGCTTTACACCAATATGACCTAAGCAGCAGTGCCACAAATATGTGGTACTATCTTTATTAACTTTGCATCTTTTGGCATCAATATTATGAATATGTGTATCACTACGATCGAGATTCAACAAGAATAAACCATTCACAAGGGGTGCATGACCATAAAATATGATACTCATATAAATAGAACAACCATTATTCTTTGACTTAAATGAATAACCGTCTCACAATAAACAAGATCCAGATATAATGTTCATGCTCAACGCAGGCACCAAATAACAATTATTTAGGTTTAAAACAAATCCCGAAGGTAGATGTAGAGGTAGCATGCCGACGGCGATCACATCAACCTTGGAACCATTTCTGACGCGCATCATCACCTCGTCCTTAGCTAGTCTCCGTTACTGCACAGCTCCTGCTTCGAGTTACTAATATTAGCAACTGAATCAGTATCAAATACCCATACGCTACTACGAGCACTAGTAAGGTACACATCAATAACATGTATATCAAATATACCTTTGTTGACGTTGCCATCCTTCTTATCTGCCAAGTACTTGGGGCAGTTCTGCTTCCAGTGACCATTCCTGTCGTGCTTCATTCGGCACATCGCGAGCTCCTCGATCCCTAAAGGGCTCCCTCCAAGAACTCAACACCACCGTGCTTCGCCCCACGGTGGGCACCAACTGTTGTGGTTTTGTCACGGCAGATGTCCTAGTGTGAGGACTTAGTCGTGAGGCCAACGCAACTAGGTAGTAGCTTAAACGGGGTTGGTCGGAATCGAGAGACGTGAGGTTTTACCCAGGTTCGGCCCCTCACGGTGGAGGTAAAAGCCTACATCCTGCTTCATTGATATTGATCATGATGATACTCACGATTACAAGGGTGCTATCTCGCAACCTCTATCTCGAGAGCTATTGACTTGTCTATCTCAAAAACTTGTCCAACTTCATGTGCCCTGCCCCTCCTTATATAAGTTGAAGGGGCGGGTTACATGTAGAGTCCTAGTAGGATTAGGACTACTTCTATTACAAGCGGAATCCTAGTCTTGCTTCCCTTGCAAGGGAAATATTCCTTATGTCTTCTTTCTCAAGCCGACCCACCATCACGTGAGTCGGCCTTCCCATGAGCCGCCTTATGGGCCGTTGGGTCTTGTCGTCTGTCTGACCCGCCCGCCGGGTCACTAATGAACCGCAAAGCTCGGGTGGGTCATCCGTGAGTCACCAGGTCCGGGCGGGTCACCAATGAGTCGCCAAGCATTAGCCGGGTCATACATCAGGCCGGGTTACATCGCGGGGTATATCCCCGACATTAGCCCCCAGTTTAATTTGGATTTATCCATGTTAAACTGATCCTACAAAATAAACACAAGAACAAATTTGACAGGTTGTGCTCCAGGTTAAAAGTTCTTCTAAACCGGCACCTGATCATCCTTAAGTCCTTGTCATTTCCTTCTTCTGGAAAGTCCGGGTCAATAGACCAGCTTCATAGTCAATTTGCTGACATTAGTTTCTTGTGGAAAGACATTGTGAAAAATAATCCATTTGAATCGGCCTCCAATGCTCTGACTTGGCAAAATTTTTGGTATTTAAAATATTCATCTAATGTTCAGCCGGCTTGAAGATGTAGAACTTGTTAAGTTACAATCACCAAAACTGACGGGTTATAAAAATTGATGAAACCGGGTCATTATTGTTGCTGACGCCTGGTCAATCTTATGGCGACTTGGTGCTTGCTTATGTAAATTTAGCTTCCAATCGTTGAGTCAGCTCTCCAAGCCTTTCTATGAATAGCTTGGAGGAAATAAACTTTGTAAATTCCTCCAATAAGAATATGATACCTGGTTTGCTCAAAACTGAGAATTTTAAGATGTTCCTCCCTTGTATGCATATCACCTGTAGCCCCCAAGTCTTAATAGGAGAATGTAGTGATAGCTTAAGACTTTCTTTAATATAATGCTGCAACTTTGGAGACATCCAGGTTGTTCATCCGAGTCACCAGTCATAAACTGAATGTGTTGTATTTCACATGTGTAGCCCCCAAGTACCGGTTTGTCTTGCTTGCAGCAACCTGGGACTTATAACTGTCTTATGCTCATAAAATTTCAACCAGTGTAGCCCCCAAGGGCTGGGTCATTATGCAATAATGAGCAGGGACTTTGTAGATCTGATTATGTAGACTTGAACAGCAATGTGTAGCCCCCAAGGGCCGACTCAGTAAGATAATACTGGGCTGGGACTTTACATGCACTTCATTGAAAATAACATCATATGATGTAGCCCCCAAGGGCCGGCTCATCACTATGTGATGGGTCGGGTCTTCAATAAGGCGAGTTAAAAATGACCTTGCATTAGCCCCCAAGTTCCATGGTGCATGCTTGCAATGATATGGGACTTGCATATTTTGATATAATCCCGATTTGAATAATGTAGCCCCCAAGTGCCGGGTCATATGCCTGCAGTGACTCAGGACTATTCCTTCCATTGTAGAACAATCATATCCTCTGTCTGGACGATATTGCTGAATGCTTTGCATATCAATATTGAACCATGCTCTCTGTTGTGAACTGGTATTCTTGGATGAAGAAATAATAGCCATTGCTCTGAAGCGGCTTTGAAAACCTCAATCATAATACTGGTTATTGATAACCATAATAAAAATCCAGCCATGTTGGCTATTAAAGATTTGAATAATATAACCCGGTTGGAAAACCTCAATCATTCAATACTGGTTATAATAACCATAATGAAAATCCAGCCATGTTGGCTATTAAGATTTGAATAATATAATCCGGTATGAAAACCTCAATCATTCAATACTGGTTATGACAACCATAATGAAAAATCCAGCCATGTTTGGCTATTAAAGATTGGAATAATATAATCTGGTATGAAAAGAATCACAAGATCTTGTCTGTTGACAAGTAAATCCAGAGTTAAATACTCAGTGGCTCTTGGCCGATGGCGACTTAATGCGCATTCATTGTAATCCGGGATTTTTGTAACCCGGTGGCTTATAGCGTTTGTAAAAATCAAGAACTGATAACCCTTTCAAACAGAGTTGTTTAAAAAAATTGCAAATATGCACAATAATATAATTCATGAGTTGGCTTTTAAGGCTCGAATCCAGGGCAGGTTATAACCCATAGACTCATGGTCATAAACAATCATTGAAAAGATTATGATGGCGGCTTATAGCCAAAATTATACTGGCAACTTAAAGTCAAAAGCCAGGACGGGTGACAAACCCAAAGACTTGTAGTCTTATCCAGCTATTGAAGAAATCATGAACATGGCTGATGAGCCAAAACATCCTGGCGATTTAAAGTCAAAAGCCAGGGCGGGTGACAACCCCAAAAACTTGTAGCCTCATAACCATGGCCGTTCATATACTGGCGACTTAAAGTCCAAAGCCAGGGTGGGTTACAACCCAAAAATACTCAAACATGAGCAACATAACACGGCGTCTCATGACCCGGAGAACTTCAAATTGCACAAAAAACAAAAGTCAAAATCACAAAAACATCTTAAAAAACAAAAACAGAGACTATGTAAATCTCAAAATTAAGCCGGCTTTTCAAAGGCATAGCTTAAAATGGTGGCTCACAGGCCTCATGTTTGCTTTCAAGGCCGCAAAGCCATGGTTCATCCTAGCTCACTGTAAGCCGGCTCACACGTGTCACAAAACCGTTGTTTTAACCATGGCAAATTCAGGGTCTTTAAGAAGATTGACTTGCCAAGAGTTCGGTGGGTCACCTGGCGGAGTAGCAAGTTGCAAACAGGCAGGATGAAACCATAATTTGGCGTCCACGCCTGGTCAAGAGGGTATGAAAGCTAAACCCAGTGGGTTGGAAGCCCCCAAGTGACCTTATGATCAATCAATAAAGACTCAGATGCATAGAAATGAAATGACAGAGGCCCCAAATTTCAGGGATGCCAGCTTTATTAAATTGATCATAATATGATAAGCCCATAAGGCAGGATACCCATGTTTGAACCACGTATCATGGCAGCAAGTCCTCTTTGGTAAGCTTTAACTTTTTCTAAGAACTCGAACTTGTGACAGGTGTATTCTTCCTGAACCGAACGTTGAGCCGGATATTGAAAGCTCAAAACTTTGTGGGAGACAGATTTCCCTTGAGCCGGATTTTGCACCGGAATCTTTCCTGATAACCCAGAACTCTTCTATTGAGCCGGAACATTTTGATTGACAGGCACTTTTTAAGCCAGAAATTTTCTGACGGCCTTTAAATTTTCACCAATGTGGCAGTAGCCTCCGGGACCGGGTTATTTTCCCTCCAATGACCCGGGGTTCTTAACTTTGCTGAAACTGGCAAAATTTGCTGAGTCATGTCCGTGTAGCCCCTGAGTCTTAAGACGACTCAAGGAGTTGGCTTGAGATTCTTCATTCTTGGCCATGGCATAAGATGACATATAGTTGACAGCGGAACGCTGGAATGCGTTGAAGCTGGAGGCAAAGTGGCGAGTTGATGATTTTCGCAACACTCATTGCATATCCTTGGCGTTGATAACGTGATGTGAATCCACGGAAAGTTGAGGTTGACCTCGGCGGGTTATAAATGATCCCGTATGAATTGTGTCAGTAATCAGACCAATGGTTCATCCTGGCTGATTGTTGAAATTAACCAAACTGCAGTGGCGGCGACTGATGTACTTGCCCGTTGGGCCATCCGGTGCAGTGATTTGCTTGCATTCAATAAGCAGCTCGTACAGACAGGTGCAGCTCTAGTGTGTTGATGTAGACCAGACCACGGGGGCAGACGATAAAGATGACCGCGGCATCAGAGGCAGCACGGACGCGGGCACGGACAGATGAATCGGCCACGGCGGTGTAAACCAATGCAGATGAGCGAGTCAATCGCAGGTGCGGTCCCGGTGATCTGATATAGACCCCACCACAGGGGCGGCGATTTGCACACGTCCATTGAACAGCGAGCAAGCACGACCCCGGTAAGTTGATGTAGACCGGGCCGCAAGGGCGGTGGCCCATCCATTCACCGGGTAATGTGGCACGGAGAATCGCCGGGCGGAATATTGCTAGCACGTGCTTCGTACCCATGGTATAAACCACATTTGTAGTGAATAACTGTCCTGCACATAAAAATATACAGATCAAAGTAACTGTTCTTTGATGAACACAGTATGCACTAAAAAGATAGAAAAGATAGCACCTGGTATTTTTTGTCGGATGAACGTGGATACTGGGGATCAAAAACATATCAAATGTCTGATATAGCCCTAGCACCGTAGCCCATGTTCTTTTATACGATGATAAACCAGCCGCAACACTTGTATTTGTAGCCCTAGCAGACGATTTGAGGCCTATCTCTGTACCCACCGGGTCAACTCCTCCTCCTTTATTTTTCTTGTCCGCACGAGCAAAGCAACGCGGAGCATATGGCAGAGCAGCGCGGGTAGAGCCGGCGACAGGGAGGCAGCTTAGCGGGTGAGGCATGGAGTAGGAGTAGGGGCAGATCAACGAGGCGGATCAAGGCCACGGCGGCTCATTGCGCGGCCAGTGAGGGCGGCTTGCTGCGGTCGGTGGCTCAAAAACACACCGACAGCAGGTGGACGCCGGTGGCCTGGAGTAGAGTCAAGCTGAGGCAGCTCATGGTTGGAAGCAGAGGCCGCGGTAGCTCTCGCAGCGATAGTGAAGGCAGCAACGTACATCAGTGGCAGGGTCGAAGCAGAGGAGGCGGCTTTAGGTGAGCCACGGCGGCTTAGGCGACAAGGCCGTGACACACCGGGCGGCTCGGAGGAGACCGACGACTCAATGTGGCCCCGGCGGCTCAACGCGGCAGGGGCGACTCAGGGCCGAGCCCAGCAGAGGCGGAGGCGGCACCGGCGTACACTGGCGTACTGCATCATCTCAATCATCGGGAGTAGGGGCAAAAGAGCGTTGCAGTTTCATGGAAACCGAACGAGTCTGGGGCAGCTGCGCAGGTAACTCGCCGGCAGCTCGTGGCGATTAGAAGACGGGCGGCGAGGTGCAGCCGCAGAGGCGGCGGCTCACGGTGACACAGCCTGGCGGGGCAAGCTGCGGCAGAGGAGTGGAAAGGCCGGGGCGGTTTTGCAACACGGAGGATCACGGGTGACACGGCCCGATGGGTGGGAGGCACAGCGGCGCAACAGACGAAGGAGCGGCCGGGCGGCCAGTCCTGGTGAGGGCGGCTTGATGGCGGAGGTGATGGCGAGGCCCGGCCGGCTTGCGACAGAGAGGCGGCTCGAATCAACGGCGACTCACGGAGGTGGAGCATAGCCACTCGGCCAAGGCGGCTCAGCGACGTAGCTCCAGCAGGGGGTGGAACGAGCTAACCCACTCGGGCGGCCGTGGAGATACCTCAGCAAGGCTCAATAGCAGAGGGGCGCCGGGCGAAGCTGCGCGGTGCGGTGCGGGAGGCAGCCATGAGCAGTGATCCGGTCCGGGCGGTTCCACAGACGGCGGCTCAGGACGGTGACTTAGCAGGGCCGGCGGCTCAGAGTGGCCACGACAGAAGCAGGGCCGGCGACTTAGGCAGGCCGCGGGGACAGCAGCTGCGGCGGCGAGGCAAACCGGCAGGGGCCGGTGTGGGGGCCATGGCAGAGACAACGGCTTGAGCCCAGCCATCACGGAGTCCGAGTCCATCCCCCATCCATATCCTCGTCTCGGTTGCTATTGGTTTGACTATCCGTGTCTTCCAGGTCATGGCCTCCTCCCCCCTTTTTTTGGCTGGGTGTGTGAGCGGTGATTTGACCTTTCGATGGTTGCCCTTCACGTGTAGAACAGCGGCCACAACAAATGGATTTTTCTTCTCGGGAACTTGGTCTTGTAGTTGCTTGTAGTGACAGTAGTAAGGTGGCATCTCAGCAGATCACGTGGCGTGGAGCAGCAGCTTGGCCTGGAACGGCAGCACGGGCGGCCGATGACATCAACCCGTGGTCGATTGGTTTGAGATGGACTCAGTTTCGACTAGTACTTCCTTTTGGTTTGATGTTTTAACCTTGTCTTCCCAGAAAAAGTAACAACGTCAAAACGCTTTCGGTTTTGCATGCCATCGCCGCTGTGGAATTTCCTTGGGACTTGTAGCGACGCAGTGGAAATTTCTTTCGACTCAGACTCGGCGGATCTCCACGGTGCATGCGGTGGTCGCATAGCGCGTAACCCTAAAATCTCTCGGTCACAATCTCGTACATGCTGCTTCCGACTGCTTGTCGACGATGTAGATCTTTCATTGCCGGCTCAAACGGTGGCCGGCTCTTGTTCATTCGGCACATCACGAGCTCCTCGATCCCTAAAGGGCTCCCTCCAAGAACTCAACACCACCGTGCTTCGCCCCACGGTGGGCGCCAACTGTCGTGGTTTTGTCATGGCAGATGTCCTAGTGTGAGGACTTAGTCGTGAGGCCAACGCAACTAGGTAGTAGCTTGAACGGGGTTGGTCGGAATCGAGAGACGCGAGGTTTTACCCAGGTTTGGCCCCTCACGGTGGAGGTAAAAGCCTACATCCTGCTTCATTGATATTGATCATGATGATACTCATGATTACAAGGGTGCTATCTCGCAACCTCTATCTCGAGAGCTATTGACTTGTCTGTCTCAAAAACTTGTCCAACTTCGGGTGCCCTACCCCTCCTTATATAAGTTGAAGGGGCGGGTTACATGTAGAGTCCTAGTAGGATTAGGACTACTTCTATTACAAGCGTAATCCTACTCTTGCTTCCCTTGTAAGGGAAATATTCCTTATGTCTTCTTTCTCAAGCCGGCCCACCATCACGTGAGTCGGCCTTCCCATGAGCCGCCTTATGGGTCGTTGGGTCTTGTCGTCTGTCTGACCCGCCTGCCGGGTCACTAATGAACCGCAAAGCTTGGGCGGGTCATCCATGAGTCGCTAGGTCCGGGCGGGTCACCAATGAGTCGCCAAGCATCAGCCGGGTCATACATCAGGCCGGGTTACATCGCGGGGTATATCCCCGACAATTCCCCTTGCAGTAGAAGCACTCAGTCTCAGGTTTGGGTCCAGCCTCTGGTTTCTTCATGTGATCAGCAACTATCTTGCCGTTCTTCTTGAAGTTCCCTTTCTTTCCCTTGCCTTTCTTGAAACTAGTGGTCTTTTTAACCATCAACACTTGATGCTCCTTCTTGATTTCTACCTCCATGGCCTTAAGCATCACGAATAGCTCGAGGATCGTTTTCTCCATCCCTTGCATATTATAGTTCATCACAAAGCCCTTATGGCTTGGTGGCAGTGACTGGAAAACTTTGTCAACTGCTGTCTTATCTGGAAGATTAATTCCCACGTGATTCAACTGATTGTATCACCCAGACACTCTGAGCACATGCTCACTAACTGAGTTGTTCTCCTCCATCTTGCAGGCAAAGAACTTGTCAGAGGTCTTATACCTCTCAACACGGGCATGAGCCTGAAATTCCAATTTTAGCTCTTGGAACATCTCATATGCTCCGTGGCATTCAAAACGTCTTTGGGGCCCTGAATTCTAAGTCGTAAAGCATGGCGCACTGAACTATCAAGTAGTCATCAGAATGTGCTTGCCAGATGTCGTGGTTTTGTCACGGCAGATGCCCTTGTGAAAGGACTTAGGTGTGGAGCCATTGCAACGTAGGTTAGCTTGAAAGGGTTGAACGGGACGAGAGACACGAGTTTACCCAGGTTCGGCCCCTCACTCACGAGGTAAAAGCCTACGTCCTGCTTTGTGTTGTATTGATTGAGTATCGATTACAAGGGAGTGGAATCGCTTGACCTAGCTATCGATTGATCGTTACTTGAGTTAACCCGCCGCATGGTCTCGCCTTTATATACACAGGTCGAGGCCCTAGGCTTACAAGAGTCCAATCCGGATCACACAACGTGTCCAACTCGGGTTCTAAGTCGCCTTGCCTTGCTAGGCAAGCCGCCATCGGGCGGCTCACATCTCCGGGTTGTAGTATCGTCGCCTGGTCTTGGGCCTTCAATAGGCCCACTTTATGAGCCGCCTCCAGTCATCATATCTTCTCTTCTTGGGCTTATTTAGGGTTTCTCTATTGAGTCACCAACGGTGTAACCCAGCCCCTCCTGGGCGGGTCATACCGCAGGGTTATATCCCCAACATTAGGCCCCAGATTGATTTGAACTTGTTCATGTCAATCTTCATCTCCAGTTGGCGAGTCTTTTTTAATCTTTCCAAGGCTTTAACTTTTGAACAGTCCTTGTAACCCGCCATGACGTCATGTAAAATAAATCCAAAAAAAACTGATGACATCACAATGGATCTTTTTACATTAACTATCCATCCGAGAATCGAGGCGCCTCCTCTGTTAAGATAATCATATTGCCTCCTCGATTTTCGCGCATGCCATTTATTGTTTCACCAATCTTTCCTTATAAATAGGCACGGGGGGGGGGGGTCCCCTTTTTCCCTTTTTACCTCCGCGCCTCATCTTCTTCTTCCTCCTTGCGTCGTCCGCCGCCCCCAACCGATCTTCACCAGCAACTCCATCCGGGCCGCTGCATCAACCTGATTGTGACCAGAAATCGGCGGTGCTCGTCTGCACTTCATCAACACCATCAGGTATGATTTTACTCCTTTCTCAGATCCACATTAGAACACCCTAGTTCATCGAGTTCATCGGCGTTCGACCAAGTTCATCCAAGTTCATCCAACTCTCGCTTAGAAAACATAACTCAATCAAAAACTAGGAAGAAGTGAGGCGGTAGTTGTCGTAGCTCTTATTTCATAGTTTGGACAGATCCCTCTTCTTCAGAATCCATGCCCAAACAGCCACTTTTTTGGCTACTGCACTTTAGGTTTAACAATTATTCTTCTTTTCCTGAACTACCGTAGATCCAAAATTATAGCTGCGATCTGTAAAACTTGTTTTCCCAACACTTAGTAAAATTTCAGCAATCCTTGAATCCATAGATCATTTACCCACCATTCACCGTTTGGGCGGCTTAATAACAACCTTATAACCCGCCAACACCCGGCCGACTTATCTATGAACTTTGTAAACCGCCAGCTTATCAATGAACCTTGCTGGCTCATACTTTTATAGCTTGACCCGCCATATTCGCACAACCTGAGGATTACTTCATTCCATGGTTAAGGTAGCTCATAATTAAAATATGTAAACTCTTAGTTGCAGCTGACCCGCCCTTCATCTTACAGGCGGCTTATGATTTCTTCATGATTCATAACAATGATTAATCTTATATCCATAGTTGGTTTGCAGCTACTGAACTGTTATTTGTAACCGTTAAACAATTTATCACCGTAGTATTAACCCGTCATACTTTACCTCCAGGCCGTAGCTTTTAAGCCGCCAAAAATGACTATCGTCAACTGGGAACGTTCTCTGGTCACCAAAGAAATCCTCAATGATTACGTAGGTCAAGGCCTATTGGCGACTCAGCAGGAAATTGGATGGCGAGTTAGCAATGGGGAAACAATCCCTACTCCTGCTGAAGATGAAATTGTAGTCTTCACTGATCACATACTCAGAGGGTTTACCCCACACGGGTCTAAATTCTTTCGGGACCTCCTCCACTACTTCAACTTGCACCCTCAAGATATAGGCCCAAACTCTATATCCAACATTTGCCACTTTCAAATCTTGTGTGAAGTTTACCTGCAAACGGCACCCACTGTTCCCCTCTTTAAAGAGTTCTTTTATATAAACCGCCAGACTGAATGTCAAAATGGCTCAAGTCAAAAATTAGGTGGAATCTCTATTCAGAGACGGAGAGACAACAGCTTTCCCTCCACCGTCTTACCAAGTCACCCCAAGGGATGGGTGACCACCTGGTTTTACTGCAAAAACACTGCTCCAGCAACAGAAAACCCTTTGCCTGGGTTTAGAGTTGAACGTCTTCCAACGGATTTTGACCTGCCGAGCAAAATTATCCCAGAAGAACATGCAGAGGCCTTCCCATTCCTCTCCAAGGCTAAAGCTTTATTGGCTCATGGATTAATTGGAGTTGACTTGACCCAGTGCTGGGTCTCTTGGAAGATACTCCCCTTAAGCCGTCGTCCTGGCTTAATGTGTGAGTACTCTGGCGAGCCAAATGACCCCCAACGGTATACTGAAGACAACTTTACAGCTGAAGAAGTCTTTAAAACCATAAGAACCCTGCTTGGTGAGTCTCAGGAGAACTGCAATAAAGTTGGTCTGCCGCCATTCTTTAAACAAAATCTAGCTCCACCTATAAGTGTTTATCTTTATCTGGCTCAATACGGTTTAACTCTGCATTATGCCTGGCTTATTCTTTTCTGTACTCATTTAGGCTGACTCCGCCTTCTGGACCAAAAAACCAAAGACTGCCGTGGCCAAGACTCGGGCCAACAAGAAAACAATGAAGAATAAGGCGGTTACCATCACTGAATAGCCTGCTGTAGGCGAGTCATCCGATGTTGAGAACCCATCAGAGGTAGAACTTGACTCGCTTGGCCGACTCTTTATTGAACTAGCTGACACCCTTTCCTCACAAGAAGAGGCTGCTACAAGCCAGGCAGACGATGCTGAGGTAATTCCCGTTTCATCCGGTTCAAACTCGACCCCTTCAAAGAAAGTGAGGCGGGTTGTCCGGAAAGTAGAATTTTCTCACCCAGATGCTCACTTAGATCCACACTTTATTTTCAAGAAGGCCCAACATGATACAAGACGCCAGACCCGGAGCGGCGGCTCAGGCGAATTACTGGGTGGGTTAAGTAATGAACCCTCTGCCCATAAACACCCAGCCGAGGTACCACACCATCCAACTTTGCTTTTGCCGAAAGCTGGTCTTATAAGACATCCTCTTAATTCTTCTGAATCTGACTATCAGGGGTCGCCACCTTCTTCTGGCGACTCAACCGGAACTCAAATGCATGTCTTCAAGATTGCCCATGGGTAAGTACTTTCACTTGTTCATAAATGATCTTGTAACGACATACTTATGGACTGTTGTATTCTTGTCACAAAGGTGTGGCCAAGGCGGGTAAGAAGCTAAAGGTGGGCAGCTCTTCCAAGGACCCCAAAAATGTTGAGCCGGAGAGGCAGGTGCCAGAGGCCCCTGAGGCTTCAATTCAAAACCCCAAAGACCTTGCCAATGACCCGCCACCACAAGCTGATACCGCCGTCTTTGACGCGATGCCTACTGAGATCAACCCGGCTACCCATCAAGACCCGCCAAGTCCTAAGTTGCCCCGTCCTGCTAAATCCGCTGACAAGAGCCCTGCCGCTACTGGTGTTGGCGATGTCACTGTTACCGGGTCAGCTTTTAAGCCGCCCGAGGCCTCCAAAGTCCTAGCCAAGCATTCAACCAAGGAAGAAACGCCTTCACTGGAGAAGGGCAAAGCTAAGTTGGACCTGGAGAGCTATTCCTCCTTCAGTGCAGGTGACGTGTACGCGGGCTATCTGAGCCGCCTTAACACAAGCCGGGATATGGAGGCCGGGCTGGTTGAGTTGATGAGTATGAGGTAAATATCCGACCTTTCTTTAGTCTTGTGCATATACATATGTCCATACTAGCCCCCAAGTCTGAAGTATAGGAAAAATGCTGACTATGCTTTAGACTTCTAAAATTTCCAAAGTGTAGCCCCCAAGGGCCAGCTTGTCTTAAAAAGACAAGCCGGGTCTTTATTGTCTTTATAGAACCAAATATGTAGCCCCCAAGGGCCGGCTTAAACTGATAAGATAAGCCGGGTCTTGATGATCTTAACAGAATCAAACATGTAGCCCCCAAGGGCAGGCTTAAGCTGATAAGATGATCCGGGTCTCAATGACCTTAATAGAATCAAACATGCAGCCCCCAAGGGCCGGCTTAAACTAACAAGATGAGTTGGGTCTCAATGACCTTAATAGAATCAAACATGCAGCCCCCAAGGGCCGGCTTAAACTGACAAGATGAGTCGGGTCTCAATGACCTTAATAGAATCAAACATGCAGCCCCCAAGGGCCGGCTTAAACTGACAAGATGATCTGGGTCTCAATGACCTTAATAGAATCAAACATGTAGCCCCCAAGGGCCGGCTTAAGCTGACAAGATGAGCCGAGTCTCAATCAGAAATTGAAATGACCTACATTAGCCCCCAAGTGCCAAGTATATTGCTTGCAATGTGCTTGGGACTTAATGTAATTGTATCACTAAAAATTGCTCCTTGTATGGTAACCATTGCTTCAATATTGTATTGCACGAGGAGTTGAACATGAAAGAGTCGCATCTTGGCAACTTAAAGAAGAATATTGAGCTGCAACAAGCTGAAACTTCCAAGGCCGAGTCAAAGCTGAAATCTTCACTGGAGGAAATTGAGAAAATCAAGGCGGGTTTTGATGCTGAGAGAACCGCCTGGGAGACTGACAAGGCTGCGATGCTAAAAAGAGCAGAAGACACTGAGGCTGAGCTTAAGCCGGTAAATGAAGAGTTAGCCGGCTTAAAAGAACATATCTCTCAAATGTCAGCCGCCATCTTTGGTAAGCTTCATATGCAACTCATCATTTCTTTAATATTTCCTTAACCTGTCTGCAATTCATAACATATACTTCTTAACCCGCTTGGCGACTCTCATGCAAAAAATTGAACAGGCCCCAGAAGCGCTAGTCTTGGTTAGAATATGCTGCTCAAGCTGAAGGCGGCTTATTCTTTGACTGAGCAGCTATACACTGGCACACTTCGCAGCCTTGTCACGTTGTCAGGTGGGAAAAAACCTCCAACTCATATCAAGACGATGCTGGATCATCTCTCCACAGTGCCGGCTCAAGTTGAGGAGATCAAACTATCAGTCGCCCGAGCCGGAGCCATTGTTGCTCTAGGCCAGGCCAAAGCATGGCAATCAGAACTTGACCCGGAGGAAATAGCTACTGGATACCCAGAGTTCAAAGATGACGGGTCAAGCTTTGAAGAAAAAGACTTCAACCAATGTGTCGGGGGATGCGGCCCGTGGCATGCAAACTTATAGAAGAGTTGAATCTGAACAAATACATGCCAGCTTATGATGATAACAACAACAAGATTAAGCCGCCTTCTCATGATGTCATGGACCTTATTCCTCCAAGGCGTAAGCATACCTTCGCCCCTGATGTTGATCATTCCATTATTCTTAATGATGAAGCCACCTTCGAGGCCTTAACCAGCATCGACTGGACATCGGCTGACCTCCAGATGGTCGACAAGGAAGAGCCGGCACGAAACGACCCAGAATCTTCAAAGCACCAAGAAGAGAACTGAGCGGGGGTGATCATAAGCCAGACGGCTCTGAAGCTGGGTTATAGGAGTGCAGCTCCGCAAAAACATTTGACTCAAAATCTTTTGGGCTAAATTTGAAGCCTTGTAATAGGATAGAGTAAAACAACGATCCGCCCTGTCATGCCTTCGTGCATGTTGATCTTCAACTTTTGATCCGGCAGCTAAACTTTATTGCATGCCTGATGTGATCATATATATGAGCCGTACCACGACTCTTGTTTTCGCCTAAAGTCTTACATATCCTGCAGAAGACCAATCAACATATGTGCTGGCGACTTAAAGTCAAAGCCAGGGCGGGTGACAACCCAAAGACAGGTAGCCTTATATGACTACTGAAGAAAATCATAATCACGGCTATTCAAGCCAAAACATACTGACGACTTAAAGTCAAAAGCCAGGGCAGGTGACAACCCGAAATACTCAAACATGAGCAACATAATCTAGAGCCTCATGACCCGAGTAATCAAAATTTGCATAAAAAGCAAAAGCCTTGAGAGCATAAAAACATCAAAAGAAATCAGAGCGAACAAAAAGGCCAATCTCAAGCATTTGTTCAGCCGTTTT
The DNA here is from genome assembly GCA_011799875.1 of Thinopyrum elongatum. NCBI lineage: Eukaryota > Viridiplantae > Streptophyta > Magnoliopsida > Poales > Poaceae > Thinopyrum > Thinopyrum elongatum. The sequence continues at coordinate 57,304,879 of CM022300.1, read as the reverse complement.
TTTTAAAACATGACTGGAAAAGTTGGCTCACAGGCCTCATATTTGCTTTCAAGGCCGCATAGCCGTTGAGTTTATCCTAGCTCACTATAAGCCGGCTCTCACGTGACACAAGCTGCCGTTTTAACCTTAACAAGTTCAAGGTCTTAAAAAAGATTGACTGTTAAGAGTTCGGCGGGTCACCTGGCGGAGTAGCAAGTTGCAAACAGGCAGATGTAACTAATAATGTGGCAACTCAGGCCAGTCAAGAGGGTATGAAAGCTAAACCCGGTGGGTTGGAAGCCCCCAAGTGACCTTATGATCAAATAACAAAGACTCAGATGCACAGAAATGAAATGACAGAGGCCCTGAATTTCAGGGATGCCGGTTTTATTATATTGATCATAAAATATATATACATTGACAAATGTATGTACAAGGATAAGAGCCGGTGGCTCAAGTGTAGTAAGGCCGAAGATGAGCAATATTCCATGGCCGGCAGGTCTCCTCTTCCGACTTGTGTGAATCCTTGTGCTCTCGTATATCAATGAGGTAGTAAGACCCATTATTGAGATTTTTGCTGATCACAAAAGGCCCTTCCCAAGGAGGAGAAAGCTTATGCATCCCTGTGTGATCTTGAATCAACCGGAGCACTAAGTCGCCCTCTTGAAAGGTCCGGCTTCGAACTCTATGGCTATGATAGCAACATAGATCTTGCTGATATATCGTCGAACGAGCCACCGCAAGGTCACGCTCTTCATCCAAAGCATCAAGTGGGTTCTGACGTGCCGTCTCATTATCAGCTTCAACATTAGCAATCACTCTAGGCGAGTCATGACAGATGTCACTTGGGAGAATCGCCTCTGCACCATAAACCATAAAGAAAGGCGTATAGCCTGTTGATCTGTTGGGGGTGGTATTGATACTCCAAAGCACTGAAGGTAACTCCTCAACCCAACAACCCGGTGTTCTCTTCAAAGGAACCATGAGCCGGGCATGATGCCTCTCAAAATTTCTTGATTAGCTCGCTCTGCCTAACCATTAGATTGTGGATGAGCCACTGAAGAAACGTCAAGACGAATACACTCTCTTTGACAAAACTCCTTCATAGCACCCTTAGAAAGATTAGTACCATTATCAGTGATGATACTATGAGGGTATCCAAAACAGAAAATCAGCTTTTTAACAAACTGAACAGCTGTGGCTGCCTCACAATTGCTAACTGGCTCCGCCTTAACCCACTTGGTAAACTTGTCAACCACCACCAAAAGGTGGGTCTTTTTATCCTTAGACCTCTTGAACGGTCCAACCATATCTAGCCCCCAGACTGCAAACGGCCAAGTTATTGGAATCATATGCAAATCTTGAGCCGGCACATGAGCCTGTCTTGCAAATTTTTGACACCCGTCGCACTTGCTAACGATATCCTCTGCATCAGCATGAACCGTTAACCAGTAAAACCCGTGACGAAAAGCTTTAGCCACTAAAGACTTAGAGCCAGCATGATGACCACAATCACCTTCATGAATCTCTCGTAAGATCTCACAGCCCTCTTTAGGAGAAACACAATGTTGGAACATGCCTGTCACACTGTATCGGTGTAACTCGCCGTTGACAATAGTCATAGACTTAGACCTCCTGGTTATTTGCCTTGCCAAAGTTTCATCCTCAGGTAACTCGCCCCGGGTTATATAGGCCAAGTAGGGAAGCGTCCAATCAGGAATAGCGTGGAGAGCCGCCACTAACTGTGCCTCCGGGTCAGGGACAACAAGGTCTTCTTCAGATGGTAACTTGACCGAAGGATTGTGCAATACATCAAGAAACACATTCGGAGGCACCGGCTTACGTTGAGATCCAAGCCAGCTTAAGGCATCAGCCGCCTCGTTCTTTCGTCAATCAAGGTGGTCCACCTGATAACCCTTGAAGTGACCAGCAATATTGTCAAACGCCCGGCGATAAGCCGCCATGAGCGGGTCTTTGGAATCCCACGCTCCTGAGACTTGGTGAGCCACAAGGTCTGAGTCGCCCAGACACCTGACCCGGCTTAAATTCATCTCTTTGGTCATACGAAGGCCGTGGAGTAAAGCCTCATATTCAGCTGCATTGTTAGTACAAGAAAACATTAGCCTTAAAACATAACAAAATTTGTCACCTCGTGGGGAAGTCAAAATAACTCTAGCCCCCGAGCCTTCCAACTGCCTGGACCCATCAAAGTGAATTGTCCAATATGTGTTGTCAGGTTTTTCCTCAGGTGTCTGCAACTCTGTCCAATCATTGATGAAATCCACCAGAGCCTGAGACTTGATGGTTGTTCTTGGCACATACTTCAAATTATGAGGTCCAAGTTCTATTGCCCACTTAGCAACCCGGCCTGTGGCTTCTCTATTTTGAATAATGTCTCCTAAAGGAGCAGAGCTGACCACAGTAATAGGATGACCAAGAAAATAATGCTTCAGTTTGTGACTCGCCATGAATACCCCATAAACCAGTTTTTGCCAATGTGGATATCGTTGCTTAGACTCAATTAACACCTCACTGGCATAGTAAGCCGGCCACTGAACCGGGTACTCCTTACCCGTCTCCTTGTGCTCCACAACAACTACCACACTGACAGCCTTGCTATTAGCCGTCACGTACAGGAGCAAAGGCTCTTTCTCAATGGGAGCAGCAAGGACGGGCGACTCAGCTAACTATTTCTTGAGCGCCTCAAATGCCTTATTAGCAGCATCACTCTAGACAAAATGATCTGTCTTCTTCATCATCTGGTATAAAAGAATTGCCTTCTCTCTCAGGTGACTTATAAAACGGCTCAAAGCTGCAATATGACCTGCCAAACGTTGGACATCATTGGCACACGCCGGCTTAGAAAGCAAGGTGATAGCCTTGATCTTCTCCGGGTTAGCTTCGATGCCCCTTTCTGAGACCAGAAAACCCAATAGTTTACCTACAGGCACACCAAAAACACACTTGGTCGGGTTAAGCATCATTTTATAGACCCGGAGATTGTCAAAAGTCTCCTTCAGATCATCTAGGAGAGTCTCCTTCTTTCTAGAATTGACCACAATATCATCCACATGAGCATGCACATTGCGCCTAATCTGACTGTGAAAGCAATTCTGAACACAGATAAGTTGCCTGAGCACTCTTAAGCCCAAAAGGCATAGAAACATAGTAGAAAGCTCCAAAAGGGGTGCTGAAAGACATCTTCTCTTGGTCCTTAACTGCCATCTTGATCTGATGATAACCAGAATAAGCATCCAGGAAGCATAAACTCTCACAACCCGCCGTGGCATCAATAATCTGGTCGATACGAGGGAGAGCAAATGTATCAGCTGGACAAGCCTTGTTAAGATCTGTGTAATCAACACACATATGCCTTGTGCCATTCTTCTTGAGTACAAGCACAAAGTTAGCCAACCACTCAATGTGAAAGACTTCCACAATAAACCCAGCTGCTAAGAGCCGGGCTACCTCCTCTCCAATGGCCTTACGTCGCTCTTCATTAAAATGACGAAGGAATTGTTTAACCAGCTTAAACTTAGGATCCACATTAAGAGTGTGCTCAGTGAATTCTCTCAGTACACCTGGCATGTTAGAAGGTTTCCATGCAAAGATGTCCCGATTCTCACGGATGAACTCGATGAGCGCATTTTCCTATTTAGAACTGCTGAGATGAGTCGCCAGGGACAAAGTCAACCTGCTTAGTGTCATCAGACAACTTAAACTTCAACAAAGGGTCTTGCTCAGTGGTGGGCTTCTTTAAAGGAGTCATATCAGCCGGGTCAACATTATCCTTATAAAATTTAAGCTCCTCAGTGGCACAAGCCGACTCTGCATAAGCCGCATCTCCTTCCTCACACTCCAAAGCGATTTTTCGATCTCCATGGACCGTAATAGTGCCCTTACGCCCTGGCATCTTAACCTGTAAATAAACATAACAAGGTCGAGCCATAAATTTGGCGTAAGTCGGCCGCCCAAACAAGGCATGATATGGACTCTTGATCTTAACCACTTCAAACCATAGCGTCTCTGCTTTGTAGTCATAGTCATAACCAAAAGCAACTTCCAGGGCAATCATTCCAACAGGATACGCCGACTTACCAGGCACCACGCCATGGAAAACTATAGAAGACGGCTTAAGATCCTTGTCAGTTAAGTTCATCCGGCGAAACATGTCATAATACAATATGTTGATGCTGCTACCACCATCCATGAGCACTTTAGTGAATTTATAACCCCCGACCTGAGAGGCTACCACCAATGCCAGATGACCTGGATTCTCAACCCGGGGTGGGTGATCCTCCCGACTCCATGTGACTGGATACTCTGACCACCGCAAGTATTGAGGCACCGCCGGCTCAATTGTATTGACCGCACGCTTATGAACCTTCTGATCTTGCTTGCAAAGACTTGTGGTGAAAACATGATACTGGCCACTATTGAGCTGTTTTGGATTACTCTGACATCCTGACTGATTACCTTGTTGCTGGTTACCCTGACCAGATTGTTGGTTATAACCACCCTGACTGCCCTGTCCTTGATAACCAGAATTTGACCCGCCGCCACCAAAGCCGGGCCCCTGTGAACCAGATCCTGACCCACCGGGCAGGCCATTATTGTTACCATGATTCTGATTAAAACTGTAATTCCTATACTCTCGCATTATGAAGCAGTCCTTCCAGGCATGAGTTGCTGGCTTATCAGGTAGACTGTGTTTTGGGCAAGGTTCATTCATCATTGCCTCAATATCAAAGTTTTTCCCTCCAAAGGATGGCTTACCATTACCATTACAACGCTGGTTTTTATATCCAGTGTTGGTGTTAGCTACGAGATCTGACCCACCCTCGGGGTGTCTGCGCTTACCACCATTGCCCTGGTTATTACCATTATGCGCTGCCACATTCTGCTGCTGACATTTACCATCACCATTCTTCTTGCCCTTGTTGGATTTCTCATCATCAGATCCAGGATCTTTGGTGGTCTCAGAGTTGGTATATTTGATGAGAGCCGCCATAAGCTCACCCATGTCATTACAATGACGTTTAAGTCGCCCAAGCTTCTGCTTAAGGGGGGTAAAGTGACAGTTCTTCTCCAAAACCAGAACCGCTTGACCCGCCGCAATACTATCCGATGAGTGAATAATAGCAGAGACCCGCCGGACCCAATGATGGGCCGACTCATCCTCACGTTGCACACAATTATCAAGATCGATAATCGTCAGAGGCTGCTTGCATGTTCCTTTAAAATTTTGAATGAATCGTGCTTTCAACTCTGCCGATGAACTGATGGAATTAGCAGGCAATCCTTTTAACCAGGTCCGAGCTGGCCCATCCAACATCATAGTAAAATATTTAGCACATACAGCATCATTGACATCCAACATTTCCATGGCTAACTCACAACTCTCAATCCAGGCCTCAGGGGGGAGATCAGCTGTATAGTTAGCCACCTTACGAGGACCCTTGAAATCCTTAGGCAGACGTTCATTACGTAAAGCTGGTACTAAACAAGGCACCCCAACAGACCTTTAAATTACACCAGCCCCTACTGACGCTGAAGGGGCCACCGGAGGCTGCTGATAAGCCCCCAGTTGAGCCGCCGCCGCAGCCTCTGCCTCTCGGCGAGCTCTGGCATCATTCACAATCGTCTGACCATAAGTAAGGGGTGGGTCATCCTGATTTACTCGATGACGTCGTTCGCTACTGGAGACCGCCGGCGACTCAATGCGCCGGCTGTAACTGCGGCTTGGGAGGGGGGTCGAGTGTACCCGCTCACGACTATGTGAATATTTCTCTTGCTGTGCGACTGCCGTTTGTAAGAGCTCAATTGCGTTTCGCGCCTCAGCTGTGAAGGGCGTCTCATCCGTAATAGGGATTGCATTGAGCCGGGTAGCCGCCGCTATCATGTTATCCACCGGGTTAGAATAATGGCCAGATGGTGTTGAAAAATGTCGAGGCAGGGTCTGATCCCTGCGAGGCAGGTCTGGTAATCGAGGCTGAGCCGCCGCCCCACTTCCTGGGACTTCAGCCACCCGGGCTGTACCTGGCGGGTTACTTGGCCCTGCACCAGGCGTGTTGAAAAGGTTATGCACCTCATACTGCAAAGGCAGGCGGGTTTGGTACCTCCTTCGAAGAACAGCATTAGACGCATTCTGATCCAGACTCAGGCGAAAAGCCTCCGCCCTTATACGTTGTGACTCCCCGTCCATAAGAGCTCGTTCCGTTGCCATCCTAGCGTTCTCTGCATTAAGCTCCTCCTGAGCCTTGGCCACCTCATCATGCACCTTTGCAACCTCTGCATTATGCTGTGCTTGATTCTCCGTAGTAACCTCTGTTGTTAACAGGGTTGTCAAAGTGCCCAAAAGTTCAGACAAAACTTGAGCCGATGGTCGAGCTGAGCCACTTGCCCCAGCTGTCACAGCAGCAGTTGATCGAGACGTCATAGCCGCCGCTGTCGATGAGTTGAGAGCCGGCCGTGTACCAGCCATAAAGATAGCAACTCGATACGGCAGCTCATAGGGATCCGGAATACTGTCACCATCGGAATAGCCCCCAAGCCCACCGTCTTGAAGCTGGTAGATTGACTCCGTCTCTCCAGTCGAGGACTCATCACCTGAATAGATGAGAGTCTCTCCTCCGAACACAGAATCCTCTGCAAGGTCTGTGCCATGCGCAAATCCAACGAAGACACGCTTCCGGCCAGGTTGAACCCTAGCGGGTCGCGCACGCCGAGCCGGCTCGATGATGTCGGTGCAGATGTCTGGCTCAGGCTCTGATCCGCCAATCTTGCTGATGAAGATGTGAATCCCGCCGAAGGGGACCCGGTACCCGTACTCGATTGAGTCGGCCTCCGGGCCCCAGCCAGCGTCATCGATGTAGAGCTTGCCGTGGCGACTCTTGGTCATCCTGCCAACGGCGTACCCCTCAATCCCTGGGAAAGAGCCCTTCAAAAACTCAAAACCACCGTGCGCTGGCCTCATGGTGGGCGCCAACTGTCATGGTTTTGTCACGGCAGATGCCCTTGTGAAAGGACTTAGGTGTGGAGCCATCGCAACGTAGGTTAGCTTGAAGGGGTTGAACGGACGAGAGACACGAGTTTACCCAGGTTTGGCCCCTCACTCACGAGGTAAAAGCCTACGTCCTGCTTTGTGTTGTATTGATTGAGTATCGATTACAAGGGAGCGGAATCGCTTGACCTAGCTATCGATTGATCGTTACTTGAGTTAACCCGCCGCAGGGTCTCGCCTTTATATACATAGGTCGAGGCCCTGGGCTTACAAGAGTCCAAGCCGGATCACACAACGTGTCCAACTCGGGTTCTAAGTCACCTTGCCTTGCTAGGCAAGCCGCCATCGGGCGGCTCACATCTCCGGGTTGTAGTACCGTCGCCTGGTCTTGGGCCTTCAACAGGCCCACTTTATGAGCTGCCTCCAGTCTTCATATCTTCTCTTCTTGGGCTTATTTAGGGTTTCTCTATTGAGTCACCAACGGTGTAACCCGGCCCCTCCTGGGCGGGTCATGCCGCGGGGTTATATCCCCAACACTAGACATTCACAACATCCACAGACAACTCTAGAGGGGTTGGCACACCGAGCGGTGTATCAAGGACATAAGCCTTCTGTGCAGCAGTGAGGACAATCCTCATACTACAGACCTAGTCCGCATAATTTCTTAAAATATCTTTCAACTTAGCTTTCTCTAGGAACGCATTAAAATTCAGGGGAACTACAGTGCGTGCCATTGATCTACAACACAAATTTTTGCAAAGAAAATTAAGACTAAGTTCACGATAATTTACTTCAGTTTATCAAATTACTAATGAACTCCCACTTAAATCAACATCCCTCAAGTTGTCTAAGTGATACATGATCCAAATCAACTAACCCATGTCCGATTATCACGTGAGATGGGGTAGTCATCAATGGTGAACATATCCATGTTGATCATATCTACTATATGACTCATGTTCGACCTTTCGGTCTCCTGTGTTCCGAGGCCATGTCTATACATGCTAGGCTCGTCAAGTTTAACCCAAGTATTCTGCATGTGTAAAACTGGCTTATACCCGCTGTATGCGAACGTAGAGTCTATCACACCCGATCATCACGAGGTGCTTCGAAACAACGAACTTTTGCAATGGTGCATACTTAGGGAGAATATAATTTATTAAAATTAAGTGAAGGGGTCATCTTATAATGCTACCGTCGTTCTAAGCAAAATAAGATGCATAGAAAGATAAACATCACATGCAATCAATGTGTGACATGATATGGCTATTATCATCTCGTGCCTTTGATATCCATCTCCAAAGCACCATCATGATCTCCATCGTCACCGACATAACACCATGATCTCCATCATCACGTCATCACATGGTCATCTCGCCAACTATTGCTTCTACAACTATTCCTAATGCATAGCGATAAAGTAAAGCAATGACATGATGAATAATAAATTAAAGACAACCCTATGGCTCCTGCCGGTTGTCGTACTCATCGACATGCAAGTCGTGAACCTATTACAAAACATGATCATCTCATACATAAACATATATCACATCATGTTTTGGCCATACCACATCACAACATGCCCTGCAAAAACAAGTTAGACGTCCTCTACTTTGTTGTTGCAAATTTTACGTGGCTGCTATGGGCAGCTAGCAAGAACCGTTCTTACCTACGAAAGCCACAACGGTGATAATCAAGTTGCCTTTTAACCTTCTACAAGGACCACCTTCGTCAAATTAGATTCAACTAAAGTAGGAGAGACAGACACCCGCTAGCCACCTTATGCAAAACAAGTTGCATGTCTGTCGGTGGAACCGGTCTCTTGTGCGTGGACAAGTAAGGTTGGTTCAGGCCGCTTCATCCCACAATACTGTCGAATCCAAATAATACAAGAGAGGTAAGCAATTTGAGCATCAACGCTCACAACTCTTTGTGTTCTACTCGTGCATATACATCTATGCATAGACCTAGCTCATGATGCCACTGATGGGGAACGAAGCACAAAAATCAAAATATTTCCTACGAACACCCAAGATCTATCTAGGAGAAGCATAGCAATGAGAGGGGAGAGTGTGTCTACGTACCATCGTAGACCAAAAGCGGAAGTGTATATAATGCGGTTGATGTAGTCGTACTCTTCGCGATTCGATCACGATCCAACCGATCTAGTGCCGAACGGACGACACCTCCGAGTTTAGCACACGTGCGGCTCGATGGTGTCTCCTCCTCCTTGATCCAGCAAGATAAGTCGGAGAATTAGATGGGATCACAACCAGCACGATGGCGTGGTGGTGATGGTGGTGGTGGACTCAGAATATCGGTATGGCTCCGCTAAGCGAAAAACCGTGGACTAGAACTATGCTGGGAGGGAGAGACGGTGCAGCAGCCAAGGCCAATGCATTGGGGTGCCTTGCTACACCCCTCCTTTATATTTATATGCATGGGAGGGCTGGGAGTCTAGACATACTCCTAATAGGAGTTGGAGCCAAGGGGGAGAGGACTTGGACTCCAAGACCAATCCTATTCCTACGAGGACTCCCCTTTTCTCCCTTCCCTAGCCACATGGGCTTTTGAGAACTTGGTGCGCCTAGCCTAATAAGGAAAGGGCACCTCTCCTCAGCCCATGATAACCCTTGGTATGTGGTGGACCCACTTGTGGACTTCCGGACCCCTCCGAAATCCTCCGGAACCTTCTGGAAGCTTCCCGGTACAATACCGAAAAAACTGCACCTTTTTCCGGAACCCAAAATATGACTTCCGATATATAAATCTTTACCTCTCAACCATTCCGAGACTCCTCATAATGTCCGGGATCTCATCCAGGACTCAGAACAACATTCGGTTACCAATCATCAAATATCCCAATACTACCCTAGCGTCAACGAATGTTAAGCGTGCGACCCTGCGGGTTCGGGAATCATGTAGTCATGACCGAGACACCTCTCTGGTCAATAACCAATAGCGGGACCTGGATGCCCATATTGGTTCCTACATATTCCACAAAGATCTTTTATCAGTTGAACCATGATGTCAAGGATTCGGTTAATCCCGTATGCAATTTCCTTTGTCCGGCGATATGTTACTTGCCCGAGATTCGATCATCGGTATCTCCATACCTAGTTCAATCTCGTTACCGGAAAGTCTCTTTACTCATTCCGTAATACAAGATCTTGTGACTAACTCATTAGCCACATTGCTTGCAAGCTCTATACGATGTTGTATTACCGAGAGGGCCCAAAGATATCTCTCCGTCACACGGAGTGACAAATCCCAGTCTTGATCCATGCCAATCCAACAGACACCTTCAGAGATACCTGTAGAGCATCTTTATGATCACCCAGTTATGAAGTGATGTTTAATAGAACACAAGGTATTCCTCCAGTATCCGGGAGTTGCATGATCTGATGGTCTTAGGAATAGATACTTGACATGAAGAAAGCTATAGCAATAAACTCAAGTGATATGATCAAATGCTAAGCTTACGGTTGGGTCTTGTCCATCACATCATTCTCCTAATGATGTGATCCCATTATCAAATGACAACTCATGTCTATGGTTAGGAAACCTTAACCGTCTTTGATCAACAAGCTAGTCTAGTAGAGGCTCACTAGGGACACGGTACTTGTTTATGTATCCACACATGTATTTAAGTTTTCGGTCAATACAATTCTAGCATGAATAATAAACCTTTATCACGAACAAGGAAATATGATAATAACCAATTTATTATTGCCTCTAGGGAACATTTCCAATAGTTATATGTACCTATTACGTGTTATGATCCGCATACCCCAAGGTGACAATAATTGAGATTCTTTCTGGTGATTACCATAGTATGAGGAGTTCATGTATTCACTAAGTGCTAATGCTTTGTTCCGGTTCTCTATTAAAAGGAGGCCTTAATATCTCTTAGATTTCCTTATGGACCCCGCTGCCACGGGAGGGTAGGACAAAAGATGTCATGCAAGTTCTTATTATAAGCATGTATGACTATATACAAAATACATGCCTACATTATATTGATGAATTGGAGCTATTGTGTATTGCTCTAGGTTGTGACTGTTATATGATGAATGTCATCCAACACAAATATCCATCACCGATCCAATGCCTACGCTTTTCTCGTATTGGTTTTTGCTAAGTTACTACTACTGCTATTACAATCCTAACAAAACTGCTTTTGTTACTGTTACCGTTACTATTGCTACTGTTACCACTGCTATCAAACTATCATACTATCGTGCTACTAAACACTTTGCTGCAGATATTTAGTTCTCCAGGTGTGGTTGAATTGACAACTCAACTGCTAATACTTACAAATATTCTTTGGCTCCCCTTGTGTCGAATCAATAAATTTGGGTGAAATACTACCCTCGAAAACTGTCGCGATCCCCTATACTTGTGGGTTATCACAAGCCATATGAAATAGTGTCTGACGAATGCATTCAGACACAGTCCATTTGATGAGTGTTATTTTTATGCTTATCAAACTTGAGTTTAAACCAAGTTATTTCGTAAAAATCGAGATATTCACTCCGATACTGCCACTAATGACTAACGAATGCAAATGATTCCAAATATCCTATCTTTATTTTGTTCACACGAAATGAGCTATTTATAGACAAAATCAAGCCAATACTTGGAAAGGGATAAAGAGAAGATAAACGAGATCAAGTGGGAGGCGCACATGAAGCAACAACACATAAGACGACGTTCATATGACCGCATGTGCTCATATGCGCAGTTGTATGGCCTGCTAGGGGTGCCCTCTGATCCACCACTACAAATACTGTGAAGGGGCCAATGCCAGAAACAACACAGAACATCGTCGAAACCTCCACCTTCGTCATCTACAAGAACCCTAGCCGTTGCCATGTCCCATCTACATCTCCATAGCCGCCACCATCTCCACTGTCGTAGCACTCATCCAACTAGCCATACTTTGTAATCATGTATCACGTCCGGCATCTATTGTAAGACTTATTATCAATCAATCAATCTTCATGATGTGTTATTCAATGGCTTCTCCTTGTGATGTGATCGCCATGTGTGAGTAGTTCAGCAAGGTCATGGGTTGAGGCATAGCCCTACAACCCGATGAATTTTTTGGAGGGGTCGATGGAAGTACTTTGAATTAACGTCCTATATATGTAGCATAAAATTGCTTCATAGTTGTCTCTTGTCTCGTCCGCGTTCTTCGTCCTTGTATGTACACAAGATCATGAAGAGCGAGCCATAGAGAGGTTAAGGGCAAGGAGACTATGAAGTGTTATTCTGAACACCAGTGATAGAAAGGTTTAGTATGGTAACACGGATCCTATCCTTGTGGATACAAGAGGTGTAGTCATTAAACCCCCAATGCCTTTGTCTGATTTCTATGTTAATTACTGGGGCAACCCCACGCGACAGATAGGGCCTTTTGGTTGGACAACTGACCTTGATGCAGGACACGTACTGGTCAAGATGTAATTTGGACACATCCCCCACTTTGATACGTAGCAAGCACATCTCGATGGATGACTTCCAAGGCACAAATTAATATCATGATGATCCCATTAATAAATATATGGTTGTAAGAAAATTCCTCATACCCATGCCTATTTTTATTTTAAGTGTTTTCAATTGCAACTTGATTTTGATCCAATCAAAAGCTAGAATTAATACTCTTACAAAATCTTATTAGAAACCTCTAACTTCTAGGGTGCCTTCTTCTCATTGGTTCGATAACTCAGGGTTACCTGTGGGGAAAAGGCGAGAATCCTTTCTATTCCTTTGCCAGATCAGTGATCACTAAAGCGACTAATCAAACCTTTTTCTGGCGCCGTTGCCGGGGAGGATTTGTGCGCCTATTCTTTGTGTTAAGAGTTTTTAAGAGTTTTGTTTCAGTTTTAGTTTAATTTTTGTTGGAAGTGTTGTCACTAGAAACCCCAAAAAGATTACCATGGCTTGTAATCTTGGAAGCTTTGCTGCTCCTAGCAGTAGTTTCATGCGTGAACCAATTACACAACCTAATGTTGCTTCCACTGAGTATGAGATTAAACCGAACCTAGTCTCTGTTGTTCAACGGGACCAATTTGGAGGCTCTACTTCTGAGGATGTCGGCATGCATTTGCATAATTTTTCTGAATTGTGTAACATGATGCGCATAAGGGATTATAACCTTGGCACTTTGAAGTGTGTCTATTTCCTTTCTCTTTGAGAGGAAAAGCTAAAGAATGGCTTGTTGCTTTGCATTGAGGTAGGATAACTCCATGGACTGAATGTCGTAGTAAGTTTTCATCTAAGTTTTACCCACGTATAAAGAGTATGCAACTGCGTTCGCAGATAGCAAGTTTTAAGCAGGAAGATCGTGAGCCACTAGCGCTTTTGTGGGATCGCATGAAGCGGGCTATAAGGAATTGCCCTAATCAGGGAATGGAAGAATGGTTAATTTTCATATGTTTTATAATGCCTTAACTCCTATGTCAAAAATATGCTTTATACTACTGCAAGAGGAACTATTATGGGAAAACCCATTGATGAAGGTAAAAAGTTGCTAAATCAGATGCAAGCGAACCATGCCCAATGGCATGTTGAGAGGGCAACCACCAAAAGAGTTAATTATATTGGAGAAAGGAATACAGAGAGGACCACTAAACTTGATGAACTCATCTCCATAATGAAAGGTAAAGAAGAGACAAATGCAAATGCTATTACTGAAGAACATGTTAATGATGTCAATTTCATTTCTCGTAATAGCTACAATCCCAACTGGAAAAATAATGGGCATGCTCCTAGATTGCATTATCCTAATAATGGAGCACCTAACAATTTTAATGGAACTAGTAATGGTAATAGAAATACTTTGGAGGAAACTTTGAAGAAAAATATTGCTAGTCAAAGTGAGCAAAATGAAACCTTTAAAAATATCTTGGAAAGTCATGATAACTTACTTGATGAATTGACCGGTAAGATTGCTAGACTCACTAACGATGTGCATGCTCTAAATGGAAGAACTAAGAGCATGGAAGCACATGTTGCAAAAATTGCAGAGAGTCAAACTTTGATTCTACCCAAGTTTCCAAGTAAATCGGAACCTAACCCGATTAAAGATGTCAAGATGATGAGAAGTAGCGAAGAAGATGCAGAAGATTTTGATAAGAGCCATGTGACAGAGTACACATATACAGTTGCAGACTTCATGAAGATGATAGCTATGAAACACCCACTACCTGAAGTATCAAATGACGAAGCATATAATTTTTTATCATGTTGTAGCTAAGCTACATGAGTTGGATGATGAAAGAAATAAGCTATTCAGTAAGCTACCTGCTAAACAAGAATATATCTTTGAGCCTACTATTGAGATTGAGATTGGTTTGAATAAGTTCAATGTTTTTTGTGATCTAGGTGCTAGTGTTTCCACTATCCTTAAGTCTATTTATGATAGTCTTAATCTTGGTCTTTTTGTTACTACTGAAATTAAGTTGAATATGGCCAATTCTATGTTTACGCAAGCAGTAGGAAGTAAGCATGGTGTTATCATTCAAATTAATGATTGCCCTATTATGATTGATCTTTTTATTGTTGATATGCCTGAAGACCCCGTTGCTCCTATAATTCTTCGTAGGCCGTTTCTTAGGACCATAAGGCTGTTATGAACATGTTTGAGGGAAATGTAAGATTTGACCTTCCTTCAAAGGATTCTTTTGTGAGACATTTTCCCAGGAAAAAGAAAATGAAGAAATACGCCGGAGACCATATCATCGTCAATGCTCGAAGATACGGGCTTGGTGTATTTATACCCAAGTGATCATCACGATGGTAGAGCTATCCGGCTGAAAACAAGTGCTTCGTGGGAGGCAACCCACGCAAATAAGGTAGAAGAGTAAGTTTTGTTTTTCACTTAAATAATAGAGTGTTGAAGTTTTTATAGTGGAGGAAAGTTGAGAAGAAGTTGTGCTAATGAGGCCTTTGTCATGTACAAATTACTATGTGTTGTATTAATGTTTGAAAGCTTGGATATATGCCTATATATTGTGTTGGAACTAACCTCACAGAAATCATCAAAGAAAATAAAGTCTCGGAAGAGACATAACAAAAGCTGGCCTTTCGTACAACCTTTGGGGTCGTATGGCGCGTGAGAAGTGTTGGAAATATGCCCTAGAGGCAATAATGTTTTTATTATTATATTTCCATATTCATCATTAAGAGTTTATATTTCATGCTATAACTGCTATGATCCTAGAACATGCGATTCAGTGGAAAACTCATATGCACGTGTGAAATGATAAACAGTTAAATAAAAGATTCCTAGTCTTGCCTCTGGGACTAGCTCAAGTGTTGTTGTTGATCATGTTTTCTAGATCTTAGGATATCATTAAGTGTAACGATGATCGTAAAACAACATTGAGATTATGATGTTTGAAGAACGATCATATTGAATCGACCCAATCTTCTTTGTTATGAATTGAGTTGATATCGTCTGCATTCAATTGTAATAACACAGAGTGCTAACGTGTGAAATTTCTCCTTAGACCATGACAATATCATGGTCACTTCTTACCGTAAGGTGGACTTTGGGGTTGCTCAAAAGTCATGTGTAACACGGTGCTCATAACGACAACTTACAGGTTCATCAGAAAGTTTGACAAGTGGCCAGATAGCTCGAGAGTGGGATTTCTTGTGTGACGAGATCAATCATCATCTTCCCAGACATAGGTGACTTCGTCACGGGGATGCCGGAATACAATAATTAACAAGAAAGAAGAACAAAATGAGTAACGAGGATTTCGGTATAGCGAGCATGGTGATGACTCGGGAGGATACCGATGCATCCCGGGTTTAGTGAAGTATTGTGAAGCAAAGGGAACATTACATGATAACCAAAGGTTCACTTGAATATCATTCATGTGCTCATAGGGACCGATACGGACATCCACGGTCCCGCTACTGGACATTGAACGGATGGTTTTGTTCATGTCTATGAGTTACCGAACCTACGGGGTCACAAGCTTAAGGCCATCATAATCTGCTGAGTGTTAGTAGTGCGGGAGTCATGAGAATATATTTGTGTAATTATTTTATGAATATTTGGAATAGTTCCGAGAGGATCCGGAAGCGTTTCGGGGTCACCGGAAGGGTTTCGGAGAGTATCGGGTAATACCGGGTATTACCAATAAATTATATATATATGTGGGAAATGTTTCCGGAGATGTTAAAATCTATATATAATGGTCTAGAGGTATTTAGAACATTTTATATTTAATTTACATATCAACGGGCCTTTAAAGGCCAAGATGTGGAGGGAGTCATGGGCCACAAAGGCCCATAAGGAAGTGGCGCCCCCCTTTCCTTGTGTGTGTGTGGGGGGGGGGGGGGGGATTGGACTAGGGGATGAGCCCAACTCCTCCCCCTTGGCCGGTGCCCCAAAGGGGGACTTTCCCCCTTTGGTGGCTGCCCTCTCCTCCTCCTTCAACCTATATATACTAGGTTTTTTTGCTCTATTGTATACACAGTTTTTGGAGCCTCCTCTAGTTCTTCTAGTTCATGTTCTAGCTGGTCCTAGTTAACAAATTAGAGCTTGGCCAATCCTCTTGTCCTCATAATTGGAAGCCCAGTGTGGTTCTAATCTCCTCCCTCTAATTCTCTGGCAATGATTAGCTCTGGACGGCGAAGCACTGCCGGATCATGAAGGCTGTATGCTTGCAACCAAGTAGAGAGGCTGTGCTTTCGGTCTTCAGTTCAAGTGACTATTCGTGGGAGGTATGAGGGATCATTCGTCGACGGTTTGAGGGACTACAAGTACGAACTACACCGACATGTTCTTCTTCCGTTGCAACTCGGTGACGGTAACGATCGTGATCCCAACCCATTATGCATGTTCATATTGATCTTGGATGATTGTAGGTGCGATTTTTTTGTTTTCTACTACATTTCCCAACAGGAAGCTCCAACAAAATTCAACCATAGGCAACAAAGCCAACGACCGTGTTCCATACGAGCGTAATCGCTCGACGGTCATATACGCGGTCCTATGGATCTTCAAAGTAAATAGAGAAGAGGTCTGCACTACAAAAATAAAGAGACAGCCGTGACACTATGGCCCGAATGAATACTTTTTCTGTCATGGATATGACACTTCTATGATGGTAATTGTGACAAAAACACGTATCATCATAGATGTGATGGGCTCCTTCTTCTATGACAAAAAGTTATGACAGAACATGGGATTTTCGTCTTGAGCGGGCCGAAGACGCACCTACATGACATTCTTTGGGCCATCCATGACGTAAACAATCATGGTAGAAGTGAGGGCAAGGAAAATTTAGGGGAGTTCCCGGTTACGGTGGGTGGTCAGGGCTGAGCGATGTATTGTGGTTTGCATGTTTCTCTCATACGCACGTGTGTGCGAGGCGTTCGCTAACTGAACCCGAGCAGCGCATTCGCTTACTGAACCCGAGCGATCGCACTAGCTAGCTACATACTGAACATGAGCGACCGATCCCACTATGTACCGAAGCCGATCGATCCCTTCACTGCTAACTGAACCGGAGCAATTCCTTCATTGCTAACTGAACCGGAGCGATTCCTTCGCTGCTATTGCTAACCGAAACCAAGCGACCGATCGCTGCTGCATGCTGCTTGCTAAAGCCGATCGATCGATGTGTTGCGTCAAGCCCCCTTGAGGGAGTCCTGGATTAAGGGGTCCTCGGGCGTCCGGGTTATGTTACATGGGCCGGACTGATGGCCCGTGCAGATATAAGGTAGAAGGCCTTTCCCCATGTTTGGATGGGACTCTCCCTTGTGTGGATAGCAAGATTGGCGTCCAGATGTGTAGTTTCCTTCCTCTGTAAACCGACTCTGTACAACCCTAGCCCCCTCTGGTGTCTATATAAACCAGAGGGTTTAGTCCGTAGAGGCGATCATAACTCCCATAGGCTAGACATCTAGGGTTTAGCCATTATGATCTCGAGGTAGATCAACTCTTGTAACCCCTATACTCATCAAATACAATCAAGCAGGACGTAGGGTTTTACCTCCATTAAGAGGGCCCGAACCTGGGTAAACATCGTGTTCCCTTTGTCCCTTGTCACCTTCGATCCTCAGACGCACAGTTTGGGACCCCCTACCCAAGATCGGCCGGTTTTGACACCGACATTGGTGCTTTCATTGAGAGTTCCTCTGTGTCGTCGACAGAAGGATCGATGGCTCGCCTTGTCATCAATGACAACATCACCTCTGGAGGAGCCCTAGTTCCGGGGCAGATCCTCCAACTCGGCGGTTTTACCATGGGCGCCCGCTCGGCTGTTAAGCCAAAGGCGGCCCCTCAAATCGCCAAACATCATCTCTGCATCGGCCTCGAGCACTCCAAAAAGATGGATCCGGCAGATGTTTCGTCTTTGAACGAACTGCTAGATCGCATAGCCGCCCTGGGGGTCGCAACAGACTATGATCGGATTGGGCTTAAACCCGATCAGAGGGAAATCAAGTCCCCGCCGATCACCCATCTGGTAGTGGTCATGGAGGAACAAGCCGAGAATACTTCTCCCCCTAAGTTGATAACAAGCTATGTTTGGATTTCCGAGCCTTGCGAGCCGGATACCCATCTTCGGGAAGAGACCACAGGTCCTCCGAACATAGAATCAGGCGTTGAGCCCGAAAGTCACCAGGACCCTCCTGATCCTGGACTAGTGACCTCGGTGATTCTTCAAACTCCAGATCCAATAGCGGGTTGGGGTTCGGATTTTAGCCCACCCACCCATCACAAGCAATATTCCCCAAGCAATTCAGGTCCTCCAGATGTATGTGACCTAATGTATGTACGACAGCAACCTCAGGAAATGGTCCATCACTTCTGGGCCAGATTCCTCCTTGTTAAAAACAAGATTAAAGATTGTTACGACAAGGACGCGGTTTCAGTTTTCTGCCGCAACTGTACGGACGAGGGAATCCTCAATGCCCTAAACCGCCGCCGCATACTGCACTTTGCAGATTTGGCACATATAGTACAGAAGTACTGCGCAATGGAAAGCGCCTGGAAAGCCCAGACAGCCCGGTGGGAACCTCCCGCCTTTAAGCAGCCCACTGGACGGGCAAAAAGGATGCACCCTTACGGGGCACCCGATCATCATCTCATTGACAAGAAAATCAAACCCTTCATGGGACATAGAACTATCCTTGACGAATTACTCGACAAGCCCTGTCAAATACACACTACGCCGAATACTGAGCCAACACATATCCTTCGGGCATGTTGGGTACTCTGGCAGGTGGCTAAGAGCGGCGAGGCCATCCTCACCAACAACACCCCGGAGAAGCACTCTTCGGAGGATGACGACCTCAATGTCTTTACGGTCTTCGAGACCTTTTCTTCAAATAATCAGCGCAAAAGGGCGCTCCGCGACCTCACCGAAGTCAACCAAGTAGCCGCAATGAATCCTTGGAATGATACGGCAATAACTTTTACCGCCGTCGACGAACCAAGGGCCAGATCAGTCCGAGCACCTTCCGCCTTGGTCTTAAACCCAATTGTAGACAGCTTTCGACTCACCAAGGTGCTCATGGACGGCGGCAACGGACTAAACCTCATCTACGAAGACACGCTCAATAAAATGCAAATGGACAAGAGTCGCATCGAGCAAAGCATCACCACCTTTTGAGGGATTATCCCCAGTCATGAAGCACGATGTTCGAGGAAAATTAAACTTGATGTAGTATTCGGCACGCCGGAGAACTACAGGTCCGAAGAGTTGCTCTTCCACGTGGCACCTTTCAATAGCGAATATCACGCCTTGTTGGGGCAAGACGCCTTCACACGCTTCCAAGCCATACCCCATTACAGGTATATGAAGCTCAAAATGCCAGGGCCCAACGGAGTTATCACCATCACCAGTGATCCGGATATAGCGCTCCGCGCCGAAAACAAAATGGCATCCTTGGCCCTCGAGGCTCTATCCGAAGCCCTAGCGGCCGAGGAGCTAACCACTCTGTGTTCCACAGTGGACAAAGATGATGTAATCCTCGATAAGAGGCCCAAGTCCACTTCTTTCAAACCAGCAGATGAAATAGTAAAATTTCAAGTACACCCGACGGATCCCAACAAGACAGCCTCCATTGGAGCATAGCTGGATCCAACGATCGACGCCGCACTAAGAGTGTTCCTGCGCGAAAATTGGGATATATTCACCTGGCACCCTTCGGTCATGCCCGGGATCCCACGCAGACGGGCTGAACATAGCCTCAATATTATAAAGGGGTTCAAACCAGTCAAGCAAACACTGCGGCGATTTTCCGAACCCAAACGACAAGCTATGGGGGAGGAGCTAGCTAAACTTCTTGAAGCAGGGTTCATCAGGGAAATCAAACACCCGGACTGGCTAGCAAACCTGGTCATGGTACCGAAGAAGGATAAATCCTGGCGCCTTTGCGTCGATTTCAAAGACCTCAATAAAGCCTGCCCTAAGGACCCCTTCCCGCTGCCTCGCATTGACCAAATCATTGACGTGACTGTAGGACAAGATTCACTGTGTTTCCTTGACGCATACTCCGGATACCATCAAATTAAGATGAAGGAGTCCGACCAGCCCGCAACAGCATTCATTACCCCGTATGGGCCTTTCTGCTTTAACACCATGCCATTTGGACTCAAAAATGCTGGCGCCACTTACCAACGCATGATTCAAACATGTCTGGAGAAACAAATTGGCAAGACAATGGAGGCATACGTAGATGATGTAGTCATCAAGACTAAACATGTCGAATCATTGGTGGACGATCTACGCCTCACATTCGACAACCTCCGAACATATGACATACGGCTTAATCCGAAAAATGTGTCTTCGGCGTTCCAGCCGGAAAACTACTCGGGTTCATTGTTTCCAATAGAGGAATCGAAACAAACCCAGCCAAAATCCAAGCCCTGTCACAATTGGCAACCCCAACAGACCTAAAGCAGGTCCAAAAACTAGCTGGGTGCATAGCAGCTTTGAGCTGATTTATCTCCAGATTGGGAGAAAAGGCACTGCCACTTTATTGCCTACTTCGATGAACCGACCACTTCGAGTGGATGGATGTGGCAACAGCCGGATTGGAAGAAATAAAAGCTTTGTTAGCGAGCAACCCAATCCTTGCCGAACCAAACGTCGGTGAACCTATGTTGCTCTACATATCTGCAACCCACCAGGTGGTGAGCGCGGTGCTCGTTGTCAAACGAGAGGAAGAGGGACATTAATTCCCACTCCAAAAACCAGTATACTATGTATCTATGGTCCTTGCACCGTGTAAATCTCGATACCCACACTACCAAAAGATAGCGTATGCGGTCTTCATGGCATCTCGGAAGCTGCGGCACTACTTTCAAGAGTGTTCAATCACGGTGGCATCCGAAGTACCACTCAATGATATCATAAATAATCGGGATGCCACCGGCCGCATAGCCAAATGGGCCATCGAGCTCTTACCGTTTGAAATAACATACAAACCACGCCGAGCTATTAAATCTCAGGTGTTGGCCGACTTCGTCGCCGAATGGACGGAAGCCGAACTCCCTAAAGAATACAGCACATACTCTAACTGGGTAATGTACTTCGACGGCTCTAAAATGTTAGCCGGGTTGGGAGCCGGTGTCATCTTAACTTCCCCTACTGGGGACACAGTCCGCTATGTACTGCAAATAATGTACACGGACTCCAACAATGCAGCCGAATATGAGGCACTACTGCACGGTCTCCGGATAGCTGTTTCTATGGGCATTCAACGCCTAGAGGTGCGTGGGGATTCGAACCTCACAATATCCCAAATAAATGGAGATTTCGATGCAAAAGATCTAAAGATGACGGCATACCGCGACACCGTACTCAAAATATAAGCTCAGTTTGAGGGGCTCGAGTTTCATCACGTCGCTCGAGATAGTAATCAGGCAACGGACATCCTTGCTCGAATGGGCGCTAAACGCGACCCCGTCCCACCTAACACCTTTGTGGAAAGGCTCTTCAAGCCATCCGTGGTGTGGCAGGACGAGAGCGGAAACACTAGTCTGGAGCCGATCATACCCTCAGATGCCGAACACAATTCTGATATCATCGGGGGCTCGGGCACCAAAATGACACCTTCCACCCATGTAATCATGGCTGTCATTGCTCCATGGACTGAACCCTTCCTGGCCTACCTTAATAGGCGGGAGCTCCCTGAGGACCAGAATGAGGCCCGTCGCATAGTTCGACGATCGAAAGCCTACAAGGTTCATGAAGGAGAACTCTACAAGAAAAGTACTACTGGAGTTCTTCAAAGATGTATCTTCGAAGAGGAGGGACGGCAGCTCTTGGCCGAAATACATGCTGGTCTCGGTGGCCATCACACCGCCGCTCGGGCCCTTGTAAGTAAGGTCTTCTGTACAGGTTTCTTTTGGCCTATGGCCCGAGCAGATGCACAGGCTCTTGTACAACGTTGTGTCGGATGCCAGCTTTAGCCAATCAAAGTCACATGCCGCCCACCGCCTTAAAAACAATCCCCATTACCTGGCCTTTTGCGGTCTGGGGGCTGGATATGGTCGGACCCCTTAAAGGGGGAAGCCACAAGAAGAAATATTTGCTGGTTATGGTGGACAAATTCACTAAGTGGATAGAGGCCAAACCAGTAAAAACGGCTGAAGCTGGACCGGTGATCGACTTTATATCCAGCGTTGTACACCGTTATGGTGTCCCTCACAGTATCATTACTGACAATAGCTCTAACTTCACAGCCAATGAGGTGAAAACTTGGTGTGCTAACTTGGGCATCAAGCTCGATTACGCCTCTGTATATCACCCTCAAACAAACGGTCAGGTCGAACGGGCTAATGGCCTGATAATGAGTGGCATCAAACCCAGACTAGTGCGGTCCCTATGGGAGTTAGATAAGCACTGGGTCGAGGAACTCGATTCCGTACTTTGGGGGCTGCGGACCACGCCCAATCGTACGACCGGATACACCCCCTTTTTTATGGTGTACGGCACAGAGGCTGTTTTGCCCTGCGATATTATTCATGACTCACCTCGAGTGCGAATGTATGAAGAGAGAGAAGCCGAGCTCGATCGGCAGGACGACCTAGACGGCCTGGAGGAGGAGCGCGATGTTGCAAAAGCCCGTTCCGCATTCTATCAGCAGCAGGCTCAGAGGTACCAAAGCAGAGAAGTGCGGGCGAAGACTTATAATGTCGGCGAACTCATTTTACGCCTCCCAGAGAAGAAGAAGGACAAGCTCAAACCAAAATGGGAGGGTCCCTTCATTATAGATGAAGTTCTCATAGGAGGAGCCTATCGCCTTCGTAATGCATCGGATAATTGCCTAGAGCCGAATCCACGGAACGCTGCTCGGCTCTGAAGATTCTACGCATGAGTTCGGTCATACTTTTTCCGTCCCTTTTTTTTCTCCTCTTCATTTTGTTTTCGTTTCCTTGTTTTTATATGATTCTCAGGATGTGTTCGGATAAGCCAAACACTTGGGGGGTAAAAACATCCTAAAATGTATACACCCCACCATGACTGGGGGCTTCTTTCACCGAAGCTTATTATTATTCCGAGCCTGGAGCTCACAATCCATATGTTGTTTGATCAGATACACTCTCTTTTTGCCATTATATGCACCTCTATGACTTAAGTTTTTGCCAAGCTGGGTTGCCTTGCTCCTGTGTTTATGCCCTACGTTCCCGATTGTTCGGCTAGGGCGTAAAGGGAGCACCTCTGCGATTGTTACAACCAGGTCACCGGACATGTACCTCAGACAGGTGAAGCCGAAAGCTAGCGTTCTTAAGAGAATAGATGGTCGGTAATCAAATGACAGATTGTTACATTCTTGTAACCACTCCAAATACTGTGGGATAGTTTTTCCGTATAACGGACCAAAGCCCCAGCACGCATAATTACCGCATGCCAACCCAAGGAAAGGAACCCTTAACAGAACTATTTTCCATGGAAGATGTTTCTTACATATGTAATATAACATACATCCTGAACTACAATTTTTTGTCTATTAGAGCACAATGTAACACCCCCAGTGGTTAACTACAGTGATCACCCTTTTGATAATGCCATGTCATCATGATCAACAGTGCTTAATCATCATTAGTATCATATCTCTTTTCAAATTCAAATTCAAAATGGAAATTAAACTAAAGTAAAGATAAAAGTTGTTCAATTTTGAAATCTAAATTGTTCATAATATTGTAAATAATTCAGAGACAATTCTAAAATTGAAACCAACATTATTGGAATTGGGTAAGTGACTCAAACATCCACAAACAGTGGCCGAAAGTAATATTTAATACCTTTTAATTATTCTAAACCAATTATGAAATTATGTTTTGCCCAATCTAGTTTTTGGTGGTAGGATATAATATGCTGTGATTTGTGGGCCAGCTCTCATATTTTACAAAACTCATTTGGAGCCCAAAACAATTAGCCAAAGCAGCAAAGGAAATAAAGCAGAAAACAAAAAAATAAAAAGAGAAAAAGAAAAAGAAAAAACAAAAGAAAACAAAAAGAAGAACCCCCCCGGGCCTCGGCCCAGCAGGCTGTCCAGGCTGCCAGGCCGGCCCACCCCACCACTACACAACCCCCCCACCGACAGAAACCCTAACCCGAACCCCCCTTCCCCACTCGCCCCTCTCCCCGCCCCCGACCCCGTCGCCGATCCCCTCTCCACCCACCGGATCGCCCGCCGCCTCGTCCCTGCGCCCCGTCGCCGGCGCCGCCCGTCTCAGCCGTCGTCCCCGTCCTCCCCCTCGACCCTTCCCCGCTGCCTTGACCCCACGCGTCGCAGTGAGGCCCTGTTCTCTCCACCTTCCCCCTCCGCGCGCGCGCGCTCGACCCCCCCGGTGCTGCACCGCGCGCCCCTGCCGTGCCCGAGCCTCCAGCGCTCAGCGCTCCGCCGCCTACAACGCCCCGGCCAGCTCCCCTGCTCGCCATGCCGCTGCGCGTGCGCCCGATCCGCGCCTAGACACGCCACCTCGCCGCACCCGTCGACCCCGCGCCGGCGCAGGCGCCTCGCCGCGCCCACGCGCGCGTGCCCCATTCGGGCGGCCGGCGCCCACACGCCCGCAACGCCCGTGCGCTCGCTGTGGCCTCCCGGGGCCACTGACAAGAGGGCCCGCCCCCCCCTGTGACGATGACAGAAGGGGCCCACGCCCCTAAAACGATTAAAAAAATAAAAATAAAAATAAAATCAAAATGAATTATTAAAATAAATAATTAGTTAATTAATTAATTAATTAGTGAGTTAATTAATTTAATTAATCCTGTTTAATTAAACTAATTAAATAGTTAGTCTAATTAAACAGTAATTAGTTTAGTTAATCCCTAATTAGCCTGACGTGACACTGACAGGTGGGACCCACTGGTCCTGACATCATGATGATGTCATGATGATGTCAGCATACACTGTTTCGGATAATTCTAATTTAAATAATTAAATAAATTCCAGAAAATCAATAAAACTTTAGAAAATCATATAATATAATCCGTAGCTCAGATCGAAAAACTTTGTACATGAAAGTTGCTCAGAACGACGAGACGAATCCGAATACGCGGTCCGTTCGTCCGTCACACGTCCCTAACTATCCGAACATGCAACCGTCCCTCTCCGATCATCTGTGTGACAAATGTCCGGAACCGGGAAAACATTCCCGGATGGATTCCCCCTTCCTCGGTGACGTGCAACTATACGTTAGGACACACCCGGCACTGCACATTGTCATGTCATACTTTGTGTTGCTCTTGTTTGCTGTGTATTTATACTGTTTCCTCCCCTTCTTCTCTCTCGGTAGCCCCCGACACCGACGTCATCCCCGAGGTCGACGCAGCTCCGGAGACCGGAGAAACCATTGACGACCTTGCCCTTGCCGCCGAGCAACCAGGCAAGCCCCCCCTTTGATCATCCCGATATCGCCCATTCTAATTTCTCATGCTTGCATTAGAATTGCTGCTGCTACTACTTTACCTATTCTGATGCATAGCCTGTTTATTGGAACCTGCTCCTGATAATTACCTGCATATCCTAAAACTGCTTAGTATAGGCTGGGTAGAGACCTATCAGTGACCCCACTTATCCCGACTGCCCCGCTGGATTATCCGAAGACCCGATCAATGGGATTGAAGACCAGGCCCCGGCACCGCACATCACCCCCCTTAGTTGTAACGACACGGCAGCGTTACTATCGAGTGCCGAGGGTGAAACCTCTTGTAGCACTTCTGATGATAACTCTGTAGAGTAGCTATTCGGCCGTGGTCATCGAGGGTGATTCCTCCTTCACCACTTCCGATAACGACGCCGTCGTACAACACCTCAAGTGTGAACCCAGTGAGGGTGATTCCTCCGAGTTCAACTTGATGATTGCATCGAGTAGGAATCCAACGAGGGTGACACCTCGAATTCCCCCGATGTTATGGACACACAGATATTTGGACTTTACACTGTTACTTGGAAAGGCGGGTCGACCCTGAGGGGTACCCGCGTGTGATGTGAAGACGGGCTGCCTGTATGGTGCCCGAGTGATGGATACGAGGCGTGGCCGGGCATTCTTGGCCCTTATCGCAAGTCCTCGACACGGGGCGACGGGGTCACATCTTTCATGAGTCTCTGCTCGTTACCGCACCCCCAAGGTACTAACGATTTGGATATGTGATTTGAGTGGGCCTCTGGCCCGATAGCACTAACCACCACATGGGCATAGTATGGGCGTTCTGCATCGTATGCATCAGCCGAAAGCTCTGTCAGACGTCCAGTTCAGCATGGCGGCACGGACGGACCGGCGCCTTCCTGTAGTGTTGGTGCCTGGCTTCACCGTGTGCGCAATGACCCGGAGTGCACAGGGCGATGGCCAAGACCCCTGAGCGCTTAGGATGTAGACCGGCGGGGACCTCTCTGCTGAGCTGTAGGTAGGGTTGCGGTGTGTCGTTTGGCCGAGGCCGGGCATGACCCAGAAAGTGTGTCCGGCCGGAGTTAAGCGAGCGTGGTGGGTAAGTTGGTGCACCCCTGCAGGGAAGAACTAATCTCTGCATAGCCGGATCCTCGGTAACGGACACTCGGAGTTGTATCCCGATCGATACAGCTAGAATTGGATACTATGGCTCTGGGATTGCTTCTCGCAGGGAGTCAAGAAGGGATCTCCGAACGAGGTTGATGACTGTATGGCTCTGGGATTGCTTTCTCGCAGGGAGTCGAGAAAGGATCTCTGGGTGAGGATGAGACTTAACGATACTACTACTTTATATGGTACTAATCTACACTCTTCTAATGCTGCAAGACCTCTGAAGATGCTAGTCTTTGATAGGACTAGGCCTTCTCTCTATTCTGGCTTTTCTGCAGCCCAGTCCACATATACAGCCTTCCCTTGATAATGTTGCATATGTAGTGTAGATCCTTGCTTGCTGAGTACTTCAGAGTACTCACGGTTGCTTTACTTTCTTTTTCTCCCCGTATCAGTTTGTCGAGACCAGCTGACGGAGCCCCTGAGACAGCTGCCCCCACCGACGATCGCTACTACTACCCCGAGGGTGGATGTTACTATGAGCTGACCGACGACCAGGAGTAGGATCGGAGGGTCCCAGGCAAGAGGCCTGCGCCTTTCGATCGTAGTGTTTTATTTTTGCCCCGCCTTTCTAAAGGCCTTTCTGTTTCTCTTTTAATATCTGTACTCAGATATCTGATGCTTCCGCTGACGCTTGTATGCCATCGAGCTATGTATTCGAGCCCTCGAGGCCCTGGCTTGTAATATAAAGCTTGTATGACTTTATTTATGTTTTAGAGTTGTGTTGTGATATCTTCCCGTGAGTCCTTAGGCTTGATCGTGTGCATTTGCGTCTATGATTAGTGCACGATTGGGCCGGGGGCGTCACAAGTTGGTATCAGAGCCGACTGACTGTAGGAACCCCCCCTTTCCAACTCCTTGGCCGAAGTTGAGTCTAGTAACCGAAAACTGTTTTACTAACTTGGCTGTGTGGCTTACGGGCCCACGTCGCCAATTGGGTGGTATTAGGATCTTTTACTCCTCGACCTTTATTCTGGGACTCTGATCTCTCATCTATTCGGGTTAAAATTTTACTAACTCCAACATTAGGTTCTCGTGGTCACATCCACCCGGTGTTCTGAAATATTCTCCCCTTACTTCAAGATTGCGGGCCAGGTTATGCTTGCAGGATCCTTTTATCGAGGGCACCCTGTGTTGTCACTTGCAGATTCCTCGCTCCAACAGTTTTCTCCGACGTTGACGTAGCCTTTGCTATGTCTCGTTGTGTACTTCCATATCGCGTGCCTGCGCGCCGCCTAGTTGTCTAGCTGCGAGCGTTCCCGTGCGCGTACTATCCATTTGAATCTAACTCTGTGCATGGATTGGTATGTCTTTGATGACTACTATCATATATCTAATGCTTTTCCCGTTCTTTCCCGTGTTACATCATGAATAACTCCTTACACCTGCAGTTTCACTTGCTAAGCTGCCCTGTTGAATTGGCAGGATGGCTGACGATCCCCCACCCCCACCTTATATTGCCGAAATGATGCAGCAGTTTGAACTGAACCGTCAGGTTATGACCGGGATATTGGCTCAGTTTCCAAACTAGAATGCTTATCAGCAGCCTACTCCAATAACTCTGCCAGAATTCGTACGCCTCAATCCGTCCACTTTTCGCAGCTCGACTGATCCAATGGATGCTGATGATTGGCTCCGTGACATTGCCTTCCAGATGAAGTCGGCCAATGTTATCCCTGACAGTTACATCACCTATGCGACGTATCACCTGAGGGGATCAGCTGCTCAATGGTGGGAAAGCCACAAGGGTATGTTGCCTGCTGAAATAGTAACCACTTGGCAGGAATTTCAGTCAGCTTTTCGTGCACAGTACATTCCTCAAGGTCTGACAGACCAGAAGAAGCAGGAGTTCCGCAAACTTACCCAGGGCACAATGACTGTGGATGAATATCAGGGGAAATTTCTTGAATTGTCCCGCTATGCTGAAGATGACGTCTGCACTGACGCCCGCAAGCAGGATAAATTCCGTGGAGGACTCCGTACTGACATAAAACTCACACTTGCAGTCCATGATTGCACAAACTACGCAACGCTTGTCAGCAAATCTTTCCAAGTTGAAACAGCTCTAACTGAATGCCAGGAGTCGCTCAAGCGCACTCATGGAGCTGGCTCATCCTCGGGTCAGCCTGTTCAGAAACGTCGAGTGTGGATTCCGCACAATGTTTACCACCGACCTGCTCCAACACCAAGGCCATCTTATACTGCACCTCGTCTACCTCCACCACCAAGACAACTGAACATTTCAAGTGGACATCCCAATGTTGGTGTTTCTCCCCATAATGATGGTCTGTGCCACCAGTGTGGACAGCCTGGGCACCGTGCTTTCAACTGTCATCAGGGTCAGCCTCAGAATGCATCACGTCCTCCTGTTGGTCGTAGGAAGGGCCATCGGACCCATCATTCCAGGAATCGTAACGCCAGACTACCTGCTAGTCAACTTGTTCATGTCAACCAAGTCAACATGGAAGAAGCTCGACAGGACCCCAAAATTGTGATGGGCACCCTTCTAGTGAATTCAATCCCAGCTTCAGTCCTCTTTGATTCTAGGGCATCGCACTCCTTCATGTCCGAAAGTTTTGCGCGAAGTCATGATATACCTTTTGAGGAGATGTCTACCCCATTAGTAATCCAGTCACCCGGGGCTAATTGGCAAACTACCATGGTAAGCCACGGTAACCACATTGTGATTGGAGGATTGATGTTCCCCGTTTCTCTCATTGCTCTCAAGACCTCCAACATAGACATTATTCTGGGTATGGACTGGTTGAAACCTCTTAAAGCTTTGATTGACTGTGCCACTGAAACAGTCCGCCTCACACACCCTTCTGGCCAGACAGTCAAATACTTAGCCCAAATAGCTCAGGACGCCGAAACTCAGATATATGTTCTGAATGCATTGAATGCCTCACCTCTTGAAGGCATCGAGAATGTTCCAGTTGTTCATGATTTTTAGGATGTCTTTCCAGAAGAACTTCCAGGAATACCCCCTGCTAGAGCTGTTGAGTTTGTCATCGACTTGAAACCTGGCACTACCCCTATTGCGAAGCGTCCTTATAAAATGCCTCCGCACCACCTTCTGGAACTTAAGGGAGAAATCGACACGTCACTTAAGAAAGGTTTCATCCGCCCCAGTTCCTCTGCTTGGGGAGCACCTTCACTCTTCGTTAAGAAGAAAGATAGAACTAACCGATTGGTTCAGGATTATCGGCCCATTAACCAAGCCACAATTCAGAATAAATATCCGCTTCCTCGGATCAATGATTTATATGATCAACTTGCTGGATCATCGGTATTCTCTAAACTTGATTTGAGGTTGGGTTATCATCAGATCCGTGTTCGTGAAGAGGATATTCCCAAGACTGCATTTGTTACTCGCTATGGCTCTTATGAGTACACTGTCATGTCATTTGGCTTAACAAATGCTCCAGCCACATTTTCCCGCTTGATGAATTATATCTTCATGGATTACCTCGACAAATTCGTCGTGGTGTATCTAGATGATATTCTGGTTTATTCAAAGAATAAAGAAGAACATGCTGAACACCTCTGTCTTGTACTGGAAAGGCTTCGAGAACACCAGTTGTATGCCAAGTATTCCAAGTGTGAATTCTGGCTTTCTGAAGTAACTTACCTTGGTCATGTGATTTCCAAGGATGGCATTGCTGTTAACCCAGAACGAGTTCAGGCTATTCTTGACTGGACCCCTCCGAAGAACGTCAAGCAAGTCAGAAGTTTTCTCAGTCTTGCAAGTTATTGCCGTCGTTTTGTCGAGAATTTTTCAAAGATTGCTAAGCCTTTGACTGATCTACTTCACAAAGGCGTTAAGTTTGAATGGACAGACAAATGTCAGGAAAGCTTTCAAACACTCAAAGACAAGCTGACATCTGCCCCAGTACTTGCTCCTCCAGATTCTCGCAAAGACTTCGTGATTTATTGTGACGCATCCCGTGAAGGATTAGGCTGTATCCTAATGCAAGAGTGTAAAGTGATTGCTTATGGCTCTCGTCAGTTGCGCCCACATGAAGAGAATTATCCGGTACATGATCTAGAACTAGCTGCTGTGATCAATGCATTGCAGTTGTGGCGACATTACCTTCTCGGTAATCGTTGCGAGATATACACGGATCATAAAAGTCTGAAGTACTTGTTCACTCAGCCATCTCTAAACCTCCGTCAGCAAAGATGGATGGAGGCCATTGCGGACTATGATTTGGGTATTTCTTATACCCCTGGCAAGGCTAACGTGATGGCTGATGCCTTAAGCCGCAAGTCCTATTGCGACAACCTCATGGTTAGGCGAGCTTAACCTCGTCTTTTTGAAGAACTGTGCAAGCTGAATCTACGTATTGTTCCACAGGAATCTCTTAATAACCTTGTGATACAACCAGATCTTGAGAAAGCTGTTAAGAATGCGCAAGCTAAAGATGCTGAAATTGACCTGATGAAGAAAAATCTCCACCTTAAAAATTACAGGGATTTCTCGCTGTCTGAAGATGGAACTTTGTATTTCAGAAACCGCATTGTCGTACCTCGCTTCGAGCTTATGACTGATAAAGTTATGAAGGAGGCACATGATACCCCGCTATCTATTCATCCGGGTAGCACCAAGATGTATCATGATCTCCGACAAAGGTACTGGTGGTCTAAAATGAAGCAGGATATTGCTTGATATGTTGCTGAATGTGATGTGTGTCATCGCGTTAAAGCAGAACATCAGAAGCCTGCTGGAATTCTGCAACCACTTCCTTTCCTTTATGGAAGTGGGATAAGGTTCAGATGGATTTCATTACTGGCCTTCCCAGGTCACAGAAGGGTCATGATGCTATTCTTGTAGTCGTCGACCAGCTCTCTAAGGTTGCACACTTTCTGCCTATCAAAGAGACTATCACTGCTAGTCAGTTAGCAGAATTATATATCTCCAGAATTGTTTCACTCCACGGTATTCCGAAGGAGATCAGTTCGGACCGTGGCGGACTTTTCACCTCCAAGTTCTGGGAAAGTTTCCAAGAAGCTATGGGAACTCATATTACCTGAAGTTCAGCTTATCATCCACAATCCCAAGGCCAAGTTGAACGAGTTAATCAAGTGCTTGAAGACATGCTTCGAGCTTGTGTTATTTCTTTCGGCAAGAAGTGGGAAGAATCTCTTCCATATGCCGAGTTCTCTTATAACAACAGCTATCAAGCCAGCTTAAAAATGGCCCCTTTTGAAGTTCTATATGGACGTAAGTGTCGAACCCCTCTGAATTGGTCAGAAACTGGGGAACGACCGCTTGTGGGTCCGGATATTATCCAACACGCCGAAGAACAAGTCCGTATCGTTCGAGAAAATCTCAAGGCGGCTCAGGACCGCCAAAAGAGCAACTACGATTGCAAACGATGGGGTTTGACTTATCAACCTGGTGATCAGGCTTATCTGCGAGTCACTCCTATGAAGGGCACTCACCGTTTTGGAATCAAGGGCAAGCTAGCTCCGCGCTACATTGGTCCTTTCCGCATAATTGCCAGACGTGGTCAAGTGGCGTATAAATTGGAATTGCCGCCGCAATTCTCTCATATCCACGACGTCTTCCATGTGTCGCAACTTCGTAAATGCTTCAAGGAATCTCCGCACCAAGCTGTGGATCATGAAATGCTCGAATTGCATGATGATCTTTCATATAAGGAACATCCGATCCGCATTCTCGATGAAGCTGAACGTCGGACCCGTCAGAAGGTTACCAAGTTCCTCAAAGTGCAGTGGTCAAATCATACTGAAGACGAAGCCACTTGGGAACGCGAGGATAGCCTTCGTGCGGAGTACCCCGAACTTTTTCCTTCTACCTCTTAATTCTCGGGACGAGAATTCTTGTTAGTGGAGGAGACTTGTAACACCCCCAGTGGTTAACTACAGTGATCACCCTTTTGATAATGCCATGTCATCATGATCAACAGTGCTTAATCATCATTAGTATCATATCTCTTTTCAAATTCAAATTCAAAATGGAAATTAAACTAAAGTAAAGATAAAAGTTGTTCAATTTTGAAATCTAAATTGTTCATAATATTGTAAATAATTCAGAGACAATTCTAAAATTGAAACCAACATTATTGGAATTGGGTAAGTGACTCAAACATCCACAAACAGTGGCCAAAAGTAATATTTAATAACCTTTTAATTATTCTAAACCAAATATGAAATTATGTTTTGCCCAATCTAGTTTTTGGTGGTAGGATATAATATGCTGTGATTTGTGGGCCAACTCTCATATTTTACAAAACTCATTTGGAGCCCAAAACAATTAGCCAAAGCAGCAAAGGAAATAAAGCAGAAAACAAAAAAATAAAAAGAGAAAAACAAAAAACAAAAGAAAACAAAAAGAAGAACCCCCCCCCCCCCCGGGCCTCGGCCCAGCAGGCTGTCCAGGCCGCCAGGCCGGCCCACCCCACCACTACACACCCCCCCCCCCCACCGACAAAAACCCTAACCCGAACCCCCCCTCCCCACTCGTCCTCTCCCCGCCCCCACCCCGTCGCCGATCCCCTCGCCACCCGCCGGATCGCCCGCCGCCTCGTCCCTGCGCCCCGTCGCCGGCGCCGCCCGTCTCCGCCGTCCTCCCCCTCGACCCTTCCTCGCTGCATTGACCCCACACGCCGCGGTGAGGCCCTGTCCTCTCCACCTCCCCCCCCCGTGCGCGAGCTCTACCCCCCCCCCCCCGATGCTGGCACACCTCCACCCCTGCCGTGCCCGAGCCTCCAGCGCTCAGCGCTCCGCCGCCTACATCGCCCCGGCCAGCTCCCCTGCTCGCCATGCCGCTGCGCGTGCGCCCGATCCGTGCCTGGACACGCCACCTCGCCGTACCCGTCGACCCCGCGCCGGCGCCGGCGCCTCGCCGCGCCCCCGCGCGCGTGCCCCGTTCGGGCTTCCGGCGCCCACACGCCCGCAGCGCCCGCGCGCTCGCTGTGGCCTCCCGGGGCCACTGACCAGAGGGCCCGGCCCCCCCTGTGACGATGACAGAAGGGGCCCACGCCCCTAAAATGATTAAAAAAATAAAAATAAAATCAAAATGAATTATTAAAATAAATAATTAGTTAATTAATTAATTAATTAATTAGTGAGTTAATTAATTTAATTAATCATGTTTAATTAAACTAATTAAATAGTTAGTCTAATTAAACAGTAATTAGTTTAGTTAATCCCTAATTAGCCTGACGTGACACTGACAGGTGGGACCCACTGGTCCTGACGTCATGATGACGTCAGCATACACTGTTTCGGATAATTCTAATTTAAATAATTAAATAAATTCCAGAAAATCAATAAAACTTTAGAAAATCATATAATATAATCCGTAGCTCAGATCGAAAAACTTTGTACATGAAAGTTGCTTAGAACGATGAGACGAATCCGAATACGCGGTCCGTTCATCCGTCACACGTCCCTAACTATCCGAACATGCAACCGTCCCTCTCCGGTCATCTGTCTGACAAATGTCCAGAACCGGGAAAACATTCCCGGATGGATTCCCCCTTCCTCGGTGACGTGCAACCATATGTTAGGACACACCCGGCACTGCACATTGTCATGTCGTACTTTGTGTTGCTCTTGCTTGCTGTGTATTTATACTGTTTCCTCCCCCTCTTCTCTCTCGGTAGCCCCCGACACCGACGTCGTCCCCGAGGTCGACGCAGCTCCGGAGACCGGAGACACCATTGACGACCTTGCCCTTGCCGCCGAGCAACCAGGCAAGCCCCCCCTTTGATCATCCCGATATCGCCCATTCTAATTTCTCATGCTTGCATTAGAATTGCTGCTGCTACTGCTTTACCTATTCTGATGCATGGCCTGTTTATTGGAACCTGCTCTTGATAATTACCTGCATATCCTAAAACTGCTTAGTATAGGCTGGGTAGAGACCTATCAGTGACCCCACTTATCCTGACTGCCCGCTGGATTATCCGAAGACCCGATCAACGGGATTGAAGACCAGGCCCCGGCACCGCACATCACCCCCCCTTAGTTGTAACGACACGGCAGCGTTACTATCGAGTGCCAAGGGTGAAACCTCTTGTAGCACTTCTGATGATAACTCTGTAGAGTAGCTATTCGGTCATGGTCATCGAGGGTGATTCCTCCTTCACCACTTCCGATAACGACGCCGTCGTACAACACCTCAAGTGTGAACCCAGCGAGGGTGATTCCTCTGAGTTCACCTTGACGATTGCATCGAGTAGGAATCCAACGAGGGTGACACCTCGGATTCCCCCGATGTTATGGACACACAGATATTTGGACTTTACACTGTTACTTGGAAAGGCGGGTCGACCCTGAGGGGTACCCGCGTGTGATGTGAAGACGGGCTGCCTGTATGGTGCCCGAGTGATGGATACGAGGCGTGGCCGGGCATTCTTGGCCCTTATCGCAAGTCCTCGACACGGGGCGACGGGGTCACATCTTTCGTGAGTCTCTGCTCGTTACCGCACCCCCAAGGTACTAATGATTTGGATATGTGATCTGAGTGGGCCTCTGGCCCGATAGCACTAACCACCACGTGGGCATAGTATGGGCGTTCTGCATCGTATGCATCAGCCGAAAGCTCTGTCAGACGTCCAGTTCAGCATGGCGGCACGGACGGACCGGCGCCTTCCTGTAGTGTTGGTGCCTGGCTTCACCGTGTGCGCAACGACCCGGAGTGCACAGGGCGATGGCCAAGACCCCTGAGCGCTTAGGATGTAGACCGGCGGGGACCTCTCTGCTGAGCTGTAGGTAGGGTTGCGGTGTGTCGTTTGGCCGAGGCCGGGCATGACCCAGAAAGTGTGTCCGGCCGGAGTTAAGCGAGCGTGGTGGGTAAGTTGGTGCACCCCTGCAGGGAAGAACTAATCTATGCATAGCCGGATCCTCGGTAACGGACACTCGGAGTTGTATCCCGATCAATACAGCTAGAATTGGATACTATGGCTCTGGGATTGCTTCTCGCAGGGAGTCGAGAAGGGATCTCCGGACGAGGTTGATGACTGTATGGCTCTGGGATTGCTTTCTCGCAGGGAGTCGAGAAAGGATCTCTGGGTGAGGATGAGACTTAACGATACTACTACTTTATATGGTACTAATCTACACTCTTCTAATGCTGCAAGACCTCTGAAGATGCTAGTCTTTGATAGGACTAGGCCTTCTCTCTATTCTGGCTTTTCTGCAGCCCAGTCCACATATACAGCCTTCCCTTGATAATGTTGCATATGTAGTGTAGATCCTTGCTTGCTGAGTACTTCAGAGTACTCACGGTTGCTTTACTTTCTTTTTCTCCCCGTATCAGTTTGTCGAGACCAGCTGACGGAGCCCCTGTGATAGCTGCCCCCGCCGACGATCGCTACTACTACCCCGAGGGTGGATGTTACTACGAGCTGACCGACGACCAGGAGTAGGATCGGAGGGTCCCAGGCAGGAGGCATGCGCCTTTCGATCGTAGTGTTTTATTTTTGCCCCGCCTTTCTAAAGGCCTTTCTGTTTCTCTTTTAATATCTGTACTCAGATATCTGATGCTTCCGCTGACGCTTGTATGCCATCGAGCTATGTATTCGAGCCCTCGAGGCCCTGGCTTGTAATATAAAGCTTGTATGACTTTATTTATGTTTTAGAGTTGTGTTGTGATATCTTCCCGTGAGTCCTTAGGCTTGATCGTGTGCATTTGCGTGTATGATTAGTGCACGATTGGGCCGGGGGCGTCACACACAATGACTGGGTTGCCTGGTTTCCGGACATAGTGAATGTTTCTTTTCATTCCCAATAGTATCCGAAAACACTCCACCGTTTTGGTCCGGAGGTTAAAGCCAAAAGCCTACGATGACAAAACTTTTCACATGTTCGGATAAAGGTACAGGTTGATCATAACGTACTCTAATACATTGCATCAAATACCTATTCCTTATCTATTCCATCTATAAGACTGTCTAACCTACAGTCTTCCTGCGAATACTTCACAGCTATCATTACTTGGTCATACACCAAACTCACTGGAATCTCTTTCCCGTCTGGTCCCTGTGGTCCCACTCGGGCCATATGATTTGGATCTAGCTTGGTGAAGCATGTTTTCACCATGGCCCAGGCTTCTCGTGCGCCTTCACGGCAGGCGGATGTCTTCCATAGCTCGAACTGGCGACGGGCACCTTTGAACAGGTTTGCCAAGCCCTCCATACTCTCTGGAGGGGTATCGGATGGCCATAAAGCTTTCACCATACTCTTCATGGCCTTCCGGGCCCGAGCATGTACCACGGACAGCTCCTTCAGCACGTCACCTTGAAATCCGGATACTTCCTCTTCCGGCCTACAAGTTAACAGACCTGCAGCAACAGAGTCATGATATTCCGAATTATGGATTAAACATGAGCACCTAGGGAGGTTCTGAATAAAAGAGGAAGACATACCGAATATGTCGCCCTTCAGTTTTGCATTTTCTTTCTGAGCGGCCGATAACTGAGCCTTCAAGCTCTCTATTTCTTTGGATTGTTTGTCCTTTTCCTCCTTGAGATTTCTCTCCCTGGACGCACCCGTTGCGGTCTTTTTCATCTCCGCCAGTTCGGTGGTAACAGTATTGAGCTGCATTTGGTTTGTTTTCAGCTCTTGGGCTAGTGTAGTGTTCTTTTCTTTAAGGACCTGCAGGGTATATCGATCCTTAAATCGGTTTGCCTCACCGCTTCAAGTCTCGGGGGCTACTGGCATATGACTATCCAAAATTGCATAAATGCTTACCTTTATGTCCTTTGAGAACAACTGAGTGACTCCGGCAAGTCCGTCTCGAGCGGCTTGGATATATGCATCCACCGTGCTGAGTGCGGTAAACTCCTGCTCGGAAAAAGCCGGGGCACGCATGGCTTCCTTTAATCGACGGTGATTCATCATGCTCTCCACTTCGGAATTCATGACAGATACGTCGTCCGCATGAGGATTCGGATCTGGCATTGCCTCGGTTCTTGTCCTAGTTGGTGAGTCCGGCATCGGATTGGCGGACATTCGGCTAGCAGGGCGTTTTCCCACCGTCTGCCGCGTATTTCTCCTGACATCAAAGATAAGAAGGAGACTTTAAACAATCTGGACTCATGCCTAGGCATGTATTAAGCAGACATACCTCTTGGAAGACTGTGGGGTTTCTGTAGCACTCCCGGTCCCCTTTCGTTTTGAACGGCTGCCCTGCGTAGGGGCCGCCCTCGAGGAGGTACGGTCTGTCGAACGCCGATCCTGTTAAAAGTCCGAAACGGTATAATAAGCAAAAGTGCAGATAAGGGTTTCCTTTCAAGAGCCCTCCGAGTACTTACGATGTAGAAGGGATAGAGGCGGGGGTAGTCAGCGGTGATAGCCACTCTTAAGCCGTCAAGGCTCGCTTGATAGAATACCCCATCATCGAACTCTATGTATATGTCCGGATCCTCGCGAAAGCCAGGGTCTCCGTCACGGCTATGATCCTCTGGCTGTGGAGCGGGACAGTGGACGTCCTCGATCATCTTCCTCCATGACTGTTTTTGGTAACAAAGGGCAAAATTGATTAGTGTCTGTGACAGCAATAAGGCAGCGCAGAGAATCGAAATCTTACCCATTCTACGGGATTGTACATGGAATAGCCATCCCGGCAGTTTAAGCGGAGGAAGTCTTCTTTCTCACCCTTATACAGATCGTCCAGGATTGTGGCCAGTGCGGTGGGGGTATCTGGACCCTTCCGTCTGTAACGGGCAGCGTCATCTTCTCCATTATAACACCGTAAGGGAGTTACTCTGGATTGAAGAGGCTGGACGCACCTCTTTATTGCAATAGCCATGACCTCGACTATCGAGAGCTTGGTATGGGCTAGTAACCTGATCTTGTTAACCAACCTTTTTATTTTCGCACTGTCTTCCTCCTTGGGACTTCGGGGACGCCAGTTGAGACGCTTCTTTAAAGGAGCACTGGAAAATTCAGGAAGGCCGCACCGAACTGGGTCCGGCAGTGGGACGTCGTCTATACAAAACCATTCCGAAGACCACTGCGGGTATACCTCCTTGAGAGTTCCTATGAGGTATCCGGATCCGGCTATACGCCATACTTCGGCACAGCCCACTTCAAAAATAGAGCCTCCCCGATGGCGGGGAACAAGGCAAAAGAACTTCCTCCATAGTTCAAAATGGGCCTCCATGCCTAGGAACAGTTCGCAGAGGGCAACAAAACCTGAGATGTGCAGAATCGAACCTGGGGTAAGGTTGTGCAGTTGGATGCCCTAAAATTCCAATAGGCCCCTAAGAAAGGGATGGATTGGAAATCCTAGGCCCCGCAGCAGAAAGGGGATGAAGCACACCCTCTCCTCCTTGTTGGGGTTGGGGAAATTCTCAGCCATCACATCATTGCCAATTGAGGCCAATCTCGCTCGAACGGGGACTAGATCCATGAGGGGAAGGTAGCCCTGCGTCTGGAGTCGACTCAGCTAAAGATGGGGCACAGAACAACTCTGCCAATCACCCTCTTGAGGGCCATGAGGGTGCGAAGATGAGCCTGGAGCACTGGCCATGTTGGAAATCTTTGTTTGCAGCTAATCTTGACGGTCTTTCTTTTGCGCGATATGAGATGGCATTTGGGGATCTAGCTCTCCTTATATAGATGCCGTCCGAGCGTGGTGAGGGGCTTATTTGCAAAAAATCACAGACCATTCGTATTCACTTGGCGCGCGGAAATCGAAGCGACCACAGAAAAGAATCATAAAGGCAGCACATCGAGGTCAGAACCGAACTATCGTCAATCCGAAGTACAAATGAAGAACCCGCCTTGCAAAGCCGAAGACATAAGTCGGATACTACGTCGTCATTGAAGGCAAGTTCGGGGGCTACTGAGGGAGTCCTGGATTAAGGGGTCCTCGGGTGTCCGGGTTATGTTACATGGGCCGAACTGATGGGCCGTGAAGATATAAGGTAGAAGTCCTTTCCCCGTGTCTGGATGGGACTCTCCCTTGCGTGGATAGCAAGATTGGCGTCCGGATGTGTAGTTTCCTTCCTCTGTAAGCCGACTCTGTACAACCCTAGCCCCCACCGGTGTCTATATAAACCGGAGGGTTTAGTCCGTAGAGGCGATCATAACTCCCATAGGCTAGACATCTAGGGTTTAGCCATTACGATCTCGAGGTAGATCAACTCTTGTAACCCCTATACTCATCAAATACAGTCAAGCAGGACGTAGGGTTTTACCTCCATTAAGAGGGCCCGAACCTGGGTAAGCATCGTGTTCCCTTTGTCCCTTGTCACCTTCGATCCTCAGACGCACAGTTCAGGACCCCCTACCCGAGATCGGCCGGTTTTGACACAGACACCCCTTGTGCGAGACATTGCCGGTTGGTTTGCCTCTTGATGAACAGTGCCTGTTGTTGCCGTGTGCGCGACAAACGTAGACACGAGTCGAGACACATCAATCGGGCTGGTTGGTTGGATGTGGATGAACAGTTCCCATTGCTGTCGCTCGCTCGTACGCCCTAGCCCAGCCGGTGGGGGTTGGATGAACAGAACCCCGGCCATGTAGGCGGTTGACGCTGGATGAACAAGACCCTGAGGAGGCCGCCACACCCAAGCCGGTTGGGGGTGGATGAACAAGACCCCGTGGAGGCTAGATGAACAGTAGCAGGTGGAGGCTGGAGGAAGTCGACGATGAATGAATAGTAGCTGGTGGAGGTTGGAGGAAGTCGATGATGGATGAATAGTAGCCTGTGGAGTCCCGTTTTGCGGTACTCCACACCCCTCCCGATGAACAGGACCC
The DNA here is from genome assembly GCA_011799875.1 of Thinopyrum elongatum. Classification (NCBI taxonomy): domain Eukaryota; kingdom Viridiplantae; phylum Streptophyta; class Magnoliopsida; order Poales; family Poaceae; genus Thinopyrum; species Thinopyrum elongatum. The sequence goes on along the minus strand of CM022300.1, from coordinate 57,264,113 downwards.
CGTTTTGACCGTAGGCGCTCGAAGAGAAGTCTGTTTCCTCCATTTTGCGGTACGCCAGACCCCTCCTGATCAACATGACCCCGTTTTGACTGTAAGCGGTAGAACAAAAGTCCGTTTCCTCCATTAGTTAGACCACTGTGAACCTTCTTCTTTTATGGTACACTTTATAGATCATGGCAAACTTACTTAATGGAACATGGCAAAATTTATTATTTTTTCTTTTGCAATGGCAAATTTACCTTTGTTGACATGGCAAATATAACTACACTGCCATTGCAAATTATTCATGTTTATTGCCATGGAAAAATGTACCTTTCACTTGCCATGGCAAATTTACATTCATTACCATGGCAAAATTACCTACATTGCCATGGCAAATTTACTTTTTACATGTCAACATGGCACATTTGATCTTCCCAACACTTAACACTTTTAAGAACATAGCAAATTTAACTTGTAACATGCTAAATTTACTTTTAGAGACATGGTAACTTCACTTTTATAGGAATGACAATTTTTAGATTCTATATTTTGCCATCGCAAATTTGCCTTTTAAAATTTGCCATGTCAAATTTAATGCCATGGCAAATTTACATGTACAACAATGGCATTTTTCTCCTTTAATTTTGCTATCTCAATTTTTTACCTTTTAAATTTTCCATGGCAAAATTACTTTTTATTACTAATGGCATTTTTACTTTTTCATTTGCCAGGGAAAATTTACACTACAGGCCATAGCAATTTTACTTTTTATTTGCCATGGCAATTTTCATGGATTTTGATCTACATAACATGGCTTATTTAGAAAGTGAATGGACTAATCACATGGCAATTTCTATTTTTGTTTTCTCTAGGACATCCCAAATTTACTATTTTTTTTTGCCATGTCAATTTCTATGAATTTTCATTTTCTTCGGGACATGGCAAAATTTACCTTTTTTTGCCATGACAATTTCATGAAATTTGATTTACATAATATGGCAACTAAAACTATGTGTTTGTCATAAGATTGTAATTATCATGAACTTTCAAAGCATCACACCATGTTTAATTATTGTGATGCCTTGTTGCCATGACAAACTAGTGGGATCATTGCAATTTTTGGTATGTTCTCATGCACAAAACAATGTAGTTTTGCCATGGATTTTTGTGTTTAGTTAAAAAGTGCCATAGTAATTTTTTGAAATATGTTTTTACCTAGATCGAATGATGTAGAGGGGAGAGATCCAGTGTGGAATGGCAAAACATGGCAATTTCATACACAAAAACAATGTGGTTTTGCCATGGATTCTTGTGTTTAGTTATATATCATGGCTTATTTTTTCTCATACAGAACACGACAATCTTAATTAAAATAGCATGGCCAATTTGATATGATTCTACCATGGAATTTTTCTTGTTCATATTTTTATTCATTTTTTGAGTTTTGTTCACATAAAGCAATTTCGCATACTGTTTGTGGAAATTTAATTAAAAATATCATGGGGATTTTTAATATGAATCTGTCATGGCAATTTTTTTTTGTATTTTGTTCATTCTTCTCATTTCCTAGTAATTTTTGCCAGGTAATTCTTTACATACTTATTTTTCCATGGCAATTCTGGAGTTTTTGAAAAATGGAATAGTTCTTAGTATTGAACGAATGACATAGTAAAGTTTTATCTCCTTACTATTTGTTTCCATGGGCAATTTTATCATGCATGATTTTTTGGTATTGTATTAGATGTTCACAAATTCGTTTTAATACAAGTTAAGCAATTATTACTATACACTACTCCCTCTGTTCCTAAATATAAGACCTTTTAGATATTCCATTATGGACTACATACGGATGTATATAGACATATTTTAGAGAGTAGATTCACTCATTTTGCTCTGTATGTAGTGCATAGTGGAATCTCTCAAAGGTCTGATATTTAAGAACGGAGGGAGTTCGTAGCAAAATACTCATTGCATGTGGTATTTTTATTAATTTTCTGTTTTTGTTTTGTTTTGGGCCAGGAGGTCCAGAAAGGTCCTTTCTAGCGTGAGGCGTCCGAGCTGTCGCATGAAATCGTTCTTTTGAGGAAAGCTTGACACTGAACCTTTCGTTTAGTTTGGGAAGCCCGTAGACCGAAACTCAAGTGGATATCGGTGTCCCAATTAATTTGCCGATCAGCCCAACCGAATAGCTGTTCCACAATAGTATTTAACTAAAATATATTTCCTAATCTATACCTACTAATAAGGGGATTAGTGCCTTTGCTCGTCCGTCCTACATTTACTCCTGAAGTTGCCACAAATTACCCACTATGCCACCCATAAGTAAAAAATAAAGATTAGTTTTTTTTCTTCACAAGTCACTGCACTGTTCTTTAGTTTATTACCCACCGACCCGCTAATTTAACACAAGGACACAAGTAGCCCATTAGCTCGAGCCTCACGGTTCGATCCCAGCTTAGCCTATTTTTCATTCTTTTTTGTTTAATTTTTTTATCGGGCATATTCTAATACTTTTTAAAATATTCATGTCTTTCAAGTCCTAACTCGAAATTTAACATATTATATATGAAAATTCTCTAGAAAGATATGTAGATTTCAAATATGCTATTATCGTGCATGACAATCATTTCTAAAATTAGATTTAGAATGCAACCTTAATTAATACCTTCTTTACATGGGGTATTTTGAAAATTTCTATTATATATGTTCCTACACCATTTAAATTGAACACATATGATAGTTTGAGATAAAAATAATGCTCTTATGCAAAAGATATCGTCGTGTACTAAAATGTACTTCTCTATTTTCATCATAATGCAATATTTGTTGGGCATCACTAAGGAGGAACGACAACAAAAGCGTAAATAGATAGCGATAACTAGGTAGATTTTTGTTGTCTAATAAATTTGAAACACCTTGAGTACACTTCAAAAATCATCCCACCTTTATTTTTTGCACAACACCACTTATCATGTTGTTTGTCGTGCAACATTGAGAAAGATTTTAAGGGATTTGCTATGATGTCGTCGGATGTGTGTATGAGGGATAATTTTTTTTCTCCTGGTGCAATGCACGGGCATATTTGCTAGTAAAAACTAATATAGGGTTGCCTCGACGTCCGGCCATCCGGTCACAAACACTTCCCTAGCTTCTTCTAGTTAGGGCATTTACAACTGGACTAGGCAAATCCGGGTCGTCAAACGCCCGTGGACGCGCCCGGGCATGTCCGTGGGTAGTGACCGGTCAGTCCCCAAATTTGCTCATCTACATATGGATATCTCATACTAGAAATCTTAAATCCATACAAAAGCTTGCAAAGAAAAATCCACATACTACATAGATCAACTATCCTAGTCCTCGTCGGGTAAGTACACTATCTTCGTGCCCAGCTCAGGGTACATGGGCGGCAGTGATACGTCCATTTTGCATCATGCTTTCATATTGATATTTATTGCATTATGTACTGTTATTACACATTATGGTACAATACTTATGCCTTTTCTCTCTTATTTTACAAGGTTTACACAAAGAGGGAGAATGCCGGCAGCTGGAATTCTAGACCTGATAGGAGCAAATCTGAGAGACCTATTCTGCACAACTCCAAAAGTCCTGAAAATTTATGAAGAATTATTTTGGAATATATAAAAAATATTGGGAGAAGAAAATACCAGAGGGGACCCACCAGGAGGCCACAAGCCTGGGGGCGCGCCCTACACCCTAGGCGTGCCCCTGTGGCTTGTGGGCCCCCTAGCAGGCCTCCGGTGCCCATCTTCTGCTATATGGAGGGTTTTGACCTAGAAAAAATCAGGAGAGAGCTTTCGGGACGAAGCGCCGCCGACTTGAGGCGGAACTTGGGCAGAACCAATCTAGGGCGCCGAAGGGGGAAATCGAAGCCATCGTCATCACCAACGATCCTCTCATCGAGAGGGGGTCAATCTCCATCAACATATTCACCAGCACCATCTCCTCTAAAACCCTAGTTCATCTCTTGTATCCAATCTTTTTCTCAAAACCTCAGATTGGTACCTGTGGGTTGCTAGCAGTGTTGATTACTCCTTGTAGTTGATGCTAGTTGGTTTATTCGGTGGAAGATCGTATGTTCATATCCTTAATGATATTCAATACCCCTCTGATTATGAACATGAATATGCTTTGTGAGTAGTTACGTTTGTTCCTGAGGACATGGGAGAAGTCTTGTTATAAGTAATCATGTGAATTTGGTATTCGTTCGATATTTTGATGAGATGTATGTTGTCTTTCCTCTAGTGGTGTTATGTGAATGTCGACTACATGACACTTCACCATTGTTTGGGCCTAGGGGAAGGCATTGGGAAGTAATAAGTAGATGATGGGTTGCTAGAGTGACAGAAGCTTAAACCCTAGTTTATGCGTTGCTTCGTAAGGGGCTGATTTGGATCCATATGTTTCATGCTATTGTTAGATTTATCTTAATTCTTCTTTCATAGTTGCGGATGCTTGCGAGAGTGGTTAATCATAAGTGGGAGGCTTGTCCAAGTAAGGACAGCACCCAAGCACCGGTCCACCCACATATCAAATTATCAAAGTAACGAACGCGAATCATATGAGCATGATGAAAACTAACTTGACAATAATTCCCATGTGTCCTCGGGAGCGCTTTGCTTTATATAAGACTTTGTCCAGGCTTTTCCTTTGCTACAAAAAGGATTGGGCCACCTTGCTGCACCTTAGTTACACTGGTTACTTGTTACCCGTTACTAATTATCTTATCACAAAACTATCTGTTACCGATAATTTCTGTGCTTGCAGAGAATACCTTGCTGAAAATTGCTTGTCATTTCCTTCTGCTCCTCGTTGGGTTCGACACTCTTACTTATCGAAAGGACTATGATAGATCCCCTATACTTGTGGGTCATCACGACTCTTTTCTGGCGCCGTAGCCGGGGAGTGAAGCGCCTTTGGTAAGTGGAATTTGGTAAGGAAAAATTTATATAGTGTGCTGAAATTTACTGTCACTTGTTGCTATGGAAAATAATCCTTTGAGGGGCCTGTTCGGGGTATCTTCACCCCGACCGGAAGATCAAAGAGTTGCCCCTCAACCTACTGAACCTACTAAAAATATTTATTATGAAATTCCTTCGGGTATGATAGAGAAACTACTAGCTAATCCTTATGCAGGAGATGGAACATTACATCCTGATATGCATCTAATCTATGTGGATGAAGTTTGTGGATTATTTAAGCTTGCAGGTTTGCCCGAGGATGAAGTCAAGAAGAAGGTTTTCCCTTTATCTTTGAAGGAGAAGGCATTGACATGGTATAGGCTATGCGATGATATTGGTACTTGGAATTACAACCGATTGAAATTGGAATTTCATCAGAAGTTTTATCCTATGCATCTAGTTCATCGTGATCGGAATTATATTTATAATTTTTGGCCTCGTGAACGAGAAAGTATCGCTCAAGCTTGGGGGAGGCTTAAGTCAATGTTATATTCATGCCTCAATCATGAGCTCTCAAGAGAAATTATTATTCAGAAATTTTATGCTCGGCTTTCTCGTAATGATCAATCCATGCTCGATACTTCTTGTACTGGTTCTTTTATGAAGAAGATTATTGAATTGAAATGGGATTTATTGGAAAGAATTAAACACAACTCTGAAGATTGGGAACCCGACGAAGGTAAGGAGTCGGGTATAAACCTCAAGTTTGATTGCGTTAAATCTTTTATGGATACCGATGCTTTTCATGAATTTAGCACTAAATATGGACTTGACTCTGGGATAGTAGCTTCTTTCTGTGAATCATTTGCTACTCATGTTGATCTACCTAAGGAGAAGTGGTTTAAATATCATCCTCCCATTGAAGTGAAAGTAGTACAACCAATTAAAACTGAAGAAGAAAATATTACTTATAATGTTGATCCTATTGTTCCTACTGCTTATATTGACAAACCATCTTTCCCTGTTAGAATAAAGGAACATGCTAAAGCTTCAGCTGTGGCTCGTAAGAGTTATACTAGAACACCTACACCCCCTGAACAAATTAAAGTTGAATCTAGTATTGCTATGGTTAAAGATCTCTTGGTCGATAATATTGATGGGCATGTTATTTACTTTTGTGATGAAGCTGCTAGAATTACTAGACCTGATGATAAAGATAAACATAGACCTGTTGTTGGCATGCCTGTTGTTTCTGTTAAAATAGGAGATCATTGTTATCATGGCTTATGTGATATGGGTGCTAGTGTTAGTGCAATTCCCTTTACTTTATATCAAGAAATTATGAATGATATTGCACCTACTGAAAATAGAAGATATTGATGTTACTATCAAGCTTGCTAATAGAGATACTATATCACCAATTGGGATTGTCAGAGATGTTGAAGTCTTGTGTGGGAAAATAAAATACCCCACTGATTTTCTAGTTCTTGGTTCCCCACAAGATGATTTTTGTCCCATTATTTTTGGTAGACCTTTCTTGAACACTGTTGATGCCAAAATAGATTGTGAGAAATAAACTGTTACTGTAAGTTTTGGGGATGTGTCTCATGATTTTAATTTCTCTAAATTTCGTAGACAACCCCATGATAAAGAATTGCCTAGTAAAGATGAAATTATTGGTCTTGCTTCTATTGTTGTGCCTCCTATTGATCCTTTAGAACAATATTTGCTAGACCATGAAAATGATATGTTCATGAATGAAAGGAAGGAATTAGATGAAATATTCTTTAACCAAATGCCTGTTTTGAAACACAACTTGCCTGTTGAGATTCTTGGGGATCCTCCTCCACCCAAGGGTGATCCCATTTTTGAGCTTAAACAATTACCTGATACTTTGAAATATGCTTATCTTGATGAAAAGAAGATATATCCTGTTATTATTAGTGCTAACCTTTCAGAGCATGAAGAAAAGAAATTATTGAAAACTCTGAAGAAGCACTGTGCCGCTATTGGATATACTCTTGATGATCTTAAGGGCATTAGTCCCACTCTATGTCAGCACAAAATTAATATGGAGCCTGATGCTAAACTAGTTGTTGATCACCAACGACGGTTAAATCCTAAGATGAAAGAAGTGGTAAGAAATGAAATACTAAAGCTTCTGGAGGCAGGTATAATTTATCCTATTGCTGATAGTAGATGGGTAAGTCCTGTTCATTATGTCCCTAAGAGGGGAGGTATTATTGTTGTTCCTAATGATAAGAATGAATTGATTCCACAAAGAATTGTTACAGGTTATAGAATGGTTATTGATTTTAGGAAGTTGAATAAAGCTACTAGGAAAGATCATTATCCTCTACCTTTTATTGATCAAATGCTAGAAAGACTATCAAAACATACACACTTTTGCTTTCTAGATGGTTATTCTGTTTTTTCTCAAATACCTGTGTCAAAAGAGGATCAAGAAAAAACTACTTTTACTTGCCCTTTCGGTACCTTTGCTTATAGACGTATGCCTTTTGGTTTATGCAATGCTCCTGCTACCTTTCAAAGATGTATGACTGCTATATTCTCTGACTTTTGTGAAAAGACTGTTGAGGTTTTCATGGATGATTTCTCCATTTACGGAACTTCTTTTGATTATTGCTTAAGCAACCTTGATCGAGTTCTGCAGAGATGTGAAGAAACTAATCTTGTTTTGAATTGGGAGAAGTGCCACTTTATGGTTAATGAAGGTATTGTCTTGGGGCATAAAATTTCTGAAAGAGGTATTGAAGTTGATAAAGCTAAAGTAGATGCTATTGAAAAGATGCCGTGTCCTAAAGATATCAAAGGTATAAGAAGTTTCCTTGGTCATGCTGGTTTCTATAGGAGGTTTATTAAGGACTTCTCTAAAATTTCTAGGCCTCTCACTAATATCTTGCAAAAAGATGTTCCATTTGTTTTTTATGATGATTGTGTAGAAGCATTTTAAATCCTTAAGAAAGCCTTGATTTCTGCACCTATTGTTCAACCACCTGATTGGAACCTACCCTTTGAAATTATGTGTGATGCTAGTGATTATGTTGTTGGTGCTGTTCTAGGACAAAGAGTTGATAAGAAATTAAATGTTATCCATTATGCTAGTAAAACTCTAGACAATGCTCAAAGAAATTATGCTACTACTGAAAAAGAATTTTTAGCAGTTGTCTTTGCTTGTGATAAGTCCAGATCTTATATTGTTGATTCCAAAGTTACTGTTCACACTGATCATGCTGCTATTAAATACCTTATGGAAAAGAAAGATGCTAAACCTAGACTTATTAGATGGGTTCTCTTGCTGCAAGAATTTGATTTGCATATTATTGATAGAAAGGGAGCTGAGAACCCCGTAGCAGACAACTTATCTAGGTTAGAAAATATTCTTGACGACCCACTACCTATTGATGATAGTTTTCCTGATGAACAATTAGCTATCATAAATGCTTCTCGTAATGCTCCATGGTATGCTGATTATGCTAATTACATTGTTGCTAAATTTATACCACCTAGTTTCACATACCAGCAAAAGAAAAAGTTTTTCTATGATTTAAGACATTACTTTTGGGATGACCCACACCTTTATAAAGAAGGAGTAGATGGTGTTATTAGACATTGTGTACCTGAGCATGAATAGGAACAAATCCTACGCAAGTGTCACTCCGAAGCTTATGGAGGACACCATGCTGGAGATAGAACTGCACACAAGGTATTACAATCTGGTTTTTATTGGCCTACTCTCTTCAAAGATGCTCGTAAGTATGTCTTGTCTTGTGATGAATGTCAGAGAATTGGTAATATTAGTAGACGTCAAGAAATGCCTATGAATTATTCACTTGTTATTGAACCATTTGATGTTTGGGGCTTTGATTATATGGGACCTTTTCCTTCCTCTAATGGGTATACACACATTTTGGTTGATGTTGATTATGTTACTAAGTGGGTAGAAGCTATTCCAACTAGTAGTGTTGATCATAACACCTCCATTAAAATGCTTAAAGAAGTTATTTTCCCGAGGTTTGGAGTCCCTAGATATTTAATGACTGATGGTGGTTCACACTTTATTCATGGTGCTTTCCATAAATTGTTTGCTAAGTATGATGTTAACCATAGAATAACCATAGAATTACATCTCCTTATCATCCTTAGTCTAGTGGTCAAGTAGAATTGAGTAATTGAGAAATAAAGTTGATCTTGCAAAAGACTGTTAATAGATCTAGAAAGAATTGGTCTAAGAAACTTGATGATGCATTATGGGCTTATAGAACTGCTTATAAAAACCCTATGGATATGTCTCCTTATAAAATGGTTTATGGAAAAGCATGTCACTTACCTCTTGAACTAGAACATAAAGCTTATTGGGCAAATAAAGAGCTCAACTATGATTTCAAACTTGCCGGTGAAAAGAGGTTATTTGACATTAGCTCACTTGATTAATGGAGAACCCAAGCCTATGAGAATGCCAAGTTGTTTAAAGAAAAAGTTAAAAGATGGCATGACAAAAGAATACAAAAGCATGAATTTAATGTAGGTGACCTTGTCTTGCTATACAACTCTCGTTTAAGATTTTTTGCAGGAAAGATTCTCTCTAAATGGGAAGGGCCTTACATTATGGAGGAAGTTTATCGTTCTAGTGCCATCAAGATCAACAACGCCGAGGGCAATAACCCGAAGGTGGTAAACGGGCAAAGAATCAAACATTATATCTCAGGTACTCCCATAAATGTAGAAACCAATATTATTAATACCATAACACCGAAGAAGTACATAAGGGAGACCTACCAGAATGTTTCAGACTCCTAAAAGGAATAGGTATGTGGTACGGTAAGTAAACCGACTCCAAAACTTTTCCAATGACAATTTTACTCCGTTTGGGAATATTTAAAAAAATAGGAAAATTAAAAGTAGTCTTAAAAGTGCACGAGGAGGCAACAAGCACTGGGGGCGTGCCCTACCCCCTAGGCGCGCCTCCCTGGCTTGTGGCCACCCCGTGTGCCCTCCGGACTCCGTTTTCTTGTGGAACACTTCTTTTTGTTGGTAAAAATTCATTATATAATCTCCCGAAAGTTTTGACCACTGTACCATGACAAAATCCTATGTTCTTGTGTTTAGCTAATTATGCAGCAGATTCGGAGCAAGATGTCTTCGCAAGAGTCGGGGAGAGTCAGGTTTCTCACCCGATACCTGACCCAAGAGTATACAGCGAAGCTGACCACTTTGGGCGGTCAACGGAGGAAGAGATGGAGGCTGACCTGAAAAGAGTGGATGCCATGGAGGAGGATCAAGAAGCTACTTTTCGCCTTCAACCTGGAGCTATGCTTGAGGAACTCCAGAGCTCAGCAATACCGGATTCGGTCATACCTCCCAATGCTAGACTTCTTTCTTATGATAACATGAAAAAGAGTGTTGCTTTTCCCCCCGCACCTAAGAAGCATCCATGGGTGATCGGAGCTCTAGCTGTCACAAGCAAACTCTGCAAGGAAATAATGGATCTTAAGCAGTGAAATAATAAGCTTGAGGAGGAGAATCGCATATTAAGGGGCATCATCGCCAAGAATATCACATCACCACCTCCGAAGAGAGAGGCCTAAATATAGGGGTATGGGCACTCCCCTTGGCAACTGCCAAGCTTGGGGGAGGTGTCCCGGTATCGTATCACCATCACATCTTTACCTTTATCGTTTTTCTTAGTTCGATCCTTTTGGTTATATCTCGGTTTAGTAGAATAAAGTTTTAGTGTGATCTAGCTTTGAGTTTTGCTTTATGTTCCCTCTATGTAATCGAGTCTGAGAGTTATATAATAAAGATTAGTTCTGAGTTGAGGGCTTTGCTTTCTTGCTATGATCATGAGAAAAAGAAATAAAGAATAAAAGAAATAAAAGATTATATAATGATCTTATGGGAAGTGATGACTTCACATATAAGAAGTATGTCGCATGAAACTTGTTGTTAGTTGACAAACATAGTTTTGGTCATTGTTGCAATTAATAGGAAGTAATAAAGAAAGAGAGGTCTCACATATAAATATACTATCTTGGACATCTTTTGTGATTGTGAGCACTCATTAAAATATTATATGCTAAAAGGTTGATGTTGGACAAGGAAGACAACGTAATGGGTTATGTGTATTTATATTCGAATAGAAGTTATATTGTTATGGATCCTCCAACAAGTTGAGCTTGCTTCTCACCCCATGCTAGCCAAATCTTTTGCACCAAGTAGAGATACTACTTGTGCATCCAAACATCCCTTAACCCAGTTTTGCCATGAGAGTCCACCATACCTACCTATGGATTGAGTAAGATCCTTCAAGTAAGTTGTCATCGGTGCAAGCAATAAAAATTGCTCTCTAAATATGTATGATATATTAGTGTGAGGAAAATAAGCTTTATACGAACTTGTGATGTAGAAGAAATAAAAGCGACAGACTGCATAATAAAGTTCTTTATCACAAGCGGCAATATAAAGTGACGTTCTTTTGCATTAAGATTTTGGGGATCCAACCATAAAAGTGCATGACAACCTCTGCTTCCCTCTGCGAAGGGCCTATCATTTACTTTTATCTTCTACCCTTATATATGAGTCATGGTGATCACCACCTATTCCTTTTTACACTTTTTGTTTTTGGCAAGCACTATATGTTGGGGGGAGATCCAGATATATATATATATCCACTCGGATGTAGATTTTCATAAGCTATTATTGTTGACATTACCTTTGAGGTAAAAGGTTGGGAGGCGAAACCATAAGCCCCTATATTTCTCTGTGTCCGATTGAAACTTTGATCTTATAAGTATCGCATGAGTGTTAGCAATTATGAAAGACTAAATGATAGTTGAGTATGTGAACTTGCTGAAAAGCTCTTATATTGACTCTTTCCTACGTTATGATAAATTGCAATTACTTCAATGACTGAGATCGTAGTTTGTTAGTTTCCAATAAAGTTCTTGTTTCATACTTTACCTTGTGAGTGAATTGTTACTTTAGCATAAGAAATTATATGACAATATATGTTGCTGTTCTAAAGATGATCATGATGCCTTCATGTTCGTATTTTATTTTATCGACACCTCTATCTCTAAACATGTGGGCATGATTATCGATTTCGGATTTCGCTTGAGGACAAGCGAGGTCTAAGCTTGGGGGAGTTGATACGTCCATTTTGCATCATGCTTTCATATTGATATTTATTGCATTATGGACTGTTATTACACATTATGGTACAATACTTATGCCTTTTCTCTCTTATTTTACAAGGTTTACACAAAGAGGGAGAATGTCGGCAGCTGGAATTCTAGACCGGAAAGGAGCAAATCTAAGAGACCTATTCTGCACAACTCCAAAAGTCCTGAAAATTAACGGAGAATTATTTTGGAATATATAAAAAATATTGGGCGAAGAAAATACCAGAGGGGACCCACCAGGAGGCCACAAGCCTGGGGGCGTGCCCTACCCCCTGGGCGCGCCCCTGTGGCTTGTGGGCCCCCTGGCAGGCCTCCGGTGCCCATCTTCTGCTATATGGAGGGTTTTGACCTGGAAAAAATCAGGAGAGAGCTTTCGGGACGAAGCGCCACCGACTCGAGGCGGAACTTGGGCAGAACCAATCTAGGGCTCCGGCGGAGCTGTTCTGCCGGGGAAACTTCCCTCCCGGAGGGGGAAATCAAAGCCATCGTCATCACCAACGATCCTCTCATCAAGAGGGGGTCAATCTCCATCAACATCTTCACCAGCACCATCTCCTCTAAAACCCTAGTTCATCTCTTGTATCCGATCTTTTTCTCAAAACCTCAGATTGGTACCTGTGGGTTGCTAGCAGTGTTGATTACTCCTTGTAGTTGATGCTAGTTGGTTTATTCGGTGGAAGATCATATGTTCATATCCTTAATGATATTCAATACCCCTTTGATTATGAACATGAATATGCTTTGTGAGTAGTTACATTTGTTCCTGAGGACATGGGAGAAGTCTTGTTATAAGTAATCATGTGAATTTGGTATTCGTTTGATATTTTGATGAGATGTATGTTGTCTTTCCTCTAGTGATGTTATGTGAACGTCGACTACATGACACTTCACCATTGTTTGGGCCTAGGGGAAGGCATTGGGAGGTAAAAAGTAGATGATGGGTTGCTAGAGTGACAGAAGCTTAAACTCTAGTTTATGCGTTGCTTCGTAAGGGGCTGATTTGGATCCATATGTTTCATGCTATTGTTAGATTTATCTTAATTCTTCTTTCATAGTTGCGGATGCTTGCGAGAGTGGTTAATAATAAGTGGGAGGCTTGTCCAAGTAAGGACAGCACCCAAGCACCGGTCCACCCACATATCAAATTATCAAAGTAACAAACGCGAATCACATGAGCATGATAAAAACTAACTTGACAATAATTCTCATGTGTCCTCGGGAGCGCTTTGCTTTATATAAGAGTTCGTCCAGGCTTGTCCTTTGCTACAAAAAGGATTGGGCCACCTTGCTGCACCTTATTAGTTACACTTGTTACATGTTACCCGTTACGAATTATCTTATCACAAAACTATCTGTTACCGATAATTTCAATGCTTGCAGAGAATACCTTGCTGAAAACTGCTTGTCATTTCCTTCTGCTCCTCGTTGGGTTCGACACTCTTACTTATCGAAAGGACTATGATAGATCCCCTATACTTGTGGGTCATCAGGTAGCCATAGCTCTGACTCATGTGGCTCCTCCGCGTCGGCCTCTGTATCCATCTCCGCTTCATCCTCATCAAGGAGCGCGTCAGTCGCCGCCTGTTCCTGTCGGATGAATTGTCGGTTTGCCTCGACAGAGGCCTCATTCTGGATGGACTTCAGGATGGTCCACTGCTCTGCCATCTCTGCCGCTTGGGCAATGGTGAACTCCGCCTTCGCATCCTACATGTTGTAGCCTGGAGCCGGCGCCAGCTCCTGCTCCGGCTGCTCCACTTCATCCTCTCCCGGATCCGCCACCTCCATAGAAGCCGGCTGGTGCTCCTCTCCCTCCTCCTCCTCCGCCTGCTCCTCCTCCTCCGGCTCCGGCAAGTCCAGAGGCAGCCCATGTCGCTGCCTCGCCCAAATCTCCTGCTCACCGGTGCTCCGGCGTGAGTAGAGTGTACGTTGTTATATTCTGCCGGACCATGGCGAAGCCGGAGAGCATGGGAAGAAAGACCGTGCAGGTGAGAGGAGGTGGGTGGGCTCGGGCTGGCGGCGGGAGAGGCAGGAGGTGTTGGAAATATGCCCTAGAGGCAATAATATTGTATTATTATATTTCCATTAATCATAGTTAAGAGTTTATATCCCATGCTATAACTGCTATGATCCTGGAATATGTGATTCAGTGGAAAACTCATATGCACATGTGGAATGATAAATGGTAAACAATAGGTTCGCAGTCTCGCCTCTAAGACCGGCTCAAGTGTTGTTGGTGATCATGTTTTCTGGATCTCAGGATATCGTTAAGTGTAATGATAGTCCTAAAACAACATTGAGGGCATGACGTTAGAAGAATGATCATATTGAATCGACCCAATACATGTCTGTTATACCATGTGATTACATTGTCTAAAATCATCTGTTATAACACGGAGTGTTAGCATGTGTTTTAGTTCCTTAGACCATGAGAGTGTCTCGGGCACTTCCTACTGGACGGTGGGCTTTGGGGTTGCTCAAATGTCATCTGTAACAAGGTGATCATAATGACAACTTTCAGGCTCACCGAAAAGTTTGACAAGTGATCGGATAGCTCGAGAGTGAGATTTGCTCCTCCGACGAAGGAGAGATATTCTTAGGGCCCTCTCGGTGTGACGGCATCCATCATCGTCTGGCCAGACACAGGTGACTACATCACAGGGATGCCGGAATACATCAACGAGAAAGAAGAACAAAACCGGTAACGGGAGCAATGGTATAGTGAGCATGGTGATGACTCTGGAGGATACCGATGCACACCGGGTTTTGTAAAGTATCGCGAAGCAAAGGGAACATCAGATGATAACCAAAGGTTCACTCGAGTATCATTCATGTAATCATAGGGACCGATATGGATGTCCATGGTTCCGCTATAGGGCATTAAACGAAGGGGTTTCGTTCATGTCTATGGTTACCGAATCTACAGGGTCACAAGCTTAAGGTAATCACGATCTGCTGAGTGTTAGTAGGACGGGAGTGATGAGAATATATTTGTCGAATTGTTTCATTAATATCCAGAATAGTTTCGAGAGGTTCCGGAAGCGTTTCGGGGTCAACAGAAGGGTTTCAGTGAATATCGGGTAATACCTTAAGATATATAGGTGGAAAATGTTTTAGGGGATGTTAAATTATATATATAATGCTCTAAAAAATGTTTAGAACAAATATATATTTAAATTAAAATCAACGGGCCTAAAAAGGCCAAGAGGTGGAAGGCAACTTGGGCCACAAGGGCCCAAGTGGAAAGGCGCCCCCTTTCCTTGTTGGGGGGGGGGGCGAATTGGAGAAGGGGAGGAGTCCTACTCCTCCTCCCCTTGGTTGGACGCCCCAAGGAGGGTTTCCCTCCTTGGTGGCAGCCCTCCTTCTCCCCTCTCACCTATATATAGTGGAGGTTTGGTGCCCAATAGTCAACACATGTTTTGGAGCCTCCTCTAGTTGATCTAGTGCATGTTCTAGTTGGTCCTAGTTGACTAATTAGAGCGAGCCCTAGCCACCTCTAATACTCATAATTATAAGCCCCGTGTGGTTCTAATCTCCTCCCTCTAATTCTCCGGCGATGATTAGCTCTGGACGGTGAAGCGCTGTCGGATCATGAAGACCGTACGCTTGCAACCAAGTAGAGAGGCCGTGCTTTCGGTCTTTCGTTCGAGGGATTGTTCGTGGGTAGTTCGCGGGATCATCATCGATGTTCGAGGGACTCCACGTACGATCTACATCGACTCGTGTACTTCCGCTGCACTCCCGGAGTCAGTAACGATCATTGATCACAACCCGTTATGCATCTTCATATTGTTCCTGGGTGATCATATGGCGATTTTTTTTTGTTTTCTATACGTTTCCCAACAGTTGCATCATGAGCGGTTCTATGAGTAGATGCAAGTTGCGATCTAGATCACATGTGGATGTGAGGGTGATGTTCTTGCTATGCTTCCCTTGAGTGTTGCTTCAGTTCAGTTCATTGACGGCATGTTGTCGCTTTTCACAAGGTTCTGACAATCGATCTGCTCTGGCTGTCGATGATCTGCTAATAGTTCCCTGGGCTTCACCATAGTCAAGAATAGTGAACCATCGCATATGCAAGGGGGCAATGAAGATGGATGATATTTTAGGAGGTCACGCGTATTACACGAAGTTCAGTGTGGGGGAACGAGATTTTTAATTAAGTCTCTTCTTTCACACACCCCGAAAGTTAATCTAGCAACAAGGATTATCACTTTATGGTGTGCACATAGGTAGCTAGGTTTATTCGAAAACCCTAGAAGCCACGTAATGAAAATTTGCAAAACCGATTAGAGGACGCCTAACTTGGTTTTGTAGGGTTTTCATATGATGTGGTATAGCCTTCATCATGATAATGAGTTTATGTATGAGATGGTTATATGTTGTAATGTTAAGTGGCCTGCACATCACGGCATGATGGCTGGAGCCACGAGATTTCCACCTTAATGTAAATATCATAGAGATAGGTTACAGGTGATGGTGGCAAGATGTACACGGAGGACCCCGACGAGGAGAAGGTGTACCAAGGCGCGGGACGAGGAGCTATAACTTCGTGCCACGGCACGAGAAACGATTGCCACGGCAACGAAATATTGGCCGTCACGTCGCTTCAACTGGAGATTGAAGACGGTCACAGAGAACTCCCGGTGCCCAGGGCTATACCATATCATGCTATTATGAATTGCCTGAGATGTTTATCCCTTTGTTATTTTCACCCTTTGACTGCACAGTAGTCAATTATTAGGGTGATCTCTCACAGTAAATATCAAGTTAAAAGGTGCTCTTCCCAATGTTGCAACCATCTATAACACATAGCGTTTTAGAGTGGGTCATGTCCACATGAGCACAAACGGGACGTGAGGTGTAAGACGGGGATGGTCAGACCATGCTTGCAGATAGCACTCGATTGTCTTGAAGTCCTAGCAGAATCGTTCTGAGCTCGGAGCACAAAGCATCGAAAGATGAACAAGAGTCATATGGAGATATGATCGGCAAAAGTTTGCCCACTGGTCAAAATTCTTGTCATCAATGATGTCCACATCAATGGCTGAGAACTAGGCTTGGATCTTGAATCACTCACTATCAATTATGAGAGATATTTATTTGAGTGGGAGCACAATTATGTATTAATTAAGTTTAATAATTAATGCAAATTAATTATGAACAATGTCTATGTGTAGTTTGCATTATAGTTATAGAATTATGGCTCATAGTTCCATCTTTGTTGTTGAAATTGATTGACTGTTATTTATCTGGTTGAAACTTTATGTTTGAGAGGATCGTCCTCTAAAAGTGTCAAGAAGGATTTTGTCCTACTTCATGTTTACAATACTCTCTTGCTGATGCTATGGATGACGAGACTCACGTCCTTCGATCCAAAAGCTAGAATTGCATTACGGTCTGCTTGCTTCTGAGAAACCAGAACTTCAAAATAATTGGGATAGTTATGTGATATTCTTGGAACTGAATTTTTTTTTCAGAAACAAACAAAAGCTAAAAGATATGTGATATCTAAAGAAGTGTTTTGTTTGCAAATTCTAGTGAAGTGTTCAACTATGTTTAACACTGAAATGCGTAAGATCCGGAAGAAAGCCAGCCATGTGTTGACGGTGAAAACTTGTAGAGAAATAACAAAACCAAATGATGTAATGAGACTTACACGCCTAGGGAAGTTCAGGGCTCACGCCACTCTTAAAGTTGTTGTTTCTTCTGAGAGTAAGAGAAATATTGAAGTAAAACTATAAGAAGTAAAAGGCAGAAAGAAAAGAAGGCTGGAATGTCCAGCTCAGGTATGAATGTCATACAAGTTATGAGATGTAGAGGTGGTTGGTCAAGTAAAGTGTAGTTCTTGGAAAAAATGATCAATTTGTTGATCACTGTTTTTTTGGTATTTTGGTTAAAAAGTTAACCACAAGGATATCAATTTGATTGCATATTATTGCAAATCGTTGCAAGAAACTTCGAACAGCCTAAATGACCAACAAATAATGAGGTTATAATATTTTGATGGATTGTAAAAGGTTACAGTATTTCTATCAATGTATTTCCTCTGTATTTATTATCATAATTCATTTTAGAGTTTTTTGTACCCTCTAGCCCATTGCATAGAAGTTGCAAGAAGGTTCTTCATGACAGAACAATAGTTGTTCGATGTTATGAAGGAGGTTGTCCATGATAGAACAATAGTTGTTCGATGTTATGAACAAAAGGGCATACTCTTATTGTGAATAAGATGTATGTTATGAATATTGATAATAAAATTGAACATCCATAACACGGACGCTAAATGTCGCAAGACTAAAAGAATACCACATCTGTGTGGCACTGTATTTAGTCACATTGGAGAAACTAGCATGGAGAAATTTCATAGTGATGAATTTTGAAGTCATCTGATTGAGAATCATCTGACACTTGCAAGTTTCGTCCAATTAGTGAAGTAAACTAAAATGCCGTTCATAGGCCATGGAGAACAAGCAACAAAATAATTGGCAATATGCATATCAATGTGTGTAGTCCAATAAGTGTTGTTGCAAGCTGTGGATTTATCTATCTTCAAGGATGACTCAAGTAGATATTTATATTTACTAATTGAGACATAAATCTGGATCTTTTGAAGTGTTTCAAAAGGTTTTCAGAATGAAGTAGAAATTATTGTAACAAGAAAATTATGTTTCTACAATTGGATTGCAGAAAAGAATATTTGAGTTACAAATTTAGCAAATGTTTGATGAGCTATAAAAGAATTTTGTAGCTTGTAGATGCAATCAAACTATGTATGGCATGGTGAGATCAAAGATGAAATTAATTATTTTGCACATATACTTTCAAAGTGATGCTTTAGAGACTGTGGCTTTCACACTGAAAAGGGAGAGCCATCAAATTTATTGAAATAAGTGCTACTTTGTAGGTTATCCCAAATAGTTGGGTATTCCTCTATCACTACGCCAAGGCAAAGTGTTGCCATAGAGTGCGGAAGTTTTGAAGAAAATGTTTTCTACAAAAGAGTGACTGGGAGGACAGTGCAACTCGACAAGATTGTGGAATCTTCGTAATCAGCTCAAAGAAAAGAAACACTGGAAGTAATTATAAAATTTCTTACCGCGACTGATACAAAAACCTCTACATGAGATATAGAGACTACGGTCGAACTTGCAGCTGAACTATATAGGTTGGGAAAACTCGTGCAGACCTTTGTGGTATGCAGACGAAATATTGTTGGGCAAACAATGAACCTATAAATCACAGAGAAGCATTGATGGGCCCTGACTCTGGAAATTGGCTATATGCCAGCATAATCCGAGATAGTATCCATTCACATAATTCAAGCTTAGAACTTTATGAACCCTTCGAAAGACTTAGAGTCTAAAGAATAGTAATGGATCTATAAACTGACAAAGATAAAAATGTTTTATAATGCTTGACTTGTTACAAATAGTTTATGACAAGATCAAAGTATTGACTATGACGAGATTGTCTCATCATAGCAATACTTAAAGTCAGTTCGGGTTAAACTAGCAATTATTAAATATTTCAATTATGAGATAAAACAGATGGATGTCAAAATGATTCCATGAGATGGAAATAGAACCAAGGTTGTATGTTTGATACGATCCAAGGTAATTTTGTTGATCCAAACTTCAAGAGATCCTATAATGATCTGAAGCAAGCATAGTGGAGCTGGAATCTTCGCACTGATGAAATGGTCAAATAAATTGATTTCATCAAGTAAAGCGAAGATGCTTGAAAGTAAGTGGGAGCATGATTTTCTAAACACTATATGTACATGACATATTGTTGATTGGAAGTTATGTAAATTTCTTGACATGGATTAAGACTTTATTGAAACTAGTTTTTCAGTAAAATACTTAGGCAATGAATAGTCTTGGTATTAGACATAATGATCTATGGAGATAATAGTGTCTAATCGGACTTAGCCAAAATACATATTGACAGAATACTAAAGCAATTTAGTATGTAAAATGTCAAGAAGAGTTTCTTGTTAATGTCACATGTTAGGAGTCGGTATCTTGAAATACTGATGAGCGAAATATGATTTCAACCACACTTGTATTCCATGGTATGTAAACAACCAGATATTTCCAATACTACAAGTTAGTTGTAAGTAAAGGTTACTAGTATGGTCAAATTGTTGATCATAGGACAACAATGAAAATTGTCGTTAATGATTAACGACATGTTTCTCACACATGGAGAAAATGAAGAGATTGTTGTAATGAGTTACATCCATGAAGGCTCGTTGTAAGTAGTACATCGATAAAATCTTCATCTATGCTCCAAGTGATTTTTCAATTTCAAATTAGAAGTGATTTATGGTGGCACAGTAAGTTGGAATTGGTCCAAAAATTACTGTGGTGAATTATATAACAGAAGGATAAGTATATTATTGCTTTAGAAGCAAAAATAAAGGGTGATGAATCAAAAGTTCATTCATGAGCTTGGTATGGTTTCTAGATGATTGTATCATTGGAACACTATTCTTAATAGTGGTTCCATAACTCAGTCTAAGGAATCAAAGGTTCTACCAGTGATTCAATATATATACAAAGCCGGTTTCACACAAATTATTAATTCTTGTGAAAGCATTATAGATGCATAGAAATGCAAATGATACACGCGGATCTGAAGTTGTCACATTTGATAGGACAAAGTCTTTACCACAAGCAAAGCATGGACTGACACCGGATTGCCATTGGTGTAAAAGTCAAAAGTGCTAACTAGATTATTGATTCTAGTGCAAGTGGGAGACTGTTGGAAATATGCCCTAGAGGCAATAATATTGTACTATTATATTTCCATTATTCATAGTTAAGAGTTTATATTCCATGCTATAACTACTATGATCCTGGAATATGCGATTCAGTGGAAAACTCATATGCACATGTGGTATGATAAACGGTAAACAATAGGTTCCCAGTCTCGCCTCTAAGACCGGCTCAAGTGTTGTTGGTGATCACATTTTCTGGATCTTAGGATATCGTTAAGTGTAACGATAGTCCCAAAACAACATTGATGGTATGACATTAGAAGAACGATCATATTGAATCGACCCAATACTTGTCTGTTATACTATGTGATTACATTGTCTAAAATCATCTGTTATAACACGGAGTGTTAGCATGTGTTTTAGTTCCTCAGACCATGAGAGTGTCTCGGGCACTTCCTACTGGACGGTGGGCTTTGGGGTTACTCAAACATCATTTGTAATGAGGTGATCATAATGACAACTTTCAGGCTCACTGGAAAGTTTGACAAGTGACCGGACAGCTCGAGAGTGGGATTTGCGCCACCGACGATGGAGAGATATTCTTAGGCCCCTCTCGGTGTCACGGCATCCATCATCATCTGGCCAGACACAGGTGACTACGCACGGGGATGCCGGAACACGTTAACGAGAAAGAAGAACAAAACCAGTAACGGGAGCAACGGTATAGTGAGCATGGTGATGATTCTGGAGGATACCGATGCACACCGGGTTTTGTAAAGTATCGCAAAGCAAAGGGAACAACACATGATAACCAAAGGTTCACTCGAATATCATTCATGTAATCATAGGAACCGATATGGATGTCCACGGTTCCGCTATCGGTCATTGAACGAAGGGGTTTCATTCATGTCTATGGTTATCAAACCTACGGGGTCACAAGCTTAAGGTAATCATGATATGTTGAGTGTCAGTAGGACGGGAGTTATGAGAATATATTTATGGAATTGTTTCATTAATATCGGGAATAGTTTTGAGAGGTTCCAGAAGCGTTTCGGGGTCACCAGAAGGGTTTCGGTGAATATCGGGTAATACCGGGTATTACCGATTAATATATATAGGTGGAAAATGTTTTCGGGGATGTTAAACTATATATATAATGCTCTGAAAATGTTTAGAACAAATATATATTTAATTTAATATCAATGGGCCTAAAAAGGCCAAGAGGAGGAAGGCAACTTGGGTCACAAGGGCCTAAGTGGGAAGGCGCCCCCCTTTCCTTGTGTGTGTGGGGGGGGGGGGGGCGAATTGGACAAGGGGAGGAGTCCTACTCCTCCTCCCCTTGGTTGGACGCCCCAAGGAGGTTTCCCTCCTTAGTGGCAACCCTCCTTCTCCCCTCTAACCTATATATGGTGGAGGTTTGGTGCCCAATAGTCAACACATGTTTTGGAGCCTCCTCTAGTTGATCTAGTGCGTGTTCTAGTTGGTCCTAGTTGACTAATTAGAGCGAGCCCTAGCCACCTCTAATCCTCATAATTAGAAGCCGCATGTGGTTCTAATCTCCTCCCTCTAATTCTTCGGCGGTGATTAGCTCTGGACGGCGAAGTGTTGTCGGATCGTGAAGACCATACGCTTGCAACCAAGTAGAAAGGTCGTGCTTTCGGTCTTCCGTTCGAGGGATTATTCGTGGACGGTTCGCGGGATCTTCATCGACATTCGAGGGACTCCAAGTATGATCTACACCGACTCGTCTACTTCCCCTGCACTCCTGGAGTTGGTAACGATCATTGATCACAACCCGTTATGCATCTTCATATTGTTCCTGGGTGATCGTAGGCCAATTTTTTTTGTTTTCTACTATGTTTCCCAACAGGAGGTGGATGGGCTAGGGTTTGGGGACGCCGGCTGGCTTAAATAGCTGAATTTGGCCTTGGGCAGCGAGCTGAAGTGGCGCCACGCGGGGTTCACACCCCCACGGGAGGAGACGTCCGACGGACCATCGGGTTTTCGACGATTCCGCGTGGGACCCCATCGTTAGTCCGACTTGGCAGGCGTGCCCAGGCGCCCCCATATTTAGGCTGGATATGAGGGGTGTCGGTCAGCTCGGGCGTTTGAGGCCTGTTTGAGGCGCCTGTCTGGGTCGAATTTTCGTGACCGGTCAGTGACCGGGCCGTCCGTCCGGACGTTTGAGGCCGATTTGGGGAGTCCGGCTGCAGATGCTCTTATATACTCCATACAACCGAATCCTAGTAACCGGGTCGTCTAGCTGGTTCAGTGGGGTCGTGAGCGAGCAACCCACACAGTATCCTCTCAATGCATACCACATCCGACTAGACCCCAATACCATGCCCGATGGCTTGCCAGCACCACGCCCCCGAGTTCCTCGTCTTCCTTCGCACTACCTCAGCTCGGTGCCAGGCGCCACGCACCGCGCCACCTGCCTTCAGCCGACGAGTCTCACGATGGCGAGCTACCTCACATAGTGCCACTCTTTCCTCCCACGAACCCCCGCCACCAGATTTGGTGAGAATTCACGAGTTGCCGCCGTAGCAGCCTTGCTGGAAACCATCGGGGGAGGGGGGCTTCGGTCGCCCCACGACGCCGTGCACCCTCGCTGGGGTCTAGCCGAGAAGAAATCAAGCTGTCCTCGAAGCAGCCTCGTCATGGGAGAGCCAGGAGAGAGGGAGGAAGCAAAAGGGGGAAATGCGGAGAGGGAGGAAGTAGACTGTGAGGTACTAAGGTCAGTGGATGGATGGGTGATATACTACCAAAAATGATCGTTCGGTTTGCACACACATCGAACTATACCAAAACCTGACGTGGCGTCAGTTTTGCTTTATGATTCGTGTAAAATGAATGGACAACATCGAATGTCAAATATCTCATGTTCGTCAGATATCTTTTCTCTAGATATAATAGAAAGAGGAGAAGTCATAGTCTCCTACAATTTTTCTCGGTTCAGTCTGGGAAAAAGAGGTCAGGGCTTCTTTTTTAATGAAAAAACACAATATAAGAAATAGTGCGATATCTTAAACTACAATATTGTTTTCATCCAAACACCCCAAACTATTTAATACCAAAGTTTTTTTGTAGAAATCATAGTATTCCAAAAAAAACTGAAAAAATAATACTCTGCATCCAAACTCACCCTAAAAATATATCTCAAATGATAAGTGTGGCACGAAGTAACACTGTCCTAATGTTTTTATAACTATAAAATTGCCATAAAAACCTGAAACTTGCCATCCAAACAGAAAGTTGCCATGCTTCACAACTAAAGTTGCCATCTTCGGGTAACTAAAGTTGCCATAAAGAAACGTCAGGGTGGAATTGATTCGTGCTATACATGTCACACTTATCAGGGTCCAAAAATATTCATCCTACAATTTAACATGGGCTTTGTCCAAACGGATTTGCTATTTCACATCTAGATGCAGTATACTTACTTCACATCTAAGTCCGCCATTGTTGGATTGTTTTGACTTTAGACTTTAGAATTCGTGCATGGGTTGATGCCACGGTTGTCCCGCGTCGCATCTAATTTGTTTTGATCATGATGACCGCGTCTGATTGTCGCGTGTCTGGATCGCTGTGTTCCTTGTTGGGCCGCATGCTTTTTGTCATGTCTCACATCGGGCCTGCTTTTTTTGGCCTGCTTTTGCGTGGGCTATAGCACAGAGTAGATGAAACGTTGTCCACGCGAACTAAAGAGATCGCACAGGATGCTGATGCAGCGAGATGTTGTCAATGTTATCCATGTGATTGTTTATTCCTTTTTTTGCTTCTAATATTTCTTGAATGAGACAAAATATTATATATTCAAATCAGTGAGTACGGAGGTACATTCTAGTCGTGGTTCTGGTTGTGTTTTAAGCAGGCCCCTTTTTTGTGTGTGTTTCAATTGTGACACGGTAATTGTGCATCATACAAATGAAATTGTGTGTTTCAATTGTGACCCCATTTTTTCATTTTGTTTTGAGTGTTTTTGTGTTTTCTATACATTTTAATGTGTTTTTGTTTCTAAATACTGTTATGAACTTTTTTTTGTTCTTTGTTCTTTTTTCTTTTTCTTTCTTTTCTCTATTATCTCAATCCGTTCTTTCTTTTGATTTTTTTTCTATTTGTGTCTTTTATTTTATTTATTTTTTTCATTTTCATTTTGTCCTTTTCTTGCAAATTCATGAATAAAATTTATGTGAATATTTTAATAAAATTTGAAAATACTTTTTAAGTTTGTGAACACCTTTTAAATTCGTGAATACTTTTTTAACGAAACGATGTCTCATCTAAGTTTCTCACCATTCGATTAAATTTCTGTAATTTTCATGCAAGCACTCGATCCCCCACCTCGCTATTTTTTGTTTTGTTGCGCTTCCTTTTTTGTTGGCATGCTTGGCTTGATTTTTGCCCACCCTTTGGCTCGCAAATTGGCTTGTAGTTGTTTCCAACCCAGTTGCAAGTTCTCTGTCGACTTGCTACTAAGCCTAGAGGTGTGCAAGCCCACTCCTTGATTTACAACTTGGCCCGTAGTAGTTTTTCCAACCTAGTTCCAAGAACATCCTGCACTCGCATATGTGTCATACTTTTTGTTCCTGTCTCAGTCGCAAGTCCCTCCTCGACTCACAACCAGGCCCATAGGTGTTGTTGTCTTCCCAGTTGCAAGCCCACCCCTCGGCCCGCATCTTACCCCATAGTTGTTTTCAACACAGTTGTAAGT
This sequence comes from Thinopyrum elongatum, assembly GCA_011799875.1. Classification (NCBI taxonomy): domain Eukaryota; kingdom Viridiplantae; phylum Streptophyta; class Magnoliopsida; order Poales; family Poaceae; genus Thinopyrum; species Thinopyrum elongatum. The sequence goes on along the minus strand of CM022300.1, from coordinate 57,238,571 downwards.
CCACCTTCCACTCGCAAACTGGGTCCGAACTTTTGGTTCTTGTACCAGTTGCAAGTCCCCACCCAGTTGCCCCATAGTTATATTTTATATTCTTCTTGGGAAGGACAATGAGTTAGGATTTCAAGAGAGGTAGGAAAATGAGAAGGCCTTTGACTCACAATTGGACACGTAGTTTCTTTCATCCCAATTGCAAGCTTGCCATGGACTCACAACTGGGCCTGTGATTTGTCTTTCATCCCATTTGCAAGTCCACTATTGACTCGCAATTGGGCTCATAGTTTGTAGTTGTCGCAGTTGCAAGTCCACCCTCGACTTGCAACTTGTATCATAGTTCTATATAGTTGTCTTAGTTACAAGTCCACCCTCGACTCGCAACTAGGCATGTAGTTTGTTTTATCCCACGCACAAGCCCACCCTTTCACTCGCAACTGGGTATGTGTTTTGTCTTTTATACCAGTTGCAAGTCCACCATTGACTCGCAAGTGGGACTGTAGTTTGTTTCATCCCAGTTGCAAGTCGACCTTTGACTCGCAAATGGGCTCGTAATTTTGTAGTTGTCCCAGTTGCAAGTCCACCTTTAACTCGCAACTGGGCCCATAATTCTCCTAGTTGCAAGCCCACCCTCGACTCGCAACTAGGCTTGTGTTTTTATTTTTTTCATCCCAGTTGCAAGTCCACCCTTGACTTCGCAACTGGGACCGTAGTTTATTTCATCCCAGTTGTAGGTCAACTCTTGACTCACAACTAGGCTCATTGTTTCACAGTTGTCTTAATTGCAAGTCCATCCTCGACTCGCAATTGTGATCATAGTTTGTTGTTGTTGTCCCAGTTGCAAGTCCACCCTCGACTCGCAACTGGGCCCATAGTTTGTTGTTGTCCCAGTTGCAAGTCCACCCTCAACTCATAACTGGGATGTGTTTTGTTTTTCATCCTAATTGGAAATCATTATATTATATACTTGTCTCAGTTACAAGTCCACCATTTACATGCAACTAGGCACGTAGTCCTAGTTGCAAGTCCACCCTTGACTGGCAACTAGGCTTGTGTTTTTGTCTTTCATCCTAGTTGCAAGTCCAGCATTGACTCGCAACTGGGACTGTAGTTTGTTTTATCCTAGTTGCAAGTCGGCCCTTTATTCACAACTGGTCTCATAATTTGTAGTTGTCCAAGTTATAAGTCCATCTTCAACTCACAACTTAGCTCGTAGTTCTCCCAGTTGCAGGCCCACATCAAACTCGCAACTAAGCATGTGTTTTGTTTTTTCATTCCAATTGCACGTCCACCCTTGACTTGCAACTGGGGTTGTAGTTTATTTCATCCCGGTTGCAAGTCAACCCTTGACTCAAAACTTGGCTCATTGTTTTCGTAGTTGTCTTAATTGCAAGTCCATCCTCAACTCGCAACTGGGATCAGAGTTTGTAGTTGTCCCAGTTGCAAGTCCACCCTTGACTTGCAACTCATATCATAGTTATGTATGGTTGTTTAGTTACAAGTCCACCCTCGACTCGCAACTAGGCCTGTAGTTTGTTTTATCCCACGCGTAAGCCCACCCTTTGACTCACAACTGGGCATGTGTTTTGTCTTTCATACCAGTTGCAAGTCCACCATTTACTCGCAACTGGGACTGTAGTTTGTTTCATCCCAGTTGCAAGTCGACCCTTGACTCGCAAATGGGCTCGTAATTTCATAGTTGTCCCAGTTAAAAGTACACCTTTGACTCACAACTAGGCTCATAATTCTCCTAGCTAGTTGCAAGCCCACCCTCGACTCGCAACTAGGCTTGTGTTTTTTTTCATCCCAGTTGCAAGTCCACCCTTGACTCACAACTGGGACCGTAGTTTGTTTCATCCGAGTTGTAGGTCGACTCTTGACTCACAACTGGGCTCATTGTTCCATAGTTGTCTTAATTGCAACTCCATCCTCGACTCGCAACTCCGATCATAGTTTGTTGTTGTCCCAGTTGCAAGTCCACCATCGACTCGCAACTGGGCCCATAGTTTGTTGTTGTTCCAGTTGCAAGTCCACCCTCGACTCACAACTGGGATGTGTTTTGTTTTTCATCCTAGTTGCGAGTCAGTATATTATATACTTTTCTCAGTTACAAGTCCACCATCGACACGCAACTAGACACATAGTTTGTTTTATCCCAGTTCTAAGCCCACCGTTGACTAGCAACTGGGCTTGTGTTTTGTCTTTCATCCCTAGTTGCAAGTCCACCATTGACTCGCAACTGGAACTATAGTTTGTTTTATCTCAGCTGCAAGTCGACCCTTGACTCACAACTGGTCTCGTAGTTTGTAGTTGTCCCAGTTATAAGTCCATCCTCAACTCGCAACTTAGCTCGTAGTTCTCCCAGTTGCAGGCCCACCCCGAACTCGCAACTAGGCATGTGTTTTTGTTTTTTCATTCCAATTGCATGTCCACCCTTGACTTGCAACTTGGGTTGTAGTTTGTTTCATCCCAGTTGCAAGTCGACCCTTGACTCGCAACTAGGCTCATTGTTTTCGTAGTTATCTTAATTGCAAGTCCATCCTCGGCTCGCAACTGAGATCATAGTTTGTTATTGTCCTAATTGCAAGTCCACCCTCGATTCACAACTGGGCCCATAGTATGATGTTGACCCAGTTGCAAGTTCACCCTCGACTCGCAACTGGGATGTGTTTTGTTTTCCATCTCAGTTGCAAGTCCACACTCAACTTGCAAGTCATATAATTGTTTCATATACTTGTCTTAGTTACAAGTCCACCCTCGACTCGCAATAGTTTGTTTATCCCAGTTGCATGTCTACCATTTACTCGCAACTGGGCCTGTGTTTTTGTCTTTCATCCTAGTTGCAAGTCCATCCTTGACTCACAACTGGAACTGTAGTTTGTTTTTATCCCAGTTGCAAGTCAACCCTTGACTCGCAACCGGTCTCATAGTTTGTAATTATCCCAGTTGTAGGTCTACCCTCAACTCGCAACTCAGCTCGTAGTTCTCCAAGTTGCAAGCCCACCCTTTTAACTCGCAACTGGGCTTGTGCTTTGTTTTTCAACACGCAACTTGCCCCGACCCCTATCTAGTTCCATGTCCAACCCCAACATGTAAACCCACCCAACCCAGTTGCATGTCCAAGCCAAACAAGCAACTCATGCCCAACATACTTTCATGTCCACTCTCGGAACTCAACTCGCTCCCAATACAGTACCCCCATATAGTTGTATTTTTTTGTAAAATACATGTCCACTTTTTTGTAATACACACGGTACATTTTTTTGTATACGCGGGATCATTTTTTAACACACATTGAACATTTTTTAAAGGGACATTTACATCTGTACCCCTAGCTCGAACCCACTACTCAGATTTGCCCCTAATTTTGAAGCATGCTCAAATTTGCCCCTCCGCCGTTAAGTCACTACTCAGAAATGCCCTTCCGTACAGTACTGTAGCACTTTCCGTCCAATACTGTAGCACTTTCCGTCTGCTATAGTACACATGGGCCTCTGACGGTCAAAGGCCTTTGACTGGACGGAAGGGCATTTCTGAGTAGTGACTTAATGGCAGAGGGGCAAATTTGAGCATGCTTTGAAATTAGGGGCAAATCTGAGTAGTTGGTTCGAGTTAGGGGCAGAAATGCAAATGGCCCTTTTTTAAATACATGATGAATATTCTTTCAAATACAGGCCCGAGCATTTTTTTTAGAATACATGGTAAAAAAAATTGAAATTACTACTGATCACTTTTCTAAATAGTATGAAAAAATTTAAAAAATTATGCGAACATTTTTTGCACTGCATATTTTTTTTATAGAAAATGTCGTGATTTTTTTGAAATGCATCAAGTTTCTTTTAATAAATTGTCACACACATTTCTTTGAAAGTTACAATTTTTTCCCATTGTATAATAATTATTTTAAACATCACACAACATTTTTTGAAATGCATGTACATTTTTTAAACGTCAACATTTTTAAATGGTGCAAACAACTTTTTTATTGAATTTTTTTATTAAAATAGAAATAGAATAAATTTATTTTTGTTTTTCAAAAAATGGTTGGAATTTTCAAAAGTGTGAACACTCTAAAAACTCTTCGGGGATTTTCAAAAATCGTCCATGTTTTCAAAATTTGTTTGAGCAGAAATTGTTCGGAATGCCAAGTTTTATTCTTATTTAAAATCGTAATTATAAAATTTGTTCACATTTGAAAAATGCTTTTCAAAATTTCAAAATTGTTTGTGTTATCAAGAATATTCGACATTTAAAAAAATCATAATCCGTAAAAAAGGTTTCATAAAATTTCAAGCATGTTTTTTCTAATCTGGATGCTTTCATATGTGCTTAAATATTTCCCATTTTGTAAATGTCAGCAACACCTATCGGTTGGACTGGTAGGACATGTCGGTCGACAATATTGTGAAAGAATGAAAGCAAAATGATCGAACAGTTTTTCTCAGTGATTGAAGACCGGGTATTTATACCCTCATTACAAGGCGGTTAGAGTTACAATGTCGGTAACTACAACCAACTAAAACAACCGACTTAAGCATTGATTATTAGGATTAAAATAATCCTTAACACTCCCCCTAATCTATGCTAGTCTAATAAGCATCATCTTGATAAAGACTCCTTCGAATATATGTTTGCCTTGAGAATGTTATCCTTCGAATATATGAGGAGAATTGCATTTGATATGTTGCTAAAACTCCTTTAAACCCAGTGGGAAAAATAAGGACAAAATGATGCAACATATAATGATTATTGTCTCTTGATAACCCATATGAGAAAAACCTTTGAAGAAGGATAAAACTCATTAGTGAGTTTAGAGAACAATAAATATGTCTTGAGTACTTCCTTTAAAAACCCCGATAGGGAAAATAGAAAGTATGACATATGATATTTGAGAAGATATTACCTCATTAAAAACCATTATGAGAAACTTTGAGAGAAAAATCATAAGGAAAAGAGTGTGATCTGATATGCCATTGAAAACTCCTTTAAAACCCAATGGGAAAAATATAAGGAGAAACTGATATGACATATGTGAACACTTGTATCTGTATTGTCTCGTTAAAAACCTTTTATGAGAAACCATTAGGGAAAAGCTCATGAAGGAAAAAAGAGTACAATATATGCAATCTAATGATTGTTAACGGGTTATTCTTTGGGAGATTACTCCCCCTAAACTTTGCAAATCTGGATGATGTGTCAGACCAATTCCATTGACATGATCATGACGTTATGAATAATCCTTTGGATTTTCCAATTTTTGTTTGCAAATTGTTTCCTTACTTCTATAATTTGTGAGGATAATTGATTTTTGAGCAATGTGCTTTGTGATATTGCTCTTCATATAACCTGTAGGTATTGAGTAATACAAGTGGTAGAATCTTGATAAATCAAGGTATGTGATTCTGATGAATCTCAACCACATGATTTTGAGTGTGGTTAATCATTCTGTTAAGCCATGCATATTTTGTAATGCTTTTAGATAAAGCAATTATGTCAGAATGATAAGTGGAAATAGTCATTAGAGTCTATTTAGATGAATTACATGAGAAGACTATTCCAGTGAATTCAGTCATTGATATGGCATTGTTGGGATCAAATAAAGAGCCAATATCATTTCATCATATCATGGTCATATCTTAATTTTCCTGATGGAATTGTTCAAGATTTATTGTGAGCTTGAGATATAAGTTGATATTTCTTATATCAACCATATACCTTTTGTTGGGGGTTGCAGTCTGAATAAAGATAGCAAATATAGTGTCAGGCCTGACGTAGTTTGCAATTATATGAGTGCTTTGACATTAGTGGGATACAGAACTTTAGGTCCTGGTATCACTTCATTATCGCCCCTAGGTATGAATAGATTTGTATCCTATTAGTATGACCATACATGTCTTTTATTGATATGGTATATCCACACTGAACTTCTCATGTATGTTTTGGATATATGTAGACTGGTATGTATTCTTGAGAGAATGCTCAAGTTGTAAACTTAAGCTAAATTTGGTTGAATCCAAATTTTCCGTCTTAAGATGATTTTGTGTATGTTTAGGTCTTGTATAGACATTGATGATGAGGTCATCAATATACACTAAGGTGTAAATAATCATCATTATTCGAGTAATCCCTTTGAAGAAGGAACTTATTTAGTCGGTAGTACCATATGATTTTTGACTATTTCAAGTCATAGAGTTACTTATGAAGTTTTACACAAAACTTGTTGCGGTTTACTTTTGGATTCGGAAGTATAAGCCCTTCAGGGACTTCAATAGAGATTTCCGAAATGAGTGACTCATATGAGTATGTAGCCACTTCATCCATCAATTGCATGGATAATATTATTATTTTTATTGCCAATGATATTTAGTATCGAAACATAATTCCACTTATACCAAGAGGGTATGTTACATCGTAATCGATGTCGGGTCTCTGCGTGAACCCTTTTGCTACAAGCCTCGCTTTCTCACCACCTCGTTGACTTTGTCTATGAATGAGAAGTTTTTTTAGTATTCCATACAAAAGATACTTATGAGAAGTTTTTTTTAGTATTCCACTCGTTTGCAGAGCGGGTGCTATTCTTTATTACTTGCTTCCTTTTATGTGAACCAACATGAGTGCAAGAGGCACTCTACCATGGATTTTGGTTCAGGGCCCAAAAGGTTTTAGCAATTTGAGAAGAAATATATGTCGACAAATGTAGTCTTTAGTTTATATGATTCTAATGGAATCACTGAAGTTTGTGGATAATATATCTATTCCCTTTTAACTCCTTGTGATTTCCTACAACAAATGGAGTCAAGGAGTTTCGATGTCCCGGCACCAAAACATTTGTGCGCATTTATGCTGGGCTTTGGATGATGAGCATCCAGTGAGGTGTCTTTCAACTTGATGTTGAATTACATTTACTGGCTGAGGATTTGATTTCCTCTGTTTCCGCGGAAGCATATGAGAAGTTATATCTCGTCTTGTCAGATTTTCTCCCCCTCTTGCTATCATTTGGGGAGAAGAGTGGTTTATCAGGTACCACCACTCTTTCTGACACTTTACTGCAGGAATATAGAATTTAGTGACACCTTGTCATCAGTAAATGTATGTGGCAAATTTGTAATGTGTTGCAAATATATGATTCACTAAACTTCTAGTTCAGATTCTTTGAGTACGTGGATATAAGCATTGAATGTCAATAACATTTCTAATTTATTTCTCGACATTCTTTGTGGTACTTATCTCCCCCTAATGCCGGAAAATATCCTTATTGCTGATGCAATCAACATACGGGCTATGAATAATTTTGATTGACGGATAAATTATTATTCCTCACATAGATCCCTAATTTTCTGTGAGGTCCCATTGATGTATGTCGGAGTGGTGATGTCGGCATGTAACCGAATTATCGCAGATGGGAAATACTTTGGTGATTTCCACGTAGTTACTAAAAGGGGAAAGTAGTATGATATGCAGTTGGTATGATTTAGATCATACTTATGGTGTGTAAGACTGTATGTGTCTAGCAAGAGGCTAGTAAACTACAATTCTTTAAGGTTGGTCATGTAATTAATTTCACTATCTTTGATAAGATATTTAACTAAACCATTATGGGTATGTACATAACGTACTATTGCTCATGAAATGAGTTCAACAACATTGTCCATTTGAATGGGTCTACCTGTGTTTAGGATAATTTGCTCTCACTTTGATAAGTTAAGCGATTAATTTAGTAAGATCATTCATGGTTGTGTGTTACAAGAGACACACTTGAAATCATTTTATAAATGTTTCTATCAGTACCAAGAAGTATCTAAATAATCCCACATAATGATTAAGTAATCCACATATATCTTCTGAATGTGCTCAAGGAAGAATGAGTGGCTCATTTAGAATCTTAAGGTGAGAGTGCCTTAAAACTGATTTCCCCTATGGCACATGCGGTGCGCATAAAATCTGATGATTTGGGATATTTTGCAACTTGTCAAGTTGTGACCAACAGAATTCTCAATAATTTTCTAATCATCCCCAAACCAGGATGACTAATGTTATGCAACCAAAAATTGAATTTATTAAGATTTAGAAAATTATGGTGTACGCAACAATATTGAGTATGAGTTGAAACATACAATCAAATTTATCAAATATTGTATCCGAGGGATATGATATTGGACATCCTACTACATGTAGTAGTAAGTATAGGCTAATGATATTTTGAAAATAATTAGGATATTACATGAGGTCTCCCATATTACTGGAATTTTTTTATTACACAAACATACCATCGGTGCAAAGGAATTCATCATCCTTCCACCACATTAGATTTTGGTTCTGGTTCTGATGAGGATTCGAGAATAATCAATTACGAGTATATTTTCTGGTTGTATGTTTGCAAAATCTCAAATTTATCCCAAAGAACTTATTTTGCCTTTCAGTAAATTTGTGGTGTGGTTAGACCATATGTTTGAGGGTTTGGAAATCATAGGTATAACATTTGACAAACTTGAGAGTTGTGTTTATGATCGTTTGAAAACGATATATTCCCTATTAAGAGGTAATTCTGTCTTTGGTTATCTTTTAGGCTCCACTTTACTTTGAATTCCTCATGGTTCTATTTGTGACCAATGAATTGCTTAGTATTCTCAGTACTAGCAAGAATTTCAAATAATGGAATAGCACCCGTTGGGTGAATTTGATGATTTTAAGAAACTCTATGTTTCTTCATCATGGAAAATTGTAGTACCATCATAAGAGGATGTAAAGTGTATTAAGGGCATATGAAAATATTTGATCATGAGATCTCAACTTGAAGTTGATTAAGTGACAGAATTGTGAGATGTGATAGACTTGAGGTCTTGAAAAACAAATGGGTTATCATTCGTGATGTGCTCACGACAACATGTATCTCTTAAGGGAAATATTCAAGGTAAAAAAATATTCAACTATTATGTACTTAGTTTGAGAATTAAGTGAAGTTGGTGACATATAAAATGCATATGAACATACTTAGCTATTAAGAGAATAGCCATGACACATGTTCCGAAGGTGGAGTTATAGTGGCCACATGCCATAGATGGATACAATGACTGATATCATAAATCATCTTAAAATAAACACTCCCACCTAACATGAATTTGCATTTGGAAATGTCATCCATGTGTTACATGAAAAAAAACTCATACATTTTTTTAATTTACTTCTAGGAGTAAGTGATGTATATGGATAAAATGATTTGTTTGACAACAATCATGGCCAAGGTGATCCTTGGTGAACCTGGGTGCATCCTTCAATACAACGCATGTGATGAAATCATTGCTAACATTTTGGGCTTTATTCTCGAGGAAATATGCAACTTTAGGGTCACTCCCAAAAACATAGACATTGCATGTTTAACATTGGTTAGTCACTATGAAACTATAACCAGAATGTGATGTGCACTGTTGCAATAAATTATTGTATCCATCTTGATGAATGGACGACACTATAATTAGAAATAGTGACATAGGCTCCATTGTCATGTATTTTACCAATGTAATAGACGGTAATTACCGGGGTATGCATATATTTGCGTAATTCTCTACGACTTATTCAAGCAAAATGTGGCTTGGATAATTGATATTGGTAGATAATACCATTCAACATGTAATGATCATGCATGAATTTACTATGATAGTAAATTATTTTAGTGAACAGCAACAATTGCTTCAGAGGAGCAAATTTTTGGAATAGTTGATGCTTTATAACCATATGCGTAGACCTCAATTTATAGGATAACACTTTGAAGATAATCACCAATATGGTGTAGATCTCGCAGTAATAGAAAACATACTCTGACTTTTGTCAGTAGATGTTCATATCTCTATTACATTATGTTATGCTATAGTTAAGAAAATCACTTTGAAGGTAATCATCTGTCAGAGTGACATAATGTAGACCTTGCAGTAATAGTGGATAGTCTGCAAAAAAAATTACAGTAGATGCCAGTATTACCTTATGATATCTTGAGGTAGTCACATCTAATATTAATATTTGGAAGAGCACTTCGAAGGTAGTCATCTTGTTAAAATGACAAGATGTAGACCTCACAATGGTGGTGGATAATCTGCAAATGGCGCAGTAGATGCCACCAGTAGCTTGTGATTCACAAATAAAATTTTGGGTAATCACATTAATAATTGGAAGAGCACGTTGAAGGTAGTCATCTTATCAATTGATAAGACGTAGACCTCACAGTAATAATGGGATAATCTACAAACTGTGCAGTAGATACCATCAATACCTTGTGATTCATAAATAAACTTTGTACTAGTCATATTGAGGATGACATTTCATGATACTTCTCTTTTCATGTCAAGATGTGCAAGACATTTCGTGACACATAGTTGTTGCACTAAGAATGTTCTAGAAAATAGGTCTAGAATATTTATTTACAAGACCTAAATGTAATGCAGAAGAACCTAAGATATATACTGTAAATTTCACAGTACTGACAATGATCTAATTGTAGGTTTATATATAAGCATAACAAAGGTTTTTATGCATCATCAAATTGATGACAGAAATCTGCAAAATATGTTAAGCCTGAGGGATTAACAGAGTTACGCAGGGCCTTTCAATTAATAATAAATATAGAAAGGATGAAAATGCAAAACTGCGTGAGGATAAGGTTTCCCCAAATCGTAATCCCGTGCGTGTGTGGATAGGAATCAATTTCCTTCCTGTGCGTGCGTGGATTAGAATCAATCAATTCCTTCCTGTACGTGCATTCTGGCCATGGTGACCGATGATGCCGCCGTGGAGTGCGGGCCAACTAGTGGTTGCGCTGCGTATTGCGCCCCGTGGGCTGCTTCCACCGGGTTGAGGACTGCGCTGCCGCGCGCCGGTCGATGACCACCGCCGCGTTGCCGCGACACATCGCGTTCGCTGCCGTCCTACGCCGGCCGGGGGCCATCTCCGCCACGCTGCAGGGAGTAGACCGTGCGTCAGAGGTCGAGGACCGCGCGTGGGAGACGCGCAGCCGTCCGGGATGGCAAGGCCGTCCCGTTGCTCTGGACAACGCTGCTGCTTAAGTGCCGGCCGTTGGCCGCTAAGGGTCGCTGCTCCGTCGCGGGGTATTCGAGCCAGCCGATAGCCGTCGCGGACGATTCCTCCGGTGAGGCGACCCCTTTTCTCTGTTCGTCTTTCCTCTGTTGTCGCTCGCTCTTCGCCGCCTTCTCGCTCAGTGCTGATAACGTGTGAAAGAATGGGGTGAGGCTACACGTCAGTCGACTGACTTTTTCAAATCGGGTCAGTCGATTTTTTGAATGTACGATCGAAATCCAACGGTGTCCAGCCTTTCTTCTACCTCCATCTCTTCTTCTTCTCCAGCCGTCGCCCGGGCCACCGGCCGAACCGCCTGCGACCACCACCCGCGGCCGAGCGCCGCCTCGCCGCCCCGCCCTCCCCGAAACCGCCCCCCACCGCCGGTCTAGCCGCCGCCCCCGGCCATCCCTCTAGGCCCGCCCTCGTTTAAGTTTTTTCTCCGGCGAAGTGCACCATCGCCCCCCACCCTGAACCCTAAGATAGATACTGGGGTAGCCCTCCGGCGAGCCCCTTCCTTCTCCTTCCTTACCTCCGGCTCACTCTGGCCATCTCTTGAAAACCGACTGACCATATTTCAAAATCAGTCGATTGACATTTAGCTAAACTGGAAAGAATGAAAGCAAAATGATCGAACAGTGTTTCTCATTGATTGAAGACCGGGTATTTATACCTCATTACAAGGCAGTTAGAGTTACAATGTCGGTAACTACAACCGACTAAAACAACCGACTTAAGGATTGTTTATTAGGATTAAAATAATCCTTAACAAGTAGTATGAAGCCATGTGTTCAATTCCTATGCGGTGCACTGCGTCACTTATGTTTTTTTCTGTCACGCTCCAGTCGGAAAAGAAAACAAATAAGAGAACAACTCTTTTTTTGTCACGCTTCAGTCAGAAAAAACAAACAAAAAAGAGAACGACACTTCAGTCGGAAAAAAAAAACAAAAAAGAGAACGACATGGTGGGCTGCTGATGTCACATGTTAGATAGTCACACCCTTGTCCAGGTTGTAGTTGTTTCCCCGTGTTCGAAGCGATCTCGTAGTCCTAAAAAAACGGAAACTATCTCGTACGTAGGTCTTTTTCTCAACGAAAAGAGAAACGATCTCGTAGGAACCCACGACGTATACGCTCGTGGAGTCACAACTCACAGGTACTTGATTGGTTTTGATTCGACGATGGAGGAGGAAGGCCGTCGACTTTCCCCGACTGGGATGGTCTTCCTAATGATCTCTTGAGGAGCATCGCCGAATTCCTCGACGTGCCCTGCTGCATATGGTTCCGCGGCGTGTGCCGGTCCTGGCGCGCGGCTCTCCCCACGATGCCGCCGCCGTGGCTGGTGATTCCCGACGGCGGGTACCCCACCTTGATGGACTACTTCACATTTGTCTCCCTCCCGACGCGCAGCTGCGCCCGCTGGGCACTTCCGGGTTCGCGTTGCGTCGGCTCCAGCGCCGGTTGGCTCGCCCTCCTCGACCCTAACATGAGCGTCACGCTGCTGAACCCCCTGACGCAGGTGCAGGTCCACCTTCCGCCGCTCCGGCGAGGCCAACTCCTCTGTCCTAGTCCCTTCGGCGTCAACTCCGACGGCTTGGCGGAATACTTCCACGCGGGCACACCGCCAGACAAACGCATCTGCAGCGTGCAGCATATGTTGATCCAGAAGGTGGCCTTCCCCGCCAACCCCACTGTCCAGGACCACGCGGTTGCCGTCCTTTGCCGCTACGGGCTTGGCCTGGCCTTCACGAAAGCAGGCCTAAATGACTGGCAGTGGCTGGACTGGCCTGACGCTGCCGGCCGCGTTGGACCGGACGTCGGCGAGCTCTATGGCGGCAGCAATACAGACCTTGACATCGTGTACCACGACGGCATGTTTTACTACATGACACAGTGCGGGCAAATATGGACCCTCGATGCGGATGCGGCCGCGCCTGCCCCCGTCACGCCGGTGCCGTTCGTCAAGTGCCGCCTGTTGTACCCTCTGGATCGGGGTAGGCAAGAGATCCCGGTAGATTACCTTCTCCTTGTCCTGTTGAGCTCGAGCCGGAGGCCATGGTGATGCAGGTGGCGATGGTGGTGAGTGTGCGGGTGTGTGCGAAGTGGCGGCGGTGATGGAGCTTCCCGTCGGCCTAGCGCTAACCCTAGATCGGTAGGGGGTGTTCGGTGGTGTTGGGTGCACGGTCAACTTGGTGATCCGTGCCCCGGCACTCCACCTCTTTATATATGGCGCTGGCGACAGGGGCCCACCAACCAGATGCGGTTGGGCGCCCCCGATCAGGGCGCGAGTCAAGTTCCAGATCGAGCCGTTGGACTCGATCCGGGAGGAGATCAACCTAACATTCTCCCCCTTGATCTCAACTTTTACTTTTAACTTTATACTTTCTAGTTTATTTGTTTCATCACATATTGGTACATAGAGCATGTTTCATCGTCACAGCTTAATTGCCGATAGAATCATACAGCTACAACATACGTTTTGTTCAGAAACAAATTATGTTCCTTTTGGGCCTATCCAGGAATCATAAGGCTTTCCCTTAAACCCATGCCGGCTAAGTGTTCCTTGAACACATTGGGTGGTAAGCCTTTCGTTAGCGGATCCGCAAGCATATCCTTTGTCCTTATATGCTCGAGACTTATAGTGTGATCCTGGATTTTATCTTTCACAACATAATACCTTATCTCTATTGTTTTGGCAGCATTACTCGACTTGTTGTTGTGAGCGTAAAATACTGCGGGCTGGTTGTCACAGTACATCTTTAGTGGTTTGTGAATACAATCTACCACTTTCAAGTCGGGTATAAATTTCTTTAGTCATATCGCCTGCCCCGTGGCCTCGAAGCATGCTATGAATTCTGCATACATCGTGGATGATGCAACTATTGACTGTTTGGAGCTTTTCCACGAAATGGCTCCCCCAGCGAGAGTGAATACGTATCCAGACGTGGATTTTCTATCATCTCTGTCCCCCGCAAAATCTGCGTCTGAATACCCTTTTATCTCTAGGGATTCACATCTCCTGTATGTTAGCATGTAGTCCTTCGTGCCTTGCGCATAACGCAATGCTTTCTTTACCATCTTCCAGTGCTCTATGTCTGGATTCTCTTGATATCTACCGAGTACCCTGGTGATAAAAGCTAAGTCAGGGCGAGTGCACACTTGTGCATACTGTAAGCTGCCAACAGCCGAAGCATATGGTACTGCTTTCATTTGATCGATCTCGTACTGGTTCTTGGGACATTGAAATTTCCCAAAACTATCGCCCTTGACTATAGGAGCAGGTGTGGCTTTACTCGCATGCATATTATACTTTTGAAGAACCTTTTCTAAATATGCTTTCTGCGATAGTCCTAAGACTCCATTGTTCCTATCTCGGTGAATCTCTATGCCCAAAACATATGATGCTTCACCAAGATCTGTTATGTCAAAATTTGAGGATAAGAACTTCTTTGTTTCTTGTAGTAGACTAACATCACTGCTAGCAAGCAGAATATCATCCACATACAAGATTAGGAAAATATATTTCCCATTTTTAAACTTTGCATAAATGCAGTTATCCTCAATATTTTCTTTAAATCCAAAACTTTTAATCGTTTGATTAAACTTTAGATACCACTGTCTAGAGGCTTGCTTTAATCCATAAATGGATTTCTTCAGGCGGCATCCCATATTTTCCTTGCTTTCCATGATAAAACCCTTAGGCTGTTTCATGTAGACATTTTCTTTTAAATCCCCGTTGAGAAATGCCGTCTTTACGTCCATTTGATGTAACTCTAAATCAAAATGAGCAACTAATGCCATTATGATTCTGAAGGAATCCTTACATGAGACTGGAGAAAATGTCTCATTATAATCTATCCCTTCTCTTTGTGTAAATCCTTTTGCCACGAGTCGTGCTTTATACTTTTCTACATTCCCTTTAGAGTCATACTTAATTTTGTAGACCCATTTGCAGCCTACTGTTTTGGCTCCTTTAGGAATTTCCTCTAAGTCCCAAACATCTTTGGAACTCATCGATTTCATCTCGTCTTCCATTGCCTTCATCCACTTCGATGAATGAGGGCTTCTCATGGCCTCTTCATATGAGGTGGGATCTTTTTCTGTATGAACTATTTCCGTGTTATAAACTTTATAATCAGTAGAAATAGCTGACTTTTTGTGTCTTGTAGACCTTCTAAGGGCCTCAGTTTCTGGCACATTCTGTGCCTCAACTTCTGGCACCTCTTCTAAAATTTGCTGCTGCACCTCCCTTTCATGCTCAACGACGGGTTCAGTCGGCTCCTGACGGACAGGTTCCGGGTCTGCCCCCATAGTTGTCATGGGTGGAGTTGCAACTGGTAGTGAAAAAAATGGCTCCTGAATCATCAGATTAGGTGCATGCACCCTCTTCTCCTCAAGATCAATTTTCCGAGCTACCATGCTCCCCCTCATCATTTCGTCCTCTAGGAAGACTGCATGTCTTGTTTCTACAAACTTTGTATATCTGTCTGGACAGTAGAAACGAAAACCCTTTGATCTGTCTGGATAGCCAATGAAGTGGCAACTCACTGTTTTGGGATCTAACTTTGCAATGTTTGGATTAAACATTTTGGCTTCAGCAGGGCACCCCCACACCCTGAAGTGTTGTAAGGAGGGCACTCTTCCTGTCCATAGCTCGTACGGTGTTTTGGGCACCGACTTGCTTGGCACTCTGTTGAGAATGTGAATGGCGGTTTTAAGCGCCTCCATCCATAATCCCAATGGCAAGGTGGAGTAACTCATCATGCTGCGCACCATATCCATAAGTGTACGTTTGCGCCTTTCAGCTACTCCATTTTGCTGAGGCTCACCCGGCATTGAATACTGGGCTACTATGCCAGTCTCCTGCAAGAACTTTGCAAAAGGTCCAGGGACTTGGCCATATGGAGTGTGCCGACCGTAGTACTCTCCCCCACGGTCGGATCTTACTATCTTTATTCTTTTATCATGCTGATTTTCAACTTCAGCTTTGAATATTTTAAATTTGTCCAATGCTTCAGATCTTTCTTTGATTGGATAAATATAACCATAGCGAGAGTAATCATCTGTGAATGTTATGAACGAGTCATATCCATCCACACTTTTCACCGGAAATGGTCCACAAATGTCAGTGTGAATGATTTCCAGTGTGCCTGTGCTATGGATTGCACCCTTTTTAATTTGTTTTACATACTTTCCTTTAATGCAATCTACGCATTGTTCTAAGTCTGAGAACTCTAACGGAGGAAGAATTTCACTTTTAACGAGTCTTTCTATTCTCCCCTTGGAAATATGGCCCAAGCGACAGTGCCATAATTTTGATGAGTCGTGAGTTCTCTTTCTTTTCTTTTGTTCTTTATTCGACGCGGCATGATCATTCACATTACACACAGAATGAACTTTTTCACGAAGCGATAACAAATAAAGCTCATCGTGTAGTAAAGCATCACCCACATAAGCATTATTTAACCATATGGCACACTTGCCATGTCCAAAATAACATTCATAATTATCTTTGTCCAAACAAGAAACACTAATTAAGTTTCTATGACATGATGGAACAAATAAAACATCTCTAAGTAGAAGCTTGAATCCATCAGCTAACTCCAAGGAGATGTCGCCGACAGCTTCAACTTCCGCTTGAATTCCATTTGCTACTTCAATGCCTCTTTCTCTTCTTTGCGTAGTCCGGGTCGAATGGAATCCCTGTAAAGAATTTGCAACATGAACAGTTGCTCCTGAGTCAATCCACCAAGTAGATTTCGGAAACTGTGTGTACAAGGATTCATTTACTAAGGAAACAATGTTGTTACCTTGCTTTGCCATTAAGGACTTCAGCCAATCAGGGCAGTCTTTCTTGTAGTGCCCAGTCTTCTTACAGTGGAGACAAGTGTCTTTGTCCACTGGGAAAGGCTTCTGCTGATGCTGATAGGGAGCTTTACCATGTGGCTTTGAGGGAGAACCTTTGCTGTTTTGATTGTAATTCTTTTTCTTGTTCTCCTTCACATAGTTGAGTGAACCACCATGTGAGGCTTTGAGTCTGTCCTCTTCTTGGACACACATTGCTATT
Organism: Thinopyrum elongatum; assembly: GCA_011799875.1. Classification (NCBI taxonomy): domain Eukaryota; kingdom Viridiplantae; phylum Streptophyta; class Magnoliopsida; order Poales; family Poaceae; genus Thinopyrum; species Thinopyrum elongatum. Next base: position 57,221,449 of record CM022300.1, on the reverse strand, counting down.
GTCTTTTCAATGTCCCATGTTCCAGGTGACATATTGTAGTTTACAACAAAGGTTTCAAACTCCTTTGGCAGTGAAGCCATGACCAGGTGGGCCAGGAGCTTTGGTTTGATCTCCAGATCCTCATCCATGGGCTTTAGCTTTGCTGCCATATTGCTCATCCTGAGGATGTGCTCTCTTATTCCATGACTACCACCTGTGTAGTGTTCTGTCACCAGTTGCTTTAACACCTGGGTGGCATATATCTTTGAAGAGCCAGTGAACTGGCTCTTTATCTTTGTAAGCAACTCCCCTGCGGAAGTGCACTCTGCAATCGAGCCCACAATGGTGTTCTCAATTGTATTCTTTATAAATGCCATGCACTTTTTGTTTGCATTAATCCACTTTTGGTTTTCGATGGAATACAACATCTCCAATGGAGCATGATCTTTTTTCTTTTTCTCCCATGCATCATCATCATCAGTGGCCTCTCTGACTGGCTCTGTAGGTCTGACCGGCTGTGGTTCATCTACAACCCAGTCCACCTCAGCACAGACAAATGCCAGGTCTACTTTCTTCCTTCACTCAGTGTAGTTGTCACCTCTGAGTGTCGGAACATCTTTTAGGCAACTCATCAAGTGGAAGCCTCCTGAAATCACAATTTAAGTGAGATCATTATAACAATCATATGCATTAATCTAACGTTGGTCAAATTAAACATACAATTGTCTATGCAATTAAATCTATATTACCGTTGGGCAAAATATTAGAAATAAATGCATCTTTAATTTCAATAATAAAACATGATCATGTTATTAACAACGTTGGTCATAAAAATAACATAATCATATTCATTTTAACAATCACTTTAACATGCTCTTAAAAAACTTAATTCTATCTAAACTTTTATTTTCTTTATAAAAGAGCACTATTAATTATTTACGCAGCGGAAAACATGAATAAAATTCATGAACTTTTTACTCTTTACAGAAACTTTTCGTTGACCAAAAAATTCATGAACTTTATTATTTTCTTTATAAAATTCATGAACATTCTTTTGCTGAAAATTTTCTATTTTTATTTCCAGAAACTTTTCTCTTATTCTTTGCAGAAAACATTTGCTATGTCTTTTCTATTTTTCTAACCACATTCTTCGTTGGAAAAAAATGCATAGAAAAACTATTTGCAATCTACCAAAAAAAAACTGGACAGAAAACATAAAACTAAAATAAAACCGCCAGCCGACTGCACGCCGCTTGCGGCCCACGGCCTGCTGGGCGAGCACCGCTCGGCCGCCCGAGCTGCTCGGCCCACGACGCGCGCAGCAGCGGCCTGGCCCTGTTTTCACTTTTGGCCCATTGGCCCGGGGCGGGGCTAGGGTTTACTCCACAGCCGTCCGATCTAATCCAACGGCCGTCCGCCGATTTCGCTGGAACAAAACGAGTGAGCGAGGGGAGACCGACCGAAACCCTCGGTCATTCGCCTCCTCCCCCGCGCCGCTCGCTCTGCTCCCTGTGCACGTCGACGGCGGGCCACCGACGGCGGTCGCATCGGCCTTGCCGCCGGCGACGAGGCCGAGGACCTCCGCGCCGCGCGCGCCTTCCTCTTCCCGTTTCTTTTTCCTTGCGCGAGACAGAGAGAACGCAGCTGCGCCCCCTCTTCTCCCCTCCGCCCGTGCGGTCGACGCCGACGGCCGCTGGCTCGGGCCGCGGTCTCTGTGGCACCCGTTGCCGTCCCCCTCGCCGGTCGCGCGTCCCCTTTGCGGTGGGCGCGCCGCCGTCGAGCGGTTTGGCCGCGATGCCTCCTTTCACTCCCCGGCTGTTCTTCTTCCCGTGCCTCGTTAGATGCGCACGGAATCAAGAGGAACGGCGCGGCCGTGACGGCGGCGCACTGTGCCGGTGAGTCTTTCTTCTCCCTTTCCCCTCTTTTCTCTGTTAGGGTTAGGGTTTCTGTTTCTTTCTTTTGCTTTTCTTTGCCACCGAAAATCCTATGCCTACTATGGCCTGATACCATTGTTGTACCCTCTGGATCGGGGTAGGCAAGAGATCCCGGTAGATTACCTTCTCCTTGTCCTGTTGAGCTCGAGCCGGAGGCCATGGTGATGCAGGTGGCGATGGTGGTGAGTGTGCGGGTGTGTGCGAAGTGGCGGCAGTGATGGAGCTTCCCGCCGGCCTAGCGCTAACCCTAGATCGATAGGGGGTGTTCGGTGGTGTTGGGTGCACGGTCAACTTGGTGATCCGTGCCCCGGCACTCCACCTCTTTATATATGGCGCTGGCGACAGGGGCCCACCAACCAGATGCGGTTGGGCGCCCCCGATCAGGGCGCAAGTCAAGTTCCAGATCGAGCCGTTGGACTCGATCCGGGAGGAGATCAACCTAACACCGCCCTCAGCTTGGTCCCGACCACCGCCGCTATGGGAAGCATCTCGTCTTCACCCAAGACGGCATGCTGCACGTGGTGTGGAGCGACGGCCCCGGTCTACCATTGGATACACGAGCCCGGCCGATGCGAATGCATGTTCAGAGCTACCATCCAGGCAGCTCCCGGGCCTGGCGCTGGAGGAAGGCGCGGCGCTTGAATGGCCAAGCCTTCCTCATTGGCAGCCGCAGCCACTCCCTGGCGGTGCCGGCCTCTGTGGCGTCCGCATTGTCGACATGGATAAGGCCCAACTGTGTCTACTTCACCTGCATTATGCCAGGATCCGACTATATTAATGGAGAGTCTGTGGAGGCGCTGCCTCCGGAGATTTGGGAGTACAGCGTCAAGACCGGTGTCTTCCGGGAGTGCGACAGACGAGGCATCCCAAATTCAGATTGGCTCGAGTGGCCAAAACCTATCTGGTATACACCTTCCTTCCATGTTGTGATCCTAGAGTTTGTACTATAATCGGGAGACATGTCCTTGAACTCATGCTCTCTTCTTATTTCCCACACTATTTGGTGATGATAAGCAGCAAGTGCATTTAGCAATTTGTCCACTAGAAATCGCTTTGTCAAGTTGAATCCATCTTGACTTTTGTCACAATCATAGGACTCAATGTTGGTGGCACGAGTCATCAAGCGCTCGAGAAGATGCTTGGGATTCTCACCCTTCTCCATACAAAAGTATTGCAATGCTCCTTTTGCGATTTTGTTTTGTGCAAGTCGAAGGGAGGAGGTTCTGGTCTTGATCATCATAATGCTATCCCATAGATCCTTGGCATTGGTGATGTGGATGTAAGGCCTCTATGACGAAGAATTTTGAGATGTCACTCAAAGCGGACTTGAAGTTCTTTCTTGGGTTTCAAATTCAACAATTTCAAGAAGGAATCTTCTTGTCTCAGACCAAGTACACCAAGGACCTACTTGAGAAGTTTGGGATGACCGATGCAAAGCCATGTAAGACGCCCATACCAACTAAAATTGTACTTAATGATGACACCAATGGTATTCCATTTGACCCATCTCTTTACCACTCTATGATTGGTTCCTTGCTTTATCTTTATGCATCTAGACCGGACATCATGTTAAGTGTAGACATGTGTGCTTGATTTCAAGCTTCCCCTAGGGAAAGTCATCATACAACGGTTAAGCATATTCTTAGATACCTTATTCACACCCTAACATGCAAGGGGTTTTCTGCAAAAAGGACGATGAATGGACAGTAGCACTCCTTCCTTTGTTGGCGAATAAAAAAAGTAAGGTATATAGGACAGCAAAACCGAGCCTAATCCCAGCCCTTTCACGCTACTAATCTTGTTAGCGGCTCGATTTCGCGTCTGGGTGGTCTCTGACCGTCAGATCTGCCCTTGGTGTCACGTTTGCGGTCTGTCCTAAGTGGGCGCTACTCCCGAAGGAAAAACAGAGTGATGTGCTTGATTGGGCCTCCCAGCCCAAAGGCCATCAAACCCAGAACCAGTCAGCGACTCCGCACGTTCCCTCCCCTGGCCTCCATCCACGGAGCTTCTAGTTAGCGCTTTGGGCGCCAATTAGGGGTTCTAGTGCCCACACAATCGCACTCTTGGGCCCGACCCAAAATGCATGCGCTCCCTGGCTCCCTCCTGGCTCGGTCACGTCGCTTTGCTCCTGACTGGACATGGTTGACCGGTCAACCACTGGTCGGACGACGTTGATTTTGAAAAAAGAGAAAAGTTAAAAAAAGCGTGAATTCAAAAATGTACATGAACTTTTAGAAAAGTTCACAAATTTGAAACAAAGTTCATTGAATTTGAAAAGGTTCATATTTTTAAAAAGTGCATCGAATTTGAAAAAAGTTCGTTGATTTTGAAAAAAAGTTCATCGATTTTGAAAAAAAGTTCATTTGATTCCAAAAAAGTTCAGCAATTTTGAAAAAAGTTCATCGATTTTGAAAAATATTCATGGATTTTGAGAAAAGTTCATCGATTTTGAAAAATATTCATGAATTTTGAAAAAAGTTCATCGATTTTGAAAAACTTCATCAATTCTAAAAAAAAGTTCATTCAATTTAATAAAAAAAGAACAAAACCATTCCGAATAAAAAAGGAAAAAGAAAACAGAAAACAGTAAAAAGAAAAAGAAAAAAGACATAAGACATAAGAAGAAAAGATGGAAGAAGAAGTAACTGAGCACATAAGTTGAAGGCGGTCGGATGGTTATTGCAGCGTGCCGGCGAAGGTGAAGTGAACGACCATGAAGGCGAACCACCAACATCCCGGAGATCCGGATTAGTGCCATGGGAATGTACGCGCGTCCACTCCCCCGACCATGAACTCAAGAAGCAGAGCCCACCACGACTTGGCGGCGCTAGTGGTAGAATAGGCTTCCCCAAGGTGAGCAATCACACAAGATGGCTGTCGCGCATCTGCCCTCCCTCCATGCCTGTTGTTCCTTCCCTGCAGGTACAGTTCGCCCCCTTAGCATCTTTAGCAGATCTGGTATATCCCCATCCCGCAAAAAAGCGTTTACAGGCAGCCTGTAAATTTTTTTGCGGTATTGCCGACGGAACAAATCCTCTAAACCCGCCCCGCAAAATATTTACGGGACGAGTTTACGGGATCTGTTCCGCGTTGGAGTGATGGAAATATGCCCTAGAGGCAATAATAAAATGGTTATTATTATATTTCCTTAATCATGATAAAGGTTTATTATTCATGCTAGAATTGTATTGACCGGAAACTTAAATACATGTGTGGATACATAAACAAATATCGTGTCCCTAGTGAGCCTCTACTAGACTAGCTCGTTGATCAAAGATGGTTAAGGTTTCCTAACCATAGACATGAGTTGTCATTTGATAACGGGATCACATCATTAGGAGAATGATGTGATGGACAAGACCCATCCGTTAGCTTAGCATATGATCGTTCGGTTTATTGCTACTGCTTTCTTAATGTCAAATACATGTTCCTTCGACCATGAGATCATGCAACTCCCGGATACCGGAGGAATACCTTGTGTGCTATCAAACGTCATAACATAACTGGGTGATCATAAAGATGCTCTACAGGTATCTCCGAAGGTGTCTGTTGAGTTGGCGTGAATCGAGATTGGAATTTGTCACTTCGTGTATCGGAGAGGTATCTCTGGGCCCTCTCGGTAATACACATCACAAGAAGCTTGCAAGCAAAGTGACTAAGGAGTTAGTTGCAAGATGATGTATTACGGAACGAGTAAAGAGACTTGCCGATAACGAGATTGAACTAGGTATAGAGATACCGATGATCGAATCTCGGGCAAGTAACATACCGACAGACAAAGGGAATTACGTATGTTGTCATAAAGGTTCAACCGATAAAAGATCTTAGTGGAATATGTAGGAATCAATATGGGCATCCAGGTCCCGCTATTGGTTATTGACCGGAGAGGTGTCTTGGTCATGACTACATAATTCCCGAACCCGTAGGGTCGCACGCTTAACGTTCGTTGACGCTAGAGTAGTATTGGGATATTTGATGAGTGGTAACCAAAGGTTGTTCGGAGTCCGGATGAGATCCCGGACGTCACGAGGAGTTTCGGAATGGTCAAGAGGTAAAGATTTATATATGGGAGGTCATATTTTGGGTTCCGGAAAAAGGTGTAGTTTTTTCGGTACTGTACCGGGAAGCTTCCAGAAGGTTTCGGAGGATTCCGGAGGGGTCCGGAAGTCCACAAGTGGGTTCACCATGACCCAAGGACTAGCATGGGCTGCGGGGAGGCGCCCTGTCCTTATTGGGCTAGGCGCACCAAGTCCTCAAAAGCCCATGTGGCTAGAGAAGGCAAAAAAGGAAGGAGTCCTAGTAGGAATATGATTGGACTTGGAGTCCAAGTCCTCCCCCCCTAGCTGCGCCCTAGGGCTTGGAGGGGCTGTTTCCCACGCCCTTCCACCTATATATAGAGGGGAGGGGGCGCCCCAAGAGGACACACCAAGCCCTTGGCGCCCCTTTCTCTCTCTCGTTACTCCGTAGTTCCACTGCCTCGTCCCGGCGACGCTTAGCGAAGCGCTGTCGGTGCTCCACCACCACCATCAACACCACGCCGTCGTGTTGGTTGTGATCCCATCTACTTCTCCTCTCCCGCTTGCTGGATCAAGAAGGAGAAGACGTCATCGAGCCACACGTGTGCTAAACTCGGAGGTGTCGTCCGTTCGGCACTAGATCGGTTGGATCGTGATGATCGGATCGCAAAGAGTACGACTACATCAACCGCGTGATAAACGCTTCCACTTAGCGATCTACAAGGGTATGTAGATGCTCTCCCCCTCTCGTAACTATGCATCTCCATTGATAGATCTTGTGTGTGCGTAGAATTTTTTGTTTTCCATGCAACGTTCCCCAACACGGAGGCCTTGCGGTACTACAAATAAAATCATCGGACAAATATTGACAAGTGTTTGCATATGAATATACAAAATTTATATATACCTCTACATCACTAGTTCATCATCATACTAGTTCATCACATCCAAAATCATGCGCAACATACGAGGTAGCAAGTTTAGCCTTTCAAATGCGTAATCAAACAAAAAAACATGAACAAATGCACAATCAAGCAAAAGGAGTTTTTTTTACCTCCCGGACGTATCATCGAACACGTGATAGACGTGACCGGTGGAGTGGCGGTGATAAGGGAGGTCGTGGCCGGCCGGAGGCGGAGAAGGAGCCCGGCCTCGTGGCGCGAGTACCTTCTTCCTCGGGGGCTTCGCCCGTGCACCAGCCGGGTCGGTGGAGGCAGTCTTCTTTCTCCCGCCGGCGGCCGCGACGGGAGAACCGGAGCAGGGGCGGAAGGAGGTTGTGCTGCGCCGGCTGCGCCCTCTTGAACGATGTGATTGCCCTGCCGCTTCCTCTTGCCGCCGGCGGCGGAAGGTGTAGAGGCGGCACCGGCGTGCACGGTCGACGGAGGCGCGGGCGGATGGAGCGGCGACATTGGAGGTTGCGCCAGCGCATGATATGGGCCACCTGGAGGCTGCGAGTACTTCATCTGGTCTGTTTCCGGCGCTGCAAGGCCGGACAGCAAGGTCGGAGGCGAGATTGACGGCGGCGGCACGGGAGGCGGGAACGGAAGCGGGCGGAAGTTGGTTCACGCCAAGGAAAGGGGATCTGGCAAAAACAGGGCCGGTTCCCGTAGATATGACGAAAATGGCCCGGGCTTTGCAGGATCCCCAAAAAAATTACGGGATGGTCGATTTTCCGGGATCTATTCAGCTGAAAAATTCGCCCACGTCCTGGGCCATTTCGGATGGCCTGGTTTACGGGATCTGCTAATTATAAAAAAATATATGCTTTAACTCATTCATTGGTGTAGCATTGCTCATATTTATTCCATACTGCTCCTTTCAAAATACTCCCTCCCTCCCAAAATTCTTGTTTTAAATTTGTCTAGATACAGTATAAATATAAGATCGTTTCGATGTTATATCGTGGGACGGAGGGAGGGAGTACAATTTAACTCTGTCCGAATTAATCGGACTCCCGGTTGTACTGTAGTTGATTCCCCGCCTACGAAACGATCTCGTAGCTAGGAACCCACCACATATACGCGTAATTAAGCAGGTCGCCTCCTACGTACGCGAGCTCATAAAGTCATAAGTACGTACTACTTGATATATGTTTTTGATTCGACGACGGATCACGCAATGGAGAAGGCAAGGCCGTCGTCGATTTTCCCCGACTGGGATGGTCTTCCTAATGATCTCTTGAGGAGCATTGGCGAACTCCTCGACGTGCCCAATTGCATATGGTTCCGCGGCGTGTGCCGGTCCTGGCGCGCGGCTCTCCCCGCGATGCAGCCACCGTGGCTGGTGATTCCCGACGGCGGGTACCCCACCTGGATGGACTGCTTCACATTTGTCTCCCTCCCGACGCGCAGCTGCGCCCGCTGGGCACTTCCGGGTTCGCGCTGCGTCGGCTCCAGCGCCGGCTGGCTCGCCCTCCTCGACCCTAACATGAGCGTCACGCTGCTGAACCCCCTGACGCACGCGCAGGTCCGCCTTCCGCCGCTCCGGCGAGGCCAACTCCTCTGTCCCACTCCCTTCGGCATCAACTCTGACGGCTCGGCGAAATACTTCTACGCGGGTGCACCGTCAGAAAGGCCCACTTGCGGCGTGCAGGATAAGTTGATCCAGAAGGCGGCCTTCTCCGCCAACCCCACCGCCCAGGACCACGCGGTTGCCGTCCTTTGCCGATACGGGCTTGGCCTGGCCTTCACGAAAGCCGGCCTAAACCACTGGCAGTGGCTGGACTGGCCTGACGCTGCGGGCCGCGACAGACGGGTCGGCGGCGAGCTCTATGGCGCCAGCAATACAGACCTTGACATTGTGTACCACGACGGCAAGTTTTACTACATGACACTGTGCGGGCAGATATGGACCCTCGACGCGGCCGCGCCTTCCCCCGTCATGCCGGTGCCGTTCGTCAAGTGCCGCCCTCAGCTTGGTCCCGACCATCGCCGCTACGGGAAGCATCTGGTGTTCACCCAAGACGGCACGCTGCATGTGGTGTGGAGCGACGGCCCCGGTCTACCTTTCGATACTCGAACCCGGCCGATGCGAATGCATGTTCAGAGCTACCATCCAGGCAGCTCCCGGCCCCGACGCTGGAGGAAGGCGCGGCACTTGAGTGGCCGAGCCTTTCTCATCGGCAGCCGCAGCCACTCGCTGGCGGTGCCAGCCTCTGTGGCGTCTGCACCATCGACGTGGATAAGGCCGAACTGCGTCTACTTCACCTGCATCATGCCAGGTTCCGACTATATCAATGGAGAGTCTGTGGAGTGGCTGCCTCCAGAAATTTGGGAGTTCAACATGAAGACCGGTGTCTTCCGGGAGTGCGACAGACGAGACATTCCAGATTCAGATTGGCTCGAGTGGCCAAAAGCTATCTGGTTTACGCCATCTTTGCTGTGCTCCTAGAGTTTTTATAATCGGTGGATGTGCTATACCTAATCTCACCTGCGATTTCCTCAAACCTTGAGGCCATGTTCTGTTCATTGGGATTTGTTTCCAAAGATAACCACTCTAAGGTTGGTCAAAATTTATAAAGTTTGACTTTGACCCAACCTAATACGCGGAGTAAATAAAAATGGAGGGAGTACCTTTCTAGTGGGTAGTGTCATATGTGTGGTAACATAGTTATGTTCATTTATTGCTTTGTAGACTCATTTTGCATTGAAAAGCGATATGTGATGGTAACATACTATGTTACTCTATTTATCTCTCTCCTCATTAATTACTTGCCACCTCATCATTTTTCCTTATGTGGCATCTATATTACTCCCACTATGACCAGCCTAAGGAGGGATTGAGTGGTTCCCTCCGCATCAATTATTTCCCCTTTATCTAAATAGGGATTGAGTTAGGCAAATGTGAGGAAGTGGGTATCCGTGAGGTACCTGAAAAAACGGTTTCAAACACTATAAGTTTGCTCGCCTTCCTTTTGCACTCTTGTTATCGAGCTTCTTCTTCCTCGGCTGAAAACAAAATGTTGGCGTAGAATTTATTTTAGTACCTGGCAAAGCTAGGGGAAACTCACAACAGTATGGATCAAATAGAGAAAGTAGCAAAGCCCAGGCGGGGGGTGATGGCGGCAACGGGGCCTTTCTCTGCCGCGGCTCCAGGATGCGGTTGCGGTGGATCTTCATCTTCTCCTTCCAGAAGGGATAGTCTGTCCCATCAAAGATAGGAATCTTGAGGTGCGACTTGTAACTCACTGAAGACATACTTAAACTCCAAAGTTGTTAGACCAAAATGAGCAGAGTCAAGGAGTATCTTGCTCTCATACCAATTGTAGGAACGAAATATGCCTACCATAGAGGGAGGGGGGTGAATGGGAGTTTTAAAATTTCTTTCGAAAACTTCAAAACTCTCACAACCCAGCGGCGGAACGAAAGTTAACTGATATCAGTGAGCGAAAGCAAACTACCAAACTGAAACTGGAAGTAGTCATCGATGAAAATCACATATTTGAATTCAGTCACGCAAAGCAATTCGAATGATAAGGTGCAAAGAAATAACCGGTGATGCTCGATGGCGACAGAGAATTTGGTAGACCAGTTCGTCCTTTTGCACAAGGACGACGTCTGGTTGGAGGGGGTGTGATTTAGCACAGAAGATAAACTCTTTTTGTCCTATTCTCCTCGACAATTGGTTCGTCAACCAATGTCGATCACTCGTGGTAGATACTTGAGGCTATCTTCGAACCTTTATAGAATTTTTCTTCGAGAATTACAATCACTCTTGGTCTCTAAAGAAATTGACACCTAACCATCTAGAGAGTTTGCAGCTCTCAAAAGTAATAGGTGGAGCGTACTCGACTTAGATTCGAGTGATGCTAAACCGCCATCTAATTCTTTGGCTCTAGGGTTTTTCTCTCGGTGGATTTTAAACTCAAATCACTCTTGAGAGGGGGTTGCTCAACAATCTTCTCGGAATCAAATGGAGCAGCCCCCGGACAAAGCCGGTGCAGGGTGGCTATTTATAGCCGCGGCCTTCCCATAGGGAAATGATCATTTTGGACACGCGGTCCAGCCAATGGCCAGCCGACACATTTGCAACTGTCAGATTTGAAAGCAATGGTAACATTACTTGAGGAACAAGTAATACTAACTTTTCGGTCAGAGACAAATCTCTCGCAACGAACAAGATCACAGTCTCTTACTGGCAAGTATTTGCTCGGAACACAAAGAGATTTCTCTCACAACTTTCATAGGATTGAGTTTAACATCAGAGAATCAAAGCTTCGAACACTATACCCCTCTTAATAGTACGGTGGTCCTATTTTGCTTTTGCCACGGGAATGACAATTGTGATAATTGTCAAAAGCTAAGAGTGGCAAAAGTGAAATGTCAAAATCTAGAATGGCATAAGGAAAATTGGCAAAATCTAGAGTGGCAAAAACAAAAATTTCCCTATTCTAAGCTCGAGGAGGCAAAGGCAGATGGCCAATCATGTTCACCCATCAAGGTGCCTGTTCTAATTTGGCAAGGTTTTATTGATTGCACGTATCTTGCATCAGGTGTTGCATTTCTTCTACTTCGTTGCACCACCATCTGCTTAGTTTACTCATCATATATGTGAAGATGTCATGCCCATCCATCATCAATACCTATTCCATCTGTCACCATACCATATTTTTTCATTTAAATGTTGTTCTTGTGTATCAGACATCCAAAAGGAAGAGGGTGATTGCAGAACATGAAGGAGTACAAGTAAAGTCCTTGAAAAAAGGTGGTGGTATTGAAGAAATTAGATAGCACCCCACTTATATTGGCGATAGAATCAGCGCCACAAAACCTAGGCCCGACTCCAGCGGACTATATCCATACTTCACTGGCCACACCACTAGCACCACCACACAAGACCCGCACTCCAGCAAAAGGTATGCCGATTTCAGTTGCCATAGCACCAGCTGTACCACAGAAAAATCTCAGTCCAGCAAAAAGTATACCAAATCCACAGGCCGAAGACCTATCCCAACTGTAGAGAGGCCCAATTCCCACAGATTGGAACCCAATTCTAGTTATTTCAAGTTTAAAAGACAATGCTTTCAATGTTGTTAGGAACTACGTGCGTATCTTCACATCATGGGAAGATTATAGTGAAGAGAAACACCATTTTCACATCTTCCTATCCCACTTACGTGTGCTATTATTCATGGTGATTATTGTCTTCTTTTCTGCTGATTTAACACATCAATGATTCACATTACATTCTTCTAAGTAGGCGAGGGTCAATCTGTATAGTCATGACAAGCAAAGCTTGCTTGCGCTTTGTAAGGACGCGTTGTAGCAGTATCGGTGTTACCTGAGCAAAACACGCTTTGATAACAAGTCTATAAATGAAATATTGGTGAAGTCTCCTCTGCTAAATTTACAAGACATTGAAGGGAAAAACCTTGTTATGCACTGGTCTCATTCCCAGGATGAGGTACTGTCTATGATATCACATGACAATTTGAACTTCTACGTTTTTGCATGTGCCTTACGAATCTCATTTGCAGGAAAACTGCTCGAAGAAGAATACCGGTTTGAAATGGACGACGGGATATTTTAGTACCTGTTGTTGGGGAACGTAGCATGTAATTTCAAAAAAATTCCTACGCTCACGCAAGATCTATCTAGGAGATGCATAGCAACGAGAGGGGGAGAGTGTGTCCACGTACCCTCGTAGACCGAAAGCAGAAGCGTTTGTTAACGTGGTTGATGTAGTCGAACTTCTTCTCGTTCCGACCAATCAAGCACCGAACGTACGGCACCTCCGAGTTCTGCACACGTTCAGCTCGATGACGTCCCTCGAACTCTTGATCCAGCAAAGTGTCGAGGGAGAGTTCCGTCAGCACGACGGCGTGGTGACGGTGATGGTGAAGTGATCCGCGCAGGGCTTCGCCTAAGCACTACGTGAATATGACCGGAGGCGTAAACTGTGGAGGGGGGACGCCGCACACGGCTAACAATTGTTGGTGTGTGTTCTAGCGGTGCCCCCCCCTCATATATATAGGTTGGAGGGGAGGAGAGGCAGCCAAGGGGGCGCCCCAAGTAGGAGGAATCCTACTTGGGTGCCTCCTCCCTTACCATATCCACCGGAGGGGGAAGGAAAGAGGAAAGAGGAGGGAAGGAAGGGGGAGGCCGAATCCCTCCCCTTCCTTCTCTCTTCTCCCCTTTCCTTTTCCTTAGGTGCGGCCCATATGGGGGGCACAGCAGCCCCTGCTGGCTGCTGCGTTTCCCCTCTTGGCCCAATAGGCCCATATCTTTGCCGGGGGGTGCCCGGAACCCCTTCCGGTGACCCGATATGTACCCGGTACCCCCGGAACACTTCCGGTGTCCGAATACTATCGTCCTATATATGAATCTTTACCTCTCGATCATTTCGAGACTCCTCGTCATGTACGTGATCTCATCCGGCACTCTGAACAACATTCGGTCACCAATCACATAACTCATATAATACAAAATCGTCATCGAAAGTTAAGCGTGCGGACCCTACGGGTTCGAGAACTATGTAGACATGACCGAGACACCTCTCCGGTCAATAACCAATAGCGGAACCTGGATGCTCATATTGGTTCCCACTTATTCTACGAAGATCTTTATCGGTCATACCGTAATGACAACATACGTTATTCCCTTTGTCCATCGGTATGTTACTTGCCCGAGATTCGATCGTCGGTATCTTCATACCTAGTTCAATCTCGTTACCGGCAAGTCTCTTTACTCGTTCCGTAATGCATCATCCCGCAACTAACTCATTAGTCACATTGCTTGCAATGCTTCTTATGATGTGCATTACCGAGAGGGCCCAGAGATACCTCTCCGATACTCGGAGTGACAAATCCTAATCTCGATCTATGCCAACCCAACAGACACCTTCGGAGATACCTGTAGAGCATCTTTATAATCACCCAGTTATGTTGTGACGTTTGATAGCACACAAGGCATTCCTCCGGTATCCGGGAGTTGCATAATCTCATAGTCGAAGGAATATGTATTTTGACATGAAGAAAGCAGTAGCAATAAAACTGAACGATCATTATGCTAAGCTAACGGATGGGTCATGTCCATCACATCATTATCCTAATGATGTGATCCCGTTCATCAAATGACAACACATGTCTATGGTCATGAAACTTAACCATCTTTGATTAACGAGCTAGTCTAGTATAGGCTTACTAGGGACTCGGTGTTTTGTCTATGTATCCACACATGTATCAAGTTTTCGGTTAATACAATTCTAGCATGAATAATAAACATTTATCATGATATAAGGAAATATAAAATAACAACTTTATTATTGCCTCTAGGGCATATTTTCTTCACCTGTTGTCCTGTATCACTGTACTTACATTAATACTTGGTTGATTATGTGACATTAGTGTGCATGATAGCTTGCTTATCCAATGTTCGCTCCAAATTATCATATCTGTATTAATGCTTACATTAATATAGAATAAACCCAATGCTTATGAAGAAGTTTAGCTCTGCATTGTTCTTGTAACTACATGTTGTCCTTTATCACTGTACTTATATTGACAGCTAGTTATTCTTGTAACATCACTCTGTAGCTTATTTTCCCTTTTCCTCCATTTTGTACACATCAGATCTATATTTACTTTTAATATAAGGTTGGATAAAACCAATGCTACTCGAGAAGTTTAGCTCTGCATTGCTCTTGTTAGTACCTTTTGTCTGCATCGCTGTACTTACATTTATAGCTAGTTGATTATGTAGCATCACTCTGCATCTTATCTGAAATATTCTATATTTTTCCTATATTACCATATCTATATTTACTCTTAACAAAATGTAGAATAAAGGCAATGCTTATGAAGAAGATTTTGTGGTAAACTTCTTGAATTGCTCCCCATCAACATGGACAAGGGTTTTATAGAGCCGGTCTTCACTACTAATGTAAGTTTGTCCTTCTCAAGCCTTTAAACTTTGTTGTGTACATTTGGATAGGCATGACTGCAACTGTTGTTTATTTTTTATGTTTGCATCAAATTGCATGTTTAAAGTTTATTATGAAGTTCATAAACATAAGTTTGTCATTCTCATTCTCAATTTCAATTTTAGTTGTACAATCAAGTGTCTTATTCATACCATGTAAATTAACTAAACAGAGCAAATGATCTTCTTTTGCACCACATGTATACTTGTGTTCTTGATTTATAATCCAGTTGTGTGGTGAAATTACCCACTCCAGCACAATGTCATATCCTGCTATGTCTTAACTATGAACAATGCCATATTATGTTAATGTTATTTAAATCTTGTCTATTTATTTGCCAATCTGAAATGGGATAAATTGACAGTACACTGACCATTGATTCTTATATGTTCTTTAGCACTGCATGTATACTTCTGTTCTTGATTTGTAATCTAATGGTGTGGTGAAGCCGGCCACTCCCGCATAATGACATTTCCTGTCATGTCTTAACTATGAACAATGTTATATTATGTTAATGCCATTTTAAATTGTGTATATTTATTTGCCAATAAGAAGTGGGATGAATTGTCAGCACTGATGCTTATATGTGCAAAACATGTCATATATCTGCTTGTTTCTCTTTCAGAGTGATACCTCTAACGCCAGGAAGAACTGCCACAGTGATAGTGAGACGAACCCATTGCATGTCCCTCTAACATATATTGCAAGAAAGAAGGCAACACATCTTGGAGATAGCGATACAACCCCAAAGTCATGTCTTGATGTAGTGTTGGAGTTACTCGCTAATAGCAGTGACACAAGCTCAATGAAGTCGCCACCTGAATCTGTTAGACTTATTCAGTCTCAACTTCAAGTAGAAAGACATGGTTCAGCTCAACCCCTAATGGAACTCCAATCTCTATGGAAGATCAATGAGAAGCCTAGTGCGTCCATTGATGCTATGCAGCTAGAGTTGGAGGATAAAAGCGGCAAACAAGCGCAGTCTCATCAGCTTACTCAGGTGCTTGCGCTGCAGCTCCCGGGCAGGGCTAACCTTTCTTGAACTATGTTAATTGATGTAGGTTTTGTATATTGTTTTGTCAACATGTTTATTTGCACTGGTGACGATCTTTGATGCCGAGCGTATGTAATATGTTGTCTTTTTGCCCTTTATTATCACTAGTGGCAAACTTTGATGCCCAGTAGATGTAATATGTCATAATTTCTTTATTGTATAGTCTAGGTTCATTCTTAGTCATGATACTGTAATTTATTTACTATATATGCTATTGTCTCTCTCTGAAAGGGTCGTAAGCTTCGACAGAGGCCAATGGACCAAAACGTTGGTATATATAAAAAAAATTACGGTACTCAAACGAGCCGGCCCGCAAATCGCTATATATGGGCGGAAACATGGGCCCACAATTATGTCGGGCCATTAGCAGGCCTAAACATAAACTGGCCCACTAGTAGTTTCACGCCTTTAATACGTCGAGTAAACCGCGGGCCTTAGTTGGGCCAGAAAATGCCATCGGCTTTTAACAGGCTGAAAAGTAGATTGGGCCTGAATTGTGACGAACAATTCATGGACCGGCAGCAAGCCGAAATATAACTCGGCCCATGATTGGCCCAACTACATGACGGGCCGTTAACAGGCCAAAATATATCTCGGGCCTTGGTTGGCCCAATCTTATTATGGGTTGTAAGCAGGCCGGATGCAAAACGGACCATAATTAGGCCCAACTATATCACGAGCCTTTAACACGCCGATAGTCGGGTTGGGCTAAAATTTATCCACGAAGACTATGGGCCGCTAACAGGATGAAAGTCACTTCGGACCAGAAATAGGCCCAGATGCAACACGGGTCGTTAAATGGCTGAAAGTGAAACCGGGCCGACAACGACCCATATGAACCAAGGGTCGTTGACAGGCCGAAAAAATATCAGGACAAACTGTTAAACAGGCCTTTAACAAGCCAAAATGCAAAGCGGCCCTTCAGTGGGCCCAAAAGCACGCTGTCGTGTTAATGGGACGGATCTGATATGGGCCATAATTTGGTCCAAAACATGAGAGGCTGTTAACGGGCCGGATCTGATATGGGTCATGTTGGAAATATTCCCTAGAGGCAATAATATTTGTATTATTATATTTCCATATTCATAATTAAGAGTTTATATTTCATGCTATAACTGCTATGATCATGGAATATGCGATTCAGTGGAAAACTCATATGCACGTGTGAAATGATAAACGGTAAACAATACGTTACCAGTCTCGCCTCTATGACTGGCTCAAGTGTTGTTGATGATCAAGTTTTTCGGATCTTAGGATATCATTAAGTGTAACGATAGTCCTAAAACAACATTGAGGGTATGACGTTAGAAGAACGATCATATTGAATCGACCCAACTTGTATGTTATACTTTGTGATTATATCGTCTGAAATCATCTGTTATAACACAAAGTGATAGCATGTGTTTTTTAGTTCCTCTGACCATGAGAGTGTCTCGGTAACTTCCTACCAGACGGTGGGCTTTGGGGTTGCTCAAACATCATCTGTAACAAGGTGATCATAACGACAACTTACAGGTTCATCGGAAAGTTTGACAAGTGATCGGATAGCTCGAGAGTGGGATTTGCTCCTCCTATGATGGAGAGATATTCTTAGGGCCCTCTCGGTGTGACGGCATCCATCATCGTCTAGCCAGACACAGGTGACTACGTCACGGGGATGCCGGAACACGTCAACGAGAAAGAAGAACAGAACCGATAACGGGAGCAACGGTATAGTGAGCATGGTGATGACTCGGGAGGATACCGATGCACACCGGGTTTTGTAAAGTATCGTGAAGCAAAGGGAACATCACATGATAACCAAAGGTTCACTTGAATATCATTCGTGTAATCATAGGGACCGATATGGATGTCCACGATTCCGCTATCGGTCATTGAACGAAGGGGTTTCGTTCATGTCTATGGTTTACCGAACCTACGGGGTCACAAGCTTAAGGTAATCATGATCTGCTAAGTGTTAGTGAGACGGGAGTGATGAGAACATATTTGGGGAATTGTTTCATTAATATCTGAAATAGTTCTGAGAGGTTTCGGAACCGTTTCGGGGTCACCGGAAGGGTTTCGGTGAATATCGGGTAATACGGGGTATTACCGATTAATATATATATATATATGTGTGTGTGTGTGTGTGTGTGTGGAAAATGTTTCCGGGGATGTTAAATTATATATATAATGGTCTGAAAATGTTTAGAACATTCTATATTTAATTTAAATATCAATGGGTCTTAAAAGGCCAAGAGGTGGAAGGAAACTTGGGCCAAAAGGGCCCAAGTGGGAAGGCGCCCCCCTTTTCCTTGTGGGGGGGGGGGGAATTGGACTTGGGGAGGAGTAGGACTCCTCCCCCTATGGTCGGCGCCCCAAAGGGGGACTTTCCCCTTTGGTGGCTGCCCTCCCTCTCCCCTCTAACCTATATATACTAGAGGATTTCCACCCTATGGAGACACAAGTTTTTGGAGCCTCCTCTAGTTGATCTAGTTCTAGTTCTAGTTGGTCATAGTTAACTAATTAGAGCTAGCCCTAGCCACCTCTAATCCTCATAATTAGAAGCCCCGTGTGGTTCTAATCTCCTCCCTCTAATTCTCCGACGACGATTAGCTCTGGACGGTGAAGCGCTACCGGATCGTGAAGACCGTACGCTTGCAACCAAGTAGAGAGGTCATGCTTTCAGTCTTCCGTTCGAGGGATCGTTCGAGGGCGGTTCACGGGATCGTCATCAACGTTCGAGGGACTCCAAGTATGATCTACACAGACTCGTCTACTTCCGATGCACTCCCGGAGTCGGTAACGATCGTTTATCCAAACCCGTTATGCATCTTCGTATTGTTCCAGGGTGATCGTAGGGCAAATTTTTTTGTTTTCTACTACATTTCCCAACAGGTCGTAATTTGGCCCAAGACATGGTAGGCTGTTAACGGGGTGAATCTGATATGGGCCGTCATTTGGGCCAAAACATGGCAGGCTGTTAACGGGCCAGCCCATTAGTATCTGACGAAATCTTATGGGCCTTTGGCTCGGCCGGCCCTTTTAACCTAAATGGGCCACTGATGGGCCGTTCCACGTGTCAACGTTTCATTGGCGACTCCTGCCCATTGGATAGATGACATCTGTCGCAACACCAAGCTGACACGTGGTTGCGTTGGCGAATGAGAATTTTACACGTAGAAAATCGCCATTGGTCCAGGCTGTTAACGGGTTATCGGATCCAAACCGGAACCCGATAGCTTAACGGTGACCCATTACGGTGGATGCCATGTGTCGGTTACCCTTGACGAAAACACTTTCATGACGCGCCATTTATCGTCATGGAAGTGGACACTTTCATGATGATAATTTGAGTATTGTCATGAAACACTTCTATGACAACACATGTATGACTATCTTGATTCTGTCATAAAATTATCACAGATGTACATGCATGACAGAAAATGTGACCTACTATGACAAGCACGTATCATCACAAAAGTGTTTTTTTGTAGTGAAGGTTTTTGATCGTTACTCACATTCTTTCTTTTGGACCCCTTTTGCCCTCCTCATGTTTTTCAGAGAGACAATTTGTATTTTGCAACAAATAGCTCTCACTAGGTCAAATATCAGACTAGCGCACATGTCATTGTTTTAGCTAAAGGGTTAAGCACGGGGCCGTCAAAAGTCAGTGTGCATGTACGCGAACCCACGACAACGACACATGGGATAGCTCGGGATGTTGCGGGGAGTGCGTGGGAGCTGGCGGGCTGCGCGTGTGGTTCTGAGATTGCCTATGCAAACGTGGGTTGCTAGGCCTGTCGGAGCAGCGCTGATGTGAGCTCACGGTGAAGAAGGGAGACAGTGCTTGGCGGGTGGCAGCTCTAGAGCAAGAAAGAGCTCAGGAAGAGCGGCAGGAGGACACCAATGGTCACTAGATCTCTTGATAGAGATAAAGACCCATTTAGACCTAAGGGTGATGATGCAGAGGTGTTAGGACATGAGTTTCCATACCTCAGTGTTGTTGGAGCACTAGTGTATCTAGCAAACTGCATAATGCCGGATATATGGTCCACATTGAATTTATTGACTAGATATAGTGCATCGCCAACAAAGAGGCATTGTGTTGGCTTGGTGTGGAGAATATTTTCAGATATCTTCAAGGCGCCAAAGATCTTGGTTTGTTCTATTAGAAAAATCAAAACAAGACCATGATGGGATATCGTGATGCTGGATATCTATCTAATCCCCATATTACTAGATCACATACTCGTTTCTTCTTCCTGAATGGAGGTACAACCTTCTCAGGGAAGTTCACAAAAAAAACTATGTTGGCCACGTCCACAAATCTGTCTGAAATCATTGCTTTCTATGAAGGATCACATGAATGTGTATGTGACTTAACAAAATAATGAACTTTATTGAAATTTCAAGTGGGATTGGTTCATTGGAGTCACTCACCATTATCTATGAAGATAATGGGGCATGTATTGCATTGATGCAAATTCATATAACGAGTAATATTACAAAGCATATTGCTACTAAGTTATTTTATCCCCATGAGTTGCATAAAAATGGGGAGATAAGTATTCTGCAAATGAAGTCATGTGATTATCTTGTTGGTTTTCCTACAAAGTCCTTACCAAGTTCTTTATTGGAGAAATATGTTAATGGGATTGGTATGAGAAGACTTAGGGGCTTGGAAAGTTTTGGGGGAGTGCATCCCTGAATTATAATATGTTTGTGATGATAAGATCTTTGATATTGCACTCTTTTCCATTATAGTTTTTTCTGAATGGTTTCTTATAAATGGTTTTAATGAGGCAATAGTAATGCAAAGCATTATGATATGCCAGTTTCTCCTTATTTTCCCACCGGGTTTTTGGAACGAGTTTTTCATGGTATATTACATATATCTCCTCAGATTTTTCTTACATGAATTTTGAAGGAGCCTTATCAAGAAGGTGATGATGTTTACAAGGATAGAAAAGATTGGGGGTGGGGGTGAGATATAATTAACCCACGTGTTAGTTCAAGGTTAATCTCTCCTGTTTGTAGCCGCCATGCAAAGGGGTACAACGATTCACTCAGATGCAACAATTCACGTGTGCCTTATCCAACCTATTGATACGTCTCCAACGTATCTATAATTTTTTATTGTTTCATGCTATTATATTATCTGTTTTGGATGTTTTATATGCATTAATATGCAATTTTATATTATTTTTGGGACTAACCTATTAACCTAGAGCCCAGTGCCAGTTTCTGTTTTTTCCTTGTTTTTTATCTTTGTGGAGAAGGAATACCAAACGGAGTCCAAACGGAATAAAACCTTCGCGATGATTTTTCTTGGACCAGAAGACAACCAGGAGACTTGGAGATGAAGTCGGAGGAGCCACGAAGCGGCCACAAGGACGGAGGGCGCGCCCAGGGGGGTAGGGCGCGCCCCCCACCCTTGTGGGCCCCCCGTGACCCTCCTGACCTAATTCTTTCGCCTATATATTCCCAAATATCCCCAAACCACCAGAGGCATCCACGAAAACACTTTTCCACCGCTGCAACCTTCTGTACCCGTGAGATCCCATCTAGGGACCTTTTCCGGCACCCTGCCGGAGCGGGATTCGATCACGGAGGGCTTCTACATCAACCCTATTGCCCTTTCGATGAAGCGTGAGTAGTTTACCATAGACCTACGGGTCCATAGCTAGTAGCTAGATGGCTTCTTCTCTCTCTTTGATTCTCAATACCATGTTCTCCTCGATGTTCTTGGAGATCTATTTGATGTAATACTTTTTGCGGTGTGTTTCCGAGATCCGATGAATTGTGGATTTATGATCAGCTTATCTATGGATATTATTTGAATCTTCTCTGAATTCTTTTATGCATGATTTGATATCTTTGTAATTCTCTTCGAACTATCGGTTTGGTTTGGCCAACTAGATTGGTTTTTCTTGCAATGGGAGAAGTGCTTAGCTTTGGGTTCAATCTTGCGGTGTCCTTTCCCAGTGACAGTAGGGGCAGCAAGGCACGTATTGTATTGTTGCCATCGAGGATAAAAAGATGGGGTTTTCATCATATTGCTTGAGTTAATTCCTCTACATCATGTCATCTTACTTAATGCGTTACTCCGTTCTTTATGAACTTAATACTCTAGATGCATGCTGGATAGCGGTCGATGTGTGGAGTAATAGTAGTAGATGCAGAATCGTTTCGGTCTACTTGACACGGACGTGATGCCTATATTCATGATCATTGCCTTAGATATCGTCATAACTTTGCGCTTTTCTATCAATTGCTCGGCAGTAATTTGTTCACCCACCGTATTATTTGCTATCTTTAGAGAAGTCTCTAGTGAAACATATGGCCCCCGGGTCTATTTTCCATCATATAAGTTTCCGATCTACTATTTTCCATCATATTAGTTTCCGATCTACTATTTTGCAAGCTTTTACTTTTCGATCTATAAATCAAAAATACCAAAAATATTTATTTTACCGTTTATCTATCTCTATCAAATCTCACTTTTGCAAATAACCGTGAAGGGATTGACAACCCCTTTATCGCGTTGGGTGCAAGTTGTTTGATTGTTTGTGTAGGTATTCGGTGATTTATGCGTTGTCTCCTACTGGATTGATACCTTGGTTCTCAAACTAAGGGAAATACTTATCTCTACTTTGCTGCATCACCCTTTCCTCTTCAAGGGAAAAACCAACGCAAGCTCAAGAAGTAACACCTATGTATGAAGCATCCCTTTGGGAACTAAGCGCCCCTTCGAGGACTATATATTGTAGCCACAATCATCAATGTGTGTCATTGTTCCTTTGTCATTTGTTTCACAGTAGTATCAGCCAGTGATGAACAGGAAGTTGCTGACACTTCTAGCGAGAAATCTGAAGATGCTGAAAAAAGTGACTTTGATGGGCTTTGAAGCCACGGATTCATACCCATCATTGATGGTGCAACGGATACAAGAGGATCGTACTGGGGATAAGGGGCGGCGTTAGAATATTTTTTAGTCCGAGTGCAAAATTAACAACACAAATTGCAAGATATTCATCGATTGTAGCAACTATACCAATGCAATCAGCAAGGGGCTGGCGGATGCTTTAAGATTGCATGTTTTGAAACATCCGCGACCACACTGTGTCAAATGGATGTACCACACTTGGAAGTTTAAAGTTACACACAAGGCGTGTGTGGGTTGGCGACTATACTATTATGCTAATATGTGATGTTTTCCAATGGACGCATGCCAGTAATTGTTGGGGAGGTCATGGCAATATGATCGTGATGCCACACACGATGGCAAGACCAACTCAAATTGCCATAAGTGCTAGGAAGCGACAATGTGCTACGACCAATGTTTGGAGATCTCATAAGGGTGGATGATCATGTTCTGTTAAAAAATAATATAATAATATAGAAAGTAAAGCCAAGGATGGTTTTGCATCTACATGGTGGGGATGATGTGGACACTGGGGCATCTTTGGCCGCGAAGGGGGCTCGAGAATGTCTCCATGACAGTGTTGTTCGCGCAGGAGAAGAAACATGGTAAATGAATTCTAGGAGCTGCATCATATGCTAAATCTGCCAACACAAATTTAAAGGTAAAACTCCTCTCAAATTAGTAATGCCACAGGGGGATTTTTTTGTTATCAAAGTTAATAGAAACACATAACAGGTGCCAAGTCAGGGGACTCCAACATCATGAGTTTTTAAGATCTTAACGTGAGGATTCGTTTTGCTGTGCACGAGATTTATCTCATCTATCTACACACGGGACAGCTGCCTCGGTTTCTTGTTGATCTGAAGCTCTACTTCTACTATTTTGTGTCTCATCACAAAGGTGAGAGCCCCGGTTGTTTTTTTTTCCTCCAAAACAAGCACCATCTCCGGTCCTAGTTTGTTTATAGTTTGTTTGTACTACTTGTTGCAAAGTTGTACTAATTATTGACTCAGAGATCTTCTAACAAAATATACACCAAAAGGTTGCATTTTCTCTAGGCTGAGATCTCTATGGCTTCTTCCCCGAACAGCTATAAACATTCTACATTGTATGAGCATATGTAACTGATCCCCTATAATTTAGAGGATACAACCGAGTATCCTTTAGAGGAGTATATTTGCTAAAAAAGTGTCATTTCTAACCAAGCACCTAAGCTTAACGGAGTAAAAAATCCAAAATATTTCTAATTTTAGTTTACATACTACATTTCAACTACATATTTGCACACATAATAGGACCTTAGGGTTCCAATACTCGGCAGGGCCATGAATGATGCCACACTTCAGAAGCACACCGACAACTATCTCCACATCCTTCCTTGTCGACTCTTGACGCATTGCAAAGTGAAATTTCTTGTTACCTTTAGGACGTAGGATTGTCTTGACAAATGTGGCCCATGAAGGATAGATGTCATCTGCAAGGTAATAACGCATCATGTACTCATGAGCATTGACAACATAGCTGCAAGGAGGAGCATCTCTGGCAACAAGCCTAGCGAATAGTGGTGATCTTGAAGCACATTCAGGTCATTATGATAGCCGGACAATTCAAAGAATGAATGTCAAATCCATATATCCTCCGATGCAGCAGTCTCAAGAACGATTGTTGGATTGTTGCAGTGGCCTTTGTATTGACCTTTCCGTCCTGAACAACAACTCTTCCATGTCGAGTGCATGCAGTCAATTGATCCAAGCATCCCAGGCCATCCTCGTTCTTCACTCAAAGCCAAAAGTCTCTCGGTGTCTTCATCATTTGGTCTCGTCAAGTACTCCGGCCCAAAGATCTCAACCATGGCTTTTGTGTACCTTCTAACGGCCTTCAAGATTGTATCTTCTCCAGCGTGGACATAGTCGTCAAAGACGTCAACTGAACACCCATATGCTAACACTCGAACAGCCACGATACACTTCATCAAAGGGCTTGCACATGTATCTCCTGATGTACTACTCCTGAGTTTGAACCAATCATCATGCTTATCCACGGCTTTTACAATGGTGAGAAAGAGATTTATGTGCATCCGAAATCACCGGAGAAGATACTTCTTTGGATAGGTTGGATTGGGACCGAAATAATCTCTCATAATCTTGGCATGCCCCTCCGCTCTATCTCGGTTGACGTGTATACGGCCGAATTGTGATCCTCTTCTCAGCCGCCGAAAATCCTCATTAAAGATCATGCAAATGGTCATTTTAAAGTCGTCATCATATTCTTCCTCCTCCGACGACGAAGAGTTCTCGAAGATTGTCTCTCTCAACCTCTTAATCTTTACTAGAAATGACTTGGTTCGATTTAATTGACAAAAGAAAAAACGAGATGAAAAAAGCTTAAAAAAAACTCACCTATGCAAACCGTCGAAAACTTGAAGGGCGACGGAGGTGTCACGGCCGGCCGGCTACGTTGAGCAGCTACTAGCGGTCAGCGGGGCTTCGAGATGCCCGGCGGTGGACGGGGAGGCTCGAAGGAAGAAGATCCAGTTCGTCCTTCCGGCGACTGGATAGATGCGGCCACAGCGGCGATGGGGCTCGATTCCGTCGACGGCAGCAACGGCGACGGAGGCATTGGGTAGCGACGGCAGCAACGCCGGCGACGACGCGGCACATGGTGGGGACGGCTCGGGCGCGGGGATAAGTTGCCCTCTGACGGTTTTAGGAGTTAGGTTAGGTCTCGATTAGAGGAGGAAAATGGAATATATCCTCCTCTAACGCCGGACAGGGATCAGTTAGAGATCATGTGTTCCTGAGTACAGAGTGATCCAGATGCAACTAGCAAGCACTTTGTACATAATATGCCAATATGATAGAACTGAGAGTGTGAATAAAATTGTTATAAGATATCCAGAGACAGATTCATCTAGCTATGTAACTTGAGAAAGAAGAGAAAATTCAAAAGAATCGCTCACTTATCCAAGGACCAACTGAACCGAATGTCAAATGTGACTAACATAGGAGTACATCAATACATGTACCGGTAATGTACACAGGATGCTATGGGCTATCGAGTGTCGAGGCTATGGGCTATCGAGTGTCTATACACTATTCAATCGCCATCAAAGGAATGGACGTGAGAACTCATTTCCAAGCTGAAGCCTACGTCTGCATCCGCCGTGGCTTTTCACTCATCTGAACGTGACATTCCCCTAGTTCTGGGACCTGGCTCAGCATGTCGAAGCACCATCTCAGAAGCTGCGCGAAGTTCAGGCTAGGTCTATGGCAAAAGAAAACAAGGAAACAGATAAGCTAGGCACTAAAGGAGCAACAGAAAGGTGAGAGAAACTAAGACAGACTTACTGGGTGTTACTCAGTATCAGCTTATCCGTCCATTCCAACTTAAAAGTCATATCAACCCCCTGAACACAAACTACTGAGCCAGCTTCTTCGCCCATCCAGAGGGGGAAACAGTCTTGCACAGCCTATAATTTGCACGAAACGGCAATAAGAAACTTCCAAGGAAAAGTGATTTACAGTCGAGCAAAAGGACGCACCTTGGCATCACTTGGGGTGACCGGTTCAATCCGCAGAATTGGGGCCCTCGAACTGTTGGGAGTGGTCGATGAGCGGCCAACTATTGTTTCAAGAGGTTCAAAGAGCTTGAGATCCGAACATCGGCTATACCAAGACGCACAGTTCTGAAAATGTTTGGGACAAAATATGAGACAAAAAGTAGCCATAGAAGAAAGGAAACTCAAATATATTGAAGTAAAAACTGTGCAGGCTAAGAGCACGAATTATACAAGGTCTGGACATAACAAACAAAAACAGCAGGCAGAACAAAAACACGGGCCATAGCAGAACAGAAAATCAAATAGGATTAGATGAAAAATACTTTGGACTGCATGTCTGGGAAGGGCGCATGTAAAATGGACAATTCCAGTCGGATAAAGAGAATCACAAAGTAGCTCTGACGAATTGTGCACGTGCAGAAACTACTGAAGCCGTGGCGTGCTTGGAAGGGATTAGTAAAGCACATCTGATTAAGAATGGACCTATCCATACTGAGAGTGACTTCGTGCAGGAGCTTAATGAGATTGGATAAGTAGATCATACATCAGTTCTATATGCAGAGATGCAAGACTGATCCTTCAGAATTTCTAAAAACTCAAGATAAGCAAAATTAAAATATTGGGCAATTGCGTTGCTCATGCTCTAGCCCAGCAAGGTCGTAGGGAGTTGTGTGCGGGTGTTATGCATAGCGCAATCCCAACCTACGTCTCAGAGACTGCCTAGCGTGATTGTAATGAATCTGATCCAAAATTAATACACAACCCCAGTTCAAAAGAAAAATAAATCAAATATGTGCAGGCTAAAACAATCATAGATTAAAACAGCAAGCAGAACAGAAACACGGACAATAGGGAACAGAAAATCAAAGAATGTGCAAGCCAAGACAGTGTAAAGCAATAGAGAAGAGATTATTTATACCTTGTAATGGTCAGCATCCTGAGTACACTCGCTAGTCTCCACAACAAACTGGGCACCGGTCATGTACCAAGGGACTGCAGCAGGATCGCTACAGTGCACGGTAATACCAAAGATTAGATACACAATAGAACAGAACGAGCATACAAATTGTAAAAAATAACTCCATACCTTTCCTTGTACAAATCGACCCCCTTAAGAATATCAGAGGTACAGTTTTTCACTCCAAAGTCCCATATATCCCTAAACATACAACTCTGCATGTGCATACGAATATATGTAAGCAGTACAGTAATAAATCTGGGTGACGTGCAATCTATTCATGTTAGGATAGTTATAATGCATACAATTTCGTCTCCTCCAGATAGATCATTGACAGCAACAAGGGCAACACCTTCACTCTGCAAAGCTGCTCTAGCGAGCGCCCTCCCAATCTTTCCATAACCTGAGAAGAGAACACTTGGGATCATCATAGGTCTCACTTAATCACACTAAGTACATGACGGAAGTTCTGGAAGTTTACCATTTATTGCAACTTTAATCTTTTGCTCGGCTGCATCATTGAAATCAGAATAGAACGGACGTGAGAGGGGGAGGGTGTAAGGATTAGTCATATACATAATGATAGAGCTATGAACTTCAGTTTGATATTTACCTTCACATTCTTTCTGTTTAGATGACTTGCGATTTCGCTGGGAAGACTTGCCCTATAAGTCAACATGAATACTAATCAGAGGACTGGAATGACATAACAAATAGATAAAAGATCTGTTGTAATATCAGATGGACTCAAAGCATTAATGCACCGAGACAAGTGTGCCAGAGAGAAGGAAAACACACGAACAAGAAAGCGGTTCAAGCAAAAAAAAAAGGCTTGAAGATGATGACTCAAATGTCTGCTATGGCAAAAAGAAAATCTACTGTTACTGCAGCCACAAGGAAAGCACAAAAATGGCAAGAATGTTGATGGTCTCAAGACATGAAGTGTTAACGTAAAATAGCACAACACAAGTGGTCAGTTTGAAGATAATGTAGGGGAAACAAGACCTAATAGAACAAGGAGGATATCCAAAAAAAAATAGTTGAGTGGCAGCTTATACAGTGAAAATAACATAGACTATTTGTATTTAGGGTCTGAATATTAGCACTATCAGAAGAATGTCAAACTGTAATAATAAGAAATACATTCGTACATGCACCTTTGTGAATTTTTGTTCTTGGTAATAGGTCTTCTATATAAAACGGCCTTTTGAGTCTGCTTTTTTAGGCAAACGGCCTTTTTGGTTTAAGAGAACCATGAGAAAAGTTTCAATACTATAGGCATTGGTTACAACACATTCAAAAATCAACCATTCTAAGTCGACCAACACATATGAACCCAATTTCTATTAAGAAATAGACGCATAAGAAATATAATTTGCTAAGGCATGGTAACAACAAATAAGAGTCTCGGAAAATTGTCTCACATAAAAGATCTTAATGTTAGCAGGACGATTTGGTGCTGGCTTAATCAATATCTTCGTATTTGGTAGCCACAGTGACAGTTTACTGCCTATGCACACTGCAGCAAAAGAAGATGGTCAGCCTTTTGCAGAATTAAACAAACAGATCAATAAAGTAAAAAATGAACATTTGGCAACATAATCAAGGAAGAAATGAGCCTTGCCTTGCTCATCTCGCACATAAATCAAGACATCCCTCTCAAAGTGTTGTCCATAGAAACTTTGGTCAGTTTTACTTCTGTCTTTTTCTTTCTTCTCAGATTTAGCCGTAAAGCTAGGGTTTGGCCAATATCCGATGTCTCCCTGCCATTTGTCCAAGGTATCTGTGGACCTCAGTATAACCGTGTCACCAATGCAGGCATGAAGCGAGACGACACCCATCCGAAGATATACGGTAGTAACAGAATCCCGCCTCTCTACATGTCGGACATCAACCTCAATGGAGTAGGGATCTGACCCAGAGAAGCGGACTGTCCTCCCTACCACAGTCTCTGAGAATGGGTGGAAAGCTGGGACTCGGACTTCTGTGCAAGAGTGGCAATAGTGCACTATGCGAAATAAAAAGAAATAATCAGGATAATTAACTAACAATAGAAGAAAGGATTAAGCAGCTGCAGAATAGAAGAGAAATAGCCCTTTGAAAGAAAAGAAAAAAGTAGCAAGATTCAGTTTCATATACAGAAATAGCATATCTCACTGGTAACTGCATTTGCCTGTACTTAAAATGCATCTACATTCCACTAATGTCTGTTTTTCTAAGGTCTAAGGAACCAGCTTAATTAGTTGTGGCCACTTATGATCATCTTCCCGGTAAGAACAGAAACGTAGTGCTTAACCAGTTTTCTGCCACGTTTAATCACCGGACGCAAACAATCCACCATTAACTATCCAAAACAATGAAGTTAATGGGCGAAAATAAGGCTATAACAGAATTTAGAATTTCCTAATATAAACATGCACCAAAAAGAGCAATTGTGCCTAGTTCTTGAACTCTAAGAACTAAGGTGGGAGCACCTATTCCAAGAACGAAATCCAAGAAAAGAGAACAGAAACAACAGAGCAGCGATCAAGTGTGGTTTGCATTGCACCAAGAGGAGCGACCTTGTCCAGGTCTTGAACTCCAAGAACCAACGTGGGAGCCGTTCTTGGATTCCAAGAACGAAACCCAAGACAAATGCTTGACAAGAACCAATGTGGAACGAAACCCAAGACAGATACTTGACAAGAACCAATGTGGAACCAAACCCAAGGCAGATACTTGACAAGAACCAATGCGGAAGCTGTTCTTGGAATCCAATAACGAAACCCAAGACAAATAGTTGACAAGAACCAATGTGGAAACCCAAGACAAATAGTTGACAAGAACCAATGTGGAAACCCAAGACAAATAATTGACAAGAACCAATGCGGAAGCCGTTCTTGGAATCCAAGAACGAAACCAAGACAAATACTTGACAGGAACCGATCCGGAAGCCGTTCTTGGAATCAAAGAACGAAATCCACGACAAATAGTTGACAAGAACTAAGAAGAGAGAACGTTGGTTATGACCTTGGTCGTCATGGACTGTAAGCGTGCACTCGTGCCCTGAGATGTCGTCCATGTGGAGAGCGCCTACAAACTTTAGCCCTTCCGTGCTCTCCAGTCGCAGTTCTCCAGGCTTGCGCCGCCTCCCCGACGCTGCCTCTGCGCCGTGACGCCCTCCACTTCTCGCAAGCCTCGTCGTCGCATTTCGGCAACCCCGACGCGACGAAAGCCGACATGGACGACATCATCACGAGCGGCTCGGCCGCCGCCGCCGCCTCCCCCGGGTTCCATGCGCAAGAGGATACAATGGACATCGCCGGCGACATGGACGACAAGCTCGACTACGGCGAGGAGGAGGAGGACGACGAGGAGGAGGAGGAGCCGGCCCCTGCTCCGGCGAGGAAAGGGAAAAGGAAGAAGCGGGCGGCCAAGGCCGGCGAGCCACGCATCAAGTGGACGTCCAAAGAAGACGAGTGCCTCGCCGAAGCATGGAAGACCGTCTGCCTCGACCCGATCACCGGCACGAACCAGAACGCCGACACGTACTGGGAGCGCATCAAGTCGGGGGTCGATGAGCGCAAGTTGGTCGACGCCTACTTCGCCGGCATCCACATGCAGCGCGGCTCGAAGGCCGTGGTGAACCATTGGGCGCTCATCCAAACGGCCTGCAACAAGTGGCATGGGATCGTCGAGGAGATCGCGGCTCGCCCGGAAAGCGACGCCAACGTCGAGGGACAGGTATGCACAGACGTCGGTTCCCGCTCCTTTTTCGCCGTGTGCGTCGCCGACTCTTCTTCTTCGGCGCAGATGGTTCGGATGTTCACCATGTACCGCCAAGACAGCAGCACCGACCAAGAGTTTAAGTATCTCCACGTGTTCTCCCGGATCGAGAAGTGCAAGAAGTGGGCGGATGTCCGGCGCACCCTCGCCAAGGCCAAGGAGACGTACAAGCCGGACGCGCCGACGCCGGGCATGGCTGATGGGCGCCCAGACGGCAACAAACGAGCCAAGATGGCGAAGGACGCCGCGCCGACTGCCGCGCGGCTGCACGCGTCCATCGAGCAGTGCATCGCCGACGCCAAGAACCACGCCGCCCAAAGGGAAGAGAAATCCGAGGCGCGGTGGTCGGCGTTGATGAAGAACAGCGCCGTCAAGCTCAACCTACTCCGGACGAATGTCGCCGCGAAGAAGAGGAACACCGACCTGGCATTCTTGATGGGGGCGGACGTGTCGACGATGGACGAGCAGATCAAGGCGTGGTACCAGGCGGAGCATGGCCTCATCTTGAACCAGATACCATCGACAACCGCGCCAACTCCCACGCCGACCCCAACGCCGCCGCCAAGCCCGAGCGATGATGCCTCCACGACACCCAGCACAGAAGCCGCGCCGACGCCGCCCAGGCCGCGCACGCCGACTCCAGCCAGTCCGACGCCGGAGGACAACACCGTCGTTTGATTCATTGCCTACGCGTCCTTCCTTTTGAACGCCGAACTTTCGAGTGATTGATCGCCGAACTGTGGCATGGTGATCGCCGAACTATGTGGCAGCCGCTGATCGCCGGACTTGTGGCGTTATTTTGGGTAGCGGGAAATGTCAAGTTTGAATTTATAACGTCTTGGGGCCGACACCTGGGGGCGTGGCTGGGAACTAGATCGCCCCCAGGGCCGAAAAAGTGCCGCCCGAAGGGCCAAACTAGTGCCGACCGGTGCGCTGGGGGGCCGAACGAGTGGAGATGCTCTTAGCCCACCTTTCCCCTCAGGGTACTCCCCGTGCTGGCCATTCGGCCGACTATAGCGCTTGTATGTCTCAAAAAAAAACTGTAGCGCTTGTTCACCTCAGACACTATTTCACGTTCATTTACGTTCAGGTGAGCAACAGATTTGATGTTAAAATACACCGGGGTCGGTTCACTAATACACGAGCGGGACTAATTTCTGAATCCTAAAATGTATTATTTCTTTTTCCTTCAAAAATTGCCAAGCCGCCGCTAGGGTTCCATCCATCATCATCTCGATCCCCTCTTCTCTCTTTTGTCTGGCGGCCACGCTGGTGGACAAAGTAGTGGGGACCCATCCTCTTCATTGTGTTTCTTAGGGCATCTTCAACTTGACCCTCAAACCGCATGCATACGTCTGGATCGTGCGGTCCGGGCGTGTTGTGCCAGCCAATGCGGGCCTGTAACGCGATAATGGTAGCTTATGTGGCCGGTGCGCTTTAGGTGGTGTTGTGACGGCGGTGAGGGGTGTGTGCTCTGACAATGATGACTACGGTGGCTTTTTTGTGTAGCAACGATGGAGGCTCCATGAGCATGGACAATGAAATATGGGTGAAAGGACATGCGGTGCCCCCATGTGTGGTTTTGGTAATTGATGACATTCTCTATGGACTAATGGTTGCGTTGAGTTATATTTGAAGGATTTGTCCATAGGCATTTCTTGAAGTCCATGTGTTGGTTTCAAGGAGTTTATGAGTTGACCAAGGTGCTTTTAAGGAATTATGCAAAGATTGGTCATGTGAGTGTTGAGCTTATTGCAAGCATATCTTGAAGAAGAAGATTGTGTGATCATTCATGTTTACCTTCAAGACATCATCCAAATGAAGTGAGTTGGAAAGATTCAAGGTTGATCAAGACTAAGTACAGAGAGTGATTCAAGTTGATCAACACACAAAGCGAAGAAGATGTACCGAGAGAGATCAAGTGATTCCATGGTATGGTAAGCATTGTCCAGTACGCTTTTGTGTACTAACCCATGGTCTACGTGAGAGTTCTATGTGGGGTTAGGTATGTTTCCATGGGCTTGCGTCAAGAGGAAGATATCATACAACCCATGGAGAGGATGACATCAAGTGGTGATCGTCATCAAGATTGCGATGTGCAAGTTCAAGTGGAGCATCACGAAGAGATCATCCGTGAAGCTTGGCGTCCATTGTGGTGTCAATGGACTTGTGAAGATGTGCCAAAGAGTGGCTCACCCATAATGGAGTATGGGGGAGCAATCAACTAGTCTTCATCGAGCCAACGCAATCAAGAAATGTGGTCCAACTTGAGGGAGTCAAGATCGTCATCATCTAGCTCAAGTGGACTTTGTGCAAGGCAAAGGTTTGCCCTTGATAGGTTTTCTATTTTACCGGTCTCATGGGGGTAGTTGCGAGACCGGGTTATAGGATCGATTGCCGTACTATCAAGGGGGGCTCTCGATGAGTAGCTTGATCGTATCGTTCATAGAGAGCTCAAACAATTGCATCCTTGCATCATCTTTATTGGTTCTTGTTTGGTTCTTCTCCTTGTGAGATTTGGAGCTTATGGTCATCTTGATGACAAGCTCGAGTTCATCGAAAACGGAGTTCACATGCATCTTCTATGATGTTTTCGATGTTGGAGGTTATGCCGGTTCTTCTCTGTTGGAGGGTCCACTCCTCTATATGTTAGGCATACCTCCCCTGCATCTTCTTACTATAACCAGTCGCTATTTTGATGCTACTCGTCGTCTTCTATCCAACAAGCTTGAGTTTGCTCAATTCGGAGCTCATTTGCAGAAGTTGTGGCAGTTCTGGTTTTCCTTGGAGTATACTTGTTTTCGTGGAAGTGGCATAAGGAAGGCGCCAGCGGTAGTACCGCTGGGCCGGAGCGGCAGTACCGCTTATCGCCACAAGCGGTAGTACCACTGTCTCACAGCGGTAGTACCGCCCATGGCCATAAGCGGTAGTACGGCTCCGGTTCCGCGCTAGTACCGCCTTGACTCGAGACCTGCGTGTCTCGTGTCAGGTTGAGCGGCAGTAGCAGCGGCAGTAGGAGCGGTAGTACCGTTTGTAAGCGGTAGTACCGCCCCTACTACCGCTACTAGTGCCGCTCAATGGCCCTCCTCCCTGTCCCTTCTCCCTGTGCTCGTGGTAGGTGCTGTGCGCGATCCCAGCGGTAGTGCCGCTCATGCGGCTCTGTCTCTGCCTCGCCCGGGCGGTAGTACCGCTCCCCTGAGAGGTAGTACCGCTCGTGTGCGGACTGAGCACATAACGGTTGGATTCGGGAGCTCCTATAAAAGGGGGTCTTCTTCCCCATTCAATCTTATCCCTTGAGCTCGTGTTCTTCCCCCATTGTTGACCTTCTTCGAACTTGCTTTCTCTCAATCCCTCCATCAATTCTTGCTAGTTTTTGGGGGAAAAGAAAGAGGAGATCTAGATCCACATTTCCACCAATCACTTTCTCCTCTATGTGAGGGGAACCCCTTGGATCTAGATCTTGGAGTTCTTGGTGTTCTCCTTCTTATTCTTCCTCTCATTTTCCTCCCTAGCATTAGTTGCTTTGGTGGGATTTGGGAGAGAAGGACTTGGGCACTCCGTGTGCCCTTTCCATTGCATTTGGTGCATCGGTTTGAGTTCTCCACGGTGATACGTGGAAGTTACAAGTTGAGAACCTTATTACTCTTGGGTGCTTGGTACCCTTGAGCTTATTCCTCTTGGGTGCTTGGGCGCCCGAGACGGTTGGTGGTGTTCGGAGCTCAACCATTGTGGTGTAAAACTCTGAGCAAGCGTCGGGGTCTCCAATTAGGTTGTGGAGATCGCCCCGAGCAATTTGACGAGTACCGGTGACCGCCCCCAAGGGTTGCCAAAGTGTACGGGTTCGGTGACCGCCCCCAAGGGTTGCCATTTGTACGGGTTTGGTGACCGCCCTCAAGGGTCTCTTAGTGGAATCACGGCATCTTGCATTGTGCGAGGGTGTGAGGAGATTACGGTGGCCCTAGTGGCTTCTTGGGGAGCATTGTGCCTTCACACCGCTCCAAACGGAGATTAGCATCCGCAAGGGTGTGAACTTCGGGATACATCATCGTCTCCACGTCCCTCGGTTATCTCTTACCCGAGCCCTTTACTTATGCACTTTACTTTGTGATAGCCATAGTGTTTCATGTTATATATCTTGCTATCACCTAGTTGTTTATCTTGCCTAGCATAAGTTGTTGGTGCACATAGGTGAGCCTAGTTATTTTAGGTTTTGTGCTTGAAAAATTAACCACTAGGTTTATTCCGCATTTGTTTAAGTCTAAACCGTAATTATTTTAAAACGCCTATTCATCCCTTCTCTAGGCGACATCCACGATCTTTCAATGGGGTTGTGACCAGGTGTTGTATCGGGATATATATAGCTACTAGCGGGCTTTGTAAACCCGTTAGTGGTGTTATTCAACATCACTGGGTAGACGTTAGTGACAAGCCCAAAAGCCCGTCACTTATTGGGGCCGTCATGGGAAAAGTTTTTCTGCAGTAATGTTTTATATTAGTCCCACTTGTACCCTGACTTGGGGTCGACCACCACGCCTAGTGTAACCATGGGTGATGGGGGTCCTTTGGCCTTGCGAGACCTCCATCAGCCAGCGCCTGGACCGAACCAGCTCCGCCACCTTGCACTTTCGAGGCGGTTGTAAATCGCTTTCGACTAGTCGCAAGTGATCTCTCCTGCCACGTGTCTACCTTGTGCACCTAAGAGGCTATGACTTGAGTAGTACACATCAATAATTTGCAGCCAACAAAATAAATATCATATATATTTGGACTGTAGATGCAAAAGTAACAAGGTGTTGTTTTGATTCAGCTCCTGCTGCTGCTAGCCCCGCCAACTCGTTGGCACACACATCTGGTCGAGGAATGGGTGTAAATGCGAATTGCAGCCACCGATGTAGTATGGGCAAGCCAAATACTTGGCTGCCATCAAAACAGGTGTGTAGCACACAGTCAATGCCAATTTTTTGGCTTGGAAGGAGTTGGCCCAAATTCAGACACACCCTAACTACCATGCCATTCCAAAATCACGAGCTTGGGTTTGGTTCTTTCACAAAAATCACGAATACAGAGATGAGAATCATGAAAAGCAAGATCCTGAATGAGAACTAGAGACCGAGAAAACCAAAAGAGTGAAGATTAGTAAAGTATGGTGAAAAACATGTTGTGAAGTGATGGGATTTTAATGCCTTCAGATGCGTTGAGGATGTTCCGAGGAGCAGGGGTGCATTGCTGCCATATGGACATTCATTAAACCCATGTGGTAAGAACTAACATATCTCGATTTGGCTGCTTGACGATTGCCTTAGCACTATCACTTTTGACCAAACACAGAGTAAGATGGGGTCATGGACAATTGTTGATTTTTTCACACATGCATGTGTCACCTATTCTCATTCTCCCTTAGGAATATTTGTGTGTGTGTTTTTACAAAGTTGACCATAATTATGAACTTGATGTATGTCTGGCCCATGCTAAAAAAAATCGATATATGGCCTATGCCAAAAAAGTAAATCAAAATATGGCCTATGCCAAAAAGTAAATCAAAAGATCGTTTTGCTGTCTCGTTTCTCACCTCTCCTAAAAGAAAGGGGGATATGGTTTCTGCATAAGTGTCCTCGTCATCGGTTCTCCTCACCTTTGGGGCGCTTTCAGGCGCTAATGAGGTGGCAGTACCCCTGGCTTGGAGTTAGCCGTTTTTGGGCCGCCCTAACTCTAGCTAGGGTTCAGTCAAGGTGATCCAGCGGCATCAAGCTTTGCTAACGGTGTGCCGCATGTTTTTTTATTTATAGGGAGTTGCCACGTGTGCTAACCGCACATGTACGAGCATATCTGTGGGAAAGACGGTACATGCTATTGCAAGAGGAAGACGATGTTGACATATCCATAACATGTGTTTTCTTTTTTCCTGCTTTTGTAAGAGTTGTCTTACAAAAATTGGACAATTTTACTATACGGGCATTGACGCTCTTTAAAAAGAACTAAATGGAAATCCGACCCATGCGTTAGCGCCAAGTCCACGGAGCCCATATTGTTTTAGTTTGGTTTCACCCTAAACTAGAAGGTTTGGGTGTATTTCTATGCAGCTGGTGTTGTTGGGATTTCATCTCTATACTACTTACTAGTAGAATGCCCGTGCATTACTACGAGCCTTTCATTGTATAAAACACAGTGAGTTTTTGTGCCTTCTATCAACATCGCTTCAACACCCTTGTCGATAGATTCTTTTTGAAGGTCTACATAATCCATCTCAATCTCTCTCATACTCTGCAAATATAAATATATATAGAAACACACCTTATGTATTATCATGCACATCAAATATATAAAGAACAATTATTCATATGCATCTCTTCTGATTGTGTAAAACTCGGTGATTTTTCAGTCCGATCCATCATAAAGCTTTGTCAATCGACATTTCAAAACATCATCATAAGCCATCAGTTTTTATCCCTGATCTACAAAAGTGAACATATATATATTCATTGGTCAGATGCTAAATGCGAGTAGGTGACCGTTTTTAGTCGGAGTGAGTGGTATCATGCTTTTTAGTAGAGTGAGTCGCATTCCAATTTTAATAAACTGTAATCTCACATGTGAATCATTTGCTGTATTTTTTCTTCAGAGATGACTTGTTGGGTTATCTTATATTTTTGACTATATAAAAGTATGTGACATTTCTCTTGTAGCAAACAACTGCTTTCCCTAAAAAAAAGACACCTTTCTTCTGGTTTATTTTTAAATAAAGCAATTCACTCTCTCATTCTTTCACCGCATGACACAACGCTCACACCCACATCTCATTCCTCTGCCCTGCTCTCCTCGATGACGTTGTTGCCATCTCTCCGCCACGGCGTTCAGTCCACACCTTCCTCTCAGCGCCACCTAACGACATCGCACTCCCCCTCCTCTCCCCTCTGGTGTCCTAGGCCAATTCCCAGTGCCAAGGAATGCACACTATCGTAACCGTCCATGATATATGAAATGGTATATATCATACGATAACGGGCGCATACTCTAGTGGTTCAACATCAATCTTGTCTGACATATACCTTATACTAAATATCCACACACTCCACAGAATAACAATACATGATCAAACAATTGTTCTATTTCAGAAAATAATATGTCAAACATGATGAGATATGCTTTCCATGATGCGATATGCTTTCCATCCGTATAACGATAAACTGATTCTCCGGCTCTTT
Source organism: Thinopyrum elongatum (assembly GCA_011799875.1). Classification (NCBI taxonomy): domain Eukaryota; kingdom Viridiplantae; phylum Streptophyta; class Magnoliopsida; order Poales; family Poaceae; genus Thinopyrum; species Thinopyrum elongatum. Next base: position 57,183,156 of record CM022300.1, on the reverse strand, counting down.
CTCTCTATCAATAATTATCGTGTCTCCTTAACCACACTCTATTTAGAAGAAAAAATAATAATTCTACCCCTCCTTTCCATTCTCGACACCATGTCTGAGCTCTCTTTTCAATATATATACTTCCCTTCCTGATTGTTTGTCCTAACAGCTGAAACCTGAAGCATTTTGCTTCTTAAAATGAAACGCGAGCGAAACCCCACAAGATAAGAAATATTTTAGGACCGAAGAAGCACACTTGAGAAATTGTTCCTACTTTGTGAAATTCCTACTTCCTAGCTATATTACCTTTGCTAGGGAATTAATTCAAGTTCTAATCATCAAATATTGGGAAGGAGAAACTACCATGCCAAGCAACTTATTTATGTTGTCATTGGATCAACTTCTTTAGGTTGTTATGGGAGAAACGAAGGGCTGGAAGAGAAAAGGAAGAAGATGAACCAAAATAACCCCAAAAGGCAAAACATAATAAGAAAGACTCGCTCATTATTTTAACTGACCAAGCTTTAGACTTTCTACTTGATTTTGATTCTCTATAGGAGTACATGGCTAATTATATGCTAACATAAAAAAGAAGGCCAAATACCAAATGTATTTTGTGCTAACATAATACTGGCTTCTTATTTGCTGCCATTTCATTGTGTGTTGGAGCTTTCGTGCCACCATATCAATGTGTCAATACAGCATTACTGCAGATGCACACAGTGAAAACAACATGGAATTAGTTATACATCCAATAATTTGACAAAATGATGGGTTCTTTCTACCGACGACACGCTTCCAAGCCCAAACCAGCTGAAAACACAAACAGTATAAGCAAGCTGAAGTGACTAAAAGACATGCATGGCCATTGCTAAATTTTGTGTTTTACTCGGTATTACTCCCATTCTAGCATCTATCTAGGATAATTATTCGAAAATCCAAACTACCAAGGACAAGGAGTTATAGCCCTGTTGCAAGATTCTAACTTCTGCCCCTGTAGCAAGATTCCGCTATAATGTTTTACCTATGTTTATTCAGATTGCATATTAAAAAAAAAACTATACCACTGTGCCTCGTTGATTAAACCGAGCTTGCACACGCACGCAGGAAATCAATCTAACTTCTCCCTTCTGACCCCGGCTATCAATAACAAGCATAGCGACAATTGTTAGTTGAATGTTTGTGCGTTGCCAATGGACTAACAAAAAATATAGTGATTAAAAAATTGTTATAATTCAGAAATGTATATAGATCATGTTGACATATGGTTTGCATTCATATAGAGACAAACTAATATTCTCTCTCCTCCTCGACAGCTGCCATGTCGCCTTAACCACCATCTCCTTGTAAGAAAAAAAGCAACAAGGCCTAATTGGGGCTTTATACACAGATATAATTCAAAGAGTCCTTGCACCTTCCAAATCCAAAGAGGACCACAAAAATGATTCAAATCAAGAAAAATTTCAGTGAACCGAAATGGAAACTCTTTAGGAAGTAGAGGGTTTGGGTGTCAATCAATGGTTTCTGGTAACTATCTAATTCAATCAGTACACTGCCCATGTGTATATTATCTCCCGTGTTTGTACCTTGTAAGCATCATGGAAGATTATTTCAGTTCTCAATGAGATATATAATCAATTGTACTGTGGTCTGTAGCAGGAGGAACATTAAAACAATCAATGTGCCCACTCTGGGTGCTCCAGTAAATGTTAACCCTAACATCCCTAGGACAGTCTTCTGCAATATAAAGATGGAAGACCAAGTAAACTTTGCAACAGTCACTACTTACTACACTTTTATATGAAAATCGATTGACTATCAATATTCATCAAACAAATAAATCTGATATATCATACGACAAATGACCAACTAAGTACAAGTTTCTAAAAAGGAGATGTATTAAGTTGTTAAACTCTCCAGGAACTGCAGAGAAACAACTCGGCGAATCATAACTTACGATCTTGCTTTTTGAATGTGCAACCCATAACCAGAGAAGCCTCTCGGCATTTGAGGGCTTGGGTATTCTCACTACAAAGAGCAACTATAGTTGCGCCTCACCCCAAAAGAGGCCATCTCACTACAAAGAGAGCAATTAGTATCTCACTCCAGTTGATGAGTTAGTCTCTTTAATTACACTCTGCTTCATCAAATGATCAAACGACGCACCCTTATATGTGGTAGTGTTGTTACTTTGCAACTAAGAAAGTCTCTATGTGAACTTTTTTTTTGCTTGGTATCCAAACAAAGCATTTTCATTTCACCACTGTATTGGGCTACTATTCACTCATAGGATTCTGCGATATGATGCCTTACTATTCATTTTATTATTTCTTGCTAGATTATTTTCAGTTCAATAGCAGTCATACGGCAAACCATCAAATTTGAAGAAACACGGAGAAGTATAATCGACATCAATTCTATTAGTATGAAAAAACAAGTAAATGGGAGTAAACTCTAAAATATGAGCTGTTTTTTACATACCATGTAATGTAAGTATTTCGTTAAAACCAGGGCATCTTCATGGGAAAATACACCTATTTATATTTTTGGGGTTTCCTACAAAGAAAACCCTAGTGCGGGAAACCCTAAAAAGAAGTTTAGCATAGAGTTAACACTGTATTAAGTGGGAAATCAAAAATACGTACAAACAGGACAATAAGGCATACCGTATGGGAAAAGAAAACACTACCACATACACGGCACCGCATGACGCGCTCTTCCTCTCGCCTGTAGCATCTGAAAAACAACTGCAAATTTATTATCAGGTTTGCGCTGTCTCTACAAATTCAGAATATGCCCAGAGACATAGTAGATAGATTTAGTTCTTTTGTGTGTCAATATATTCAGGAAAGAACAGTCTTACATCCAGTAGGAATTAAATTCTTCTACCAAGAATTCATTAGCGTGCTTTATGAGATCAACATTTACTACTGGATCAGGCTTATGCGATCAACATGTCCAGACAATTTTTTTGGTTTACTTTATGTTTACACAAATGTGTTTTCTGAGGCAAGTTCTTTAAAACAAGACCAATATTGAATTTATTTTTTGAAATTATTGAAAATTAACTCACCAGGCTTCAAACTTGTTTCGTCCAAATTCATTAATTCCATGTGAAAAAATCAATAATGTTTTATTCTGTTTCGCATAAATAATCTTATTGTTTCACTATGGCTCGCCATGTTCCGTAGCGTATCATAATGTTACACTGTTTACCAAAGTGTTTCGTCGTGTGTTACTGTGGTTTAAATTGTTTTGTATGATATGTGAAACTTAGTAAATAAGAGTAGCTTATATCCAGTTTCATTCGGGGGCATCGTGTTCCAGAATGTACCATCGTGTTTCACAATGTTTCAAAATTTGAATTTTAAAAACGCTGAAATATAATCAAAAGTGGTCTCATTTTAAAGTCCTCGTCATCGTAAACACAAATATAACAGATCATAAAATTGGACTTCCGGTTGAAAATATAAAATAGATTTAGACTCGGGAATAAAATGAAAAGGCGTGGGATGATGGAGCATAGCTAGAACAGTAGTGAGAGAAAAGGCTTACCAACTATAAGCTGTAGTCATGAATGCATGCGAATCTCCAAGAAAATCAATGGCTGATGCATGCACGGCTATCCCGTGCATGGTAGACATGCCTTTCTCTACATTGGCTCTGCCATGGTGTGGAGCGCTCTGTCGCCAGGTATGCCTTCATGGTGCCAAGTGGACAAATTATACACTCGATCTTCTGAACACATCGAGGACATCACGAAGAGGCATACACCAGGGATTTGAACAGATGAACTTTGAGGTGAGTAGGCATTCTCATTTGTAGCTCTGCTAGGCGCCCGCGACGAGACGAGCAGCCAGCCAGCGAAGGAGTGTTTTGATTCTTCACTGTCTTGGATGGTCTCCTTGCAAATATGGCCTAATATGAATCCCTCCTCTTTCCACCTGCACATGTTGATTCGTTCCCATGCACTACAGTATACACACACACGTACACCACCATCAGTTTCAGTTCGGTTCGGTTCAGTTGAGTTGGTATCAATCATACATGTATGTATGTACACAACAACTGTTTCATGGAGGAAAGCAAATGCAGATGTAAGTTTACCGGTCTAACTGTTCGTTCCTCAAGGCGCATGATACATTTCCAACGTATCTATAATTTATGAAGTATTCATGCTGTTATATTATCATTCTTGGATTTTTTACAATCATTTTATTATTGGGAAACGTAGCATGGAAAACAAAAAAATTTCTACACACACGCAATGATCTATCCATGGAGATGCATAGCAACGAGGGGAAGAGTGTGTCTACGTACCCTCGTAGACCGAAAGCGGAAGCGTTTCACAACGCGGTTGATGTAGTCGAACTTTCTTCGCGCTCCACCGATCGAGTACCAAACGTACGGCACCTCCGAGTTCTGCACACGTTCAGCTCGATGACGTCCCTCGCCTTCTTGATCCAGCAAGGTGTCGAGGTAGTAGATGAGTTCCGTCAGCACGACGGCGTGGTGACGGTGATGGTGATGTGATCCACGCAGGGCTTCGCCTAAGCACCGCGAGAATATGACCGGGGGTGTAAACTGTGGAGGGGGGCGCCACACACGGCTAACAATTATTGTTGTGTGTGCTAGGGGCGCCCCCCCACATATATATATATAGGTGGGAGGGAGAGGGGATGCAGCCAAGGAGGTGCCCAAGTAGGCCGAATCCTACTTGGGGCCTTCCTATGGCCGGCGCCCCCCCCCCTTCCTTATCTGCCGGAGGGGGAAGGAAAGAGGAGGGAGGAGGGAAGGAAGGGGGAGGCCGAATCCCTCCCCTTTCCTTCTCCCTTCCCCTCTTTCCTTCTCCTCTGGTTCGGCCCATATGGGGGGGTGCACCAGCCCCTGGTGGCTGGTGCGTTTCCCCTCTTGGCCCATTAGACCCATATCTTTTGCCGGGGGTGCCCGGAACCCCTTCCGGTGACCCGATATGTACCCGGTACCCTCCAAAACACTTCCGGTGTCCGAATACTATCGTCCTATATATCAATCTTTACCTCTCGACCATTTCGAGACTCCTCGTCATGTCGGTGATCTCATCCGGGACTCCGAACAGCATTCGGTCACCAAATCACATAACTCATATAATACAATATCGTCATCGAACGTTAAGCGTGCGGACCCTACGGGTTCGAGAACTATGTAGACATGACCGAGACACCTCTCCGGTCAATAACCAATAGCGGAACCTGGATGCTCATATTGGCTCCTACATATTATACGAAGATCTTTATCGGTCGAACCGTTATGACAACATACGTTATTCCCTTTGTTCATCGGTATGTTACTTGCCCGAGATTCGATCGTCAGTATCTTCATACCTAGTTCAATCTCGTTACCGGCAAGTCTCTTTACTCGTTCCGTAATACATTATCCTGCAACTAACTCATTAGTCACTTTGCTTGCAAGGCTTCTTATGATGTGTATTACCGAGAGGGCCCAGAGATACCTCTCCGATATTTGGAGTGACAAATCTTAATCTCGATCTATGCCAACCCAACAAACACCTTCGGAGATACCTGTAGAGCATCTTTATAATCACCCAGTTACGTTGTGACGTTTGATAGCACACAAGGCATTCCTCCGGTATCCGGGAGTTGCATAATCTCATAGTCGAAGGAATATGCATTTGACATGAAGAAAGCAATAGCAATAAAACTAAACGATCATAATGCTAAGCTAACGGATGGGTCTTGTCCATCACATCATTCTCCCAATGATGATTCTCCCAATGATGTGATCCCGTTATCAAATGACAACTCATGTCTATGGTTAGGAAACCTTAACCATCTTTGATCAACGAGCTAGTCAAGTAGAGGCTCACTAGGGACACAGTGTTTGTCTATGTATTCACACATGTATTTAGGTTTCCGATCAATACAATTCTAGCATGAATAATAAACATTTATCATGAATAAGGAAATATAAAATAACAACTTTATTATTGCCTCTAGGGCATATTTCCTTCAGTCTCCCACTTGCACTAGAGTCAATAATCTAGATTACATTGTAATGATTCTAACACCCATGGAGTTTTGGTGCTGATCATGTTTTGCTCGTGGAAGAGGCTTAGTCAACGGGTCTGCAATATTCAGATCCGTATGTATTTTGCAAATATCTATGTCTCCCTCCTTGACTTGATCACGGATGGAGTTGAAGCGTCTTTTGATGTGTTTGGTTCTTTTGTGAAATCTGGATTCCTTTGCTAGGGCAATTGCTCTAGTATTGTCACAAAAGATTTTCATTGGACCCGATGCACTAAGTATTACACCTAGATCGGATATGAACTCCTTCATCCAGACTCCTTCATTTGCTGCTTCCGAAGCAGCTATGTACTCCGCTTCACATGTAGATCCCGCCACGACGCTCTGCTTGGAACTGCACCAACTGACAGCTCCACCATTCAATATAAATACGTATCCGGTTTGTGACTTAGAGTCATCCGGATCAGTGTCAAAACTAGCATCGACGTAACCATTTACGACGAGCTCTTTGTCACCTCCATAAACGAGAAACATATCCTTAGTCCTTTTCAGGTACTTTTGGATGTTCTTGACCGTTGTCCAGTGATCCACTCCTGGATTACTTTGGTACCTCCCTACCAGACTTATGGCAAGGCACACATCAGTTCTGGTACACAGCATAGCATACATGATAGAAGCTATGGCTGAAGCATAGGGAATGCCTTTCATTTTCTCTCTATCTTCTGTAGTGGTCGGGCATTGAGTCTTACTCAACTTCACACCTTGCAACACAGGCAAGAACCCTTTCTTTGACTGATCCATTTTGAATTCTTCAAAACTTTATCAAGGTATGTGCTTTGTGAAAGTCCTATTAAGCGTCTCGATCTATCCCTATAGATCTTGATGCCCAATATATAAGCAGCTTCACCGAGGTCTTTCATTGAAAAATTCTTATTCAAGTATCCTTTTATGCTATCCAGAAATTCTATATCATTTCCAATCAACAATATGTCATCCACATATAATATCAGCAATGCTACAGAGCTCCCACTCACTTTCTTGTAAATACAGGCTTCTCCGAAAGTCTGTATAAAACCATATGCTTTGATCACCTCATCAAAGCGTATATTCCAACTCCGAGATGCTTGCACCAGTCCATAGATGGATCGCTGGAGCTTGCACACTTTGTTAGCACCTTTAGGATCGACAAAACCTTCTGGTTGCATCATATACAACTCTTCTTTAAGAAATCCATTAAGGAATGCAGTTTTGACATCCATTTGCCAGATTTCATAATCATAAAATGCGGCAATTGCTAACATGATTCGGACAGACTTAAGCATCGCTACGGGTGAGAAAGTCTCATCGTAGTCAACCCCTTGAAATTGTCGAAAACCTTTCGCGACAAGTCGAGCTTTATAGATAGTAACATTACCATCGGCGTCAGTCTTCTTCTTGAAGATCCATTTATTTTCTATGGCTTACCGATCATCGGGCAAATCCACCAAAGTCCACATTTTGTTCTCATACATGGATCCTATCTCAGATTTCATGGCCTCAAACCATCTGTCGGAATCTGGGCTCATCATAGCTTCTTCATAGTTCGTAGGTTCGCCTTGGTCTAGTAACATGACTTACAGTATAGGATTCCCGTACCACTCTGGTGCGGATCGTGTTCTGGTTGACCTACGAAGCTCTGTAGTAACTTGATCTGAAGTTTCATGATCATCATCATTAGCTCCCTCTCTAGTTGGTGTAGGCATAACGGGAACAGATTTCTCTGATGAGCTACTTTCCAATTCGAGAGAAGGTACAATTACCTCATCAAGTTCTACTTTCCTCCCACTCACTTCTTTCGAGAGAAACTCCTTCTCTAGAAAGGTTCCATTCTTGGCAACAAAGATCTTGCCTTCGGATCTGTAGTAGAAGGTGTACCCAATTGTTTCCTTAGGGTATCCTATGAAGACGCACTTCTTCCATTTGGGTTCAAGCTTATCAGGCTGAAGCCTTTTGACATAAGTGTCGCAACCCCAAACTTTAAGAAATGACAGCTTAGGTTTCTTACCAAACCACAGTTCATACGATGTCATCTCAACGGATTTAGACGGTGCCCTGTTTAACGTGAATGCAGCTGTCTCTAATGCATAACCGCAAAATGATAGTGGTAAATGGGTAAGAGACATCATAGATCGCACCATATCTAATAAAGTACGGTTACGATGTTCGGACACACCATTACGCTGTGGTGTTCCAGGTGGCGTGAGTTGTGAAACTATTCCACATTGTTTTAAATGAAGGCCAAACTCGTAACTCAAATATTCGCTTCCGCGATCAGATCGTAGAAACTTTATTTTCTTGTTACGATGATTCTCCACTTCACTCTGAAATTCTTTGAACTTTTCAAATGTTTCAGACTTGTGTTTCATCAAGTAGATATACCCATATCTGCTCAAATCATCTGTGAAGGTTAGAAAATAACGATACCCGCCGCGAGCCTCAACACTCATCGGACCACAAACATCGGTATGTATTATTTCCAATAAGTCATTGGCTCGCTCCATTGTTCCGTAGAACGGAGTTTTAGTCATCTTGCCCATGAGGCACGGTTCGCAAGTATCAAATGATTCATAATCAAGTGATTCCAAAAGCCCATCTGCATGGAGTTTCTTCATGCGCTTTACACCAATATGACCTAAACGGCAGTGCCACAAATATGTTGCACTATCATTATCAACTTTGCATCTTTTGGCATCAATATTATGAATATGTGTATCACTATGATCGAGATTCAATAAACCATTTATATTGGGTGTATGACCATAGAAGGTTTTATTCATGTAAACAGAACAACAATTATTCTCGGACTTAAATGAATAACCGTATTGCAATAAACATGATCCAATCATATTCATGCTCAACGCAAACACCAAATAACATTTATTTAGGTCCAACACTAATCCCGAAGGTAGAGAGAGTATGCGATGGTGATCTTATCAACCTTGGAATTACTTCCAACACACATCGTCACCTCGCCCTTAACTAGTCTCTGTTTTATTTTGCAACTCCTGTTTCGAGTTACTAACCTTACCAACTGAACCGGTATCAAATACCCAGGGGTTACTATGAACACTAGTAAAGTACACATCAATAACATGTATATCAAATATACCTTTGTTCACTTTGCCATCCTTCTTATCCGCCAAGTAGTTGGGATAGTTCCGCTTCCTGTGATCATTCCCTTTGCAGTAGAAGCACTCAGTTTCAGGCTCAGGTCTAGCTTTGGGCTTCTTCACGGGAGTGGCAGCTTGCTTGTCATTCTTCTTGAAGTTCCCTTTTTTTTCCTTTGCCATTTTTCTTGAAACTAGTGGTCTTGTTAACCATCAACACTTGATGCTCTTTCTTGATTTCTACCTTCGCCGATTTCAGCATCGCGAAGAGCTCGAGAATCTTTTCCGTTATCCCTTGCACATTATAGTTCATCACGAAGTTCTAGTAGCTTGGTGATAGTGACTAGAGAACTCTGTCAATCACTATCTTATCTGGAAGATTAACTCCCACTTGATTCAAGCGATTGTAGTGCCTAGACATTCTGAGCACATGCTCACTAGCTGAGCTATTTTCCTTCATCTTGTAGGCAAAGTACTTGTCAGAGGTCTCATACCTCTCGACACGGGCATGAGTCTGAAATACCGATTTCAGCTCTTGGAACATCTCATATGTTCCGTGGCGTTCAAAACGTTTTTGAAGTCCCGGTTCTAAGCCATAAAGCATGGCGCACTAAACTATCAAGTAGTCATCATATCGAGCTTGCCAAACGTTCATAACGTCTGCATCTGCTCCTGCAATAGGTCTGTCACCTAGCGGTGCATCAAGGACATAATTCTTCTGTGCAGCAATGAGGATAATCCTCAGATCACGGACCTAGTCCGCATCATTGCTACTATCATCTTTCAACTTATTTTTCTCTAGGAACATATAAAAAATAAACAGGGAGCAACATCGCGAGCTATTGATCTACAACATAATTTGCAAATTCTATCAGGACTAAGTTCATGATAAATTAAGTTCAATTAATCAAAATTACTTAAGAAATCCCACTTAGATAGACATCCCTCAAGTCATCTAAATGATACGTGATCCAAATCAACTAAACCATGTCCGATCATCACGTGAGATGGAGTAGTCATCAATGGTGAACATCTCTATGTTGATCATATCTACTATATGATTCACGTTCGACCTTTCGGTCTCCAGTGTTCCGAGGCCATGTCTGTACATGCTAGGCTCGTCAAGTTTAATCCGAGTATTCCGCATGTGCAAAACTGTCTTGTACCCGTTGTATGTGAACGTAGAGTCTATCACACCCGATCATCACGTGGTGTCTCAACATGACAAACTGTCGCAACGGTGCATACTCAGGGAGAACACTTATACCTTGAAATTTAGTTAAGGGATCATCTTATAATGCTACCGTTGTACTAAGCAAAATAAGATGCATATAAAAGATAAACATCACATGCAATCAAAATATGTGACATGATATGGCCATCATTATCTTGTGCTTTTGATCTCCATCTCCAAAGCATCGTCATGATCTTCATCGTCACCGGCTCGACACCTTGATCTCCATCGTTGCGCCGTGGTTGTCTCGCCAACTATTGCTTCTACAACTATCGCTAACGCATAGTGATAAAGTAAACCAATTACATGGCATTTGCATTTCATACAATAAAGAGACAACCATAAGGCTCCTGTCAGTTGCTGATAACTTTTACAAAACATGATCATCTCATACAATAACGTATATCACATCATGTCTTGACCATATCACATCACAACATGCCCTGCAAAAACAAGTTATATGTCCTCTACTTTGTTGTTGCAAGTTTTACGTGGCTGCTACGGGCTTCTAGCAAGAATCGTTCTTACCTACGCATCAAAACCACAACGGTGTTTCGTCAAGTTTGCTGTTTTAACCTTCTTCAAGGACCGGCCGTAGTCAAATTCTATTCAACTAAAGTAGGAGAAACAGACACCCGCCAGCCACCTTTATGCAAAACTAGTTGCATATCTGTCGGTGGAACCGGTCTCATGTGCGTGGACATGTAAGGTTGGTCCGGGCCGCTTCATCCCACAATACCGCCGAATCAAAATAAGACGTTGGTTGTAAGCAGTATGACTATCACCGCCCACAACTCTTTGTGTTCTACTCATGCATATCATCTACGCATAGACCTGGCTCGGATGCCATTGTTGGGAAACGTAGCATGGAAAACAAAAAAAATTCTACGCACACGCAATGATCTATCCATGGAGATGCATAGAATCAAGGGGAAGAGTGTGTCTATGTACCCTTGTAGACCGAAAGCGGAAGCGTTTCACAACGCGGTTGATGTAGTCGAACTTTCTTCGCGCTTCATCGACCGAGTACCGAACGTACGGCACCTCCGAGTTCTGCACACGTTCAGCTCGATGACGTCCCTCGCCTTCTTGATCCAGCAAGGTGTCGAGGTAGTAGATGAGTTCCGTCAACACGACGGCGTGGTGACGGTGATGGTGATGTGATCCACGCAGGGCTTCGCCTAAGCACCGCGAGAATATGACCGGGGGTGTAAACTGTGGAGGGGGCACCGCACACGGCTAACAATTGATGTTGTGTGTGCTAGGGGCGCCCCCCACATATATATATAGGTGGGAGGGAGAGGGGAGGCAGCCAAGGAGGCGCCCAAGTAGGCCGAATCCTACTTGGGGCCTTCCTATGGCCGGCGTCCCCCCCCCCTTCTTTATCTGCCAGAGGGGGAAGGAAAGAGGAGGGAGGAGGGAAGGAAGGGGGAGGCCGAATCCCTCCCCTTTCCTTCTCCCTTCCCCTCTTTCCTTCTCCTCTGGTTCGGCCCATATGGGGGGCGCACCAGCCCCTGGTGGCTGGTGCGTTTCCCCTCTTGGCCCATTAGGCCCATATCTTTTGCCGGGGGTGCCCGGAACCCCTTCCGGTGACCCGATATGTACCCGGTACCCTTTGGAACACTTCTGGTGTCCGAATACTATCATCCTATATATCAATCTTTACCTCTCAACCATTTCGAGACTCCTCGTCATGTTTGTGATCTCATCCGGGACTCCGAACAACATTCGGTCACCAAATTACATAACTCATATAATACAATATCGTCATCGAACGTTAAGCGTGCGGACCCTACGGGTTCGAGAACTATGTAGACATGACCGAGACACCTCTCCAGTTAATAACCAACAGCAGAACCTGGATGCTCATATTGGCTCCTACATATTCTACAAAGATCTTTATCGGTCAAACCGTTATGACAACATACGTTATTCCCTTTGTTCATCAGCATGTTACTTGCCCGAGATTCGATCGTCGATATCTTCATACCTAGTTCAATCTCGTTACCGACAAGTCTCTTTACTCGTTCCGTAATACATCATCCTGCAACTAACTCATTAGTCACTTTGCTTGCAAGGCTTCTTATGATGTGTATTACCGAGAGGGCCCAGAGATACCTCTTCGATACTTGGAGTGACAAATCCTAATCTCGATCTATGCCAACCCAACAAGAACCTTCGGAGATACCTGTAGAGCATATTTATAATCACCCAGTTACGTTGTGACGTTTGATAGCACACAAGGCATTCCTCTGGTATCCGGGAGTTGCATAATCTCATAGTCGAAGGAATATGCATTTGACATGAAGAAAGCAATAGCAATAAAACTGAACGATCATAATGCTAAGCTAACGGATGGGTCTTGTCCATCACATCATTCTCCCAATGATGTGATCCCGTTATCAAATGACAACTCATGTCTATGGTTAGGAAACCTTAACCATCTTTGATCAACGAGCTAGTCAAGTAGAGGCTCACTAGGGACACAGTGTTTGTCTATGTATTCACACATGTATTTAGGTTTCCGATCAATACAATTCTAGCATGAATAATAAACATTTATCATGAATAAGGAAATATAAAATAACAACTTTATTATTGCCTCTAGGGCATATTTCCTTCATTTATAGCAACTTTATATCATTTTTTGGGACTAACCTATTGACATAGTGCCCAGTGCGAGTTGCTGTTTTTTGCTTGTTTTTTACATCGCAGAAAATCAATACCAAACGGAGTCTAAACGCAGCGAAACTTTTTAGAGAATTTTTATGGACCAGAAGACACAACTTGGACCAAAGAAGTACCAGATGGGTGCCCCGAGGGGGCACAACCCACCTGGGCGCGTCTGGGGGCCCAGGCGCGCCCTAGTTGGTTGTTCCTACCTTGGTGGCCTCCCACACCGCCTCTTCGCCCTATAAATTTTCAAATATTCCAGAACCCCCAAAAAGAACCCTAGATTAGAAGTTCCACCGCCGCAAGCCTCTGTAGCCATGAAAAACCAATCTAGACCCCGTTCCGGCACTCTGCCGGAGGGGGAAATCATCACCGGTGGCCATCTCCATCATCCCGGCGGCCACCATGATGAGGAGGGAGTAGTCCACCCTCGGGGCTGAGGGTTTGTACCAGTAGCTATGTGTTTAATCTCTCTCTCGTGTTCTTGAGATGTCACGATCTTGATGTATCGCGGGCTTTGTTAATATAGTTGGATCATATGGTGTTTTCCCCTCTCTATCTTGTTGTGAATTGAGTTTTCCCTTTGAGATTTTGTTTTATCAGATTGAATACTTTTATGGATTTGAGAACACTTGATGTATGTCTTGCTATGAATACCCGTGGTGACAATGGGGTATCATATTGATTCACTTGATATGTGTTTTGGCACTCAACTCGCGGATTTCCGAGGTGACATTGGGGTAATCTATGCATAGGGGTTGATGCATGTTCTCGTCTTTGTTTCTCTGATAGAAATCTTGGGGCACTCTTTGAGGTTCTTTGTGTTGGATTGAGTATTATGAATCTGAAATTGTTTGATGCGTATCGTATAATTAACTCATGGATACTTGTGGTGACATTGGAGTATCTAAGTGACATTAGAGTTGGTTGAGGCGTATCATATGGTGTTATTTTAGTACGAACTCTTGGATAGATCGAACGGAAAGAATAACTTTGCGTTATTTTAGTACAAACTCTTGAATAGATTGAACGAAAAGAATAACTTTAAGGTGGTTTCGTACCCTACAAACAATTTCTTCTTATGTTCTCCGCTAGATAAGAACTTTGGAGTGATTCTTCATCACACGTTGAGGGATGGTTATATGATCCAATTAGATTAGTATTGTTGAGAGATTACACTAGCGAAAGTACGGACCCTAGGCCTCATTTTCAAGCATTGCAATACCGTTTGTGCTCCGTTTTATCAATTGCTATCTTGCTGTTTTTATTGTTCCTATTACAAAAATCAATATCTACTATCATTACTACGCTTGTATCACCATCTCTTCGTTGAACTAGTGCACCTATACAAATTACCATTGTATTTGATGTGTTGGGGACACAAGAGACTTTTTGTTATTTGGTCGCAGGGTTATTTGAGAGAGACCATCTTCATCCTACGCCTCCCACGGATTGATAAACCTTAGGTCATTCATTTGAGGGAAAATTGCTACTATCCTACAAAACTTTGCGCTTGGAGGCCCAACATGAGTCTACAAGAACAAGTTGTGTAGTAGACATCAGCGCACAAGTCATTTTTTGACACTCTCCAGCTGCTCAAGCACATCATCCACCTTCAGTGACACCATCTTGACCAAACACCCTGGTGCGCACGACCTGCAACCAGTCCATGACATCATTCACAGATACATAAGTGCCACCAATTGATTCATCTCGTCATATACAACAATATACATCGCAATACAATTAATTCATTCTTAATATAAAACTATCAAGTGGATTCTCGTACGACATGGCAAGTGGAAAGTCTGTAGCTGTCAAAATATGTCTGACAATGTTCCATTTTCTACTACCCAGCGACAATGGAATAGCACCAAAAGATTCAGCATGAGATTGATTACCTTGGTGAGGAAGAGAGAAGGCCGGAACAGAATCCTGTCACTTACTCCTTGGGCCCTTCATGTGCCGCACGCCGTCAGTCTCCTTCTCCTTGATCTTCCTGAGCCTCCTTGGGTACTACTGAGTACTGACTGTCCTGGGTGCACTCTGCAGTTGACAATGAGCTTATCCACACGCCCATCCATGCTGCAGAAAATGTTGACGATGGAGAGGCGCCAGAGCTCGGAGTGGCGCACCACGCCCATTCACCCAAGAAGCT
Organism: Thinopyrum elongatum; assembly: GCA_011799875.1. NCBI lineage: Eukaryota > Viridiplantae > Streptophyta > Magnoliopsida > Poales > Poaceae > Thinopyrum > Thinopyrum elongatum. Next base: position 57,167,940 of record CM022300.1, on the reverse strand, counting down.
CGAGATGGTCCTGTCAGCCGTTGATCCGGAGGACGGGCGAAATCGAGGAGCGGCAAGCCGGCACGATCGATCGGGACTCGGGAGCCTGGCTAGCGCCAGCGGCTCCCTCCAACATCACCGCCATCCGGAGAGGGACGCGGCCACAACATACACGATCATCGGTCACGACTAGGTGGACGAGACCGGTGGCGGGATTCGATTCGATTAGAGCGCTCGCACACGGTCACCATGTCCGGTGGCCTCTCGCACCCGGACTGATCCAATCTAGGTAGGGTTCGTCACCGACGGGAGAAGAGATCAATCCAGTCTGGATGGATCGATCTTCACTCAAGCGATTTTGGTGTGGCACGCGGTGGCGGTGAACCTAGAAGAAGATAGAGGGTCGAGCGACATAGGATGGGAAGGGTCATGCGATTCGGTTTCATGGGAGAGAAAACCAACAATGAGGTGGTGGTGGGAGGTGGAGGCGGAAAAAAAATCATGCGTATCGGACTACCAACTCCCCTTTAGGAGTAGAGAGATATTTGTTGTTAGAAAAGGCGAGGATCGATAATTTAGGAAAGTTAGGGTTTGGAATTGATTGCTATGGAACTGGATTTTATTGTTTGATAAGTGTTATCGGATCCTGCCTATTTGTAACATGTCTGGTTAGGAAAGTTTGAAAAGGTTAGGAACGTTTTTATTGGGAGGGTAAAAAACCAATATGAGGATATGACGGTGAGAGGTGCGACGAAAATAAACCAGATGAATTAAAACCGTGGACGCTATCTTACCAAGTGAGACATTAGGAGTACTAGAAGAACGCCCGTGCGTTGCAACGGGGCCACATTAACTTTAAGAGTTCAATATTAATATTCTCATACATATCAAGTGACATTGGCGACCTTTTTTACCATCAAATCCTCACACACACACTCTCTCCCTCCCTCTTCCTCACTCTCTCTCCCCCTCTCCCTCTCTCTCTCTAACACACACACACATATCCATCTTATTGGGTACGGGACCATAATCCATCTATTTCACACACACACACGCTAGTGCATAACAATATGGATTATGTGTATTATATTTGCCACCACAACTGAGGGAATTAATTTCATGTAAATCGGCCAGCCACAGCTCCAAGAATACGGGGAGGAGGTGGCCCGGGGCGGCGTCGGCGCCGTCCGGCGTGGGCCACGGGCCCGCTTCCAAGTGCGTCTGCGGGTCGGCCACCCACGCCGGGTCCTTCAAGTGCCGCTTCCACCGCACCAACTCCCAGGGCCACGGCCACGGCCAGGGCCAGGGAAGCCGCCCTTCTTCGCCCCCTTCACCGGCCGCGGCCAACGCGGTGCCGCGGCACCCGGCCTCGCCATCCTCGTCCTCCGACACCGTCGTGACCCAGTGACGCAGCCCAAGCATCGGCCTCGAGAATCAAGAACGCTCGACAACGGAGAGGGAAGGGAAGATCATATACATGTCATAAGAAAGGAAGTTTATTTACTGCTCCCTCGATGTATTGTTTCCTTTGTTTGGAGATTGATTACCATCCGTGAGTTAAGGTAAGGTTAATGTGATTGAGTGATTTAAGGTAAGGTTAATTAATTTAGATTTGATCTTTAGAGATTGTTCGTGATTGATTCTACATTACTAAATATAACTTGCGCCAGTATGAAAAGTTCTGATCTGTTCAGATTTCTTTCGTTGTGTGAGAGGGTGACACGAAAATAAACCGATGAAGTGGGGGGAGGGGACGAAAAAAAATCTACGAAAAAAAACCAGCGAAGGTGGGAGGAGGTACCAAAAAAACCATGGGAGGTGGGACGAAAAAAAACCTGGAAGCGAGACTACCAACTGCTCCATTAGGAGTAGAGATAGAGATAAAAATAACTTAAAGTTCCCATTTCACCTTTCTTCCCACCCCACCCCCATCGTCCAACCTTCCATGTATATGATAATCAATCACCTTAATTTACTTACCTTCTGAACCAATTTCACTTTAATTTACTTATCAAACTTCTAATCAAAATATAAGGTAATTCACGGGCAAAATTTGATGAACATTTATTTACACAATCGCACTATTATTGACAGGTAAATCACAACCTAATGTACTAGAATATTTATATCCCGTTGCAACGCACGGGCATTGTTTTAGTTAAGATAAAAAATGGTTTGGCGTGTGGGGAAGATGATGAAGTGAGTTTCCTTTTTTATAATGGGCTTCCTTGGCGGTGTGACTATGTTATCTGCTAATCAACCAATACTTATGTGAAGAAGTTTCTTGTGTTGGTGGTCACATGTTAGCGTCTTTTTTTTGAGTTGGTGCCTCTTTTTTTAGATGGTGAGAGGGTGCAAATGACTGATGTGTTTTTACGGGCTGGTTGTTGCCGATTAATTTAAGAATCGCTGGTCCAGTCAAAATCATGAATCATATCCAAAATTAAATATCTCAATTGAATAAGAGAGCTCATTAAAAAATGGTTGACCCGATCAAAATCGTGAACCAATCAAAAAACTGAACACCTCAATTGGGAGGGCTCTAAAAATTAGGGAGAGCATAGTGAATTAGACATTGACGAGGAAGAAAGAAACTCCCAGGCGTAAAGGGTTTCCTTGTCTCCTATCGGTGCTACCGCCAAACTGTCTCGTCTTCTGTGACCTTAGGGACGTGAAGGCGTGGTGGATCTCGGCCCCTTGACGGCGGGAGGGCTCATGCTTTGTCTTCAAGTTTTTTTTAATCCGTTTATGGTTTGTGTCAAGTTTAGGAAGTCGAGGCGGTGATGACTCTAAAGATGGAATAAGCTTCTCCCCGCCTTGCCCTCCTCTAGACGGTGTGTCATGCGTCTTCGGAGGGCGTGTGGAGGTGTGTCTCCGGTGGATCTCATGGGATTCGTTCGGTGTTTATCTTGAATGGATCTACATGGATCCGATATTCGTTCGTCTGTGTTCTTGTGTCTACAAGTTGGATCCTTCCAATCTACACTTCTCTTCATGTCGGCGGTTGCTATTTTGGTGCGTTGGTCGTTTGGGACCTTATGACGATGATTTCCTGATTGGCTACTATAACAAGGTTTGTCTTACTCCGATGAAAAAGTGTGATCACGGTGGCACGCCTTCGGTTCGCTCTAGTGCTTGTAGTCGTCGCTAGGTGATCTACAAACATGTTTGTAAAAAATTTATTGCTTCTTATGTTCTTAGCACTTCTATGATATTTGATGAATAGATCAAAGTTTTTTTTTTTTCTAAAAAAGAATTAGATGACGGCGTCGAACCCCTCCTCACGTCGCCACCATTTGTCGAACCAAAGAGACGTTATCCCGGTTTAGAAACGGAAACCCGAAATACGCAACCCTCACGCACACGCTCTCCTCCACCAGACACGCAGGTCCGTGGACATAATCCATCACACGTGCGGGCTCCCACCCATCCCCCACACGTGCGCGCGAACCGAGAGCCCGGCCGCCTCTCCCGGGTCCCGGCCCATCCCAACCGTCCGATCCCCAGCCGATGGCGGCGGAGCCCGCGGCGGACGGCCAGGATCCACCGCTGGCGGATGCCGCCGCCGCCGCCTCCGGCGACGACGACGCCGCGGCGGCGGACGCGCTCCTGAGCGCGGCCTCGGAGCAGCTGACGCTGGTGTACCAGGGGGAGGTCTACGTCTTCGACCCCGTTCCGCCCCAAAAGGTCGCCCCTTCTGCACCGTTCGCTTGAATTTTTTTCCCATTGCTTTCGTCGAGCCGGCCGTGTTGACTTTGCAGCGGGCTCCGAATTGCGCCGAGGAAATATGCGTTTATTGGTGGATTTCGATCATTCCGTCGATTTTCATGTTCCCTGCAGCCGAATTGCACTGTCATGTAGATAGTTCCTCGATTTTCAGCCTAGTAATATCTGTCGAATTGCACTGTGGAATTTATTTTTAGTTCTGTTGATTGAACTTTCAGAGGAATTGGCTATGTACTGTGGATAGATTGAATATTTGAAGCAGCGGGGGTTTGTTTGCGCCCTTTGCTGAATTGAATTGCGCCAAGAATGTGTGTCCTCTGTGACTGTTCCGTCGTTCGAGCGTTTAGGAAAGGGGGCTAATATTTTCTTACGTTTGATCAACTTTTATTGGTTCGGCTATTCTGTTTTGCTGGAATCGAGTTTGCTGTGCTTGATTGCTAAAGTGTGCCAGTTTCTTAGATAGATTTCAGACGATTCTTCCTGCTTTGATGTGCTTATGCATGCTTGCTTATGCTGCCAGACTTGGCGAAGTATGATTGTTTTGAATGAATTTTTTAATTGTCTTATGGAGATTATCAAAGTTTTGTTGTCTTAAGTAACCGAAACTGCCATCCCTGTTCTGTTGCTATCCTAGTACTGTTTTTAAATTTCTTACCGTTTTCTCTTGTTCTGCTTGAGGTTATTCCTTATTGCATTTGCGTGGCCATCCCTCTGTCAGTGATTTTGCAGGTGCCATAGTTCAGTGTTAGGGTACGGTTCTTGATGGTTCTTTGACAAAAGATTCACCATCTTAATGATGTTTGTAAGCCATGCAGTCCTATGTGGTTATACCGAATTGCACAAAAAAGGAAGTCCATTTTCTATGTTCGTGTGCATGCGTGTTTTTTTTCCTTTGACAAAACACAAAAAGCTTTGAGCCTTGATGCATTGACCGAAGGAACAGTTATGTGCAAGCCCATGGAAGGGCCAACACCCCAAAATTACAACACTACGCTCATAAGTGCTAGGCACCACCGGGAGAGACGTCTCTGGACATACCATATTACGTTTCAAGGGTGATTGCATGATCAAATCACTATATGTTAAATCATCGTTCAAGTGTTTCTGGTGATCAGTTCATGGTCATTTGTAATTGGTTTACTTGATTAATTTTCTTAGTGTTATACAGGTTCAAGCTGCTCTGTTGGTGCTTGGAGGGTGTGAGGTGCCTCCTGGTTTAGTAAGCATGGCTGGGCCTACTGCATATGGTGAAAAGGTACCATCAGCTGTAGAATCTCTACAGCAAGGTTGTGTGAATTCTTTTAGTTTCTAAGCTTTGTCTCATGTCTGCAGAGTACAACTGTGGCTGCCAAAAGGGTTGCTTCCTTATTGAGGTTCCGTGAGAAGAGGAAGGAAAGATGTTTTGATAAGAAAATAAGATACGGAGTGCGCAAGGAAGTTGCCCAAAAGTACAGACTCAATCCATGCCCATTCTCTTGTAGGTGCTTTCGTAGAGTTACTAGCGTACAAATGCTCTTTTACATTATGGAAGCAAGCAGGATTTGATTAGTCATCACACATTTAGATCACATGAATGGGAATATACTCCAGCTTTCTGCATTCATTATGCCACAAGCAAGCAGGACTTGATTGTTAATCACACGTTTAGACCACATTAATGAGGATGTACTCTAGCTTTCTGCATTCGCAATGCCACATTCTTCTTTGGCACAAATCTAGAATTCTACCTAATTCATCGGCCTTTTTGGTTGGATGTCTAGCCTACCAATCTGAGACAATTTTGTTAGTCTTGAGTAGTTCCTCAATCACCAATGTCTGAGCAAAAGTTGAACAGTTCCTCAATCACCAATATCCGAGCAAAAGTTTAAGTACTAGTAACATGTAATAGTACGGAAATATGGATCATGGAATGTTAATTCTGAGAATATTGGTGCACTGAGGCTTTTTTTTTACTAGGAGTAAAGCAGTCTGGCTCTGGTACATTTTACTAGTCTACTTGTGTGTAGTTGCTATAGGTTTTCATAGTCCTCATCATAAGCAAAGGAAATTTTTATAGCACTTCATTGCAGTTGGTTATCAAGCTCTTGATGTTTGTTGGTTTAGGAAGAATATCACCAGGGCCGTACCTGAGAATTTGGGGGCCCGGTGCAAAATCAAAGTTCAGGCCCTGGTAATTAAATTAAGAAAAATAGTTAGGGAAAGAAGTTTTTTAAATTTACCATATGCGCAACACAATTTTTCCAAGAACTATCTGTTGCAAAAAAAACATGTATTGCGAAAATGCAAAGTTATGAATTAATAAATATCTAATCTGTATTTTAGTTGGAACGAGCAATCTTTCTAGAACTTCCTTTCAAAAAATCTTCAAGTTTATCTCCATTAAATATTTTCAAGCACAATTTTGAAGTGCTATCTCTGTAAAAAAACAATTCCCGTCTATTCCATTTTAGTTAAAATGAAACCACAAAGAAGGAACGCTATCCTTTGGTAGTTGAAGTGCTATTGTATCAAATCAGGAAAAAAATCCACACCAGCATGTTTATTTTTTGTTACTAGACATTTGTGCTAAGTTGGAAATTATTTAATTTGTTTACTTTCTAAAGGATGGGATATGCCCTTATTTAATTGTTGCAACGACTATGGTCCGATGTACATGTATACTTTTGGTTCATAAACAATGCAAGTACGGAATATTTTTACATTAAAAATACTAATTTTGATTTAGATCTTTTCTTTCCGTCCCAAAATTCTTGTCTTAGATTTGTCTAAATACGGATGTATCTAGTTACGTTTTAGTGTTAGATACATCCGTATCTAGACAAATCTAAGACAAGATTTTTGGGACGGAGGGAGTACATAATTTACCTACAATTAATCCTATCTCTCCGCAGCCACAGAAATCACTAGTTTTAAATAGAATTGGTAGTATTTCGGTTGTACTCCTCAACTCCTCCGCAGCCACGGAAATCACTAGTTTTAAATAGAATTGGGAAGACCAAAGGCAAAGAGTGAAAAATGCATGCGTTCCCACAACAAAAGACCTGGCCCGATTCTCCAGGAGTAAATACTCTCTGTACCTAGTGCTATGTGTTCAGAATGAATTTGACTAATTTCTTCATTAGTGAATTGTTGTAGTAAAAAACTAATTTGGGGGCCCCATTTTATGTGGTGGTGGGGGGGGGGGGGGGGGGTGCTGTGCAGTTGTACATCCTGCACATGTGCCCCGGACGGGCCTGAATATCACGTTGCTGCTTACATGAGTCAGCACTGAATAAAGAAACTAATTCGGATTTCTACAGTTATGATTTCCTGTTACCTTGGAATGTAGTCGTGTTCTGTTTACTATTCCTGGTACAAAATCATATCTGGTAGTCAAGAGATTGCTCTTGAGTTGTGGATTGTTTATTTCATACTCCCTCTGTAAAGAAATATAAGATCATTTAGATCACTAAAGATCTAAATGATCTTATATTTCTTTACAGAGGGAGTACATTGCACAACATATATACTCATTAATTATCGCTGGCAGGATGAAACGGCGTAAAGGACAGTTTGCTGGAAGGGCAGATTTTGGTGATGCTGCAAGTTCTTCTGCAGCTTGTGTCTCTGCAGCCGATGGCGGGGATGATCATTTCCGAGAATCCCAGTGAGTGAGTTGTGATGACATGTGTACGTGCAAATCACGTTTCATCACTTCATACACAGAAGGTTTTTCCCTGTGTTTATTATGGGTTAATGTTGGTTTGCTTTCCTAGTTGTCAAAATTGTCGCGTCAGCTCAAGGCTTACTCCAGCAATGCGTCGGGGGCCGGCTGGCCCCAGGACCCTCTGTAATGCTTGTGGCTTGATGTGGGCAAATAAGGTACTTTCCTCACTTTAGCAAGCTTGATGCCTGTTATGTCTCTTTAAAGCATGTAAAAAAAAGCAAAAGTAGCATGTGTGAATCTAACCAAATTCTTCAAATTTAACTGGTTTACAAATTGCCTAACCGATTACCTGCTGATGTTTATGACACCTGCTAGCAGTTTGCTATGTTGCTACTACTTATCCTCAGATAATTTCAGGGTACTCTGAGAAGTCCTTTGAATGCTCCCAAAATGACCGTGCAGAATCCCGCCAGTCTGAGTAAAATGGTGCGTTAGGTCTTGTGATATAACTTATTTGATGATTGAACAGTTCATGTTTAGTTTGTTTGTGTTTCTTCCTACACAGGACAGCGTGGAGGATGACAAAGCAATTGTTTGTGCCGAGCGTAATCATACCGCGGTCAAAATGGACTCTGGGATGTAAGCACACCTTCTTTGCAGACTCTACTGCATCTCAAATCGCTGTCTAGCAGCTATATTTTAAAAGCTCCTCATGTCAGGGTTTAAATGGGAAACCTCATGGCTTAGGAGAGGTCTCTCAAAAGACCAACTATGTACCATTATCTAACTTTATTGATCTTTCTCCTTTTTTGTGTGGGGATTCTACTTTCTTGATCAGGAGTCCGGAACAAGAACAGAAACCAGAACTGCGCCCGGCGACTGAAGGCGACAGCATGGCTGATTCATGACAAGTGTATATAAACCGAGACATAGGTTTTTGTCAGATATTTCCTGACTTTAGAAATGATGTACTCCCTCCGTCCCAAATTAAGTGATTTAACTTTGTACTAACTTTGTACTAAAGTTAGTACAAAGTTGGGTCACTTAATTTGGGACAGAGGGAGTATAAGGCAACAAAACTAACAAAAGCATGCATCGACGACATGCCACATTTATCCCCTCCATGTATTATATTTACATTGTATACCCCAGCAGTTCTGCAATGCAGAGAATTCAGCAATGCAATTCACATATCGTCACATTCTTGCCAGTTGTATGCTAGTGATTTGCCTCATCGTCAGAAAAAGGGGAAACAAATTCTTATGATTTTGCTAACAGATCAAGATAATCACATGCATGTCGCAAGAGATCAACACATCTTCACTAACATTCACTTCGGCTATTGTAAGATGCAGCTGCATATTTTCTACCAAGAAGAAATGAATCGAACTTCAATGGATGGCTACAAAAATGGGTTTACAGACATACAAATCGCAACAGCCCTTCACGAACTACACAAGAGTTTGCAATCATCATTTACATCACAGGTGTGCAATCCAATCGGGCGCGCATCAGAATCCGGTACGCATTGGGAAGATTGGGCATGGCGACTTCGACCGCTGCTGCTGCTGTTGCCGCCTCGCGGACTGCAGCGCCTGGCCGACCATGGCGGCGCGCGACGCCGGCGACACGGGCGTGCCGCCGTCCAGCGCGCGCAGGTAGGCCTCGTCGTCCTCCACGCTCCCGCCGTCGTCGCCTTCCAGCGCCTTGCGCACGACGCGCTGTATGTCGTACGACGTCACCTCGTGCTCCTCCGTGAGCTCGGGCCCGTCGGAGCGCGCCTCGAAGCCAGACAGCAGCAGGGACGACGGCGCCCCTCCTCCCGCTCGCGCGAGGGCGCCGCGGTACGGGCGCACCGTGAACTGGGCGCCGCAGCCGTCCTCGTCGTCGTCGTCCTCCTCGTAGTCGTAGCCGTAGCCGGCGGCGGTCTGCTGGCCGCTTAGGCTCCGCGCGCCGCTCAGATCGAACTCCCCGAACTCCATGTCGCTCCCGCTCTCGTCGTCCTCCTCCTCCTCCTCGGACGCGTCGTCGATGAACACGACGCGGAGGCGGAACTCCACGCCGCGGAGCGCGTCGCGGTCGGCCCCGCACCTCGCCCGGATGCGCGCCGCCGCCGCCGCCGTTTCCGCAGCGACCTCCGGGCGCAGCGCCGGGTTGTCGATCCGGGCCGCCAGCTCCTTGAACGCCCGCTCCGCCGCTCCCTGGCGGCCCAGGTCGCCGAGCGGCACGCGGCAGGCCACGTCCTCCATCGTGTCGACGTCCGCGGGGCCGGCGCCGTAGTCGCTGCACTGCTCGACGAGCAGCCGGAGCGTGACCGCCGGCTGCGGATCGCGCGAGCCTGACGCCGGGATCTCGGCGAGCAGGACCAGCTTGTCGGGCTGGCTGAGCAAGACGTGCTCCTTCACGGCAGCCATGGCCATGTCTAGCCGCTGCGATTGCACGGGCGGACTGCGGAAAAGAAAAGGGTCTAGGGCCGCGGTGGACGTGTTCCTTCACGAGTTTGCTCGGTACGTACTTGCGGGTCTGTGCCTCCTTTTATAGCAGGAAGGTGCGATTGAGACGAGAGAGAGCCGGACTCGATTCGGAAGTGAAGCCCCAATACCGAATCGGAATTGCAGTCCGGCAGAGGAAGGGAGAGGAATCATCCACCCGCTCATCAATGGTTGTATTAACGCGTTCTCAGAATTAGGGGAGCTCTACGCGTCGGGTCTGATTTCGCATGGCAGGGCCCTCCTTTGCAACAAGGCACGTCTTGTGATTGTCGCTTTGCAACACAAACCTCGTTGCACGCTCCCCGTCAAACCATTTCTTTTCCTTCGAAACAACGCCTACGTTTCAGAAACATCAACGACATTGCAATCCATCAAGCGGCTCCACTGTTCCCCTCACCTCTCACATTGCAACATTGGCTCGATCTTACAATCCATTAAGCAGCTCCCCTCGCCTCACGCATTGCAACATTGATTATGCTTCAGAATTGCAAGCCATCATATCCCAATTGCAACACCTACGGATTGGGTGGTTGTCATCCTCGTAGAACTTGTCGCGCCTTGCAACAACATTGGCTCGCCAATTGCAACATCGTCGTCGTGCCTCGCAACAACATTGGCTTGTCATGCTCATGGCATCCCTCCTTTCCAGAAGCCACCACAGGCCGCCATCGCCACATCGCGGGCTGCCCCTGTGTGGGAGGCGAGTGGTGGTTCTTCCCTCTTTGTAGCAACCGGGAGTGACAAGTGAGGTACAACCCTCTTTGCAGCAACCCAGGAGTGACGTGTGACAGCCGAGATGAGTGTCTAGAGAAAGGATAAGGCTAGGGGAGGGGAAAGCGATGTTGCCGGGCCCCACGACACGTGTCCGGAATTTGCAGATTTCTTCCTGAAACCAGTCGGGTGAACCCAAGCGTTTCCATAAAAATTAACTCACAGTCACACGTTGAACCACACATCAAACCAGAGCTCTATCTTCAACAAGCGTTCAACTGGGCAACATGAACCAATGAGCCATTTCTTCGTGAAGAAATAGAAAGTGAATTTTCTCTACAAAAAAACAAGTTCGCCAAACTAAATCCCGTTTGTGTCAAATGAATAAGAGCTGAACTGGGAAATGTGATGGAACATCACGTTGAGCTCGGATAGTGTGGTGAATGAACAGATTCTGTATTTGCATGGAACAGTAGTATCTTTCCTATTTCCTCCTATGTTTCTCCTGGTTCCAGTTGCAAGTTGGAACTACGTTTTCTCCTTGGCTGCTCTGAATAGTTTGATAACATTTTCATACACCACAAATGTGACGGAAGCTGCTGGAAGGTTCTTCAACAGGTTGGACGTGATGCCCCTGTAAAACCCACGGACACCTTCGTACCTGGAGCAGAAATTTAGAAGTCAAACAAAATGTGTAAGCGTTACCGTTGCTCAAAATTGTAGCACAACCAACATTGAGGACCAGCAAAGTTGCAAGAAAAAACATGGCATCCAACATCCTCAATTATAACAGGTTTCTACAGATTAATGAAGAATATAGATGATCAGTGGGCAAAAGTGTAGACCAAGCTTGAGAGAAGACAGCCAGGTAAGGTTCATATTAAATAAGACAATAAGATAGATAAACCATGGCTTAACATCAGATTCCGTGAAACGGTAATGCCACCTGAGGTCCAAAACTTTATCTAATCGAAGCTTTAATGACCCTCACCTTGCAGTTTCCTTCACTACATGCCAACTATCTGAGTACTTTGGGACACCATCACTACCAGGTCGTTGCTGAAAAGTTGCAGACAAGAACTATTATTATTGCTGCTAAACTCCAAAGAAATGAGATGCAGAGCTCCAAATCTGAAACCAACCTGCAAGCGGGCTCGGATAACCTGCAAATCCCCCCCCAAAAAAAAAAACATATTTTGGTATGTATAGTAAGACGGCAGCAACCATTAATGAAGTTGATGGGAACAAGCAGAAGTTAAATCTTGCCTGATAAGGATATGTAAGCAGAATAGCAGATAATTTTGAACCAGCGCCAAGTGCCGCATAATCAACGGAGTTCTGTTGATAATGAAGGCAAATGCATATCAGACATATTAATTGTGCATCTGGCAGATAGAGAATGTGTTTGAAAGCAGACAAAACTTTACCTAAATGTTCTAAGAATATTGATTGCCCTGAATCAGCCTATGCATCATACAATTGTATGTAACTGATGTTCAAAATAGGGTTTCTAAGAAACAATACTCCCTCCATTCCATAGTGTAGTGCATACAGATTTTTTGAAAAGTCAAACCTCACAAACTTTGATTAAGTTTGTGGATAAAAACATTTGCATCTCGAATGCCAAACATATATTGTTAGATTCATCATAAGATGTAGTTTCATATTTTATGTATTTGGTATTGTAGATATAAATAGTTTTCTGTACAACCTTGGTCAAAGTTTGCAAAGTTTGACTTTCCAAAATATCTATACACACTACATTATGGAACGGAGGGAGTATATTACATAACACCTATATTTGACTACTTGACGGTCTTCACAAGCGAGGATATCCTCCTATGTTTCACAGTTCACATGCTGTATCATGCCACAAAGGATGGTCATACATAAGTTTAAGCAACCTAATTTAAGAAAATTTCCGAACATCTGAACAGACTTATCCAGGGAAAACATAAGAGTGTCTATACTATAAATTAAGCTAGATGTTTAATGTCGATTGTCAAAAAAAAAAAGCTAGATGTTTAATGTCTGAGCACACCACACATGCAATCACTTGGTGCCTACCAATAAATCCTCGCTGCCTTTGCCATCTCCCCTTGTTTGTTTACTTTTCGCAGATATCATAGCCTTGCGAAGTTCCTCGTAAGCAGTGAATTGTATTGCGCCATGGGTGACCTTTCAAGGACGGCACGGCAATAAACATTAGTGCATGTATTCATCAACGATATCACAGTAAAACAGAAGAAATATTTAAGAATGTTACTATCCCAACAGTCCACAACATATGCATCTTTACTAATTGAAACCAGTACAGACATAACCTCTGCTTAAGCACAATTACAATTTACAGCGACCGAATTCCTACAAGCACCGTTGGGAAATTCTGACATTGACAGGTATATTAAATAAACTAGAACATAAAACAGTTTATCTGACCTTCCTAGTTCCTTTCTTGCTGAGAACTGCAAGAAGAATCTCCGTAACAAGGTAATTTTCCGACATCAAGATAGCACTAGGAAAACATGACTAGCTGTGATCCAAATAATAATACGTCCCACATTCTCTAGTGGGAGCCTCACAAGAGGATATTACCTAAAGCATGTAGCTAAATCTGATAGGCCACACCTCAGAGAAAAGCATAGAATGCTAACATCTTAAAACTCGGGTGCCACTTAAAAAATCAATCCATAACATGAATTGTATGATAAGACATAGATTTGGGTCAACAAATTCAAGAAAGAATGAACTGAAGTCACAGAACATATATAATTCTGAGTCAAGGACAACTACATATTATTGCACTCCTGTATCTAGAGCTACTTAAAACAGCATGGGGCTAATAGTTTTATGACTAAATTTCTAGGATTGTAATGAAAAGCAGCACAATACTAAACAGCATTTTAGCAAAAAAGATGCATACCAGCAAAAGTCCAGGCCCGATCCCTCTATAAAGTGCTCGCCATCCCTCCTCTTTCCGAATGGTTCTCAAAGCATCTGGCTTCACAGCGACCAAATAAGCAAGGTCACAAAATTTTGTACTAGCTATAGACCGAAAGAAATATGGGCATGAAGGATGCACACAAACAGTTCATGGCAAAAAAAATATTATAATGATTTGAAACAATGCTTTTTTACACGAGCTCAACTAAATAAGAGTAATTTTAGCAGCTTCAGATAGAACTAAGAATGGCACAAGTCACTCATTTGCAACAGAAAACAAGTCACAACTCGAGTACGATATGTTGGCCGTATGATACTTAGAAAATAAAAATACAGGTACGATAAGCATATATTACCAGAAAATCCAGAATAAGATGAAGAATGCCCGGGTGTTTGTAGTTGCATCCGTGTTTTCACCAGCCATATGGGATTTGTAAACAGGCAAACCTGTATAAACACAAGAAAAATACATTTGTCATGAATAAATGATATTTTGATGAAGGCAATTGAGGTGAACAAATAACACTAACACATGTTGGCAGTTAAAAACATGTCAGGTTAGGCTTGCTATCAAAGCCCTAGTTACATTTTAACACAATTTCATTAAACTCATCAAATCTAACAAAATCACAAAAAGACACGAGATCAGAGGTTACTGTACGAACCAAAGCACCTGCTTCTGCAGCTGAGGCAAGATGGTCGAATGGACGGAGCTGAACATCCTTCTCCTGCAAGTATCTTTGTTTAGCTCTGTTATAACTGTCAAAACAGACGTTTGTAACATTAGTCAAAATGCCAGCGCTGCTGTAAGTAGCATCCAATCGGTAAACTGCAGCATAGGATCCTTATATAGGAAAATAAACAAGTGGAATTAAAATTTGAAATTAGCAGCCTACTTTGGTATGGTTATAATAAATAAAGCATTGAACGCTCCACACTACAACTATTCAACAGTTCAGCAGAATGAACTAATGGAACTTACAAAAAGAAATATAGCCCCCAAGAAACGGTTGATCCCAGAACTGCAGGATAGAAGCCGGCATAAAGTCCCCTCAGGCCCTACATTAAGCAGTTAGATCAGCATACCTCATACTTCGAATACCAGAAGAACCAAATTCCTGAAGATCTTACAACAAAAGGTTTTAGTCATTTAGTTTGCTAATTGGTAACCAGGCTTCCAGGAACAGGTGATTATCATATACATTGTTGGCTTCCTAAGTTCCCGGGAATTTTCAATGAAATTAAAGCAAAAAATTAACTAGGAAATAACAGCTACAAGAAAATCCACCTGCATATTGTAAGGATTTGTATTCAAAAATTTCGGAATACGGATTTTAAGCTATGGCCGAGGTTTGGTCCACCAAACGATGAAAAATTGAAGACAAAACAAAAAATGTGACAGGGATTCACACCTCAGATCGTGCGATGGTGTACACAGCGTGTCCCGTGTTCCTGTACGGCGGCAAGTCGGACAAACCTCTCCCGCCGCTCACTAAACACCAGCAAGAGAGCAGCAGGGTTAAGGTTGCCCGTCGGGCTCTGCGTCTCCTAGGGCTTACGGGGGAAGGAGGTTACCTTGGAAGCGGGTGCGGACGACGTCGAGCGGGTGGAAGGTCGCGACGGTGGCGAAGCCGGCTGTCGCTCCGGCGACGGCGTTCTCCCAGGTCCACGCCTCCGTCGACGGCGCAGGGGTCCCCGGCGGCATCTCCGGCGAGAGGTGTGGTGGTCGCTTCGCTTTTTGGGAACTCGCAGCGGCGAGAGTTTTGCAGAAACTCGCTTTGACGAATCGTGCGCTGCCTTGACTGGCCACCTCAGGTTTTCACTGTTTGGATAGGCCGCATTGTATCTATTCTATCGGGAAAAAGCAATCTGGCCCAATATGGTGTGCTTGGGCTAACAAGTCACAAGGTGCTGGACCGCTGGACATGGAAACTTTAACTGGCGGGTTCTGCCACTAAAAAAAAAAAACTCAAAACAAAAAAAACTGTCGAGTTCTTGTTATTACTAAAAAAAGAAAACTGGCGGGTTCTGACTTCTGACCCCTCAAAAAAAAAAATGGTGGGTTCTGAATCACTCTGAAATCGGAACCGGTAGCATGCTCGAACTGAAACAATGAGATCGAGATCCGATAAGATTCTGCAAGTGTTCCATAAAGTGAGGGAGCCAGGAAAAATTATATCACATGAAATTCAAAATTCTCCAATACAGATCTAACCTCAGGTTGACTGTCAATAGTTGAGTAGAAGAGGATAAGATAGTTTTTTTCTTCATTCTATCCAAGCACAATCCAACATGAAGATCAGTAAATATCACACCCGCCATCTAGTTAAACTCAAATAATAAAAGAAAGAATTACTCTATTAAACATCTACTTAAACTTACATAATAAAAGTAACATTTACTCTGTTAAACACTTGGTCTATGAAAAATGATCACAGTGGTGAGTAGTTAAATGATTTGTCAAGGTTATACACGACTAAAAGGACGACAATTGTGGTTGTCCCTAGCGGCAATGTGTTTTGGAGCTTGAGCTCATGTGCTCCCGTCTATGATATCACATCACAATTTGAACTACATTTCTGCATGTGCCTTACCATCTCACTTTGTACGAAAACTGTTTGCAGAAGAATATTCATTCTCATGGGATCACAGAATCTCGCAACTATACTACACACTGCATTGCTCTTGTGAGTACCTCTTGCCCTGTATCACCATACTTACTTTCATAACTGGTTGATTATGTAGCATCACTACATATGTTAGCCTCCTTATCCTCCATTTGGTGGACATTATAAGATCCGTATTGACTCTTACATAAATTTAGAATCAACCCAATGCTTTTGAAGAGGTTTAGCTCTGCAGTCATCTTGTAAGGACTGAATGTCTTGTATCACTTTGCTTACATTAACACATACTCCCGTCGTCCCATAATATAAGAGCGTTTGTACAGTACACCAGTGTACAAAACACTCTGATATTATGGGAAGCAGAGATTGGTTCATTGTGTAGCATTACTCTACATCTTATCTCCCTAGCCCATCATGTACTAAAAAATATCAGATCTATATTTAATCTTATCAAAAAGTTGAATACACAGACAATGCAAGTGCAAAAGTGTAGCCCACTTCTCTTCTCAGTACATTTTGTCCTTTAACGCTTGTACTTACATGGATAGGTAGTTGATTATGTACTATCTTATCTTCATTATCCTCTATCCCTTCCGGTATTATCATATCTATAGTTACTCTCTACAAAATGTAGAGTACATGCAATGCTTATGAAGACGATTATGTGCTGAAATTCTTGAGTTATCCTCCCCTTGACATGGAGAAGGGTATTATAGAGCCGGTGTTAACTGTTAATGTAAGTCAGTCCTTCTAAAGCGTTTATCCTCAACTGTTGTTTAATTTGCTCATACTTCCTATCGTCAACTGTTGTTTAGTTTGCTGTTTCTACCAAAATGTATGTTCGCAACAACTATAAGTTCCAAGTTTTAGTCGTAAAACCAAATTCCTTATTCATACCATGCACGTTGTCGTCAATTACCAAAAAGGGGGAGATTGAAAGCACAAGTGCTCCGTGGGTGATTTTGGTAATTAATGTCAACATTTCTTTTGTTGGACTAATAGTTTTATCTAGTATATTTTAGAAAAGTTCAATAGTGGCGTGGCAAGGACAAGAGGATGTGGAACCCCTTCGAAATGCTAAAGACAAGGATTGACAAAAGCTCAAGACTCTACATTTTTGTTTAAGTGATCCAAGATCACATTGAGACCATAGGAAAGCCAATACTATTAAAAGGGGATGAGGTGTTGCTTAATGATCTATTTGCTCAAGTGGTTAGTGATATTGCTCCAAAACTCTCAGCCACTTTCTCTATCCAAATATGTGCAAACCCTAATTCCCAACTCGGCCACACTGATATTTCCTACCCGGACCCACCAAGTTCTTCTGGACTTAGACACTACCAAAACCCTAACAATTCGGTCTCACTAATATGGATCTCGGTACCACGAAGATGGCCTTGCTAGCGCTCTGTGACTTGTTGCAATTACTTCGGTCTCACCGAGATGTTGCAATCGGTCCCACCGAGTTGGCTTGACTGATTTTCTATTGCTTATTGCTTCACTTCGGTCCCACTGAGATGATGAGATCGGCGCCACCGAGATGAGGTTTGCCCTAAGCCCTAGCACATTAGTCCCACCGAGTTGTTCCCGTTGGTCCCACCGAGATTCCTAACGTTCATATTTTTGCATAGATCGGTGCCACCGAGATGGGTCAAAAGTGTGTAGCGGTTGGATTTTGTGTGGAGGCTATATATACCCCTCCACCCTCCTCTTACTAAGTGAGAGAGCCATCAGAACATGCACAGGTACAGCGATGTGCTATACAAACGGTTTTTAACCCCTTTCCGTGACGGCATTTTGAACCGTCGCCAAGTGAGTGTGTGCGATAGGGGAGTCCTTCCAACATGACCCAGAAACCGTCGGGGATAGGGAGCCTTGATGCATACAGTTGTCCCTATAAAACTATTTCTGATATCTCAAATATCCCAAACGCTCCATCCTTCCTACTCGTGTGTGCTGGCATTACCATCGCAGTCGGAGTTCTATGGTTTTACCTAAAACCAGGCGCAGTCCAGGCAAATTCCAGGCACGTACCAAACTGGCTCTGCGTTTACGATGCCTGGCACATCACAAACAATTCATGATTGTAAACCGTGTACGATAGGTCCACAATCACACACATTTAGTTTTCCTCCACCGTTTGTGATATTGTCTGACATCACACACGCTTTGCAAACGGCAACTGTGTGCATGGTTACACACGTTTTCTCTCCGTGAACCGTGTCGGATTATGATGTACATCACACACGCTGCGCTTTATAGACCGTGTGCGCCGTAATGACCTGCAGAGCGTAATTTCACCCTAATTTAATTGCTGCTATTTAAAATTGTATCGGATTTGAATTTGCAAGTAGCTAGGCTATAGCTTTATTCATATCCATTAGGTTCAAACAACCAATGCATTATTCGATTCACAGGTATATATGTTCAAGAATTACATAAGCACCAAATAAAGAATGATGAACTAGGGTTGTATACTTGTACTATTAAAGATGGTAAAGAAAGAGGCGAGAGACATTCTGGTTGATGACAAGGTGAAGCGGAATGGCCCTATTGTGCTCTCCTCGATGCAGAAGGCACGCACGACTCTAGTCCAACCCCTTGTGATGGCCGGCCGCCAATCATGTAGTTTGAGAGGTAATCTTGAGTAAACTGCTTCAGAATCCACTGCAAAGGAAAAAGATTCAGACATTGTCATCTAACATACAACTCATTACGGGCAGTAAAAAGAAGGCTACAGTGTTCTTACTTACCATCCTGTAGTTCACTGTTGTCTTGCATAAAGTGTAAACAAATAGTTCGATTGATATCTTTTGACCCATTTTAATAACAATATTTATCAGTTTCCTCACTTGATGCTGGTTCATGAATATCTCATTGCCCCATACGCAGAAAGGGTCGAAGTGTGGATATTTGGCAATGACATATGTACCTAAAAGCACCAAGTTAATATTAGAAGCTATAACACTTCCTCCATCCCATTATACAAGATCTTATTACATGTATATCTAGACATCATCAGAACATTAAGGTAACACTCTTCCTTGTTGCTATGTAGCCTGGGATTGCATATTTAGTCATTCAGTACAATGCATGTTGCTATGTAGCCTCAGATATATTAAATATGGCCCTAGTTAACCTATCGATAAACGGGTTACACATATATTCAGTGAAATGTCCGATTCGACGATTAATCCCTTATCAGCCCCCAAGCTATATGGTACCAGCTACCGATATCCTGAACAGTGAGTATATATAAGCAATGCGATGAAACTAACCTCGATGAAAAACAACAGTTGTTCTCAATATTGTCCTATATGAGTACCTATAAAGGCATGTTAAGCACAACATGCTAAACATCAATCAAATATATCCATGGTAGACAACATAATATACAAATGATACCTTCAGTGTATAGGTTTAAGCATGCTAGTTAAGCAAAATAAGAAGTGAAAAGGTGTGTTAACTGCAACAGGCATAGCATTTAAAAACAAGCAAATATAGTTATTCAAACTGGTATTGTGCAGGTCTAAAGTACACTAGTTATTGTAAAACAAAACAAAAATGCGTGTTAACTGCAACATCCTTAACAGCAACCAAATATCGTAATTCATAGTGGTATTGTTGAAACTGTTATTGATGAATTTGAATTGCACGGTAAATAGTTGCACATATAAAGCATCACATTGTGAAGAACTGAAATAAACAAGGCATAAGGCCATCTCTAGCCGATCCCCTAAAAGTTAACGGAATAAACCCTTAGTGTGTGTATATATATATATACACTCCAACAATTTTTGGCCGTTTCTAGTCGATCCCCTAAGCTTAACGTTGTAAACTTCAATTTGATCAAGTTCAAAGCAGGTTCAACCGAAAGTAGCATGCATTCAAACATAAACATGGATAGTTTTGCATAACCGAACATAAAACATAAATTTAAACTAAACTAAAGTACTTTCGGTCGAAGTGGAGGTCGAGCCAATTCTTCCTCGTCAGGTACGGTGTGCCGCGAGCCGGGTCCGGGCCGATGCCTTCGTCGGGGTCGTTGGGGAAGACACTCCTCCACTGGTCGATGTTGATCTCCTCGTCCTCGCCGCCCACCTGGACGCCCTCCGCGCCGCCGTCCTCGCCGTCTTCGACCTCGTCATCGGAGGAGAGCACGATAACCTCGCCACCCTCCGCACCGGCAAAAATCACCCGCTCCGCCTCCACGAGCTCCGAGTGCTGCCGGCGGAGCTCTTGCATGTAGGCCTCATCGACGGCCTTGGCCTCGAGGTGCCCCCACGCCCCGTGGTCCTCCCGCACCATAGCTGAGCTCACCACCCCTAGCTCCGGCGGTATGAGGTCTACCGGATGTGTGCCGAAGGGGAAATTGAGCCTAGCCGCCGCGCCGTGGTAGCGGACCTGCCAGCGGTCGTACTCCATGGCCACGAGTTCGGCCCTGTGGAAGCTACCGAGCCACCGACGGGTGTGGGTCTCCCGATCCATAATCTCGGCGACCCACGTCCCCCACCACCGCTGCCGGACCCCGAGGTAGGACCTCGTCGGTGGCCGGGCCCGAGGTAGGACGAGGAAGTCCTTGAACCGGCGTAGGGACGCGGCGGCGGGCGGATCGGGCGACCGGCAACGGTGGATCAATAAAGAGCCCGCGGAGGACGATGGGGACACCTCGTCGGCGTCGGGCGAAGAGGCCGTGATAAACCTCTTTTGGGCCATTGGCTCCTCGAGCTCCCCGGCACACAGGCAGAGGTTGAGGATGGAGGCAGCGGCGGCGGCGACCTATCAATGGTTTGGAGCGAGGGAGGGGTGGTGTGTGTCTATGTGAGCGGAGGTTTTGGGGTGTGTGTGGTGTGTGTGGAAGGGGGGCAAGGTGGTGTTTGAGGAAATACCGCGGCAACTGAAAATTTTACTAGGTGGGAGTAAAATGCCAGGCTACTGAAAATTTGGATCAAGGGCGAGCAGGTATTTTTGAGATTGCGAGGGATGCAGAGGCGGGAGTAAAATGCCAGGGCTACTGAAAATTTGGATCAAGGGAGAGCAGATATTTTTGAGATTGTGAGGGATGCAGAGGCGAGAGTAACAAGGCGGGGCTACTGAAAATTTGAATCAAGGGCGAGCAGATATTTTTGAGATTGCGAGGGATGCAGAGGCGGGAGTAAAATGCCGGGGCTACTGAAAATTTGAATCAATGGATTGAAGCAGAGAGGGAGTAACAGACATCGCACACGGTTCGCACATACTAATCATGTGATATCAAACATAAAAACTTTCCAGGCGGTAGATATTTTCGAGATTACGAGGCAATAGATATTTTCAAGAGCGGGAGGCAAGCCTCGTGGAGCCTAATCTACTGTGCTGATGTGAGTGACTGCAGGGGCATGGGCATGGCACACGGGTAGTCTGACCGAACCGTGTCTGTTGCGTCCCCAATCGCAGACGGTTTCTGTATCCAACTCGTGTGCTGTTTATAAATTTGGCAAAAAGAATAACGTGGGAAAGGGTCAGAACACGAACACACTTGCATGTGGACCAAATATATGTATGAAAAGGGTGGTTTGATGTTCGAATACCCAATGCACAACTTTGATGTGGCACCTGTCGCACAAAAGCACAGTATTGCTAGTCAGCCACCCCCTACGAAACCCACTTCGTGTCTGTAACACCCAAGATGCAATTCTATCCCAATCACGTGATGAACTCATGATTGGGGCACAATCGCATTTCGGACGCGTAGCAAGGTGGCATACAAATTCATACAACCAAGTGAATAGATAGAATACGAGATCCAGGCAACACTTGCCCCCAGAATAGCATAAATATGACAATCATCATACAATCATCCATACATATAGTAGAGTCCGACTACGGACTAGATAAAAAGAAAACACCACCCTGCTACTATTCCCGGATACTCCGACTAGGTCCTCTACTGATCGTCCGGATAAGTAACATAGAAACGACCACGATCCTCGTCAAACTCCCACTGGAGCTCAGTGGCATCTCCTGCATCAGACTCAATGGTACCTGCAACTGTGTTTGTAGTATTCTGTGAGCCACAGGGACTAAGCAATCATATCACCCACGGTAGCAAGACTATCAAAGCTTAAATAGGTATGGCATGGTTAAGTGGTGGAGCTGCAGCAAGCACTAAGTATATGTATGGTGGCTAACTTATGAATACAAGAATAAGATGAGAAACTACGCAAACGGTCGCAAGCTAGTAATGATCAAGAAGTGATCCTGAGCTACTTACGTTCAAACATAACCCCACCGTGTTCTCTTCCCGAACCTCATCGAAAAGAGACCATCACGGTTACGCACGCAGTTGGTGTATTTTAATGAGTTTAGTTACAAGTTCACTACAACCGGATATTAAAAACTCCCATCTGCTACATAACCGTGGGCACGACTCTCGAAAGTTTAAACCCTGCAGGGGTGTCCCAACTTAGCCCATGACAAGCTCTCACGATCAACGGAGGAAAATCCTCCTCCCGAAACAACCCGATCAAGCTCGGAATCTCGGTTCACAAGACATTTCGACAATGGTAAAACAAAATCAGCAAGACCTCCCGACGTGCCGACACCCTGATAGTAGCCATGCGTATCTCGTCTCAGGCCACGATCGGATGGGTCAAGCTACAAGTAAAACCAGACCTCGAGTTTCCCTGTGGTGGCCCCGCAGGCTGCCCGGTTAGGACCAACACTCATGAGAAGCACTGGCCCGGGTTGTTGATTAAGAATCCTCGGGTTAATTACTCCCTATGCAAGTTTTAGTTGTTATTAGGCAAATGGTAAAACCAAAGTTGGGCCTTGCTGGAAGAGTTTTATTCAAAGCGAACTGTCAAGGGGGGCCCATAAACCCCGACCGTGTTAGGAACGCAAAATCAAGGAACATAACACCGGTATAACAGAAACTAAGGCGGCAAAAATGGAACAAAACACCAAGCAAAAGGCCAAGCCTTCCACCCTTTACCAAGTATATAGATGCATTAATTAAATAAAAGATATTGTGATATCCCAACATATCCATGTTCCAACATGGAACAACCTGCACCGCACCTACAACTAGCAACGCTATAAGAGGGGCTGAGCAAAAGCGGTAACATAGCCAAACAACGGTTTGCTAGGAAGGTGGGTTAGAGGCTTGACATGGCAATATGGGAGGCTTGATAAACAAGTGGTAGGTAGTGCGACATAGCGATAGAACGAACAACTAGCAAGCAAAGATAGAAGTGATATCGGGGGTAATGACCATCTTGCCTGAAATGTCCTCAGTGGGAACGAAAGCTTGCTCCTCGTGAACGTACTCGACAGGGTCCTTGTTCACGAACTCGTCTTCCGGCTCTACCCAAAGAAAGAACACAAACAACGGAACAACAATCAATCACAGTGCAATGCGCAAGCAACATGATGCAAGACATGTCATGGAATGCAAGATATGATGTGCAATGCATATGGGTGCTCCGGAAGGGGTGCAATTGAGACGAAAGGGGAAATGATGAACATGGCACTATCTTGGTAATCCAAGCACACCACTGGATGGAGTGGAAGATTTCGGTTGAAATCGATATAAAGATCACCGGAATCGGATGCACGGTTTGAAAATGACAAGCAAAACCATATACAATGCAATCTGTTAAAAACAACAACATGGCACCTAAGATGCAACATGTAAATATTCTACAGCACTCCAACATGAAAAAAATGGCATGGCAGGGAAGTACATGTCAAACACTACAAAACATTATTACTGAGCTACTGCTAATACTCACTAGAACATGTTTAAAACAGCATGGCAAAAATGCAAACAATAACAGTTTTACAGACTTGGCAGGATTCACTGAACATGGCAAAAACAGATTCAGATAGTAATGTTTAGGACTAGTAAACTATATGCTACAGGAACATATTATAGCAAACAAGAGCATGGCATACTAGTACTAAATTCACTTGACAAAACTCCCTCACTGAGCTTATTCTAGATCTCCATGGAAAAGATGCTAGCTACAATGCAAAGATGGCAAGTGATATGAACTGTTTACAAACTTGGCAAAATATACATGGCATGACAAAACAGGTTCATGTAGGCATGTTTTCAAGCTTGTGGCACTCATCACAGTGCACTTTATGGCATAGAATAAAACCTAGCATGAAGTAGACATGAAAATGAAGCTATACATGTGCAAAACTATCACATAGCATGTTTGAATTTAATCACACAAAAATGACAAAACAGCAATATAATGTAAAATGGCATGTGTGCAAACTTGCTCAAATGAAGAAATGGATGCCACCAATGATTTCATTGGATTCTTTTAGCCCAAAAACATATATAATATGTAGGGGTTACTGTGGGAAAAATGCTCACAAATATGCAAAATGCAAACCTGCCTAAAATGACTAATGACAGAAATGGCATTTTTCCTCAAAGGGAAATGTCCAGAAATGGACTTGCTTGATTTGGAAAGCTACCATATGCCAGAAATGGAATATTCGCAGGGATAAGAGAAAAAAATAAAAGGAGGAGGGCGCTGAGAGGCTGACTGGTGGGGGCCCCTGTCAGTGACTCAAATAAACCAAAAAAGGGGATTTTGATGTGCGCCCGGGGGGGGGGGGGGGGGGGGGGATGGCTCGCTGGCAAGTGGGCCCGGCGAGAGAGAGAGAGGAAAAAGACTGGCGCTGGCGGGCTGGATGGGCCGCGGCTGGAGCTGCTGCTGGGCTGGCTGCTCCTTTTCTGTTTCTTTCATTTTCCTCAAACAGAAAACACAATGAAAAGTGCAAGGGGCTAGAAGAGGAATTTGGGAGAGATGAAAATATTCCCAACCTCCTGGGATTATGCCCTATTTAATAAAATTGGTTTGGACTTTTTTAGAGGTAGAAAAATAAAACAAGTTTGAATAAAATTCAAACTTGAGGCATTTTTGAACCTAACCAAAACAACTTAAAATAGGCTGAAATTTGACAGAGAGGTTTTGGGCATGGAGTACGATTGCTGGGGAGAAATTGAACATTTATGGAGGAGGGCAAGATGGCACTTGCAAAAAGAAAGAAAAGAGAAGGAGAGGTGGTGATGCATGGATCACACATGGGGCATGCAACAAAATGTCATGCATGAAGCACAATGCACATGATGACTATAAGAATGCAAAATGACATAAGCACAATGCAACACTTGATGTGACCATGATGCAACATATGATGGCGTAGAGAAATATAACAAGCCATGACAAGATAAAACAATAAGTAATATGACAAAGCAAAACACAATGGAGCCAACAAGGATAGACCCACATGGAATTTGATGAAGAACAAGTTGGATACATGCAAAAAATGGGAAGGTGTTACAAATGGGGTGTTACAACTCTCCTCCACTACAAGAAGATCTCGTCCCGAGATCTAGGACTGAAAGAACTCCGGATAATCGGAACGGAGGTGATCCTCGCGCTCCCAAGTAGCTTCTCGGTCGGAATGGTGAGACCACTTAACTTTCAGGAACTTGATCGACTTGTTGCGAGTTTTGCGCTCGGTTTCTTCAAGAATGGCAACGGGATGCTCATGATAGGGCAAGTCCTCTTGGAGGTCAATCTCTTCAAAGTTGATAGTGCGCTCGGGCGTCTTGAAGCACTTGCGAAGTTGTGACACGTGAAACACATCGTGCACATTTGAGAAGTTGGAAGGGAGCTCAAGTTGATAGGCAAGGTCGCCTCTTTTGCCAACAATCTTGAAAGGACCCACATATCTTGGGGCAAACTTCCCTTTGATACCGAAGCGTTGAGTGCCTTTCATAGGAGAGACTCGGAGATAGACATGGTCTCCAATCTCGAAAGCCAAGTGTCGTGGTAATATCTCGACAGATGCCAGGGGGTGGCTTATCATGGTTGGGGCCATGAGATCGTCGTCGGGTCCTGGAAGCGGGAGTGGGCACAAGCTCGGATGGACACGAGATCTACCCAGGTTCAGGGCTCTCCTAAGAGATGAAACCCCTACTCCTGCTCTGCGGGGTCTCCGCATGTTCACTATGAAGCAAAGAGTACAATGGTGCTCCTGGAGCAGTTCGGCCAGAGGAGGAAGAAGGGCAAGGCTAGCTCTCTCCTCTCCCTGGCTATGGTGTGTGTAGAACTGAGGTGGAACCTGAGAGGAACCCCTTGCATGGGTGTGGCCTGGGGGGTTTTATAGGCTAACCTCCCAGGGGTACAATGGTAATACGGCCGGGTGGTAGGCCCCGGCTGCCAGTGTCTATGGGGGCCGGGTTCTCCGCCGGCTGTTGGGGCCCGCTTCTGCTGGGCCCTGCCGGCTGCCGAGGAACCGGCCGACAGGTGGGCCCCGCCGCCTGCGGGCCCCGCTGACGGCTCTTCACTATGGCGTCGCCCGCGCTGACGGAGGCCGTGTCGGGCGCGCCATGGCTACAGCGTCGTGCCGGGCGGGTCGGCGACCGCCTGGCGGCGCCTACTGTAGCCATGCGGCCGTGATTCGGGGGAGGCATGGCGCACTGTGGCCATGCCCCAGCTTGTCTCCTGGTCGGGCTCAAACTCCTAGGGAGGGGACGGGCTGCCTGCTAGGAGCCGGCCCGTACCCTCGCCGCCTTCTGGAGTGCGCCGTCTTCTAGGAGGCAGCCCTCCGGTCCCGTCCGGCCCCGGAGGCCGGTCTTACGACCAGTCGGACTGAGGGGCTTGGCTAGCCCCGATGTCTTGAAATATGGTTAAGTGCTGATGAGGCTACCTGGGGTCCATCCCCCCGACAGTAGTCCCCGAAGCTGGTAAGGCTCTATGGCTTTAGCAGTCAGAGGGCCTCAGCAGTTCCCCCTTCGAGTGGTCTTCCGCCTTCTGCTCCGTCCGGCTGGGAGGAGCCGGACGCTAGTAGCCGACCACGGCCGCCGCGACGCCCCTGTTGCCCTGCGCCGCCACAGCGCCACCTGTCGTCCTCATCCCCGAGCTTCTCCTCGCCATCCTCAGGCCATGGCGAAGAGCGGCTGGCTGGGCTCCAACGTGCATGAAGACCACATCGACTTCCTCCGCGCGACGCGGAGGCTTCCCCACGCCGACAACGTGGGCATGCATCTCCCCCCCGAGCGGGAGATCTCGCCACGGCCGGAGCCCGGTGAGTTCGTCATCTTCCGCATGCATTTCCTTCGTGGCTTCGGGCTCCCGGTTAGCAACTTCTTCCGAGCCTTCCTTGACTTCTACCACCTGCAACCGCATCACCTCACCCCCAACACGGTGGTGCTCATGGAGGCCTTCATCACGCTCTGTGAGGGGTACCTCGGCGTCTTGCCCATGCTTGAGCTCTGGGGAAGATTCTTCTACCTCAAGCTGGGCACGTCGGCGAAGGATGAGCCGGCCTAGTGCGGGCATGCGTCACCGTGAGGCGCTCAGGAGGCGGCACCCGCTTCCCGGCCATCCCTCTGCACGAGTCAACCAAGCTCTGGCAGAAGTCCTATTTCTATGTCCGAAATCTCCATCAGGTCAACGACTACATCAACCTGCCGGCCTTCGTGCCCGGGCCGCCTGCTGGGCCGCGGGACAACTGGCAGCAGCAGCCGCCCAAGCGCCTGCCGGCCCTCATCGTCAGCGTCCTCGCCCGGCTTCAAGAGATGACTGACCGAGAGGGGCTCAAGCCGGCCGACCTGCTGGCCGGCTTCGTCATGCGCCGGGTGTCGCCCCTCCAACTTCGGCCGCATCTTATCAGCGAGATGAGCGGCCGCCGGGACCAATGCCGGATGTCCACCAAGGAGATGCCAGAGGTAGAGGTGGTCCGTCATGTGAACTACTCCAACTGCAAGCTCAGTGAGGAGGAGTGGCAATCGGCAAGGAGCCATACAGTCGGGCCAACCCTCCCCCAGCGGTAAGTACCAGGTTTGACTGCTTTACTTATAATGTTCTCCTTTCCTCCGTCCTGACCAGCCGGCCTTGAGGCAGCGCTTCCCAGGCCAAGGTGGGCCGGCTGCGGACTGACAGTGGATGTCGGACCGCGAGAACAGCCACGTGGGCGACCCCGAGTTGGGGGCGGCCGCCATGGAGAAAGGTGGTGACGACGAGGCCACCGGAGGAGGTAGTGCCGGAGCAGGCGGCTCCTCGGGAGGTGGAGGAGTCGGCGTCGTTCGGTCTTGGCCGGACGACGACGAGGAGTGGCGCTGACCTGGCGGAGGCGCGGGGGCGGGAGCCGGCCCTTCTTCGCCGCGGCCGGCTGCTTCAGCCGGCGGACAAAAATGCCGCCTCCTTGCGGGGAGGTTTGGCAGCCACCTGGCGAAGAAGGCCAAGCAGGCAGACGCGACCAGGCGGCAAGAGGCCCTAAAGGTGGCCGCCGCCCGGAAAGGGCCCAAGCCCACGCCGTACATGTTCGGGTATGCGCGCTTGCTGCCCTGACTTCACGTTTTTCTTCTCCCCTGGGGGTTTCCTCATCTTTGCTTTCTTGTTGAGCAGAACGGCCTGCATCATCACGCGGGCTCTGTCCGCCTCATTGATTGACGCCGCGGGCGGCTCCGAGTAGGCCAGGCGCGTGGATCCGGCTGCTGCTCTTCAAGAGGCGACGACGAGGAACGCGCGGGAGGTGCGCGAGGAGCAGGAGGCCGCGGAGAAAGCATGGGCCGACGCCCGGGCGGAGGAAGCGGCGCAGGCGGAGGCCCAGGCCGCGGAGAGGGCGGAGGCGAAAGCTGCAGCCAAGGCGCAGGTGGAGGCCGACGCCAGGGCTACGGTGGATCTGGCCGGTGGTGAGGTCCCGGAGACCATCACTCTTGGGCAGCCAGAAGTGCAGGAGGCGGAGAACCGAATGCCGCCTGGGGCAGCCGGAGCCGACCAGTCGGTGCCGGATCTTGTGGTCCCCGACACCGTCATCCCGGAGGTGGAGGAGACCCAGCGCGCGCCGGATGCCGGAGGATGAGGAAGTGGCGAGTCCAACCAGCCGGAGGTACCACCGGCCGGCACCGTGCAGGCGGCGAGCCATGCCTTGGTGGCGCGCGCTCCTGCGCGTCGGCGTGCGACACGGGCGACATCGGAGCCCAGGCGACAGGTGGAGGCTGCGGCCTCGAGCTCGCGGGGAGCCGACGTCGGGGCCACGAGCGCCCCTCCTTCAGGCTGGGTGGCAGGGGCCGGCTCGGCCGCCTTGAACCTGGCGGTGTGTGACCTGGAGGACCGGTTCCTCGCCCAGAACACCACTCTGCAGAGGGCGAGGGAGGAGCTGTTGGCAACGCGGTCGGCCGTCCGGGTACGTACACCTTATTTTGCTATGTTTTTTGCCTTGTAATCTTCCGTGGTGGCGCGCCAGCGCACCCACTAGGTGTAGCCCCCGAGTTCCGAGCCGGCTGCTGAGCAAGCGGGTTGGAACTCCAAGGTATTCTTCTCTTTGGCTGAAATGCTTGCTGCTGTTGCAGGACTACCACAACATGCGGGCGACCGCCTACAATACGCAGAACCAGACGCTCACCGCCCGGACCACTGAGCTGACTCAGAGCCGAGGTACGTAAGCCGGCTTCCAGTGGGGGGCGCGCCAGCGCACCCACTGGGTGTAGCCCCCGAGATTCGGGCCGACTGCTGAGCAGCCGGGCCGGATCTTCTCAGGCGGCTTGTTCTTATTTTTGTTGGAGTAGATGGTGACGTCTCTTGCTTGTTTCAGCGGCTGCCGCCCAGCTGAGGGAGCGCGTGGCCGAGCTCGAGGGCCAGCTCCGGGTTGTGGTGCAGGAGCGCGACCAGGTGGCCTCAGCGCGCGACCGGCTGGAGAAGGAGCTGGCGGACCAGGCCGAGCGGCACGCGAAGCGGGTCTGGCAGCTGAAGGCGGACGAGGAAAACCTCACGGCCGAGTTCGAGATCCAGCGCTCGGACTGGTCCGAGAAGGAGAAGATCCTTCGGGACGGCTACACCGTGGTCGAGGATCTACTCGACGGTGCGTCCCTTTCTTTTTGTTGCCGACTGCTGGCTGCCAGCTGTTGCTGGAAGCCGTCTTCTGACACTTTTGTCTTTTTTGAACAGAGTTCCTCCCGGGCCACTCTGTCGCTATTTGCATGGCTATCGAGGCCCAGCGCGAGGAGTGCAGGCGACGGGGCAAGGAGATCACGCAGGGCCGGCCTCGGACCTTGCGCGAACAGCTCATGGCCGTCTAGATGCGCCTCGAGCCAACATGCCGCCTACTCTGCCGGCTTCAGCGGGCCGGGTCGCAGGTCTTGGAGGGCTTGTGGCCGGGTGCTCGGATCCCGCGGACTCCCAGTCGAACGGCCGACTGGCTGGAGGTGGCGGCCGACCGGCTCGAAGCCTGGAAGAGCTCCGCGGCGCGGTCTGGGGCTGCGAAGGCGCTGGAGTTCGTCAAGGCCTGGTACCCCGAGCTACGCCTGGCATAGCTGGCCACCTTCCTCCAGGAGGCGCTGCCGGAGCTGGCAGCGGAGCGTGACGCCATTGCCATCCGAGCGTCGGCTCTTGCCGACTACGCTGATGTCAGCATCTTCGTCCCGGAGCGGGAAGACAACGGCGCCGAAGTGCCCCCGTCTTGGTTTGACCTGAACCCGTCGGACGGGGAGGACTCGGCGGAGGAGATTGCCTCCAGCGACGAAGGCTATGAGGACGATGAGGACAAGGGCGAAAGCTACGCCGCACCAGGTGGCGGAGCGACCAGCCGGACTCGGCCCGACCAGGCACCGACTGGCGACCAGCCGGAGACCACGTCAGCCGCCGCCGACCGCCAGGCCGAGACTCCGCAGCCGGTAGCCCCACCAGCCGGAGCTACGCCTGCTGCCGACTAGTCTGTGCAGCTCGAGGGGCCGTCCGCCTAGATGGTCTGTTATCTTTTTTCGAGTTTCTCTGTCTCGTGCTTGAAAACAATGTCAGTTATGCGCGGTTCCACCCACTGGGGGTGTATCTCTAAACTTGATGAATGCTGGCCTTGGGCCCTTTTGCAATGTACAAAGTTTAACTCCCCACATTTTACATGTGTTGCCGGGTTCTAGCTTGAGTTTGCTTTTGCCTCTTTGGCTTTTTCCTTCGCCGCGTTCCCTTGGCCGCCTCCCTGCCAACCGGACAGCCGCGCTGCGGTCTGTGGCTGGGTCAGGGACTTGGTCATTTTAGAACGGGCAGGTTACTTCAGCCGCTTAGAGCGTAGCTTAGTCGAGCGAGAAGCCGGCCTGCCGGCTGCTGAGCAGCCGGACGAGGGAGGCGAGAGGCCGGCTTGGCCGTAGTCAGCGTTTTCCTTAGTCACTTTTCGTGTGGACATCGTTTCCGGCCTTTGACTCTTGCCAGTCGGACAGCCGCGCTGTGAGCTGCGACATGGAGCGAAGAGAGGGCTTTGGCGTCGGCACACTACTAGTCGGCTCCGGCTAGTGTGGACTTATGCCAAGATGGCGAGCCCCCGGGTCGGCTGACCGGAACCCGGACAGGGCAAGAATAAAAAAAACTCAATTCATGGTATAAGCTTATCTCGTGGATAAAAAGGTAGCCCCCGAGTACATCTCGGGGGACCTGAGGTCTTTACTTAATACAAAAGTTGGCGTGGTACATACACTCGCTTTAACTGTGAAACGGACGGAGTAGGTTCGCATTCCATGGTCGCTCCGTCTCTTCGCCAGCTGTGCTTCGCTTGCGTGCCCTGGGCTTTTGGGCGTCGATGAGGTAGTACGAGTCGTTGCCCAGGGCCTTGCTAACGATGAAGGGGCCTTCCCAAGGTGCTGCGAGCTTGTGCTGGCCGGCTGATCGCTGGATCAGGCGAAGCACAAGGTCGCCTTCACGGAATGTACGCAGCTTGACCTTCTTGTTGTGGTAGCGGCGCAGGCTCTGCTGGTAGATGGTGAACCGACTGCACGCTAGCAGCCCGGCCTCTTCCAGCAGGTCGATGCCGTCTTCTCGCGCCTCCTTTGCTTTCGCCTCCGTGTACATAGTGACGCGAGGCGAGTCGAACTCGATATCCGTGGGGATGATAGCCTCGGTGCCGTACACGAGGAAAAAGGGCGTAAAGCCGGTTGATCTGTTGGGCGTGGTCCGAAGACTCCAGAGGACGGCCGGCAGCTCATCGATCCAGCAGCCGGCCGATCGCTCTAGCGGCTCGATCAGGCGGGGCTTGATGCCGGACAGGATGAGGCCGTTTGCTCGCTCCACCTGGCCGTTTGACTGCGGATGGGCAGTGGACGCTAGGTCCAGTCGGATACCCTGGTTTGCGCAGAAATGGGCCAAGGCGCCTTTGGCGAAGTTGGTGCCGTTGTCGGTGATGATGCTGTGGGGAACGCCGTATCAGACGGTGATGTCGGCGATGAACGTGACGGCAGTCAGACCGTTCAGCTTTTTGATTGGCTTGGCTTCTATCCACTTGGTGAATTTGTCCACGGCGACCAGCAAATGAGTCATGCCGCCGCGTGCTGTCTTGAAAGGACCCACCATGTCCAAACCTCACACGGCAAACGGCCAGGTGATGGGGATGGTCTTGAGGACAGAGGCTGGCTGGTGTTGCTTGGTGCTGAACTTCTGGCACCCTTTGCACTTCTTGACCAACTCCTTGGCATCATCCAATGCAGTCGGCCAGAAGAAACCATGGCGGAAGGCTTTGGCTACGAGGGATTTGGAGGCGGCATGGTGGCCACATTCGCCTTGGTGGATGTCTCTGAGGATCTCCATGCCCTTCTCTGGTTCCACGCAGCGCTGATAAACACCGGTCATGCTCCGCCTGGCGAGCTCTCTGTTGACGATGGTGTAGGCGCCTGCCCGGCGCTGGATCTGTCGGGCTAGCACTTTGTCTGTTGGTAGCATGCGGCTTACTAGATAGTCGCGGATGGGATGTGCCCAAGATGGGGCCGCCACCACTGTGAAGACGGCAACTGGCACGAGGGTGGCCGGGTTGGGAGGCGGCAGGCTGGAGCCGGCCGCTCCTGGTGGTGTCGATAAAGTCCCGGGGCCGACTGTTGTAGTCCCCAGGCCGTCTGCTGGAATTCCTGGGCCGACTGCTGAAGTCCCCGAGCCGGATCCGATTGCTCCGGGGCCAGCCGGCACGAAGATGGAGTCGGACTCTGGCGACGGCTTGATGGACGGCTTGCGCAGACACTCAAGGGAGACGCCGGTTGGTATGGCCTGCCGGGTGGAACCAATGCGGGCGAGGGCGTCCGCTGCGTCGTTGTTGGCTCTTGGCACGTGGAGGAACTCGCACCCATTGAAGTGCCCACTCATCTGCTGGACGAGGAAGCGATAGCTTGCCATGTTGGCGTCCTTGGCGTCCCAGTCGCCGGACGACTGCTGGACCACCAAGTCCGAGTCGCCGTAGCAGAGGATGCGGCGGATGCCGATCTCCTTGGCCAGTCGGAGCCCAAAGATGAGCGCCTCGTACTCGGCTACGTTGTTGGAGGCGGTGAAGTGGATCTGCAGCATGTACTTTAGCTTGTCGCCGTTGGGAGAGGTGAGGACGATGCCGACTCCCAAGCCGGTGCGCATTTTTGAGCTGTCAAAGTGCATCCGCCAACGCGTAGAATCCGACGCGGGTGGCAGGTACTGGGACTCAGCCCAGTCGACTAGGAAGTCGGCCAGCGCTTGGGACTTGATGGCGGTGCGGGGCTGATAGATGATGGTATGGGGGGCCAGCTCGATGGCCCATTTGGCCACCCGGCCTGAGGCATCTCTGTTGCCCATGATCCCGGCAAGGGGGGCAGTGCAGACAACCGTGATGGAGTGCTCTTGGAAATATTGCTTCAGCTTCTTGGCGGCAAAGTACACGCCGTAGCACATCTTCTAGTAGTGGGGGTAGTTCTGCTTGGAGGCGGACAAGACATCGCTCAGATAATACACTGGCCTCTGGACCGGCTGCACCTTGCCGGCTTCTGGGCGCTCGACCACAATCACCGTGCTGATGACTCGGCTGGTGGCGGCGATGTAGAGGAGCATCGGTTCCTTGGCAGCCGGAGCCGCCAGGATAGGCGGCGTGGACATCATGCGCTTGAGCTGATGAAAAGCTTCGTCCGCCTAGTCGTTCCACTCGAAGCAAGTGGTTTTCTTCATGAGCTGGTACAGGGGGAGCGCCTTCTTGCCCAGCCGACTGATGAAGCGGCTGAGGGATGCCAGGCACCCGGTGAACTTTTGGACGTCACGCAGCTTGGTGGGTCTCTCCATCCGCTCGATGGCCTTGATCTTCACGGGGTTGCACTCGATGCCGCGTTCAGAGACAAGGAGGCCGAGGAGCTGGCCGACTGGTACTCCGAAGACGCACTTCTCCGGGTTGAGCTTGATTTGAAAACGGCGCAGATTCTCGAAGGTCTCTTTGAGATCCTTTAGGAGGGTGCCGCGCTTCTCCGTCTTCACCACAACATCGTCCACATAGACGTGGGCATTGCGGCCGAGCTGCTTTAACAAGCACTTTTGCATGCATCACTGGAAGGTGGCGCCGGCATTCCTTAATCCGAACGTCATGGTGATGTAGCAGAAGGCGCCGAATGGTGTGATGAAGGCGGTCTTCAAGCGGTCAGCCGGATCTAGCTTGATCTGGTGGTAGCCGGAGTATGCGTCCAAGAAGGATAGCAGCTCGCAGCCGGCCATGGGGTCTATCACTTGGTCGATCCGTGGCAGGGCAAACGGATCCTTGGGGCAGGCCTTGTTGAGGCTCGTGTAATCGATACACATGCGCCACTTGTTATTCTTCTTCAAGACAAGGACTGGGTTGGCAAGCCAGTCCGGGTAGAACACTTCCATGATGAAGCCGGCTGCCAGAAGCCGGGCGATTTCTTCACCAACGATCCTTCTCTTCTCTTCTGATAGGCGGCGGAGGGGTTGCTTGACCGGCTTAGCATCCGGCCTCACATGTAGTTTGTGCTCGGCGAAATCCGTCGGGACACCTGGCATGTCTTTGGGGGACCATGCGAAGATGTCTCGGTTCTCACGGAGGAAATCAACGAGCACGCCTTCCTATTTGCTGTCAAGGTTGGTCCCTACGACAGCAAACCTCTCCGGGTGCGCCGGGTCCAAGGCGATCTTCTTGGTTTCCTTGGCCGGCTGGAAGGAGGCTCCTGCTACCGTCTCCTTGGGATCGGCCGGCATGGCCGGCTTCTCGCTGGCCATGGCCACCATCCGGTCAAGGAGACGCTTCTCCTGGGCGATGACGAGGGACTCGACCAGCCGGCTGCTGGCAGTGGCGTAATCCAGCGACTTCTGGTAGTCACCGGCAACAGTGATGATGCCCTTGGTACCCGGCATCTTGGCCTTCAGGTAGGCGTAGTGCGGGACCATCATGAATTTGGCCAGCGCAGGTCGGCCCAAGAGCGCGTGGTAGGGGCTGTCCAGGTCGACCACCTCGAACCAGATAGGCTCACGGGGGAAGTGGCTCTTGTCGCCGAACATGACATCGATCTTGATCTTGCCGATGGGAGAGCAGGAAAGGCCGGGAACTATGCCGTGGAAGATAGTCCGGCTGGGCTGGAGTTGCTTGACCTTGATGTCCAACCGCTCCATGGTCTCGCGGTACAGGATGTTGATGCTGCTGCCGCCATCTACAAGAACTCGGCCGAAGCGGCAAGTCCGCCTCTCTGTTGAGAAGGTTGATTCCAGCACCAAGGCGTATGCACCCGGCGAGGGCATCACGGCCGGGTGGTCAGCTTGACTCCAGGTGATGGGCCTCTCGGACCAGTGCATGAAGGTGGGGACCTCGGAGCTGACAGCATTTACCTTGCGGTGCTGCTGCCGTCTGCTGTGCTTGTCGTCGGCTTGGGTCGTGAAGATGACGTAGGTGGCGTTCTCTTCGGGGAACTCGTCTTGAAGCATGCCGGCAGCTCAGGCCGGTTGCTGAACAGTTGGAGCTACCTGGCTGGCTGGTGGAGGAGGCGGCAAGGCCTCGCCCTTGGCAATTCGGACGAGCCAGTTGCACTTTTGGGTGGTGTGGTTGGACGGTTTCGCGCCGCTATGGAACTTGCATGGGGCATCAAGGGCTTGCTCAAAGGAGAAGGCAGGATGCCAGGCACCCAGGCCGTCCCGCTGACGCTTGGGGCCGGGCTGCCTGGCCGGCTGCTGATCCTCAACAGTGGCCACCTACCGGCTATTGGAAGCCGGCTGCGGGGCCTTGCGCTTGTTGTCGTTCGGTTGCTGGCGCCGGTTGGTGTCACCAGCCGAAGTTTGGGGACCCGGCTGGACCACCCTGCCGGTCGAATCAACCCGGATCTTCGAGTTCATGGAGGAGTCGGCGATGGCGTACTTGTCGGCCATGATCAAGAGCTCGTCCAAGGTAGCCGGCTCGTCGCACAAGAGCTTGTGCTTGAGCAGAGTGCCCTCTCTGCACCCGGCGATGAAGTACTCGATGGCCTGCACCTCGTGGACCCCCTCGCAGGAGTTGCGCAGCTCGCCCCATCGCGTTAGGTAGTCACGAGTAGACTCGGTCAGCCCCTGAGTGCACATGGAGAGCTGGCGTGGCTTGGGGGCCGCTTGTACGTACTTGTGAAGTTGCGGACGAAGGTGTCACTGAAATCTACCCAGCTGTTGATGCTGTTGGGCTTGAGGCTGTTCAGCCACATCCGGGCCGTGCCCTGAAGCATGAGCGGGACGTACTTGACGGCGACATGCTTGTTGCCGTTGGCGATGCCGACTGCCGTGGAGTAGTCGATTAGCCAGTCTTCCGGCTTCACGACGCCGTTGTACTTGGGCGTGTCTCTGGGGAGTGTGAACCCTTTGGGAAAGGGCTCATCGCGGATGCGGGGGCCGAAGCAGGCCGGCCCGATTGTGCGCTCCTCTTCCAACAACAGGGACCGAGCCAGCCGCTCGATCCGGTGGCGTGCGTCGTTTTCGCTGACTGCTTCACGGGGGCCGAGCCGGTCGCTGAGGATCAGGTGTTCAGGCAGCGGCGCGGGAGTGGCCGCCCTCTCCCTCCGAGGAGGCAAGCGCTCTTCCGGCCGGCGTCGAGGCTCCGGGTTTTGGAGCACTTGGTGGCTGTCCGCTATTGTGCGGCGCGTACACCGGCTGTTGCTAGCAGCCGGCTCTGGGTCTCGCGGCTCCACGCGGCCTCCGCCGCTAGGGGACCGAGACGTCGCGCCATTCTCGCGACGGAGCACGTGGGTGTCGACCCATCAGCCTGCTCCCACCACACGGTTGCCCGTGTCCTGCTGTGCGTTCACGGCATCGATGAGCTGCTGGAGGCGCTCCAGTTGCTCGCGTAGCTCGTCGCCCTGCAAATGCTTGAGCTAGTCTGCGGCCGCCTGGGTGGCGCGCATGTTCTACGCTGGGGTCTCGTAGACCGGGCGTTCAACCCCCAGCATGCTGGCAATCGTAGCGCCACGTTGCCGGATGGCGCCGGCCTGGCTAGGCTCAGCCGCGGCCGGCGTCCCACCGACCACGCGATCGATCTCGCGCTGAGTGGCTTCTGCGCGGTGCTTCAGCGCCGCCATCTTGGAGGCGCTGTCGAAAAGCTTGGCGCGGAACTCCTCCAGCTCCTCCTGGTTGGCGCCAGGGGGAGGAGGCGTCGCTAGGGCATGTATGGTCGCGTCCAGCGGATCCTGGTTGGATCCGCCAGCGCCCAGGCTGTCGCCGATGACCATCACCTCCGCGAAGGTGCTGGCCTCGGGCGCGCCGTCAGGAGCGTCGCTGGCGGCAGGAGGGAGGGGATCGTCGACGATCTCCACGTAGCTGGGGAAGTCGTCGGTGGAGGCCGTGTCGACGAGAGCGAGCTTGCCGAAGAGCTCGATGAGGGAGTCGGTCGCTCGTGCGTCGGCGGCAGGCTCGTCGAAGAGGCTGAGCTCGCCGAAGAGACCGGCAAGGCGACCCACGGGGAAGGCGGCTCCCGCGTCAGGCGATGCGCCAAGGCCGATGCGGGCGGGCACATCAGGCCGGCTTATCTCGCCAGCCGCGGCACACTCGCCGGAGAGGAACAAGGTTCCCGTCCAGAACGCGTCTCCGACCGACGTCGCTGTTGGCCCCACGGTGGGCGCCAACTATCATGGTAATATCTCGACAGATGCCAGGGGGTGGCTTATCATGGTTGGGCCATGAGATCGTCGTCGGGTCCTGGAAGCGGGAGTGGGCACAAGCTCGGATGGACACGAGATCTACCCAGGTTCAGGGCTCTCCTAAGAGATGAAACCCCTACTCCTGCTCTGCGGGGTCTCCGCATGTTCACTATGAAGCAAAGAGTACAATGGTGCTCCTGGAGCTGTTCGGCCAGAGGAGGAAGAAGGGCAAGGCTAGCTCTCTCCTCTCCCTGGCTATGGTGTGTGTAGAACTGAGGTGGAACCTGAGAGGAACCCCTTGCATGGGTGTGGCCTGGGGGGTTTTATAGGCTAACCCCCCAGGGGTACAATGGTAATACGGCCGGGTGGTAGGCCCCGGCTGCCAGCGTCTATGGGGGCTGGGTTCTCCGCCGGCTGCTGGGGCCCGCTTCTGCTGGGCCCTGCCGGCTGCCGAGGAACCGGTCGGCAGGTGGGGCCCGCCGCCTGCGGGCCCCGCTGACGGCTCTTCACTGTGGCACCGCCCGCGCTGACGGAGGCCGTGTCGGGCGCGCCATGGCTACAGCGCTGCGCCGAGCGGGTCGGCGACCGCCTGGCGGCACCTACTGTAGCCATGTGGCCGTGATTCGGGGGAGGCATGGCGCACTGTGGCCATGCCCCAGCTTGTCTCCTGGTCGGGCTCAAACTCCTAGGGAGGGGACGGGCTGCCTGCTAGGAGCCGTCCCGTACCCTCGCCGTCTTCTGGAGTGCGCCGTCTTCTAGGAGGCGGCCCTTCGGTCCCGTCC
This sequence comes from Thinopyrum elongatum, assembly GCA_011799875.1. Lineage (NCBI taxonomy): Eukaryota > Viridiplantae > Streptophyta > Magnoliopsida > Poales > Poaceae > Thinopyrum > Thinopyrum elongatum. The sequence continues at coordinate 57,129,163 of CM022300.1, read as the reverse complement.
GGCCCCGGAGGCCGGTCTTATGACCAGTCGGACTGAGGGGCTTGGCCAGCCCCGATATCTTGAAATATGGTTTAAGTGCTGATGAGGCTACCTGGGGTCCATCCCCCCGACACCAAGTCACGGTGCTTGCTATCATAGTAACTCTTCTGGCGCGATTGCACGGCTTTGAGATTTTCACGGATGACTGCACGTTTCTTCAGCTTCTGTGATCAAGTCATTGCCAAGAAGTTGGCGCTCACCTGTCTCGGACCAGTTGAGAGGAGTACAACACTTTCTGCCATATAGAATTTCGAAAGGGGCCTTGCCCGAACTTGCTTCGTAGCTGTTGTTGTAGGAGAACCCGGCAGACGGGAGGCAATCTTCCCACTTCATACCGAAAGAGATGACACAAGCTCTTAGAATATCTTCAAGGATTTGATTGACTCTTTCAACTTGGCCACTTGTTTGAGGATGAAAGGCCATGCTGAAACGAATGTTGGTGCCCATGGCCTTCTGGAAGGAGTCCCAGAACTTGGAAGTGAAGATGCTTCCACGGTCTAACGAGATCAACTGAGGAATCCCGTGCAACGAGACAATTCTGGAGGTGTATAGCTCTGCCAACTGAGCTGCTGTGATAGATTCTTTGACCGGAAGAAAATGAGCCACTTTTGTGAGCTTGTCAATGACAACGAAGATAGCATCATTTCCTCGCTTGGACTTGGGAAAGCTGGTGACAAATTCCATTTCGATATGGTCAAACTTCCATTCGGGAATAGGTAGAGGTTGGAGGAGTCCAGCTGGTCGCTGATGTTCTGCTTTCACCCTGCGACAGACATCACATTCATTCACGAATTGAGCAATCTCTCACTTCATTCGTGTCCACCAGAACATCTGCTTGAGGTCATGATACATCTTAGAACTGCATGGATGGATGGAAAGAAGAGAATTGTGTGCTTCGTTCATTATGACCTTCCTTAGATCACCCTTAGGAACCACTAACCGGTCCTCGAAGAATAAGGTTTCTTTGTCATCAATGCGATAGCACTTGTATTTGGAAAGGCCTTTAGCAACACCACCTTTCACCTTCTTCACCATAGAATCAAGGAGTTGTGCCTCATGAATTTGATCTTCCAGAGTTGGAGTGACTTGAAGGTTGGCAAGAAAACCTTGAGGAACAACTTGGAGGTTGAGCTTGCGGAATACTTCACAAAGATTAGGTTGGAATGGCTTGAGAATTAAGCTGTTGCAATAAGCCTTTCTACTCAAAGCATCTGCAATCACATTTGCCTTGCCTGGAGTGTACTCAATGCTTGGATTGTACTCTTGGATCATTTCAACCCAACGAGTTTGCCGGAGGTTGAGGTTGGGCTGAGTGAAGATATATTTGAGGCTCTTGTGATCGGTGAAAATGTCCACTTGCCTACCCAACAAGAGATGTCTCCATGTGATTAATGCATGGACAACTGCCGCCAACTCAAGATCGTGAGTGGGGTAGTTCTTCTTGTTTGGCTTTAACTGACGAGAAGTGTAAGCCACAACTTTTCTTTCTTGCATAAGAACATCACTGAGACCTTGCAATGGAGCATCACAGAATACTTGGTAGGGCTTGGACTCATCAGGAGGAGTAAGGACCGGAGCTGTGACGAGTTTCTCTTTGAGAGTATTGAAGGCCACATCACACTCAGGAGTCCAAGAGTATTTGACATTCTTCTGGAGGAGGTTGGACAGAGGCTTAGCGATTTTTGAGAAGTTCTCCACAAACCTTCGGCAATAGCTTGCAAGCCCGAGGAAGCTGCGAAGCTGCTTGACGTTCTGAGGAGGCTCCCAGTTAACAATTGAAGCAACCTTTTTTGGATTGACAGAAATGCCCTTGGCAGAGATGATGTGACCAAGGTAAAGAACTTCATCAAGCCAAAATTCGCATTTAGAGAACTTTGCGTAGAATTGATACTCTCTGAGCTTGTCGAGCACCAATCGCAAATGTTTAGCATGATCCTCTTTATTCTTGGAGAAAACCAGGATATCATCGAGATATACCAGGACGAATTCATTGGTGTAGGGGTTGAAGATGAAGTTCATCATTCTTGAGAAGGTTGGAGGGCATTTGCAAGCCCGAAAGACATGGCAGTATACTCATAAGAACCAAAGCTCGTTCTGAAAGCTGTCTTTGGGATATCTTCTTCACAAATGCGAATCTAGTGATACCCCATACGGAGGTCAAGCTTGGAAAACACCTTTGCACCTTTGAGTTGATCGAACAATTCATTGATATTGGGAAGTGGATATTGTTGGGGAACGTAGCAGAATTTTAAAATTTTCTACGCATCACCAAGATCAATCTATGGAGTCATCTAGCAACGAGTGAGAGGGGAGTGTATCTACATACCCTTGTAGATCGCGAGCGGAAGCGTTCAAGAGAACGGGGTTGATGGAGTCGTACTCGTCGTGATCCAAATCACCGATGACCGAGCGCCGAACGGACGGCACCTCCGCGTTCAACACACGTACGGAGCAGAGACGTCTCCTCCTTCTTGATCCAGCAAGGGGGGAGGAGAGGTTGATGGAGATCCAGCAGCACGACGGTGTGGTGGTGGAAGCAGCGGGATTTCAGCAGGGCTTCGCCAAGCGCTACTGGAGGAGGAAGAGGTGTCACGGGAGGGAGAGGGAGGCGCCAGGGGCTGAGCTGTTTCTCCCATGCACCTCCCCACTATATATAGGGGTGGAGGGGGCTGGTTTCTTGCCCTCCAAGTCCATTGGGGCGTTGGCAAAGGTGGAAGGAAAGAAATGCCATCCTTTCCCTTCCCCACCGATTGTTATCCCCCTTTTTTAGGGATCTTGATCTTATCCCTTCGGGATATGATCTTATTCCTTCTAAGGGGGAATCTTGGTGCGCCTTGACTAGGGGTGTGGGGCCTTGCCCCCACTACCCACGTTCATGTGGGTCCCCCATGCAGGTGGGCCCCACTCCGGAACCTTCTAGAACCTTCTCGGTACAATACCGAAAAATCCCGAACATTTTCCGGTGGCCAAAATAGGACTTCCCATATATAAATCTTTACCTCCGGACCATTCCGGAACTCCTCGTGACGTCCAGGATCTCATCCGAGACTCCGAACAACCTTCGGGTTACCGCATACTAATATCTCTATAACCCTAGCGTCACCGAACCTTAAGTGTGTAGACCCTACGGGTTCGGGAGACACGCAGACATGACCGAGACGACTCTCCGGTCAATAACCAACAGCGAGATCTGGATACCCATGTTGGCTCCCACATGCTCCTCGATGATCTCATCGGATGAACCACGATGTCGAGGATTCAATCAATCCCGTATGCAATTCCCTTTGTCTATCGGTACGATACTTGCCCGAGATTCGATCGTCGGTATCTCGATACCTTGTTCAATCTCGTTACCGGCAAGTCTCTTTACTCGTTTCCGTAACACATCATCCCGTGAACAACTCCTTGATCACATTGAGCTCATTATGATGATGTCCTACCGAGTGGGCCCAGAGGTACCTCTCCGTTACATGGAGTGACAAATCCCAGTCTCGATTCGTGCCAACCCAACAGATACTTTCGGAGATACCCGTAGTGCACCTTTATAGCCACCCAGTTACGTTGTGACGTTTGGTGCACCCAAAGCACTCCTACGGTATCCGGGAGTTGCCCAATCTCATGGTCTAAGGAAAAGTTACTTGACATTGGAAAAGCTTTAGCAAACGAACTACACGATCTAGTGCTAGGCTTAGGATTGGGTCTTGTCCATCACATCATTCTCCTAATGATGTGATCCCGTTATCAATGACATCCAATGTCCATGGTCAGGAAACCGTAACCATCTATTGATCAACGAGCTAGTCAACTAGAGGCTTACTAGGGACATGTTGTGGTCTATGTATTCACACATGTATTACGATTTCCGGATAACACAATTATAGCATGAATAACAGACAATTATCATGAACAAGGAAATATAATAATAACCATTTTATTATTGCCTCTAGGGCATATTTCCAACAGTCTCCCACTTGCACTAGAGTCAATAATCTAGTTACATTGTGATGAATCGAACACCCATAGAGTACTGGTGTTGATACCACTGTTGGGGAACGTAGCAGAATTTTAAAATTTTCTACGCATCACCAAGATCAATCTATGGAGTCATCTAGCAACGAGTGAGAGGGGAGTGTATCTACATACCCTTGTAGATCGCGAGCGGAAGCGTTCAAGAGAACGGGGTTGATGGAGTCGTACTCGTCGTGATCCAAATCACCGATGACCGAGCGCCGAACGGACGGCACCTCCGCGTTCAACACACGTACGGAGCAGAGACGTCTCCTCCTTCTTGATCCAGCAAGGGGGGAGGAGAGGTTGATGGAGATCCAGCAGCACGACGGTGTGGTGGTGGAAGCAGCGGGATTTCAGCAGGGCTTCGCCAAGCGCTACTGGAGGAGGAAGAGGTGTCACGGGAGGGAGAGGGAGGCGCCAGGGGCTTAGCTGTTTCTCCCATGCACCTCCCCACTATATATAGGGGTGGAGGGGGCTGGTTTCTTGCCCTCCAAGTCCATTGGGGCGTTGGCAAAGGTGGAAGGAAAGAAATCCCATCCTTTCCCTTCCCCACCGATTGTTATCCCCCTTTTTTAGGGATCTTGATCTTATCCCTTCGGGATATGATCTTATTCCTTCTAAGGGGGAATCTTGGTGCGCCTTGACTAGGGGTGTGGGGCCTTGCCCCCACTACCCACGTTCATGTGGGTCCCCCCATGCAGGTGGGCCCCACTCCGGAACCTTCTAGAACCTTCTCGGTACAATACCGAAAAATCCCGAACATTTTCCGGTGGCCAAAATAGGACTTCCCATATATATAAATCTTTACCTCCGGACCATTCCGGAACTCCTCGTGACGTCCAGGATCTCATCCGAGACTCCGAACAACCTTCGGGTTACCGCATACTAATATCTCTATAACCCTAGCGTCACCGAACCTTAAGTGTGTAGACCCTACGGGTTCGGGAGACACGCAGACATGACCGAGACGACTCTCCGGTCAATAACCAACAGCGGGATCTGGATACCCATGTTGGCTCCCACATGCTCCTCGATGATCTCATCGGATGAACCACGATGTCGAGGATTCAATCAATCCCGTACGCAATTCCCTTTGTCTATCGGTACGATACTTGCCCGAGATTCGATCGTCGGTATCTCGATACCTTGTTCAATCTCGTTACCGGCAAGTCTCTTTACTCGTTTCCGTAACACATCATCCCGTGAACAACTCCTTGATCACATTGAGCTCATTATGATGATGTCCTACCGAGTGGGCCCAGAGGTACCTCTCCGTTACATGGAGTGACAAATCCCAGTCTCGATTCGTGCCAACCCAACACATACTTTCGGAGATACCCGTAGTGCACCTTTATAGCCACCCAGTTACGTTGTGACGTTTGGTGCACCCAAAGCACTCCTACGGTATCCGGGAGTTGCACAATCTCATGGTCTAAGGAAAAGTTACTTGACATTGGAAAAGCTTTAGCAAACGAACTACACGATCTAGTGCTAGGCTTAGGATTGGGTCTTGTCCATCACATCATTCTCCTAATGATGTGATCCCGTTATCAATGACATCCAATGTCCATGGTCAGGAAACCGTAACCATCTATTGATCAACGAGCTAGTCAACTAGAGGCTTACTAGGGACATGTTGTGGTCTATGTATTCACACATGTATTACGATTTCCGGATAACACAATTATAGCATGAATAACAGACAATTATCATGAACAAGGAAATATAATAATAACCATTTTATTATTGCCTCTAGGGCATATTTCCAACAGTACTGTTGGGGATCGTAGCAGAATTTTAAAATTTTCTACGCATCACCAAGATCAATCTATGGAGTCATCTAGCAACGAGAGAGAGGGGAGTGCATCTACATACCCTTGTAGATCGCGAGCGGAAGCGTTCAAGAGAACGGGGTTGATGGAGTCGTACTCGTCGTGATCCAAATCACCGATGACCGAGCGCCGAACGGACGGCACCTCCGTGTTCAACACACGTACGGTTGGGAGAGACGTCTCCTCCTTCTTGATCCAGCAAGGGGGAAGGAGAGGTTGATGAGGATCCAGCAGCACGACGGCGTGGTGGTGGAATCAGCGGGATCTCAGAAGGGCTTCACCAAGCACCAACGAGAGGGAGAGGTGTCACGGGAGGAGAGGGAGGCGCCAGGGGCTGGGGTGTGTCCTCCCTCCCACCCCTCCACTATTTATAGGGGGAAGGGGAGAGGGGGCCGGCCCCCTCAGATCCAATCTGAGGGGAGGGGCGGCGGCCAAGGGGTGGCTTGCCCCCCAAGCCATGTGGAGGCGCCCCCCACCCCTAGGGTTCCCAACCCTAGGCGCAGGGGAGGCCCATAGGGGGGCGCACCAGCCCACCAGGGGCTGGTTCCCTTCCCACTTCAGCCCATGGGGCCCTCCGGGATAGGTGGCCCCACCCGGTGGACCCCCGGGACCCTTCCGGTGGTCCCGGTACAATACCGATTACCCCCGAAACCTTCCCGGTGGCCGAAACTGGACTTCCTATATACAATTCTTTACCTCCGGACCATTCCGGAACTCCTCGTGACGTCCGGGATCTCATCCGGGACTCCGAATAACTTTCGGGTTACCGCATACTAATATCTCTACAACCCTAGCGTCACCGAACCTTAAGTGTGTAGACCCTACGGGTTCGGGAGACACGCAGACATGACCGAGACGACTCTCCGGTCAATAACCAACAGCGGGATCTGGATACCCATGTTGGCTCCCACATGCTCCTCGATGATCTCATCGGATGAACCACGATGTCGAGGATTCAATCAATCCCGTACGCAATTCCCTTTGTCTATCGGTACGATACTTGCCCGAGATTCGATCGTCGGTATACCGATACCTTGTTCAATCTCGTTACCGGCAAGTCTCTTTACTCGTTTCCGTAACACATCATCCTGTGAACAACTCCTTGATCACATTGAGCTCATTATGATGATGTCCTACCGAGTGGGCCCAGAGGTACCTCTCCGTCACACGGAGTGACAAATCCCATTCTCGATTCGTGCCAACCCAACAGACACTTTCGGAGATACCCGTAGTGCACCTTTATAGCCACCCAGTTACGTTGTGACGTTTGGTACACCCAAAGCACTCCTACGGTATCCAGGAGTTGCACAATCTCATGGTCTAAGGAAAAGTTACTTGACATTGGAAAAGCTTTAGCAAACGAACTACACGATCTAGTGCTAGGCTTAGGATTGGGTCTTGTCCATCACATCATTCTCCTAATGATGTGATCCCGTTATCAATGACATCCAATGTCCATGGTCAGGAAACCATAACCATCTATTGATCAACGAGCTAGTCAACTAGAGGCTTACTAGGGACATGTTGTGGTCTATGTATTCACACATGTATTACGATTTCCGGATAACACAATTATAGCATGAATAACAGACAATTATCATGAACAAGGAAATATAATAATAACCATTTTATTATTGCCTCTAGGGCATATTTCCAACAGTCTCCCACTTGCACTAGAGTCAATAATCTAGTTACATTGTGATGAATCGAACACCCATAGAGTACTGGTGTTGATCATGTTTTGCTCGTGAAAGAGGTTTAGTCAACGGATCTGCTACATTCAAATCCGTGTGCACTTTACAAATATCTATGTCTCCATCTTGAACATGTTCACGTATGGAGTTGAAGCGACGCTTGATATGCCTGGTCCTTTTGTGAAACCTGGGCTCCTTGGCAAGGGCAATAGCTCCAGTGTTGTCACGGAAGAGAGCCATTGGACCCGAAGCATTTGGAATGACTCCTAGGTCGGTGATGAACTCCTTCATCCATACTGCTTCGTGTGCTGCCTCCGAGGCTGCTATGTACTCCGCTTCGCATGTAGAACCCGCCACGACGCTTTGCTTGCAACTGCACCAGCTTACCGCTCCACCATTCAAAATATACACGTATCCGGTTTGTGACTTGGAGTCATCCGGATCTGTTCCATATCTTTTGCCGTGGTCGGGCATTGAGCCGAGCTCAATTTCACACCTTGCAATACAGGCAAGAACCCCTTCTTGGACTGATCCATATTGAACTTCTTCAATATCTTATCAAGGTATGTGCTTTGCGAAAGACCTATGAGGCGTCTCGATCTATCTCTATAGATCTTGATGCCTAATATATAAGCAGCTTCTCCAAGGTCCTTCATTGAAAAACACTTATTCAAGTAGGCCTTTATACTTTCCAAGAATTCTATATCATTTCCCATCAGCAGTATGTCATCCACATATAATATGAGAAATGCTACAGAGCTCCCACTCACTTTCTTGTAAACACAGGCTTCTCCATAAGTCTGTGTGAACCCAAACGCTTTGATCATCTCGTCAAAGCGAATGTTCCAACTCCCAGATGCTTGCACCAGCCCATAGATTGAGCGCTGGAGCTTGCATACCTTGTCAGCATTCTCAGGGTCGACAAAACCTTCCGGTTGTATCATATACAACTCTTCCTTAAGAAAACCATTAAGGAATGCCGTTTTGACGTCCATTTGCCATATCTCATAATCATAGTATGCGGCAATTGCTAACATGATTCTGACGGATTTCAGCTTCGCTACGGGTGAGAAAGTCTCATCGTAGTCAACCCCTTGAACTTGTCGATAACCCTTAGCGACAAGCCGAGCCTTATAGATGGTCACATTACCATCCGCGTCAGTCTTCTTCTTAAAGATCCATTTATTTTCTATGGCTTGCCGATCATCGGGCAAGTCAGTCAAAGTCCATACTTCGTTTTCATACATGGATCCTATCTCGGATTTCATGGCTTCAAGCCATTTGTCGGAATCCGGGCCCGCCATCGCTTCTTCATAGTTCGAAGGTTCACTGTTGTCTAACAACATGATTTCCAGGACAGGATTGCCATATCACTCTGGTGCGGAACGTGTCCTCGTGGACCTTCGAAGTTCAGTGGTAGCTTGATCATGATCATTATCAATAACTTCCTCTCTAGCCGGTGTAGGCTCCACAGAAACATTTTCCTGTGCTGCGCTACTCTCCGGTTCGAGGGTCATCTCATCAAGCTCCACTTTCCTCCCACTTACTTCTTTCGAGAGAAACTCTTTCTCTAGAAAGGATCCATTCCTGGCAACAAAGATCTTGCCCTCGGATCATAGGTAGAAGGTATACCCAATAGTTTCCTTAGGGTATCCTATGAATACGCATTTTTCCGACTTGGGTTCGAGCTTCTCTGGTTGAAGTTTCTTCACATAAGCATCGCATCCCCAAACTTTCAGAAACGACAGCTTAGGTTTCTTCCCAAACCATAATTCATACGGTGTCGTCTCAACGGATTTTGACGGTGCCCTATTTAAAGTGAATGCGGCAGTCTCTAAAGCATAACCCCAAAAGGATAGCGGTAAATCGGTAAGAGACATCATAGATCACACCATATCCAATAGAGTGCGATTACGACGTTCGGACACACCATTACGCTGAGGTGTTCCAGGCGGCGTGAGTTGTGAAACAATTCCACATTTCCTTAAGTGCGTGCCAAATTCATGACTCAAATATTCTCCTCCACGATCTGATCGTAAGAACTTTATTTTCTTGTCACGTTGATTCTCAACCTCACTCTGAAATTCCTTGAACTTTTCAAAGGTCTCAGACTTGTGCTTCATCAAGTAGACATACCCATATCTACTCAAATCATCGGTGAGGGTGAGAACATAACGATAACCACCGCGAGCCTCAACACTCATTGGACCACACACATCAGTATGTATGATCTCCAATAAGTTGGTTGCTCGCTCCATTGTTCCGAAGAACAGAGTCTTGGTCATCTTGCCCAAGAGGCATGGTTCGCATCTGTCAAATGATTCATAATCAAGAGACTCCAAAAGTCCATCTGCATGGAGTTTCTTCATGCGTTTAACACCGATATGACCAAGGCGGCAGTGCCACAAGTATGTGGGACTATCGTTATCAACCTTGCATTTCTTGGCATTCACACTATAAACATGTGTAACATCACGTTCGAGATTCAATAAAAATAAACCATTCACCAGCGGGGCATGACCATAAAACATATCTCTCATATAAATAGAACAACCATTATTCTCAGATTTAAATGAGTAGCCATCTCGCATTAAGCGAGATCCAGATACAATGTTCATGCTCAAAGCTGGTACTAAATAACAATTATTGAGGTTTAAAACTAATCCCGTAGGTAGATGCAGAGGTAGCGTGCCGACGGCGATCACATCGACCTTGGAACCATTCCCGACGCGCATCGTCACCTCGTCCTTTGCCAGTCTACGCTGATTCCGCAGTTCCTGCTTTGAGTTACAAATATGAGCAACCGCACCGGTATCAAATACCCAGGAACTACTACGAGTGCTGGTAAGGTACACATCAATTACATGTATATCATATATACCTTTGGTATTGCCGGCCTTCTTGTCCGCCAAGTACTTCGGGCAGTTTCGCTTCCAGTGACCGTTTCCCTTGCAATAAAAGCACTCAGTCTCAGGCTTGGGTCCATTCTTCGACTTCTTCCCGGCAGCTGGCTTACCGGGCGCGGCAACTCCCTTGCCGTCCTTCTTGAAGTTCTTCTTACCCTTGCCCTTCTTGAACTTAGTGGTTTTATTCACCATCAACACTTGATGTTCCTTTCTGATCTCTGCCTCCGCTGACTTCAGCATCGCATATACCTCAGGAATGGTCTTTTCCATCCCCTGCATGTTGAAGTTCATCACGAAGCTCTTGTAGCTAGGTGGAAGCGACTGAAGGATTCTGTCAACGACCGCGTCATCCGGGAGATTAACTCCCAGCTGAGACAAGCGGCTGTGCAACCCAGACATTTTGAGTATGTGCTCGCTGACAGAACTATTTTCCTCCATCTTACAGCTGTAGAACTTATCGGAGACTTCATATCTCTCGATCCGGGCATGAGCTTGGAAAACCATTTTCAGCTCTTCGAACATCTCATATGCTCCATGATGCTCAAAACGCTTTTGGAGCCCCGGTTCTAAGCTGAAGAGCATGCCGCACTGAACGAAGGAGTAATCATCGGTGCGTGTCTGCCAAACGTTCAAATCGTCTGGCAGTGCTGGGAGAGCAGGTGGGTCACCTAACGGTGCTTCAAGGACATATGATTTCTTGGCAGCTATGAGGATAATCCTTAGGTTACGGACCCAGTCCGCATAGTTGCTACCATCGTCTTTCAGCTTGTTTTTCTCTAGGAACGCGTTGAAGTTGAGGGTAACATTAGCGTTGGCCATTTGATCTACAAGATAGATATGTAACATTTAGACTAAGTTCATGACAATTAAGTTCATCTAATCAAATTATGTAATGAACTCCCACTCAGATAGACATCCCTCTCGTCATCTAAGTGATTACATGATCCGAATCGACTAGGCCGTGTCCGATCATCACGTGAGACGGACTAGTCATCAACGGTGAACATCCCCATGTTGATCGTATCTTCTATACGACTCATGCTCGACCTTTCGGTCTCTTGTGTTCCGAGGCCATGTCTGTACATGCTAGGCTCGTCAAGTCAACCTAAGTGTATTGCTGTGTAAATCTGGCTTACACCCGTTGTATTCGAACGTTAGAATCTATCACACCCGATCAACACGTAGTGCTTCGAAACAACGAACCTTCGCAACGGTGCACAGTTAGGTGGAACACTTTCTTGAAATTTTAGTAAGGGATCATCTTATATATGCTACCGTCGTTCTAAGCAAATAAGATGCAAAAACATGATAAACATCTCATGCAATCAAAATAGTGACATGATATGGCCATTATCACTTTGCTCCTTTTGATCTCCATCTTCGGGGCTCCATGATCATCATCGTCACCGGCATGACACCATGATCTCCATCATCGTGTCTTCATGAAGTTGTCTCGCCAACTATTACTTCTACTACTACGGCTAACGGTTAGCAATAAAGTAAAGTAATTACATGGCGAATTTCAATGACACGCAGGTCATATAATAAATTAAGACAACTACTATGGCTCCTGCCGGTTGTCATACTCATCGACATGCAAGTCGTGATTCCTATTACAAGAACATGATCATCTCATACATCACATATATCATTCATCACATCCTTTGGCCATATCACATCACAAAGCACTTGCTGCAAAAACAAGTTAGACGTCCTCTAATTGTTGTTGCAAGTTTTTACGTGGCTGCTATAGGTTTCTAGCAAGAACGTTTCTTACCTACGCCAAAACCACAACGTGATATGCCAATTTCTATTTACCCTTCATAAGGACCCTGTTCATCGAATCCGATCCGACTAAAGGGGGAGAGACAGACACCCGCTAGCCACCTTATGCAACTAGTGCATGTCAGTCGGTGGAACCTGTCTCACGTAAGCGTACGTGTAAGGTCGGTCCGGGCCGCTTCATCCCACAGTGCCGCCGAATCAAGATAAGACTAGTAACGGCAAGAAGATTGACAAATCGACGCCCACAACTACTTTGTGTTCTACTCGTGCAAGATACTACGCATAGACCTAGCTCATGATGCCACTGTTGGGGAACGTAGCAGAATTTTAAAATTTTCTACGCATCACCAAGATCAATCTATGGAGTCATCTAGCAACGAGTGAGAGGGGAGTGTATCTACATACCCTTGTAGATCGCGAGCGGAAGCGTTCAAGAGAACGGGGTTGATGGAGTCGTACTCGTCGTGATCCAAATCACCGATGACCGAGCGCCGAACGGACGGCACCTCCGCGTTCAACACACGTACGGAGCAGAGACGCCTCCTCCTTCTTGATCCAGCAAGGGGGGAGGAGAGGTTGATGGAGATCCAGCAGCACGACGGTGTGGTGGTGGAAGCAGCGGGATTTCAGCAGGGCTTCGCCAAGCGCTACTGGAGGAGGAAGAGGTGTCACGGGAGGGAGAGGGAGGCGCCAGGGGCTGAGCTGTTTCTCCCATGCACCTCCCCACTATATATAGGGGTGGAGGGGGCTGGTTTCTTGCCCTCCAAGTCCATTGGGGCGTTGGCAAAGGTGGAAGGAAAGAAATCCCATCCTTTCCCTTCCCCACCGATTGTTATCCCCCTTTTTTAGGGATCTTGATCTTATCCCTTCGGGATATGTTCTTATTCCTTCTAAGGGGGAATCTTGGTGCGCCTTGACTAGGGGTGTGGGGCCTTGCCCCCACTACCCACGTTCATGTGGGTCCCCCCATGCAGGTGGGCCCCACTCCGGAACCTTCTAGAACCTTCTCGGTACAATACCGAAAAATCCCGAACATTTTCCGGTGGCCAAAATAGGACTTCCCATATATAAATCTTTACCTCCGGACCATTCCGGAACTCCTCGTGACGTCCAGGATCTCATCCGAGACTCCGAACAACCTTCGGGTTACCGCATACTAATATCTCTATAACCCTAGCGTCACCGAACCTTAAGTGTGTAGACCCTACGGGTTCGGGAGACACGCAGACATGACTGAGACGACTCTCCGGTCAATAACCAACAACGGGATCTGGATACCCATGTTGGCTCCCACATGCTCCTCAATGATCTCATCGGATGAACCACGATGTCGAGGATTCAATCAATCCCGTACGCAATTCCCTTTGTCTATCGGTACGATACTTGCCCGAGATTCGATCGTCGGTATCTCGATACCTTGTTCAATCTCGTTACCGGCAAGTCTCTTTACTCATTTCCGTAACACATCATCCCGTGAACAACTCCTTGATCACATTGAGCTCATTATGATGATGTCCTACCGAGTGGGCCCAGAGGTACCTCTCCGTTACATGGAGTGACAAATCCCAGTCTCGATCCGTGCCAACCCAACAGATACTTTCGGAGATACCCGTAGTGCACCTTTATAGCCACCCAGTTACGTTGTGACGTTTGGTGCACCCAAAGCACTCCTACGGTATCCGGGAGTTGCACAATCTCATGGTCTAAGGAAAAGTTACTTGACATTGGAAAAGCTTTAGCAAACGAACTACACGATCTAGTGCTAGGCTTAGGATTGGGTCTTGTCCATCACATCATTCTCCTAATGATGTGATCCCGTTATCAATGACATCCAATGTCCATGGTCAGGAAACCGTAACCATCTATTGATCAACGAGCTAGTCAACTAGAGGCTTACTAGGGACATGTTGTGGTCTATGTATTCACACATGTATTACGATTTCCGGATAACACAATTATAGCATGAATAACAGACAATTATCATGAACAAGGAAATATAATAATAACCATTTTATTATTGCCTCTAGGGCATATTTCCAACAGATATTTGTTCTTGATTGTCTTCTTGTTCAACGGGCAGTAATCGACGCAAAGTCATTCCGTGCCATCTTTCTTCTGGACAAAGAGAACACCACAACCCCAAGGAGATGAACTTGGTCTGATCAAACCCAGACGTTCTTGTTCATCGAGCTGTTTCTTCAATTCTTTCAGCTCTTCTGGCCCAAGCTTGTAGGGGCGCTTGCAAACGGGTTCTGTACCGGGCTCAAGCTCAATAACGAACTCAACTAGCCGGTGAGGAGGCATACCCGGAAGCTCTTCTGGAAAGACATCTTGATACTCACAAACAACTGGAATTTGAGAAATAGTGTTGATCTCACCTTTCTCATTGAGAGAGAACAACCGAATGGTGTCATCATGAGCCGCAAAGATAATCACTTCCTTAGACGGATGAGTCAATTTAACCTCCTTTTCAGCACAATCGAGAGAAGCCTTGTGCTTGGAAAGCCAATTCATACCAAGAATGAGGTCAATATCGGAATTGCCGAGAACCATAGGGGAAGCTAGAAATGCATAATTACCCATCTTGATGGTGACACCCGGAACCACCAAACTAGAGCTCAACCGTTTACCCGGAGAAACAATATCCATGGGTTTACCCAAATGTGAAGAGATGAATTCATGTTTGGCAAAAAATGGTCTTGACATGAAACAATGCGATGCACCAGTATTGAATAAAACTTTTGCAGGGAAAGAGTTAACTGGAAGAGTACCCATGATCACATCTGAAGAATCCTCTGCTTGAGCTGCATTGATCATGTTCACCCTTGCAGACTTGGGATTGTGCTTGACAACTGCATTGCTTGCTGACCTGACAGGAGGAGGAGGAGGCGGAAGGTGCCTCTGGTTGAAGCACTTGTTGGAGTAATGCCCTTTCATACCACACTTGTGACAAGTGACCTTTGAAAGTGGACGAAAAGGTGGAGGAGGAGGACCGCCTGTCCTCGGAGCCTGAGACTGAGACTTGTTCTGATAGCTTGGGTTGGGTGGGTGGGAAGATCCACGACCACCTGAGTGCTTCTGCTGATACGGCGGACGAAACGGAGGAGGTGGAGGAAGCCAAAACTTCTGTTGCTTTGAGACCACTTGAGAGGAAGAAGAAGAGTGGACTGCATCCCTGAGTCTCTTTTTGGAAGCTTCGCACTTGAGCTGAGCTGCTTCTTGTTTTAGAGCCATGTTATAGAACTGATCAAACTGAGTAGGCTCAACAAGAACGAGGGCTAGCTGAAGGTCCTCTCTGAGGCCACCCCTGAAGTAGTAGATCATGCTCTTCTCATCTGGAACGTCTTGCCTTGCATAGCGAGCAAGATTCTGAAACTTGATGTTATATTGATACACAGACATGTTGTCTTGCTTGAGATTGCGGAATTGATCACGCATGCTCTCGACAACACTTGTTGGAATATGATGAGCATGGAAGTCACGGCAGAAGTCGGTCCAGCTGATCACTCGACCCCCTCTGGAGGCTTTGTACTGCTGCCACCAATCTGCTGCCTGGTCCTTGAGCTGGAAGAAAGCGAACTTGACGTAGTCCTCAGGTCTAACATTGCTGCACTCAAAATGCTTGTTGATGTCCACGAGCCAATCATCGGCATCCATGGCCTCGACACAAGCACTGAATGCCTTTGGCTGATTTGTGAGAAACTGATTGAGAGTAGTGAACTAAGGCTGATTGTTGAAATGCCCTTGGCCTTGGTTCCCTTGGTTGCCTTGGCCTTGGTTGCGCTCTTGCATGAGCTGAATCAGCATCTGAGTATTGGAGTTTGTGGCCGCCATCAAAGCTTGCCATGCCTGCGGAGGCGAAGAGGGAGGTGGAGGATTCGACTGCTCTCCTTCATCATGGTTCGGATTCAGATGAGTTGCGGGAGCCATCCTGAAGAAGATGACATCCGTTAGAACCACCATAGAAATGATAGATAAGCTGAATCAAAGGCTAGACATGTGCAATGTAGTCTTCACAATAGGCATCAGAATAGAGAGATTGAACGAATGCATTCCAAAGTTAATACGATACAACCATCTGAATGAGAAGCTACTTGGAATGAGGTTGAAGAATAAAACAACAAGGTAACAACTGGAACAAATACATGGTAGAGATTCCCCCAATCTCATACCAAATATCTGTCAGAAAGATAACCTAGAGCTACTTGAATTCCCACCTATTAACTCCCGAAACTTTTTGGTTATGCAATCTGGTGTTGGGGATACAGGGAGGCACAAATATCTCAAACAACTAACAAGCCCTACGCTCCAACTATATCCATCCGTCAACACATAACCAAGAAACCTTCGGAAATCATGTACCTCAGACCTTCGAAAGGACATCCCCTATACTAGCTGTGGGTATACATCTGGTCGCTCTCCCCAGTACTGGGTGTCGCCAAACTTCTCTCACCACTAGTAGCATCAAAGCGCTTTCGATGTCGGCGTCCTCTGGTATTCCGAAACTGAAACGATAAACACTGTGACAAAAACTGTTGGGAAACGTAGCATGCAATTTCAAAAAAATTCCTATGCTCACGCAAGATCTATCTAGGAGATGCATAGCAACGAGAGGGGGAGAGTGTGTCTACGTACTCTCGTAGACCGAAAGCGGAAGCGTTTGACAACGCGGTTGATGTAGTCAAACTTCTTCTCGTTCCGACCGATCAAGCACCGAACGTAAGGCACCTCCGAGTTCTGCACATGTTCAGCTCGATGACGTCCCTCGAACTCTTGATCCAGCAAAGTGTCGAGGAAGTAGATGAGTTCCGTTAGCACAACGGCGTGGTGATGGTGATGGTGAAGTGATCTGCGCAGGGCTTCGCCTAAGCACTACGAAGATATGACCGAGGGTGTAATCTGTGGAGGGGGGCGCCGCACACGGCTAACAGTTATTGGTGTTATGTCTTCTAGGCTCCCCCTCCTCATATATATAGGTGGGAGGGAGAGGGGAGAGGCCAAGGGGCACCCCAAGTGGGGCCGAATCCCACTTGGGCTCCTGCCCTGGTTCGCCCCCCCCCCCCTTCCTTGTATAGGCGCCAGGGGAAGGAAGGGGGAGGTGGCGCCCCCCCTTTCCTTTCTCCCTTGAGGAGGGGAAGGAAGGAGGGGCTTGCCCTCCCACCTTTCCTTTCCCTAGGGCTGGCCGGCCTGGTGGAGGAGCGCACCAGCCCCTTATGGGCTGGTCTGTCCCTCCCTTGGCCCATTAAGCCCATATCTTTGCCGGGGGGGTGCCCGGAACCCCTTCCGGTGACCCTATATGTACTCGGTACCCTCCGAAACACTTCCGGTGTCCGAATACCATCGTCCTATATATCAATATTTACCTCTCAACTATTTCGAGACTCCTCGTCATGTCCGTGATCTCATCCGGGACTCCGAACAACATTCGGTCACAAAATCACATAACTCATATAATACTAAATCGTCATCGAACGTTAAGCGTGCGGACCCTACGGGTTCGAGAACTATGTAGACATGACCGAGACACCTCTCCGGTCAATAACCAATAGCGGAACCTGGATGCTCATATTGGCGCCCACATATTCTACGAAGATCTTTATCGGTCGAACCGTTATGACAACATACGTAATTCCCTTTGTCCATCGGTATGTTACTTGCCTGAGATTCGACCGTCGGTATCTTTATACCTAGTTCAATCTTGTTACTGGCAAGTCTCTTTACTCGTTCCATAATACATCATCCTGTGACTAAGTCACTTTGCTTGCAAGGCTTCTTATGATGTGCATTACCGAGAGGGCCCAGAGATACCTCTCCGATACTCGGAGTGACAAATCCTAATCTCGATCTATGCCAACCCAACAGACACCTTCGGAGATACCTGTAGAGCATCTTTATAATCACCCAGTTATGTTGTGACGTTTGATAGCACACAAGGCATTCCTCCGGTATCCGGGAGTTGCATAATCTCATAGTCGAAGGAATATGTATTTGACATGAAGAAAGCAGTAGCAATAAAACTGAACGATCATTATGCTAAGCTAACGGATGGGTCTTGTCCATCAGATCATTCTCCTAATGATGTGATCCCATTCATCAAATGACAACACATGTCTATGGTTAGGAAACTTAACCATCTTTGATTAACGAGCTAGTCTAGTAGAGGCTTACTAGGGACATGGTGTTTTGTCTATGTATCCACACATGTATCAAGTTTCCGGTTAATACAATTCTAGCATGAATAATAAACATTTATCATGATATAAGGAAATATAAAATAACAACTTTATTATTGCCTCTAGGGCATATTTCCTTCAGTCTCCCACTTGCACTAGAGTCAATAATCTAGTTCACATCGCCATGTGATTTAACACTAATAGTTCACATCTTTATGTGATTAACACCCATAGTTCACATCGCCATGTGACCAACACCCAAAGGGTTTACTAGAGTCAATAATCTAGTTCACATCGCTATGTGATTAACACCCAAAGAGTACTAAGGTGTGATCATGTTTTGCTTGTGAGAGAAGTTTAGTCAACGGGTCTGCCACATTTAGATCCGTATGTATTTTGCAAATTTCTATGTCTACAATGCTCTGCATGGAGCTACTCTAGCTAATTGCTCCCACGTTCAATACATATCTAGATTGAGACTTAGAGTCATCTAGATCAGTGTCAAAGCTTGCATCGATGTAACCCTTTATGACGAACTCTTTATCACCTCCATAACCGAGAAATATTTCCTTAGTCCTCTTAGGTAACTAAGGATAATTTTGACCGCTGTTCAGTGATCTACTCCTGGATCACTATTGTACCCCCTTGCCAAACTCAAGGCAAGGTACACAATAGGTTTGGTACATAGCATGGCATACTTTATAGAACCTATGGCTGAGGCATAGGGAATGACTTTCATTCTCTCTCTATCTTCTGCCGTGGTCGGCCTTTGAGTCTTACTCAACTTCACACCTTACAATACAGGCTAGAACTCCTTCTTTGACTGATCCATTTTGAACTCCTTCAAAATCTTGTTAAGGTATGTACTCATTGAAAATCTTATCAAACGTCTTGATCTATCTCTATAGATCTTGATGCTCAATATGTAAGCAGCTTCACCGAGGTCTTTCATTGAAAAATTCTTATTCAAGTATCCTTTTATGCTATCCAGAAATTCCATATCATTTCCAATCAGCAATATGTCATCCACATATAATATCAGAAATGCTACAGAGCTCCCACTCACTTTCTTGTAAATACAGGCTTCACCATAAGTCTGTATAAAACCATATGCTTTGATCACCTTATCAAAGCATATATTCCAACTCCAAGATGCTTGCACCAGTCCATAGATGGATCGCTAGAGTTTGCACACTTTGTTAGCACCTTTAGGATTGACAAAACCTTTTTGGTTGCATCATATACAACTCTTCTTTAAGAAATCCATTAAGGAATGCAGTTTTGACATCCATTTGCCAGATTTCATAAAATGCGGTAATTGCTAACATGATTCGGCAGACTTAAGCATCGCTACGAGTGAGAAAATCTCATCGTAGTCAACTCCTTGAACTTGTCAAAAACCTTTTGCGACAAATTGAGCTTTGTAGATAGTAACATTACCATCGGCGTCAGTCTTCTTCTTGAAGATCCATTTATCATTGGTCAAATCCACCAAAGTCCACACTTTGTTCTCATACATGGATCCTATCTCAGATTTCATGGCCTCAAGCCATTTATCGGAATCTGGGCTCATCATAGCTTCTTCATAGTTCGTAGGTTCGCCATGGTCTAGTAACATGACTTCCAGTACAGGATTCCCGTACCACTCTGGTGCGGATCGTGTTCTGGTTGACCTACGAGGTTCTGCAGTAACTTGATCCGAAGTTTCATGATCATCATCATTAGCTTCCTCTCTAGTTGGTGTAGGCATCACGGGAACGGTTTTCTCTGATGAACTACTTTCCAATTCGAGAGAAGGTACCATTACCTCATCAAGTTCTACTTTCCTCCCACTCACTTCTTTCGAGAGAAACTCCTTCTCTAGAAAGGTTCCATTCTTGGCAACAAAGATCTTGCCTTCGGATCTGTGGTAGAAGGTGTACCCAATTGTTTTCTTAGGGTATCCTATGAAGACACACTTGTCCGATTTGGGTTCGAGCTTATCAGGCTGAAGCCTTTTGACATAAGTGTCGCAACCTCAAACTTTAAGAAACGACAGCTTCGGTTTCTTGTCAAACCATAGTTCATACGGTGTCGTCTCAACGGATTTAGATGGTGCCCTTTTTAACGTGAATGCAACTGTCTCTAATGCATAATCCTAAAACAATAGTGGTAAATCGGTAAGAGACATCATAGATCGCACCATATCTAATAAAGTACGGTTACGATGTTCGGACACACCATTACGCTGTGGTGTTCCAGGTGGCGTGAGTTGTGAAACTATTCCACATTGTTTTAAATGAAGGCCAAACTCGTAACTCAAATATTCGCCTCTGCGATCAGATCATAGAAACTTTATTTTTCTTGTTACGATGATTCTCTACTTCACTCTAAAATTCTTTGAACTTTTCAAATGTTTCAGACTTGTGTTTCATCAAGTAGATATACCCATATCTGCTCAAATCATTTGTGAAGGTCAGAAAATAACGATACCCGCCGCGTGTCTCAACACTCATCGGACCGCATACATCGGTATGTATTATTTCCAATAAGTCATTGGCTCGCTCCATTGTTCCGAAGAATGGAGTTTTAGTCATCTTGCCCATGAGGCATGGTTCGCAAGTACCAAATGATTCATAATCAAGTGATCCAAAAGTCCATCTGCATGGAGTTTCTTCAAGCGCTTTACACCAATATGACCTAAACGGCAGTGCCACAAGTATGTTGCACTATCATTATTAACTTTGCATCTTTTGGCATCAATATTATGAATATGTGTATCACTATGATCGAGATTCAATAAACCATTTACATTGAGTGTATGACCATAGAAGGTTTTATTCATGTAAACAGAACAACAATTATTCTATGACTTAAATGAATAACCGTATCGCAATAAACATGATCCAATCATATTCATGCTCAACGCAAACACCAAATAACATTTATTTATTTAGGTCCAACACTAATCCCGAAGATAGAGGGAGTGTGCGATGGTGATCTTATCAACCTTGGAATCACTTCCAACACACATCGTCACCTTGTCATTAACTAGTCTCTGTTCATTTTGTAACTCCTGTTTCGAGTTACTAATCTTAGAACTGAACCGGTATCAAATACCCAGGGGCTACTATGAACACTAGTAAAATACACATCAATAACATGTATATCAAATATACCATTGTTCACTTTGCCATCCTTCTTATCCGCCAAGTATTTGGGGCGGTTCCGCTTCCAGTAACCATTTCCTTTGTAGTAGAAGCACTCAGTTTCAGGCTTGGGTCCAGCTTTGTGCTTCTTCATGGGAGCGACAACTTGCTTGCCATTCTTCTTGAAGTTCCCTTTCTTTCCCTCGCCCTTTTTCTTGAAACTAGTGGTCTTGTCAACCATCAACACTTGATGCTCTTTCTTGATTTCTACCTTCGCTGATTTCAGTATCGCGAAGAGCTCGGGAATCATTTTCGTCATCCCTTGCATATTATAGTTCATCACGAAGTTCTAGTAGCTTGGTGATAGTGACTAGAGAACTTTGTCAATCACTATCTTATCTGGAAGATTAACTCCCACTTGATTCAAGCGATTGTAGTACCCAGACATTCTGAGCACTTGCTCACTGGCTGAGCTATTCTCCTCCATCTTGTAGGCAAATTAATTGTTAGAGGTCTCATACCTCTTGACACGGGTGTCGGTGTCAAAACCGGCGGATCTCGGGTAGGGGGTCCCGAACTGTGTGTCTAAGATCGATGGTAACAGGAGACGGGGGACATGATGTTTACCCAGGTTCGGGCCCTCTCTATGGAGGTAATACCCTACGTCCTGCTTGATTGATATTGATGAATATGAGTGTTACAAGAGTTGATCTACCACGAGATCGTGATGGCTAAACCCTAGAAGTCTAGCCTGTCTGATTATGATTACCCCTACGGACTAAACCCTCCGGTTTATATAGACACCAGAGGGGACTAGGGTTGTACAAAGTCGGTTACAGAGAAAGGAATCTTTCATATCCGAATGCCAAGCTTGTCGTCCACGCCAAGGAGAGTCCCATCCGGACACGGGAGAGAGCCTCCGGTCTTGTATCTTCATGGCCCATCAGTCCGGCCCACATTACGTTGCCCGGACGCCCGACGACCCCTTAATCCAGGACTCCCTCAGTAGCCCCTGAACCAGGCTTCAATGACGATGTGTCCGGTGCGCAGATTGTCTTCGGCATTGCAAGGCGGGTTCCTCCTCCGAATACTACAAAATAGGCTTCGAGCACAGAAAACTTGTCCGGCTCTGCAAAACAAGTACCACACACAACTACAGAGTGTATAATATTTCACGAGTCCAATCTGCTGACAGCTTTTTGTAACGCGACGCCACGTTCCTGCACGGTCATTATTTCAAACCATTTTTTAGCCTCCTGCCCCACACTTTAAGATGCGGTTTTCCAGTGGCGCGCCTTGTCACAGCAGAGATCGTGTCCCTTTATTGCGGGATTCTCATCAATATGGGCGTGGGTAATCCAATCGTGCCGTTTGCACGGCCCTTGGGAATAGGCGAGTTTTAAGGCGAGTGGGGAGGCGCTTGATATTCACTGCCTTTATAGGGAGATAAGGATTCATCCCCTTCACCCACGCCTTCTCCTTCTCTGCCTCTCCATTCTCGAGCTCCAGCGCCCAAGTTCTCATCTTTTCCACCTCAAAGAAGCACTCCAACCATGTCCGGATCCGGAGCGCAGGGCAAGTGGATGGCCTCCTCCGTCAAGGAGAAGGACATGACGAAGCTCTGGGAGGCGGGGTATTTGGCCAAGGAAATCGCCCACCGGCTTCCGGCCAAGGGACAGATCATCCCCACCCCCAAGCCTCATGAGAGGGTAGTGTTCATCCCCCACTTCGTCCGCGGGTTAGGGTTTCCACTCCACCCTTTCGTCCGCGGACTCATGTTCTACTACGGGCTAGATTTCCATGACCTAGCCCCAAATTCTTTCCTCAACATCTCGGCATTTATTGTCGTGTGCGAGGCCTTCCTCCGCATCCCACCCCACTTTGGACTGTGGCTCAAGATTTTCAATGTGAAGCCAAAGGTGGTGGATGGCCAACACGCAGAGTGCGGAGGCGCCATGGTGAGCAAGATGCCCAACGTCACATGGCCCAAAGGTAATTTTGTGGAGACCGTCAAAGGGTGGCAGCAACTGTGGTTCTATATCACAGAGCCCCGCGGCGCCTCCTGGGCCGCGGCTCCCGAATTCAAGTCCGGAGCCCCAATGCGGCTCACCTCCTGGCTAGAGAAGGGCCTAAATTGGGCGTCGTCGGAAGAGCTGTCAGTGCTGCAGGCGCGTATCCAGAGTATGGTGAACAAGAACATCAAGCTTGTCAATGTGATCCAGGTGATGCTAGTTCGCCGCATCCTTCCATGCCAAAGCCGGACTTGCAATCTGTGGGAGTTCGATCCGGCCGAGCACCAGACCTTGCAACAGTTCTTTGGAGCTACGCACGAAGACATCTGGAAGGTGCTTTTTAAGGCCAACGAGAAATGGCCGGAGACGACCGAGGACCGTGGGCACGACCTGGCCCATCCCGCTAGTCCGGTAAGTATTTCGCGCTTCAAGGTGTATCCTTTACCTGCTTACTCAGGGAAAATGCCTAAGCCTCCCTATTTATTCTTTTCAGGGCTGGACGAAGAAGGCAGAGCGGATTAAGTGTCTGGCTCCGCTGCCCGAGGAACCAGCCATCCCGCTTCTGACAAAGATGCTGGTCCCGGCGCCCTACCAGGCGCCGGAGAAGAAGGCCAAGAAAAAGGCCAAGGAGACGAGAAGCGGTCTCCGTCGCAAGGGAACTTCGGACGCGACGTCCGAAGACGCCGAGACTCACTCCACCACCACAGAGGACAACGAGGAGGAGGAGGAAAGCAACTCTCCCCCTGAGGGGGGAAGGAAGAAAAGGGCGGCCCCCATAAATCTGGAGGCAGAGGCGTCCAAGAAGGGGAAGGTCTCCCTCGCGGATAACTCTGCGTGGGACGTCGACAGCAGCCCAGAGCGGCGCCCCCGAGATAAGCCCCTGGCCGAGTCGTGAGTACTCAAAGACCCTGACGCATTCATATATCCAGCCTCTTTTCTCCATAGTTTTAACATGTTGAATCATGTACTTGCAGTCCGGCTTGTTCCGACCTCGAGCGATCCTTATCTTCGGGAAATTCGCTGGACCCGAAGGTGATGGACAGCGGGTCCCTTTCGGTGGCCTCCTCTCCCAAGGCCATGGACGACACCGAGGCGTTGTCCCGAAGGAACCCAGGCCAGGGAGAGACGCAGGAGGCCGTCAGCGCAGCGCCAGAGGGTAGAACCTCTGCAGCCGGACACATGGGGGAGCAAATCCCAATGGAGACTGGCCATGGGGGCCAGGTCCAATTCGGCCCCCAGCCGAATACTATCCCGAAGACCTATACGGCTCCGGAATCCGGCAAGCAACCTCCTTCGAAAGAAGGGGGTGTGCCTATTTCGCCGGTGACCTCTGTCCAACTAGAGGCACCGGACACCCTACTGGAAGCGCTGTGAAGTGCTTCCATTGTAGAGGAACACCGTGCCCTCATGGGTACGGTGATTGAGAAGATTCAGTCCGCGAAAAGCGGACTGACCGACGCCTGCACAAGCCTTCTAACAGGTTTTGAGGTATAAAACGCAATTATATAAAAAGAAAGTCACAGTATAGACAGTAGCCCCTGAGACACTGTTCGGTGGTCGAAAAGAAAGCCGGACAGAGGATCAAACAATTTTCCCAGGCGACTAACCACACATGTCTATGTGAAAAAAGCAGGCATCGCTTCTAGCTGCGACCTCCCATGCTGCCGAAGTCTCCGGACTGAAGCAGAGTCTGGAGCGGGCCGAGGAAGAACCCGGCCGTGTGAAAAAGCAGCTGGAGGACAAGCAAGGTATGTCATGACCTTCTGTATATCAGAAAGGATAGATGACTTGTATTCACCATAGTGCTATGATATTTGTAGGAGCGGCGACCGAGGTGGAGGCCCTTAAAAAGGCGCTGGCCGAGGCCCAAAAGAAAGCGGCAGAGGAACAATCTGTCCGCGAAAAGCACGAGGCCAGGGTCGGTGAGGTCCAACAAGAGCTCCAGGACGCTGTAGATAAATGCGAGTCCTTGGAGCGCAAGATTTTGGATCAAGAGTCCGAGCTTGCTAAGGCCCACCAAAGCACACAAGAGGCCCGGGTTGAAGCCCAGGGCGCCCTCCAGGAAATCCAAGAAGCCAGAAAAATCACGGCGGGTAAGGCCTTTATAATGCAACGCAAATTTGTGAAGAAAAGGTACCTCTTACTGACCCGGATTTGGAGTTCTCCAGGAGCGTTTGCGGATCTGCTGCGCAGCATTGCTGATGCTACGGATTTCTTCCGAGCTGAAGAGGGGAGCTCCACGGAGAAGCTGTTCTGGTCGCAATACCTTGCGCCAGAGCATCCGGTGCCCTTCAGCGATCAGCTGAAACAGCTGACCGAACTGCATAGGGCGGCTGAATTGGCCATGAAGGATTTGATAATCCATTTATGGCCTGCTGAAGCCATACCCCAAAGCTACTTCGGGCTCATGAAGCGGCTGGTTGCTGCCTGCCCTCGGCTTGATGCCATCAAGCGGTCGGTCTGCATCGAAGGTGTGCGGATGGCCTTCGCCCGTGTCAAGATACAGTGGGCGAAGATGAACGCCGTCAAGCTCGCGACCGAGGGACCGCCCGCGGGCAAGGAGCACCGCACGCCAGAGCGATATTTTGACGATGTCCTGGAGGGATCCCGCATTGTAGCAGAGCAGTGTGCAAAAGACATTATCTTCGGATGAATATGTTATCCTGTCCTGCACAATGAAACAAAACTAATATGTAATATAATGTTAGTTGTTTAAATCAATATTTTTCCTCTTGTGCGGCCGTTTTATTAAATCTGAGAGTTGGCCAGTCGTCGACTTCAGCCCCTACGTAGGTAGTACGGGGGTGTTCGGGATAAAATCTAAACACTCTTTATCCAAAGTTTGGTCCTTGAAGGAGGTGTTTAGCGCAGCGAACCAGGCAACCGGACTATGTGGCTTTATCACCCACACTTAGCCATAGGAGTTTTATAATAGAGATTTAGGCACAACCCCTAGTATTCGTCAATCCGAACTAGGGTGCTGTAAACACCGGATCGGGTAGAGACCGATTCATCGCATAATGCGGAAAAAGTCGCAAAAGATTTGTAACCTCCGAAGAGCTGACCGGCTCACGCCGCATCATGACAGTCAGTTTTCGGCTTTCTCTACTGAGGTGCTCATCCGAACGAACCAGGGCACAATCGCAGTAGTTCTCCCTTTACTACCCTAGCCGATATAGCGGAACGTAAGGTAGTAAGCACAGGAACCGGGCAACCCAACTATTGACCAAAGACATGATTCGGAGCCAATGCATATAATGCTAAATTCGGGGTGCCGCACTATACTATAAAAAGTGTTCGGACTTTCTTGCCGTAATATGGGGCGCAATAAAGCCCCTGGCAAATTTAGGCCGTACCAAAGTGTACGGGTGCAATGGATAAGATTATCAAGAAAAAATGAAGTAGTAAGCTAGTGCCACAGAGGTTGGGCCGCGAACTGCTTCCATTACAAATTTATGAATACATCAAAGCGTATAAGAAGTGCAATAAGCAACAGGGCTATTTTACATGCCATGACCATGGGAAAACTGCGTGCGGATCCTGAGAACAGGTAGAGTGATCGTCAAAAAGACCTAGCGATTCCCGTGTACCTCAATGCTTCTTGCTGTCTTGGTGTATCCATCCTTCGAAAGGACCGATGATCAGGCCGTCTTGGGGGGCCTGTGGAAAAGAAACCTGAAAAGGAAAAAAAGAAAAAGTGAAAGTATGTGTGTCCAGGGGAGGTCAAGCCGTATTATGGACCACAATCTAATTATGCCTCCGTCTATGCCCATGGTATTTTAAGTGCGTAGTTATGTACGCATGGTACGAATGCCGCTATTAGGCCGGGACGGAGACGGAGTACGGATTGCTAGTCTAACTCCTGACGAGCCGGACTGTTATGCTGCGGAGTAGTCCGGATCCGCTTGACAGTGTCCGGGAGCTTGGCCGCTGAATTAAGATTCTGCTTGGCAAGGCCGCTCTGTACTTCCGCTGCCAAGGCCGTGGTGTGCTCCTCAGTACGGAGGGAGCGCTCCATGTTTCCATTAACTGTTATGACACCGCGTGGACCCGGCATCTTGAGCTTGAGATAAGCATAATGTGGCACTGCATTGAATCGAGCAAATGCGGTTCGTCCGAGCAGTGCATGATAGCCGCTGCG
Source organism: Thinopyrum elongatum (assembly GCA_011799875.1). NCBI lineage: Eukaryota > Viridiplantae > Streptophyta > Magnoliopsida > Poales > Poaceae > Thinopyrum > Thinopyrum elongatum. The sequence continues at coordinate 57,101,442 of CM022300.1, read as the reverse complement.
GAAGGGGACGATATCGAAGATCAACTCTTCGCTTCTGAAGTTGTCCGGGGATCTGAATACAACCTCCAGTGTGATTGAGCCTGTACAGCGGGCCTCTACACCTGGTATGACTCCTTTAAAGGTAGTTTTTGTGGGTTTGATCCTTGAGGGATCGATGCCCATTTTGCGCACTGTATCCTGATAGAGCAGGTTCAAGCTGCTGCCGCCGTCCATGAGGACGCGTGTGAGATGGAATCCATCAATAATTGGATCGAGGACCAGTGCGGCGGAACCGCCATGACGGATACTGGTCGGGTGGTCCCTGCGATTGAAGGTGATCGGGCAGGACGACCATGGGTTGAACTTTGGGGCGACTGGCTCTATCGCGTAGATGTCCCTGAGCGCTCTTTTGCGCTCCCTTTTGGGGATATGATTGGCGTATATCATGTTCACCGTTTTAACCTGCGGAGGGAACTTCTTCTGTCCTCCTGTGTTCGGCGGGCGGAACTCCTCGTCGTCGTCCTCGGTTTGCAACCCCTTCTCCTTGTTTTCGGCATTTAACTTGCCGGCCTGTTTAAAAACCCAACATTCTCTGTTGGTATGATTGGCTGGTTTGTCCGGAGTGCCGTGGATCTGACATGGACGATCGAGTATGCGGTCCAAGCTGGATGAGCCCAGATTGTTTCTTTTGTATGGCTTCTTCCGCTGGCCGGACTTGGAGCCGCTGAAACCGGCGTTGACCGCCGTTTCATCGGCAGTGCCACCATTGCTTCGGCGCTTGTGCCTGTTGCGTCGGGGCTTGTCATTTCTATTCTTGGCTTCAGAGGTGCCGGCATCGCTTGTAGTGTTATTGCTACGGGCTAGCCAACTATCCTCGCCCGCGCAAAAGCGTGTCATGAGTGCCGTGAGGGCTGCCATGGACTTTGGCTTTTCTTGGCCGAGGTGACGAGCGAGCCATTCGTCGCGGATGCTATGCTTAAAGGCCGCTAGGGCTTCAGCATCCGGGCAGTCGATGATCTGGTTCTTTTTAGTTAGGAACCTGGTCCAGAATTTCCTGGCCGACTCTCCAGGCTGTTGAACTACGTGACTTAAGTCATCGGCATCCGGAGGTCGTACATATGTGCCTTGGAACATGTCACAGAAGGCGTCCTCCAAGTCCTCCCAGTTGCCAATAGAGTTTTCAGGCAGACTATTTAACCAGTGCCGAGCTGGCCCCTTGAGTTTTAATGGGAGGTATTTGATGGCGTGAAGGTCATCACCGCGGGCCATATGAATATGGAGAAGAAAATCCTCAATCCATACCGCGGGATCTGTTGTTCCATCATATGATTCGATGTTTACGGGTTTAAACCCTTCTGGGAATTCATGCTCCATTACTTCATCAGTGAAGCAGAGGGGGTGTGCGGCGCCTCTATATCGGGCCACGTCGCGACGTAGTTCGGATTGAGTTTGTCGGCAGTCTTCGGCCCGGGCGCGATTATGTGTGTCACGTCTGGCTTGATAGCCGTCGTCGCGCGCCGGGGCATGCCCCCGCGATCCGTAAATTGATCTAGACTGACCTACTCTATTGTCCAGGTCCTGCCGCAGGTCATATGTATGACCCCGGACTATTGTGTCTCTGCTTTTGCGGCGAGGGAGTATGGGCTGGTATTCGGCTTGAGTTGCCGCTTTGTCCCGGCCACGTGGTGGTCGGTCAGCCGCATCACACGTTGATGGCATGGGCTCAAGTGCCTCGTCGTTGAATTGGGGTAGCAATTTACGCTTCGGGTAACTTTTAATGGGACGCTCGAGTCCGTATTCCTCGGCTGCCAGGACATCAGTCCATCTGTCGTTGAGTAGATCTTGATCAGCTTGAAGCTGCTGCTGTTTCTTTTTCAGGCTCCTCGTAGTGGCTATTAGCCGGCGCTTAAAGCGCTCCTGCTCGACGGGTTCCTCAGGCACGATAAAGTCTTCGTCGCCGAGGCTCACCTCGTCTTTGGAAGGTGGAAGATAGTTGCTATCCTCCGAGTCTTCGTTTATGGCCTGTTCATCCGGGCTGGCTTGCCCATCTTCCCTATCGTCTTATTCGAAAGTCGGCTCGACGGGATCTTCTTTGTCTTCGGCCTCATCCGGAGTGTTGTTTTCTCTCGTGCCGGTATTGCTGTCTTTTTCACGGCGTGATTTGGGGCAGCGCCGCTGACGTCGGCACTTTGCCCGTGTCTCAAGAGGTGTATCCTCGATTGGATCTTTCTTGTTATCGCCGTTATCCTCTTTGGGGGTATCACCATGTACACGTCATACGAGGAGGTGGCTGTCCAGCGCCCAGTAAACGGAGGGTTTTGGGCCTGCCCCTCTCCGGCATCGTCGTCCATACCGTCGATGTCTTCGGAGTCGTAATCGAGCATGTCGGTTAAGTCTTCGACAGTGGCAATGAAGTGGGAGGTGGGTGGGAAACGAAATTCTCCATCATCAGCCTCCAGTTCAAACCGGATATATTTCGGCTGTGAGTCCCCTGCTAAGGAGAGGGTTTTTAATGAGTTTAGCACATCACCCAAGGGTGAGTGCCGAAAGATGTCCGCGGAGCTGAACTCGACGGTCGGCGCCCGATCGAGCTCGGAGGGCGCAGACGCACGTGGTTCGGAACCTGTAGTCGGAGACGAATCCGGGGTTCCGGTGACACAGATCCTGTTTGAAGTTGGGTCTGTGTGCGTCTCCAATGCCGCTGAGTCTGCGGCTTCCGCGGCGGGGTTGAGCTTCCCGTCTTCGGATGGCGCAGTCTGCTCCGGATCTAGGGCCAGAGCAGTTACAGGAGCTATCTCCCAGGTATGGTCCGATGACAGATTTAGGTCATGTTCATCGCGGTGGTAGGGAGCGGCTACCATGGGATCGAATCTGTCAAAGATCAAGTCTCCGCGGATGTCCGCAACGTAGTTCAAGCTTCCAAATCTGACCTGATGGCCAGTGGCGTAGCTGTCGATCTGCTCGAGTTGGCCCGCAGCATGAAGCCGCCGAACACGAAGATCTGGCTGGTGAGAAAAACCTTCCTCACGGCAGCATCGTTGTGGATGATTGATGGAGCCATCGAGTCTTCTGGCGACGACACAGCGGAACTCTCAATGAAAGCACCAATGTCGGTGTCAAAACGGGCGGATCTCGGGTAGGGGGTCCCGAACTGTGCGTCTAAGATCGATGGTAACAGGAGACGGGGGACACGATGTTTACCCAGGTTTGGGCCCTCTCTATGGAGGTAATACCCTACGTCCTGCTTGATTGATATTGATGAATATGAGTGTTACAAGAGTTGATCTACCACGAGATCGTGATGGCTAAACCCTAGAAGTCTAGCCTGTCTGATTATGATTACCCCTACGAACTAAACCCTCCGGTTTATATAGACACCGGAGGGGACTAGGGTTGTACAAAGTCGGTTACAGAGAAAGGAATCTTTCATATCCGAATGCCAAGCTTGTCGTCCACGCCAAGGAGAGTCCCATCCGGACATGGGAGAGAGCCTCCGGTCTTGTATCTTCATGGCCCATCAGTCCGGCCCACATTATGTTGCCCGGACGCCCGAGGACCCCTTAATCCAGGACTCCCTCAATGGGCATGATTCTGAAATACCAATTTCAGCTCTTTGGAACATCTCATATGCTCCATGGCGTTCAAAACATTTTTGAAGTCCCGGTTCTAAGCCGTAAAGCATGGCGCACTAAACTATCAAGTAGTCATCATATCGAGCTTGCCAAACAATCATAACATCTGCGTCTGCTCCTGCAATAGGTCTGTCACCTAGCGGTGCATCAAGGACATAATTCTACTATGCAGCAATGAGGATCACGGACCCAGTCCGCATCATTGCTACTATCATCTTTCAACTTAGTTTTCTCTAGGAACATATCAAAAACATAGGGGAGCTATATCGCGAGCTATTGATCTACAGCATAGATATGCAAATACTATCAGGACTAAGTTCATGATAAATTAAGTTCAATTAATCAAATTACTAATGAACTCCCACTTAAATAGACATCCCTCAAGTCATCTAAGTGATACGTGATCCAAATCAACTAAACCATGTTCGATCATCACGTGAGATGGAGTAGTCATCAATGGTGAACATCTCTATGTTGATCATATCTACTATATGATTCACGTTCGACCTTTCAGTCTCTAGTGTTCCGAGGCCATGTCCGTACATGCTAGGCTCATCAAGTTTAACCCGAGTATTCCGCATGTGCAAAACTGTCTTGCACCCGCTGTATTTGAACGTAGAGTCTATCACACCCGATCATCACGTGGTGTCTCAACACGACGAACTGTCGCAACGGTGCATACTTAGGGAGAACACTGATACCTTGAAATTTAGTGAAGGGATCATCTTATAATGCTACCGTCGTTCTAAGCAAAATAAGATGCATAAAGGATAAACATCACATGCAATCAAAATATGTGACATGATATGGCCATCATCATCTTGTGCTTTTGATCTCCATCTCCAAAGCATCGCCATGATCTCCATCGTCACCGGCTCGACACCTTGATCTCCATCGTTGTGTCGTGGTCGTCTCGCCAACTATTGCTTCTACAACTATCGCTAACGCATAGTGATAAAGTAAAGCAATTACATGGCGTTTGCATTTCATACAATAAAGTGACAACCATACGGCTCCTGCCAGTTGCCGATAACTTTTATAAAACATGATCATCTCATACAACATCGTATATCACATCACATCATGTCTTGACCATATCATATCATAACATGCCCTGCAAAAACAAGTTAGACGTCCTCTACTTTGTTGTTGCAAGTTTTACGTGGCTGCTACGGGCTTCTAGCAAGAACCGTTCTTACCTACGCATCAAAACCACAACGGTGATTTATCAAGTTTATTGTTTTAACCTTCAATAAGGACCGGCCGCAGTCAAATTCGATTCAACTAAAGTAGGAGAAACAGACACCCGCCAGCCACCTTTATGCAAAACTAGTTGCATGTCTGTCGGTGGAACCGGTCTCATGAACGTGGTCATGTAAGGTTGGTCCGGGCCGCTTCATCCAACAATGCCGCCGAATCAAAATAAGACATTGATGGTAAGCAGTATGACGATCACCGCCCACAACTCTTTGTGTTCAACTCGTGCATATCATCTACGCATAGACCTGGCTCTGATACCACTGTTGGGAAACGTAGCATGCAATTTAAAAAAAAATCCTACGCTCACGCAAGATCTATCTAGGAGATGCATAGCAACGAGAGGGGGAGAGTATGTCTACGTACTCTCGTAGACCGAAAGCGGAAGCATTTGACAACGCGGTTGATGTAGCCGAACTTCTTCTCGTTCCGACCGATCAAGCACCGAACGTACGTCACCTCCGAGTTCTGCACACGTTCAGCTCAATGACGTCCCTCGAACTCTTCATCCAGCAAAGTGTCGAGGAAGTAGATGAGTTCCGTCAGCACAACAGCGTGGTGACGGTGATGGTGAAGTGATCCGCGCAGGGCTTCGCCTAAGCACTACGAAGATATGACCGAGGGTGTAATCTGTGGAGGGGGGCGCCGCACACGGCAAATAGTTATTGGTGTTATGTCTTCTAGGCGCCCCCCTCCTCATATATATAGGTGGGAGGGAGAGGGGAGAGGCCAAGGGGGCCCCAAGTGGGGCCGAATCCCACTTGGGCTCCTGCCCTGGTTCGCCCCCCCTTCCTTGTATAGGCGCCAGGGGAAGGAAGGGGGAGGTGGCGCCCCCCCTTTCCTTTCTCCCTTGAGGAGGGGAAGGAAGGAGGGACTTACCCTCCCACCTTTCCTTTCCCTAGGGCTGGCCGGCCTGGTGGAGGGGCGCACCATCCCCTTATGGGCTGGTCTGTCCCTCCCTTGGCCCATTAAGCCCATATCTTTGCCGGGGGGGTGCCCGGAACCTCTTCTGGTGACCCTATATGTACTCGGTACCCTCCGGAACACTTCCGGTGTCCGAATAACATCGTCCTATATATCAGTCTTTACCTCTCGACCATTTCGAGACTCCTCATCATGTCCGTGATCTCATCCGGGACTCCGAACAATATTCGGTTACCAAATCACATAACTCATATAATACTAAATCATCATCGAACGTTAAGCGCGCGGACCCTACGGGTTCGAGAACTATGTAGACATGACCGAGACACCTCTCCGGTTAATAACCAATAGTGGAACTTGGATGCTCATATTGGCTCCCACATATTCTACAAAGATCTTTATCGATCGAACCGTTATGACAACATACGTAATTCCCTTTGTCCATAGGTATGTTACTTGCCCGAGATTCGATCGTTGGTATCTTTATACCTAGTTCAATCTCATTACCGGCAAGTCTCTTTACTCGTTTCGTAATACATCATCCTGTGACTAAGTCACTTTGCTTGCAAGACTTCTTATGATGTGCATTACCGAGAGGGCCCAGAGATACCTCTCCGATACTCGGAGTGACAAATCCTAATCTCGATCTATGCCAACCCAACAGACACCTTCGGAGATACCTGTAGAGCATCTTTATAATCACCCAGTTACGTTGTGACGTTTGATAGCACACAAGGCATTCCTCCGGTATCCGGGAGTTGCATAATCTCATAGTCGAAGGAATATGTATTTGACATGAAGAAAGCAGTAGCAATAAAACTGAACGATCATTATGCTAAGCTAACGGATGGGTCTTGTCCATCACATCATTCTCCTAATGATGTGATCTCATTCATCAAATGACAACACATGTCTATGGTTAGGAAACTTAACCATCTTTGATTAACGAGCTAGTCTAGTAGAGGCTTACTAGGGACACGGTGTTTTGTCTATGTATCCACACATGCATCAAGTTTCTGGTTAATACAATTCTAGCATGAATAATAAACATTTATCATGATATAAGGAAATATAAAATAACAACTTTATTATTGCCTCTAGGGCATATTTCCTTCAAAAACACCTTGGAGCTCAACTCCCCGGGACACTGCCACAACCCCTAAATGTCAGGAGGCACCAAGACAGAATCCCCGTTACAATGATATCGGAACGATTCCACAATACCCGCGTGATCCTAAAAAAAAATTGAGTGAAAAAGGATAGAAGAGTGTGGAAAACACCTATGTCATGAGTCCTTACCAGAGCGACGAAGGGGATAAGGAGTAAAAAGAATTCCTACTCTACGATATAACTAAGACTCAAAACAGTTTTGTTCTAGACTCGTCAGCGGTTCGATCAAGCAGGGGCTCCTATAGTCGGTATGGCTCTGAATACCAACTTGTAACGCCCAAGATCTAATTCTATCCCAATCACGTGATGAACTCATGATTGGGGCACAATCGCATTTCGGACACGTAGCAAGGTGGCATACAAATTCATACAACCAAGTGAATAGATAGAATACGAGATCCAGGCAACACTTGCCCCAGAATAGCATAAATATGACAATCATCATACAATCATCCATACATATAGTAGAGTCCTACTACGGACTAGATGAAAAGAAAACACCACCCTGCTACTATTCCCGGATACTCCGACTAGGTCCTCTACTGATCATCCGGATAAGTAACATAGAAACGACCACGATCCTCGTCAAACTCCCACTGGAGCTTAGTGGCATCTCCTGCATCAGACTCAATGGTACCTGCAACTGTGTTTGTAGTATTCTGTGAGCCACAGGGACTCAGCAATCATATCACCCACGGTAGCAAGACTATCAAAGATTAAATAGGTATGGCATGGTTAAGTGGTGGAGCTGCAGCAAGCACTAAGCATATGTATGGTGGCTAACTTACGAATACAAGAATAAGATGAGAAACTACGCAAATGGTCGCAAGCTAGTAATGATCAAGAAGTGATCCTGAGCTACTTACGTTCAAACATAACCCCACCGTGTTCTCTTCCCGAACCTCATCGAAAAGAGACCATCACGGTTACGCACGTAGTTGGTGTATTTTAACGAGTTTAGTTACAAGTTCACTACAACCGGATATTAAAAACTCCCATCTGCCACATAACCGTGGGCACGACTCTCGAAAGTTTAAACCCTGCAGGGGTGTCCCAACTTAGCCCATGACAAGCTCTCACGATCAACAGAGGAAAATCCTCCTCCCAGAACAACCCGATCAAGCTTGGAATCCCGGTTCACAAGACATTTCGACAATGGTAAAACAAAACCAGCAAGACCTCCCGACGTGCCGACACCCTGATAGTAGCCGTGCGTATCTCGTCTTAGGCCACGATCGAATGGGTCAAGCTACGAGTAAAACCAGACCTCGAGTTTCCCTGTGGTGGCCCCGCAGGCTGCCCGGTTAGGACCAACACTCATGAGAAGCACTGGCCCGGGTTGTTGATTAAGAATCCTCGGGTTAATTACTCCCTATGCAAGTTTTAGTTGTTATTAGGCAAATGGTAAAACCAAAGTTGGGCCTTGCTGGAAGAGTTTTATTCAAAGCGAACTGTCAAGGGGGGCCCATAAACCCCGATTGTGTTAGGAATGCAAAATCAAGGAACATAACACCGGTATAACAGAAACTAAGGCGGCAAAAGTGGAACAAAACACCAAGCAAAAGGCCAAGCCTTCCACCCTTTACCAAGTATATAGATGCATTAATTAAATAAGAGATATTGTGATATCCCAACATATCCATGTTCCAACATGGAATAACCTGCACCGCACCTGCAACTGGCAACACTATAAGAGGGGCTGAGCAAAAGCGGTAACATAGCCAAACAACAGTTTGCTAGGAAGGTGGGTTAGAGGCTTGACATGGCAATATGGGAGGCTTAAACAAGTGGTAGGTAGTGCGACATAGCAATAGAACAAACAACTAGCAAGCAAAGATAGAAGTGATATCGGGGGTAATGACCATCTTGCCTGAAATGTCCTCAGTGGGAACGAAAGCTTGCTCCTCGTGAACATACTCGACAGGGTCCTTGTTCACGAACTTGTCTCCCGGATCTACCCAAAGCAAGAACACAAACAATGGAACAACAATCAATCACAATGCAATGCGCAAGTAACATGATGCAAGATATGTCATGGAATGCAAGATATGATGTGCAATGCATATGGGTGCTCCGGAAGGGGTGCAATCGAGATGAAAGGGAAAATGATGAACATGACACTATCTTGGTAATCCAAGCATGCCACTGGATGGAGTGAAAGATTTTGATTGAAATCGATATAAAGATCACCGGAATCGGATGCACGGTTTGAAAATGACAAGCAAAACCATATACAATGCAATCTGTTGAAAACAGCAACATGGCACCTAAGATGCAACATGTAAATATGCTACAGCACTCCAACATGAAAACAAATGGCATGGCAGGGAAGTACATGTCAAGCACTACAAAACATGATTAGTGAGATACTGCTAATACTCACTAGAACATGTTTGAAACAGCATGGCAAAAATGCAAACGATAACAGTTTTACTGACTTAGCAGGATTCACTGAACATGGCAAAAACAGATTCAGATAGCAATGTTTAGGACTAGTAAACTATATGTTACAGGAACATATTATGGCAAACAAGAGCATGGCATGCTAGTACTAAATTCACTTAACAAAACTCCTTCACTGAGCTTATTCTAGATCTCCATGGAAAAGATGATAGCTACAATGCAAAGACGGCAAGTGATATGAATTGTTTACAGACTTAGCAAAATATACATGGCATGACAAAACAGGTTCATGTAGGCATGTTTTCAAGCTTGTGGCACTCATCACAGTGCACTTTATGGCATGGAATAAAACCTAGCATGAAGTAGACATGAAAATGAAGCTATACATGTGCAAAACTACCACATAACATGTTTGAATTTAATCACACAAAAATGACAAAACAACAATATAATGTAAAATGGCATGTATGCAAACTTGCTCAAATGAAGAAATGGATGCCACCAATGGATTCATTGGATTTTTCTAGCCCAAAAACATATATAATATGTAGGGGTTACTGTGGGAAAAATGCTCACAAATATGCAAAATGCAAACCTCCTAAAATGACTAATGACAGAAATGGCATTTTTCCTCAAAGGGAAATGTCTAGAAATGGACTTGCCTGATTTGGAAAGCTACCATATGCTAGAAATGGAATATTCGCTGGGATAAGAGAAAAAATAAAGGAGGAGGGCGCTGAGAGGCTGACTGGTGGGGGCCCCTGTTAGTGACTCAAATCAACCAAAAAAGGGGGATTTTGGTGTGCGCCCGGGGGGGATGGGTCGCTGGCAAGCGGGCCCGGTGAGAGAGAGAGAGAGAGAGAGAGAGAGAGAGAGAGAGAGAGAGAGAGAGAGAGAGAGAAAAGACTGGCGCTGGCGGGCTGGATGGGCCGCAGCTGGAGCTGCTGCTGGGCTGGCTGCTCCTTTTCTGTTTCTTTCATTTTCCTCAAACAGAAAACAAAATGAAAAGTGCAAGGGGATAGAAGAGGAATTTGGGAGAGATGAAAATATTCCCAAGCTCCTGGGATTATGCCCTATTTAATAAAATTGGTTTGGACTTTTTTAGAGGTAGAAAAATAAAACAAGTTTGAATAAAATTCAAACTTGAGGCATTTTTGAACCTAACCAAAACAACTTAAAATAGGCTGAAATTTGACAGAGAGGTTTTGGGCATGGAGTAAGATTGCTGGGGAGAAATTGAACATTTATGGAGGAGGGCAAGATGGCACTTGCAAAAAGAAAGAAAAGAGAAGGAGAGGTGGTGATGCATGGATCACACATGGGGCATGCAACAAAATGTCATGCATGAAGCACAATGCACATGATGACTATAAGAATGCAAAATGACATAAGCACAATGCAACACTTGATGTGACCATGATGCAACATATGATGGCATAGAGAAATATAACAAGCCATGACAAGACAAAACAATAAGTAATATGACAAAGCAAAACACATTGGAGCCAACAAGGATAGACCCACATGGAATTTGATGAAGAACAAGTTGGATACATGCCAAAAATGGGAAGGTGTTACAAATGGGGTGTTACAGTGTCGGCGGTAAGGGAATCCTAGCTACGAATGCATGCCCCCAAATAGCTAGGTCTGAAATATCACCCTACCGTAACACAAAACCTATAGGAGTCCATCATATATATGGTCAAACTTCCCCTTTCGCTTCCCGACAAAGGTGGACCGTGTGCCGACCCACAAATGTGTGCTTGTGGCGCGAGATGGGTGAGACCACATACGAACCACTTGCGGGTGGCCCTACTATATGTATGAAAAGGGTGTGGTGTGATATTTAACTACCATTCACAACTTTGATGTGGCACGTGTGTCTCGCAAATTAACCAGAATTCCCTGACCCCACGGAGGTTGCAGGCAGTGTGAAGTAGCCCCCCACCCCCCCACCCCACACACGTCGGGGGGGAGGGCATCTCACCAAGACGTACTGTAACATGGACCAAGCAGAATCCAGCTTGGTCGTACAACCTCTCTCGCTCGTTGTTGGTCAAAGTGATGGACGTCCACACGGCCCCGCAAAATGGGCTAGCTTGTCGCCGATAACCTCGCGAGGGAGTACTGTCTGAAGACAAACCCACTCTGTGCATGTGGCCCAAGTATGTATATGGAAGCGGTGTGTGTGGTGTTTGAAAACCCAATGCGCAAATTTGATGTGGCACCATGCTTTGGAACCGTAAAATCCCCACACTGAGCGAGGGTTCACGACGCATAGCATGCGCTCAAACTTAATTAGGCCTAGAATGATCGACCTAATATACGGTAACTCGAGCCAAAGAAGAAGAATCCACCCTGGTAACCTTTCTCGTCGTTGGTCGAAATGATGGATGTGCACGCAGGCCCACGAATATATATAGGCTTGCCGCCCATAACCAAGCGAGTGAGAGTGTGTCCAAAGACAACCATTGCATGCGTGTGTCCGAACATATTTATGGAGGTGTGTGATGCATGCATATGTGTTGAATACCCAATGCACAACATTGATGTGGTGCATGCGTTGAAAATCGTAGAGGTCCCCACACAGAGCAAGAGGTTCATGATGTGTCGTGTGCTCGCCCCCTCCCCTTCGATCCAGCGGGATGGATTCATGTGTACACATGCGCTATTATATATGTAATCTCACATCATGACCTATATCGTGAGACAAGCAAAAAATTAATCCCCTCCTAAGTCAAATTAATTAACCTCTCTCGCTGTCGGTGAAAGCGATGGACCAAGCGGGCCGACAGATGGAAGTATCGCCGATAACCGCGTGAGTGAGTACCAGAGGACAACAACCATCACTTGCATGTGTGCCAAAACATATATATGGAGAGCTGTGTGGTTGTGATGTTTTGAATACCTAATGCACAACTTTGATGTGGCATTTGCCTCAAAACCCGCAAAGTCCCCACACAGAGTGAGGTTCATGTGACACCTAGTATATGCTGGTCCCACCCCCTTCGACTCGTACTATACTCCAACCGTAACGCAGCCCTAAAAGAATTAATCCTCCTTGTTCGTCAAACGTACCTCTCTCTCTCTCGTTGGGTCAAAGTGATGGACGACGAACTCGCGGCCCACGGAAGCAAAGCGTACGTCGCACGCGAGTGAGCATCCTATATAGGACTACGTACCACCGTCTGCATGTGTCCCAAAGAGGTGTTTGTGTGATGTTTGAATATGCAATGCACAACTTTGATGTGGCACCATATATATATATATATATACCTCGGAAACCGAAAAGTCCCCACAGAGAGCGAGGTTCATGATGCGTGGTATGTGCGATATGTACGCCCCCATTCGACACGTGGTATATATGTACTTCTACTGTATAGCACAAACCAAAAAAGAATCATTCCTTGATGGTAAAATTAACCTCTCTCTCGTTGGGTCAAAGTGATGGAGGACAACCTCACGGGCCCACAGATGGAAGCGCCACACGCGAGTGAGTTTCTATAGGGCAACCACCGCATGCATGGTATTGCGTGATGTTTGAATACCAATGCACAACTTTGATGTGGCACCTGCCTCGGGAACCGGAAAGTCCCCACATGGAGCGAGGTTATGACGTACGCACAACAACACAACACACACACACACACACACACACCACAAACACACACACACACACACACACACACATATATATATATATATATAGAGAGAGAGTATTCATGTTGCCCCCTCTTTGACATGTACTACATACTCCTACCGTGCATATACGTAACACAAACCAAAAAAGAATCATCCTTGTTGGTCAAATTAACCTCTCTCTCGCTGTACGTTCAACTGATCGACGACGACCTCACGGGCCCATAGAGAGTCACACGCGAGTGAGTGTCATAGGACAACCACCGCGTGCATGTGCCCGTGTGTTATGTGATGTTTGAATACCCAATGCACAACTTTGACGTGGCACATACTTCACAAACCGGAAACGCACTACACGACGATGTGTAGCCCCCTCACTTCAAGCCGGTGGGAGGGACTCATATGTACGCACGTGCCCGAACTTTGATATGGAATCTCACCATGATCCACACCGTAACACACATGCCAAGATGAATCCACCTTTGGTCAAATGCCTCTCGTTGTCGGTGGAAACTGAAAACCTTTGCGGGCTAATGAATGGGCACGTCCCTGATAACCGCACGAGGGAGTGTCCAAGAGGACCACCAATGCATGCATGTGGCCCGAACATGTATGTATGAAAGGGTTGTGTAATGCTTTAAATAACCAATTCATGACTTTGATGTGGCATATATGACTCACAAAATGATCAATAATCCCACAGGGAGGCTCACGACTCGTAGTGTACTGTCGGACCCCCCCCCCAACACACACACAAACACACACATCCCGCACCACCACAGCCACTCTGAGGCATGTCAAACTTTTTCTGCAGTGAACATGTGACCAAAGGATTGTCGTGTTAAAATTAAAAAAAACAGAGATCATTCGACCGTTTTTATACATTGCTTGATTTCCTAGGGATTTAATGTGCAAAAATCAAATTTGAGCTACATGTGCACCAAAATGAATTGCAAAATCATATGTGTGTCCTTGGGTGCATGTGTTTCCCCATGCAAGAGATTTCAAAACATTGAGAGTATTGATTTTTAAAATTCAGTAAATCTAAAACTTAGTTGAAATTCATGAAACTTATCGTGGTGTCATATATGGACACCAGTAGACTGTGATATTGTATTTTTTCGTCAAATTTGAGACAAGTTTTGATATAATCTTCTTACAAACAGGAGATTGTTAATAACTGGCAACCAATATCTTATTCTTATATGGATTATTTATTCGGACCGTGTGCGTTAGACCGTGCCATGCTTTGGTTAAGCAGTAAATCGGCAGAATGAATCATCAAAAAACAAAAAAAATACGTGTTGTCACGCGCCCCGTGTGCCGTGCGAGCAGGCGTGAGTTGACGGGACGCATGCGAGCAGTCCGTCGCGCAGGCAGACCGGGAGGCGTGCGTGCAGGTGTGTGAATTGACGGGAGGCGTTTTCGCCGCGCAGTGTAACCGGGAGGTGTGCGAGTAGCTGTGTGAAATGATGGTAGGAATGCCAAAAGTCCACCGTGCAGGCTCACCAGGAGGCGAGGCAGCCTTTGACCGCCGCCCGCCTCGCTCCCACTGGTCCGTATTAATGGCGCGCCCGAGCCACCGGCCATAATAGGCAGCCGCACCCCTGTGGTCACCAACGTCTGGACTCTGGAGTGTATGAGGATGCTGCCGAAGCGCACCATAGGAGGGAGTGGCGATGCCGGGGCTGGTGAAGCACCCGCGCAACGCTTGAAGCTGGGCACAGAGGTTGCCATCGCCGCCGACGAGGTCTCGCGCGGGTAGCAGCACGACCTTGACTTCGTCGGCGCCGTCATGCCCCCCCAGCTGGAGCTGGAGGCCAACAGCAACTCCGGCAACGACTGCGACTCCGACGGAAAACCGGTTAGTCATCTATATACCCATTTGTGCGGCAAACATATCATGTGTTTTCTCTGGTTACTCCCCCCCTCTCTAAATTTTTTGGAATACAAATCATATGGTTATGTTCTCTCAGTCCATGAAATCGGAGTAATTAAGATCCGTTAGATGCACGTAGTGTATTGATTGTTTGAATGGTATCTGTACAGTGTTAGTGATTAATTGTTTGTTCTGTACAAATGATTTTTTGCTAATAATCCGACTAGGGTTAGCGTGCGTGCTAATAATTCATGGCCGGATCTTGAGAATTGATTTTGAATGTCCTACATATATGTTTGTGCCTTTTTTTCTTCCACATCTTGAGAATTGATTTTGAATGTCCTACATGTATGTTTCTGCCATTTTTTCTTTCAGATTGGTATATACACAGATGAGGCTCCGGCCAGCGCCGCCGCCGGATATAGATCTTGGACCCGGCAGCGTGGCCAGAAGCGGCCACGCCCCCTGGACCCGAGAAACCAGTAGAATCTCTGGCGGACCGCATCAGCGATCTACCGGACGCCATCCTTGGGGAGATCATCTCCCTTCTCCCCACCAAGGATGGCTGTTGCACAAAAGTCGTCGCATCTCAGTGGCGCGCCGCGCCTCTCAATCTCGACTGTCGTTAGCTATCTATCGATGATGATTCTGAACTCCCCGGAGCCATCATCTCCTCCCACTAGGGCTCCGTTCAATGCATCTGCATCCCGGCATGCTACCTGCTCGACATACCCTACACGGTGGCCGCCTGGCTGACATCCGGTCAACTCGAAAAACTCCAGCAGCTTGAGTTCTACCATTACTACGGCAATGGGTTACCACCAATCGATGCATTTGTGCCCTCACCACCGATATCCATCTCATGGTTTTCCTCCTCTATCCACACTGCCACCTTGACCCGGTGCCATCTAAAAGACAATCTGGTACAAATGCTTCGACTCCCACTGCTGAAAAAACTTGCGCTTGTGTTGGTTCATCTGTCGGAGGCCTCACTGCACAGCATTATCCACTCCAGTTGCCCTTCCCTGGAGCATTTGGTGCTTGTTTTTGGAAATGGAATCCATATCCCTTGTCTGAAAATAAAGTTGCCCCACAGGAGCTCATCATCGAAGATGCCCCTTCACTTCAAAGGTTGCTCCTTGATTGTTGTTATAAACCTTCGCAAATAATTGTGGTCTCTGCGCCTAAACTGTAGACCTTGGGTGCAATTCGTGATCCGTTTAATGGTTCAAGATGGTGTTTGCCTCCACACCTATTGAGGTATTGTATATTATTCACGTACACTTTTGTAATTTGCATTTTTCATTTGTGCGCATAAGTTAAGTATCATCTTGGAGTACACTTTCAGTGCTAATATTATGTTCTATGCTCAATGAAGATCTTGTCCATCCTATCAGTGGTGGTGGATTCTGTCAAGACCTTATATATTAGTATGTGGTGTTTTGATCTCAACATCATTATTGCCTTGCTGCAATGCTTTCCATGTCTAGAGAATTTGTATATAAAGGTGATGATTTCACGCACATTGAAAGCCCATATATAATGTACTATAATTAATCATTCAGCTATCGCTCTTTCAACATAATCTTTTTTAGACATTAACTATTTTCAATCTTCATCTCTATTTAGGCACTAACACATGGAGAAAAAGGTATAACCAATCGATGGTTCAAGCAGCACCGGGATTTTCTCAGATCTCATGACATTCGTTTGAAGACAGTAACGCTGGAAGGATATGCATCCAACAATGCAAACACTAGCTTTGTCACATTCTTCATGTTGAATGCGAGGGCACTATTGTCCGTGAGGATTAAGTTTTTTAACAAGAAATTTCTCACGAATGGACATGTTGAACAACATAAAAAGAAGTTTCACGTGGACCTAAGGGCTTCTGATCGTGCTCGGCTTCTATTTACAACAACTTGTCGTCATCATGGAGAAGTAGAATTTTTGTACCGGGATCTTGATTTTATGGATCGGACCGATCCATTTGATTGTGACTGCCGAAAACTTTGGTTGAGTTAGATGTCATTGTCCTGTTCAATCTGGATTTTGTCTAAACCTGATGAGCAATTAATCCTCGTGCTTTTGTACTGTTTGTAAGCTGGAGTTAGATATTGTTGCCCTTTTCAACTTGGCTTTGACCCATATTTTCTTTCATACTAGGCCAATGGCTCGCCATTTCTTTAATTAAGACATAAATATTATAAGCATTCACAACATAGGGAAAGAACATCACTCTCGCAGGATCCATGAGATCTTTGTTCATTACAGAACCCGCAAGTTCTTAGCGCCCGCCAGCACCCACAAACTTATTTTCAGCTAGCACACCAAATGGGTTGTAATTCTTAATAAGAAAAGCTGCATGGTAGTGACAGATTTGGATTTGTCATTTGGGACCCACGAGGAAAAAAGCCTATCCAGGGCGGTGCCGACTCGACAGTAAACATTGAGAAACCTGGTTTTAAAATTACTGTAAATCCAAAACTCACCTCAACATCATGAAACTTGGCATGGTGTTATGACATGGCACCAACATGCTGTGGTAAAAAATTAGTCCAATTTGGGACAAGTTTTGGTATAAACTTCTTACAAGCCGGAGCTTCTCTCAAAAAGACTCATGGTTCTGAGAGGGAACTTGTCACCTATGTGTGCGAAACGACATACGCTGTCTCTTCCTACCTTGATTTATTTTACAAAGGCAACATGCAACTATAGGAGCGTCGTCCTAAAAATATGAAATTATTCAGGGTTCGTTTTGCCTTTTTATACATTATTTGAGTTTTCTAGGCATTTTGGAACATACTTTGGTGTGTGCAAAGGTCATGTGTGTGTACTAGCCACCTATCTAATTGGATGTTCAATCTATTTATGGAATCAAGTCCTTATAATTTATAAGTACAAATGTTGTTGTTCTGTGTGCAATGACATCGCACACGGACCATACTAGGGAACCCGTTGGTGATGATTTCATCAATCGATAACAATTGTATACCAGCAAGCGCTTGCCCACAACACACATGACTTATTAGCAGCAATCGTCTGTGTTATTATCGGTCTTCGCACACATTTCTGATTACGGACCTGTTTGCCGCATATCACACACATCTTGTTAAGTTGAACCATTTCTGTTCTCTTGGCTGAACACAAATAGTTCATCGGAATGAACTGTATGCCCTCTATCGCACACACCTTGATCTGGCTAACCGTTTCTGTTGTGTTGCCTAATCAAAAACAGTTCATCCGAGTGAACTGTATGCCGTATATCGCACACACCTTGATCTGGCTGACCGTTTCTGTTGTCTTTGCTCATCACAAACAGTTCATCGGGGTGAACTGTATGTCGTATATCGCACACACCTTCATCTGGCTGCCCATTACTGTTGTTAAGCTCACCGCAAATAGTTCATTCAAGTGAACTGCATGCCCTTCATCGCACACACAAGTAAAATCTGAACCGTGTTTGATGTATCCGCCATCGCAAATGTTTTGCATCTTTTTTGATGGTTTTTTTACATCACCATTTGCAATTAATGCATCACACACAGTTTCATCGAAGGGTCTCTGATTGTAGTGTCGCGTTAGCAGCATCCTGCAGTAGTGGTGCCTACACTTCCACCATTCATTTTCTGAGAGAGAACCACCTACTCATGTGTTGAGATCAAGAGATTCCATTCCTACCATTTGAACCTTGATTTCTAGCCTTCCCCATGTTGCTTTCCACTCAAATCCTTCTTCCACCATAGCCAAATCTGTGAGGGAGACTTGAGTGCTGGGGAGACTATCATTTGAAGCACAAGAGCAAGGAGTTCATCATCAACACACCGTCTATTACCTTTTAGAGAGTGGTGTCTTGTAGATTGGTTAGGTGTCGCTTGGGAGCCTCCGACATGATGTGGAGTTGAGCTAAGAAGTTTGTAAGGGCAAGGAGTTCGCCTACTTCGTAAAGATCTACCCGAGTGAGGCAAGTCCTTCGTGGGCGATGGCCGTGGTGGGATAGACAAGGTTGCTTCTTCATGGACCCTTCATGTGTGGAGCCCTCCGTGGACTTGCGCAACCGTTACCCTTCGTGAGTTGAAGTCTCCATCAACGTGGACGTACGATTGCACCACCTATCGGAACCACACCAAAAATGCTTCGCGTCTCCATTGCGTTTGCACGCTCCAATCCCATCCCTTTACATTCTTGCACTTGCATGCTTTACTCTTTCTGCTGCTCATACTCTTGCTATGCTTGTGTAGAATGTGTTGTGTGCCCTTTAACATGTGCTAAACTCCACCTTAACTTGAAGAAACTAAAAACTGCCACTTTTACTTGTGAAGGGTCTAATCACCCCCTTCTAGACCCCTCTTCTCGATCCTTTCAGTGACACCACTTTATCCCAGGGCTTCTGATGAATGTGCTCGACTTCACACCTAAAAAAAGGTGCTCGGCTTCATTTTACAATAAGTTGTAGCCATATAAAATTAATTCTTATAATCCAACATGATGAGTGTTTGGTCTGACCGATCCAGCTGCCAAAATGAAACTTGCGACAGCAGGAGCGTGTGTTCCCGCTGAGGGAGTCCTAGATTAAGGGGTCCTTGGGCCGCCGGTCCATTGCGTATGGGCCGGACTGATGGGCTACTATGGAGCCAAACTAGGGCGTGGGCCCATGACCAGACAGGAGATCTTCGGAGTCGTGGTGTGCCCTCCAAGTCAAGATTTAGCATGGTCTTTCCTTCATTGTAACCGATCACATGTAACCCTAACCCTATTGGTGTCTATATAAACCAAGGGGTTTTAGTGTTTAGGGCTAGAGCAACATCCATCACCCCATCAACCTAGGGTTTAGCTCGCCTGATCTTGAGGTAGATCGACTCTGTAACCATATCATACACATCAAATACAACCAAGCAGCACGTAGGGTTTTACCTCTTCGAGAGGGCCTGAACCTGGGTAAACACCATGTTCTTCGTCCCTTGTTCCCCATTGATCCTAGATCCACAGCTCGGGACCCCCTACCCGAGATCCGCCAGTTTTGACACCGACATTGGTGCTTTCATTGAGAGTTCCGCTGCGGATCGCCAAAGGATCGATGGCCCAACCACTCGTCGGAAACCCGGCCAACGCCAGGGACATCTTCGTCCCCGGCCAGATCTTTACGTTCGGCAGCATCACTTTTCGCGCCAACCTCACCGGTCGTTTGGACTAGATTGAAAACCTCACCTTCGATCACGAAGCCGGCCACCAGAACTTAGAGTTCGGTGCCGGCCCTCGGCAAAGCCCTGCTCCTGTAGAACCTGCTGAACCCGATGCCTTGACATCGGACTCAGTGGATACAAAAGGGGCCGGCACAATCCGGGATCAGGCCATAAAGCCGGATCCCACCGAAGTACCCGAAGAACATCCCATCGAATATCCAGGAGTCACGACCCCATCAGGAGTCTCTTCGGTAAACAACCTGTTGGATTTGATTCCTCGCCATGGGAATCTCCGTCAGTAGGCCTACGGCCTACAACCAAGCCGGGCTTAAACCTGACAGTAGAGAGATCCACGTCCCACCTATCACCCACCTTGTCACTACCATCGAAGAAAAGGCGGAGGGATCGCGACCTCCGAAGCTGAAGACAGTATACACCTGGGTCTCTAGCTCGGAGACGGACACCTGTCAAGATAAGAGTTTGGACCCAGCCTGTGACACAGGATCTGACATTGAGTCGGCCCAAGCACGTACAGGCGCGCGATCGAACATTGTGCGATCAGATCCGTACATAGTCCAGGCGCGTCTTGCCACTACCGACGCTCCGGACTCACAGAAGACGGGAATGCTAAAGATTCTCCCACCCACCTCCCACACCGAATATTGTCCGGATGCAGGAAGACCGGACATATGGGACCTAATGTACGTCAAGCAGCAGCCTGAAGAAACGGTCCATCGTTACTGGGCCATATTTCTCCTGGTCAAAAACAAGATAACGGACTACCGTGATGAAGAAATAATTGAAGCTTTTCGGTTCAACTGCCGGGACGCAGGGATCTTAAATGCCCTCGCCCGCCGCCGCGTGCAAAACTTCGCCAAATTATCGGACATGGTACACAAATATTGCGCCATGGAAGGCACCTGGAGGTTACAGCAAATGCGCAAGGAGTCAGCCCCTGCCCCGCAGCCTAGGAAAGCCCAAGCAAAGTGAGCATACGCAAGACAGTCGCCCAAACATGAGCCTGTCGAAAATAAAAATAGACCCAGAACGGTCCTAGACGAATTGCTAGATAAACCCTGCCCTATACACTCAGCCCTGCTTAACGCAAATCTGACTCATAGGCTTCGAGCTTGCTGGGTGGTGAGGCAGGTGGCCAAAAGTGGCGAAAATATCCTAGGTCCCACACCTCCTGATAGGCGATCAACAATGCCACCCCACGACGACAATGTCCTGACAGTTTACGAGACGTTCTCTTCAAACAATCAAAGGAAAAGGGCTCTTCGAGAGATCGGCCAAGTCTACCAGGTGACGGCCGCACAACAATGGGCGGACACACCTATCACCTTCGATCAAAAGGACGAGCCAAGGTCTCGTCCCACCCACGCGCCCACTGCACTAGTCCTAGACCCCATAATCGATGGCTTCAGACTAACCAAAGTACTGATGGACGAGGGCAGCGGCCTGAACCTCATTTACGAGGATACGCTTGACAAAATGCAGCTCAATAGATCCCGCATCAAGCACAGTCACACCACATTCTGAGGAATTATACCCGGTAGGGATGTGCGCTGTTCCGGATGCATAACCTTGGACGTAGTGTTCGGTACTCCCGACAACTATAGATCTGAACCCTTGTTATTCCGCATTATGGCCTTCCACAGCGAATACCATGCCCTCTTGGGATGTGAGGCATTTGCAAGGTTCCAGGCCGTACCGCATTATGGATATGTGAAGCTCAAAATGCCAGGGCCTAATGGCGTGATCTCACTTGCCAGCGATCCGAACACAGCCCTCCGAGCTGAAAATAAGATCGCATCGCTTGCCCTTGCGGCACTATCTGAGGCCCTTGCAGCCAAAGAATTAACAACACTCCACACTACCATCAACAGGCACGATGTGGTCCTCAGTAAAAGACCAAAATCCATGTCATTTAAGCCAGCTGACGAGATAGTAAAATTCCAAGTACACCCAACATACCCAAATAAAACGGCGTCCATCGGAGCACAACTAGACCCCGCAGTTGATGAAGCGCTGCGCGCGTTTTTACGTGAAAACTGGGACATATTCACCTGGCACCCTTCAGATATGCCAGGCATCCCACGAAGGCTGGTGGAGCACAGCTTGAACATCATAAAAGGCTTCAAGCCAGTCAAACAGACACTGTGTCGATTCTCCGAACCCAAACGACAGGCTAAGGGTGAAGAATTGGCAAAGCTACTGGAGGACGGATTCAGCCGTGAAATCAAGCACACTGAGTGGCTAGCAAATCTGGTCATGGTACCCAAGAAGGATAAGTCCTGGCGGCTCTGCGTCGATTTCAAGGACCTAAACAAAGCCTGCCCAAAGGATCCCTTCCCCTTACCCCACATAGATCAGATTATCGATGCCACTGCCAGGCATGACTCACTATGCTTTCGTGATGCATACTCCGGATATCACCAAATAAAGATGAAGGAGTCCGACCAAGCCGCAACCGCGTTCATCACCCCCTACGGGCCATTTTGCTTTAACACGATGCCTCTCGGGTTAAAGAACGTGGGAGCTACATACTAACGCATGATTGAAACATGCCTGGAAAACCAAATCGGCAAAACACTCGAGGCATACGTAGACGACGTGGTCATTAAAACTAAAAAAGTCGATCAAGTCATGGACGACCTTCACTTGACCTTCGAAAACCTACAGGTTTACGATATATGGCTTAACCCGGATAAATGCGTCTTCGGAGTCCCCGCCGACAAATTGCTCGGATTCATCGTCTCCCATAGAGGAATTGAGGCCAATCCGGCTAAAATTGAGGCCCTGTCCCAGCTAGCAATACCAACGGAGCTCAAGCACGTGCAGAAGCTGGCAGGTTGCGTGGCGGCTTTAAGCCGTTTCATCTCCCGCCTTGGCGAAAAGGCGTTGCCTCTCTACAGGCTACTCAAGAAGACAAAAAACTTTGAGTGGACCAACGAAGCGACCGCGGCACTAGAGGAAATTAAAACGCTCCTGGCAGGCAACCCTATCCTGGCCGCACCAGGTGTCGGTGAACCTATGTTGCTGTATATATCAGCCACCAATCAAGTGGTGAGTGTGGTGCTCGTCGTAGAACGGGAATCAGAGGGCCACAAGTTCCAGGTTCAAAAACCGGTCTACTATGTGTCAGAAGTCCTCACACCGTGCAAATCCCCATATCCACACTACCAAAAGATAGCATATACCGTCTTTATGGCATCCCGAAAACTGCGACACTACTTTCAAGAGTGTTCGGTGATAGTGGTATCCGAGGTACCCCTCAATGATATAATCAATAACAGGGACGCCACGGGCCGCATTGCCAAATGGGCCATAGAGCTCCTCCCCTTTGAGATTGTATACAAACCACGCCGAGGTATTAAATCCCAGGTGTTGGCCGATTTTCTATCCGAATGGACCGAAGCCGAAGTCCCCAGGGAATATAATACATATGCACACTGGACAATGTACTTCGACGGCTCTAAAATGCTAGCCAGACTGGGGTCTGGGGTGATCCTAATATTCCCCACAGGCGACAATATC
This sequence comes from Thinopyrum elongatum, assembly GCA_011799875.1. Lineage (NCBI taxonomy): Eukaryota > Viridiplantae > Streptophyta > Magnoliopsida > Poales > Poaceae > Thinopyrum > Thinopyrum elongatum. The sequence continues at coordinate 57,077,836 of CM022300.1, read as the reverse complement.
CAGTACGTTCTACAGATTATGTACACGGATTCCAATAACGTGGCCGAATACGAGGCACTGTTGCACGGTCTTAGGATGGCAACATCGATGGGTGTTCGGCGGCTAGAGGTGCAAGGAGATTCGAACCTCGCCATCTCCCAGGTCAACGGCGAATTTGACGCCAAAGACCCGAAAATGGCGGCATACAGAAATGCCGTCCTCAGGATTTTAGCCCAATTCGAGGGTCTAGAATTCCATTACGTCTCTAGAGACAGTAACCAAGCCACGGATGTCCTTGCCCGCATGGGTGCCAAGCGCAACCCAGTACCTAAAAACACCTTTATAGAAAGGCTCTTCAAGCCATCCGTCGTATGGCAGGGCGGGGACAGTGGCACCACAACCAGTGAGCCCGCCCAGATCGTCCCCCCAGAAATCGAGCCCGATGACTATATCATCGGGGGATCCGCACTTGAAGAAACACTCTCGGCCCACGAGATCATGGCCATAATCGCCCCATGGACCGAGCCCTTGCTTGCCTACCTCCTGCGACAAGAACTCCCAGATGATCAGATGGAGGCGTGGTGCATAGTTCGGCGCTCTAAAGCGTACAAGGTCCATGAGGGCGAGCTCTATAAAAAGAGCACTACGGGAGTCCTTCAGAGGTGCATCTCCGAAGAGGAGGGGCAGCAGCTTCTCGCTCAGATAAATGCCGGCATGGGCGGCCACCATGTAGCAGCTCGGGCCTTGGTAAGTAAGGCCTTCCGAGCAGGGTTCTACTAGCCCACAGCCCGCGTGTACGCACATACAATAGTCCAACATTGTGTTGGGTGCCAACTATTTGCAAATCAAAGCCATATGCCCCCCACAGCTCTTTGGACTATACCGATAACCTGGCCATTTGCAGTCTGGGGGCTTGACATGGTCGGACTGCTTAAAGGGGGGACCAAGAAAAAGAAGTACCTACTGGTTATGGTCGACAAATTCACTAAGTCGATTGAAGCAAAACCGGTAACCTCCGCAGAATTCAGACCAGTTGTTGACTTCATATCTGATGTCGTACACCGTTATGGTGTCCCCCATAGCATAATCACTGATAATGGGTCTAATTTTACCGCCCAAGAGGTTAAATATTGGTGTGCTAAGATGGGACTACGCTTCGGTGTACCACCCACAAACTAATGGGCAGGTAGAGCGAGCAAACAAACTAATTATGAGCGGCATAAAACCTCGCTTAATCCGCTCACTCGAAGAATCAGATTGCCACTGGGTAGAGGAGCTGGACTCCGTGCTATGGGGGCTGTTCACCACTCCTAATTGTTCAACAGGATACACCCCATTCTTTATGGTGTACGGCGCCAAAGCAGTCCTCCCATGTGATTTGATCCATGACGCACCTAGAGTATGCATGTACAAAGAGAAGGAGGCCGAGTTGGATCGGCAGGACGCCCTGGACGCCCTCGAAGGAGAGTGCGACATCACGCGCGCATGCTCCGCATTCTATCAACAGCAAGCACGGCGATACCAGAATCGAGAGGTTCGGGCGAAGGCATACAACGTGGGAGAGCTCGTCCTCCGCCTTCCCGAGAAGCAGAAGCACAAGCTTTCACCCAAATGGGAAGGCCCCTCATTATAGATGAAGTGCTCGCAGGAGGGGCATACCGCCTCCGCCGCTCGTCAGATAACCGCCTCGAACCCAACCCATGGAACGTGGCTCGGCTTCGGCATTTTTACGCCTAGTCCGGCGTCGCCATCGACACTCCTCGTTTTTCTTCAGCTTCATATTTTTCTTTTTTTACTTTTGGAGCTTTAGCCTCCCGACCTAGAGTCCGGATAAACCGTGACACGACATGTCACCACTGTAGAAATCTTCGGATGTATTACCCAGCTTTACCTGGGGGCTTCTTTTAAAGCGGCCAATTATAATATTCATTTCACAACCTCTTCTATGTTGTTTGAACCAATGTCCTTCCCATACCTTTTAAAGCCACTATATGCACCTATTTGACTTAAGTCCTTTGCCATGCTGGGTTGCCTGGCTCCTGTGTTTACCCCTACGTTTCCGATTGTTCAGCTAGGAAATAAAGGGAGCACCTCTGTGATTGTTACACCCGGGTAATCCGGATACGTACCTCAGACGAGTGAAGCCAAAAGCTAGCGTTCATACAGAAAATAATGGGTCGGCCTCAAGGGAAGTGAGAATAAAGAGGCGCTAGCCGCCAACCCACTATCCTTGGTTCCTAAAAACCAGGGACATCCGTGTGTCACCGACATCCGGACTCACGGCTTATGGTCAACATACCACACCCGAAGAAAGGAACCCTTGGAGGAACTATTTTCTTCAGAAGATGTTTCTTACGTTACAAAGTAATATAACATAGCTCGCTGCGCATGTTTTGTCTGTTCGCACCAAATGGCCGGATTGCCTGGTTACCGGAAGCATTCCCTGTTCATCAGGGCATATAGTACGGAACACTCCCCGATCACTGGTCGGGGAGGCGGAAGCCGATGGCCGGTTAAGACAATGTTTTTATCGCGGTTTGAGAATGGCATGATGTAAAGTACATGGATACATAGAATCATGCACCCTACTGTTTATCAATACCATCTATCAAACTGTCCAAGGCACAATCCTTTTGGGAGTACCGAGCAGCGGGCATCACATGGTCATACACTAAGCTAAGCGGTATTTCCTGCCCATCCAGCCCCACAGGTCCCACTCGAGCCATATGTTCAGGTTCGAGTTTGGTAAACTGGGTCTTCACCATTTCCCAGGCCTCGCGTGCTCCTTCCCGGCGGGCCGATATCTTCCATAATTCAAAGCGTCGCCTCACCCCTTTAAAGCGGCTAGCCAGCTCAGCCATGCTCTCTGGTGGCACTTCCTGCGGCCATAATGCCTTGACCATGCTTTTCATGGCCTTCCGGGCTCTTTCGTGCGTTTTGGTCAGTTCCTTCAAAAGGTTCCCACTAAAGGAACCCACCTCCTCTTCCGGCCGCCCTGTCAGGAGACCTAGCAAAAAGGGGCAGCATGTTTAAAAAAATATTGTGATCACCCACATATGTGTGATATTGCATTCGTGACTTACCGAATAAGCCACCTTTTAGCTTCTGGTTCTCCTCCAAGGCTTGCGCCAACTGAGATTTTAAATTCTTGATTTCTTCAGCTTTCCGCTGATCTTCCGCCTTGAGCTCATTCTTCTCCTCCTGACTTCGTGTCAGCACTCATTTGCCAGCCTCCAATTCCCTCTGCAATTGGTTCATGGATTCGGTGGCTGCAGGGATGGCATGGTATCAATATGCAGGAAACGCCATGCAGTTTTTAAGCATTCTAAAGCTTTTCCACTTACCAGGAATTTCGCTAGTAGCTTTCTTGGCCGCTTCCAGTTCGGCTTTAGCATCGGCCAACTGTGTTCGGCTCAGCTCGAGGTCTTCGGACAACTTGTTATTCTGTTCCCTTGCGGCCTATACAATCAAGATAATTCAGATCCTTAACTCGGCCGTCCCGCCCAAATTAAGGCTTGGGGGCTACTAGGTTAGGGATTATGATCTGCTCTTAAAGCTATTTAAAATTCGCACCTGCATTTTGGCATAAAAAAGACTGGCGATCCCTTCAAGCCCTGTTCGGGCCGCTCCAAGGTACGCATCCACCGAATTAAATGCATTGAATTCCTGGTAGGTGAAGGCAGCATGGCGTAAGGATTCCCTCCGGCGGCGGTGATTCATAACACTCTCAACTTCGGAGTTGGTAACCGAAACATCGTCAGGATCCTCCAGAGGTGCACCAGCAGCTGCATGTTTGGTAGGGTCCCTAGCCTGTGCTGAAGGCCCAAGTTTGGAACCATGCCTCGGCACGCCCGGGGAGTCGTCGGATTGGCACGGTGGTACTCTTCTTCTGTAAAGCTAAGCGAACGTCAGAAGAAAGACATTCAGAACAACTCTTGTCATGGTTCCGAACACATTACCTCTGAGCCGAGGGAGCAGTTGTTTCTGCTCCAGCGGAGGCCTTCCGCTTGGATCCCCCATTATGGGTCGAGGTCGGCATAGTCCATGCTCCCCCCACGGCTGTTCGGCGCGTAGTGCGGCGACCCTTGGGAGTAGAAGTCAGCACATTCAGGATAGTGCGAGACGAGCGCCCTGTTTGGGAAGAGGTCTTCCTTTCACTTACAGTGGAGGAAGGAAGAGCCCCAGGGTGGTCGACCGTCAAGGCAACCTTGGTGCCGTCAAGGCTTTCCTGGTAAAAGACCCCGTCTTCAAAATCAATCAACGTCTCTAGATTGTCATGATACCCCGGGTCGTCGTCACGGGAATAATTCTTCGGTTGAGGAGAGGGGCAATGGACGGACTCGACCTGACGCCTCCAATCCTTTGTGAGAGAAAGGTACAATCAGTAGGTGTTCGGATGTAATCTCTGAATTACAGATAAATGGCTGAAGCTTACCCAGTCTGTCGGATTGTAGCTGGAGCAACCCTCCCGGATACTCAATTGAGCAAAATCTTCCTCCTCTCCTTTGAAGAGGTCGGCTAATATTTTGGCCATAGCCGATTTATCGTCCGGCCCTTGTCGCTTGAAGCAAGTCGTTGGTCCCGTTGTAGCACCACAGAGGATGCTCCCTCTGTTGAAGGGGTTGGACACACCGGGCTATGGTGACGGCCATTACTTTGATCATAGTCTGCTTACTATGGGCCAGCAGCCGGATCTTGGTGGCCAAAAGGTGCACCTCTACACTGTCTAGATGGGAAGGGCTCTTAGGCCGCCAGTTGAACCGCTTCTTTAACGGGGCACTTGAGTATTCGGGCAGTCCCCTCCGGACTGGGTCGGAGAGGGGAACATCTTCAATATAGAACCATTCTGAGGTCCATTCCTCGGGATCCTTTCGTGGGGTCCCAATAGGGTAACCCGTCCCGGCTATCCGCCACACCTCTGCTCCGCCTACTTCGAAGATTGACCCCCCACGGGTGCGAGGGACGAGGCAGAAGTATTTTCTCCACAAATCAAAGTGTGTCGGCCTTCTGGGATCGGGGGTACCCAGACCTGCCTGCCTGCGGCCCACGGCATGGCTCCCTCGACGGCTTGGTATGGCCCAGCGGCAACAACTCCAAGACAAGACCCACGCGAGGTCCCCCGGCCTCGCAAGGCGGACAGCACCAAGACCTCCAAAGGAGCGGCCTCCCCAAGCTGCCTCCCGAGGAGCAGAGACTTCTATGCAGGTACCCAGCCTCACGAGGCTGCGATGATGTGAGCCATGACGACCAAGGCTAGGCAGGCTCCAATGGGCACAGAGGAGGCAGTTTCCCTTTCGGTGCTAAGGGAGCAAGGACAGGTGAAGGTTCCTGAGGAGCCACCCAAAGGTTTCCATTCCGATGCAACAAGACCAAGACCACGAGCTCGGCAGGACGGATGTCATCACCGAGCCCACCGCTGCGTCACGACCAGAAGCTTTGCAGGCAAAGACCACCTTTCACCAGGATTAGATGTACTTCTTGTCCCCTTCCAAATTGGCCGTTGTGGGATCCCTTCCCGCCTAAGTTTTAAGGGAAGAGGACCAAGGCCACTATAAATATAGGTTACCCACCACCGTAGAGGGGGAGGAACGCAGGACCAGATCCATTCCACCCTCACCACCAGAGCCCTCGCGAGGCCGCTCAAACCACTATACTAGTTCATCCTCAGCCTCCTCGTGAGGCCAATCCACCACAAAGCAGGAGTAGGGTTTTACACCGCAAGGTGGCCCAAACCTGGGTAAACTGCCGTGTTCATCTTCTTCCCCGCTCGCGTGAGTTCAGCGAGGCTAGGTTGTAGGGCAGTGAGCTCGAGACTTGGGTTGGTTGAGATCTTCGCACACGCCCCAGAGTTTGAACCTTCTTGGGTCTGCGGAGCCCGGAATCCAACATTTGGCGCGCCAGGTAGGGGAGCAAGGACAAGCGAAGGTTCCCGAGGAGCCACCCAAAGGTTTCCATTCCGATGCAACAAGACCAAGGCCATGAGCTCGGCAGGACGGATGTCATCGCCGAGCCCACCGCTGTGTCATGACCAGAAGCTTTGCAAGCGAAGACCACCTTTCGTCAGGATTAGATGTACTTCTTGTCCCCTTTCAAATTGGCCGTTGTGGGATCCCTTCCCGCCTAAGTTTTGAGGGAAGAGGACCAACACCACTATAAATATAGGTTAGCCACCACCGTAGAGGGGGAGGAACGCGGGACCAGATCCATTCCACACTCACCACCAGAGCCCTCGCGAGGCCGCTCAAACCACTGTACTAGTTCATCCTCAGCCTCCTCATGAGGCCAATCCACCACAAAGCAGGAGTAGGGTTTTACACCGCAAGGTGGCCCGAACCTGGGTAAACTGCCGTGTTCATCTTCTTCCCCGCTCTCATGAGTTCGGCGAGGCTAGGCTGTAGGTCGGCGAGCTCGAGACTTGGGTTGGTTGAGATCTTCGCACACGCCCCAGAGTTCAAACCTTCTTGGGTCTGCGGAGCCCGGAATCCGACATTTGGCGCTCCAGGTAGGGGCGTGTCGAAGTCCTTCTTCCGTCTCGCCTCCGCTTCATCTCTAGTTCGTCGCTCCCATGAGGAAACTCGCTGAGCCCGCGCTGAGCGTTGGGCCACCCATGCCGCCCAGGCGGCGCCCCTTGGCCGCGGCGCTCCTCACCGCCCCGTCCGCCCCACGGCTGAAACCGCCATAGGCGCGACTGCTCGCCGACGGCAAAACCCGTTGCCATCGCCTTTCGCGCAGCGCGGCGACCACACCGCCGCGCCCGCCTTCAGCCCCGTCGCGACGTCGTCACCTCGCGCTCATCATGAGTTCATGAACGCGCAAGCCGCACTCCTTGTAGCGCGAGAGCTTTTGCGCCACCGTCCTACCAATGGTGCCTTTGACACCTGGCTCGACCGAGTCGCCGAGCTACTCGACGCCGCTTGCGGGGGCTTGGAGCCCTCTCGCTCCCTGCAGGAGTCATGGCCCCCACCCTTGGGCCCACACTTTCCCTTGCTGCGTTTGCTCGTCCTTCAGGAAAGGACCTGAAGGGCCCCACAGGGGCCAGGCTGCAAGCTGGATTTCCTCCCCGGCTCATGAGGCGCTTCCCCGAACACTGGACAAGGCAGGTTACTCCCACAGACCGCCTCCTGGCCGGTGCCGTCGGTCGGCGGCAACAGTGGCCTATAAGGCGGAAGAATCGGGGGCTGATGTCAGGATGGCGGCCGCCGCCGCCCCCGCCCCGCCATCAACGGGTTCACCCCGCGGCAGGAGCAAAGGTCGAGAGCGCCATTCCCGATGGCTTGGTCGTCGAGATCGTCGAGACTTCGTAAGGCTAGAGCCCCTCATGAGCCGACGTGGTGCCCCTGCCCGCGTCGCTGGCGACGACAACCTCCATTTACAACTAATCTCTCCAAAACATATTGCAATAACCTTGGAACACGGGTAGATCATGCTTCGATGGTGTGCTTGTGGATCGGTGGTCAGGCTGAACGTGTCGGCGCTGAACCCTCTGGAGCCCCAAGTCCAAAGGGCCTCAGGAGGAACCTGGGAACTCGCAGAGAGATTGGCTAGGGAAGTTGTGGCCCATGTCATGGCCTACCCGCGCCACCACAACTGAGCCGCTCGCGAGGACCCCCCCCCAGCCACGAGGCCGTGGTGCCCCGCCTGCTCAGGACCAGGAGGGGCCCCTTGCGAACCTGGGCACCTCGGCGAGGCACGCCGAGATGCCGAGCCCGGGGCCTCATCCCTGGCGATAGAGCCCGGCGATGGCCATTCCCCGCGCCACGAGAAGTCGCGACACTACCACTGCGGCGGCGTATGCCTCCTGATCCTCGGGGCCGGAGACCCCGTCCAGAAGCGAGTTCCCCCAGAAATCGCGACCGTGGGTTCCCGCCCATGCCGGGGGCCCCATTCAGGGACGCCCGCGCCCCAGGCCCGCTGCCGCGGGCCTCGAGGCGAGGGACAGGGTCCCCCGCCTCGGAGGCATGGAGCACCCCGCGCCTCTCCAGGCTCTACCCGTGACACTCTCATGTAATAATGAGTGGGGTTGTACACGCCCCAGAGTCCCCCGGCGCGCCGCTCCACGGCCCCGCGGGGGCTCCCACCCACGCCCAAGTGGACTCCCCATGCTTCGCGCTGGCGGACAACACGGTCAATCAACGACTATGCCCACGCCCAAGTGGAAGCCCCATGATCCGCGCTGGCGGATGACACGGTCAATCAACGACTTTGCCCACACCAAGTGGAGGCCCCATGCTCCGCGCTGGTGGGAAGACTAGCTTAGGTGTCGGACGCGGCTGTTCTTGCTTCTCTCTTGTAACCAGTTGCGACTTTTTGGAATGAATTTGAAGTTTTCGTGTCTTTATTCGAAAAGGGGTGGGACTCTCGTTTCTCTCGCAGCTTTTCTCGTTTTGAGTCTTACTTTTAAGAGGTCTGGCGACTGCCAGTTTCCCTCTCTCTCAAGTGCCCCGCGAGCGGGGGCTGGGCACGGTGTGCATGCTTGGGCCAGCCCGGCGGCGCTGAGGACACCCTGAGGCTCTAGGCCACGACAGTCGTGGCCCGCCCGTGCGCACACCTTGCCAAGACCTTGGCGTCCGAATCCTCGCTCGATGCTCTCGAGCGAACCTGCGGGTGCAAGCAGTCCGAGGACCTCACCTCCTGACCTTGGCTGGGCACCGCGACCCGGTGCGACGATAACAATCCACCCCTGCTCAGGGACCGCAGGCGCACAACAAGCAAAGGGAAGGCGGCATAAGGGAGTACAACGTCACTTGATACATCATAAAGGAATTTCCACAAAAGTGCTTTCATATCCCCGTGGGGTCACATTCAAAGTCTTAATAGGAAAACAGGGAAAAGACAGCCTTGGGAGATGCGCCGTCACCATCCCTGCTGCCGATGTCATCGTCGTCAGCCTCACACCCATCGATCAGAGGCTGGCCCTCGCCTCCAGCGGGAGTAAACTCCGTGATCAGGTCATCCACATGATCCTCTATCCAGTCCGCCAGGGCGCCATGGATCTCCTCGGGCACGGGGGCTGTCACAGCCTCGAAGTCGAAGTCAGGATCGAAGCGGAGAAGGTGGCTGAAGACGTGCGAAGACGCACACGCAAGAAGGTCACGGCTCTTCTCTTCGACAAGCTGGCGCGCCTTCTCAGCCCCACCTTCAAGGCGTTCCACGACTTTGGTGAAGAAACCGAGGTAACCGGCGTCGTTGTCAACGAGCAGGCCGGAGACGCTCTCGTCGTAGATGCTGCTCAGGGCCCGGCTGGCCCTCTGCTCAAGGGCCTGGAACATCTGGGAGCGCGTGTACTGCACTCCTCGAGCAAGGTCCGCCTCGTCCGAAGCCTTCTCCGCGAGGGAGGTGACGACCTCCACCTGCTTGTAGAGGAAGGACAACTCATCCTCGGCCGCATCCTTGGCGTCCATCGCAGCTTTCTCGCGCCGCTCTGCCACGGCTAGCTTCTTCTTGAGGTCGTTGGCCTCGCTTTCAGCTTGCCACACCGCGTGCAGAAACGAGACTCTTGAAGCTTCAGCCTCCGGCAGTAGTCCTCGGCGAGGGCCCTGCGGACCCCCGCCACCCTCTGGTCGACCTCTCCCTGGATCATCGCCTCCCGGGAGGTGAGGGCGTCCTCGGCAGCAGCCACTTGGCGTTCCATCACCTCCAGCCGCTCGCGCTCCAGCTTTGCTCCAGCGCCTCCAGCGTCAGCGTGTCTTCGAGTGTGCGGAGCCCCGCTTCACCCGTGGACGGCCCACCCGCCGAGGTGGTGAGCGGGGCTCTTCGCGCCTGGACTTGCCATTCGACAGTGGCATTTGAAGCTTGAAGCTCCTTCCCGTGCCTCTCCGCAGCCTCGCGCCGGAGGTCCGCGGCTCGGGCCTCCTCAAGGGCATGATCGCGGGCCTCCCTCGCCACGGCAAGGGATTCCTCGGCCTCCACGCGAGCATGCTCGCATTGCAGACGACCGAAGTTGATGGCGACCTCGAGCTAACGCCATTCGCACGCCAGGTGTAGGTGCTCTACTTCGAGGCGCGTGTCAACAGCACCGAGCTCCACCCCGAGGTGACCCAACGTGTTCGTTGCGTCCCGAAGAAGGTCGTGCCGGACGGTGCTGCGCCCATGTGCGAGCTCTAGCGCTCGGCCAGGGCTTTCCTCCGTGCCCCGGTCAGTAGGGGAGGCACGCGAGGGCCCACTCGTCTCCGGCAAGGGCCCGGGGGCTGGGGTTCCATTGTCTGGCCCCCCAGCTTGGGGCAGAGCTCGGCGCAAGCTCACCCCCTGCTCGAAGATGGTGCCGTCGCATGAGCCGCCCAGCCACCGGTGAGAACCAGCGGGGGGGGGGCCCTCGGCACTGCCCCTCCGATCCGGAGGCCATCCCTAAAGAAAGACGCTTGAAATGCGGGCCCAAGGCCCCCTAGAGGTGGCCTCGACTCGGGTGCGGATGCCTCCTTACACGCGGCCGTGCGACCCACGAGGCGCGAGACCACCACGATACCAGCATCCTCCGGAGGTGGTGGTGGAGCCGCGGCCGTTCCTTCCTCAGAGGCGGACCTGAAGAACGAGAGTCAGGGAAACATGCGGTGCAAAAATCAAGGAAGGCCGGGCGCTTACTCATCCACGGCGACCCACTTCCTCTTCTTCGGGGCCCTTGGGGCAGAGTTGTGGCGGTCGCTGGGCTCCTTCCTCCTCGAGGATGTGCGGGGACTGGAGGATGACACACTGGAGTCCAGCGCGTGGCCCCCCGCGGTGGGGGCGGCGGCCGTGTCCCCGGGTGAGGCGTTCCCTCCGCCGCTTGGAGAAGTGAAGGTGGACACCCGAGGGATGCATGGCTCGGAGCGCTCCCCCGCAGCTGCTCGGGAGGCACACACCTCAGGACCACCGGGATCAAGAGCAATGGGTTGTACACGGCGGTGTTGACATACACCCACTGCTTCCGGAAGCCCTCCGCGGCCGGGTGGAGCGCGGTGTCGATACCAGAGCCCGCGGTCGCCTTCGCCGCTCGAAGCGACACACAACCCAAGCGCTGCTCGCCGGCGACCATCTGAAGGGAGAAGAAGTGGTGGAGCAGAGCCACGGACCGGGTGATGCCCACAAAGGCCTCACACAGGAACACAAAGGCGGAGAGGAGAACAACGGACCCAGGGTCAAGTTGCAGCGTGTGGACTTGGTAGTGCGTAAGAACGGCGTTGAAGAAATCCAAAAATGGCGGCAGCAGGCCGGAGAAGATGGCGTGAAGATGAAGAGGGATGTTGGTGGCCTCCAGATCGGCTAAAAACTGGGAGGCGGGCCAGATCTTCGTCGCCTTCCACTCATTGGAGTCGGCGGCGATCGCATGCTGGACCTTATCCAGCCCCTCGCGGTTGATCACAGTGGACCGGCCCAGCGCGGGTTCCGGCCCTGCCAGGGGCTCCGCCGCCGTCGGGGCCCTGCCTCTCTTCTTCTTGGGAGCCATGGCGGCAAGGCGGGTTGAAACAGGCGCGGGATCCGGCGGAGAAGGCGCAAGCTTGCAGAAGGAGGGAGGAGTAGAAGGTGAGCACGCGGTGGGGCAATGATGGCTCTGCGGTGTGCCCCAGGCTTTTTGTCAGCCCGGGCAGTTACCGAGGCGACAAGGGGGAGTGGAGGTGTCCACGTCTCATCGAGCGCCACGCATTAGGCCTGGCCCGCAGGCGATTGGGGCCCGTGGTGCTTAGCCCTCTCTCTTTGGCTTCGCCTCGAAGCCAGCCCGAGTGCACCTTGGGCCCGGGGGCTACTGTTGGTGTTCTGGGATCGGGGGTAGCCAGACCTACCTGCCAGTAGCCCACATCGTGGCTCCCTCGATGGCCTGGTACGGCCCAGCGGCAACAACTCCAAGACAAGACCCTCGCGAGGTCCCCCGGCCTCGCGAGGCGGACAACACCAAGACCTCCAAAGGAGCGGCCTCCTCAAGCTGCCTCCCAAGGAGCGGAGACTTCTATGTAGGTACCCAGCCTCACGAGGCTGCGATGACATGAGCCATGATGACCAAGGCCAGGCGGGCGCCAGCGGGCGCAGAGGAGGCAGTTTCCCTTTCGGTGCTAAGGGAGCAAGGACAGGCGAAGGTTCCCGAGGAGCCACCCAAAGGTTTCCAATCCGGTGCAACAAGACCAAGGCCACGAGCTCGGCAGGACGGATGTCATCGCCGAGCCCACCGCTGCGTCACGACCAGAAGCTTTGCAGGCGAAGACCACCTTTCGTCAGGATTAGATGTACTTCTTGTCCCCTTTCAAATTGGTCGTTCTGGGATCCCTTCCTGCCTAAGTTTTGAGGGAAGATGACCAAGGCCACTATAAATATAGGTTAGCCACCACCGTAGAGGGGGAGGAACACGGGACAATATCCATTCCACCCTCACCACCAAAGCCCTCGCGAGGCCGCTCAAACCACTGTACTAGTTCATCCTCAGCCTCCTCATGAGGGCAATCCACCACAAAGCAACAGTAGGATTTTACACCGCAAGGTGGCCCGAACCTGGGTAAACTGCCGTGTTCATCTTCTTCCCCGCTCGCGTGTGTTCGGCCAGGCTAGGCTGTAGGGCGGCGAGCTCGAGACTTGGGTTGGTTGAGATCTTCGCACACGCCCTAGAGTTCGAACCTTCTTGGGTCTGCGGAGCCTGGAATCCGACAAAGTGGGCTTCGCAGCTCAGGAATATCTCGCAGAGGGCCACGAAACCAGAAATATGCAGTATGGACCCCGGGGTGAGGTGGTGAAGCTGGATCCCGTAGAATTCTAATAAACCCCGTAAGAAGGGGTGAATGGGAAAGCCTAGGCACCGTAGAAGAAAGGGCATGAAACATACCCTCTCTTCCTTGCTTGGAGCAGGGAAGTTCTCGGCGAACGCTTTGCCATCCACGGAGATCAATCCGGCATGAACAGAAACAAGATCCGCTGCGGGAAGGTATCCTTGCATCTGTAGGTTGCTCAGTTTAAGACGTGAGATGGACTAGCTCGCCCAGTCGCCTGGAAGGGGACCGTGAGGTCGTGAAGAGGAGCCTGGGGCGTCGGCCATGGTGTCTAAAATTTCTCAGGGGTTGGCTTCTGGGGGGAGGACGGGTCAGTCATTCCCCGTACTTTTGGATCTATAAGTAGGCGTTTCGTCCTAAAACTTGAAAGGACGGGTCTACGAAAAAAGGGGACATTGGGCCGTTCGCCTTCTAAAAAGGCGCACGACAGTCAAAAGTTTGCCCTTGCCCCGAGGAAAGCATTAACTCCGATAGGCCCCACCATGTTCTGGTGAGGTCCTAGAAATCCGGATTGTCCAAACCGGTCTGGCACGAATGTAGTATTGATCCGGACCATGTTGAGTGGCATTAATCCGGATAGTATTCGGCCATGGAACACTACTCCGAACAAGTAACGGTGAAGAACTCACCTCGCAAGCCGAAGATTTGAAGCACGCCAGATGACAATCCCCGGCGTTGGAGGCTAGTTCGGGGGCTACTAAGGGAGTCCTGGATTAAGGGGTCCTCGGGCCGCCGGCCCATTGCGTACGGGCCAGACTGATGGGCTACTGTGGAGCCAAACTAGGGCGTGGGCCCGTGACCAGACAGGAGATCTTCGGAGTCGTGGTGTGCCCTCCAAGTCAAGATTTAGCATGGTCTTTCCTTCATTGTAACCGATCACATGTAACCCTAACCCTACTGGTGTCTATATAAACCAAGGGGTTTTAGTGTTTAGGGCTAGAGCAACATCCATCACCCCATCAACCTAGGGTTTAGCACGCCTGATCTCGAGGTAGATCGACTCTATAACCATATCATACACATCAAATACAACCAAGAAGGACGTAGGGTTTTACCGCTTCGAGAGGGCCCGAACCTGGGTAAACACCGTGTTCTTCGTCCCTTGTTCCCCATTGATCCTAGATCCACAGCTCGGGACCCCCTACCCGAGATCCGCCAGTTTTGACACCAACAACCGCCTTCCATGGCTGGTTGCAGTGTCGTGCAGGCATCGCCGCCTGCTACTTCTTGAGCTTGTGTTGGTTTTTCCCTTGAAGAGGAAAGGGTGATGCAGCAAAGTAGAGTAAGTATTTCCCTCAGTTTTGAGAACCAAGGTATCAATCCAGTAGGAGACAACACACAATTCACCGAATACCTGCACAAACAAACATCAAACTTGCACCCAACGCGATAAGGGGTTGTCAATCCCTTCACTGTTACTTGCAAAAGTGAGATCTGATAAAGATAAATAAACGGTAAAGTAAATATTTTTGGTATTTTTGTTTTATAGATTGGAAAGTAAAAGATTGCAAAATAGTAGATTGGAAAGTAGAAGATTGTATGATGGAAAATAGACCCAGGGGCCATAGGTTTCACTAGAGGCTTCTCTCAAGATAGAAAATAATACGGTGGGTTAACAAATTACTACCGAGCAATTGATAGAAAAGCGCAAAGTTATGACGATATCTAAGGCAATGATCATGAATATAGGCATCACGTCCGTGTCAAGTAGACCGAAACGATTCTGCATCTACTACTATTACTCCACACATCGACCGACTCCTGCCTGCATCTAGAGTATTAAGTTCATGAAAGAACAGAGTAACGCATTAAGAAAGATAACATGATGTAGAGGAATTAACTCAAGCAATATGATGAAAACCCCATCTTTTTATCCTTGATGGCAACAATACAATACGTGCCTTGCTGCCCCCACTGTTACTGGGAAAGGACACCGCAAGATTGAACCCAAAGCTAAGCACTTCTCCCATTGCAAGAAAAAGCAATCTAGTTGGCCAAACCAAATCGATAGATCGGAGAGACTTGCAAAGATATCAAATCATGCATAAAAGAATTCAGAGAAGATTCAAATAATATTCATAGATAAGCTGATCATAAATCCACAATTCATCGGATCTCGACAAACACACCGCAAAAAAGTATTACATCTAATAGATCTCCAAGAACATCAAGGAGAACGTGGTATTGAGAATCAAAGAGAGAGAAGAAGCCATCTAGCTACTAGCTATGGACCCGTAGGTCTGAGGTAAACTACTCACGCTTCATCGGAAGGGCAATGGTGTTGATGTAGAAGCCCTCCGTGATTGAATCCCCCCCCCCCCGGCAGGACGCCGAAAAAGGCCCCTAGATGGGATCTCACGGGTACAGAAGGTTGCGGCGGTGGAAAAGTCTTTTCGTGGATGCCTCTGGTGGTTTGGGCATATAAGAGTATATATAGGCGAAAGAATTAGGTCAGGAGACGCACGAGGGGCCCACAAGGGTGGGGGCGCGCCCTACCCCCTGGGCGCGCCCTCCGTCCTTGTGGCCGCCTCGTGGCTTCTCTGACTTGCATTCAAAGTCCTCTGGTTTCCTTTTGGTCCAAGAAAAATCATCGCGAAAGTTTTATTCCGTTTGGACTCCGTTTGGTATTCCTTTTCTGCGAAACTCAAAAACAGGGAAAAAACAGGAACTGGCACTGGGCTCTAGGTTAATAGGTTAGTCCCAAAAATAATATAAAATAGCATATTAATGCATATAAAACATCCAAAACAGATAATATAATAGCATGGAACAATAAAAAAATTATAGATACGTTGGAGACGTATCACCGCCCTGTCGTACCCTGAAATGTTGGCCAGGCCATCCCTCTACTCCCCCACACATCCTATTCATCGCTGGCAATGACAGCCCACCCCGCACCAGAACCAGTGAACCCTCATACTCCCCTCCGCCTATGACCACACTACCGCATCTTCCTCGGCTCTTGTTCATTCCCATACGAGGCCACGTTGTCGTCCTACGTCATGCTGCGCTCGCCACGCCGCCGCCATCCGGCCTTGCCAACATGGTGAATCGGGAGAGGACTGTACTTGGGAGTATGACAGTAGGGACCCACCAGGTCGACTACCGAACGCAAGCAAGTGCCTCCTTGCTACTCAGATCCATCCCTCGATTCTGATCCACCTTGTAGATATCTGGGACCCACATCATTGTCAACGTATAGTCAATTAATGACAGAATTGCACATGGAGCGGCTGACACTTGGGATCCAGCAGCTTGAGTTGTTTTTTCTGGTTGTTCAGACGGAGCAGGGTATAAATTGGGTTGTGCGGTGTCTGTGGCCCGTCTAACAACATGACCAACCCAGCTGTATTTTCTTTTGGAAAATGGGTAGCCCACCATTTCTTTTTAAAGAATACCCAACCTAGGCTTATTTGTTTTCTCCGACTAACTGGGCTGCAAATCTTTCAAGACGAGGAGGGATGCATTTGGCCTGGCCAGAATATGGGCAGTAAATCTTAAAAGTAATATGAAATGGGTTGCAAATTCCAAAAAAACACAACAAATGGGCAATTAGTTTCGTATTTTGCTTTTGTTCTTAGTTGAGATTTTAGATTTCATTTGATTTCAACATAATATTAATTTATTTTGATATTAGTTTTAATATTGGCTCCTAATTTTGGGATTAAAAATAGTTCGGACCCCAGCAAAAATATGTGAAATGTCAAAAAATTCGCATATTTTTCCGTTCAAAATTTTAACACTAGTGCTGACAAGAAAATGGATAGCAATTCTAAAAATGGAAAATGGGCTGCAATAAATTCCATATGAATTAGCAAATGGGTTGTAAATTATAAAAAATAAGAGAAAATGTAACATCCCAAATTTTCAATTTGGAATGTTTTACAATTATTAGCTAAGCATCTATGCATTTTGTTTGAATTGAGTGGCATTTGGAAATTTCAATTGAGTTTTATCTGACTTTGAATTCAACTTGGCATTTAAAATTTATTTCAAAAAATCCCTGACAAATACTTGTTCAAAAATATGAGAGGAGCTAACATGACACTCCAAAAAGTCAGAAGAAAACAATGCCAAAAGTTTTGAATTCAAATTTGAGTTTTATTTGGATTTTTCAGAAAAATGTTTTTTATAAAGTTTTTATTTAGCCTCTGAAAAATAGTTCATCTTGTAGGATTTATTTTTCTGAATTTTTTTATATATATATGTCCTATATAAAAAAAATTATATCTTTATTTTTTTCTTCTGTTTTTCTTTTATTTGGCCTATTCTTCTGCTAAGGCCCGTACCCCTTCCCCACGTAGTCTTCTTCTTCCTGCTGTACCTGAAGAACACCAGCAGAACAAGACGAACAGCCATGGCATCACCTCTTCCTCTCCTCCTCCCACTAAATTCTTTCACCCTTTCGACTCTCCACCAACACGAAACTTACAGAGGAATGTAAGTTGAACCCATTCGGAGAATTAAAACCCAACATTATTGCCTTAAATCGCCGAACTGATCCGGAAACGTTCTTGCACAAATAGCCATTAATGGTTGCACTAAGCTTGCGGTAGATCTCGTCGTATAGACTTCTCTGACCCCTATAAAAGCCCCCGCCCCTTCCCCATTACCTCCTCGACCGAAGCCCCCTCCTAGTGGGAGTTCTTTCCCCCTTGTTTCCCCTCAATTTCTCGCCGGAGCGCCGTCCGCAGCCGCTGTTTTTCGGACGAAACCGGCGCCGTCCGAGGTACCTAGACCCCATTCTTCTCCCTTCCTTCTTGCTTCGTCTTGGTGAACCTTTTTGATATGGTTAAGCCATGTTTTCGCAGTCGGGGCGCGCCGTCCTCGACGTCCGTCAACGCCGGAGCCCGAGCACCTCCCCAACGCTCGTTCTTCTCTGTAAGTTGAATGAGCATCTGTTCGCTTCAGTTGAAAAAAAATAACGTTTCGGTTTTTCTAAATTAGATCGGTTTTCTGCGGTTTAGATCAAACCGGCAACTGTTTTATTTTTTTAGCCACCACGATCGTTTTTTCTATGAATCGGCCGACCGCTAGCAGCAAACATGCGCAGCCAATCCCGCAGAGCCACATGGCACCACAGCCACGGTCGGCTGAAATTTAGTGTTTTCACGTTTTATTTTTTTTCAGATTCTTTACCAATCTTCTTTCTAGTATATCTTTTAACCTATAGATCCGATTTAGTTGATTCTTTTTCCTACTAGTTCATAAAAATCCCCTCTATCCAGAGAACCAAATGAAAAATATTTTTAAAAGTTTTAAAATTTGAATTCAAACAGATTTGAATTCAAACTTCGTTAGGCCATAACTTGAGTTTCGTAACTCCGTTTTGGGTGATTCTTTTTGCAAATTGAAGCTTGTGACATGTAATTTCTGTTAAAACCAAAACCATTTATTTTTGTTGATGTAAAAATTACGTTCTTTACAGAAACTTTATTTGGTTGTTTTTGGAGTTTTTTGAAGTCTTTTATTCGTTTTCTTTTTGATTCTTTTTGCTTGATTGCTTATGAGTGTCAATACTTGTTTCGTTAGATCACCCGGAGTGCGAGGCTTGCTACTACGAATCTTTAGAGTTCAACGATCATCAGCAAGACAAGTTTCACACTTTGATCATAATTTTCAATACCCAGTTTTTACTATGCATTAGTTTCACCCTCAAAGATTGCATGAGTAGGATTGGGAACATGTGGTTATGCTTTGTAGTTCATGTGGTAGGAACCTATGACCTTTGATTACCCCAGGAATATTCGTTATATCATATATTGCTTAGCCATGCTCGTAGACGGGGATTGGTATGTGTGATCCATGGAAGTTGCGAGAGATAATAATTTTGGGACAACATAAGGTGGCAACCTTAATACACATCTGGGTGGATTGTTTGGGGCACCTGGAGAAA
Source organism: Thinopyrum elongatum (assembly GCA_011799875.1). NCBI lineage: Eukaryota > Viridiplantae > Streptophyta > Magnoliopsida > Poales > Poaceae > Thinopyrum > Thinopyrum elongatum. The sequence goes on along the minus strand of CM022300.1, from coordinate 57,059,236 downwards.
CCAGTGCTTGCCCAAGGGGATCCCGGAGTACCCGTGTGATTACCCTAGGTCCGCCACCCAGGCTCAAAGGGATCATAAGATATTTCATGCCTAGAAACTTCCGTGTGCAGCCACAAGCCATTATGGGCTCTGGCATAGTTGAGTAAGTTGTGTGACCTCTTTCCGTGGTAGACTAGCTGATGTAGGGGAAAGTAGGTGTACCGGTCTACCCAGGGTTTGGAGGAAATACTTCAGAAAGTCTATGTCTCGATCTTCCGATCATGGAGGTGGTCGAGTCTTGTGGGGAAAAGTGTGCAAACCTCTGCAGAGTGTACAAACTAATCATGATTAGCCGTGTCCCCGGTTATGGACAACTTGAGTATCTAGAAGTGAATTATTGATTGATCTCATCACTCTATTTAATGAAATTATTGGGTTACTAATAACTTGAGAATTTTGGGATTGAGATGGAGGAACCTTCTCAATAATGGCATTTTAATTTAGTAGTAATTAAAAATTTATTCCTTTGTTGTAGAGAAAAATTAGCTTTATGCAGAATTAAACTTAGAGCCTCCACCAGCCAGATATGCATGTAGTGATAAATATTGTTCATTATTATTCTATGGTGTGAAATTGCCAGCATATTCCATGTGCTGACCTACACGGCTGCAACGTCTCATGTTGCAGACTTTTTCGACGAGGATTAAAGGTGCGATAGGTCGTTGTTCTGCACTCAGTTTGCCGTGGAGTTGGATGGACTCATTTACCTTCGATGCTTCCGCAGTTATTTTTATTTAGATGGCCTCTGGCCATATTATTGTAATAAATACTCTTTTGAGGACCTCGATGTAATAAAGTGTGTGATTGAACTCTGTTATAATTCCTCGAGTACTGTGTGTGTCAGCATACCGATCCAGGGATGACACTTAAGCACAGAGACTTCGATCCTTTTGGTCGGGTCGCTACAAAAAATGGGTTGTACACGCCACAGATTTCAAGACTGACTTGTTGGCCAACGAAATTGATGCGTACACAAGGCTTTGTCAACTTATAGTCAACAGACGATTCTAGTAGCAGTGACTGTTGGATGTCCATCCAACGGCCGCCTTGCTTCTTCAATCTCCGATCTTCCTGCTCCAGCTGCCCAAATCAACGTCGGCAGGACTGCCTGCTCCCTCCTCACAGCTGACTGTGATGCCGCGCAGGCTTCACTGGCCCACCCTACTCTCGCCGCTGGCTAGGCCATCCCTCTACCCACCCGCACCTCCTGTTATTCTCCGATGATGGCAGCCTCACCCCGCAGCCGAACCAGCCAACCCTCATACTCCCCTCAGCATGGGCATCCACTGTTGTGTCTTCGCCGGCTTCGGGTCGTTCCCTTCCTAGGCCTCGCCGTCGTCCATCGCGTTGGTGCTCTCTGCACGGCGTGGTCAACATGGTCAACAAATGACAACCATCAAAATAGGGATGTACGTAGAGAGGCTGACAGTCGGGACCCACATGGTCCATGGCCGCACGCAAGCAAGTGCCTCCTTATTACGCGAAAAAAATGATTCCTCCCCCTTACAACTGGGACCCACCAGCTATATCTTCGCACGCAAGGAAGTGCCTCATTATTACGCGAAAAAACTATTCCTCCCCATGACAATTGGAACCCACCAGATTCGGAGCTTGACTTGTGGGCCTACTAAGTTTACATGTATGCAGGGCTTTGTCAACTTAGTCAACAAACGATTCTAGCAGAAGTGACCATTGGATGTTAATCCAACGGTCGTGCTGCTTCTTCAATCTCTGCTCTTCTTGCTCCAGCCGCCCAAACCAGCACCGGCGGGACCGCCTGCTCCTGCCTCTTGTGGTAGGTTGTGCTGCCGCGTAGGCCTCACCGCCCCACCCTACTCCCACTGCTGGCTCACACCCCCTGTTATTCTCCGATTACGACAGGCTCACATCGCAGCTGAACCAGTCAACCCACGTACTCCCCTCCGCGTGGGCATCCATTGCCGTGTCTTCCCCGGCTCCGGGTCATTCTATTCCTTAGTCTTGCCGTTGTCCATCGCCTTGGTGCTCTCGGTACGGCATCGTCAACGCGATCAACGAACGACAGCCATCACAAGAGGACCGTACGTGGAGAGGCTGATAGCTGGGACCCACCAGCTACATCTTCGCATGCAGAAGTGCCTCCTTATTAAGGGCAAAAAATGATTCCTCCCCTTGACAGCTGGGACCCACCAGCTATATCTTTGCATGCAAGGAAGTGCCTCTGTATCTTCTTGACAGCTGGGACCTACCAGTCGAAGCGTACGTAGCGTTGTCTGTCTGGTCACGAATGTGTACGTACATCCTGGTCGATCAGTATCTCTGCAACGATGAACCGTAACCGAGTAAGTAGTGGCATGTGTCGAAGTAGAGCCCCGATGTAGCAGTTCAGGCAGTCCCGTCTAAATCGTGTACACGTACATACAACCACGCTGCAAAAAATATGGCCACGTTCATCGGGAGGCAACTGACTGGGTCAGTGTCGACGTTCTAGATTGGGGGTACCCAGATCTGCCTGCCTACGGCCCAGCGCGTGGGCCCATTGACGTCCCTGTACGGCCCAGCTACGACAACTCATGGCAAGACCCTCACGAGGGCCCTAGACTCACGAGGTGAATGACACCAAGACCTCCAGAGGAGTGGCCACCCCAGGTTGCCTCCCGAGGGGCGGAGACTTCTATGTAGGTACCCAGCCTCACGAGGCTGCGATGACACAAGCCATGACGACCAAGGCCAGGCGGGCGCCAGGTGGGTGCAGAGGATACAGTTTCCCCTTTGGTGCTAGGTAGGGCTGCAAGAAAAGCTCGAGGCTCGTGAGCCGCTCGAGATCGACTCGTTTTTTAACTCGGCTCGAGATCGACTCGAAAATAAACGAGCTGAGTTTGAACACTTTATATAGCTCGATTGAGAAACGAACTGATCTTGAGCCAATACTAGCTCGCTCGATTTTAGCTCGATAGCTCGACATAATATCATTATGTTAAATGATCATGCCATTATTAAATGGAAATAAGACAATTTATTAGCCATATATTATATCCATGATTTTCTTCATTTTATTTATCAGCAAACATGAAAGTTTAATTAAGTGCAGAGAAGATTTAGGCCTTATTATGGCCTTTGGCCAATAATTTGTTTTCCCAATTATACGTCTGTCGTGAATCATTATCTTTTTTTCATACTAGACTTTCGGTTGTGAGAGAGTAAGTCGGACTACTTTGAAGAAATTTATATTATCATCGTCTTGATTGGAATAATATGTTTTTAGTACTTTCTTATGTCGTGTTGAGCCTTATCTACTTGGAATAAGCACCATGATTTATAACTTTTACCATCTCATTTAACTCGAAACTAGCTCGAGATCGACTCGAGATCGTTACGAGCTGAGCACGAGTCATGTTCTACAGCTCGGCCTCGAGCTTCACTCAGTTTGAGCTCGCTCGACTTTTAATATGACTTGAGCTGAGCCAACTGCAACTCGCTCGAACTCGACTCGTTTGCAGCCCTAGTGCTAGGGGAGCAAGGACAGACGCAGGTTCCCAAGGAATCCCCCAAAGGTTTCGATTTCGGTGCAACAAGACCAAGACCACGAGATCGGCAGGACGGATGTCATCGCCGAGCCCACATCTGCGTCACGACCAGAAGCTTTGCAGGCGAAGACTACATTTCATCAGGATTAGATGTACTTCTTGTCCCCTTTCAAATTGGCCGTTGTGGGATCCCTTCCCGCCTAAATTTTGGGGGAAGAGGACCAAGGCCACTATAAGTATAGGCTAGCCACCACCGTAGAAAGGGATCCGGCAGATCGGACCCTGGACCATTCCACTCACACCACTTGAGCCCTCGCGAGGCCACTCATCCACTGTACTAGTTCATCCTCAGCCTCCTCGTGAGGCCAATCCACCACAAAGCAGGAGTAGGGTTTTACACCGCAAGGTGGCCCGAACCTGGGTAAACTGCTGTGTTCGTCTTCTCCCTTGCTCGCGCGAACTCGGCGAGGCTAGGCTGCAGGGTGGTGAGCTTGAGACTTGAGCTGGGTGAGATCTTTGCACACGCCCTAGAGTTCGAACCTTCTTGGGTCTGCGGAACCCTGAATCTTCCATTTGGCGCACCAGGTAGGGGCGTGTTGAAGCTCCGCCTTTTCACCGACCACGCTCTGGCCTCGCCCCATCGCGTTCATGGCGAAAGCTTACCGGGCTCGCGCCGAGCGTTGGGCCGCTCGTGTAGCCCTGGCAGCGCTCTTCAGCCGCGGTGCGCCTAGCCGCACAGTTCCCCCCTCGGCTAATGCGGCCACTGGCGCTGCCCCTCATCGGCGGCGGAATCCATCAACTCCACTCTTTGTGCGGTGCAGTGATCGCACCGCCACGCCCTCTTTTGGCCCCGACGCGGAGTTGCTTTGCCGCACTCATCGTGGGCTGACAGACGCGCAGGCCGCACTCTTTGTGGCACGCGAGCTGTTGCGTTACCCTCCCGCCGGTGATGGCTATGACGCTTGGATCAATAGGATCGCTGAGCTGCTAGACGCCGCTTGTGGGAGCGTGAAACTTTTTTGCCTCCCACCTGTGTCGCGGCCCCCGCCCCGCGCCCGCGCCCGCCCTTGCTGCGTCTGCTCGTCTTTCCGGGGAGGACCTAGGGATATCCGCAGCGGCGAGGTCGCCGACGGGATGGCCCCAGAGGCCCGAGAGATGCCTCCCCAGATTTCTATCAGGGCAAGTAGCCCTCCGCGGGAGGCGCCACGGCGGGCTGGCCGAGGTGATCTGGTGGCAACGGTGGCGAGCGACAGGGCTAAGGGACCCGGAGGCTAATTTCAGGCACAGGCGCATGGACAAGAAAGCAGGCGACATCACAAGCGGGCACGGCGCCGCCACTGCACGTGCGTCACCAATGAACGAGTCCGCCGGAGCAGGCAGAAGTAAGGCCCGCGTGCGCCATCCCTGCCAGCCTCGGCCATCAAGACCTCACGAGATCGGGGTCCCTCGTGAACCAATGCAGCACCCCCATCCACGTCATTAACAGCGGCAACCCCCGGTTACAACCCCTCTCTTCAGAGCATATTGTGTTAACCTTGGAACGCAGGTGGATCATGTTTTGATGGCACACCCACGGAGCATCGGCCGGACCTAGCGTGCTGACGCGGAGGTCCCAGGGGCCTCAAGCCGAGGAGCCTCAAGAAGGCCCCGGAGGCCCGCGGTGGGGGTCGGCGTGGCGAATTTCAGTCTGTGATGTGGTTCGTCCGCACCATTGTGACTCAAGCTCGCCGGCAAGACCCCATTCTTCCTCGCCTCCGGGGCTAAGGCGGCCCTCCTGCGTGAGGCCAAATATCATCCCCTGCGAGGCTTGGCGTTCGACGAGGCGCGTCGGGATGCCCTGCGGGGGGCAGGTCCCGTGCTCCACAAGGAGGGTCGTCGACAAGCCTCACCCCCCGCCGCGGGGTGCCGGTAGGCGCTGTGGCGCCGCCGCGGCATACGCCTCCGGACCCTCGAAGTCGAAGACCCCGTCCTGAGGCGGGCCCTCCCAGGGAGGGCCTCCATAGGCTCCCGCCCATGGGGGAGGGCCTGCCCAAGGCTGCTCACGCCTTCAGGCCCGTCACCCCACGCCGGAGACGGAGGACGGGGTCCCCGCCCAGAAGACACGGTGCACCATGCTATACCCATGACACTCTCACGTAATAATGAGTGGGGTTATACATGCCCCGGAGTCCCCCGGCGCGCCGCTCCACGGCCCCGCGGGGGCTCCCGCCCATGCCCAAGTGGAAGCCCCATCCTCCATGCTAGCGGACGACACCATCTTACAGCGACTATGCCCACGCCTAGTGGAAGCCCCATGCTCCGTGCTGGCGGACGGCACGGTCTTACAATGACTATGCCCACGCCGATTGGAGGCCCCATGCTCTGCGCTAGTGGGAAGACTAGTGTAGGCGCCGGACGCGGCTGTTTTTCGCCCTCTTTTGTAACCGAATTTGCCATTTTTTGAATTGAAGTTTGAAGTTCTCGCGTGTTTGTTTGAAAAGGGGTGGGACTTTTTTTTCCACTGTTTTTCTCTCCTTGAATTTCGTTTTCGAAGGAAGAGGTGCTTGCCCATTGCTCCCTCCCGCGCGTCCCGCGAGCGGGGGCTGGGCATGGTGCTACACTCGGGCTAGCCCCGGCGACGTTGGAGCCCCAGGCTGCAACGGTCGCGGGCCCACCTACGCGCACACCTCGCCAAGGCTTTGGCGTCCGAATCCTCACACGACGCTCTTGAGCAAACCAACGGGCACGTATCGCCTCCGGCCCCCTGTCCTCAGGAGCGCTTATCTCCTGGCCTTGCCGGGCATCGCGACCCGAGATACCAGCGACGATCGCCCCTCGCCTGGTGGCTCTGGACGCAAGATGGGCGCTAAGGAAGGGTGGCCAGAGAAAAGGTGGCCACGATCTGGTTCATTATCGAGGAATCCTACGTCGAATGCTCAGAGGCCGCGGGTGCACAATAAGCAAAAGCAAGGCGGCATAAGGGAGTACAACTTTGCTTGATACATCATAAAGGAGTCTTTCCAAAGTACTTTCACATCCCCGCGGGGTCATATTCAAAATCCTAACAGATAAGCAGGGAAGGACAACCTAGGGAGACGCGTGTCATCATCACCACTGTCGCCATCACTACTGTTGTTGTCGCCGCCGTCAGACCCGCGCCCCTCGACCGCAGGCTGGCCTTTGTCTTCGGTAGGGGCAAACTCCGCGATCAGGTCATCCACGTGATCCTCCACCCAATCCTCCAAAGCACCTTGAATCACCTCAGACACGGGGGCTGTCACGGCCTCGAAGTCGAAGTATGGATCGAAGCGAAGGAGGTGACTGAAGACGCGTGACGACGCTCGCGCGAGGAGGTCACAGCTTTTATCCACAGCAAGTTGGCGGACCTTCTCGGCGCCCCCTTCAAGGCGCTCCACAATCCTGGTGAAGAAGCCGAGGTAGCCGGCGTCGTCTGGAATGAGCGGGCTGGAGACGCTCTCGTTGTAGATGCTGCTCAGGGCCTAGCAGGCCCTCCCTTCAAGGGTCTGGACCATCTGGGAGCACGTGTGCTGCAGCCCCCGAGCTAGGTCCGCCTCATTCGAGGCCTTCTCCACGAGGGAAGTGACGTCCTCCACCTGCTTATAGAGGAAAGACAACTCGGCCTCGGCCGCGGCCTGGGCGTCCACCGCAGCTTTCTCGTATCGCTCCGCCGCAGCTAGCTTCTTCTTGAGGTCGTCAACTTTGCCCTTCATCTCGTCGCGCCGCTTGCAAAAGCAGGACTCCTGAAACTTCAGCTTTTGGTGGTAATCCTTGGCGAGGGCCCTGCGGACCTCCGCTACCCTCTCATCGACCTCTCCTGGGATCATCGCCTCCCAGGAGGTGAAGGCATCTTCGGTGGCAGCCACTTGGCGTTCCATCACCTCCAGCCGCTCGCGCTCCAGGCTTTGCTCCAATGCCTCCAGCGCTAGCGTGTCTTCGAGTGTGCGGAGCCTCGCTTCGCCTGTGGATGGCCCGCCTACCGAGGCGGCGAGCGCGGCCTTATGCGCCTGGACTTGCCGCTCGAGGGCGGCGTTCGAAACTTGGAGGTCCTTCTCGTGCTTCTCTGCAGCCTTGTGCCGGCAGTCCGCGACGCGGGCTTCCTCAAGGGCACGATCACGGGCCTCCCTCGCTGCGACAAGGGATTCCTCGGCTTCCGTGTGAGCGTGCTCACTTTGCAGGCGACCGAAGTTGACAGCGACCTCGAGCCGGCACCATTCTCATGCCAGGCGCAAGCGCTCCGCCTCGAGGTATGTGTCAAGATCGTTGAGCTCTGCCCCGAGGCGACCTAGCGTGCTCATCGCGCCCTAAAGAAGGTCGTGCCGGACGATGATGCGGCCGCAAGCGAGCTCCAGCGCTCGACCGGGGTTTCTCTCTGCCACCCGGTCGACAGGGGAGGCACACGAAGGCCCGCCCATCTCCGACAAGATCCTGGGGGCTGGGGTTCCATCGCCTAGCCCTCCGGCTCGGGGCTGGGCCCTGTGCGAACTCGCTCCCCCGCTCGAAGAAGGCACCGGCGCCCGAAGCACCCAATCATCGGGAAGGATCAACGAGGGAGGCCTCGGCACTGCCTATGCGAGTTGAGGGCCACGCTTGAGGAAGGACGCCAAGAACACAGGCCTAGGGCCCCGCGGAGGAGGCCTTGGCCCGTGTACGGGTGTCTCCTCACGCACCACCGCGCGGCTCGCGAGGCACGAGGTCGTTGCAGGGCCAGCGCCCTCAGGAAGCAGAGGCGCGCTCGTCCCTTCGCCAGGAGAGGACCTGAGGAGCAAGAGTTCAGAGAAGCACACCATACAGAAATCAAGGGAGGCCCGGCGCTTACTCATCCGGGGCGATCCATTTCCTCCTCTTCAGGGCCCTCGGGGCAGGGCCCTAGCAGCCTCCGGGCTCCTTCCCCCTCCGGGATGCGTGGGGATCGGAAGAAAACACGCTGGAGTCTGGCGCGCGGCCTCCCGCATGAGGGTCGGCGATCATGTCTCCGGGCGAGGCATCTCCCCTGCTCCTCGGAGGGGCGAAGGTGGACACTGGAGGAGCGCATGGCTCTGAGCACTCCCCCACAGCTGCTCCGAAGGCACAGCCCTTAGGACCCCCAGGTCCGGGGGACACCAGGAATGGGTTATCGCGAGGTCCCGCGTGGCCCTCGGGGAGCAGCCCCCACTCGTCGAAAGCACGGCATCTTCTTAGCGAAGGCTCCCACGTTCAGATAATTGTACAAGGGAAGCCCTTCGGAAGGAAGCACGGCGGGTTCCCCACCGGTCAGTAGGTGGAGCACCTCACGCAGCGTGCTAGAAGGAAGAGAATGGCGCTGGAGTGGAGCGATGCGCCGCCGGACGAACTCCCTCACCACCATCACCATCGTCACGCCCGCCTTCCTTAGGACAGCCAGCCTGGCCATTACTCATGCGAGCCGCGGGTCGACAAGCTTCGCGTGCTCCCAACCGGAGCTCGGCTCCGCGGGGGCCGCCGGAATACGCGGCGGGGGGCTGTACACGACGGCGTCGACATACACCCATTGCTTCCGGAATCCCTCTGTGTCCGGGTGGAGCTTGTCGACCCGCTCGAAGCGACACGCACCACGAGCGCTGCCCGCCGGCGACCATCTGAAGGGAGAAGAAGCGGCGGAGCAGAGCCACGGACGGGACGACACCCATGAAAGCTTCACACAAGAACGAGAAGACGGAGAGGAGAACGATGGACCCAGGGTCGAGATGCAGCGCGTGGACTTGGTAGTGCATGAGCACGGCATTGAAGAAATCCGAAAACGGCGGCAGCAAGCCGGAGAAGAGGGCATGAAGATGAAGAGGGACGTTGGTGGCCTCCAGACCGGCTCAAGACCAGGAGGCGGGCCAGATCTTCGTCGCCTTCCACTCGTTGGAGTCAGCGGCGATCGCATGTCGGACCTTGGCCAGCCCCTTGTGATTGAGCATGGTGGACCGGCCCAACACGGGCTCCGACCCGCCTGGGGCTCCGCCACCGTCGGGGCCTTGCCCCTCTTCCTCTTGGGTGCCATGGCGACGAGGCGGATCAAGACAGGCGAGAGACCCGGCGAAGAAGGCGCAACTAGCAGAAGGGGGGAGGGGCAGAAGGCGAGCGCGCAGGGCAATGATGGTTCCGCGGCGCGCGCCTGACTCTTTGTCAGCGAGGATGGTTGCCGAGGCGGCGTGGGGAAGTGGAGGTGCCCGCGTCTCACCGGGCGCCATGCGTCAAGCCTGGCCCGTAGGCGATTGGGGCCCGCGTCGCTTCGCCCTCGCCCCTTGGCTTCGCCTCGAATCCAGGCCAAGCACGCCTTGGGCCCGGGGGCTACTGTCGTGATTCTGGGATTGGGGGTACCCAGATCTGCCTGCCTGCGGCCCAACGCGTGGGCCCATCGACGGTCCTGTACGGCCCAGCTACAACAACTCCAAGGCATGACCCTCGTGAGGGCCCTAGCCTCGCGAGGCGAACGACACCAAGACCTCCAGAGGAGCGGCCTCCCCAGACTGCCTCCCGAGGGGCGAAGACTTCTATGCAGGTACCCAGTCTCACGAGGCTACGATGACGCAAGCCATGACGACCAAGGCCAGGCGGGCGCCAGGTGGGCGCAGAGGATACAGTTTCCCCTTTGGTGCTAGGGGAGCAAGGACAGACTCGGGTTCCCAAGGAATCCCCCAAAGGGTTTTCATTCCGGTGCAACAAGACCAAGACCACGAGCTCGGCAGGACGAATGTCATCGCCGAGCCCACACCTGCGTCACGACCAGAAGCTTTGCAGGCGAAGACTACCTTTCATTAGGATTAGATGTACTTCTTGTCCCCTTTCAAATTGGCCGTTGTGGGATCCCTTCCCATCTAAGTTTTGGGGGAAGAGGACCAAGGCCACCATAAGTATAGGCTAGCCACCACCGTAGAAAGGGATCCGGCAAATCGGGCCCTGGACCATTCCACTCACACCAGTTGAGCCCTCGCGAGGCCGCTCATCCACTGTACTAGTTCATTCTCAGCCTCCTCGTGAGGCCAATCCACCACAAAGCAGGAGTAGGATTTTACACCGCAAGGTGGCCCGAACCTGGGTAAACTGTTGTGTTAGTCTTCTCCCTTGCTCGCGTGAACTTGGCGAGGCTAGGCTGCGGGGTGGTGAGCTTGAGACTTGAGCTGGGTGAGATCTTCGCACACGCCCCAGAGTTCGAACCTTCTTGGGTCTGCGGAACCCTGAATCCGACAGTCGGAATGCGTCCTGTTCAACGGGAGCCAACCGGCTTGGACGAAATAGCCGAAACTGGGTCTGGCGTACCGCAAAACGGAGGAAACGACCTTCTGTTCGACCACCTACCATCAAAACAGGGTGTTGTTCATCGAGAGGGGTGTGGCATACCGCAAAACGTAGGAAATGAACTTCTCGCCTCCTGTGTGAACAGTAAAATAAAAAAAAATAGTGCTAATAAAAAGCTTTCTAGATCGTCATTTTTTTGTGAACCACCACACATGTTCATTGTAGAAAAATAGTGTTCCTAAATAGTACTTTTTGGTTTTACAGTTCATGAGAGAGTGCATGAGACCGAGCTCCATTTCGAATTTCTGCTGACTAAGGAATCTCTTAAAGAGTACTTGCGTTAGTACTTCTTAAATGGTACTTCGAGCACGTTAGAATTTTGATGACGTTTTTTTTAAGGAGGATATACCCCCGGCTTCTGCATCTGGGCGATGTATGGAGCCATAGAATTTTGATGACGTGGAAAAGAGAACACAAGAAGAGTGAGGGAAATTGTTTCTTGAACACAACAAGACCTTAATTTGCTGATAATTCCTGGGAGAGAAGAAGGCCTGAATATGTTGTCATATGCCATAGTTGTTTCTCAAAATAGGGTGCAACAAAATCTACTTATGGGTTGATTTTTTAGCACTACTCAATGAAATTAACCTAATATAAATGACTTGTTAGAGTGATTGGAGCTGCTCTCTCTCCCTCTCTCAGTGACTTGTTGGGGATGACCTAAAACTACTGTCTCAAAAAAAAAAAGGACCAGTAGGCTAGCAGTAGCTTTTGCGCGCAATAGGACTTCTCCATTTAATTTGTTTGGATCAGAGGGGGGCCGCTTTGTTTATTGCTACCGGTTCGTTGATACGTCATCAACATTTGACACTTCCCAGCCAACTGTGTAACATATATGCTAATCAGCACGTACCGTCTGAAAAAAGCTTCTGCCACGGGGTACATGCCGAGCCGTGCGCGTGAGCGCGACCGGCGCAAAACCCCGTCCGTTACTTGCTTGGTGAGAGAGAGTAGCGCCTTTTCGCGAGTCCATCTCACGTGGAGCGAAAACGGCCTCTATCCCGGCTGCCTTTCACGGACCCGAACGGTGAGCGAGCGGTGAAAGAGACGACCGCAGAAGAAGCAAACGCACGGCAGAAACTTCTCTCCAAAAAACAAAAAAATTATCAAAAAAAAAACTTCTCTCAAAAAAAATAAAACGCACGGCAGAAACGGTCGCGCGCGGCCGCCAGCCCAGTCCACACTTCACCCAGCGGTGGCCGCGTCTCCAAGTCTCGCCCGTTCATTCCCTTCAAAAGAAAAAACTCTCGCCCGTTCACAGTTGAGTGCGTCGCCATCACGCTGCCCCTTTTACGTGGTCGTCGGGCGACGGCAACCTTAACTCCCTGGTCAAAAGCGCATGCACCATTAGTCCGGCCCTTTCTGACGATGACATGTATCTAGGTAATAGGTCTGATCTAGACACCCTTTCTAAGGACACTGCTTCAAAGTCAAAGGCATTCAAAAGATAGCATCATCTACCGACTGAAATCACCTCAGGGTGAAACCCACTCGACCAACAGTTCACTCAGATAACCCAATTCCATTCGACCAAAGTATTATCATTCGGCCATACTAGAAACCACTCGGAGTACAGAAGATCTAAGGTCACTCAGGATGGCAACGGTCAGGCGTTCACTCCGTAGTCTTAATGATCATTTATATGTCTTTATTATTGACGTTACCAGTAACGTCAAACCTTAATGTACATTGAACCCCTTGTAACGTGGGCTGGCTGGGGTCCTGACGCACTCTATATAAGCCACCCCCCTCCACTGGCACAAGGGTTCGCACCCCCTGTAACAACACGCATAATCCAGTCGACCAAGCCTCCGGGCACCGAGACGTAGGGCTGTTACTTCCTCCGAGAAGGGCCTGAACTCGTAACTCTTGCGTGTACAACCTCACTGTAGCTAGGATCCTGCCTCCTCCTACATACCCCCTATTCTACTGTCAGACTTACTCCCACGACAGTTTCCGTCCCAACTACTTGCCCCTGCAGACCCAACCCGGAAAAGAGGGGCCACGTTTATGTCAACTTCCCGCAACCGCACCGCATAAGCCACCGCGAAATCCACGAGGCTCCCGTTTCCCAGCTGCCTCCTCGCCCAAGCCTCGCCGCGCCCCGCCCACCTATATAACCTCCGCGGCCGCTCCTCCGTCTCTTCCGTGCCACCCGAATCACACGCAACACGCATCCACCATAGCCACTGCTCCTCCTAGCAGCTTGTTCCCCGGCGTCAGAGAAAGGCAGACAGAGGATGTCGAAATACGTGGAGATGCTGGACATGGGCGTGCGCATCGCGGCCAGGTTCCACTCCCACTGCCCGCAGACGGCGCGCATGTACTACAAGCCGCCGCAGTCCACCTCCACGTCGTAACTTCCTCCGAGAAGGGCCTGAACTCGTAACTCTTGCATGTACAACCTCACTGTAGCTAGGATCCTGCCTCCTCCTACATACCCCCTATTCTACTGTCAGACTTACTCCCACGACAGTTGGCGCCCACCGTGGGGCAGGGTGTCTTAGCGACTTCTGGTGAGGTTGCGGTTTTTTTCGATTCACTTCATCATGGTTTCTGGCGGCGGTTTGGCTGAGGGCCGCGAGATCCGTCTCGGCGCGCTCGTCTTCATCGCCGACGACTCCGCCTGGCTCTAGGAGGCCCCCCTTGACGTCGAGACGCTCCCCGTCTGCGGGGCGACGCACTTTCGCGCATGTGTTCGCGATGTCCTACTACGGCAGCCGTCGACCCAGTATCGGTCGGCCCCTGCAACAACTTCGCTCCCCGCTGCTCGCCGTCGCAAGCGATCTGGTCGGTCGCAGCTTCAGCGGTGGGTAAAGCATGCGGTGGTCCGTCAGTCGGCCACCCCCCAAGTCGCTGCAATCGAGCCCGACGAATCTCTCTACGGCCTGTTCGACCTGTCGACTAGCTCCGTCGAGGCCCTGCCCGAGTGCGACAGCAGTGACCCTGCGGCAGAAGTCCTGATGGTCGACACGCCACGCAGCCCGCCTGGTGTGCGTCGCAGCGGCGGCGGCGATGGTGGCGGCGATCCGTCGCGTGTTCACGAAGAATATCATCCTGAGGCCCTCACTTTGCAGCAAAAGGAGGAGCTGCGCCATCGCAACGTGGAGGCCCTCCACACTCCCATCGTCGGGGAGACCGCCGAGGCCCGGGCCTTGGAGGCGGCGCGCCTGGCCACTTTGGCTGAGCGCGCGCGGCTGGAGAACCTTCAACATTCACTCGACGCGCTCGCTCGACGACAGATTCCTGAATCCAGTCGACGTCAGCGACAACTGTTCCCGCCTGAACCTCAGGTATACCGCACTCCGATTCAAAATCTTACAGCTGCAGCTCGTATAGCAGAGTCCATCCAGCCGTCCCAATCAGAGGCTGGAAGAGGTTTGATGCAGATCCGGGCATTGCTCCGGGCGGCGGGGGAGCAAAACACAGCAGTGTCTCAGTCTCATAACAGGATCCATAGCAGATCTGTGGTGGCTGATACAGTCCAGTTGGCTCACAGCCCAAGATCGCCTCCGCGGCGTGAGGGACGTGGGCATCGCCAATGGCAGTACTTGGGTCGGAACCACGAGCAGTACGATCATCGGCTCGGCCGTGATGACCGCCGTCGAGTGCCTACGCCCGCTCCGAGGGGCGGATCATATGCGCCCCGGCAGTATGATGACAGGCGCCCGTATAGCGATGAGCGGAGGATACCGGTCGACCCAAGGGAACCGGGGTTTGATGCTAGGTCAATTTTGGTGCAAGGTCTGGTCGACAGGAACCGAGCACACAGAGAAGGGCAGGACAGAGATCGCCCGACTGGAAGCAGAGTGCATGTTTCTGGACCTGAGTGTTTTAGCAGAGCCATCAGAGCTGCAGAGATCCCTCCCAACTTCAGGTTGGCGACTGGGGTAAGTAAGTTCACCGGCAAGTCGAAGCCTGACACTTGGCTGGAAGACTACCGAGTGGCAGTACAGATTGGTGGTGGAAACGATGATGTGGCCATGAAGCACCTCCCCCTGATGCTTGAAGGTTCAGCTAGAGCTTGGCTGAATCAGTTAGCTCCTGGCAGTATCTTCAGCTGGGAAGAATTGACCCGAGTGTTTGTCAGAACATTTGAGGGCACTTGCAAACGGCCCGCAGGGCTGACTGAGTTGCAGCATTGTGTGCAGAAACCGAATGAAACTTTGAGGGATTACATCCAGAGGTGGACCACTTTGCATCACACAGTGGAAAATGTATCACAGCATCAAGCAGTTTGCGCCTTCAAGGAGGGTGTGCGGTACAGAGAGCTTAACCTGAAATTCGGTCGGACAAGAGATATGACCCTGGCCAGAATGATGGAAATAGCCACTCAGTACACTAACGGTGAGGAAGAAGACCGACTCTGCAGTGGCAAGAACAAACCAGTCGCCCAGGACACCGGAGGAGGAAATTCCAGTCGAAAGCAGAAACGCAAAGCCGAACCCGCAGGTCCTGGTGAGGCCGCAGTCGTGACCCAAGGAAAGTTCAAAGGAAAGCCTAAGAGACCCTGGATCCCCAAGAAGGTGAAAGATCAGACAGGAAATGATGTGTTGGATTTGTCGTGTCATATTCACAACAAGAAAGATGAAGAGGGGAACCTGATTTATGCCAAGCATACCACTCGACAATGTCGACTCCTTATCCAGCAGTTCCGCGAGGGCCAGCCCAGTGAGAAGGAGAAGGAGTCTGACAAGGATGAGGGCAAAGAGGATGATGACGGTTTTCCCAATGTCAATTCCACCTTGGTGATTTTTGCTGACATTGAAAGCAGAAGTCGACTGAAAGTCATCAACAGAGAAGTAAACATGGTTGCTCCGGCAACGACGACATATTTGAAGTGGTCAAAGATCCCCATTACATTCGACCAGTCCGACCACCCACCGCATGTTGCCACCCCCGGGAGGCAAGCGTTGGTGTAACATCCCCAGCATCACACCACAGTGATCATCCTCAGATATTGCCAAGTCATGATCATTCTAATAAAATTGCATTAGAAAATATTTCAACTTCAAATTCAAATTTCAAATGAAAGTCAAATAATTGCTTTCTCCAGATACTCAAACAAAATAGTTCATCATGTTGCAAATATTCCAGAAACAATTATAAAAATAAGATCAACAATAGTTGCACTGGTTAAATGACTCTAATATCATGAAACAGTACCAAAACAACATTATTTAAATCCCTTTCCATTTAATTAAAATTCAAAAGGACTCCTTTCTGCTCCAAACCTTTTGAAACAACACTATATGAGGCCTAGTAATTGATTTGGCCAACTCCACATTTTATTAAAAGTGTTTAAGTGCCAAAAGAATTACCAAAACAGTATGTAAAAGAATAAAACAGAAAAATAAAAGAAAAAGGAAAAGGACCAAGCCACTTACCTGGCGCTGGCCCAGCCCAACTCACCTGCCCCGCCTCGCTGTCGCCTTCCCCATGGCTGGGCGCGCTCATGCCGGTGGGCGTCCGACACGCCGACGGCCACCGACGGGCGAGGGGATAAGAACCTTCCCCCTCGGCACCCTTTCCATCCCTATCCCCTTATTCTCTCTCCCTGGCCACTCCTCTCCCTATCCTCGAGCTCGCCCACTCCGCCCCCCTCTGCCCCGAGCGGGCTCGTCGCCGTCGCCGTATCGTCTACGCAACCACCGAGCCCCTCGTCGCCTAGGATCCTGTCTAGGAGGACCGCCTTCGTCTGCTGCCTCGGGTGAGGGGATCCGTTCGACTAGAGCCGCGCCACCTCGCCGGCATCGACCCGTCTTCAACCTCGGATTGCCGGAGCTGCCCCGCCTCGATTCGTCGACCCTCTGCGCTACTAAGCTCTCGCCGGCCATCGTGTGCCTCGCGGTGAGCACTTAGCCAGTTCCCCTCTGCCCGCTCTCTCTGATTTTCGTCGTAGCACGCCATGCCGCGAACGCCCGAGCTGAGCTCCGCCGCGATCGACGCCACCGCCGCTGTAGCTGCTTTCGTTCGTAGCTGAGCACTCCAGCATGCTCAGTACCCTGCTAGGAGACGAACGCAAGCATCCACGTTTCACCTCGATACCGTTTTTCTCAAACCCGAGTGGGTCCCAACTCCGGCGTCCGCCGCGGTGGTCGCCGGCGACGTTCCCGACCTCATCGCGCGCTGCAACCGCCGCCATTAGATGTGGCGTGCTCCCAGCGTCCCGTGGAGCCCAAGTCCGACCCCATCCGCGCTCTGTACGTGTTTTCCGGCTAGCTCCGGCGACGCGCCGCCGTGCTTTTGGGTCACCGGCGTCACTCCGGTCGCCGGAGCTGACCTGGCCGCCACCTGGCGCCCCTCTGCGTCGCTGCCACCGGGCCCCACGGCCTGTTGACTGGGTCAGCACCGCTGACTGGACCTGGTCCAGTCACTGACTGGTGGGCCCTCCCTAATTAGTTAGTTAAAGCACTAATTAGTTTAATCTGTTAGTTAGTTAGACACTGACTGGCTGGGCCCACCTCCTAATTAACCCTGTTAATTAATTTAATTCACTGTTAGGATAACAGAGGCTGACATGTGGGTCCCACTGGACCCACATGTCAGGTTTGACCCTGGTCAGCCGCAGTTGACCTGCTGACGTCACTGTGACGTAATGCTGATGTCATAATTCATTTTCAGTAAATAAAATAAATTTCAGAAATCCAAATAAACTTTGAAAATTCATAACTTTTAAACCGTAGCTCGGATCGAAAAAGTTAAAACATGAAAGTTGCTCAGAACGACGAGACGAGTTTGATCGTGCCGTCTGTTTCTTTGTCGGAACCCCCTACGTCGAAGAACTCGTAACTCCGGACCCGTATCCGGTAGATGAATAGTGCACACACATCGGTTATTAAATCCCAGAATAATCCTAAAATAACTAATATGACTTAGATGCATATTCAGGCAACCCTGCACTGCATCATAGCATCACACGCACTGTGTTGCATCTGTTTGCATTATGTTTACCTGTTTCTTCCCCCTCTTTCTCGCGGTAGACCCCGACGTTGACGTAGCTCCCGAGGCAGACGCAGCTCAGGAGTACGACTACGTCCCCGACGACACCCCTGAAGACCTTGCCCTTGCCCCCGAGCAAACAGGCAAGCACCCCCGTTTTGAGCATTTCGATATCGCCTACTCTCTTCCCTCTTATGCTTGCATTAGATGTTACTGCTGCTATTACTATCCTATATCTGTTGCATAGCCTGCTTATTTGTAACCTACTGTTGATACATGCCTGATATCCTAAACTGTTTAGCATAGGATGGGTAGAGCCATATCAGAGACCCCCTTGTCCCGACTGCCCCGCTGGATACTCAGAAGACCCGTTCTACGGGATCGAAGATCAGACCCGGGCACCGCACGTCACTACCCCCTAAGTTGCCCGACACTACTGGGTTACTATCGCGTGCCGAGGGTGACACCTCTTTAGCACGTTTGATGATAACCTAGTAGGTCAGTTACTCGGTCGTGGTAAGCGAGGGTGAATCCTCCTACACCACCCCCGATACCGACGCCGTCTCGCAACTCCTCAAGTGTGGACCTCAAGGGTGGATCCTCTTTCGTTCACCTTGACGACAACATCGAGCGGGAATTCCATCAAGCGTGATTCCTCAGGATTCCCTTGGTGTTAGACACACAGTTACTATTGATATTATGACCTGTGCTGAACCATGCTACTAAAGACGGGTCGGCCCTGAGGGGTACCCTCGCGAGCTTAATGCGAAGTGATGTGGAGTCGGGTTGACCTGGATGGTGCCCGCGAGATAACACGAGGCGTGGCCGGGCATTCCTAGCCCTTGCCGCAAGTCCTCGAGACGGGGCGACGGGGTCACATAGATCGTGAGTCTCTGCTCGTTTCCGCGTGATCCTAAACCACTAAACGGTTTGGATATTTGATCTGAGGGGCCTCTGGCTCGATAGCACTAACCATCACGTGGGCATAGTATGGGCGTTCTGCGTCGTATACTTCAGCCGGAGCTTAATAGACGTCAGCGACTGAGCGGCGCGCGCTGAATTGGACTGGGAACACAACCGCGCTTGTATAAGGGGTTGCTAGGTCTGCTTTCAGCCGCGTACGCAACATGCAGGAGCGTCCGGGGTGATGGCCCAAGACCCCTGGGGGCATAGGTTAGTCCGGCGTGCTGATCTCTCTGTTAAGTATTCGGTCGGGTTGCGGCGTATCGTTTGGCCGAGGGCGGGCATGACCCAGTAAAGTGTGTCCAGCCGGAGTTAAGCAAGCGTGGTGGGTAAGTTGGTGCACCCCTGCAGGGAAGAAACTTCTATCGATAGCCTGTCCTACGGTAACGGACACTCAGAGTTGTATCCCGATCGGTACAACTAGAACATGTGATGAGAACTGGATAGTACGGCTCTGGGATTGCTTTCTCGCAAGGAGTCGAGAAAGGATCTCAGGCTGAGGTTGATGATTCTACTACTACTTTACATTATGTTGGTCTGCTCTCTTCTAATGCTGCAAGACTGCTGAAGATTGTTGAAGATGCTAGTCTTCGATAGGACTAGGCTTTCCCTCTCTACTCTGGCATTTCTGCAGCCCAGTCCACTGATACAGCCCCCTTTTGAAAATGTTGCATATGTAGTGTAGATCCTTGCTTGCTGAGTACTTCGGATGAGTACTCACGTTTGCTTTATTTTCTTTTCCCCCCATTTTTCCATTTGATGCCACCAGACGTCGGAGCCCCTGAGCCAGACGCCCCAGTCGACGACCAGTACTACTACCAGCCCGGAGAGTACTACTACTACGAGATGCCCCCCGACGACCAGGAGTAGGACCGGAGGGTCCAGGGCAGGAGGCCTACGCCTTTCGATCGTAGCTTTTATTTTACCCCGCCTTTGTGAAGGCCTATTTCTCTCTCTCTGTAATATATCTGTACTCAGATATCTGATGCTTCCGCTGACGCTTGTATGCCATCGAGCTATGTATTCGAGCCCTCGAGGCCCTGGCTTGTAATATTAAGCTTGTATGACTTTATTTATGTTTTAGAGTTGTGTTGTGATATCTTCAAGTGAGTCCTTAGGCTTGATCGTGCGCATTTGCGTGTATGGTTAGTGCACGATTAAGCCGGGGTCGTCACAGGTTGGTATCAGAGCCGACTGCCCCTAGGTATCCCCCTATCCAATTCCTTGGCCGAAGTTGAGTCTAGTGGTCTAAAACTATTTTACTAACTTGGCTGTGTGGCTTACGGGCCCACGTCGCCAACTGGGTGGTACTAGGATCTTTTATTCCTCGTCTATACTCTGGGACTCTAATATCTCTTCTATTCGGGTTTAATAAATTACTAACTCTGGCATTAGGATCTCGTAACCACTTCCTCCCGGAGAGCCCCTTCACCACCTATGGTCGACTACTTCATCAGAAGACTCCGAAGATACTCCTCGACGCTAACCGAGACCCTGTGCCACTGCTTTGCAGTTCCGGACCATCGACAAAACCCCGTGGATAACTAACCATCCTTGTTGTTTGTACTTTCTTACCCAGTTACTCCGTTATGTACAAGATACCCCGTAGTACTCATCGTTAATCCGGAAATTCTTTGAGCCTACTGCCGTGCAGCTTCTTTCGCACTACGGTTAGTTACTCACAGTACCGGGGATCCGATCCTCCCCAGTTGCTCCTGTGATTCCTATAGCATTTTGAAATATCATCGGATCTTCCGAGAATCCTCTGCAGACTACTGCTCCTGAAATTCTTGCTTGCTTGCATTATGGTTAAATCCATATGTCTCGCTATATTCATTTGCATTCCTTGTCATTATCGTTCCGAATCAATTGATTCGATATGAATGAGGATAGTCCCTATCATCCGACGATTCTTAGAAATTTTCCTTCCAGCTCAGTCACCATTTCGGACATGAGCTGGATCTCGGCCAATCAAGCATTGAATGATTGTCCGGTTAAGCTTGAACAATTTACTAGTCCCTCTGCTCAGGTGAACTAATTGCCACTCCTGGCTTTGGAAATCATTTTCCCTCTGAACGTTATACCTGGGTTATTCTAGCGTTTCCTGAAACCAATGTGCTTGCCTCCCGTCCTTTCTCGAAGGACTCTCATGTGTAATCAGTTGTTTGAACCCTACCTCGCTAATTTTTACGGATCACTTGATTCCTTTTATGGAAAATTATCTGACCGATTCTTTCCTATTCCCTGAATCATAACGGTACCTTCCCCGTTACAAATGCCGTTGGCACTATAGCATCCTCTACTTTTTGCCGTCCGCTTATCCACCCTGCTTGCATGACACGGAAGGGCAGTGCATGCCTTCCCATAATGACTTGGAACTGACTATTAATCAGGACATGTCCCGTAATCATGGGTGGAGATCTATACAAGACGGAACACTAAAGTTGTCCATCTTCGTTCTATTCAACCTACTCATCTTTTTATCAGAGCTTTTGCTTTTGATCCTTCGTTTCTGAACCATAACTCCTTTGCACCAAAACATCAGATTATTCCGATGTTTCTATAATCTGATGCTGTTACATTCTTCTTCTTCTGGTTGAGTACCGCCACTCCCGTTAGATCTTTCGACGTCTACCTGAATTTTGTTGGATTAATGTCCGACAGTATCCCTCTTAGTCAAACATATTGTGAGCTCTTCCCTTGGTACTTGATACCTCCGGTAAATGGTATCATCTGCTTTGACTTCGATACTCTGCTTTCGAACTCGCATCCCTTGCTTTGGCCGATGGTTGTATGGATACGTAAAATTGTCCCGATGGGTTGCATCTATGCTTCTGCCATCGGCGAGAACCCAGAAACTCCTACGAGGCATACTCTTCTGGTGCTTCACCAGATAATTTTTTTCAGCACTACAATTTCTTCAAAAACAAGAAGTGAATGGAAGGTTATGCATTGAAGAAGTGGGAGTCGACCTTGAACTTTGTGTTCATGCCCATGGACCCGATGTACAACTTATCATGGAAGCTGCTTGTAAAAATAATTAATTCCTTGGTACAAGTTCACCTGGTATCTAAGAATTGATCCTTTGCAATCGTGGTTCCAACCATGATTATTCTACTTTGATCCCATTTCTCGGACAAGTTAAAATTACTTGTCTTTTGTAGATCGTTTCATCTGTCCAACCTCTATTCTGATCTACCTCGAGTATTGCCCCTGTTATCTCGAAAATACGGTGTCGCTGCACTAACTCTTGTAAATTCCTATGGGATGATACTCCATCACATCATTCCTAGCCTGACCGGCTATATCAATATCATGCTAAATTTTAACCATGCTACCTGGTCTTTATGCCCGGAGCAACTTCCGACGATGAGCGAAGCTTACGTCAATCTTCCTCATCCTATCATTTCATCTCGAACAACAAGCTTGACTTTGAGCTTGTGTCGAATCTGTCATTCTAAAAGCCTTTCACTCCATCCTTCCTTTTTCTTGATGTCGTCACTGCTCGATGACATCCTCATAGAAACCTCTCGACAAAGTCGTCGTTATCACCGTCAACACGTTGGCTTCTTCAGAAATGCCAATTGAATTCATCGCTAGAAAAACCATCTCTACCCCTCGATGAATTGTGATATCATCGATTACATCCTTGACTTTCTGCCAACGCCGACCTGGTTGTGTTTGGTTAATCCTTACATTCTGAGTTGATCTTGGAAGTGTTCCTTTGTATCTCTTGTGATTTTTCGATCCAATCCTTGCCTGATACACCATAATAATGCTACCGCGAAGCATGACTGTGGAATTCCGAATATCAACAAGAACATTGGAGGCACATTGCCAAATGCTTCTTGACCTATTATCCGGACACCATTGTGCGGGTAACATCTTGAATTCTCCCTCGCCCTTTATCTAAATGGTTTTGTACCGGCTGAACTGTTCAGGTATACCGTGTTCTACTTTTCCCTGGAATGGATATACCCCTAATTCTTGTGTATAGGCACATCTATCCTTTTCATTGGTCTGTTGAATGTGATAATTTCATTTTCCTTTCCATTGTTTTGTTTAACCTTTCCTGTGTTCTATATGATGTAAGCAGAAATAATTCCCTGCTTATAAAACACCTCGGTCAACAGCTCTGACAGTGAGATCCTGTTACTATTGTTGATGACATTCCGGTAACCACCGATGGACGAGAACTTTGCCTTTTGGTCCGCCTCTTTCAACGAGCAGGAAAATGGTTCTCTTCGTCCCTCGCCCTTGGTACCGACGATGTTGCCGACATAGCTGACAAGCTATCTTCTGACATACCTTGATGGTGTGACCGGTAAAGTATCACCGTTCTCCTTACCTTTGATCGACACCCTCCATAGTTCCACAGGATCGTAACCTGACTCTCCAGCATATATTTGATTCCGAAGCATAATATGTTCTTGGTCATGTGTGCTATCGCGAGCCACCTTCCGACGGATGATCTACTCCCCATACCATGAACCCCCTTCTCACTCCCTGTTTGGGTATCGAACGGATGTCCATTCACTTGAAACCTCCCATTATACCTTCATACTTTGCTCTCGATGTTTCCTTAAGTTTCAACTCGAGAGATTCTTCTGTCACACTCCCTAAATTGTTTTCCAGGTAATCGACCCGATAAAGGTCAGTTCTTCCGAAGTTACTCTTGTCTTTCCCACTTGAATCTCGGGACGAGATTTCTTGTAGTGGAGGAGATTTGTAACATCCCCAGCATCACACCACAGTGATCATCCTCAGATATTGCCAAGTCATCATGATCATTCTAATAAAATTGCATTAGAAAATATTTCAACTTCAAATTCAAATTTCAAATGGAAGTCAAATAATTGCTTTCTCCAGATACTCAAAGAAAATATTTCATCATGTTGCAAATATTTCAGAAACAATTATAAAAATAAGATCAACAATAGTTGCACTGGTTAAATGACTATAATATCATGAAACAGTACCAAAACAACATTATTTAAATCCCTTTCCATTTAATTAAAATTCAAAAGGATTCCTTTCTGCTCCAAACCTTTTGAAACAACACTATATGAGGCCTAGTAATTGATTTGGCCAACTCCACATTTTATTAAAAGTGTTTAAGTGCCAAACGAATTACCAAAACAGTATGTAAAAGAATAAAATAGAAAAATAAAAGAAAAAGGAAAAGGACCAAGCCACTTACCTGGCGCTGGCCCAGCCCAACTCACCTGCCCCGCCTCGCTGTCGCCTTCCCCATGGCTGGGCGCGCTCACGCCGGTGGGCGTCCGACACGCCGACGGCCACCGATGGGCGAGGGGATAAGAACCTTCCCCCTCGGCCCCCTTTCCATCCCTATCCCCTTATTCTCTCTCCCTGGCCACTCCTCTCCCTATCCTCGAGCTCGCCCACTCCGCTCCCCTCTGCCCCGAGCGGGCTCGTCGCCGTCGCCGTATCGTCTACGCGACCACCGAGCCCCTCGTCGCCTAGGATCCTGTCCAGGAGGACCGTCTTCATCTGCTGCCTCGGGTGAGGGGATCCGTTCGACTGGAGCCGCGCCACCTCACCGGCATCGACCCGTCTTCAACCTCGGATCGCCGGAGCTGCCCCGCCTCGATTCATCGACCCTCTGCGCTACTAAGCTCTCGCCGGCCATCGTGTGCCTCGCGGTGAGCACTTAGCCAGTTCCCCTCTACCTGCTCTCTCTGATTTTCGCCGTAGCACGCCATGCCGCGAACGCCCGAGCTGAGCTCCGCCGCGATCGACGCCACCGCCGCTGTAGCTGCTTTCGTTCGTAGCTGAGCACTCCAGCATGCTCAGTACCCTGCTAGGAGACGAACGCAAGCATCCACGTTTCACCTCGATACCGTTTTTCTCAAACCCGAGTGGGTCCCAACTCCGGCGTCCGCCGCGGTGGTCGCCGGCGACGTTCCCGACCTCATCGCGCGCTGCAACCGCCGCCATTAGATGTGGCGTGCTCCCAGCGTCCCGTGGAGCCCAAGTCCGACCCCATCCGCGCTCTGTACGTGTTTTCCGGCTAGCTCCGGCGACGCGCCGCCGTGCTTTTGGGTCACCGGCGTCACTCCGGTCGCCGGAGCTGACCTGGCCGCCACCTGGCGCCCCTCTGCGTCGCTGCCACCGGGCCCCACGGCCTGTTGACTGGGTCAGCACCGCTGACTGGACCTGGTCCAGTCACTGACTGGTGGGCCCTCCCTAATTAGTTAGTTAAAGCACTAATTAGTTTAATCTGTTAGTTAGTTAGACACTGACTGGCTGGGCCCACCTCCTAATTAACCCTGTTAATTAATTTAATTCACTGTTAGGATAACAGAGGCTGACATGTGGGTCCCACTGGACCCACATGTCAGGTTTGACCCTGGTCAGCCGCAGTTGACCTGCTGACGTCACTGTGACGTAATGCTGATGTCATAATTCATTTTCAGTAAATAAAATAAATTTCAGAAATCCAAATAAACTTTGAAAATTCATAACTTTTAAACCGTAGCTCGGATCGAAAAAGTTAAAACATGAAAGTTGCTCAGAACGACGAGACGAGTTTGATCGTGCCGTCTGTTTCTTTGTCGGAACCCCCTACGTCGAAGAACTCGTAACTCCGGACCCGTATCCGGTAGATGAATAGTGCACACACATCGGTTATTAAATCCCAGAATAATCCTAAAATAACTAATATGACTTAGATGCATATTCAGGCAACCCTGCACTGCATCATAGCATCACACGCACTGTGTTGCATCTGTTTGCATTATGTTTACCTGTTTCTTCCCCCTCTTTCTCGCGGTAGACCCCGACGTTGACGTAGCTCCCGAGGCAGACGCAGCTCAGGAGTACGACTACGTCCCCGACGACACCCCTGAAGACCTTGCCCTTGCCCCCGAGCAAACAGGCAAGCACCCCCGTTTTGAGCATTTCGATATCGCCTACTCTCTTCCCTCTTATGCTTGCATTAGATGTTACTGCTGCTATTACTATCCTATATCTGTTGCATAGCCTGCTTATTTGTAACCTACTGTTGATACATGCCTGATATCCTAAACTGTTTAGCATAGGATGGGTAGAGCCATATCAGAGACCCCCTTGTCCCGACTGCCCCGCTGGATACTCAGAAGACCCGTTCTACGGGATCGAAGATCAGACCCGGGCACCGCACGTCACTACCCCCTAAGTTGCCCGACACTACTGGGTTACTATCGCGTGCCGAGGGTGACACCTCTTTAGCACGTTTGATGATAACCTAGTAGGTCAGTTACTCGGTCGTGGTAAGCGAGGGTGAATCCTCCTACACCACCCCCGATACCGACGCCGTCTCGCAACTCCTCAAGTGTGGACCTCAAGGGTGGATCCTCTTTCGTTCACCTTGACGACAACATCGAGCGGGAATTCCATCAAGCGTGATTCCTCAGGATTCCCTTGGTGTTAGACACACAGTTACTATTGATATTATGACCTGTGCTGAACCATGCTACTAAAGACGGGTCGGCCCTGAGGGGTACCCTCGCGAGCTTAATGCGAAGTGATGTGGAGTCGGGTTGACCTGGATGGTGCCCGCGAGATAACACGAGGCGTGGCCGGGCATTCCTAGCCCTTGCCGCAAGTCCTCGAGACGGGGCGACGGGGTCACATAGATCGTGAGTCTCTGCTCGTTTCCGCGTGATCCTAAACCACTAAACGGTTTGGATATTTGATCTGAGGGGCCTCTGGCTCGATAGCACTAACCATCACGTGGGCATAGTATGGGCGTTCTGCGTCGTATACTTCAGCCGGAGCTTAATAGACGTCAGCGACTGAGCGGCGCGCGCTGAATTGGACTGGGAACACAACCGCGCTTGTATAAGGGGTTGCTAGGTCTGCTTTCAGCCGCGTACGCAACGTGCAGGAGCGTCCGGGGTGATGGCCCAAGACCCCTGGGGGCATAGGTTAGTCCGGCGTGCTGATCTCTCTGTTAAGTATTCGGTCGGGTTGCGGCGTATCGTTTGGCCGAGGGCGGGCATGACCCAGTAAAGTGTGTCCAGCCGGAGTTAAGCAAGCGTGGTGGGTAAGTTGGTGCACCCCTGCAGGGAAGAAACTTCTATCGATAGCCTGTCCTACGGTAACGGACACTCAGAGTTGTATCCCGATCGGTACAACTAGAACATGTGATGAGAACTGGATAGTACGGCTCTGGGATTGCTTTCTCGCAAGGAGTCGAGAAAGGATCTCAGGCTGAGGTTGATGATTCTACTACTACTTTACATTATGTTGGTCTGCTCTCTTCTAATGCTGCAAGACTGCTGAAGATTGTTGAAGATGCTAGTCTTCGATAGGACTAGGCTTTCCCTCTCTACTCTGGCATTTCTGCAGCCCAGTCCACTGATACAGCCCCCTTTTGAAAATGTTGCATATGTAGTGTAGATCCTTGCTTGCTGAGTACTTCGGATGAGTACTCACGTTTGCTTTATTTTCTTTTTCCCCCATTTTTCCATTTGATGCCACCACACGTCGGAGCCCCTGAGCCAGACGCCCCAGTCGACGACCAGTACTACTACCAGCCCGGAGAGTACTACTACTACGAGATGCCCCCCGATGACCAGGAGTAGGATCGGAGGGTCCAGGGCAGGAGGCCTACGCCTTTCGATCGTAGCTTTTATTTTACCCCGCCTCTGTGAAGGCCTATTTCTCTCTCTCTGTAATATATCTGTACTCAGATATCTGATGCTTCCGCTGACGCTTGTATGCCATCGAGCTATGTATTCGAGCCCTCAAGGCCCTGTCTTGTAATATTAAGCTTGTATGACTTTATTTATGTTTTAGAGTTGTGTTGTGATATCTTCAAGTGAGTCCTTAGGCTTGATCGTGCGCATTTGCGTGTATGGTTAGTGCACGATTAAGCCGGGGTCGTCACAGTTGGTGGTCGACCCAGTCGTTGGGGGCACCCGACTGACCAAAGTCCTGATGGACGGTGGCAGTGGCTTGAACATTTTGTACGCTGAGACCCTCCGAGGGATGGGCATTCCGATGTCCAAACTCAGTGAGAGCAACATGCGATTCCACGGTGTCATCCCAGGAAAGAAAGCCGATTCACTCGGCCAGATCACTCTTGACGTGGTTTTCGGTGATTCGAAGAATTACCGTAAAGAAAAGTTGACATTTGAAGTTGTGGATTTTCACAGTGCCTATCATGCTATGCTGGGCAGAACTGCATATGCCCGTTTCATGGCTCGACCGTGTTATGTGTACCTTAAGCTGAAGATGCCTGGCCCCAGGGGCGTGATCACAGTCACTGGCAATCGGCAGCGAGCAGAAGAGTGCCTCCAGAAGGGCTCAAAGATAGCCGATGAACAGATGGCAGCAGTAGAAATGGAAGAATATAAGAAGACTGCAGATCCGAGTGATTTGTTGCGGGCTAAGAAGGCTGCTTCAGAGTCTGCATTTCAGTCGTCCGGTGAAACAAATCCTGTTCACATTCACCCGACCAATCCCAATGCTGCTCTGACTCATATCTCAACAACACTCGACAGCAAATAGGAAGAAGCGCTCATCCGGTTCCTCCGTGAGAACTGGGACACCTTTGCATGGAAACCTTCTGACATGCCAGGTGTACCCAGGGGACTGGCTGAGCACCATTTACGAGTCGACCCAAAAGCAAAACCTGTCAAGGAACACCTCCGCCGGTCCGCCGTAGAGAAGAGAAAAGCAATTGGCGAAGAGGTGGCTCGGCTTCTAGCAGCTGAGTTCATCCGAGAGATATACCACTCCGAGTGGCTCGCCAATGTGGTTATGGTGCCCAAGAAAGATAAGTCACTTCGTATGTGTATAGATTTCAAGCATATTAATCGGGCCTGCCTGAAAGATCATTTTCCTCTCCCCCGCATCGACCAGATCGTCGACTCGACTGGGGGTGTGAGCGTCTGTCCTTTTTGGATGCGTATTCTGGGTACCATCAGATCCGACTGTATGGACCCGATGAGATAAAGACAGCTTTTATCACCCCATTCGGGTGCTTCTGCTATGTTACCATGCCCTTTGGTCTTTAAAATGCTGGTGCCACGTTCATGCGCATGATTCAGAAGTGCCTGCTCACTCAGGTCAGTCGGAATGTGGAAGCATACATGGATGACATCGTGGTCAAGTCACGCAAGAGTTCCGACCTGCTGACTGACCTCGCTGAAACCTTTGCCAACCTGAGAAGATATGATATCAAGCTAAATCCTTCGAAGTGCACATTCAGAGTACCCGGTGGAAAGTTACTCGGTTTCCTTGTTTCCGAGTGAGGAATCGACGCAAACCCTGAAAAGGTAGGTGCAATCCTCCGAATGAAAAGCCCAGTGCGAGTGCATGACGTTCAGAAGCTTACTGGTAGTTTGGCTGCATTGAGTCGATTCATTTCTCGTCTCGGTGAGAAGGCATTACCTCTTTACCGACTGATGAAGAAATCTGATAAGTTCGAGTGGACTCCTGAAGCTGAAGCAGCATTTGTGGAACTCAAAACCCTGCTTTCCACCCAGCCGGTGCTTGCTGCTCTGGTCAGCAAAGAGCCTCTACTGCTGTATATCTCAGCCACTGGACAAGTTGTCAGCACAGTGCTCACAGTCGAGCGGGAAGAAGAAGGCAAGGCCTACAAAGTTCAGCGCCCAGTGTATTATATTTCTGAAGTCTTGACTCCATCCAAGCAGAGATATCCGCATTATCAGAAGCTTGTTTATGGAATTTACTTGACCACGAAGAAAGTTGCACACTACTTGTTAGACCACTCAGTTTCAGTCGTCAGCGACGCCCCATTGTCAGAAATTCTGAACAATAGAGACGCAACTGGTCGAGTGGCAAAGTGGGCGATTGAACTCCTGCCGTTAGATATCAAGTTTGAGGCAAAGAAAGCAATTAAGTCTCAAGCAATTGCAGATTTCCTGGCCGAGTGGAATGAGCAGCAACAGCCGACTCGAACTCACTCGAAGCACTGGACCATGTTCTTTGATGGTTCCAAGATGCTGAATGGTTCTGGTGCTGGGGTAGTCCTGGTATCCCCACGAGGTGACAAGCTCAGTTATGTTCTCCAGATTCACTTTGATTCCTCCAACAATGAAGCTGAATATGAATCACTTCTGTACGGATTGCGTATGGCCATTTCACTCGGCGTCCGTCGCCTAATGGTTTACGGTGACTCAGACTTAGTGGTCAATCAAGTGATGAAGGAGTGGGACATCAGGATTCCGGCTATGACTGGTTATTGCAATGCAGTGAGAAAATTGGAAAAGAAGTTTGAGGGGTTAGAGCTCCATCACATACCCCGAGTCAAGAATCAAGCAGCTGATGACCTGGCGAAGATAGGTTCCAAGCAGGAGCCTATTCCCAGCAATGTGTTCTTGGAGCATCTCCATACCCCGTCAGTTCAAGAAGATCCCTTCACAGAAGAGCCTCCACAACCCAAGAGTTCTACTGATTCGACTGAGATCGAAGTCCCAACCGTGGTCGACTTGATCATGGATGTTTTGGTCATCACCCCCGATTGGACGGTGTCGTATATTGCGTATCTTCTCAGGAAGGAACTTCCGGAAGATGAAGTTGAGGCCCGTCAAATTGTCCGTCGATCCAAAGCTTTTACCGTGATTAGTGGACGGCTTTACAGAGAAAGTGTTAGTGGAGTCGCTCAGCAGTGTATCACACCACAGGAAGGTCGAATGATCCTCAATGATATCCACTCGGGGACCTGTGGTCACCATGCGTCCTCTCGAACCATTGTGGCCAAAGCATACCGAGCGGGATTCTTCTGGCCGCGAGCAAATGAAATGGCGAAAGAAATAGTCGACAAGTGTGAGGGCTATCAGTTCTACTCCAACATGTCCCACAAGCCTGCATCAGCCTTGAAGACCATTCCACTCGTCTGGCCATTTGCTGTTTGGGGAGTGGATATGGTTGGGCCTCTGAGGACTGGCAGGAGTGGCTTCACCCATCTGCTTGTAGCAGTCGACAAGTTCACTAAATGGATTGAAGCCAAACCCATCAAAAACCTCGATTCAAGTACTGCTGTCAGCTTCATCAGAGAGTTAACATTCAGATATGGAGTTCCGCACAGCATCATCACGGACAATGGTTCAAACTTCGATTCAGATGAGTTCAAGGCTTTCTGTGCTTCCCAAGGCACTCGAGTCGACTACGCTTCAGTCGCCCACCCGCAGTCGAATGGGAAGGCCGAAAGAGCAAACGGTTTGATTCTCCAAGAGCTGAAACCCCGACTGATGTGTGACCTCAAGCATGCAGCAGGCACTTGGGTAGATGAGCTACCATCAGTCCTTTGGGGATTGAGAACAACACCAAATCGGTCGACTAGTCGGACTCCCTTCTTCATGGTCTATGGGGCTGAAGCCGTGCTGCCGAGTGATTTGCTTCACAATGCGCCCCGAGTAGAACTTTTTTCAGAAGCTGAAGCAGAACAAGCTCGATAAGATGCTGTTGATCTTCTGGAAGAAGAAAGAGAGATGGCCTTGATCCGGTCGGCCATTTATCAGCAAGACCTTCGTCGATTCCATGCCAGAAACGTGAGAGGTCGAGCATTTCAGGAAGGAGACCTTGTGCTTCGAGTGGATCAGCAACGGCCTCACAAGCTTGCTCCTGCTTGGGAAGGTCCCTTCATCGTCACCAAGGTGCTCCACAACAGAGCATATCACCTCTACAATGTGGAACCGAAGAAAGACGAGCCACGCACTTGGAATGCGAAGCAGCTCCGCCATTTTCATACTTAAACATTCGGACTGATGAGATGTAATAAGAAGTACCTCTTAGTTTGTTTATTAAAGACACAGTTTTACAGTCTCCTAAATGATTGTTGTTACTTATACATGTGTTCAAAATCCCCCAGTGGGTGGCTTAGCTGCGAATCCGATTCGCCTAAGTTTCAAAAACAAACTCCGAGTGAAAGGCAACCTTCTCACTCGGGGGCTTAGCTGCGAACTTAGCTGCGAATCTGATTCGCCTAAATTTCAAAAACAAACTCCGAGTGAAAGGCAACCTTCTCACTCGGGGGCTTAGCTGCGAACTTAGCTGCGAATCCGATTCGCCTAAGTTTCAAAAACAAACTCCGAGTGAAAGGCAACCTTCTCACTCGGGGGCTTAGCTGCGAACCCGATTTGCCGAAGTTTGAAAAAATCCTACCGAGTGAAGAGCAACCCTCTCACTCGGGGGCTTAGCTGCAATTCCGTACTCGCCTAAGATTGAGAAAATCCTACCGAGTGAAGAGCAACCCTCTCACTCGGGGGCTTAGCTGCAGTTTCGTACTCGCCTAAGTTTGAAAAAATCCTACCGAGTGAAGAGCAACCCTCTCACTCGGAGGCTTAGCTGCAGTTCCGTACTCGCCTAAGTTTGAAAAAATCCTACCGAGTGAAGAGCAACCCTCTCACTCGGAGGCTTAGCTGCAGTTCCATACTCACCTAAGTTTGAGAAAATCCTATCGAGTGAAGAGCAACCCTCTCACTCGGAGGCTTAGCTGCAGTTCCGTACTCGCCTAAGTTTGAAAAAATCCTACCAAGTGAAGAGCAACCCTCTCACTCGGAGGCTTAGCTGCAGTTCCGTACTCGCCTAAGTTTGAAATAATCCTACCGAGTGAAGAGCAACCCTCTCACTCGGGGGCTTAGCTGCAGTTCCGTACTCGCCTAAGTTTGAAAAAATCCTACCGAGTGAAGAGCAACCCTCTCACTCGGGGACTTAGCTGTAGTCTCGTACTCGCCTAAGTTAAAACACGCTCCGAGTGAAGAGCGATCCTCTCGCTCGGGGACTTGGCCACACGCTCCGTCCTGATCCGCAAGGACGACGAGGTGCAGGTCGTCTGTGACCTTCTCCTCAGAGCTGCGCCACAAGTACAATGTACGCTCCATCCCGACCCGCAAGGACGACGAGGTGCAGGTCGTCTGCGACTTTCTCCTCAGAGTTGCATCACAAGTACAAATATCTGTTCCGAGCGAAAAGACAAGTTCCACTCGGAGTCAAGAGATTCAAAAGCGGTAAAGCCAAAGACACCGTGTTCAAAGAAAAACCAGGTTCAGGTAAATCTTGCAAGATTCAGAACCGCGGATAAAAATGCTCGGACATCAGGCCCGAAGGAGTTTAACGGTTACAAAATCACTCGGCATTCCAAGGCAAATTTAAGCAAGACATAAAGTTTGTTCACTCCGCAGGAGGAGGGCTGGCAGGCTCGATGAACTCATCCAGGTCAATTCCATCTGCAATACGAGTGGCTGCTTCGATGAAGGTCGCCATGAAGGACTAAAATTGAAGCTTCTTGGTGTTGGTGACCTTGAGTGTTGCTAGCTTTTCTTCCTTGGCCTCTTTGAAGTGGACACAAACCAGAGACAGAGCCATATCAGCTCCACAGCGAGTAGACGACTTCTTCCATTCCTGCACTCGACCAGGGATCTCGTTGAGTCGAGTCATCAGAGACTCGAGATCATTCTGGAATGTCACCCTTGGCCAGAGCGCAGTGTCGATCCGCGACATCGCCACTTTCAGTCAGGCGAGGTAGTCCATGGCACTGGCAAGACGAGATTCTAATCGGAGCACGTTCATGGCAGCTTCATCCTTAATTGGGGAGTTGATGGGGTCCAAGCTCGTTTCGATCCGCCCAGTCTCCTCCTTGAAGTTCTGGCAGAATTCTGTACACACAGGTAAATGGTGAATCGACAGCTATATGACGAGTCGACAAATAACAAATCAGTCAGAAGGAGAAAGTACCTTCAAGCATAAGGAACATTTTCTTGGCAAGCCCTCCCAGATAGTTCTCCAGTTCGTCCCTCTTCCGAGTGAGGTCTTCAACTTTGTCAGTCAAAACCTCCTTGTCCTTCTTCAGTCACGTCGCTTCCTTGTCAGCTTCGTCAAGAGCAGTCTTCAACTTGGCGTTATCTTCTTCTAACTTCCCGACTGAAGCTAGCTTCTTGTCGGCAAGTGCTGTTTTGCGCCGTTTTCTGTGCCACAGCAAGATCAAGGTCCTTCTGGTCCAGTGCCTGCTTCATTTTCTCTGAAAGAAATAGCATTTGGTTCAGAAGGAGGAAAGAAAAGATGACAAGGGAGACAGTCGGCAAGTTTTCACCTCCCATACCAGCGGTTTCATCCTTGGCCTTCTGCAAGTTCTCTTTGGCCAACGCCAGGTCAAGATTGAGCTGGACCTGTTTCTTCTCCAAGTCAGCAAACCGAGCCCCGAGCTCACAAGATCTTTGCAGACAATGGACAGTCGTCGACAGGAACAAAGATTGGTTGCTTCTGAGCAATAAAATACAAGTTCAACTTGTTACGACAAGGAGAGGCCTAAGACTACTGCCGAATCAAACATTCAACAGTAGTCTCGGGGACTACACCCAGTGGGTGCACTTAGCGTGCCCCCACTGGTTCAACTTTTCAATCGACTTGGTCCGCCCAGTCGAGAGAGAGACGCCAAAAAAAACAAGACAACAGCTATTCTCAGACCACAGTCGACTGCCCGCAGTCGACTACGGTCCCGGGGACTACACCCAGTGGGTGCACTCAGCGTGCCCCCACTGGTCCAGCTTCCACTCGACATGGTCCACCCAGACCGAGTGGAAGAACCTTCAAGAAAATTTTTGTTCAAAGACCCCCGCCGAATCAAACATTCGACGGTGGCCTCGGGGACTACACCCAGTGGGTGCACTCTGCGTGCCCCCACTGGTTCGAAGACACACTCGACACGACCTAGTCGACTCAAGTGGAAAAACTACTCAGCAAAAGTTGAAACACCCAGTGGGTGTACAGATACAAGATGCAAACTGGCAGTAGATGCACATTAAAGGTTCCAAAACGCTCATCCACGGATATCTTACGGATAATAAAGCAGCAGTTTTCAAGTACCATTTCCTAACAGAACAAGCGATGAGCTCAAGATCAGTCGGAAATCAGCTAACCTGGACGTTGGTCTGGAGAGCTGAGCTGGCATCATAAGCAGCCTGACTGGCTTCACGCACCACCTTCATCTGCTCCATCATAAGACCTGCCTGGCGTATAGCCTCCTTGGCAGCATTCACTAGATCCTCCGGGACATGATGGGTGACGAAGAGCGGAGTTGGTGGAACAGTCGCAGCAGCCTAAGGATCTGAGGCATGAAGTTGCACGGACAAGGCAGGGGCACGAGCAGTCGACGCCGAAGGACGTTCAGTCGACACAGGATCGGCAAATGTAACAGAAACCCGATTGAGGTCTCCGGACTGATGGATCACTGGTTCTGGCATTGATGTCGTCTGAGGCACCTTGCTGGCTGGTGCCCTCCTACCCGAAGTCCTGCCCCTCCTTCCCACGGGCTTCTGGGGCATTTCTTCATCATCGTCTGGAAGTTCAATAATATTTTGTGGCACTGCGAAAGACTCAACCGCAAGAGTTCAGTCGACTGAAGAATCAATTGACAAAATGAAGACAAGATGTTAGAGTCATACCGGCTTTGGAAGTGGCTGCGTCTTCAGTTTCCTCATCATCATCCTCGTAAAGATTCATGGAAGTCCCAGAAGTAGCAGCACTGCAAGTTTCAGAACTCACTCGGTCAAGCAAGAGAATGATTTGACAATAAATATAAGAGTCCCTGAGCTAAGAGTGGAAACAAAACACTTACGCAGAGGTAACGGGAACGTCAACCTTGATCTTAGGCAAGGCCTTCCGGGGCTTTGAAGGCGCAACCTTGAGCTGCTTCGAGGCCTTCTCAGTCGGCGCGGGGGAGGATGTCCGAGTGCGCTTCGAAGTCTGCACAGTTGGTGCAGCCACCCTGCTACGGACACTTGCTGGATCATGGGTCTGCTTGGAGCGTCTTTCAGAGTGAGGTGGAAAGTCGACTTCCTCACTGCTGCTTGAGTCCTCGCCCTCCTCCTCTTCTTCTCCATCAGATTGCCAGTCGCCGCTTTCGCCTCCACTAGCCTCTCCCTCCTGATCCTGCTCTCCGTTGGGCATCGAGTACATCTCAGTATAAATCTGTGAGGCAAAGAATTGAACAAGTATCAGTCGGTTCCAAAGACAGTTTACAAATCAGAGTAAAAGTCACTCGGCACCAAAGGTCAGACCTTGTCTGGTTCGATAGCAGCGTCGAGTGGTGGAATTCTCCTGGACCCCCTGGGGTTGTCTTTGTTTCCAGTGATGCCCTGCAACCACTGCGCCACCGTCTCCTCGGCAACTTCCTCCGGGTGGATCCGAGTGGTATCATCAGTACCCGAGTACATCCACATAGGATGATCGCGGGCCTGGAGCGGCTGGATGCGGCGACTGAGAAACACCTCTAGCAAATCCATGCCAGTCACACCATCGCGGACAAGTTGGACTACTCGTTCAACCAACATAGTCACCTCCACCTTTTCTGCTGGAGTCACTTTCAAGGAAGAGGGCTTCTCAATTCGCTCCATGGTGAAGGGGGGAAGGCTAGTCGACTGACCAGGGGTTGGTTTGTCCTTACAATAAAACCAGGTCGACTGCCACCCTCTGACTGAATCGGGAAGAGTCATAGGTGGAAAAGTGCTTTTACCTCTCATCTGGATCCCTAGCCCTCCGCACATCTGGATCACGTGCGTCCTCTCATCACTCGGATTAGCCTTTTTCACAGACTGAGAGCGGCAAGTAAAGATGTGTTTGAAGAGACCCCAATGCGGTCGACAACCCAGGAAATTCTCACACATGAAAACAAACGCAGCGAGGTATGTGATGGTGTTGGGGGAAAAGTGATGAAGTTGGGCTCCAAAAAAGTTCAGAAAACCCCGGAAAAAAGGATGAGGAGGCAGGGAAAAACCACGGTCGACGTGGGTCGCGAGGAGGACGCACTCACCCTCCTGCGGCCGCGGCTCGGTCTCATCACCTGGCAGCCTCCAGGATCCATGGGCAATCAAGCCCCCCTCGACCAGATCCTCCAGATCCTCTTGCTGAATCGTGGATCGAATCCAATCGCCCTGGATCCAGCTGGGCGGCAGGCCAGATCTCGACGACGATCCCCCCCGACTCGTCTTCTTGCCCTTCGCCTTCGCCGTCGCCTTCTTCGCACGCTCCAGGGCCGCCGTCTTGTCCTTTCCCATCGCAGTAGGCTGCGCTCGGGCGGGGCGACGACGCCGAGGGTGGAGGTGAACGCGGTGGAGAAGCTGAGGGAGAAGAAGGGGAATGGGGCGCACTGTACAAACACTACAGCCCCGACGCCTTATATGGGCCTGCTTTCGAGTGGCTGACTCGTGGGCCCAAGCAATCCTGTCAAATCCCGCAACAGTCGCGCGCTCGATACATGGCGAAAAAGGTGGCGCGAGAATCGAGGCGTCCCTGCCTAATCTGCTCCGTTTACTGCGGTTCTCTCCGTCCCGCGCGCTTCTCCAAATTTCGAATCCCGTGAGATCCGGGAGCGGCAGTGTGACCAATCGCGCTGAAGATTTTATATCACACCAACACTCGGAGCTTATCAGCAAAGTTCACTCGACAACCTCTGAATGGACCCAGGTGACTGGAAGTGAAGTTGAAGTTTTTACATAGATCACCGGCCCGGTTAAAATGCCTCTAAAGCATATAAATCAGGTCGGAACTATCTTCAACCCCTTCTCCACTCGGACCCAGATCCATTCGGGGGCTAATGACGATGACATGTACCTAGGGTAGGGTAATAGATCTGACCTAGACACCCTTCCCAAGGACACTGCTCCAAAGCCAAAGGCATTCAAAGGATAGCATCATCTACCGACTGAAATCACCTCAGGGTGAAACCCACTCGACCAACAGTTCACTCGGATAACCCAATTCCATTCGACCAAAATATTATCATTCGACCATACCAGAAACCACTCGGAGTACAGAAGATCTAAGGTCACTCAGGATGGCAACGGTCAGGCGTTCACTCCGTAGTCTTAATGATCATTTATATGTCTTTACTATTGGCGTTACCAGTAACGTCAAACCTTAATGTACATTGAACCCCTTATAACCTGGGCTGACTGGAGTCCTGACGCACTCTATATAAGCCATCCCCCTCCACTGGCACAAGGGTTCGCACCCCCTGTAACAACACGCATAATCCAGTCGACCAAGCCTCCAGGCACCGAGACGTAGGGCTGTTACTTCCTCCGAGAAGAGCCTGAACTCGTAACTCTTGCGTGTACAACCTCACTGTAGCTAGGATCCTGCCTCCTCCTACATACCCCTATTCTACTGTCAGACTTACTCCCACGACAGTTTCCGTCCCAACTACTTGTCCCTGCAGACCCAGCCCGGAAAAGAGGGGCCACGTTTATGTCAACTTCCCGCGACCGCACCGCATAAGCCACCGCGAAATCCACGAGGCTCCCGTTTCCCAGCTGCCTCCTCGCCCAAGCCTCGCCGCGCCCCGCCCACCTATATAACCTCCGCGGCCGCTCCTCCGTCTCTTCCGTGCCACCCGAAGCACACGCAACACGCATCCACCATAGGCACTGCTCCTCCTAGCAGCTTGTTCCCCGGCGTCAGAGAAAGGCAGACAGAGGATGTCGAAATACGTGGAGATGCTGGACATGGGCGTGCGCATCGCGGCCAGGTTCCACTCCCACTGCCCGCAGACGGCGCGCATGTACTACAAGCCGCCGCAGTCCACCTCCACGTCGGACGCCGCCGAGGCCGCCACGACGGATCGGAGGGCAGCCGGCTTTGACGGCGAGGACGTGGCTGCTGGCTTCCGGCCCTTCGCCGCCTCGGCAGGTCTCGGCGCCGGCGTCCAGCCGCGGTTCGGCTTCGACACCGCGCAGGTCGTCATCTACGAGGTCGTATGAGTTGAGGGTGAGGGCTTGAACAACGGCGACGACTTCTAAAAGGAGAGAGATCTCTTTGATGAGTTTTTTTTGCGGCCAATGAGTTGATTGATTGTACTGTCTATAACATCATTCTTTTGTTAGTTTGTGACCGTGCTGGAATTGATCAAATACAGAATTTTCGTTCTTAATTACTTGAATTAATTTGTGCATTTGTCATACACTGACAACAATCATGAATCTCGTCTAGTTGATTTGTCTAAGTCTGCCACCATCGATTGACCGGCTTTGGAATGCACAGATTTTATCAGAGGATGTTGAGTTGCCCCCATTGCAACTTACTGATGAAGAAAAACCGGAGAATACACAATTTAGTGGCGAACCTAGGAATAAAGGATTGGGGGTGCTACGGTTTACATATATAAAAGAATTTACTGTCGGACTTGGCAAATCCGACCCCTCAAATGCCCGCGGACATGATCGTGGACGCCTCAAATACTTGATTTCACAACCGAACACCTCAAATTAGAAATCTCAAATCCATATTATTACATGCAACGTGAAACCTAATCTAAACAGAGCTCGGTTCTGCCGTGCCCATGTCCGGCGGCCGGCTGCGCTCCCTAGAGTGTTGGTCCAGTCGCCGGTAAGGTAGAGTAGGGCATCGGACACGAATCGGCTCACGAGACTCAAGGCGCCGCCGTCTCCCATGACCTACTCTTCCTCATCGGAGCCCGGAACCCGAACGATGCCGGTGGACGTCAGATTGATGATGGATCCGTCCTGGGACGAGCCGGTGACAACCACCACGACGCGGTTGCGGCGCCCGAACTGGTGCACCATACGGGGCGTCGGAGGATGCGGCTCCGCCTCGCCGACGTCCACCGCCGCCTGCCGCACCCGCTACGTCGCACGGCGGACACGCAGTGCCATGTTTGTGTCGGACGACGCCCATAGTGCGTCCATGATCTCGATGGGCCAACGGAGGGGTTGCGCGTCCGGCACCGCATTCGAATGCCAGGCGGACCACACCGCCTCCCGTCAGCGACGACACACCTAGCGCCGGATCCATGCGCCATTTGGACGGATACAATGGATTCCCGACGAAAGGAGTCCGAGCGTTGCCTCGCATGGGCCTCCTCCCGGGAGCGGCGGAGTGCAAGCCGGACGTCCATCTCCTCCTCGGGGCCGCGTGGGATGAGTTTGGAGTCGACGGGTCTGGAGGTGAAGGACTTGGATCCGCTGCCCGCCATGTCGGAGAAGGCCGGATGGGAGCTTGGATGGTGGAGGGGAGTGGTGTGAAGTGGCTAGGGTTTGGTCCGGCGAGCGGACGGGGAGGAATATATGTGGGGTCGGGTGGGCCAGCGTAGGCCGGGTCCGACGCGTCCGGACGCCCCCATATCCGCTCTATATTTGGGCAGGATATGAGGGATGCCGGTCAACCCGGATGTTTGAGTTCCGCTTTAGGCGCCCGTCTGGGTCGCATTTTCGTGCCCGGTTAGTGACCGGGCCGTCCGCCCGGGCCTTTGATGCGGGTTTGGGGCGCACAGTTGTAGATGCTCTAACGTATAGACAATATAACTTCAATAAATGATTTTCAAATTAGTGAAATACACTGTAAATAACACAATTTGGTCTAAACATCATTATAATGTTAACAAGCCACAAAATAAACACAAAGTTGTTAGTCAATTAGTGCTAAATATACACTACAAAATATTTGCATTTTTAGAGGAGGTGCCATGGTACCCATGACACCCCACTGGATTTTCCCCTGCGTGCATCGAAGGTCTTGTTCAAACATTGGCAAATGAAACTATAATTTGGTGGAATAGCATGGCTTGGATGAACTATTGCTCCTTTCAGATCTTGACAGTTGGTAGTTGATGGGTCGATCGAGGGAAGCAGTTAGTTAACTTACGATGTACTCCACGGCAAGGTCCGGTTTCTTCAACACTATGATTTGGTGGTGAAGGATTGCAAGATTGCACTGCTTGGGTGCCCTTCTAACCAATGTTCTTTTAGTGGTTCATAGATCTCGTTGGTAGTTACGAGTGGTTATTGCGGTATTTAAAACCTTGTATGACGAGAACGTTTGTAGGTATTCGTCTTTCTTATTGCCTTTTCAGTGCAACCTTAAGCATCGGCGAGCGGCGAACAATGAAGGAAATAGATTGTTCGGAAGGTCTTCGATGTAATTTTGCTTTTGAGAGGTCGTTTATGTCTCAAGTTTGTCCTTCTTTTATAGTGGCTCGTGTTTTTCTTGATAAACACCAGATATGAGGCACTCCTCTAGGTATATTTCTCAGAAAAAAATGTTTACACACAATCAGAGGATAATAAACAACGGTAACGCTAAAAGACCTATTTTTAGATTTGTAAGCATGGTAAATTGAACGTTTTTTATGTAAATTTATGTTGGTGCGAGGATGACACGTTTAGTTTGCAAGCATGATAATTTTCTGGCAAAAACTAAACCGAGGCGAATTTACGATGCTTCCCAACTAAATTTGTCATCCTCGGCAAATGTAAATTGTCATAAAAAAATCGATTTGCAATGATTATATTTTGCGAGGGGGCGTTAGATTTGTAGTTGAGTCCTAAAATAAAAACCCACCAGGAAAGAACATTGTTGTAACATCACATTTTTTCCAAAATTTTGAAACATTAGTTAATTAATAAATAAGTAATGTATAGTGTGAGTTGCTTTGATTTTCAGAAGGAAATAAAACCTTTGAATGTTTGTTTAAACTTTTGCAAACCATGTTATGATAGTTGGACAAACAACTATCCAACAAATATAATTCTTGGCTTGGAAGAGTTATCTAAAACGATTTAAAAACTCAAAAGGAATTCTTGGCTTGGAACGAGGCGAACACATACGCCAACGTACGGCAGAAACGGTCGCGCGCGTCCGCCAGCTCAGTCCACACTGCTTCCAGCGGTGGGTGCGTGCATCTCAAGCCCCACTAGTTCATCACAGCTTGGTCTAGAAAAAACACTGGTTCACAGCTGAGTGCGTCGCGACCACGCTCCCGTTTACGTGGTCGTCGTGATTAATCGCCCACGCCCAGGTCAAAAAGCACATGCACCGTTATTTTTCTTCCCGCGCAGACCCAGCCCGGAAGCAAGTGGGCACGTTTGTGTCAACTTCCAATCGCTCCCGCACCGCAGAAGCCACCGCGAAAGCCACGAGCGTCCCGTTTCCCAGCTGCCTCCTCGCCCAGTATATAACCGCCGCGCCCGTTCCTCCGTCTCTCCCGTGCCATCCCAAGCACACGCAACACGCATCCCCCATAGCCGGAACGAGCTCGCTCCCCGTAGCCGCTCCTCCTTGTTCCCGCGGCAGCGGAACACGTCGAGATGGCCAAGTACGTGGAGATGCTGGACATGGGCGTGCGCATCGCGGCCAGGTTCCACTCTCACTGCCCGCAGACGGCGCGCATGTACTACAAGCCGCCGCAGTCCACCTCCACGTCGGGCGCCGCCGAGGCCGGCACGACGGATCGGAGGGCAGCTGGCTTTGACGGCGGCGAGGACGTGGCTGCTGCCTTCCGGCCCTTCGCAGCCTCGGGAGCTCTCGGCGCCGGCGTCCAGCCGCGGTTCGGCTTCGACACCGCGCAGGTCGTCATCTACGAGGTCGTATGAGGCTCCGAGCAACGAGGGCTGAGTTCTTCCGGGGAGAGATCTCTTGGATGAGGATAGTTTTGTGCGACCAAGGAATTGATCGATTATAACACCATTCTTTAATTAGTTTGTGTACATGCCGGAAGAATTGATCAAAGAAAGAGTTTTTTGTTCTTACTTGCATTTGTGCATATTGGGACGATAATGATGAATCTCGTCCTGTTTTTCCCTTGAGAGGAATCACCACAATGCCTGTTAAACAAACAAATTTTAATGAGTACGAGGTTGAAAGGCAAGATGTCCAACCTAATTGTCGCCGCCCATCGTCGATCCCCGCTGCCACCGTAGCACCACCGGAAAAAGACGCGAGCAGCCTCCACACCCAGACCTGAAAGAGTTTCATTCGAGACCACACTGCTTTGTGAATCTCATCTAGTTAATTCTCAGTACTGTCGCCATTGATTCACCACCATTCGAATTTCGAAAGTCTTGTTCAAACAACGGCAAAGGAAACGTTAATTTGGGGGAATTACATAGTTTGGACGAAACTACTACACATCAAGCCAAAAATCGATGAAGTGGGAATATGATGTTTGATCATCCCTCTGATTCCTCACCAAAAGAAAAACTCCGGCATGTACTTGGTCATACGGCTGGCGGATTACTCAACATACGTCACCAAGACTTATTAATTATGGAGCCGCTCGGCTTAGTTATCTTAAGCAGCCATTGGATTCCCAAATCACGTGGAATCGTGAAGAAAAGTCCTGGTAGCTACTCCCTCCGTTCAGAATTACTTGTCGCAGAAATAGATGTATCTAGACGTATTTTAATTCTAGATACATTCATTTCCGAGACAAGTAATTCCGAACGAAGGGAGTACTCGTCAGTTAAACTAGACAAAAGCTGGTTTGAGCGTATGCTCACTAGTTTCTGGCGTGGATTGATCAATCATGCGGCTGGCGGAATAATCAACACGTTTCAAAACTTAATCATGGACCGCTCCAACTAATCTGATGGAGCTAATGATCAGCCGTCACTGACCGGTCATATTATTTTATTTGGGCGGACGTCTCAAAGGGCTTCAAACGTTCGGGCTGACCGGTACCCCTCATATCCAGCCCAAATACGAGACAAATATGAGGGCGTCCGGGCACGCCCGTCACGTCGGACCCGGCCCATGCTGGCCCACCCGACCCCACATATATTCGTTCCCATCCGCTGGCCGAAGCAAACCCTAGCCACTTCACTCCACTCCCCTCCGCCACCCGAGCCCACCTCCGGCGAGTTCCGGCCTTCTCCGGCATGGCAGGCAGCGGATCGGACTCCGACCACTCCGGATCTGTCGACTGGGGTGTCATCCCGTGCGGGTTCGAGAAGGCAATGACAGTCCGCATTGCACTTCGCCGCTCCCGGGAGGACAGCGCCCGGCCGACGGACGGATTCGCCCGCCACGACGCCATAGCATCGGCTCACCGGGCGCTCGGGTCCTCTGGTGCTGGATCCTCGCGGTCCTGGCAGCCGGAACACCTCTCCTTCCCCATCACCGGTCGGGCAGACTATGACTCCCACCGGGAACGGGCGGCCCGCCATGGGAAGGAAAGGATAAGGGCCACAGAGGCCTGTATCGTGGGGGAAATGGCGGCGGCTGATGCGGCGGCGCGGGCGGCCGCAGAGGAGGAAGCCACCTGCGCCCGCATTGTGAAGAAACGGCAGCGGAGGAACACGCGCGTCCTCGCCCGAGAGCAGAATCGAGCGGTCTGTGCCATGGCCAGACTGCTACCGAAGGAGGAGGACAACGACGGTGAGGACAGCTCCGACGACGAGCAGACCCGGCTCGATCCGTACGGCGTCTTCGACCGGTACTTCCGCGAGAAAGACGACAAGGGCGCCAGGAAGGGCAAGGGCAACCATGGATGAGCTCCACCATAGCCAAACATGCCAAATTTTGGTCGTCCGATGGCATGTTTAGTTAGTAGTGATGGAGTAGCCGGACGATGTGTGTGCATCGACGTAGTTGCATGAGTTTGTATGGATTTGAGATATGATAATTGAGGTGTCCGGATGTGGATTACATTATTTGAGGGGTGCCCGGTTGATGGTGTCCTGGACTAGGGGGTACTCACCACATCGTCTCCCGATTAGTTGGATTGGGCCGAGGACCCCCAGGGCCGTTTACTCATGGGCCAGTTCGGACAGCCGAAGTATACACGAGGAAGATTCCACAAGACTTGGTGATCAAGACAAGGACTCCTCTCCACCGGCGTATTCGACTAGGACTCTTGTTATCCTAGGCCTTTGGTACATTATATAAGCCGAGGCCGGGCTAGTCGATAGAGAGGCTAGATCATTATGACATCAATCATCATACCTCTAGGGTTTAGACCACAACATATGATCTCGAGGTAGATCAACTCTGTACTTGATATTCCATCAATATAAACAAGAGCAGGACGTAGTTTTTTACCTCCATCAAGAGGGCCCGAACCTGGGTAAAATATCGTGTCTCCTGTCTCCTGTTACCCATCGATCCATGACACACAGCTTGGGACCCCCTACCCGAGATCTGTCGGTTTTGACACCGACAATGGTGCTTTCATTGAGAGTTCCGCTGTGTGATCGGCAAAGGATCAATGACTCGCCCGCAGATCAACTGCGACGTCGGCATCTTCGTCGCCGGCTCGAATGGTCACCTTGGCTCGACCGAGGACTGCGCTCCATCTCCGATCGTCATGTTCGGACGAGGGCCTTCATCAAACATCAACTCCGAT
This sequence comes from Thinopyrum elongatum, assembly GCA_011799875.1. NCBI lineage: Eukaryota > Viridiplantae > Streptophyta > Magnoliopsida > Poales > Poaceae > Thinopyrum > Thinopyrum elongatum. The sequence continues at coordinate 57,014,377 of CM022300.1, read as the reverse complement.
CTCTATCATGATCACGGAGGAATCATCCTTGGAGCTCGGGGGCTCAACGTCAACATTGCCCTCGGGCGACCGTGCTGTTTTTCTAGACAATAAACTTTTATCCGCCTCCACCGCCTCCTCGAGTGTCGTTTTAACGATTGCTTCGGTGAAATTGTGCGGAATTAAGTCTACAACAACCATGCAAAATTTCGCCGAGTTCTGATGGAGGAATCTCCGGCGATCTCCGATATACCGGAGCCCTGTCGAATCTGGACGGGAATCTGGACGAGTTTGGAGCGTGGTGGCCAGCATCTAGTTCGGAGGTCCTTTGGAAGATCCAACCGTTGATCGGCTGCGGAATTCCTATATCTACCATCCCTCAAAATTTCAGCTCGATCCGACGGTTTAAACTCCGGGAACCTTCCAATGAGTGGACCAATTTTCAGATCTGTTTTCTGCGCGAATATGGATCCGACCCGAATTCATGTTTCTTTATGAACGTGATATTGGACAACCTTTTTAAAGGAATTTTCTTTTAGGGTATTGTGCGTTGTTTTTAAACACGTGCCCATAAAATTTTAAGCCTTCTCTAAGGTAATCTTCATCATCACGCTGTTGTCAAACCAGTCCGGCAATATTGCTCCACGGCTGCCGCCCTGCGCTAGACGCGTCGTCGCTTTTTGAGCCGAGCTCAACTTCTTCGGATCATCATCTCGGCGAGCCGAACAAGAGTTCGGAATCGCCAAGGATAAATCATCACCAACATCGCCGCCCCACGGATTACACGGAGCGGGCACACCGGCATCGCCGCATGGCCACTTCATCAAGCCGGCATTGACCGCGTCGCAAGTTACGACCTGCGTCGGCATGGCCGCACTGTTGCTTCTTCAAGCCGATGTCCATCACGCCGAACTGCTTCAACACCTCGGCTGACATGGCAACTGCAACATCTCCTTGCCGACCTGCTCCGTCACCTCGGCTAGACCGGGGGCTTCGCCATCTCTTCATCAACCTACTCCAGAGACTTCGGCGTCACCAGCCGACCAGCTTCGCTACGTTAGCTGGACCGGGGGCTTTGCCTCGGCGAGACAATCTTTGCCAGCAACGCCATGCCGTCGCTTCATCATCCATCAGGCAATGGGTGTGCGGATTGAGTCCCAATTTTGGGAGTAACCTTTCTTCGGACTGCTACAACAAATAAACCAGGTGCTATTAATCCTAGCAATTTTTGCTTGTTTGGGTTTATTTTTCCCAAGGAATTATTACTCTGATTTGTTCCATCATCGGTACACAGGTCTATCAAATGGTGGCCGCATTAACGACGGTCGCGTGGTGGTTCGGTTAGTTTCCGTACATAGTTCGGCGAACGCCGCATCCGGAACTCGGACCGACCTGTGAATTCGGGCTTTGCCACGCCTTTACCGCATCACGCCGACGCCCTGCATCGACATTGACTTCGGCGCCAGGCCACATCTCTTTAAATAAATTATTTTTGCGAAAAGCAATTATGCAAGGATTTTATATATATTTATATTATTCTTTTTGGACCGCACTATTTTATGTGTGCAGGTGATTGACTTCGACTGCGTCACGCGGTCACTTCGATAAGCCAATGTCGTCGTCTCAATTGGCATAAATCGGCTCGCATGATCATCTTGTTGATTGAATTGCCATACCGGTTGCCTCGGGGACTTCGGCATCATCAAGAGGGTCCTACCTCGTCGGGTGTTTGGCGCACGGGCCATATTTCTTTTATTACTCACTTTGCATGAATTATTAATCATGCAACTTTTTTATTACTGTTATCACCGGCTTGCACTATCTTCCGTGCACAGGTAAATGATCCGGATCGGGCAGCGCTGTCACCTCGGCTGGACCGGGGGCTTCGTCATCACTTCATTAACCCACACCGGAAACTTCGGCGTCATACTGTCGGCCTACTCCGTCGCCTCGGACGGACGGGGGGTTCCACCTCACCACATTGGCCGCGCTGTGTCGCCACTTCGGAGTGCCGAGCTCTTCGCTCCTCCATCTCGGGACCGGCTTAGGGGCTGGGACCTCGTCCCGCCGTAAACTCGGACCGCGTCATCGATGCCGAGCACATTAACCAGCTAAGTCGCTTTCATGCCCAAAGTTTTAAATTTTTAATTTGTGTTCGGTTCGACCGTGCTCACGTGAGTTGTTTGTTAAAAGAAACTCCCTTTACCCATGTTAGCTGGGGGCTCTTAAATTTACATGAGCCGTTTTATAATAAGTGTGTTTTCTTCTTGTTCGTTGCAAAGTCTTTTTCTATCACTCCTTCCTCGACTCGAGTGTGTGGTCAATAGCCGGATAGCCTGGGTCAGATCTTGATCCACTTGCAGTCTTGAGATCGGATGTGTCATGTTAAAGCACGACAGAAGCACAATTTTTTTAGACCAATTTTCGGATTGGCACCAATTGACTTGATTTAGTTCGGACGTGGAGTTTCCGCATAAGTCTTTTGGTTTTTAAGCCTATGGCACTTTTAAACTATTTGTGTGTTTCCAGCATAAGTCTCGCAGTGCAACGCCCGACACCTTTAGAGATTCGGCAAAACATTCTCGGGTATTGCTTTATATGCATCGGTTTCGAATTGTGTCTTTGGTCAATAGTTGGGTTGCCCGGCTCCTGTGCTTGCCTCCTACGTTCCGCTTTGTTCGGCTAGATGTGCAAAGGGAGAACCACTGCGATTGTGCTTCCAGCTAGCATGGTTAAGCGCCTCAGTGGAGAAAGCCGAAAACTGACTGTCACAATAAGTGTAAACTGGTCAGCGATCCGATGACTGTGTTAAATTATAAGATCGATAGAGGTCACCCCATGTTAAATGATGGTCCGTTCATAACATTGGCCGAAGTGTTTACGGCTTGACCCCGACTGTCGCCGAACACTAACTGGGGGCTAGTAACTGGCCTCCCAACTTTAAGCTCCTATGACTAAGTAAAAGTTATAAAGCCCGCATATCTGATTGCCTCGTTTTCGTTAACACAACCGCCTTCGGGCACCGAGACATCGGCTAAGGGTTGTTTTATTATTGCGAAAACACCTTGCGTAGCATGTACAAGGGGGTGGAAGCCGACGATGGGCCACTTTTAAATGATAAACGGTCGCAACGGAGTCAAAATAAACATATCATCGGCGTTTGTATTTAATATACGAGGGCCTCCTTCCGCTATCATCGTTATAAAGCCATAAATATGCATCAATTTGACTTAAGATTTTGGCCAAGCTGAGTTGCCTGGCTCCTATGCTTACCCCTACGTTCCCGATTGTTCGGCTAGGTGGTAAAGGGAGCACCTCTGTGATTGTTACTACCGGGTCATCCGAGTAAGTACCTCAGACTGGGTGAAGCCGAAAGTTAGCAATCTTAAAGGATCACATTGGTCGGCAACGACGGAAGTGAAAATTTTGGTTCATTAATACCATAGAGTTCGGGAACTTTTCCCGAACTAAATCCTCAATATTTTCCTCCCACATTGATAGGAGGTGAGGTTTCATGATCATGATAAAGCATGACGACCTAAAGAAAGGAACCGATAGCGGGACTATTTTCTTTGGAAGATATTTCTTACGTTAAAACGTAATATAACATATCTCTCCGTGTACCTTTGTTTATAAAACCGTATGACCGGATTGCCTTGTTTTCCATAAATCTTTGCCCTTATAACGGCTTTATAAAGTAGGAAAACACTCCTCGGCTACTGGCCGAAGAGGTTGAAGCCGATGGTCGGTCAACAAAGTTTTGTACAATGCGGATCCGAGCACTAATGATGTAAAGTACTTAGATACATAGAGTCATTACGCACAATTTGTGATTTTACTATGGATATCGATCCTTAATTCGGCCACCCGTGCCCGCATTAAGACTCGGGGGCTACTGGGCTTTGGGCTTATAATTTACAAATATTAAAGGGGCACATCGATCCCTTGATCTGGTGTTGCCACCCGACCAATGTCTCAGGGGCTACTGCATTGCTTGTTCAATGCAGAAAATTCAAAGTGCTTAGTGTTCGGCTTGACCGAACTATAGGCAAACGCGTCTTCGGACAAACAACAGGTACCATCTGGACCTATCTGGCATCAAGCTAATATATTACGGCAACTTCTCAAGACCCTCTCTCAAGGGCCCGTTCGCCGATCACTATTATCTCTAATATATTACACTGTGTTTCTATTCCTACGTATGCTGCCGAGCTAGGAGTTGATCCTCAGGCCGATTTCGCGCATCGACCTGAGTCTCAGGGGCTACTTGGATCAGCGGTTTCATGTTTTCCTTCAGGTGCATCTCGGGTTTTAGACCGACACACACCTTGAGGGCTACTGGCTATATATCTCGGCGGAGAATAAATTGCACCAATAAAAAATATTCACAAAAAATCAGCCCGTAGTCGGGGTGGTGCACCACCTCGGAAGCAGTCCGGCATAAAGCTCGGGCGCCAGTGGCTGGCTCCATAGAGGGCACTTCCGGCATTAAGCTCGGCTGAATTCATTCTATCTTTTAAAGACCAAGGTTGTTTATGACACCTCGGACGCTGACCATCGTTAGAGCTCGGATACAGTCCGGCGTTAGAGCTCGGATACAGTCCGGCGTTGGAGCTCGGATACAGTCCGGCGATGGTGCTCGGCTGCAAAAGATACCTCAAATACAGTCCGGCGTTGGAGCTCGGATGCAAGAGGACACCACCGCATGGGAACAACTTCAAACCCGAGGTGTGGCGTAAAAAATAATAAGGCATTGATAAAGGCCGAGAACTTAAAGGGGCTCCTCGGATACCCGACGTGTAAACTCTTCGAATTCACTTCGGCGATCCTCAAGATCGAAGATGAGAAGATTTGTTGAACCAGTTTTCAAGACCAACGACCGAAGATGAAGAACAGTTTGGAAGAATTGAGGAGCGTCCCCAACTTGAAGACCGGTTCAGGGGGCTACTGACGGTGTCCTGGACTAGGGGGTACTCACCACATCGTCTCCCGATTAGTTGGATTGGGCCGAGGACCCCCAGGGCCGTTTACTCATGGGCCAGTTCGGACAGCCGAAGTATACACGAGGAAGATTCCACAAGACTTGGTGATCAAGACAAGGACTCCTCTCCACCGGCGTATTCGACTAGGACTCTTGTTATCCTAGGCCTCTGGTACATTATATAAGCCGAGGCCGGGCAAGTCGATAGAGAGGCTAGATCATTATGACATCAATCATCATACCTCTAGGGTTTAGACCACAACATATGATCTCGAGGTAGATCAACTATGTACTTGATATTCCATCAATATAAACAAGAGTAGGACGTAGGGTTTTACCTCCATCAAGAGGGCCCGAACCTGGGTAAAACATCGTGTCCCCTGTCTCCTGTTACCCATCGATCCATGACACACATCTTGGGACCCCCTACCTGAGATCTGCCGGTTTTGACACCGACACCGGTCAGTACCCGCGGACGCGCCCGGACGCGTCCACGGGCGTTTGAGGGGCCGGATTTGCCAAGTCTGGCTGTAGATGCTCTTACTGATTATTTTGCTGAAGTTTCAGAGAAACTACTTATTTCGATGGGAGTTTCTACAGTTTTTTTAAACAAAAGCAAAAGATTTGCCTCATCGATTAATTAAGCAGAAGAGATTGCCCAGTTAATTAACTGAAAACCGAACGAAAATCAATACAAATCAACCACATGTGGACTACTCACAAAGCATACAACCCCAATACTGCACGATCAGCCCGACAACCATACCCAACATGCAACGACCACCAAACCCCATACTGCTACATTGCAAACAAAGCCCCAATGAGAGTAGTGATTGCTTGTATCTGCGTTGGTATTTCCCCGAAGAGGAGAGGATGATGCAGCACAGCAACGGTAAGTATTTCCCTCAGTTATGAAACCAAGGTTATCAATCTAGTACGAGAACCAAGCAACACTATGTAAATGGTACCTGCACACAAAGAACAAATACTTGCAACCCAACGCGTAAGAGGGGTTGTCAATCCCTCCACGGTAAAAAGATAGATAAAATTGTATGAGATTGGATAAATAGATCTAGCGAAAACACAAAATAAAATAAGTAAAGAAAAAGTGCAGCAATGTATTTTTGGGTTTTTGGAATAATAGATCTGAAAACAATATGATAAAAGCTAGACCCGGGGGCCGTAGATTTCACTAGTGGCTTTTCTAGAGAAAATAGTATACGGTGGGTAAACAAATTACTGTTGGGTAATTGATAGAAGAGCAAATAATTATGACGATATCCAAGGCAATGATCATGTATATAGGCATCAGGTCCAAAATTAATAGACCGACTCCTGCCTGCATCTACTACTAGTACTCCGCACATCGACCGCTATCCAGCATGCATCTAGTGTCTTAAGTTCGTGGAGAAACGAAGTAATGCAATAAGAACGATGGCATGATGTAGACAAGATCTATTCATGTAGGAATAGACACCATCTTTTTATCCTTAATAGCAATGATACATGCGTGCCTCGCTACCCCTTCTGTCACTGGGTGAGGACACCACAAGATCGAACCCATCACAAAGCACCTCTTCCCATCGCAAGAAAAATCAATCTAGTTGGCCAAACCAAACCAAAGTTTCGGAGAAATAATACGAGGATATAACAATCATGCATATAAGAGATCAAAGAAAACTCAAATAATATTCATAGATAGATCTGATCATAAACTCGCACTTCATCGGATCCCAACAAACACACCACAAAAAGTAATTACATCAAATAGATCTCCAAGAACATCGAGGAGAACATTGTATTGAGAATCAAAAAGAGAGAAGAAGCCATCTAGCTACTGCCTACGGACCCGTAGGTCTATGGTTAACTACTCACGCATCATCGGAGGAGCACCAATGAGGATGATGAACCCCTTCGTGATCGTGTTCCCCTCCGGCAGGGTGCCGGAATAGGGCCCTAGACTGGATCTCGTGGTTTTGGAACTTGCAGCGGCTGGAATTGTGTTTCGATGACTCCCCTAGGGTTTCTGGAATATCTGAGTATTTATAGAGCTGAGACGCGGTGGAGGAGACCTCCGTGGGCCCCACCACCCATTAGGGCGCGTCAGGGGCCTCTAGCGCGCCCAGGTGGGTGGTGGGCCCCACGGGCCTCCCCTCATGCACTTCCTTGGCTCCCAAGTTGTCTTCTGGGCTGAAAAAAGTCTCCAAAAAGTTTCGCTGTGTTTGGACTCCGTTTGATATGGATATTCTGCGAAGTAAAAAAACAAGCAAAAAATAGCAACTGGCACTGGGCACTATGTCAGTAGGTTAGTCCCAAAAAATGATATAAAGTTGCTATAAAATGAATATAAAACATCCAAGAATGATAATATAACAACATGCAACAATAAAAAATTATAGATACGTTGGAGACGTATCAGCATCCCCAAGCTTAATTCCTGCTCGTCCTCGAGTAGGTAAATGATAAAAACAGAATTTTTGATGTGGAATGCTGCCTAACATGTTCATCACATATTCTTTTCTTTTGTAGCATGGACATTTAGATGGTTCAAAGCAATAGTCTATAATTGACATGAAGACTTCAATACTCAAGCATATCAACAAGCAACCATGTATTTCAAAATATCAACACTAAAGAAAGCTATCCCTAGCCCATCATGCTCAATCATTGATCCATTCTTGAAACACACTCGAATATTAGCTACATCCAATGCTCAAGTATGATCATAGTGCTCCATAGTTGGTGCTTTATAAGAGAAGATGGGGACTCAAATAAAAATAAATATTGCATAAAATTAAATAAATAGGCCCTTCGTAGAGGGAAGCAGAGATTTGTAGAGGTGCCAGAGCTCAAGGCTTAAATTGAGAGATAAAAAATATTTTGAGAGGCATGCTTTTCCCGCCAACGAAAACAATCGAGTAGTTCCCAATACTTTCCATGCTAGATACATCATAGGCGGTTCCCAAACATAAAATAAAGTTTATTCCTTTTTCCACCATTCTTTCATAATCCATGGCTAGCCGTATCCACGGGTGCCTTCCATACCAACACTTTCCAAGGAATTTATAAAGTAAATTTCTTTTTCATTTCGGGACTGGGCATCCCTATTACCGCCACACTCTCGTGCAATGACAAGTGAATAAACACTCATCTTGAGAATAACACATCTAGCATGGAAAAATATTGGCCACCCCCTGCTGCTTCATGAGCGGTACTGGCACACAAAAAGGAAATTCATTTTGAAAATTAGAGTTGGCACATACAAATTTACTTAGAACGGCACAGAAATACCGCATATGGGTAGGTATGGTGGACTCATATGGCATAACTGGGTTTAAGGATTTTGGATGCACAAGTAGTATTCCCACTTAGTACAAGGAAAGGCTAGCAAATAGATTGAGAATCAACCAACCAAGAAACAAAAATTCTTATAAATGAACATTAAGCATAACTAACACCGAATAATGCACCACAAGTAGGATGTAATTTCATTGCATAACTATTGACTTTCGTGCTTGCATAGGGAATCACAAACCTTAACACCAATATTCTTACTAAAGCATAATTACTCACTAACATGTCTCACATATTACTATCATCATATCTCAAAACTATTACAAAGAATCAAGTTTATTTTGTCCAATGATCTTCATGAAAGTTTTTATTATATCCCTCTTGGATATCTATCACTTTGGGACTAGTTTCATATATTACCATTGCTTTTGACAAGCTCAAACAAATTTAAGTGAAGAACATGAGCATAAAAATTTTCATCTCTCAAAATAATATAAGTGAAGCATGAGAGAATTTCTTCAAAAATCAAAGCACCACCGTGCTCAAAAAGATATAAGTGAAGCACTAGAGCAATTCCATAGCTCAAAAAATTTAAGTGAATCACATAGAGCAATTCTAACAAATCATAGCATAATTATGGTTCTCTCAAATAGGTGTGTCCAGCAAGGATGATTGCGACAAACTAAAAAGAAAAACAAGCAAAGACTCATATAATACAAGACGCTCCAAGCAAAACTCATGATATGTGACGAATAAAAATATAGCTCCAAATAAAATTACCAATGGTTGTTAGAAGAAAGAGGGGATGCCTTCCGGGGCATCCCCAAACTTAGTTGCTTGGTTCTCCTTGAATATTATCTTGGGGTTCCATGGGCATCCCCAAGCTTAGGCTCTTTTCACTCCTTATTCCTTCATCCATTGAGATCTCACCCAAAACTTGAAAACTTCAATCACACAAAACTTACCAAAACCTTCGTGAGATCCGTTAGTGTAAGAAAACCAATCTTTGCTTTAAGTACTGTTGAAAACCCATTCATATTTTATTATTGCATTATACCTACTGTATTCTAACTTTACCATGGCTTATACCCCCCGATACAATCAATAGATTCATCAAAATAAGCACACAATGCAACGAAAACAGAATCTGTCAAAAACAGAACAGTCTGTAAAGACTCGAATTTTACTCATACTTCTGTTACTCCAAAACTTCTGAAAAATTAGGAAAACATAGGAAATTTGTATATCAATCTTGTGTAACAAATTCATAATTTTTCGTCGCTTCTGTGAATTTTAACAATTCTGTTACTAGACGCAAAAGTTTCTGTTTTTCAACAGGATCAAATCAACTATCACCCAAAGCTATCCTAAAGGCTTAACTTGGCACAAACACACTTGGTACAAACACTAATTAAAACATAAAAACACACAATAGTAACAGAGGCAAAATTATGCAAACACTAAAGAACAAAAATAAAAAGGTAAAAATAAAATTTATTCATTGGGTTGCCTCCCAACAAGCGCCATCGTTTTATGCCCCTAGCTAGGCATAATGCATAGATTCAAGTATTGTCATCTTTCTTCTTATTTTCCATAGATGTGTTTTTGTCAAGAGGTTTCTCAAATATAACTTGAAACACATTGTCCATAGAAATTTTAGCATTATCAAGTTGTCCATCTTTATATCCTCTTTGATTTCCGGCTACAATCCAAGAATATTGTTGATTGACAACATTAAAAACTTGTTGGATCACATACAAAACGGGGATTTCCTTTTTAAGGTTCTCATAAAAAAATTAATTATTTCCAAGCAAATGTCTTAACACATAATCACTATTGTAAAGGATCTCATCTATTCCCCTATCTTCCCGTACTATGTGATCAAATTCATTCATAAGAACAAGGGTGGCTGAATTTTTAGCTTTCGAATCCTTTATAGCGGGTAGCTCATAAAACAATTTTGCAAGGTAGGATGAGTATAGATAAATCTATTTTCAAGTTTCAGAACTAGAGCTAAAATAGCTTCCGCATAAGTTTCAGTTCTTTTAAGTATAGGAGCATCATCACAAGTTAAAGTTCCAACACAATTGAAGAATTCTTGGATGGTTTCTTTTCCTATAACGTTCCCTTGTCCCAAAACAAAAGTTTTAGCATCCAGATTGCCAGAACGTCCAATTTTAGGAGTCCTGCCATCATCCGTTCCTGCCATACCAAAGTCATGCGTGATGATAGATTCGAGCAAACAAAAGATCGAAGAAGAAAAAGGCGAACGAAAAAGAAGGCAAATAAAAAGGCAATTTTTTTGTGAAGTGGGGGAGATGAAAATGAGAGGCAAATGGCAAATAATGTAAATTGCAAGGAGATGAGATTTTTTATTAGGAACCTGATAGATGTTCATAATGTCTCCCCGGCAACGGCGCCAGAAATTCTTCTTGATTGCTTGTATCTGCGTTGGTATTTCCCCGAAGAGGAGAGGATGATGCAGCACAACAACGGTAAGTATTTCCCTCAGTTATGAAGCCAAGGTTATCAATCCAGTAGGAGAACTAAGCAACACTATGTAAATGGTACCTGCACACAAAGAACAAATACTTGCAACCCAACGCCTAAGAGGGTTGTCAATCCCTCCACGGTAAAAAGATAGATGAAAGTGTATGAGATTGGATAAATAGATCTAGCAAAAACACAAAATAAAATAAGTAAAGAAAAAGTGCAGCAAGGTATTTTTGGGTTTTTGCAATAATAGATCTGAAAACAATATGATAAAAGATAGACCCGGGGGCCGTAAATTTCACTAGTGGCTTCTCGCGAGAAAATAGCATACGGTGGGTAAACAAATTACTGTTGGGCAATTGATAGAAGAGCAAATAATTATGACGATATCCAACGCAATGATCATGTATATAGGTATCACGTCCAAGATTAGTAGACCGACTCCTGCCTGCATCTACTACTATTACTCCACACATCGACCGCTATCCAGTATGCATCTAGTGTACTAAGTTCATGGAGAAATGGAGTAATGTAATAAGAACGATGACATGATGTAGACAAGATCTATTCATGTAGGAATAAACCCCATCTTTTTATCCTTAATAGCAACAATACATGCGTGCCTCGCTACCCCTTCTGTCACTGGGTGAGGACACCGCAAGATTGAACCCATCACAAAGCACATCTTCCCATTGCAAGAAAAATCAATCTAGTTGGCCAAACCAAACCAAAGTTTCGGAGAAGAAATACGAGGCTATAACAATCATGCATATAAGAGATAAAAGAAAACTCAAATAATATTCATAGATAGATCTGATCATAAACTCGCACTTCATCGGATCCCAACCAACACACCGCAAAAAGTCATTACATCAAATAGATCTCTAAGAACATCGAGGAGAACATTGTATTGAGAATCAAAAAGAGAGAAGAAGCCATCTAGCTACTGCCTACGGACCCATAGGTCTATGGTTAACTACTCACGCATCATCGGAGGAGCACCAATGAGGATGAAGAACCCCTCTGTGATCGTGTTCCCCTCTGGCAGGGTGCCGGAATAGGGCTCTAGATTGGATCTCGTGGTTCTGGAACTTGCGGCGGTTGGAATTGTGTTTCGACAACTCCCCTAGGGTTTTTGGAATATATGAGTATTTATAGAGCTGAGAGGCAGTGGTGGAGACCTCTGTGGGCCCCACCACCCATCAGGGCGCGCCAGGGGCCTCTGGCGTGCCCCTGTGAGTGGTGGGCCCCACGGGCCTCCCCTCGTGCACTTCCTTGGCTCTCAAGTTGTCTTTTGGGCTGAGAAAAATCTCCAAAAAGTTTCGCTGTGTTTGGACTCCGTTTGATATGGATATTCTGCGAAGTAAAAAAACAAGCGAAAAATAGCAACTGGCACTGGGCACTATGTCAGTAGGTTAGTCCCAAAAAATGATATAAAGTTGCTATAAAATGAATATAAAACATCCAAGAATGATAATATAACAGCATGGAACAACCATAATTATAAATACATTGGAGAGTGATACGTCTCCATCGTATCTACTTTTCCTAACGCTTTTGCTCTTGTTTTGGACTCTAATTTGCATGATTTGAATGAAACTAACCCGGACTGACCCTGTTTTCAGCAGAACTACCATGGTGTTGTTTTTGTGTAGAAATAGAAGTTCTCAAAATTGGACAAAACTTTTTGGAGAATTATTTTAGAATAAATAAAAAATACTGGAACCAGGAGCCGCCGGAGGGGGTGCTCTGGCTGCCCACAAGACACCAGGGCGCGCCACCCCCTGGCGCGCCCTGGTGGGTGGTGGGCTGAGGGAGTCCTGGATTTGGGGGTCCTCGGGCGTCCGGGCTACGTGACGTGGGCCGGACTGATGGGCCATGAAGATACAAGACCGGAGGCTCTCTCCCATGTCCGGATGAGACTCTCCTTGGCGTGGACGACAAGCTTGGCATTCAGATATGAAAGATTCCTTTCTCTGTAACCGACTTTGTACAACCCTAGTCCCCTCCGGTGTCTATATAAACCGGAGGGTTTAGTCCGTAGGGGCAATCATAATCAGACAGGCTAGACTTCTAGGGTTTTAGCCATTACGATCTCGTGGTAGATCAACTCTTGTAACACTCATATTCATCAATATCAATCAAGCAGGACGTAGGGTATTACCTCCATAGAAAGGGCCCGAACCTGGGTAAACATCGTGTCCCCCGTCTCCTGTTACCATCGACCTTAGACGCACAGTTCAGGACTCCCTACCCGAGATCCGCCGGTTTTGACACCGACATTGGTGCTTTCATTGAGAGTTCCGCTGTGTCGTCGAAGACAGGGTTGATGGCTCGCCTTGTTATCAAGGACAATATCACCTTCGGAGGAGGCCTGGCCTCAGGCCAAACCCTCCGGCTGGGCGGCTTTATCATGACTGCCCGTCCGGCCGTTAAGCCGACGATGACTTCTCGGGTCATCGAAAATCGCCTCCGCGTTGACCCCGAATACTCCAAACAGATGGATACGACGGAGTTGTCATCTTTAAACGAACTCCTGGATCGCATCACCGCCTTGGGGGTCGCTACAGACTACGATCGGATTGGGCTTAAACCCGATTAGAGAGAAATCAAATCTCCACCGATCACCCATCAGATAGCGGTGGTAGAAGAGCAAAACAACAACTCTTCCCCTGTGCTGAGGATGAACTATGTTCGGATTTCCGAGCTCGAAGAGCCGGACACCTGTCTGCGGAACGGCACGCCCTGTCCTCCGAACCTAGAATCGGACGACGGGCTTGAAAAATCAGTCGATATCCCGGAGCCCGAATTATTAAGCTCGGAAGTTTCTCAAACTCCGGATCCTAAACTGGGTCAGGGTTCGGATTTAAAGCCACCCACCCACCCAGATATACGCGATCTCATGAACGTACGACAGCAGTCTCAGGAAACAGTCCATCATTTTTGGGCCAGATTCCTCCTTGTCAAGGACAAGATTGAAGATTGCCGCGACAAAGACGCGGTCTCAGCATTCTGCAACAATTGCACGGACGAAGGAATCCTCAACGCCATCAACCGCCGTCGTGTATCACACTTCGCTGACTTGGCAACCATGGTACAGAAGTACTGCGCAATGGAAAGCGTCTGGAAAACTCAGGCAGCTCGTTGGGAACCACTGGTTTCCACTCAAACCCTAGTCCGAGCAAAAAGGATGCACCCCCATGGGGTGCCCGACCCAATAGTAAAGAAATCTAAGCCCATTACGGGGTGCGGAACCGTTCTGGAGGGATGGCTCGATAGGCCATGCAAAATACACACAACACCAGATACCATACCAACTCACAGCCTTAGAGCATGTTGGATACTCCGGCAAGTGGCCAAGAGCGGCAAAGATATCCTCATCAAAAACACCTCAGAACAACACCCCCCGGAAGACGATGACCTCAGAGTATTTACGGTCTTCAAGACCTTCGCTTCAAATAATAGGCGCAAAAGGGCACTCCGCGACCTCGCCGAAGTCTGCCAAGTCGCAGCAATAAACCCCTGGAACGACACGGCCATAACTTTCAATGCCAGTGACAAACCAAAATCCAGGACAGTCCGGGCACCAGCTGCCTTGGTCCTCAGTCCAATCGTGGACGGCTGTCGGCTCACCAAAGTACTCATGGACGGCGGCAGTGGACTAAACCTCATCTATGAGGACACACTCAACAAAATGGAAATAGACAGGAGCCGCTTCGAGCAAAGTAGCACGACCTTCCGAGGAATCATTCCCAGTCGGGAGGCACGGTGCGCAGGAAAAATCACATTCGACGTGGTATTCGGCACGCCGGAGAATTATCGGTTCGAAGAGATAACCTTCCAAGTGGCCCCTTTCAACAGTGGATATCACGCCCTATTGGGGCGAGATGCATTTGCACGCTTCCAAGCTATACCTCATTATGGGTACATGAAGCTCAAGATGCCCGGGCCCAATGGTATTATCACTCTTTCCAGTGATCCAGACATAGCACTCCGCGCCGAAAACAAAACCGCATCCCTGGCCCTCGAGGCATTGTCCGAAGCCCTCGCGGCCGAAGAATTAGCCGCATTATGCTCCACGGTGGATAAGGACGACGTAATCCTTGACAAGCGACCCAAATCCACCTCCTTCAAACCAGCAGACGAAATCGTCAAATTCCAGGTCCACCCAACGGACCCCAAGAAGACAGCCTCTATCGGGGCACAGCTGGACCCAACGGTCGACGCCGCATTACGAGCGTTCCTGCGTGAAAATTGGGACATATTTGCCTGGCACCCTTCTGATATGCCAGGAATCCCACGCAGGTTGGCCGAACACAGCCTCAATATATTGAAGGGATACAAGCCGGTCAAACAAGCACTAAGGCGCTTTTCTGAACCCAAACGACAAGCTATGGGGGAGGAGCTGGCCAAGTTAATAGAGGCCGGATTCATCAGAGAAATAAAACATCCGGACTGGCTAGCAAACCTGGTGATGGTACCAAAGAAGGATAAAACCTGGCGCCTATGCGTCGATTTCAAAGACCTCAACAAAGCCTGTCCCAAGGATCCCTTCCCCCTTCCCCGCATCGATCAGATCATTGATGCTACCGCAGGACACGACTCACTGTGTTTCCTCGACGCGTACTCCGGATACCATCAAATCAAAATGAAGGAGTCCGATCAAGCTGCAACGGCATTCATCACCCCATACGGGCCTTTCTGCTTCAACACTATGCCCTTTGGGCTTAAAAACGCCGGCGCTACCTACCAACGCATGATTCAAACATGCCTGGAGAAGCAAATCGGCAAGACAGTTGAAGCATACGTAGATGATATCGTCATCAAGACCAGACACGTCGAGTCATTAATAGACAACTTACGCCTCACATTCGACAACCTACGTGAATATGACATCAAGCTCAATCCGAAAAAGTGCATTTTCGGCGTTCCCGCTAGAAAGCTGCTGGGCTTCATTGTTTCCAGTAGAGGAATCGAGGCAAATCCAGCCAAAATTCGAGCTTTGTCACAATTGGCTACACCAACCAACCTTAAACAGGTCCAAAAACTTGCCGGATGCGTGGCAGCTTTAAGCCGCTTTATCTCCAGACTTGGAGAAAAAGCATTGCCACTCTACCGCCTTCTCCGACGCACCGACCACTTCGAGTGGACGGATGCAACGACGGCCGGACTGGAAGAAGTAAAGGCTCTCTTAGCAAGCAACCCAATCCTAGCCGCACCAAACGTCGGCGAACCAATGTTGTTATACATCTCTGCGACTCACCAGGTGGTGAGCGCAGTGCTCGTCGTTGAACGAAAGGAGGACGGACACAAATTCCCGCTTCAGAAGCCGGTATACTATGTATCCACTGTCCTCACACCATGCAAATCCCGGTACCCTCATTACCAAAAGATAGCATACGCAGTATTCATGGCATCCCGGAAGCTACGACACTACTTCCAAGAATGTTCGATCACGGTGGCTTCCGAAGTACCACTCAATGACATAATAAACAACCGCGACGCTACGGGCCGGATTGCCAAATGGGCCATTGAGCTCCTGCCATTCGACATAACGTATAAACCGCGCCGAGCCATTAAATCCCAAGTGTTGGCTGACTTCATCGCCGAATGGACAGAGGCCGAACTCCCTAAAGAGTACGGCACATATTCCAACTGGGTCATGTACTTCGATGGCTCTAAGATGCTGGCCGGCTTGGGAGCAGGCGTCGTCTTAACATCCCCAACGGGAGACACAGTCCAATACGTACTCCAAATCTTATATACAGACTCCAATAATGCAGCCGAATACGAGGCCTTACTGCATGGTCTTCAAATGGCCGTTTCCAAGGGCATACAACATCTGGAGGTGCGCGGGGATTCAAATCTCGCAATATCCCAAATAAACGGAGACTTTGACGCAAAAGATCCGAAAATGGCGGCCTATCGTAACGCCTTACTCAAAATATCAGCCCGGTTCGAGGGACTCGAGTTTCATCATGTGGCTCGAGAAAGCAATCAAGCGGCGGACGTCCTTGCTCGCATGGGAGCCAAGCGCGATCCCGTCCCGCCTAACATCTTTCTGGAACGGCTCTTCAAGCCATCTGTGGTGTGGCAGGATGAAAGCGGCAACATTAGCCCGGACCCGATCATACCGCCTGAGTCCGAGCACAATACCGATATCATCGGGGGCTCAGCCACCGAAGCAACACCATCGGCCCATCTCATAATGGCAGTAATTGCCCCATGGACCGAACCCTTCTTGGCCTACCTTGATAGGTGAGAGCTCCCTGAGGATCCTAACGAGGCTCGCTGCATTGTCCGGTGCTCGAAAGCCTACAAGGTCCATGATGGTGAGCTCTACAAGAAAAGCGCCACCGGAGTCCTTCAAAGGTGTATCTCCGAAGAAGAGGGGCGGCAGCTCCTGGCCGAAATTCATGCTGGCCTTGGCGGTCACCACACCGCGGCTCGGGCCCTTGTGAGTAAAGCCTTCCGTACAGGTTTCTTTTGGCCTACGGCCCGAGCAGATGCACAGGACCTTGTCCAATGTTGTGTCGGATGCCAGCTTTTCGCTAATCAAAGCCATATGCCGCCTATTGCGCTACAAACAATCCCCATTACATGGCCTTTCGCGGTCTGGGGGCTTGATATGGTCGGACCCCTTAAAGGGGGAAGCCACAAGAGAAAATATCTGCTGGTCGTGGTAGATAAATTCACTAAGTGGATTGAAGCCAAACCGGTTAAAACGGCCGAAGCCGGACCAGTGATAGATTTCCTATCCGGTGTCGTACACCGTTATGGTGTTCCACACAACATTATCACAGACAACGGCTCCAATTTTACAGCCGACGAGGTGCAAACCTGGTGCGCTAACCTGGGCATCAAGCTCGATTATGCCTCCGTCTATCACCCGCAAACAAATGGTCAAGTCAAACGAGCCAATGGTCTTATCATGAGTGGCATTAAGCCCAGACTAGTGCGGTCTTTGAAAGAATCAGACAAGCACTGGGTTGAGGACCACGCCCAACCGCACTACCGGATACACACCATTCTTCATGGTGTACAGCGCAGAGGCCGTGTTGCCCTGCGACATTATGCATGACTCACCACGAGTGCGCATGTATGAAGAAAGAGAGGCCAAGCTTGATCGGCAGGATAGCTTAGACGCCCTGGAGGAGGAGCGCGACGTCACAAAGGCTTGTTCCGCATTGTATCAACAACAGGCTCGCAGATATCAAAGCAGAGAAGTGCGGGCCAAGACTTATAATGTTGGCGAACTTGTTCTACGCTTACCAGAGAAGAAAAAGGACAAAGTAAAGCCCAAATGGGAGGGTCCCTTCATCATTGACGAAGTTCTCACTGGAGGAGCGTATCGACTGCGCGATGCATCAAACAATCGCTTGGAGCCGAACCCATGGAACACCGCAAGACTCCGAAGATTCTACGCCTAGAGCCGGACTCTTTGGTCGTCTTCTTCTCCCTTTTTGTCCATTACCTTTTTTTTTCTCCTCTCTTTCGTTTTTTTTCATAGCTTTAAGCTCTTGAGCGGCTAAACCGTGCACCTATGACGTACACATCCTTAAATAGGTACGTCCATAATACCTGGGGGCTTCTTGTACAGAAGCTTATTATTATTATTATTATTATTATTATTATTATTATTATTATTATTATTATTATTATTATTATTATTATTATTATTATTATTTTTCGAGCATTAAGCTCACCACATATGTGTCTTTTCCTCATATGTGCCTTTTCTTCACCATTATATGCATCGATATGACTTAAGTTTTGTCCAAGCTGGGTTGCCTGGCTCATGTGCTTATGCCCTACGTTCCCGTTAGTTCGGCTAGGGCATAAAGGGAGCACCTCTGCGATTGTTACTGCCGGGTCATCCGGATGTGTACCTCAGACTGGGTGAAGCCGAAAGCTAGCGTTCTTAAGGGAATATTCGGTCGGCGGATTAAAGATGTTTTTCTTTCACTCATTACACCATGAACCCCTAGATGCTATGTATACTGCGATTTTTTAATCACAGTTCGGACATGAACATTAACGCATGTTCACCCAGAGAAAGGAACCCTTAACGAAACTATTCTCTCTGGAAGATGTTTCTTACAATTACATGTAATATAACATAGCTAGCCGGATACAACTTGTCTGTTCAAGCAACTATGACCCCTACGCCTGGTTTCCACGCATACCCCGGTTTATATTACCGTGCGGGTATTCGGAAACACTCTGCACCTTTGGGTCCGGAGGTCGAAGCGAAAAGGTCCGCCATGACAATCGTTTTACAATCCGGCTAGGGACAAATTTGTCAATCG
Source organism: Thinopyrum elongatum (assembly GCA_011799875.1). Lineage (NCBI taxonomy): Eukaryota > Viridiplantae > Streptophyta > Magnoliopsida > Poales > Poaceae > Thinopyrum > Thinopyrum elongatum. The sequence goes on along the minus strand of CM022300.1, from coordinate 56,995,321 downwards.
AAGCGCATAGTCACTTAGACTCAAAAGCTTCTTCCTCTATGCCATCCAACAGGCTGTCTAGCCTACAATCCTGTTGGGACAATTCGGCGGCTACCTTTACTTGGTCATATACTAAACTAACTGGAACTTCTTTTCCGTCTGATCCTCGAGGTCCGACCCGAGCCATATGATTCGGATCAAGCTTGGTATACCGTGTTTTCACCATGGCCCAGGCCTCTCGCGCACCTTCTCGGCAGGCCGATATCTTCCATAATCGGAAGCACCTCTGCGCTCCTTTGAATAGCTGCACAAGTTCCTCCATACTTCCTAGAGGGGAGGCGGATGGCCACAAGGACTTTGCAACACTCCGCATTGCCTGCCGAGCTCGCTCGTGCAGTTGCGACAGCTCTTGTAGCAGATCGCCTGAGGATCCGGACATTTCCTCTTCGGGACGGCCGGTCAGCATACCTGCAGACATAAATCTGTCAGTTCTTTTCCCCACCGAATTACACGGAGGTAAGTTTGAAGACATACTGAATATGCCGCCTCGTAGCCTCTTATTTTCCTTCACAGAGTCAGCTAGCTGGGCTCGCACATCTTTCAGTTCTTCCCCCAGTAGGGTGTTCGAATCCTGCAGCTTGTTTTTATCCTCCCTGACCCATGTCAGCACGCGTTCGCCCGCGGCCAGTAGCCTTTTGGCTTCTTGTTTATCCGCTTGCGCGATTTCAAGTGCCTCCTTCAGTCGATCTGACGATCCTGCCATGAGATATGCAACAATGTTAGCATTGCTGGTATATAATTATATTTTCTTGATGGAGGGAAACATTACCAGGCGACGCCTTCTTGGATTTCTCCAATTCGGCGGTGGCAGCAGTTAGCTGAGTCCGACACTTTTCCAGTTCTTGAGACAGCAGGTTGTTCTTCTCTGTAAGCACCTGGTTATACAATGATCCTTAAATCAGTTGTATCAACTGCTTCAAGTCTCGGGGGCTACTGGTATATAATTATCAGGTTTGTGCGATATGAACTTATCCGCATATCTTTCAAATGCTGGTCTGTTGCTCTGGTAAGCCCGTCTCGAGCGGCTCGGATGTATGCATCAGCCGAGCTGAAGGCATTGAATGCCTCTTTTGAAAAGCCTGGGTCGCGAAGAGCGGCCCTTCGGCGCCGATGATTCATGGCGCTCTCCACTTCAGAGTTTGTGACGGATACATCATCCGAATCCTCTGCCGAAGGACAATCCGGCGTCACTCCCATACCAGCCCTCGTCCTTATGGCCGGTTCTGGAGTCTGGTTGTTGGAAGCGTGACCTGCAGGTCCCCCGGACATAGTCCGGCGAACGCTCTTCCTGATGAAACACAAACAGACAATGTCACAGTTGGATGTGACTACCAAGGGGCATATTTACGAAGCCATACCTTTCTGACGATGGCTCGGTCGTGACTTCGTTTGCCTTCCTCTTCGAAGGCTTGCTCGACGTAGGCGTCGCCCTCTTTTGAGTCGCCTCTGGTGTAACATGGCGCGCCGAGTGCCTCCCCTTTGGAACACGAGACAGTGCGGTGGGTAAGGCAGAATGAGGAAACTCTTTCGGAGGAGAGGTTTCCTGAGTACTTACGTGTGAGGCAGGTAGGAGGCCGGGATAATTTGCTATAATGGCCACTTTTGTGCCGTCGTAGCTCGCCTGGTAAAATACTCCCTCCTCTAGCTCCACAAATATGTCCGGATCCTCCTCGAATCCAGGGTCAAGATCCCGGTTATGGTCCTCCGGCTGTGGAGCGGGGCTGTAGATCCCCGTGACGACCTTTCGCCATTCCTGTTACAAATGGATGGGTTAGTATCAGTCAAAAGTGACTCATGAAAAGGATTGAGTATGGTGGTGGGATTAAAACTCACCCAGCTGGGAGGATTGTACATGGAAAAACCCTCTCGGCGTTTAAGACGAATAAATTCCTCTTTCTCCCCTTCGTACAGATCGGCCAATATTTTGGCCAGAACGACGGGGGTGTCCGGACCTTTCCGGCCACAGCGTGAGGCGTCATCTTCCCCATTGTAGTGCCACATAGGGAGCCCTCTAAATTGGAGTGGCTGGACACCCCGCACTATGGAAATCGCCATAACCTCAATTATTGATAATCCAGACTGGGCGAGCGTCTTCATCTTGCTCATTAATTGATGGATTTCCGCACTATCTTCCTCCTTGAGGCTCCTAGGGCGCCAGCTGTGGCGTTTCTTCAAGGGAGTGCTAGAAAATTCAGGGAGACCCATTCGGATGGGGTCAGGGAGAGCGACGTCCTCAATATAAAACCATTCTGAGGTCCACTCCTCGGATGCCTTCTTCGGTGTGCCGGATAAGTATCCGGTCCCGACTATGCGCCATACTTCGGCGCCGCCCACCTTGAATATGGATCCCTCTTGGGTACGAGGGACGAGGCAGAATAGTTTTCTCCATAAATCAAAGTGGGCTTCACAGCCTAGGAAAAGCTCGCAAAGGGCAACAAAACCCGTGATGTGCAAGATAGAGGCCGGCGTGAGGTTGTGTAGTTGGAGGCCATAATACTCCAGGAGTCCTCGGAGGAAAGGGTGGATTGGAAACCCGACGCCTCTTAGCAAATAAGAAATGAAACACACCCGTTCCCCCCTGGTTGGATTGGGGAAATTTTCCGCCGAAGCTTCGCCTGAAAAGGAGGTCAAACCTGCTTGAACAGGGACCAGATCCGCGGGGGGAAGAAATCCCTGTGTTTGGAGCCTCACCAGCTGATCGTGGGATACGGAACATCTTTCCCAATCGCCTTTTTTGGAGCCGTGGGGGCGGATGGAAGAACTGGGAGCACTAGCCATGATGGAATGGTTTCTCCTAGCAAGCTTTGAGGATTTCCTGCTTGGCGTGGAATGGATCTGAAGATCCAATCTCTTTAAATAGACGCCCTTCTTACATGGTCAGGGAGCTATGTGCAAAAATGTCCCGACCTCTCGTATTCGCTCGGCACGTGGAAACTGAAGTCATGAAGGCGTGGAAGCCAATGAGCACGACATTAAATGGAAGGCCGAATACAGCTCCTTGAGTCAGGTACTTCGAAGTAATCGGAGGAGGAACCCGCCTTGCAATGCTGAAGACAATCTGCGCTCCGAACACATCGTCATTGGAAGCCTGGTTCGGGGGCTACTAAGGGAGTCCTGGATTTGGGGGTCCTCGGGTGTCCGGGCTACGTGACGTGGGCCGGACTGATGGGCCATGAAGATACAAGACCAGAGGCTCTCTCCCGTGTCCGGATGGGACTCTCCTTGGCGTGGACGACAAGCTTGGCGTTCAGATATGAAAGATTCCTTTCTCTGTAACCGACTTTGTACAACCCTAGTCCCCTCCGGTGTCTATATAAACTGGAGGGTTTAGTCCGTAGGGGCAATCAAAATCAGACAGGCTAGACTTCTAGGGTTTTAGCCATTACGATCTCGTGGTAGATCAACTCTTGTAACACTCATATTCATCAATATCAATCAAGCAGGACGTAGGGTATTACCTCCATAGAGAGGGCCCGAACCTGGGTAAACATCGTGTCCCCCGTCTCCTATTACCATCGATCTTAGACGCACAGTTCGGGACCCCCTACCCGAGATCCGCCAGTTTTGACACCGACAGGGGCCCTCAGGGCTCCGCTGACCCTAATTCCGATGCTATAAAATCCTATTTTTCTAGAAAAATATGAGAGGAAATTTCATCGCATTTTATAATACGGAGCCACCGCCATCTCCTGTTCTTCATCTGTCGGCTAGATCTGGAGCCTGTTCAGGGCTTCGGGGAGGGGAACCTTCGGTCTTCGTCATCACCAACCCTCCTTCATCACCAATTCCATGATGCTCCGAAATTCATCATGTAATTGAGTTAGTTTTGTTAGGGCTTGATCCCTGGTATCCACTATGTTCTGAGATTGATGTTGCAATGACTTTGCCATGCTTAATGCTTGTCACTAGGGCCCGAGTGCCATGATTTCATATCTGAACCGTTTATGTTTTCACCATTATATCTATGTTCTTGATCCAATCTTGCAAGTCATATGCACCTATTACGTGTTATGATCCGTAAACCCCAGGGTGACAGTAATCGGGATACTTTCTGGTGATGACCGTAGCTTGAGGAGTTCATGTATTCCATTATGTGTTAATGCTTTGTTCTGGTTCTCTATTAAAAGGAGGCCTTAATATCCCTTAGTTTCCTTATGGACCCCACTGCCACGGGAGGGTAGGACAAAAGATGTCATGCAAGTTCTTTTCCATAAGCACGTATGACTATTTATGGAATACATGTCTACATTATATTTATGAACTGGAGCCAGTTCTGTGTCGCCTTAGGTTATGACTGTTATATGATTAATATCATCCAACGAATTCACCGATCCAATGCCTACGAGTTTTCCACATATTGTTCTTGCTAAGTTACTATTGCTATTGCTACTGTTACAACTGCTACAAAATCATTACTATCACTGTTACCGTTACTACTACTGTTACCACTGCTATCAAACTATCATATTACTGTGCTACTGATCACTTTGCTGCAGATATTTAATCTCCAGGTGTGGTTGAATTGACAACTGAACTGCTACTACTTACAAATATTCATTGGCTCTCGTTGTGTCGAATCTATAAATTTGGGTTGAATACTCTACCCTCAAAAACTGTTGCGATCTCCTATACTTGTGGGTTATCAAGACCTTTTTCTGGCGCCGTTGTTGGGAAGCATAGCTATATTTGTTAAATCACTTGGGATTATTATCTATTTATCATTATGAAGAATCTGAAAGATCCAAGAACCAAGATCGTTCCCTTTAAGACGAGGGGTGGTAAGGAACTGCCATCTAGCTTTGCACTTGATTCACCTTCTGTTTTGAATAGACTTGCAACACCACCACATGCTAGTAATCCTGATATGTCACAAGTTGTTGATGATGCTACTTCTGCTATGAATGATAATTATGATGATGCTAGTACCTTGCTTGATGATAATGTGCCACTAGGTGAATTTCTTGATGAACAAATTGCTAGAGCTAAATATATTGAGAATGCTGAAACTGATGAAGTTACTGAAACTGATGAAGTCTTTGAAACTGAAAATTATGAAACACCTATTAGACCTAGCTCTCCTAGATTTGAATTGCCTAAGATACCCGAGGGTTATGTTCTGGATGAGGAGGTAGCTAGAGATTTTCTTGCTTGCAAGGATAGAGATGATCTTAAGAAATTATTATGCAAACTGAAAGAAAAATCTTCGAATGCTAGAATGAAATGTGATCCTAAGTTTGCTACTTCACCTATCTTTGTTACTGATAAGGATTATGAATTCTCTGTCGACCCAGAGTTAATTACTCTGGTTCAATCTGATCCTTTCCATGGCTATGAAACTGAAACTATTGTGGCACATCTTAGTAAATTGAATGATATAGCCAGCCTATTTGCTCATGATGAGAAAATTCGTTATTACTATATTCTCAAGTTATTTCCGTTCTCATTAAAGGGTGATGCTAAGATATGGTACAATACTGTTGCTCCTGGTTGTGTGCATAGTCCCCAGGATATGATTTATTACTTCTCTGAAAAATATTTTCCTGCTCATAAGAAACAAGCTGCCTTATAGGAAATATTTAACTTTGTGCAAATTGAAGAAGAGAGTCTCCCACAAGCTTGGGGGAGGCTTATCCAATTGCTTAATGCTTTTCCTGATCATCCTCTTAAGAAAAATGAAATACTTGATATCTTCTATAATGGACTAACCGATGCTTCGAGGGACTTCCTAGATAGTTGTGCTGGTTGTGTTTTCAGGGAACGAACTATTGAACAAGCTGAGGAATTATTGAATAATATATTGAAGAATTATGATGATTGAACTCTTCCTGAACTACCGCCTAAACCCACTCCGAAGAAGAGGGGTATCTTATTTCTCAGTCCTGAAGATATGCAAGAGGCAAAGAAATGTATGAAGGAAAAATGTATTAAAGCTGAAGATGTTAAGAATTTACCACCTATTGAAGAAATACATGGACTTGACACACCACCACCACAAGTGGTAGAGGTAAATTCTTTATTAAAGTTTGATGAAGGTGACATCCCTTACAATAAACATCCTAGCCAATGCCTATATGAATTTGACAATTACATTAGAAAACAAGATCACTTCAATGCAAATATTATGAAACAATTGAAACAAAATTCTGATATGATTGCTCTCTTGAGTGACTTGTTATTTAGAATCACTAATGATGTTAGAGGTGTAGGAAAACATGCCTCTATGGTTCAAACTCAGTTAGAACAAGTTGCTAAATCTCAAAGAGAACTACTTAGTGAAATGAATAATAATATGAATGATTATGTTGTTAGAGTAGCAACTAGAGGAGGCAAAATGACTCAAGAACCACTTTATCCTGAGGGACACCCTAAAAGAATTGAACAAGACTCTCAAAGAATTAATGCTGATGCACCTAGTCCTTCTAAAAAGGAAAAGAAAAAGAAAAAGAAAAATGATAGGACTTTGCATACCTCTAGTGAACTTGAAATAGAAAAACCTTCCGAAGATAATAATGATGTCTCTATCTCTGATATTGAAACTCAATCTGGTAATGAACATTCATCTAGTGATAATAAAAATGCTATTGATGATGTTCACGTAGATGCTCAACCAAACCATGATAGAGAACCAGATAATGATGTTGAAATAGAACCTGATGTTGATCTTGATAACCCACAACCTAAAAATAAACATTATGATAAGAGAGACTTTGTTTCTAGGAAACATGGAAAAGAAAGAGAGCCATGGGTTCAGAAACCCATGCCCTTCCCACCTAAATCATCTAAGAAAATGGATGATGAAGAATTTGAACGCTTTGCTGAAATGCTTAAGCCAGTCTTTTTGCGCACTCATTTGACTGATATTTTAAAGATGGCCCCTTATGCTAAATACATGAAAGAAATTGTCACTAATAAAAGAAAGATACCTGAAGCTGAAATATACACCATGCTTGCTAATTATTCTTTTAAGAATGGAGTACCTAAAAAACTTGGAGATCCGGTAATACCAACTATACTTTGCTCTATTAAAAGAAATTATGTTAAAACTGCTTTATGTGATTTAGGAGCTGGTGTTAGTGTTATGCCTTTCTCTTTGTATAAAAAGACTTGATTTGAATAAACTCACACCTACTAAAATATCCTTGCAAATGGCTAACAAATCAACTGCCATACCTATCGGTATTTGTGAGGATGTGCCCGTTGTTGCAAATGTTACTATCTTAACAGACATTGATATACTTGATATGCCCGAGGACGAGAACATGTCGATTATCCTTGGTAGACCATTTTTGAATACTGCAGGGGCTGTTATTGATTGCAATAATATCAATGGTAATGAGCATACGGTGCACTTTTCGAAGAAACAATTCCAAGTGAATGGTATTAATGTTATTGAAAAATCTCCAATAATCACTACTGGAAGTTTTCAACTCCCTTTGCCAAATATGAAATACTTATTGTTAGGGATATGCATATCCCCGTTGAGGTAACTTAGTGTTTTTACAAAGGTTCTTCGGGTTCATGTTAATCGAAAACGATTGTTAATAAGACTTGATCAACCTTATTAATGGATTGTTTTCGAGAGACATGTGGTCGATGAATTTAGTAAGCACAACCTTCTGTCCCTACTTTTTGTTTTCTATTTTTTTAGTTAAATAAAACAAAATACCATGTTTATTCTGTTTTCTGAATTTTCCGTGCAATAAAAAAGTGGTCAAAAATAAAAGTGCCCAGAATGACGTGAAATTTTAACACGTTTTTTTCTGAATATTTCTGAATTTCTGGTACAAATAACATCAGAGGGGGGGTGACCCTGGGGCCCACAAGACACCAGGGCGTGCCAGCCACCCCAGGCACGCCCTGGTGGGTGGTGGGCCCCCTCACTTATCCTTTTAGCCCATGTCATCTCCTACCTCCAGAAAAAAATCACCATAGCTCTCTCTCTCTCGTGTTCTTGCTCTCAGACCCGCGGATTTCGATCTCTTTGCTCGAAGCTCCATTTCTGAAACTGTTTTGGGGGATTGCTACTTGGTATGTGACTCCTCCATTGATCTAATTAGTTTTTTCTCTAGTGGTTTATATTTTGAATAATTAGCTACTCTTGGTGCTGTTTAAATGGGCTTGCATGTTGAATTCTTAGAGTTCTAATTACTTTGAATGCTTGATATAGCCTCCAGACGTCCATATGAGTAGTTGCTATCAATCTTGTGAAGTGTTTTGGATAAAAATTTCGTGACCCAAAATTTCAGAAAATTGTACGCGAATAAAATGTACCTTTTTGGAAGGAGTTCTTCGAGGAGGAGGTCCTCGGAGGCATCATCGAGTGGTAGCTCGATACGACGGGCCTATGTTGAGCCAAGTGCAAGCTCGACGCGGGACGCCAACACCAAATCGTGCCTGTGGCCGTGTAATGAGTTCATGGTTGGCGCAAGCATCAAGGAAGAATTTGAGCAATATGTTCACAACACCGAGATCGCTCCCTTCATCAAAGAGTAAAAGAAGATATTACGTTCTTGACAGCGAGGCCCGCGAGTACAACACGGCGGTCGATGTTGCTCGACGGGCTGAGGAGGCCGCACCAAGAGCCTCCATGAGCTATCACTCTGACTATTATCCAGGCTACAGATGGTGATTACCAAGCTAGGCCAAAAGCCTAAGCTTGGGGGAATACGTATTTCCATCGACATTATATTCATGTTCACACATTTCATTCCAGTTGTCGGTGTCCACACTTTTTCATTGTATTATTCATGCTAGATTTATTTTCTCGCTTTCTTTTTGTGTGTTTGAAAAAAATTGAGAAAGTCCAAAAAAATATTTCTCGCTTCTTTCCGGTTTTTCTTTCTAGTTTAATTTAGTTGTAGTATTAGAAAACCCAAAAAGATTTCTCATTTCTTCTTTTGTTTGTTGGGAGCTTTCCCATGTAAATGGTTTTTCTCGTTCTTGTTTTTCTTTTTTAATTTGATTTCTTCAAGAAAAACTAAAAACTACAAAATATTTCAGTGTATTTCTCTGAAATTCTTTTCTTTTGTTGAGTCGTACTGAGGAGAAGACCACGATGAAAATGTTGAGTGGCTCTCATATGCATTACTGTTGATCTAACAAAGAGCCCATATTATTTTGTCCTTTCCTCTGAATAAAATGTTTCCAGATTCTAGCTTAGTCCACGACACTCTTGCACTATTATTATTTTCACATCATTCGGTCGCGCAAGTGAAAGGCAATAATGATGATATTTGATGAAGTGACTGTGGCAGAGAGAAGCGGGTATGAACTCAACTTGTTCTTGTTTTTGTAAATATGTTTAACTCAGTATCCATGATTCGGCATATTATGATCAAACATGTTTGCAATGACAATTAGATATTATAGTTGCTCATGCCATGCTTAAGTAGCTAGGAGTGGATAATGATTTATCTTGGGTGTCAACATGCATTAACATGATTGTGATGTAGTTTGATGATATGGTATCCTCCTCTGAATGTTTCAAGTGGCTTGACTTGGCACATGTTCACGCATGTAGTTGAATCAAAACCAACATAGCCTCCATGATATTTATGTTCATGGTGTTTACATCCTCCTCATGCTAGTATTCAATGTCGATTATTCATAATGCATGTTCATGACTGTTTTCGCTCCCTAGCTGGCCGCTTCTCAATCTATTTGCTAGCCTTCGCCTGTACTAAGCGGGAAAACTGTTTGTGGTTCAAAATCCTTAAACCAAAGTTATTCCAGATGAGTCCACTATATCTACCTATATGCGGTATTACCCTGCCATTCCAAGTAAATTTGCATGTGCCACCTCTAAAATTTCAAATGAACATCTATTTTGTGTGCCTGGACCGCTCATGGAGCGATAGGGGGTGGTCAGTATCTTCCATGCTAAGCGGGTTATTCTCATGATGAGTGTTTATTCACTCCTCCTTGCATGAGAGGGGCTGGTAATAGGGATGCCTAGTCCCGAAATCAAAAATTGCAAATAATTAAACAAAACTCCCCCAAGACTGTTATTGGTATGGACGGTACCCGTGGATTCGGCTAGCCGTGGATTGTGTTTGTTGGTGGAGGGGGAGTAAACTTTACTTTTATCGCTTGGGAACCGCCGCTAATTTGTTTAGCATGGAAGATATTGGAAAAAATAGGAGAGGAAATTTCATCGCATTTTACGATACGGAGCCGCTGCCACCTCTTGTTCTTCATCGGGAGGCCAGATCTGGAGCTCGTTCGGGGCTCCGGAGAGGGGAATCTTCGGTCTTCGTCATCTCCAACCCTCCTTCATCACCAATTCCATGATGCTCCCCACCGGGAGTGAGTAATTCCTTCGTAGGCTCGCTGGTCGGTGAGGAGTTGGATGAGATTCATCATGTAATCGAGTTAGTTTTGTTAGGGCTTGATCCCTAGTATCCACTATGTTGTGAGATTGATGTTGCTATGACTTTGCCATGCTTAATGCTTGTCACTAGGGCCTGAGTGCCATGATTTCAGATCTGAACCGTTTATGTTTTCACCATTATATCTATGTTCTAGATCCGATCTTGCAAGTCATATGCACCTATTACGTGTTATGATCCGTAAACCCCAGGGTGACTGTAATTGGGATACTTTCCGGTGATGACCGAAGTTTGAGGAGTTCATGTATTCACTATGTGTTAATGCTTTGTTCCGGTTCTCTATTAAAAGGAGGCCTTAATATCCCTTAGTTTCCTTATGGACCCTGCTGCCACGGGAGGGTAGGACAAAAGATGTCATGCAAGTTCTTTTCCATAAGCACGTATGACTATTTACGGAATACATGCCTACATTATATTTATGAACTGGAGCTAGTTTTGTGTTGCTCTAGGTTATGACTGTTATATGATGAATATTATCCAACGAATTCACCGATCCAATGCCTACGAGTTTTCCACATATTGTTCTTGCTAAGTTACTATTGCTATTGCTACTGTTACAACTGCTACAAAATCATTACTATCACTGTTACCATTACTACAATTGTTACCACTGCTATCAAACTATCTTATTACTATGCTACTGATCACTTTGATGCAGATATTTAATCTCCAGGTGTGGTTGAATTGACAACTCAACTGCTAACACTTACAAATATTCTTTGGCTCCCCTTGTGTCTGATGACCCACAAATATAGGGGATCAATCGTAGTCCTTTCGATAAGTAAGGGTGTTGAACCTAACGAGGAGCAGAAGGAAATGACAAGTGGTTTTCAGCAAGGTATTTTCTTCAAGCACTGAAATAGTCGGTAACAGGTAGTTTGATAGCAAGATAATTTGTAACGGACAAGTAACGGTAATGGTAAATAAAGTGCATGAAGGTAGCCCAATCCTTTTGTGGCAAAGGACAGGCCAAAACGGTCTCTTATAATAAGCAAAGCGTTCTTGAGGGTACACGGGAATTTCATCTAGTCACTTTTATCATGTTGGTTTGATTTGCGTTCTCTACTTTGATAATTTGATATGTGGGTGGATCGGTGCATGGGTGCTGTTCTTACTTGAACAAACCTCCCACTTATGATTAACCCCCTCGCAAACATCCGCAACTACGAGAAAAGTATTAAGATAAAATCTAACCATAGCATTAAACATTTGTATCCAAATCGGTCCCTTACGAAGTAGCGCATAAACTAGGGTTTAAGCTTCTGTCACTCTAGCAACCCATCATCTAATAACTACTCCACAATGCATTCCCTTAGGCCCAAATATGGTGAAGTGCCATGTAGTCGACGTTCACATGACACCACTAAGGAAATCACAACATACATATCATCAAAATATCGAACACATATCAAGTTCACATGATTACTTGCAACATGACTTCTCCCGTGACCTCAAGAACAAAAGTAACTACTCACAAATGATATTCATGCTCATGTTCAGAGGGGTATTAAATAGCATAATGGATCTGAACATATAATCTTCCACCAAATAAACCATATAGCAATCAACTACAAGATGTAATCAACACTACTAGTCGCCCACAGGTACCAATCTGAGGTTCCGGTACAAAGATTGAACACAAGAGATGAACTAGGGTTTGAGAGGAGATAGTGCTATTGAAGATGTTGATGGAGATTGCCCTCCCAAAGATGAGAGGGTTGTTGGTGATGAAGATGACTTCGATTTCCCCCTCCGGGAGGGAAGTTCCCCCGGCGGAATCGCTCCGCCGGAGGGCAGAAGTGCTCCTGCCCAAGTTCCGCCTCGAGACGGTGACGCTCTGTCCCGAAAGTCCTCCCTTTTTTTCTAGGTCAAAAATGACCTATATACCAGAAGATGGGCACCGGAGGTGGGCTGGGCTGAGCACAACCCACCAGGGCGCACCTAGGGGTCCTGGCGCACCCTGGTGTGTTGTGCTCACCAGGTGGGGCACCACCGGTAGTTATTTGCTCCAGTATTTTTCATATATTCCAAAATAATTCTCCGTAAATTTTCAGCTCATTTGGAGATGTGCAGAATAGGTAACTCTGACGTAGCTTTTTCAGGTCCAGAATTCCAGCTGCCGGCATTCTCCCTCTTTGTGTAAACCTTGCATATTATGAGAGAAAAGGCATTAGAATTACTCCATAAAACAATATTATGCATAAAACATTAGAAATAACAGTAGGAAATCATGATGCAAAATGGACGTATCAGTGTCGAATCTATAAATTTGGGTTGAATACTCTACCCTCGAAAACTGTTGCGATCCCCTATACTTGTGGGTTATCAGAGACGTATCAAGTAGCTCGGCCAAAGACCATATCCACAAAGACAAGCCAAGCCAAGCCATAAGGACAACCTAAGAGACTGATGACCATCCACCAAGTCCAAGTAGCTGCGAAAGCCTTTCCTGTGGCGCCACTCTTCTTTCTTTTGCTCCTGAGAGCCTCCTCCACAATTGCCTTGCTAGATCCAGGGCTAGCCGCCTTCAAACGTTTGAGCAAGCTATGAATCTCTATCTGGAAGAGAATCTCATTGACCTTGTCACACACAGAATTCTTCCCAACGGTCACGTGTGAGTGGGTGACCGCAACATCAGAACCTCCACGGTCCAGAAAGGCGAGCGGTTGGCTGGGCATCAAAGCATCGGAGTTAGATGCCAACTGATACGTCTCCAAAGTATCTATAATTTATGAAATATCCATGCCATGTTTACAACAATTTTATATGGCTTTGGTATGATTTGCATGGAACTAACCCGGACTGACGTTGTTTTCAGCAGAACTACCGTGGTGTTGTTTTTTGTGCAGAAATGAAAGTTCTCCAAATGAGCTGAAACTTTTTGATGATTTTTTTTGGAACAAAAGAGACCGCCAAAGCTTCGTGGGAGGGCCAGAAGACCCACGAGGTGGGCACAACCCACCACGGTGCACCAGAGGGGCCTGGCTTGCCCCGGTGGGTTGTGCTCACCTCGAGGCCCATCTTCACGTGAAACCGACGCCAAAAATCCTATAAATAGAGAAACCATCAGAAATAACCCTAGATCAGAAGTTCCGCCGCTGCAAGCCTCTGTACCCATGAAAAACCAATCTAGACCCCGTTCTGGCACCCCGCCGGAGGGGGAAATCATCACCGGTGGCCATCTTCATCATCCCGACGGCCACCATGATGAGGAGGGAGTAGTCCACCCTTGGGGCTGAGGGTTTGTACCAGTAGCTATGTGTTTAATCTCTCTCTCTCGTGTTCTTGAGATGGCACAATCTTGATGTATCGCGGGCTTTATTAATATAGTTGGATCATATGGTGTTTTCCCCTCTCTATCTTATTGTGATGAATTGAGTTTTCCCTTTGAGATTTTGTTTTATCGGACTGAATACTTTTATGGATTTGAGAGCACTTGATCTATGTCTTGGCACTCAACTCGCGGATTCCCGAGGTGACATTGGGGTAATCTATGCATAGGGGTTGATGCACATTTTCGTCCTTGTTTCTCCGGTAGAAATCTTGGGGCACACTTTGAGGTTCTTTGTGTTGGATTGAGTATTATGATTCTGAAATTGTTTGATGCATATCATATAATCAACTCACGGATACTCGCGGTGACATTGGAGTATCTAGGTGACATTAGAGTTGGTTGATGTGTATCATGTGGTGTTATTTTAGTACGAACTCTTGGTTAGATCAATCGGAAAGAATAGCTTGGTGTTATTTTAGTACGAACTCTAGGATAGATTGATCGGAAAGAATAGCTTTGAGGTGGTTTCGTACCCTACAAACAATTTCCTCTTATGTTCTCCGCTAGATAGGAACTTTGGAGTGATTCTTCATCTCACGTTGAAGAATGGTTATATGATCCAATTATATTAGCATTGTTGAGAGATTGCACTAGCGAAAGTACGGACCCTAGGCCTCATTTTCAAGCATTGCAATACCGTGTGTGCTCCATTTTATCAATTGCTACCTTGCTGTTTTTTATTGTTCCTATTACAAAAATCAATATCTACTACCATTACTACGCTTGTATCACAATCTCTTCGCCGAACTAGTGCACCTATACAAATTACCATTGTATTTGGTGTGTTGGGGACACAAGAGACTTTTTATTATTTGGTTGCAGGGTTGTTTGAGAGAGACCATCTTCATCCTACGCCTCCCACGATTGATAAACCTTAGGTCATCCACTTGAGGGAAAATTGCTACTGTCCTACAAAACTCTGCGCTTGGAGGCCCAACACGAGTCTACAAGAACAAGTTGTGTAGTAGACATCAAGCTCTTTTCTGGCGTCGTTGCCGGGGAGGTGGGTGCTTGAAGGTATATCTTTAGATCTTGCAATTGAATCTTTTAGTTTCTTGTTTTATCACTAGTTTGGTTCGTAAAAGAAAACTACAAAAAAATGGAATTGAGGTTGCATCATATTGTTCATCTTTATAAAGTCTTTCGTGAAAATGATGGAAAGGAAAATTGTGCTCAATTGATCGAGGAAGAATTCTATAAAATGTTTGACAAAAAAATCTTTGAATGATGAACATGATTGCAATGTTGTTGGTATGAACTCTTTGAATATCCATGATATTAACGATATGCAAAGCCATAAGCTTGGGGATGCTATATTTGATGAAGATGATATTTTTAGTCCCCCAAGTTATGATGAGAAAATTTATTATGATGATTGCATGCCTCCTATTTATGATGATTATGTTGATGAAAGTGGATTTGGAGGGGTCATGACTTTATTTAATGATGATTCCACTATCTTGGAAGAGGTTTCAATTGATTTTGATAACAAAGTTGCTATCTATGATGATTATTGTGATGAAACTTATGATATAAAGAATAATGATCACCATGAATCTTGTCATCATCATTTTAATGCTAAAATTGATTATGTCAATCAAGTATCACATGATAGTTATTTTGTTGAGTTTGCTCCCACTACTATTCATGAGAATAAATTTGCTTATGTGGAGAGTAATAAATTTTTTGTGCATATGGATCATGAAAAGAATGCTTTATGTGATAGCTATGTTGTTGAATTCATTCATGATGCTACTAAAAATTATTATGAGAGGGGAACATATGCTTTTACATATTTCAATAATATCAAGTTTCCTCTCTTTATGTTGAAAGTTTTGAAGTTGCACTTGTTTTGCCTTCCTATGCTAGTTGATTCTTGTTCCCATAAGTTGTTTGCTCACAAAATCCCTATGCATAGGAAGTGGGTTAGAATTAAATGTGCTAGACATCTGCTTTATGATGCTCTCTTTGTGTTTCAATTCTTATTTTTTATGCGAGCATCATTGAAATCATCATGCCTAGCTAAAAAGGCATTAAAGAAAAGCGCTTGTTGGGAGACAACCCAACATTTACCCCTACTGTTTTTGTGTGTTCACATGATTAGGCTACTGTAGTAATCATGTTTTATAGCTTTTGTTTCAATAAAGTGCCAAGTAAATCCTTTGGGATAGTGTGGATGATAGTTGACTTGATTCTGTAGAAAAACAGAAACTTTTGTGCCCAGTAACAGAATTGTTAAAAATCAGTGGAGCTTCAAAAAATTCTCAATTTTTTACAGTTGATGGGTATACAAATTTTCTACGTTGTCCTAATTTTTTCGAAATTTTGGTGTTACATAAGTATGACCTTAATTCAGATCTTTACGAACTGTTCTGTTTTTGATAGATTCTGTTTTCAATGCATAGTTTGCTTGTTTTATGGTTTCTATGGCTTATATTGCTTAATATAAGTTGTAGAAATTGTAGGGTACATTAGGCATTGTCTGAGAACAATTATGAATCTCATCTTGACAGTACCAAAGTGAATGATTTGTTTTCAATGCATAGTTTGCTTGTTTTATGGTTTCTATGGCTTATATTGCTTAATATAAGTTGTAGAAATTGTAGGGTACAGTAGGCATTGTGTGAGAACAATTATGAATCTCATCTTGACAGTACCAAAGTGAATGATTTGTTTTTATCATACTAACCCATCTCACGAAGTTCCGTTATGTTTTGTGTGATTGAAGTTTTCAAGTTTTGAGTGAGATATCGATATGAGGAGAATAAGGAGTGACAAGAACCTAATCTTGGGGATTCCCAAGGCACCCCAAGGTATTATTCAAGGAATATCCAAGCAACTAAGCTTGGGGATGCCCCGGAAGGTATCCCCTCTTTCGTCTCCAACATTATCGGTAACCTCACTTGGAGCTATGTTTTCATTCATCACATGATGTGTGTTTTGCTTGGAGCGTCATTTTATTTTATTAGGATTTGCTTGATTTTATTTAGAATAATGTTTTGCATCTTTTATTTCAATAAAAATGTCAAGTATAGCCTTTGCCATGCTTATTTTGCAAGTCTACATGTTACTGTTTCAAAACAGAAAGTTTATCGCTGTTGCAAAAATTCCCTAGAAAAGTCAGAATGTGATAAAATGTTGAAATTTTTTGCACAATAAGCTATGATAAATTTTCTAGAGTTTGGTAAATTTTCATAATTTTTTGAGTTAGGGAAGTGTGAGTAAAATTGCACTCTTTACATACTGTCCTGTTTAGACAGATTGCTGTTATGTTTGCATTGTTTGCATATGCTTGCTTGTTTAATGATTCTATTTAAGGATATCAGTATTAAATATGCAGAGGCATTTATTATGAAATGTTAAATAATAATTTTAGTGATTTGCTACAGTAGAGAATGATAAGGTTTTTTGCATTGATTTATACTAACTTATCTCACGAGTTCTTGTTGTGTTTTGTGTGGATGAAGTTTTTAAGATTGAGGGGAGCCGTGGTATAAAAGGAACTAAGGAGACACAAAAGCTCAAGCTTGGGGATGCCCTGGTAGGCATCCCACCTTTCTTCATCAACAATTATTGGTTAGCCTCGGTTGAGCCTAAGTTTTTGCTTCTTCACATGATGAGTGCTATTCTTAGAATGTCATTTTATTTTGTTTTGCATGCTGTTTTAATAAAATACTTAGATTTGAATTTTTTTAATGAGAGAGAGTCCTCACATAGCTACCTATTTACTTAACTACTCATTTGATCTTCACTTATATCTTTTTGGAGCAGTTTGTCGAACACTCTCATGCTTCACTTATATTATTTTGAGAGTTTATAATAGTGATGAAAATTTGCACAAGCTATGAAATTGGTCCTAATATGATGAATATCCAAGAAGGATATAATAAAAACTTTCATGTAGATCATTGGATATGATAAGTTTGATTCCTTGCAATAGTTTTGCGATATGGAGATAATAATATGTGAGTCATGTTGGTCAGTAATTATGCTTTAGTAAGAATATTGGTGTGTTAAGGTTTGTGATTCCCTATGCTAGCACGAAAGTCAATAGTTATGCAATGAAATTACATCCTACTTGTGGTGCATTATTCGGTGTTAGTTATGTTTAATGCTCGTTTATGATCGTTTTTGTTTCTTGGTTGGTTGCTTCTCAATCTATTTGCTAGGCTTCATTTGTACTAAGCGGGAATACTGCTTGTGCATCCAAACTCCTTAAACCAAGTTGTGCCAAATGAGTCCACCATACCTACCTATATGCGATATTTCCGTGCCGTTCCAAGTAAATTTATATGTGCCAACTCTAATTTTCAAAATAAATTTCCTTTTTGTGTGCCCGTACCGCTCATGAAGCGGCAGGGGTGGCCAATATTTTCCATGCTAGATGCGTTATTCTCAAGATGAGTGTTTATTCACTTGTCATTGCACGAGAGTGTGGCAAAGGTAATAGGGATGCCCAGTCCTGAAATGCAAAAAAAAAATATTTATGTTGTTCAATAATAAATTCCTTGGAAAGTGTTGGTATGGAAGGCACCCGTGGATACGGCTAGCCATGGATTGTGAAAGAATGGTGGAAAAAGGAATGAACTTTATTTTCTGTTTGGGAACCACCTATGATGTATCTAGCATGGAAAGTGTTGGGAATTCTCGGTCGTTTTCGTCGACGGGAAAAGTATGCCTCTCAAAATATTTTATCTCTCAATTTAAGCTTTGAGCTCTGGCACCTCTACAAATCTCTGCTTCCCTCTGCGAAGGGCATATCTATTTACTTTATGCAATTTTAATTTTTATTTGAGTCTCCATCTTATCTTATAAAGCACCAACTAGGGAGCGCTATGATCATATCTATGGATTGGATGTAGCTAATATTTGAGTGTGTTTTGCAAATGGATCAATGATTCAGCATGATGGGCTAGGGATAACTTTCTTTAGTGTTGATATTTTGAAAGACATGGTTGCTTGTTGATATGCTTGAGTATTGAAGTCTTCTTGTCAAATTATAGACTATTGCTTTGAATCATTCAAGTCCAAATGTCCATGCTACAAAAGAAAGAGTTTATGATGAATATGATAGGTAGCATTCCACAAAAAAATTCCGCTTTCAATTGCTACTTTATCATGATGAGTTTTATGAGAAAGAGTTGCTGTTATGATGCTAGGAAAAGTGATTGAAATTGTCATTGATCAAACTTATGCACTATGCTAGCATTCACACTTCATAAATTATTTCTTTTATCATTCACCTACTCAAGGATGAGTAGGAATTAAGTTTGGGGATGCTGATACATCTCCAACGTATCTATAATTTATGAAGTATTCATGCCATGTTTACAACAATTTTATATGGTTTTGGTATGATTTGCATGGAACTAACCCGGACTGATGCTGTTTTCAGCAGAACTACGTTGTTTTTTGTGCAGAAATGAAAGTTCTCCAAATGAGCTGAAACTTTTTGACGATTTTTTTTGGAACAAAAGAGACCCCTGAAGCTTCGTGGGAGGGCCAGAAGATTCACGAGGTGGGCACAACCCACCACGGCGTGCCAGAGGGGCCTGGCTTGCCCCGGTGGGTTGTGCTCACCTCGAGGCCCATCTTTGCGTGAAACCGACGCCACAAAATCCTATAAATAGAGAAACCATCATAAATAACCCTAGATCAGAAGTTCCACCGCTGCAAGCCTCTGCAGCCATGAAAAATCAATCTAGACCCCGTTCTGGCACCCCGCCGGAGGGGGAAATCATCACCGGTGGCCATCTTCATCATCCCGACGGCCACCATGATGAGGAGGGAGTAGTCCACCCTCGGGGCTGAGGGTTTGTACTAGTAGCTATGTGTTTAATCTCTCTCTCTCTCTCGTGTTCTTGAGATGGCACGATCTTGATGTATTGTGAGCTTTGTTAATATAGTTGGATCATATGGTGTTTTCCCCTCTCTATCTTGTTGTGATGAATTGAGTTTCCCTTTGAGATTTTGTTTTATCGGATTGAATACTTTTATGGATTTGAGAGCACTTGATCTATGTCTTGGCACTCAACTCGCGGATTCCCGAGGTGACATTGGGGTAATCTATGCATAGGGGTTGATGCACATTTTCGTCCTTGTTTCTCTGGTAGAAATCTTGGGGCACTGTTTGAGGTTCTTTGTTTTGGATTGAGTTTTATGAATACGAAATTGTTTGATGCATATCGTATAATCAACTCACGGATACTCGCGGTGACATTGGAGTATCTAGGTGACATTAGAGTTGGTTGATGTGTATCAGATGGTGTTATTTTAGTACGAACTATTGGTTAGATCGATCGGAAAGAATAGCTTGGTGTTATTTTAGTACGAACTCTAGGATAGATTAATCGGAAAGAGTAGCTTTGAGGTGGTTTCGTACCCTACAAACAATTTCTTCTTATGTTCTCCGCTAGATAGGAACTTTGGGGTGATTCTTCATCGCACGTTGAGGAATGGTTATATGATTCAATTATATTAGCATTGTTGAGAGATTGCACTAGCGAAAGTATGGACCCTAGGCCTCATTTTCAAGCATTGCAATACCGTGTGTGCTCCATTTTATCAATTGCTACCTTGCTGTTTTTTATTGTTCCTATTACAAAAATCAATATCTACTACCATTACTACGCTTGTATCACAATCTCTTCGCCGAACTAGTGCACCTATACAAATTACCATTGTATTTGGTGTGTTGGGGACACAAGAGACTTTTTATTATTTGGTTGCAGGGTTGTTTGAGAGAGACCATCTTCATCCTATGCCTCCCACGGATTGATAAACCTTAGGTCATCCACTTGAGGGAAAATTGCTACTGTCCTACAAAACTCTGCGCTTGGAGGCCCAACACGAGTCTACAAGAACAAGTTGTGTAGTAGACATCACCAACACACCTGCCTCCCCAACCTCACCACCAACAAGCACCACCTTCGATAAAGGTAAAGCAGGCTCCCCACATATCTCATGTACGTAGCTCGGGCATAATCCGCATCACTTCATGCTCTACAAATGGGAGCGGATGGCTAGACTCCAACGATGGTGGCGAGGGTGTTGTGGCCACTGTCATCGTCCCAAGCGAGCCCACCTTTGGGAGCGCCATTGAAAGCAGCGAAGTGAGCTCCTCACATAGCTTCTACAGCTCAGACAAGATCTGCAACACCGGGGCCACGGCCTCGGTGATGACCTCACTCGTAGGGGCAGTTGACACAACACATAACAACGGTGTGTGGGGTGTAGCACGAGGGGAGAAACATCCATAGTGACATGCTTCCTCCCCATCCACGGGACCAACCTGAAGCTCGGGCAGCTGGGATATATTAGACACAGCCGGGAGTTTAGTAAGAACGGCCAGAGCTCTCGCCAAAAAACTGCCAACAAACACCAAGCAACCATGAAGCTCCATGTGAAGCAGATCAGCTTGTTTTCATTGCGTCTACCCGCGTGATCCTGTTAGTGTTATTTTCAAGATTTCACATTGGGTAGTTTATTGGTCTTGTTTGCATAGAGAAAGAAGGCGCCGGCTGATACGTCTCCAACGTATCTATAATTTATGAAGTATTCATGTTGTTATATTATCATTCTTGGATGTTTTACAATCATTTTATAGCAACTTTATATCATTTTTTGGGACTAACCTATTGACCCAGTGCCCAGTGCCAGTTGCTGTTTTTGCTTGTTTTTTACATCGCAGGAAATCAATATCAAACAGAGTCCAAACACCGTGAAACTTTTTGTGGATTTTTTATGGACCAGAAGACATCCAATGGGCCAGAGCAGCACATGGGGGGTGCCCCGAGGGGGGCACAACCCACCAGGGCACGCCTGGGCCCCCAAGCGCGCCCCGGTGGGTTGTGCCCACCTCGATGGCCTCCCGCACCGCCTCTTCGCCCTATAAATTGCCAAATATTCCAAAAACCCTCGGGGTAACCCTAGATCAGAAGTTCCGCCGCCGCAAGCCTCTGTAGCCACAAGAAACCAAGTTCTTTTCTGGCGCCGTTGCCGGGGAGGTTAGGTAAGCGGCACTCACACCCCGTCAACGAAGCTCTTTTCTGGCGCCGTTGCCGGGGAGGTGAGTGCATGAAGGTATATCTTTAGATCTTGCAATTGAATCTTTTAGTTTCTTGTTTATCACTAGTTTGGTTTATAAAAGAAAATTACAAAAAAATGGAATTGAGGTTGCATCATATTATTCATCTCTATAATGTCTTTCGTGAAAATGATGGAAAGGAAAATTGTGCTCAATTGATAGATGAAGAATTCTATAAAATGTTTGACAAAAAATCTTTGAATGATGAGCATGATTGCCATGTTGTTGGTATGAATTCCTTGAATATCCATGATGCTAATGATATGCAAAGCTACAAGCTTGGGGATGCTATGTTTGATGAAGATGGTATTTTTAATCCCCCAAGTTTTGATGTGCAAATTTGTTATAATGGTAGCATGCCTCCTATTTATGACGATTATATTGATGAAAGTGGGTTTGGAAGAGTGTCAACTCTAGGTACTAATGATCCCACTATTTTGGAGGGTGTTGAATCTTTTCATAATATTGATAAAAGTGCATTTGGAGAGGTCATGACTTTATTTAGTGATGAATCCACTATTTTGGAAGAGGTTTCAATTGATTATGACAACAAAGTTGCTATCTATGATGATGAAAGTGCAACTATCCCTGAGTGGTTTTGGTAATTCCTAACAACATATAGCTCATTGAACTAATGCTATTTCAAGAGGATTATTTCAGGAAGTTCAATGATTGGCATGGCATGGACTAGGAATGTGGACCCCTCAAAATGCTAAGGACACATATTGGCTAAAGCTCAAGACTCTACATTTTCATTTTAGTGATCCAAGATCACATTGAGTCCATAGGAAAAGCCAATACTATTAAAAGGGGATGAGGTGTTGCTTAATGGCTTGCTTGCTCAAAATGCTTAGTGATATGCTCCAAAAGCCCTCAACCACTTTCTCATATCCACATATGTCCCAAACCAAAAGTCAAACTCGGCCCCACCGATTTGATCTATCCGGCGCCACCGAGTTCATTTGACATAGCCACTGCCAGAAACCCTAGTCAGTTCGGTCTCACCAATAGGGATCTCGGTCTCACCGAGATGGGATTGCAAACTCTCTGTTTCCCTTCATAACGTTTCGGTCTAACCGAGATGAGCGATCGGTCCCACTGAGTTCGCAATGCAAACTCTCTGTTTCCCTTTCGTAACATTTCGGTCTCACCGAAATGAGCGAATCGGTCCCACCGAGTTTGCCTGACCAACTCTCTGTTTGCCTATTACAGAAATCGGTCCTACCGAATTTATGTGATCGGTCTCACCGAGATTACGTTATGCCCTAACCCTAATGAAATCGGTCCCACCGAGATGACGTGTCGGTCCCACCGAGATGACGTGTCGGTCCCACCGAAAATCCTAACGTTCACATTTTGAACTAAATCGGTCTGACCGAGTTTTATGATTCGGTCCCACCGAGTTTGGTAAATTGTGTGTAACGGTTATATTTTGTGTGGAGGCTATATATACCCCTCCACCCCCTCTTCATTCGTGGAGAGAGCCATCAGAACGTGCCTACACTTCCAGTATACATTTTCTGAGAGAGAACCACCTACTCATGTGTTGAGACCAAGATATTCCATTCCAACCATATGAATCTTGATCTCTAGCCTTCCCCAAGCTGCTTTCCACTCAAATCATCTTTCCACCAAATCCAAATCCGTGAGAGAGAGTTGAGTGTTGGGGAGACTATCATTTGAAGCACAAGAGCAAGGAGTTCATCATCAACACACCATCTATTACCTTTTGGAGAGTGGTGTCTCCTAGATTGGTTTGGTGTCACTTGGGAGCCTCCGTCAAGATTGTGGAGTTGAACCAAGAAGTTTGTAAGGGCAAGGAGATCGCCTACTTCGTGAAGATCTACCCGAGTGAGGCAAGTCCTTCGTGGGCGATGGCCATGGTGGGATAGACAAGGTTGCTTCTTCGTGGACCCTTCGTGGGTGGAGCCCTCCGTGGACTCGCGCAACCGTTACCCTTCGTGGGTTGAAGTCTCCATCAACGTGGATGTACGATAGCACCACCTATCGGAACCACGCCAAAAATCTCCGTGTCTACATTGCGTTTGCTCCCTCCAAACTCCTCCCTTTACCTTCATATGCAAATGTTTTACATTCTGCTGCTATACTCTTAGACTTGCATGTGTAGGTTGATTGCTTGACTTGTGCCAAGTTGCTAAAATCTGCCAAGACTTAAAATTGGGAAAAGGCTAGGTTTTTATTTGGTCAAGTAGTCTAAATCACCCCCCCCCTCTAGACATACTTTCGATCCTACAAGTGGTATCAGAGCATTGGTCTCCATTTGCCTTGATCTCCATTGCTTTTGGTGATCATAGCCTTGGTTTCACAACCTAGGAGAGTATGGTGTCTAGCGAGGGAAATTACCACCGTAGAGGTCCTTACTTTGATGGTACTAATTTTGCTAGTTGGAAGCATAAGATGAAAATGCATATTCTTGGACATAACCCCGCCGTTTGGGCTATTGTGTGTATTGGTTTGCAAGGTGAATTCTTTGGTGGGAGAGAACCAAACCATGAAGCTACCGTGGAAGAGTTTAAGATGATGCAATACAATGCTCAAGCTTGCGATATCCTCTTCAACGGATTGTGCCCCGAAGAATTCAACAAAATCAGCCGTCTTGAGAATGCAAAGGAAATTTGGGATACTTTGATTGATATGCACGAGGGTACCGACTCCGTCAAGGAATCCAAATTGGATGTGCTTCAAAGTCAACTTGACAAGTTCAAAATGAAGGATGGTGAAGGTGTCGCTGAAATGTACTCCAGGCTTGCTCTCATCACAAATGAGATTGCCGGCTTAGGAAGTGAAGAGATGACCGATAGATTCATCATCAAGAAGATCCTAAGAGCCTTGGATGGAAAATATGATACCGTGTGCACATTGATCCAAATGATGCCCAATTACAAAGATCTCAAGCCAACGGAAGTCATTGGAAAAATTGTTGCTCATGAGATGTCACTCAAGGATAAGGAAGAGCTTCACAACAAGTCAAGTGGTGCTTACAAAGCCTCATGTGATACTCCTACATCATCAAGTGAGAAACAAACCTTCAATGAGGAATTGAGACTAATGGTGAAGAACTTCAACAAGTTCTACAAGAGCAGAAGCAAGGAAAGAAGTTCCAAGTCAAGATCCTACAATGACAAAAGATCTTCAAGCCATGAGCGTAATTGCTACAATTGTGGAAGGCCCGGACACTACTCCAATGAGTGTACGGCCCCCTACAAAAGAAGAGAAGATTCACCCAAAAGAAGAAGTAGAAGAGAAGAATCACCTCCAAGGGAGAGAAGGAGTAGAGATGATCGCTATGAACAAAGAACCTCTCGCAGAAGCAAGGATTCGGAAAGGAAGGACAAATCATCAAAGAGCTACACAAAACGAAGACATCAAGCTCATGTTGGTGAATGGGTATCCGGCTCCGACTCCGACCACCACTCCGAGAGAAGTTATCACTCCGACTCCGAATATACTCAAGATGAAGGTGTTGCTGGTCTAGCACTTGTGTCAACCAACTCCTACGACATATTTGACTCACCAAATGAAGGAATTGGAAGATGCTTCATGGCTAAAGGCCCAAAGGTATCACACCCCGAGTATGTTGATTTCAATAGTGATGAAGATGATTTGCTAGGTGATGATGATTTACTTGTTAACAACTCTAGTGATGAAAACTATGATGAACTTGCTATTAATCATGCTAATCAAGATAAAATGAATGATGATGTTAAGAAGGAGATTGAGCATCTAACTAAAGAACTAAACACTCTTAAGTTAGCTCATGAAACTATCTTAGAAGATCATCGAGAACTTTTAAAGACTCATGAGAAGCTACGCTTTGAAAAGCTCAACCTTGAGCAAGAGCATGGGTTCTTAAAGGCAATCAATGATGATCTTCGTAAGAAAAGTTCTTCTTACATTGCCAAGCGTTTACTCTTGTCTACTTACATGCCACAAGTAAAATCTAGCAACAAGAGTAAGAAAGATTCTTCTTCTAGTAGTAACAATAATCATGTTAAATCAAATGTTGTTGCTTCTAGTAGTTCGCTTGATTCCACTAATGATTCTCTTAGCCAAGTTACACTTGAGCAAGAAAACAGCTTATTGAAGGGAATTATAGAGAAAGGTGTTTACAAAAGCCTTGCCGGGAGTAAGCAATTTGAGGAAATTGTACGCAAGCAAGGAAGGCACCGGAAAAATCAAGGTGTTGGTTTTGAACGAAAGTTCAATGCCAATGGAGTTGAGTGGGAAGAAGATCAATACCCCAAGACGAAGTTTGTTCCTCAACAAGAGAAGTATGATCCTACTTCTTTCCAAGGGACACAAGCTCAAGATGATCTTCCACCACAAGACCACAAGCAAAAAGGCAAGGACAAGCTTCAAGAGGAGATTGATGCATTTGAAGAAGCTCCTAAGGCCTTGGTCAAGTGGGTTCCCAAGACTACATCAAGTTCTACTTCGTCAAGTACGACTACAACTCCAAGGATTCCCATCAAGATGATGTGGATCCCGAAGAAGAAGAACTAGAGAGTTCTTGAGGGTGACTTCGACATACTTCACTCATATCATTTT
Source organism: Thinopyrum elongatum (assembly GCA_011799875.1). Lineage (NCBI taxonomy): Eukaryota > Viridiplantae > Streptophyta > Magnoliopsida > Poales > Poaceae > Thinopyrum > Thinopyrum elongatum. The sequence continues at coordinate 56,968,905 of CM022300.1, read as the reverse complement.
GGCAAGGACAAGTGCAAACAACTTCCATATCTTGCACTAGTTCAAGGAGTCACAAACCCTCTTGTTGGTAAGACAAGGGACAAGGTAACCTAATGCTTTCATGGACATCATCTTGTGTGAACATCACTCTATGTCTATGGATATCCTTGTTTGTTCCTTGTGGGACTAACCCGTGTAGGTATTGAAAGTGCAACTCACTCCAATGGATTGCTCCAAATGATCTACATCAACATTGAGCATCCACATCTTCAACATCTACATGAAGTCATCATCGACAAAACCCAAGGTTAGTTCATCCCTCTTAGGGGGGATATCACATCTAGGGGGAGCTTTACTCTAACAATTGAGCTAAAGCAACTCTAATGGTGTGAACACAACAATGCTTTATGTAAAAGTGGTAACCCCACTTGTGCTTAAACGATGAGTATGACCTATGATCAAATGTTCTCATTTGACTCCTAAGTTAGTATACTCATATATAGATGACCTAGTCATCGCCAATTGCTTGATAGATGCTAGAGTGTTTGTGCATGCTTTGCCACATGTTTCATTTGCCACTTTATTGTGTGAGCATGTTGATTGCATATTTTCTCATTCGAGGACATCCATTTGTTGCCTTGATTGTTTGGTTTTTTCTTTTGCCAAATGGATGGACAAGAATGCCTAAGAACTTCCTCTAGCTATCTATGCTTTTCTCGTCTCAAACTCTATTCATGCTACATCACAAAAGTTGATCAAGTCAGATTCGAACCACTCTGTGTGAGGAGCACTCGGAGTCCCCGATTCGTCATAGACTTAAACTTCCAAAACATCTCTGTGATTTTCGGTCCGACCGATTCATCCACTTCGGTCATACCGAGTTCACTAAGTTGATCTAGGCTTTCAATCTCGGTGCAACCGATTAGAACCTTTCGGTCACACCGAGTTGCAGTAACCGCTTGCGATTCTGCATCTCGATGCCACCGAGTTGTTCCTTTCGGTCACACCGACAGGGTCAGGATATATATACCGACGGGTGAGATTTTGGAAATTTCTTCAAAACCCCTCAGCCCGCGCGTGTCCTGCTCTGCCGCCTCAGGTCTCCGGATCATCTCCTCATCGCCAGCGACCTCCCGCCGCCGGTCTCCGTCGCCGTCAACGGATTTCAACCCCGCCGTTGCCGCCGTAGCAAACTCACCGCTGAGCTAGGGTATGAGTTCGACCTTTTGTGCTAATTCCTAACTCCGATTCTTAGCACAATGCAATGCCATGTTCTATACCACGTATGAGATCAATCTATCCAGAGAAAACCTCCATTAGATTAGGTTTGATCTGAAAATTTAGGGTTAAGTTTCTGCCGAACTCATCTCGGACCGACCGAATTGTGGAAATCGGTCTCACCGATTTGGCTTAGGCCATAGCACTTGCACTTTTTGGTCTGACCAAAATTGCAAATCGGTGTGACCGAGTTTGACTCTCTGTGAAACCCTAGCAATCTCGGACTCACCGAACTGTGTCTCGGTCTGACCGATCTTACTAGTTCAGACTCCAATATTGCTTCGGTGGCACCGAGTTTAACAAATCGGTAGCTCCGAAATGCTTTCTGTGGAAAACTAAAACTAAGTTTTGACTCATCTGTTTTGCAAAAACTCTGCACTTTGTGATGCTCATCCACTCTACCTCATCTATATCTACTCACAGGGTCTGCTGTCAGTTTGCTTTGCCAGTATGTCTGACCAGAGTGATAGCCAGAACAAATCATAAGAGCAAGTGAACATGAGTGAGGGCACTAGTCCCTCTAGCAGTTATGATGAAGGCAGCAGAAGCACCCCAAGCAACTTGCCCAAGGCAGCCACCAGGACAAGGAGAAAGAGAAACTCATATTCTGAGGATGAAGATTATGTTGAGGAAGAGGTCAGCTCAAAGAAGAAAGTTGTCAAGAAAGAATTTGGCACTATAGCTTCAACCAAGCCTGGTCTGCACAAGAAAGCTCCTGCCAAGAGAGTGCCCATGTCTAAGGCCAGAGCCTCAACTTTTGAAACTTCCAAATCAACTGTTGAAGCGGCTGCTGGTGATGGCAAGAAAAGAAAGGAGAGGGTCAAGAAGACCATTGCCAGAGTTATTGGCAAGCCCTCCATGATGAGAGATCCAGCTGAGGATGAAGAGGAAGAGGATGCTGCACCAGCACCCAAGTCCCAAAAGCTGATGGGGGATGCCATCAAGTCTGGGACTGCTGCTTCAAAGCCCAAGATTGCCTCCAAAGCTGCTGCTCAAGCTCCAAAACCTACTGCACCAAAGAGGAGCACTAGGAATATACCAGCTGCTGAGAAGAACAAGGCCCCAGTGCCTGAAACTGAAACTGAAGAAGATGCTGAAGCCCAAGTGCGTAGGAAACTTAAACCAAAGATTCTAGATCATGATGACAGCCATCCAGTGGCAGAAAAAATGAGCATCAGGAAGGATGCTGGTCTGAGACTTTGGAGACAAAGTGATCCCTATGCTGTGAGGAGGAGGACTGCAGTAGACTACAGGTTCCACACCAAAGAACAACAAGATTTCTATGAAACCATTCTGCTTGACAAGAAGCCCATAGTTTGTGACATGAAGTGGGTAGATTGGAAGTACATTGATGAGAATGAAGATCATTTTTCAGGTGTGCATGAGAGCTTCAGAGCTTGTGGAGTTGACACCTTTGTGGGTCAGAAGCTGACAAAATGGAATGATGAACTCATCATGCAATTCTACTCTACAGCTCATTTTTATCCATATGGTAGAATTGTATGGATGTCAGAGGGTACAAGGTACCAATCAACTGTTAATGAGTGGGCAAAACTGATAAATGCTCCTGAAGAGCATGAAGATGACTTGACATTTATGCCGAGAAGAAGAAAGACCACAACTCTATAGTGTGGATGATAGTTGACTTGATTCTGTGCAAAAACAGAAACTTTTGCGTCTAGTACAGAAATTCCTGTCTTTTACTGGAACGTGGAAAATTTTGAATGTTTTACAGTTGATGGGTATACAAATTTTCTACGTTGTTCTAATTTTTGAGAATTTCTGGAGTTACATAAGTATGACCTTAATTTAGATCTTTACGTATTGTTCTGTTTTTGATAGATTCTGTTTTCAATGCATAATTTGCTTGTTTTCTAGTTTCTATGGCTTATATTGCTTAATATAAATTGTGAAAATTGTAGAGTACAGTAGTCATTGTGTGAGAAAAATTATGAATCTTGTCTTTGACAGTACGAAAGTGAATGATTTGTCTTTATCATACTAACCCATCTCACGAAGTTCCGTTAAGTTTTGTGTGATTGAAGTTTTCAAGTTTTGGGTGAGATATCGATATGAGGAGAATAAGGAGTGATAAGACCCTAATATTGGGGATGCCCAAGGCACCCCCAAGGAAATATTCAAGGAAAATCCAAGCAACTAAGCTTGGGGATGCCCTGGAAATCATCCCCTCTTTCGTCTTCAACATTATCGGTAACCTCACTTGGAGCTACATTTTTATTCGTCACATGATATGTGTTTTGCTTGGAGCATCATTTTCTTGTTAGGATTTGCTTGCTGTTATTTATAATAATGTGTTGCATCTTTCTTTTCAATAAAAATGTCAAGGATAGCCTTTACCATACTCATTTTGCAAGTATATGAGTTGCTGTTTCAAAACAGAAAGTTTATCGATGTTGCAAAAATTTCCGAGAAAAGTCAGAATGTGATAAAATGTTGAAACTTTTTGCACAGTAAGATCTGATAAATTTTCTACAGTGTGGAAAATTTTCATAATTTTTGGAGTTAAATAAGTATTGGTACTCTTGCATTCTTTACATACTATACTGTTTTTGCAGATTGCTGTTATGTTTGCATTGTTTGCATATGTTTGCTTGTTTAATGATTCTATTTGAGGATAGGAGTATTAAATATGCAGAGGCATTTAGTATGCAATGTTGAATAATAATTTTTGTGATTTGCTACAGTACAGAATGATAAGGTTTTTGCATTGGTTTATACTAACTTATCTCACGAGTTCTTGTTGAGTTTTGTGTGTATGAAGTTTTTAAGATTTGAAAAAAGTCCATTTTACTCCCTTGAAGAAAATGGGTTGTTCGCATAACCCCCTGAACTTTTTTTCGGTTCACTTACCCCCCTGATCTTTCCTAAACCGTTCACAAATCGTCATTGGTGGGTTTGCATGGGTGGTTTTGCTGACATGGATGACCTCAAAACGGTTTGTTGACTAGTGGGGCCATGTCGAAGCGTTGTGGACCAGTGGGGCCCTCCTATGCCCTCTCTCCCACATCCACAGCCACCCCGAGAGCGCCCGAGCTTCAGTCAATGGCCACCGTCGCCATGCGCGTGGCCGAATGAAGCACGGAGCCACGCCAAGATGTCTGAAACATCTGCCTCGTTGCCCTCTTCAACTATACCAAATTCACTGTGCCAAGGCAATCCCAATCGAGCCTCGCATCCTCATCTTCCTTGCCACTGTCACCAACCACCGTGCCAAAATTCGCCATCACCAATGCGCCCCCGACCTCCATGACCCCTTCCTTGATGCGGGACCACCTCGCGCACCTTTTGGACAGCTTTCCGGCGAGGCCCACGACCCTGAGCCCCTTCCCCGCAAGCCCGCGCCCCGGCCGCCGCCTTCGGCGTCCATGGCGTCGCTGCAGATCACCCCCGATCTCCCTTCCTACGCCAACACCCCCAAGGTGAGCCCCTGCTCCACCGGAGCCTCTCCGTCCCCCCTCATCTCTGTAGCCTACTCGCGTCGTGCGCCACCTATAGCCGTAGTAGGGGCCGGAGCTTGGGCATGCGGGGAGAGTTCCTTGGGGACGTGCTGCTTTGAATCGACGGGTCGGTCAGCTTCAGAGGAGCACTAGGATGCTCAGGAACTAGAGGAAGAGAAGAGGGGGTCACCGGAGGAAGAGATCGAAGTGGCGATGGTCGATGCTGGGGCGGGGAAGAAGACATAGGTGCCGGTGATTTACAGTGATTCGGACAAAGTCCTTTGGCAGGAACATAGAGCGGAGTGAGGGGAAGCTCTAGGACAAGGTATTAAGGAAGGGGGAGGTGTTGGCTGCGTGGGCGAAGAACTACAGCACCGACGGCGTAAACTGCACGTCGGCTGCTCTCGTCGTACAGGATGAGAGAGGGGCTGCAGCTGACGAAAGGGCCCCGCTGGTCAAATACCGCCTTGACCGTGTCCATGTCAGCGAATGAGCTCAGAAAACCAGCTAGAGATGATTTTTGAACGGTTTGGGATAGATCAGGGGGTTAAGTGAACCGAAAAAAAGTTCAGGGTGTTATGCGAACAACCCATTTTCTTCAGGGGAGTAAAATGGACTTTTTTCTTAAGATTTAGGGAAACCGTGATATAAAAGGAATTAAGGAGACGCAAAAGCTCAAGCTTGGGGATGCCCAAGGCACCCCAAGATAATATTTCAAGAAGTCTCAGGCATCTAAGATTGGGGATGCCCCGGTAGGCATCCCACCTTTCTTCATCAACAATTATCGGTTAGTATCGGTTGATCCTAAGTTTTTGCTTCTTCACATGAGTTGCGCTATTATTGGAATTTCATTTTGTTTTGTTTTGCTTGCTGTTTTAATAAAATACTTAGATCTGAAAGTTTTTAAATAAGAGAGAGTCCACAATTAGCTACCTATTTACTTAACTACTCGCTTGATCTTCACTTATATCTTTTTGGAGTAGCTTGTCATTTACTCTTGTGCTTCACTTATATCCTATGAGTAAATTGTTGAATGAATTTAATATCATGGAGTTGAAATTATATGTTCATATCATGCCTAGTGGTAGCTTCACATTGGGTTTAGAAAGTGAAATATTTTGAGGCTTGACAATCACAATATTGGTCATACAAGCAATTCATGAATGATTAGTAGAAGCAAGAGAACTTTCACATGCAAATACACTATCTTGGAAATCTTTTGTGATTGTGAGCCCCATCAAAATATTATATGCCAAAATTGTTGATGTTGGACAAGGAAGACAACGTAATGATTTATGTTTGTTCATATTCACATAGAAGTTATATTGTCATAGATCCTTCAACATGTGGTGCTTGCCCCCCATCTTTGCTAGCCAAAAATTCCGCACTAAGTAGAGATACTACTTGTGCATCCAAAAACCCTTAAACCCAAATCTTATTTTCAAGATTCCACCATACCTACCTATGGATTGAGTAATATCCTTCAAGTAAGTTGTCATCGGTGCAATAAGGCAATAAAAATTGCTTCTAAAAGTGTAAGATCATTTAGTGTAAGAGAAAATTGAGCGTTGTACGAACTTGTGATGGTAAAGAAATAAAAGCAACAGACTGCATAATAAAGGTTGCCATCACAAGGGGCAATATAACGTGACATTCTTTTACACTAAGGGGTTGAGCATACAAACAAATAAGCGCATGGCAACCTCTGCTTCCCTTTGCGAAGGGCCTATCTTTTACTTTTATGCAAGAGTCAAAGTTTTTCTCTCTATTCCTTTTTATTTTTCTCCTTTGGCAAGCATCATGTGGTGAGGAAAGATCTAGGCACATATGTCCAGTTGGATATGGGTGGCATGAGTTATTATTGTTGACATCACCTGTCGTGGAATTGTCACGGCAGATGTCCTAATGAAAGGACTTAGTTGTGGAGCCATGGCGACGAGGTTAGCTTAAAGGGGTTAAACGGGACAAAGGACATGAGGAGTTTATACTGGTTCGGCCCCTTGCGGTGAAGGTAAAGGCCTAATCCAGTTTGAGGTGGTATTGCTAGGGTTTCGATTACCAGGGAGCGAATACACTTTTCCTGGCTTTCGATCTGTTGTCCTCTTTTCTCTCCCCTAAGCCGCTGTCGGGTCGTCCCCTTATATACATGGGTTGACGCCCTGCGGCCTACAGAGTCCCAGCCGGCTCATACAAACGTGTCCGGCTCGGTGACTTATCTTATATGCCTTACAATACAAGTTTACATATACATGGCGGTTTACACTTACGGGCCCTACGCCGCCTTCGGGTTTGGGCCCTTTAACAAGCCTGTCTTATGAACCGCCATCTTCAACATACTCTTAGGCTTCATTTAGATGAACCGCCATTGGGACGACCCGGCCCCTCCTGGGCGGGTCATATCTAATAGTCATATCCCCAACATTAGGCCCCAGGTTGATTTGAACTTGTTCATGTCAATCTTCAACACTTGGAAAAAATCCCTCTTCATCTTCCTGTGTTATTTGTAATCCGCTATGACGTCATCTCCTGAAATTGCGGTGACCCGTTGTGACGTCACCTGTCATTAATGCTACATATGGCCCAAATATTAATAAATCTTTTCCTTTACTGAACCTCCGAAAATCGAGGCGTCTGCGCCGTTATATATCCATTTTCTTGTCTCCTCGATTCCCACACATGCCACTTATCCTTCCAACCTTATAAATAGGGCCACGGGGCCTTCTTTCACTCTCCCCCTTTTCCTTCTCACCTTCTTCTTCCTCCTCGCAACGCCCCAGCGCACCCGAGCTCCGCCGTCGTCGACCTTCATCCCCTGCTTTTTCCGGCCGCTGCATCGCCCTGAACGAAACAGAACGTTGCGGCGCCCCTCCGCTGTCAATCAGCACCGGTAAGTCCTCACTTTTCCTCTTCATAGATCTGTGTTAGGGTTTCTCTGTTCGTCGGTGTTCATCACCGTTCTTCCCTTTCTTTCTTAGCTTGCATAATTTTGATCTGAAGACAGTACAAACCTTGCGCAGTAGCAGTTTTAGCACTTGTTTTGCAATATCAGAATATATCCTCATAGCAATAGATCTCATCTAAACATCCCCACTTCTCTGCTGCCGCCACCTTAGGTTTAGATTTTATTCCATTTTTCTAAACAGCTGCAGATCCAATCACATAGCTTCAATCTACGAAACCTGTTTGTCCCAATACTTAGTAAAATTTTCTCTTGTCAGATCTCGAATACCAGTACTTGTCATGGCGGCTTATATCACCGGCTTATAATTACTCATATATCATTAGTCCTCATTTAAGCTGCCATTCTGAATGTACACTGTAGCCGTTTAACTTGTGGTTTCGCAAATTAATTTGAACCGGCAAAATTTCCCTTTCCTTTAGGTTTTCTCTCTTCACAATGCCGCCAAAGACAGTCTATACATGCAATTGGGTTCCCTCCGTCGTCACTGAGGGCTCACTTAAAGACTTTGTCAAAATCGGGTACTTGCCCGCCAAGAGTGTTATGCATTACCGTGCTCCTGATCCAGGCGAAGAAAGACCTCAGCCAAAGGACGGCGAAATCATTGTATTCACTGATCACATGAACCGGGGCTTCTCACCGCCCGACTCTAAGTTCTTCCGAGATGTTCTGCACTTCTTCCATCTCCATCCTCAAGACATCGGACCCAACTCCGTGTCAAATATCTACAACTTTCAAGTCTTCTGCGAAGTATACCTTCAAGAGGAGCCCAGCGTCGAACTCTTTAGGGAATATTTTTATTTAAACCGCCAAAACGAGGCTACGAACGGACTCAGCTTGGAACTTGGTGGAATCTCAATTCAGCGAAGAAGAGACGCCATCTTTCCCTACGCTCGCTTGCCAAGTCACCCCAAAGATTGGAACCAAACGTGGTTTTATTGCAAAGACACCTCTCCGGCTGACGAAAATCCATTGCCGGGTTATCATGCCCAACGTCTTGACACAAAGCATCATCTTCCTGAAAAGCTTACCACTGCTGAGCGTAAAAAACTTGCTCCCACCATTGCAAAGGTTAAAGCTCTGCTGGGAAATGGTTTAACTGGTATTGACTTGGTTCGGTGCTGGGTTGCCTGGCGGATCATACCTTTGAGCCGCCAACCCGGCTTAATGTGCACTTATATAGGCAGTACCAAGGATCCATTACGCCACAGCCCCTTGCGTTTAACTGATGATGCAATTACCGATATGGTTAAAACTCTTTTGAACGAAGATTCCAAAGACTGCAGCAAAGTGGGTCTGAACCCTTTCTGCAAACTTAACCCGCCGCCAGATGTGAGTCTTTAACTCATCTTACTTTTATCTCATTATTCAAACATTGTACTAACTCAACTTTGCTAATTTCCACAGGCTAAATCTGATTTCTGGAAGGCAAAATATGACCACGAAGCCGCCAAGAAGGCCAGGGCTGCCAAGAAAGCCGCCAAGAAAACCACCAAGAAGCATAAGAAGAAACCAACTGCCTCTGACATGTTTGATCTAGATGACACCTCTGAGTCGAAGGTAGCCCTTGACTCTCGTGGCTCCTTTTTCAATTATCTTATTAACATTGATTACTCTCAGGATGACACGGGGGCCAGCCAAGCAGTTGAAGAAGAGGTAACTATTATTTCCTCTGACTCAGAGCCTTTGCCAAGACAAAAATTTCGACGAGTAACCCGGAAAGTAAGGTTTTCACACCCCTCAGCTCATTTGGATCCTCACTTTCTTTTGAAGCAACAGCAGCACGAAAACCGACACCAGACTCGGAACAGTGGAGGTGAAGAATTGTCTTCCGGCTTACCGAATACTCCAGTTCCACGGAAACACCAAAATGAGGTCCTTCTAAACTTAACTTCTTTTTACCCACTGGCGGGTTGCTTTCACCAGCCACTCAATTCCTCTGACTCAAACTACCAGGAGACTTCTCGTTCTTCCTCTGGTGACTCATCCCAGACCCAACTGCCGACTTTCAAGACTGCCCCTGGGTACCAACAATTACTTTTATTCTTTACCTCTTTATACTCTGATAACTATACTGACTTGTCACACCCCGTGCAGTGGACAAGCAAAGCCTAGCAAGAAGGCCAAAGTGACCAAGCCAACTAAAGCTCCTAAAGTTGTTGAAACGGAGCAACAAGTCTCTGCACCTGAAGCTTCTGAAAAACAGCCAGAAGAACCTGCCCCTGGCGTTCCACCTGAAATTCCTGATCTCCCCATTGATCATACCAACACCGACTCTTTGATCACCGAACCGTTAAGCTCACCTAAGCCGTCAGAGACTCATACTGATGAGGTTCTGATCACTGGCTCCGGTTTTATAAAACCGGGAAATCCAACTATCTTGGCAAAACACTCTGCCAAACAAGAAGTTATTGAAAGGCGGAAAGTGAGGTTTGATGTCTCCCACTATGCACAATTGAGCAGCAGTGAGATATTGTCTGGCTATCTCAACCAAGTACACTCCAGCCACGATCTTGAAATTGAGATGGTGAAACAAATGCATCAGAAACATGAGGTATGAATTCCTGCTTAAATAAATTATATACATCCTGCCAGCCCCCAAGTCTACTGGTTATGATAAGATTGAATAGGCTGTAGACTTTAGCAGAAGTGTGAACATTTGTAGTGAATCCTTCCAAAGCCAGCTTGTTCTGATAACATTGCATCCGTAGCCCCCAAGGGCCGGTTTAATCAGCATGAATGAGCCGGTCCTGTTTACCATTACTTATAACAGAGAGCTTATCTGTGTAGCCCCCATGATCCGGCTGTGATTGTTTACAGCACAACCGGGCCATTATAAAATAGTTAGGAGACACGAGCAATATGCATTAGCCCCCAAGTGCCAAGTACTCTTGCTTGCAAAGTGCTTGGGACTTTACTCACATGAATTGTTTGTATAAAGAAATTTTTCAGCAGGCATTAGCCCCCAAGTGCCAAGTGTTATTGCTTGCAAAAGACTTGGGACTTATACCCTTGTAATCCTGATATGAATGTGTTGATAAGTCTGTACTTCATACAGGCTGCAACTGCTGAACTTGAATCACAATTGGCTGATGCAAAGACCCGGCTGGAGAATCAGGAAGCTGAGACCCGGAAGGTCAAATCAAAATTCGAATTTAGCGTGGCTGAGACGGAAAAGATGAAGACCAGTTTTGAGGCAGAGAGAAACACTTGGGCTGAAGAGAAGACTGCTTTGATACAATGAGCTGAAAAAGCGGAGGCGGCTCTTCAGGAGGTGACCACTGAACTCACCGGTTTAAAACTCCGTGTATCTCAGATGGTTTCTGCTATCTTTGGTGAGTCGCCTTCTTAAACATCAAAAGTGAACCTTTTCCTTGATGGTTACAAACCGCCTCTAACCGATTTATGATTTACTCAGGTCCAAGGAGCAGCAATTTTAACCAAGACATGCTTGTGAAGCTGAAGGCGGTTTATACCCTTGTCGAACAACTGTATACTGGAGCTCAGCGTACACTGGCTACAATCTCTCCGACTAGTCAAGCACCAATTCTTTTGTCAGATGTCTTGAAAAAACTTTCTGTGCTACCTGCCAGGATTGATGAAATAAAACGGTCATCTGCAAGAGCCGGTGTCGTAACGGCCTTGAGCCGGGCCAAGGCATGGCTACCAGAGCTAGACCCGTCTGAGGTAGCTACTAGATATCCAAGCTTAAAAGAGGACGGCACTGCATTTGATCAGAAAGACTTTGCTGCCTGTGTGAAAGAAATACGCCCTCTGGCCAGTCTGATCACGAATGAGATGGATCTGTCGAAATATCACCCAGCTTTCAGCATGGAGAATCAAAAGATGCCTACGTCGGCTTATAAAGTGATGGGTTTAATCCCTCCAATCCGTAAGCATACTTTTGCCCTTGAAGTTGACCCGTCTGGACTTATAGATGATGAGGTTGAATTTCAAGCTTTATGTGGCATTGATTGGTCATCACCGAATCTCCAGACAGCGGCAGAGGACGAAGATCCGGAGAAGGATAATCCAGAAGCCTCAAGTCAGCAAGGCCAAGAAGATTGAACCGCTGGGCGGTTTATATTTGATCTGTATGAAAAACACTTGATCTATTTGACTCATGGAGTCATGTAATAGGGTAGTGAAACTTTAAACTGCCGTGCCATCGTGCATGCTTCTGTTTTGCGCAACACTGCTGATCTGCCAGTTTAAGAAACCATCATTTTATGCTTATGACAGCGTGAATTGATGCAGATCTGATTTATCATTACCCTGCACATAAAGAAATTACAAGTGCCCTGGTGGCTTACCGCCAGGCGGGTCATGATACCCAATTGAAGCCACTGGGGATGAATAGTCCATAACCAGGGCCGGTCTGACTACAATGTTGACACAATTTAAATAAAAGGTCGTACCTGTGATGTACGCTTTAAACTGCCAGCTTAATAGCTTCATGTGATTAGAGCTATAACTCGAAACATAATATTATTATGCTCTGGCGACTTAGAGTCTGCCATCCTGGCGGGTTGCAGAAACCCGAAAGGTGCTTCAAATATGAGCCATAAATAGGGCAGCTTGGCCCGATTTGTAAAACCAAATGGCAAAAAAAATAAGAAATCAAGAAATTCAAGAAACTCGAGGCTGTTGTAGGCCGCCAAGCCAAAGTGTCTTCTTCGATGAAACTAGCCTGAGCCACTGGAAGGTACGTGCTTTCCGTGAGCCGGCACTCACAGTACCCAATCGACATTTGAACCCAGATAAAGTCAGGTCCTGTATAAAGATAGACTTATCAGGAGTACGCGGGGTCAGAGTAGCAGCATGCATCACGGGCCGATTTATCCAAGTTTCAAAGAAGGCGGCTTATGAAGCCTGAATCTATCCTGACTATCTGTAAGCCGTGCTCTCGCATGACAAGCCACCATTTGAACCTTAACAAGCTCAAGATCTTTGGTGAATACACCATAAAAGATTGATTGTTAAGAGTTCGACGGGTCAATCAGGATGACCTGATGGAGTTGAAGCAGCTGGTATACAGGTAGGATGACCCGGAAAGGTTATGTTCTCTTTGGTCGAATATGCCTATGTTTGAACAAGATAACCTGGTCAAGAGGGTAGTCACGCTATGTTCTCTTTGGTCGAATACGCCTATGTTTGAACAGGAAGCCCCCAAGTGACATACTTACAGATTGTGCTCGTCGGGGACTTATGTTTGAGCTGTGATGTGCATCCAACTCTCTTTGGTCCTTGTAGTTTGGGCGTCAAGCCTCTTAAATGAACATATAAGATGATGATAAAGACTTAGCTTCGAAGAAGTGAAACGACAGAGGCCCTGAATTATCAGGGATGCCAGCTTTAATATACTGTCTATAATATATACATCATCAGATTATGTACATTATGAGAGCCGGTGGCTCAAGTATAGTAGGGCCGAAGATGAGCAATATTCCACGGCCGACGGGTCTCCTCCGCCGTCTTACGTGAGTCTTTGTGGTCTCGAACGTCGATAAGATAGTATGATCCATTATGCAGATTCTTGCTGACCACAAAAGGTCCTTCCCAAGGTGGTGATAGCTTATGCACATCTGTCTGATCCTGGATGAGCCGGAGCACTAAGTCGCCTTCTTGAAAGGTTCTGGTTTTGACCCGGCGGCTGTGATAACGACATAGGTCTTGCTGATAAATCGCCGAACGAGCCACCGCAAGATCACGCTCCTCATCCAACAGGTCAAGTGCATCTTGATGTGCCTTTTCGCTATCAGCTTCAACGTAAGCCGCCACCCGGGGTGAATCGTGACGGATGTCACTAGGGAGAACCGCCTCTGCTCCATAAACCATGAAGAAAGGTGTGTAACCCATAGATCTGTTGGGAGTTATATTGATACTCCATAACACTGAGGGTAACTCCTCCACCCAACAACCCGGCGTTCTTTGCAAAGGAACCATAAGCCGGGGCTTGATACCTCGCAGAATCTCTTGATTAGCTCGTTCCGCTTGACCATTGGACTGAAGGTGAGCCACAGAGGAGACGTCAAGTCGAATATGCTCCCGTTGACAAAATTCTCTCATAGCGCCTTTAGAGAGATTAGTACCATTATCTATTATAATGTTGTGTGGAAAGCCAAAACGGAAGATCACCTTTTTGATGAATTGAACCGCTGTTACTGCATCACACTTACTGACCGGCTCTACTTCAACCCACTTAGTGAACTTGTCAACCGCCACCAAAAGGTGGGTCTTCTTATCCTTGGACCTCTTGAAAGGCCCCACCATATCAAGCCCCCAAGTTGCGAAAGGCCAAGTAATAGGAATCATCCTCAACTCTTGAGCTGGCACATGAGCGCGGCGTGAAAACTTCTGACAACCGTCACACTTGCTGACCAAATCCTCTGCATCAGCATGAGCCGTCAACCAATAAAACCCATGACGAAAAGCCTTGGCTACGAGAGATTTAGAGCCGGCATGGTGACCATAATCTCCTTCATGAATCTCTCGCAGAATCTCACAGCCTTCTTCAGGAGAGACGCAACGTTGAAACGCCCCTGAGACACTGCGATGGTGCAATTCCCCATTAACAATTGACATTGACTTAGACCACTGGGTTATCTGTCTGGCAAGAATTTCATCCTCAGGTAATTCACCCCGGGGCATGTAAGCCAAATACGGAACTGTCCAATCAGGAATAGCATGAAGAGCCGCCACCAATTGTGCTTCCGGGTCAGGAACAGCAAGATCCTCCTCAGTAGGTAATTTGATAGAAGGGTTGTTCAAGACATCCAAGAATGTGTTGGGTGGCACCGGTTTACGCTGAGAGCCCAACCGGCTTAAAGTGTCGGCCGCCTCATTCTTCCTGCGATCAATATGCTCGACTTGGTATCCTTTGAAGTGACCCGCAATAGTATCAACCTCTCGATGATAAGCCGCCATGAGTGGATCCTTAGAATCCCAAGTGCCGGAAACTTGCTGAGCTACCAGATCTGAGTCACCAAAACACCTTACCCGACTTAAACTCATCTCCTTAGCCATCCGAAGACCGTGGAGCAAGGCCTCATACTCAGCTGCATTGTTAGTACAAGAAAACATTAACCGGAGAACATAAGAAAATTTATCACCTCGCGGGGAAGTCAAGACGACTCCAGCCCCCGAGCCTTCCAATTGCCTGGACCCATCAAAGTGAATAGTCCAATATGTGTTATCCGGCTTTTCCTCAGGCGTTTGCAATTCTGTCCAGTCATTGATGAAATCTACAAGCGCTTGGGACTTGATGGCCGTACGAGGCACATACTTCAGACCATGAGGTCCAACTTCAATGGCCCACTTGGCGACCCGGCCTGTGGCTTCTCTATTTTGGATGATATCCCCTAAAGGAGCAGAGCTGACCACAGTAATGGGGTGACCCAGAAAATATTGCTTGAGTTTCTGGCTTGCCATGAAAACCCCATATACAAGTTTCTGCCAATGCGGATACCTCTGTTTGGACTCAATAAGTACCTCGCTGATGTAGTAAACCGCCCGTTGAACCGGATACTCCTTGCCTGCCTCTTTCCTTTCCACCACAATAGCCACACTGACGGCTCGGCCATTGGCAGCCACATATAACAACAGAGGTTCCTTATCAATGGGAGCAGCCAGAACCGGCGGCTCAGCCAGCTGTTTTTTAAGCGCCTCAAACGCCTCATTAGCAGCATCACTCCAGACGAAATTATCTGTCTTCTTCATCATCTGATACAGAGGAATAGCCTTCTCTCCCAACCGGCTTATAAACCGGCTTAAAGCTGCAATGCGACCCGCCAGACGCTGAACATCATTAACACATGCCGGCTTAGCCAAAGAAGTAATGGCTTTGATCTTCTCCGGGTTAGCTTCAATGCCTCTGTTAGAAACCAAAAAACCCAAGAGCTTGCCTGCTGGTACACCAAAAACACATTTGGCCGGGTTAAGCATCATCTTGTAGACCTGGAGATTGTCAAACGTCTCCTTCAAATCATCAATCAAGGTCTCCTTCTTCCTGGATTTCACCACAATGTCATCTACATAAGCATGAACATTTCGCCCGATCTGACCATGAAGGCAATTTTGCACACACGGCTGTAAGTCGCATGTGCAGTCTTGAGCCCAAAAGGCATAGACACATAGCAGAAGGCTCCAAACGGAGTAATGAAAGCCGTCTTCTCCTGGTCCTTAACCGCCATCTTGATCTGATGATAACCAGAATAAGCATCCAAAAAACTCAATCTCTCACAACCCGCCATAGCATCAATGATTTGATCAATACGGGGGAGAGCAAACGGATCAGCCGGACAAGCCTTATTTAAGTCCGTGTAATCCACACACATTCGCCAAGTGCCATTCTTCTTGAGTACCAACACCGGGTTAGCCAACCACTCCGGATGAAAAACTTCAACGGTAAACCCGGCCGCTAAGAGCCGGGCCACTTCTTCACCAATGGCCTTCCACCTCTCCTCGTTAAAACGACGAAGGAATTGCTTGACCGGCTTAAACTTTGGATCAATATTGAGAGTGTGCTCAGCGAGTTCCCTCGGTACACCTGGCATGTCTGAAGGCTTCCATGCAAAGATATCCCGGTTCTCACGGATGAACTCGATGAGCGCGCTTTCCTATTTCGGATCCAAATTGGCACTGATGCTAAACTGCTTAGATGAGTCGCCAGGAACAAAATCAATCATTTTAGTGTCATCTGCCGACTTAAATTTTAGCAAAGGATCATGTTCTGTGGTTGGCTTTTTCAAGGACGTCATGTCCGCCGGGTCAACATTATCTTTGTAAAATTTCAGCTCCTCTGCCGCACAAGCTGATTCAGCATAAGCAGCATCACCTTCCTCACACTCCAGGGCCACCTTGCGGCTCCCATGTACTGTGATGGTGCCCTTGTAACCCGGCATCTTAAGCTGTAAGTAAACATAACAAGGCCTCGCCATGAACTTAGCATAAGCCGGTCGACCAAACAGAGCATGATAAGGGCTCTTGATCTTGACCACTTCGAAGGTTAGAGTCTCAGACCTGGAGTCATGCTCATCTCCAAAGGCAACTTCTAAAGATATTTTACCCACTGGATAGGCTGACTTACCCGGCACCACACCATGGAAAACAGTGTTTGACGGCTTAAGATTTTTATCAGTCAGTCCCATGCGACGGAAGGTCTCATAATAAAATATGTTAATGCTGTTGCCTCCATCCATGAGTACCTTAGTAAATTTATAGCCCCCAACCTGAGGCGCCACCACCAGAGCCAGGTGACCCGGATTATCAACCCGGGGCGGATGATCATCACGACTCCACACAATAGGCTGCTCTGACCACCGTAAATAACATGGCACCGCTGGCTCAGCCGCGTTTACTACCCTCTTGTGAAGCTTCTGATCCCGCTTACATAGGCTGGTGGTGAAGACGTGGTACTGTCCACTATTCAATTGCTTCGGGTTGCTCTGATAACCAGACGGTTGCTGCTGCTGATTCCCCTGATTATTCTGCTGGCTGTAACCACCTTGATTGCCTTGACCGTGAAACCCGGAATTTGAGCCGCCGCCTCCATGACCCGGACCATGAGAGCCGGATCCTGAACCGCCGTTCGGGCCATGGTTGTGCTGGATAGACTCCCTGAAGTGTCTCATGATACTGCAATCTTTCCACAGGTGGGTAGCTGGCCTCTCCTCCGTTCCGTGCTTCGGACACGGCTGATTCAATATTGCTTCAAGGTCGAATTTTGTCCCTTGAGTCGGCCTCCCCTTACGGCGCTGGTTATAACTCCGCGCACCGGTGTTAGCCACAAAATCATCTGCCTTGCGTTTACCGTTGCCGCCCTGATTGGCTGGGTTGTTCTGCTGTCCCTTCATGCCACTACTCTTCTTTCCCTTTCCCGATCTTTCATCCTCAGAGTCGGGTTCCTTGGTACCATCAGAGTCGGCATACTTAACAAGAGCCGCCATAAGCTCCCCCATGTCGTTGCAATGACGCTTAAGCCGCCCAAGCTTCTGCTTAAGTGGAACGAAACGACAATTTTTCTCCAACATTAGAACCGCTAAGCCGACGTTAATGTTATCTGAAGAATGTATGATAGTCGAGACCCGGCGCACCCAGCTGGTCGTTGACTCGCCCTCGGCTTGAACACAAGAAACCAAATCCACAATTGACATGGGCTGCTTGCACGTATCTTTGAAATTCTGGATAAACCGGCCCTTCAGCTCTGCCCAGGACCCGATGGAGTTAGTCGGTAACCCCTTCAACCAGGTACGAGCCATTCCTTCCAGCATCATGGTGAAATACTTAGCGTATGCAGCCTCACTAACATCCAGCTTCTCCATAGCCATCTCATAACTCTCCACCCAAGCCTCAGGGGGCTGATCTATTGTGTAATTAGGCACCTTGCGAGGGCCTTTGAAATCCTTGGGCAGACGTTCGTTTCGCAGAGCCGCCGTTAAACACGGCACACCGAACGCTCTAGAAGTTACACCTGCCTCAACTGAAGCCGTCGGGTAAACCGGCGCGTGCTGATGAGCCGCCAGTTGAGCCGCCAGCTCGGCCTCTCGACGCGCTCTGCCCTGGTCCACTAAATCCTGTGCATTGGTACCATTGCACGCCGGGTCATATCCATGAGGTTGGTTACGGCGCTGCTCAGTACTCGAGACGGCTGGCGAGTCAATGTGCCTACTTTAAGCTCCGGCCTGGACGAGGGGTCGAATGAATCCGGTCACGACTATAAGAATATGCCTGCTGCTGTACCAAAGCTGTTTGAAGAAGTTCCCTAGCCCTTCGGGTTTCAACCGCCGTCGGGGTCACGCCCTCAACTGGCAGAGCTGCCAATCGTGTAGCTGCAGCAATCATATTGTCTAAAGGGGTGGAGTAATGATCCGGCGGCGTCACCATGTGCTGAGGCGGGGTGTAGTTCATATGCGGAGAACCTGTCACGCGTGGCTGACCCGGCGTTCCACCCCCTCGTGCTTCAGCCGTCGGATTTATCACCGGCGGGTTACTGGCCCCTGCTCCAGGCGTGTTGAAGAGGTTCCTCGACTCATAAACCAAAGGCAGACGACTCCCGTGCTTTCTCCTTAAGACCTCGTTGGCAGCGTTCTGATCCACCGAGAGCCGGTATGAATCCGCTTGAATCTGCTGTGCTTGTGCATTTAAAACGGCCCGCTCTGCATTCATCCTAGCGTTCTCCGCTGCCAGCTCTATCTTGGCCTGTGCTATTTCATCGCGCAGCTTAGCCACTTCTGCCTTATGCTGCTCCTAGTTGTCTGGGGTTACATCTACCTCCATCAGGGTTGCCAGAGCTTCCAACAGATCTGTTAAAACTTGAGCCTGCGGGCGTGCTGAACTGCCAACATCCGCTTGTAGGGTAACGCAGCAGAAAACAAAAATATTTCCGACCTACGCACCAGCCCAGGACCACTATGGAGACTGCATACAAGGTTTGATCATTTCGTTACCGACTCGAAGCGCAGCGGAAGTAGAGTCGATGACGATCGGCGGTGCAGATCCCCGCAGCTAGGATTTACAACCTCCCAACCGCGAGGATGTATACCCTCGTCTTCCCTTCGGACAGCCCTCCGGGAGGCTGTCGAACAGTCCCCCAGACGATGTCGCGGACAGCCCTTCGGGAGGACCTTCAAAACTCAAACGGTCACTCGGACAGCCCTTCGGGAGGACTCACAGAACTCGGACCGTCACTTGGACAGCCCTTCGGGAGGCACTCTCAAACAGCCCCTCGGGCACTAAGATCGAAACTACGACCTCTCTACAGAGTTGCACACATACGGTGTCATCTATCCGGCAGGGCTTCGCCGTCCAGAACTAGTTCCCACCGGAACCCAGACAGCCTTTCGGCTCTATGAAACTCTTTTCGTGGGAGGGAGAGAGAAGCCAGATCATTGCATGGCACTTGTATGTGAGAAGGGATGAGTGTGGAGGGCTGCCCCTCCACCTCTATTTATAGGATAGCCAAGGGGTAAAGATGTCATACAAAAAAAACCCCAAAGTACCCCCACTTTATGCCTTTCCACAAAAGAATAAAGATAAAAGGGGTGCCATGTGGAGCTCCAAGGAGCTCCACCATGCTTGGCCGGCCACACCCTTGGGGGACCCCCAAGGGGGCTTCCTTAGTGCCTAAGGCATTCTAGAAGCCTTTTGGGAAATTCCCAAAAGGTGCTTTCCATAAAATTCCCAAAAAGCACTTTCACTATTCACGACGACATTTTTCAGCGTCCGTTCGAACTGAAAATATTTATGTGGGCTTAGAACATTTCCAGTACCCACTAAAATAATTTTCAATGCGTTTTGGAACAATTCCAGTTTAGTGATTTCATCTGCGAAAAGCATCTGAAGCGGTTCCGGCAGCCCCGGAACATTTCCGGTTTTTCTTCCAGAAAATTCCCAGAAGTTTCCAGAATGATTCTGGTATCCTCCAAGAATTATCAGGCATGTGCCGAAACCATTTTGACTTAATGGTATCCCCTGAAACAACTTTTCAGTTTCACCGGAACTCATCCGGTGACCTCTCTCTGCGGAACTTTTCCGCTGTCCGAAACTTTTCGGTGTCCGAAACTTTTTGGTGATTTTCTCTCAGACTCCCTGTCTAGTATTCAGCAGATAGATGACCCTTAAGCGTGTGACCCTATAGGTTCGGTGAAGTATAGACATGACACGGAACCCCTTCCGATCAATGATCAACATCGGAGCCGTGGACACCCATATTGACCCCTATACCCACACGAATGAATATTCGAGTGAACCTCCAGTTGCCGTGTGCTATTCCTGTTGCTTCGTGATATGTTACAAATACCCGAGGTGAGACATGTTGGCATTCCCGTGGATCAACACTTGTCCACTATGCTAGTTACCTCGTTACCGGTATTGTTCTCTTTTCTCGTTACCATGTTCCGGCATCCCCGTGATCAAATCACAAAGTGTCTGGCCAGACGATGATGGATACCGTAACACCGAGAGGGCCCAGAGGTATCTCTCCATCGCCGGAGGAGCAAATCCCAATCTTGAGCTATCAAGTTACTTGACACACTTTTCCATGAACCCGTAAGCCGCCGTAATAGCCACCCATTTACGGATGACGTTTAACAAACCCCAAAGTTCATGAAGCAAGCATGAAGAAACTCGATACTCTCATGGTCTAAGGAATCATGCAAACATTAACCATCTCTGTGTTATTAACCATTAACTTGTGACGAAGAATCTCATAGCATAACATCAATCGGGTCGATTCAACACAAATGTTCTGCTAACATTGTGCCCTCAAAATTGCTGGCATAGTCATGCCCATGATCAGGAAAACAGGATCATCATGCAATACTTGAGCCAGTCATAGAGGCTTGACTAGGAATACATTTTATCGTTTATTATTCCACACGTGCATATGAGTCTTCCTCCGAGCCTCGTTTTATTTGCAGACTCGAGAACAATAGCAGTTATAGCATGGAACATAAACCTAATTATGAACAGGGAGATAATCAATAACATTTATTATTGCCTCTAGGGCATATCTCCTACAGACTCCCACTTGCACTAGAGTCAATAATCTAGTTAATGCTAATGCACTTTACACCTGTGGCACACCGGTGTAAATATGCTTCGCTTGTGGTATAGCCTGAATGTTCAACGGATCTGACGACTTCAGCTCCGTGTGTATCTTTGCATATCCTCGCGTTTTCACGCTTTCACAAAAGTCATATTTTGTGTGGACTTGGCTTGGTATGTATGCGAATCACAGGTCGAACCTGGATTCCTCAGACTGAGTTATGGAGCAACTACTTGCAGTAGTGTCCCATTGACAAAAGCCATCTTGGAACCATACTAAGTTCATGAATGAACTATATGATTCAACATCTTGTTTGTCGCTTTTAAAAGCGGCAACATACTTCGCCTCTGTTATAGAATTCGCCACAGTAACTTGTTTGGAACAATTTCCAACTACCGTGCCACCATATTGTGTGTTACACAAAACCCTCAATTTAAATCGAAAATCGCTTGGAGCATGGATGAAGACTGTATTGATGTAACCTTTTACAACGAACTCTTCATGATCTTCGCTTGCGAGAAAACATGTCATCGGTGCTACTATAGTACTCAATGACCCTTTTTCACTGTTGTCCCATGATCAGTACTTTTGATCACTTTGGTATCTATACTCGCAACAACTTTGGGAGTATTGGACATATCTGGTTTGTTTTTACATACCATGGAATACATGATTAATCCAAACACAAGAGTGTGTGGAATCTCCATCATGTATTTTGCTAATCAGTGTTTTGGGACACCGAGTCTTGCAAAAACTCTTTCCATGTGACTTCGGCAAGAATCACTCCTTGACATTTTTAATGCTAAAAGGTTTTAGCATCTTGTCAATATGTATCTTTGCTCAGACCCATTAGGTAAATCTATCTCCATAGATCATCATGCCTAATATAAAGGCTATTTAGCCCAAGCACTTCATCGAAAAACTATTTTCAAATGAAGTCCTAATTCGTGTCAAGAAATTTATTTCCAATTAACAATGTGTCAAGCACACAACGTTTTTTAGAAATTTTATTATGCTCCCACTTACTTTCTTGAATCATAAGCATCTTCGTTACCCATTGATGAAGTCAAACCCCTTTGACCATTTCATCAAAACACGAAGATTCCAACTCCATTTTGCTCTCTTCTGTCCATTGCTGGAACTCTGAAGTTTGCATACTTACTAGCATCCTCTGGAATGACAAAATACCTTGGACTGTAACACATGCAAGTCCTTGGTTTTATTTCCATCAGATGGAAATCCTTTTGTCATCCTTTGTTTCATATCTCATGATTTGAAATATGTATTAATTGCTAGTTCAACCCGAACTGACTTTAAGCATCGCTACGGTGAAACAACCTCATCGTAGTCAACTCCTTGAACTTGTATATTGCAACAAGTCGAGCTTTATGGATAAAACATTTTTACCCGTATCAGTTTTTAGTTCCATAAAATTCGTTAGACTCTAAGTCTTCCGAAAGGTGTATCAAGGTTTTAATCTTTGAAACATTTATATGGAGACTATCTCGGATTGTATTGGCATTTAGCCAATTCCGGAGTCAGGGCCCATCAACGCTTCCTTGTGTATCGTAGGTATACTGTTGTCTAACAACAATATCTCGTTTGCGCACCTGAGAGGTTTGCACGAGCCTTGCCTACGTGGTTCAGCTGCAAGTTCGACTGAAGTCCATACATTTTATTGTAGAGACTTCCGTATCAGTCGCAGTAGGAAACTCCGGAATTACTTCCAAGGTCTCTTTCCTTTGACCTGATGACGAAGATACTGTTAATCTCGTCGAGTTGCACTATTCTCCCACTCACCTTTTTGAAAGAACCATTTTCTTCAAAAAGCATACCGTTCTTTGTGGCAAACCTATTTGCCTCGGTATAGTGAGGGAGGAATACCCAATTGCTTGGGATAACCTACAAAGTAGCACTTGTCTGATTTGGAATAGGTTTGTAACCTTTTACACAAGCCCCATATTCCAAATGTTAAGAAAAGATATAACATGGTTGTGCGTACCATACCATGGTGTCATTTCAACAGACCCGATGGAGCTCTTTTCAGTGTAAAAGCCGCAGTCTCTAAAGCATCACCTTTTAAAAGGGATAATGGCAAATTTATTTATGTCATCTTTGATCTTACCATGTCATAAATGGTTCGATTACATCTTCACGGACTTTTCACTCACAGTGGTGTTCCGGGAGGTGTAAGTTATGAAACTCTTTTCAAAACTCATCAGACATTCGCTAAACTTGTAACTCAAATATTCCTTTCTGCAATCGAATTGTAGAAACAGAATTTTCTTGTTACAATAACTTCTACTTCATTCTTGAAAACCTTTTGAATGAATTCAAAAGATCTAGACTTATGTCTCATCATGTAAATATACATATATCTACTTGAGTCATTTCTGAAGATAGATAAATCCACTGTTTGCAATAACATTTATCGGACTACATACATCAAAATGTATGAACACCAATAAGTTCTTTGCTCGTTCCTTATGGCATGTGAATGGTATTTCAGTCACTTTAATTTTCGGAGGAAAGTTGCAAGTGTCAGATGATTCAAAATCAAACGACTTTAAAATCCATCATAATGGAATTTATCCATGCGGGTTTCTCCAATGTGACCAAATGCAGTGCCACACTTGTGTGGTATTCTCTTAGTCTTACGACATTTAGCGTCAGTGTTATGGATGTATCATATTACTATCAATATTCATAACATACATCCCATCTTGGATGGAAGTATGGCCCTTCATGTTTATTCATAATACTGAACAACAATTGTTGTTTTTATGAACAACTCTTTTGCAACAAACATTGTGCAATGGGCTAGAGTGTATGAAACTCTAAAATGAATTATGAATGTAAATCCAGAGGTAATATATTATTATCATTATTCATAACATACATCTTATTCATAATGAAAGTATGGCCCTTATGTTATTCATAACACCGAACATAAAAAGTTCTCTTATGAACAACCTTCTTGCAAGATACCTTATGCAAAGGGCTAGAGTGTGAAACTCTAAAATGAATTATGAAAATAAATACAGACGGTAGTACACCGATGGAAGGTATAGTAACATTTACTATGTTCCCTGTGTATACCTAAACCTCATTCCTGGCTAGTCTTTCAGGACATAGTAGTTCTTACATCGAGTTGCAACAGAAAGCAATCGAGCGGGTATCTTTGTGATTAACTCACAATACCCAAGAATCAGTGATTAACAATTTAATCATAATTCCCAAGAACTATATCTTTGACCAGCCTTCTATACATCAAAAACCTGTATGACATTCATACATGAGCTGGATATTCCAGTCTTCTTTCTTATTTCCATTATACTTCTAACAGTTTAACTTTTAGTATTTCTCCTACTTCCAGAAGAAGCACCCAACTTAAGAGTGGCGTTAGCCCTGGACTTCCTAGGCGTGAAAGTTTCACTAACACCCTTCGGACACTTCCTTTCTCTTTAAGTTTTTATTCACCTTTCATCATATGAAAGGCGTTCTCCTGGATCCCTCTCTTATCAGTCTAATGCATAGTAAAACTTCTTTACTAATAGTTTGCAAACAAACATTGCTTTGGATATCTCATATCTTTTAGCCTTTGTCTGTCTCTGAAAATGATTTTCAGATTCCATGAATATCACATAACTATCCAAACTTTCGAAGTTCTGGTCTCATGGAAGCAAACATATTACACTTGACTAAAACAGAATTCTAGCTTTTGGATCGAAGGACGACAGTCACATGATCCATAGCATTAGCGAGAGAATACCGAAAGTATGCGATAGGACAAAGTCCTTCTCGGCACTCTTGAGGACAATCCTCACATTACGTTACCAACCGTAAAGTTTTAACCAGATATTTAACAGCTATTCAATTTTAATAGGGAAGGTGGAAACGCGAGCCATAATTCTACAACTATTATGCATATAACACTTAGACAGTGTTCACAATTAATTGCACTGAGAATTAAACATGATAATTCTACAGTGCGCTCCCACTCAAATCAATATCTCTCATAATTGATTGTGAGTGATTCAAGATCCGCATTTCAATTCAACGCCATTGATGGTAGCATCACTGATGACGAAAATCTAAATCGGTAGGCAAACTTGCCAATCACATCTCTATGTGACTCTTGTTCATCTTTCGATGCGTGTGTTCCGAGCTCATGACTTTCATGCCTGAACTTCAAGACAACCAAGTGATCTCGCTGCGAGGTCTCAACTCACCCGCCTCACACATCCCTAATCGTTCGTACCCATGGTAGCATGTGATACCCCGAAAAGTTAGGTGCCGTGACGGTGCTACACTTGGGAGAACACTAACTACTTGATATTTTTGTGAGAGATCACCCTTATAAAAGCGACTACCGCGCAATCAAGAAGGGTGCATCATAAGGGATAAACATCTCAGGCAATTCATAATAGCATGATATGGTATAGCCCTTTCTGACAGAGAAGTCTTGTATTTCTTCGTATTCGGCATTCGCGTCGGTGTTCACCTTCGCGAAGATTGCCACCACCTTGTCGATGCACCATATAATACTGCTATCTCTATAGCTGATAAAATAATGCATTACACAAGGTCGACTCGCAGGTCATTTAAAGTGCAATCATATGGCTCCAGCCATCATGCCAAATCATGACACGCAGGTCATGTTTAATCAATTTACATCATATAGACATCTCATACATAATCAAATTATTATGAGCACTGCTATACCACATCATATGCACATGCAAACCCTCCTGCAAAACCAAGTTAGACCCCTCTAATCGGTTCATGCAAAAACTTGTTTTTCGTGGCTTCTAAGGTTTCGAAACAAACCGAAGCTACCAACATCCATCATCAAGTATGATAATTCAAGTCGCTAGATTAACTTTCCAGGGTGTATGAAAACCGAGATATTAAATCTCGAGCCCCATACTAAACTTCGTCATACGCATGACCCCCGTGCAGATCATATCTGCATTGCCCTTTTGTCTGCGAAATTTCATCTTTCTTTTTAACTACGGTGGAATTCAATGAACTGTTAGCACTTCGTTGATCAATCAGGATCGCGGATTGCCAGAACATTGAAACTCCACCATGCTGTTATCAAGATCAGAAATATGCAAATTCCAGGGAAGCAACAAGAACCTCGGGTAACAGATTTCATCTGCTACCCGCACAAAAAAAATTCAGTAATAGAACTCATCTACTACCTAATTATATTGTGCAACACCCATACATCACTATGTATTCTAGATCGCAACCTGCATCTACGCATAGCACGGCTCTTGATGCCACTGTAGGGTAACGCAGCAGAAAACAAAAATTCTCCGACCTACGCACCAGCCCAGGACCACTATGGAGACTGCATACAAGGTTTGATCATTTTCGTTACCGACTCGTAGCGCAGCGGAAGTAGAGTCGATGACGATCGGCGGTGCAGATCCCCATAGCTAGGATTTACAACCTCCCAACCGCGAGGATGTATACCCTCGTCTTCCCTTCGGACAGCCCTCCGGGAGGCGGTCGAACAGTCCCCCGGACGGTGCCGCGGACAGCCCTTCGGGAGGACCTTCGAAACTCGAACGGTCACTCGGACAGCCCTTCGGGAGGACTCACAGAACTTGGACCGTCACTTGGACAGCCCTTCGGGAGGCACTCACGAACAGCCCCTCGGGCACTAAGATCGAAACTACGACCTCTCTACAGAGTTGCACACATACGGTGTCATCTATCCGGCAGGGCTTCGCCAACCAGAACTAGTTTCCACCGGAACCCAGACAGCCTTTCGGCTCTACGAAACTCTTTTCGTGGGAGGGAGAGAGAAGCCAGATCATGGCAATGGCATGTATATGTGAGAAAGAGTGAGTCTTTAGGCAGCCCCCTCCACCCCTATTTATAGGCCAAGCCCAAGGGTGGCTTCTCCAAGAAGCCAAGGGGAAAAATACCAAAGGACCCTCAAGGTGGCCTCTCCAAGAAGCCACCCAAAAAGCACTTTCACTATTCACGACGACATTTTTCAGCGTCCGTTCGAACTAAAAATATTTATGTGGGCTTAGAACATTTCCAGTACCCACTAAAATAATTTTCAACGCATTCTGGAACAATTCCAGATTAGTGATTTTCATCTGCGAAAAGCATCTGAAGTGGTTCCGGCAGCTCCGGAACATTTCCGGTTTTTCTTCCAGAAAATTCCCAAAAGTTTCCAGAATGATTCTGGCACCCTCCAAGAATTATCGGGCATGTGCCGAAACCAATTTGACTTTATGGTATCCTCTGAAACAACTTTTCAGTTTCACCGGAACTCATCCGGTGACCTCTCTCTGCGGAACTTTTCCGCTGTCCGAAACTTTTTTGGTGTCCGAAACTTTTTCGGTGATTTTCTCTCAGACTCCCTGTCTAGTATTCAGCAGATAGATGACCCTTAAGCGTGTGACCCTATAGGTTCGGTGAAGTATAGACATGACACGGAACCCCTTCCGATCAATGATCAACATCGGAGCCGTGGACACCCATATTGACCCCTATACCCACACGAATGAATATTCGAGTGAACCTCCAGTTGCCGTGTGCTATTCCTGTTGCTTCGTGATATGTTACAAATACCCGAGGTGAGACATGCTGGCATTCCCGTGGATCAACACTTGTCCACTATGCTAGTTACCTCGTTACCGGTATTGTTCTCTTTTCTCGTTACCATGTTCCGGCATCCCCGTGATCAAATCACAAAGTGTCTGGCCAGACGATGATGGATACCGTAACACCGAGAGGGCCCAGAGATATCTCTCCATCGCCGGAGGAGCAAATCCCAATCTTGAGCTATCAAGTTACTTGACACACTTTTCCATGAACCCGTAAGCCGCCGTAATAGCCACCCATTTACGGATGACGTTTAACAAACCCCAAAGTTCATGAAGCAAGCATGAAGAAACTCGATACTCTCATGGTCTAAGGAATCATGCAAACATTAACCATCTCTGTGTTATTAACCATTAACTTGTGACGAAAGAATCTCATAGCATAACACCAATCGGGGCGATTCAACACAAATGTTCTTCTAACATTGTGCCCTCAAAGTTGATGGCATAGACATGCCCATGATTGGGAAAACATAATCATCATGCAACACTTGAGCTAGTCTTAGAGGCATGATTAGTAATACATTTTACCGTTTATTATTCCACACGTGCACACGGGTTTTCCCCAGAGCCTTTATGGATATACGGGCTCGGGAACCACAGCAGTTATAGCATGGAACATAAACCTAATTATGAACATGGAGATAAATAATAACATTTATTATTGCCTCTAGGGCATATCTCCTACAGACTCCCACTTGCACTAGAGTCAATAATCTAGTTAATGCTAATGCACTTTACACCTGTGGCACACTGGTGTAAATATGCTTCGCTTGTGGTATAGCCTGATGTCCAACGGATCTAACGACTTCAGCTCCGTGTGTATCTTTGCATATCCTCGCGTCTTCACGCTTTCACAAAATTCATATTTTGTGTGGACTTGGCTTGGTATGTATGCGAATCACAGGTCGAACCTGGATTCCTCAGACTGTGTTATGGAGCAACTACCTGTAGTAGTGTCCGATTGACAAAAGCCATCTTGGAACCATACTAAGTTCATGAATGAACTATATGATTCAACATCTTCTTTGTCGCTTTTAAAAGCGGCAACATACTTTGCCTCTGTTGTAGAATTCGTCACAGTAACTTGTTTGGAACAATTTCCAACAAATTGTGCCACCACATTGTGTGTTACACAAAACCCTTAACTTTAATCGAAAATCGCATGGAGCATTGATGAAGACTGTATCGATGTAATTACTTACAACGAGCACTTCATAATCTCTTCTTGCAAGAAAACATGTCATCAGTACTACTCAAGTACTCAATGACATCTTTCACTGTTGTCCCATGATCAGTACTTTGATCACTTTGGTATCCATACTCGCAACATCTTTGGAGTATTGGACATATCTGGTTGTTTTACATACCATGGAATACATGATTAATCCAAACACAAGAGTGTGTGGAATCTCCATCATGTATATTGCTCATCAGTGTTTTGGGACACCGAGTCTTGCAAAAACTCTTTCCATGTGACTTCGACAAGAATCACTCCTTGACGTTTTTAATGCTAAAAGGTTTTAGCATTTTGTCAATATGTATCTTTTCTCAGCCCCATTAGGTAAATCTATCTCCATAGATCATCATGCCTAATATAAAGGCTATTTACCCCAAGCACTTCATCAAAAAACTATTTTTAAATGAAGTCCTAATTCGTGTCAAGAAATTTATTTCCAATTAACAATGTGTCAAGCACACAACGTTTCTAGAAATTTTATTATGCTCCCACTTACTTTCTTGAATCATAAGCATCTTCGTTACCCATTGATGAAGTCAAACCCCTTTGACTATTTCATCAAAACATGAAGATTCCAACTCCATTTTGCTCTCTTCTGTCCATTGCTGGAACTCTAAAGTTTGCATACTTACTAGCATCCTCTGGACTGACAAAATACCTTGGACTGTAACACATGCAAGTCCTTGGTTTCATTTCCATCAGATGGAAATCCTATCGTCATCCATGTTTCATATCTCATGATTGAAATATGTATCAATTGCTAGTTCAACCCGAACCGACTTTAAGCATCGCTATGATGAAACAACCTCATCGTAGTCAACTCCTTGAACTTGTTATTGCAACAAGTCGAGCTTCATGGATAAAACATTTTTTATCCGTATCAGTTTTGAGTTCCATAAATATTCGTTAGACTCTAAGTCTTCCGAAAGGTGTATCAAGGTTTTAATCTTGAATCACTTATATGGAAACTAACTCGGGTTGTATTGGCATTTAGCCAATTCCGGAGTCAGGGCCCATCAACGCTTCCTTGTGTATCGTAGGTATACTGTTGTCTAATAACAATATCTCATTTGCGCACCTGAGAGGTTTGCACGAGCCATGCCTACGTGGTTCAGCTGCAAGTTCGACCGAAGTCCATACATTTTATTGTAGAGACTTCCGTATCAGTCGCAATAGGAAACCCTGGAATTACTTCCAAGGTCTCTTTCCTTTGACCTGATGACGGAGATACTGGTTATCTCGTCGAGTTGCATTATTCTCCCACTCACCTTTTTGAAAGAACCATTTTCTTCAAAAAGCATACCGTTCTTTGTGGCAAATCTATTTGCCTCGGTATAGTGAGGGAGGAATACCCAATTGCTTGGGATAACCTACAAAGTAGCACTTGTCTGATTTGGAATAGGTTTGTAACCTTTTACACAAGCCCCATATTCCAAATGTTTAAGAAAAGATATAACATGGTTGGGTGTACCATACCATGGCGTCATTTCAACAGACCTGATGGAGCTCTTTTCAGTGTAAAAGCCGTAGTCTCTAAAGCATCACTCTTTAAAAGGGATAATGGCAAATTTATATATGTCATCTTTGATCTTACCATGTCATAAATGGTTTGATTACATCTTCACGGACTTTCCACATGCAGTGGTGCTCCGGGAGGTGTAAGTTATGAAACTACTTTCACAACTCATCAGACATTCGCTAAACTTGTAACTCAAATATTCCTTTCTGCAATCGAATTGTAGAAACATAATTTTCTTGTTACAATAACTTCTACTTCATTTTTGAAAACCTTTCGAATGAATTCAAAAGATCCAGACTTACGTCTCATCAAGTAAATATCCACATATCTACTTGAGTCATTTCTGAAGATAGATAAATCCACTACTAACAACATTTATCAGACTACACACATCAAATGTATGATCACCAATAAGTTTGTTGTCCGTTCCTTATGGCCTGTGAACGGTATTTCAGTCACTTCACTTTTCGGAGGAAAGTTGCAAGTGTCAGATGATTCAAAATCAAAGGACTTCAAAAATCCATCATAATGGAATTTTCCATGCGGGTTTCTCCAATGTGACCGAATGCAGTGCCACACTTGTGTGGTATTCTTTTAGTCTTATGACATTTAGCGTCAGTGTTATGGATGTATCATATTACCATCAATATTCATAACATACGTCCCATCTTGGATGGAAGCATGGCCCTTCATGTTATTCATAATACTGAACAACAATTGTTGTTTTTATGAACAACTCTTTTGCAACAAACATTATGCAATGGGCTAGAGTGTATGAAACTCTAAAATGAATTATGAAAGTAAATCCAGAGGTAATATATTATTATCATTATTCATAACATACATCTCGTTCTCAATGAAAGTATGGCCCTTATGTTATTCATAACATCGAACATAAAAAGTTCTCTTATGAACAACCTTCTTGCAAGATACCTTATGCAATGGGCTAGAGTTTGTGAAACTCTAAATGAATTATGAAAATAAATACAGACGGTAATACACCGATGGAAGGTATAGTAACATTTACTATGTTCCCTGTGTATACCAAAACCTCATTCCTGGCTAGTCTTTCAGGCCATAGTAGTTTTTACATCGAGTTGCAATAGAAAGCAATAGAGCGGGTATCTTTGTGATTAACTCACAATACCAAGAATCAGTGATTAACAATTTAATCATAATTCCCAAGAACTATATCTTTGACCAGCCTTCTATACATCAAAAACTTGTATGACATTCATACATGAGCTGGATATTCCAGTCTTCTTTCTTTCTGCCTTTATACTTCTAACAGTTTAACTTTTAGTATTTCTCCTACTCTCAGAAGAAGCACCCAACTTAAGAGTGGCGTTAGCCCTGGACTTCCTAGGCATGTAAGTCACACTAACACCCTTTGGACACTTCCTTTCTCTTTAAGTTGTTGTTTTATTCACCTTTCATCATATGACAGGCGTTCTTCTGGATCCCTCTTTTATCAGTCTAATGCATAGTAAACTCCTTTACTAATAGTTTGCAAACAAACATTGCTTTGGATATCTCATATCTTTTAGCCTTTGTCTGTCTCTAAAAATGATTTTCAGATTCCATGAATATCACATAACTATCCAAACTTTCGAAGTTCGGGTCTCATGGAAGCAAATGTATTGCACTTGACTGAAAACGGAATTCTAGCTTTTGGATCGTAGGACGAGAGTCACATGATACATAGCATAAGCGAGAGAATACCGAAAGTATGCGATAGGACAAAGTCCTTCTCGGCACTCTTGAGGACAATCCTCACATTACGTTACCAACCGTAAAGTTTTAACCAGATATTTAACAGCTATTCAATTTTAATAGGGAAAGTGGAAACGCGAGCCATTATTCTACAACTATTATGCAAATCACACTTAGACAGTGTTCAAAATTAATTGCACTGAGAATTAAAAGAATTAATTCTACAGTGCGCTCCCACTCAAATCAATATCTCTCATAATTGATTGTGAGTGATTCAAGATCCGCATTTCAATTCAATGCCATTGATGGTAGCATCACTGATGACGAAAATCTCAATCGGTAGGCAAACTTGCCAATCACATCTCTATGTGACTCTTGTTCATCTTTCGATGCGTGTGTTCCGAGCTCATGACTTTCATGCCTGAACGTCAAGACAACCAAGTGATCTCGCTGCGAGGTCTCAACTCACCCGCCTCACACATCCCTAATCGTTCGTACCCATGTTAGCATGTGATACCCCGAAAAGTTAGGTGCCGTGACGGTGCTACACTTGGGAGAACACTAACTACTTGATATTTTTGTGAGAGATCACCCTAATAAAAGCGACTACCGCGCAATCAAGAAGGGTGCAACATAAGGGATAAACATCTCAGGCAATTCATAATAGCATGATATGGTATAGCCCTTTCTGACGGAGAAGTCTTGTATTCCTTCGTCTTCGGCATTCACGTCGGTGATCACCTTCGCGAAGATTGCCACCACCTTGTTGATGCAGCAGATAATATTGCTATCTCTATAGCTAATAAAATAATGCATTACACAAGGTTGACACACAGGTCATTTAAAGTGCAATCATATGGCTCCAGCCATCATGCCGAATCATGACACGCAGGTCATGTTAATCAATTTACATTATATAGTCATCTCATACATAATCAAATTATTATGAGCACCGCTATACCACATCACATGCACATGTAAACCCTCCTGCAAAACCAAGTTAGACGCCTCTAATTGGTTCATGCAAAAAACTAGTTTTTCGTGGCTTCTAAGGTTTCGAAACAAACCGAAGCTACCAACGTCCATCATCAAGTATGATAATTCAAGTCGCTAGATTAACATTCCAGGGTGTATGAAAACCGAGATAATAAAATCTCGAGCCCCATACTAAACTTCGTCATACGCATGACCCCCGTGCAGATCATATCTGCATTGCCCTTTCGTTTGCGAAATTTCATCTTTCTTTTTAACTACGATGGAATTCAATGAACTCTTAGCACTTCGTTGATCAATCAGGATCGCGGATTGCCAGAACATTGAAACTCCACCATGCTGTTATCAAGATCAGAAATATGCAAATTCCAGGGAAGCAACAAGAATATCGGGTAACAGATTTCATCTGCTACCCGCACAAATAATTTTCAGTAATAGAACTCATCTACTACCTAATTATATTGTGCAACACCCATACATCACTATGTATTCTAGATCGCAACCTGCATCTACGCATAGCACGGCTCTTGATGCCACTGTAGGGTAACGCAGCAGAAAACAAAAATATTTCCGACCTACGCACCAGCCCAGGACCACTATGGAGACTGCATACAAGGTTTGATCATTTCGTTACCGACTCGAAGCGCAGCGGAAGTAGAGTCGATGACGATCGGCGGTGCAGATCCCCGCAGCTAGGATTTACAACCTCCCAACCGCGAGGATGTATACCCTCGTCTTCCCTTCGGACAGCCCTCCGGGAGGCTGTCGAACAGTCCCCCAGACGATGTCGCGGACAGCCCTTCGGGAGGACCTTCAAAACTCAAACGGTCACTCGGACAGCCCTTCGGGAGGACTCACAGAACTCGGACCGTCACTTGGACAGCCCTTCGGGAGGCACTCTCAAACAGCCCCTCGGGCACTAAGATCGAAACTACGACCTCTCTACAGAGTTGCACACATACGGTGTCATCTATCCGGCAGGGCTTCGCCGTCCAGAACTAGTTCCCACCGGAACCCAGACAGCCTTTCGGCTCTACGAAACTATTTCGCTGGGAGGGAGAGAGAATGCCAGATCATGCATGGCTTGTGTGAGAGCTAAGGATGGGGAAATGGCTGCCAAGATCACTCCTATATATAGGCTAGCCAAGGGGTAAAATTGTCACACAAAAACCCCAAAGTGCCCTTGGAATATCCCTTTCCAAAAGGGAATATGCCATATGGGAGTGACATGTGGAGCACCATGGTGCTCCACCTCCTTGGCCGGCCACCCTTGGGGGGGGACCCCCCCATGAGGTGCCATGCCCTCCTTCCCCTTCTAGAAGGCCCTTTTGGAATTTCCAAAAAGGTGCTTTCCATAAAATTCCCAAAAAGCACTTTCACTATTCACGACGACATTTTTCAGCGTCCGTTCGAACTGAAAATATTTATGTGGGCTTAGAACATTTCCAGTACCCACTAAAATAATTTTCAATGCGTTCTGGAACAATTCCAGTTTAGTGATTTCATCTGCGAAAAGCATCTGAAGCGGTTCCGGCAGCCCCGGAACATTTCCGGTTTTTCTTCCAGAAAATTCCCAGAAGTTTCCAGAATGATTCTGGTATCCTCCAAGAATTATCAGGCATGTGCCGAAACCATTTTGACTTAATGGTATTCCCTGAAACAACTTTTCAGTTTCACCGGAACTCATCCGGTGACCTCTCTCTGCGGAACTTTTCCGCTGTCCGAAACTTTTCGGTGTCCGAAACTTTTTGGTGATTTTCTCTCAGACTCCCTGTCTAGTATTCAGCAGATAGATGACCCTTAAGCGTGTGACCCTATAGGTTCGGTGAAGTATAGACATGACACGGAACCCCTTCCGATCAATGATCAACATCGGAGCCGTGGACACCCATATTGACCCCTATACCCACACGAATGAATATTCGAGTGAACCTCCAGTTGCCGTGTGCTATTCCTGTTGCTTCGTGATATGTTACAAATACCCGAGGTGAGACATGTTGGCATTCCCGTGGATCAACACTTGTCCACTATGCTAGTTACCTCGTTACCGGTATTGTTCTCTTTTCTCGTTACCATGTTCCGGCATCCCCGTGATCAAATCACAAAGTGTCTGGCCAGACGATGATGGATACCGTAACACCGAGAGGGCCCAGAGGTATCTCTCCATCGCCGGAGGAGCAAATCCCAATCTTGAGCTATCAAGTTACTTGACACACTTTTCCATGAACCCGTAAGCCGCCGTAATAGCCACCCATTTACGGATGACGTTTAACAAACCCCAAAGTTCATGAAGCAAGCATGAAGAAACTCGATACTCTCATGGTCTAAGGAATCATGCAAACATTAACCATCTCTGTGTTATTAACCATTAACTTGTGACGAAGAATCTCATAGCATAACATCAATCGGGTCGATTCAACACAAATGTTCTGCTAACATTGTGCCCTCAAAATTGCTGGCATAGTCATGCCCATGATCAGGAAAACAGGATCATCATGCAATACTTGAGCCAGTCATAGAGGCTTGACTAGGAATACATTTTATCGTTTATTATTCCACACGTGCATATGAGTCTTCCTCCGAGCCTCGTTTTATTTGCAGACTCGAGAACCATAGCAGTTATAGCATGGAACATAAACCTAATTATGAACAGGGAGATAATCAATAACATTTATTATTGCCTCTAGGGCATATCTCCTACACCACTGCCGTCACCGCCGCTGCACTAGAGGTCATGGCCGCGGCGGCTGTCGAACCGAGAACCGGCTGGGTGCCAGCCATGAAGATCGCCACCCTGTTCGGCGGCTCATGGGGATCCGAAATACTGTCGCCATCGGAACAACCCCCAAGCCGTCCGTCCTGTAGTTGATACAGCGAGCTGGTCTCCCCCATGGACGACTCACCATCAGAGTAGATGGCCGTCTCACCACCAGACACAGAATCTTCTAACTCGGCCCCGTGGATAAACCCAATGAAAGCATGCTTCACGACGGGTTGAACCCGGGCGGGTCATGCGCGCTGAGCCGTCTCGATGATGTCGGCGCAGATGTCCGGCTCAGGGCCTGGCTCGCCGATCTTGCCGATGAAGACATGGATTCCGCTGAAGGGGACCCGGTACCCGTACTCAATTGAACCGGCCTCGGGGCCCCAGCCCGCATCATCGATGTAGAGCTTGCCGCAATGACTCTTGGTCATCCGGCCCACAGCGTACCCCTTGATCCCTTCGAAGCTGCCCTTCAAGAACTCAAAACCACCGTGCGCAGGCCCCACGGTGGGCGCCAACTGTCGTGGAATTGTCATGGCAGATGTCCTAATGAAAGGACTTAGTTGTGGAGCCATGGCGACGAGGTTAGCTTAAAGGGGTTAAACGGGACAAAGGACACGAGGAGTTTATACTGGTTCGGCCCCTTGCGGTGAAGGTAAAGGCCTAATCCAGTTTGAGGTGGTATTGCTAGGGTTTCGATTACCAGGGAGCGAATATGCTTTTCCTGGCTTTCGATCTGTTGTCCTCTTTTCTCTCCCCTAAGCCGCTGCCGGGTCGTCCCCTTATATACATGGGTTGATGCCTTGCGGCCTACAGAGTCCCAGCTGGCTCATACAAACGTGTCCGGCTCGGTGACTTATCTTATATGCCTTACAATACAAGTTTACATATACATGGCGGTTTACACTTACGGGCCCTACGCCGCCTTCGGGTTTGGGCCCTTTAACAAGCCTGTCTTATGAACCGCCATCTTCAACATACTCTTAGGCTTCATTTAGATGAACCGCCATTGGGATGACCCAGCCCCTCCTGGGCGGGTCATATCTAA
The DNA here is from genome assembly GCA_011799875.1 of Thinopyrum elongatum. Classification (NCBI taxonomy): domain Eukaryota; kingdom Viridiplantae; phylum Streptophyta; class Magnoliopsida; order Poales; family Poaceae; genus Thinopyrum; species Thinopyrum elongatum. The sequence goes on along the minus strand of CM022300.1, from coordinate 56,931,776 downwards.
TAGTCATATCCCCAACATCACCCTTGAGGTGAATACGCTGGGAGGCGAAATTATAAGCCCCTATCTTTCTATGTGTCCGGTTGAAACGTTTTGCTCATGTGTATGCGGTGAGTGTTAGCAATCATAGAAGACTATATGATGGTTGAGTATGTGGAGCTCTTACTTAGACTCTGTTGAATAAGTTGAATTGCAATTGTTTGGTGACTGAGAACATAGGTTGTTGAGTTTCAAGAGAATTCATTGTTTGAACCTTAACATGTGAATTGGTTGCTACTTTAACATGAGAAGTTTTATAAGAAAGAATTGCTATTATGATGCTAGGAAAAGTTATTGAAATTGTCATTGATCAAACTTGTGCACTTTGCTAGCATTCACACTTCATAAATTATTTCTTTTATCATTTACCTACTTGAGGACGAGTAGGAATTAAGCTTGGGGATGCTGATACGTCTCCAACATATCTATAATTTATGAAGTATTCATGCTGTTATATTATCATTCTTGGATGTTTTACAATCATTTTATAGCAACTTTATATCATTTTTTGGGACTAACCTATTGACCCGGTGCCCAGTGCCAGTTGCTGTTTTTTGCTTGTTTTTTACATCGCAGGAAATCAATATCAAACGGAGTCCAAACACAGCGAAACTTTTTGTCGATTTTTTATGGACCAGAAGACATCCAATGGGCCAGAGCAGCACCTGGGGGGTGCCCCGAGGGGGGCACAACCACCAGGGCGTGCCTGAGCCCCCAGGCGCGCCCCGGTGGGTTGTGCCCACCTCGGTGGCCTCCCGCACCGCCTCTTCGCCCTATAAATTGCCAAATATTCCAAAAACCCTCGGTGTAACCCTAGATCAGAAGTTCCGCCGCCGCAAGCCTCTGTAGCCACAAGAAACCAATCTAGACCCTGTTCCGGCACCCTGCCGGAGGGGGAAATCATCACCGGTGGCCATCTTCATCATCCCGGCGGCCACCATGATGAGGCGGGAGTAGTCCACCCTCGAGGCTGAGGATTTGTACCAGTAGCTATGTGTTTAATCTCTCTCTCTCTCTCTCGTGTTCTTGAGATGCACAATCTTGATGTATCGCGGGCTTTGTTAATATAGTCGGATCATATGGTGTTTTCCCCTCTCTATCTTGTTGTGATGAATTGAGTTTTCCCTTTGAGATTTTGTTTTATCGGATTGAATACTTTTATGGATTTGAGAGCACTTGATATATGTCTTGCATACGAATACCCGTGGTGACAATGGGGTATTATATTGATTCACTTGATATATGTTTTGGCACTCAACTCGCGGATTCCCGAGGTGACATTGGGGTAATCTATGCATAGGGGTTGATGCACGTTCTTGTCTTTGTTTCTCCGGTAGAAATCTTGGGGCACTCTTTGAGGTTCTTTGTGTTGGATTGAGCATTACGAATCTGAATTTGCTTTGGTGTTATTTTAGTACGAACTCTTGGATAGATCGATTGGAAAGAATAGCTTTCAGGTGGTTTCGTACCCTACAAACAATTTATTCTTATGTTCTCCGCTAGATAGGAACTTTGGAGTGATTCTTCATCGCACGTTGAGGGATGGTTATATGATCCACTTATATTAGCATTGTTGAGAGATTGCACTAGCGAAAGTACGGACCCTAGGCCTTGTTTTCAAGCATTGCAATACCGTGTGTGCTCACTTTTGTCACTTGCTACCTTGCTGTTTTTATTTATTCAGATTATAAAAATATATTTCTACCATCCATATTACACTTTTATCACCATCTCTTCGCCGAACTAGTGCACCTATACAATTTGCCATTGTATTGGGTGTGTTGGGGACACAAGAGATTTCTTGTATTTGGTTGCAGGGTTGTTTGAGAGAGACCATCTTCATCCTACGCCTCCCACGGATTGATAAACCTTAGGTCATCCACTTGAGGGAAATTTGCTACTGTCCTACAAAACTCTATGCTTGGAGGCCCAACACGAGTCTACAAGAACAAGTTGTGTAGTAGACATCACCGGCGAACCTGCGCAGCGGCTCAACGATTGAGCGAACTTGCATCTGATTTCTTCACTAGAGTAGAGGGTGGAGACCGACAGTTCGGCGTATCGGCACGAATGAAAACCTGTTATGCGCCATTCTTTGCTAGAATCTGTATTTTGCATTTGCAACATCTGACGCCCCCGATTCAATTGTACACTAATCATACACACAAATGTGTACGATCAAGACCAGGGACTCATGGGAAGATATCACAACACAACTCTAGACACAAATTAAAGTCATACATGCTTTATATTACAAGCCAGGGGCCTCGAGGGCTCGAATACATAAGCTCGAAAATAAATGAGTCAGCGGAAGCAACAATATCTGAGTACAGACATAAGTTAAACAAGTTTGCCTTAAGAAGGCTAGCACAAAAGTGACAACGATCGAAAAGGCAAGGCCTCCTGCCTTGGAGCCTCCTAACTACTCCTGGTCGTCGGCGGTCTCCACGTAGTAGTAGGTGCCCTCGGGGTAGTAGTAGTAGTCGGTGGTGGCATCTGGCTCCTGGACTCCGTCATCTGGTCGCAGCAATCGGGTATAGGGGGAAATGAGGTAGCAAAGAAACCATGAGTACTCATCCAAAGTACTCGCAAGACTTACATCAGATCTAAACTAAATATGCATCAGTATCAAAGGGATGGGCTGTATCTGTGGACTGAACTGCAGAATGCCATAAGAGAAGGGAAAGCCTAGCCTATAGAAGACTAGCATCTTCAAGCATCTTGCAGCATCAGAAGAGATAAGAGTAACATAGCATAATAGTAGTAAGTATGTTGTAGCATCGCCCAGAGATCACTTTCTCGACTCCCTGCGAGAAAGCAATCCCGGAGCCACATATCCATTTCTCATGCTCAGCATCCAGTTCTAGTTGTATTGACCAGGATACAACTCCGAGCGTCCGTTATCGTGGACACGGCTATTCGAATAGATCAATCTTCCCTGCAGGGGTGCACAAACTTACCCAACACACTCGATCAACTCCGGCCGGACACACCATCAGGTCATGACCGGCCTCGGCTGATCAATACACCACAGTCCTACCTAGGCTCAATAGAGAGGCCAGCACGTCGGTCTACATCCTAAGTGCTCAGGGGTCTTGGGCTCATCGCCCTTCGCACTCCTGCACATTGCATGGACGCCCGAGATCAGTCCTGGCTACCTCCTTATACAAGGCAGGTGCTTATGTGGGCCACCCGGGCGCGGGCCGCTCCATTGTTGATGTTCGAAGAGCTTTCGGCTAATAAATGCGACGTAGAGTGCCCATACTTATTCCCGCGTGGTGGTTAGTGCAAAAAGGCCAGAGGCCTACTCGGATCACATATCCAAACCGTTTGTGTCTTGGGAGTGCGCGGTAACGAGCAGAGACTCACGATCATGTGACCCCGTCGCCCCCTCTCATGGACTTACAGCAAGGGCCCGGAATGCCCGACCGTGCGATGTAGAAATCTCGCGGGTACCCTCCAGGTCAACCCGACTACACATCAACTCGCGGGTACCCTCATGGTCAACCCGACTTGCAAGAGACTGTCAGGAACTCAGGTCCACCTCTACCGGGGTGGTACCGCCTGTCCCTCCAGTCCTATAGTAACAGTAACTCTTGCGGGTACCCCTCGGGGCCGACCCATCTTGAACATGGTTCTGGGGGTAAAGTCAAAGTAATCGTGTGTCCAAAACACTAAGGGGGAATCCGAGGAATCACCCTCAATGGATCCCACTCGATGTAACCGTCAAGGTGAACTTAGAGGAATCACCCTCGAGGGTTCACACTTGAGGTGTTGCATGACAGAGTCATTATCGGAAGTGGTGAAGGAGGAATCACCCTCTGTAGGCCACGTCCGATTAGCTACACTACAGAGTTGTCATCAGGAGTGCGTTACGAGGTATCACCCTCGGCACTCGATTGCAGCTTGATACATCTCCAACGTATCTATAATTTTTGATTGTTCCATGCTATTATATTATCCATCTTGGATGTTTTATATGCATTAATATGCCATTTTATATCATTTTTGGGACTAACCTATTAATCTAGTGCCCAGTGCCAGTTACTGTTTTTTCCTTGTTTTTGCCTTTACAGAAAATCAATACCAAACGGAGTCCAACCGGAATAAAACTTTACGATGATTTTTCTTGGACCAGAAGACACCTAGAAAGCTTCGGGAGGAGGCCAGAAGACCCACGAGGAGGACACAAGCCCTAGGGGCGCGCCCCAGGGGGGGTGATACGTCTCCAACGTATCTATAATTTTTTATTGTTCCATGCTATTATATTATCTGTTTTGGATGTTTTATATGCATTAATATGCTATTTTATATTATTTTTGGGACTAACTTATTAACCTAGTGCCCAGTGCCAGTTTCTGTTTTTTCCTTGTTTTTGACATTTACAGAAAAGGAATACCAAACGGAGTCCAAACAGAATAAAACTTTACAGTGATTTTTCTTGGACCAGAAGAAACCCACGAGACTTGGAGAGGAGGCCAGAAGACCTACGAGTAGGCCACAAGATGTAGGTGCGCGCCCCAGGGGGGCGCCCCCAGAGCTTGTGGGCCCCTCGGAGACCTTCCAACCCTAATTACACCACTATATATTCTCAAATATTCTCCCTCTACCAGAGGGCACACCAAAAATACTTTTCCGCCGCTGCAAGCATCTGTTCCCGTGAGATCCCATCTTGGGGCCTTTTCCGGCACTCTGTCGGAGGGGGATTCGATCACGGAGCTCCTCTACACCAACCTTGCTGCCCTTCCGATGATGTGTGAGTAGTTTACCACAGACCTATGGGTCCATAGCTAGTAGCTAGATGGCTTCTTCTCTCTCTATGATCTTCAATACAATGTTCTCCTCGATGTTCTTGGAGATCTATTCGATGTAATATTCTTTTGCGGTAAGTTTGTTGAGATCCGATGAATTGTGGAATTGTGATCAGATTATCTATGAATATTATTTGAGTCTTCTCTGAACTCTTTTATGCATGATTGAGATATCTTTGTATTTCTCTTCGAACTATCGGTTTGGTTTGGCCAACTAGATTGGTTTTTCTTGCAATGGGAGAGGTGCTTAGTTTTTGGTTCAATCTTGTGGTGTCCTGATGACCCACAAGTATAGGGGATCAATTGTAGTCCTTTCGACAAGTAAGAGTGTCAAACCCAACAAGGAGCAGAAGAAATGACAAGTGGTTTTCAGCAAGGTAATTTCTGCAAGCACTGAAATAGTCGGTAACAGATAGTTTGATAGTAGGATAATTTGTAACGAGCAAGTAACAGTAATGGTAAATAAAGTGCAGCAAGGTAGCCCAATCCTTTTGTGACAAAGGACAGGCCAAAACGGTCTCTTATGATAAGCAAAGCGTTCTTGAGGGTACATGGGAATTTCACCATATCACTTTCATCATGTTGGTTTGATTTGTGTTCACTACTTTGATAATTTGATATGTGGGTGGATCGGTGCTTAGGTGCTATTCTTACTTGAACAACCCTCATACTTATGATTAACCCCCTCGCAAGCATCCGCAACTACGAGAAAAGTATTAAGATAAAATCTAACCATAGAGCATTAAACTTTTGGATCCAAATCGGTCCCTTACGAAGTAGCGCATAAACTAGGGTTTAAGCTTATATCACTCTAGCAACCCATCATCTAATAACTACTCCATAATGCATTCCCTTAGGCCCAAATATGGTGAAGTGCCATGTAGTCAATGTTCACATGACACGACGAAGGTAATCACAACATACATATCATCAAAATATCGAACACATATCAAGTTCACATGATTACTTGCAACATGACTTCTCCCGTGACCTCAAGAACAAAAGTAACTACTCACAAATGATAATCATGCTCAAGATCAGAGGGGTATTAAATAGCATAATGGATTTGAACATATAATCTTCCACCAAATAAACCATATAGTAATCAACTACAAGATGTAATCAACACTACTAGTCACCCACAAGTACCAATCTAAGGTTCTGGTACAAAGATTGAACACAAGAGATGAACTAGGGTTTGAGAGGAGATGGTGTTGTTGAATATGTTGATGGAGATGGCCCTCCCAAAGATGGGAGAGTTGTTGGTGATGACGATGGCGATGATTTCCCCCTCCAGGAGGGAAGTTCCCCCTACGAAATTGCTCCGCCGGAGGGCAAAAGTGCTCCTGGCCAAGTTCCGCCTCGAGACGGCAGTGCTTCGTCCCGAAAGTCCCCTTATGATTTTTTTCTAGGTCAAAATGACCTATATACCAGCAGATGGGCACCGGAGGTGGGTCGAGGAGAGCACAACCCACCAGGGCGCGCCTGGGGGACCTGGTGCGCCCAGGTGGGTTGTGCCAACTGGTGGGCCTCCTCCGGTAATTATTTGCTCCATTATTATTTTTTATTGCAAAATAATTCTCCGTAAATTTTCAGCTCATTTGGAGATGTGCAGAATAGGTAACTCTAATGTAGCTTTTTCAGGTCCAGAATTCCAGCTACCGGTATTCTCCCTCTTTGTGTAAACCTTGCATATTATGAGAGAAAAGGCATTAGAATTACTCCAAAAAGCATTATTATGCATAAAACATTATAAATAATAGTAGGAAAACATGATGCAAAATGGACGTATCAACTCCCCCAAGCTTAGACCTCGCTTGTCCTCAAGCGAAAAAACGAAATCGAAAAACATGCCCACATGCTTAGAGAGAGAGAGAGGTGTCGATAAAACAAAATACGGACATAGAAGCATCATGCATATTATTATAATAGCAAGGAACTTTAACATAAAATTTTATCACACAACTTTTATCATATAACTTCTCATGAACAAGTATCAATTCATCACAACATTGAAGTATAAAGCATAAACCTCATTGAAAACCAACAAACTATGTTCTCAATCAACTTTGCAACTACAATTCATCATATTTTTAGGAAGGGTCACGTATCGGAGCCTTTAGGCAAGTCCACATACTCAACCATCATTTAATCTTCTATGGTTGCTAACACTCACAGCATACCCATGAACAAAAAGTTTCAACCTGACACATAGAAAGATAGGGGCTTATAGTTTCACCTCCCAACGTATTCACCTCAAGGGTGATGTCAACAATAATAACTCATGCACACTCATATCCAACTGGATATATGTTCCTAGATCTTTCCTCACCACATGATGCTTGCAAAAAGAGAAAATAAAAAGGAATAGGGAAGAATACTTTGACTCTTACATAAAAGTAAATGCATAAAAGTAAAAGATAGGCCCTTCGCATAGGGAAGCAGAGTTTGCCATGCGCTTATTTGTTTGTATGCCAAATCCCTTAATGCAAAAGAATGTCACGTTATATTGCCCCTTATGATAGCAATCTTTATTATGCAGTCCGTTGCTTTTATTACTTAGCCATCACAAGTTCGTACAACGCTCAATTTTCTCTTACACTAAATGATCCAACACATTTAGAAGCAATTTTATTGCCTTATTGCACCGATGACAACTTACTTGAAGGATCTTACTCAATCTATAGGTAGGTATGGTGGACTCTCGAAATAAAATTTTGGGTTAAGGGTTTTGGATGCACCAGTAGTATCTCTACTTAGTGCGGAGTTTTTGGCTAGCAAAGATATTGAGAAAGCACCACATGTTGAAGGATCTATGACAATATAACTTCTGTGTGAATATGAACAAACATAAGTCATTACGTTATCTTCCTTGTCCAACGTCAACAATTTTTACACAAAATATTTAATGGGGGGTCACAATGATAAAACATATCCAAGATAGTGTATTTGCATGTGAATCTTCTCTTCCCTTATTAATTCTTTCATGAATTGCATCATTGACCAATGCTATGTTTGTCAATCTCTAATAAATTTTACCACTTATACTTTTCCTTATGTGATGTCATTACTTACTATAAGATTAGCATATGATCTTTTTCATTTATTTTCCTTTCTTTTTATTGGACCAAAAGAGTAAAGAAACAAAACTCAAACTACTCTTTATTATATATCTCACACACGATTACATAGATAGATAGATCACTAAGCAAGCACTCAAAAAGAAAGGATCAAACTAAACTTTTATTCAACTAAACCATAGGATAACTAAAGATCGAACTAAAATAGGTAAAGGCAAAGATAATGGTGGTGATATGATACCGGGGCACCTCCCCCAAGCTTGGCACAAGCCAAGGGGAGTGCCCATACCATGAACTCAAGTCTCCTTTGGTGGGGAAGATGATGATGGTGGTGGTGATGTAGTAGCGGGCTTATCCTCCGGCTTCCATGGCAGCGGCTCACCATCATAAGAAGAAGCGCGAGTCTGACGAGTCTTGCAACTGGCAGCTAAACTCATACCTTTAAATCTCGCCTCATATTCAAAGACTTGATTTTGGAGATCATAGATTTGGCTTTGCAGAAAATTGATTTGCTCGTTGAAGGTGAAGACGATATCCTTCATGGATTTGCCATCCACCTTGAGATCACGGGTGAAATCCGCAATCATGAGGTGATTGGCATTGAGTCCATGCTCCACCGTCCCCTTGCACTTGAAGACCTCCTGCTCCATGGCTTCGAGCCTAGACTCCATGGTTCCCGTCCTCTTGGGCCCCTGGACGTCCCTGATATGGAGCACCCCCTCACGCATCTCGATGGCTTGAGGGTGCTGCATCACCTCCCGCAAATACGGGTTGATGACGTTCTCGAAGAACTTGTCCTTGGAGGAGCTCGAACCGGCCATGGCTATCTAGATATGTCAGAAAACAAGCAAGAAAGAAGAACAGAAGATTTCTCCATGATACGGTGGCCAATACGTCCGAGGGGGTATATAATTTTTTTTTATCTAGGGAAACAAGCAAACGGGAGGAAAACGGAGTCAGGAAGGTTCCCGAGGTGGGCACAACCCACCTGGGCGCGCCAAGGGGCCCAGGCGCGCCCTGGTGTGTTGTGCCCTCCTCGGTTGCCTTCCTGGTTGTTTCTTATTTTCCTAATTTTTGTAATATTCCAAAACTGACAAAAAATATTTTTGCGGATTTTTCGGAGTCCGTTTACTTACCGTATCACGTACCTCTTCTTTTTTTCGTATTCTAGAGTGTTTCGGAAGGTTTATTTTATGTGTTCCTCTGGTGTCATGGTTTGAATAACATTGCTTTCAACATTAATAGGCGTACCTAAGATATAGTGTTTAATTCTTTACCCGTTGACCACCATTGGGTTAGTACCTTCGGCATTATTAATCTTGATGGCTCCAGAGCGATAAACCTCCTCAATAATATATGGTCCTTCCCATTTAGAGAGAAGTTTTCCTGCAAAGAATCTAAAATGAGGGTTGTACAAAAGAACATATTCTCCAACTTTGAATTCCCGCTTTTGGATTCTTTTGTCATGCCATCTTTTAACTTTTTCTTTAAATAACTTGGCATTTTCATAAGCACGGGTTCTCCATTCATCTAATGAGCTAATATTAATAACCTCTTTTCACCGGCAAGTTTGAAATCATAGTTGAGTTCTTTAATTGCCCAATATGCTTTATGTTCTAACTCTAGAGGCAAATGACAAGCTTTTCCATAAACCATTTTATAGGGAGACGTACCCATAGGATTTTTATATGCTGTTATGTAGGCCCAAAGTGCATCATCCAATTTCTTAGACCAATTCTTTCGGGACCTATTAACAGTTTTTTGTAATATTAATTTTATTTCTCTATTGCTAAGTTCAACTTGACCACTAGATTGAGGATGATAGGGTGATGCAATTCTATGGTTAACATCATATTTAGCAAGCATTTTACGGAAAAGCACCATGAATAAAGTGTGAACCACCATCAGTCATTAAATATCTAGGGACCCCAAACCTTGGGAAAATAACTTCTTTGAGCATTTTAATGGAAGTGTTATGATCAGCACTACTAGTTGGAATAGCTTCTACCCACTTAGTAACATAATCAACAACAACCAAAATATGGGTATACCCATTAGAGGAAGGAAAAGGTCCCATATAATCAAAACCCCAAACATCAAATGGTTCAACAGCAAGTGAATAATTCATAGGCATTTCTTGATGCTTACCGATATTACCAACTCTTTGACATTCATCACAAGATAAAACAAACTTACGGGCATCCTTGAAGAGAGTAGGCCAATAAAAACCAGATTGCAATACCTTATGAGCAGTTCTATCTCCCGCATGATGCCCTCCATAAGCTTCGGAGTGACATTTCCGTAAGATGTGTTCCTGTTCATGCTCAGGTACACAATGTCTAATAATACCATCTAATCCTTCTTTATAAAGATGCGGGTCATCCCAAAAGTAATGTCTTAAATCATACAAGAATTTTTTTCTTTTGTTGGTATGTGAAACTAGGTGGTATGTATTTAGCAACAATATAATTAGCATAGTAAGCATACCAAGGAGTATTATGAGAAACATTTATTGCAGCTAGCTGTTCATCGGGAAAGCTATCATCAATAGGTAGTGGGTCATCAAGGATATTATCTAACCTAGATAAGTTATCAGCTACGGTGTTCTCAGCTCCTTTTCTATCAGTAATATGTAAATCAAATTCTTGTAGCAAGATAACCCACCTAATGAGTCTAGGTTTAGCATCTTTCTTTTCCATAAGATATTTAATAGCAGCATGATCGGTGTGAACAATAACTTTAGAATCAACAATGTAAGATCTGAATTTGTTACAAGCAAACACAACAGCTAAAAGTTCTTTTTCGGTAGTAGCATAATTTCTTTGGGCATTGTCTAGAGTTTTGCTAGCATAGTGAATAACATTTCATTTCTTATCAACTCTTTGTCCTAGAATAGCACCAACAGCATAATCACTAGCATCACACATAATTTCAAAAGGCAAATTCCAATCAGGTGGTTGAACAATAGGTGCAGAAGTTAAGGCTTTCTTAAGTGTTTCAAAGCCTTCTACACAGTCATCATAAAAAACAAATGGAACATCCTTTTGTAAAATATTTGTAAGAGGCCTAGAAATTTTAGAGAAGTCTTTAATAAACCTCCTATAGAAACCACCATGACCAAGGAAACTACCAATACCTTTAATATCTTTAGGACATGGCATTTTCTCAATTGCATCAACTTTAGCTTTATCCACCTCAATACCTCGTTCAGAAATTTTATGCCCCAAGACAATACCTTCATTAACCATAAAGTGGCACTTCTCCCAATTCAACAAAACATTAGTTTGATCACATCTCTGCAAAACTCGATCAAGGTTGCTCAAGCAATCATCAAAAGAAGTTCCATAAACAGAAAAAACATCCATGAAAACCTCAACAATCTTTTCACAAAAATCTGAGAATATAGCAGTCATACATCATTGAAAAGTAGCAGGTAAATTGCATAAACCAAAAGGCATACGTCTATAAGCATAAGTTCCAAATGGGCAAGTAAAGGTAGTTTCCTCTTGACCAGGTTGTGAAACAGGTATTTGAGAAAACCAGAATATCATTCAAGAAAACAAAAGTGTGTGTGCTTAGATAATCTTTCCAACATTTGATCGATAAAAGGCAAAGGGTAATTATCTTTTCTAGTTGCTTTATTTAATTTTCTAAAATTAATTACCATTCTATAACCAGTAACAATTCTTTGTGGAATAAGTTCATTTTTATCTTTAGGAACAACGGTAATACCTCCCTTCTTAGGGACACAATGAACGGGACTTACCCATATACTATCAGCTATGGGATAGATTATACCTGCTTCTAGAAGCTTTAATATTTTAGTTCCTACCACTTCTTTCATCTTAGGATTCAAACGTCATTGATGATCAACAACTGGTTTAGCATCAGGTTCCATATTAATCTTGTGCTGACAGAGAGTTGGACTAATGCCTTTAAGATCATCAAGAGTATATCCAATAGCAGCACGGTGCTTCTTCAAAAAAATTAATAATCTTTCTTCTTCATGTTCTGAATGGTTAGCACTAATAATAACATGATATATTTTTTCTCATCGAGATAAGCATATTTCAAAGTGTCAGGCAATTGTTTTAATTCAAACACGGGGTCACCTTTAGGTGGAGGAGGACCTCCTAGAATTTCAATAGGCAAATTGTGTTTGAGCAAGGGTCGTTGTTCAAAGAAAATTTTATCTATCTCATTTCTTTCATGCATATTCATATCATTTTCATGGTCTAGCAAATATTGTTCTAGTGGATCAGTAGGAGGCACAACAATAGAAGCAAGACCAATTATTGCATCCTTACTAGGTAATTCTTTCTTATGAGGTTGTCTATTAAACTTGGAAAAATTAAATTCATGAGACTCATCACCAAAGCGAACACTGACAGTTTGTTTATGACAATCTATAGTAGCATTGACTGTGTTCAAGAAAGGTCTACCAAAGATAATGGGACACAAGTCATCTTGTGGGGAACTAAGAACTAGAAAATCAGTAGGGTATTTTATTTTCCCACACAAGACTTCAACATCTCTAACAATCCCAAGTGGTGTGATGGTGTCTCTATTACAAAGTTTAACAGTAACATCTATGTCTTCTATTTCAGCGGGTGCTATGTCATTCATAATTTCTTGGTATAAGGTAAAAGGGATAGCACTAATGCTAGCACCTAAGTCACATAAACCATGATAACAATGATCTCCTATTTTAAATGACACAACAGGTATGCCAACAACATGTCTATGTTTATCTTTTTCATCGGGTTTGGCAATTCTAGTAGCTTCATCACAGAAATAAATAACATGCCCATCAATATTTTCTACCAGGAGATCTTTAACCATAGCAACACTAGGTTCTACTTTAATTTGTTCAGCAGGTTTAGGTGCTCTAATATTACTTTTGCGAACCACAGTTGAAACCTTAGCATGTTCCTTTATCCTAACAGGGAAAGGTGGTTTTTCAATATAACAAGTAGGTACAACTGGATCAAAATTGTAAATAATAGTTTCATCTTTAACTATGTTGGGTTCTTTAATTTCTTCTATGATAGGGGGATGATATTTAAACCACTTCTCTTTGGGGATATCAACATGAGTAGGAAATGATTCACAAAAAGAGGCTACTATCTCAAAGTCAAGTCCATATTTAATGCTAAACTTGTGAAAAACATCGGTATTCATAAAATATTTAACACAATCAAATTCAAGCTTAATACCTGACTCTTTACCTTTGTCGAGTTCCCAATCTTCAGAGTTGCATTTAATTCTTTCTAAAAGATCCCACCTGAATTCAATAGTCTTCTTCATAAAAGAACCAGTACAAGAAGTATTGAGCATGGATTGATCATCACGAGAAAGCCGAGCATAAAAATTCTGAATGATAATTTCTCTAGAGAGCTCATGGTTGGGGCATGAATATAACATTGACTTAAGCCTCCCCCAAGCTAGAGCAATACTTTCTCCTTCACGAGGCCAAAAATTATATATATAATTCCGATCACGATGAACTAGATGTATAGGATAATTTTTTTGGTTATATTCCAATTTCAATCGATTCCAGTTCCAAGATCCAGTATCATTGCATAGCCTATACCATGTCAACGCTTTTACCTTCAAAGATAAAGGGAAAACCTTGTTCTTAGATTCATCTCCGGATAAACCTGCAAGCTTAAATAATCCACAAATTTCATCCACATATATCAAGTGCATATCAGGATGTTCAGTTCCATCTCCTGCATAAGGATTAGCTAATAGTTGTTCTATCATACCCAAAGGAATTTAATAACCAATATTTTTAGTAGGTGTAGTAGGTTGAGGGGAAACTAATTGTGCTTATGGTCGAGGTGAAGATACCCCGAACAAACCCCTCAAAATATGGTTCTCCATAGTAACAAGTGACAATAAATTTCAGCACTTAGTAATAATTTTTCCTTAACAATTTCCACTTACCAAGAGCGCTTCACTCCCCGGCAACGGCACCAGAAAAGAACCTTGATGACCCAAAAGTATAGGGGATCAATCGTAGTCCTTTCGATAAGTAAGAGTGTCGAACCCAAAGAGGAGCAGAAGGAAATGACAAGTGGTTTTCAGCAAGGTAATTTCTGAGCAACTTTCATGTTTTAACTTTTTCGATCCGAGCTACGGTTTAAAAGTTATTAATTTTTAAAGATTATTTGAATTTCTGGAATTATTTTATTTAACAGAAAATGAATTATGACGTCAGCATGACGCGCTGCTGACGTCAGCAAGTCAACAGGACGGTTGACCAGTCAAACCTGACATGTGGGTCCAGTGGGACCCACATGTCAGCCTCTATTTCTTTAATCAGTGATTCAGTTTAATTACCATGATTAATTAGGGGGTGGACCCCACATGTCAGTGAGACATTAGGTTAATTAGTTTATTTTTATTTCTAATTTGTTTTAACTAATTAATCAGGGAGGTGGGGCCCACGTGTCAGCGACTGGGCCGGTCCAGTCAGCAGGGCTGACCGGTCAGCTGGCCGGTCGGGCCCCTGGGGCCCACGGGTCAGTGACCCAGGGGTGGGCCCCGCCTGTGCCACGTCAGCGGGGCCGGCGGCTGGTCGCCGGCGACCAAATCGCACGGCGGCGCGTCGCCGGAGTTGGCCGGAATCGAGCTATAGGGCTCGGTTCAAGCCGGGCTTGGGTGCGTTCGAAAGCCAGGGGACTCGCCCGTCGCGTGGGAGTGGTCTCGTCGCCGGAATCTACCGGAGCCGTCGACGGTGAGCTCGCGGGCAGCGCCGGAGTTCGGGGTCTGGACGGGATCGCGGCTGCGCGGCTCGAGGGGGTACGTGCGAGTGCGCGTTCGACTCCCGGGGTTGCCAGGAGCACAGCGCGGTGCTTAGCCAAGCACGGAAGCGGCCATGGCCACGAGCACGAGCTCGTCGGCGGCGGCCAAAGCACGACCACGGTGGCGGCTAGCTACGGCGGTTCCTATGGCGCAGCGAGAGAGAGGAGGGGAGAAGCTCACCGTGCAGGCTCACACGTAGGCCCGGCGAGTGGTTTAGTAGCTGCTGCGCCGGGAATCGACGGAGAGGCGCCGGCGACCGAAGCAAAGGGGGCGGAGAAAAACGACGCCTGTGGAGCTCCCCTGCTCCACCAGAGAGCTTCAGGCGACGCGGTCGACCACGGCGGAGGCGAGGGACATCTCGACGAGGCGATGCGAGGCCGGTAGCCGCGAGCACGGCGTCGAGCGGCGGCGGCCGCGTCCGGCTGCTCCCGGATCTGAGGGGGAAGACGGGCGGAGCGAGAGAGAGGAGAGGGGAAAGTGGCGAGGAGAGCCAGGGGAGACGCACGGCCTCTCCCTTATCTCCTCGCGGCTGTCGGTGGCGTCGGTGCCGTCGCCATGTCGTCGCCCGGCTGGCGCGCGCGCGCGCGACCAGGGCGCGGCCGACACGGGGAGGAGGGAGGAGAAGCTGGGCCAGTTGGGCCGCGACTCGGGGCACTGTGCACTAAGGCCCAGTGCACAGTGTCCCGCTTTTGTTTTTCTGTTTTAGCTTCTTCATTTTCTTTTATCCTTTTCTGTTTCAAAATGTTTAGGGCACTTGTGCACTTTTGAAAAATGTGGGAGTTGGCCCAAATATTGCAATGCAATATTATCTCTCACCAAAAAGTGGTTTGGACAAATTTGGATTCCATTTGAGTTTGATATTAATTTAATAGATGTAAATAGTCTGTTTTGAGTGCTGTTTCAGGTTGTTTCACTCACTTAGCTAACTCCAAAAATAATGATTATGATTTTGCCATGACCACTGGATTATTTGCTAATTAAATAACATTTCTCCAGCAGAGTTTGATCAACTTCAATTTGCACTTTGGAATTTAATTTGATTTTCAGATTTTGAATTTGAATTGGATTATTAACCCAAATGATTTGGCACTGCAAATGATCATGACTTGGCAGTTTTAACAGAGTGTCATAGAGCTTATTACTAGGGGGTGTTACAAGTTCTCCTCCTCTAAAAGAAATTCTCGTCCCGAGAATTTAGGAGGTAGAAGGAAAGAGTCCGGGATATTCTTCCCGAAGATGATCCTCGCGTTCCCAAGTGGCTTCATCTTCAGTATGATTCGACCATTACACTTTTAGGAACTTGGTCGTCTTCTGACGAGTACGACGCTCAGCTTCGTCGAGGATGCGGATCGGATGCTCCTTATATGAAAGATTATCTTGCAGTTGTAGCATCTCATGATCCACTGCACGATGCGGAGATTCCTTGAAGCACTTACGGAGTTGCGATACGTGGAAGACATCATGAATATGAGAGAACTGTGGCGGCAATTCCAATTTATAAGCCACATGTCCACGTCTAGCCATGATACGGAAAGGACCAATGTAGCGAGGAGCTAGCTTGCCCTTGATTCCGAAACGACGGGTGCCCTTCATTGGAGTGACACGAAGATAAGCTTGTTCATCAGGTTGATAGATCACACCCCATCGCTTGCGATCATAATTACTCTTCTGACGGTCTTGAGCTGCTTTGAGATTCTCCCGGACAATTCGGACTTGTTCTTCGGCATGCTGAATGATGTCCGGTCCAACAAGAGGTCGTTCCCCAGTTTCTGACCAATTCAGAGGGGTTCGACATTTACGTCCATAAAGAACCTCAAATGGGGCCATTTTTAAGCTGGCTTGATAACTGTTGTTATAAGAGAACTCGGCATACGGGAGAGATTCCACCCATTTCTTACCGAAGGATATAACACAAGCTCGAAGCATGTCTTCAAGCACTTGATTAACACGCTCAACTTGGCCTTGGGATTGGGGATGATAAGCTGAACTCCAGGTAATATGAGTTCCCATTGCTTTCTGGAAACTTTCCCAGAAATGGCCAGTGAAAATACTGCCACGGTCTGAACTGATTTCCTTGGGAATACCATGGAGTGAAACAATTCTGGCAATGTACAGTTCTGCTAGCTGGCTAGCGGTGATAGTCTCATTAACAGGTAGGAAATGAGCAACCTTGGAGAGTTGGTCGATGACGACAAGAATGGCATCGTGACCCTTCTGAGACTTGGGAAGACCAGTGATGAAGTCCATTTGCACTTTATCCCACTTCCATAGAGGAATAGGGAGCGGTTGCAGAATTCCAGCAGGTTTCTGATGTTCTGCCTTCACGCGACGACAAACGTCACACTCGGCAACATAACGAGCAATATCCTGCTTCATCCTAGACCACCAGTACCTTTGACGAAGATCTCGATACATTTTGGTACTACCCGGATGGATAGACAGCGGTGTATCATGGGCCTCCTTCATGACTTTGTCAGTCATCAGCTCGAAGCGAGGTACTACGATGCGGTCTCTGAAATATAATGTACCATCTTCAGCAACTGAGAAATCCCGATACTTAGCAAGGTGAAGCTCCTTCTTCATCAAGTCAATTTCAGCATCTTTGGCTTGCGCTTCTTTAATAGCCTTCAGAAGGTCTGGCTGTACCACAAGGTTATTAAGAGAACCCTGGGGAAGAATTCGCAGATTCAGCTGAGTCAGTTCTGCGTGAAGACGAGGTTGAGCTTGCCTAACCATGAGGTTGTTGCAATATGACTTGCGACTCAGGGCATCGGCCATTACATTAGCTTTGCCCGGGGTATAAGAAATACCGCAGTCATAATCCGCAATAGCTTCTAACCATCGTTGTTGTCGGAGATTAAGATCCGGTTGAGTGAATAAGTATTTCAGACTTTGGTGATCGGTATAAATTTCACACCGATTACCCAGAAGGTAGTGTCGCCATAACTTCAATGCATACATCACTGCTGCAAGTTCAAGATCATGCACTGGATAATTCTCTTCATGTGGACGCAATTGACGTGAAGCATATGCAATTACTCTCCGCCCTTGCATTAGGACGCAGCCTAATCCCTGACGAGAGGCGTCGCAATATATGACAAAGTCCTTGCGAGAATCAGGAGGAGCAAGCACTGGAGCAGAAGTGAGCTTGTCCTTGAGGGTTTGGAAACTTTCCTGACACTTGTCTGTCCACTCAAACTTAACGCCTTTGTGGAGCAGATTAGTCAGGGGCTTGGCGATCTTGGAGAAGTTCTCGACGAATCGGCGACAATAGCTGGCTAGACCGAGAAAGCTTCGGACCTGCTTGGCATTCTTCGGAGGGGTCCAGTCAAGGATAGCCTGAACACGCTCCGGGTTAACGGCAATACCGTCCTTGGAAATCACATGTCCAAGGTAGGTCACTTCAGGAAGCCAGAATTCGCATTTAGAGAACTTGGCATACAGCTTGTGTTCTCGAAGTCTCTCCAGAACAAGACGAAGATGTTCGGCATGTTCTTCTTTGTTCTTCGAATAAACCAGAATATCATCTAGATATACCATGACGAACTTGTCGAGGTAGTCCATGAATGTATAATTCATTAAGCGGGAGAAGGTAGCGGGAGCATTCGTCAGACCAAATGACATGACGGTGTACTCGTATGAGCCATAACGAGTAACGAATGCAGTCTTGGGAATATCCTCTTCGCGGACACGGATCTGGTGATAACCCAACCTCAAGTCGAGTTTAGAGAACACCGAAGATCCAGCGAGTTGGTCATATAAATCATTGATCCGGGGAAGCGGATATTTATTCTGGATAGTTGCCTGATTGATAGGACGATAATCTTGAACCAGACGGTTAGTTCCATCCTTCTTCTTAACAAAGAGAGAAGGTGCTCCCCAAGCAGAGGAACTAGGGCGGATGAAACCCTTCCTTAAAGATTTATCAATTTCCTCCTTAAGCTCGATGAGGTGGTGCGGAGGCATCTTGTAAGGACGCTTCGCAATAGGAGTGGTGCCAGGCTTCAAGTCGATGACGAACTCGACAGCTCTAGCAGGGGGTATTCCTGGAAGTTCTTCTGGAAAAACATCCGGGAAGTCACAGACAACTGGGATAATCTCAATCCCATCAAGCGGAGAAGCATTCAACGCATTCAAGGCATAAATTTGAGCCTCAGCGTTCTGAGTGATATGAGCATGGTAATTCACCATCTCATTCGAGGGGTGCAAGAGGTGAACAACTTTGGTGGCACAATTGATTGAGGCATAGTGGGCCTTCAACCAATCCATTCCTAGAATAAGGTCAATCTTGGACGATTTCAGAATAATGGGAGACGCACTGAACTCCAACTCTTCGATTTCAACGGGAACATTATAGCTAACTGTAAAGGTTCGGCAACCACCCGCGGGGGTGTGTACCAATAAGGGTGTGTTCATGTATTCGCATTTAATGTCATGCATGCGTGCAAAATGTTCTGACATGAAGGAATGCGATGCTCCTGAATCAAATAAAACAGATGCTGGTACTGAATTAACGAGAAGTGTACCCATCACAGTATCTGGTTGATTTGGAGCTTCAGACATGTTGACGTGGTAGTACTGCCCACGACCGTAAGAAGGTCTGGCATTATTGTTGCGCTGCTGAGGAATACCACGGCCAATTCCACGTCCAGCAGAAGGGAGAGCTAGTTGATTCTGATTCTGAGAACAATCTCTAGCACGGTGACCTGGCTTGCCACACTTGAAGCATAGCCCGCTGTCAGGACGAGGTGTTGGAGCTCGAGGTGCTGGAGCTGGCAGGGGCTGTCTCGGTGGTGGAGGTGGCAGACGTGGAGCAGCATAAGAGGGTCTGTTTGCAGGTGCTGCTGAACGAAACATGCCTTGAGGGAACCAGATGCGTCGCTTCTGGGAAGACGAGCCCGAAGATGAGCCCGACTCACGAGTGCGTCTGGACGCTTCTTTATGCTTCTTCAGTCCAGTTTCAACCATGATAGCTTTATTCACCAAGGTGGCGAAATCAGGATAATCCTGGACAAGCAGTGCCAACTGTATGTCATGATGCAGTCCTTCACGGAACTTCTCCTGTCTTCGCTCATCAGTAGGAATGTCTTCTTCAGCATAGCGAGATAAGTCAAGAAACTCGCGCTGATATACTTCCACGGTCTTGTTGCCCTGAACAAGGCTACGGAACTCGGCCTTCTTCCGAGCTATGACAGCTTGAGGAATGTAGCGGGCACGGAATGCAATCTTGAATTCTGCCCAAGTGACGACAGTACCAGGCGGCAGAGTCTGTCGGTGAGTGGCCCACCATTGGGCTGCGGGACCCTTAAGAAGATATGTCGCAAAAGTGACATAGTTAATTTCGGCGACACTAGCAGACTCCATCTCATGGGAGATGTCACGCAGCCAGTCATCGGCATCCAATGGGTTGACTGTGTTGCGGAAGAAGGATGGGCTGAGCCGCATAAATTCTGGCAAAGTGATGGAGAAAGGCTGCTGATTAGCATCAGGATGAGGGAACTGCTGCATAATTCCCGTCATAAACTGGCGGTTGAGTTCAAACTGTTGCATCATCGCTGCCATGTAATCAGGTGGTGGCGGCGGTGGCGGGTTGTTGTCAGCCATCCTGCTATTCCAACAGGGGTATTTCAGCGATAGCTTATGCAAGTGTTTAACAATAAACATGAGGTAACTCGACATTATTGAAAGAGTGCAATAGATGCTAGAAGTAGTCATTAAGACGTACAGATCCATACATAGTCGGTTACATTCGGGCAGCATAACGGCGCAAATTGAAAAGCTAGACATGCTAGGCGGCGCGCAGGCACGCGGTAAGGAAGTACACAACGGGACATAGCAAAGACTACATCAGCGTCGGAGAAAACCACTGAAACGGGGTAACTGCAAGTGCGGACGATGGACGTTCGTCGCAGAAGGATCCTGCGCTCCATGGGCACTCTGATGCAGAACTCGGTCTCGAGAAGAAAGAAGAGGTCCACGTGCAGGCGTGTGACCTCCCACAGCAGGCCAGACGATCCCTGATGGCATCTCAGTCCTGCTCGGGTAAAGAATGTACTCCGGATGAATCCCTGCACGAACAGCTGGTAGCAACTGTGTCATAGCCTCGTAGTAGCGTGCTCGAGTAGCAAACAACTCAACAGCAAGTGCACGAACAGTGCGATCCAAAGCCTGAGCATAGTGGATCAGAACTCGCTGATCATAGCGACGAGGCTCGTACGGGGCACAGATAGCTGTGTAAAATCCAGTAGCATCTCCAACAGGTGCATACGGAATGTACCGAAACACAGTATCATCCAAGTTAGCACTGTGCTCTCCTCGGAGACGTGCGACAGCAGAGTAGGCGGCATCATGTACTGCCATCTCAATCGTCACGCCGATCCCGTGAAATCGGTGAAGCTCAGTGTCAGAGTTATCCTGCTGATCATAGATGCGAACATCAGCATAGTACTGCTCCTGGTTGAACTCACGATAAACCTCATAGACCATGTACTCGGGACACCAGCGGTATCCCAGCCTGATCAAGAGGGCGATCAGAACAGCTGGAAACCCAGGGACGTCTCGAGCACAGGTGCGAAGCACGAGCTGCGTCGTAGGACGAGGGGGAAACAGTCGATCCATCTGAAATAAGAAGTTCAGGATTGTCGTAAGACATTGAGAAATATAACCGATCTCAAAAGGAAAGGTTAAACAAAACAATGGAAAGGAAATGATTATCAGACTAATCAGATCAATGACATGGAAATCGCACTGAATCCAGTTCTCCGGGTGGATAGAATTAACGAGAACCTAAATGTCAGTGTTAGTACATTTTAGTAAACCCGAATAGATGAGAGATTAGAATCCCAGAGTAAAGACGAGGAATAAAAGATCCTAATACCACCCAGTTGGCGACGTGGGCCCTTAAGCCACACAGCCAAGTTAGTAAAACAATTTTTGACCACTAGACTCAACTTCGGCCAAGGAATTGGGAAGGGGGATTCCTAGAGGCAGTCGGCTCTGATACCAACCTGTGACGACCCCGGCTTAATCGTGCACTAATCATACACGCAAATGCGCACGATCAAGCCTAAGGACTCACTTGAAGATATCACAACACAACTCTAAAACATAAAATAAAGTCATACAAGCTTAATATTACAAGCCAGGGCCTCGAGGGCTCGAATACAAGCTCGATGGCATACAAGCGTCAGCGGAAGCATTAGATATCTGAGTACAGATATATTACAGAGAGAGAGATAAGCCTTCACAGAGGCGGGGTAAAAATAAAAACTACGATCGAAAGGCGTAGGCCTCCTGCCCTGGACCCTCCGATCCTACTCCTGGTCGTCGAACGGCTCCTCGTAGTAGTAGTACTCGCCAGGCAGGTAGTAGTACTGGTCGTCGGCTGGGGCTTCTGGCTCAGGGGCTCCGTCGTCTGGTGGCAAAGAAAGAATATATGGGGAAAAAGAAAATAAAGCAAACGTGAGTACTCATCCGAAGTACTCAGCAAGCAAGGATCTACACTACATATGCATCATTGTCAAAGGAATGGTTGTATATGTGGACTGGGCTGCAGAAATGCCAGAGTAGAGGGGGAAAGCCTAGTCCTATCGAAGACTAGCATCTTCAACAATCTTCGACAGTCTTGCAGCATCAGGAGAGAGCAGATGAACATAATGTAAAGTAGTAGTAGTAATATCATCAACCTCGACCTGAGATCCTTTCTCGACTCCCTGCGAGAAAGAAATCCCAGAGCCGTACTATCCAATTCTCATCACATGTTCTAGTTGTACCGATCGGGATACAACTCCGAGTGTCCGTTACCGTAGGACAGGCTATCGATAGAAGTTTCTTCCCTGCAGGGGTGCACCAACTTACCCACCACGCTCACTTAACTCTGGCCGGACACACTTTTCTGGGTCATGCCCGGCCTCGGCTAAGCAACACGCCGCAACCCGACCTAGGCTTATAAGAGAGGTCAGCACGCCGGACTAAACCTATGCCCCCAGGGGTCTTGGGCCATCGCCCCGGGAACTCCTGCACGTTACGGGGCCACCGAGAGCAGACCTAGCAACCCCTTATACAAGCGCGGTTGCGTTACCAGTCCAACTCGGCGTGCGCCGCTCCTTACTGACGTCCAACAAGCTTCGGCTGATGTGTACGACGCAGAACGCCCATACTATGCCCACGTGATGGTTAGTGCTATCGGGCCAGAGGCCCCTCGAATCAAATATCCAAACCGTAGTGGATTAGGAGCGCGCGGAAACGAGCAGAGACTCACGATCGATGTGACCCCGTCGCCCCGTCTCGAGGACTTGCGGCAAGGGCTAAGAATGCCCGGCCACGCCTCGTAGTTATCTCGCGGGCACCATCCAGGTCAACCCGACTCCACATCACTTCGCGTTAAGCTCGCGCGGGTACCCCTCAGGGCCGACCCGTCTTTAGTATCATAGTTTAGTGCAAGTCATAATATCCAAGGTAACTGTGTGTCTGACACCGAAGGGAACCCTGAGGAATCACCCTCGATGGAATTCCCGCTCGATGTTATCATCAAGGTGAACGAAGGAGGATTCACCCTCGAGGTCCACCTTGAGGAGTTGCGCGACGACGTCGTGATCGGGGTTGGTGTAGAAGGAATCACCCTCGCTTACCACGACCGAGTAACTAACCTACAAGGTTAACATCAGAAGTGCTGACGAGGTATCACCCTCGGCACTCGATGATAACCCAGCAGTGTCGGCAACTAAGGGGAAGTGATGTGCGGTGCCATGGTCTAGTCTTCAATCCCGATGATCGGGTCTTCTGATGTCCAGCAGGGCAGTCGGGATCAAGTGGGGGTCTCGGTCGTGTCTCTACCCACCTTATACTAAGCAGTCTAGGATAACCAGTAAGGTAGCAAGGCAGGTTACAATAAACAGGCTATGCAGCAGATATAGGAAAACAGTAGCAGTAGCAGTTCTAATGCAAGCATAAGAGAGAAGAGAGTAGGCGCTATAGGCATGCTCAAAATGGGGGTGCTTGCCTGTTTGCTCTGGGGCAAGGGCAAGGTCTTCAGGGGTGTCGTCGGGAACGTAGTCGTACTCCGGAGCTGCGTCTGCGTCTGGAGCTACGTCTGCGTCGGGGTCTATCGAGAGAGAAGAGGGGGAGGAAACAGGTAAACAATATGCAATCATATGCCACACAGTGCGTGCTATGCTATGATGCAGTGCAGGGTTGCCTGAATATGCATCTAAGTCATTTTAGTTATTTTTAGAATTATTCTGGGATTTAATATCCGACGTGTGTGCACTATTCATCTGTCGGATTCGGGTCCGGAGTTACGAGTTCTTCTACGTAGGAGGTTCCGATGGAGAAACAGACGGCACGATCAGACTCGTCTCGTCGTTCTGAGCAACTTTCATGTTTTAACTTTTTCGATCCGAGCTACGGTTTAAAAGTTATTAATTTTTAAAGATTATTTGAATTTCTGGAATTATTTTATTTAACAGAAAATGAATTATGACATCAGCATGACGCGCTGCTGACGTCAGCAAGTCAACAGGACGGTTGACCAGTCAAACCTGACATGTGGGTCCAGTGGGACCCACATGTCAGCCTCTATTTCTTTAATCAGTGATTCAGTTTAATTACCATGATTAATTAGGGGGTGGACCCCACATGTCAGTGAGACATTAGGTTAATTAGTTTATTTTTATTTCTAATTTGTTTTAACTAATTAATCAGGGAGGTGGGGCCCACGTGTCAGCGACTGGGCCGGTCCAGTCAGCAGGGCTGACCGGTCAGCTGGCCGGTCGGGCCCCTGGGGCCCACGGGTCAGTGACCCAGGGGTGGGCCCCGCCTGTGCCACGTCAGCGGGGCCGGCGGCTGGTCGCCGGCGACCAAATCGCACGGCGGCGCGTCGCCGGAGTTGGCCGGAATCGAGCTATAGGGCTCGGTTCAAGCCGGGCTTGGGTGCGTTCGAAAGCCAGGGGACTCGCCCGTCGCGTGGGAGTGGTCTCGTCGCCGGAATCTACCGGAGCCGTCGACGGTGAGCTCGCGGGCGGCGCCGGAGTTCGGGGTCTGGACGGGATCGCGGCTGCGCGGCTCGAGGGGGTACGTGCGAGTGCGCGTTCGACTCCCGGGGTTGCCAGGAGCACAGCGCGGTGCTTAGCCAAGCACGGAAGCGGCCATGGCCACGAGCACGAGCTCGTCGGCGGCGGCCAAAGCACGACCACGGTGGCGGCTAGCTACGGCGGTTCCTATGGCGCAGCGAGAGAGAGGAGGGGAGAAGCTCACCGTGCAGGCTCACACGTAGGCCCGGCGAGTGGTTTAGTAGCTGCTGCGCCGGGAATCGACGGAGAGGCGCCGGCGACCGAAGCAAAGGGGGCGGAGAAAAACGACGCCTGTGGAGCTCCCCTGCTCCACCAGAGAGCTTCAGGCGACGCGGTCGACCACGGCGGAGGCGAGGGACATCTCGACGAGGCGATGCGAGGCCGGTAGCCGCGAGCACGGCGTCGAGCGGCGGCGGCCGCGTCCGGCTGCTCCCGGATCTGAGGGGGAAGACGGGCGGAGCGAGAGAGAGGAGAGGGGAAAGTGGCGAGGAGAGCCAGGGGAGACGCACGGCCTCTCCCTTATCTCCTCGCGGCTGTCGGTGGCGTCGGTGCCGTCGCCATGTCGTCGCCCGGCTGGCGCGCGCGCGCGCGACCAGGGCGCGGCCGACACGGGGAGGAGGGAGGAGAAGCTGGGCCAGTTGGGCCGCGACTCGGGGCACTGTGCACTAAGGCCCAGTGCACAGTGTCCCGCTTTTGTTTTTCTGTTTTAGCTTCTTCATTTTCTTTTATCCTTTTCTGTTTCAAAATGTTTAGGGCACTTGTGCACTTTTGAAAAATGTGGGAGTTGGCCCAAATATTGCAATGCAATATTATCTCTCACCAAAAAGTGGTTTGGACAAATTTGGATTCCATTTGAGTTTGATATTAATTTAATAGATGTAAATAGTCTGTTTTGAGTGCTGTTTCAGGTTGTTTCACTCACTTAGCTAACTCCAAAAATAATGATTATGATTTTGCCATGACCACTGGATTATTTGCTAATTAAATAACATTTCTCCAGCAGAGTTTGATCAACTTCAATTTGCACTTTGGAATTTAATTTGATTTTCAGATTTTGAATTTGAATTGGATTATTAACCCAAATGATTTGGCACTGCAAATGATCATGACTTGGCAGTTTTAACAGAGTGTCATAGAGCTTATTACTAGGGGGTGTTACATCACCTCAAGGGTGGTGTCTGATACGTCTCCAACGTATCTATAATTTTTTCTTGTTCCATGCTGTTATATTATCATTCTTGGATGTTTTAAAATCATTTTATAGCAACTTTATATCATTTTTTGGGACTAACCTATTGACATAGTGCCCAGTGCTAGTTGCTGTTTTTTGCTGGTTTTTTACTTTGCAGAAAATCAATACCAAACGGAGTCCGAACGCAGCAAAACTTTTTGGAGATTTTTTATGGACCAGAAGGAACAACTTGGGCCGAAGAAGTACCATAGGGGTGCCCCGAGGGGGGCACAACCCACCTGGGCGCGCCTGGGGGCCCAGGCATGCCCTGGTGGGTTGTGCCCACCTCAGTGGCCTCCCGCACCGCTCCTTTGCTCTATAAATACCCTGAAAATCTAAAAACCCTAGGGGAGTTGACGAAACACAATTCCAGCCGCCGCAAGTTCCAGAACCACTAGATCCAATCTGGAGACCACCACGGAGGGGTTCATCATCCTCATTGGTGCCTCTCCGATGATGCGTGAGTAGTTCATTGTAGACCTACGGGTCCGTAGTTAGCAGCTAGATGGCTTCCTCTCTCTCTTTTGATTCTCAATACAATGGTCTCTTGGAGATCTATTTGATGTAACTCTTTTTGCGGTGTGTTTGTTGGGATCCGATGAACTTTGAGTTTATGATCAGATCTATTTTATCCATGAAAGTTATTTGAGTTTGATCTCTTATATGCATGATTGCTAATAGCCTCGTATTTCTTCTTCGAATCTTTGGTTTAGTTAGGCTGACTAGATCAATTTTTCTTGCCATGGGAAGAGGTGCGTTGTGATGGGTTCGATCTTACGGTGCTCAATCCCAGTGACAGAAGGGGACATGACACGTATGTATTATTGCTATTAAGGATAGCAAGATGGGTCCTATTCCTACATGAACAGATCTTGTCTACATCATGTCATCGTTCGTATTGCATTACTCTGTTTCTCCATGAACTTAATACACTAGATGCATGCTGGATATCGGTCGATGTGTGGAGTAATAGTAGTAGATGCAGGCAGGAGTCGGTCTACTAATCTTGGACGTGATGCCTATATAATGATCATTGCCTGGATATCATCATAATTATTTGAAGTTCTATCAATTGCCCAACAGTAATTTGTTTACCCGCCGTATGCTATTTTTCTCGAGAGAAGCCACTAGTGAAATCTACGGCCCCGGGTCTATTCTTTATCATATTTGCTTTCCGATCTATTATTTGCCTCTTTTATTTTCAGATCTATTATTCCAAAAACCCAAAAATACCTTGCTGCATTTTTTTGTTATTTATTTTATTTCACGTTTCCGCGAGATCTATTTGTCCAATCTACTACAAATTTATCTATCTTTTACCCGGGAGGGATTGACAACCCCTCTTTCACGTCGGGTTGCAAGTATTTGTTCTTTGTGTGCAGGTACCATTTACATAGTGTTGCGTGGTTCTCCTACTGGTTCGATAACCTTGGTCTCATCACTGAGGGAAATACCTACCATAGCTGTGTTGCATCATCCCTTCCTCTTCGGGGAAAATACTGACGCGGACACGAGCCATCAAGAAAGGATTTCTGGCGCCGTTGCCGGGGAGGATCAAGTCAAGATAGTCTCCCATCCACGTGCCGATTTCTGGCGCCGTTGCCGAGGAGATATCATCAACATCTATCAGGTTCCCAATCACAAATCTCATCTCCTTGCAATTTACATTATTTGCCATTTGCCTCTCGTTTTCATCTCCCCCACTTCACAAAAATTTGCCGTTTTATTCTCCCTCTTTTTCGTTCGTCTTTTTCTCGTCAAATCTGTTTTTGCGTGCAATTTTGTTTAGCACCTTTTGTCGTTATGGATAGCCCTTCCTCTATTGTGTGCACCCCCGAGAATGAGGTTCTTAACTTCAAACAAAGGGGAGGGGATAATTTAAAAGATGCTTGGTATAGGATTTGCAATGCTCATAATAGATCTATTCGTAAGCAATCCATCGTTGTTCTTCTTTGCTGTTTTTATGTGGGCATCACTACTTGGTATAGATTCATCCTTGATACGATTACCAATGGGAATTTCTTGATGTGTCCTTCTCTAGATGCTTTTAATGCTATGGGAAATTTAGTGGGTTCACCACCTCTTATGGTTAATGAAACAACTTTGACTCTCGACCATGTTATGGAAAGGCTTGATGCTATTGAAAAGAAAATGCTTACCGAAGAACATATTGAAAGCTTGGATAAAAAGATGCATAATCTTGATAGTAAAATTGGGTCAAAAGCAGGAGAGGTTTTTAAGTTGCTAAAAGAAAAGGGAACTGTAATTCACGAAAGAATTGAAGAAAGCCCTTCTCGGATTGATAAGTTGGAAGAATTTTTTAGTAATTTAAGCTCGGCTTTTGCTTCAGCTAAAACTATTGAAAAAACTCCCATTAAAATTAGTAAGATTACTCGAATCAGTAAAAACAAGGGTGCAGCTTCTAATAATAACAAAGAAGATCTTAAGATGATTAGTATTCATCCCGACTTTGTTGAAGTTGTGAGAAACCCTTTTTGCAAGAATGAATTTTCCAATCTCATTCCTAGGAGTATTGTTATTGAAAATCTATATGCTAAATCTTTAAAGAAAATTGGTTGTGTGATTGAGGAATTGGGAAACAAAGATGACAATAGTTAAATCTATGCTTTATGCCTAGCTAGGGGCGTAAAACGATAGCGCTTGTTGGGAGTCAACCCAATGAATAGAATTTATTTTTGCCTTTTTCTTTCCGTTCTTGAGTGTTTGCACAATTATGCCTCTGTTATGATTGTTTTTTTAATTAGTGTTTGGGCCAAGCAAATCCTTTGGGATCATGTTGGGTGATAGTTGATTTGATCTTGTTGGAAAACAGAAACTTTTGCGTCCAGTAAAACAATTTTGAAAAATCACAGAAGTGATGAAAGCTTCTGATTTTTTTACAAAAGATTGATATACAAATTGCCTACATCGTCCTAATGTTTCAGAATTTTTGGAGTTACAGAAGTATACCAAGTTTTCAGATTGCTACAGACTGTTCTATTTTTGACAGATTCTGTTTTCATTGCATTATGTGCTTATTTTGATGAATCTATGGGTTGTATCGGGGGGTATGAGCCATAGCAAAGTTAGAATACATTAGATATAATGCAATAATAAAATATGAATGGGTTTGCAACAGTACTTAGAGTAGTGATTTGCTTTGTTATACTAACGGATCTCACGAAGGTTTTGTTGAGTTTTGTGTGATTGAAGTTTTCAATTTTTGGGTGAGATCATGATGGATGAAGGAATAAGGAGTAAGAAGAGCCTAAGCTTGGGGATGCCCCATGGCATCCCAAGCTATTATCCAAAGAGAAACAAGCAACTATGCTTGGGGATGCCCCCGAGTGGCATCCCCTCTTTCTTCTAACGATCATCGGTATTTTACTTGGAGCTATATTTTTATTCAGCACATATCATGAGTTTTGCTTGGAGCGTATTGTATTATATGAGTCTTTGCTTGTTTTAATTTTTAGTTTGTGTCATCTATCCTTGCTGGACACACCTATTTGAGAGAGCCAAAATTATACTATGATTTGTTAGAATTGCTCTATGTGCTTCACTTATATCTTTTTGAGCACGGTGTGCTTTAATATTTTTGAAGAAATGCTCTCATGCTTCACTTAGATTTATTTGAGAGTTAGTAGATTTTTGAAGAAATTCTCTCATGCTTCACTTATGTTATTTTGAGAGAAGAAAATTTTTATGCTCATGTTCTTTCTTAGATTTGTTTGAGCTATCAAAAGCAACATATGAAACTAGTCCCAAAGTGATAGATATTCAAAAGGGATATAATAAAAAATTTCATGAAGATCATTGGACAAAAGAAACTTGATTCTTTGTAATAGTTTTGCAATATGATGATATAATATGTGAGTCATGTTTATGAGTAATTATGCTTTAGTAAAAATATTGGTGTTAAGGTTTGTGATTCCCTATGCAAGCACAAAAGTCAATAGTTATGCAATGAAATTACATCCTACTTGTGGTGCATTATTCGGTGTTAGTTATGCTTAATGCTCGCTTATGTGATTTTTCATTTCTTGGTTGGATGCTTCTCAATCTTTTTGCTAGTCTTCACTTGCACTAAGTGGGATTACTACTTGTGCATCCAAAACCCTTAAACCCAGTTTTGCCATATGAGTCCACTATACCTACCTATATGCGGTATTTCCATGCCGTTCTAAGCAAATTTGTATGTGCCATCTCTAATTTTCAAAATAATTTTCCTTTTTGTGTGCTCGTACCGCTCATGAAACGGTAAGGGGTGGCTGATATTTTTCCATGCTAGATGTGTTATTCTCAAGATGAGTGTTTATTCACTTGTCATTGCACGAGAGTACGGCAAAGGTATTAGGGATGCCCAGTCCCGAAATGAAAAATGAATTTACTTTATGTTGTCAAATAATAAATTTCTTGGAAAGTGTTGGTATGGACGGCACCCGTGGATACGGCTAGCCGTGGAATGTGAAAGTATGGTGGAAAAAGGAATAAACTTTATTTTCTGTCTGGGAACCGCCTATGATATATCTAGCATGGAAAGTATTGGGAACTACTCGATCATTTTCGTTGACAGGAAAAGCATGCCACCAAAAATGTTTTATCTCTATCTTTTTCGCTTTGAGCTCTGGCACCTCTACAAATCCCTACTTCCCTCTGCGAAGGGCCTTTCTATTTACTTTATGCAATTTTTATTTTTATTTGAGTCTCCATCTTCTCTTATAAAGCACCAACTAAGGGGCACTATGATCGTACTTGAGCATTGGGTATAGCTAATATGCGAGTGTGTTTCATGAATGGATCAATGATTGAGCATAATGGGCTAGGGATAACTTGCTTTAGTGTTGATATTTTGAAAGACATGGTTGCTTGTTGATATGCCTGAGTATTGAAATCTTCATGTCAAAACTAGACTATTGCTTTGAATCATATAAAAGTCCAAATGTCCATTCTACAAAAGAAAAGAATATGTGATGAACATGTTAGGCAGCATTCCACATCAAAAATTCTATTTTTATCATTTACCTACTCGAGGGCGAGTAGGAATTAAGCTTGGGGATGCTGATACGTCTCCAACGTATCTGTAATTTTTGCTTGCTCCATGCTATTATATTATCATTCTTGGATGTTTTACAATCATTTTATAGCAACTTGATATCATTTTTTTGGACTAACCTATTGACATAGTGCCCAGTGCCAGTTGCTATTTTTTACTTCACAGAAAATTAGTACCAAACGGAGTCCAAACGTAGCAAAACTTTTTGGAGATTTTTTATGGACCAGAAGGAACGACTTGGGCCAAAGAAGTACCAGAGGGGTGCCCCGAGGGGGGCACAACCCACCTGTGTGTGCCTGGGGGCCCAGACACGCCCTTGTGGGTTGTGCCCACCTCAGTGGCCTCCCGCATCGCCTCTTTGCTATAAAAATACCCCAAAAATCCAAAAACCCTAGGGGAGTTGACGAAACACAATTACAGCCGCCACAAGTTCCAGAACCACCAGATCCAATCTAGACACCATCACAGAGGGGTTCATCATCCTCATTGGTGCCTCTCCGATGATGCGTGAGTAGTTCATTGTAGACCTATGGGTCCATAGTTAGTAGCTAGATGGCTTCCTCTCTCTCTTTTGATTCTCAATACAATGTTCTCTTGGAGATCTATTTGATGTAACTCTTTTTGCGGTGTGTTTGTTGGGATCTGATGAACTTTGAGTTTATGATCAGATCTATTTTATCCATGATAGTTATTTGAGTTTTGATCTCTTATATGCATGATTGCTTATAGCCTCGTATTTCTTCTTTGAATCTTTGGTTTAGTTAGGCCGACTAGATCGATTTTTCTTGCCATGGGAAGAGGTGCTTTGTGATGGGTTCGATCTTATAGTGCTCAATCCCAGTGACAGAAGGGGACATGACACGTATGTATCGTTGCTACTCCCTCCATTCCACAATGTAGTGCGCCCGCGCTTCCCGAGATTGAAGTTTGACCGTAAATTTAACCAACGAGACCGATTGCGGCGGGAGCAAAAATTATACCACTGAATTCATATTTTTGATACGAATTTAGTGGTATGATTTTTGCTCCCGCCGCAGTCGGTCTTGTTGATTAAATTTACGGTCAAACTTGGATTTCGGGAAGCGCGGGCGCACTACATTGTGGAATGGAGGGAGTATTAAGGATAACAAGATGGGGTCTATTCCTCATGAATAGATCTT
This sequence comes from Thinopyrum elongatum, assembly GCA_011799875.1. Lineage (NCBI taxonomy): Eukaryota > Viridiplantae > Streptophyta > Magnoliopsida > Poales > Poaceae > Thinopyrum > Thinopyrum elongatum. The sequence goes on along the minus strand of CM022300.1, from coordinate 56,899,522 downwards.
GTCTACATCATGTCATCGTTCTTATTGCATTACTCCGTTTCTCCTTGAACTTAATACACTAGATGCATGCTGGATAGCGGTCGATGTGTGGAGTAATAGTAGTAGATGCAGGCAGGAGTCGGTCTACTAATCTTGGACGTGATGCCTATATAATGATCATTGCCTGGATATCGTCATAATTATTTGAAGTTCTATTAATTGCCCAACAGTAATTTGTTTACCCGCCGTATGCTATTTTTCTCGAGAGAAGCCACTAGTGAAATCTACGGCCCCCGGGTCTATTCTTTATCATATTTGCTTTCCGATCTATTATTTGCCTCTTTTATTTTCAGATCTATTATTCCAAAAACCCAAAAATACCTTGCTGCAATTTTTTGTTATTTATTTTATTTCGCGTTTCCGCGAGATCTATTTATCCAATCTACTACAAATTTATCTATCTTTTACCCGGGAGGGATTGACAACCCCTCTTATGCGTCGGGTTGCAAGTATTTGTTCGTTGTGTGCAGGTACCATTTACATAGTGTTGCGTGGTTCTCCTACTGGTTCGATAACCTTGGTCTCATCACTAAGGGAAATACCTACAGTAGCTGTGCTACATCATCCCTTCCTCTTCGGGGAAAATACGCGGACACGAGCCATCAATGTCAAAAATAATAACTCAAGCCCACTCATATCCAACTGGATATATGTGCCTAGATCTTTCCTCACCACATGATGCTTGCAAAAAGAGAAAATAAAAAGGAATAGGGAAGAATACTTTGACTCTTACATAAAAGTAAATGCATAAAAGTAAAAGATAGTCCCTTCACAGAGGGAAGCAGAGGTTGTCATGCGCTTATTTGTTTGTATGCCAAATCCCTAAATGCAAAAGAACATCACGTTATATTGCCCCTTATGATAGCAACCTTTATTATGCAGTCCGTCGCTTTTATTACTTTGCCATCACAAGTTCGTATAACTCTCAATTTTCTCTTACACTAAATGATCCAACACATTTAGAAGCAATTTTTATTGCCTTATTGCACCGATGACAACTTACTTGAAGGATCTTACTCAATCCATAGTTAGGTATGGTGGACTCTCGAAATAAAATTTTTGGTTAAGGGTTTTTGGATGCACAAGTAGTATCTCTACTTAGGGTGGAGTTTTTGGCTAGCAAAGATATTAAGCAAGCACCACATGTTGAAGGATCTATGACAATATAACTTCTGTGTGAATATGAACAAACATAAGTCATTACGTTGTCTTCCTTGTCCAACGTCAACAATTTTGACAAAAAATATTTAATGGGGGATCACAATCATAAAAGATGTCCAAGATAGTGTATTTGCATGTGAATCTTCTCTTCCCTTATTAATTCTTTCATGAATTGCATCATTGACCAATGCTATGTTTGTCAATCTCCAATAAATTTTACCACTTATACTTTTCCTTATGTGATGTCATTACTTACCATAAGATTAGCATATGATCTTTTTCACTTATTTTCCTTTCTTTTTATTGGAACAAAAGAGTAAAGAAACAAAACTCAAACTACTCTTTATTATATATCTCACACACGATTACATAGATAGATAGATCACTAAGCAAGCACTCGAAAAGAAAGGATCGAACTAAACTTTTATTCAACTAAACCATAGGATAACTAAAGATCGAACTAAAATAGGTAAAGGCAAAGATAATGGTGGTGATACGATACCGGGGCACCTCCCCCAAGCTTGGCACAAGCCAAGGGGAGTGCCCATACCATGGACTCAAGTCTCCTTTGGTGGGGAAGATGATGATGGTGGTGGTGATGTAGTAGCGGGCTTATCCTCCGGCTTCCATGACAGCGGCTCACCATCATAAGAAGAAGCGCGAGTCTCACGAGTCCTGCAACTGGGAGCTAAACTCATACCTTTAAATCTCGCCTCATATTCAAAGACTTGATTTTGGAGATCATAGATTTGGCTTTGTAGAAAATTGATTTGCTTGTTGAAGGTGAAGATGATGTCCTTCATGGATTTTCCATCCACCTTGAGATCACGGGTGAAATCCGCAATCATGAGGTGATTGGCATTGAGTCCACACTGCACCATCCCCTTGCACTTGAAGACCTCCTGCTCCATGGCTTCGAGCCTAGCCTCCACGGTTCCCGTCCTCCTAGGCCCCTGGACGTCCCTGATATGGAGCACCCCCTCACGCATCTCGATGGCTTGAGGGTGCTGCATCACCTCCCGTAAATACGGGTTGATGATGTTCTCAAAGAACTTGTCCTTGGAGGAGCTCGAAGCGGCCATGGCTATCTAGATCTGTCAGAAAACAAGTAAGAAAGAAGAACAGAAGATTTCTCCGCGATACGGTGGCCAATACATCCGGGGGTATATAAAGATTTTTTATCTTGGGAAACAAGCAAACGGGAGGAAAACGGAGTCGGAAGGTTCCCGAGGTGGGCACAACCCACCTGGGCGCGCCAGGGGGCCCAGGCGCGCCCTGGTGTCTTGTGCCCTCCTTGGTTGCCTTCCTGGTTGTTTCTTATTTTCCTAATTTTTGTAATATTCCAAAACTGACAAAAAATATTTTTGTGGATTTTTCGGAGTCCGTTTACTTACCATATCACGTACCTCCTCTTTTTTTAGTATTCTGGATGTTCCAGAAGGTTTATTTTATGTGTTCCTCCGGTGTCATGGTTTGAATAACATTGCTTTCAACATTAATAGGCGTACCTGAGATATAGTGTTTAATTCTTTGCCCATTGACCACCTTCGGGTTAGTACCTTCGGCATTATTAATCTTGATGGCTCCAGAGTGATAAACCTCCTTGATAATATATGGCCCTTCCCATTTAGAGAGAAGTTTTCCTGCAAAGAATCTAAAACGAGTGTTGTACAAAAGAACACATTCTCCAACTTTGAATTCCCGCTTTTGGATTCTTTTGTCATGCCATCTTTTAACTTTTTCTTTAAATAACTTGGCATTTTCATAAGCTTGGGTTCTCCATTCATCTAATGAGCTGATATCAAATAACCTCTTTTCACCGGCAAGTTTGAAATCATAGTTGAGTTCTTTAATTGCCCAATATGCTTTATGTTCTAACTCTAGAGGCAAATGACAAGCTTTTCCATAAACTATTTTATAGGGAGACATACCCATAGGATTTTTATATGCTGTTATGTAGGCCCAAAGTGCATCATCTAATTACTTAGACCAATTCTTTCGGGACATATTAATAGTTTTTTGTAATATTAGTTTTATTTCTCTATTGCTAAGTTCAACTTGACCACTAGACTGAGGATGATAGGGTGATGCAATTCTATGGTTAACATCATATTTAGCAAGCATTTTACGGAAAGCACCATGAATAAAGTGTGGACCACCATCAGTCATTAAATACCTAGGGACTCCAAACCTTGGGAAAATAACTTCTTTGAGCATTTTAATGGAAGTGTTATGATCAACACTACTAGTTGGAATAGCTTCTACCCACTTAGTAACATAATTAACAGCAACCAAAATATGTGTATCTTTACCAATATAAAAAGACCCAAAGGGGCAGATCCAACTGATCTTAGCCATCAAACTAAGTCAATCCAACGATGTAGACTGCTCCAATGGCGAGCGTTCAATGTGTTTAACATGCAATTAACAGCATACCAAATATTGCACTAATCATAGAATTAACACACAAATAATAGCATACCTAATATCCATGTGCAATTAATATATTGCCTAAATATTAACGTGTGTTGCACGTGCGCATTTACTATACCCATTAGAGGAAGGAAAAGGTCCCATATAATCAAAACCCCAAACATCAAATGGTTCAACAGCAAGTGAATAATTCATAGGCATTTCTTGACGCTTATCGATATTACCAATTCCTTGACATTGATCACAAGATAAAACAAACTTACGGGCATCCTTGAAGAGAGTAGGCCAATAAAAACCAGATTGCAATACCTTATGAGCAGTTCTATCTCCCGCATGATGCCCTCCATAAGCTTCGGAGTGACATTTCCATAAGATTTGTTCCTGTTCATGCTCAGGTACACAATGTCTAATAATACCATCTACTCCTTCTACATAAAGATGTGGGTCATCCCAGAAGTAATGTCTTAAATCATAGAAGAATTTTTTCTTTTGTTGGTATGTGAAACTAGGTGGTATGTATTTAGCAACAATATAATTAGCAAAGTCAGCATACCAAGGAGTATTATGAGAAACATTTATTGTAGCTAGCTGTTCATCAGGAAAGTTATCATCAATACGTAGTGGGTCATCATGGATATTATCTAACCTAGATAAGTTATCAGCTACGGGGTTCTCAGCTCCTTTTCTATCAGTAATATGTAAATCAAATTCTTGTAGCAAGAGAACCCACCTAATGAGTCTAGGTTTAGCATCTTTCTTTTCCATAAGATATTTAATAGCAGCATGATCGGTGTGAACAATAACTTTAGAATCAACAATGTAAGATCTGAATTTGTCACAAGCAAACACAACTGCTAAAAATTCTTTTTCAGTAGTAGCATAATTTCTTTGGGCGCTGTCTAGAGTTTTGCTAGCATAATGAATAACATTTCATTTCTTATCAACTCTTTGACTTAGAACAGCACCAACAACATAATCATTAGCATCACACATAATTTCAAAAGGCAAATTCCAATCAGGTGGTTGAACAAGAGGTGCAGAAGTTAAGGCTTTCTTAAGTATTTCAAAGGCTTCTACACAATCATCATAAAAAACAAATGGAACATCCTTTTGTAAAAGATTTGTAAGAGGCCTAGAAATTTTAGAGATGTCTTTAATAAACCTCCTATAGAAACCACCATGACCAAGGAAACTACGAATACCTTTAATATCTTTAGGACATGGCATTTTCTCAATTGCATCAACTTTAGCTTTATCCACCTCAATACCTCGTTCAAAATTTTTATGCCCCAAGACAATACCCGCATTAACCATAAAGTGGCACTTCTCCCAATTCAAGACAAGATTAGTTTGCTCACATCTCTGCAAAACTCGATCAAGGTTGCTCAAGCAATCATCAAAAGAAGTTCCATAAACAGAAAAATCATCCATGAAAACCTCAACAATCTTTTCACAAAAATAAGAGTATAGCAGTCATACATCTTTGAAAAGTAGCAGGTGCATTGCATAAACCAAAAGGCATACATCTATAAGCATAAGTTCCAAGTGGGCAAGTAAAGGTGGTTTTCTCTTGATCAGGTTGTGAAACAGGTATTTGAGAAAAACCAGAATATCCATCAAGAAAACAAAAGTGTGTGTGCTTAGATAATCTTTCCAACATTTGATCGATAAAAGGCAAAGGGGAATGATCTTTTCTAGTTGCTTTATTTAATTTTCTAAAATCAATTACCATTCTATAACCAGTAACTATTCTTTATGGAATAAGTTCATTTTTATCATTAGGAACAACGGTAATACCTCCCTTCTTAGGGACACAATGAACGAGACTTACCCATCTACTATCATCTATGTGATAGATTATACCTGCTTCCAGAAGCTTTAATATTTCAGTTCTTACCACTTCTTTCATCTTAGGATTCAAACATCGTTGATGATCAACAACTGGTTTAGCATCAGGTTCCATATTAATTTAGTGCTGACAGAGAGTGGGACTAATGCCCTTAAGATCATCAAGAGTATATCCAATAGCAGCACGGTGCTTCTTCAGAATTTTTAATAATCTTTCTTCTTCATGTTCTGAAAGGTTAGCACTAAAATAGCAGGACACATTTTTTTTCTCATCGAGATAAGCATATTTCAAAGTGTCAGGCAATTGTTTTAATTCAAACACGGGGTCACCTTTAGGTGGATGAGGACCTCATATAGTTTCAATAGGCAAATTGTGTTTGAGCAAGGTTCGTTGTTCAAAGAAAATTTTATCTGTCTCATTTCTTTCATGCATATGCATATCATCTTCATGGTCTAGCAAATATTGTTCTAGTGGATCAGTAGGAGGCACAGCAATAGAAGCAATACCAATTATTGCATCCTTACTAGGTAATTCTTTCTTATGAGGTTGTCTATTAAACTTCGAAAAGTTAAATTCATGAGACTCATCACCAAAGCGAACACTGACAGTTTGTTTATGACAATCTATAGTAGCAATGACAGTGTTCAAGAAAGGTCTACCAAAGATAATGGGACAGAAGTCATCTTGTGGGGAACCAAGAACTAGAAAATCAGTAGGGTATTTTATTTTCCAACACAAGACTTCAACATCTCTAACAATCCCAAGTGGTGTGATGGTGTCTCTAATAATATGCCCATAATTATTCTCTACCAGGATATCTTTAACCATAGCAACACTAGGTTCTACTTTAATTTGTTCAGCAGGTTTAGGTGCTCTAATATTACTTTTGCGAACCACAGTTGAAACCTTAGCATGTTCCTTTATCCTAACAGGGAAAGGTGGTTTTTCAATATAAGCAGTAGGTACAACTGGATCAACATTGTAAATAATAGTTTCATCTTCAACTATGTCGGGTTCTTTAATTTCTTCTTTGATAGGGGGGTGATATTTAAACCACTTCTCTTTGGGGAGATCAACATGAGTAGCAAATGATTCACAAAAAGAGGCTACTATCACAGAGTCAAGTCCATGTTTAATGCTAAACTTGTGAAAAGCATCGGTATTAATAAAAGATTTAACACAATCAAATTCAAGCTTAATACATGACTCTTTACCTTCGTCGAGTTCCCAATCTTCAGAGTTGCGTTTAATTCTTTCCAAAAGATCTCACCTGAATTCAATAGTCTTCTTCATAAAAGAACCAGTACAAGAAGTATCGAGCATGGATTGATCATCACGAGAAAGCCGAGCATAAAAATTCTGAATGATAATTTCTCTAGAGAGCTCATGGTTGGGGCATGGATATAACATTGACTTAAGCCTCCCCCAAGCTAGAGCGATACTTTCTCCTTCACGAGGCCAAAAACTATATATATATAATTCCGATCACGATGAACTAGATGCATAGGATAATTTTTTTGGTGATATTCCAATTTCAATCGATTCCAGTTCCAAGATCCAGTATCATCGCATAGCCTATATCATGTCAATGCTTTTCCCTTCAAAGATAAAGGGAAAACCTTCTTCTTAGCTTCATCTCCAGATAAACTTGCAAGCTTAAATAATCCACAAATTTCATCCACATATATCAAGTGCATATCTGGATGTTCAATTCCATCTCCTGCATAAGCATTAGCTAGCAGTTGTTCTATCATACCCGAAGGAATTTAATAACCAATATTTTCAGTAGGTGCAGTAGGTTGAGGGGCAACTAATTGTGCTTCCGATCGAGGTGAAGATACCCTGAACAAACCCCTCAAAGGATGGTTCTCCATAGTAACAAGTGACAATAAATTTCAGCACTTAGTAATAATTTTTCCTTACCAAGAGCGCTTCACTCCCCGGCAACGGCACCAGAAAAGAGCCTTGATGACCCACAAGTATAGGGGATCAATCGTAGTCCTTTCGATAAGTAAGAGTGTCGAACCCAACGAGGAGCAGAAGGAAATGACAAGTGGTTTTCAGCAAGGTAATTTCTGCAAGCACTGAAATAGTCGGTAACAGGTAGTTTGATAGCAGGATAATTTGTAACGAGCAAGTAACAGTAATGGTAAATAAAGTGCAGCAAGGTAGCCCAATCCTTTTGTTACAAAGGACAGGCCAAAACGGTCTCTTATGATAAGCAAAGCGTTCTTGAGGGTACACGAGAACTTCACCATATCACTTTCATCATGTTGGTTTGATTTGTGTTTGCTACTTTGATAATTTGATATGTGGGTGGATAGGTGCATAGGTGTTGTTCTTACTTGAACAAACCTCCTACTTATGATTAACCCCCTCGCAAGCATCCGCAACTACGAGAAAAGTATTAAGATAAAATCTAACCATAGCATTAAACTTTTGGATCCAAATCGGTCCCTTACGAAGTAGCGCATAAACTAGGGTTTAAGCTTCTGTCACTCTAGCAACCCATCATCTAATAACTACTCCACAATGCATTCCCTTAGGCCCAAATATGGTGAAGTGCCATGTAGTCGACGTTCACATGACACCACTAAGGGAATCACAACATACATATCATCAAAATATCGAACACATATCAAGTTCACATGATTACTTGCAACATGACTTCTCCGGTGACCTCAAGAACAAAAGTAACTACTCACAAATGATAATCATGCTCAAGATCAGAGGGGTATTAAATAGCATAATGCATCTGAACATATAATCTTCCACCAAATAAACCATATAGTAATCAACTACAAGATGTAATCAACACTACTAGTCACCCACCAGTACCAATCTAAGGTTCTGGTACAAAGATTGAACACAAGAGATGAACTAGGGTTTGAGAGGAGATGGTGTTGTTGAAGATGTTGATGGAGATGGCCCTCGCAAAGATGGGAGAGTTGTTGGTGATGACGATGGCGATGATTTCCCCCTCCGGGAGGGAAGTTTCCCCGGCGGAATCGCTCCGCCGGAGGGCAAAAGTGCTCCTGCCCAAGTTTCGCCTCGAGACGGTGGCGCTTCATCCCGAAAGTCCCCCTCTGATTTTTCTTCTAGGTCAAAATGACCTATATACCAGAAGATGGGCACCGGAGGTGGGCCGAGGAGAGCACAACCCACCAGGGAGCGCCTGGGGGGCCTGGCGCACCCAGGTGGGTTGTGCCCACCTAGTGGGCCTCCTCTGGTAGTTATTTGCTCCAGTATTTTTTATATATTGCAAAATAATTCTCCGTAAATTTTTAGCTCATTTGGAGATATGTAGAATAGGTAACTCTGATGTAGCTTTTTCAGGTCCAGAATTCCAGCTGCCAGTATTCTCCCTCTTTGTGTAAACCTTGCATATTATGAGAGAAAAGGCATTAGAATTACTCCAAAAAGCATTATTATGCATAAAAACATTATAAATAATAGTAGGAAAACATGATGCAAAATGGACGTATCATGTCCTCACCCAGTGACAGAAGGGGTAGCGAGGCACGTATTGTATTATTGCCATCAAGGATAAAAAGATGGGGTTTATATCATATTGCTTGAGTTTATCCCTGTACATCATGTCATCTTACTTAAAGCGTTGCTCCGTTCTTATGAACTTAATACTCTAGATGCAGGTAGGAGTCGGTCGATGTGTGGAGTAATAGTAGTAGATGCAGGCAGGAGTCGATCTACTTGCCACGAACGTGATGCCTATATTCATGATCATTGCCTTAGATGTCTTCATAATTATGTGCTTTTCTATCAATTGCTCAACAGTAATTTGTTTACCCACTGTATGTGTTCTTCAAGAGAGAAGCCTCTAGTGAAACCTATGGTCCCCGGGTCTATTTTCCATCATATGTTTTCAGATCTATAAACCAAAAAACCAAAAAGTACCTTGCTACACTTTATTTATATTTACTTTTTTGCTCTTTTATTTACCCTTTATACCTATCTCTATTAGATCTCACTCTTGTTCGTGACCGTGAAGGGATTGACAACCCCTTTTTCGCGTTGTGTGCAAGTGTTTGTTAGTTTGTGCAGGTGCATATATTGGAGACTTGCTTGTGCCTCCTACTGGATTGATACCTTGGTTTTTAACTGAGGGAAATACTTATCTCTACTTTGCTGCATCACCCTTTCCTCTTCAAGGAAAAAATCAACGCAAGCTCAAGAAGTAGCAGGGGGCATCCCCTAGGCTTGTGGGCCCCTCGTGGCTCTCCTAACCCTAATCCTGGCTCCATAAATACTCAAATATTCCCCGTATAATAGAGGGCACACCAAAAGTACATTTCTGCCGCCGCAAGCTTTTGTTCTCGTGAGATCCCATCTTGGGGCCTTTTCCGGCACTCTGCCGGAGGGGGATTCGATCACGGAGGGCCTCTACACCAACCTTGCAGCCCTTTCGATGATGTGTGAGTAGTTTATCACAGACCTACGGGTCCATAGCTAGTAGCTAGATGGCTTCTTCTCTTTCTTTGATCTTCAATCCAATGTTCTCCTCGATGTTCTTGGAGTTCTATTCGATGTAATCTTCTTTTGCGGTGCGTTTGTTGAGATCCGATTAATTGTGGATTTACGATCAGATTGTCTATGAATATTATTTGAGTCTTCTCTGAACTCTTTTATGCATGATTAAGAGAGCTTGGTATTTCTCTCCGATCTATCGATTTGGTTTGGCCAACTAGATTGGTTTTTCTTGCAATGGGAGAGGTGCTTTGTGATGGGTTCAATCTTGTGGTGTCCTCACCCAGTGACAGTAGGGGTAGCGAGGCACGTATTTGTATTGTTGCCATTAAGGATAAAAAGATGGGGTTTTACCATATTGATTGGATCTATCCCTCTACATCATGTCATCTTACTTAAGGCGTTACTCCGTTCTTGTTAACTTAATTCACTAGATGCATATTGGATAGCGGTCGATGTGTGGAGTAATAGTAGTAGATGCAGGTAGGAGTCGGTCTACTTGTCATGGACGTGATGCCTATATTCATGATCATTGCCTTACATATCGTCATAACTTTATGCTTTTCTATCAATTGCTCAACAATAATTTATTTACCCATCATATGTTTTCTTCAAGAGAGAAGCCTCTAGTTAAACCTATGGCCCCCGGGTCTTCCATCATATATTTTCAGATCTATAAAACCAAAAACCCAAAAATACCTCGCTGCAATTTATTTATATTTACTTTATTTTGCCTTTTAATTATCTTTATATCTATCTCTATTATATCTCACTCTTGCAAGTGACCGTGAAGGGATTGACAACCCCTTTTTCGCGTTGTGTGCAAGTGTTTGTTAATTTGTGCAGGTGCATCTATTGGGGACTTGCTTGTACCTCCTACTGGATTGATACCTTGGTTCTTAACTGAGGGAAATACTTATCTCTACTTTGCTGCATCACCCTTTTCTCTTCAAGGGAAAAATCAACGCAAGCTCAAGAAGTAGCAGGAAGAATTTCTGGCGCCGTTGCCGGTGAGGCTTTACATCAAGCCTACCAAGTACTTATCATAAACTCTCATCTCTTGCATTACATTATTTGGCATTTGCCTCTCGTTTTCCTCTCCCCCACTTCTAAAACATTTTCAAAAAAACACAAAAATATTTGCCTTTTTATTCGCCTTCTTTCCGTTCGTCTTTTCATTTGCCTTTATGTCTTACTTGGTTTGTTTGCTCGTTCGCTTGGTATAATTGTGTGTTTATTGAAAATCAGAAAAACAATTATGGATCCTCATCCACTTGCTAATCTTTTTAAAGGATCCAATTATGATGAACCAATTGCTAGTGAGTTGAGTGCACTAGATTATCTTTATGGAGTTTTGCTTGAAATTCATGAATCTGAAAATTGTGATGAAGTGCTAAAAGAAGAAATTTATAAAGTGCTCCACGATAGCTCCTTGAATGAAAAGCATGATTGCAATGATGTTATTATAAATTCTATTAATGTCAAGTGTGCTAATAATATGCAGAACCCCAAGCTTGGGGATGCTAGTTTTGCTATGTCCACTACTTATTGCAATGATCATGATTGGGGTGATAATGCTTCCTATGATCTTGAAAATTTATTTAAGCCTCATGATGAATATGATATTGATAATAGTGTTTGCAATAATATTGAAAGTGTGCTTGGAAGAGTTTCAACTCTAGGTAATAATAATCCCACTACTTTGGAGAATGATCAATCTTAAGAAATTTTTGATAAAAGTGGGTTTGGAGAGGTCATGATTTTATTTGATAATCCCACCATTTTGGAAGAGTGTCAACTTTGCATGCATGTGGATCATGTAGAGAAAATGTTATGCGATAGCTATATTGTTGAATTTGAATATGATCCCACATGTTATTACTATGAGAGAGGGAAATATGGTTGTAGAAATTTTCATGTTACAAAATTACCTCTTATTATGTTGAGATAGCTATTGTTTCTTTCTTCTTCCTTGCATATGCTAGTTGTTGCTTGTCTTCATAGTTTGTTTTCTTATAAAATTCCTACACATAGGAAATATGTTAGACTTAAACTTGTTTTTCACATGCTACATGATGCTCTCTTGGTGTTTCAATTACTATTTTTCATGTGAGCATCATTAAAATTATCAACGCCTAGTTAAAAGGCTTTAAAGAAAAGCGCTTGTTGGGAGACAACCCAATATTTTTATTTTCTGTTTTTATGAGAATACACAATATTACCTCTGTAGTAATTGTGTTTTAGGATTTTAATTAGTGTTTAAGCAAAGCAAGACCTTTGGGATGCTTTGGTATATCGTTGATTTGGTTTTGCTGAAAAACAGAAACTTTTGCGTCCAGTAACAGAATTGTTAAAATTCACTGGAGTGTGGAAAAATTCTGAAAGTTGTACACAAGATTGATATATGAATTTCCTCTGTTTTCCTAAATTTTCAGAATTTTTGGAGTTACAGAAGTATGACTAATATTCTGCTCTTTACAGACTATTCTGTTTTTGATAGATTCTGTTTTCGATGTGTTGTTTGCTTATTTTGATGAATCTATGGGTAGTATCCGGGGGTATGAACAATGGATAAGTTAGAATACAGTAGATATAACACCAATATAAAATTAGAATGAGTTCACAACTGTACATAAAAGTGGAGATTTGGTTTATCATACTAACGGATCTCACGAGTTTTTTGTTGAGTTTTGTGCTGTGAAGTTTTCAAGTTTTGGGTAAATATTTGATGGACTATGGAATAAGGAGTGGCAAGAGCCTAAGCTTGGGGATGCACAAGGCACCCCAAGGTAATATTCAAGGTCAACCAAGCATCTAATCTTGGGGATGCCTCGGATGGCATCCCCTCTTTTGTCTTTGATCCATCGGTAAATTTACTTGAGGCTATATTTTTATTCACCACATGATATGTGTTTTGCTTGGAGCGTCTTGTATTATTTGAGTCTTTGCTTTTTAGTTTGCCACAATCATCCTTGGTGTACACACCTTTTGAGAGGGACACACATTAATAGTGAATTTATTAGAATACTCTATGTGCTTCACTTATATCTTTTGAGCTAGGCAGTTGCTCTAGTGCTTCACTTATATATTTTTAGAGCACGGTGGTGGTTTTATTTTGTAGAAATTGATGAACTCTCATGCTTCACTCATATTATTTTTAGAGTCTTAAAAATAGTATGGCAATTTGCTTAGGTTATGAATTTGGTCCTAATATGATGGGTATCCAAGAGGGATATAATAAAAACTTTCATAAAGAGCATTGAATATATGAGAAGTTTGATTCCTTGTATTTGTTTTGAGATACAAAGATGGTGATATTAGAGTCATGCTAGTTGGTAATTGTGGATAAGTAGAAATACTTGTGTTAAAGTTTGTGATTCCTGAAGCATGCACGTATGGTCTATCGTTATGTGATGAAGTTGGAGCATGATTTATTTTTGATTGTCTTCCTTATGAGTGGCGGTCGGGGATGAGCGATGGTATTTTCCTACCAATCTATCCCCCTAGGAGCATGCGTATTAGTACTTTGTTTCGATGGCTAATATTTTTTTGCAATAAGTATGTGAGTTCTTTATGACTAATGTTGAGTCCATGGATTATACGCACTCTCACCCTTCCACCATTGCTAGCCTCTCTAGTACCGCGCTACTTTCGCCGGTGCATTAAACCCACCGTATACCCTTCCTCAAAACAGCCACCAAACCTACCTATTATGGCATTTCCATAGTCATTCCGAGATAGATTGCCATGCAACTTCCACTGTTCTGTTTATTATGACACATACCATCATTGTCATATTGCTTTGCATGATCATGTAGTTGGCATAGTATGTGGCTCGGCCACCGTTCATATCTTTTTATACATGTCACGCTAGATCATTGCACATCCCGATACACCACCGGAGGCATTCATATAGAGTCATATTTTGTTCTAGAATTGAGTTGTAAGTAAATAAAAGTGTCGTGATTATCATTATTAGAGCATTGTCCCATGTGAGGCAAGGATGATGGAGACTATGATTCCCCCACAAGTCGGGATGAGACACCGGACTTAAATAAAAAAAGAAAAAAAGAGGCCAAAGAGCCCAAAAGGAAAAAATAAAAAAATAGAAAAAAGAAAGAAAAAAATGAGAGAAAAAGAGAGAATGGACAATGTTACTATCCTTTACCACACTTGTGCTTCAAAGTAGCACCATGATCTTCATGATAGAGAGTCTCCTATTTTATCACTTTCATATACTAGTGGGAATTTTTCATTATAGAACTTGGCTTGTATGTTTGAATGATGGGCCTCCTCAAATTGCGCTAGGTCTTCGTGAGCAAGCAAGTTGGATGCACATCCACTTAGTTTTCTTTTGAGCTTTCATACACTTATAGCTCTAGTGCATCCGTTGCATGGCAATCCCTACTCACTCGCATCGATATCAATTGATGGGCATCTCCATAGCCCATTAATTTGCCTAGTTGATGCGAGACTTTCTCCTTTTTGTCTTCTCCTCACAACCTCCACCATATTCTATTCCACCTATAGTGCTATATCCATGGCTCACGCTCATGTATTGCGTGAAAGTTGAAAAAGCTTTAGAACATTAAGAGTATGAAACAATTGCTTGGCTTGTCATCGGGGTAGTGCATGATAAATACTTTGTGTGATGAAGATAGAGCATGACAAGATTTTATGATTTTGTAGGGATAACTTTCTTTAGCCATGATATTTTGAGAAGACATGATTGCTTTATTATTATGCTTGAAGTATTATTGTTTTTATGTCAAATATTAAACTGTTATTTTGAATCTTATGGATCTGAACATTCATACCATAATAAGAAAAATTACATTGATAAATATGTTAGGTAGCATTCCACATCAAAAATTCTGTTTTTATCATTTACCCACTCGAGGACGAGCAGGAATTAAGCTTGGGGATGCTTGATACGTCTCCAACGTACCTATATTTTTTGATTGTTCCATGCTATTGTATTATCCATCTTGGATGTTTTATATGCATTAATATGCTATTTTATATCTTTTTTTACTAACCTATTAACCTAGTGCCCAGTGCCATATGTTGTTTTTTCCTTGTTTTTGCCTTTACAGGAAATCAATACCAAATGGAATAAAACTTTACGAAGATTTTTCTTGAACCAGAAGACACCTAGTAAGCTTCGGGAGGAGGCCATAAGCCCTAGGGGCGCGCCTCGGGGGGCGCCCCTAGGCTTATGGGCCCCTCGTGGCTCTCCTAACCCTTATCCTAGCTCCATAAATACTCAAATATTCCCCGTATACCAGAGGGCACACCAAAAATACTTTTCCGCCACCGCAAGCTTCTGTTCTCGTGAGATCCCATCTTGGGGCCTTTTTCGGCACTCTGCCGGAGGGGATTATCACGGAGGGTCTCTACACCAACCTTGCTGCCCTTCCGATGATGTGTGAGTAGTTTACCACAGACCTACGGGTCCATAGCTAGTAGCTAGATGGATTCTTCTCTCTCTTTGATCTTCAATACAATGTTCTCCTCGATGTTCTTGGAGTTCTATTCAATGTAATCTTCTTTTGCGGTGCATTTTTTGAGATCTGATGAATTGTGGATTTATGATCAGATTATCTATGAATATTATTTGAGTCTTCTATGAACTCTTTTATGCATGATTAAGATAGCATTGTATTTCTCTCTGATCTATCGATTTGGTTTGGCCAACTAGATTGGTTTTTCTTGCAATGGGAGAGGTGCTTTGTGATGGGTTCAATCTTGCGGTGTCCTCACCCAGTGATAGTAGGGATAGCGAGGCACGTGTTTATATTGTTGCCATTAAGGATAAAAAGATGGGGTTTTTACCATATTGATTGGATCTATCCCTCTACATCATGTCATCTTACTTAAGGCGTTACTCCGTTCTTCTTAATTTAATTCACTAGATACATGCTGGATAGCGATCGATGTGTGGAGTAATAGTAGTAGATGCAGGCAGGAGTCGGTCTACTTGTCACGAACGTGATGCCTATATTCATGATCATTGCCTTAGATATCGTCATAGCTTTGCACTTTTCTATCAACTGCTCAACAGTAATTTGTTTACCCACCGTATGTTTTCTTTAAGAGAGAAACCTCTAATGAAACCTATGGCCACCGGGTTTATTTTCCATCATATATTTTCAGATCTATAAAACCAAAAACCCAAAAATACCTTGCTGCAATTTATTTATATTTACTTTATTTTGCCTTTTAATTATCTTTTATATCTATCTCTATTAGATCTCACTCTTGCAAGTGACCGTGAAGGGATTGACAACCCCTTTTTCGCGTTGTGTGCAAGTGTTTGTTAGTTTGTGCAGGTGCATCTATTGGGGACTTGCTTGTACCTCCTACTGGATTGATACCTTGGTTCTTAACTGAGGGAAATACTTATCTCTACTTTGCTGCATCGTCCTTTCCTCTTCAAGGGAAAAATCAACGCAAGGTCAAGAAATAGCACAGCTCTGCAGAGTCGTACAACTAAGGGGGGTGAAGTGATGTGTCGGGCTCTGGACGTCGATCATGTTGATCGAGTCATCGGTCATAATGCGGGGGCAATAGGGAGAAGGTGAGGGGTCACTAGTGGATCACCGACCAACCTATACTAAGCAGATAGGATAAATAGGTAAGGTACAAAAACAGGTTACAAAAACAGGCTATGCATCAGAATAGGAGCAATCAATTATAATAGCAAAATCTAATGCAAGCATGAGAGAGAATGGAATGGGCGATATAGGGATGATCAAGGGGGGGTTTGCTTGCCTGGTTGCTCTGCAGACTAAAGGAATCTTCGAAAGCGTAGCCGTAGTCGAACACCGAAGCATCAACGGTCTCGGGGTCTACCGGAGAGGAAGGAGTGGGAAGAAACAATAAATAACAGGCGTATAAAGCAACAGAAAGCATGACATGACCGTAAGCTAAGCTAAGGGTGACCTATGCGGTGCTACACAATACCGGCGAAGGGGGAAAACATCCGGAAAAAAAATTCCCAGCGTTTGGCATTTTTTGGACAGATGAATCAGAGGGGACGAATCCATGTTCGCTATGCTAGAGGCATGTGACGGTATGTGGATGGCATATTCGGATTCGTCTTATTTTTCTGATCATTTTTCATATACAAATTATTTTCATCCGAGTTACGGATTATTTCATATGAATTTCTAAAGTTTTAATGTTTTTCTGAAATTTCTGGAATTTATTTAATTCGGAGATAAATAGGAAAAACTATGTGTACCAAGTGGTTGTCTACCCACAAAGGCTGACATGTGGGGCCAGTGGGTGCCCAGTCAGCTGCTGACTATGCACGTTATCCATTTGAATAGTGTATTGTGGGTCCCAGCTGTCATTAACTCAGTTATAAGCTAGAGTTAATTTAACATTTTAGTTAACAGAGGGGCCCACACGTCATAGACTCATAGTGATGGGGGGGGTGTTAGTACTAACTAATTAGGCAGGGGATTAGCACTAATTGTGTCAGCTACTAATTAAGCAAGCGGGGCCCGCTGGCCAGGGACACAGACCAGCCACACCAAGGCGTGCACACGCGCATGGCCTATCGCTCGGTCGCGGCTGGCCAGCCAGGTAGCAGCGGGGACCAGCGGCAGGGTGCGGCGGCCGGAGGCGGCTGCGGGTGGGCGAGCGGGGCCTGGGCGCGGCAGCAGCCGCCGCCTGCGGCACGCAGGCGGGCGGCGCAGGGGGGCGCGATGAGCGGTACGAGCGGCAGGCGAGGCCGCACAGGCTGGCGGCACGAGCGGGCACAGTGCAACGACGATGAGCGCATGCCCGAGCGGCGGTGGGGCGTGGCAGGGGAGGCCGGAGGGGTAGGCGACAACAGCGACTAGAGCTGCAGCGGGCAGCGGGCACGGCGGACAGGGGCGGCGGATGAGGGGCGGCGGACGAGCAGTGGCGAGACCATGCTCGGGTGCGGGGCTACACGGGCAGGGGAGACCTTGGGCGTGGCCGGCGCGGGCTGGTCGCGACCAGATGTGGTCAGGGCTCGCAGGCGGCAGCATCCCGGCGTGAGCGGATGCGGACAAGGAGTAGGGGGCGGCGACCGCGGGCGCGACCTTAGAGGGATGCGGGGGTGGGGGTGGCTACGGCGACGGATCCACTTGGGAGAGAGAGGGGAAGGGGAGAAGGGCTCACAGCGGACTCAGGGGAGGAGACGGCGAGGTCGGGGACGTGGTGAGGGCGGCGAATCGAGCGGAGTCTGTGGCGGAGTCTGAAGAGGGGAACGGGCACGGGCAGCACTGTCGCGGCACCCCAGCCTCGTTCCAATGCGTTGGTCGATGAAGAGGAGCCCGGCGGAGCGCGTGGACATGCTCGCGGGGCTGGAAGACGACGAGGAGCGCGCGGGCCATGGCGGCGACGACGAGTTTGCTGCGGGCGACGGCGCAAGCGAGGGAGAGGAGCAGGGAGAGGGAGAAAATGGCCTAGGGTTACGTGGGGGGGTCGGGGCAGGACTTGTAGTCGTCGGGCGTTGCGGGATGGCCGCCGCGTGGCCATCCGCGGCCACGGACGTGTGCGCGGCGTCCAGCACGCTCGATGAACAGGAGTTTGAAGGAGAGTGTGGTTGGGCTGGGTACTATTCATCATGGGCCAAAGTGCACAGGAGACTTTCTCCTTATTCTTTTCTGTCAAACATTTGTCTTTGTTTTGCATTTAATTAAAATAGCAAACGATTTTGTTTGAGTTGAAACTTGGAACATAACTACTAGGCTACATATTGGAGCTGTCCACAAAGTTTTCACATTAATTGGGAAAGCCAAACTAATTGTTTATTTTTTTTAAAGGACATTTTATTTATCGTTGGACCCGTTTATAATTTTCTAGGGATTTATTTGTGGCCCAAAAGAAGTGAGTTTCTACATGACAAATACTTAGGCACTATTTGCAAAATTATGAACTATTTTGTTTACATTTTTGAAAATGCAAATATTTGACTTGCATTTTAAATTTGAATTTGATTTGGTTTTCAATCAAGGGGCCAATTAAGCTTAGTAATCAGGGTGACATGGCATCATTAGTGTGGAGTTACTGTAGCATGATTCTCGAAGTGTTACACGACACCCGAATGCCAGCGTTTGGATGGTCTAGGTATTCGTTCGTAGAATCGAATCGCGATATTGGGTAGAGACCGCGAGCACTAGCGTGGCCAACCCTGAATTATTTGCATCCGGCTTGGCGAAATTGCTTCCTGTCCCCCTCGCTTAGGGTGACACCAACGCGGATCTGTCTCCCAAATGTCCGCGGACATGTTTGGTTATGTTCGGACATGTCGATGGACAGTGGTCGGGCACCGATCATCGAAACTTAGTCATCAAATGTCATTTCCTCATTTTTTTCCTATATTCGGAATACTGTAAATAATCAAAGATAAATAGCACAATTCAGCCCAATTCCCCGGACTATTTAGGGGGAAAGGATCCCTCCCCAATATGAGCCCCAATGGGTGCCACATCAGCGCATCGATGCTGGAGTTCGCCACGCCGCCGCCAATACCCACCACAATGCCACAGTTGTCGTGTCGCCCTCCCACCGTTGCGGACCATTGCCGCCATTGCCTACCACCGCCACTGATTCCCGTTGTCCGCTACCCGTCACCACCACCACCACGCCATAGCCCGAGTCTGTCGCACCGCCGTCGGAGAGAGGGAGACATAGAAAAAAGATTATTTGGAAATAATTATTGAATAACTGAGAAATCACTTGACCTGCAAACCTCCCCTAAACTATTGGATCACCCCCAATAACCACTTATCGGCGATGTTTTTGGAGATCTCTTGGAGATGTTCTTAGATGCACTCGTGAAAGTGTGCATTGCCAAATTGGGTGAACAGTGCTTCACCCATTCAACACATTTCAAAACTTATCACGGTTCACTCGTACTCATTTGATGAAGCTTAATGATCATGCATAACTTGATTCCTAGACCACCCATTAGTTATTATTGTGTAGGGTCTTATGGAGTGCATAGCTTTCACTTTCGCAGGAGAGTCCCATGGCCACAACTCGCATATCAATCATGATTTTTCTTTTTTTCTCGCGTGGAAGGCCAAATTATTTGTTAGAGCGGGGCACCCCCTTTTGGTTTGCAAATGTATGATTCCCCTTAATTGTGTCATTCGACGCATTATCGACGAGAGTGAGCTTGGCACTGAGTGTTTCATAGTTTGAGAGTGGGCTTCTCCCTTCAACAGGGGCAGAGCCAAAATCGACAATGGGAGGAGGTGAGGGAGTCCTGGATTAAGGGGTCCTCGGGCCGCCGGCCCATTTGCGTATGGGCTGGACTGATGGGCCGTTATGGGGCCAAGCTAGAGCGCGGATCCGTGCCGGTTAGGAGATCTTCGGAGTCGTGGTGTGTCCTCCAAGTCAAGGACTAGCGTGATCTTTCCTTCATTGTAACCGATTGCATGTAACCCTAACCCTACTGTTGTCTACTAAGAAATGTGCCCGTGCGTTGCAACGGGAGAAACAAAAGAGCCGCACATTGCAATGGGGCATACATAATCTAGTTTTTACGGATATAACACATGTGTCGGCGCTGCGAACCTAGTGTGGAAGGTTGCACGACACTGCAAAGCAGCTGGGGCGTTGTGTTTCTTTCCGTCATTCGCGTGTGGTGGGAGGGGCAAAGGGATGACTTGAGTGAGATTGAACGGTTAGGTGGGAGTAATCGGACGTCTCGGAGGGTGACCGGTGGGTGGCATCTATCAGCCGAGCCACCTTCGTCTGCTAGAGTATTGAAAATTCACGAAATAAAGTGAGTGATGGACGAAAAAACAGAGGAAGATAGATAGAGATAGAGAAGGGATTTTCATTGATTTCAATCCTTTGAATTAAACAATCTGGATCATAAATTTTCTTTGAATCCTAATCCTCCAAAATTCATATGAAAATCATTTGTAAATATGATAATATTTAAAATTGAGTTATTCTAAAATCTCAAGCAGCCACTAACATGGTAAGTACTCCCTCCGTCCGGAAATACTTGTTGGAGAAATAAATGTATCTATACATATTCTAGTTCTAGATACATTCATTTTTATCCATTTTTTCGACAAATATTTTTAGACGGAGGGAGTACTTAGAAAGTCAGACACCTAAATTGACCATGATAACTTTTGCAATGGAGTGGTGTCGTCGGTGAGAAGAAAACAAAACTGCACCCGTTCACACCCCTTATGGATTTCATCCAAAGGTCTTGACTGGTTTTATATGCAGCCCCCGACGTGCATGATTTTATTGACGTTCCATCCAAAAGGCGCTTCCAATATTCCCATAATCCCGTTTATTTATGCCCCAACGTGCATGCTACTTTGATTTTGTATATGCATGTGTCAGGAGTCTGTCACGATCCCATGCATCCACCCATTCTACCGGGATCTCTCTCTCTCTCTCTCTCTCTCTCTCTCTCTCTCTCTCTCTCTCTCTCTCTCTCTCTCAGTTCCTTTGATTTTGTGTACATGTATCAGGAGTCTGGCATGAGCCCATGTCATAGTTTAGCTTCCTTGGTCGAGTGGAAGACCGTGTCGACCAGATGCATCGTGTAGCATGCCATTGTCGTGCTGCCTTGACCTCGCCCCGTCCTTCCATCTTTATGCTCATGGTCCGTCTTTCTCGCGCTGCCTTGACCTCGCCTTTTTTGTACTTGATGGTTCTGCATCGTGTCCTCCTGGTCCTTCGCCGCTTCAGCTGATCAGATCGGTTTCTCTGACAGCCTACAATCCCGTTTGCTCTCCCCCGTCCTTCATGCTCATGGTCTGTTTGGTTCCCGAGGTGACCGGTTTATTTTTCAGAGGACTGCTAACGTATATGAACCGGTGGAAATTGATTTGGCAGAGCAAGGTGGGACTAAACAACATGAGATATTCTAGCCTTGGTTGGTTGTTGTGCCTTGGACATAACGTGAGGTTCTAAGTTAGATCCCCACTAGCTTCTACTTTTTGGGGCTTATATTCAGGAGAGAGCCCACTTGGCGGCCCATAATGCAGAGGCCCAGCTGAGCGTGCAGAATACATGCAGCCGACACATACGAAGAAAACAAACCTAGGACGGATGAAAAGTAAGACACACGAAGAAACGGACGAATAATCCATGGTAAGAAGCGTTTACCTTTTCATTAGTAGGTAGTAGGTATAGATTAGTACCACCTCAGATATAGCAAATAATACGTGGACGGACGACCGACGGACCAAAAACGGATGAAATTACGGTGGTAAGAAGCAATAGCCCTTTTATTAGTAGGTATAGATATAAACCAAGGGGTTTAGTCTTTAGGTCTAGAGAAACATACATCACCCCATCAACCTAGGGTTTAGCTCGCCTGATCTCGTGGTAGATCGACTCTGTAACCATATCATACACATCAAATACAATCAAGCAGGACGTAGTGTTTTACCTCTTTGAGAAGGCCCGAATCTGGGTAAACACCGTGTTCATCGTCCCTTGTTCCCCATTGATCCTAGATCCATAGCTCGGGACCCCTACCCGAGATCCGCCGGTTTTAACACCAACATTGGTGCTTCCATTGAGAGTTCTGTTGCTGATCGCTAAAGGATCAATGGCCCAACTATTCGTTGGAAACCCCACCAGCGCCAGGGACATCTTCGTCCCCGGCCAGATCTTTACGTTTGGCAGCATCACTTTTCACGCCGACCTCACCGGTCGTTTGAACCCGGTTGAAAACCTCACCGCCGATCACGAAGCCGGCCACCGGAACTTAGAGTCCGGCTCCAGCACTCGGCGAAGCCCCGCTTCCGAAGAACCCGCTGAGCCCGATGTCTTGACCTCGGATTCAGTGGATGTAAAGGGAGCCGACGCAATCCGGGATCTGGCCCTAAAGCCGGATCCCGTCGAAGTATCCGAAGAACATCCCTTCGAACATCCAGGAGGCATGGCCCCGACGGGAACCTCTTCGGTAAACAACCTGTTGGATCGATTCCTAGCTATGGGAATCTCCGTCAGTAGGCCTACGGCCTACAACTAGATTGGGCTTAAACCGGACAACAGAGAGATCCACATCCTGCCCATCACTCACCTCATCGCTACCATCAAAGAAAGGGCGGAGGGATCGTGATCTCCGAAGCTTTTGACAGTATACACCCGGGTCTCTAGCCCGGAGACGGACACCCGTCAAGATAAGAGTTCGGACTCAGCCTGTGATACAGGATCTGACCTTGAATCGGCCCAACCACATACAGGTGTACGTTCGAACACCGCACTATTAGATCCGGATATAGCCCAGGCACGGCTCGCCGCTGCCGATGCCCCGGACTCACAGAAGACAGGATTGCCAAAAAAATTCCCACCCACCTCCCACGCCGAATATTGTCCGGATGCGGGAAGACCAGACGTATGGGACCTAATGTACGTCAAGCAGCAGCCCGAAGAAATGGTCCATCATTACTGGGCCAGATTTCTCTTGGTCAAAAACAAGATAATGGACTGCTGTGACGAAGAAATAATTGAAGCCTTTCGGTTCAACTGCCGGGACGCAGGGATCTTAAATGCCATCGCCCACTGCCGCATGCAAAACTTCGCCAAATTATCGGACATGGTACGCAAATATTGCGCCATGGAAAGCACCTAGAGGTTACAGCAATTGCACAAGGAGTCAGCCTCTGCCCCGCAGCCCAGGAAGACCCAAGCAAAGTGGGCATATGCAAGAGGATCGCCCGAGCACGAGCCCGCCGAAAAGAAAAATAAACCCAGAACGGTCCTGGATGAATTGCTGGATAAACCATGCCCTATACACTCGGCCCTGCTTAATGCAAATCCAACTCACAAGCTTCGAGCTTGTTGGGTGGTGAGGCAGGTGGCCAAAAGTGGCAAAAATATCCTTGGTCTCACACCTCCTGATAGACGATCAACAATGCCACCCCACGACGACGTCCTGACAGTTTACGAGACTTTCTCCTCAAACAACCAAAGGAAAAGGGCTCTTCGAGAGCTCGGCCAAGTCTACCAGGTGATGGCCGCACAGCCATAGGCGGACACACCTATCACCTTTGATCAGAAGGACGAGCCGAGGTCCAGCCCCACTCACGCCCCCGCCGCACTAGTCCTTGACCCCATAATCGGTGGCTTCAGACTAACTAAAGTACTGATGGACGGGGGCAACAACCTGAACCTCATTTATGAAGACACGCTCAATAAAATGCAGCTCAACAGATCCTGCATCGAGCACAGTCATACAACATTCCAAGGAATTATACCCGGTAGGGAGGCGCGTTGTTCTAGACGCATAACCTTGGACGTAGTGTTCGGTACTCCCGACAACTAAAGATCTGAACCCTTGCTATTCCACGTTGTGCCCTTCCACAGTGGATACCACGCCCTCTTGGGACATGAGGCATTTGCATGATTCAAAGCCGTATCGCATTATGGATACATGAAGCTCAAAATGTGAGGGCCTAATGGCGTGATCTCACTCGCCAGCGATTCGAACACAGCCCTCCGAGCTGAAAACAAGACCGCATCGCTTGCCCTCGCAGCATTATCCGAGGCCCTAGCAGCCGAAGAATTAACAACGCTCTGCACTACAGTCAACTGGGACGACGTGGTCCTCAGTAAAAGGCCAAAATCCACGTCATTTAAACCAGCTGACGCGATAGTGAAATTCCAAGTACACCCGACAGACCTGAATAAAACGGCGCCCATCGAAGCACAACTGGACCCCGCAGTTGATGAAGCGTTGTGCGCGTTTTTATGCAAAAACTGGAACATATTCGCCTGGCACCCTTCGTATATGCCAGGCATCCCACGGAGGCTAGTGGAGCACAGCTTGAACATCATAAAAGGCTTCAAGCCAGTCAAACAGACACTACGCCGATTCTCCGAACCTAAACGATAGGCTATGGGTGAAGAATTGGCAAAGCTATTGGAGGCCGGATTCATCCGTGAAATTAAGCAACCGGAGTGGCTAGCAAATCTGGTCATGGTACCCAAGAAGGACAAGTCCTGGCGGCTCTGCGTTGACTTCAAGAACCTAAACAAGGCCTGCCCAAAGGATCCCTTCCCCTTACCTCGCATAGATCAGATCACGGACGCCACTGCTGGACATGACTCACTAATAACCCACAAGTATAGGGGATCATAACAGTTTTTGAGGGTAGAGTATTCAACCCAAATTTATTGATTCGACACAAGGGGCGCCAAAGAATAATCCCAAGTATTAGTAGCTGAGTTGTCAATTCAACCTCACCTAAAAAACTTAATATCTACAGCAAAGTATTTAGTAGCAAAGTAGTATGGAAGTAAAGGTAACGGTGGCAAAAGTAACAGTAGCAGTTTTGTAGTGATTGTAACAGTAGCAACGGAAAAGTAACTTAGCAAAGATCAATATGTGAAAAGCTCGTAGGCAACGTATCAATGATGGATAATTATGTCGGATGGCATTCATCATGCAACAGTTATAACCCAGGGTGACACAGAACTAGCTCCAATTCATCAATATAATGTAGGCATGTATTCCGTAAATAGTCATACGTGCTTATGGAAAAGAACTTGCATGACATCTTTTGTCCTACCCTCCCGTGGCAGCGGGGTCCTAATGGAAACTAAGGGATATTAAGGCCTCCTTTTAATAGAGAACCGGACCAAAGCATTAGCACTTAGCGAATACATGAACTCCTCAAACTACGGTAATCACCGGAAAGAATCCCAATTATTGTCACCCTGGGGTATGCGGATCATAACACATAATAGGTGTCTACAACTTGCAAGATAGGATCAAGAACACAAATATATTCATGAAAACATAATAGGTTCAGATCTGAAATCATGGCACTCGGGTCCTAGTGACAAGCATTAAGCATAGCAAAGTCATAGCAACATCAATCTCAGAACATAGTGGATACTAGGGATCAAACCCTAACAAAACTAACTTGATTACATGATAAATATCATCCAACCCATCACCGTCCAGCAAGCCTACGATGGAATTACTCATGCACGGCGGTGAGCATCATGAAATTGGTGATGGAGGAAGGTTGGTGATGATGATGACGACGAATCCCCCTCTCTAGAGCCCCGAACAGACTCCAGATCTGCCCTCCCGATGAAGAACAGGAGGTGGCGGCGGCTCCGTATCGTAAAACATGATGAATCCTTCTCCCCGATTTTTTTCTCCCCGAATAGGGTTATATGGAGTTGGAGTTGATGTCAGAGGGGCTCCAGGGGGCCCACAAGCCTGCAGGGCGCGCCCCAGGGGGGTGGGCGCGCCCCCAGGGCTTGTGGCCTCTGGGTGGCCCCCCTCTGGTTGATTCTTTCGCCAATATTTTTTATATATTTCAAAAATATTTTTCGTAAATTTTCAGGTCAATCCGAGAACTTTTATTTCTGCACAAAAATAACACGATGGCAATTGTGCTGAAAACAGCGTCAGTTCGGGTTAGTTCCATTCAAATCATGCAAATTAGAGTCCAAAACAAGGGCAAAAGAGTTTGGAAAAGTAGATACGATGGAGACGTATCAACTCCCCCAAGCTTAACCCATTGCTTGTCCTCAAGCAATTCAGTTGACAAACTGAAAGTGACAAAGAAAAACTTTTACAAACTCTGTTTGATCTTGTTATTGCAAATATGTCTAGCCAATATTCAGGTTTTCAGCAAAGATTATGAACTAACCATATTCACAATAACATTTAGGTATCACATTCACTCATATCAATGGCATAATCAACTAGCGAGCAGTAATAATAAATCTCGGGTGACAACACTTTTTCAAAGCAATCAAGATATGATATGACAAAATGGTATCTCGCTAGCCCTTTCTGAGACCGCAAAACATAAATGCAGAGCACCTCTAAAGATTATGGACTGACTAGACATTGTAATTCATAGCAAAAGAGATCCAGTCATAGTCATAATATCAATTAATAACAATGCATACAAATGACAGTGGTGCTCTCTAGCTGGTGATTTTTATAAGAGGATGATGACTCAACATAAAATTAAATAGATAGGCCCTTCACAGAGGGAAGCAGGGATTTGTAGAGGTGCCAAAGCTCAAGCTTTTAAAACAGAGATGAATATAATTTTGAGCGGCATGCTTTCATTGTCAACATAGCAACCAAGAGATCTCGGTATCTTCCATGCTAGATACATTATAGGCGGTTCCCAAACAGAATGGTAAAGTTTTTTTACTCCCCCTCCACCAACAATCACACTCCACGGCTAACCGAATCCACGGGTACCGTTCATACCAACAACAGTCCTGGGGGAGTTTTGTTTTATGATTATATTTTGATTTGATTTCGAGCATGGAACTGGGCATCCCGATTACCAGCCACTTTCTCATGAATGACAAGTGAATCAACACTCATCGTGAGAATAACCCACCTAGCATGGAAGATACTGACAGCCCCCAGTCACTACATGAGCGATTCAGGCATACAAAACAGATTATTATTTGAAGGTTTAGAGTTTGGCACATGCATATTTACTTGGAACGACAGGTAAATACCGCATATAGGTAGGTATGGCGGACTCATATTTAACAACTTTGGGTTTAAGGAAGTGGATGCACAAGCAGTATTCCCGCTTAGTACAAGTGAAGGCTAGCAAAAGATTGAGGAGCGACCAACTAGAGAGCGACAACGGTCATAAACATGCATTGAGATTAACCAACATTGAGTGCAAGCATGAGTAGGATATAAATCACCATGAACATAAATATCGTGGAGGCTATGTTGATTTTGATTCAACTACATGCGTGAACATGTGCCAAGTCAAGCCACTTAAATCATTCAAAGGAGGATACCATCCTATCATACTACATCATAACCATTTTAATTTGCATGTTGGCACTCAAGACAAACCATTATAAACTCCTAGCTAATTAAGCATGGCATGAGTAACTATAATCTCTAATTGTCATTGTATAACACCCCCTGTCATTAGCTACAGTAATCACTTTTTATAATGACAAGTCAGCAAGTTTAACAGTGCATAATCATCATTAGCATCATATTGCATTTCAACTCCTAAGTCAAATTCAAAATTTAAATGAAAGTGAAAAATAAAAGTTGTCTAACATAAAAACTAAAGTGTTCAGTAAATAACAAATATTGCAGAGGCTAGTCTAAAATTGTAACTAACAAATAATAAAATAATTAGGTGGCTCTAACATTAATAAAACAGAAAGGATTAATGCATTTTAATTATTATAAAAATAGTGTGAACTCAAATTGTCTCCAAACTAATTTTTGGTAGTGGTAGAGGAAGCCTAGTATTTATTGGAACAATTACCATGTTCTACAAAAATCATTTGGAGGCCTAACAATTTACCAAACAGGAGTTATGAAATAAATAAAAGACAAAAGAAAAACAAAACAGAAAAGAAAAGAGAACCCCCCCCCCCGGCCAACTGGGCCCCAGCCCAGCTGGCCCGACCGGCCCACCCCACCCCCTTATCCCCTGGGCATCGAACCTAGCCGCCGACCACACCCCCCACCCCCTCGCTCACTCCCCCCCCCCGCACCCGATCCAGAACCGGATCGGGCCCGCGCCCGCGCTCGCCGAGCCCCGCGCTCACCGCGCCCCGCGCCCGCGCGCGTTCGCCCCCGACGCGCCGACCGCGCACCGCCGCCCGACGCCGCCTCGTCGCTCGCCACCTCAACCCCGTCGCTCACCGCCGCCCCTCGCCGGACTGCGCTGCCCCACCGTCGTCCCCGATCCCCGCTGCCCCATGCCCTACTAAACCGTCGTGAGCCTCGCCCTCCCCCCCGTCTATCCCTCTATCCCGTGCCCGCCGTCGTGCCCGTCGTCGCCGTCGCCGCACGCCCGCGCCGCGCTGCGTCGCGCGCTGGCCTCACCCACGGCGCAGCCCGCGCGCCCGACCGCGTCGGCTTCGCCTCGCCCTCTGCTGCTCGCCGCCCGTGGCCTCCTCCCGCTCGCCTCGCCTGCCCGCGCTCCGCTGCCGTGCCCCGCGCTGCTGCTGCGCCCGCCTGCCGCTGCTACCGCTGCCCGTGCTCGCCCCTGCCCGTCGCCGCGCGCACGCGCCCGCATCGCCGCGCCCCGTCGCGCGCCCGCTCGCGCACCGCGCGCCGCGCGCCCGTCGCCCGCGCCTGTGGCCCTGGGCCACTGGCCGGAGGGGCCCAGTGCCCCGTGCCACTGACCCTGGGCCCAAACCCCCCTGGCCCACTGACAACGGGCCCCGCCCGAAAAACGTTTAGAAAAAAAATAAAAATAAAAAAATAAAAATAAAAATAATTAATAATTAATTAATTAGTTAATTAATTAGGTTAATGAACTCTGTTTAGACTAATCTAATTTAATTAATTAGTTTAATTAATTGTTAATTAATTAGTTAACCCTAATTAACTTAACCAGTCTATGACATGTGGGACCCACATGTCAGATGGCTGCTGACGTTAGCATGATGTCATGTAGATGTCATCGCAGCACTATTTCGGATAATGTTAATTTAAATATTTAAATAAATTCAGAAATTAAAAAAAACTTTAGAAAATCATATTAAATAAACCGTAACTCCGATGAAAATACTTTATACATGAAACTTGCTCAGAATTTCGATACGAACCCGAATACGTCCTCCGTATTCCCGTCAGACGCCCGTAGCTATATGAACGTTGAACTTTTAGACCGATTTCGATAAATGAATAGTGTCCAACATTGATTAAATAAATCCAAATAAATTCCTAAATTAACTAAATCATTTAGTTAGGCAGTAGAACACCCCGGCATATCATTTAGGCATGTCATACATGTTGTTTGCATTATTGCCGTGAATTTATTGTTTCTCTCCCCCTCCTTCTCTCTCTCGATAGACGCTGAGACCGATGACGCTGCACCAGGATACGACTACTCTACCGACGAGCAGCCCGTTGACGACCTCCCCCTCTTGCCAGAGCAACCAGGCAAGCCCCCCCCTTGAGCATCCAGATATCGCCCATTCCATTTCTCCTGCTTGTATTAGATTTTGCTACTGTTAATGTATGTTCCTATTCTGATGCATAGCCTGCTTTCGTAACCTGTTCATTGTTACCTTACCTGCCTATGATAAACTGTTTAGTATAGGTTGGTAGTGAACCATCAGTGACCCCACCACCTTTCCCTTGTTGCCCCTGCTTGATCATCGACGACTCGATCAACGTGATTGTCGATCAGAGACCGACACCTCACTTCACACCCCCTTAGTTGTACGACTCTGCATAGTTACTATCGAGTGCCGAGGGTGATAGCTCGTAACGCACTCCTGATGAATACTCTGTAGTGTAGCTGTTCGGTCGTGGTCATCGAGGGTGATTCCTCCTTCTCCACTTCCGATACGACTCTGTCGTGCAACCCCTCAGTGTGAACCTCGAGGGTGATACCTCATACGTTCACTCTGATGATTATGACCACACGGTTACTTGACCTTGTTACAGGCGGGTCCACCCTGGTGGGTACCCGCTGGGGATCTATGTTGTCGAGTGTGCCGGAAGGGCACTCGAGTGTGATACTGTGGCGGAGCTTCAGAAACTCTGAATGTTTCCGCTTGTTACTAAATGAGCTGATCGGATTTGGGTGTGTGATCTGAGTGGGTCGATGTGCCCTATACGCACTACCACCACGCGGGATTATGGTTATGGGGCCCTCTGCGATGTACGTTTCTCTGAAAGCTCGTCAGACGTCATGATTCACCGTGCGGGCTGATCGCCGGGATTGGGCTGGAACTTCACTGGCGAGTTCAGTGTCGCGCCTGCACCCCGGCCAGCCACGCAACGCGCAGGGTGCCCAGGGCGAAGGCCCAAGACCTCTGGGTGCATAGGTTAGTCCGGCGTGCTGACCTCTCTGCCGAGCCTAGGTAGGGCGCTGCTTCGTGTTGATCTTCCAAGGACGGGCATTACCCAGCAAGTATGTCCGGCCAGAGTTGATCGAGCGTGTTGGGTAACAGTAGTGCACCCCTGCAGGGATGAATGATCTATCGATAGCCGGTCCTACGGTAAAGGACACTCAGTTTGTGTATCCCGATCTACTACTTAAACTGGATACTTGTTACTTAATTGAAGCTTCGAGATCACTTTCTCGCTGGGAGTCGAGGAAGGATCTTTGAGCTGTACTTCAACCTGTTTGCTAAATAAAATGCTATTCTACTCTCTTCTATTGCTGCAAGATGATGGCATGTGAAGATGTTTGAAGATGCTAGTCTTCGATAGGACTAGGCCTTCTCTCTATTCTGGCATTTCTGCAGCCCAGTCCACATATACAGCCTTTCTCCATTGATAATGTTGCATATGTAGTATAGATCCTTGCTTGCTGAGTACTTCGGATGAGTACTCACGGTTGCTTTATTTTCTTTTTCCCTCATATACCCCACCTTGATGATACATCAGACAATGGAGTCCAGGAGCCAGACGCCACCACCGGAGCCTACTACCAGGCGGGTCCAGAGGGCACGTACTACTGGATCGAGCCAGCCGACCAGGAGTAGGATCGGAGGCTCCTAGGCAGGAGGCCAACGCCTTTCGATCTAGTGTCGTTGTTTGTGCTAGCCTTCTTAAGGCAAAACTTGTCTAACTATGTCTGTACTTAGATAATATTTGTATGACTGACTTATGTATTAGGATCTTCGGGTCCCTGGTCTGTAATATTGTGGACCTCCGTTTATTTGTGTTTAGAGTTGTGTTGTGATATCTTCCCGTGAGTTCCTGTGCTTGATCGTGCATGTTTGCGTGTATGATTAGTGCATGATTGAGCCAGGGGCGTCACAAGTTGGTATCAGAGCCGACTGCCTGTAGGAAGCCCCCTTCCAATTCCTTGGCCGAAGTTGAGTCTAGACATCGAAAAACTAATTTACTAACTTGGCTGTGTGGCTTACGGGCCCATGTCGCCAATTGGGTGGTATTAGGATCTTTTATTCCTCGTCTATACTCTGGGACTCTGATCACTCTTCTATGCGGGTTAACTAAAGTTTACTAACGCCGACACTTAGGATCTCGTAAATTCTGTCTACCCGGAGAGCTGGATATCTGTGCGATTTTCCTGTCGTTGATCTGATTAGTCTGATAATCATTTTCCTTTCCATTGTTTTGTTTAACCTTTCTCTCCGAGTTGTGTTAAACTTCTCATTGTCGTTTGACAACCCTGAATTTCCTATGTTTCAGATGGACCGTTTGTTTCCACTGCGTCCTACGACACAGCTTGTGCTTCGCACTTGGGCTCGTGATGCCCCTGGGTTTCCAGCTGTCCTGATCGCTCTCATGACCAGACTTGGCTACCGCTGGTACCCTGAGTACATGGTCTACGAGGATTACCGCGAGTTCAACCAGGAGCAGTACCATGCTGATGTTCGTATCTATGATCGGCAGAATGACTCGGACACCGAGCTGCACCTTTTCCACGGTATCGGCGTGACGATTGAGATGGCAGTACATGATGCCGCCTACTTTGCTGTCGCACGTCTCCGAGGATAGTTCAGCGATATCTTGGATGACTCTGAGTTCCGATACATTCCGTATGCCCCTGCTGGAGATGCTACTGGATACTACACAGCTATCTGTGCCCCGTACGAGCCTCGCCGATACGACCATCGCGTTCTGATTCAGTGCACTCAGGCTCTGGATCGTACTGTTCGGTCTCTTGCCGTCGAGTTGGTTGCCACTCGAGCACGTCTCTACGATGCTATGACGCAGTTGCTACCCGCTGTTCATGCAGGGATACATCCTGAGCACATCCTTTACCCGCGCAGGACTCAGATGTATGCTGGTATTGATTGGCCTGCTGTTGGAGGTCACACACCTACACGTGGACCTCTTCTTATAGCTCGAGACCGGGTTCTGCATCAGAGTGCACATGGAGCACAGGATCCTACCTCGACGAACATTCGTCGTCCGCACTCGCAGTTACCCCATTACAGTGGTTTTCTCCGACGTTGATGTAGCCTTTGCTATGTCTCATTGTGTACTTCCTTACCGCGTGCCTGCGCGCCGCCTAGTATGTCTAGCTTCTAATTTGCGCCGTTATGCTGTCCACATGTACCCGACTTTGTGTATGGATCTGTATGTCTTAATCGACTACTATTATGTATCTGTTGCACTGCTTAAGTATTCTCGTGCTACGTCATGCTTGTCGCTAAACCATCGCAATTGCTTTTACTAAACTACCCCCTGTTGATACTTAGCAGGATGGTTAGGCCAGGTGGTCGTGGTCGTGGTCGTGCCCCTAAACGTCCACCACCGCCAGACTATATGGCAGCTATGATGCAACAGTTCGAGCTCAACCGCCAGATTATGGTTGGAATCATGGCTCAGTTTCCGCATCAGAACAACCAGAACCCACCTTCAATAACACTGCCGGAGTTTATGCGACTTAACCCTACTCACTTCCGCAACTCTGACAAGCCCCTGGATGCTGATGACTGGCTCCGCGACATCACTCACGAGATGGAGTCTGCTAATGTCGCCCCCGCCAACTTTGTCACCTTCGCGTCCTTTTTCTTAAAAGGGCCCGCTGCTCAATGGTGGGACACACACAAGCGTTCACTACCTGCTGGAACAGTCATTACCTGGTATGAGTTCCAGGCTGCTTTCCGTACACGCTACATCCCTCAAGCAATTATGGAACGCATGAAGACCCAGTTCCGCAACCTCACTCAGGGCAATAAAACTGTCGAAGCTTATCAGCGGGAATTTCTTGACCTCTCCCGTTATGCTGAAGAAGACATCACCACAGATGCCCGCAGACAAGAGAAGTTCCGTAATGGACTCCACCCTGACCTCAAGCTTGCACTTGCTGCTCAAGACTTCAATGACTTTTCAACTCTTGTGAACAAGGCTATTCTTGTTGAGACCGCTCAGATGGAACACAAGGATTCGCAGAAGTGCTATCGTGATGCTGGCTCATCTTCGGGCTCAGCACAGAAGCGTAAAGTTTGGCTTCCCAACAATGCGTTCCGTCCCAATACTTCTGCACCAAAGAATAATGCTGCACCACGTCTGCCTCCTCCACCACCGAGGCAGCCTAAGGCTCAAGCTATTCAGAACAATGCTCCTCTTCGTCCTGAAGATGGGTTGTGCTTCAAGTGCCGCAAACCAGGTCACCAGGCTAAAGACTGCCGCCAGACTCAGAATCAGTTAGATTTTCCCCGTGCTGGCCGTGGCAATAGTCGTGGCAACTATAATACTGGGTCTGCTTCACATGGTCGTGGTCACGCTTACAACATTGACATTGAAGAAGTCCAGGATCAACCTGCTACTGTGATGGGTACCCTTCTCGTTAACTCAGTACCTGCTTCTGTATTATTTGATTCAGGAGCATCGCATTCATTCATGTCTGAAGCATTTGCATTATCTCATGACATTGCATTCGAAAAGATGAACCTGCCAGTAGTTGTCCGCACCCCTGGAGGCCAATGTCAAACCACCATGATGGCACATAATGTCCCTGTTGAAATCGAGGGATTTGAATTCCTGGCTTCACCTATTATCCTGAAGTCTTCCACCATAGACCTCATACTCGGAATGGATTGGTTGAAAGCTCACATTGCTTCGATCAATTGTGCCACTAAAGTTATCCAACTTCTTCACCCCACCTATGAGATAGTGAATTATACCGCCCGCATTACTTGGGATGCTGAAGCTCACATATATGCTCTGAATGTATTGAACGCTTCACCTCTGGAAGGAATCGAGTACGTTCCTGTCGTTCGAGATTTTCCAGACGTCTTTCCAGAAGAACTTCCAGGCATACCCCCGGCTAGAGCTGTCGAGTTTGTCATTGACTTGAAGCCTGGCACTGTCCCTATTGCCAAACGTCCTTATAAGATGCCTCCGCACCACCTACTCGAGCTTAAGGAAGAAATCGATAAGTCACTTAAGAGTGGTTTCATCCGCCCCAGTTCCTCTGCTTGGGGAGCACCTTCGCTCTTCGTTAAGAAGAAGGATGGAACTAACCGTTTGGTTCAGGATTATCGGCCCATTAACCAAGCCACAATCCAGAATAAATACCCACTGCCCCGAATCAATGATCTTTATGATCAACTTGCTGGATCATCGGTGTTCTCTAAACTCGACCTGAGGTTGGGTTATCACCAGATCCATGTCCGTGAAGAGGATATTCCCAAGACTGCATTCGTCACTCGTTATGGCTCCTATGAATACACCGTCGTGTCATTTGGCCTAACGAATGCCCCAGCTACATTCTCCCGTCTAATGAATTATATATTCATGGATTACCTCGACAAGTTCGTCGTGGTATATCTAGATGATATTCTGGTCTATTCTAAGAATAAAGAAGAACATGCTGAACATCTCCGCCTTGTTCTAGAAAGGCTCCGAGAACACCAGTTGTATGCCAAGTATTCCAAATGCGAATTCTGGTTATCTGAAGTGACCTATCTTGGTCATGTGATTTCCAAGGATGGAATCACCGTTAACCCCGAACGAGTTCAGGCTATTCTTGACTGGACTCCCCCGAAGAACGTCAAGCAAGTCAGAAGTTTTCTTGGACTTGCTAGTTATTGCCGTCGATTTGTTGAGAACTTTTCCAAGATTGCAAAACCATTGACAAATCTGCTTCACAAAGGTGTTAAATTTGAGTGGACAGAAAAATGTCAAGAAAGCTTTCAGACACTAAAAGATAAATTGACATCTGCCCCAGTACTAGCACCCCCGGATTCCCAAAAGGATTTCGTGATATACTGTGATGCCTCCCGTCAAGGATTAGGCTGTGTCCTAATGCAAGAGCGCAAAGTCATTGCTTATGCCTCCCGACAATTGCATCCTCATGAAGAAAATTATCCCGTGCATGATCTTGAACTTTTTGCGGTTATTTATGCCTTGAAGCTATGGCGACATTACCTTCTCGGTAACCGTTGCGAGATATATACGGATCATCAAAGTTTGAAGTATTTATATACTCAACCAGATCTGAACCTTCGTCAACAAAGATGGCTCGAAACAATTGCCGACTATGATATGAATATTTCATACACCCCCGGCAAGGCTAATGTAATGGCCTATGCTTTGAGTCGCAAGTCCTATAGCAACAATCTTATGGTTCAGGAAACACAACCTCTTCTCCATGAAGAGCTTCGCAAGTTGAACCTCCATATTGTTCCACAGGGTTATCTCAATACCCTGGTTGTCGAACCAGATTTAGAACACGGCATTAAGATTGTACAAAAGTATGACACTGAAGATGAAAGGATCAAGCGGTACCTCGAGAAAGGAAAGCCGTCGGAATTCCATCTTGATGCAGATGGGATCCTATTTTTCCAACACCGTCTCTTCGTACCCAAGTTCAAGAATGAGAGGGAACACGTTATGAAGGAAGCTCATGACACTCCCTTGTCTATTCACCCTGGTAGCACAAAGATGTACCGTGACATTTGTCAGAGATACTGGTGGCCTAATATGAAGCGAGACATTGCTCGTTATGTTTCTGAGTGTGACATTTGTTGCCGCATTAAAGCAGAACATCAAAGGCCTGCTGGAACTCTGCAACCCCTTGAAATTCCTGAATGGAAATGGGACAAGGTCCAAATGGATTTCATTACTGGTTTTCCCAGATCTCAGAAGGGTCATGATGCTATTTTTGTCGTCATTGACCGATTCTCCAAGGTTGCTCACTTTCTGCCTGTTAAGGAGACAATCACTGGTAGCCAGTTAGCAGACTTGTATGTTTCCCGAATTGTGTCACTCCACGGTGTTCCGTTGGAGATCAGTTCTGATCGTGGCAGCCTCTTCACCTCCAGATTCTGGAATAGTTTCCAAGAAGCTATGGGAACTCATCTGTCTTTCAGCACCGCTTTTCACCCTCAGTCACAGGGTCAAGTTGAACGAGTTAATCAAGTGCTCGAAGATATGCTTCGAGCTTGCGTCATCTCCTTTGGTAAGAAATGGGAGGAATCTCTCCCGTATGCCGAATTCTCTTACAACAATAGCTATCAAGCTAGTCTGAAGATGGCACCGTTTGAAGTTCTATACGGTCGTAAGTGTCGAACCCCTCTGAATTGGTCAGAAACTGGGGAACGCTCACTCGTCGGACCGGACATTATTCAGCAAGCTGAAGAACAAGTCCGCATTGTCCGTGAACATTTGAAATCTGCTCAGTCTCGTCAGAAGAGCAACTATGACCGAAAGCACCAGGAAATGGTCTATCAACCTGGAGAACAAGCTTACCTCCGCGTCACCCCGTTGAAAGGCACTCATCGGTTCGGAATCAAAGGCAAGTAGCTCCTCGCTACATTGGCCCGTTCCGTATTCTTGCCCGTCGAGGAGAAGTGGCATATCAGTTGCAATTGCCACCAAATCTTTCTCAAGTACATGATGTCTTTCATGTATCCCAACTCCGTCGCTGCTTCAAGGATCCTATTCGAGCTGTGGATCACGAAGTGCTTGAATTACGGGAAGATCTGTCTTATCCAGAGTATCCCATCCGTATTCTTGATCAAGCTGAGCGTCGGACACGTCAAAAGTCAATCAAGTTCCTCAAAGTTCAGTGGTCGAATCATTCTGAAGATGAAGCCACTTGGGAACGTGAGGATCGTCTTCGCGAAGAATACCCCTCCTTCTTTCAGTCTTCCTCTTAATTCTCGGGACGAGAATTCTTAATAGATGAGGAGAATTGTAACACCCCCTGTCATTAGCTACAGTAATCACTTTTGATAATGACAAGTCAGCAAGTTTAACAGTGCATAATCATCATTAGCATCATATTGCATTTCAACTCCTAAGTCAAATTCAAAATTTAAATGAAAGTGAAAAATAAAAGTTGTCTAACATAAAAACTAAAGTGTTCAGTAAATAACAAATATTGCAGAGGCTAGTCTAAAATTGTAACTAACAAATAATAAAATAATTAGGTGGCTCTAACATTAATAAAACAGAAAGGATTAATGCATTTTAATTATTATAAAAATAGTGTGAACTCAAATTGTCTCCAAACTAATTTTTGGTAGTGGTAGAGGAAGCCTAGTATTTATTGGAACAATTACCATGTTCTACAAAAATCATTTGGAGGCCTAACAATTTACCAAACAGGAGTTATGAAATAAATAAAAGAAAAAGACAAAAGAAAAACAAAACAGAAAAGAAAAGAGAAACCCCCCCCCCGGCCCAACTGGGCCCCAGCCCAGCTGGCCCGACTGGCCCACCCCACCCCCTTATCCCCTGGGCATCGAACCCTAGCCACCGACACCCCCCCCTCGCTCACTCCCCCCCCCCACCCGATCCAGGAAACGGATCGGCCCGCGCCCGCTCGCCGAGCCGAGCTCAACCGAACCACGCCGCCCGCGCGCGTTCGCCCCGACGCGCGACCGCGCACCGCCGCCCGACGCCGCTCGTCGCTCGCCGCCTCGACCCGTCGCTCACCGCCGCCCCTCACCGGACTGCGCTGCCCCGCCGTCGTCCCCGATCCCCGCTGCCCCGTGCCCTACTAAACCGCCGTGAGCCTCGCCCTCCCCCCCGTCTCTCCCTCTATCCCGTGCCCACCGTCGTGCCCGTCGTCGCCGTCGCCGCACGCCCGTGCCGCGCTGCGTCGCGCGCTGGCCTCACCCACGCCGCAGCCCGCGCGCCCGACCGCGTCGGCTTCGCCTCGCCCTCTGCTGCTCGCCGCCCGTGGCCTCCTCCCGCTCGCCTCGCATGCCCGCGCCCCGCCGCCGTGCCCCGCGCCCCGCCGCCGTGCCCCGCGCTGCTGCTGCGGCTCCGCTGCAGCTGCTGCGCCCGCCTGCCGCTGCTGCCGCTGCTCGCGCTCGCCCCTGCCCGTCGCCGCGCGCACGCGCCCGCATCGCCGCGCCCCGTCGCGCGCCCGCGCGCGCACCGCGTGCCGCGCGCCCGTCGCCCGCGCCTGTGGCCCTGGGCCACTGGCCGGGGGGGCCCAGTGCCCCGTGCCACTGACCCTGGGCCCAAACCCCCTGGCCCACTGACAACGGGCCCCGCCCGAAAAACGTTTAGAAAAAAAAATAAAAAATAAAAATAAAATTAGTTAATTAATTAGGTTAATGAACTCTCTTTAGACTAATCTAATTTAATTAATTAGTTTAATTAATTGTTAATTAATTAGTTAACCCTAATTAACTAAACCAGTTATGACATGTGGGACCCACATGTCAGATGGCTGCTGACGTCAGCATGATGTCATGCTGATGTCATCGCAGCACTGTTTTGGATAATGTTAATTTAAATATTTAAATAAATTCAGAAATTAATAAAAACTTTAGAAAATCATATTAAATAAACCGTAACTCCGATGAAAATACTTTATACATGAAACTTGCTCAGAATTTCGATACGAACCCGAATACGTCCTCCGTATTCCCGTCAGACGCCCGTAGCTATATGAACGTTGAACTTTTAGACCGATTTCGATAAATGAATAGTGTCCAACATTGATTAAATAAATCCAAATAAATTCCTAAATTAACTAAATCATTTAGTTAGGCAGTAGAACACCCCGGCATATCATTTAGGCATGTCATACATGTTGTTTGCATTATTGCCGTGAATTTATTGTTTCTCTCCCCCTCCTTCTCTCTCTCGATAGACGCTGAGACCGATGACCCTGCACCAGGATACGACTACTCTACCGACGAGCAGCCCGTTGACGACCTCCCCCTCTTGCCAGAGCAACCAGGCAAGCCCCCCCCCTTGAGCATCCAGATATCGCCCATTCCATTTCTCCTGCTTGCATTAGATTTTGCTACTGTTAATGTATGTTCCTATTCTGATGCATAGCCTGCTTTCGTAACCTGTTCATTGTTACCTTACCTGCCTATGATAAACTGTTTAGTATAGGTTGGTAGTGAACCATCAGTGACCCCACCACCTTTCCCTTGTTGCCCCTGCTTGATCATCGACAACTCGATCAACGTGATCGTCGATCAGAGACTGACACCTCACTTCACACCCCCTTAGTTGTACGACTCTGCATAGTTACTATCGAGTGCCGAGGGTGATACCTCGTAACGCACTCCTGGTGAATACTCTGCAGTGTAGCTGTTCGCTCGTGGTCATCGAGGGTGATTCCTCCTTCTCCACTTCCGATACGACTCTGTCGTGCAACCCCTCAGTGTGAACCTCGAGGGTGATACCTCATACGTTCACTCTGATGATTATGACCACACGGTTACTTGACCTTGTTACAGGCGGGTCCACCCTGGTGGGTACCCGCTGGGGATCTATGTTGTCGAGTGTGCCGGAAGGGCACTCGAGTGTGATACTGTGGCGGAGCTTCAGAAACTCTGAATGTTTCCGCTTGTTACTAAATGAGCTGATCGGATTTGGGTGTGTGATCTGAGTGGGTTGACGTGCCCTATACGCACTACCACCACGCGGGATTATGGTTATGGAGCCCTCTGCGATGTACGTTTCTCCGAAAGCTCGTCAGACGTCACGATTCACCATGCGGGCTGATCGCCGGGATTGGGCTGGAACTTCACTGGCGAGTTCAGTGTCGCGCCTGCACCCCGTCCAGCCACGCAACGCGCAGGGTGCCCAGGGCGAAGGCCCAAGACCTCTGGGTGCATAGGTTAGTCCGGCGTGCTGACCTCTCTGCCGAGCCTAGGTAGGGCGCTGCTTCGTGTTGATCTTCCTAGGACGGGCATTACCCAGCAAGTATGTCCGGCCAGAGTTGATCGAGCGTGTTGGGTAATAGTAGTGCACCCCTGCAGGGATGAATGATCTATCGATAGCCGGTCCTACGGTAAAGGACGCTCAGTTTGTGTATCCCAATCTACTACTTAAACTGGATACTTGTTACTTAATTGAAGCTTCGAGATCACTTTCTCGCTGGGAGTCGAGGAAGGATCTTTGAGCTGTACTTCAACCTGTTTGCTAAATAAAATGCTATTCTACTCTCTTCTATTGCTACAAGATGATGGCATGTGAAGATGTTTGAAGATGCTAGTCTTCGATAGGACTAGGCCTTCTCT
The DNA here is from genome assembly GCA_011799875.1 of Thinopyrum elongatum. Classification (NCBI taxonomy): domain Eukaryota; kingdom Viridiplantae; phylum Streptophyta; class Magnoliopsida; order Poales; family Poaceae; genus Thinopyrum; species Thinopyrum elongatum. Next base: position 56,858,667 of record CM022300.1, on the reverse strand, counting down.
CTATTCTGGCATTTCTGCAGCCCAGTCCACATATACAGCCTTTCTCCATTGATAATGTTGCATATGTAGTATAGATCCTTGCTTGCTGAGTACTTCGGATGAGTACTCACGGTTGCTTTATTTTCTTTTTCCCCCATATACCCCACCTTGATGATACATCAGACGATGGAGTCCAGGAGCCAGACGCCACCACCGGAGCCTACTACCAGGCGGGTCCAGAGGGCATGTACTACTGGATCGAGCCAGCCGACCAGGAGTAGGATCGGAGGCTCCCAGGCAGGAGGCCAACGCCTTTCAATCTAGTGTCGTTGTTTGTGCTAGCCTTCTTAAGGCAAAACTTGTCTAACTATGTCTGTACTCAGATAATATTTGTATGACTGACTTATGTATTCGGATCTTCGGATCCCTGGTCTGTAATATTGTGGACCTTCGTTTATTTGTGTTTAGAGTTGTGTTGTGATATCTTCCCGTGAGTTCCTGTGCTTGATCGTGCATGTTTGCGTGTATGATTAGTGCATGATTGATCCGGGGCGTCACACATTGCAAACATGTTTCATTCATAATAGGCTGAATCAGGAACGATGAGCTAATTATATTTACAAAAACAAAATAGGTCGAGTTTGTACCAGCTTTTCTCCATCTCAATCATTTTATCATATATCGTCATTATTGCCTTTCACTTACACGACCAAACAGTGTGAATAATAATAAGAGTGCACGTGCATTGGACTAAGCTGGAATCTGCAAACATTTATTCAAAGGAGAAGACAAGGTAATATGGGCACTTTGTTAGATCAACAATAATGCATATGAGAGCCACTTAACATTTTCATTGTGGTCTTCTCCTTACGACCCAAAGAACAAGGAAAAGAATTTCAAAGAAACACACCGAAATATTTTTGGAGTTTTTGTTTTTTTTAAGAAAGTAAAACCAGAACGAGAAAAACTATTTACACGGGAAAGCTCCCAACAAACAAAAGAAGAACGAGAAATCTTTTGGGGTTTTCTTTTAATACTACAACTAAATTAAACTAGAAAGAAAAACTAAAAAGAAGAGAGAACTATTTTTTTTGTATTTTCTCAAGGTTTTTCAAACACACAAGAAGAAAGCGAGAAAAAGAAATAAACTAACATGGATAATACAATGAAAAAGTATGAACACCGACAACTGAAATGAGTGTGTGAACATGAATGTAATGTCGGTGAGAAATACGTACTCCCCCAAGCTTAGGCTTTTGGCCTAAGTTGGTCTAGGGCCACGGCTGGCCTAGATAATATCCAAAATCGTAGTTGGGGTTGTACTGAGCTGCTGCTGCCACTGCCTGAAGGGCTGCAGCATGGAGGCGAGCGGCCTCCCCCTCTCTCTCATACTCGTCTGCCTCCTCTCTGGTTATAAAGTATCTCCGTAATAAAGAAGACGCGCTCCCTGTCAAAGATTAGTCGGTACAAGAGGGCTTGTTTGTTCCTCTCAAGAAACTGATAGCGTACCATAGCATTATAATCAAGGAAAGTAGGTGGTAACTCAATGTCATTTTCCCTTATGGGTACCCCAAGATAATTAGCTAACCGGGTGGCATAAATCCCACCAAAGAAATCTCCATCTTTAGCATTATTATGTAACCTCCTTGCAATAATAGCCCCCAAGTTATATCATTTATCACCCATTACTGCACACTTGAGGACACTAAGATCTGATGCACAAAGATGGCTATGATCATGTTTACCATTAATGCATCTACCTATAAAGAGAGCAAAATAATGTATAGAAGGAAAGTGAATGCTCCCTATAGTAGCTTGTGTTACATTTCTAGTTTCTCTTCTGGTGATGCTAGCAAGGAACTCAGAACAATCAATTTTACGAGGCTCGCTATAAATGCCCCATTGTGGAATTTTGCATGCAGCACTAAAATCTTCTAGGTCCATGCTATAAGATTTATCATAAAGATCAAAGAGAACAGAACGAGTATTGCGCTGGGATGTAAACTTAAATCTTCGCACAAATGAATCAGTGAGGTGGTAGTGCTGCCGACACTTATCTGACATGAAGTCTTCAAGGCCAGCATTTTGTACGTATGCGTCAAATTCCTCCTTAAAACCAGCATGAACCATGAACTGATCCGATGGCCATTCACAAGGCTGCACTAGAGCTTCCCTCGGTGGTTCAAGGTCTGGCTCACGTATTACAAGTCTTGGGACCTTCTTCGTCGAGGAACCCCCTTGGTATATCTTCCTAAAAAAAATTGTTCCTCTGGAAAATTTCTGAAATTTTTAGTGACTCAAAATAGAAGTGAACAAAACTCAACAAGATTGATAGCAACTACTCCCACAAGTGTCTAGAGGCTATATCATGCATCAAAACTACTTTGGACAATATAAATTTGACATGCAAGCTCAAGAACAAGGTCACCACTGCAGCAAAAATTTGCAATAAATAAATCACTAGAACAAAAACTAATTGGACCATTGGAGGAGTCACATACCGAAGAACAATCCCCCAAAACAGTTTTGCGAATGGAGCTTTGAGCAAGGAGATCGAAAATGGCAGCAAAATGAGCTAGAACATGGGTTTGAGCAACGAGATGATTTTTCTGCAGGAAGACCAAGTGGATGGGTGCTGGAATAAGTGAGGGGGACCCACGTGGGGCCCACAAGCCACCCAGGCACGCCCAGGGGGGTGGGCGCGCCCTGTGGGCTTGTGGCCCACTGGTGCTGCCCCCTGGTGTATTTTCAGTGCCTAAAATTCTTAAATATTCCATAAAAAAATCATACTAAATTTTCAGGGCATTTGGAGAACTTTTATTTTCGGGACATTTTTTTATTTCACGGATGATTCAAAAAACAGGCAAATAATAGTATTTTTGCTTTATTTATTCTAAATAACAAAAAGTAAAAAGTGGGTACAGAAAGTTGTGCTTTCTAAATTCATCCATCTCATGCCCATCAAAAGGAATCCATTAACAAGGTTGATCAAGTCTTATTAACAAACTTCTTCCGAATGACATGAAACCGAAGAATTTTTGAATAACACTAGGTTACTTCAACGGGGATATGCATGTCCCCAACAATAAGAATATCATATTTCTTTTTGACAGTAGGAATAGGGAATTCAAAACCCCCAATAGCAATAGTTGAAATTTTTCCAATAGAATTGATGCTATTAACTTGAGGTTGTTTCTTCAGAAAGTGTATCGTATGCTCATTACCATTAACATGAAAAGGGACATTGCCCTTGTTGCAATTAATAACAGCCCCTACAGTACTAAAAAAGGGTCTACCAAGGATGATCGACATACTGTCGTCCTCGGGTATATCAAGAATAACAAAGTTCATTAAAATAGTAACATTTGCAACTACGACAGGCACATTCTCACAAATACCGATGGGTATAGCAGTTGATTTATCAGCCATTTGCAAAGAGATTTCAGTTGGTGTCAACTTATTCGAATCAAGTCTATGATATAAAGAGAAAGGCATAACACTAACACCGGCTCCCAAATCACATAAAGCAGTTTTAACATAGTTTCTTTTAATGGAGCATGGTATAGTTGGTATTCCAGGATCTCCTAGTTTCTTTGGTATTCCACCCTTAAATGTATAATTAGCAAGCATGGTGGAAATTTCAGCTTCCGGTATCTTTCTTTTATTTGTAACAATATCTTTCATATACTTAGCATAAGGAGACATTTTCAGAATATCAGTCAAACGCATACGCAAAAAGACAGGTCTAAGCATTTCAACAAAGCGCTCAAAATCCTCATCATCCTTTTTCTTGGATGGTTTAGGAGGAAAGGGCATGGGTTTCTGAACCCATGGTTTTCTTTCTTTACCATGCTTCCTAGCAATAAAGTCTCTCTTATCATATCTTTTATTCTTAGGTTGTGGGTTATCAAGATCAACAGCAGGTTCTATCTCCACATCATTATCATTACTAGGTTGAGCATCAACATGAACATCATCATTAACATTATCACTAGGTTCATGTTCATCACCAGATTGTATCTCAGCATCAGAAATAGAAATATCATTTGGATTCTCAGGTGTGTCTACAACAGGTTCACTAGAAGCATGCAAAGTCCTATCAGTTTTCTTTTTCTTTTTATTAATAGAAGGACTAGGTGCATCAGTATTAATTCTCTAAGAATCTTGCTCAACTCTCTTAGGATGGCCCTCAGGATACAAAGGTTCCTGAGTCATTTTACCACCTCTAGTCATAACTCTAACAGCATTATCATTCACCTTATTATTCATCTCATTAAGCAAATCATTTTGTGCCTTAAGAACTTGTTCTACTTGCATTCTTACCATGGAAGCATGTTTACTAATAATTTTGAGATCATTAACAGTTCTACACATGTAGTCTCCCAAGCAGTCAAGCATATAAGCATTTCATTTCAATTGTCTACTAACATAAGCATTGAAATTTTCTTGTTTAACAATAAAGTTATCAAATTCATCCAAGCATTGACTAGCAGACTTATTATGAGGAATATCACCTTCATCAAATCTATAAAGAGAATTTACCTCTACTACCTGTGTCGGAATATTAAGGCCATGTATTTCTTCAATAGGTGGTAAATTCTTAACATCTTCAGCTTTAATACCTTTTTCTTTCATAGATTTCTTTGCCTCTTGCATATCTTCAGGACTGAGAAATAGAATACCTATTTTCTTCGAAGTTGGCTTAGGAGGTGGTTCGGGAAGAGTCCAATCATTATCATTACTCAATATATTATTCAATAGCACTTTAGCTTGCTCAAAAGTTCGTTCCCTGAAAACACAACCAGCACAACTATCTAGGTGGTCCCTAGAAGCATCGGTTAGTCCATTATAAAAGATATCAAGTATTTTATTTTTCTTGAGAGGATGATCTGGCAAAGCATTAAGTAATTGGAGAAGCCTCCCCCAAGCTTGTGGGAGACTCTCTTCTTCAACTTGCACAAAGTTAAATATTTCCTGTAAAGCAGCTTGTTTCTTATGGGCAGGGAAATATTTTTCAGAGAAGTAATATATCATATCCTGGGGACTACGCACACAACCAGGAGCAAGAGAATTAAACCATATCTTAGCATCACTCTTTAATGAGAAAGGAAACAACTTAAGAATATAGTAGTAATGAATTTTCTCCTCATGAGCAAATAGGGTGGCTATATCATTCAATTTGGTAAGGTGTGCCACAACAGTTTCAGATTCATAACCATGGAAAGGATCAGATTCAACCAAAGTAATTAACTCAGGATCGACAGAGAATTCATAATCCTTATCAGTAACAAAGATAGGTGAAGTAGTAAACTTAGGATCATATTGCATTCTAGCATTCAAAGATTTTTCTTTCCACTTGCATAGTAATTTCTTAAGATCATCTCTATCTTTACAAGCAAGAAAGTCCCTAGCTACCTCTCCATCCATAACATAACCCTTAGGTATATCAGGCAATTCATATCTAGGAGAGCTAGGTCTAGCAGGTGTCTCAAAGTGTTCAGTTTCAATAATTTCTTCAGTTTCAGAAATATCATCAGTTTCAGCATTAACTCTAGCAAGTTGTTCATCAAGAAATTCACCCAGTGGCACAGTATTATCAAGCAAAGCAGTAGCATCATCATAAGCATCATGCATAGCAGAAGTAGCATCATAAATTACTTGCGACATATCAAAATGAATAGCAGGTGGTGGTGTCGCAAGCTTACTCAAAACAGAAGGTGAATCAAGTGCAGAGCTAGATGGCAGTTCCTTACCTCCCCTCTTAGTACAGGCAAAAATCTTGGTTTTGTTATCTTTCAAATTTCTCATAGTGATCAACAGATATAAATCCCAAGTGACTCAGAGAATAGAGCTATGCTCCCCGGCAACGGCGCCAGAAAAAGGTCTTGATAACCCACAAGTATAGGGGATCGCAACAGTTTTTGAGGGTAGAGTATTCAACCCAAATTTATTGATTCGACACAAGGGGAGCCAAAGAATATTCCCAAGTATTAGCAGCTGAGTTGTCAATTCAACCACACCTGAAAGACTTAATATCTGCAGCAAAGTATTTAGTAGCAAAGTAGTATGGAAGTAACGGTAACGGTGGCAAAAGTAACAATAGCAGTTTTGTAGTGATTGTAACAATAGCAACGGAAAAGTAACTTAGCAAAGATCAATATGTGAAAAGCTCGTAGGCAACAGATCAGTGATGGACAATTATGTCGGATGGCATTCATCATGCAACAGTTATAACCTAGGGTGACACAGAACTAGCTCCAATTCATCAATATAATGTAGGCATGTATTCCGTATATAGTCATGCGGCTTATGGAAAAGAACTTGCATGACATCTTTTGTCCTACCCTCCCGTGGCAGCGGGGTCCTAATGGAAACTAAGGGATATTAAGGCCTCCTTTTAATAGAGAACCGGACCAAAGCATTAGCACTTAGTGAATACATGAACTCCTCAAACTACGGTAACCACCGGAAAGAATCCCAATTATTGTCACCCTGGGGTATGCGGATCATAACACATAATAGGTGTCTACAACTTGCAAGATAGGATCAAGAACACAAATATATTCATGAAAACATAATAGGTTCAGATCTGAAATCATGGCACTCGGGCCCTAGTGACAAGCATTAAGCATAGCAAAGTCATAGCAACATCAATCTCAGAACATAGTGGATACTAGGGATCAAATCCTAACAAAACTAACTCGATTACATGATAACTCTCATCCAACCCATCACCGACCAGCAAGCCTACAATGGAATTACTCATGCACGGCGGTGAGCATCATGAAATTGGTGATGGAGAAAGGTTGGTGATGATGATGGCAACGATTCCCCCTCTCCGGAGCCCCAAACGGACTCCAGATCTGCTCTCCCGATGCAGAACAGGAGGTGGCGGCGGCTCCGTATCGTCAAACGCGATGAATCCTTCTCCTTGATTTTTTTTCTCCCCGAATAGGGTTATATGGAGTTGGAGTTGAGGTCGGAGGGGCTCCAAGGGGCCCACAAGCCTGCAGGGCGCGCCCCCAGTGCTTGTGGCCTCTGGGTGGCCCCCTCTGGTTGATTCTTTCGCCAATATTTTTTATATATTCCAAAAATATTCTCCGTAAATTTTTCAGGTCAATCCGAGAACTTTTATTTCTGCACAAAAATAACACGATGGCAATTGTGCTGAAAACAGCGTCAGTCCGGATTAGTTCCATTCAAATCATGCAAATTAGAGTCCAAAAAAAGGGCAAAAGAGTTTGGAAAAGTAGATACGATGGAGACGTATCACTCACTATGCTTTCTCGACGCATACTTCGGATATCACCAAATAAAGATGAAGGAGTCCGACCAAACTACAACCGCGTTCATCACCCCTACGGGCCATTCTGCTTCAACACGATGCCTTTCGGGTTAAAGAACGCAGGAGCCACATACCGACGCATGATTCAAACATGCCTGGAAAACCAAATTGGCAAAACGGTCAAGGCATACGTAGACGACGTGGTCATTAAAACCAAAAAAGTTGATCAACTCGTGGACGATCTTCGCTTGACCTTCGAAAATCTACGGGCTTACGATATACGGCTCAACCCGGACAAATGTGTCTTCGGAGTCCCCATCGGCAAACTGCTCAGATTTATTTTCTCCCATAGAGGAATTGAGGCCAGTCCGGCTAAAATCAAGGCCCTGTCCCAGCTAGCAATACCAACAGAGCTCAAACACGTACAAAAGCTGGCAGGTTACGTGGTGGCTTTAAGCCGCTTCATCTCCCGCCTTGGCGAAAAGGCACTGCCTCTTTATAGGCTACTCAAGAAGACAAAGAACTTTGAGTGGACGAATGAAGCGACCGCAGCACTGGAGGAAATAAAAAAACTCTTGGCATGAAACCCTATCCTGGCCGCGCCAGGTATCGGTGAACCTATGCTGCTGTATATATCAGCCACCAATCAAGTGGTGAGTGTGGTGCTCATCATAGAACGGGAATCAGAGGGCCACAAGTTCAAGGTTCAAAAACCAGTGTACTATGTGTCAGAGGTCCTCACACCGTGCAAATCCCGGTACCCACACTACCAAAAGATAGCATATACGGTCTTTATGGCATCCCGAAAACTACGACACTACTTTCAAGAGTGTTCGGTGACAGTGGTATCTGAGGTACCCCTCAACGGTATAATCAATAATAGGGATGCCACAGACCGCATTGCCAAATGGGCCATAGAGATACTTCCCTTCGAGATTGTATACAAATCACGCCGAGCTATTAAATCTCAGGTGTTGGCCGATTTTCTATCCAAATGGACCAAAGCCAAACTCCCGAGGGAATATAATACATATTCACACTGGACTATGTACTTCGACGGCTCTAAAATGCTAGTCGAACTGGGGGCTAGGATGATCCTAATATCCCCCACAGGCGACAATATCCGGTACGTCCTATAGATTATGTACTCAGATTCTAATAACGCAGCCGAATACAAGGCACTGTTGCACAGGCTTCACATGTCAACGTCGATGGGTGTTCGGCGGCTAGAGGTGCGAGGAGATTCGAACCTCGCCATCTCCCAGGTCAACGGCGAATTTGACGCCAAAGACCCGAAAATGGCGGCATACAGAAACGCCGTCCTCAGGATGTCAGCCCGATTTGAGGGCCTAGAATTCCATCATGTCTCTAGAGACAGTAACCAAGCCACGGATGTCCTTGTCCGCATGGGCGCCAAGCGCGACCCAGTACCTAAAAACACCTTTCTAGAAAGGCTCTTCAAGCTATCCGTGGTATGGCAGGGCAGGGACAGTTGCACCACTACTAGTGAGCCCGCCCAGGTAGTCCCCCAGAAATCGAGCTCGATGACTATATTATCGGGGGATCCGAACTCGAAGAAACACCCTCGGCCCACGAGATCATGGCCATAATTGCCCCATGGACCGAGCCCTTGCTGGCCTACCTCCTGCGACAAGAACTCCCAGATGATCAGATGGAGGCACGGCACATAGTTCGGCGCTCTAGAGCATACAAGGTCCATGAAGGCGAGCTCTATAAAAAGAGCACTACAGGAGTCCTTCAGAGGTGCATCTCCGAAGAGGAGGGGCAGCAGCTTCTCGCTGAGATACATGCTGGCATGGGTGGCCATCACGCAGCAGCTCGGACATTGGTCAGTAAGGCCTTCTGAGCAGGGTTCTTCTGGTCCACAGCCCGCGCGGACACACGTACGCTAGTACAACATTGCGTTGGGTGCCAACTATTTGCAAATCAAAGCCATATGCCCCCCATAGCTCTTCGGACTATACCGATAACCTAGCCATTTGCAGTCTGGGGGCTCGACATGGTCGGACCACTTAAAGGGGGGACCAAGAAAAAGAAGTACCAACTAGTTATGATCGATAAATTCACTAAGTGGATCGAAGCAAAACCGGTAACCTCTGCAGAATCCGGACCAGTTGTTGACTTCATATCGGACGTTGTACACCGTTATGGTGTCCCCTGATACGTCTCCAATGTATCTATAATTTTTTATTGTTCCATGCTATCATATTATCTGTTTTGGATGTTTTATATGCATTAATATGCTATTTTATATTATTTTTGGGACTAACCCACTGGTACAGCGAGCTGCTATACAAACGGTTTTTAACCCCTTTCCGCGATGGCATTCTGACCGTTGCCGAGTGAGTGTGTGCGATAGGGGGGTCCTTCCCACACGACCCAGAAACCGTCGGGGATAGGCCCTCCTGGCACACACGCTCAGTAAAATGAGGTCGTGTGCGACGGGCGAGCGATCAAATATGGTTATACATACAGTTGTGCTAAAAAAATACAATTATACAGGCCAAATCGTTTCCGGTCGTAAGTACATCCCACATAGTCAGTCCCGGCTAAACGTTTCCGTTCGTATGTACATTCCACACAGTCAATCCAAGGAATATGTTTTCATTAGTATGTACATCCCACACAGTCAATCCAAGAAGTGCGTTTCCGTTCGTATATACATCCCACACACTCACTACCGTCGCTCGGCCGCTAACATTGAGATACATGGTTTTAAAATTCTAGTAAACCAAAAACACGTCTGAAATTCATGAAACTTGACATGATATCATGGAACGGCATCAACATGCCGTGGTAAAAATATTGTCCCATTTGGGACAGATTTGGGTATAAGCTTCTCACAACAAGCCTCATGGTTACGGTAGGGAACATTTTATCTTTCTGGACGAAACAATATCCGTTGCCTCTTCTTTTTCTCAAAAAATTTCTAGTGTCAACATAGAACAACAGGAGTGTTGTGTCAATTTTTGGGATTTTTCGGAGTTCGCTTGGACATTTTTATACATTAACTGAGTTTTCTATGCATTTATGTGCATAATTCAAAATTGAACTACATGCACATGCTCCAGTGCATATAAATGGGTTCAAAATTCAAATGTGTGTCCTTGGTTGCATGCTTAGGTCCCATGCAAGAAATGGGAATGAATGCCAAACACCTTGCCATCGTCGCTCGGCCGCTAACATTGAGATACATGGTTATTAAATTCTAGTAAATCCAAAACTCGTCTGAAATTCATGAAACTTGGCATGCTATCATGGAACGGCATCAACATGATGTGGTAAATTTTTTGTCCCATTTGGGGCTGGTTTGGGTATAAGCTTCTCACATACCAGAGCTTCTGACAACAAGCCTCATGGTTCCGGTAGGGAATGTGCCTCCTTGGTGGATGAAACGATATTCATTGCCTCTTCCTGTTTTTAATTTTTTTCCTAGTGGCAACATAGAGCAACAGGAGTGTCATGTTAAAATTTGCAATTTCGGAGTTTGTTTGGATATTTTTATACATTAACTATGTTTTCTAGGCATTTTATGTGCATAATTCAAATTTGAACTACATGCACATGCTCCAGTGCAGAAAAATGGGTTGACATATCAAATGTGTGTCCTTGGGTGCATGCTTAGGTCCCATGCAAGTAACAGGAATGAATTTCAAACACCAGGGCACTGTTGATTGTCGGCAAAACGTTGAGATACTTTGTTTTTAAATTCTAGTAAATCCAAAACTCATCTGAAATTCATGAAACTTAGCATGCTATCATGGAATGGCACCCGACATGCTGTGGTAGTTTTCGTGTCCATTTTGAGAGAAGGTGCACTCGAATAACTGCCAACAAAGGCATTTTGAAACAAATAGCTACCACTTTAACATCTCAAACGGTTCTATAATTTAAATCGTGTGTGTTCTGTTAACCATTCATGTGACGCCATGCATCACACTTTTAACGGCTAGGAGGTGCCGTGCGGACAGCTGCTTGACTGAACGGGAGGCGTGCGAGCGTAGTCCGCTGTGCAGGCTGACCGAGAGGCGTGCAAGCTGTCCTCCAATGTATAGGCTCACCGAGATGCGTGTGAGTTGTATGCTGCGTAGGCTTACCGGGAAGCGAGCCCTTTGACTTCCATGGTCACCCGCCTTGCTCGCATCCTCTCCATTAATGGCGCCCGAGCCGCCGTTTAATACGGGTGGCCTTACTGTTCGCCTCCCATTCCCCTCCCGCAGACCTGCACCAATGCCATGGCGCAGAAGGATCATCTGCCACTAGTCTTCCAGTTTAGTGAAGTCGACTCCGAGCCGGAGGAGATAGAAAATAAGGAGGAATGGGGCCTCATGGATGTGGCCCTGAACAAGCTGGCCGCGGCGGTTGCTGCCCCCGCGCCAGTCCCAGCTCCCGTCCCCGCACCCGCGCCAGTGACCATCCCCGTAGCATTGACGGGCAGGTCGCCGAGCACTATCGCAGAGCTGGAAGCCGCGGGCGTCAGCGAGGTCTCTACGGACCCGCGTGAGCTCGTGTACATGCCAGCGCCAGCGCCCGTGCGCGCCCCTGCACCCACCGTGGCGCCGGTCCCCGTGCGTTTGCATGCACCCGCTGCGCCCGTGCCTGTGTGCGCGCCCCCCTCAGCGGCATGGGACGCCGCCGTCGACCGCTACCTCGCAGCGCCGCGAGTTGCCGTCCTCCCGTGCCCCACCAGTCGATCGCGCGACGACATGATGTTTGATTTCCAAGTGAAGAACATTTTGTGCTGTCTTGAAGACTTCAACAACGGCGTCCCGGAGGATGACAACGACAACGCTGGCACGGCATGCCGCCTCCGCCGCCGCCGGAATTAGTTTTTTTTGGGGGTTTAATATTGTACCTCGATCATATGAATATAAATTCGCAGTGTGACTCAATGAAAGACATGGTTTGAACGAACTTGCATTTTTCTCTCTGAATGTACAGACTTATCAAATGATTTTCTTTAAAAAAAAGGTCAATGGTTTTTAAATATAAAACACGCATCGCAAACGTTTTACTTAGAACACCCGTATGCAAACTGACAGCTTCCCCAGGAAGCCAAGGGAAAGTGTGCCGAGCAGGATTTGTGCCGCTCTTGATCACAAACGTTTTAGATAGAACACCCGTATGCAAACCGACAGCTTCCCCAGTAAGCCAATGAAAAATATGCCGAGCAGGATTTGTGTAGCTCTTCATCGCAAACGTTTTAGATAGAACACCCGTATGCAAAGTGAGAGCTATGGTCTTCCCCAGTAAGCCAAGGGAAAATTCGCCGCGCAGGATTTGTGCATCTCTTCAACGCAAACGGTTTTTTCGAATGACCCGTGTGCAACCACGTACAGATAATTTGGTAAGATTTGCATCTGTCATATTGGGTATATTGCCATTTGTCAAACTGGAAAGATTGACATTTGTTGATCTAGTAACATTGCCCTTTGTCAACCTTATAACACTGCCATTTGTCAAAATATGCAGCTAAAAATCACTAGCACTATCTAATTTTTGCAACTAAAATTCAGTAATTAAGTATAGATTTCATTCATAGATTAAGCAGTCATTCTTTATACAAACAGTTCAACTCGATATCTGAACCGACCAAACTTTCCCCCAATTGTTGCCAACCACGTACTGAAATAGCTAGTTCAACTATATATACTAGCTAATTTTAAGTACGTTGTACAGTTCCACCACATCTATAGTCAGATGAACTGAACAAAATAGCCCCTAAATACTACTACTACGGAGGGGCTTTGTACTACTTCCGGTAGCCTCTCCTCTGCCGAGCGCGATCAGTAAGAGGCAGAGGAGGAGGAGCCTACTGATGAGCTGGACAGCTACAATACAGTGCCTGTCGCTGCTGCACCTTCAGCGACACTCACCTCGAACGCCCTCTACCGCTCCAGACGACCCCTCTCAAAGCGGCGGGACTCCTCACAGATCTCCTGATTCTCGCCTTTACGGCGGCGTGTGCTGCGGCCACGGCGGCGGTAAGGCTCTTTGCATGCTCGACGAGGCGCTCCTCCTCCTCCCACAGGAACTCGATGTAGTGCGCAAGGTCGCTGATGCACGTGCGGAGCAGGTCATGACCCCGGCGATCGACGATGGGCTGGCGACGACGGTGGCTGACGATGGGGTGGTGGCCACGACCACCACCTCCTGCCTTCGGGCCGCGGTGGCGGAGCGGGTGATGGCCACGGTGGCCGGCAGTGGGGTAGCGGCCACAACGGCCACCACCCGCCTTCGGGCTGCGGCGGCGGAGCGGGCGATGGCCCTGGCTTTCAATGGTGGTGTGGCGGCCATGATGGCAGACGGTGGGGTGCCGACAACGGCGGCTGGCAATAGCTGCTGACGGGCAGCGGCAGCGGAGCGTGTGGTGGGTGTTCCGCGAACACCCAACAGGGACGCCACGCGCACTACACTACGTCGGGGACTACGCCGCCGCCGCGGTGTAGCCTCCCAGCTGGAGCTGTCCTCTGATGATGGCGGAGTGGCTGAGCGACGACGACGGACCGGTGCCATTGGCGATTGTGGGAGAAGCAGACGAGATAAGCTACAGGGAGGGAGGGGAAAATGCGACGCAGGACTCGCCGGCCGTGTGGGTTTATATAGCAGGCCGCTAAGCATTGGCATTTTGTGGGATTTCACCGAGTCGGGCGGGAAGCTTGCGCGGGAACCTATGAGGTTGCGCGGGAACGGGCTCACTGACGATTCATTGGCACCACTTCGAGCCACTGTGTGGCCAAAAGAACGCCCCCACGCGCTGCGCAAGCTTGCGCTGTAAGCTGTCTGCGGCAGCGGGGTGACAAGACATGCGACAGGAGGACGAAAGGACACATACACATACGGTTAATAAAAAAATGTTTGCAATTTAATTACCTACTACCCCCGTCCTGGTTTATAAGTCGTCTATGTATTTTTGTGCCAAATTTTGACTAGAGATTTAACTAATAAAATATGAATGCATGTCGCCAAAGATTATATCGTTGGATTCATATTTGAACATAGTTTCCAATTATATAATTTTTATAACATGCATCAACATGTTGTTGGTTAAATTTAAGGTCAAAATATGGCACTGAATATAAAGGGGACTAATAGACGAAGGCGGAGGTAGTAGCACACGGCCGCTCTCTACGCAGCGTCACAACTGCCGGCCGGCTTGTAGACGACCATTCCCTGCGTGTTCAACTGCTTTATGCGTGTGGTTGCTCGCTGTTGAGGCGGCCGCGACACGCTCTACTCGCGTCCCACCGTGCGCTCTATGCTCTCGCGTCCCTCCGGGCGCTCTGCCCTCGTCCCTCCACGCGCGCTGCCAGTGTTTGGGGCCAGCGCATGATCACGTACGTTCATGCTGCCATTATGCATGCGGTTGCACTGGGCGTGGCGCCACGATGCAGTTACCCACTGTAAAAACTGCCATGCGGACGCGCCGAGAATCCAGGCCGCCTGGCTCCCATTTATTCCTGCAACCATTTACCTTCATCTCTCACGCCACACGACACAATAAGCACACCCACGACGACACATACAGAGAGGACATCTAGCGGTTCCAATGGCGCTCCCCGTGGCTCCAATGGCGCTCCCAGCGGCCGACAACGACAACGGGGGTAGTTCATCATGCATCACGTAGTGGACACCCACATGAGGGGGAAGGCCCTCTCGGTGGTGTACACAAACGAGTCGGTCTCGGTGGAGAGCTCCATCCAAATTATGGAGCAGTTGCTTGCTGAGGACAAGTACCAAGTGGTCGGCTTCGACCTCGAGTTCACCAGCGGTCGTGCCGGGCACGATCAGAAGGTTGCCGTCGCCCAGTTCTGCGTGTGACATGACGTCCTCGTCTACCACTACCACCTAGCCACAAGGCCTTGCGAGCGTTTCTCCAGGTTTATCAACAGCTCCGACTACAGTTTCGCTACGGTGGACACCACCAACGATCTAAAAGCGCTCAAGGTTTTGGGCTTGAAATGCCAGAATCTTGTCAACATCCAGGACCACTACAAGGTCTGGGGCAGCGACAACAACAAACAGAACTCCCTGGTTGACCTCGCCTCGGCCATCATCGACCCCTACTACATGAAGATGAAGGATGAGAGCAAGAATGACAAGAATGCCTGGCACAGTGTCTGGCATTAGAGACTGGATGAACAACACGTCAAGTACATGGCCAAGGACGCGTACACAAGCTACGAGATGTACAGGTGGATCATTGACATGAGGAAGTGTCTTCTTCCTGCCCCAGACGAGGGATCGAGCCACAGAGCAGTGGCAGGAGCGTCACAAGAAGTAGATGACTAAACGATCGTTTCTCCTAGTTTAGAATGCATGCAATTATTTATTGAGGTGTGTGAGAATGATTTGTATAGTCACTTATGTAATTGGATGTTTATTTCAGTTATATATATATATATATGTTATTCTTCTATAGACAGAGCAAATCACACGGCTCATTAGCAGCAATCATCTGTGTTATTATTCGTCTTCGCACACATTTCTGATTACGGACCTGTTTGCCACGTATCACACACATCTTGTTCAGTTGAAATGTTTCTGTTGTCTTGGCTCATCGCAAACAGTTCATCCGAGTGAACTGTCTGCCCTCCATCGCACACACCTTGATCTGGCTGACCGTGTCTATTGTGTTGCCTAATCACACACAGTTCATCCTAGTGAACTGTATGCCGTATATCGCACACACCCTCATCTGGCAGCCCATTTTTGTTGTTCTGCCTCATCGCAAACAGTTCTGCTGGATTAACCATATGCCACGCATCGCACACGCAACTCTAATCTGAACCGTGTTTGATGTCACCGCCATCGCAAATGTTTTGTATCTTTTTTGACGATTTTATTACATCACCATTTGTGATTAATGCATCGCACACAGTTTCGTCGAAGGGTCTCTGATTGGACTGTCGCATTTGGACCAACCTGCAGTAGTGACCTATTAACCTAGAGCCCAGTGCCAGTTTCTATTTTTTCCTTGTTTTAGAGTTTTACAGAAAAGGAATATCAAATGGAGTCCAAACGGAATAAACTTTATGATGATTTTTCTTGGACCAGAAGACATCCATGGAGGTTGGAGAGGAAGTCAGAGGATGGCCGAGGAGGCGACAAGCCTGCTAGGTGTGCCCCGGGAGGGCGCCCAGAGGGCTTGTGGGCCCCTCAGGGGTCTCCTAACCCTAATTCCTGCTCTATAAATTCCCAAATATTCCCAAACCACCAGAAGCGTCCACCAAAATACTTTTCCGCTGCCGCAAGCCTCTGTTCCCGTGATATCCCATCTTGGGGCCTTTTCCGGCGATCTGCCGGAGGGTGATTCGATCACGGAGGGCCTCAACATCAACCTTGCCTCCCTTCTGATGATGCGTGAGTAGTTTACCACATACCTACGGGTCCATAGCTGCTAGTAGCTAGATGGCTTCTTCTCTCTCTTTGATCTTCAATACAATGTTCTCCTCGATGTTCTTGGAGATCTATTTGATGTAATACTTTTTTGTGGTGTGTTTGTTGAGATCCGATGAATTGTGGATTTATGATAAGATTATCTATGAATATTATTTGAGTCTTCTCTGAACTCTTTTATGCATAATTAAGATATCTTTGTATATCTCTTCGAACTATCGGTTTGGTTTGGCCAACTAGATTGGTTTTTCTTGCAATGGGAGAGGTGCTAAGTTTTGGGTTCAATCTTGCGGTGTCCTCACCCAATGACAGAAGGGGTAGCGAGGCACGTATTGTATTGTTGCCATCAAGGATAAAAAGATGGGGTTTTCATCATATTGCTTGAGTTTATCCCTCTACATCATGTCATCTTACTTAAAGTGTTGCTCTGTTCTTATGAACTTAATACTCTAGATGCAGGTAGGAGTCGGTCGATGTGTGGAGTAATAGTAGTAGATGCAGGCAGGAGTCGGTCTACTTGTCACGGACATGATGCCTATATTCATGATCATTGCCTTAGATATCGTCATAACTTTGCGCTTTTCTATCAATTGCTCAACAATAATTTGTTCACCCACCGTATGATATCTTCAAGAGAGAACCCTCTAGTGAAACCTATGGCCCCCGGGTCTATTTTCCATCATATATTTTCAGATCTATAAACCAAAAATACCTTGCTGCAATTTATTTGTTTTTACTTTGTTTTACATTTTAGTAATCTTTTATATCTATCTCTATTAGATCTCACTCTTGTTCGAGACCATGAAGGGATTGACAACCTCTTTTTCGCGTTGAGTGCAAGTGTTTGTTAGTTTGTGCAGGTGCATAGATTGGAGACTTGCTTGTGCCTCCTACTGGATTGATACCTTGGTTCTTAATTGAGGGAAATACTTATCTCTACTTTGTTGCATCACCCTTTCCTCTTCAAGGGAAAAATCAACGCAAGCTCAAGAAGTAGCAGGAAGAATTTCTGTCGCCATTGCCGGGGAGGTTCTACATCAAGCCTACCAAGTACCCATCATAAAATCTCATCTCTTGCATTACATTATTTGCCATTTGCCTCTCGTTTTCCTCTCCCCCACTTCTAAAACGTTTTCAGAAAAACACAAAAAGATTTGCCTTTTTTATTCGCCCTTCTTTCGCTCGTTCCTTTTTGTTTGCTTGAACTCATCATCATGAGTGACTTTGGTATGGCAGAAACAGATGATGGCATAACTCCTAAAATTAGATGATCCAGCAATCTGGATGCTAAAATTTTTGTTTTGGGGCAAGGGAACGTTATGGGAAAATAACATATCCAAGAATTTTTCAATTGTGTCGGGAACTTGCCTTTTGATGATGCTCCTATACTTAGAAGAACTAAGACTTATGCAGAGGCTATTTCAGCACTAGTTCTGAAATTTGAAAATCGATTTATCCAAACTCATCCTACCTTGCAAAGAATGTTTTATGAGCTTCCCATTATAAAAGATCCTAAAGCTAAAAAGATAGCTACTCGTGTTCTTATGAATGAATTTGATCGCATAGTGCGGGAAGCTAGGGAATTTTTGATTTTTATGGTATGAGTCATGAAAAACCAGTGATAGATGAGATCCTTTACAATAGTGACTATACATTGAGACATTTTCTTGGAAATAATCAATTTTTTTATGAGAACCTTAAAAAGAAAATCCCCGTTTTAGATGTGATCCAACAAGTTTTTAATGATGTTAATCAACAATATTATTGGATTGTGGCTGGAAATCAAAGGGGATATTTAGATGGGCAACTTGATAATGCCAAAATTTCTATGGATAATGTGTTCCAAGTTATCTTTGCAAAACCTCCTGACGAGAACACACCTATGGAAAAAAAATACTAAAGATGACAATATCTAGATCTATGTTTTATGCCTAGCTAGGGGCGTTAAACAATAGCGCTTGTTGGGAGGCAACCCAATTTTATTTTTATGTTTTTTTATTTTGGTTCTGTTTTTTAATAAATAAACATTATTACCTCTGTATTAATTGTGTTTTGGTGTTTTAATTAGTGTTTGATCCAAGCAAGACCTTTGGGATGGTCTACGGTGATAGTTGATTTGATTTTGCTGAAAAACAGAAACTTTTGCGTCCATTAACAGAATTTTAAAAATTCACAGAAGATACGAAAAATTGTGAATGTTTTACACAAAATTGACATACAAATTTCCCAGGATTTCCTAAATTTTCAGAATTTTTCGAGTTACCTAAGTATGACAACAATTCAGATCTTCGCAGACTGTTCTGTTTTTGACAGATTCTGTTTTCTATGTGTTGTTTGCTTATTTTGATGAATCTATGGGTAGTATCGGGGGGTATGAACCATGGAGAAGTTGGAATACAGTAGATATTACACCAATATAAATAAATAATGAGTTCACAGCAGTACCTAAAGTGGTGATTTATTTTATTATACTAACGGATCTTATGAGTTTTCTGTTGAGTTTTGTGTTGTGAAGTTTTCAAGTTTTGGGTAAAGATTTGATGGACAACGGAATAAGGAGTGGCAAGAGCCTAAGCTTGGGGAGGCCCAAGGCACCCCAAGGTAATATTCAAGGACAACCAAGCATCTAAGCTTGGGGATGCCCCGGATGGCATCCCCTCTTTTGTCTTCAATCCATCGGTAAATTTACTTGAGGCTATATTTTTATTCACCACATGATATGTGTTTTGCTTGGAGTGTCTTGTATGATATGAGTCTTTGCTTTTTAGTTTGCCACAATCATCCTTGCTGTACACTCCTTTTGAGAGGGACACACATTAATCATGAATTTATTAGAATACTCTATGTGCTTCATTTATATCTTTTGAGCTAGGCAGTTTGCTCTAGTGCTTCACTTATATCTTTTTAGAGCACGGCGGTGGTTTTATTTTATAGAAATTGTTGAACTCTCATGATTCACTTATATTATTTTGAGAGTCTCTAAACATCATGATAATTTGCTTAGGTTATGAATTTAGTCCTAATATGATGGGCACCCAAAAGGGATATAATAAAAACTTTCATATAAAGAGCGTTGAATAAGATGAGAAGTTTGATTCCTTGTGTTTGTTTTGAGATATAAAGATGGTTATATTTGAGTCATGCTAGTGAGTAATTGTGGATTGGTAGAAATACTTGTGTTAAAGTTTGTGATTCCCGTAGCATGCACGTATGGTGAACCGTTATGTGATGAAGTCGGAGCATGATTTATTTTTTGATTGTCTTCCTTATGAGTGGCGGTCGGGGACGAGCGATGATCTTTTTCTACCAATCTATCCCCCTAGGAGCATGCGTGTACTAATTTATTTTGATAGCTAATAAATTTTTGCAATAAGTATGTGAGTTCTTTAAGACAAATGTTGAGTCCATGGATTGTACGCACTCTCACCCTTCCACCATTGCTATCCTCTCTAGTACCGCGCAACTTTCGCCGGTGCATTAAACCCACCATATATTTTCCTCAAAACAGCCACCATACCTACCTATTATGGCATTTCCATAGCCATTCCGAGATATATTGCCATGCAACTTCCACTGTTCCGTTTATTATGACACGCACCATCATTGTCATATTGCTTTGCATGATCATGTAGTTGGCATAGTATTTGTGGCAAGGCCACCGTTCATATTTTTTATACATGTCACTCTTAATCATAGCACATCCCGGTACACTGCCGGAGGCATTCATATAGAGTCATATCTTGTTCTAGTATCGAGTTGTAATTCTTGAGTTGTAAATAAATAAAAGTGTGATGATCATCATTATTAGAGCATTGTCCCATGTGAGGAAAGGATGATGGAAGCTATGATTCCCTCACAAGTTGGGATGAGTCTTTGGACTTAAAAAAATAAAAGAGGCCAAAGAAGCCCAAACAAAAAAAAATGAGAAAAGAAAAAAAATGAGAGAAAACAGAGAAGGGTCAATGTTACTATCCTTTTGTTGGAAATATGCCCTAGAGGCAATTAATAAAGTGATTATTATCATATTTCCCCGTTCATGATAATAGTTTATTGTTCATGCTAGAATTGTATTGACCGGAAACTAAATACATGTGTGTGAATAATAAACAAATACTAAGTCCCTAGTAGGCCTCTACTTGACTAGCTCGTTGATCAAAAGATGGTCAAGGTTTCCTGACTATGGACATGAGTTGTCATTTGATAACGGGATCACATCATTAGGAGAATGATGTGATGGACATGACCCAACCGTTAGCATAGCATGTGATCGTTCAGTTTTATGCTATTGCTTTCACTATGTTAAATACACGTTCCTCTGACCATGAGATCATGCAACTATCGGAAACCGTAGGAATACTTAGGGTGTATCAAACGTCACAACGTAACTGGGTGATTATAAAGGTGCACTACAGGTATCTCCGAAAGTGTTTGTGGAGTTGGCATGGATCGAGATTGGGATTTGTCATTCCGACTATCGGAAAGGTATCTCTGGGCCCTCTCGGTAATACAGCATCACAGAAGCCTTGCAAGCACCGTGACTAAGGAGTTAGTTGCAAGATGATGTATTACGGAACGAGTAAAGAGACTTGCCGGTAACGAGATTGAACTAGGTATCGGGATACCGACGATCGAATCTCGGGCAAGTAACATACCGACGGACAAAGGGAACAACGTATGTTGACATAGGAGGTTCACCGATAAAGATCTTCGTGGAATATGTAGGAACCAATATGGGCATCCAGGTCTCGCTGTTGGTTATTGACCGGAGAGTCATCTCGGTCATGTCTACATCATTCCCGAACCCGTAGGGTCGGCACACTTAAGGTTCGATGACGTAATAGTGTTATATGAGTTAAGTGATTGGTGACCGAAGTTGTTCGGAGTCCCGGATGAGATCATGGACATAACGATCAGTCTCGGAATGTCCGAGAGGTAAAGATCGATATATTGGAAGGCTATATTCGGACGTCGGAAAGGTTCCGAGTGACTCGGGTATTTTTCGGAGTACCGGGGAGTTACGGGAATTTACCGGGAGGAAGTTTTGGGCCTTAGTGGGCCTACGGGAAAGAGAGGGGGGCAGCCATGGGCTGCCTGCGCCAGCCCCCCCTTTGGGTCCGAATTGGACTAGGGGTGGGGGAGCCGCACCCCCTCTCCTACTCCCTCTCTCCCTCCTCTTTCCCCCCAAGTAGGAGGAGTCCTACTAGGGGTGGGAGTCCCACTCCTAGTAGGACTCCCCCCCTCTTGGTGCGCCACCCCTAGGGGGGCCGGCCCTCCCTCCTTTATATACGGGAGGGGGGCGCCCCCTATAGGCACACAATTGACTTGATCAAAGCCGTGTGCGGCGCCCCCCTCCACCGTTTAGAGCCACCGTCATATTTTCGGAGTGCTTAGGCGAAGCCCTGCCGGAATCTCTACACCATCACCGTCGCCACGCCGTCGTGCTGACGGAACTCATCTACTACCTCGACGACTAGCTGGATCTAGAAGGCGAGGGACGTCACCGAGCCGAACGTGTGTTAGAACTCGAAAGTGCCGTACGTTCGACACTTGATCGGTGGAGCTCGAAGGATTGTTCGACTACATCAACCGCGTTGTGAGACGCTTCCGCTAACGGTCTACAAGGGTATGTAGACACACTCTCCCCCTCGTAGCGATGCATCTCCATGGATAGATCTTGCGTGAGCGTAGGAAATTTTTTGAATTTCATGCTCCGTTCCCCAACAGTGGCATCATGAGCCAGGTCTATGCGTAGATGTGTTTTGCACGAGTAGAACACAAAGCAGTTGTGGGCGTGGGTGTATACATATTGCTTGCCGTTACTAGTTGTTACTCGGTCAGCGGTATTGTGAGATGAAGCGGCCCGGACCGACATTACGCGTACGCTTACGCGAGACTGGTTTCACCATTGGCGCACATAGCTGCGTAAAGGTGACTGGCGGGTGTCAGTTTCTCTCACTTTAGTTGAACCGGTTTCAATGAAGAGGGTTCTTTTAGAAGATCAAAAAGCAATCACTACACCACGTTGTGGTTTTGCGTAGGTAAGAACGGTTCTTGCAAACCCGTAGCAGCCACGTAAAACTTGCAACAACAAAGTAGAGGACGTCTAACTTGTTTTTGCAGGGTATGCCGGTGATGTGATATGGTCAAGACATGATGTGATATAAGTTGTTGTATGAGATGATCATGTTTTGTAAGTTATCAGGCAACCGGCAGGAGCCATATGGTTGTCTCTTTATTGTATGCAATGCCAACACGATGTAATTGCTTTACTTTACCGCTATGAGTTAGCAGTAGTAGTAGTAGCAATAGTCGGCGAGACGACCACGACACTACGATGGAGATCAAGGTGTCACGACGCTACGATGGAGATCATGGCGCCAACCCCGTGACGATGGAGGCCACGACGGTGCTTCAGTGATGGAGATCAAGAGCACAAGACGATGATGGCTATATCATGTCACATATATTGAATTGCATGTGATGTTAATCCTTTTATGCATCTTATTTTGCTTAGGACGACGGTAGCATTATAAGATGATCCCTTCACTAAATTTCAAGATAAGTGTTCACCCCACAGTATGCACCGTTGCTAAAGATCGATGCTGCTAAACATCACGTGATGATCGGGTGTGTTAGATGCAATCGTTCATATACAACGGGTGTAAGCCAGTTTTACACATGCGGAATACTTGGGTTAAAAACTTGACGAGCCTAGCATATGCAGATATGGCCTCGGAACACGAGAGACCGAAAGGTCGAACATGAGTCATATAGTAGATATGATCAACATGAAAGATGTTCACCATTGATGAACTAATCCACCTCACGTGATGATCGGAGTTGGCTTAGTTTGATGTGGATCATGTTACACTTAGACAACTTGAGGGATGTTAATCTAAGTGGGAGTTCTTAAGTAATTTGATTAAATTGAACTTCAATTATCATGAACATAGTCTAAACTTTGCAATTGTATGTTGTAGATCAATGGCCGCCCGCGCTGTAGTTCCACTGAATTTTAATGCGTTCCTAGAGAAAGCTAAGTTGAAAGATGATGGAAGCAACTATGCGGACTGGGTCCGTAATCTGAGGATCATCCTCATTGCTGCACAGAAGGCATATGTCCTTGATGCACCGCTAGGTGCCGCGCCCCCTGTAGGAGCAACTGCAGATGTTATGAACGTCTGGCAGTCCAGGAAAGATGACTACTCGATAGTTCAGTGTGCCATGCTTTACGGCTTAGAACCGGGGCTCCAAAGACGTTTTGAGCACCATGGAGCATATGAGATGTTCCAAGAGCTGAAACTAGTTTTTCAAGCCAATGCTCGGATCGAGAGATATGATGTCTCCGATAAGTTCTTCAGCTGTAAGATGGAGGAGAATAGTTCTGTCAGTGAGCATATACTCAAGATGTCTGGGTTGCATAACCGCTTGACTCAGCTGGGAGTTAAACTTCCGGATGACTCGGTTATTGACAGAATTCTCCAATCACTGCCACCAAGCTATAAGGGCTTCGTGATGAACTATAATATGCAAGGAATGAACAAGACGATTTCCGAGCTCTTCGCTATGCTTAAGGCTGCGGAGGTTGAAGTCAAGAAAGAGCATCAGGTGTTGATGGTAAAGAAGGGCACTAGTTTCAAGAAGGGCAAGGGAAAGAAGGGGAACTTCAAGAAGAACGGCAAATCAGTTGCTGCTCAAGGGAAGAAACCCAAGTCTGGACCCAAACCCGAGACTGAGTGTTTCTACTGCAAGGGGACTGGTCACTGGAAGCGGAACTGCCCCAAGTATCTGGCAGATAAGAAGGCTGGCAACGTCAACAAAGGTATATTTGATATACATGTTATTGATGTGTACTTAACCAATGCTCGCAGAGGCACCTGGGTATTTGATACTAGTTCGGTTGCTCATATTTGTAACTCGAAACAGGAGCTGCAGAGCAAGAGAAGATTGGCTAAGGGCGAGGTGACGATGCGCGTCGGGAACGGTTCAAGTGTTGAAGCTATCGCCGTCGGGACGCTACCTCTACATCTACCATCGGGATTAGTTATAAACCTAAATAATTGTTATTGGGTGCCTGCGTTGAGCATGAACATTATATCTGGATCTTGTTTATTGCGAGACGGTTATTCATTTAAGACAGAGAATAATGGTTGTTCTATTTGGATGAATAATATCTTTTATGGTCATGCACCTCTTGTGAATGGTTTATTCTTGTTGAATCTCGATCGTGAAAATACTCACATCCATAATATTGATGCCAAAAGACGCAAATTTGATAATGATAGTACTACATATTTGTGGCACTGCCGTTTAGGTCATATCGGTATAAAACGCATGAAGAAACTCCATGCTGATGGACTTTTGGAATCACTTGATTATGAATCATTTGAAACATGCGAACCGTGCCTTATTGGCAAGATGACTAAAACTCCGTTCTCTGGAACAATGGAGTGAGCAACAGACTTGTTGGAAATAATACATACCGATGTATGCGGTCCGATGAGTGTTGAGGCGCGCGGTGGATATCGTTATGTTCTCACATTCACTGATGATTTCAGTAGATATGGTTATGTCTACTTAATGAAGCATAAGTCTGAAACATTTGAAAAGTTCAAAGAATTTTAGAGTGAAGTAGAGAACCATCGTAACAAGAAAATAAAATTCTTACGATCTGATCGTGGAGGAGAATATTTGAGTTACGAGTTTGGCAATCACTTAAGACAATGTGGAATTGTTTCACAGCTTACGCCACCTGGAACACCACAGCGTAATGGTGTGTCCGAACGTCGCAATCGTACTTTATTAGATATGGTGCGTTCTATGATGTCTCTTACCGATTTGCCACTATCGTTTTGGGGTTATGCATTAGAGACAGCTGCATTCACTTTAAATAGGGCACCGTCTAAATCCGTTGAGACGACACCGTATGAACTGTGGTTTAGCAAGAAACCTAAGCTGTCGTTTCTGAAAGTTTGGGGCTGCGATGCTTATGTCAAAAGGCTTCAGCCAGATAAGCTTGAACCCAAAGCGGATAAGTGCGTCTTCATAGGATACCCAAAGGAAACCATTGGGTACACCTTCTACCACAGATCCGAAGGCAAAGTTTTCGTTGCTAAGAATGGATCCTTTCTAGAGAAGGAGTTTCTCTCGAAAGAAGTGAGTGGGAGGAAAATAGAACTTGATGAGGTAATTGTACCTCCTCCGGATAGTAGCACGCCACAGGAAGAAATTTCTGCGACACCAGCACAGACCGGAGAAGAAGATAATGATGTTGATCATGATACTTCAGAGCAAGTTACTACTGCACTTCGAAGGTCAACCAGGACACGTTCCGCACCAGAGTGGTACGGAAATCCAGTCTTGGAGGTTATGTTGTTGGACAACGGTGAACCTTCGAACTATGAAGAAGCTATGGCGAGCCCGGATTCCGAGAAATGGCTCGAGGCCAAGAAATCCGAGATAGGATCCATGTATGAGAACAAAGTGTGGACTTTGGTAGACTTGCCTGATGAACGGCGGGCTATTGAAAATAAATGGATTTTTAAGAAGAAGACGGACGCTGATGGTAATGTCACCGTCTATAAAGCTCGACTTGTTGCTAAAGGTTATCACCAAGTTCAAGGAGTTGACTACGATGAGACTTTCTCACCCGTAGCGATGCTTAAGTCTGTCAGAATTATGTTAGCTATTGCCGCGTTTTATGATTATGAAATCTGGCAAATGGACGTCAAAACGGCATTCCTTAATGGATTCCTTAAGGAAGAATTGTATATGATGCAGCCGGAAGGTTTTGCCGATCCAAAAGGTGCTAACAAAGTATGCAAGCTCCAGCGATCCATCTATGGACTGGTGCAAGCATCTCGGAGCTGGAATACTCGCTTTGATGAAGTGATCAAAGCGTTTGGGTTTATACAAACTTATGGAGAAGCTTGTATTTACAAGAAAGTGAGTGGGAGCTCTGTGGCATTTCTCATATTATATGTGGATGACATATTATTGATGGGAAATGACATAGAATTTCTGGAAAGTATAAAGGGCTATTTGAACAAGAGTTTTTCAATGAAGGATCTCGGAGAAGCTGCTTACATATTAGGCATCAAGATCTATAGAGATAGATCAAGACGTCTCATTGGACTTTCACAAAGCACGTACCTTGACAAGATTTTGAAGAAGTTCAAAATGGATCAGTCAAAGAAAGGGTTCTTGCCTGTAGTGCAAGGTACGAGATTGAGTAAGACTCAAAGCCCGACCACGGCAGAAGATAAAGAGAAGATGAGTGTCATCCCCTATGCTTCAGCCATAGGCTCTATTATGTATGCCATGCTGTGTACCAGACCTGATGTATGTCTCGCAATAAGCTTGGTGGGGAGGTACCAAAGTGATCCAGGAGTAGATCACTGGACAGCGGTCAAGAATATCCTGAAGTACCTGAAAAGGACCAAGGAAATGTTTCTCGTTTATGGAAGTGACAAAGAGCTCATCGTAAAGGGTTACGTCGATGCTAGTTTTGACACAGATCCAGATGACTCTAAGTCACAATCTGGATACGTATTTATTCTTAATGGTGGTGCAGTTAGTTGGTGCAGTTCCAAGCAGAGTGTTGTGGCGGAATCTACATGTGAAGCGGAATACATAGCTGCTTCCGAAGCAGCACACGAAGGAGTCTGGATGAAGGAGTTCATATCCGATCTAGGTGTCATACCTAGTGCATCGGGTCCAATGACTATCTTGTGTGACAACACTGGAGCAATTGCCATCGCAAAGGAGCCCAGGTTTCACAAGAGAACTAAGCATATAAAGCGCCGCTTCAACTCCATTCGGAATTTGATCAAGGATGGAGACATAGAGATTTGCAAAGTACACACGGATCTGAATGTGGCAGACCCGTTGACTAAACCTCTTCCACGAGCAAAACATGATCAGCACCAAACTGCGATGGGTGGGAGATTCATTACAATGTAATTGACTCTAGTGCAAGTGGGAGACTGTTGGAAATATGCCCTAGAGGCAATTAATAAAGTGATTATTATCATATTTCCCCGTTCATGATAATAGTTTATTGTTCATGCTAGAATTGTATTGGCCGGAAACTAAATACATGTGTGTGAATAATAAACAAATACTAAGTCCCTAGTAGGCCTCTACTTGACTAGCTCGTTGATCAAAAGATGGTCAAGGTTTCCTGACTATGGACATGAGTTGTCATTTGATAACGGGATCACATCATTAGGAGAATGATGTGATGGACATGACCCAACCGTTAGCATAGCATGTGATCGTTCAGTTTTATGCTATTGCTTTCACTATGTTAAATACACGTTCCTCTGACCATGAGATCATGCAACTCTCGGAAACCGTAGGAATACTTAGGGTGTATCAAACGTCACAACGTAACTGGGTGATTATAAAGGTTCACTACAGGTATCTCCGAAAGTGTTTGTGGAGTTGGCATGGATCGAGATTGGGATTTGTCATTCCGACTATCGGAAAGGTATCTCTGGGCCCTCTCGGTAATACAGCATCACAGAAGCCTTGCAAGCACCGTGACTAAGGAGTTAGTTGCAAGATGATGTATTACAGAACGAGTAAAGAGACTTGCCGGTAACGAGATTGAACTAGGTATCAGGATACCGACGATCGAATCTCGGGCAAGTAACATACCGACGGACAAAGGGAACAACGTATGTTGACATAGGAGGTTCACCGATAAAGATCTTCGTGGAATATGTAGGAACCAATATGGGCATCCAGGTCTCGCTGTTGGTTATTAACCGGAGAGTCATCTCGGTCATGTCTACATCATTCCCGAACCCGTAGGGTCGGCACACTTAAGGTTCGATGACGTAATAGTGTTATATGAGTTAAGTGATTGGTGACCGAAGTTGTTCGGAGTCCCGGATGAGATCATGGACATAACGATCAGTCTCGGAATGTCCGAGAGGTAAAGATCGATATATTGGAAGGCTATATTCGGACGTCGGAAAGGTTCCGAGTGACTCGGGTATTTTTCGGAGTACCGGGGAGTTACGGGAATTTACCGGGAGGAAGTTTTGGGCCTTAGTGGGCCTACGGGAAAGAGAGGGGGGCAGCCCCCCCTTTGGGTCCGAATTGGACTAGGGGTGGGGGGGCCGCACCCCCTCTCCTACTCCCTCTCTCCCTCCTCTTTCCCCCCAAGTAGGAGGAGTCCTACTAGGGGTGGGAGTCCCACTCCTAGTAGGACTCCCCCCCCTCTTGGTGCGCCACCCCTAGGGGGGCCGGCCCTCCCTCCTTTATATACGGGAGGGGGGCGCCCCCTATAGGCACACAATTGACTTGATCAAAGCCGTGTGCGGCGCCCCCCTCCACCGTTTAGAGCCACCGTCATATTTTCGGAGTGCTTAGGCGAAGCCCTGCCGGAATCTCTACACCATCACCGTCGCCACGCCGTCGTGCTGATGGAACTCATCTACTACCTCGACGACTAGCTGGATCTAGAAGGCGAGGGACGTCACCGAGCTGAACGTGTGTTAGAACTCGGAGGTGCCGTACGTTCGACACTTGATCGGTGGAGCTCGAAGGATTGTTCGACTACATCAACCGCGTTGTGAGACGCTTCCGCTAACGGTCTACAAGGGTATGTAGACACACTCTCCCCCTCGTAGCGATGCATCTCCATGGATAGATCTTGCGTGAGCGTAGGAAATTTTTTGAATTTCATGCTCCGTTCCCCAACACCTTTTTCCACACTTGTGCTTCAAAGTAGCACCATGATCTTCATGATAGAGAGTCTCCTATTTTGTCACTTTCATATACTAGTGGGAATTTTTCATTATAGAACTTGGCTTGTATATTCCAATTATGGGCTTCCTCAAATTGCCCAAGGTCTTCGTGAGCAAGCAATTTGGATGCACACCCACTTAGTTTCTTTTTGAGCTTTCATACACTTATATCTCTAGTGCATCCGTTGCATGGCAATCCCTACTCACTTGCATCGATATCAATTGATGGGCATCTCCATAGCCCATTAATTTGCCTAGTTGATGTGAGACTTTCTCCTTTTTGTCTTCTCCACAACCACCATATTCTATTCCACCTATAGTGCTATATCCATGGCTCACGCTCATGTATTGTGTGAAAGTTGAAAAAGTTTGAGAACACAAAAAGTATGAAACAATTGCTTGGCTTGTAATCGGGGTTGTGCATGATGAAATACTTTGTGTGATGAAGATGGAGCATAGCCAGACTACATGATTTTGTAGGGATAACTTTCTTTGGCCATGTTATTTTGAGAAGACATGATTGCTTTATTAGTATGCTTGAAGTATTATTATTTTTATGTCAATATTAAACTTTTGTTATGATTCTTATGGATATGAATATTCAAGCCACAATAAAGAAGATTACATGGATAAATATTTTAGGTAGCATTCCACATCAAAAATTCTGTTTTTATCATTTACCTACTCGAGGACGAGCAGGAATTAAGCTTGGGGATGCTTGATACGTCTCCAACGTATCTATAATTTTTTATTGTTCCATGCTATTATATTATCTGTTTTGGATGTTTTATATGCATTAATATGCTATTTTATATTATTTTTGGGACTAACCTATTAACCTAGAGCCCAGTGCCAGTTTTTGTTTTTTTCCTTGTTTTAGAGTTTTACAGAAAAGGAATATCAAACGGAGTCCAAAGGGAATAAAACTTTACGATGATTTTTCTTGGATCAGAAGACATCCACGGAGCTTGGAGAGGAAGTCAGAGGATGGCTCTGGAGGCCACAAGCCTGCTAGGCGCGCCCCTGGGGGCGTCCTGAGGGCTTGTGGGCCCCTCAGGGGTCTCCTAACCCTAATTCTTGCTCTATAAATTCCCAAATATTCCCAAACCACCAGAAGCGTCCACAAAAATACTTTTCCGCTACCGCAAGCCTATACTCCCGTGAGATCCCATCTTGGGGCCTTTTCCGGTGATCTTCCGGAGGGGGATTCGATCACGGGGGGCCTCTACATCAACCTTGCTGCCCTTCCGATCATGCGTGAGTAGTTTACCACAGACCTACGGGTCCATAGCTAGTAGCTAGATGGCTTCTTCTCTCACTTTGATCTTCAATACAATGTTCTCCTCCAAGTTCTTGGAGATCTATTCGATGTAATACTTTTTTGCGATGTGTTTGTTGAGATCCAATGAATTGTGGATTTATGATCAGATTATCTATGAATATTATTTGAGTCTTCTCTGAACTCTTTTATGCATGATTAAGATATCTTTGTATATCTCTTCGAATTATCGGTTTGGTTTGGCCAACTAGATTGGTTTTTCTTGCAATGGGAGAGGTGCTTAGTTTTGGGTTCAATCTTGTGGTGTCCTCACCCAGTGACAGAAGGGGTAGCGAGGCACGTATTGTATTGTTGCCATCGAGGATAAAAAGATGGGGTTTTCATCATATTGCTTGAGTTTATCCCTCTACATCATGTCATCTTACTTAAAGCGTTGCTCTGTTCTTATGAACTTAATACTCTAGATGCAGGTAGAAGTCGGTCGATGTGTGGAGTAATAGTAGTAGATGCAGGCAGGAGTCAATCTACTTGTCACGGATGTGATGCCTATATTCATGATCATTGCCTTAGATATCGTCATAACTTTGCGCTTTTCTATCAATTGCTCAACAGTAATTTGTTCACCCACCGTATGCTATCTTCAAGAGAGAAGCCTCTAGTGAAACCTATGGCCCCCGGGTCTATTTTCCATCATATATTTTCAGATCTATAAACCAAAAAACCCAAAAATACCTTGCTGCAATTTATTTGTTTTTACTTTGTTTTACGTTTTAGTAATCTTTTATATCTATCTTTATTAGATCTCACTCTTGTTCGAGACCGTGAAGGGATTGACAACCCCTTTTTCGCGTTGAGTGCAAGTGTTTGTTAGTTTGTGCAGGTGCATAGATTGGAGACTTGCTTGTGCCTCCTACTGGATTGATACCTTGGTTCTTAACTGAGGGAAATACTTATCTCTACTTTGCTGCATCACCCTTTCCTCTTCAAGGGAAAAATCAACGCAAGCTCAAGAAGTAGCATCCCCCATAGCATAATCACTGATAATGTGTCCAATTTTACCGCCCAAGAGGTTAAAGAATGGTGTGCTAAGATGGGCATAAAGATCGACAACGCTTCGGTGTACCACCCACAAACTAACGGGTGGGTAGAGCGAGCAAACGAACTAATTATGAGCGGCATAAAGCCTGTTTAATTCGTTCACTCGAAGAATCAGATTGCCACTGGGTAGAGGAGCTGGACTCCGTGCTATGGGGGCTACGCACCACTCCTAATCGTTCAATAGGATACACCCCGTTCTTTATGGTGTACGGTGCAGAAGCAGTCCTCCCATGTGATTTGATCCATGACGCACCTAGAGTTCACATGTACGAAGAAAAGGAGTCCGAGTTGGATCGGCAAGACAACCTGGACGCCCTGGAAGGAGAGCGCGACATTGCACGCGCACGCTCCACATTTTATCAGCAGCAAGCACGACAATACCAGAGTCGGGAGGTTCGGGCGAAGGCATACAACGCGGGAGAGATCATTCTCCACCTCCCCGAGAAGCAGAAGCACAAGCTTTCACCCAAATGGGAGGGCCCCTTCATTATAGATGAAGTGCTCGCAGGAGGAGCATACCGCCTCCGCCGCCCGTCAGATAACCGCCTCGAACCCAACCCATGGAACGCTGCTCGGCTTCGACGTTTTTACGCCTAGTTCAGCGTCGTCATCGATACTCCTAGTTTTTTCTTCGATTCTATGTTTTTCTTTGTTTTACTCTTGGATCTTTAGCCTCCCAACCTAGAGTTCGGATAAACCGTAACACAAAAGGTCACCACTGTACACATCTTCGGATGTACTACCCAGCTTTACCTGGGGGCTTCATTTAAAGCGGCCAATTACAATATTCTGCTCACAAGCTTGTTTATGTTGTTTGAATTAATGTCCTTCCCATACCTCTCAAGCCATTATATGCACCTATTTGACTTAAGTCCTTTGCCAAGCTGGGTTGACTGGCTCCTGTGTTTACCCCTACATTTCCGATTGTTCGGCTAGGAAGTAAAGGGAGCACCTCTACGATTGTTACGCCTGGGTAATCCAGATACGTACCTCAGACGGGTGAAGCCAAAAGCTAGCGTTCTTACAGAAAATAATGGGTCGGCCTCCAAGGAAGTGAAAATAAACAAGCGCTAGCTGCCATCCAACTATTCTTGGTTCCTAGAAACCATGAACATCCGTGTGTCACCAGCATCCGAACTCACGGCTTATGGTCAACATACCTCACCCGAAGAAAGGAACCCTTGGAGGAACTATTTTCTTCAGAAGATGTTTCTTACGTTACAAAGTAATATAACATTGCTCGCCGCGTGCGTTTTGTCTGTTCGCACCAAATGGCCGGATTGCCTGATACGTCTCCAACGTATCTATAATTTTTTATTGTTCCATGCTGTTATATTATCAATCTTGGATGTTTTACAATCATTTTATAGCAACTTTATATCATTTTTTGGGACTAACCTATTGACATAGTGCCCAGTGCCAGTTGCTATTTTTTTGCTTGTTTTTTACTTCACAGAAAATCAATACCAAACGGAGTCCAAACATAGCGAAACTTTTTGGTGATTTTTTCTGGACCAGAAGGCACAAGTTGGGCCAAGGAAGTACCAGAGGGGTGCCCCGAGGGGGGCACAACCCACCTGGGTGCGCCTGGGGCCCAGGCGCGCCCTGGTGGGTTGTGCCCACCTCGGTGGCCTCCCGCACCGCCTCTTTGCTCTATAAATACCCCAATATTTCAGAAACCCTAGGGGAGTCGACGAAAAACAATTCCAGCCACCGCAAGTTCGAGAAACCACAGATCCAATCTAGACACCATCATGGAGGTGTTCATCATCCTCATTGGTGCCTCTCTGATGATGCGTGAGTAGTTCATTGTAGACCTACGGGTCCGTAGCTAGTAGCTGGATGGCTTCCTCTCTCTCTTTTGATTCTCAATACAATGGTCTCTTGAAGATCTATTTGATGTAACTCTTTTTGCGGTGTGTTTGTTGGGATCCGATGAACTTTGAGTTTATGATCAGATCTATGTTTTTATCCATGAAAGTTATTTGAGTCTTTTGATCTCTTATATGCATGATTACTTATAGCCTCGTATTTCTTCTTCGAATCTTTGGTTTAGTTAGGCTGACTAGATCGATTTTTCTTGCCATGGGAAGAGGTGCTTTGTGATGGGTTCGATCTTACGGTGCGCAATCCCAGTGACAAAAGGGGAAATGACACGTATGTATCGTTGCTATTAAGGATAACAAGATGGGGTCTATTCCTACATTAATAGATCTTGTCTACATCATGTCATCATTCTTATTGCATTACTCCGTTTCTCCATGAACTTAATACACTAGATGCATGCTGGATAGCGGTCGATGTGTGGAGTAATAGTAGTAGATGCAGGCAGGAGTCGGTCTAATAATCTTGGATGTGATGCCTATATAATGATCATTGCCTGGATATCATCATAATTTTTTGAAGTTCTATCAATTGCCCAACAGTAATTTGTTTACCCACCGTATGCTATTTTTCTCGAGAGAAGCCACTAGTGAAATCTACGGCCCCCGGGTCTATTTTTCCATCATATACTTTCAGATCTATATTGCTATTTGCCTTTTTATTTATTTGCATCTTTTATTTTCAGATCTATTAATCCAAAAACCCAAAAATATCTTGCTGCAATTTATTGTTATTTATTTTATCTCGCGTTCCCGCGAGATCTATTTATTCGATCTACTACAAATTTATCTATCTCTTTACCCGGGAGGGATTGACAACCCCTCTTTTACGTCGGGTTGCAAGTATTTGTTCTTTGTGTGCAGGTGCCATTCACGTAGTGTTGCGTGGTTCTCCTACTGGTTTGATAACCTTGGTCTCATCACTGAGGGAAATACCTACCGTAGTTGTGCTGCATCGTCCCTTCCTCTTTGGGGAAATACCGACGTAGTTCAAGCCGCATCAAAAGGAATTTCTGGCGCCGTTGCCGGGGAGACATCATCAACATCTACCAGGTTCCTAATCACAAATCTCATCTCCTTGCAATTTCCATTATTTACCATTTGCCTCTCGTTTTCATCTCCCCCACTTCACAAACATTTGCCGTTTTATTCGCCCTCTTTTTCGATCGCCGTTTTCTCGTCAGATCTGTTTTCTTGTGCAATTTTGTTTGTCACTTTTTGTCGTTATGGATAGTTCTTCCTCTATTGTGTGCACTCCCAAGAATGAAGTTCTTAACTTTAAACAAAGGGGAGGGGAGAATTTAAAAGATGCTTGGTATAGGATTTGCAATGCTCATAATAGATCTATTCGTAAGCAATCAACCGTTGTTCTTCTTCGCTATTTTTATGTGGGCATCACTACTTGGTATAGATTCGTCCTTGATACGATTACCGGTGGGAATTTCTTGATGTGTCCTTCTCTAGATGCTTTTAATGCTATGGGAAACTTAGTGGGATCACCACCTCTTATGGTTAATGAAACAACTTTAACTCTTGAGCATGTTATGGAAAGACTAGATGCTATTGAAAAGAAATTGCTTACCGAAGAACACATTGAGAACTTGGATAAAAAGATACATAATCTTGCTAGTAAAACTGGGTCAAAAGCGGGAGAAGTTCTTAAGTTGTTAAAAGAAAAGGGGACCGTAATTCATGAAAGAATTGAAGAAAACCCGTCTCGGATCGATAAATTGGAAGAAATCTATAGTAATCTAAGCACGGCTTTTGCTTCCGCTAAAAATATTGAAAAAACTCCCGTACAAATTAGCAAAATTGCTCAAGTTACTAAGAACAAGGGTGCAACTTCTAGTAATAATAATAAAGGAGGCCTTAGGAAGATTAGTATTCACCCCGATTTTATTGAAGTGATAAGGGACCCTACCGGCAAGAATGAATTTCTTAAATTGGTTCCTAGAAGTATTGTTGCTGAAAATTTATATGCTAAATCTTTGAAGAATTCTAAGTGTTTGATTGAAGAGTTGGAAACCAAAGATGACAATACTTAGATCTTTGCATTACGCCTAGCTAGGGGCATAAAACGATAGCGCTTGTTGGGAGGCAACCCAATGAATAAAATTTATTTTTATCTTTTTATTTATGTTCTTGAGTGTTTGCACAATTATTCTAATGTTATGATTGTGTTTTTTATGTTTTAATTAGTGTTAGTGCCAAGCAAAGCCTTTGGGATCATGTTGGGTGATAGTTGATTTGATCTTGTTGGAAAACAGAAACTTTTGCATCCAGTAAAATAATTTTAAAAATTGACAGAAGAGAGAAAAAATTCTGAATTTTTTACACAAGATTTATATACAAATTATCTACGTTTTCCTAATTTTTCAGAATTTTGGGAGTTACATAAGTATGAGAACAATTTGTATCTTTGCAGACTATTCTGTTTTTGACAGATTCTGTTTTCTTTGCATTGTGTGCTTATTTTGATGAATCTATGGTTTGTATAGGAGGTTATAAGCCATGGTAAAGTTAGAATACAGTAGATATAATACAATAACAAAATTTTAATGGGTTTTCTATAGTACTTAAAGTAAAGATTAGTTTTCTGATACTAACGGATCTCACGAAGGTTTTGTTGAGTTTTGTGTGATTGAAGTTTTCAAGTTTTGGGTGAGATCACGATGAATGAAGGAATAAGGAGGAAGAAGAGCCTAAGCTTGGGGATGCCCATGGCAGCCCAAGTTATTATCTAAAAGAGAAGCAAGCAACTAAGCTTGGGATGCCCGAGTGGCATCCCCTCTTTCTTCTAACGACCATCGGTATTTTACTTGGAGCTATATTTTTATTCGTCACATATCTTGAGTTTTGCTTGAAGTTTCTTGTATGATTTGAGTCTTTGCTTGTTTTACTTTTTTTTTAGTCAAGTATCCTTGCTGGACACACCTATTTGAGAAAGCCAAAATTATGCTATGATTTGTTAGAATTGCTCTCTATGCTTCACTTAAATCTTTATGAGCTATGGAAATTGCTCTAGTGCTTCACTTATATCTTTTTGAGCACGGTGTGCTTTAATATTTTTCAAGAAATGCTCTCATGCTTCACTTAAATTTATTTGAGAGTAGTAATTTTTGAAGAAATTCTCTCATGCTTCACTTATATTATTTTGGGAGAAGAAAATATTTATGCTCATGTTCTTCACTTAGATTTGTTTGAGTTATCAAAAGCAACACATTAAACTAGTCCCAAAGTGATAGATATTCAAGAGGGATATAATAAAAACTTTCATGAAGATCAGTGGACAAAATAAACTTGATTCCTTGTAATATTTTTGCGATATGATGATATAATATGTGAGTCATGTTGGTGAGTAATTATGGTTTAGTAAGGATATTGGTGTTAAGATTTGTGATTCCCTATGCAAGCACGAAAGTCAATAGCTATGCAATGAAATTACATTCTACTTTGGTGCATTATTCGGTGTTAGTTATGCTTAATGCTCGCTTATGAGATTTTTCGTTTCTTGGTTGGATGCTTCTCAATCTTTTGCTAGCCTTCATTTGCACTAAGTATGATCACTACTTGTGCATCCAAAATCCTTAAACCAGTTTTGCCATATGAGTCCACTATACCTACCTATATGCGGTATTTCCGTGCCGTTCTAAGAAAATTTGTATATGCCATCTCTAATTTTCAAAATAAATTTCTCTTTTGTGTGCTCGTACCGCTCATGAAACGGTAGGGGGTGGCTGATATTTTTTCATGCTAGATGTGTTATTCTCAAGATGAGTGTTTATTCACTTGTCATTGCACGAGAGTACGGCAAAGGTATTAGGGATGCCCAGCCCCGAAATGAAAAATGAATTTACTTTATGTTGTCAAATAATAAATTCCTTGGAAAGTGTTGGTATGGACGGCACCCGTGGATTCGGTTAGCCGTGGAATGTGAAAGTATGGTGGAAAAAGGAATAAACTTTATTTTCTGTTTGGGAACCGCCTATGATATATCTAGCATGGAAAGTATTGGGAACTACTCGATCATTTTCGTTGACAGGAAAAGCATGCCACCCAAAATGTTTTTACCTCTATCTTTTTCGCTTTGAGCTCTGGCACCTCTACAAATCCCTACTTCCCTCTGCGAAGGGCCTTTCTATTTACTTTATGCAATTTTTATTTTTGAGTCTCCATCTTCTCTTATAAAGCACCAACTAAGTGGCACTATGATCGTACTTGAGCATTGGGTGTAGCTAATATGCGAGTGTGTTTCATGAATAGATCAATGATTGAGCATAATGGGCTAGGGATAACTTGCTTTAGTGTTGATATTTTGAAAGACATGGTTGCTTGTTGATATGCTTGAGTATTGAAATCTTCATGTCAAAACTTGACTATTGCTTTGAATCATATAAAAGTCCAAATGTCCATGCTAGAAAGAAAAGATTATGTGATGAACATGTTAGGCAGCACTCCACATAAAAAATTCTGTTTTTATCATTTACCTACTCGAGGACGAGCAGGAATTAAGCTTGGGGATGTTGATACGTCTCCAATGTATCTATAATTTTTTATTGTTCCATGCTGTTATATTATCAATCTTGGATGTTTTACAATCATTTTATAGCAACTTTATATCATTTTTTGGGACAAACCTATTGACATAGTGCCCAGTGCCAGTTGCTGTTTTTTTGCTTGTTTTTTACTTCACAGAAAATCAATACCAAACGGAGTCCAAACGCAGAAAAACTTTTTGGTGATTTTTTCTGGACCAGAAGACACAAGTTGGGCCAAGGAAGTACCAGAGGGGTGCCCCGAGTGGGGAACAACCCACCTGGGTGCGCCTGGGGCCCAGGCGCGCCCTGGTGGGTTGTGCCCACCTTGGTGGCCTCCCGCACCGCCTCTTTGCTCTATAAATACCCCAATATTCCAGAAACCCTAGGGGAGTCGACGAAAAACAATTCCAGCCGCCGCAAGTTCGAGAAACCACAGATCCAATCTAGACACCATCACGGAGGGGTTCATCATCCTCATTGGTGCCTCTCCGATGATGCGTGAGTAGTTCATTGTAGACCTATGGGTCCATAGCTAGTAGCTAGATGGCTTCCTCTCTATCTTTTGATTCTCAATACAATGGTCTCTTGAAGATCTATTTGATGTAACTCTTTTTGCGGTGTGTTTGTTGGGATCCGATGAACTTTGAGTTTATGATCAGATCTATGTTTTTATCCATGAAAGTTATTTGAGTCTTTTGATCTCTTATATGCATGATTACTTATAGCCTCGTATTTATTCTTCGAATCTTTGGTTTAGTTAGGCCGACTAGATCGATTTTTCTTGCCATGGGAAGAGGTGCTTTGTGATGGGTTCGATCTTACGGTGCTCAATCCCAGTGACAGAAGGGGAAATGACACGTATGTATCGTTGCTATTAAGGATAACAAGATGGGGTCTATTCCTACATGAATAGATCTTGTCTACATCATGTCATCGTTCTTTTTGCATTACTCCATTTCTCCATGAACTTAATACACTAGATGCATGCTGGATAGCGGTCGATGTGTGGAGTAATAGTAGTAGATGCAGGCAGGAGTCGGTCTACTAATCTTGGACGTGATGCCTATATAATGATCATTATCTGGATATCATCATAATTATTTGAAGTTCTATCAATTGCCCAACAGTAATTTGTTTACCCACCGTATGCTATTTTTCTCGAGAGAAGCCACTAGTGAAATCTACGACCCCCGAGTCTATTTTTCCATCATATACTTTCATATCTATATTGCTATTTGCCTTTTTATTTTTTTGTATCTTTTATTTTCAGATCTATTAATCCAAAAACCCAAAAATATCTTGCTGCAATTTATTGTTATTTATTTTATCTCGCGTTCCCGCGAGATCTATTTATCCGATCTACTACAAATTTATCTATCTCTTTACCCAAGAGGGGTTGACAACCCCTCTTTTACGTCGGGTTGCAAGTATTTGTTCTTTGTGTGCAGGTGCCGTTCACGTAGTGTTGCGTGGTTCTCCTACTGGTTCGATAACCTTGGTCTCATCACTGAGGGAAATACCTACCGTAGCTGTGCTGCATCATCCCTTCCTCTTTGGGGAAATACCGACGTAGTTCAAGCCGCATCATTGCCTGGTTACCGGAATTATCCCCTGTTCTTTAGGACATATAGTACGGAACACTTCCTGTTCACTGGTCGGGGAGGCGGAAGCCGATGGTCGGTTAAGACAACATTTTCACCGCGGTTTGAGAATGGCGCGATGTAAAGTACATGGATACATAGAATCACGCACCCTACTCTTTATCAATACCATCTATCAAACTGTCCAAGGCACAATCCTTCTGGGAGTACCGAGCAGCGGGCATCACTTGGTCATATACTAAGCTAAGCAGTATTTCCTGCCCATCCGGCCCCACGGGTCCCACTCGAGCCATATGTTCAGGTTCGAGTTTGGTAAACTGGGTCTTCACCATTGCCCAGGCCTCGCGCGCTCCTTCCAGACAGGCCGATGTCTTCCACAATTCAAAGCGCCGCCTCGCCCCTTTAAAGCGGCTAGCCAGCTCAGCCATGCTCTCTGGTGGCACTTCCAGCAGCCATAATGCCTTAACCATGCTTTTCATGGCCTTTCGGGCTCTTTCGTGCGTTCTGATCAGTTCCTTCCAAAGGTTCCCACTAAAGGAATCCACCTCCTCTTCAGGCCGCCCTGTTAGGAAACCTAGCAAATAGGGGCAGCATGTTTTTCAAAATATTGTGATCACCCACATACGCGTGACATCGAATTCGTGACTTACCGAATATGCCACCTTCTAGCTTCTGGTTCTCCTCCAATGCTTGCGCCAACTGAGATTTTAAATGCTCGATTTCTTCGGCTTTCCGCCGATCTTCCGCCTTGAGCTCATTCTCCTCCTCCTAACTTCGATTCAGCACTCGTTTGCCAGCCTCCAGTTCCCTCCGCAATTGATTCATTGCTTCAGCGGCTCCAGGGACAGCATGGTATCAATATGCAGGAAACGCCATATAGTTTTTAAGCATTCTAAAGCTTTTCCACTTACCAGGAATTTCGCTGGTAGCTTTTTTGGCCGCTTCCAGTTCGGCTTTAGCATCGGCTAACTGTGTTCGGCTCAACTCGAGGTCTTCGGATAACTTGCTATTTTGTTCCCTCGCGGCCTGCAAAATCAAGATAATACAAGATCCTTAACTCGGCCGTCCCGTCCAAATTAAGGCTTGGGGGCTACTAGGTTAGGAATTATGATTTGCTTTTAAGCTATCTCGCACCTGCATTTTGGCAGAAAAGAGACCGGCGATCCCTTCAAGCCCTATTCGGGCCGCTCCAAGGTACGCGTCCACCGAATTAAATGCATTAAACTCCTGATCGGTAAAGCCAACATGGCGCAAGGATTCTCTCCGGCGGCGGTGATTCATTACACTCTCGACCTCGGAGTTGGTCACCGAAACATCGTCAGGGTCCTCCGGATGTGCGCCAGCAGCTGTGTGTTCGGAAGGGTCCCTAGCCTGCACCGAAGGCCCAAGTTTGGAATTACGCCTCAGCATGCCCGGGGAGTCCTCGGACTGGCGCGGTGGTACTCTTCTTCTACAAAGCTAAGCAAATGTCAGACGAAAGATATTAAGAACGACCCTTTTTGTGGTCCCAAACATATTACCTTTGAGCTAAGGGAGCGGTTGCTTCTATCCCAGCGAAGGCCTTCCTCTTGGATGCCCCATTATGGGCTGAGGCCGGCGTATGCCACACTCCTCCCACGGTTGTTCGACGCGCAGTACGGCGACCCTTGGGAGTAGAAGTTAGAGTATGCGGAATGGTGCGAGGCGATCGCCCCATTTGGGAAGAGGTCTTCCTTTCACTTACAGTGGAGGAGGGAAGAGCCCCAGGGTGATCAGCCGTCACGGCAACCTTTGTGCCGTCAAGGCTTTCCTGGTAAAAGACCCCATCTTCGAAATCAACCGATGTCTCCGGATTGTCATGATAGCCCGGGTCGTTGTCGCGGGAATGATTCTCCGGTTGAGGGGAGGGGCAGTGGACGGACTCAACCTAACGCCTCCAACCCTGTGCGAGAGCAAAGTACAATCAGCAGGTGTTCGGACGTAATCACCGAATTACAAACAAAGGACTGAAGCTTACCCAATCAGCCGGATTGTAGCCAGAGCAACCCTCCTGGATACTCAATTGAGCAAAGTCTTCCTCCTCTCTTTAAAGAGGTCGGCTAATATCTTGGCCATGTCCGCTTTATCGCCCGGCCCTTATCGCTTATAGCGAGTTGCGTCGCTGGTCCCGTTGTAGCACCATAGAGGATGCCCCCTCTATTGAAGGGGTTGTACACACCGGGCTATGGCGACGGACATTACTTCGATCATGGTCAGCTTACTATGGGCCAGCAGTCGAATCTTGGTGGCCAAAAGGTGCACCTCTTCAATGTCTAGTTGGGAAGGGCTCTTGGGCCTCCAGTTGAACCACTTCTTTAGCGGGGCACTTGAGTATTCGGGCAGTCCCCTCTGGACTGGGTCGGAGAGAGGAACGTCTTCAATGTAAAACCATTCAAGGTCCATTCCTCAGGATCCTTTGGTGGGGCCTAATGGGGTAACCCGTCCCGGCTATCCACCACACCTATGCTCCTCCCACTTCGAAGATTGACCCCTAACGGGTACGAGGGACGAGACAGAAGTATTTCCTCCAAATGTCAAAGTGGGCTTCGCATCTCAGGAATATCTCGCAGAGGGCCACGAAACCAGAAATATGCAGTATGGACCCCGGGGTGAGGTGGTGAAGCTGGATCCCATAGAACTCCAATAAACCCTATAAGAAGGGATGAATGGGAAAGCCAAGGCCCCGTAGAAGAAAGGGCACGAAACATACCCTCTCTTCCTTCCTTGGAGCAGGGAAGTTCTCGGAGAACGCTGATAACCCACAAGTATAGGGGATCGCAACCGTTTTTTAGGGTAGAGTATTCAACCCAAATTTATTGATTCGACACAAGGGGAGCCAAAGAATATTTGCAAGTATTAGCAGCTGAGTTGTCAATTCAACCACACCTGGAGATTAATTATCTGCAGCAAAGTAATCAGTAGCAAAGTAGTATGGTAGTTTTGATAGTAGTAGCAATAGCAATAGTAACGGTAACAGTAATAGCAATGATTTTGTAGCAAGTGCAAGAGTAACAATAGCAGTGGTAACTTAGCAAGAACAATATAAGAGAAATTCTTAGGCATTGGATCGGTGAATTCGTTGGATGATATTCATC
Organism: Thinopyrum elongatum; assembly: GCA_011799875.1. Classification (NCBI taxonomy): domain Eukaryota; kingdom Viridiplantae; phylum Streptophyta; class Magnoliopsida; order Poales; family Poaceae; genus Thinopyrum; species Thinopyrum elongatum. The sequence continues at coordinate 56,815,713 of CM022300.1, read as the reverse complement.
ATATAACAGTCATAACCTAGGGTGATACAGCACTAGCTCCAGTTCATAAATATAATGTAGGCATGTATTCCGTAAATAGTCATATGTGCTTATGGAAAGAACTTGCATGACATCTTTTGTCCTACCCTCCCGTGGCAGCGGGGTCCTATTGGAAACTAAGGGATATTAAGGCCTTCTTTTAATAGAGAACCGGAACAAAGCATTAACACATAGTGAATACATGAACTCCTCAAATTACGGTCATCACCGGGAAGTGTCCCGACTATTGTCACCCCGGGGTTGCCGGATCATAACACGTAGTAGGTGACTATAACTTGCAAGATCGGATCTAGAACATAGATATAATGGTGATGACATAAACGGTTCAGATCTGAAATCATGGCACCCGGGCCCAAAGTGACAAGCATTAAGCATGGCAAAGTCATAGCAACATCAATCTCAGAACATAGTGGATACTAGGGATCAAGCCCTAACAAAACTAACTCGATTACATGATGAATCTCATCCAACTCCTCACCGACCAGCGAACCTACGAAGGAATTACTCACTCCCGGTGGGGAGCATCATGGAATTGATGATGGAGAAGGGTTGGTGATCACGAAGATCGAAGATCCCCCTCTTCGGAGCCCCAAACGGACTCCAGATCTGGCCTCCCGATGAAGAACAGGAGGTGGCGGCGGCTCTGTCTTGTGAAACATGATAATTCTTTCTCCCTGATTTTTTTCTCTGAAAATATGACTTTATAGCATTAGGGTTGGAGTCTGCGGGGCCACCAGGTGGGGACAACCCACCTGGGCGCGCCTAGAGGGGGGCGTGCCCTGGTGGGTTGTGCCCACCCAGGTGCCCCCCTCCTGTGGTTCTTGGCTCCAGAAATTCTCTTTTATTATAAAAAAATCCTCACAAAGTTTTATTCCAATCCGAGAACTTTTATTTCTGCACAAAAACAACACCATGGTAGTTCTGCTGAAAACAGCGTCAGTCCGGGTTAGTTTCATTCAAATCGTGCAAATTAGAGTCCAAAACAAGAGGAAAAGCGTTAGGAAAAGTAGATACGACGGAGATGTATCAACTCCCCCAAGCTTAAACCTTTGCTTGTCCTCAAGCAATTCAGTTGATAAACTGAGAGTGAAAAAGAAAAACTTTTACGAACTCTTTTGCTCTTGTTTACATAAATAAGCTTAAGTAGCACCCAGGTTTTCAGCAAAGATTATAACTAACCATGTCGACAATAACTCTTAAAAATTATATTAACTCATAACAATGGCATAATCAACTAGCGAGCAATAATAAGATATCTCAAACAACAACACTTTGTCAAAGCAACCATGATATAATATGACAATAGTGGTATCTCCCTAGCCCTTTCTGAGACCGCAAAACATAAATGCAGAGCACCTCCAAAGTCCGAGCAGCGACTAAACATTGTAATTCATGGTAGAAAAGATCCAGTCATGATGCACCCAACATTAGCTACACACAATGCATGAGGATGACAATAGTGCTCTCAGGTTCTGGCGCTTATTTGAGAAGGTAATGACACAACATAAAAGTAAATAGATAGTCCCTTCATAGAGGGAAGCAGTGATTTGCAGAGGTGCCAGAGCTCAAGTTTTAAAACAGAGGTAAATGAAATTTTGAGGAATGCACCCTTCTTATTTACTTCACGATCATTAGTTATCGGTATCTTCCATGCTAAACACATTAGTGGCGGTTCCCAAGCGATAAAAGTAAAGGTTTACTCCCCCTCCACCAACAATCACACTCCACGGCTTGTCCTAAATAACGGGTGCCGTCCATACCAACAACATTCCTGGGGGAGTTTTGTTTAATTATTTGCAATTTGAATTCGGGACTGGGAATCCCTATTACCGCCCCTCTCATGCAAGGACGAGTGAATAAACACTCATCATGAGAATAACCTGCTTAGCATGGAAGATACTGACTACCTCCTGTCGCTCTATGAACAATCCAGGCACATAAAAAAGGATATTTATTTGAAGTTTTTAGAGTTGGCACATGCAAATTTACTTAGGACGGCAGGGTAATACTGCATATAGGTAGGTATGGTGGACTCATCTGGAATAACTTGGGTTTCAAGGTTTTGATGCACAAGCAGAATTCCCACTTAGTACAGGCGAAGGCTAGCAATTAGGTTGAGAAGCGGCCAGCTAGAGAGCGAAAACGGTCATGAACATGCATTATACATAAGTAACATTGGATACTAGCATGAGTAGGATATGAACACCATGAACATAAATATCATAGAGGCTATGTTGGTTTTGATTCAACTACATGCATGAACATGTGCCAAGTCAAGCCACCTGAACATTCAGAGGAGGATACCATATCATCATACTACATCACAATTATTTTAACGCAATGTTGACATCCAAGATAAATCATTATCCACTCCTAGCTACTTAAGCATGGCATGAGAAACTATAATCTCTAAGGGTCATTGCAAACATGTTTGATCATAATGAGCTGAATCATGATACTAGGTTAAACATATTTACAAAAACAGAACAAGTTGAGTTCATACCCGTTTCTCTCTGCCACGGCCAGTTCATCAAATATCGTCATTATTGCCTTTCACTTGCACGACCGAACGATATGAAAATAATAATAGTGCAAGAGTGCCGTGGACTAAGCTGGAATCTGCAAACATTTTATTCAAAAAGAAGAAAACAAGGTAATATGGGCTCTCTATTAGATCAACAACAATGCATATGAGAGCCACTCAACATTTTCATCGTGGTCTTCTCCTCGGTATGACCCAATAAGAAGAAATTCAGAGAAACACACTGAAATATTTTTGGAGTTTTTGGTTTTCTGAAAGAAAGCAAATTTAAGAAAGGAAAAACAAAAATTAGAAAAACTATTTACACGGGAGAGCTACCAACAAGCAACAGAAGAACAAGGAAATCATTTTGGGTTTTCTTTTTAAACACTACAGCTAATTATACTAGAAAGAAAAAAAGCAGGAAATATTTTTGTATTTTCTCAAAGTTTTTTAAACACACAAGAAGAAGGCGAGAAAATAAATCTAGCATGGATAATACAATGAAAAAGTGTGGACACCAACAACTGGAATGAAAAGTGTGAACATGAAAGTAATGTCGGTGGAAATACGTACTCCCCCAAGCTTAGGCTTTTGGCCTAACTTGGTAATCTCCATCAGTAGCCTGCATAATGGTTGGAGTGATAGCTCACGGAGGCTCTAGGTGCAGATGTCTCAGCCCGTCGTGCAGCCACAACTGCCGCATTATGTGCTCGGGCCTCGCTCTCAAGAACATAATATCTTCCCTTGCTATGAACATCAAAGAGAGCAGGTGCAGGCAAAAAGGTGTCCACAATGGAACTTTTATTAAACAATAGGTTATAAGTAAAATTATGGGGTTCACCACTAAGGATCTTATGATGTTTCATAGCATCGAAGTCAAGGTATTGTGTGGGTAAGATGGGGTCATAAGGCCAAGGTGAAACACTTAGCTCTCTTGCTAAGCCTGTGGCGTAAATCCCACCATAAAAATATCCACTACCAGCGTTGTGTTGCAATCTACGTGCCACTATCGCTCCAAGGTTCTAACTTTTGTCACCGGTGAGAGCGGTGCGGATAAGGCTCAAGTCTGGAGCACAAAGTGTACTACAATCTTGTTTGCCTACAATGCATTTTCCATTAAATAGTGCAAAGTATTGGGTTGAGGGAAAATGAATGCTCTTTATTCTACCTTGAGTCACTCCTCTAGTCTCACCATAGCAAATGCTAGTCAAGAATATCTCAAACTCCGACCTTGGTGGCTCGTCCAATGAACCCCAAAATGGAATTTTGCAGTGATTAGAAAATGTCTCTAGAGGTATAGTAAATGAATTGTCATATAGTTTAAATGATACTCTGGACTCACGAAGATGGAATTTAAATTCTTTGGTAAATGATTCAGTGAGGCTGAGGTGTTGGTTGCACTTATCTGCAATGTAGGGACCGAGCTCGGAATTGTGAACATATTGCTCAAATTCTTTTTTAATGCCCACACACGCCATATAATCGTTGCATGGCCATAAACATGATTTGGTAGCAGCATCTCGAATGGAATTTTCACTTGGTTCAACATAGGACCGACGAACGGAGCTGCTACTAGAAGATGCCTCCGAGGACCTCTGCCTCGAAGAACTCCTTTCAAAGAGGTTCATCATATTCATGTACAATTTTCTGAAAAAATTTGTGTCACGAATTTTTGTCAACAAAACCTTATAAGAATGATAGCAACTACTCATAGGGATGCATAGATGCCATATCGAGCATTCAAACTACTTAGAACTCTAAGAATTCAACATGCAAGCTCATCTACAGCAGCACCAAGAGCAACTAATTATTCTAAATATAAACCACTAAAGCAAAAACTAATTGGACCAATGGAGGAGGCACATACCAAGGAACAATCCCCCGAAAAAGTTTCGAAAACGGAGCTTCGAGCAAAGAGATCGAAATCCGTGGCTTTGAGAGCAAGAACACAAGAGAGAGAGAGCAATGGTGATTTTTTCTAGAGGTAGGTGATGATATGGAGTGAAGGGATAAGTGAGGGGGCCCACGTGGGGACCACAACCCACCAGGGCACGCCTGGGGGTGCTGGCGCGCCTAGGTGGGTTGTGCCCACCTGGAGCACCTCCCTCTGATGTTATTTGCACCAAAAATTCTTAAATAATCAGAAAAAATCGTATTAAATTTTCAAAGCATTCTGAGAACTTTTATTTTTGGGTCATTTTTTTATTGCATGAAAAACTCAGAAAACAAGCAAGGCATGGCATTTTATTTTATTTAACTAATAAAAACAGAAAACAAAAAGTAGGGACAGAAGGTAGTGCTCACTGAATTCATCAACTTCATACCTCTCAAAAATGATTTATTAATAAGGTTGACCAAGTCTTATTAACAACCACTTCCGATTAGCATGAAACCGAAGAACTTTCGTAAAACACTAAGTTACCTCAATGGGGATATGGATGTCCCCAACAATAAGCATTTCATATTTCTTTTTGGCAGTAGGTAGAGGCAGTTGAAAACTTCCAATAGTGATTGTCGAAGATTTTTCAATAACATTAATACCATTCACTTGGAATTGTTTCTTCGAAAAGTGCACCGTATGTTCATTACCATTGATATGAAAAGTGACCTTGCTTTTATTGCAATCAATAACAGCCCCTGTAGTATTCAAGAAGGGTCTACCAAGGATAATCGACATGTTGTCGTCCTCGGGCATCTCAAGTATAACAAAGTTAGTTAAGATAGTAACATTAGCAACGACAACGGGCACATCCTCACAAATACTGATAGGTATAGCAGTTGATTTGTCAGCCATTTGCAAAGATATTTCAGTAGGTGTGAGTTTATTCAAATCAAGTATTTTGTATAAAGAGAAAGGCATAACACTAACACCTGCTCCTAAATCACACAAAGCAGTTTTCACATAATTTCTTTTGATGGAGCAAGGTATAGTTGGCATTCCCAGATCTCCAAGTTTTTTAGGTACTCCATCCTTAAAAGTATAATTAGCAAGCATGGTGGAGATTTCAGCTTCCGGTATTTTTCTCTTATTGGTGATGATGTCTTTCATGTACTTTGCATAAGGAGGCATTTTTAAGATATCAGTCAAGCGAGTACGCAAAAAGACTAGCCTCAACATTTCAGCAAAGCGTTCAAATTCTTCATCATCTTTCTTTTTGGTTGACTTAGGTGGAAAGGGCATAGGTTTTTGAACCCACGGTTCTCTTTCCCTACCATGTTTTCTAGCAACAAAGTCTCTTTTATCATATCTTTTATTCTTGGGTTGTGGGTTATCAAGATCAGCTGCTGGTTCTATCTCAACATCATTATCTGGTTCTTTATTATTTGTTTGAGTGTCTTCATGAACCTCATCATTGTCTTTTTCATTTTCAGAAGGTGAGTGTTCACTACCAGATTGAGTTTCAGCATCAGAGATAGAGACTTCATTATCATTATCAGGAGGTTTTTCAACTTCAGGTTCACTAGGGGCATTCAAAGCCCTATCATTTTTCTTCTTCTTTTTCTTTTTAGAAGGACTAGGTACATCAGTGTCAACTCTTTGAGAGTCTTGTTCAATTCTTTTTGGGTGTCCCTTAGGATAAAGTGGTTCCTGAGTCATTCTACCTCCTCTAGTCATTACTCTAACAGCATGATCATTGATATTATTATTCATTTCATCAAGCAACTCTCTTTGAGATTTAGCAACTTGTTCTAATTGAGTTTGAACCATAGAAGCATGCTTTCCTACACCTCTAACATCATTTGAGATTCTAAATAACAAGTCACTCAAGCGAGCAATCATATCAGAATTGTATTTCAATTGTTTCATAACATTTGCATTGAAGTGATCTTGTTTTCTAATGTAATTATCAAACTCTTAAAGGCATTGACTAGAATGTTTATTATAAGGAATATCACCTTCATCGAACTTTAGTAAAGAATTTACCTCTACCACCTTAGGTGGTGGTGGTGTTTCAAGCCCATGTATTTCTTCGATAGGTGGTAAATTTTTAACATCCTCTGCTTTAATACCTTTTTCCTTCATGGATTTCTTTGCCTCTTGCATATCTTCAGGACTGAGATATAAGATACCCCTCTTCTTTGGAGTAGGTTTAAGTGGTGGTTCAGGAAGGATCCAATCATCATAATTTTTCAATATGTTATTCATTAATTCTTCAGCTTGTTCAACAGTCCGCTCCCTGAAAATACAACCAGCACAACTATCTAGGAAGTCCCTAGAAGCATCGGTTAGTCCATTATAGAAGATATCAAGTATTTCATTTTTCTAAAGAGGATGATCAGGCAAAGCATTAAGCAATTAGAGAAGCCTCCCCCAAGCTTGTGGGAGACTCTCTTCTTCAATTTGCGTAAAGTTAAATATTTCCTGTAAGGCAGCTTGTTTCTTATGAGCAGGAAAATATTTTTCAGAGAAGTAATAAATCGTATCCTGGGGTCTACGCACACAACCAGGAGCAAGAGTGTTGTACCAAGCCTTAGCATCACCCTTTAATGAGAATGGAAATAATTTGAGAATATAATAATAGCGAATCTTCTCATCATGAGCAAAAAGGGTGGCTATATCATTCAACTTAGTAAGATGTGCCACAACAGTTTCAGTTTCATAACCATGGAAAGGATCAGATTCAACCAAAGTAATCAACTCTGGGTTGACAGAGAATTCATAATCCTTATCATCAACAAAGATAGGTGAAGTAGCAAACTTAGGATCACATTTCATTCTAGCATTCAAAGTCTTTTCTTTATACTTGCATAATAATTTTTCCAGATCATCTCTATCCTTACAAGCAAGAATGTCTCTAGTTGTCTCCTCATCCATAACATACCCTTCCGGTACCTTTGGCAATTCATATCTAGGAGAACTAGGTCTAATAGGTGTTTCAAGATTTTCAGTTTCAAGCTCTTCATCAGTTTCAGCATTCTCAAAAGCTTTACTTCTAGCAAGTTGTTCATCAAGAAATTCACCTAGTGGCACATTATCATCAAGCAAGGTACTAGCATCATTATGAGTAGCATTCATAGTAGAAGTAGCATCATCAATAACTTGCGACATATCAGAAATGATAGCATGTGGTGGTGTTGCAAGTCTACTTATAACAGAAGGTGAATCTAAAGTGGAGCTGGATGGCAGTTCCTTACCTCCCCTCGTCTTAGAGGGAAAAATCTTAGTCTTAGCATCCTTCAGATTCTTCATAGTGATAATTTGATAATAATCCCAAGTGACTCAACAAATATAGCTAAGCTCCCCGGCAACGGCGCCAGAAAAAGGTCTTGATAACCCACAAGTATAGGGGATCGCAACAGTTTTCGAGGGTAGAGTATTCAACCCAAATTTATTGATTCGACACAAGGGGAGCCAAAGAATATTTGCAAGTATTAGCAACTGAGTTGTCAATGCAACCACACCTGGAGATTAATTAGCTGCAGCAAAGTAATCAGTAGCAAAGTAGTATGGTAGTTTTGATAGTAGTAGCAACAGCAATAGTAATGGTAACAGTAATAGCAATGATTTTGTAGCAAGTGCAAGAGTAACAATAGCAGTGGTAACTTAGCAAGAACAATATGAGTGTCGGTGCAATAGACCTTGGGTCCATTGCATGGACTGTGCATAGGCCAGAGACAAGATTACAAGACCAAGATCAGACCAAACAAGGAGGATCAATTCCTTTGAAGGATCCAAGTGCAAGTCGAGAAGGCCAAGGTGAGCCAGAAGAATGAGGCATCGCTAAGGGAAGGACCTACCTTGCCAGGAAGGCGAGCCCGGCAGGGTTGGGTTTTAGCCCCGGAAGCAACCTCCCAGATCATCCCGGCAGGCCTGCCGGGGCTGGCAGAGGCAAGCCACTCCACTGCTCCACCTCACAAGCAACGCAAGTCATTAATCAAAGAGGTGTCGAGCTCCAAGGTGACTAGGTGGCTGCTTTCTGCCACATGGCAGCCACTTCCTACAGCAAACACCTCCATATGACACCCGTCCTGAGACGTGTCAAGCGAGCACGCACGAAGCTAGCAAAATAGCTCGGCAGGGCCTGCCGGGCGAGCTGTGATGTGACACTGAGCGGTGCATTTAATGCGCTCTGTCAGCCTGCAGAGTTAGATATGATAGCACTGTTAGCTATCTAATCAGTACGTAAAGACTGATTTGCCATTGTGGTGACCCCTTAATCTATAAAAGGAGGCCCATGGCAACGATAGAAAGGGTTGGACCCTCGCATATCCATACGCGCGTAGCCACTCTCGCCCCCAGAGCAACCTTGCCAGGCGAGTGTGCTATGTTCACCACCATTATCCACCATCAATCCACCAAAGCAGGAGTAGGGTTTTACGCCTCACGGCGGCCCGAACCTGGGTAAAGACTGCCCGTGTGATCTCTGTCATGCTGCGCGACGCTTCTTCGCTCTTTGTGCAACGTGCCCATCCCCCCGCCGAACCAGAAGGGGCTCATCGCCCCATAGGTGGCCGTGGTTTCCCACGACATCTTTGGCGCGCCAGGTAGGGGGATCACTTGCGTGAAACCGAGAGCGTACGCTGCGCGTCATCTTCATCGACATTTTCGTCGTCGACGGCGTCATTGACTATGGCGCCCAAGAGGAAGCCCGGAGCTGCAAATCACCCGTCCACCTCGAAGGCTCCGCCGCCCGCGACCGTCGACGTTGCGGGGAATACGGGGGCTCGCAAGGGTGTGGATGCTGCGGGGGACGTGGTCGGCGCAGGTGGCGCCGTCACCACCTTCCCCACGGCCGAAGCAGGAACGGGAGGTACCGGGGAAGGACAACATCAGCAACATCCCGACGGCCATGCTCCATGAGGTACGGATGGAGGGATCATTCCGCCTAAACCCCTTCTCCTCGCCAACGGGCACAGCCGCAGTGATGATGCTCGCTCTGGGGCGAATCGAAACCCTTCGGCCGCCCCCGCTGCGGGCGCGACCGCAGGGCACGCGCCACCCCCGGGGCGGGCTGACCCAGCTACTGTGCCCAACGGAGCCGCTGGCCCTCTGGTGCCTCCGCTGCGTCACCATGCCGTCCAAACGGCTGGTTCACAGCAGCAAGGGCACAGTGCAGTCACCACCGGCAACGTCAGGAGCCGAGCGACACTACGATCTACATCGTCATCACCTATGTCAAGCACTGCCTCAGAGGCCATGGCGCGAGCCCAACTGCTATTGAGATTTCCACCGGCGGCAGACCAGATGGATGAGTGGCAAGCCACCATCCAAAGTTTGATTGGTTTTGCTGAGGCGGAAGGATCACAGCGGGGCGGACCGCCACGGCCTTCCCAGGCAGCAACAACGGCTCGCGCGGCTGGTCGTGCGGGAGGGACCACCCTCACAGTGCAATCCCCACCACGGCAAGCTGCCCAGGAGCCGTGAAACCAAGCACCCGATGACGTCTCGATGGCCTCGTCAGACCCTCGAGCGCGTCAAGGCCGACAGCGTGCCCCGAAGGGCAGGCGAAGGGAAGGCGCGCACGTCATCGACGAGCGGCGCCGCGACAACCCCCGCCGGTCCAATGGGTGTGATGGCCCCGACGTCGACGAGCCCGCGCTCGGAGATAGCGGGTGCCTGCCTTTCGAGGTTGGGTGCCCTGCCTTCACCCGTGAGCTGCGGCAAGTCCGTTGGCCATCCACTCGCACGTTCAAGCTAGAGATACCCGAGAAGTATGATGGGAGACTAAACCCGGCATAGTTCTTGAGCATCTACACCATCGCTGTTCAAGCTGCCGGGGGAAGAGATGAGAAGGTGTTCGCCAACTACTTCCCTTTGGCCCTCAAGTCAAATGTGAGGTCTTGGCTGATGCACCTGCCGGAGAACTCCATTTCGACCTGGGCTGACCTGTGCCACGAGTTCATTGGTGCCTTCACGGGCGGCCATTAAGAACCAGGGCGGCCCAGCGACCTGCAGCTTCTCCGACAGAAAGAAGGAGAAACTCTGCGGAAGTACCTGCAGAGATTCAGTCGAGTCCACAAAAATATCCCAGATATCCACCAAGCTGTCGTGATAGCTGCCTTCCAATCCAACGTGTGCAACCGCAGGATACATTCCAAGATGAACGTTCGGTTGCCCAAGACTGTGAAGGAGCTCTACACTTTGGTGGACAAATGTGCTCGGGTGGAGGAGGGAAGGAAACTTCCTGGAAGGAAGATTGCGTCGACATCGACTCAGAGGATGACGACGAAACCATCAGTAAGAAGAAGAAGAACAATGAGCACAACAAGAAGCATAAGGATAAGACATTGATGGCTGTTGAGGGGTCAGGCACGCCTAGTACCGGCAAGAAGGCCAAGGCTGAAGCCCCCGGCAAGGAGGCTGCCACATGCGCTGACTGCCGGGAGGCGGCGGCTGCCGAGAAAGCTGGGAAAAGTGATGGGCCGTACTGTAAGATTCATCGGACCAAGGGCCATGATCTCTAGGAGTGTCATCGGGTTGAGCAGCTCGTCAAGAGACAGAAGGCTGAGTATGAGAAGCACGATAAGGAAAAAGGTCAGAATGGCACTGGCGGGAAGGGCCGGGGTGGTGAAGCAAATCGCCCGGGCAAGGCTCCTCGGAACCAAGGGAAACCCGCCAAGGGCCGAGAGAAGGAGGATTGCAGTAATAAGAGTGATGGAGGGAATGAAGAGGAAACTAGCGAGCAGGAGTTCCAGAAAGCCACTGACGCCCTGTGCATTGACGGGGGTGCATCTTTGCACTCCTCTCACCGCCAACTTAAACAGTGGGCGCGTGAAGTCAATGCCATGGAGCCAGTGGCAGATTCTCGGAAGCCGCTCAAGTGGTCATGCACGCCCATCATCTTTGATGAAGATGACCACCCCGACTGCATTACTGCGGTAGGGTGCTTGCCATTGTTGGTCTCACCAACAATTTGCAACCTCAAGGTCACAATGATGCTGGTTGATGGCGGGGCCGGGTTGAATCTGATTTCCCCAAAGGTTATCAGCAAACTCCAGATAGCAGAGGAAGAACTTAAGGCCGCAGGCACGTTTCAAGGAGTCAATCCCGGCAGGAGCCGTCCTAAGGGAAAGGTTACATTGCCAGTGACATTTGGAGGAGAGTTGAACTACAGGACTGAGAAAGTTGTGTTCGATGTGGTTGACCTCCCCCTGCCATACAACGGGATCCTTGGGCGCCCGGCCCTGGCCAAATTCATGGCAGCATCCCACTATGCCTACAACACCTTGAAGATGCCAGGGCCGATGGGCGTCATTTCCATTCTGTCGGACAAGAAAGACGCAATTATTTGCGTGGATAAGATGTACCAGGAGGCGGTTGCGGTAGAGGTCGCGGAAGCCACAGTTCCCGCCAAGGAAAAGCATAGCAGAGGCATTGGCAAGGAATTCGGGAAGCGTACCTCTGCGGAATGTGCCGCGCCCGTTGATGACATACCAAAGAGTTCCAATAGCAAGAGATCCAAGGCTGCTCCACCCCAAGTGAAAAAGGTCCCGGCAGGGCTGGCTGGCGCTGATGGTACTTTCACTATCAGCGCCACCCTTGATGACAAATAGGAAAGCGCGCTCATTGCCTTCCTACAGGCGAATATCGATGTGTTTGCTTGGCAACCATCTGATATCCCCGGTGTTCCCAGGGAGGTAATCGAGCACCACCTTGCTGTCTACCCATATTCCCGGCCTGTCAAGCAGAAGGTTTGGAAGCAGGCCTTGGAGCGGCAGCAGTTTATTGCCGAGGAAATCAAGAAACTTGAAGCAGTTGGTTTGTTTAGAGGAGTACTGCATCCAACATGGTTAGCAAACCCAGTGGTTGTGCGCAAGGCTAATGGAAAATGGAGGCTTTGCATAGATTTCATGGATCTGAACAAGGCATGCCCAAAGGACCCATTTCCCTTGCCGCGCATCGACCAGATCATGGATTCTACTTCAGGATGTGAGTTGCTCTCTTTTCTGGATGCATACTCTGGATACCATCAGATTTTTATGTCCAAGGAAGACAAAGAAAAGACCTCATTCATCACCCCATGCGGCACGTACTGCTTTGTGCGCATGCCGTTCGGGTTGAAGAGTGTCGGGTCCACTTTTGCAAGAGCAGTCCAGATTGGCTTTGAACCACAGTTGCACATGAACATTGAAGCCTATATGGACGATATTGTGGTCAAGACCAAGGACAGATCAACCCTCATCCTGGATTTAGAAGAGACATTTGCTAATCTGCGCAAGATCAACTTGAAACTGAATCCGGAGAAGTGCGTGTTTGGCGTTCCCTCCGGCAAGCTACTTGGTTTCTTTGTGTCCCACCGTGGGATAGAGGCCAACCCCGATAAGATCAAGGCTATTGAGCAGATATAGGCACCCAAGACAATTAAGGATGTGAGGCATTTGACAGGATACGTTGCCGCGCTTAGCAGATTCATCTCCAAGTCTGCCAAGCGTGCCTTGCCGTTCTTCAAGATTTTGAAGAAGGCAGGACCCATGAAGTGGACCCCGGAAGCAGATGCAACACTGCAGGATTTGAAGGCCTACTTGTCTTCTGTGCCTACCTTGGTCACACCCAAACCACAAGAGCCATTGCTGCTATATTTGGCAGCAACTAATCAAGTGGTTAGTGCGGCCCTAGTAGCACAGCGGGAAGTGGGAGAAGCAGCCACCTCGGCAAGTGTCCCGCCCGGGGAAGAGGAAAAGAGCGGCTCAGCAAGGCCAGATATGGATCAGGACACAAAAGAGCACGGCAGCGGAAACAACCCCAAGGACACGGCAAGGAAGAAGGTGGTGCAGCGTCTAGTATACTTCGTCAGCTCCCTGTTGCAGGGGGCTAGATCCATGCATTCTAGCGTGTAAAAGTTGGCCTTGTTATGGCCTCAAGGAAACTGCGCCACTACTTCCAAGCCCATGAGATCACGGTTGTCACCCGCTTCCCGTTGCAAAGGATACTTCAAAACCCAGAGGCCACCGGCAGGATAGTGGAGTGGGCATTGGAGTTATCCAGCTTTGGCCTGAAGTTTGAAAGCACATCAACAATCCAGAGCAGGGCATTGGCAGAGTTTATTGCAGAATGGATGCCAACCCCTGATGATGAAGTACAAGAAACTGTTATCCCCGGCAAAGAAGCGCCCCAAGAATGGATCATGTATTTCGATGGTGCCTTCTCCCTACAAGGTGCAGGGGCTGGCATGCTTCTCGTGGCTCCCATTGGAGAGCACCTGAGGTACGTCGTCCAGATGCACTTTCCCCGGGAGGAGGTGACCAACAATACAACAGAGTATGAAGGGCTTCTTGCCGGGCTCATGATTGCTACAGAGTTGGGAATCAAGAAGCTGATCATTCGAGGAGATTCACAACTGGTGGTGAGACAAGTCAACAAGGATTACCAAAGCCCATTGATGGAGGCATACGTCGAGGAAGTGAGAAGATTGGAGGAGCGCTTTGACGGGTTGCAAACAGAGCATGTACCCCGTGCGGAAAACAGCATTGCTGATCACCTGTCAAAGTGCGCTGCGCAAAAGCTTCCTGTGGAACCAGGGACTTTTGTTCTCCATCTTACTCAGCCCTCCATATCCCCGACAACAATGGCCCAAAAGAGGAGGAAATTGGACTCCGGTAAGCCTCTCCCAGTAGAGCCTTTCGGAGCTCCTGGCAGGGACCATGCCGGGAACAACTCCCCTTCGATTGCCGGGCTGCACCCTCCTGCCGGGCCACTGGTCCCCACAGTCAAGGGATGCGCCCCCACGAATGAGGAGGTGCCGCTAGTCCTCGTTACCGAGCCTCAGGCTCCAACTTGGGCAAGGCACATAATTCATTTCCTCCAAACCGGAGAACTTCCCGAAGAGCAAGAAGAAGCTGAAAGAGTAGCCCGGAGGGCCAGTATGTATCAGTTTGTCGATGACACACTATACAGAAGAAGGCCCAACGGTGTGAAATTGAAGTGCATTTGTCGGGAAGGAGGAAAGGAACTGCTGGCAGAGATACACAAAGGCATGTGCGGCTCCCACATTGGATCAAGGGCTTTGGTTGGGAAAGCATTCCGGCAAGGATTCTATTGGCCCACAGCCCTCCAAGATGCGGTTGAGCACGTCACCAAGTGTGGAGCCTGTCAGTTCCATTCCAAAAATATCCATCTGCCTACCCAAGCACTCCAGACAATCCCTTTGTCATGGCCGTTTTCGGTCTGGGGGCTCGATATCCTCGGCCCTTTCCCCCGAGCTACCGGGGGCTTTGAATTATTGTTCATTGCAATCGACAAGTTTACAAAGTGGCCGGAAGTAGATGCCGTGAGAAAGGTGACTGCTCTGTCAGCTATCAAGTTCTTGACAGGTTGGTGTGCCGCTTCAGGGTCCCTGCATGGATCATCACCGACAACGGCACCCAGTTCACGATCCGCGCCTTCATGCAATATGTTCATGCCCTCAGAAGTAAGATCTCATTTGCCTCTGTCGCACATCCCAGAAGCAATGGACAAGCTGAGAGGGCGAACGCTGAAGTGCTGCGGGGACTCAAGACAAGAACGTTTGATAAGATGCGGAAGCATGGTAGGCAATGGATCAATGAGCTGTCGGCGGTTCTTTGGTCCCTCAGAATGACACCAAACCAAGCTACCGGGTAGACTCCCTTCTCCCTAGTCTATGGGGCAGAAGCAGTTATCCCCACAGAACTCATTTACGGGTCACCTCGAGTGCTTGCCTACGATGAAGTAGCGCAGGAACAACACATGCGTGACGACGCCGTGCTTCTCGAGGAGAACCATCTCCGGGCTGCTACGCGTGCTGCACGCTATCAGCAAACCCTGCATCGCTATCATAGCCGCAGGGTTCATGCCCGGTGTTTTGAGGAAGGTGACCTTGTCCTTAGGCGCGTTCAGTCCGCCAAGGGTACAAACAAGCTGTCGCCGAAGTGGGAAGGCCCTTACCGGGTAGTACGAGTCACCAGACCTGGCGCAGTCCGTCTGGAGACCGGAGATGGCATTCAATTGCAAAACTCATGGAATATTGAGCATCTCCGCAAGTTCTACCCGTAAGGCGCGGTTGTCGGGCCCTGCCCGGCAGCCACCCTTTTGTACAGGCCTTGCCTCAGCTGCATGTAACCCCTTGTACAAAGCCAGGCGCAGACCCTGAGCAACAGAGAAATAAATGAAGCACTGGGGGCCCACAACAAGTTGCATGCATGCATAAGCATTGCATGATTCATGTAGATAGGTTGCATGATCATGTAGATAGATTGCATCTGGCATCATCTTCATTTGCATAAACTGCAGGCTCCTGCCATGGACTTAGTCCTGGGAAGAGGATGCGAAGACAAGCCAGCACTGCGGTCTCCGGCAAGCAAAACAGATAAGTTCCATCTCTTATCCATACATGTTCCGTGAGTAGGACTTGTGCATATGAAAACCTCGCCACCTCGGAAACAAAGGTGCTTCCATCTACTGACACGAACGCTGCTTTGGTCAGGATGGTCATAGTGGCCTTTGGCTGAAAGAGGTTGGCGGGGGGCTGGTCTCGCCCAATGGGTTCTGCGCCCGGCAGGCTCAGCCTCACGGCAGCAGTCCTATGGGGTGCCGGCAAGGTAGCTTACCGGGATCTACTTGTTTACATGAAAGTATGGAGGCGTTTCACCTTTGCATGGATATCGTACATGCACAAGTGCCGGGCAAAGCTTATCTTTTTCATTAATATGCTGATCAACAAGTACAAATCTCACGGAACATAAACATGGATACAAGAGATTACATTATTTGAATTAAAATTTGGCAAGTGCCTACAGGTTTAAGACTGAAAAAAGATAAGTGCCCCGTAATGCCCTTTCTTGTCCTTCTCCTCCTAGGCACGGCGGTAGAAGGCGAAGAGGGCGAAAGGAGTGGCTGGGCAGAAGCCCAGCCTGACCCTGTCGGGCTCCAGGAGAGGATGCCCGGCGGGGGCGGGAGGGCGTGGACGAAGACGTCGACGGAGAGCATGGCGGAGGCGACCCGTCGACTGCCACTACCAAGGCCAGCAAGACACGGCAGGGCTAACGGAGCTGCAGCCCGAGAGGAAGCCTGCCGGAGTCTAGCTGGAGGACTGCTGGAGGAGCCAGGGGGCACCATCACCACCTCTGCATCCAACTTCCCAGCAAACCACCTTGCCGGGGAGAAAACACAGGTGCAGATGATGGTGCTGCCGCCTGATGAAGATGGTGCGGGCAACGTTCAGCCGGAGTCGGAGTCGTCACCCTCCCGGTCATTGCCGTCGTCATCATCATCACTGTCCTCCTTGTCGCTTTCGCTCAAGGAGGAGCTTTCGTCGTCGGTCGAGCTCTCCGCGCAGCACCCTAAGCGAGCTCCCGAGCGCCCGAAGACCTTGACGGAAAGCAGGCCGCTCTCCATTAATTTAAACTGGAGAACGTGCCCCTCCGACAAGCTATGGGCTCGAGCAAAGGTCTTCCAGCCGTGGTGGAGGTACATAACATGAGGAGCAGGGAAGTCAACATCCACCCGCATGCCGCCATTCCCACAGCCCCTCATGTGCAACCTCAGTGCACGCGGCTGTTCGAGCTCCATCACCCTTGCAAATGGAGCAGGGAGGCAGAGGCGGCCGCACGGAGGCTTATACAACCTGATGACGAACTCCAAGGGTTGATCTCCGACATGACCTTCCATCGGGGGAGGAGCATCCGGTGTGGGCATAATTGAGGTGCCGCCCCGGCCTCCTCAGTCGCGCACACCGTGACGACCTCGGCCACGCCCCCTTCCGCCTCCTCTCGCAGAGGGTTTAGCCCCCACATCATCAAGAGGAGGGGGGCGACGCTGTCGAGCAGAAGTTCTCATCGCCACCACTAGAGTACCACCACGCCCTCGCCCCTCACCATGGCAAGCAAGGGAAGCTTTGAAAGGGAGAAGGAAGGTGTGTGAGCAAACGCACTACTCCTACCCCCTCTTTTTTTTATAGGAGAACAAGGCAGGGGGCTGGCCTCTCGCCCAACTGGCGACCGCCCTGCTCCTCCAATTCGGCTCCCCTGCACCTCCAACGGCTTGGGGAATCAGAGCCGCCCCTCTACACCACTCAGTGATGCCTGGCTTTCTGCCATGGCGCCCGTTCCCGCATCCTCCGCGTCCACCACCTACCCTACGCAACGCATGCAATACACGTGGCGGAGGCACCCCGGGGCAGGAGGCAAGTGGGATGGTAGTTTCCTACCCCGTGATTGTGGGGCATGGGCTGCCCGCAGATCGTGGTTTAGTTTCTCCCCTAAGCGCTTTGCACGACGCGCGGGAAAACCGGAAACTGACCCAAGCTCAGGTTAATGAAGAAGCAAAGAAGATCTCAAAGGGCGGAGCCGCCCTTACATTTCCGCCTGTGCACTGGTTAGGGCCTACCCCGACGACGCCCAGCGGCGCGTCCGTGCTAGGCCCGGGGGCTCCTGTCGGTGCAACAGACCGTGGGTCCATTGCATGGACTGTGCACAGGCCAGAGACAAGATTACAAGACCAAGATCAGACCAAACAAGGAGGATCAATTCCTTTGAAGGATCCAAGTGCAAGTCAAGAAGGCCAAGGTGAGCCAGAGGAACGAGGCATCGCTAAGGGAAGGACCTACCTTGCCAGGCAGGAGAGCCCGGCAGGGTTGGGTTTTGCCCCGGAAGCAAGCTCCCAGATCATCCCGGCAGGCCTGCCGGGGCTGGCGGAGGCAAGCCACTCCACCGCTCCACCGCTCCACCTCACAAGCGACACAAGTCATTAAGCAAAGCGGTGTCGAGCTCCAAGGTGACTAAGTGGCTGCTTTCTGCCACATGGAAGCCACTTCCTACAGCAAACACCTCCATATGACACCCGTCCTGAGACGTGTCAAGCGAGCAGGCGCGAAGCTGGCAAAACAACCCGGCAGGGCCTGCCGGGCGAGCTGTGATGTGACACTGAGCGGCGCATTTAATGCGCTCTGTCAGCCTGCAGAGTTAGATATGATAGCACTGTTAGCTATCTAATCAGTACGTAAATACTGATTTGCCATTGTGGTGACCCCTTAATCTATAAAAGGAGGCCCATGGCAACGATAGAAAGGGTTGGACCCTCGGATATCCATACGCGCGTAGCCACTCTCGCCCCCAGAGCGACCTTGCCGGGCGAGTGTGCTACGTTCACCACCATTATCCACCATCAATCCACCAAAGCAGGAGTAGGGTTTTACGCCTCACGGCGGCCCGAACCTGGGTAAAGACTGCCCGTGTGATCTCTGTCATGCTGCGCGACGCTTCTTCGCTCTTTGTGCAACGTGCCCATCCCCCCGCCGAACCAGAAGGGGCTCATCGCCCCATAGGTGGCCGTGGTTTCCCACGACAATGAGAGAAATTCGTAGGCATTGGATCGGTGAATTCGTTGGATGATATTCATCATATAACAGTCATAACCTAGGGCGATACAGCACTAGCTCCAGTGCATAAATATAATGTAGGCATGTATTCCGTAAATAGTCATACGTGCTTATGGAAAGAACTTGCATGGCATCTTTTGTCCTACCCTCCTGTGGCAGCGGTGTCCTATTGGAAACTAAGGGATATTAAGGCCTCCTTTTAATAGAGAACCGGAACAAAGCATTAACACATAGTGAATACATGAACTCCTCAAACTACGGTCATCACCGGGAAGTGTACCGACTATTGTCACTCTGGGGTTGCCGGATCATAACACGTAGTAGGTGACTATAACTTGTAAGATCAGATCTAGAACATAGATATAATGGTGATGACATAAATGGTTCAGATCTGAAATCATGGCACCCGGGCCCAAAGTGACAAGCATTAAGCATGGCAAAGTCATAGCAACATCAATCTCAGAACATAATGGATACTATGGATCAAGCCCTAAAAAAACTAACTCGATTACATGATAAATCTCATCCAACTCCTCACCGACCAGCGAGCCTACGAAGGAATTACTCACTCCCGGTGGGGAGCATCATGGAATTGGCGATGGAGAAGGGTTGGTGATGACGAAGATCGAAGATCCCCCTCTCCAGAGCCCCAAATGGACTCCAGATCTAGCCTCCCGATGAAGAACAGGAGGTGGCGGCGGCTCCGTCTCGTGAAACGCGATAATTCTTTCTTCCTGATTTTTTCTCAGAAAATATGACTTTATAGCATCAGGGTTGAAGTCTGCGGGGCCACCAGGTGGGGACAACCCACCTGGGCGCGCCTGGAGGGGGGCGCGCCCTGGTGGGTTGTGCCCACCCAGGTGACCCCCTCCTGTGGTTCTTGGCTCCAGAAATTCTCTTTTATTATATAAAAATCCTCGCGAAGTTTTGTTCCAATCCGAGAACTTTTATTTCTGCACAAAAACAACACCATGGTAGTTCTGCTGAAAACAGCGTCAGTCCGGGTTAGTTCCATTCAAATCATGCAAATTAGAGTCCAAAATAAGAGGAAAAGCGTTAGGAAAAGTAGATACGATGGAGACGTATCAAACGCCTTGCCATCCACGGAGATTAATCTGGCGCGAATAGGAACAAGATCCACTGTAGGAAGGTATCCTTGCATTTGTAGATTGCTCAGTTGAAGACGTGAAATGGAGCAGCTCGCCCAGTCGCCTGGAAGGGGACCATGAGGTCGTGAAGAGGAGCCTGGGGCGTCGGCCATGGCGTCTAAAATTTCTCAGGCGTTGGCTTCTAGGGGAAGGACAGGTCAGTTGTTCCCCGTACTTTTGGATCTATAAGTAGACGTTTCGTCCTAAAAGTTGAAGGGACGGGTCTGCAAAAAGGGGGGCGTTGGGCCGTTCGCCTTCTAAAAGGCGCACGACAGTCAACAGTTTTCCCTTGCCCCGAGGAAAGCATTAAACTCTGATGGCCCCACCGTGTCCTGGTGGGGTCCTAAAAATCCGGATTGTCAAACCGGTCTGGCACGAATACAGTATTAATCCGGACTATGCTGGGTGGCAAACCTCTGATGTTAATCCGGATTTCGGCCATGGAACACTTCTCCGAAGGATACAAGTAAAGGTGAAGAACTCACCTCGCAAGCCAAAGATTTGGAGCATGCCAGATGACAATCCCCGGTGTTGGAGGCTAGTTCAGGGGCTACTGAGGGAGTCCTGGATTAAGGGGTCCTCAGGCCGCCGGCCCATTTGCGTATGGGCCGGACTGATGGGCCATTATGGGGCCAAGCTAGAGCACGGATCCGTGCCGGATAGATCTTCGTAGTCGTGGTGTGTCCTCCAAGTCAAGGACTAGCGTGATCTTTCCTTCATTGTAACCGATCGCATGTAACCCTAACCCTACTGGTGTCTATATAAACCAAGGGGTTTTAGTCTTTAGGGCTAGAGCAACATCCATCACCCCATCAACCTAGGGTTTAGCTCGCCTGATCTCATGGTAGATCGACTCTGTAACCATATCATACACATCAAATACAATCAAGCAGGACGTAGGGTTTTACCTCTTCGAGAGGGCTCGAACCTGGGTAAACACCGTGTTCATCGTCCCTTGTTCCCCATTGATCCTAGATCCATAGCTCGGGACCCTCTACCCGAGATCTGCCAGTTTTGACACCGACAGGAGGGAGATAAGAACTATAAGCATCAAACATTCGAGCCATAGGGGACATATCATTAGTACATACCGTGAACATTGTTTGAGTCGTCAACACATGAAAACTAATTGTCAATGTTTGTAGTTTCTACAACTTGTCAAGCATTGGAGAATGGGATTGGGCAAACTAACGAGATAGTGAGAACTAGAGATGAATGTAAACTTCTTTTTTTGAAAATTCAAACCCCTTTATTAAGTGGTAATCAAAGTGGCATCATTTACAAGCATAGGGCTAATGGCACTAGGTGCCTCATCAAACCAAGTACTCGGTGGAGAGAATCTAGCAATCCTCGCCAGTTCATGTGCTACAGAATTCCCTTCTCTATGATAGTGCTCGTAGTGGACTTGTGCTAGATCACGAGCCATATGATAACAATCATCAAAAATAGCAGCAGCCAATCTTGAGAAAGTACCACCATCTTGCATTGCGGAGATCACATTAGAATTATCAGAATTGATGATTAACCTGGAGCATCCGAATGACTGGGCACGATTAAGACCAAAGCGAAGAGCAGTAGCTTCAACCATAAGAGCATCCAGACAGTTTCCTGCAACATTATTCCCTGTAGCCAAGAACTTGCCTGAACTGTCACATAATATAGCACCCATAGTGGCTTGGTGTAAATCGCTATCATAAGCAGCATCCATGTTAAGTTTTACAAAGCCAACACTAGGGCGAGTCCATAGGATCCTTTTCACCTTTTCCATAGGCTTATAGGCTGCTGAATTTTTTTTCTGTCAGAGCTGGGATAGCATAAATTATTTGTCATGTTGCCACTCATGTTGGCCGCACGCCCATGCAACCGCAAATATGGATCACTGACCCTTTCAGATCTTGCATCAATTTTAAAGTGAACACACACATGCTAGAATATATAGAAATGGCGACGTCGAACAAGTGCAGCGGAAAAGAAACGTGATTGACTTAAACCGTGAATGATTGCTTTGTCTTCTGATGGTGGTCTACGCTTGCTAGATTTTAGCTTGCTACCTATGGGCCTGGCCTTCGAGGCTGAAGATTGGGGCTTCTTTTCACGTGATTAGGGGGTGATCGGTGGCGAAGCTAATCATTCGGTGATGTTGCTATCAAGAGGAGCATTCCGTTGGGGGTGAGGGGTCTCGCCCCCACTCGGCCCCCTTGGATCCGCCCCTGCCCTTGAAGAATCAAGTTTTATCGATTTCCCATAATTAGTTGGGTAACAAACTATCATTTCCTTTTTTTGACAATAATATGACTTTATTCATCAAAGGACTGAAAGATCATTTACAATCATGGATGAAATAAAGTCAAGGATGAGATCATCCCAAAATGACATAGATCTAGTAGTAAAGCCAGACTTAGCTAACAATCTACCACTTCATTCGCCTCTCTAAAGCAATGATGAAAATCAACACAACCAAAACCGCTAACAAGTTTTTGCCACAGACCATCTTTTTGTTAATCAATGGAACGGACAAGGTTTTTGCCTCACATTTCAAAGGAAGTTCAATCTTTGAATCAGCTCCCTTGCACTCATCCCTTGCTTGTTCTTTCATACTAGCATGTTTTCCCTCTCTTTAAAGTAGATTTCTCAGCTGCACGAGTCAAACAAAATAAGGCGATACCTTTTTTTTGAGTTAAAACGAAACTTTATTCATTAGAAATAACCAGTACCTCGTTTGTGAGGAACATTACAATTTCATTCAAAGGCTCCTCAAACCAATCCGAAGTTGAAAAAAATCTAGCTAATTTAGCAAGTTCATGTGCTACTTTATTTGCCTCTCTATTACAATGTTCAAATCTAGTCATGATAAAATCACATGCATAGTGAAAACAATCATCAAAAATTGCCGCCGCCGCACCCGTTGACTGTCCCCTATCCTGCATGGTCTCAATCACCTCCAGATTATCTGATTTGATGATTAGGCGATTGCACCCCGCCCTTTGCGCTAATGTTAGTCCAAATTTGAGAGCTAAAGCTTCTGCCATCAGAACATCCGCGCAATGGTCGATCTTTCCATTTCCTCCTGCAATAAACCTACCGTTGTTGTCTCGCAAGACTGCCCCCATCGTACCCCTCAACATGTCATGGTCAAAAGAGGCGTCAACATTGAGTTTCACGAAACCCCTAGGAGGGCAATGCCAACCCTCCTTTTTTATGGACGCCTTTGAAGATGATGCATTTACAAAATTGTATGTAAGGCTATGATCCCCATTGATATCTGAGTTGCATTCTGAGTTAATTCCTTGTGCACTAATTTCTGTCTCTCCCACCATAGATACCAAGCTGAAACAGCTATCATTTCTCGTACATTTTGGTACCCCATAATACGCAAACTTTATCAGGACGAAGTAAAAGGTATTCCAATATCGCCTCTCCAGCACGATCAACCTCACAAGCTCTATCAATAATGTCATCCATCCCTAGTCTCTCCCAGACCTCCTTTGCTTTAGTACATAGGAAAAGCATGTGTTTCGTGTCCTCTACACCCTGAGAGCAAGTAGGGCAAAGGGGCGAAACCTTCATGTGTCTATTAGCGAGTGTTACCCGGCATGGGAGAGTGCCATGTAACGTACGGCATATAAAAAATTTGACTTTTGCCGGACAGGATAACTTCCATATCTGACACCATATAGGGTTAGGTGTGGTTCGCCCCATTCCGTTAGAGTGTCTTAGTTGACTCCCAAACTGATAATTCCACTCCACAGAGTAAGCAGACCGTACCGCGAACATACCATTTTTCGTATAACTCCAGACAATGAAATCTGTCATATTATGTTGCGAAAGTGGGATTGAAAGAATCCGTTGTGCATCAATGGGCCACATAGTTTGTCTAATCAGGTCCTCATCCCAATTATTGGAAGCAGGGTCAATCAAATCCACCACTTTTGATAACAATTGTCCCCCTTTAGGAGTCACAATCTTCCTAGTGGCACAATTTGGGATCCAGGCATCTTCCCAAATATTGATGTGATGACCATTCCCCACTCACCAAATATAGCCACGTTTCAGAGTAGTTATGCCTGCCATAATGCTTTGCCAGGTGAAGGAAGCACCATGCTTTGGCTTGGAATTCAACAAGTCGCCATCAGGGTAGTACTTGGCCCTTAGAATAGTGGCACACAAGGATTCAGGATTGTCAAGGAGACGCCATGCCTGTTTGGCAAGTAGAGACAGGTTAAAACAGTGGATATCACGGAAACCCATTCCTCCTTGGATTTTTGGTACACACATTTTCCACCAGCCCATCCCGTGCATCCTCCTCTGGTTCTCCTCGTCTCCCCACCAGAAATGCGCTATCGCGTCAATGATTCCTTTACAATTTTTTTAGGAATTTTAAAGACCGACATTGCATAGGTAGGTATGGCTTGGATCACAGCCTTGAGCAGGATCTCCTTCCCCCCGGCAGATAGTAATTTTTCCTTCCTACCACTAATTTTCTTAACAATACGTTCAATCAAAAATTTAAAGCAATCTATTTTATCGACACCCACATTTGCTGGCAAGCCCAAGTATTTGTCATTCAGGGCCTCCATCATTATATCCAGCATTGTACACAATTGTTCTCTGATCTCTACCTTTGTATTAGGACTAAAGAAAATACTGGACTTTTCCATGCTTACTAGCTGTCCCGACGCCGCACAATATAATTCTAGTGCTGATTTCAGGGCCACCGCATTATGCTAGTTGGCTTTCATCAAGATCAGTGAATCATCCGCAAAGAGAAGATTTGTGACTGGCGGGGCGTCTCTATGGAATTTAACTCCTGATATGTTTCCGTTCTCCTCGGCATGCAAGAGCAAGGCATTCAACCCTTCTATGCACAGCAGAAAGAGGTATGGTGATAGCAATGAAGGAAATATGCCCTAGAGGCAATAATAAAGTTGTTATTTTATATTTCCTTATTCATGATAAAGGTTTATTATTCATGCTAGAATTGTATTGATCGAAAATTTAAATACATGTGTGAATACATAAACAAACACTGTGTCCCTAGTAAGCCTCTACTAGACTAGCTCGTTGATCAAAGATGGTTAAGGTTTCCTAACCATGAACATGTCTTGTCATTTGATAACGGGATCACATCTTTAGGAGAATGATGTGATGGACAAGACCCATCCGTTAGCTTAGCATATTGATCGTTCAGTTTATTGCTATTGCTTTCTTCATGTCAAATACATGTTCCTTCGACTATGAGATTATGCAACTCCCGAATACCGGAGGAATACCTTGTCTGCTATCAAACGTCACAACGTAACTGGGTGATCATAAAGATGCTCTATGTGTATCTCCGAAGGTGTTTGTTGAGTTGGCATAGATCAAGATTAGGATTTGTCACTCCGAGTATCGGAGAGGTATCTCTGGGCCCTCTCGGTAATACAACATCATATAAGCCTTGCAAGCAAAGTGACTAAGGAGTTAGTTAAAAGATGACGTATTAACGGAACGAGTAAAGAGACTTGCCGGTAACGAGATTGAACTAGGTATAGAGATACCGACGATCGAATCTCGGGCAAGTAACGTACCGCCGGACAAAGGGAACTACATATGTTGTCATAAAGGTTCGACCGATAAAGATCTTCGTGGAATATGTAGGAACCAATATGGGCATCCAGATTCCGCTATTGGTTATTGACCAGAGAGTCGTCTCGGTCATGTCTACATCATTCTCGAACCCGTAAGGTCTGCACGCTTAACGTTCGATGTCGATTTGGTATTATATGAGTTATGTGGTTTGGTGACCGAATGTTGTTCGGAGTCCTGGATGAGATCAGGGACATGACAAGGAGCTCTGGAATGGTTCGGAGGTAAAGATTGATATATAGGACGATGCTATTTGGTCTCCGGAATGGTTTCAGAATGCACCGAAAAGTTATCGGAATACCGGAAGGGGTTCCGGAGCCACCGGGAGAGTATTGGGCCTTATTGGGCCATGTAGAGGGAACACACCAGGCCACATGGGCTGGTGCGCCCCCCCCCTAAGGCAGCTGCACCCAATTAGATGGAAGGGGGAGGCGCCACCTCCTCCTACCATATCTCCGGAGGGGAGAAAGGAAGGAGAAGGGGCGCCTCCCCCCTTTCCTTCTCCCTTGTGCATTATATGGAAGGGGGGCGCACCACTAGGAAATCCCTATGGTGGCCGCTGGCCCTATTGGAGGCACCCTAGGGCTGCCTCCTCCCCTCCCACACCTATATATATGTGGGGAGGGGTGCCACACAAGACACAGCTTATTCCATGCCGTGTGTCGGCACCCCTCCGCCTCTAGTTTAGTCCTCCGCTCTAGATCGTCACAATGCTTAGGCGAAGCCCTGTGGGATTGCTTCACCACCACCGTCACCACGCCGTTGTGCTAACGGAACTCATCTACTACCTCGCCCCGCTTGCTGGATCAAGACGGCGAGGATGACACCGAACTGAACATGTGTAGAACGTGGAGGTGTCGTGCGTTCGGTACTTGATTGGGCGGATCATGAAGGTGTATGACTACATCAACCGCGTTGAATAAACACTTCCGCTTACGGTCTAGGAGGGTACGTAGACACACTCTCCCCCTCATTGCTATGCATCTCCATGGATAGATCATTGCGTGTGTGTAGAATTTTTTTTGTTTTCCATGCAACGTTCTCCAACAGTGGCATCCGAGCCAGGTCTATGCGTAGATGATATGCACGAGTAGAACACAAAGAGTTGTGGGCGGTGATAGTCATACTGCTTACCACCAACATCTTATTTTGATTTGGCGGTATTGTGGGATGAAGCAGCCCGGACCAACCTTACATGTCCATGCACATGAGACTGGTTCTACTGACTGACATGCAACTAGTTTTGCATAAAGGTGGCTGGCGGGTGTCTGTTTCTCCTACTTTAGTTTAATCGAATTTGACTACGGCCGGTCCTTGAAGAACGTTAAAACAGCAAACTTGATGAATCACCGTTGTGGTTTTTGCGTAGGTAAGAACGGTTCTTGCTAGAAACCCGTAGCAGCCACATAAAACTTGCAACAACAAAGTAGAGGATGTCTAACTTGTTTTTGCAGGGTATGTTGTGATGTGATATGGTTAAGACATGATGTGATATACGTTATTGTATGAGATGATCATGTTTTGCAAGTTATCGGCAACCGGCAGGAGCCTTATGGTTGTCTCTTTATTGTATGAAATGCAAACGTCATGTAATTGCTTTACTTTATCGCTATGCGTTAGCAATAGTTGTAGAAGCAATAGTTGGCAAGACGACCACGATGCAACGATGGAGATCAAGGTGTCGAGCCGGTGACGATGGAGATCATGACGATGCTTTGGAGATGGAGATCAAAAGCACGAGATGATGATGGCCATATCATGTCACATATTTTGATTGCATGTGATGTTTATCTTTTATGCATCTTATTTTGCTTAGTACGGCGGTAGCATTATAAGATGATTCCTTCACTAAATTTCAAGGTAAAAGTGTTCTCCCTGAGTATGCACCGTTGCTACAGTTCATCGTTTTGAGACACCACATGATGATCGGGTGTGATAACTCTATGTTCACATACAACTGGTGTAAGACAGTTTTGCACATGCAGAATACTTGGGTTAAACTTGAGGAGCCTAGCATGTACAGACATGGCCTCGGAACACTGGACACCGAAAGGTCGAACATGAGTCATATAGTAGATATGATCAACATAGAGATGTTCACCATTGGTGACTACCCCATCTCACGTGATGATCGGACATGGGTTAGTTGATATGGATCATGTATCACTTAGACAACTTGAGGGATGTTGATTTAAGTGGGAGTTCATTAGTAATTTGATTAATTGAACTTAATTTATCATGAACTTAGTCCTGATAGTATTTGCAAATATATGTTGTAGATCAATAGCTCACGATGTAGCTCCCTATTTTTTGATATGTTCCTAGAGAAAAATAAGTTGAAAGATGATGGTAGCAACTACACCGACTGGGTCCGTAACTTGAGGATTATCCTCATTGCTGCACAGAAGAATTATGTCCTTGATGCACTGCTAGGTGAAAGGCCTGCTGCAGGAGCAGAAGCTAATGTTTTGAACGTCTGGCAAGCTCGATCTGATGACTACTTGATAGTTCAGTGTGCCATGCTTTACGGCTTAGAACCGGGACTTCAAAGACGTTTCGAACATCACAGAGCATATGAGATGTTCCAAGAGTTGAAGTTAATATTTCAAGCAAATGCCCGGGTTGAGAGATATGAAGTCTCCAACAAGTTATATAGCTGCAAGATGGAGGAGAACAGTTCTGTCAGTGAACACATACTCAAAATGTATGGGTATTATAACCACTTGACTCAGCTGGGAGTTGATCTTCCAGTTGATTGTGTTATTGACAGAGTTCTTCAATCACTGCCACCAAGCTACAAAGGCTTCATGATGAACTATAATATGCAAGTGATGAATAAAACAATTCCCAAGCTCTTCGCAATGCTTAAGGCCGCGGAGGTAGAAATCAAGAAGGAGCATCAAGTGTTGATGGTTAACAAGACCACTAGTTTCAAGAAAAAGGGCAAAGGGAAAGAAAGGGAACTTCAAGAAGAATGGCAAGCAAGTTGCCACTCCCGTGAAGAAGCCCAAAGCTGGACCTAAGCCTGAAACTGAGTGCTTCTACTGCAAAGGGAATGGTCACTAGAAGCGGAACTGCCCCAAATACTTGGCGGATAAGAAGGATGGCAAAGTGAACAAAGGTATATTTGATATACATGTAATTGATGTGTTCCTTACTAGTATTCATAGTAGCCCCTGGGTATTTGATATTGGTTCAGTTGCTAAGATTAGTAACTCGAAACAGGAGTTGCAGAATAAACAGAGACTAGTTAAGGGTGAGGTGACGATGTGTGTTGGAAATGATTCCAAAGTTGATACGATCACCATCGCACACTCCCTCTACCTTCGGGATTAGTGTTGAACCTAAATAAATGTTATTTAGTGTTTGCGTTGAGCATGAATATGATTTGATCATGTTTATTGCAATACGGTTATTCATTTAAGTCAGAGAATAATTGTTGTTATGTTTACATGAATAAAACCTTCTATGGTCATACACCCAATGTAAATGGTTTATTGAATCTCGATTGTAGTGATACACATATTCATAATATTGATGCCAAAAGATGCAAAGTTGATAATGATAGTGCAACATACTTGTGGCACTGCCGTTTAGGTCATATTGGTGCAAAGCGCATGAAGAAACTCCATGCAGATGGACTTTTGGAATCACTTGATTATGAATCATTTGACACTTGCGAACCATGCCTCATGGGCAAGATGACTAAAACTTCGTTCTCCGGAACAATGGAGCGAGCTAATGACTTATTGGAAATAATACATACCGATGTATGCGGTCCGATGAGTATTGAAGCAAGTGGCGGGTATCGTTATTTTCTGACCTTCACAGATGATTTGAGCAGATATGGGTATATCTACTTAATGAAACACAAGTCTGAAACATTTGAAAAGTTCAAAAATTTCAGAGTGAAGTGGAGAATCATCGTAACAAGAAAATAAAGTTTCTACGATCTGATCGCGGAGGCGAATATTTGAGTTACGAGTTTGGCCTTCATTTAAAACAATGTGGAATAGTTTCACAACTCACGCCACCTGGAACACCACAGCGTAATGGTGTGTCCGAACATCATAACTGTACTTTATTAGATATGGTGCGTTCTATGATGTCTCTTACCGATTTACCACTATCGTTTTGGGGTTATGCATTAGAGACAGCTGCATTCACGTTAAATAGGGCACCGTCTAAATCCGTTGAGACGACACCATATGAACTGTGGTTTGGCAAGAAACCTAAGTTGTTGTTTCTTAAAGTTTGGGGATGCGATGCTTATGTCAAAAGGTTTCAGCCAGATAAGCTCAAACCCAAATCGAAGAAGTGCGTCTTCATAGGATACCCTAAAGAAACTATTGGGTACACCTTCTACCACAGATCCGAAGGCAAGACCTTTGTTGCTAAGTATGGGTCCTTTCTAGAGAAGGAGTTTTTCTCTCGAAAGAAGTGAGTGGGAGGAAAGTAGAACTTGATGAGGTAATTGTACCTTCTCTCGAATTGAAGAGTAGCACATCAGAGAAATCCGTTCCCGTGATGCCTACACCAACTAGAGAGGAAGCTAATGATGATGATCATGAAACTTCGGATCAAGTTACTACTAGACTTCGTAGGTCGAACAGAGCATGTTCCGCACCAGAGTGGTACGGTAATCCTGTCCTGGAAGTCATGTTATTAGACCATGACGAACCTAGGAACTATGAAGAAGCTATGATGAGCCCAGATTTCGATAAATGTCTTGAGGCCATAAAATCTGAGATAGGATCCATGTATGAGAACAAAGTGTGGATTTTGGTGGACTTGCGCGATGATCGGCAAGCCATAGAGATGAAATGGATCTTCAAGAAGAAGACTGACGCTGATGGTAATGTTACTGTCTACAAAGCTCGACTTGTCGCAAAAGGTTTTCGACAAGTTCAAGGGGTTGACTACGATGAGACTTTCTCACCCGTAGCGATGCTTAAGTCCGTCCGAATCATGTTAGCAATTGCCGCATTTTATGATTATGAAATCTGGCAAATGGACGTCAAAACTGCATTCCTTAATGGATTTCTTGTATATGATGCAACCAGAAGGTTTTGTCGATCCTAAAGGTGCTAACAAAGTGTGCAAGCTCCAGCGATCCATCTATGGACTGGTGCAAGCAACTCGGAGTTGGAATATACGCTTTGATGAGGTGATCAAAGCATATGGTTTTATACAGACTTTCGGTGAAGCCTGTATTTCCAAGAAAGTGAGTGGGAGCTCTGTAGCATTTCTGATATTATATATAGATGACATATTGTTGATTGGAAATGATATAGAATTTCTGGATAGCATAAAAGGATACTTGAATAAGAATTTTTCAATGAAAGACCTCGGTGAAGCTACTTATATATTGGGCATCAAGATCTATAGGGATAGATTGAGACGCTTAATAGGACTTTCACAAAGCACATACCTTGACAAGATTTTGAAGAAGTTCAAAATGGATCAGTCAAAGAAAGGGTTCTTGCCAGTGTTACAAGGTGTGAAGTTGAGTAAGACTCAAAAACTTGACCACGGCAGAAGATAGAGAGAGAATGAAAGTCATTCCCTATGCCTCAGCCATAGGTTCTATAAAGTATGCCATGCTGTGTACCAGACCAGTTGTGTGGGGTACGATAGTGATCCAGGAGTGGATCACTAGACAGCGGTCAAAATTATCCTTAGTTACCTAAGAGGACTAAGGAAATGTTTCTCGGTTATGGAGGTGATAAAGAGTTCGTCGGAAAGGGTTACGTCGATGCAAGCTTTGACACCGATTCAGATGACTCTGAGTCTCATTGTGGATACGTATTGAAAGTGGGAGTAATTAGCTAGAGTAGCTCCATGCAGAGCTTTGTAGACATAGAAATTTGCAAAATACATACGGATCTGAATGTGACAGACCCGTTGACTAAACTTCTCTCACAAGCAAAACATGATCACACCTTAGTACTCTTTGGGTGTTAATCACATGGCGATGTGAACTAGATTATTGACTCTAGTAAACTCTTTGGGTGTTAGTCACATGGCGATGTGAACTAGATTATTGACTCTAAGGCAAGTGGGAGACTGAAGGAAATATGCCCTAGAGGCAATAATAAAGTTGTTATTTTATATTTCCTTATTCATGATAAAGGTTTATTATTCATGCTAGAATTGTATTGATCAGAAATTTAAATACATGTGTGAATACATAAACAAACACCGTGTCCCTAGTAAGCCTCTACTATACTAGCTCGTTGATCAAAGATGGTTAAGGTTTCCTAACTATGGACATGTGTTGTCATTTGATAACGGGATCACATCATTAGGAGAATGATGTGATGGACAAGACCCATCCGTTAGCTTAGCATATTGATCATTCAGTTTATTGCTATTGCTTTCTTCATGTCAAATACATGTTCCTTCGACTATGAGATTATGCAACTCCCGAATACCGGAGGAATACCTTGTGTGCTATCAAATGTCACCACGTAACTGGGTGATCATAAAGATGCTCTACAGGTATCTCCGAATGTGTTTGTTGAGTTGGCATAGATCAAGATTAGGATTTATCACTCCGAGTATCGGAGAGGTATCTCTGGGCCCTCTCGGTAATACAACATCATATAAGCCTTGCAAGCAAAGTGACTAAGGAGTTAGTTACAAGATGACGTATTACGGAACGAGTAAAGAGACTTGCCGGTAACGAGATTGAACTAGGTATAGAGATACCGACGATCGAATCTCGGGCAAGTAACATACCGCCGGACAAAGGGAACTACGTATGTTGTCATAAAGGTTCGACCGATAAAGATCTTCATGGAATATGTAGGAACCAATATGGGCATCCAGGTTCCACTATTGGTTATTGACCGGAGAGTCGTCTCGATCATGTCTACATCATTCTCGAACCCGTAGGGTCCGCACGCTTAACGTTCGATGTCGATTTGGTATTATATGAGTTATGTGGTTTTGGTGACCGAATGTTATTCGGAGTCCTGGATGAGATCACGGACATGACGAGGAGCTCCGGAATGGTCCGGAGGTAAAGATTGATATATAGGACGGTGCTATTTGGTCTCCGGAATGGTTTCGGAATGCATCGGAAAGTTATCGGAATACCGGAAGGGGTTCCGAAGGCACCGGGAGAGTATTGGGGCTTATTGGGCCATGTAGAGGGAACACACCAGCCCACATGGGCTGGTGCGCCCCCCCCCCCTAAGGCAGCCGCACCCAGTTAGATGGAAGGGGGAGGCGCCACCTCCTCCTACCATATCTCCGGAGGGGAGAAAGGAAGGAGAAGGGGCGCCTCCCCCCTTTCCTTCTCCCTTGTGCATTATATGGAAGGGGGGGGGGGGCGCACCACTAGGAAATCCTTAGGGTGGCTGCCGGCCCTATTGGAGGCACCCTAGGGCTGCCTCCTCCCCTCCCACACCTATATATATAAATATATATATATGTGGGAAGGGGTGCCACACAAGACACAGCTTATTCCACGCCGTGTGTCGGCGCCCCTCCGCCTCTAGTTTACTCCTCCGCTCTAGATCGTCGCAGTGCTTAGGCGAAGCCCTGCTGGATTGCTTCACCACCACCGTCACCATGCCGTTGTGCTGACGGAACACATCTACTACCTGGCCCCGCTTGCTGGATCAAGACGGCGAGGACGATACCGAACT
Organism: Thinopyrum elongatum; assembly: GCA_011799875.1. NCBI lineage: Eukaryota > Viridiplantae > Streptophyta > Magnoliopsida > Poales > Poaceae > Thinopyrum > Thinopyrum elongatum. The sequence continues at coordinate 56,782,448 of CM022300.1, read as the reverse complement.
GAACGTGTGCAGAACGCGGAGGTGCCGTGTGTTTGGTACTTGATCGGGCGGATCGTGAAGGTGTATGACTACATCAACCGCGTTGAATAAACGCTTCTGCTTACGGTCTACGAGGGTACGTAGACACACTCTTCCCCTCGTTGCTATGCATCTCCATGGATATATCATTGTGTGTGCGTAGATTTTTTTTTATTTTCCATGCAACATTCCCCAACAAGCGGGCCCCCCTGCCTCAACCCTCTAGTAGGCTTAAAACTCTCACTTTCCTTTGTATTGATCCTTACTTTGTATTCTACAGTTGTGACGCATTGCATAACCAAATTAACCCACTCTCGATGAAAGCCCAATTTCAACATAATTTCCTTAAAAAAACACTCGACTCTATCGTAAGCTTTGTGCATGTCAAGTTTTATAGCACACAGGCCCTCTCTACCCTCTCTTTTATTCTTGATTGTGTGAAAACATTCGTAGGTCACTAAAATATTATCCGTTATCAATCTACCCTATACAAATGCACTCTGTGTTGGACTAATAATTTCTGGTAGAAAAGTCTTCAGTCGAGAAGCCACCATTTTTGCGATTATTTTGTATACCACATTACATAAGCTGATCGACCTAAATTGGGTTACCTTTTCTGATGTATTAATCTTAAGAATCATCACGATTGCCGTATCATTCCAACCATTCGGGATAGTACATGTGTTGATTGGTTTCAGCACCTCCTCAATTAGGTCTTCCCCCAACATGGGCCAGAACCTTTTATAGAAGATAGCATGGAGTCCATCTGGCCCTGGAGCTTTCAAGTCCCCAATATCGAATAAAGCCTTGCGAACATCTTCCGCGGTATAAGGAGCAAATAAAGCATTATTCATTTCGTTTGACACTCTCCTACGGACAAGTGATACCTAGCTTAATAAGGCGATACCTAGCTTAATTGACGTACGCCGTTTTCTTTAAGGACCGTGGCATACAAACCAATTGTCTTCTTCAGATAAATCACAAAACCAATTGTCTTTCTTTAGATAAATCGCAAGAGAATTGTTCTCATCTAATCATCGTTCAAGTACGCCATCTCGTTTTATTTACGTAGAGAGGTGAATACGTATTCAGTCGGAAAATGTGCTGTCTCGTCTTTCTTCTCCCCCGCTTCGCATCGTCAGTCCCCTGATCCCCTCTGTTTCTGCTGACCCACCAAAACCCTAATGGCTTCCCGCCTCCTCCACCTGCGCCGCCTCCTCCCGGCCGCGCGCCCGTCGTGCACCGCCGCGTTCTCCACCGCCGTCACCCCGACCCCGCGGGTCTCCGGCCTCGTAGACGAGATCTGCGGCCTCAACCTCATCGAGGCTTCCTCCCTCGCGGATGCCCTGCGCGGCCGCCTCGGCGTCGACCATCTCCCTCCCCTAGCTATCCTCATGGGCGGCGCAGCCCCGCTGGCCGGAGACGGCGCTGGGGCCAGCGAGGAGGCAAAACCCAAGGAGGAAAAAATGGCGTTCGACGTGAAGCTGGAGGGGTTCGACGCCGCGGCGAAGCTTAAGATTATCAAGGAGCTGAGGGCGATCACGAGTTTGGGCCTCAAGGAGGCCAAGGAGCTCGTGGAGAAGGCGCCGGCCGTGCTGAAGGCCGGGGTGCCCAAGGAGGAGGCGGAGAGCATCGCCGAGAAGATGCGGGCACTGGGCGCCAAGATTGTTCTCGAGTGAGAGGACGAGATCTCTGTATGCCTTTGCTTCTTGATTTCTTCCTGTTTATTGTACGAAGGAATTAGGGAAATTTTGGAACTAAGGAGTCAATAATTGACGAGACTGACTCTAGATATCCTCTCGTTGATAGTGGAAATGCTGGTTGAGCTTTTGAGATCATGGTTATAGAATTAACGATAGAGCTTTGAGTTTTGTCTTATGACTGTTTGTTTGAGTGTGAGCAAGGGAGAATGCATTTCTTAGAACAGAGCAATTAGTTTGAGGCTGGATTTCTATCTTATCATTACCAGCAGTGATTTGTTTCTTTCACATGGTATCTAGGTAATGCTTTCATGTATCTGTGTTCTGCTGTTGCTAGGTAGTAGGATGTTGTGAAGTTTGCAGTAACAGGAAGTGAGATTTTAGAGAGGTCTTATTATGTCCCTCTGTGCTTGTTACTAATTCGAACTAGACCAAAAGCTTTGATCTAGATGGGAGTAATTAGTTGAAATAGTAATGTGCACTTCTACTCCCTCCGTTCCTAAATATTTGTCTTTCTAGAGATTTCAACAAGTGACTACATACGGAGCAAAATGAGTGAATCTACACTCTAAAATATGTCTATATACATCCGTATGTGGTAGTCCATTTGATATCTCTAAAAAGACAAATATTTAGGAACGGAGGGAGTATATGTTTTGCGCTTCTGCAGTATATGGATACATATGAAATGTTTGAGCTGCTGAGATAGTCCAAGGTACATTTAACTGCAAGCTATTTATGTTGTGGTTAAAATGAGACCTTGCTGAAGTACACTTACCGAGATATGACAAATAGTATGACTATACGGAAATGGCTATGCTTATTAGTTGATTATGTTTGTGAAAACTCTGTTCAGTATACTTTTAGATATTTTAATTTCTAATAATTATTCTCAGTCTATATGGGAATGGCAGAAGTTCTGAAATTATCTCTATTAGTTGAGCGGTCTGTCAGCTTTTTATATAGAGATGACATGTGTTTCCGAAATATACTCATGCTTAGCATAGACACTGGAAAAGGAGAACCATTTATTTATATGCTTTGGGTTATTGTAACACCTGTTAGCTTGGCCTTCTCATTCACAGCGACGCATAGGTTTGCGAAACTGGTCTGTGGCACAAGATGCTTGCTTGTTATTAGGGCCAGGGTGCTTGGCCATTTCTTGTTTTACTTATGTTCATTCAATCACCGACATGTGGAACTCATAGTTGTATTTGTTGGTGCACATAGAGAATTGGAAAACAGTGTGAACAATAGGGAAAATATGTGACTGCATTTTTCAAGAAGTAAAAATGGCGACTCATGCTCTTTCAACTTCAAATGTATTTTCAATATCTTCCATGCATGGCGCAATTAAAGTTATAAAGTTGAAGGATCAATATATGTCTTTCATCTTTTTGTGAAAGCACCACTTGAATTTTTTGACATGAGGAATTTGTCAGATCTATAAGTAGGCGTTTCTGTTCTGCTTTGTAAGAGACAAAACCTATCTTCATTTTAACTGTACAAATTTCTCAGTTTTGTAAATCCCTGACTTTCACATGTTGAAGCATGATTACAAATCAGGTAAGTGCCTGCTCCTACGCTCTTGATGGGCATGTGTCATACTAGTGTCAAAGAAAGGCCAAACTCTTTGCCTCAGTGGTTGCCAGTTTGCTATTAGCTCCATCATATGAAGAGCAGGTAGCATGGAGAAAGTGGAAAATCGGAATTCTACATAGATATGCAAACACTGAAATTATGTGTACGCCACTCTGAAGACACTACTGAAGCTTTGACCTCTGGTTATTGAAGCACCTTTCACATGGGTCTTCTAACTTGCTTTTGATTATGTTTGTGGTAATTGTCATCATCTGGCTTCGTCTGTTTTGATCTCTATGGAAGTTGTGCTTTTAAACCATCCTGATTGTGTTACAATTTAGACAACCAGATGTACCCTTTTGCCTGTGAAAGTTTGGAGAAAGCACGGTAGGCATATTACCTTGAAGTATTGGATCTGTAACATGCTGTAGAGATTTAATACTTTTTTTAGGACGAACCAGATTTTGTTAAACAAATTAATGATGCACAGATTAACTTCTCTAGAATGTATGGTATGACGTTTTGATTGTGCAAGGGAATTTACCAGTTAAATATTCTTAAGTATTTCTGTGAAGATTATTGCTGTGCTTGCACCTTGTGTTTTGTGTCTGTTTTGGTTGCTACTTGTTGCAGCAGTGTATATGGGCGTTGAAGTTGGCTCAATCAGCTGTTGATTCTGCCATTTTTTTTTTCTGATCTAATAGTCCGGTTTCTATCACATCAGTTTACCTGCGAACACTGCAACATAGTGCATGACTGCCAGCTCTTATCTTCCGTTTACACGGTGAATTGCGCGCAGCTGCTGCATTTCATATTTCTTTTCAGTGACTACTGAAACTCCGAACTCCATTAGGCATCTGCAGAATCACCCAGACACATACCTGTGTACAGTATTAAGCAGTGGCACACACGCCGTTAGGTTTTATGCAGCATTATGATATCTTTTCTGAAACATACAAGAAATGAGTTTGTGGTCACCTTCTTCAAAGGGCATTTCGTCACATTCCCGTTGCCGAGGAAGATGGTGCAGCCTTTCTCACCGGCGAGGCCGCAGTTGCACGCTGGCCCGCTCCTCCCAGCTTGTCGATGGGCACGTCATGTTCTTGGCATCCTCGCAGTACATGGCATAAATCTTCCCTTCCTTTCTTGCCTCTGTGTTTTATATGGATCCAATCACGATGAGCCCCGCACAATTGAGAGAACAGAAACAATGCCTTCGTGAATGAGGATGGTTAAAGTATGAGCGTCCACAAAAAGGAGTTGGAGGAAGAAGAAAGGGAGTGAAGGCAGGAGCTACCGCTTGCAAGAGCAAGCTTGGTGGTGGTCTTGGTGGGAGCTAATGATTTGTTGTTGCTCTAACTCTCTACAAGCTTGAAGTTCATACAGTAAGAAACTTAGGTGTACAGAATCCTAATGTTTAAATGTTTTGCTACTTCTATGTGTAGTGGAATGTGGCCTATCAAGTCAGCAAATCTAGACTTTTTCATGCCTCTGTTTTGCTGATGTTTTCTCTAAGTTTTGAATTAAGAGCATGTACAATGGTGGCATATGGATACAGATGCCCTATGACAAAAAGTAGCTTGGGACATTTATATTGATTTTTTATTCCAATGCAAGCTATTACTAGTGGGCTTCATCAAAGAATAGAAAATATACTCTCACTACACATGCATGGGTACTCTTCACTTCAACTTTTCCAGCTTTATGCACGGGACCACATTCCCCCCCCCCCCCCACAAGAAAAACCACCTACCCCACCCCCCCCCACACACCCCCCACCCCCCCCCAAGCACCCGCTTCCTGCCGAGGATCCCGCTACACCATCCGAACCTACTTTTTCTGAATTCCGATCCTACATGACCCACGGGACATCACCCTAGGGTTATGCATTGGCCATGCCCTAAGTACTGGTGCAATGTTCAAGATTTTGTGTTCTGGATAAAGGTAGCTCTGGAATCAAGATGGTTCAGTCAAACAGTGCTCGTTCTTCAAGTTCATTCTTCTCCAAGTGCAATTTACCAAGACCTGTCACTGAATCTACTTGGGGTTGGGGGGCATTAACAGGCTCAAGCCCCCCTCCAGCCCTGCAAAATTAGTTTTTGAGGGTTTTTATGATACTTGCTCCAACGTCTGCGCCTGCCCTCAGTGTCGAATTTTTGCAAGCTTTTTGTATCAAATAAAAATGATTGCAAAATACCTGTTTCATTTTACCTGTGTTTCCTAATGTCATAGAGGTATGGGATAAAAAAAAAAAGGATGTGGATCCCGACGAGGGGAGGGATCTCTCCTACAGTGAGGAGAAGGGCGTAGAATGGGAATCATCTGCTTCTAATTTCCAGCACCACAATCTGGCCACGCTCACCATGTTTGGTTTTCAGTTTGAAGACTACTCCCTCTGTTTTTAAATATAAGACCTTTTAAAGGTTTCAACGTGGACTACATACGGATATATATAAATATATTTTAGTGTGGATTCACTTATTATACTCCGTAAATAGTTTGTATTGAAATATCTAAAGCCTTATACTCCCTCCGTTCATAAATATTTGTCTTTTTAGAGATTTCAAATGGACTACTACATACAGATGTATATAGACATATTTTAGAGTGTAGATTCACTCATTTTCTTTCGTATGTAGTTACTTGTTGAAATCTCTAAAAAGACAAATATTTAGGAACAGAGAGAGTATTTAGGAACGGAGGGAGTACATGATGAGCTATGTCAGGCGTTTGATGAAAGCAGCCGTGAAGTTCCAAGATGCGTTCCTGTATCATAGGCTGGCGTGCAGCAAGTGCCACGGGAAGCCTCCAAAGCCTTTCTTCTTCCCGTTTACCGAGATACAGCAGTCAATAGTCAAGGAGAGAATCACCAAGGGGATCAACACGTCTACCAGGATCCACTTCCTTTGTTAGGTGTTGGTGCGATTTATGTTTGGTATTAGGCTCAGATATTCGGCACCTCTTCATCACGGAGATAGGAGTAGTGACAGGTGTTACCAAGAAGGTGACTTCAAGTTTACTGGTGTATTGCCTTGTAAGGACTTTGTGACTAATCTATATCTATATCTATACCTACTAATAAAACAAAGTGCGTTTGTTCAAATTTTTCATCCGTTTACCGTCGAAAGTATTTTTTTCTATTCAAGGTGGTACTAAATTTTTCTGCGTCTATCCGTTAGAAAAGAAAAAATGTTTATCCAGAATTCCGTTTTGGGCCGCCCGTCCTCCGACCCAGTGAAGCCAGCCCACTTATTATTGCCCACGCAGTTCCGAAGACCTTATTTGTCGCATGGGGCGTTAAATAGTTGAAATTGCCACAGGCTCCTAAGACTGGGCCGACCCGTTTCCCCTTTTTTGTTTTTCTATTTCTATTTTTCTTTTTCTGTTCCTTTCACTTTCTCTTTTATATTTATTTTTTCCTTCTTAATTTTTTTCTGTGAAATAAAAATTTACAAAAATATTCAGAATTTCAATTTTTGTTCAAATATTTAAAAAGTTGTCAGAATTTCAAAATTTTGTTCCTATTTTGAAAAATGTTCAAAACTTTTAGAAAATACCCATTTTGAAATTTTCTCAACAATCAAAAAATGTTCTCCTTTTAAAAAAAATGTTTGTGTTTTTAAAAAATCCTTCGAGATTTTTTTTATAAAAATTACATTTTATAAAATGTTCCATATTTTAAAATATTCTTGTTTTAGTGAAATGTTCACAACTCCAAAATAATATTGGCGTCTAAGAAAACATTTTTTTCTATTTTTTTGAATGTTCCCCTTTAAAAAAAAATTAACAATATTTGTGTTTTTATAAAATTTTCATGTTTTCAAAATATTGTTTGAGAATTTCAAAAACTATTAATGTTTCTAATTTTGTTCGTGTTTTTCCAAAAGTATTGGAATTTAAAAAAAAAGTTCGCATTTTTTGAAAATTGTTTGGGATTTAAAAAATTGTTCATGTTTCCAAGAATATTTGCCAATTCACATTCTTATGAATGTTCAAATAAAAACATATTTCTAATCTGATGCTATAGTATTTTTTTAAATATTCACACTGGCTATTGGTTAGCGGTGCGTGTTTGTTCTATGCTGGTTGACTATAAATGAAAGAAGTTGTGGGCACGTGCCAATAAAAGAGAATATGTTGTTTAACTTTAGTTAGAGCAAAATTATGGGCACTTGAGCACTAAAATAATCAAAGAGAATAAAACCATCAAAAAGAAGGGACATTCATTCCTGATTATGCTAATGAAATGGGATTTATACGCTGCAATTAATAATCCACTCGGTTACGCCGTCTTCGGATAGAGTAATCGAAATAACCGTGTCCCGAAGGTCGCTGCGTAGCCATCAAATGAGGAGGCAGGCATAGTCCCGAGAAGGTGATGGACCCGGAGGAAAAAAGGCATGAGTTGGGTGCTCGCCACCATGCCGACCAACCCCACCACTATCAAGATTTCGCCTGTCAAACATGTCTAGCGAGAAGACCATAACTCCTTGCTCTGTCATCTACCATTGTGAAGACCCTTTTTTTGGATTGACACATCAATTATTTTTTCCGTTGCTTCTCGCAAAAAAATAAATAAAATCTCTCCAATTGCAACGCATGGGCATATGTGCTAGTTAATATAAAACGGCTATCTGCATTGCCCAGATGCAGAGGCTGGGGGTACAGGGAATGTATCCGGTGCACCCGCACTTGTGGTGCTACCGATGCACCGGATGCCATAGAATATTTTAAAAATTCTGAAAAAAATTCAGCATGTTAACGCAACATCAATGAATGATGTCACAAAAATTTGTTTAAAAATTTGAAATATTTTTTGAGATACAAAAATGACAAATTTGACATCAGTGTGATAATGGGCCAAATTTAAAGCCCAAGTTGTGTTATGTAAAATTCAGTGTTGAATTTGTCATTTTTGTTTTTCGAGTTATGTTTCGAATTTTGACTTGAAATTTTGTGACAACCTACATTGATGTTGTCTGAGTGTGCTAATTTTTTTTCAGAATTTTTTGAACATTTTAAAAGCACAATATGAGTTCGGTGCATCGGTAGCATCACAAGCTCCGGTGCACCAGATATTTTCCCTGAGGGTACATCCTCCTTTTCCAAAAAAAAAAAATCCACTCCCCGACCGGTGCCGTGATACGGGCTGAGCATTGTGCAAAAAGGAAGTATCCGTAATGTGTTCATTTCCAATACTACGTGAAAACTAAAACTGAAAGTGACGAGCCCAATGCAATTCATTAGTTATTCCAGGACACAAACTTGCCATTCAATTCGTCAGTTGTTCCAAGACACAATTGCCGCTTTATTGAACTGAACTCAAGCTCAAACACGAGAGCACAAGATGAACACGACACGACGAACGCGTGTGGTGCAGTACTTTCAGCACTTGGTCGTGGGGCAGTCGTAGGTCGAGCCGTCGTCGAGGCGGAGCACGCAGCGCTTGCCGTCCTTGGGCGCGCAAACGCAGGCGCAGCCGTCGAGCTTCTGGCCGGGGTAGTTCTTGCAGGTGATGTACCCTCCCTGTTTGCACCGGACGAGGTCGCAGGTCGGCTGGGCGTCCCCGAACACCACTAGCGCTGCTTGATCCAGAGCGCACAAAAGCAAGGATAAAGCGTCAGAGAGCTTGCTCTGTACCAATACCATACGAGCGCGCGTCATTGAAGTGTAAGGATACGGAATTAAGGATGGAGGCATACCGGAGAGGAGGAGGACGAAGGTGAGTGACAGCTTCATGGTGGCAGCCATGCTTGTCAGCTTGTGTGTGCTTTCGTGTGTTGCGTTTTGATGTAGTCCCTGCGATTTGTGGTTGCCTGCTGTACCGGTGCGTTTATACAGAGAAGCTCTGGGTGTTCGCTCTTACTTATCACTCGGCGTATGTACGGCTTTTATTGAGTCGACGGATCGGATGCCCTCTTTGACTTTGTGCCGCGTAGTTAAGGCTCAGTAGAGATTTGACGCAAAATCACGTGGTACGCACTACTGATATATAGTACTACGTACGTGATTGCGTCGTCGGCCATTTGGGACGCGTTTGGTTACCTGAGGCTTGTTTTGTTGCCTACATTCACTGTCTGTATTTACGATTTGGCTTGCATAGCACGGAACTTAGAGCAACTCTAGCAGACATCTTAAACCCCGACCCTTATAATCGGGATAAGGTCCGACAAAATCGCGTTTCGCTTGGGTTTGCGGGTTCTGTTCCATGGGCTGCCGATTTCGGCCCTCAAACCATAAAACCACACGATGCAATTAACCGCGATTTTAACAAATAAAACATAAACTTCGAGACTTCAAACACAATTTTAGCAACATTTGAACATAATTTTCGCACCACAACCCAAAAGACATCGCATCCATCATCACTCCATCATCATCATCATCATCATCATCATCATCACAAGATGATATCTTCACCGCCGCCATTGGGACCGAACCTTGGCACCGCATGGCCTCTTGCGGCTAGCCTCCTCCTCTCCAAGATCTCCAACCTTACATTGCATGCCATTCTTTGGTGACCTCATCCATCTCATTTCGGTTCAACATCATGATCTTGTTCTCCTCTTGAAGGAGCTTGGCAATGGCTTTGTTCTCATCGGCCATGGCTCTTCTCTCCTCAATGGCGGCCTTGCGCATGGTTTCCTCCTTAAGTAGTTGCCACTTTTCTTACTTCTCTTGAGCCTTCTTCTCGGCCAACTCCTTTTTTGCCTCCAATGTCTTGATCACCAATAGCTCATTGGACTTGACCATGTGATCTAGCTTGTCCCGCAAGCTTGAAGCCTCCGCTTCCTTTTTGCTCTTATCCTTGGCCTTCTTGTTTTCATCGGGCTTGTTCTTGTTTCTTGGGCCATCGTCATCATCATCATCATCATCATCATCAATCTTGGCGAGTGTACCTCTCTTCGGTGGGGATTCCTTGTCAATCAACTTCCACTTCTCGCTTTCTTTGAGAAGTTCCCAACAATGCTCAAGTTGAAATGCCTTTTTGCCGGAAGCTTCCATGTCCTTGTACCTTTCTTGCGCAATTTTCTCCTACAAAATGAAAATAATGTCAAATTATGCAACATCTCCCACGGCTACAAAAGATTTGCACAACTTGGGACATGAAAACAAACTCACATAGTCGGCTTCAATGGTACCACTTGGAGGTGCATTGTGGACTTGTTGCAAGCATGCGGCCCAATGGCTACAAATCGGCTTGCTCACATCCCAATGACCTTGAAGAGACCGAAAGGTGCGTGGCGTCGGTTGGGATACTTTGCCATCATGCGGAGGTATTGATCCTCGGTCCTTTGCCAATACCGCTTGGCGGTTTGGTCGGTGCCGGTGCACGCATCAAGAGACACCGATTCCCAAGTCTTGATCAAGACTTTATCTTCCAATGGCGTGTAGTTCTTCGATCTTGCGCATGACTTTGCTTGCGCTTCGTCGAACACCCCCTTGTCAACCTCCTCCACATCATCTTCTTCCTCACCGTACCCGTGGACTCCACCATCCATCTCATTGTAATCTTAATCACCAATCGGGGCTTGACCGACGTCGATGGTGTTGTCGTCCAACATTTGCACGAAGTCGGCCGTCGCATCATGCAAACCGGCACTGCAATTTCGCTCGACAAGTCACGAACACACGCAATGGACAAAAGTGAAAGAATTGCAAGCAATCGAAGCATCATACCTCGAGGCCATTCCGTCGAACACCTCAGGGGCGGCGGCAGCAGCGCCATTGGATGGCATCCTCGGGGCAGCTCTTGCCGAAGCTATTCGGGGAGGTGTTGGCGGGGTCGCTCTGGTGGCGGTCTTCTTGCGCTTCACACCGGCAACCTTCCCTTTCTTCGCCGGCGCGGGACGCACCGGATTCGCAGCGGCTGGGACGGCGGGCGCGCGTGCCTTCCCGACGGGGCCTGCGGGAGCGCCGCCCTGAACGACTACGTTGCCCTGCCGCTTGCGGGGCGGTGCGGCGGAGCCTTGAATGGCGTCGGGTGCGACATCGCCGGTGACGGGATCTGCTGACGGGAATGGCATCCACGGTGACGGCCGATGGCTGGGAGGCTTCCATGGCGGTGGAGGGAAGCCGGGGAAGGTGCTCCGGAGTGGGCGGAGGGAGGTTGTTGGCGGTGGAAGGGGGGAGGCGCGGAAATGTCCCTCAATCTCGCAGCCGATAGGGGTCAAGCTCGGGTCGGCCTCCCACCCCGTGAATCTAAAGGCTGATGGCGAAGTTTTTCCGTGCCCCGCAATTTTTTTTACGGGTCGCGGGCCGATACGGTGTCTGATCGGGTCACTTTTTTCGCGCGAAACCGTTAACGGGCGGTTATTTTGCGGGTCGGCGCGTTTTAAGGGGTCTGCTAGAGTTGCTCTTAAACCCCCTCCCAGACAGACCTGCTAGGAACGGTTGGTTCGACCGTTTCCCCCCAGCCAGACTCAGGCGATGTAGAGAAGGGGAACGCGACGTTGACCTCCTGCGACCACAAAGATGGCGCGAGCCACCAAAAAAACAACGGGAGGAATTAGGGTCACCTCCCGCCAATTCGGCCGACCTATATAGCCACCCTCACCTCACCGCCCAAACTCCCGCCACCATTCCCCCTTACGAGCTTTCCCATCCCGCGCGGATCAACACCGACGAGCCGGTAAGCAACGCTTCTTATTCGACTGTCGATTCATGGCGGCGGCGATTCGAGTCCTCCTTTTCTCTGACCTGTTTTGCGCCTCCTTCCGGCTGCATCGATAGTTGTGAGTTTGATCAACTCTTGCTCTCTACTTACTCACTCTAGCTAGATCTGTGAGCATGTGATAAGTTGTGGCTAGCATTGTACACTGTCGATCTATGAGAACGTGATGTTCTGGTAGCTAGTGGTGATGGATTTGTAGCATGCTAGGAGTTGTTTCCATGTCAGCGAGGATTGCTAGCTAGTGGTGATGGATTGGTAGTATGCTAGTTGATGTGTATTATGCTAGTTTGCAAGCATGTGTGGTAGTGTGTTGAACTCCTTGGTATGCTTTGGGATTGAAGAATGTTCATATGCTGCTGAGTTGAACTAGATGATCCGTCTGTACTTGTGTAGTGCTTGTTCACACTGTTCAGGTGTAATGCTCGTTCATACTGTTCGTACTGTCCATGTTTAGTGGTCGTTCGTACTGTCGATGTGTAGTGTGTTCCACTTTTGCTGATGCTAGCGCTTGTAGGACATGAGCACACAAGAGTTTAGTCAGTCCATTGTCATGTTCGAGAGCCAGTCGCTGGCATCGTATGTCGAGGACTCCCAGCCTGTCATCGAGGAGCAGATGACTCCTAATTCAGATGTTTTCAAGGTGTCTGGTACAGTTCCACAATTTGTGCCTACAACATATGTGCTGGTTATGCCAAATGTTGTTGTTGCTGCTGCGCAAAAGGCAGCCCTGAAGGCAAACAAGGATGGGATGGGAAAATCCATAAAATGGGAGCCGTTCCTGTCCACATTCGTGCTTAATAAGACGTGTGAAATCATAGCCAGTGGGGTGAAGATTGATAAGGGCTTCAAGGAGGTAAACTTGAACTCTGTTGCCAAGCAGGTGTTCGAGTTCCGTCGCTAGGAGGTCACCTCGACCCAGATTTGAAACCACATTAGGAAGTGGAGAGCGAGATGAATCCAAGTATACGAGCTTAAAGACCTTAGCGGCGGGTCATGGGATCATGAGACCTTTTCGATCCTTTCGAAGACAGAGTAGTGCCAAGGCCACATAGTGGGTAGCTCACAAACCACTTGTTTAAGCATGTCTACCATGCCAATCACAACTAACCACACTGTTACCTCTAAAAAGAAACTAACCACATTGTTGTGTTTTTTGTTCTTAAGATCACCCCAAGTTAGCAAAGCTTTTGCGGCCTGGATTTTGTTGACCATACTACTTTGTGCTTAGAAAACTTATCTTGCATCCAACATCGGGCTCTGGATCAAAGATAGTCCAGTCAAACAACCATCATTGTTTCATTTTTTACTTGCTCCAGCTTCTTGTGGGGGTCCGATGAAATCCACGCTCCCCTACAAGGCGCTTCATCGAGGGTCCTGGGCGTCAATTGTTTCTGATGATGTTGGCTCGGCACCCTCAACCGATGTGCTGCTGCAGTCCACTTTAGCAACTCAGGGCAAGCTGTTGATGCGTGTTGGGTGCTTTCTGGAGCGGGCGGAGGCAGCCCTAGACAAGCTCTCTCTTGTGTCGGCTGTGTTGCAGTCCACTCCTATGCCGCGTCCTTCTAGCCAGGTTGATGTTGTTAGTCAGATTGATGTTGTTGGTGGCTCAGTGGAGTGCATGGATGAAGAGCTCTATGGTTGTTTGTCCCCTCGAGTTGGGGACAACTTGTCGTCGATGTCTGCCGCTGTAAGCGAGGCCATCGCCGTGGTCGTCGCCCCTGTGTTGCAGATTATGCCCGAGCTTCAACAACTATGTGCGAGACCTGCTTCGCCTCAGCCTTTGGAGCATGTGGAGGTCGTCTCGCCGGTGAACCCTGTTGATGGGCAGGATTCGCCTAGGTCATGTGAGCAACTAGAGGCGTCTGAGTCCATCATATCGGTGGTATCTGTGACTGATAATGTAGAGGTGGTCAGCATGTTGGCGTCTGATCCTTTGGAGCCCAGCCAGCTGCTCGCCATTGTGGAGCGTGAAGGTTCTGATGTTACAGTCACTCACTGCACGAGACCATTGTGCAGGTTTCTGTGCGTGACAAGGTCAATGATATTCTCTTCCAAATAGAGATTCACAGCTTGCTCAAATGTTTGGAGGCGGCTAGCCCTGGATCTGGCAAGGCGATTGTAGAGGAGACTCTCAGGAGCAAGAGAATGAAGAGTGGCGCCACAAGAAAGGCGTCCGCAGCTGCTTGATGGATGACCATCAGTCTCTTGGGTTGTCCTTATGGTCTGAGTTGTCAGCGCGGATTTGGTGCTGCCCGTGGTCTTCGGCCGTGTTACTCTCGTCGGGGGTTTCTTTGCGATGTAGTAGGGTGGAGGTTGGTGGTCGTTATGTGTTGGGTATGGTTGTCGGGTTGATGTGTTTACGGGGTTGCATGCTCCGCGTGAGTAGTCCACATGTGGTTGGTTTGTATCGGTTTTTGCCCGGTTTTCCGTCGATTAACTGGGCAACTCTCTTCTGCTTAATTAATCGATGAGGCAAATCTTTTACCTCCGTTTCGAAAAAATAAAAATAAAAAAAAACTTCTAGTGTTTTATCAGTGGTCGCAGCTTAGATCCAGAGTTAGTGGATTATTGAAAGTTTGAAACACATGTCCATTGCATTCTTTTCTCGAAGTGCCAATCACTACTACTTCGTTAACGGAAAGCAGCGCTTGGTGCTTCTCAAGAACACAACGCTTACTGCTTTCTCGTCCAAGTTTTTTTTTTGCGGGTATAAGGGGTATTATATTACTCATCAGAAGTGTAGTCCTCCTTACACAAATCAGGCACCAAAGATGGCCCTGATCCAAGCCACACCATAGTTCGGTGCTCACTTCTACCAAACTTAGCTAGAAAATGGCTAACATTATTTTGGTGACGACTAATGTGAGTAACTCTGATCTCTCTATCACCTTGGACCAAGCATTTAGCTTCTTCAACCAACACAGAGCAGTAAGACCGATCGACACCCGGCGTCAAAATGGCCTGGACTGCTAAGCTGCAGTCCGACTCCAGAATAATGGGAAGCGACGTCCATTGGAGAGCAAGGCCAAGGCCCTCAACACAGGCTGCTAGCTCAGCTTGCATGGCATCAGCACAAGACAACAGGGACCTGCAAGCAGAAAAAATGATGCCACCCCTCGCATCCCTGAGGATCATGCCGGCGCCCGCAGAGCAGTCCGAAGGGACAAAGGATCCGTCGACGTTGAGCTTCGTCCATCCTTCCGGCGTCGGCTTCCACTTGGTTGGGAATTGTGTCTTGGGAGTAGCATGCAAAGACATCTTCATACGCTCATCTGGTACTATGACCATTTTGCCTTTCTCAAAATCAGCATGAGGGTGCTGCTGTATTCCCATGAGAGTTTCCGCGTAGCTGAGCAGGAAGCGTCGGGAACTCTCCACCGAGGCATTGGTTTTGCATGTGTAGCTTCATTGCGAACGAACCAGCATCTCCAGAGTAGCAACAAGACCTTCATTTGCGCGCCTTCGTGCAGCTCATACAAGAGCATTAACAGCCATTCCGAGCCAGAGTTCATGAGTTTCAGCACATCGGGAATGTCCCAGCACTCCGCCATAGCCTTCCAGAGAGCTACTGCCTGGGGACACCTGCAGAAAGTATGGAAGGTATCCTCCCGTTCCATCGCACACAATGGACATAGGTCAGATATTCCCAATCCACGAGAGAATTTATTTGCCGAAGTCACCAGAGAATTAGTGGCCAGACGCCATGCAAAAACACGCACCTTAGGGGGAGCAGGGCACCCCCATAAATGTGCCCAGACGGCACGACGCCCATCCGGTGCCCTGCTCGCAGCGACAGAAGTCGGATGAAGACGCTCATCAAGAGCAAAACGGTAGGCGCTACGGACGGTGAAGACACCGGTCTTGTCTAGCGCCCACGCCAAAACATCCACACCACGGCGAGATGAAGTAGGGATCTTCAGAATTTCTTCGATGTCGATCAGGATGAAATGTTGTTGTAGGAGCCTATAGTTCCAGGAGCCGCGATCATCAAGAAGTTCAGCGACTCGACATAGCCTGCACCGCCCCTGCACAGAAATCGGCCCACGAGCTACAGGATGGGGAATCCAAGCATCCCGCCAAATACGCACACTTTCCCCATTCCCAATCCTCCAGATCAAACCTTTCTTCAAGAGCTCAAGACCATGGACTATACCCTGCCAGGATTGGGATCCATTTCCTGAGAAAACCGTGTCCTCCAACCGCCCCTGTGGAAAATATCGAGCTTTAAGAACTTGTGCACATAAGCTATTCGGGATAGTGAGAATTCTCCAAGCCTGGCGTGCAAGAAGCGCCTGGTTAAACAATCTGAGATCCCTGAAGCCCATCCCTCCATGTGTCTTAGGTTTGATCAACTGGTCCCAGGCACACCAATGTGTTTTCCTTCTCCCCTGTTCAGCACCCCACCAATAGCCCCGGAGCATCCGGGCTAAGTCATCACATACCGATCTTGGCAGTTTGAAGATGCTCATAATATATGTAGGGATGGCCTGGCCGACTGACTTTATAAGAATCTCCCTGCCACTTTGCGCCGAGAATCCGTCGCCCCATTTGATAATGCACTTTGTAAGTCTCTGCTGCATACTTTGGAACTTGCCTTTAGACATGCGGCCATTAGGAGATGGTAGGCCTAAATACTTCTCCTCAAAGCTTGAGTTTTGCACCTGAAGCACACGCTTCACTTCATCCTGGTCAGCAAGGCGACATTTATCACCAAAAAGGATTGAGCATTTCGTCGGGTTGATTAATTGGCCCGTCGCCCGAGCAAAGGAGGCGAGAGCATTTTTAATACATCCCGCTTCCAACGTAGTTGCCCTGAAGAAAAGGAGGGTGTCGTCCGCAAAAAGCAGGTGTGAAATACCCGGAGCACGCGGGCACACCCTGGCTGGAGTAATCATGGACACGTCGACAGCCTGCTTCAAAATAGCACCCAGGGCATCAGCAATAAACAGAAAGAGAAAAGGTGAGAGAGGATCTCCTTGCCGTAACCCGCGGGACGGTGCAAATGATTCCGAGTGGGCTCCTTTTAATTTGACAATATATCTCACCGAGGTAACGCAAGACATAATCCACTGTACCCACTGGTGAGAGAAACCCAAACGTAACATCATTTGCTCCAAGAATTTCCAATCCACCCGATCATAAGCTTTGGATAAGTCCACCTTATATGCACACATGCTTTTCTCAGGGTCTTTCTCCAGCTTTATAGAATGAATGCATTCAAAAGCGATCAAGGCATTATCAGTAATTAACCTGCCTGGGACAAAGGCGCTCTGATTAGGTGAAATAATGTCACCTAGGAGAGGTCGGAGACGGTTATCCAGGCACTTGTCAATCACTTTATAGATGACGTTACAGAGGCTGATTGGTCTGAACTCTGTCATCTTTTTTGGATTATCGACCTTGGGAATTAGAACAATAGTTGTAACATTAACATCTGCCGGCATAACACCTGTCTCGAAAAAAGACCGGACAGCACCAATGATCTCCTCACGAAGAATGGCCCAATGCCTCTGGAAAAACCGCGCCGGGAAACCATCTGGCCCCGGTGCTTTGAGTGGTCCAATCTGAAATAGGGCATCGCTGATTTCTTTATCCGAGAACACTGCACAAAGTTTGGTATTCATCTCATCAGTCACAATGCTCTGAAATAAGTTGACCACCGGTTCAGGATCAAGATTGTTTTCTGCCTGAAAAAGCTGCACAAAATATTCCTTTGCCATCTCAAGGAGGACACGCTGCTCTGTATGCCACACACCATTAGCATCCAGTAGGCCTTTTATATTATTTTTCCTCGCCCTCCACACTACCTTATTATGGAAATTTTTTGTGTTTTGGTCGCCTTCTTTTAGCAACTGTATGCGCGATCTCTGAAGCCATAGCATCTCTTCTCTATACAATAGCTCGTTCATTGCATCCATTTCCTTACGTATTTCTCTCTTATCTGCATTCATATGCATCAGTTCCTCAAGTTTTGACCTCAATTGTTCCAATTGCCTAGTAACATTGCCAAACTTTTTGTTGCTCCACGCATGCAACTCGGCCATGACTTTTGATAAAGCATGAGACACATCTCTCATATCCCGTTTCGGACCAGCTTGTACCCAAGCACGCGCCACCATTTCCTCAAGTGCGGGCTCCCTCTCCCACATCAGCTCATATCGGCGGCATCGCTTCGGCCTTTGGCTTGTGTCAGTCGCACACCTGATGAGTAAAGGGCAATGGTCCGAGCGGGGGGACACAAGATGAACCACACTGGCCTCCGCAAACATGTTTCTCCACTGATTATTCACAACAGCTCGATCAAGGCGGACCTGAACATTGGCCCTCCCACTCTTCCGATTATCATAAGTAAAGGGGTAGCCATTAAAGCCAAGATCCAGCAGACCGCATGTTTCAAGTACATCACGAAAATCAATCATCTGTCCAGCCGGCCGGGGAGTAGCAGACATATGTTCAAAATCCCACATAGCTTCATTGAAATCACCGGCAACCAACCAAGGCATGTTGGCTTGATAATTCAGTCTGCGCATAGCCTCCCATATCTGATGGCGGTTTTCCACTCGTGGTTCTCCATACATGAATGTAACACGCCAAGCAGGACTGTCCACAGACTCACGCACAAGCACATCAATCCATGTTTCATTGACTTCCTGAATATCTATACAAAGAGATTCATGCCAAAATAAAGCTAACCCAGCACTCATACCATTGCTGCTGACACCTTCAAACCCACGAAGACCTAATCGGGAACGAAGACGTTTCATCCTTTCCTTAGGCTGCCTAGTTTCACACAAGAACACCATGCTTGGGGAGTGGGCTCTGACAAGAGCCACAAGGTCGCGAACTGTCCGAGAGTTCCCTGCCCCTCGGCAGTTCCAAACTAAGGAATTCATTGCTCCTGACGGGGCGCCACACTCGGCCCCGTCAGGTTTCCAGCGGCCTTAAGGCCGGTCACTACCAAGAAAGATCCTGCCAACACCGCTACATCTCGACCCTTTAACCCGTTCACTTCCTCGAGGACACGTCCTCTAACCAGGACTCCTTCTTCTAACAGCTCAATGTTAATAACCAAGGGTATCTGCACATTATCTCCAGTAGCATTATCCATTGCCATCACTAAGCAGTTGCCCAGAATGGAATCATTCTCGGTCCAATCCACATCTGAGCCGGCATATGAAATAGCAGCGAAGATACCATGGATGCAGGGAGGTGGATTCATATCTAATATGCGCAGGGACACAGATTGCATGAGCTGCCCCTTCCTCCTATTTGCATGTTTCCAGCCAACTTCCTTTCTGAGTTGTACTGAATGTTTTCCCAGTACCCAACTGTACTGAATGTTTTCCCAGTACCCAACTGCCCCCTGGATCTGGATTCTCCTCCAACGGGACTCCATAATTAAAGCGAACATGAGATGTCTTCTTACTTCTGAGCTTCGCTATATAGTTCGAATTCAGCACAATTGTCTTCACAAACATCCGATCAGAGCATGACACCCCTTCCAGTTGGTGAAAACTTAGACCATCAGAATGCGACAGTTTAACAGGGCCTTGTATATCTGAGCCGACACCAACCTGAGAAAATTAGTACGGCAATGCATCTGGTCAATTCTCTGTTCACGCTCGCTAAACTGAATCTATCATGCGCCTAAAACCTTTTATGTGTCTTAGCACATTTTGCTCGGAGAATTTATTCGAACCGTGCAAAGTTGGATTAATAATTAAATGGACTCCCACGGAATCACACTGCCAAACAATTGGCAATGTTGAAGTAAAAATGACATCGAGAATGACCTATTACTTTTATTGATGATGAACAAGGCTATATATACAATCCAAGGGATCACATCGTGCAGATGCTACTTTTACAAAGGCAATAAACTAAGCGATGGTTGCAAAGCAGGGATCATTAGAGCTCCGTTCAACTTTAAAGGGGGTGTAAGCATTCCACATTTTAGCAACCATGGAAGTAATTTTAGAGGTGATAAAAGTGGCCGCCAATACCAAAACTATGGTCGTTATTTCCTCACAAAATTAACTTCGACACACTGTCCCGCCGCTACAAAAATAATAGCTTTGAACTACCACATATCCCATGGTTGAAAACCTTTTTAATAGTATTGTTTTGACCATGTGCGCTCGCTCAGTTGTTTCCGATGCTCCTAGCTAATTCGGTGTTTTTTCGGTTTCCTTTTATGTGCCTGGCCCTGTTATGAAACTTGATCGACAGACTGCATTCCCTTCGTTATTTATTCCACGACACAAACTTACATCATACTCCCTTTGTATTAAAATGTAAGATGTTTTTTTGACACTATCATAATGTCAAAAAAGGTCTTACATTTTGATACGGAGGGCGTATTTACCTACTCCACAACAGACAACACACACACTTGCAGCTTCATTGAGCTCGGACTCAGAGCCAGCATGCCGAACCGCGTGTAATTCATCTCAGTACTCCGGCGCGGTGCACTGGTTGGTGGAGCCGCTGTTGAGGTGGAGCACGCAGCCCTTGCCGTCCTTGGGCGCGCACTCGCAGGCGCACCCGTCGAGCTCCTGCCCGGGATAGTTGTCGCAGGTGATGTGCCCTCCCTGGATGCACACCACGGCGCACGGCGCCTTGGCGTCGCCGAACGCCACGAGCGCTGCTCGATCCACGACAAAGAACAAGCAAGCATAAAGCGTCAGAGAAAGCGCATCACACAGTTGTACGTACGTAGTTGAAGCATAAGGACACGGCTGGGGACGTACCGGAGACGAGGAGGAGGAAGGTGACTGTCAGCTTCATGGTGCCAGCCATGCTTGTGTGTGTGTGTGTGTTATTTTGTGTGTTGCGTTTGCGCCGTGCGATCTGTGTTTGCACTTTGCAGCGCGGCGCCGGTGCGTTTATATAGGGGAGAGTGGATTATCTACCGTGCACGGTATGTACCGTGCATGCATCACCTACCCACCATGTCAGATGTATTCTTAAAAGTGTGTCTGACAAAGTCAGGTGAATAGTCTACCTACTCTACCTATCAGCCTATCTCATTTCTCCTACTCAATTCTATTGACGATAAAGGGTTTCCCCGCTTTAGATTATAAAGCAACCATCCGATACAACGAGCTTGCTAAGGCCGCAGCACAATCAAGCCCAAAAGAAAAAGAGAGAAAAAGAAAGAGAAACAAATGCCGACAAAAGCAGATCGACGAAACAAAGATGGCCGGCGACCGCTGCACCCTTCGGAGAAGTACCACCGTGCTTCTAGCACTCCGAGCCGTCGCGTACCGAGCAACACCTTCATGAAGGAATGCGATGACAACGCCGCTGTTGCCCGGACAAGTCCAAGGGTTTCCCCCGGTACGCAGAGGGCAGTGGGGAAGGGGTATATCCGACGCCATTCAGGAAGGTTCGGCGGCGCCCGCAGGCGTCACCGCGTCGATGACGGACGAGACACCAGGGATTTCTCCCAACCCAAACAACCACCACCACGCCTGACGATCTGAAGTGCTCCACGGTCACCGAACCATCATCGCCGTCTCTCTGAGCCACCGACACGAGACTTGGAGGAGGGACGAGGAGCCAACGGGCTCGGGGGCATCCGCAACTCAGCCGACGGGAGGGGACTACCACCACCGCCGCCGCGGAGTCGACCGGATGTGACGACAGGAGCTTACCAGGCCCGCACAGGCCCGGCCGGACCCCAAAGGATCCGGACAACCCCTGCCGCCACGCTGCAGCATATCGGCCAACGAAGCCGCCACCACCCGCAGCCCCCGACGCCGCGCCACCTCCACCAGGGAGCCGCGCCACCGCACGCCGGAGAGCCGGCCCGCCCCAACCCAGCTGGGCCCCAGAAGGGCCTAGATCTGGGCGGAGCGGAGGCCGGCGGCCAGCCGCACCACCACGCGCCCCGCGGCCAACGGCCGCGCAGCCGCATCATGATCGCCCGCAACCCACGAAACCCCGCCGCCAAGCCGCACCATCACCAGCCGAGGAGCACCGCCGCCAGCCACCATTGCCCGAGCAGGGGAGGCCGCACGCGGGGACATGCAGACCCACCGTCGCCGACACCACACGGGCAAGGCCCGGCGGCGCGCGCTGGCGGCGGCGGGAGGAGGGAGGAGCGAGGGGGGGGGAGGGGGCGCTGGAGAGGAACGGGGAAGGGCCCCCCGGTCGCCTCGCTCGGGGAGGCGACGCGGGGGTACGAGGGAGGGGGAAAGGGGGAGGGAGGGCTGGGAGGCGAGAGCGAGGACTAGCGGCGGCGGCCACCCGCGACGGGGGAGCCGCCAGCGGCGCACGCGGAACCCTAGCAGACGATCTTCGCATGCCGGTGCTTGAACCAAAAAGAGCAGTACTCAATTCTATTTTAAGTTGAGGATATTTGAAACTCACATAGATTATGAACCTCAAGTTTGATTTATGATTTGTTTGCATATTTGGGATCCTCGCGACTAGACATTTTAAACAAGAGCGGACACAAAAAATATTTAGTGAAATTTTAAACGAGACCGTGTTTAATAAAGTTTCACCGTCTTTCAAAATTTGAATTTTAAAACTTGTCGAAATATATTCAAGAATGGTCTTGTTTGAAAGCCCTCGTCACGAGAAGCACAAATATGCAGATGCATCTTCTATTGAAATTTTGGTTTATAGGATAAAATGATTTCTAATTTGTAAACACATGAAAAAATATGTGAGAGTGGAGCACGGCATGATACGATGGTCAAAGCATAGTTTCTGTGCATTATCTGATGAAGGTACTGTGGATGAAGCGTAGTAAGAGCAACTCCAACGCGGCGATCTAAACGGACGCGCGCTTTATCCGCTTTTCGTCTGTTTGGGTCGACCCAGCGGCGGTGGCGGCACGAACAGGGGCGCCTGGACGGAGTCCCCCGCCACGGATAAAGCAAGGACTTGCTCCAGCCCATCCCAATGGGCGTCCTCTTCAAGCCGGCTCGCCTCCAGCGCGTGCTGCAAGGCCTCCTCGAGGGCGGCTTGGTACTCCGTGTGACGCCCCCGGCCCGATCGTGCACTAATCATACACGCAAATGCACACGATCAAGCCTAAGGACTCACGGGAAGATATCACAACACAACTCTAAAACATAAATAAAGTCATACAAGCTTTATATTACAAGCCAGGGCCTCGAGGGCTCGAATTCATAAGCTTGCGAACAAGCGTCAGCGGAAGCATCAGATATCTGAGTACAGATATGAAATAGAAACAGAAAGGCCTTTAGAACGGCGGGGCAAAATAAAACACTACGATCGAAAGGCGAAGGCCTCCTGCCTGGGACCCTCCGATCCTACTCCTGGTCGTCAGTCAACTCGTAGTAGTATCCATCCTCTGGGTAGTAGTAGTAACGATCGTCGGGGCATCTGTCTCAGGGGGCTCCGTCCTCTGGTCACGTCAAACTGATATGGGGAGAAAAAGGAAAACAAAGCAACCGTGAGTACTCTGAAGTACTCAGCAAGCAAGGATCTACACTACATATGCAACATTTTCAGGGGGAGGCTGTATATGTGGACTGGGCTGCAGAAATGCCAGAATAGAGAGAAGGCCTAGTCCTATCGAAGACTAGCATCTTCAGCGGTCTTGCAGCAGTAGAAGAGAGTAGAACAATACCATATAATGTAGCAGTAATAATATCAACCTCACCCAGAGATCCTTTCTCGACTCCCTGCGAGAAAGCAATCCCAGAGCCATAATGTCTTCAAACCTCGTCCTGAGATCCCTTCTCGACTCCCTGCGAGAAGCAATCCCAGAGCCATATATACAGGTCTCATCACAGGTATCCAGTTCTAAATTGTATCAATCAGGATACAACTCCGAGTGTCCTTTACCGTAGGACCGGCTATCGATAGAAGTGTTCTTCCCTGCAGGGGTGCACCAACTTACCCAACACGCTCGATTAACTTCGGCCGGACACACTTTCCTGGGTCATGCCCGGCCTCGGCCAAACGACACATCGCAACCCTACCTACAACTCCGCAGAGAGGTCCCCGCCGGTCTACATCCTAAGCGCAAGGGGGTCTTGGCCATCGCCCCTCGCCCTCCGGGTCGTTGCGTACATGGCCCAGATCCAAGCACCACCGAAATGGCGCCAATCACTCCATGCCGCACTGCTGAACTGGACGTCTGACAGAGCTTTCGGCTGATGCATACGATGCAGAACGCCCATACTATGCCCACGTGATGGTTAGTGCTATCAGGCCAGAGGCCTGCTCAGATCAAATATCCAAATCGTTAGGACTAGGGCTTGCGGTAACGAGCAGAGACTCACGAAGGATGTGACCCCGTCGCCCCGTCTCGAGGACTTGCGGCAAGGGTTAAGAATGCCCGGCCGCGCCTCGTATTCACAACTCGGGCACCACACTGACAACCCGCCTCCACATCACACGCGGGTACCCCTCAGGGTCGACCCGCCTTTCCAAGTAACATTGTAAGGTCCAAGTATCCGTGTGTCCATAACATCAGGGAATCCGAGGTATCACCCTCATTGAATTCCCACTCGATGTATCCATCAAGGTGAACTAGGAGGAATCACCCTCACTGGGTCCACACTTGAGGCGTTGTAGGACAGCGTCGTTATCGGAAGCGGTGAAGGAGGAATCACCCTCGATGACCACGCCCGAATAGCTACTCTACAGAGTTAACATCAGAAGTGCTACAAGAGGTTTCACCCTCGGCACTCGATAGTAACGCTGCAGTGTCGTTACAACTAAGGGGGGGTGATGTGCGGTGTCGGGTCCTGGTCTTCAATCCCATTGATCGGGTCTTCTGACGATCCAGCGCGGCAGTCGGGATAAGTGGGGTCACTGATAGGTCTCTACCCAGCCTAGACTAAACAGTTAAGGATATGTAGGTAATTATCAATAGCAGGTTACAATGAACAGGCTATGCATCAGAATAGGTAAAGCAGCAGCAGCAGCAGCAATTCTAATGCAAGCATGGGAAATTAGAATGGGCGATATCGGTATGCTCAAGGGAGGGGCTTGCCTGGTTGCTCGGCGGCAAGGGCAAGGTCGTCTATGGTGTCTTCGGGATCCGGAGCTGCGTCGGTCTCGGGGACGACGTCGGGGTCGGGGGCTATCGAGAGAGAAGAGGGGGAGGAAACAGTATAAATATATAGCAAACATGAGCATGACAAATATGATACACGGTGCTAGGGGTAGTCTAACGCAGCATCACACGTAACAGACGGAGCGGGAGAATATCTGACGATATTTCCCGGGTCTTTTGGAATTATCCAACAGAGGATAAGAGGGGAACGGTTGCAAGTTCGGATAGTTAGGGACGCGTGACGGACGAACGGACCGCGTATTCAGATTCGTCTCGTCGTTCTGAGCAACTTTCATGTACAAAGTATTTTCATCTGAGCTACGGATTATTTTATATGATTTTCTAAAGTTTTTATTAATTTCTGGAACTGACGTCAGCATGACGTCAGCATGACGTCAGGACCAGTGGGTCCCACCTGTCATAGGCTGTTAGGTTAATTAGTGATTAACTAATTAAATTATTGTTTAATTAACACTAACTACTTAATTAAATTAACCTAATCAGGATTAATTAACTTAATTAATTAACTAATTAATTATTTAATTAATTAATTATTTTTATTTATTTATTTTATTTATTTATTTCGTTTTTAGGGGCTGGGCCCCATCTGTCATTGCCTAGGGGGGGGGGCAGGGCCCACCGGTCAGTGGCACGGCCGGACATGTCCGGGTTGTGCCCGTTTGGGCACCGGACATGTCCGGTGCGCATACAGGCGCACGGGTGCGGCCAGCGGGTGAGGCGGAGACGGGCGGGGCAGGGGCGGCCGGGCGCGGTGGCCCGTCGGACGGCGAGCGGCGGCGCGGTGGAGCCGGGGCAGCAGAGCTGCGCGCGCGGCTGCAGCAGCGGGCGTGGGCAGAGGCGACGAGCGGGGCCGGCCTGGGCGTGGTCGCGCGCGAGCCCGGGCGCGTGGTGGGCGCGGGCGACGGCCGGTGACCAAGGCGCAAGGGGAGGCGAGCAGAGGCGGCGGCAGGAGCGCGGCGACGGCGATGCGGGCGCGGCCGGGGCGCGGGGTGGGGTGCGCACACAAGGGAGGGAGGCCGAGGCCGAGGCCTCACCGGCGTTGTAGGGCACGGGCAGCGGGGCTCGGGGACGACGGCGTCGGGCAGCGGCGACGGGTGCGAGCGCTCGCTGAGGCGATTCGGGGAGGAGACGGGGAGGCGAGGTCCCGGCGACGGCGTCCGAGCGCGGGCGGCGAGGCGGAAGCGAGCGCGAGCAGCGGCGGGGAGCGCGGCGACGGGCGACGGGATCGGGGCGCCTCTGCCCCGGTCCGATCCAGGGGAGGGGGGTCGAGTGGAGGAGGCGGTAGGAGAGGCGACAGGCGAGGCAGATCGGCGCGGGGAGGCGGTCGGGGACGGCCGGCCGGCGACGGGCGCCGAGGCGGCGCGGGCGACGGGGTTCGATCCCGATCCAGAATTTCTGGATCGCGGGGGGAAGAGGAGCGAGGGGGGGATTAGGGTTTCGGGGTGAGGGGAGGGGGTTATAGGCCCGGGGTGGGCCGGCCTGGGTGGTGGCCTGGTGGCCAGCTGGGCCACGGCCCAGTTGGTCCGGGGGGGGGCTTTTCCTTTTTACTTTTTTTTTATATTATTTATTTTCCTTTTCTGTTTTCTCTTTTATTTTTATTCCAAAAGACTTTTGTAAAATTCGAGACTTGCTCCATTATTTACAGTGCATTATCTGTCACTGCTAGAAATTGGTTTGGGATCCATATCTTTTTGTTTGGATTTTATTTAAATTGAAAAAGGATTGAATAGTGCTATGTTGCTGCTGTTTCTAGTTGTTCGAGTCCTTTTACAATTCCAACTAATGTTGCAATCATTTTTATAAATGCTAGGGGAATATTTGCAACAAGATGCACATTTTAGTTTTCCAGTTTGAACAACTTTTATTTTCCACTTTAATTTAATTTGAATTTGAGTTAGAAGTTGAAATGCATTATGATGCAAATGATGATCATGCACTGTTAAACATGATGACATGGCATAATCAAAAGGGTGATTACTGTAGTTAACCACTGGGGGTGTTACAAATCTCCTCTACTAACAAGAATTCTCGTCCCGAGAATTAAGAAGTAGAAGGAAAAAGTTCGGGGTATTCCGCACGAAGATTATCCTCGCGTTCCCAAGTGGCTTCATCTTCAGTATGATTTGACCAATGCACTTTGAGGAACTTGGTAACCTTCTGACGGGTTCGACGTTCAGCTTCATCGAGAATGCGGATCGAATGCTCCTTATAAGATAGATCATCTTGCAATTCGAGCATCTCGTGATCCACAGCTCGGTGCGGAGATTCCTTGAAGCATTTACGAAGTTGCGACACATGAAAGACGTCGTGGATATGGGAGAATTGCGGCGGCAACTCCAGTTTATATGCCACCTGACCACGTCTAGCAATAATGCGGAAAGGACCAATGTAGCGTGGAGCTAACTTGCCCTTGATTCCAAAACGGTGAGTGCCCTTCATAGGGGTGACACGTAGATAAGCTTGATCACCAGGTTGATAAGTCAAACCCCATCGTTTGCGATCATAGTTGCTCTTCTGGCGGTCCTGAGCCGCCTTGAGATTTTCCCGGACAATTCGGACTTGTTCTTCGGCGTGTTGAATAATATCTGGACCCACGAGCGGTCGTTCCCCAGTTTCTGACCAATTCAGAGGGGTTCGACACTTACGTCCATAGAGAACTTCAAAGGGGGCCATTTTCAAGCTGGCTTGATAGCTGTTGTTATAGGAGAACTCGGCATATGGAAGAGATTCTTCCCACTTCTTGCCGAAAGAAACAACACAAGCTCGTAGCATGTCTTCAAGCACTTGATTAACTCGTTCAACTTGGCCTTGGGATTGAGGATGATAAGCTGAACTCCAGGTAATATGAGTTCCCATAGCCTTTTGGAAACTTTCCCAGAAATGACCAGTGAATATGCTGCCACGGTCTGAACTGATCTCCTTCGGAATACCGTGGAGTGAAACAATTCTGGAGATATATAACTCTGCTAACTGACTAGCAGTGATCGTCTCCTTGACAGGCAGAAAGTGTGCAACTTTGGAGAGTTGGTCGACGACGACAAGAATAGCATCGTGACCCTTCTGTGACCTGGGAAGTCCTGTAATGAAATCCATCTGAACCTTATCCCATTTCCATAAAGGAATAGGTAACGGTTGCAGAATTCCAGCAGGCTTCTGATGTTCTGCTTTAACGCGACGACACACATCACATTCAGCAACATAACGAGCAATGTCTTGCTTCATTCTGGACCACCAGTACCTTTGACGGAGATCACGATACATCTTGGTGCTACCCGGATGAATAGACAACGGGGTATCATGTGCCTCCTTCATGACTTTGTCAGTCATAAGCTCGAAGCGAGGTACCACAATACGGTCTCTGAAATACAAGGTTCCATCTTCAGACAGCGAGAAATCCCTGTACTTTACAAGGTGAAGGTCTTTCTTCATCAGATCAATTTCAGCATCTTTAGCTTGCGCATTCTTAACAGCTTTCTCAAGGTCTGGTTCAACAACCAAGGTTTTTAGGTATCCTTGGGGAACTATCTCGAGATTTAGCTTTCGAAGCTCTTCATACAGAAGTGGTTGCTGTAGCTGAACCTCAAGTTCGCAGCAATAGGATTTGCGGCTCAACGCATCAGCCATCACGTTAGCCTTGCCAGGGGTATAAGAAATACCCAAGTCATAGTCCGCAATGGTCTCCATCCATCTTTGCTGACGGAGATTCAGAGATGGCTGAGTGAACAAGTACTTCAAACTTTTATGATCCGTGTAGATCTCGCAACGATTACCGAGGAGGTAATGTCGCCACAACTGCAGTGCATAGATCACAGCAGCTAGTTCTAGATCATGTACTGGATAATTCTCTTCATGTGGGCGCAACTGACGAGAGCCATAAGCAATCACTTTACGCTCTTGCATTAGGACACAGCCTAATCCTTCACGGGATGCGTCACAATAGATCACAAAGTCTTTGCGAGAATCGGGAGGAGCAAGAACTGGAGCAGAAGTTAGCTTGTCCTTGAGTGTTTGAAAACTTTCCTGACATTTTTCTGTCCATTCAAACTTAACGCCCTTGTGAAGTAGATCAGTTAAAGGCTTAGCAATCTTTGAGAAATTCTCGACAAAGCGACGGCAATAGCTTGCGAGGCCGAGAAAACTTCTGACTTGCTTGACATTCTTCGGAGGAGTCCAGTCAAGAATAGCCTGAACTCGTTCTGGGTTAACGGCAATGCCATCTTCGGAAATCACATGACCAAGATATGTCACTTCAGATAACCAGAACTCGCATTTGGAGTATTTGGCATACAACTGGTGCTCTCGGAGTCTTTCCAGTACTAGACGGAGGTGTTCGGCATGTTCTTTCTTATTCTTTGAGTAAACCAGAATATCATCCAGATATACCACGACGAATTTATCGAGGTAATCCATGAAGATATAATTCATCAATCGGGAGAATGTGGCTGGAGCATTTGTTAAGCCAAATGACATTACAGTGTACTCATAAGAACCATAGCGAGTAACAAATGCAGTCTTCGGAATATCCTCTTCACGAACACGGATCTGATGGTAACCCAACCTCAAATCAAGTTTAGAGAATACCGATGATCCAGTAAGTTGATCATACAAATCATTGATCCGAGGAAGCGGATATTTATCCTGAATGGTGGCTTGGTTAATGGGCCGATAATCCTGAACCAATCGGTTAGTTCCATCCTTCTTCTTAACGAAGAGTGAAGGTGCTCCCCAAGCAGAGGAACTGGGGCGGATGAAACCTTTCTTAAGTGACGTGTCGATTTCTTCCTTAAGCTCAAGAAGATGATGCGGAGGCATCTTATAAGGACGCTTCGCAATAGGAGTTGTGCCAGGCTTCAAGTCGATGACGAACTCAACAGCTCTAGCAGGCGGTATTCCTGGAAGTTCTTCTGGAAAGACATCTTGAAATTCACGAACAACTGGAACGTTCTCGATGCCTTCAAGAGGTGAAGCGTTCAGTGCATTTAGGACATATATCTGAGCTTCGGCGCCCTGCACTGTACGAGCGGAGTATCTGACAGTCTGACCGGAAGGGTGTGTGAGGCGGACTGCTTCAGTGGCACAGTCAATCAAAGCTTTATGAGGCTTCAACCAGTCCATACCCAGAATAATGTCAATGTTGGAGGTCTTAAGGGCAATGAGAGAAACGGGGAACATCAATCCTCCAATCACAATGTGATTACCGTGGCTTACCCTGGCAGTTTGCCAATTAGCCCCAGGTGAATGGATTACTAATGGGATGGACATCTCCTCGAAAAGTATATCATGGCTTCGCGCAAAACTTTCGGACATGAAGGAGTGCGATGCTCCAGAATCAAAGAGGACTGAAGCTGGGATTGAATTCACTAGAAGGGTGCCCATCACAATGCTGGGGTCCTGCCGAGCTTCTTCCATGATGACTTGGTTGACATGAACACGTTGACTAGCAGGTAGTCTGGTTCCAACGTTCCTAGAAGGATGTTTTCGACGGCTCTTCCTGCAACCAGCAGAAGGACGTGGTGCATCCTGACGAAAAGCCATAGCATCAGGCGGTCCAGCATGGACCGATAGCTGTCTCGGCGGTGAAGGCAAACGAGGTGCAACATAGGACGGCCTTGGTGTTGGAGCAGGTCGGTGGTGTACATTATGCGGGATCCACACTCGACGCTTCTGAACAGGCTGACCCGAGGATGAGCCAGCTCCATGAGTGCGCTTGAGTGACTCCTGGTACTCAGTCAGAGCTGTTTCAACTTGGAAAGATTTGCTGACAAGCGTTGCGAAGTCTGTGAAATCATGGACAGCAAGTGCAAGTTTTATATCGGTACGTAGTCCTTCACGGAATGTCTCCTGCTTGCGTGTGTTGGTGTCGACGTCATCCGCAGCATAGCGGGACAATTCAAGAAATTTCCTCTGGTATTCATCCACAGCCATTTTGCCCTGTGAGAGTTTGCGGAACTCCTGTTTCTTCTGGTCGATCAGACCTTGAGGAATGTACCGTGCACGAAAGGCTGACTGAAATTCCTGCCAAGTGGTTACAGTTTTAGTAGGAACCATACCCTTGTGGCTTTCCCACCATTGAGCAGCTGATCCCCTCAGGTGATACGTCGCATAGGTGACGTAACTGTCAGGGATAACATTGGATGACTTCATCTGGAAGGCAATGTCACGGAGCCAATCGTCAGCATCCATTGGATCAGTCGAGCTGCAAAAAGTGGACGGATTGAGGCGCACGAATTCTGACAGTGTTATTGGTGTAGGCTGCTGATGAGCATTCTGGTTTGGGAACTGAGCCAATATCCCGGTCATAACCTGACGGTTCAGTTCAAATTGCTGCATCATTGCGGCAATATAAGGTGGAGGTGGAGGATCGTCAGCCATCCTGCCAAATCAACAGGGGCAGTTTAGCAAGAAAACTGCAGGTGTATGGAATGATTCAAGAAGTAACACGCACAACAGAAGGAAGTGCAATAGATACTTCATCATATTCGCACCAGACATTCGAATCCACACATAGCCTCGGTTAAAATCCGGCATTACGACAGCTGAAAGGGGAAGGCTAGACATCTAGGCGGCGCGCAGGCACGCGGTATGGAAGTACACAACGAGACATAGCAAAGGCTACATCAATGTCGGAGAAAACTATTGGGGCGAGGAATCTGCAAGTGACAACACAGGGTGCCCTCGATAAAAGGATCCTGTAAGCAGAACCTGGCCCAAAATCTTGAAGCAAGGGGGATATTTTCAGAACTTCGGGTGGACGTGAGCACGAGAGCCTAATGTTGGAGTTAGTAAAATTTTAACCCGAGTAGAAGAGAGATCAGAGGCCCAGAGTAAAGATGAGGAATAAAAGATACTAATACCTCCCAATTGGCGACGTGGGCCCGTAAGCCACACAGCCAAGTTAGTAAAACAGTTTTCCGGTTTCTAGACTCAACTTCGGCCAAGGAGTTGGAAAGGGGGTTCCTACAGGCAGTCGGCTCTGATACCAACTTGTGACGCCCCCGGCCCGATCGTGCACTAATCATACACGCAAATGCACACGATCAAGCCTAAGGACTCACGGGAAGATATCACAACACAACTCTAAAACATAAATAAAGTCATACAAGCTTTATATTACAAGCCAGGGCCTCGAGGGCTCGAATTCATAAGCTTGCGAACAAGCGTCAGCGGAAGCATCAGATATCTGAGTACAGATATGAAATAGAAACAGAAAGGCCTTTAGAACGGCGGGGCAAAATAAAACACTACGATCGAAAGGCGAAGGCCTCCTGCCTGGGACCCTCCGATCCTACTCCTGGTCGTCAGTCAACTCGTAGTAGTATCCATCCTCTGGGTAGTAGTAGTAACGATCGTCGGGGCATCTGTCTCAGGGGGCTCCGTCCTCTGGTCACGTCAAACTGATATGGGGAGAAAAAGGAAAACAAAGCAACCGTGAGTACTCTGAAGTACTCAGCAAGCAAGGATCTACACTACATATGCAACATTTTCAAGGGGAGGCTGTATATGTGGACTGGGCTGCAGAAATGCCAGAATAGAGAGAAGGCCTAGTCCTATCGAAGACTAGCATCTTCAGCGATCTTGCAGCAGTAGAAGAGAGTAGAACAATACCATATAATGTAGCAGTAATAATATCAACCTCACCCAGAGATCCTTTCTCGACTCCCTGCGAGAAAGCAATCCCAGAGCCATAAAGTCATCAAACCTCGTCCTGAGATCCCTTCTCGACTCCCTGCGAGAAGCAATCCCAGAGCCATATATACAGGTCTCATCACAGGTATCCAGTTCTAAATTGTATCAATCAGGATACAACTCCGAGTGTCCTTTACCGTAGGACCGGCTATCGATAGAAGTGTTCTTCCCTGCAGGGGTGCACCAACTTACCCAACACGCTCGATTAACTTCGGCCGGACACACTTTCCTGGGTCATGCCCGGCCTCGGCCAAACGACACATCGCAACCCTACCTACAACTCCGCAGAGAGGTCCCCGCCGGTCTACATCCTAAGCGCAAGGGGGTCTTGGCCATCGCCCCTCGCCCTCCGGGTCGTTGCGTACATGGCCCAGATCCAAGCACCACCGAAATGGCACCAATCACTCCATGCCGCACTGCTGAACTGGACGTCTGACAGAGCTTTCGGCTGATGCATACGATGCAGAACGCCCATACTATGCCCACGTGATGGTTAGTGCTATCAGGCCAGAGGCCTGCTCAGATCAAATATCCAAATCGTTAGGACTAGGGCTTGCGGTAACGAGCAGAGACTCACGAAGGATGTGACCCCGTCGCCCCGTCTCGAGGACTTGCGGCAAGGGTTAAGAATGCCCGGCCGCGCCTCGTATTCACAACTCGGGCACCACACTGACAACCCGCCTCCACATCACACGTGGGTACCCCTCAGGGTCGACCCGCCTTTCCAAGTAACATTGTAAGGTCCAAGTATCCGTGTGTCCATAACATCAGGGAATCCGAGGTATCACCCTCATTGAATTCCCACTCGATGTATCCATCAAGGTGAACTAGGAGGAATCACCCTCACTGGGTCCACACTTGAGGCGTTGTAGGACAGCGTCGTTATCGGAAGCGATGAAGGAGGAATCACCCTCGATGACCACGCCCGAATAGCTACTCTACAGAGTTAACATCAGAAGTGCTACAAGATGTTTCACCCTCGGCACTCGATAGTAACGCTGCAGTGTCGTTACAACTAAGGGGGGGTGATGTGCGGTGTCGGGTCCTGGTCTTCAATCCCATTGATCGGGTCTTCTGACGATCCAGCGCGGCAGTCGGGATAAGTGGGGTCACTGATAGGTCTCTACCCAGCCTAGACTAAACAGTTAAGGATATGTAGGTAATTATCAACAGCAGGTTACAATGAACAGGCTATGCATCAGAATAGGTAAAGCAGCAGCAGCAGCAGCAATTCTAATGCAAGCATGGGAAATTAGAATGGGCGATATCGGTATGCTCAAGGGAGGGGCTTGCCTGGTTGCTCGGCGGCAAGGGCAAGGTCGTCTATGGTGTCTTCGGGATCCGGAGCTGCGTCGGTCTCGGGGACGACGTCGGGGTCGGGGGCTATCGAGAGAGAAGAGGGGGAGGAAACAGTATAAATATATAGCAAACATGAGCATGACAAATATGATACACGGTGCTAGGGGTAGTCTAACGCAGCATCACACGTAACAGACGGAGCGGGAGAATATCTGACGATATTTCCCGGGTCTTTTGGAATTATCGGACAGAGGATAAGAGGGGAACGGTTGCAAGTTCGGATAGTTAGGGACGCGTGACGGACGAACGGACCGCGTATTCAGATTCGTCTCGTCGTTCTGAGCAACTTTTATGTACAAAGTATTTTCATCTGAGCTACGGATTATTTTATATGATTTTCTAAAGTTTTTATTAATTTCTGGAATTTAATTAATTATTTAAATTAACATTATCCGAAACAGTGTCTTGCTGACGTCAGCATGACGTCAGCATGACGTCAGGACCAGTGGGTCCCACCTGTCATAGGCTGTTAGGTTAATTAGTGATTAACTAATTAAATTACTGTTTAATTAACACTAACTACTTAATTAAATTAACCTAATCATGATTAATTAACTTAATTAATTAACTAATTAATTATTTAATTATTTTTATTTATTTTAATTATTATTTTTTATTTCGTTTTTAGGGGCTGGGCCCCATCTGTCATTGCCTAGGGGGGGGGGCAGGGCCCACCGGTCAGTGGCACGCCGGACATGTCCGGTTTGTGCCCGTTTGGGCACCGGACATGTCCGGTGCGCATACGGGCGCACGGTGGGCCCGCGGGTGAGGCGGAGACGGCGGGGCAGGGGCGGCCGGGGCGCGGTGGCCCGTCGGACGGCGAGCGCGGCGCGTGGAGCCGGGGCAGCAGAGCTGCGCGCCGCGGCTGCAGCACGGGCGTGGGCAGAGGCGACAGCGGGGCCGGCCTGGGCTGTGGTCGCGCGCGAGCCGCCGCGTGTGGGCGCGCGGCGACGGCCGGTGACCAAGGCGCAAGGGGAGGCGAGCAGAGGCGCGGCGGAGCGCGGCGACGGCGATGCAGGGCCGGCCGGGGCGCGGGTGGGGTGCGCGCACAAGGGAGGGAGGCCGAGGCCGAGGCCTCACCGGCGTTGTAGGGCACGGGCAGCGGGGCTCGGGACGACGGCGTCGGGCACGGCGACGGGTGCGAGCGCTCGCTGAGGCGATTCGGGAGGAGACGGGGAGGCGAGGTCCCGGGCGACGGCGTCCGACCGCGGGCGGCGAGGCGGAAGCGAGCGCGAGCAGCGGCGGGGAGCGCGGCGACGGGCGACGGATCGGGGCGCCTCTGCCCCGGTCCGATCCAGGGGAGGGGGGTCGAGGGGAGGCGGTAGGGGAGGCGACAGGCGAGGCAGATCGGCGCGGGGAGGCGGTCGGGGGCCGCCGCCGCGACGGGCGACGGGGGTCGATCCCGATCCAGAATTTCTGGATCGGGGGGGGGGGGAGGAGCGAGGGGGTGGGGTAGCGGCTAGGGTTTCGGGTGGGGGTGGGAGATATGGGGGAGGGAGTGGGCGCCGCTGGGCCGGCCTGGCTAGCCCATGTGGCCAGCTGGGCCGAGGCCCAGCGAGGGGGGGGGGCTTTATTTTCTTTTGTTCTTTTTCTTTTTATAAATTCATATACCTCGGTTTAGTAAATAGTTAGGCCCCAAACCGAATTTTGCAAAAAGGGAGACCTAGTCCATAAATACCAGTGCTTTATTTCCTAACACCTAAAATTAGTTTGAGCAAAACATCATTTCATACTTAAATTAGATTTAATAAATGGTTATTAAATATTGTTTTTAGTCGCTGTTTGAAGATGTTTGAGTCACTTACCCAACTCCAATGATGTTGGTTTCAATTTTAGAATTGTCTCTGATTTATTTGCTATTTAATGAACAATTTAGTTTCTATGTTGGACAACTTTTATTTTCCACTTTCATTTAAATTTGGATTTTGAGTTAGAAGCTGAAATGCATTATGATGCAAATGATGATCAGACACTGTTAATCATGCTGACGTGGCATAATCAAAATGGGATTACTGTAGTTAACCACCGGGGGTGTTACACTCCGCCTCTGCCTCCTCTTCCTCCGGCTCTAACCACAGGGCGGCAGTGGAAGGTCGTGCTTGATGTGGACGTCGAGCCGCCGTTGCTCCTCGTGTTCGAGGGAAAACCAGGCCTCCCTGTTGGGAGAGTCTGCGGCGCATTCGGGCATCCGCCGCCGCGCCGGCGTGAGCTGCGCCCGGCGCCTGCGCACCTCCTCGTCGTGCGCCCGCTGTGTCCGTGGAACCGCCGGCACCGGGATCCGTTGCGGATCGAGGTGCCAGTGGTGCGGCAGCGTCACGTCGGGGTAAGGCAGCGGCTGCCTATACTCCCAGTGCCACCGCGCCTGGTGTACCGGGATGTGCAGACGCCGCCGACTTGAGCGGGCACACGTCGGCGGCGGAGCAGGAGGGGGAGGAGGAGCACGGGAGGATGAGGCGCCGGGGGTGCCCTTGCCCTTGCCGCTGTCGGAGCTGCTGCCGAAGAGGCCCATGGCTAGGGTTTGGGTTGTCGCCGGCGAGGAAGCAGGAAGGTGGTGGTGGTTGGGGGGGGGGGGGGCAGATGTGGACGGAAGTGGATGAGCCCCCCCGCCGCCGCGCACGCGTGGGTTAAAAAACGATGCTTCCACTGGCTGACTAGTGGGCCCGGTGTCGGTGGTCGTCATAAATTAAACGGCGGGCCGTAGTTGGGTGGCCGCCAAGTGGGACCGTGGCGGACACCGAGGGGACGTGCGACGTGTCCGCGCCGACGCATTTGCGGCCCAAATTTAGGCCGCAAATGCGTCGGCGCGAACGCGAAGCGGACACGTTTGGGGTTTGGGTCGACGCTTTGAGCCTCCGCTTTTGTCCGCGCCGACCTAAACGGACGCAAAAGGACGATTTGGGTCGCTGCGTTGGAGTTGCTCTAATAAATGATTTTTTTTTTTGAAAAGACACAAGAGTAATAGAATATGAGGGAATAAAATTGAATTGAATAAGCAACCTGCGTGAAATACAACAGGCCAGATCTGCATGCGTCCGAAGCTCCAAGAAATGGAGCCATGCACGGGATGGTAGAACATCATTTCTCCGTGGAGCAAGGTACTGATGTACGTACTCCAGTGCGTACGTGCTTGCGTCGACGCCAGCTTTCGTGGATTTGAGAACTATGGCCAGGCTTCGCGTTGATCTCAGCATGCTTTGTCCGGCCGATCGAGGGCAAAAAGTCATAGGAGGTTGCTGACTTGTTCGCGCGCCTCCTCTTGACTTGTAGCAAAATCACGTGCGCGCGGATCTGGATGGATCGGCGTCCAATCTTTTGCAAGTTTTTTTCTTTTTTTGCGGGTACAATCTTTTGCAAGTTACCACTGCTTATTGGATGCGGTTCGGGTTGACCGCTCAAAAGTCGCGTCGTGGAGTTCACACAATGAGGGACGTGAGCTCTGAAGTTAGCAACAGCTTTCGTGGCCTGGATTTTTGTTGACCTTCTTGCTTTGAGCTTGGAATTATCTTGCATTCAACATTTTACTCTGGATCACTTTCTTTATTTCTAGTGTTGTTTATCGAGGTCCGTCCACCATAAGGCATAGCAGATTAGCTGCTTGGAGTTGAAGTATCAAGCATGGAGAAGCAGATTCATTGCTTCTATTTTTTTTAAAGGAAATAATTACACTCAGTTTTTACATAACAAGATGGCTTAAAGACATGGAAAACCCTTCACGCCTACAGTCCGGCCGAACCGCCGCTGTCGCGCACATGCACTTACTAGACCCATGCGCTGCATCCTTCCTTTTTTTTTTCTCTTTTTCCCATCCTTATCTCTTCACCGCTCATTCTTAGAGCATCTCCAACAGGCGTGCGATATTAGCGTCGCGCTAGAAAAACCAGTTTTTTTTACGCGTGCAGCCATTCCGGGTGCTCCAGCGAAGGCGCAAAAAACACGCGCGCGGCATAACTTTCAGCGCGCGCAGCGAAACGACATCGCGTGTCGCTTATTTCGTGCGCCCACCCCCGCGCGTTGCACACTCGAGCACCCGCGCCGCGACTTTCACCTACCGCCATATCTAGGCGCTGGCGCCGCCGCCCGCACCTCCCCATTTGTTCCGGCGACCCGACGGCGCTTCCCCGGCCTATCCCCGCGCCGCCGCTGCTTCCTCCACCTCCCTCTAGTCGCCGCCGCCCCTCGAGCGCGCCATTCGTCCGACGAACAGCGCCCGGCCGCCCACTGCCGCTCGGCGCCCACAAGGTGTTCGACAAAACGCTTGCAAGGTATGTATTGCTTCAACTTCACATTTTGTACATGAATTTGATGCATGTTGTTTGTAGTTCTTAGACTAGTTTCAATTCAATATTGTAGATGAGTTCGTCATATGATTCTTCCGACGAAGAATTTGATATTGAAGAGGAGGAGGACCTTGCAATGATCCTAACTATGCACATCAATAAAAAGCCGAAGCACGGTGATTCGGTTATGGATCGTTAGAAAATTTGGAGGGATAAGATCGATGCCGACAACAGATTAATGAGGCACTATTTTTGTGGATAATCCCACATACCCCGAGTCCTACTTTCGGCGCCGTTTTAGGATGGGCACCGAGTTGTTCAGGCGCATTGCAGAGAAACTGGCGAGCCATGATCGGGTTTTTCAGCAAAGGAGGAATGCCGCCGGAGAACTCGGGCATAGCACCTCTCAAAAGGTGATAGCCGATTTGCGTATGTTGGCATACGGTATTCCGGCTGATCTAGTTGATGACCACTTGGCCATGGGTGAGAGTCAAGCCATCATGTGTGTCAAGCGCTTCGCAGTCGAAATTGTGCAAGTGTTTGGTCCGGAGTATTTGAGAGCTCCCAATGCTGAAGACGCCGCAAGGCTTTTGGAGATGAACAAAGCTCGCGGGTTCCCAGGTATGCTTGGCTCAATAGATTGCATGCATTGGAGTTGGAAGAACTGTCCTAAGGCATGGCATAGACAATTCCATGGCCAGAAAAAGGGTTCCACTATAATCCTTGAAGCGGTGGCCGATCAACAGACTTGGATTTGGCATGCCTTTTTTGGAATGCCTGGATTTTTGAATGACACCAACGTTGTCAATCGGTCACCACTTATGAATAAGATTACAAATGGTGAACTGCCACCAGTGCAGTTTGTAGCAAATGGCCATACATACAACTATGGCTACTATCTTACGGATGGCATCTACCCAAAGTGGCAAACATTTGTGAAGCCGTTGAAAAAACCGGAAGGTAAGAAAAATCTTAATTTCCACAATGCTCAGGTGGCGGCTAGGAAAGATGTGGTGAGAGCTTTTGGAATTTTGCAAGCCCAATTTGCTATTATGAGAGGACCGGCTAGATTTTGGGATCAAAATATCCTTTGGTACATCATGCACGCTTGTGTGATCATGCATAACATGATCATTGAGAATGAGCGTGGCCATGATTTAGACTACTCTCAGTATGAGCTCTTGGGACATCCTGTGCGAGTGCGGCGGAGGGCTGCGAGGGTGGCCTGATTTGTTGCCTCCTATCATGCCATTTGCTACTTCATGAGTTTGCGTTGGTTTTTTCCTTGAAGAGGAAAGGGTGATGCAGCAAAGTAGAGATAAGTATTTCCCTCAGTTAGAGAACCAAGGTATCAATCCAGTAGGAGGTACGAGCAAGTCCCCAATCTATGCACCTGCACAAACAATCAAACACTTGCACCCAACGTGATAAAAGGGTTGTCAATCCCTTCACGGTCAATTGCAAAGGTGAGATCTGATAGAGATAGGTATATAAGATTGCCAAAACGTAAAACAAAATAAAAGTAAATAAATTGCAGCAAGGTATTTTTGGTATTTTTGATATATAGATCTGAAAATATACGATGAAAAATAGACCCCGGGGCCATAGGTTTAATTAGAGGCTTCTCTCTTGAAGGCAAATAATACGGTGGGTGAACAAATTACTGTCGAGCAATTGATAGAAAAGCGCAAAGTTATGACGATATCCAAGGCAATGATTATGCATATAGGCATCACATCCGTGTCAAGTAGACCGAAATAATTCTGCATCTACTACTATTACTCCACACATCGACCGCTATCCAGCATGCATCTATAGTATTAAGTTCATAAATAACAGAGTAACGCCTTAAGTAAGATGACATGATGTAGAGGGATAAACTCAAGCAATATGATGAAAACCCCATCTTTTTACCCTTGATGGCAACAATACAATATGTGCCTCGCTACCCCTACTATGTCACTGGGTGAGGACACCACAAGATTGAACCCAAAACTAAGCACCTCTCCCATTACAAGAAATACCAATCTAGTTGGCCAAACCAAACCGATAATTCGAAGAGAAATACAAAGATATCAAATCATGCATATAAGAATTCAGAGAAGATTCAAATAATATTCATAGATAATCTGATCATAAATCCACAATTCATCGGATCTCGACAAACACACCGCAAAAGAATATTACATCGGATAGATCTCCAAGAACATCGAGGAGAATATGGTATTGAGAATCAAAGAGAGAAAAAAAGCCATCTAGCTACTAGATATGGACCCGTAGGTCTGAGGTAAACTACTCACGCTTCATCGGAGAGGCAATAGGGTTGATGTAGATGCCCTCCGTGATGGAACCCCCTCCGACAGATCGCCGGAAAAGGCCCCAAGATGGGATATCACGGGAACAGAAGGTTGCGGCGGTGGAAAAGTATTTTCGTGGCTCTCCCCAAGGGTTTTGGAATATATGTGAACATATAGGACGAAGAAGTAGGTCGGTGGACTCCCGAGGGGGCCACAAGCCAGAGGGCGCGCCCCCTAGGGCGCGCCCCAACGGCTTGTCGTCGCCTCGTGGGTCTTCTGACTTTGACTCCAAGTCTCGTAGGTGTCTTCTGGTCCAAGAAAAATTATCGTAAAGTTTTATTCCGTTGGACTCCGTTTGATATTCCTTTTCTGCGAAACTCAAAAATAAGGAAAAAACAGAAACTGGCACTGGGCTCTAGGTTAATAAGTTAGTCCAAAAAATAATATAAAATAGCATATTAATGCATATAAAACATCCAAAACATATAATATAATAGCATGGAACAATAAAAAATTATAGATACGTTGAAGACGTATCAAGCATCCCCAATCTTAATTCCTGCTCGTCCTCGAGTAGGTAAATGATAAAAACAGAATTTTTGATGTAGAATGCTACCTAACATATTTATCCTTGTAATTTTCTTTATTGTGGCATGAATGTTCAGATCCATAAGATTCAAAACAAAAGTTTAATATTGACATAAAAACAATAATACTTCAAGCATACTAATAAAGCAATCATGTCTTCTCAAAATATCATGGCCAAAGAAAGTTATCCCTACAAAATCATATAGTCTGGCTATGCTTCATCTTCATCACACAAAGTATTAAATGATGCACAACCCCGATGACAAGCCAAGCAATTGTTTCATACTTTTGATGTTCTCAAACTTGTTCAACTTTCACGCAATACATGAGCGTGAGCCATGGATATAGCACTATAGGTGGAATAGAATATGGTGGTTGTGGAGAAGACAAAAAGAAGGAGATAGTCTCACATCAACTAGGCGTATCAATGGGCTATGGAGATGCCCATCAATAGATATCAATGTGAGTGAGTAGGGATTGCCATGCAACAGATGCACTAGAGCTATAAGTGTATGAAAGCTCAAAAAGAAACTAAGTGGGTGTGCATCCAACTCGCTTGCTCACGAAGACCTAGGGCACTTTGAGGAAGCCCATCATTGGAAAATACAAGCCAAGTTATATAACGAAAATTTCCACTAGTATATGAAAGTGACAAAATAGGAGACTCTATCATGAAGATCATGGTGCTACTTTGAAGCACAAGTGTGGAAAAAGGATAGTAGCATTGCCCCTTCTCTTTTTTCTCTTATTTTTTTATTTTGGGCTCTTTGGACTCTTTTTTTCTCTTTTTTTTCGTCTGGAGTCTCATCCCGACTTGTGGGGGAATCATAGTCTCCATCATCCTTTCCTTACATGGGACAATGCTCTAATAATGATGATCATCACACTTTTATTTACTTACTACTCGATAGTTAGAACAAAAATATGACTCTATATGTATGCCTCCGGCGGTGTACCGGGATGTGCAATGATCAAGAGAGACATGTATAAAAAAATATGAATGGTGGCTTTGCCACAAATACGATGTCAACTACATGATCATGCAAAGCAATATGACAATGATGAAGCGTGTCATAATAAACGGAACGGTGGAAGTTGCATGGCAATATATCTTGAAATGGTTATGGAAATGCCATAATAGGTAGGTATGGTGGCTGTTTTGAGGAAGGGTTATGGTGGGTGTAGTGCACCGGTGAAAGTTGCGCGGTACTAGAGAGGCTTGCAACGGTGGAAGGGTGAGAGTGCGTATAATCCATGGACTCAACATTAGTCATAAAGAACTCACATACTTATTGCAAAAGTCTATTAGCTATCGAAACAAAGTACTACACGCATGCTCCTAGGGGGATAGATTGGTAGGAAAAGACCATCGCTCGTCCCCGACCGCCACTCATAAGGAAGACAATCAATAAATAAATCATGCTCCGACTTCATCACATAACGGTTCACCATACGTGCATGCTACGGGAATCACAAACTTTAACACAAGTATTTCTACCAATCCACAATTACTCACTAGCATGACTCTAATATCACCATCTTTAAATCTCAAAACAATCATAAGGAATCAAACTTCTCATAGTATTCAATGCACTTTATATGAAAGTTTTTATTATATCCCTCTTGGATGCCCATCATATTAGGACTAAATTCATAACCAAAGCAAATTACCATGCTGTTTAGAGACTCTCAAAATAATATAAGTGAATCAAGAGAGTTCAACAATTTCTATAAAATAAAGCCACCGCCGTGCTTTAAAAAGATATAAGTGAAGCACTAGAGCAAAATTGCCTAGCTCAAAAGATATAAGTGAAGCACATAGAGTATTCTAATAAATCACGATTCGTGCGTGTCCCTCTCAAAAGGTGTGTACAGGAAGAATGATTGTGGCAAACTAAAAAGCAAAGACTCATATCATACAAGACGCTCCAAGCAAAACACATATCATGTGGTGAATAAAAATATAGCCTCAAGTAAATTTACCGATAGACGAAGACGAAAGAGGGGATGCCTTCCGAGGCATCCCCAAGCTTAGTCTCTTGATTGTCCTTGAATATTACCTTGGGGTGCCTTGGGCATCCCCAAGCTTAGGCTCTTGCAACTTCTTATTCCATAGTCCATCAAATCTTTACCCAAAACTTGAAAACTTCACAACACAAAACTCATGAGATCCGTTAGTATAAGAAAATAAATCACCACTTTTTGGTACTGTTGTGAACTCATTCTTTATTTATATTGGTGTAATATATACTGTATTCCAACTTCTCCATGGTTTATACCCCCCGATACTACCCATAGATTCATCAAAATAAGCAAACAACACATAGAAAACAGAATCTGTCAAAAAATAGAATAGTCTGCGATGATCTGAATTGTGCTAATACTTCTGTAAGTCAAAAAATTATGAAAAACTTGGACAACAGGGAAAATTTGTATATAAATCATTTGTAAAAAATTCAGAGTTTTTTGTTGCTTCTGTGAGTTATTAAAATTCTGTAACTGGACGCAAAAGTTTCTGTTTTCAGCAAGATCAAATCAACTATCACCGTATGCCATCCCAAAGGTCTTACTTGGCTCAAACACTAATTAAAACACCAAAACACAATTACTACAGAGGTAATAATGTGTATACTCATAAAAACAGAAAATAAAAATATTGGGTTGTCTCCCAACAAGCGCTTTTCTTTAAAGCCTTTTAGCTAGGCATTGATAATTTTAATGATGCTCAAATGAAAGACAAGAACTGAAGCACAACGAGAGCATCATATAACATGTGAAAAACAAGTTTAAGTCTAACATACTTCCTATGCATAGGCATTTTATAGGGAAAGGATTTATCAAGACAAGCAAAAACTAGCATATGCAAGGAATAAAGAAACAATAGCAATCTCAAGATAAAGAGAGGTAATTTACTAACATGAAAATTTCTACAACCATATTTCCCTCTCTCATAATAATTACATGTGGGATCATATTCAAATTCAACAATATAGCTGTCACATAACATATTCTCTATATGATCCACATGCATGCAATGTTGACACTCTTCCAAAATAGTGGGATTATCATCAACTAAAGTCACAACCTCACAAAGCCCACTTTTATCAAAAATTTCATAAGATTGATCATACTCCGAAGTAGCGGGATCATTATTACCTAGAGTTGACACTCTTACAAACCCACTTTCAATATTATTGCAAACATATTCATTATGAGGCTTAAATAAATTTTCAAGATCATAAGAAAAATTACCCCAATCATGATCATTGCAACAAAGTAGTGGACATAGTAAAATTAGCATCCCCAAGCTTGGGGTTTTGCATATTATTAGCATAGTTGACATTAATAGGATTTATAATAACATCATTGCAATCATGGTTTTTATTCAAGGAGCTATCGTGAATCACTTCATAAATTTCTTCTTTTAACACTTCATCACAATTTTCAGATTCACGAATTTCAAGCAAAACTTCATAAAGATAATCTAGTGCACTCAAATCACTAGAAA
This sequence comes from Thinopyrum elongatum, assembly GCA_011799875.1. NCBI lineage: Eukaryota > Viridiplantae > Streptophyta > Magnoliopsida > Poales > Poaceae > Thinopyrum > Thinopyrum elongatum. The sequence goes on along the minus strand of CM022300.1, from coordinate 56,737,694 downwards.
TTGATTCATCATAATTGGATCTTTTAAAAAGATTAGCAAGTGGATGACGATCCATAAACTTTTGGCAAGCGAAGATGCAAGCAAAAAGAAGGCACATGGTAACACAAGCAAACAAAAGATCGAACGAAAAGAAGGCAAACAAAAAGGCAAATATTTTTGTGATTTTCTGAAAATGTTTCAGAAGTGGGGGAGAGGAAAACGAGAGGCAAATGGCGAATAATGTAATGCAAGAGATGAGAGTTTATGATGGGTACTTGGTAGGCTTGATGTAGACCTCCCCGGCAACGGCGCCAGAAATTCTTCCTGCTACTTCTCGAGCTTGCGTTGGTTTTTCCCTTGAAGAGGAAAGGGTGATGCAGCAAAGTAGAGATAAGTATTTCCCTCAGTTAGAGAACCAAGGTATCAATCCAGTAGGAGGTAGAAGCAAGTCCCCAATCTATGCACCTGCACAAACAATCAAACACTTGCACCCAACGCGATAAAGGGGTTGTCAATCCCTTCATGGTCAATTGCAAAGTTGAGATCTGATAGAGATAGGTATATAAGATTGCCAAAACGTAAAACAGAATAAAAGTAAATAAATTGCAGCAAGGTATTTTTGGTATTTTTGATATATAGATCTGAAAATATATGATGAAAAATAGACCCGGGGGCCATAGGTTTAAATAGAGGCTTCTCTCTTGAAGGCAAATAATACGGTGGGTGAACAAATTACTGTCGAGCAATTGATAGAAAAGCGCAAAGTTATGACGATATCCAAGGCAATGATTATGCATATAGGCATCACATCCGTGTCAAGTAGACCGAAACGATTCTGCATCTACTACTATTACTCCACACATCGACCGCTATCCAGCATGCATCTAGAGTATTAAGTTCATAAAGAATGGAGTAATGCCTTAAGTAAGATGACATGATGTAGAGGGATAAACTCAAGCAATATGATGAAAACCCCATCTTTTTATCCTTGATGGCAACAATACAATACGTGCCTCGCCACCCCTACTATGTCATTGGGTGAGGACACCGCAAGATTGAACCCAAAACTAAGCACCTCTCCCATTGCAAGAAATACCAATCTAGTTGGCCAAACCAAACCGATAATTCAAAGAGAAATACAAAGATATCAAATCATGCATATAAGAATTCAGAGAAGATTCAAATAATATTCATAGATAATCTGATCATAAATCCATAATTCATCAGATCTCGACAAACACACCGCAAAAGAATATTACATCGGATAGATCTCCAAGAACATCGAGGAGAACATGGTATTAAGAATCAAAGAGAGAGAAGAAGCCATCTAGCTACTAGGTATGGACCCGTAGGTCTGAGGTAAACTACTCACGCTTCATCGTAGAGGCAATAGGGTTGATGTAGATGCCCTCCGTGATCGAATCCCCCTCCGACAGATCACTGGAAAAGGCCCCAAGATGGGATCTCACGAGAACAGAAGGTTGCGGCGGTGGAAAAGTATTTTCGTGGCTCTCTCCTAGGGTTTTGGAATATATGTGAATATATAGGACGAAGAAGTAGGTCGGTGGACTCCCGAGGGGGCCACAAGCTAGGGGGCGCCCCCCTAGGGCGTGGCCTTACGGCTTGTCGTTGCCTCGTGGGTCTTCTGACTTCGACTCCAAGTCTCGTAGGTGTCTTCTGGTACAAGAAAAATCATCGTAAAATTTTATTCCGTTTGGACTCCGTTTGATATTCCTTTTCTGCGAAACTCAAAAACAAGGAAAAAACAGAAACTGGCACTGGGCTCTAGGTTAATAAGTTAGTCCCAAAAATAATATAAAATAGCATATTAATGCATATAAAACATCCAAAACAGATAATATAATAGCATGGAACAATAAATAATTATAGATACGTTGGAGACGTATCACCATTCGACGTGCCGAAATGCATAATGATCTTCAAAAGGATCTAATCGAGGAGTGGTGGGCATGGAATGGCCGACAAAATGCATGACGATTTGTATGTTTGATGTTGTACGTTTCATGTTGTATTGTTGAACTATTTGTTGTATTGGAAGATAAACTATTTGTTTGAGTTGTAATAAAATTGAACTATTTATTGTTGATTTATTTTTTATGTGTTTGATCTCCTTGGTTTTGTTTGGAGTGTCATATGTTGTTTGTGCTGGGCGGGCGCGCCGTTTTTTTGCAGCGGCTGCTGGAGCGGCTCACGCGCGCTATATTTTGCAGCGGCCACTGGAGCCAGCGCTGAGTTGCGCGTAAAAACTAGCTATTTCGGCGTGATAAAGGTTTTTTTAGCGCGCCGCGTGTTGCGCGCCTGTTGGAGATGCTCTTAGCCACGCAACTATGCCGCCCATGCTCTGCTTTGCTCTCTCTCTCTTCCACCTTGCCACATCACTCGGCTCCATAGCTCCTCCCTGCTGCTCTGCTGCTTTCTACCTCCTCCTCTTAATCCCAACGAAGGATGCCTCATGCTTGGACATAACCCACCCACGTTGCACAGCAACATATGTGTGTGGGGAAGGCAGCGGATGCAACCGGCGGCGAGCTGCAGGGGGTGAGCTGCAGGGGGCGCATGGCGACGGGGACTTGCAACCCGGGGCTGGTGGAGCTGCAAACCGCGGCGACGGTGAGCTGCATCTGACGGCACCACACTGACAAGCGAGCTACAACAGGCTGCTACCGGAGCTTCGACCACTGGTGGCGGAGCTGCAATCGACGTTTGTGCAAGCTACATCGAGCAGGCGGAGCTGCAACCTGCGGGGCCGCTGGTGCTGGAACCAATACGGTGGTGAGCAGGAACGGGCTCCTCGTTTTGCTGCAACCGAGCATCCCAGAGCTAGAACCGGTGCCCCTGCTGCTTCAACCCGCGAAAGTCTTCGCGCCGTGGAGACCGACGACGGGCTGTGGGTGACCTTTTTGCTGCAAGAGGCCATCCATTTTGCTGGAACCAACATCAATTTTTCCTGCCGTCGGCCACGCGATTTGCTGCATCCAGATGCGCCCTCGCTGTCGACGATGGAGTTTTTGCTGGAACCAGTGTATGTTTTTGCTGGAACTAGCTTTTCTTTTTGCTACAATCATTCTTTTGTTTGCTACAATCGAATCATTGAGAGTCTTCTTGTTGAGTTTTTTTGTTGGGAATAGTGTTTATTTTGCTGGAACTAGCAATTTTGTTTGCTCCAATCAACCATTCAAGTTCTCCCTGCTGAGGTTGATTTTTGCTGGAACCGATGTCTATTTTTGCTGGAACCTTATAATGATTTTGTTTCAACCGACGACTGAGAATTTATGCCTTTTTTAGATCTGTTTTGGCTGGACATGATGGTGCAAACCGACAACTGCGGCGAGTCGGAGGTGGGGTTACCCTACGATGCTGCAATAATGGCGCCCGCACACTGAATCTGATCAATCTGATTTTTTTAGAGTTGCATCCATGGTGAATCACGCTGGAATCAATGGTGGTCGTGATGCAATCCAGGCGGCCACAGGGGCGGGACCTCACCGGAGCTCGTCGGGCACGGCCACGGGGCGGGACCTCACCAGAGCTCGTCAAGCATGGCCACAAGGACGACGAGGAGGGGGAATGGCAGTGTGCACGAGGGGGAGCTTGTGGATCCCCTTGTTTTTTTCTCGCGAGGAAGAAGATGACATAGATAGGGCCAAATCCAATGGCTAATGATGAATATATCGGGTGGCTAGCGTGCGACGCCGGCGCCTAGCACTGCCCTAAAGACATCTGGAATGCACACATGCCGAAAAGAAAAAAGAAAGAAAGAAAACAAAGGCCTTGCCACAGTGATTAACTCCTCTTAGCAGCAGCACACAAGCCACCACCAAAGACATCACCTGAAAAATATAAAAGGTCTCGAAAAGCGACGCCTTCAAGAAAAACAGTGCACAAGCGCCGTCGTCGTCCAGTCCAAGATCTTAGATTTTCACCCTAGAGAAATTTCAAGCTCTCAAAACAATACCTTCAGCAAGGCAATTGCCAGGCACAACTAATGAAGGTTAGACCTTAGGTTTTCACCTTAAAAGTCACGACTCGACACCCGAGGAGCAACACCAAAAATGAAATTCTCCAGTGCTGCCGCCCCACTTGCACAGCTGGTTCTGAAAGTTATCAAACACCTGGCTAGCTCCATCGCCTCCAAGGCCCCTCTTCGCCTTACTGATCTCCCCCGATCCCAGCCATCATGACTTTCTCCACCGCTGTCTACGCCATGGAAATCAAGATACCTACATGTCCCATGGTGTCAACAAACAACAGAGCTTCGTGTCGCACCCTCATGGAGCCGCGTAGGATGAAATGGACGCATGCAACCGGATTCTATCTGATCCATATATCCTTAGTCAAGATCTCCGGCAGAAGTTCCGAAACACGTCAACTGCTCGATCGAGGAGGATTGATCATGCATATCGTTGTCGTGATGCGATAAGAGCATTAGGACCGCCACCACACCGTTGCCACCACCACGCCGACGCCATCGCCAGCGGAGGACACTGGCTCACGCCGCCGGCTGAAGACGGATGCCAGATCAAGGCAGATCAGATCTGCCGCCACCCCCTCGCCTACATGATCCACCACCTCGAAGCCTGTCATGCGCCACAGGTCCCGAGCACCGCTGCCGTGAGGATCATCTGCCACACCACCGCGACCCTCTCCATCGCGGTGTCCCGGTGAAAGATCGAGGATGTCGCCTAGAGGGGGTGAATAGGCGCTTTAAAATAATTACGGTTTAGGCTTGAACAAATGCGAAATAAACCTAGCGGTTAATTTGTCAAGCACAAAACCTACAACAGCTAGGCTCACCTATGTGCACCAACAACTTATGCTAAGCAAGATAAACAACTATGTGATAGCAAGATATATAACATGAAACACTATGGCTATCACAAAGTAAAGTGCATAAGTAAAGGGCTCGGGTAAGAGATAACCGAGGCACGCGAAGACGATGATGTATCCGGAAGTTCACACCCTTGCGGATGCTAATCTCCATTTGGAGCGGTGTGGAGGCACAATGCTCCCCAAGAAGCCACTAGGGCCACCGTAATCTCCTCACGCCCTCGCACAATGCAAGATGCCGTGATTCCACTTATGGACCCTTGAGGGCGGTCACTGAACCCGTACAAATGGCAACCCTTGGGGGCGGTCACCGAACCCGTACACTTTGGCAACCCTTGGGGGCGGTCACCGGTACCCGTCAAATTTCTCGGGGCGATCTCCACAACCTAATTGGAGACCCCGACGCTTGCCCGGAGCTTTACACCACAATGATTGAGCTCCGAACACCACCAACCATCTAGGGCGCCCAAGCACCCAAGAGGAACAAGCTCAAGGGTACCAAGCACCCAAGAGTAATAAGCTACTCAACTTCACTTCCATGTATCACCGTGGAGAACTCAAACCGATGCACCAAATGCAATGGCAAGGGCACACGGAGTGCCCAAGTCCCTCACTCTCAAATCCCACCAAAGCAACGAAAGCTATGGAGGAAAATGAGAGGAAGAACAAGAAGGAGAACACCAAGAACTCCAAGATCTAGATCCAAGAGGTTCCCCTCACATAGAGGAGAAAGTGATTGGTGGAAATGTGGACCTAGATCTCCTCTCTCTTTTCCCCCTAAAACTAGCAAGAATCCATGGAGGGATTGAGAGATAGCAAGCTCGAAGAAGGTCAACAATGGGGGAAGAACACGAGCTAAAGGGATAAGGTTCAATGGGGAAGAAGACCCCCTTTTATAGGGGCTCCCGAATCCAACCGTTATGTGCTCAGCCCGCACACGAGTGGTACTACCGCTCCAGCGAGCGGTACTATCTCTCGGGCGGTAGAACAGGACAACAGAACAACGGCAATGAACCTCAGGGGCGGTAGAGCCGCCGGAGCGGTACTACCGCTCAAGGGAGTGGTACTACCGCAAGCTGCAGCGGTACTACCGCTGGGGCTGCGCTCAGCAGCTACGCAGGAGAAGGAAGGAGGGATAGAGGAGAGGGCCTTTGAGCGGTACTAGCAGCGGTGGTAGGCGCGGTACTACCGCTTATAAGCGGTACTACCGCTCCTACTGCCGCTGGTACTGCCGCTCAACCCGACACGAGAAACGCAGGTCTCAAGTCGAGGCGGTACTGCCACGGAACCGGAGCCGTACTACCGCTTATGGCCATGGGCGGTACTACCGCTGTGAGACAGCGGTACTACCGCTTGTGGCGATAAGCGGTACTGCCGCTCCGGCCCAGCGGTACTACCGCTGGCGCCTTCATTATGCCACTTCCATGAAAACAAGTATACTCCAAGGAAAACCAGAACTGCCACAACTTTTGCAAATGAGCTCCGAATTGAGCAAACTCAAGCTTGTTGGATAGATGACGACGAGTACTATCCAACAGCGACTGGTTATAGTAAGAAGAGGCAGGGGAGGTATGCCAAGATATAGAAGAGAGAAACCTCCAACAGAGAAGAACCGACATAACCTCCAACATCGAAAACATCATAGAAGATGCAAGTGAACTCCATTTTCGATGAACTCGAGCTTGTCATCAAGATGACCATAAGCTCTAAGACTCACAAAGAGAACCAAACAAGAACCAAGAAAGATGATGCAAGGATGCAATGGTTTGAGCTCTCTACGAACGATACGATCAAGCTACTCATCGAGAGCCCCCCTTGATAGTACGGCAAACGATCCTATAACCTGGTCTCCCAACTACCACCATGAAACCGGTAAAATAGAAAACCTATCAAGGGCAAACCTTTGCCTTGCACATAGTCCAATTGAGCTAGATGATGACGATCTTGACTTCGTCAAGTTGGACCACCTTTCTTGATTGCGTTGGCTCGATGAAGACTAGATGATTGCTCCCCCATACTCCACTATGGGTGAGCCACTCTTCGGCACATCTTCACAAGTCCATTGACACCACAATGGATGGCTAGCTTCAAGCACTTGATCTCTTCGTGATGCTCCACTTGAACTTGCACATCGCAAACTTGATGACGATCACCACTTGATGTCATCCTCTCCATGGGTTGTATGATATCTTCCTCTTGACGCAAGCCCATGGAAACATACCTAACCCCACATAGAACTCTCACGTAGGCCATGGGTTAGTACACAAAGCGTAATGGACAATACTTACCATACCGTGGGATCACATGATCCCACTCGGTACATCTTCTATGCTTTGTGTGTTGATCAACTTGAATCACTCTCTGTTCTTAGTCTTGATCAACCTTGAATCTTTCCAACTCTCTTCATTTGGATGATGTCTTGAAGGTAAACATGAATGATCACACAATCTTCTTCTTCAAGACATGCTTGCAATAAGCTCAACACTCACATGACCAATCTTTGGATAATTCCTTAATAGCACCTTGGTCAAATCATAAACTCCTTGAAACCAACACATGGACTTCAAGAACTGCCTATGGACAAATCCTTCAAATATAACTCAATGCAGCCATTAGTCCATAGAGAATGTCATCAATTACCAAAACCACACATGGGGGCACCGCATGTCCTTTCACCCGGCCCAGCCGCGCTGCCCCGTGGCAGAGGCCCTGCGCGAGAAGGTGAAATGACCCGCCATCGCTGATGCCGGCCGGCCAAAGTCCTGTGGCAACAACGAGGGAGGAGGGAGGGAGAGGAGAGTGTTGGCGGCGGCGGTGGGAGAGCCCTCCCCGTCTCCTATGGGAGCGACGTGGGAGCGTACGTGGGATCCATTGCTTTCCAATTGAAGTGAATTGGTTATGTTAAGGTGGCAAGTCTCTCTCTCTCTCTCTCTCTCGGTATGAGTAGCTAGTAGCAATTACAAGCACAAATTCCGGATACAGGAATGTGGAAGGAGATGAACACGAAGAAGAGAAGCCGCCGGTGGCGTAGCCGTTTCATGTGATCCACTCGAAACCCAGATCCTATTCAGTGCTTAAGGTGCCAGTTATGGGCTTGTTCGTAACTCGCGTCTATGCTCGATCACTTGGCCAGAAGTGTCTCTTCGCAGCACCAGTTTTGGAAACCTTCTAGAAGATTGTTGGAAATATGCCCTAGAGGCAATAATAAAGTGGTTATTATTATATTTCCTTAATCATGATAAAGGTTTATTATTCATGCTAGAATTGTATTGATCGAAAACTTAAATACATGTGTGAATACATAAACAAATACCAAGTCCCTAGTAAGCCTCTACTAGATTAGCTCGTTGATCAAAAGATGTTTAAGGTTTCCTGACCATAGACATGAGTTGTCATTTGATAACGGGATCACGTCATTAGGAGAATGATGTGATTGATAAGACCCATCCGTTAGCATAGCATATGATCGTTTAGTTTATTGCTACTGCTTTCTTACTGTCAAATACTTGTTCCTTCGACCATAAAATCATGCAACTCCCGAACTCCGGAGGAATGCCTTGTGTGTATCAAACGTCACCTCGTAACTGGGTGATCATAAAGGTGCTCTACAGGTATCTTCGAAGGTGTCTGTTGAGTTGGCATGGATCAAGATTGAGATTTGTCATTCCGTATGACGGAAAGGTATCTCTGGGCCCTCTCGGTAATACAACATCACAAGAAGCTTGCAAGAAAAGTGACTAAGGAGTTAGTTACAAGATGATGTATTACGGAACGAGTAAAGAGACTTGCCGTAACAAGATTGAATTAGGTATGGAGATACCAACGATCGAATCCCGGGCAAGTAACATACCGACGGACAAAGGGAACTACGTATGTTGTCATAAAGGTTCGACCGATAAAGATCTTCGTAGAATATGTTGGAACGAATAAGGGCATCTAGGACAAAGGGAACTACGTATGTTATCATTATCGAACCCGTAGGGTCCGCACGCTTAACGTTCGTTAATGATATAGTACTACATGAGTTATGTATGTTGGTGACCGAATGTTGTTCGGAGTCTCGGATGAGATCACGGACATGACGAGGAGCTCCAGAATGGTCCGGATGTAAAGATTGATATATAGGATGGTAGTATTCGGTCTCCGGAAGGGTTTCAGAATACACCAGATAATTATCCAATCATCGGAAGGGGTTCCGAAAGGCCACGGGGAGTTGTTGGGCCTAACAGCCAAAAGGAGGGGAGCACACCAGCCCCGTTGGCGCACCCAACCTCCTGGCCGCCGGCCCTAGGAAGGAAGGAGGAGGGTCCGGCCCCCTCCTGCCTTTCTCCATGCAAGGAAGATGGAAGGGGAAGCGCCCTAGGGGCCGCCAGCCCCCCTTTCCTTCCCCCACGCGCCAAGTACGGAAGGGTGGTGCCTTGGCAGGTGCCCTAGGGCAGCCGCCGCCCCCTCTTGGGGCGCGCCCTAGGCCGCCTCCCCCTCCACCTATATATATGAGAGGAGGGGAGGGGGCGCCACACACCACGATTCACCAAGCCGTGTGCCGGCGCCCCCTCTCCCTCTATTTCATCTTCCTCTCTAAATCCGTTGTGCTTCGCGAAGCCCTGAGGAAATAGTTTCACCACCACCGTCACCACGCCGTCGTGCTGCCGGAACTCATCTACTACTTCACCCTCTTGCTGGATCAAGAAGGCGAGGACGTCATCGAGCTGAACATCTGAACGCGGAGGTGCCGTACGTTCGGTGCTTGATCGGAATGGATCGTGAAGGTGTACAACTACATCAACTGCGTTGATAAACGCTTTCACTTAGGGATCTACAAGGGTATGTAGATGCTCTCACCCTCTCGTAGCTATGCATCTCCATGGATAGATCTTGCGTGTGCGTAGAATTTTTTTGTTTTTCATGCAACGTTTCCCAACAGTGGTATCAGAGCCAGGTCTATGTGTAGATGATATGCACGAGTAGAACACAAAGGAGTTGTGGGCGGTGATGTTCATATTACTTACCACCTATATCTTATTTTGATTCGACAGTATTGTGGGACGAAGCGGCTCGGACCAACCTTACATGTCCACGTACATGAGACCGGTTCCACTGACTAACATGCAACTTGTTTTGCATAAAGGTGGCTGGCGAGTGTCTGTTTCTCCCACTTTAGTTGAATCTAATTTAACTACGGCAGTCCTTGCAGAAGGTTAAATAGCAACTTGATAATCACCATTGTGGTTTTGCGTAGGTAAGAACGATTCTTGCTTGTTGCCCATAGCAGCCACGTAAAACTTGCAACAACAAAGTAGAGAACGTCTAAATTGTTTTTGCAGGGTACTCCCTCCGTTTCTTTTTAGTCTGCATATAAAGTTTGGTCAAAGTCAAGCTTTGTAAAGTTTGACTAGCTTTATATTAAAAGATATTAACATTCACTATATGAAATCAATATTATCGGAGGGAGTATGTTGTGATATGATATGGTCAAGACGTGATATGATATAGTTGATGTATGAGATGATCATGTTTTGTAATAACTTCACGACTTACATGTCGATGAGTACGACAACCAGCAGGAGCCTTCGGGTTGTCTTTAATTATTGTATGACCTGCGTGTCAAATTACTAAGCGCCATGTAATTGCTTTACTTTATCGCTATGTGTTAGCAATAGTTGTAGAAGCAATAGTTGGGGAGACGACCCTGACGCAATGATGGAGATCAAGGTGTCACACCGGTGACGATGGAGATCATGCCGTTGCTTTGGAGATGGAGATCAAACGCACAAGATGATGATGGCCATATCATGTCACATATTTTGATTGCATGTGATGTTTATCCTTTACGCAACTTATTTTGCTTAGAACGACGGTAGCATTATAAGATGATCCCTTCACTTAATTTCAAGATAAAAGTGTTCTCCCCGAGTATGCATCGTTGCTGAAGTTCATCGTTTCAAAGCACCTCATGATGATCGGGTGTCATAGACTCTACATTCACATACAACAGGTGTAAGCCAGTTTTGCACATGCAGAATACTTGGGTTAAATTTGACGAGCCTAGCATGTACAAACATGGTCTTGGAACACTGGAGACCGAAAGGTCAAACATGAGCCATATAATAGATATGATCAACATGGAGATGTTCACTATTGAAGACTACCCATCTCACGTGATGATCAGACATGTGTTGGTTGATTTGAATCATGTATCACTTAGACAACTTGAGGGATGTTGATTTAAGTGGGAGTTCATTAGTAATTTGATTATTTGAACTAAAATTATCATGAACTTAGTCCTAATAGTCTTTGCAAATATATGTTGTAGATCAATGGCCCGTGCTACCGTTCCCTTGAATTTTAATGCGTTATTAGAGAAAGCCAAGTTGAAAGATGATGGTAGCAACTACACGGACTGGGTCCATAACTTGAGGATTATCCTCATTGCTGCATAGAAGAATTATGTCCTTGATGCACCGCTAGGTGTGATGTCTACTACGCAACCTCCTTCTTGTAGACTCGTGTTGGGCCTCCAAGCGCAGAGTTTTGTAGGACATTAGCAAATTTCCCTCAAGTGGATGACCTAAGGTTTATCAATCCGTGGGAGGCGTAGGATGAAGATGGTCTCTCTCAAACAACCCTACAACCAAATAAAAAAGAGTCTCTTGTGTCCCCAACACACCCAATACAATGATAAATTGTATAGGTGCACTAGTTCGGCGAAGAGATGGTGATACAAGTGTGGTATGGATAGTAGATATAGGTTTTTGTAATCTGAAAATATAAAAACAGCAAGGTAACTAGTAACAAAAGTGAGCAAAAATGGTATTGCAATGCTTGAAAACAAGGCCTAGGGTTCATACTTTCACTAGTGCAAAGTCTCTCAACAATGATAACATAATTAAATCATATGTCAATCCCTCAACGTGCAACAAAGAATCACTCCAAAGTTTCTAACGGAGAACCTAGGATGAAAACGTGTATCAACCCCTATGCATAGATTACCCCAATGTCACCTCGGGAATCCATGAGTTGAGTACCAAAACATACATCAAGTGAATCAATACAACATCCCATTGTCACCACAGATATCCCATCGCAAGACATACATCAAGTGTTCTCAAATCCAATACTCAATCCAACATAACGAAACCTCAAAGAGCAAGACTCAATTCATCACAAGAAGGTAGAGCGGGAAGAACACCATAAGATCCAAATATATTGACAAAGCTCGTGGTACACAAGATCGTGCTAAATCAAGAACACGAGAGAGAGGGATCAAACACATAGCTACTGGTACATACCCTCAGCCCCGAGGGTGAACTACTCCCTCCTCATCATAGTGACTACCGGGGTGATGAAGATGGCCTCCGGTGATGATTTCCCCCTCCAGCAGGGTGCCGGAACAGGCACCCGATTGGTTTTTCGTGGATACAGAGGCTTGCGGCGGCGGAACTTCTCATCTAGAGTTCTTTTCGGAGGTTTGGGAATTTATAAGAATTTTTGGCGTCCATCTCATGTTAAGGGGGTGCCCGAGGGGCCCACAAGCCGGGAGCTAGCGCCCTAGGGGGGTAAGGCGCGCCTCCCTGGATTGTGGCCTCCTCGGTCACCTCCTGGTCCAGCTTCGGTGCTTCGGGGGTCTCTTTTGGTCCATAAAAAATCACCATAAATTTTCAGCCCATTCTGAGAACTTTTATTTCTGCACAAAAGACGACACCACGGTAGTTCTGCTGAAAACAGCGTCAGTCCGGGTTAGTTCTAATATAATCATACCAAAACCATATAAAATTATTGCAAACATGGCATGAATACTTCATAAATTATAGATACGTTGGAGACGTATCAAGGTGACAGACCTGCTGGAGGAGCTGATGCAGACGTTATGAACATCTGGTAGGCTCAATCTGATGACTACTCGATAGTTCAGTGTGCCATGCTTTAGGGCTTGTAACCGGGACTTCAAAAGCGTTTTGAACGCCACGGAGCCTATGAGATATCCCAAGAGCTGAAGTTGATATTTCAAGCTAATGCCCGGGTTGAGAGATATGAAGTCTCCAACAAGTTCTTTAGCTGTAAGATGGAGGAGAATAGTTCTGTCAGTGAACACATACTCAGAATGTCTGGGTACCACAACCACTTCACTCAGCTGGGAATTGATCTTCTAGTTGAGAGTGTTATTGATAGAGTTCTTTAGTCACTGCCACCAAGCTACAAAGGCTTCTTGATGAACTATAATATGCAAGGGATGATGAAAATGATTCCCGAGCTCTTCGTGATGTTGAAATCGGCGGAGGTAGAAATCAAGAAAGAGCATCAAGTGTCGATGGTTAACAAGACCACCAGTTTAAAAAAAAGGGCAAGGGAAAGAAAGGGAACTTCAAGAAGACCGGCAAGCAAGTTGCCGCTCCCGTAAAGAAGCCCAAAGCTGGACCCAAGCCTGAAACTGAGTGCTTCTACTGCAAGGGAAATGGTCACTGGAAGTGGAACTGCCCCAAGTACTTGGCAGATAAGAAGGATGGCAAAGGGAACAAAGGTATATTTGATATACATGTTATTGATGTGTTCCTTACTAGTGCTCATAGTAGCACCTGGGTATTGGATATTGGTTCGGTTGCTCATATTTGTAACTTGAAACAGGAGCTACGGAATAAACGAAGATTGGCTAAGGACGAGGTGACGATGCGCGTCGAGAATGGTTCCAAGGTTGATGTGATCGCCGTCGGCATGCTACCTATACATCTACCTTCTGGATTAGTATTAGACCTCAACAATTGTTATTTGGAGCCAGCGTTGAGCATGAACATTATATCTGGAACTTGTTTATTGCGAGACGGTTATTCATTTAAGTCAGAGAATAATGGTTGTTCTATTTATATGAGTAACATCTTTTATGGTCATGCACCCTTAGTGAATGGACTATTCTTGTTGAATCTCGATCGTAGTGATACACATATTCATAATATTGATGCCAAAAGATGCAAAGTTGATAATGATAGTGCAACATACTTGTGGCACTGCCGTTTAGGTCATATTGGTGTAAAGCACATGAAGAAACTCCATGCGGATGGACTTTTGGAATCACTTGATTATGAATCATTTGATACTTGCAAACCATGCCTCATGGGTAAGATGACTAAAACTCCGCTCTCTGAAACAATGGAGCGAGCTAATGACTTATTGGAAATAATACATACCGATCTATGCGGTCCGACGAGTGTTGACGCACGCGGCGGGTATTGATGTTGCTTGAACTACGTCGGTATTTCCCCAAAGAGGAAGGGATGATCCAACACAGCTACGGTAGGTATTTCCCTCAGTTATGAAACCAAGGTATCAATCCAGTGGGAGAACCAAGCAACACTATGTAAACAGTACCTGCACACAAATAACAAATACTTGCAACCCGACGCTTATGAGGGGTTGTCAATCCCTCTACGGGTAACGGCGCCAGAAGTTGTCAAGTTGACGGGATAAAAATTATGATAGATTGGATAAATAGATCTCGATAAAACGCGAAATAAAATAAATAGCAAAAAAGTGCAGCAAGGTATTTTTGGGTTTTTGGAATAATAGATCTGAAAACAAAAGCTAATAAAAATAGATCTCAAAGCAAATATGATGGAGAATAGACCCGGGGGCCGTAGATTTCACTAGTGGCTTCTCTCAAGAAAATAGCACACGGTGGGTAAACAAATTACTATTGGGCAATTGATAGAAGATTGAATAATTATGATGATATCCAAGGCAATGATCATTATATAGGCATCACGTCCAAGATTAGTAGACCGACTCCTGCCTGCATCTACTACTATTACTCCACACATCGACCGCTATCCAGCATGCATCTAGTGTATTAAGTTCATGGAGAAACGGAGTAATGCAATAAGAATGATGACATGATTTAGACGAGATCTATTCATGTAGGATTAGCCCCCATCTTGTTATCCTTAATAGCAACGATACATGCGTATCTTGCTGCGCCTTCTGTCACTGGGAAAGAACACCGCATGATCGAACCCATCACAAAGCACCTCTTCCCATGGCAAGAAAAATCGATCTAGTTGGCCTAACTAAACCAAAGATTCAAAGAAGAAATACAAGGCTATAAGTAATCATGCATATAAGAGATCAAAGAAGACTCAAATAATATTCATGGATATAGATCTGATCATAAACTCGAAGTTCATCGAATCGCAACAAACACGCCGCAAAAAGAGTTACATCAAATAGATCTCCAAGAGACCATTGTATGGAGAATCAAAAAGAGAGAGGAAGCCATCTAGCTACTGCCTACGGACCCGTAGGTCTATGATGAACTACTCACGCATCATTGGAGAAGCACCAATGAGGATGATGAACCCCTCCGTGATGGTGTCTAGATTGGATCTGGTGGTTCTGGAACTTGCGGCGGCTGGAATTGTGTTTTCATCGACTCCCCTAGGGTTTTTGGAATATTGGGGTATTTATAGGGCGAAGAGGCGGTGCGGGAGGCCACCGAGGTGGGCACAACCCACCTGGGCGCGCCCTGGTGGGTTGTGCTCCCCTCGGAGCCCCCCTCTGGTACTTCTTTGGCCCATCAAGTGTCTTCTGGTCTAGAAAAATTCTCCAAAAAGTTTCGCTGCGTTTGGACTCAGTTTGGTACTGATATTCTATGAAGTAAAAAACAAGCAAAAAACAGCAACTGGCATTGGGCACTATGTCAATAGGTTAGTCCCAAAAAATGATATAAAGCTGCTATAAAATGATTGTAAAACATCCAAGAATGATAATATAACAGCATGGAACAATAAAAAATTATAGATATGTTGGAGACGTATTAGGTGTCGTTATTTTCTAACCTTCACAAATGATTTGAGTAGGTATGGGTATATCTACTTGATGAAACACAAGTCTGGAACATTTGAAAAGTTCAAAGAATTTCAGAGTGAAGTGGAGAATCATCGTAACAAAAAAATAAAGTTTCTATGATCTGATCACGGAGGTGAATATTTGAGTTACAAGTTTGGCCTTCATTTAAGACAATGTGGAATTGTTTCACAACTCACGCCACCTGGAACACCATAGCATAATGGTGTGTCCGAACGTCATAACCGTACTTTATTAGATATGGTGCGTTCTATGATGTCTCTTACCGATTTGCCACTAGAGACAGCCACATTCACTTTAAATAGGGCACCGTCTAAATCCGTCGAGACGACACCGTATGAACTATGGTTTGGCAAGAAACCTAAGCTGTCGTTTCTTAAAGTTTGGGGATGCGACGCTTATGTCAAAAGGCTTCAGCCTGATAAGCTCGAACCCAAAGCGGAGAAGTGCGTCTTCATAGGATACCCTAAAGAAACTATTGGGTATACCTTCTACCACAAATCCGAAGGCAAGATCTTTGTTGCTAAGAATGGGTCATTTCTAGAGAAGGAGTTTCTCTCGAAAGAAGTGAGTCAGAGGAAAGTAGAACTTGATGAGGTAGTTGTACCTTCTCGCGAATTGGAAAGTAGCACATCAGAGAAAACCGTTCTCGTGATGCCTACACCAACCAGAGAGGAAGCAAATGATGATCATGAAACTTCGGATCAAGTTACTACTGAACCTCGTAGGTCGACCAGAACACGTACTACACCAGAGTGGTACGGTAATCCTGTCCTGGAAGTCATGTTGTTAGACAACGGCGAACCTACGGACTATGAAGAAGCTATGATGAGCCTAGATTCTGACAAATGGCTTGAGGCCATGAAATCTGAGATAGGATCCATGTATAAGAACAAAGTGTGGACTTTGGTGGACTTGCCCGATGATCGGCAAGCCATTGAGAATAAATGGATCTTCAAGAGGAAGACAGACGCTGATGGTAATATCACTGTCTACAAGGCTCGACTTGTCGCAAATGGTTTTCGACAAGTTCAAGGGGTTGACTATGATGAGACTTTCTCACCCGTAGCGATGCTTAAGTCTGTCAAAATCATTTTAGCAATTGCCGCATTTTATGATTATGAAATCTGGCAAATGGACGTCAAAACTGCATTCCTTAACGGGTTTCTTAAAGAAGAGTTGTATATGATGCAACCAGAAGGTTTTGTCGATCCTAAGGGTGCTAACAAAGTGTGCAAGCTCCAGCGATCCATCTATGGACTGGTGCAAGCATCTCGGAGTTGGAATATACGCTTTGATGAGGTGATCAAAGCATTTGGTTTTATACAGACTTAAGGTGAAGCCATTATTTACAAGAAAGTGAGTGGGAGCTATGTAGCATTTCTGATATTATATGTGGATGACATATTGCTGATTGGAAATGATATAGAATTTCTGGATAGCATAAAAGGATATTTGAATAAGAATTTTTCAATGAAAGACCTCGGTGAAGCTGCTTACATATTGTGCATCAAGATCTATAGGGATAGATCGAGACGCTTAATAGGACTTTCACAAAGCACATACCTTGTCAAAGTTCTGAAGTTCAAAATGGACCAGTCAAAGAAAGGGTTCTTGCCTGTGTTGCAAGGTGTGAAATTGAGTGAGACTCAAATTCCGACCACAACAGAAGAGAGAGAGAATGAAAGTCATTCCCTATGCCTCAGCCATAGGTTCTATAATGTATGCCATGCTGTGTACCAGACCTGATGTGTGCCTTGCCATAAGTTTGGTGGGGAGGTACCAAAGTAATCCAGGAGTGGATCACTTGACAGTGATCAAGAATATCCTGAAGTACCTGAAAAGGACCAAGGATATATTTCTCGTTTATGGAGGTGATGAAGAGCTCGTCGTAAAGGGTTACGTCGGTGCTAGCTTCGACACAGATCCGGATGACTCTAAGATGCAAACCGGATACGTATTTATATTGAATGGTGGAGCTGTCAGTTGGTGCAGTTCTAAGCAGCGCGTCGTGGTGGGATCTACATGTCAAGCGGAGTACATAGCTGCTTCAGAAGCAACGCATGAAGGAGTCTAGATGAAGGAGTTCATATCCGATCTGGGTGTAATACCCAGTGCATCGGGTCCAATGACACTCTTTTGTGACAACACTGGAGCAATTGCCATAGCCAAGGAGCCCTGGTTTCACAAGAGAACCAAACACATCAAGTGACGCTTCAACTCCATTCATGACTATGTCAAGGATGGAGACATAGAAATTTGCAAAGTACATACGGATCTGAATGTGGCAGACCCGTTGACTAAACCTCTTTCATGGGCAAAACATGATCAGCACAAAGACTCCATGGGTGTTAGATTCATTACTATGTAATCTAGATTATTGACTCTAGTGCAAGTGGGAGACTATTGGAAATATGCCCTAGAGGCAATAATAAAGTGGTTATTATTATATTTCCTTAATCATGATAAAGGTTTATTATTCATGCTATAATTTTATTGATCGGAAACTTAAATACATGTGTGAATACATAAACAAATACCAAGTCCGTAGTAATCCTCTACTAGACTAGCTCGTTGATCAAAAGATGGTTAAGGTTTCCTGACCATAGACATGAGTTGTCATTTGATAACGGGATCACGTCATTAGGAGAATGATGTGATGGACAAGATCCATCCGTTAGCATAGCATATGATCGTTCATTTTATTGCTACTGCTTTCTTAATGTCAAATACATGTTCCTTCGACAATGAGATCATGCAACTCCCGAACTCCGGAGGAATGCCTTGTGTGTACCAAACGTCACTTCGTAACTAGGTGATCATAAATGCGCTCTACAGGTATCTCCGAAGGTGTCTGTAGAGTTGGCATGGATCGAGATTGGGGTTTGTCATTCCATATGACGGAAAGCTATCTCTGGGCCCTCTCGGTAATACAACATCACAAGAAGCTTGCAAGCAAAGTGACTAAGGAGTTAGTTACAAGATGATGTATTACGGAACGAGTAAAGAGACTTGCCAGTAACGACATTGAACTAGGTATGGAGATACCGACGATCGAATCTCGGGCAAGTAACATACCGACAGACAAAGGGAACTACGTATGTTGTCATAAAGGTTCAACCGATAAAGATCTTCGTATAATATGTAGGAACCAATAAGAGCATCCAGGTCTCGCTATTGGTTATTGATCAGAGAAGCGTCTCGGTCATGTCTACATCATTCTCTAACCCGTAGGGTCCGTACGCTTAACGTTCGTTCACGATATAGTACTATATGAGTTATGTATGTTGGTGACCGAATGTTGTTCGGAGTCCCGGATGAGATCACGGACATGACGAGGAGCTCCGGAATGGTCCAGAGGTAAAGATTGATATATAGGATGATAGTATTCGGCCTCCGGAAGGGTTTCAGAATACATCGGATAATTATCGGATCATCGGAAGGGGTTCCGGAAGGCCACGGGGAGTTGTTGGGCCTAACAGGCCAAAAGGAGGGGAGCACACCAGCCCATAAGGGGGGCTGGTGCGCCCCACCTCCTGGCTGCCGGCCCTAGGAGGAAGGAGGAGGGGTCGGCCCCCTCCTGCCTTTCTCCACGCAAGGAAGATGGAAGAGGAGGCACCTGTTGGTGCAATGATAGGTCCCTTATGTTTTTGGAGTTTGTTGACATAAATAGTATGGGACTTATGTGTTTGCTAGTGCACATAGAGTAACAGGTCCCTGAGATCACGAGGAGTTTGAGTTAAACGACGAAGGTAATCTCCCTGCGCTGCAGTGAAGGTTATCACCGAAGACTATGATAACAAGAGTGACCCCTCAAAAATTGCTGAAGTGAAGCAGTTCGTTTGGTGCTTGTCCGAGGAAAATGACTGCGTCCGAGGAGATAGAAGACGAAGTGAAGACGTAGCATTTATTTCGTAGTTCTTCTTCTTTTTATTGAGTCATAGGACCACCGTACTATTAAGAGGGGTGTAGCGTTCGAAACTTTGATTCTCTGATGCTAAACCCAAATCCTATGAAAGTTGCGAGAGAAATCTCTTTGTGTTCCGAGCAAATACTTGCCAGCAAGAGACTATGATCTTCTTCGTTGCGAGAGATTTGTCTCAGACCGAGGAGTTAGCATTACTTGTTCCTCAAGTAATGTTACCGTTGCTCCCAAAATCCGACCGTTGCAAACGTGTCGGTTGGTCATTGGCTGGACCGCGTGTCCAAAATGGTCATTTCCCATCCGGGAAGGCTGCGTCTATAAATAGGGGCTGCTCCGTTTGATTCTGAGAAGATTGTTGAGCAATGCTACTTCTTGAGCTTGCGTTGGTTTTTCCCTTCAAGAGGAAAGGGTGATGCAGCAAAGTAGAGATAAGTATTTCCCTTAGTTTGATAACCAGGGTATCAATCTAGTAGGAGGAACAAGCAAGTCTCCAATAGATGCACCTGCACAAACAATCAAACACTTGCACCCAACGCGATAAAGGGGTTGTCAATCCCTTCACGGTTACTTGCAAGGAGATCTAATAGAGATAGATATAAACGATAACTAAAAGGTAAAATAAAGTAAATATAAATAAATTGCAGCAAGGTATTTTTGGGTTTTTGATTTTATAGATCTGAAAATATATGATGGAAAATAGACCCGGGGGCCATAGGTTTCACTAGAGGCTTCTCTCTTGAAAGAAAACATACGATGGGTGAACAAATTACTGTTGAACAATTGATAGAAAAGCGCATAGTTATGAAGATATCTAAGGCAATGATCATGAATATAGGCATCACGTCCTTGACAAGTAGACCGGACCGATTCTGCATCTACTACTATTACTCCACACATCGACCGACTCCTGCCTGCATCTAGATTATTAAGTTCAAAAGATCAGAGCAACGCCTTAAGCAAGATGACATGATGTAGAGGGATAAACTCAAGCAATATGATATAAACCCCATCTTTTTATCCTTAATGGCAGCAATACAATACGTGCCTCGCTACCCCTTCTATCACTGGATGAGGACACCGCAAGATTGAACCCATCACAAAGCACCTCTCCCATTGCAAGATAGATCAATCTAGTTGGCCAAACCAAATCAATAGATCGGAGAGAAATACAAAGCTATTTAAATCATGCATAAAAGAGTTCAGAGGAGACTCAAATAATATTCATAGATAATCTGATCATAAATCCACAATTCATCGGATCTCAACAAACACACCGCAAAAGAATATTACATCGGATAGAACTCCAAGAACATCGAGGAGAACATGGTATTGAAGATCAAAGAGAGAGAAGAAGCCATCTAGCTACTAGCTATGGACCCGTAGGTCTGTGGTAAACTACTCACACATCATCGGTAGGGCAGCAAGGTTGATGTAGAAGCCCTCCGTGATCGAATCCCCCTCCGGCAGATCACCGGAAAAGGCCCCAAGATGAGATATCACGAGAACAGAAGCTTGCGGCAGCGAAAAAGTATTTTTGTGGACGCTTCTGATGTTCAGGGAATATTTGAGAATATATAGAGCTGGAATTAGGGTTAGGGGACTCCTGAGGGGCCCACAAGCCAGGGGACGCCCCCCTAGGGCGCGGCCTCACGGCTTGTGGCCTCCTCGGGACTCTTCTGGCCCTCTCTCCAAGCCTCGTAGGTGTCTTCTGGTCCAAAAAAAATCATCGTAAAGTTTTATTCCGTTTGGACTCCGTTTGATATTCCTTTATGTAAAAGTAAAAAACAAGGAAAAACAGCAACTGGCACTGGGCACTAGTTTTTTTTGACTATGTACTGCAAGGAAAAATCCTCACAGTTCTTTTATTGAAAAGAAGAAAAAACAAAGAGTCCTGTACAAGTCAAGGAATACAACAGAATAGGAAAAAAAAGGAACTTACAACACATGAAGGAAAACAAACAAGGCTAACTATGGCAAGTTAGAAATCCAACCCAAGAGATTATCCTTATATTTACACTTGATCCTATGGGTCAGCAGTGTCATATCATGGACAAAGTTGTGCCTCCATGACCTAAAAAGTGGTCGTTCATTCCTGAAAACCTTTCCATTCCTGAGTATCCATATATTCCAAGCAGCTGTGAACACCACTTCAGTGAAAAAATTATTGCCAAAATCTTTCCTAGCCTTCACTGCCATCTGATAAGTGGTCATTCAGGTTGTGGGTCCCAATTTATCTGCAAATAGTTCCACACTCTTTGGCTGAAGTTGCATGAGAAGAATAAATGGATCACATCCTCATGGACCAGATAAGGACATAACACACATGAATGATCTTCAACATGACAGTGCCTACTCTGAAGCATGTCTCTGGTGTTTGGATGGTCTCTGAGCAACAACCATCCAAACATTTTAATCTTTAGGGTGCAGGAACATTTCCAAATCCATTGGAAAATGGGATCAACTACAATACCTTGATGCACATGAGTATAGAAGGATTTAGGTCTGAAGAATCCCTTGTTGAAAGGCCAGATCCAGGTATCATGCTCCTCAGAGCAGACATACACTTCCATGATATGTTGCAAACTAGTCAACTCCTGAAAAGCTTGGGCAGACAAAGGTAGATGCAAGCCAGAGAGAAGCTCCTGGGAAAGGACTTGAGAGACTGATAACTGTCCATCAGCAACAAAGGAAAAAACCCTTGGAAATTTCTGACTGATGGAAGAACCATTAAGCTCCGCAACCCAGCTGTCAGTCCAAAACATTATAGACCTACCATTTCCCAGTTTTGGAACAGCTAGTTGACAGTATTTGTGAGCAAGTTTAAAGACGTCACGCCACCAAAAGGAGCCACATAGAGCAGTAGTGTGTGGAACAGATCCATGGTAATAAGAATCCCAGATGAGACCAACCCAAGGAATGTCATGGTGGTTGTACAACTTGTGCAAGCATTTCATAAGCAGAGCTTCATTTTGCACTCTCAGATTAATAACACCAAGATCTCCTTTGTTTTTAGGTAAACATACCAAATCCCAAGCAACAAGAGATTGCCTGGGTGTTTCAGAATTCCCTCTCCAAAGACATTGCCTATGAATGCGTTCAATTTGCTTTAGTATACCAGGAGGAATTACAAGAGTGCATAGAAAATATATAGGCATTGAAGTTAGCACAGACTGAAGCAGTTGGAGCCTACCGCCTTGATTCAGAAAACAAGAAGTGGTAGAGAGCCTTCTCTCAATTCTATGCACTAAAGGCATGAGATCCTGGATTGAAGGCCTTGTAGTTCCCATTGGTAAACCCAAATAGGTGAAAGGCATGGTCCCCAACTTGCAACCCAGGATAGAAGCTAATCTGGTGGCCTCATCAAGTGAGATGTTCATAGGCACCATTAAAGATTTTGCAAAGTTGACTGACAACCTAGTTGAGCCAGCAAAAACTTCAAGCATGTCTTTGAGAGCCAGGAGCTGATGATCTAAAGCAGATAAAACAATTAAAGTGTCATCAGCATATTGTACTATGGGATAGTCCTGACTGAGGGTTGGGATTGGAAGTGTCAAGATTCCTTTTGAGCACATGTCATCGACCACAGACTACAGAAGATCAACAGCAAGCATACTAATAAAGCAATCATGTCTTCTCAAAATATCATGGCCAAAGAAAGTTATCCCTACAAAATCATATAGTCTGGCTATGCTCCATCTTCATCACACAAAGTATTAAATCATGCACAACCCTGATGACAAGCCAAGCAATTGTTTCATACTTTTGATGTTCTCAAACTTTTTCAACTTTCACGCAATACATGAGCGTGAGCCATGGATATATCACTATAGGTGGAATAGAATATGGTGGTTGTGGAGAAGACAAAAAGAAGGAGATAGTGTCACATCAACTAGGTGTATCAATGGGCTATGGAGATGCCCATTAATAGATATCAATGTGAGTGAGTAGGGATTTCCATGCAACGGATGCACTAGAGCTATAAGTGTATGAAAGCTCAAAAAGAAACTAAGTGGTTGTGCATCCAACTCGCTTGCTCACGAAGACCTAGGGCACGTTGAGGAAGCCCATCATTGGAAAATACAAGCCAAGTTATATAACGAAAATTCCCAGTAGTATATGAAAGTGACAAAATAGGAGACTCTCTATCATGAAAATCATGGTGCTACTTTGAAGCACAAGTGTGGAAAAAGGATAGTTGCATTGCCCCTTCTCTCTTTTCTCTCATTTTTTTATTTTTTTATTTTGGGCTCTTTGGGCTCTTTTTTTCTTCTTCTTTTTTTCGGAGTCTCATCCCGACTTGTGGGAAAATCATAGTCTCCATCATCCTTTCCTCACATGGCACAATGCTCTAATAATGATGATCATCACACTTTTATTTACTTGCAACTCAAGAATTACAACTCGATACTTAGAACAAAAATATGACTCTATATGAATGCCTCCGGCGGTGTACCGGGATGTGCAATGATCAAGAGAGACATGTATAAAAAAATATGAATGGTGGCTTTGCCACAAATATGATGTCAACTACATGATCATGCAAAGCAATATGACAATGATGAAGCGTGTCATAATAAACGAAACGGTGGGAGTTGCATGGAAATATATCTTGAAATGGCTATGGAAATGCAATAATAGCTAGGTATGGTGGCTGTTTTGAGGAAGGGTCATGGTGGGTGTAGTGCACCGGCGAAAGTTGCGCGGTACTAGAGAGGCTAGCAATGGTGGAAGGGTGAGAGTGCGTATAATCCATGGATTCAACATTAGTCATAAAGAACTCACATACTTATTGCAAAAGTCTATTAGCTATCGAAACAAAGTACTACACACATGCTCCTAGGGGGATAGATTGGTAGGAAAATACCATCGCTCGACCCCGACCGCCACTCATAAGGAAGACAATCAATAAATAAATCATGCTCCGACTTCATCACATAACGGTTCACCATACGTGCATGCTACGGGAATCACAAACTTTAACACAAGTATTTATACCAATCCACAATTACTCACTAGCATGACTCTAATATCACCATCTTTATATCTCAAAACAATCATAAGGAATCAAACTTCTCATAGTATTCAATGCACTTTATATGAGAGTTCTTATTATCTCCCTCTTGGATGCCCATCATATTAGGCCTAAATTCGTAACCAAAGCAAATTACCATGATGTTTAGAATCTAAAAATAATATAAGTGAAGCAAGAGAGTTTAACAATTTCTATAAAATAAAGCCACCGCCGTGCTCTAAAAAGATATAAGTGAAGCACTAGAGCAAAATTTCCTAGCTCAAAAGATATAAGTGAAGCACATAGAGTATTCTAATAAATCACAATTCATGCGTGTCCCTCTCAAAAGGTGTGTACAGCAAGGATTATTGTGGCAAACTAAAAATCAAAGACCCATATCATACAAGACGCTCCAAGCAAAACACATATGATGTGGTGAATAAAAATATAGCCTCAAGTAAATTTACCGATAGACGTAGACGAAAGAGGGGATGCCTTCCGGGGCATCCCCAAGCTTAGGCTCTTAGTTGTCCTTGAATATTACCTTGGGGTGCCTTGGGCATCCCCAAGCTTAGGCTCTTGCCACTCCTTATTCCATAGTCCATCAAATTTTTACCCAAAACTTGAAAACTTCACAACACAAAACTCAACCGAAAACTCATGAGATCCGTTAGTATAAGAAAATAAATCACCACTTTTTGGTACTGTTGTGAACTCATTATTTATTTATATTGGTGTAATATCTACTGTATTCCAACTTCTCCATGGTTCATACCCCCCGATACTACCCATAGATTCATCAAAATAAGCAAACAACACGTAGAAAACAGAATCTGTCAAAAACAGAACAGTCTGCGAAGATCTGAATGGTTCTAATATTTCTGTAACTCCAAAAAATTAGGACAACATAGGAAATTTGTATGTAAATCTTGTGTAAAAAAATTCAGGGTTTTTCCATGCTCCAGTGAATTTAAACAATTCTTTGACTGGACGCAAAAGTTTCTGTTTTTCAGCAAGATCAAATCAACTATCACCGTAAGCCATCCCAAAGGTCTTACTTGGCACAAACACTAATTAAAACACCAAAACACAATTACTACAGAGGTAATAATGTGTATTTTATTCAAGAACAGAAGCAAAACAAAAAACACAAAAATAAAATTGGGTTGCCTCCCAATAAGCGCTATTATTTAACGCCCCTAGCTAGGCATATTGCAATAGATCTAGGTATTGTCATCCTTGGTATGCAATCCATAAGTAGCTCTCATAATAGATTCATATGGCAACTTAATTTTCTTTCTTGGAAAGTGTTCCATGCCCTTCCTTAACGGAAATTGAAATCAAATGTTTCCTTCTTTCATATCAATAATTGCACCAATCGTTCTAAGGAAAGGTCTAGCAAGAATAATAGGACATGTAGGATTGCAATCTATATCAAGAACAATGAAATCTACGGGTACATAATTCCTATTTGCAACAATAAGAACATCATTAATCCTTCCCATAGGTTTCTTTATTGTGGAATCCGCAAGATGCAAATTTAAAGAACAATCATCAAATTCACAGAAACCTAGCACATCACATAAAGTTTTTGGAATCGTGGAAACGCTAGCACCCAAATCACACAAAGCATGGCACTCATAGTCTTTAATTTTAATATTAATGGTAGGTTCCCACTCATCATAAAGCTTTCTAGGGATAGAAACTTCCAACTCAAGTTTTTCTTCAAAAGATTTCATCATAGCATCAACAATATGTTTAGTGAAAGCTTTATTTTGATTATAAGCATGAGGAGAATTCAACATGGATTGCAACAAGGAAATACAATCTATCAAAGAACAATTATCATAATTAAAGTCCTTGAAATCCAAAAGAGTGGGTTCATTGCTACTTAAAGTTTTGATCTCTCCAATCCCACTTTTATCAATTTTTGCATCAAGATCTATAAACTCCGAATCATTGGGACGCCTTCTAACTAAAGTTGACTCATCTCCAGTTCCATCTTTATCAAGATTTATATTAGAAAACAAAGATTCAATAGGAGTCACACCAATCACTTTAAGATCTTCATCATTATTTTTCACGAAAACTAGAAGAACACGCTTTCATAAACCAATCTCGCTTAGCACGCATCTTAGCGGTTCTTTCTTTACACTCATCAATAGAAACTCTCATAGCTTTTAGAGACTCATTAATATCATGCTTGGGTGGAATAGATCTAATTTTCAAAGAATCAATCTCAAGAGAAATTCTATCCACTTTCCTAGCCAAATCATCAATCTTAAGCAATTTTTCTTCAACCAAAGCATTGAAATAGTTTTGGGAACTAATAAATTCTTTAATATTGTTCTCAAGATCAGAGGGTATCTTATTATAATTTCCACAAGAATTGTTTTAGGAATTAACATAATTATTAGAGGAATTACTAGGAAACGGCCTAGGGTTGAAATTACCTCTATACGCGTTATTACCAAAATTGTTCCTACCAACAAAATTCACATCCATAGATTCATTATTATTTCCAATCAAAGTGGACAAAGGCATATCATTAGGATCAAGAGGAGCACTCTTACTAGCAAATAATTTCATTAATTTATCCATCTTTCCACTCAAAGTATTTATTTCTTCAATTGCATGCACTTTTTTACTAGTGGAAGATCTTTCGGTATGCCATTGAGAGTAATTTACCATAATATTATCTAGGAGTTTAGTAGCTTCTCCTAATGTGATTTCCATAAAAGTACCACCCGCAGCGGAATCCAAAAGATTTCTAGATGCAAAATTCAATCCCGCATAATTTTTTTGTATAATCATCCATAAACTCAAACCATGCGTAGGACAATTTCTTATCATCAACTACATCCTCTCCCAAGATTGTGCAACATGCTCATGATCAAGTTGCTTAAAATTTATTATATCGTTCCTAAGGGAGATGATCTTAGCGGGCAGAAAGTACTTGGAAATAAAAGCATCTTTACACTTATTCCATGAATCAATACTATTTTTAGGCAAAGATGAAAACCAAGTTTTAGCACGATCTCGTAGTGAGAACGGAAATAGCTTCAATTTAACAATATAATTACCCACATCTTTCTTCTTTTGCATATCACACAATTCAATGAAAGTATTTAGATGGGATGCGGCATCTTCACTAGGAAGGCCGGAAAATTGCTCTTTCATAACAAGATTCAACAAAGCGGCATTAATTTCATAAGATTCCGCACTAGTGGCGGGAGCAATCGGAGTACTAATAAAATCATTATTATTAGTGTTGGAAAAGTCACACAACTTAGTGTTCTCTTGACTCATCGTGACAAAGCAAGCAATCTAGCACACGAGCAAACAAAAAGCAAACGAAAAGATGAACGGAAGAAGGGCGAATAAAAAGGCAAATCTTTTTGTATTTTTCTGAAAATCGTTTTAGAAGTGGGGGAGAGGAAAACGAGAGGTAAATGGCGAATAATGTAATGCAAGAGATGCGAGTTTATGCTGGGTACTTGGTAGGCTTGATGTAGACCTCCCCGGCAACGGCGCCATAAATTCTTCCTGCTACTTCTTGAGCTTGCGTTGGTTTTTCCCTTGAAGAGGAAAGGGTGATGCAGCAAAGTAGAGATAAGTATTTCCCTCAGTTAGAGAACCAAGGTATCAATCCAGTAGGAGGTACAAGAAAGTCCCCAATCTATGCACCTGCACAAACAATCAAACACTTGCACCCAACACGATAAAGGGGTTGTCAATCCATTCACGGTCAATTGCAAAGGTGAGGTCTGATAGATATAGGTATATAAGATTGCCAAAACGTAAAACAAAATAAAAGTAAATAAATTGCAGCAAGGTATTTTTGGTATTTTTAATATATAGATCTGAAAATATATGATGGAAAATAGACCCGGGGGGCATAGGTTTGACCAGAGGCTTCTCTCTTGAAGGCAAATAATATGGTGGGTGACCAAATTACTGTCGAGCAATTGATAGAAAAGCGCAAAGTTATGACGATATCCAAGGCAATGATTATGCATATAGGCATCACGTCCGTGTCAAGTAGACCGAAATGATTCTGGATCTACTACTATTACTCCACAAATCGACCGCTATCCAGCATGCATCTAGAGTATTAAGTTCATAAAGAATGGAGTAACGCCTTAAGTAAGATGACATGATGTAGAGGGATAAACTCAAGCAATATGATGAAAACCCCATCTTTTTATCCTTGATGGCAACAATACAATACGTGCCTCGCTACCCCTACTAGGTCACTGGGTGAGGACACCGCAAGATTGAACCCAAAACTAAGCACCTCTCCCATTGCAAGAAATACCAATCTAGTTGGCCAAACCAAACCGATAATTCGAAGAGAAATACAAAGATATCAAATCATGCATATAAAAATTCAGAGAAGATTTAAATAATATTCATAGATAATCTGATCATAAATCCATAATTCATCGAATCTCGACAAACACACCGCAAAAGAATATTACATCGGATAGATCTCCAAGAACATCGAGGAGAACATGGTATTGAGAATCAAAGAGAGAGAAGAAGCCATCTAGCTACTAGATATGGACCCGTAGGTCTGAGGTAAACTACTCACGCTTCATCGGAGAGGCAATAGGGTTGATGTAGATGCCCTCCATGATCGAATCCCCCTCCGGCAGATCGCCAGAAAAGGCCCCAAGATGGGATCTCACGGGAACAGAAGGTTGCGGCGGTGGAAAAGTATTTTCGTGGCTCTCTCCTAGGACGAAGAAGTAGGTCGGTGGACTCCCAAGGGGGCCACAAGCCAGGGGAGCCCCCCTAGGGCACGCCCCTACGGCTTGTCGTCGCCTTGTGGGTCTTCTGACTTTGACTCCAAGTCTCGTAGGTGTCTTCTGGTCCAAGAAAAATCATCGTAAAGTTTTATTCCGTTTGGACTCCGTTTGATATTCCTTTTCTGCGAAACTCAAAAACAAGGAAAAAACAGAAATTGATACTGGGCTCTAGGTTAATAAGTTAGTCCCAAAAATAATATAAAATAGCATATTAATGCATATAAAACATCCAAAACAGATAATATAATAGCATGGAACAATAAAAAATTATAGATACGTTGGAGACGTATCACTGGACGAGCCACCAAGATCCGAGTATGAGTCATTTTTTATTAATCTTTGCTACGGTGAGGATAGAGGAGTGACACAAGGTAGAATAAAAAGTATTCTTTTCCCATCAATTCAATACCTTGCACTGTTTAATGGCAAATGCATCGTAGGTAAACAAGACTGTAGTACACTATGTGCTCCTGACTTGAGCCTCATACACACTGCTCTCACCGGTATTAAATGTTATAACCTTTGAGCGATTGTTGCACGCAGATTGCAACACAACGCTGGTAGTGGATATTTTTATGGTGGGATTTATGCTTCACGTTTAGCAAAGGAGCTGGGTGTATCACGTTGGCCTAATGACCCCATTCTACCTACTCAGTACTTAGACTTTGAGGCCATGAAGCGCCATAAGCTCCTTAAGGGCAAAATCACTGATTATACTTATAACTTGCGGTTCAATAAAGAAACCATTGTGCTTACCTTTTTGCCTGCGCCTACTCTCTTTGATTATCACATCAAAGGAAGGTATTATGTTCTTGAGAGCGAGGCTCGTGCACACAACGCGGAGGTCGTGGCTGCTCGGTAGGCTGAGGAGGCTGCACCAAGAACCTCCGTGAGCTAGCACTTCGATTATTATGCAAGCCATGGATGGTGATTACCAAGCTAGGCCGAAGCCTAAGCTTGGGGTGTATGTATTTCCACCAACATTACATCAATGTTCACACATTTCATTCCAGTTGTCGGTGTTCATATTTTTACATTGTATTATCCATGTTAGATTTATTTTCTCGCTTTCTTCTTGTGTGTTTGAAAAACCTTGAGAAAATCCAAAAAAAAAATGTTTCTTGCTTCTTTTCGGTTTTCCTTTCTAGCTTAGTTAGTTGTAGTATTAAAAAGGAAAACCCAAAAAGATTTCCTTGTTCTTCTTTTGCTTGTTGGGAGCTCTCCCGTGTAAATAGTTTTTTCTCGTTTTTGTTTTTCTTTCTTTTTAATTTGCTTTATTCAAGAAAAACTAAAAATCCCAAAAATATTTCAGCGTGTTTCTCTGAATTTCTCTTCCTTTTTTATTGAGTCGTACCAAGGAGAAGACCACGATGAAAATGTTGAGTGGCTCTCATAAGCGTTGATATCGATCTAACAAAGAGCCCATATTGCCTTGTCTTCTCCTCTTGAATAAAATGTTTTGCAGATTCCAGCTTAGTCCACGGCACTCTTGCACTATTATTATTTTCATATCATTCGATCGTGCAAGTGAAAGGCAATAATGACGATATTTGATGAACTGGCTGTGGTAGAGAGAAACGGGTATGAACTCAACTTGTTCTGTTTTTGTAAATATGTTTAACCTAGTATCCATGATTCAGCACATTATGATCAAACATGTTTGCAATGACAATTAGAGATTATAGTTTCTCATGCCATGCTTAAGTAGCTAGGAGTGGATAATGATTTATTTTGGATGTCAACATGCATTAAAATGATCGTGATGTAGTATGATGATATGGTATCCTCCTCTGAATGCTTCAAGTGGCTTAACTTGGTACATGTTCATGCATGTAGTTGAATCAAAACCAACATAGCATCTATGATATTTATGTTCATGGTGTTCATATCCTACTCATGCTAGTATTCAATGTTCTTTATGCATAAAGCATGTTCATGACCGTTTTCGCTCTCTAGCTGGCCGCTTCTCAACCTATTTGCTAGCCTTCGCCTGTACTAAGCAAAAATACTGCTTGTGCATCAAAATCCCTAAAACCAAAGTTGTTCCAGATGAGTCCACATATCTACCTATATGCAGTATTACCCTGCCGTTCTAAGTAAATTTGCATGTGCCACCTCTAAAATTTCAAATGAACATATGTTTTTGTGTGTCTGTATTGTTCATGGAGCAACAGGGGGTAGTCAGTATCTTCCATGCTAAGCGGGTTATTCTCATGATGAGTGTTTATTCACTCGTCCTTACACGAGAGGGGCGGTAAAAGGGATTCCCAGTGCCGAAATCAAAAATTGCAAATAACTAAACAAAACTCCCCCAGGAATGATGTTGGTATGGACGGTACCCGTGGATTCGGCTAGCCGTGGAGTGTGTTTGTTGGTGGAGGGGGAGTAAACCTTTAATTTTATCGCTTGGGAACCGCCACTAATGTATTTAGCATGGAAGATATTGATAGCTTTAGGTCACAAAGTAAACAGGAAGGGTGCATTTCCCAAAATTTCATTTATCTCTAATTTAAGCTTTGAGCTCTGGCACCTCTGCAAATCCCTGCTTCCCTCTGCAAAGGGACTATCTATTTAATTTTATGTTGCGTCATCACCTTCTCAAATAAGCGCCAGATCTGAGAGCACTATTGTCATCCTCATGCATTGTGTATAGTCAATGTTGGATGCATCATGACTGGATCTTTCCTACCATGAATTACAATGTTTAGTCGCTGCTTGAACTTTGGCGGTGCTCTGCATTTATGTTTTGCGGTCTCAGAAAGGGCTAGCGACATACCATTATTGTCATATTATATCATGGTTGTTTTGACAAAGTGTTGTCGTTTGAGATATGTTATTATTGCTCACTAGTTGCTTATGCTATTGACATGAGTTAATATAATTTTTAAGAGTTATTATTGACATGGTTAGTCATGATCTTTGCTGAAAACCTAGGTACTACTTAAGCTTATTTATGTAAACAAGAGCAAAAGAGTTCATAAAAGTTTTTCTTTTTCACTTTCAGTTTATCAACTGAATTGCTTGAGGACAAACAAAGGTTTAAGCTTGGGGGAGTTGATACGTCACCATCGTGTCTACTTTTCCTAATGATTTTGCTCTTATTTTGGACTCTAATTTGCATGAATCGAATGAAACTAACCCGAACTAACGCTGTTTTCAGCAGAACTACCATGGTGTTGTTTTTGTGCAGAAATAAAAGTTCTTGGAATGGAACGAAACTTTTCGGAGAATTTTTGTGCAATAAAAGAAAAATACTAGAGCCAAGAACCACCGGAGGGGGGCCCTGGGTGAGCACAACCCACTGCTACTTCTTGAGCTTGCGTTGGTTTTTCCCTTGAAGAGGAAAGGGTGATGCAGCAAAGTAGAGATAAGTATTTCCCTCAGTTTGAGAACCAAGGTATCAATCTAGTAGGAGACAACGCACAAATCACCGAATACCTGCACAAACAATCAAACAACTTGCACCCAACATGATAAAGGGGTTGTCAATCCCTTCACGGTTACTTGCAAAAGTGAGATATGATAGATATAGATGAAACTAAATAAAAGATAAAGTAAATATTTTTGGTATTTTTGGTTTATAGATCTGAAAATAAAAGATTGCAAAATAGTAGATCGGAAAGTAATATGATGGAAATAGACCCGGAGGCCATAGGTTTCACTAGAGGCTTCTCTCAAGATAGCAAATAATACGGTGGGTGAACAAATTACTGCCGAGCAATTGATAGAAAAGCGCAAAGTTATGACGATATCTAAGGCAATGATCATGAATATAGGCATCACGTCCGTGTCAAGTAGACCAAAACAATTCTGCATCTACTACTATTACTCCACACATCGACCGACTCCTGCCTGCATCTAGAGTATTAAGTTCATGAAGAACAGAGTAACACATTAAGTAAGATGACATGATGTAGAGGAATAAACTCAAGCAATATGATGTAAACCCCACCTTTTTATCCTCGATGGCAACAATACAATACGTGCCTTGCTGCCCCTACTGTCACTGGGAAAGGACACCGCAAGATTGAACCCAAAGCTAAGCACTTCTCCCATTGCAAGAAAAACCAATCTAGTTGGCCAAACCAAACCGATAGTTCGAAGAGAATTACAAAGATATCAAATCATGCATAAAAGAATTCAGAGAATATTCAAATAATATTCATAGATAATTTGATCATATATCCACAATTCACCGGATCTCGGCAAACACACCGCAAAAAAGTATTACATCGAATAGATCTCCAAGAACAACAAGGAGAACATGGTATTGAGAATCAAAGAGAGAGAAGAAGCCATCTAGCTACTAGTTATGGACTCGTAGGTCTGAGGTAAACTACTCACGCTTCATTGGAAGGGCAATAGGGTTGATGTAGAAGCCCTCCGTGATCGAATCCCCCTCCGGCAGGGTGCCGGAAAAGGTCCCTAGATGGGATCTCACGGGTACAGAAGGTTGCGGCGGTGGAAAAGTGTTTTCGTGGATGCCTCTGGTGGTTTGGGAACATATGTGAATATATAGGCGAAAGAATTAGGTCAGGAGGGTCACGGGGGGCCCACAAGGCAGGGGCGCGCCCTACTCCCCTGGGCGCGCCCTCCACCCTTGTGGCCGCCTCGTGGCTCCTCCGACTTCATCTCCAAGTCTCCTGGGTGTCTTCTGGTCCAAGAAAAATCATCGCGAAGATTTTATTCCGTTTGGACTCCGTTTAGTATTCCTTTTCCACGAAGCTAAAAAAACAAAGAAAAAACAAAAACTTGCACTGGGCTCTATGTTAATAGGTTAGTCCCAAAAATAATATAAAATAGCATATTAATGCATATAAAACATCCAAAACAGATAATATAATAGCATGGAACAATAAAAAATTATAGATACGTTGGAGACGTATCAAGCATCCCCAAGCTTAATTCCTGCTCGTCCTAGATTAGGTGAATGATAAAAACAGAATTTTTGATGTGGAATGCTACCTAACATACTTATCCATGTAATTTTCTTTATTGTGGCATGAATGTTCAGATCCATAAGATTCAAAACAAAAGTTTAGTATTGACATAAAAACAATAATACTTCAAGCATACTAACAAGGCAATTATGTCTTCTCAAAATAACATGGCCAAAGAAAGCTTATACCTACAAAATCATATAGTCTGGCTATGCTCCATCTTCATCACACAAAATATTCAAATCATGCACAACCCCGATGACAAGCCAAGCAATTGTTTCATACTTTTGATGTTCTCAAACTTTCCAACTTTCACGCAATACATGAGCGTGAGCCATGGACATAGCACTATAGGTGGAATAGAATATGGTGGTTGTGGAGAAGACAAAAAGGAGGAGATAGTCTCACATCAACTAGGCGTATCAACGGGATATGGAGATGCCCATCAATAGATATCAATGTGAGTGAGTAGGGATTGCCATGCAACAGATGCACTAGAGCTATAAGTTTATGAAAGCTCAAAAGAAAACTAAGTGGGTGTGCATCCAACTCGCTTGCTCACAAAGACCTAGGGCAATTTGAGGAAGCCCATCATTGGAATATACAAGCCAAGTTCTATAATGAAAAATTCCCACTAGTATATGAAAGTGAAAACTTAGGAGACTCTCTATCATGAAGATCATGGTGCTACTTAGAAGCACAAGTGTGGTAAAAGGATAGTAACATTGTCCCTTCTCTCTTTTCTCTCATTTTTTTATTTGGGCCTTCTCATTTTTTTGGCCTCTTTTTTTTCGTCCGGAGTCTCATCCCGCCTTGTGGGGGAATCATAGTCTCCATCATCCTTTCCTGACATGGGACAATGCTCTAATAATGAAGATTATCACACTTTTATTTACTTACAACTCAAAAATTACAACTCGATACTTAGAACAAAATATGACTCTATATGAATGCCTCCGGCGGTGTACCGGGATGTGCAATGAATCAAGAGTGGCATGTATGAAAGAATTATGAATGGTGGCTTTGCCACAAATACGATGTCAACTACATGATCATGCAAAGCAATATGACAATGATGAAGAGTGTCATAATAAATGGAACGGTGGAAAGTTGCATGGCAATATATCTCGGAATGGCTATGGAAATGCCATAATAGGTAGGTATGGTGGCTGTTTTGAGGAAGGTATATGGTGGGTATATGGTACCGGCAAAAGTTGCGCGGCACTAGAGAGGCTAGCAATGGTGGAAGGGTGAGAGTGTGTATAATCCATGGACTCGACATTAGTCATAAAGAACTCACATACTTATTGCAAAAATCTATTAGTTATCGAAATGAAGTACTACGTGCATGCTCTTAGGGGGATACATTGGTAGGAAAAGACCATCGCTCGTCCCCGACCGCCACTTATAAGGAAGACAATCAATAAATAAATCATGCTCCGACTTCATCACATAACGGTTCACCATACGTGCATGCTACGGGAATCACAAACTTTAACACAAGTATTTCTCAAATTCACAATTACTCACTAGCATGACTCTAATATTACCATCTCTATATCTCAAAACAATCATAAGGAATCAAACTTCTCATAGTATTCAAGGCACTTTATATGAAAGTTTTTATTATATCCCTCTTGGATGCCTATCATATTAGGACTAAATTTATAACCAAAGAAAATTACCATGCTGTTTAAAGACTCTCAAAATAATATAAGTGAAGCATGAGAGTTCAACAATTTCTATACAATAAAACCACCGCCGTGCTCTAAAAAGATATAAGTGAAGCACTAGAGCAAAATTGCCTAGCTCAAAAGATATAAGTGAAGCACATAGAGTATTCTAATAAATCACGATTCATGCGTGTCCCTCTCAAAAGGTGTGTACAGAAAGGATGATTGTGGCAAACTAAAAAGAAAAAACTCAAATCATACAAGACGCTCCAAGCAAAACACATATCATGTGCTGAATAAAAATATAGCCTCAAGTAAAGTTACCGATAGACGAAGACGAAAGAGGGGATGCCTTCCGGGGCATCCCCAAGCTTAGGCTCTTGGTTGTCCTTGAATATTACCTTGGGGTGCCTTGGGCATACCCAAGCTTAGGCTCTTGCCACTCCTTATTCCATAGTCCATCAAATCCTTACCCAAAACTTGAAAACTTCACAACACAAAACTCAACAGAAAATCTCATAAGCTCCGTTAGTATAAGAAAATAAATCACCACTTTTGGTACTGTTGTGAACTCATTATTTATTTATATTGGTGTAATATCTACTGTATTCCAACTTTTCCATGGTTCATACCCCCCGATACTACCCATAGATTCATCAAAATAAGCAAACAACACAAAGAAAACACAATCTGTCAAAAACAGAACAGTCTGCGAAGATCCGAATTGTTCTAATACTTCTGTAACTCCAAAAATTATGAAAAATTAGGAAAACAGAGAAAATTTGCATATCAATCTCGTATAAACAATTCATGGTTTTTCAACACTCTAGTGAATTATTAAAATTCTGTGACTGGACGCAAAAGTTTCAATTTTTCAGCAAGATCAAATCAACTATCACCGTAAGCCATCCCAAAGGTTTTACTTGGCACAAACACTAATTAAAACACAAAACCACATCTAACCAGAGGCTAGATGAATTATTCAAAGCAAAACAGGAACAAAAAAGCTAAAACAAAAATAAAATTGGGTTGCCTCCCAACAAGCGCTATTGTTTAACGCCCTTAGCTAGGCATAAAAACACGAATAGATCTAGGTATTGTCATCTTTGGTATGCAATTATTCAATCACACACTTATAATCCTTAGGAGGTTCTTTGGTTTTGTCAATGATCAAACTCCTAGGCAAGAAATCAAGAAATTCACTTGTAGCAATTGGTTCCTTAATAATATCAAAAAAATTGGGGTGAACACTTATTGTTTTGAGATCTTCATTTTCCTTACTAGAAGATTCACCCTTATTCTTAGGAACGTAAGTAAACTTGGCAATCTTAGTAGGAGGAAGATTTTGAGTAGTTTTAATGAAGGAAAAAGCGGAACCCAAGTTGGTAATTATATCTTCTAGTTTGCCAGTTCTAGTAGAATCTTGATCTATCTTTTCATTAACTATGGGTTCCTTTTCCCTAAGGTTTTTTAAAGTAACTCCTACCTTAGATCCATATTGAGTAATCTGATTATGAATCTTTTTATCCAAATTTTCAATCAACTCTGTGGTAGCAATTTTATTCTCAATAATATCCAACCTTTGCATCACATGTTCCAAGGTTAAAACAGTTCCATTGATCAAAAGAGGGTGGTGGGACTAGCAAATCTATCATGGCATTGTAAGAATCAAAAGTACGGCTCCCCAAGAAATTTCCCCCGGTAATGGTATCTAGAACATATCTATTCCAAGGAGTAATGCCTACATAAAAATTGCGAAGAACAACAACAGTAGATTGCTTTCGAGTAGATCTATTTTGAGCATTGCAAATTCTATACCAAGCATCTTTTAAATTTTCTTCCTCCCTTTGTTTAAAATTGAGAACTTCGTTATCGGGAGTGCTAACAATGATGGGAGGACTAGCCATGGGAACGAGACAAGCGATCAAACGCAAGAGCAAACAAAAGGCAAACAAAGAAGACGAATGGAAGAGGGGCGAAGAAAAGGCAAATCTTTTCAAAAATCGTTTTAGAAGTGGGGAGAGGAAAACGAGAGGCAAATGGCGAATAATGTAATGCAAGATATGAGAGTTTTATGATGGGTACTTGGTATGTCTTGACTTGGCGTAGATCTCCCCGGCAACGGTGCCAGAAATTCTTCCTGCTACTTCTTGAGCTTGCGTTGGTTTTTCCCTTGAAGAGAAAAGGGTGATGCAGCAAAGTAGAGATAAGTATTTCCCTCAGTTTGAGAACCAAGGTATCAATCCAGTAGGAGTCAACGCACAAATCACCGAATACCTGCACAAACAATCAAACAACTTGCACCCAACGTG
Organism: Thinopyrum elongatum; assembly: GCA_011799875.1. Classification (NCBI taxonomy): domain Eukaryota; kingdom Viridiplantae; phylum Streptophyta; class Magnoliopsida; order Poales; family Poaceae; genus Thinopyrum; species Thinopyrum elongatum. Next base: position 56,699,344 of record CM022300.1, on the reverse strand, counting down.
ATAAAGGGGTTATCAATCCCTTCGCGGTTACTTGCAAAAGTGAGATCTGATAGATATAGATGAAACTCAATAAAAGATAAAGTAAATATTTTTAGTTTATAGATCTGAAAATAAAAGATTGCAAAATAGTAGATCAAAAAGTAATATGATGGAAAATAGACCCGGGGGGCATAGGTTTCACTAGAGGCTTCTCTCAAGATAGCAAATAATACGGTGGGTGAACAAATTACTGCCGAGCAATTGATAGAAAAGCGCAAAGTTATGACGATATCTAAGGCAATGATCATGAATATAGGCATCACGTCCGTGTCAAGTAGACTGAAACGATTCTGCATCTACTACTATTACTCCACACATCGACCGACTCCTGCCTACATCTAGAGTATTAAGTTCATGAAGAACAGAGTAACGCATTAAGTAAGATGACATGATGTAGAGGAATAAACTCAAGCAATATGATGTAAACCCCATCTTTTTATCCTCGATGGCAAGAATACAATACGTGCCTTGCTGCCCCTACTGTCACTGGGAAAGGACACCGCAAGATTGAACCCAAAGCTAAGCACTTCTCCCATTGCAAGAAAAACCAATCTAGTTGGCCAAACCAAACCGATAGTTCGAAGAGAATTACAAAGATATCAAATCATGCATAAAAGAATTCAGAGAAGATTCAAATAATATTCATAGATAATCTGATCATAAATCCACAATTCATCGGATCTCGGCAAACACACCGCAAAAAAGTATTACATCGAATAGATCTCCAAGAACAACGAGGAGAACATGGTATTGAGAATCAAAGAGAGAGAAGAAGCCATCTAGCTACTAGCTATGGACCCGTAGGTCTGAGGTAAACTACTCATGCTTCATCGGAAGGGCAATAGGGTTGATGTAGAAGCCCTCCGTGATCGAATCCCCCTCCGGCAGGGTGCCGGAAAAGGTCCCTAGATGGGATCTCACGGGTACAGAAGGTTGCGGTGGTGGAAAAGTGTTTTCGTGGATGCCTCTGGTGGTTTGGGAACATATGTGAATATATAGACGAAAGAATTAGCTCAGGAGGATCACAGGGGGCCCACAAGGTAGGGGGCGCGCCCTCCACCCTAGTGGCCACCTCGTGGCTCCTCCGACTTCATCTCCAAGTCTCCTGGGTGTCTTCTGGTCCAAGAAAAATCATCGCGAAGATTTTATTCCGTTTGGACTCCATTTGGTATTCCTTTTCCACGAAGCTAAAAAAACAAGTAAAAAACAGAAACTGGCACTAGGCTCTAGGTTAATAGGTTAGTCCCAAAAATAATATAAAATAGCATATTAATGCATATAAAACATCCAAAACAGATAATATAATAGCATGGAACAATAAAAATTATAGATACGTTGGAGACATATCACCCACCAGGGCGCGCCCCCCTCCTGGCGCGCCCAGGTGGGTTGTGCCCACCTGGTGGCCCTGCTGACCCTATCTCCGACGCTATAAAATCCTATTTTCGGAGAAAAAAATCAGGGAGGAAAAATTATCGCGTTTCACGAGACGGAGCCGCCGCCACCTCCTGTTCTTCATCGGGAGGCCAGATCTGGAGTCCGTTTGGGGCTCCGGAGAGGGGAATCTTCGATCTTTGTAATCACCAACCCTCCTTCATCGCCAATTCCATGATGCTCCGCACCGGGAGTGAGTAATTCCTTCGTAGGCTCGCTGGTTGGTGAGGAGTTGGATGAGAATCATCATGTAATCGAGTTAGTTTTGTTAGGGCTTGATCCCTAGTATCCACTATGTTCTGAGATTGATGTTGCTATGACTTTGCCATGCTTAATGCTTGTCACTTTGGGCCCGGGTGCCATGATTTCAGATCTAAACCATTTATGTTTTCACCATTATATCTATGTTCTAGATCTGATCTTGCAAGTTATATGCATCTGCTACGTGTTATGATCCGTAAACCCCGGAGTGACAATAGTCGGGATACTTTCCGATGATGATTGTAGTTTGAGGAGTTCATGTATTCACTATGTGTTAATGCTTTGTTCCGGTTCTCTATTAAAAGAAGGCCTTAATATCCCTTAGTTTCCTTATGGACCCCGCTGCCACGGGAGGGTAGGACAAAAGATGTCATGCAAGTTCTTTCCATAAGCACGTATGACTATTTACGGAATACATGCCTACATTATATTTATGAACTGGAGCTAGTTTTGTATCGCCCTAGGTTATGACTGTTATATGATGAATATCATCCAACGAATTCACCGATCCAATGCCTACGCTTTTTTCACATATTGCTTTTGCTAAGTTACTATTGCTATTGCTACTGTTACACTTGCTACAAAACCATTGCTATCACTGTTATCGTTATCGTTACTGTTACTGTTACCACTGCTATCAAAACTATCATACTACTGTGCTACTGATCACTTTGCTGCAGATATTTAATCTCCAGGTGTGGTTGAATTGACAACTCAACTGCTAATACTTGCAAATATTCTTTGGCTCCCCTTGTGTTGAATCTATAAATTTGGGTTGAATACTCTACCCTCGAAAATTGTTGCGATCCCCTATACTTGTGGGTTATCAGTGTACCGGGATGTGCAATGATCTAGCATGACATGTATGAAAAATATGAACGGTGATCAAAGCCAAAAATACTATGTCAACTATATGATCATGCAAAGAAATATGACAATGATGCTATGTGTCATAATAAATGGAACGATGGAAGTTGCATGGCAATAGATCTCGGAATGGCTATGGAAATGCCATAATAGGTAGGTATGGTGGCTGTTTTGAGGAAGGGTATATGGTGGGTTTAATGCACCGGCGAAAGTTGCATAGTACTAGAGAGGCTAGCAATGGTGGAAGGGTGAGAGTGCGTATAATCCATGGACTCAACATTAGTCATAAAGAGCTCACATACTTATTGCAAAAATTTATTAGCTCTCGAAACAAGTAATAATACGCATGCTCCTAGGGGGATAGATTGGTCAGAAAAAACCATCGCTCATCCCCGGCCGCCACTCATAAGGAAGACAATCAAAAAATTAACCATGCTCCGACTTCATCACATAACGGTTCACCATACGTGCATGCTTCCGGAATCACAAACTTTAACACATGTATTATTACTCAACCATAATTACCAACTAGCATGACTCTAATATCACCATCTTTATGTCTCAAAACAAATGCAAGGAATCAAACTTCTCATATATTCAATGATCTTTATGAAAGTTTTTATTATATCCTCTTGGATGCCTATCATATTAGGACTAAATTCATAACCTAAACCAATTGCCATACTATTTTCAACACTGTCAAAATAATATAAGTGAATGATGAGAGTTCATATATTTCTATAAAATAAAACCACCACCGTGCTCTAAAAAGATATAAGTGAAGCACTAGAGGAACTACCTAGCTCAAAAGATATAAGTGAAGCACATAGAGTATTCTAATAAATTCACGATTAATGTGTGTCCCTCTCAAAAGGTGTGTACAGCAAGGATGATTGTGGCAAACTAAAAATCAAATAAAGCAAAGACTCATATACCACAAGACGCTCCAAGCAAAACACATATCATGTAGTGAATAAAAATATAGCCTCAAGTAATTTACCGATGGATTGAAGACAAAAGAGGGGATGCCATTAGGGGCATCCCCAAGCTTAGATGCTTGATTGTCCTTTAATATTAACTTGGGGTGCCTTGGGCATTCCCAAGCTTAGGCTCTTGCCACTCCTTATTCCGTTGTCCATCAAAACTTTACCCAAAACTTGAAAACTTCACAACACAAAACTTAACAAAAAAACTCGTGACCTCCGTTAGTATAATAAAAGCAAACCACCACTTTAGGTACTGTTATGAACTCATTCTAAATTCATATTAACACTATATATACTGTAGTCCAACTTCTCCATGGTCCATACCCCCCGATACTACCCATAGATTCATCAAAATAAGAGAACAATGCATAGAAAACAGAATCTGTCAAAAACAGAACAGTCTGTGAGGATCTAAATATTAACCATACTTTTGTAACTCTAAAACTTCTGAAAAATTAGGACAACGTAAGAAATTTATATATCAATCTTTTGTAAGAAAAATCAGAATTTTTTGTCGCTTCTGTGAATTTATAAAATTCTGCTACTGTATGCAAATGTTTCTGTTTTTCAGCAAAATCAAATCAACTATCACCATAGATCATCCCAAAGGCTTAACTTGGCACAAACTCTTATTAAAACACTAAAACACAATTAATACAGAAGTAATATTGTGTATTTATTTAAAAACAGAAGCAAAAACAAAAAACACAAAATAAAAATTGGGTTGCCTCCCAACAAGCGCTATTGTTTAACGCCCCTAGCTAGGCATATTGCAATAGATCTAGGTGTTGTCATCTTTGGTATTTAATTATTCAATTACACACCCATGCTCCCTAGGAATTTTATTAGGTTTGTCGAAGGTCATGCCTCTTGGTAAAAAAATCTAGAAATTCGTTTGTGGCAACCGGTTCCTTTATAATATTCATAAAGCTAGGGCAAATACTTATCATCTTAAGATCTTCTCCCCCTTTACTAGATGATTCACCCTTATTTTTAGGAACATAAATAAACTTAGTAGCTTTAGTAGGAGGAAATTTTGAAGTAGTTTCAACAGCGGTAAAGGCAGAACCCAAATTGGTAATAATATCCTCTATCTTATTGATTCTAGTAGATCCTTGCTCAATTTTCTCATCAACTATGGGTTCTTTTTCCTTAAAATTCTTCAAAGTGATCCCTACTTTTGATCCAAGTTGGGTAATTTGATTATGGATATTTTTACCCAATTTCTCAATAAGCTCTACGGTAAAAAAATTTATTTTCAATGACATCAAGCCTTTGCATCACATGCTCCAAAGTTAAAACTGTTTCATTAACCATGAGTGGTGGTGATCCTACTAAGTTTGTCATAGCATTGTAAGCATCCATCGGGTGACTACCCAAGAAATTACCCCCAGTAATGGTGTCTAACACATATCTATACCAAGTAGTAACACCCACATAAAATTTTCGAAGAAGAACAGTAGTGGATTGCTTACGAGTAGATCTATTTTGAGCATTGCAAATTCTATACCAAGCATCTTTTAAATTATCCCCACCCCTTTGTTTAAAATTAAGAACTTCGCTTTTAGGGGTATCAACTATGATAGAGGAACTAGACATGATGACAAAGCAAGTAACTAGCACGCAAAAAAAAGGACGAACGAAAGAAGGGCGAATAAAAAGGCAAATATTTTTGTGTTTTTCTGAAAATGTTTTAGAAGTGGGGGAGAGGAAAACGAGAGCCAAATGGCGAATAATGTAAATGCAAGAGATGAAAGTTTATGATAGGTACTTGGTATGCTTGATGTGTATCCTCCCCGGCAACGGCGCCAGAAATTCCTCCTAGTACTTCTTGAGCTTGCGTTGGTTTTTCCCTTGAAGAGAAAAGGGTGATGCAGTAAAGTAGAGATAAGAATTTCCCTCAGTTTGAGAACCAAGGTATCAATCCAGTAGAAGGAACAAGCAAGTCTCCAATAGATGCACCTGCACAAACAATCAAACACTTGCACTCAACGCGATAAAGGGGTTGTCAATCCCTTCACGGTTACTTGCAAGGATGAGATATAATAGAGATAGATATAAATGATAACTAAAAGGTAAAAGAAAGTAAATATAAATAAATTGCAGCAAGGTATTTTTGGGTTTTTGATTCTATAGATCTGAAAATATATGACGGAAAATAGACCCGGGGGCCATAGGTTTCACTAGAGGCTTCGATCTTGAAAGAAAACATACGGTGGGTGAACAAATTACTGTTGAGCAATTGATAGAAAAATGCATAGATATGACAATATCTAAGGCAATGATCATGAATATAGGCATCACGTCCATGACAAATAGACTGAAACAATTCTGCATCTACTACTATTACTCCACACATCGACCGACTCCTGCTTGCATCTAGAGTATTAAGTTCAAAAGAACAGAGCAACGCCTTAAGCAAGATGACATGATGTAGAGGGATAAACTCAAGCAATATGATATAAACCCCATCTTTTTATCCTTAATGGCAACAATACAATACGTGCCTCGCTACCCCTTCTGTCACTGGGCGAGGACACCGCAAGATTGAACCCATCACAAAGCACCTCTCCCATTGCATGATAGATCAATCTAGTTGGCCAAACCAAATCAATGGATCAGAGAGAAATACAAAGATATTTAAATCATGCATAAAAGAGTTCAGAGAAGACTCAAATAATATTCATAGATAATCTGATCATAAATCCATAATTCATCGGATCTCAACAAACACACCGCAAAAGAATATTACATCCGATAGAACTCTAAGAAAATCGAGGAGAACATGGTATTGAAGATCAAAGAGAGAGAAGAAGCCATCTAGCTACTAGCTATGGACCCGTAGGTCTGTGGTAAATTACTCACACATCATCGGTAGGGCAGCAAGGTTGATGTAGAAGCCCTCCGTGATCGAATCCCCCTCCGGTAGATCACCGGAAAAGGCCCCAAGATGGGATCTCACGAGAACAGAAGCTTGCGGCGGCAAAAAAGTATTTTTGTGGACGCTTCTGATGTTCGGGGAATATTTGAGAATATACAGAGCTGGAATTAGGGTTAGGGGACTCCTGAGGGGCCCACAAGCCAGGGGACGCCCCCCTAGGGCGCGGCCTCACGGCTTGTGGCCTCCTCGGGACTCTTCTGGCCCTCTCTCCAAGCCTCGTAGGTGTCTTCTGGTCCAAGAAAAATCATCGTAAAATTTTATTCCGTTTGGACTCCGTTTGATATTCCTTTCTGTAAAAGTCAAAAACAAGGAAAAAGCAGCAACTGACACTGGGCACTAGGTTAATAGGTTAGTCCCAAAAATAATATAAAATAGTACCAAAATGCATATAAAACATCCAAAATAGATTAATAAAATAGCATGGAACAATAAAAAATTATAGATACGTTGGACGTATCAAGCAACCCACTCTCTGAGCGATTTGAGTTTAAAATCCATCGAGAGAAAACCCCTAAAGCCGAAGAATTAGATAGTGGTTCAGGATCACTCGAATCTAAGTCCAGTACGCTCCGCCTATTAATCTTGAGAGCTGCAAACTCTCTAGACGGTTAGGTGTCAATTTCTTCAGAGACCAAGAGTAATTGTGGTTCTCGAAGAAGAAGTCTGTAAAGGTTCAGAGATCGCCTTCAAGTATCTACCATGAGTGATCGGCATTGGTTGACAAACCAATTGTCGAGGAGAATAGGGTGAAGAGAGTTTATCGTCCGTGTTAAGTCACAACCCCTCCAACTAGACGTAGTCCTTGTGCAGAAGGACGAACTGGTCGAACAAATACCCTGTCGCCTTTGAGCATCACTGGTTACCTCTGCTACCCATGTTTACATTTGATATGTTTTCCTTCATGTAATTTGTCTCGATGCATGACTTAGTTTCCTTTCAGTACTTAGTTTTAGCTCGCTGTAGTTTGTTTTTCATTAGCTCCGCTGTTGGGTTCCGAGAGTTTTGAGATTTCCGAAGAATTTTTAAAACTCCCATTCACCCACCTCTGGTAGACATACTTCGTTCCTACAGCGCCCTAGAGGCCGTCAGCCCCCCTTTCCTTCCCCCCACGCGCCAAGTATGGAAGGGGGGGCCTTGGAAGGCGCCCTAGGGCAGCCGCCGGTCCCCCTTGGGGTGCGCCCTAGGCTGCCTCCCTCCCCCTCCACCTATATATATGAGAGGAGGGGAGGGGCGCCACACACCACGATTCATCAACCCGTGTGCCGGCGCCCCCTCTCCCTCTAGTTCATCCTCCGCTCTAAATCCGTTGTGCTTGGCGAAGCCCTGCGAAAATAGTTTCACCACCACCGTCACCACGCCGTCGTGCTGTCGGAACTCATCTACTATTTCGCCCCTCTTGCTGGATCAAGATGGCGAGGACGTCATCGAGATGAACGTGTGCTGAACACGGAGGTGCCGTACTTTCGGTGCTTGATCGGAACAGATCGTGAAGGTGTACGACTACATCAACCGCATTGTTAAACGCTTCCGCTTAGCGATCTACAAGAGTATGTAGATGCTCTCCCCTGTCGTAGCTATGCATCTGCATGGATAGATCTTGCGTATGCGTAGATTTTTTTTTGTTTTCCATGCAACGTTTCCCAACAAAGATTCTCTCCATTTTTATTAGGGCCGTTTTTTTTTTGTTCTTTGTGTTTCACCGGTTTTGCTCGGTTTTCTTGTTTTTTGTTTTCTCATTTCTCCTTTCGTTTATTTTTTAATTTCCTTTTCCATTTTTTCTTTTTTCTTTCTATTTTTCTTTTTTATTTTAACTTTTATGGACTTTTTTCAAGTTCGTGAATGTTTTTAAAAATTACAAACAATGTTATATTCGTGAACTTTTTCATGAACAATTTTTATATTTGTGATTTATTTTTTCAAATTGTGAACTATTTTGAAATTCATGAAAAAATCAATTTCATGAACTCTTTTCAAATCTATGAACTTTTTTCTAGTTCGCGATATTTTTTGAAAATCATGAAATTTTAAATTCTTGTGAACTTTTTTCGAGTTCATGATCATTTTTTTTTTGAATTTTACTATTTTTTTAAATTCTTAAACTTTATTTAAAAGTCACAGTCAACTGTTCAACCATGAGAGCGGGCGAGCAGCCCGACACGCACGAGCGCACGAATGACTATTGCTGGGCCAGCCCATGCAAGCTGGCGCATGAGCGTCGCTTCGGTAGCGAGCGCAAGGTGTCGAATAGAAGTTCCCCTCAATATCCCTATGTATCTTGCAGTTGGCATTTAGTAGTGTTGAGGATGGGTCGGGCCTTCGCACACCCAGTAGGCCTAGTGACCCTGGTTGGCCTTGCGGAGACGAGCTGGACGGGAAAGTCATTTTGAGCGTTTCCGTGATGTACCGGTGGATCTGAGGCCGTCTGTTTTTTCTGACATTCGTGAAATGGTATGGCCCACCTAGATGTATAGCACTAGTATATTTCTTGTATTTTTATTTTTAGTCAAATCAGTGGCAGCATAAATGGACCCCAAAGTACACCTTTTGTCAGGGACGGTACGCATGCAAGACTCTCCTCTCACTCTAGCCGCGAAACAAATCCATAGACTTTATTTCCTCTTAGACAATTTTAATCAACCATATCTTTTGAACTATAGACTCGTTTCTGTAACTTTTTATATATTTGGACTCCTGGGGTCAATAACTTTAAAACTAGACCAATTTTGGATATATTTCAAAGAAATTTAATTTTCAACGTTTCACATTTCATATGTGAAATAAACCCATTTCACTAGAAAAATCTGAAACTAACATATTTCACTAGAAATATGTGAATAACATTTTTCACATAAACATATTAAACCCAAATATGAAACTCAAATGTGAACTTGTGAAACTAATTATTTGGAAGTGTGTAACATTTTTATTTCAAAAGAGTGAAATAAGTTATTTCATAAATGTGCAATTGAAATAGATGTAATTTTTGTGAAAGAAGCCAGTGAAAAGTAAAATGCACCTACTGAAAGTGGAAAAAAAAATGTGAAACTAAAATCTCAACTTGTGAAATTGAAAATTATGAAACGTGTAACGATTTACTTCAAAAGAGCGAAATTTGCTTTTTCAGTATTGTGAAATTGAAATAGATGTAATTTTTGTGAAACAAGCTAGTGCAAAGTGAAATGTAGGTTCTGAAAGTGAAAAAAAAATGTTATTTAAAAATTATGGGACTGAAATATATGTGATGTTTGTTAAATGCGGCCTTTGAAAATGACAATAATATGAAACTAAAATGTCAATTTGTGACACTGGTTAGGTGGAAATGTGTAACTGTTTATTTCAAATGAATGAAACATGTTATTTTAAAAATATGAAATTGAAATAGATGTTATTTTTGTGAAACAAGCCAGTGAAAAGTGAAATGTGGGTTCTGAAAATGAAAATAATATATAACTGAAATATGTAACAATTTATTTGAGAAGAGTGAAATATTTTTTCAAAAATATGATATTGAAATAGATATGATTTATGTGAAATATGTTTCATGAATTTCAAACCGATTTAAAATGTATCTAAAATCGGTCTTGTTTTAAAGATCTTTGCGTCAGGAGTTCAAATATATAAAAAGTTTTGGAATCGGAATTTCGGTTTATGAGATATGAATGATTTAAGTTACTAAAGGTGAAATAAATAGATGAATTAGTTTGGAAGAGAGAAAAGAGAGAATGACAGCAGATGCATGCAAAACCTGTACCATCTGACTAAAAGCTGACTCTGATGGGACCTCGCGTACCGTATTGACATGTTTGATAGCTGTATTCTCAAAGTAAAATGACTAGCTTTTTATATTGCACAGTGTTGCACTAATCTTTAAACTCGACGAGCGGCTAGCGATCTGCCGGTACATCACGGAAACAGTAGATTTTCTAGCTTCGCGAGCTGGACGCGTAGCTCGCAACGAGTTGTCTTGGTCACTACATAGTGGGGTTGCTCTATCAGGGATGCTGACATCGCCCCCTTTTGCAATGACCTCCCAAGCCTCAGCAGCTCAGGAGTAGGTGTGGTGCTCCAGTTTGTCTTCCCACGATTTCGCCGACAAATACAATGTCCGTTTTAGAGGTTAATGTTGGAGATACCTAATGCTATACCTGGGGTTGCAATGTTGTGATCATGTGCGCTCGCTCAGTTCTTTCAAATACAGCTAGCTAGTTCTGGAGATCCTAAAGAAAAAGGTAGCTCTGTTTTTTTTCAGTTTCTTTTTCTTACTAACGATGCCTGGTTCTCTCTCTTTTTGTATATGCTGTGCCCTGCTACGCAAACTGATCGACAGATTGAATTACACTCGTTACCATTGCAAATTTGCACGACACAAACTAGCATTCCATTCGTCACTTATTCCATGAACGTTGTTTGTTGACAGTTTTAATTGCGACGCGAGATCAAATCATAATAGTTTCTACTCGTTTTTGTCTAAAATTTTTATTTTTCCCAGAAACTGTCGTGTGTCTTTGAAGAAAAGGCCATGCGTATCTGAAGAATCTGGCAAGAAAAACGTTCGTAGATGTCACCCCTCACAGCGAATGTTTGTCAGCTATTAAGGTCTAAAAACCGAGCTAGTTCTGTGTTTTCTCATTTCTTTCTTTCCTCCTAATGTTTTTTTCCCTGCTTAGAGCATCTACAGCTGGACTTGACAAATTCGATCCCTCAAATGTCTGTGGACGCGTTCATTGACTATGACCGGTCACGTTTCAAATTAGCCACTCTGCATCCGAGTCTCTCATATTTCAACCCCTAAATCCATACAAAGCATGCAAAATAAATCTTACGTACTACATACTACGTACTGCCCTAACTAATTTTCGTCGTCGGAGATGTCCACGACGTCGCTACCGGGCGCCGGGTGGACGGGCGCATAGTAGGCCTCCGGCTCATCCTCCTCCTGCTCGACCTCATCAATATAGGCGAGCATCTTCGCCTCCTCCCCGGCCTGCTGCGCCTCCATCTCCTGCCGGCGACGGCGTCTGGCCTCCGCAGCCGACTCCGAGCGGAGAGAATCGAGGATGGCCTGCTGCTCCGCCTGCAGATCCGTTCGCTAGCGCCCCCCACATCGTCCTCCTCCTCCTCAACCTCCTCCTCCTCATCGACGTCCTCCTCCTCCGGATCCACTGCATCCGGAGGTAGCCCCGCGGCGATCCGGGCTTCGCGCCTTGCCCGGATGTGCTCAAGGAGCTCCAGCCGGCGCTCCGGCATTAGAAATGGGTAGCTCCTTACTGGACGGCATGGGGGCATGGCTACTAGGCGGATGGGGAGTGGAAAGTGGCGGCGACGGCGGACAGACGGAGAAAAATGTGGATGGTAGAGTTTCGGTGCCGGCGGTCGACTTAAATAGCCGGGCTAGGCACTACGCGGCCCGCCGCAGCGACGCCACGCGGCGACATCGGTCCGACGAAGAAGGCTAGTTTCGGACCGCCGGATTTTTGAGCGATTCCGCGTGGGACCCCGTCATCAGTCCGACGTGGCGGGCGCGTCCGGACGTCCCTATATCCGCCTCACATTTGGGCTGGATATGAGGGGTGCCCGTCAGCCTGTGTGTTTGAGGCCCGTTTGAGGCGCTCGTCTGGGTCAGATTTTCATGACCGGGCAGTGACCGGGCGGGCCACCCGAGTGTTTAAGACCGGTTTGGGGCGCCTTAGCCTTGCTACAAAACTTGATCAACGGATTGCATTCCGTTCATTACACGACACAAGCTTACATTCCATTCGTTACTCCATGTACGACACACACGCAGCTTTATTGAGCTCGAACTCAAACACGAGAGCAGAGATGAAAATGACGAAGGCAATCCGGTTCAGTACTTGGTGCATTTGTTGGTGGAGCCGTCGTCGAGGTGGAGCACGCAGCCCTTGCCGTCCTCGGGCGCGCACACGCAGGCGCACCCGTTGAGCTTCTGGCCGGGGTAGTTCTTGCAGGTGATGTACCCTCCCTGGATGCACCGGATGATGTCGCAGGTCGCCTGCGCGTCGCCGAACACCACCACCGCTGCTCGATCCATAGCAAACACAAGCAAGGATAAATCGTCGGAGGAGTGCTGCTTGATCATAGTAAACACAAGCAAGGATACGAATGGAGGCATACCGGAGAGAAGGAGGACGAAGGTGAGTGACAGCTTCATGGTGGCGGCCATGCTTGCGCTTTCGTCTCTGCGCGTCGTGCGATCTGTGGTTGCAGCGCGGTGCCGGTGCGTTCATATAGGGAGGCTTCAGTCCAGCTCAGCCAAACTGCATGCTGGATCCGCCGCCCTCTCTGACTTTGTGCCGTGTAGTGTAGGTTCACTGGGGATTTGAAGCAAGATCACATGGCAGGCGATAGTATGTGGCTATGTGCTCCAATACGTACGTGCTTGCGTCGACGGCCGCTTCGTGGATTTCAGAACTATGGCCACGTTTCCCGTCGATCTCAGGCAGCATGCTTTGTCCGGCCGATCGAGGGCAAAAAGTCAGAGGAGGTTGCCAACTTGGTCGAGCGCCTCTTGGTTTGAGCGGTGTTGCCGTGCTGGATGGATCAGCCGCCAACCCGTACCACTGTTTGTTCGATGCGGATCGGGTTGACGTACCGCTCAAAAGTCTCAGTCGTCGAGTTCACACACAGTTGGACGTGACCTGCAAAGCTTTCGGCCTACTTCTTCGAGCTTAAAAAGGTTATCTTGCATTCAACATTGTGATCTGGATCCAAAATGGTCCAGTCAAACAATCATCATTATTTCCTTTCTTTATTTCTAGAGCTGCTCATCGAGGTCCATCGACCATCACGCATGGCAGATTCACTTCGAGTTGAAGTATGAAGGCTCAACTTGGATCTTTACACAACAGTTGGCTGAGCAATGCTACACACACGGGCATCATTTTACGGGGTTCACCGAGAGGCTGAGGTGGTGTTTTTTTTATCGGGTGAGGGGCCCCACCCCAGCTGAAATTCAGAGGGGCAAGTTTGATTAGTTGGAAAGAGTCCGGAATAGCCAGTAAGAGCCCGTGAGTCTAGCATTTTCGCAGTTGGCTAGCCTCTTTCCTCCTCTAAAAGAAAAGATCTCAGTCTTTCCTCCTCCCATCGGCTCCGCCGCCAGTTCGCCCCGTCTCCTATGGCCGTTGGGCCATAGAGGTCCGGAGGACCTCGGCCCCCCGTCAACGGGAGGGACCATGCCCTCGCTTTTGTTAGGTTTAGTGCCTTGATTAGGGCTGTGTGACAGCAGTGATGTCCCTCGGTAGGAGTAATGTCTCCCACGTTCGATCCCTGTCTCGATAGTGCGCCTAGCTTCGTCGGAGGACGCGTGGAGGTGTGTCTCAATCAGATCTCATGGACCCGGTCAATGTTGGTCATCGATGGATCTTTCTGGATCCGGTCTTCATTCGTCTTTGTTCGGGTGTTTACCGATTTGACACCTCCGGTCTACGACTTTCTTCAGCGGCGATGATTGCTACTCTGGTGTGTTGGTCCTATGGGGACTTGGCAGAATGACACCCCGACTGTCTACTACAATAAGATTTCTCTGGCTTCAGTCAGGGAGGGGCGATGACAGTGACGCGCCTTCAACTCGTTCCAATGCTTGTAGTCCTCGCTAGGTGGTCCATGGATCTGGTTGTAATTTTTATTATCTCTGGTGTTATTTGTATTGTCATGGTTAATAATGAATAGATTAGAAGTTTCAAAGAGAAAAAAGAGAATTGACAACAAGACCCTTCAGCCCAACTGAGTACTGCACAACAATCGCGTGGATCTTTTTTTATGAAATCCCAAAATACGATCCCAAATTCAAAAATTGCGATTATATCATCTTGTTGTAGTTACCGCCAACGAATAATCGCTTTTCATACCCGACTAGGACAAAGAGATAGTTTTCGTGGCCGACTCGGATGAAGGCGGAGTTTCAGAGGTCATCACGGATGGAGAGAAACTTTTCGTTGTTGACCGCGACGAAGAGTGGTCAAAACCCACCCCCTCCCCCACGCGTGTTCCACCTACCCAAAGTTATTTTCTTCGTAGCCTGCTGCAACGAAAACTTCCCCTTCATTGTCATAGCCAGCGAAAAGTCCAGGCATATCGCGCGATGTCTTTCTTCTTCCTTTGTCATTTGCTCCTCTCTCTCTCTCTCTCTCTCTCTCTCTCTCTCTCTCTCTCTCTTTCTCTCTCTTTTCTCTTGTCTCTACCTCATTCCTAGGGCTCGTCGGTATGCGAGCACCAAAGGTCGGAACAAGGAGATGTACAAGGAAAAGAGGAGAGAAATGCTATGCCGAAAGCCGGTGACAATAAGGTCGATATGGTAGCTGAAGTCGTGTCTCTGGGAGAGACTATGATGTAATCATCAAACGCTTGTGTGTTGTTCTGGTTTATCCTCAATAACCGAGGTAACTCTGCGAGTCGGATAGGGCCAAGGTTGGACAATTGATCCTCTATGTGGCAACAGTGGATCGTGGTGTTACAAGGATGCATATCCCACTTATGTGTTTACAAAATATATGTATTTATGTTTATTGGTGTACATAGATGCAGGTGAAACCTTAGCTCTGCACTATTTCCTTTATATTGTTACAACCTCTGCGATATTTGTTGGTCCGAGAAACTGGAACAATTTGAGACAAAAAGACTTGCAGACATTTCCTTACGAAGCTTAATTCACTTCCTCAATTTGCTCGCTCATTGAATAATGATGCTAGGGTTGATGAAGTATGCTACTGTGAAATCGCAAGTCTGGCACCTGCGTGTGCGCTTTTTGGAGAATGGGTTCGTCTTGTGTTGTAAGAACCAAAACGATCTTTACTTTGTATTCCCTCTCCCTTTACTAGTGGTGCATGCGGTAGGATGATGCTCCCTCCCCCCAATTGTGGTGAGCGGTAAGAGCATCTCTAGCAGATCTCGCAACCGGCGCGCCCGCAAAACTCGTTTGAGGGCTCCAGCAAAACTTTTTTACGGGACGGCAAGCCCTCCGGTGGAACAGTTCCCCGTAAACCCGTCCCGCAAATATTTCGTGGGATGCGTTTGCGGGATCTGTTCCGCACCAGAGGGCTCGCCCTCCCGCAAATGCAAATATTTTCAAGTTCATCATCACAAGTACATAAAACTAGTTCATCATCACATATAAACATGACTAGTTGATCATCATACTAGTTCATCACAACCAAAATCATGCGCAACATATGAGGTATCAAGTTTGGACTCATGAATGTGCGATCAATCAAGACAAAAGATGCTCAAATGACATAGAACCATCAAGCAACATTATCCTTGTTGTGAAGAACATCGCCACCAACACCGCCCCTAGCATGCCCATCGCTATCATCCACATTGACCGAAGCGCTCCCACCACCATATTCACGAACTTAAACCGGAGAGCTTGCACCATCATCTTCACGAATTTGAACCGGAGATTGAGCACGGCCACCATCACCGTTCACATGGCTTTCCGAAGCACCACCACCGATGCTGAAGCCACCACCATCACCACCACCACCACCCATGCCGAAGCCACCAATACCACCACCACCACCACCACCAATGCCGAAGCCGGCAACACCACCACCAACCATGCCGAAGCCACCACCACCTCCCATGCCGAGGACACCACCACCATTGCCGAAAGAAAAGCCCCCACCAAGCCCAACACCACCACCAGCCATAAGATTTTGAAGCTCCATCTTCCTCCGGAGCATGATCTCCATTCTTTTCATCTCCCAAAATTCTCTTGCCATTGCATCCATGCCCTCTGGATTCATCAACATGAACCGGTCCTCCTCGGCGTCCCTCTCGTCCTTCCTCTTTTGCTCCTCTAGGATGAGTTTGCGCTCCTCGAAGGGACACCTGTTTTCCCATTTCTCCTCTTTGTGCTTCTCTTTCTTCTCGGCCATGGCAACTTTTGCATCCCAATGCTTGGCTAGCATAGCCTCCTTCGTCTTTGCCATCTCACCAGTTTGATCCCTCAAAGTGATTGTGTTGGATCAAAAGTATGTCTAGAGGGGGGGGGGGGTGATTAGACTACTTGACCAAATAAAAATCTATCATTTTCCCAAATTTTAGTTGTGGGCAGATTTTAGCAATTAGCACAAGTCAAGCAATCAACCTACACATGTAATTTAAGAGTATAGCAGCGAAAAGTAAAACATTGCATATGAAGGTAAAGGTAAGGGTTTGGAGAAGGCAAACACAATGGAGACACGAAGATTTTTGGCGTGGTTCCGATAGGTGGTGCTATCGTACGTCCACGTTGATGGAGACTTCAACCCACGAAGGGTAGCGGCTGCGCGAGTCTACGGAGGGCTCCACCCACGAAGGGTCCACGAAGAAGCAACCTGGTCTATCCCACCATGGCCATCGCCCACGAAGGATTTGCCTCACTCGGGTAGATCTTCACAAAGTAGGCGATCTCCTTGCCCTTACAAACTTCTTGGTTCAACTACACATCACGACGAAGGCTCCCAAGCGACACCTAACCAATCTAGGAGACACCACTATTCAAAAGGTAATAGACGGTGTGTTGATGATGAAATCCTTGCTCTTGTGCTTCAAATGATAGTCTCCCCAACACTCAACTCTCTCTCATAGATTTTGCTATGGTGAAAGAAGGATTTGAGTGGAAAGCAATTTGGGGAAGTCTAGAAATCAAGGTTCAAATGGTTGGTGTCGGTGTCAAAACCGGCGGATCTCGGGTAGGGGGTCTCGAACTGTGCGTCTAAGGTCGATGGTAACAGGAGACAGGGGACACGATGTTTACCCAGGTTCGGGCCCTCTCTATGGAGGTAATACCCTACGTCCTGCTTGATTGATATTGATGAATATGAGTATTACAAGAGTTGATCTACCACGAGATCGTAATGGCTAAAACCCTAGAAGTCTAGCCTGTCTGATTATGATTGCCTCTACGGACTAAACCCTCCGGTTTATATAGACACCGGATGGGACTAGGGTTGTACAAAGTCGGTTACAGAGAAAGGAATCTTCATATCGAACGCCAAGCTTGCCATCCACGCCAAGGAGAGTCCCATCTGGACACGGGAGAGAGTCTTCTGTCTTGTATCTTCATGGCCCATCAGTCCGGCCCACGTCACGTAGCCCGGACGCCCGAGGACCCCTAAATCCAGGACTCCCTCAGTAGCCCCCGAACCAGGCTTTCAATGACGATGTGTCCGGAGCGCAGATTGTCTTCGGCATTGCAAGTCGGGTTCCTCCTCCGATTACTTCGAAGTACCTGACTCAAGGAGCTGTATTCGGCCTTCCATTCAATGTTGTGCTCATTGGCTTCCACGCCTTCATGACTTCAGTTTTCATGTGTCGAGCGAATACGAGAGGTCGGGACATTTTTGCACATAACTCTCTGACCATGTAAGAAGGGCGTCTATTAAAAGAGATTGGATCTTCAGATCCATTCCATGCCAAGCGGGAAATCCTCAAAGCTTGCTAGGAGAAACCATTCCAACATGGCTAGTGCTCCTAGTTCTTCCACCCGCCCTCACGGCTCCAAAAAAGGTGATTGGGAAAGATGTTCTGTATCCCATGATCAGCTGGTGAGGCTCCAAACACAGGGATTTCTTCCCCCCACGGATCTGGTCCCTGTTCGAGCAGGTTTGACCTCCTTTTCAGGCGAAGCTTTGACGGAAAATTTCCCCAATCCAACCAGGGGGGAACGGGTGTGCTTCATTTCTTATTTGCTAAGAGGCATCGGGTTTCCAATCCACCCTTTCCTCCGAGGACTCCTGGAGTATTATGGCCTCCAACTACACAACCTCACGCCGGCCTCTATCTTGCACATCACGGGTTTTGTTGCCCTTTGCGAGCTTTTCCTAGGCTGTGAAGCCCACTTTGATTTATGGAGAAAACTATTCTGCCTCGTCCCTCGTACCCAAGAGGGATCCATATTCGAGGTGAGCGGCGCCGAAGTATGGCGCATAGCCGGGACCGGATACTTATCCGGCACGCCGAAGAAGGCGTCCGAGGAGTGGACCTCAGAATGGTTTTATATTGAGGACGTCGCTCTCCCTGACCCAATCCGAATGGGTCTCCCTGAATTTTCCAGCGCTCCCTTGAAGAAACGCCACAGCTGGCGCCCTAGGAGCCTCGAGGAGGAAGATAGTGCAGAAATCCATCAATTAATGAGCAAGATGAAGACGCTCGCCCAGTCCGGATTATCAATAATCGAGGTAATGGCGATCTCCATAGTGCGGGGTGTCCAGCCACTCCAATTTAGAGGGCTCCCTATGTGGCACTACAATGGGGAAGATGACGCCTCACGCTGTGGCCGGAAAGGTCCGGACACCCCCGTCGCTCTGGCCAAAATATTGGCCGATCTATACGAAGGGGATAAAGAGGAATTTATTCGTCTTAAATGCCGGGAGGGATTTTCCATGTACAATCCTCCCAGCTGGGTGAGTTTTAATCCCACCACCATACTCAATCCTTTCCATGAGTCACTTTTGATCGATACTAACCCGTCCATTTGTAACAGGAATGGCGAAAGGTCGTCACGGGTATCTACAGCCCCGCTCCACAGCCGGAGGACCATAACCGGGATCTTGACCCCGGATTCGAGGAGGATCCGGACATATTTGTGGAGCTGGAGGAGGGAGTATTTTACCAGGTGAGCTACGATGGCACAGAAGTGGCCATTATAGCAGACTATCCCGGCCTCCTTCCTGCCTCACACGTAAGTAATCAGGAGACCTCTCCTCCGAAAGAGCTTCCTCATTCTGCCTCACCCAACGCACTGTCTCGTGTTCTAAAGGGGAGGCGCTCGGCGCGCCATGTTACACCAGAGGCGACTCAGAAGAGAGCGGCGCCTATATCGGGCAAGCCTTCGAAGAGGAAGGCAAACGAAGTCACGACCGAGCCGTCGTCGAAGAGGTATGGCTTCGTAAATATGCCCCTTGGCAGTCACATCCAACTGTGACATTGTCTGTTTGTGTCTCATTAGGAAGAGCGTTCACCGGACTATGTCCGGGGGTCCTGCAGGTTACGCTCCCAACAGCCAGGCTCCAGAACCTGCCATAAAGACGAGGGCCGGTATGGGAGTGACGCCGGATTGTCCTTCGGCAGAGGATTCAGATGATGTATCCGTCACAAACTCAGAAGTGGAGAGCGCCATGAATCATCGGCGCCGGAGGGCCGCTCTTCGCGACCCCGGCTTTTCAAAAGAGGCATTCAATGCCTTCAGCTCGGCTGATGCATACATCCGAGCTGCTCGAGACGGGCTTACCAGAGCCACAGACCAGCATTTGAAAGATATGCGGGTAAGTTCACATCGTACGAACCTGATAATTATATGCCAGTAGCCCCCGAGACTTGAAGCAGTTGATACAACTGATTTAAGGATCATTGTATAACCAGGTGCTTGCAGAGAAGAACAACCTGCTGTCTCAAGAACTGGAAAAGTGTCGGACTCAGCTAACTGCTGCCACCGCTGAATTGGAGAAATCCAAGAAGGCGTCGCCTGGTAATGTTCCCCTCCATCGAGAAAATATAATCATATACCAGGAATGCTAACAGTGTTGCATATCTCATGGCAGGATCGTCAGATCAACTGAAGGAGGCACTTGAAATCACGCAAGCGGATAAACAAGAAGCCAAAAGGCTACTGGCCGCGGGCCAACGCGTGCTGACACGGGTCAGGGAGGATAAAAACAAGCTGCAGGATTCCAACACCCTGCTGGGCGAAGAACTGAAAGATGTGCGAGCCCAACTAGCTGACTCCGTGAAGGAAAATAAGAGGCTACGAGGTGGCATATTCAGTATGCCTTCGAACTTACCTCCGTGTAATTCGGCGGGGAAAAGAACTGACAGATTTATGTCTGCAGGTATGCTGACCGGCCGTCCCGAAGAGGAAATGTCCGGATCTTCAGGCGATCTGCTACAAGAGCTGTCGCAACTGCACGAGCGAGCTCGGCAGGCAATGCGGAGTGTTGCCAAGGCCTTGTGGCCATCCGCCTCCCCTCCAGGAATTATGGAGGAACTTGTGCAGCTATTCAAAGGAGCGCGGAGGCGCTTCCGATTATGGAAGATATCGGCCTGCCGAGAAGGTGCGCGAGAGGCCTGGGCCATGGTGAAAACACGGTATACCAAGCTTGATCCGAATCATATGGCTCGGGTCGGACCTCGAGGATCAGACGGAAAAGAAGTTCCAGTTAGTTTAGTATATGACCAAGTAAAGGTAGCCGCCGAATTGTCCAAACAGGATTGTAGGCTAGACAGCCTGTTGGACGGCATAGAGGAAGAAGCTTTTGAGTCTAAGTGACTATGCGCTTCGATTGACAAATTTGTCCCTAGCCGGATTGTAAAACGATTGTCATGGCGGACCTTTTCGCTTCGACCTCCGAACCCGAAGGTGCGGAGTGTTTCTGAATACCCGCACGGTAATATAAACCGGGGTATGCGTGGAAACCAGGCGTAGGGGTCATAGTTACTTGAACAGACAAGTTGTATCCGGCTAGCTATGTTATATTACATGTAATTGTAAGAAACATCTTCCAGAGAGAATAGTTTCGTTAAGGGTTCCTTTCTCTGGGTGAACATGCGTTAATGTTCATGTCCGAACTGTGATTAAAAAATCGCAGTATACATAGCATCTGGGGGTTCATGGTGTAATGAGTGAAAGAAAAACATCTTTAATCCGCCGACCGAATATTCCCTTAAGAACGCTAGCTTTCGGCTTCACCCAGTCTGAGGTACACATCCGGATGACCCGGCAGTAACAATCGCAGAGGTGCTCTCTTTATGCCCTAGCCGAACTAACGGAAACGTAGGGCATAAGCACAGGAGCCAGGCAACCCAGCTTGGCCAAAACTTAAGTCATATCGATGCATATAATGGCGAAGAAAAGGCACATATGAGGAAAAGACACATATGTGGTGAGCTTAATGCTCGGAAAATAATAATAATAATAATAATAAGCTTCTGTACAAGAAGCCCCCAGGTATTATGGACGTACCTATTTAAGGATGTGTACGTCATAGGTGCGCGGTTTAGCCGCTCAAGAGCTTAAAGCTATGAAAAAAAACCAAAGAGAGGAAAAAAAGGTAATGGACAAAAAGGGAGAAGAAGACGAACAAAGAGTCCGGCTCTATGCGTAGAATCTTCGGAGTCTGGCGGCGTTCCATGGGTTCGGCTCCAAGCGATTGTTTGATGCATCACGTAGTCGGTACGCTCCTCCAGTGAGAACTTCGTCAATGATGAAGGGACCCTCCCATTTGGGCTTGAGTTTGTCCTTTTTCTTCTCTGGTAAGCGTAGAACGAGTTCACCAACATTATAAGTCTTGGCCCGCACTTATCTGCGAGCCTGTTGTTGATACAATGCGGAACGGGCCTTTGCGACGTCGCGCTCCTCCTCCAGGGCGTCTAAGCTGTCCTGCCGATCAAGCTCGGCCTCTCTCTCTTCATACATGCGCACTCGTGGTGAGTCATGCATAATGTCGCAGGGCAACACGGCCTCTACGCCGTACACCATGAAGAACGGTGTGTATCCGGTAGTGCGGTTGGGCATGGTCCGCAGCCCCCAGAGTACGGAGTCGAGCTCCTCAACCCAGTGCTTGTCTGATTCTTTCAAAGACCGCACTAGTCTAGGCTTAATGCCGCTCATAATAAGACCATTGGCTCGTTCGACTTGACCATTTGTTTGTGGGTGATAGACGGAGGCATAATCGAGCTTGATGCCAGGGTTAGCGCACCAGGTTTTCACCTCCTCGGCTGTAAAATTGGAGCCGTTGTCTATGATAATGCTGTGTGGAACACCATAACGGTGTACGACACTGGATATAAAGTCTATCACTGGTCCGGCTTCGGCTGTTTTAACCGGTTTGGCTTCAATCCACTTAGTGAATTTATCTACCATGACCAGCAGATATTTTCTCTTGTGGCTTCCCCCTTTAAGGGGTCCGACCATATCAAGCCCCCAGACCGCGAAAGGCCATGTAATGGGGATTGTTTGTAGCGCAGTAGGCGGCATATGGCTTTGATTAGTGAAAAGCTGGCATCCGACACAATGTTGGACAAGGTCCTGTGCATCTTCTTGGGCCGTAGGCCAAAAGAAACCTGTACGGAAGGCTTTACTCACAAGGGCCCGAGCCGCGGCGTGGTGACCGCCAAGGCCAGCATGGATTTCGGCCAGGAGCTGCCGCCCCTCTTCTTCGGAGATACATCTTTGAAGGACTCCGGTAGCGCTTTTCTTGTAGAGCTCACCGTCATGGACCTTGTAGGCTTTCGAGCGCCGGACAATGCAGCGAGCCTCGTTAGGATCCTCAGGGAGCTCTCGCTTATTAAGGTAGGCCAAGAAGGGTTCGGTCCATGGGGCAATTACTGCCATTATGAGATGGGCCGATGGTTTTGCTTCGGTGGCTGAGCCCCTGACGATATCGGTATTGTGCTCGGACTCAGGGGGTATGATCGGGTCCGGGCTAGTGTTGCCGCTTTCATCCTGCCACACCACGGATGGCTTGAAGAGCCGTTCCAGGAAGATGTTAGGCGGGACGGGGTCGCGCTTGGCTCCCATGCGAGCAAGGACATCCGCCGCTTGATTACTTTCTCGAGCCACATGATGAAACTCGAGTCCCTCGAACCGGGCTGATATTTTGAGTACGGCGTTACGATAGGCCGCCATTTTCGGATCTTTTGCGTCAAAGTCTCCGTTTATTTGGGATATTGCGAGATTTGAATCCCCGCGCACCTCCAGACGTTGTATGCCCATGAAGACGGCCATCCGAAGACCATGCAGTAAGGCTTCGTATTCGGCTACATTATTGGAGTCCGTATATAAGATTTGAAGTACGTACTGGACTGTGTCTCCCGTTGGGGATGTTAAGACGATGCCCGCTCCCAAACCGGCCAGCATCTTAGAGCCGTTGAAGTACATGACCCAGTTGGAATATGTGTCGTACTCTTTAGGGAGTTCGGCCTCTGTCCATTCGGCGATGAAGTCAGCCAACACTTGGGATTTAATGGCTCGGCGCGGTTTATACGTTATGTCGAATGGCAGGAGCTCAATGGCCCATTTGGCAATCCGGCCCATAGCGTCGCGGTTGTTTATTATGTCATTGAGTGGTACTTCGGAAGCCACCGTGATCGAGCATTCTTGGAAGTAGTGTCGTAGCTTCCGGGATGCCATGAAGACCGCGTATGCTATCTTTTGGTAATGAGGGTACCGGGATTTGCATGGTGTGAGGACAGTGGATACATAGTATACCGGCTTCTGAAGCGGGAATTTGTGTCCGTCCTCCTCTCGTTCAACGACGAGCACTGCGCTCACCACCTGGTGAGTCGCAGAGATGTATAACAACATTGGTTCGCCGATGTTTGGCGCGGCCAGGATTGGGTTGCTTGCTAAAAGAGCCTTTATTTCTTCCAGTCCGGCCGTTGCTGCATCCGTCCACTTGAAGTGGTCGGTGCGTCGGAGAAGGCGATAGAGTGGCAATGCTTTTTCTCCAAGTCTGGAGATGAAGCGGCTTAAAGCTGCCACGCATCCGGCTAGTTTTTGGACCTGTTTAAGGTCAGTTGGTGTAGCCAATTGTGACAAAGCTCGAATTTTGGCTGGATTTGCCTCAATTCCTCTACTGGAAACAATGAAGCCCAGCAGCTTTCCAGCGGGAACGCCGAAAATGCACTTTGCCGGATTGAGCTTGATGTCATATGCACGGAGGTTGTCGAACGTGAGACGTAAGTCGTCTATTAGTGACTCAACGTGTCTAGTCTTGATGACGACATCATCCACGTATGCTTCAACTGTCTTGCCGATTTGCTTCTCCAGGCATGTTTGAATCATGCGTTGGTAGGTAGCGCCGGCGTTTTTAAGCCCAAAGGGCATAGTGTTAAAGCAGAAAGGCCCGTATGGGGTAATGAATGCCGTTGTGGCTTGATCGGACTCCTTCATTTTGATTTGATGGTATCCGGAGTATGCGTCGAGGAAACACAGTGAGTCGTGTCCTGCAGTAGCATCAATGATCTGATCGATGCGGGGGAGGGGGAAGGGATCCTTGGGGCAGGCTTTGTTGAGGTCTTTGAAATCGACGCATAGGCACCAGGATTTATCCTTCTTTGGTACCATCACCAGGTTTGCTAGCCAGTCCGGATGTTTTATTTCTCTGATGAATCCGGCCTCGATTAACTTGGCCAGCTCCTCCCCCATAGCTTGTCGTTTGGGTTTGAAAAAGCGCCGCAGTGTTTGTTTGACCGGTTTGTAACCCTTCAATATATTGAGGCTGTGTTCGGCCAACCTGCGTGGGATTCCTGGCATATCAGAAGGGTGCTAGGCAAATATGTCCCAATTTTCGCGTAAGAACGCTCGTAATGCGGCGTCAACCATTGGGTCCAGCTGTGCCCCGATAGAGGCTGTCTTCTTGGGGTCCGTTGGGTGGACCTGGAATTTGACAATTTCGTCCGCTGGTTTGAAGGAGGTGGATTTGGGTCGTTTGTCCAGGATTACGTCGTCCCTATCCACCGTGGAGCGTAGTGCGGCTAATTCTTCGGCCGCGAGGGCTTCGGACAATGCCTCGAGGGCCAGGGATGCGGTTTTGTTTTTGGCGTGGAGTGCTATGTCCGGATCACTGGAAAGAGTGATAATACCATTGGGTCCGGGCATCTTGAGCTTCATGTACCCGTAATGAGGTATAGCTTGGAAGCGTGTAAATGCATCTCGCCCCAATAGGGCGTGATATCCACTGTTGAAAGGGGCCACTTGGAAGGTCATCTCTTCGGACCGATAATTCTCCGGCGTGCCGAATACCACGTCGAATGTGATTTTTCCCGCGCACCGCGCCTCCCGACTGGGAATTATTCCTCGGAAGGTCGTGCTACTTTGCTCGATGCGGCTCCTGTCTATTTCCATTTTGTTGAGCGTGTCCTCATAGATGAGGTTTAGTCCGCTGCCGCCGTCCATGAGTACTTTGGTGAGCCGAAAGCCGTCCACGATTGGACTGAGGACCAAGGCAGCTGGTGCCCGGACTGTCCTGGATTTTGGTTCGTCACTCGCAATGAAAGTTATGGCCGTTCCAGGGGTTTATTGCTGTGACTTGGCAGACTTCGGCGAGGTCGCGGAGTGCCCTTTTGCGCCTATTGTTTGAAGCGAAGGTCTCGAAGACCGTCAATACTCTGAGGTCGTCGTCTTCCGGGGTGTGTTGTTCTGAGGTGTTTTTGGTGAGGATATCCTTGCCGCTCTTGGCCACTTGCCGGAGTATCCGACATGCTCTAAGGCTGTGAGTTGGTACGGTGTCCGGTGTTGTATGTATTTTGCATGGCCTATCGAGCCATCCCTCCAGAACGGTTACGCGCCCCGTAATGGGCTTAGATTTCTTTACTATTGGGTCGGGCACCCCATGGGGGTGCATCCTTTTTGCTCGGACTAGGGGTTGAGTGGAAACCAGTGGTTCCCAACGAGCTGCCTGAGTTTTCCAGGCGCTTTCCATTGCGCAGTACTTCTGTACTATGGTTGCCAAGTCAGCGAAATGTGATACGCGACGGCGGTTGATGGCGTTGAGGATTCCCTCGTCCGTGCAATTGTTGCAGAATGCTGAGATCGCGTCTTCGTCGCGGCAATCTTCAATCTTGTCTTTGACAAGGAGGAATCTGGCCCAAAAGTGATGGACTGTTTCCTGAGACTGCTGTCGTACGTACATGAGATCGCGTATATCTGGGTGGGTGGGTGGCTTTAAATCCGAACCCTGACCCAGTTTAGGATCCGGAGTTTGAGAAACTTCCGAGCTTAATAACTCGGGCTCCGGGATATCGACTGATTTTTTAGGCCCATCGTCCGATTCTAGGTTCGGAGGACAGAGCGCGCCATTCCGCAGACAGGTATCCGGCTCTTCGAGCTCGGAAATCCGAACATAGTTCGTCCTCAACACAGGGGAAGAGTTGTTGTTTTGCTCTTCTACCACCGCTATCTGATGGGTGATCGGCGGAGATTTGATTTCTCTCTGATCGGGTTTAAGCCCAATCCGATCGTAGTCTATAACGACCCCCAAGGCGGCGATGCGATCCAGGAGTTCGTTTAAAGACGACAACTCCGTCGGATCCATCCGTCTGGAGTATTCGGAGTCAACGCGGAGGCGATTTTCGATGACCCGAGAAGTCATCGTCGGCTTAACGGCCGGACGGGCGGTCATGACAAAGCCGCCCAGCCGGAGGGTTTGGCCTGAGGCCAGGGCTCCTCCAGAGGTGATATTGTTTTTGATAACAAGGCGAGCCATCAACCCTGTCTTCGACGTCACAGCGGAACTCTCAATGAAAGCACCAATGTCGGTGTCAAAACCGGCGGATCTCGGGTAGGGGGTCCCGAACTGTGCGTCTAAGGTCGATGGTAACAGGAGACAGGGGACACGATGTTTACCCAGGTTCGGGCCCTCTCTATGGAGGTAATACCCTACGTCCTGCTTGATTGATATTGATGAATATGAGTATTACAAGAGTTGATCTACCACGAGATCGTAATGGCTAAAACCCTAGAAGTCTAGCCTGTCTGATTATGATTGCCTCTACGGACTAAACCCTTCGGTTTATATAGACACCGGAGGGGACTAGGGTTGTACAAAGTCGGTTACAGAGAAAGGAATCTTCATATCGAACGCCAAGCTTGCCATCCACGCCAAGGAGAGTCCTATCTGGACACAGGAGAGAGTCTTATGTCTTGTATCTTCATGGCCCACCAGTCCGGCCCACGTCACGTAGCCCGGACGCCCGAGGACCCCTAAATTCAGGACTCCCTCAGTTGGAATGGAAAATCTTGATCTCAACACATGAGTAGGTGGTTCTCTCTCAGAAAATGAATGGTGGAAGTGTAGGCATGTTCTGATGGCTCTCCTCAAGAATGAAGAGGGGGTGGAGGGGTATATATAGCCTCCACACAAAATCCAACCGTTGCACACTTTTGACTCATCTCGGTGGCACCGATTAGGAAACTCGGTGGCACCGATCTGTTAAAAATTATGAACGTTGGGAATCTCGATGGGACCGACTGGAACAACTCGATGGGACCGATGTGCGAGGGCTTAGGGCAAACTTCATCTCGATGGCGTCGATTGCATCAACTCGGTGGGACCGAAGTGAAGCAATAAGCAACAAAGAATTTTTCAAGCCAACTCGGTGAGACCGATTACATAAACTCGGTTAGACTAAAGTGAATGTAATAGATCACAGAGCGCTGGCAAGATCATCTCGGTGAGACCGAGATCCGTATCGGTGAGACCGAACTGTTAGGGTTTCTGGCAGTGGCTATGTCAAAAGAACTCGGTGGCTCCGGGTAGGAAGAATCGGTGGGGCCGAGTTTGGAATTTAGGGTTTGGACATATTTGAATGGAGAAAGTGGCTGAGGGTTTTGAAGCAATATCACTAAGCACTTGAGCAAGTAGACCATTAAGCAACACCTCGTCCCCTTTTAATAGTATTGGCTTTCCTATGGACTCAACGTGATCTTGGATCACTAAAATAGAAATGAAGAGTCTTGAGCTTTTGCCAATCTTTGTCCTTAGCATTTTAAGGGGTCCACATCTCTAGTCCATGCCATGCCAATTATTGAATATCCTGAAATATTTATCTTGAATGGACATTAGTTCAACGAGCTATATGTTGTTATGAATTACCAAAACCACCCGGGGATAAGTTGGACTTTTAGATTGCCTTGGATGCCCTCTTGACTCTAGCTTTCTCCTTCTTGTTGCCATCTGGTTTTCCCTTGTTTCTTCCTCCTCTTGGGGCATCATCACTAGCATCATCATCCTCAACTTTCAGTTTGACACCTCTCTTTGGAGGGGATTCCTTGTCCCGCACCCTCAACTTCTCACTATCGCGGAGCCACTTCCAACAATGTTGAAGATTGAATGACCGCCCATTGGAGGCCGAGGTTTGCTTGTAGTACTCATTGGCGATGTGATCCTACACACAAACATTGAGAGAAGTATGAGCTCACAATCTTTCTATGAAACGGCTAGGGACATGAAGAGAAGATGAAGATGAAGAAATGCTCACATAATCATCAATAGTGACGCCAATTGGTGGTGCATTTCGCACTTGCTCCAAGCATCCGTCCCAATGGCCATAAGCTTTGTTGATGGTGTCCCAACGGCCTTGAAGTCCCTTCAAGGTCCGGCCGGATGGGAATGGCATCATTTGATGAAATTTATCCTCGATCCTTTGCCAATAGTTGCCATAGGTTTGACCCTTGCCAACAATGGAGTCAAGGGAGATGCTTTCCCATGCTTTGACTAAGCACACATCCTCCATCTCGGTGTAGTTGCTGCTCCTCCCCGTCCTACCATCATAGTCGGCCTCCTCGATCTCTTGCATTTCATCATCGTCATCGTCATCAATCTTGTCCTGCACATCCGCCTCGACCTCAACATATGATGCATCGAAATCGCCAAGGGGGGCACTCAAATTCACCGTTCTCTCGGCCAACATCTCTGTATATGTGTAGGGCACATTTTGGCTACAAAAATCAACGGCCAAAGCTCAAACAATTATTCAGAACGACCGAAACATAAGTGACCGGAGCAAAGCAAGAAAAAGATTTTTTTTACCTCCCGGTCGTTTCATCAAACACGTTGTAGGCGTGGCCAGCGGCGATGCCGTCAATAGTGATGCCGGGGTCGACCGAAGGCGGAGGAGGAGCTCGAACCTTGACGTGATCGCCTTATTCCTTGGGGGCTTCGCCCGTGCACCGGCGGGGCCGGTCGAGGCGACCTTCTTCCTCTTGGCCAGGGTGCATGGAACCGGAGCGGGCCGACAGTCAGTGATGCCGCACCGGCTTGAATGAGATGGCCGCCTTGCCGCTTCCTCTTGATGGTGGCAGCGGCGGCGGGAGGAGTTGGAGTGGCGGCGGGAGGAGTTGGAGCCGTGGGATGCCGGGGCGGACGGACCGGAGGTGGTGGAGGCAGCGGTGGGGCATGGTATGGCGCACCCGAGGGCGGCGGTGGCTCCATCCGGCTGAATTCTGACGCCGTGAGGCCGGACGGCGAGGTCGGAGGCTGGATAGGCAGTGGCGGCGGGGCCGGAGGTGGGAACGGAAGCGGGCGGAAGTTGCTTCGCGCCAACCGAAAGGGGGTCCGGCAAAACCGGGTGGATTCCCACAGATATGAAGGAAATGGGCTCGTGAATGCGGGATCCCGCAAAAAAGTTTCCAGGACGGCGTGATTTGGCGGATCTGTTCGGGCCGCGAATATGGGATGAATCCCGCAAACCGGCGATTATTATAGCGGACGACCGGTTTGCGGGATCTGCTAGAGGTGCTCTAAAAACATTTAGTGGGAGGTATTTTCATGATTTTCTTCTGCGCCTGGACGCTTTCTTTGTTGTTGTTCTGTTATGTGAATGATAGTGGAACCCGATCCCATATGGATTGAATGAAAAAAAATTCCTGGATTCGATAAATCCTAGGGTCTTTGTGGAAGAAGGCTATATCTACATCTATAACCGGAACGAAGGTAATCGAGCACCGCCACCCACCGTCGCCCGATGCAAGATCGTCTGGACTGGAATATGGCTTCCCCGTGATCTGGGGGCCTAGGTGTTCACTATCTTTGGCTTCAAAACTCTTACCTGCTCATGAAGGTCACGACACGCGTACACGCGCCTTCCTCTATGTTGTGGCCTGGTTTGTAGTGGAACATGGGTGGAGCGCCAGCTGAGGCTTGGACGAGCCTGATCAACTCGACAACCCTACCTAGAAGGTGTTGCTGGCTATTCTTCCCATGTTGTGTGGATGCACCCTCGTGTCTGTTGGTGATGGTGTATGAACGACCTTCTGGATGGACGGGGATCATACAGCGGTGGAGTGTTCACTGACCTCTTCACCAATGTCCTCTGCCCCAACATCCACATTCTTGAGGTTATTTTGGTCGAGCTACTCTATTCTGATCCCGGCTTTCCTCCATACTGAGGGACTTTGATGCTTCACAATGGGGAGCTAGGCGTGATCACATTTCATGTCGACATCCCCGATGAGCATGTGCTTGCCACCTCTCGGGCCACGTAATCTTCGCATGATGCCTATGCTCTGTGCGCGGGTGATCACCCTGCCGACAACTTCGCCACTCACATTTGGCAATTGTTCGCCCCTAGTCGGTGCAAATTATTCCTCTGGCTATGTCATCGTCATCGTCTACCATGTGCCATCCTCCTCATCATAGGTGCAACCTTGGTCAGTTGTGTTCATCTTCGGTGGCGAAGAGGAGACCATCGAGCACATGTTCTTCGCTTGTGTCCATGCACGCACCATTTAGGAGCAGGTGCTCCCCACTGGTCCGCCATCGATCCTCTATGTGGAAGAGATTTGCACCTACGCCTCATATTATGACCACTAAACCTTTGGATTGCAAAATAATTGTTTCGAGAATCTCTCGACGGTTTCCGAAGACTTCCATGATCTAAATTTTGGGAAAGATAACAATTCTGTAAGTCAGAGATGCATGTACCAAAAGATAAGGAAACTGCACAATCGATCCATGGCAAATAACCCTTTGCTCTGTTTCATAATGCTAGCTCCATCACAACGCTACATCCTCTGGGTGGTTGGGGGCTCTACTAATTGAAAGAGTATCAGTGCTCCTCCCACGAGCCATTACTACGATGGTTGTGCTCTTGGGGTTCTGCATGAACTGCGTATGCCTGAAGTTGTGGCCTGCAACATTATCACGGATGTACTTTTGTGGCGGTTGCGATGCTCCCGCTTGGGTCTAAAACTTCACAACCCTAGACTGTTTTCCGTGTTGCTTCACATTTTAGCATGTGTTTTCTGCTGCTTCTTTGTTGTTTCTCTTTTGCACCATGCATAACTTATCTCTTTTTTAGATCATGCAAAACTTATCTTCTTTTTTGAGATAACGCAAAACTTATCTAATTAAGTACTCCTGGTTTAAGGACACCACTGTAACCCGCTCCCAAAATGCAGCCGCCTCCTCCCCCAAACAAAACTAGGGTTCCTCTGCCTCCCGCCGATGCCGCCGCGGTCCACCTCGTCTCTGTGTCCTTAGGGCCATGGAGGCGTGGTGGATCTCAGCCCTTACCGGCGGGAGGGCTTCATTTTTAGATGTTTCTTCATGTTTTGTTAGGGTTTGTGTCATGAGACGGTGGTGGATACCTAAAGATGGAATAAGGTTCTCCCTCCTAGCCCCCATCCCGGTGGTGCGTCTAGCATCGTCGGTGGGTGTGTGGAGGTGTGTCTCCGACAGATCTATCCTTGGTGGATTTTCTCGGATCTGGTCGTAGTTCATCTTCATTCATTTGTATTTAGGTCGGATCCTTCTGATCTACGCTACTCTTCAACGGCGGTGGTTGTTGTTCTGATGCGTTGGTCCTATGGGGCCTTAGCACAATGACTTCCCGATTGTCTACTACAACAATTTTTTCCCGGCTCCGGTGAGGGAGGGGCGATGACGGCAGCGCGCCTTCGGCTCACTTCAATACTTGTAGTCGTTGTTAGGTGGTATACGGATCTAGATGTGATTTTTATTATTTATGGTGTTCGCTGTACTATCATGATTGAAGACGAATAGATTGGAAGTTTTCCACAAAAATAAAATAAAAATGGATTAGTCAAAAGTTTGGTTGGTCTGTTCCTGCCCCTTAAGGCATCTCCAATGGCGACACGCAAATTTTCTCCCGCATCCATCCGTGGACAGGGACAGACCAATCCGCGGACACGGATGCAGGAGCCATCCATCCAACATTGCCCGCATACATTTCAAACAACTTTTCAACTAACCGGTCAAATTCATGCAAACATATATTCAAATAAACCGGACGAGATTCATGCAAACACGCCGGATTTTGATTACATTTCGAACATTTAGAACAAAAAAACCCGACCCTAAACCTATCCTACGGTGGCGGCCTGCCGTCATCCAGTTCCTTTCTATTCCGCGTCAACGACCACCTCCTCCATCTGCCATCTCCATGAATGGCGGCGGTAAGACCCATGAAGTGAAGGTGCGGTCTCCGGCGAGGAAGAGTAGAACACAGGATACGGACCGGCCCACATGGGACACAAGGCCCTACCGCCTCTCGTGCCCCACTCATGCTCGGAGTAGTCCGAGACATGTCCGTAGCCGGTGGATGTGAGGTCCACGATTGAAATGGTGGCGTTGGCGCTGTCGTCGTCCAACCTGGCCACTTGATAAATTGTCGGTGGCGCATAGGAGGTGCAGCTGGCATTGTTCTCGTTCGTGATCGTCTGCAGCCGCATCTCCGTGGCGGCCGCTTCCTAGCAAGCGGCATCTTGAGCGCGGACGACCTCGTAGATTGCACGTTGCTCCGCGACGAAGTTGGGGTTCGCCGCGGCCATGGCCGCCACGGCCTCCTCGTTCGTGCGCTCGCCGTCGATCTGGCCCTCCACCAGCCGGTGCTCTTGTAGGAGAAACAGGTTGTATCGTTGTTCCTCTTGCGCCTGCTGGAACGTCAACATTGGCACCGGTGCAGGCTGCTCCTCTGCCATGGCGGTGTTGTAGTGCGCCTGCTTCTGCTCCATGGTGAAGCCGGCATGCATAGGCGCGGGCTCTGGTGCGGTGTCGTCGGAGCCCGTCTCCATCGCGGGGTCGTCCTCGTCGTCGGGAGACCTCGGCAAGCTGGCCGGCATGCCGGCCTCGATTCGCCTGGCACGATGGCCCTGCCAGGCGGCACAAGGGCGCCTATTCATGCTTCATCTCCGTCGAAAGGCTATCCCACAGAGCGTTGCCGCCTGCAGTCATGGCAGATGTGGTGCAAGGGAGGACGATGTGGAGCGGCTTATGTTGTGGTCTGGAGTAAGTCGGGTGTGGACGCCTTTAAATAACGGATTCCGGTGAGGCCAAGTGTCCGGGTGCGTCAATGTGCGGTGCCGGAGTGGGTTTCTCGCCTGGCGAGCCTGCTTAATGATGGCATACGGACGAACGGGGCATTGAACAGGCGTGGTAGATATCCGTCATGTCCCGTCTAGTAACACGTCTCCGGCATTGAATAGGCGCCGCCACCGGGGACGCGTCGCGGATGGCGCCCTCGGCCGACGCACCGCTTTAGTGTCGACGCTAGTGAGAGGTCGCATCCACTCTGTGGCCGGTTTCAATGGGGAGCGGCCGCTCTACAGCGACATGAATGCGGGCAGCTGGCGTCGGGCGGGAACGCGCACAAACAAGGGAGGGGGGTTTGGGTGGGCCAGGGTGGTCAGAAAGCGGCGTGGCTGCTATCCAGACGCCCGCAAAACCCCCCACATTTGTCTTCGATTTGCAGGAGAAAATGCGCCCATACCGCGTTGTCGATCAATGTAGAACCGTGTTGGATGACACAACACATCAAGACCCTGCGGTCCAAACGGTTACGGACAGTTTGAGGTCGCTGAGATGTACCTGAAGAGAAAGTAACCCGTGTCTTGCAATTAGGTTCAGTGCAACAACTACATAAAAAAGATAGCAGCCTTGGATCTGGTCTAGTTAGTGGACCATTGACACACATACTGACATACCCATTGCATTCTCATCTGGACGTGCCAATTATCCAAACTGGCCATAAGTTATCCATGAAGAGGTGCTTGTAGCGAACTTACTGTACTGTACTGTACTGTACTTCATGAATGTGGAAAGCAGCGCTTAGCCGCTTACTGTTTTTCGTCAAAATTAATTAAGAGTGGGACGTGTGTAGGCCAACGAATCTGGTCAATTCTCTGCTCACGCTCGTTAAACTCCACCAGATTGGACCTTTTATGGAGTATCAGGGTACTGTAAAAATCTCTAATATTATTGTGCGCGTACGTACTTTTATGAGCCTTAACACATTCTGCTCGGAAATTTTATTCGAAGCGTGTAGAGTTGAATTACACTGCCAAACCACACACACGCGAACATTTTCGTTATTCGACAACAAACTTGCAGAGCGTTATTGAACTCAAACTCAAACCGACAATTCAGCTACTTATTGGGCGTGCGGCAGTTGGTGTGGGTCACGCCGTCGTCGAGGTGGAGCACGCAGCCCTTGCCGTCGGCCGGCGCGCACTCGCAGTCGCACCCGTCGAGCTCCTGGCCGGGGTAGTTGTCGCAGGTGATGTGGCCTCCCTGGAAGCACACCACGGCGCACGGCGCCTTGGCGTCCGCGATCTCCCCGAACACCACGAGCCCTGCAGGTTCATCCGGCCAGCACACGCACATAAAATTTTCAAAACGAATCCATCTCTCACCGGATTACGGATTCGAATTTACGATGGACGTACCTGAGAGGAGGAGGACGAGGGTGACCGACAGCTTCATGGTGGAAACCATAATGCCTTGGTGTAGCGTTGTCTTTGTGTGTGCTTTGAGTTGGCAGAGCCATGGATGCCTAGACAGTTTATATAGGGAAATGAAATCTCTGGCGTGGCGATTTCACTGACTTAGAGCATGGCGATGCAGGGATCGAGTTTGCTACCGCTTTTATCAGTCAGCGTACGTCTTAGACTAAACTGATACGGATCCGCCGCGCTCTCTGACCCGAACAGTGCGCTCTCCATTTTTCCACTTTCGGATAAGAAGCGGCTAACAGTTTCACTAGATTTGGTGAAGAGATCGCGGCGTCTTCTTGCGTGTGCTGCGCGATTTCATCTTAGTTGAAAGGTAGCACCAAAACGCTAGGGATTGGCACAAGCGGGAGACGTCCTCGCAAATTAAGCAGCACCACTGATCACTTTCCCAAGTGCCATGCAGACACTAGTTAGAGCAGCCAGGGGAGCATCCTCGCAAATGCTTTTTCTATCTGATTCGAATAGAAATACAAATGGAAAAGGTTCAGGTTCAGCACCTCTCAGTCGAGCCGTCAGCGAGGTGGACGACGCACAAAGGCTCCTGTTCCGCGCGCACTGCGCTGGAACGTCGCCAATCGCGCACTGCGCTGCGCTGGAAAATCACCAATCACTGCGCTGGAACCTAAAATGGGCCAGCACACTGCGGTATTGTGCGCACTAGTAATCTTTGTCTCATCGAGTTTTCGGCCAGGCTTTTTTTACTTCGACCTGTTTCTTATGTTAAAATACTGCCGCAAAATTTAAATCTGATCACACGTTTAGAAAATGTTCGCAATTTAGAAAAATGTGCATGCATTTAAGAAAATGTACAGGAATACAGAAAAGGTCTGTAGTTTGAAAAAATGTTCACGGTTTTGAAAGATGTTCGTGCATTCAAAAAATATTCACGAATTCATCATGATTTTGATTTTTTTTTGTTTTATTATAAAAAATCACAAATTCATGAATTCAAAAAATGTTTGTGATCTACAAAAATGTTCGCGGCATAAAAAATGTTCAGGATCTTGAAAAAATGTTTTTGAAACCAGAAAATGTTCACAATTCAAAATATGTTCATGAATGCAAAACTATTTCTTGAATTTCAAAAAATTGCAAATTTAAAAATGTTCACACAAAAAATGTTCATGAAACGATAAGAAATAATAGAAAACAGTATAAAGAAAATGAAGATACCAAAAAAAACTAAAACAAAACCAACAAAAAGATACGGAGAAAACAGAGAAAAACCCGGTTCTAGAACCTTCCCAAAACCTGTGATAAGCTCACGCAGGAAAAAAACATAAGATGCATCGGCCCGTGTACCAACCAGCATCCGGGTAAGTTGTGCGTTCGCTGCCTATTCGCCACAGTACGAGGTAAATAGGACCCGCCGGCTACAAGGGCCATGGCCCGGGACGTGGGAAATTTTGCTAGGCTATAATTTAGAAATTTTCAAAATCGGCCCGGGGCGCAGCCCGGCACCTTCACCTCCCCTATAGCATCCACCGACCAGATGAAACCAACTTTGTTATGCATCCAAGTCACACGGGGAAAGTGAGCTGCCGCTTATGAGCAATATGGATAAAAGAAAGTAAGTATTCATCTGGGAAGCCTCAACTAATATCCGGTTAATTTAAACACATTATTAATTCTACCATATGAATGAACCATGTTTGAAAAAGATGACTAAATAAGTTTGTTGAAAACATATTTATTATTAAATTTTCATCCTCAATGGATCACTTGAGATGATCAATCTCGAAGTGAGAAGAGAAGGGATGACTCGTCCTCAATAAATAAACTATCGACCTCTGAAAAAATAATTATTTTAATTATTTATGGCACTGGCTAGCGAGCTGGTGCTCTATGGCCTCCATCGTGTGGGCAGGATCACCAAAACGCGAGCTCCTATCTCTTTCGGCTTTTCCCCCTCGCCGTTCGTTCGACGGATCACGGTTGATCATCGATGGTTTTGTCAGTTGACTTTAGAATCATGTTCATCAACTCGAAAAAGTTCGCACATGATTCATAGATTTGAAAAGAAGTCATAAATTTGAGAAAAAGTTTAAGAATATGAAAAACAAATTGAAATTTCAGAATTTAATAAAGTACACTCAATTGAAAATAATTCACAAATTTGAGAAAAGTTCACAAATTTTACAAAAGATCACAATTTAGAAGAAAAATGTGAATTAAAAAAATCACAAATTTGAGAAAATTCAGGAATGTGATTTTTTAAACAAATTTGTGGAAAGTTCGGAAAAAATAAAAGTTTACAAATAGAGAGAAAGTTTTTGTTTTGAAGAAAAAATCACGAATTTGAGAAAAGTTTTCGACTTTAATTTTTTTACGCAAACATTTGAAGAAAAATGAGGAAAGAAAAAAAACTTAAAAAGAAAAGGAAACATTGCAAAAGTAAAAAAATAGAAAAGGAAAAAAGAAAAGGAAAGGAAATACAAAAAACCGAAGTAAATCCATCCTTTTAAAACAAGAGAAAAACTGCCCCTAGAAAAAACCCGGTGGGAACCTTCTAGAATCTTCTAAATGTTTCCCAAAATCGGTGGGGAAAGAACCCACGTGGGCCAGCCTGTATAGGAAGTATACGTATGGGAGATGTGAGTGTCATCTACGGTTAATGAAACAACCAGCGTTTAAGGCGTTGAATAGGAATTGCGGCGGGGGGACGTGCCGTCCGATCGTATCTAGACGTATGCATAAGTTTTTCCTCAAACCCTAAAAACCTCTTGCGGCGCCCGAGGTGACTAGGGTTTTGACGTGGAAACAAGGTTTTGCCCGGTGATTCATCGTCGATGCGAGAGAGATCAAGGGAAGGAATCCTGCCTATGGCAGCACCCAACGCTGCTGCGGGATCTGGGGCGGGGAACGATGCCAAGGAGGGTCGTGCCTCCAGGAAGAAATTGGAGGAGGCCTTGGGAAAGCTTGATATCTCTGAAGAAGAGGCGACTCCTCTGGTACTCGACGATCGCGTCGAGGGAGGGCCGGCAAAGTGGCTCTTGGCTGGTAAAGTGCTCCGTCGGAATCAATTTCACATACACACCATCACCAACGCTCTTCGGCCGGCATGGGGTAACCCGCGTGGACTTCAGTTCCGATCTGCGCGAACAAACATATTTGTGGCGGAATTTGAGAACTAGAGAGATAGGGATCGTGTGGGGGGGGGGGGATTGCCATGGCATATCAGCAAGAATGTTGTGGTATTAGCTGAGTTTGATGAATGTATGAGACCTGATGAGGTGATGTTTGATCGGCTGCAAATTTGGGCTAGGGTTATTAACCTGCCCTATAATCTGAGGGATGAAGCTTGGTGGATTCCAATAGCTAAGCAGATGGACCAGAACGCACAATCCGTGAAGTTTGATCACAACGGGGGCTTCCTGCGAGCTAGGATTTCCATTGGTGTTGATAAACCACTAAGACGGTGGATCCTGATAGATTATGCCAGGAGGAAGGAGGTGGACATGTACGATATCCATTATGAACAGTTGCCCTACTTCTGTTTCTCCTATGGTAGATTGGGGCATTCAGAGCTCTACTGTCCAACACCGGGTTCCCGAGATGACAAAGGAGAGCTCCTGTTTGGTCCAAAGCTTCGCGCTCCTGATGAGTCTAGGAAGCCAGTGACCAGTGGTAATTCCTCGAGGGGCCCCAATTCTGGTGCTAACAGCAAGCCGGCCATGGGGAATTCTAGCACCAATAAGGACACTGGTGAGGAAGTAGTATCTCCAATGAAGAATAAACAGCCACTGAAGCGAAAGGATGCTCCTAATCAAGTCTATTGACCGGTGGCGAAAACCCTGTTGCTCACAGATGGGGGTTTGGGTGCTACTGTTGGAGACACAAGTCATAGCAAGGAATATGCTATTTCAGCTAGCAATGATACGAAGGGTGATGACTTTACTCGTGGCCCGAAGAAGAAGAAGCCAACGCCAGAAAATTCGGCAGAGACCGCAACGCGGTCCTGCCAGGCCCAATGAGTTGCTTGAGCTGGAACTGCCGGGGGCTTGGGAACCCCGAGGCAGTTTGAGAGCTTCGCAGTATTGTGAAGCTGGAAAGACCCACTCTTCTCTTTGCAATGGAAACGAAAATCAAAGCAAAAAGAATTGAGGATTTGAAGCATACACTTGGTTTTGGAGGTAGTTTTACAGTTGACAGTGTCGGCCTTAGTGGTGGCATTGGTCTGTTTTGGTCACGAGATGTGACAGTTGAGTTGAAGAATTTTAGCAAGTGTCATATTGATGTTGTGGTTCAGAGCATCAATCAAAATTCCTCAGAATGGCGTTTCGCTGGCTTTTACAAAGCACCGCGAGCAGAAGATTGACATCATAATTGCGGTTCTTGCGTACTCTTCATTCCCTACCACATGCCGCTTGGCTGTGTATGGGAGATTACAATGAAACTTTTTATGCATGTGAGCATTTCAGTAGAATGGCACGATCTGAAAATCACATGAGAGCTTTTAGAGAGGTCATATATGAGATGTCCTTGTAAGATTTGGGCTGGTCCGGTACACCCGATACCTAGGATAATCAAAATTCAGGAGAGGCGAATGGCAAGGCACGGCTAGATCGAGCTTTTGCAAATGAGGAGTTCAGGCAACTTTTTCATCATATACGGGTCAGACATCTCCCCTCGGTTGAGTCTGATCACTGTTTCATTGTTGCAGAAGCGAAAGAGAGTCTGTCAGATAGGCCAAGGGCCAAGAAACAATTTCGCTATGAAAATGTATGGTAGACTCATACAAATTATGACCACTTGGTGTCTGATACTTGGCGGGGCATACGACATACACCAGGGCTCCAGGGCATTGCCTTGCCGTTGGGTACTTTGCAGGCAACACTTGAGCCATGGGGCTCTAAGGAATTTGGCTGCCTGACACATACTGTAAGGCAACTTCAGAAGAGGTTGGACCATATTCGGTGTCAGTCTATCGGTTCGGGACCGACAGACGAGGAGAAAAGCATTGTCAAGAAGTTGAAGGAAGCCCTGCACCAAGACGAGGTGTGGATCCGACACCGTTCTCGTGTTCCATGGCTCCGTGAGGGTGATCGGAATACTTCCTATATTTAGGCACAAGCCGCACAGCACAAACGAATGAACAGGATCCTTGGTCTACGATGGGCAGATGGCTCGGTTTGTGCAAATGAAAATGAGGACAAGGTGGAGGTGCAAGCATTCTACCAAAACCTTTATCAATCGCAGGGCTTTGCTGATGCTACTCACCTTTTATCACATGTGCCTGTCAAAGTGACTCAGGCAATGAACAACAAGCTTACAAGACCCTACACCCCGGAGGAAGTCAAGGTGGCGCTGTTTCATATGGCTCCATCAAAAGCTCCCGACGTCGATGGGTTTACTGCAGGGTTCTTTCAACGTCATTGGGACTTGTTGGGTAATGATGTGACTCTGGCAGTACTTGATTTTCTCAATGGGGGTGAGCTACCATCGGGTTTGAACGCCACCTCCATTACACTCATTCCCAAGGTACGACACCCACAATCGATTTCATAGTACCGTCCTATTGCTTTGTGCCCGTTGTTGTACAAGATTGCAGCTAAAGTAATTACTAATCGTTTGAGATGCATTATGGACGAGATCATTAGTGAAGAACAAAGTGCTTTCGTCCCCGGACGTCTTATCACAGATAATGTGCTTGTTGCTTATGAAAGTATACATACGATGAGAAGAAGGAAGAAGGGGAAGAATTTTTCTTGTGCGATAAAGCTTGATATGATGAAGGCCTATGACCGTGTCGAGTGGCACTATCTTGAAGCAATATTGTCCTAGTTGGGCTTCAGCATGAGCTTCGTTAGATTGATTATCAAATGTGTCTCCTCTGTCTGGTTCTCGGTGCGTGTCAATGGTGAACTGCTTCCATACTTCACACTGACCAGGGGGTTTCGACAAGGTGACCAAGTGTCGCCTTATTTATTCTAGCTTTGTGCAGAGGGTCTTTCCTCATTGCTGAAATATTACAATGGTGGAACTATTGACAGGGGCTTGAGAGTGAGTTATAGATCACCTTGGGTCACTCATTTATTATTTGCAGATGATAGCTTAATTTTTATCAATGCAAGTAATCCAAGTGCGCTGTGATTGAATGAAATTCTTAGGGTTTATGGAGATGCTTCGGGTCAGTGTGTTAACCGTGAAAAAAGCTCTATCTATTTCAGCACCAACGCACCTGATTCTCTGAGGCAAGTTTTGATGGCAACTCTAAACATTCAGGTTGAGGCATTCAGTGCGAAATATCTGGGGCTCCCTACTGTTGTGGGTCGGATCACAAGTGGAAAATTTGATCATATCAGCGAGAGAGCTCGTGGAAAGATTCAGGGGTGGTCAAAAAAATTGTTAGCTTGTGCAGGCCGTGAGACTTTGCTGAAATCGGTGGTT
Source organism: Thinopyrum elongatum (assembly GCA_011799875.1). NCBI lineage: Eukaryota > Viridiplantae > Streptophyta > Magnoliopsida > Poales > Poaceae > Thinopyrum > Thinopyrum elongatum. The sequence goes on along the minus strand of CM022300.1, from coordinate 56,658,177 downwards.
CAAGCTATTCCTACCTATCCAATTAGTACCTTTCTGTTGACCAAGAAAGTTTGTAAGAGTCTCACTTATCCTATGGATAAATTTTTTCTAGAGTAGCTCTCTTATGAAAAATTAATGCATTGGGTGTCCTGGTGTCGGTGTCAAAACCGGCAGACCTCGGGTTAGGGGGACCCAAGCTGCGGATCTTGGATCTATGGTAACAAGAAGAAGGGAGTCGATGTTTACCCAGGTTCGGGCCCTCTTGATGGAGGTAAAACCCTACATCCTGCTCTTGTTAATATTGATGATGATGTATCGAGTACAGAGTTGATCTACCTCGAGATCGTAAGTTGTAGTCTAAGCCCTAGGGGTATGATGATGAATGTCATAATGATTTATCGACTAGTCTGGCCTCGGCTTATATAATGCACCGGAGGCCTAGGATAACAAGAGTCCTAGTCGAATACGTCGGTGGAGAGGAGTCCTTGTCTTGATCACCAAGTCTTGTGGAATCCTCCTCGTATATGTCATCGGCTGCCCGAAGTGGCCCATTAGTGAACCGCCATGGGGGTCCTATGCCCGACCCACCTGGTCGGGAGACGACCTAGTGAGTACCCCCCCCCCCCAGTCTAGGACACCGTCAGTAGCCCCCTGAACCGGTCTTCAAGTTGGGGACGCTCCTCGGTTCTCCGAAACTGTTCTTCATCTTCGGTCATCAGTCTTGAAAACTGGTTCAACAAATCTTCCCATCTTCGATCTTGAGGATTGCCGAGCTAAATCCGAAGAGTTCATACGTCGGGCATTCGAGAAGCCCCTTTAGGTCTTTGGCCTTTATCACTGCCTTGTTATTTTTTACACCACACCTCGGGTTTGAAGTGTTTCCCGTGCGGCGGCGGCCTCTTACGTCCAAGCTACAACGCCGGACTGCATCCGAGCTGTCTTTTTGTAGCCGAGCTCCAATGCCGATCTGCATCCGAGGTGTCCTCTTGCAGTCGAACTCCAATGCCGGACTGCATCTGAGGTGTCCTCTTGCAGCCGAACTCCAACGCCGGACTGCATCCGAGATGTCTTTTCTGCAGCCGAGCTCCAACGCCGGTCGGCATCCGAGGTGTCATAGATTTCCTCGGTCTTGAAAAAGTTGAAGGAGTTCAGCCAAGCTTAATGCCAGAAATGCCCTCTATGGAGCCAACCACTTGCATCCGAGCTATATGCCGGACTGCTTTCGAGGTGGTGCACCACCTCGGCCGTGGGTTGATTGTTTGCGGATTTTATTTCCGATTAGTGCAATTTATTTGCTGACGGGATGTATAGCCAGTAGCCCTCAAGGTGTGTGTCGGCCTAAAATCTGAGATGCACCTGAAGGAAAACATGAAACCGCTGATCCCAGTAGCCCCCGAGACTCAGGTCGATTTGTGAAATCGGCCTGAGGATCAACTCCTAGTTCGGCATCATACGTAGGAATAGAAATGTAGTGTAATATATTAGAGGAGATAGTGATCGGCGGACGGACCCTTGAGAGAGGGTCTCGAGAAGTCGCCGTAATATATTAGCTTGATGCCGGATAAGTCCCAGATGGTACCTATTGTTGTCCGAAGACGCGTTTTCCCATAGCTCAGTCAAGCCGAACACTGGGCACTTTGAATTTTCTGCATTGAATAAGCAATGCAGTAGCCCCCGAGCCACTGGTCGGGTGGCAACATTAGATCAGGGGATTGATGTGCCCCTTTAATATTTGTAAATGATAAGCGCGAAGCCCAGTAGCCCCCAAGCCTTAATGTGGGCACGGGTGGCCGAATTAAGGATCGATATCCGCTTGACAGAAAATTTTGTTGTGTTTAACACAGACTTCTTGGAAAGAGAATAAAGATCTCTTTAAAGGAGCTAGAGCTAGCGAAAGCCGAGCTCGCCAAGGTCGGCCCCAAGGGGCTTAATAGATAGTAAATCAATGCCAATAGGGAATTATGAGAGCATTATGTCAGCTGCTCGGTTATTTCAGCGAGATTGTGCCCTTGACTCTTTAAAAGATGGGCTGCAATAAATTGACTTTACTCGCAATTTATGTGTAATGATTCTATGTATCCAAGTACTTTATATCATTAATTCTCGGATCCGCATTGTACAAAACTTTGTTGATCGACCATCGGCTTCAACCTCCTTGGCCAGTAGCCGGGGAGTGTTTGTCCTACTTTATAAAGATTTACGGCAAACAAGGCAATCCGGCCATATGGTTTTATAAACAAAGGTACGCGGAGAGATATGTTATATAACTATTTAACGTAAGAAACATCTTATGGGGAAAATAGTTCCTCTATAAGTTCCTTTTCCCAGGTTGTCATGTTGACCATGATCATGATACCTCACCTCCGATCAATGTGGGAGAAAAATATTGAGGATTTAGTTTGGGGAAAGTTCCCGAACTCTGTGGTCTTAATGAATCAAAATTTTCACTTCCGTCACTGCCGACCAATTATATTCTTAAGATAGCTAGCTTTCGGCTTCACCTAGTCTGAGGTACTAACCCGGATGACCCGGTAGTAACAATCACAGAGGTGCTCTCTTTACCCCCTAGCCGAACAATCGAGAACATAGGGTGTAAACACAGGAGCTAGGCAACCCAGCTTGGCCAAAATCTTAAGTCAAATTGATGCATATTTATGGCTTTATAACGATAATTACGGAAGGCAGTGCTCGTATATTGAATACAAACGCTGATGATACATGTTTATTTTGACTCCGTTGCGACCGTTTATAATCTGAAAGTGGCCCATCGTCGGCTTCTACCCCTTTGTAGATGCTATGCAGGGTGTTTTCGTACTAACAAGACAACTCTTAGCTGATGTCTCGGTGCCCGGAGGCAGTTGTGTTAGGGAAACAAGGCAATCAGATATGCAGACTTTATAACTTTCACTTAGTCATAGGAGTTTAAAGTTGAGAGGCCAATTACTAGCCACCGGTTAGTGTTCGGCATCAGCCGAGGTCAAGCCATTAACACTTCGGCCAATTTTATGAATGGCCCATCGTTTAACATGGGGTAACCTCTATCGATCTATAGTTTGACACAGTCATCGGACCGCTGACCAGTTTACGCGCATTGTGACAATCAGTTTTTGGCTTTCTCCACTGAGATGCTTAACCATTCGAGCTGGAAGCACAATCGTAGTGATTCTCCCTTTGCACACCTACCGAACAAAGAGGGGCGTAGGAGGCAAGCACAGGAGCCGGGCAACCCAACTATTGACCAAAGACACAATTCAAAACTGATGCATATAAAGCAATATCCGAGAACGTTTTGCCGAGGACTCCTCGGAGTACCTTGGCTTTTGGTGGGTTCGGCTCTAGTCGCAGCCCCCCATTGATAATGCCGATGCTTTAAAGGCGTCTGACGTTGTACTGCGAGAATTATGTTGGAGACACATAGTATCCCCCGAGACTCAGGTTGGGTGCGGCCGACCAACCTGAGGACCGAATCTCCTCGGGAACTAGTCCATATGTCATGTGTGTTTCGCCAACGCCGAGGTGTAGGTTGGCAGGAAATATGTCGAACTACGGGTCAGAAAAGATCTCCCGAGCTGAATTATTACGTAGGGCACCTTGGTCATGAGGATGTCCCACCTCCTGAAAAAATAATAATATACAAACAGCTTAAAAGTGTCATAAGCTCGAAAAGCCAGAAAACTTATGTAAAAACTTGACGTCCGAACCAAATCAAGTTTTTTTTGTGCCAATCCGAAAATTGGTCTTAAAATAAATTCGTGCTTCTGTCGTGCTTTAACAAGAAACATCCGATCTCAAGACTTCAAGCGGGTCAGCCTTCGGCTTCAACCTTCTATCCCGAAGGTGGAGTGTTTCTCAGGCCAGTTTAGCGAACTAAACTCGAGTGGCTTTAGAGAGAAACCAGGCTATTCGGCTATTGACCACATACTCGAGTTGAGAAAGGGGTGGTAGAAAAAGACTTTGCAACGACTTAGAAGAAAAAACACTTGTTATAAAACAGCTCATATAAATTTAAGAGCCCCAGTTAACCTGGGAAAATGATGCGTTTTAACAAACAATGTTTTTGACAAACCGAGTTTTTAACAAACAACTATAATGTTTGGTCGAACCGAACAAGAATTAATTTTTTTTTTAAAAACTGAGCATGGAAGAGACTTAGCTGGTTAATGTGCTCAGTGTTGTTGACGAGATTCGGGCTTGTGACAGGACAAAGACGTATTCCTCGGCCTGGCCAAGGTCCCAGCCCCCGAGACCGAAGTGACTGATTGAAGAGTTCGGCTTGACGAAGTGGCGACAAAGCATGGTCGATGCGGTGAGGCGAAGCCCCCGGTCCAGCTAATTGTGATGAAGTTGGTCGGCAGGTGGCGCCGAAGTCCCCAAGTAGGTAGATGAAGATATGGCAAAGCCCCCGGCCTAGCCGAGGTGACGAAGCAGGTCGGCATGGTGGACATCGGCTTGAAGAAGCAATGGCACGGTAATGCCGACGCAGGCCGGATCTTGTGATGCGGTTGATGCCGGCTTGATGAAGTGACCGTGCGGCAATGTCGGTGTGCCCGCTCTGTGTAATTTGTGGGGTGACGATGTTGGTGACAATTTATTCTTCGCGATGCCGAACTCTTGGTCGGCTCGCCGAGATGATAATCTGGAGAGGTTGAGCTCGTCTCAACAAAGCGATGACGTGTCTAGTGCGGGTCGGCAGCCGTGGAGTGATGACCCACAAGTATAGGGGATCAATCGTAGTCCTTTCAATAAGTACGAGTGTCGAACCCAACGAGGAGCAGAAGGAAATGACAAGCGGTTTTCAGCAAGGTATTCTCTGCAAGCACTGAAATTATCGGTAACAGATAGTTTTGTGATAAGATAATTCGTAACGGGTAACAAGTAACAAGTGTAGCAAAGGTGCAGCAAGGTGGCCCGATCCTTTTGTAGCAAAGGACAAGCCTGGACGAACTCTTGTATAAAGCAAAGCGCTCCCGAGGACACATGGGAATTATTGTCAAGTTAGTTTTCATCATGCTCATATGATTCACGTTCGCTACTTTGATAATTTGATATGTGGGTGGACCGGTGCTTGGGTGCTGTCCTTAGCATGAAGCATGTGGATCCAAATCAGCCCCTTACGAAGCAATGCATAAACTAGGGTTTAAGCTTCTGTCACTCTAGCAACCCATCATCTACTTATTACTTCCCAATGCCTTCCCCTAGGCCCAAATCATGGTGAAGTGTCATGTAGTCGATGTTCACATAACACCACTAGAGGAAAGACAAAATACATCTCATCAAAATATTGAACGAATACCAAATTCACATAATTACTTATAACAAGACTTCTCCCATGTCCTCAGGAACAAAAGTAACTACTCACAAAGCATGTTCATGTTCAAGATCAGAGGGGTATTTAATATCATTAAGGATCAGAACATATGATCTTTGATACGTCTCCAACGTATCTATAATTTATGAAGTATTCATGCTATTATATTATCATTCTTGGATGTTTTACAATCATTTTATAGCAACTTTATATCATTTTTTTGGGACTAACCTATTGACCCAGTGCCCAGTGCCAGTTGTTGTTTTTGCTTGTTTTTTACATCGCAGGAAATCAATATCAAACGGAGTCCAAACACCGCGAAACTTTTTGTGGATTTTTTATGGACCAGAAGACATCCAATGGGCCAAAGCAGCACCTGGGGGTGCCCCGAGGGGGCACAACCCACCAGGGCGCGCCTGGGGGCCCAGGCGCGCCCAGGTGGGTTGTGCCCACCTCGGTGGCCTCCCGCACCCCCTCTTCGCCCTATAAATCATCAAATATTCCAAAAACCCTCGGGGTAGCCCTAGATCAGAAGTTCCGCTACCGCAAGGCCTTTGTATCCACGAGATCCAATCTAGACCCCGTTCTGGCACCCTGTCAGAGGGGGAGATCATCACCGGTGGCCATCTTCATCATCCTGGCGGCCACCACGATGAGGAGGGAGTAGTCCACCCTCGGGGCTGAGGGTTCATACCAGTAGCTATGTGTTTAATCTCTCTCTCTCTCTCTCGTGTTCTTGAGATGCACAATCTTGATGTATTGCGGGCTTTGTTAATATAGTCGGATCATATGGTGTTTTCCCCTCTCTATCTTGTTGTGATGAATTGAGTTTTCCCTTTGAGATTTCGTTTTATCGGATTGAATACTTTTATGGATTTGAGAGCACTTGATATATGTCTTGCATACGAATACCCGTGGTGACAATGGGGTATTATATTGATTCACTTGATATATGTTTTGGCACTCAACCCGCGGATTCCCGAGGTGACATTGGGGTAATCTATGCATAGGGGTTGATGCACGTTCTTGTCTTTGTTTCTCCGGTAGAAATCTTGGGGAACTCTTTGAGGTTCTTTGTGTTGGATTGAGCATTACGAATCTGAATTTTCTTTGGTGTTATTTTAGTACGAACTCTTGGATAGATCGATCGGAAAGAATAGCTTTGAGGTGGTTTCGTACCCTACAAACAATTTATTCTTATGTTCTCCGCTAGATAGGAACTTTGGAGTGATTCTTCATCGCACGTTGAGGGATGGTTATATGATCCAATTATATTAGCATTGTTGAGAGATTGCACTAGCGAAAGTACGAACCCTAGGCCTTGTTTTCAAGCATTGCAATACCATTTGTGCTCACTTTTGTCACTTGCTACCTTGCTGTTTTTATTTATTCAGATTATAAAAATATATTTCTACCATCCATATTACACTTTTATCATCATCTCTTCGCCGAACTAGTGCACCTATACAATTTGCCATTGTATTGGGTGTGTTGGGGACACAAGAGATTTCTTGTATTTGGTTGCAGGGTTGTTTGAGAGAGACCATCTTCATCCTACGCCTCCCACGGATTGATAAACCTTAGGTCATCCACTTGAGGGAAAATTGCTACTGTCCTACAAAACTCTGTGCTTGGAGGCCCAACACGAGTTTACAAGAATAAAGATGCGTAGTAGACATCAAGCTCTTTTCTGGCGCCGTTGCCGGGGAGGTTAGTGCTTGAAGGTATATCTTTAGATCTTGCAATCAAATCTTTTAGTTTCTTGTTTTATCACTAGTTTGGTTTTATAATAGAAAACAAAAAAATAAAATGGAGATTGGGTTACCTCAGGTTGTTCTTTATCTTTATAATGTCTATCTTGAGAATAAGGATTCCGATAATTGTGCTTAATTGCTAGAAAAAGAATTCAACAAAATTTATGGCATAAAAACGTTGGATGATGGGTATGATTTCAATATTGCTAGAATAAATTCTTTGAATATCCATGATGTTATTTATGATTGCATTAGTCATGATAATGATGTCTCCTATAAGAATGTCAATTTTTGCGGAGTGAATTGGGAGTGCAAATGCACACCAAAAAGGGAAGATAGATTTTATAAGAAGCATAAATATTTAGAAACGAAAAAGTTCCAAAAGAGGCTAGATGATTGTGCTGAAAGATTTAATTTTTTTTGCCATCCTTGTGAACTTTATAATGAACGTGGTCATTTAAATCTCCAATGCAATTTGTTTCATGATTAAATCGTGTCCAAAAATTGTAATAACTTGATTACCCTTGAGCATCATAAAGAGCTTAGTCTTCTTTTGGGGTATGAAGAAATGAAACGTATAACTGAGGGTATTCCAAAATTTAATCTCAAGAGATTTCTTGATTTTGATCTAGAGGAAATTTATATGTTTTGTGCGGTAAATTGCATTGAGAATCCTTATATTTGCAACTATCTAAAGACAAGAAAACAAATAGAATATGAAGAGAGTACTAATGAAAGGGAAAATATTTCCCAATACCCTCCTAGTGTTTATTATGATGAATCAGGTAACGAGGAGGAGCTTCCTATCCAATCAATCTCTTCAACAAGAAGCTTGAAAAAATTAATTAAACCCACACATGATGTGGTGAAGAAGAAGAAAAGAAAAAAGAAAAGAGGTAAAAGGTATCTCTCCCAAATAATGTTGCTCCTATTATTATTGTGCCTCACGAAAATGAATCAAAAATAATTGTAGAAGATGATGCATTTGATGATGACATTGCTTCTTTGTCTTATGGGACAATGTCCGAGAGCACTATTGATGATGATTTTATTATGCCTATTGCTTGTTGTGATAATTATGATTGGGAAGATAATGATACTTCTTATAATCTTGGAAATCTTTTTCGCACCAACTTGGGAAATTATGATGATAGCAATTGTTATACCATTGGTGCTATTCAAACTTTTAATGATGAGAGTGATTATGTTTATGATATGCCAAGCCACAAGCTTGGGGATGCTATGTTTGATGAGAATGACATGTTTGAGAATTTATTTGCTGCAATTAATGTTTCTCCCAAGCTTGGGGATGATATGCTTAATGAAGATGATCTTTTTAGTCCCCCTACTTTGAATGATCAAATTTGCTATGATGATTGCATGCCTCCTGTCTATGATGAGAACGAAGTTGCTACTTATGATGATTATTGTGATGACACTTATGTTATAAAAAGTAGTGATAATTATTGTCATAATTTTGATTATCCTTTTTCTGAACATTACTCTTTTAATGTGGAAACAATTTTTAGTATTCGAGTTTCATATGATACCCCCACTATTGTGAATGAAAATAAAATGGCTTATATGGAGAGTAATAAATTTTCCATGCTTTTGGATCATGAAAAGAATGCTTTATGTGATGGTTATATTGATGAATCTATTCATGATGCTACTGAAAATTATTATGATAGAGGAACTTATGATTCATGATGCTCTTGTTATGTTTCAATCCTTATCTTTTATGCGAGCATCATTGAAATCATCATGCCTAGCTAAAAGGCATTAAAGAAAAGCGCTTGTTGGGAGACAACCCAATATTTACCCCTACTGTTTTTATGTGTTCACATGATTATGCTACTGTATTAATCATGTTTTATTGCTTTTGTTTCAATAAAGTGACAAGTAAAGCCTTTGGGATAGTGTGAATGATAGTTGACTTGAATCTGTGCAAAAACAGAAACTTTTGCGCTCAATCCAGGAATTTTGAAAATTCACTGGGAGGTGATTTTGATCTGAATTTTTTAAAGGTGATATATATACAAATTCTATACGTTTTCCTAATTTTTTAGAATTTTTGGAGTAGCATAAGTATGGTTGGAGTACAGATTATTACAGACTGTTCTGTTTTTGACAGATTCGGTTTTCAATGCATAGTTTGCTTGTTTTCTAGTTTCTATGGCTTATATTGCTCAATATAAATTGTGGAAATGATATGATACAGTAGGAATTGTGTGAAAACAATTATGAATCTTGTCTTTGACAGTACCAAAGTGAAATGGTTTCCTCTTTATCATACTAACCTATCTGACGAAGTTCCGTTAAGTTTTGTGTGATTGAAGTTTTCAAGTTTTGGGTGAGATGACGATATGAGGAGAATAAGGAGTGACAAGACCCTAAGCTTGGGGATTCCCAAGGCACCCCAAGGTAATATTCAAGGAAGATCCAAGCAACTAAGCTTGGGGATGCCCCGGAAGGCATCCCCTCTTTCGTCTCCAACATTATCGGTAACCTCACTTGGAGCTACATTTTTATTCGTCACATGATATGTGTTTTGCTTCGAGCATCATTTTCTTGTTAGGATTTTATTTATGTTATTTAGAATAATGTTTTGCATCTTTATTTTCAATAAAAATGTCAAGGATAGCCTTTACCATGCTTATTTTGCAAGTATATGAGTTTCTGTTTCAAAACAGAAAGTTTATCGATGTTACAAAAATTCCCGAGAAAATTAAGAATGTGATAAAATGTTGAAACTTTTTGAAAAATAAGATCTGATAAATTTTATACAGTGTAGTAAATTTTCATAATTTTTGGAATTAAAGAAGTATTGATACTCTTGCATTCTTTATAGACTGTACTGTTTTGGCAGATTGCTGTTATGTTTGCATATGTTTGCTTGTTTAATGATTCTATTTGAGGATAGGAGTATTAAATATGCAGAGGCATTTAGTATGCAATGTTGAATAATAATTTTTGTGATTTGCTACAGTAGAGAATAATAAGGTTTTTGCATTGGTTTATACTAACTTATCTCACGAGTTCTTGTTGAGTTTTGTGTGTATGAAGTTTTTAAGATTTAGGGAAACCGTGATATAAAAGGAATTAAGGAGACACAAAAGTTCAAGCTTGGGGATGCCCAAGGCATCCCAAGATAATATTTCAAGAAGTCTCAAGCATCTAAGCTTGGGGATGCCCTGGTAGGCATCCCACCTTTCTTCATCAACAATTATCGGTTAGTATCGGTTGAGCCTAAGTCTTTTGCTTCTTCACATGAGTTGTACTATTCTTGGAATGTCATTTTGTCTTTTTTTTCTTGTTGTTTTAATAAAATACTTAGATCTGAAAGTTTTCAAATAACAGAGAGTCCTCAAATTGCTACCCATTTACTTAACTACTCGTTTGATCTTCACTTATATCTTTTTGGAGTAGCTTGTCATTTACTCTTGTGCTTCACTTATATCCTATGAGTAAATTGTTGAATAAATTGAATATAATGAAGTTGAAATTATATGTTCATATCATGCCTAGTGGTAGCTTCACATTGGGTTTAGAAAGTGAAATCTTTTAAAGCTTGACAATCACAATATTGGTCATACAAGCAATTCATGAATGATTAATAGAAGGAAGAGAACTTTCACATGCAAATACACTATCTTGGAAATCTTTTGTGATTGTGACCCCCCATCAAAATATTATATGCCAAAATTGTTGACATTGGACAAGGAAGACAACGTAATGATTTATGTTTGTTCATATTCACATCGAAGTTATATTGTCATAGATCCTTCAACATGTGGTGCTTGCCCCCCATCTTTGCTAGCCAAAATTCCGCACCAAGTAGAGATACTACTTGTGCATCCAAAAACCCTTAAACCCAAATCTTATTTTCAAGAGTCCACCATACCTACCTAAGGATTGAGTAAGATCCTTCAAGTAAGTTGTCATCGGTGCAATAAGGCAATAAAAATTGCTTCTAAAAGTGTTAGATCATTTAGTGTAAGAGAAAATTGAGCGTTGTACGAACTTGTGATAGCAAAGAATAAAAGCGACAGACTGCATAACAAAGGTTGCTATCATAAGGGGCAATATAACGTGACGTTCTTTTGCACTAAGGGGTTGAGCATACAAACAAAAAGCGCATGGCAACCTCTGCTTCCCTCTGCGAAGGGCCTACCTTTACTTTTATGTATTTACTTTCATGCAAGAGTCAAAGTTTTTCTCTCTATTCCTTTTTATTTTTCTCTTTTGGCAAGCATCATCTGGTGAGGAAAGATCTAGGCACATATATCCAGTTGGATATGGGTAGCATGAGTTATTATTGTTGACATCACCCTTGAGGTGAATACGTTGGGAGGCGAAATTATAAGCCCCTATCTTTTTATGTGTCCGGTTGAAACGTTTTGCTCATGTGTATGCGGTGAGTGTTAGCAATCATAGAAGACTATATGATGGTTGAGTATGTGGAGCTCTTACTTAGACTCTGTTGAATAAGTTGAATTGCAATTGCTTGGTGACTGAGAACATAGGTTGTTGAGTTTCAAGAGAATTCATTGTTTGAACCTTAACATGTGAATTGGTTGCTACTTTAACATGAGAAGTTTTATAAGAAAGAATTGCTGTTATGATGCTAGGAAAAGTGATTGAAATTGTCATTGATCAAACTTGTGCACTTTGCTAGCATTCACACTTCATAAATTATTTCTTTTATCATTTACCTACTCGAGGACGAGTAGGAATTAAGCTTGGGGATGCTGATACGTCTCCAACGTATCTATAATTTATGAAGTATTCGTGCTGTTATATTATCATTCTTGGATGTTTTACAATCATTTTATAGCAACTTTATATCATTTTTTTGGGACTAACCTATTGACCCAGTGCCCAGTGCCAGTTGCTATTTTTGCTTGTTTTTTACATCGCAGGAAATAAATATCAAACGGAGTCCAAACACCGCGAAACTTTTTGTGGATTTTTTATGGACGAGAAGACATCCAATGGGCCAGAGCAGCACCTGGGGGTGCCCTGATGGGGGCACAACCCACCAGGGCGCGCCTGGGGGCCCAGGCGCGCCCAGGTGGGTTGTGCCCACCTCGGTGGCCTCCCGCACCCCCCTCTTCGCCCTATAAATCATCAAATATTCCAAAAACCCTCGGGGTAGCCCTAGATCAGAAGTTCCGCTGCCGCAAGGCCTCTGTATCCACGAGATCCAATCTAGACCCCGTTCCGGCACCCTGCCGGAGGGGGAGATCATCACCGGTGGCCATCTTCATCATCCCGGCGGCCATCACGATGAGGAGGGAGTAGTCCACCCTCGGGGCTGAGGGTTCGTACCAGTAGCTATGTGTTTAATCTCTCTCTCTCGTGTTCTTGAGATGCACAATCTTGATGTATCGCGGGCTTTGTTAATATAGTCGGATCATATGGTGTTTTCCCCTCTCTATCTTGTTGTGATGAATTGAGTTTTCCCTTTGAGATTTCATTTTATCGGATTGAATACTTTTATGGATTTGAGAGCACTTGATATATGTCTTGCATATGAATACCTGTGGTGACAATGGGGTATTATATTGATTCACTTGATATATGTTTTGGCACTCAACTCGCGGATTCCCGAGGTGACATTGGGGTAATCTATGCATAGGGGTTGATGCACATTCTTGTCTTTGTTTCTCCGGTAGAAATCTTGGGGCACTCCTTGAGGTTCTTTGTGTTGGATTGAGCATTACGAATCTGAATTTGCTTTGGTGTTATTTTAGTACGAACTCTTTGATAGATCGATCGGAAAGAATAGCTTTGAGGTGGTTTCGTACCCTACAAACAATTTATTCTTATGTTCTCCGCTAGATAGGAACTTTGGAGTGATTCTTCATCGCACGTTGAGGGATGGTTATATGATCCAATTATATTAGCATTGTTGAGAGATTGCACTAGCGAAAGTACGGACCCTAGGCCTTGTTTTCAAGCATTGCAATACCGTTTGTGCTCACTTTTGTCACTTGCTACCTTGCTATTTTTATTTATTCAGATTATAAAAATATATTTCTACCATCCATATTACAATTTTATCACCATCTCTTCACCGTAGTGCACCTATACAATTTGCCATTGTATTGGGTGTGTTGGGGACACAAGAGATTTCTTGTATTTGGTTGCAGGGTTGTTTGAGAGAAACCATCTTCATCCTACGCCTCCCACAGATTGATAAACCTTAGGTCATCCACTTGAGGGAAAATTGCTATTGTCCTACAAAACTCTGCGCTTGGAGGCCCAACACGAGTCTACAAGAATAAAGTTGCGTAGTAGACATCAATCTTCCACCAAATAAACCAACTAGCATCAACTACAAGGAGTAATCAACACTACTAGCAACCCATAGGTACCAATCTGAGGTCCTGATGCAAAGATTGGATACAAGAGATGAACTAGGGTTTGGATAGGAGATGGTGCTGATGAAGATGTTGGTGGAGATTGACCCTCCCTCGATGAGAGGATCGATGGTGATGGCGATGGCTTCGATTTCCCCCTCCCGGAGGGAAGTTTCCCCGGCAGAACAGCTCCGTCGGAGCCCTAAATTGGTTCTGCCAAGGTTCCGCATCGAGACGGCAGAGCTTCGTCCCAAAAGCTTGATTATGACTTTTTCCAGGTCAAAACCTTTTATATAGCAAAAGAGGGGCACCAGACGATGGCCAGGGGGCCCACAAGCCCTGGTGGCGCACCCCCAGGCTTGTGGCCACCTGGTGGGTCCCCTCCAGTAGTTTCTTCGCCCAATATTTTTTATATATTCCAAAATAATTCTCTGTAAAATTTCAGAACTTTTGGAGTTGTGCAGAATAGTCTCTCAAATTTGCTCCTTTCCGGTCCAGAATTCCAGCTGCTGGCATTCTCCCTCTTTGTGTAAACCTTGTAAAATAAGAGAGAAAAAGTGTAAATATTGTACCATAATATGAAATAACAGCCCATAATGCAATAAATATTAATAGAAAAGCATGATGCAAAATGGACGTATCAACTCCCCCAAGCTTAGACCTCGCTTGTCCTCAAGCGAAAGCCGAAATCGATAATCATGACCACATGTTTAGAGATAGAGGTGTCGATAAAATAAAATACGGACATGAGGGCATCATGATTATCTTTTAGAACAGCAATATATTGTCATATAATTTCTCATGCTAAAGTGACAATTCGTTCACAAGGTAAAGTATGAATCAAAAACTTTATTGAAAACTAACAAACTATGATCTCGGTCATTGAAGCAATTGCAATTTATCATAACATCGGAAAGAGTCAATATAAGAGCTTTGTCTAGCAAGTCCACATACTCAATCATCTTTTAGCCTTTCACAATTGCTAACACTCACGCGATACTTATGAGATCAAAGTTTTAATCAGACACATAGGAAGATAGGGGCTTATAGTTTTGCCTCCGAACCATTTACCTCAAGGGTAACATCAACAATAATAATTTATGATCACCTACATCCGAGTGGATATATATGTCTGGATCTTCCCCAACACATAGTGCTTGCCAAAAAGAGAAAATATAAAAGGAAGGGTGAAGATCACCATGACTCTTGTATAAAGGTAGAAGGTAAAAGACAGGCCCTACGCAGAGGAAGCAGAGGTTGTCATGCGCTTTTTGGTTCGATGTACGCAATCTTAATGCAAAAGAACGTCACTTTATATTGCCTTTTGTGATAAAGAACTTTATTATGCAGTCCATCGCTTTTATTTCTTCCATATCACAAGTTCGTATAAAGCTTATTTTCCTCACACTAATAAATCATACATATTTAAAGAGCAATTTTTATTGCTTGCACCAATGACAACTTACTTGAAGGATCTTACTCAATCCACAGGTAGGACTCCACACCTTGGGCGCGCCCCTATGAGGGCCGGCCTCCTCCTCCCTCCATCCTTTATATACGTGGCCAGGGGGCACCCCATAGACACAAGAGAAGATTGGTCTTAGCCGTGTGCAGTGCCCCCCTCCACAGTTACACACCTCGGTCATATTGTCGTAGTGCTTAGGCGAAGCCCTGCGTCGGTAACTTCATCATCACCGTCACCACGCCGTCGTGCTGACGAAACTCTCCCTCGGCCTCAGCTGGATCTAGAGTTCGAGGGACGTCACCGAGCTGAACATGTGCAGATCACGGAGGTGCCGTGCGTTCGGTACTTGGATCGGTTGGATCGCGAAGACGTTCGACTACATCAACCGCGTTACTAAACGCTTCCGCTTTCGGTCTACGAGGGTATGTGGACACACTCTCCCCGCTCGTTGCTATGCTTCTCCTAGATAGATCTTGCGTGGTCATAGGAAATTTTTGAAATACTACGTTCCCCAACAAGTATGGCGTCTAGCGAGGGAAATTACCACCGTAGAGGTCCTTACTTTGATGGTACTAATTTTGCTAGTTGGAAGCATAAGATGAAAATGCATATTCTTGGACATAACCCCGCCGTTTGGGCTATTGTGTGTATTGGTTTGCAAGGTGAATTCTTCGAATATGGAAGAGAACCGAATCGTGAAGCAACCGCAGAAGAATTGAAGATGTTGCAGTACAATGCTCAAGCTTGCGATATTCTCTTCAATGGATTGTGCCTCGAAGAATTCAACAAAATCAGCCGCCTTGAGAATGCAAAGGAAATTTGGGATACTTTGGTTGATATGCACGAAGGTACCGAGTCCGTCAAGGAATCCAAATTGGATGTGCTTCAAAGTCAACTTGACAAGTTCAAAATGAAGGATGGTGAAGGAGTCGCTGAAATGTATTCTAGGATTGCTCTCATCACAAATGAGATTGCCGGCTTAGGAAGTGAAGAGATGACCAACAGATTCATCATCAAGAAGATTCTAAGAGCTTTGGATGGAAAATATGATACCGTGTGCACCTTGATCCAAATGATGCCCAATTACAAAGATCTCAAGCCAACGGAAGTCATTGGTAGAATTGTTGCTCATGAGATGTCACTTAAGGATAAGGAAGAACTTCACAACAAGTCTAGTGGTGCTTACAAAGCTTCATGTGATGCTTGAAGTATCCTTTTACCACACTTGTGCTTCAAAGTAGCACCGTGATCTTCATGATAGAGAGTTTCCTATGTTGTCACTTTCATATACTAGTGGGAATTTTTCATTATAGAACTTGGCTTGTATATTCCAATGATGGGCTTCCTCAAATTGCCCTAGGTCTTCGTGAGCAAGCGAGTTGGATGCACACCCACTTAGTTTCTTTTTGAGCTTTCATAAACTTATAGCTCTAGGGCATCCGTTGCATGGCAATCCCTACTCACTCACATTGATATCTATTGATGGGCATCTCCATAGCCCGTTGATACGCCTAGTTGATGTGAGACTATCTCCCTCTTTTTGTCTTCTCCACAACCACCTTCTATTCCACCCATAGTGCTATGTCCATGGCTCACGCTCATGTATTGCGTGAAAGTTGAAAAGGTTTGAGAACATCAGAAGTATGAAATAATTGCTTGGCTCGTCATCGGGGTTGTGCATGATTTGAATATTTTGTGTGATGAAGATGAAGCATAGCCAGACTATATGATTTTGTAGGGATAAGCTTTCTTTGGCCATGTTATTTTGAGAAGACATAATTGCCTTGTTAGTATGCTTGAAGTATTATTGTTTTTATGTCAATATTAAACATTTGTTTTGAATCTTATGAATCTGAACATTCAAGCCACAATAAATAAAATTACATGGATAAATATGTTAGGTAGCATTCACATCAAAAATTCTGTTTTTCCATTTACCTACTCGAGGATGAGCAGGAATTAAGCTTGGGGATGCTTGATACGTCTCCAACGTATCTATAATTTTTTATTGTTCCATGCTATTATATTATCTGTTTTGGATATTTTATATGCATTAATATGCTATTTTATATTATTTTTGGGACTAACCTATTAACCTAGAGCCCAGTGCCAGTTTCTATTTTTTTCCTTGTTTTTGAGTTTCGCAGAAAAGGAATACCAAACGGAGTCCAAACAGACTAAAACTTTCGCGATGATTTTTCTTGGACCAGAAGGAAACCAGGAGACTTGGAGATGAAGTCAGAGGAGTGATGTCAACTACACAACTTGTTCTTGTAGACTCGTGTTGGGCCTCCGTGCGCAGAGTTTGTAGGACAGTAGCAAATTTTCCTCAAGTGAATGACCTAAGGTTTATCAATCTGTGGGAGGTCTAGGATGAAGATGGTCTCTCTCAAACAACCCTGCAACCAAATAATAAAAAGTCTCTTGTGTCACCAACACACCCAATACAATGGCAAATTGTATAGGTGCACTAGTTCGGCGAAGAGATGGTGATATAAGTGTAATATGGATGGTAGAAATATATTTTTATAATCTGAATAAATAAAAACAGCAAGGTAGCAAGTGATAAAACGGAGCACAAACGGTATTGCAATGCTTGAAAATGAGGCCTAGGGTCCATACTTTAGCTAGTGCAATCTCTCAACAATGCTAATATAATTGGATCATATAACCATCCTCAACGTGTGATGAAGAATCACTCCAAAGTTCCTATCTAGCGGAGAACATAAGAATAAATTGTTTGTAGGGTACAAAACCACCTCAAAGCTATTCTTTCCGATCGATCTATCCAAGAGTTCGTACTAAAATAACACCAAAGCAAATTCAGATTCGTAATGCTCAATCCAACACAAAGAACCTCAAAGAATGCCCCAAGATTTCTACCGGAGAAACAAAGACAAGAACGTGCATCAACCCCTATGCATAGATTACCCCAATGTCACCTCGGGAATCCGCGAGTTGAGTGCCAAAACATATATCAAGTGAATCAATACGATACCCCATTGTCACCACGGGTATTCATAGCAAGACATACATAAAGTGTTCTCAAATCCATAAAAGTATTCAATCCTATAAAACAAAATCTCAAAGGGAAAACTCAATTCATCACAACAAGATAGAGAGGGGAAAACACCATATGATCCGACTATATTAACAAAGCCCGCGATTCATCAAGATCGTGACATCTCAAGAACATGAGAGAGAGAGATTAGACACATAGCTACTGGTACAAACCCTAAGCCCCAAGGGTGGACTACTCCCTCCTCATCGTGGTGGCCGCCGGGATGATGAAGATGGCCACCGGTGATGATTTCCCCCTCTGGCGGAGTGCCGGAACGGGGTCTAGATTGGTTTGGCATGGCTACAGAGCCTTGCGGCGGCGGAACTTCTGATCTAGGGTTACCCCGAGGGTTTTTGGAATATTTGATGATTTATAGGGCGAAGAGGGGGTGCGGGAGGCCACCGAGGTGGCCACAACCCACCTGGGTGCGACTAGGCCCCCAGGCGTGCCCTGGTGGGTTGTGCCCCCCTCGGGGCACCCCCCAGGTGCTGCTCTGGCCCATTGGATGTCTTCTGGTCCATAAAAAATCCACAAAAAGTTTCGCGGTGTTTGGACTCCGTTTGATATTGATTTCCTGCGATGTAAAAAACAAGCAAAAACAGCAACTGGCACTGGGCACTGGGTCAATAGGTTAGTCCCAAAAAAATGATATAAAGTTGCTATAAAATGATTGTAAAACATCCAAGAATGATAATATAACAGCATGAATACTTCATAAATTATAGATACGTTGGAGACGTATCAGCATCCCCAAGCTTAATTCCTACTCGTCCTCGATTAGGTAAATGATAAAAGAAATAATTTATGAAGTGTGAATGCTAGCAAAGTGCACACGTTTTATCAATGACATTTTCAATCACTTTTCCTAGCATCATAACAGCAATTCTTTCTTATAAAACTTCTCATGTTAAAGTAGCAACCAATTCACATGTTAAGGTTCAAACAATGAATTCTCTTGAAACTCAACAACCTATGTTCTCAGTCACCAAGCAATTGCAATTCAACTTATTCAACAGAGTCTAAGTAAGAGCTCCACATACTCAACCATCATATAGTCTTCTATGATTGCTAACACTCACCGCATACACATGAGCAAAACATTTCAATCGGACACATAGAAAGATAGGGGCTTATAATTTCGCCTCCCAACGTATTCACCTCAAGGGTGATGTCAACAATAATAACTCATGCTACCCATATCCAACTGGATATATGTGCCTAGATCTTTCCTCACCACATGATTCTTGCCAAAAGAGAAAAATAAAAAAGAATAGAGAGAAAAACTTTGACTCTTGCATGAAAGTAAATACATAAAATTAAAAGGTAGGCCCTTCGCAGAGGGAAGCAGAGGTTGCCATGCGCTTTTTGTTTGTATGCTCAACCCCGTAGTGCAAAAGAACGTCACGTTATATTGTCCCTTATGATAGCAACCTTTATTATGCAGTCTGTCGCTTTTATTCTTTGCCATCACAAGTTTGTACAACGCTCAATTTTCTCTTACACTAAATGATCTAACACTTTTAGAAGCAATTTTTATTGCCTTATTGCACCGATGACAACTTACTTGAAGGATCTTACTCAATCCTTAGGTAGGTATGGTGGACTCTTGAAAATAAGATTTGGGTTTAAGGGTTTTTGGATGCACAAGTAGTATCTCTACTTGGTGCGGAATTTTTTGGCTAGCAAAGATGGGGGGCAAGCACCACATGTTGAAGGATCTATGACAATATAACTTCGATGTGAATATGAACAAACATAAACCATTACGTTGTCTTCCTTGTCCAACGTCAACAATTTTGGCATATAATATTTTGATGGGGGCTCACAATCACAAAAGATTTCCACGATAGTGTATTTGCATGTGAAAGTTCTCTTCCTTATAGTAATCATTCATGAATTGCTTGTATGACCAATATTGTGATTGTCAAGCTTCAAAAGATTTCACTTTCTAAACCCAATGTGAAGCTACCACTAGGCATGATATGAACGTATAATTTCAACTTCATGATATTCAATTCATTCAACAATTTACTCATAGAATATAAGTGAAGCACAAGAGTAAATGACAAGCTACTCCAAAAAGATATAAGTGAAGATCAATTGAGTAGTTAAGTAAATGGGTAGCTATTTGAGGACTCTCTTTTATTTAAAAACTTTCAAATCTAAGTATTTTATTAAAACAGCAAACAAAACAAAATAAAATGACAATCCAAGAATAGCATACATCATGTGAAGAAGCAAGAACTTAGGCTCAACCGATACTAACCGATTGTTGTTGAAGAAGAAAGGTGGGATGCCTACCAGGGCATCCCCAAGCTTAGATGCTTGAGACTTCTTAGAATATTAACTTGGGATGCCTTGGGCATGCCCAAGCTTGAGCTTTTGTGTCTCCTTAATTCCTCTCATATCACGGTTTCCCTAAATCTTAAAAACTTCATCCACACAAAACTCAACAAGAACTCGTGAGATAAGTTAGTATAAACCAATGCAAAAACATTATCATTATCTACTGTAGAAAATAACTAAAATTATAATTTAACATTGCATACTAAATGCCTCTGCATATTTAATAGTCCTATCCTCAAATAGAATCATTAAACAAGCAAACATATGCAAACAATGCAAACATAACAGCAATCTGCCAAAACAGGACAGTCTGTAAAGAATGCAAGAGTATTCATACTTATATAAATCCAAAAATTCTGAAAATTTAGCAAACTTTAGAAAATTTATCAGATATTACTTTACAAAAAGTTTCAAATTTTTATCACAATCTGACTTTTCTATAGAATTTTTTCAATAGCAATAAACTTTCTGTTTTGAAACAGCAACATGTAGACTTGCAAAATAAGTATGGAAAAGGCTATCATTGCCACTTTTATTGAAATAAAAAATGCAAAACATTATTCTAAATAACATAAAGAAAATCCTAACAAAATAAATTGACGCTCCAAGTAAAACACATATCATGTGACGAATTAAAACATAGCTCCAAGTGAGGTTACCGATAATGTTGGAGACGAAAGAGGGGATGCCTTCCGGGGCATCCCCAAGCTTAGTTGCTTGGATATTCCTTGAATATTACCTTGGGGTGCCTTGGGAATCCCCAATCTTAGGGTCTTGTCACTCCTTATTCTCCTCATATTGTCATCTCACCCAAAACTTGAAAACTTCAATCACACAAAACTTAACGGAACTTCGTGAGATAGGTTAGTATGATAAAGAGCAAACCATTTCACTTTGGTACTGTAAAAGACAAGATTAATAATTGTTTACACACAATGCTTACTGTAGCATATCATTTCCACAATTTATATTGAGCAATATAAGTCATAGAAACTAGAAAACAAGCAAACTATGCATTGAAAACAGAATCTGTCAAAAACAGAACAGTCTGTAATAATCTGTACTCCAACCATACTTATGCTACTCCAAAAATTCTTAAAATTTAGGAAAACGTAGATAATTTGTATATATATCACCTGTAAAAAATTCATATCAAAATCACGTTCCAGTGAATTTTCAAAATTCCTGGACTGAGCGCAAAAGTTTCTGTTTTTGCACAGATTCAAGTCAACTATCATCCATACTATCCCAAAGGCTTTACTTGGCATTTTATTGAAAAAAAAGCAATAAAACATGATTAATACAGTAGAATAATCATGTGAACACATAAAAACAGTAGGGTTAAATGTTGGGTTGTCTCCCAACAAGCGCTTTTCTTTAATGCCTTTTAGCTAGGCATGATGATTTCAATGATGCTCGCATAAAAGATAAGAATTGAAACACAAAGAGAGCATCATGAAGCATATGACTAGCACATTTAAGTCTAACCCACTTCCTATGCATAGGGATTTTGTGAGCAATCAACTTATGGGAACAAGAATCAACTAGCATAGGAAGGCAAAACAAGCAAAACTTCAAGATTTTCAACACATAGAGAGGAAACTTGATATTATTGCAATATGTAAAAGCATAAGTTCCCCTCTCATAATAATTTTCAGTAGCATCATGAATGAATTAAACAATATAACTATCACATAAAGCATTCTTTTCATGATACATAAGCATATAAATTTTATTACTCTCCACATAAGCAAATTTATTCTCATCAATAGTGGTGGGAGCAAACTCAACAAAATAACTATCATGTGATTGGAAAATAAAATCATGATGACAAGTTTCATGGTTATCATTATTAAATATAGCATACATGTCATCACCATAATCATCATATATAGGAACTTTGTTGTCATAATCAATTGAAACCTCTTCCAAAATAGTGAATTCATCACTAAATAAAGTCATGACCTCTCCAAATCCACTTTCATAATTATCACAATAAGATTCAACACCCTCCAAAATAGTGGGATCATTAGTACCTAGAGTTGACACTCTTCCAAACCCACTTTCATCAATATAATTATCACAAATAGGAGGCATGCTACCATTATAACAAACTTGCACATCAAAACTTGGGGGACTAAAAATATCATCTTCATTAAACATAGCATCCCCAAGCTTGTTGCTTTGCATATCATTAGCATCATGGATATTCAAAGAATTCATACCAACAACATTGCAATCATGCTCATCATTCAAAGATTTTTTGTCAAACATTTTATAGAATTCTTCTTCTATCAATTGAGCACAATTTTCCTTTCCATCATTTTCACGAAAGACATTATAAAGATGAATAATATGATGCAACCTCAATTCCATTTTTTTGTAGTTTTCTTTTATAAACCAAACTAGTGATAAAACAAGAAACTAAAAGATTCGATTGCAAGATCTAAAGATTTACCTTCAAGCACTCACCTCCCCGGCAACGGCGCCAGAAAAGAGCATGATGTCTACTACACAACTTGTTCTTGTAGACTCGTGTTGGGCCTCCAAGCGTAGAGTTTTGTAGGACAGTAGCAAATTTCCCTCAAGTGAATGACCTAAGGTTTATCAATACGTGGGAGGTGTAGGATGAAGATGGTCTCTCTCAAACAACCCTGCAACCAAATAATAAAAAGTCTCTTGTGTCCCCAACACACCCAATACAATGGCAAATTGTATAGGTGCACTAGTTCGGCGAAGAGATGGTGATAAAAGTGTAATATGGATGGTAGAAATATATTTTTATAATCTGAATAAATAAAAACAGCAAGGTAGCAAGTGATAAAACGGAGCACAAACGGTATTGCAATGCTTGAAAATGAGGCCTAGGGTCCGTACTTTCGCTAGTGCAATCTCTCAACAATGCTAATATAATTGGATCATATAACCATCCCTCAATGTGCGATGAAGAATCACTCCGAAGTTCCTATCTAGCGGAGAACATAAGAATAAATTGTTTGTAGGGTATGAAACCACCTCAAAGCTATTCTTTCCGATCGATCTATCCAAGAGTTCGTACTAAAATAACACCAAAGCAAATTCAGATTCGTAATGCTCAATCCAACACAAAGAACCTCAAAGAGTGCCCCAAGATTTCTACCGGAGAAACAAAGACAAGAACGTGCATCAACCCCTATGCATAGATTACCCCAATGTCACCTCAGGAATCCACGAGTTGAGTGCCAAAACATATATCAAGTGAATCAATACGATACCCCATTGTCACCACGGGTATTCATAGCAAGACATACATAAAGTGTTCTCAAATCCATAAAAGTACTCAATCCGATAAAATGAAATCTCAAAGGGAAAACTCAATTCATCACAACAAGATAGAGAGGGGAAAACACCATATGATCCGACTATATTAACAAAGCCCGTGATTCATCAAGATTGTGACATCTCAAGAACACAAGAGAGAGAGATTAAACACATAGCTACTGGTACAAACCCTCAGCCCTGAGGGTGGACTACTCCCTCCTCATCGTGGTGGCCGCCGGGATGATGAAGATGGCCACCGGTGATGATTTCCCCCTCCGGTGAAGTGCTGGAACGGGGTCTAGATTGGTTTGGCGTGGCTACAGAGCCTTTCAGCGGCGGAACTTCTGATCTAGGGTTACCCTGAGGGTTTTTGGAATATTTGATGATTTATAGGGCGAAGAGGGGGTGCGGGAGTCCACCGAGGTGGGCACAACCCACCTGGGCGCGCCTGGGCCCCCAGGCGCACCCTGGTGGGTTGTGCCCCCTCTCGGGGAACCCCCAGGTGCTACTCTGGCCCATTGGATGTCTTCTGGTCCATAAAAAATCCACAAAAAGTTTCGCGGTGTTTGGACTCCGTTTGATATTGATTTCATGCGATGTAAAAAACAAGCAAAAACAGCAACTGGCACTGGGCACTGGGTCAATAGGTTAGTCCCAAGAAAATGATATAAAGTTGCTATAAAATGATTGTAAAACATCCAAGAATGATAATATAACATCATGAATCTTCATAAATTATAGATACGTTGGAGACGTATCAAGGAGCCACGAGGCGGCCACAAGGACGGAGGGTGCGCCCAGGGGGGTAGGGAGCGCCCCCCACCCTTGTGGGCCCCTCGTGCACCTCCTGACCTAATTCTTTTGCCTATATATACTCATATATCCCCAAACCAACAGGGGCATCCATGAAAAGACTTTTCCACTGCCGCAACCTTCTGTACCCGTGAGATCCCATCTAGGGACCTTTTCCGGCACCCTGCCGGAGGGGGATTCGATCAAGGAGGGCTTCTACATCAACACCATTGCCCTTTCGATGAAGCATGAGTAGTTTACCACAGACCTACGGGTCCATAGCTAGTAGCTAGATGGCTTCTTCTCTCTCTTTGATTCTCAATACCATGTTCTCCTCGATGTTCTTGGAGATCTATTCGATGTAATACTTTTTTGCGGTGTGTTTGCCGAGACCCGATGAATTGTGGATTTATGATCAGCTTATCTATGAATATTATTTGAATCTTCTCTGAATTCTTATATGCATGATTTGATATCTTTGTAATTCTCTTCAAACTATCGGTTTGGTTTGGCCAACTAGATTGGTTTTTCTTACAATGGGAGAAGTGCTTACCTTTGGGTTCAGTCTTGCGGTGTCCTTTCCCAGTGGCAGTAGGGGCAGCAAGGCACGTATTGTATTGTTGCCATCGAGGATAAAAATATGGGGTTTTCATCATATTGCTTGAGTTAATTCCTCTACATCATGTCATCTTACTTAATGCATTACTCTGTTTTTTATGAACTTAATAGTCTAGATGCATGCTGGATAGCGGTCGATGTGTAGAGTAATAGTAGTAGATGCAGAATCGTTTCGGTCTACTTGACACGGACATGATGCCTATATTCATGATCATTGCCTTAGATATCATCATAACTTTGCGCTTTTCTATCAATTGCTCGGCAGTAATTTGTTCACCCACCGTATTATTTTCTATCTTGAGAGAAGCCTCTAGTGAAACCTATGGCCCCCGGGTCTATTTTCCATCATATAATCTTCTACTTTTCATCATACAAGTTTCCGATCTACTATTTTGCAATCTTTTACTTTCTGATCTATAAAACAAAAATACCAAAAATATTTACTTTATCGTTTATCTATCTCTATCAGATCTCACTTTTGCAAATAACCGTGAAGGGATTGACAACCCCTTTATCGCGTTGGGTGCAAGTTGTTTGATTGTTTGTGCAGGTATTCGGTGATTTGTGCATTGTCTCCTACTGGATTGATACCTTGGTTCTCAAACTGAGGGAAATACTTATCTCTACTTTGCTGCATCACCCTTTCCTCTTCAAGGGAAAAACCAATGCAAGCTCAAGAAGTAGCAGGAAGAATTGCTGGCGCCGTTGCTGGGGAGATCTACGCCAAGTCAAGACATACCAAGTACCCATCATAAACTCTCATCTCTTGCATTACATTATTCTCCATTTGCCTCTTGTTTTCCTCTCCCCCACTTCTAAAATGATTTTTGAAAAGATTTGCCTTTTTTCGCCCTCTTTTTCGTTTGCCTTTTTCTCGTTAGATCTCTTCTTTGCTTGTGTTACCATGTGCCTTATTTTTGCTTGCATCTTCGCTTGCTAAAAGTTTATGGATCCTCACCCACTTGCTAATCTTTTTAAGAGATCCAATTATGATGAACTAATTTCTAGTGATTTGAGTGCACTAGATTATCTTTATGAAGTTTTGCTTGAAATTCGTGAATCTGAAAATTGTGATGAAGTGTTAAAAGAAGAAATCTATGAAGTGATTCATGATAGCTCCTTATATGAAAAGCATGATTGCAATGGTTCTACTATAAATTCTATTAATATCAGTTGTGCTAATTATATGCAAAACCCTAAGCTTGCGGATGCTAGTTTTGCTAGGTCCACTACTTGTTGCAATGATCATGATTGGGGTGATTTTTCTTATGATCTTGAAAATTTATTTAAGCCTCATGATGAATATGTTTGCAATAATATTGAAAGTGGGTTTGGAAGAGTGTCAACTCTAGGTAATAATGATCCCACTACTTTGGAGTATGATCAATCTTATGAATTTTTTGATAAAAGTGGGTTTGAAGAGGTCATGACTTTAGTTAATGTTAATCCCACTATTTTGGAAGAGTGTCAACTTCGCATGCATGTGGATCGTGTTGAGAATATGTTATGTGATAGCTATATTGTTGAATTTGCTTATTATCCTACATGTAATTATTATGAGAGAGGAAAATATGGTTGTAGAAATTTTCATGTTACTAAATTACCTCTCTTCATGTTGAGATTGCTATCGTCTCTTTCTTCTTCCTTGCATATGCTAGTTTTTGCTTGCCTTGATAATTTGTTTGCTTATAAAATGCCTATGCATAGGAAGTATGTTAGACTTAGATGTGTTTGTCACATGTTTTATGATGCTCTCTTTGTGCTTCAATTCTTCTCTTTTTTGTGAGCATCATTGAAATTATCAAGGCCTAGCTAAAAGGCTTTAAAGAAAAGCGCTTGTTGGGAGACAACCCAATATTTTTCCTTGCTGTTTTTCAATAAATAATTCATCTAGCCTCTTGTTAGATGTGGTTTTGTGTTTTAATTATTGTTTGTGCCAAGTAAGACCTTTAGGATGCCTTACGGTGATAGTTGATTTGATCTTGCTGAAAAACAGAAACTTTTGCGTCCAGTCTCAGAATTTTAATAATTCACTGGAGAGTTTAAAACCCTGAATTTTGTATATGAGATTTATATACTAATTGCCTATGTTTTCCTAATTTTTCAGAATTTTTGGAGTTACAGAAGTATTGGAGCAATTCGGATCTTCGCAGATTGTTCTGTTTTTGACAGATTCTGTTTTCTTTGTGTTGTTTGCTTATTTTGATGAATCTATGGGTAGTATCGGGGGGTATGAACCATGGAAAAGTTGGAATACATTAGATATTACACCAATATAAATAAAGGATGAGTTCACAACAGTACCAAAGTGTTGATTTATTTTCTTATACTAACGGAGCTTACAAGATTTTCTGTTGAGTTTTGTGTTGTGAAGTTTTCAAGTTTTGGGTAAGGATTTGATGGACTATCGAATAAGGAGTGGCAAGAGCCTAATATTGGGGATGCCCAAGGCACCCCAAGGTAATATTCAAGGACAACCAAGAGCCTAAGCTTGGGGATGCAACGGAAGGCATCCCCTCTTTTGTCTTCGTCCATCGGTAACTTTACTTGAGGCTATGTTTTTATTCACCACATGATATTTGTTTTGCTTGGAGCGTCTTGTATAATTTGAGTCTTTGCTTTTTAGTTTGTCACAATCATCCTTGCTGTACACACCTCTTGAGAGGGACACGCATGAATCTTGATTTATTAGAATACTCTTTGTGCTTCACTTATATCTTTTGAGCTAGGCAATTTTGCTCTAGTGCTTCACTTATATCTTTAGAGCATGGCGGTGGCTTTATTTTATAGAAATTATTGAAATATCATGCTTCACTTATATTATTTTGAGAGTCTTTAAACAGCATGGTAATTTTCTTTGGTTATAAATTTAGTCCTAATATGATAGGCATCCAAGAGGGATATAATAAAAACTTTCATATAAAGTGCATTGAATACTATGAGAAGTTTGATTCCTTATGATTGTTTTGAGATATAAAGATGGTGATATTAGAGTCATGCTAGTGAGTAATTGTGAATTTGAGAAATAATTGTGTTGAGGTTTGTGATTCCCGTAGCATGCACGTATGGTGAACCGTTATGTGACGAGGTTGGAGCATGAGATTATTTTTGATTGTCTTCCTTATGAGTGGCTGTCGGGGACGAGCGATGGTATTTTCCGACCAATCTATCACCCTAGGAGCATGTATGTAGTACTTTGTTTTGATGACTAATAGATTTTTTAAATAAGTATGTGAGTTCTTTATGACTAATGTTGAGTCCATGGGTTATACGCACTCTCACCCTTCCACCATTGCTAGTCTCTCTAGTGCCGCGCAACTTTCGCCGGTACCATACACCCACCGTATACCTTCCTCAAAACAGCCACCATACCTACCTATTATGGCATTTCCATAGCCATTCCGAGATATATTGCCATGTAACTTTCCACCGTTCCGTTTTATTATGACACGCTTCATCATTGTCATATTGCTTTGCATGATCATGTAGTTGACATCGTATTTGTGGCAAAGCCACCGTTCATAATTCTTTCATACATGTCACTCTTGATTCATTGCACATCCTGGTACACCGCCGGAGGCATTCATGTAGAGTCATATTTTGTTCTAAGAATCGAGTTGTAATTCTTGAGTTGTAAGTAAATAAAAGTGTGATGATCTTCATTATTAGAGCATTGCCCCATGTGAGGAAAGGATGATGGAGACTGTGATTCCCCCACAAGTCGGGATGAGACTCCGTACGAAAAAAAAGAGGCCAAAAAAATGAGAGAAGGCCCAAATAAAAAAAATGAGAGAAAAGAGAGAAGGGGCAATGTTACTATCCTTTTACCACACTTGTGCTTCAAAGTAGCATCGTGATCTTCATGATAGAGAGTTTCCTATGTTGTCACTTTCATATACTAGTGGGAATTTTTCATTATAGAACTTAGCTTGTATATTCCAATGATGGGCTTCCTCAAATTGCCCTAGGTCTTCGTGAGCAAGCGAGTTGGATGCACACCCACTTAGTTTCTTTTTGAGCTTTCATAAACTTATAGCTCTAGTGCATCCGTTGCATGGCAATCCCTACTCACTCACATTGATATCTATTGATGGGCATCTCCATAGCCCGTTGATACGCCTAGTTGATGTGAGACTATCTCCCTCTTTTTGTCTTCTCCACAACCACCTTCTATTCCACCCATAGTGCTATGTCCATGGCTCACGCTCATGTATTGCGTGAAAGTTGAAAAGGTTTGAGAACATCAGAAGTATGAAACAATTGCTTGGCTTGTCATCAGGGTTGTGCATGATTTGAATATTTTGTGTGATGAAGATGGAGCATAGCCAGACTATATGATTTTGTAGGGATAAGCTTTCTTTGGCCATGTTATTTTGAGAAGACATAATTGCCTTTTTAGTATGCTTGAAGTATTATTGTTTTTATGTCAATATTAAACTTTTGTTTTGAATCTTACAGATCTGAACATTCATGCCACAATAAAGAAAATTACATGGATAAATATGTTAGGTAGCATTCCACATCAAAAATTCTGTTTTTATCATTTACCTACTCGAGGACGAGCAGGAATTAAGCTTGGGGATGCTTGATACGTCTCCAACGTATCTATAATTTTTGATTGTTCCATGCTATTATATTATCTTTTTTGGATGTTTTATATGCATTAATATGCTATTTTATATTATTTTTGGGACTAACCTATTAACCTAGAGCCCAGTGCCAGTTTCTGTTTTTTCCTTGTTTTTGAGTTTCGCAGAAAAGGAATACCAAACGGAGTCCAAACGGACTAAAACTTTCGCGATGATTTTTCTTGGATCAAAAGGAAACCAGGAGACTTGGAGATGAAGTCAGAGGAGCCACGAGGCGGCCACAAGGACGGAGGGCGCGCCTAGGGGGGTAGGGCTCGCCCCCCACCCTTGTGGGCCCCTCGTGCACCTCCTGACCTAATTCTTTCGCCTATATATACTCATATATCCCCAAACCAATAGGGGCATCCACGAAAAGACTTTTCCACCGCCGCAACCTTCTGTACCCGTGAGATCCCATCTAGGGACCTTTTCTGGCACCCTGCCGGAGGGGGATTCAATCACGGAGGGCTTCTACATCAACACCATTGCCCTTCCGATGAAGCGTGAGTAGTTTACCACAGACCTACGGGTCCATAGCTAGTAGCTAGATGGCTTCTTCTCTCTCTTTGATTCTCAATACCATGTTCTCCTCGATGTTCTTGGAGATCTATTCGATGTAATACTTTTTTGCGGTGTGTTTGCCGAGATCCGATGAATTGTGGATTTATGATCAGCTTATCTATGAATATTATTTGAATCTTCTCTGAATTCTTATATGCATGATTTGATATCTTTGTAATTCTCTTCGAACTATCGGTTTGGTTTGGCCAACTAGATTGGTTTTTCTTGCAATGGGAGAAGTGCTTAGCTTTGGGTTCAATCTTGCGGTGTCCTTTCCCAGTGACAGTAGGGGCAGCAAGGCTCGTATTGTATTGTTGCCATCGAGGATAAAAAGATGGGGTTTTCATCATATTGCTTGAGTTAATTCCTCTACATCATGTCATCTTACTTAATGCATTACTCCGTTCTTTATGAACTTAATAGTCTAGATGCATGCTGGATAGCGGTCGATGTGTGGAGTAATAGTAGTAGATGCAGAATTGTTTCGGTCTACTTGACACGGACGTGATGCCTATATTCATGATCATTGCCTTAGATATCGTCATAACTTTGCGCTTTTCTATCAATTGCTCGGCAGTAATTTGTTCACCCACCGTATTATTTTCTATCTTGAGAGAAGCCTCTAGTGAAACCTATTTACCCCCGGGTCTATTTTCCATCATATAATCTTCTACTTTTCATCATACAAGTTTTCGATCTACTATTTTGCAATCTTTTACTTTCCGATCTATAAAACAAAAATACCAAAAATATTTACTTTATCGTTTATCCATCTCTATCAGATCTCACTTTTGCAAATAACTGTGAAGGGATTGACAACCCCTTTATCGCGTTGGGTGCAAGTTGTTTGATTGTTTGTGCAGGTATTCGGTGATTTGTGCATTGTCTCCTACTGGATTGATACCTTGGTTCCCAAACTGAGGGAAATACTTATCTCTACTTTGCTGCATCACCCTTTCCTCTTCAAGGGAAAAACCAACACAAGCTCAAGAAGTAGCAAAGGACAAGTCATCAAAGAGCTACACAAGATGAAGACATCAAGCTCATGTTGGTGAATGGGTATCCGGTTCCGACTCCGACCACTACTCCGAGAGAAGTTATCACTCCGACTCCGAACATACTCAAGATGAAGGTGTTGCCGGACCTGCACTTGTGTCATCCAACTCCTACGACATATTCGACTCACCAAATGAAGGGATTGGAAGATGCTTCATGGCTAAAGGCCCCAAGGTATCACACCCTGAGTATGTTGATTTCAATAGTGATGAAGATGATTTGCTAGGTGATGATGATTTATTTGTTGACAACACTAGTGATGAAAACTATGATGAAATTGCTATTAATCATGCTAATCAAGATGAAACGAATGACAATGATAAGAAGGAGATTGAGCATCTAACTAAAGAACTGAACACTCTTAAGTTAGCTCATGAAACTACCTTAGAGGATCATCGAGAGCTTTTAAAGAATCATGAGAAGCTACGCTTTGAAAAGCTCAATCTAGAGCAAGAGCATGGGTTCTTAAAAGCAATAAATGATGATCTTCGTAAGAAAAGTTCTTCTTACATTGCCAAGCGTTTACTCTTGTCTACTTACATGCCACAAGTAAAATCTAGCAACAAGAGCAAGACTGATTCTTTAGTAGTAACAATAATCATGTTAAATCCAATATTGTTGCTTCTAGTAGTTCTCTTGATTCCACTAATGATTCTCTTAGCCAAGTTACACTTGAGCAAGAAAATAGCTTATTGAAGGGAATTATAGAGAAAGGTGTTTACAAGAGCCTTGCCGGAAGTACGCAAGCAAGGAAGGCACCGGAAGAATCAAGGTGTTGGTTTTGAACGCAGGTTCAATGCCAATGGAGTTGAGTGGGAAGAAGATCAATACCCCAAGACGAAGTTTGTTCCTCAACAAGAGAAGTATGATCCCACTTCTTTCGAGGGAACACAAGCTCAAGATCATCTTCCACCACAAGACCACAAGCTAAAAGGCAAGGACAAGCTTCAAGAAGAGATTGATTCATTTGAAGAAGCTCCAAAGGCCTTGGTCAAGTGGGTTCCCAAGACTACATCAAGTTCTACTTCATCAAGTACGACTACAACTCCAAGGATTCCCATCAAGGTGATATGGGTCCCAAAGAAGAAGAACTAAAGAGTTCTTGAGGGTGACTCCGCCAACATACTTCACTCATATTCATTTTGCCAAGGACAAGTGAAATCAACTTTCATATCTTGCACTAGTTCAAGGAGTCACAAACCCTCTTGTTGGTAAGACAAGGGACAAGGTAACCTAATGATTTCATGGACAACATCATATGTGTATTTCACTCTATGTCTATGGATATCCGTGTATGTTCCTTGTGGGACTAACCCATGTAGGTATTGAAAGTGCAACTCACTCAAATGGATTGCTCCAAATGATCTACATCAACATTGAGCATCTACATCTTCAACACCTACATGAAGTCATCATCGACAAAACCCAAGGTTAGTTCATCCCTCTTAGGGGGGATATCACATCTAGGTGGAGCTTTGCTCTAAGAATTGAGCTAAAGCAACTCTAATGGTGTGAACACATCAATGCTTTATGTAAAAGTGGTAACCCCACTTGTGCTTAAATGATGAGTATGACCTATGATCAAATGTTCTCATTTGACTCCTAAGTCAATATACTCATATATAGATGACCTAGTCATCGCAAATTGCTTGATAGATGCTAGAGTGTTTGTGCATGTTTTGCCACATATTTCATTTGCTATCTTATTGTGTGAGCATGCATGTTGGTTGCATATTTTCTCCATTCGAGGACATCCATTTGTTGCTTTGATTGTTTGATTTCTTTTCTTTTTGCCAAATGGATGGACAAGAATGCCTAAGAACTCCCTCTAGCTATCTATGCTTTTCTCGTCTCAAACTCTATTCATGCTACATCACAAAGTTTGAACAAGTCGAATTCGGACCCTCCGGGTGAGGAGCACTTGGAGCCACCGACCTGTCAAGGGCTTAAACTTCAAAAACCTCTTAATGGCTTTCGGTCTGACCGATTCATTCTTTTTTGGTCTCACCGAAATCATTGAGTTGATCTAGGTTTTCACCTCGGTGCAACCGATTAGAACTGTTCGGTTTCACCGAGTTGCAGTAAACGCTTGCAATTCTGCATCTCGGTGCCACCGAGTCGTTCCACTCGGTCACACCGACAGTGACTGGGTATATATACCGCGGGTTGAAATTTGGAAATTACTCCAAACCGCTCGACCGCGCCTGCCCAGCTCTGCCGCCCCCTTGGTCTACGAATCATCGTCGTCATCACCAGCGTCCTCCTGCTGCTGGTCTCCGCCGCCGTCAACGGGAATCTCCACCGCTGTTGTCGCCGTAGCGAGTTCATCGCCGAGTTAGGGTACAGACTCGATCTCTTTGTGCTTTCTTTAACTCCGATTCTTGCACAAAGAACAATGCCAAGTTTCTTGCCACGATTGAGATAAATCTATCCACCGAAAACTTCCTCTAGAATAGATTTGACGCAAAAACTTAGGGTTAGGTTTCCGCCGAACTCATCTCGGACCGACCGATCTGAAAATTTCGGTCTCACCGATTTGGCCCATGGCATTGCACATGTACAACTCGGTCTAACCGAAGTGTACGAATCAATGTGACCGAGTTCACTTTCTCTTTGAAACCCTAGCATCTCGGAGTCACCGAACTACATTTCGGTTTGACCGAAACTGTATGTTTAGACTCTGAGTGTGCTTCGGTGTCACCGAGTTTGTCATATCGGTAGCTCCGAAATGCTTTCTGCAGAAAACTAAAGTTAAGTTTTTGTCTCAATGTTTTTGCAAAAATAGATGTGCTTTGTGATGCTCATCTACTCTACCTATACCTATCTATTCACAGGGTCTGTGTTAGAGATGTCAGACAACAGTGATAGTCAGAAAAGGTCAGAGGAGCAGGTAAATCTCAGTGAGGGCACTAGTCCCTCCAACAGCAGCTATGATGAAGGCAGCAGAAGTACACCCAGCAATTTGCCTAAGGCTGCTACTAGGCAAAGGAAGAAGAGAACTCAGATTCAGAAGATGAGGATTTTGTTGTTGAGGAGGAGGTGACCTCCAAGAAGAAGGTACTCAAGAAAGAGTATGTTGCTGCTGCAACCAAGCCTGGAATGAAGGTGAAGGCTCCTGCTAAGAGAGTGCCTATGTCAAAAGCCAGAGCCTCCACTCAAGGAACCATGGAGTTCACTCTTAAACCAAGAGAGGATGAGGCTGCTGGAGGAAAGAAGAGGAAAGAGAGAGTCAAGAAGACTATTGCCAAGGTCATTGGCAAACCATCTATGATGAGAGAGTCAGAGGAAGATGAGGAGGAGGAAGAGGCAGCTGCACCACCTCCAAAATCTCAGAAGCTCATGGGAGATGCTATCAAGTCTGGGGTTGCTCCATCTAAGCCCAAGACAGCTCCCAAGCCATCTGCCCAAGCTCAAGCTCCAAAACCATCTGCACCCAAGAGATCCACCAGAAACATCCCAGTTGCAGAGAAGAATAAGGCCCCAGTGCCTGAAGCTCAAGAGGATGAAGAGCAGCAAGTGCTTAGGAAGCTAAAACCCAAGATTCCAGATCATGATGACAATCATCCAGTTGCTGAGAATATGAAGTTAAGAAAGGATGCAGGTCTCAGATTGTGGAGACAGACTAATCCATATGTTGTAAGGAGAAGAACTGCTGTTGATTATCGCTTTCAAACCAAGGAACAACAAGACTTCTATGAGACAGTCTTGTTGGACAAGAAGCCCATTGTCAGTGACATGAGATGGGTTGATTGGAAATTCATTGATGACAATGAGGATTACTTCCCAGGAGTTCATGAGAGTTTCAGAATGAATGGAGTTGAC
Source organism: Thinopyrum elongatum (assembly GCA_011799875.1). Lineage (NCBI taxonomy): Eukaryota > Viridiplantae > Streptophyta > Magnoliopsida > Poales > Poaceae > Thinopyrum > Thinopyrum elongatum. The sequence continues at coordinate 56,623,122 of CM022300.1, read as the reverse complement.
AAGTTTGTTGGTCAAAAGTTGACCAAGTGGAATGATGAAATGATAATGCAATTCTATTCAACTGCTCATTTCTATCCATATGGCAAGATTATCTGGATGACTGAAGGCACAAGATATCAATCGTCAATTGCAGAATGGGCCAAGTTGATCAATGCCCCTGAAGAAGCTGAAGACGACAAAGATGTGTATGCCAAGCCCAGAAAGGATCACAACTCCATGGCTCACATGTACAAGCCAATTCCAGATGCTGCTTTGGCAACTCACAAGTTTGGATCCATCTATTATCTGCTATCAGGTCTAACCACGATAAACACTATATTGAGGCACACTCTGTTGCCCAAGTCAGGAGATCATAGGATGATCCATGGTCACTCAATCAACCTACTTCATATGTTTGATGTGCCAGAGAAGTTCAAGGTGATGAGTTTAATTGTTGAAACTATGAAGAGAACTGCTGCAGATCAGAAAAGATCGTGTGGATATGCCCCTCACATTCAGATGCTAATCAACTCCAAGATGGGGACATGGACATATCTTCTTGACAAAGAGCATCTTCCCCTGAGGCCAGACTTTGAGGACAACGAGGTTGTCATGGATGCAGCACATCCTACTTCAGTAGAGGCTCAGGAGAAGGAAGAGAAAGCAAAGGCTGCAAAGACTTCAACAATGCCAGATGCTTCAGGTGTCAATCTGAAGACCAAGCAAGATCAACTCAGTTATTTGCTTGAGGCAACTGTGAGAATAGAGAAAGGACTGGCCACCCTGACTCGAAATCAAGAGAGCCTTGAGAGGGTCTTTGACACCAAACTTCATGATTTAGATGTGAAGGTCACCGAGATTCAAACCACTGTTGAGAAGCTCCAGGAAGAGGTTGAAGACAGGAATGACAGACCTACCACCGACAATTTTCAGCGTGTGCCAAGGGCACAGAGGTCTTCAGCAGTGCCAGTAGTCAGTGACACGAGGACTACATTCTCAGCACCTGCAACAACTGCCACTGTTGTACCTCCAATCTCAACTCCTCCAGCTCCTCAGACATCAGCAGAAGCTTTTGCAGATGGAATCCTCTCCGCGCCATCTACGCACACCAGAGCAACCCGCTAGGAGACCACTTCAGGAGCTCCCGGAGATCGTGCCTAGAGTGCCGCATAGCACAACGCATTTTCGAACTTTTTGGTAACTTGTTTCCAAAGGGGAGAAAGTGTATAGATCATTAGGCTGAGAGAGAGAGAGAGAGAGAGCGTTTTGCCTTTTGTTGCCTCTCTTGCTACTTGCTACTTGATTGTTTTCTTGCTACTATTTGTGCTTATGTGTGAGATACTCTTATGATCATGTGTTTGATCATATTATGCTTTATTGTGTGCTTGAATGATGATATCTGAATACTTGTGTATGATCAATCATGTTTCCCTTGGTGATGAGTGCATGTTGTTTAATTCTATCACTTTGAGCGCTCCACCAAGATGTATGTTACATGGAAGAGTGTCCCATGATCCTAATCGATTGTGCATTTGCATTCAAAAGCAAATTTTAAATAATGCACAAATTTAGCGGGAGCTCTTACTTATCACATACTTCTCAAAGCGACGATGTATTTCCTTCATATTATCATTTGTCGAAGCTTTGATCTATATGTTGTCATCAATTACCAAAAAGGGGGAGATTGAAAGTGCAACTAATCCCCGGGTGGTTTTGGTAATTCATAACAACATATAGCTCATTGAACTAATATCCATTCAAGTTAAATATTTCAGAAAGTTCAATGATTGGCATGGCATGGACTAGAGATGTGGACCCCTCAAAATGCTAAGGGCAAAGATTGGCAAAATCTCAAGACTCTTCATTTCTATTTTAGTGATCCAAGATCACATTGAGTCCATAGGAAAAGCCAATACTATTAAAAGAGGATGAGGTGTTGCATAGTGGTCTACTTGCTCAAAATGCTTAGTGATATGCTCCAAAGTCCTCAACCACTTTCTCATTTCCAAATATGTCCAAAACCTAAAGTCAAACTCGGCCCCACCGATTTGATCTATCCGGCGCCACCGAGTTTCTTTGACATAGCCACTGCCAGAAACCCTAATCAATTCGGTCTCACCGATCGGGATCTCGGTCTCACTGAGATGGCAATGCAAACTCTCTGTTTCCCTTCATAACGTTTCGGTCTTACCGAAATGAGCGATCGGTCCCACCGAGTTCGCAATGCAAACTCTCTGTTTCCCTTCGTAACGTTTCGGTCTTACCGAAATGAGCGATCGGTCCCACCGAGTTTGCCTGACCAACTCTCTGTTTAACTCATTGCTGAAATCTGTCCCACCGAGTTCATGCAATCGGTCACATCGAGATGAGGTCTTGCCCTAACCCTAGCACATCGGTCCCACCGAGTTGATTATGTCGGTCCCACCGAGAATCCTAACGTTCACATTTTGAACTAAATCGGTCTCACCGAGTTCTTCTATTCGGTCTGACCGAGTTGGATCAATTGTGTGTAATGGTTGGATTTTGTGTGGAGGCTATATATACCCCTCCACCCCTTCTCTATTCAAGAGAGAGCCATCAGAACGTGCCTACACTTCCACTACTCATTTTCTGAGAGAGAACCACCTACTCATGTGTTGAGATCAAGACATTCCAATCCAACCACAAGAATCTTGATCTCTAGCCTTCCCCAAGTTGCTTTCCACTCAAACCATCTTTCCACCATAGCCAAATCTGTGAGAGAGAGTTGAGTGTTGGGGAGACTATCATTTGAAGCACAAGAGCAAGGAGTTCATCATCATCACACCATCTATTACCTTTTGGAGAGTGGTGTCTCCTAGATTGGTTAGGTGTCACTTGGGAGCCTCTGACAAGATTGTGGAGTTGAACCAAGGAGTTTGTAAGGGCAAGGAGATCGCCTACTTCGTGAAGATCTACCCGAGTGAGGCAAGTCCTTCGTGGGAGATGGCCATGGTGGGATAGACAAGGTTGCTTCTTCGTGGACCCTTCGTGGGTGGAGCCCTCCATGGACTCGCGCAGCCATTACCCTTCGTGGGTTGAAGTCTCCATCAACGTGGATGTACGATAGCATGACCTATCGGAACCATGCCAAAAATCTCCATGTCTACATTGTGTTTGCCTTCTCCAAACCCTTCCCTTTATCTTCATATGCAATGTTTTACTTTCCGCTGCTACACTCTTAGAATTGCATGTGTAGGTTGATTGCTTGACTTGTGCTAAGTTGCTAAAATCTGCCAAGACATAAAATTGGGAAAAGGCTAGATTTTTATTTGGTCAAGTAGTCTAATCACCCCCCTCTAGACCTACTTTCGATCCTACAATAACATGTGACAATTCTTTGTGGGATAAGTTCATTTTTATCATTAGGGACAACAGTAATACCTCCCTTCTTAGGGACATAATGAACAGGACTTACCCATCTACTATCAGCAATAGGATATATTATACCTACTTCCATAAGCTTTAGTATTTCATTTCTTACCACTTCTTTCATCTTCGGATTCAACCGTCGCTGGTGATCAACAGCTGGTTTAGCATCAGGCTCCATATTAATTTTATGCTGACATAGAGTGGGACTAATGCCCTTAAGATCATCAAGAGTATATCCAATAGTGGCACGATGCTTCCTCGGAGTTTTCAATAATTTCTTTTCTTCATGCTCTGAAAGGTTAGCACTAATAATAACAGGATATATCTTCTTTTCATCAAGATAAGCATATTTCAAAGTATCAGGCAATTGCTTAAGATCAAACACAGGATCGCCCTTGGGTGGTAGAGGATCCCCAAGAGTCTCAACAGGCAAGTTGTGTTTCAAAACAGGCATTTATTTAAAGAATATTTCATCTATTTCATTTCTTTCATTCATATGCATATCATTCTCATGGTCTAGCAAATATTGTTCTAAAGGATCAGTAGGAGGCACGGCAATAGAAGCAAGACCAATAATTTCATCCTTACTAGGCAATTCTTTATCATGAGGTTGTCTACGGAATTTGGAGAAATTAAACTCATGAGACACATCCCCGAAACTTACGCTAACAGTTTTCTCACAATCTATCTTGGCATTAACAGTATTCAAGAAAGGTCTACCAAATATAATGGGACAAAAATCATCTTGTGGGGAACCAAGAACTAGAAAATCAGTAGGGTATTTTATTTTCCAACACAAGACTTTAACGTCTCTAATGATCCCAATTGGTGAGATAGTATCTCTATTAGCAAACTTAATAGTAACATCAATATCTTCTATTTCAGCAGGTGCAGTATCATTCATAATCTCTTGATATAAAGTAAAAGGGATTGCACTCACACTAGCACCCAAATCACATAAGCCATGATAACAATGTCTCCTATTTTAACAGAGACAATAGGCATGCCAACAATAGGTCTATGTTTATCTTTTTCATCGGGTTTAGCAATTCTAGCAGCTTCATCACAGAAATAAATAACATGCCCATCAATATTATCAACCAAGAGATCTTTAACCATAGCAATACTAGGTTCAACTTTAATTTGCTGATGGGGTGTAGGTGTTCTAGTATAACTCTTACGGACTAAAGCTGAAGCTTTAGCATGTTCTTTTATCCTAATAGGAAAAGGTGGCTTCTCAATATAAGCAGTAGGAATATTAGGATCAACGTTATAAGTACCCATTTCTTCTTCAGCTTAAATGGGTTCTACTATTTTTACTTCAATGGGAGGATGATATTTAAACCACTTCTCCTTAGGAAAATCAACATGAGTAGCAAATGATTCACAGAAAGAAGCTACTATCTCAGAGTCAAGTCCATATTTAGTGCTAAATTCACGAAAAGCATCGGTATCCATAAAAGATTTAACACAATCAAACTCAAGGTTTATACCTGACTCCTTACCTTCGTCGACCTCCCAATCTTCAGAGTTGTGTTTAATTCTTTCCAGGAGATCCCATCGGAATTCAATAGTCTTCTTCATAAAAGAACCAGTACAAGAAGTATCGAGCATGGATTGATCATTACGAGAAAGCCGAGCATAAAAATTCTGAATAATAATTTCTCTTGAGAGATCATGATTGGGGTATGAATATAACATTGACTTAAGCCTCCCCCAAGCTTGAGCGATACTTTCTCCTTCATGAGGCCAAAATTTTATATATAATTCCGATCACGATGAATGAGATGCATAGGATAAAACTTCTGATGAAATTCCAATTTCAATCGGTTGTAATTCCAAGTCCCAATATCATCGCATAGCCTATACCATGTCAATGCCTTTCCCTTCAAAGATAAAGGGAAGACCTTCTTCTTGACTTCATCTCTGGGTAAACCTGCAAGCTTAAATAATCCACAAACTTCATCCACATAGATTAGATACATATCAGGATGTAGTGTTCCATCTCCTGCATAAGGATTAGCTAGCAGTTTCTCTATCATACCCGAAGGAATTTCATAATAAATATTTTTAGTAGGTTCAGTAGGTTGAGGAGCAACTCTTTGTTCTTCCGGCCAGGGTGAAGATACCCCGAACAAGCCCCTCAAAGGATTATTTTCCATAGTGACAAGTGACAGTAAATTTGAACATGTAATATAAATGTTTCCTTACCAAATTCCACTCACCAAAGGCGCTTCACTCCCCGGCAACGGTGCCAGAAATGAGTCTTGATGACCCACAAGTATAGGGGATCAATCGTAGTCCTTTTGATAAGTAAGAGTGTCGAACCCAACGAGGAGCAGAAGGAAATGACAAGCGGTTTTCAGCAAGGTATTCTCTGCAAGCACTGAAATTATCGGTAACAGATAGTTTTGTGATAAGATAATTCGTAACGGGTAACAAGTAACAAGTGTAGCAAAGGTGCAGCAAGGTGGCCCAATCCTTTTTATAGCAAAGGACAAGCCTGGACGAACTCTTATATAAAGCAAAGCGCTCCCGAGGACACATGGGAATTATTGTCAAGTTAGTTTTCATCATGCTCATATGATTCGCATTCGCTACTTTGATAATTTGATATGTCGGTGGACTGGTGCTTGGGTGCTGTCCTTACTTGGACAAGCCTCCCACTTATGATTAACCCCTCTCGCAAGCATCCGCAACTACGAAAGAAGAATTAAGATAAATCTAACCATAGCATGAAACATGTGGATCCAAATCAGCCCCTTACGAAGCAACGCATAAACTAGGGTTTAAGCTTCTGTCACTCTAGCAACCCATAATATACTTATTACTTCCCAATGCCTTCCCCTAGGCCCAAATCATGGTGAAGTGTCATGTAGTCGACGTTCACATAACACCACTAGAGGAAACACAACATACATCTCATCAAAATATCAAACGAATACCAAATTCACATGATTACTTATAACAAGACTTCTCCCATGTCCTCAGGAACAAAAGTAACTACTCACAAAGCATGTTCATGTTCAAGATCAGAGGGGTATTGAATATCATTAAGGATCTGAACATATGATCTTCCACCAAATAAACCAACTAGCATCAACTACAAGGAGTAATCAACACTACTAGCAACACACAGGTACCAATCTGAGGTTCTGATGACCCACAAGTATAGGGGATCAATCATAGTCCTTTCGATAAGTAAGAGTGTTGAACCCAACGAGGAGCAGAAGGAAATGACAAGTGGTTTTCAGCAAGGTATTTTCTGCAAGCACTGAAATAGTCGGTAACAGGTAGTTTGATAGCAAGATAATCTGTAACGGACAAGTAACGGTAACAGTAAATAAAGTGCAGCAAGGTAACCCAATCCTTTTTTGGCAAAGGACAGGCCAAAACGGTCTCTTATGATAAGCAAAGCGTTCTTGAGGGTACACGGGAATTTGACCATGTCACTTTCATTATGTTGGTTTGATTCGTGTTCACTACTATGATAATTTGACATGTGGGTGGACCGGTGCTTAGGTGTTGTTCTTACTTGAAAAAACCTCCTACTTATGATTAACCCCCTCGCAAGCATCCGCAACTATGAGAAAAGTATTAAGATAAAATCTAACCATAGCATTAAACTTTTGGATCCAAATCGGTCCCTTACGAAGTAGCGCATAAACTAGGGTTTAAGCTTCTATCACTCTAGCAACCCATCATCTAATAACTACTCCACAATGCATTCCCTTAGGCCCAAATATGGTGAAGTGCCATGTAGTCGACGTTCACATGACACCACTAAGACAATCACAACATACATATCATCAAAATATCGAACACATATCAAGTTCACATGATTACTTGCAACATGACTTCTCCCGTGACCTCAAGAACAAAAGTAACTACTCACAAATGATATTCACGCTCAAGATCAGAGGGGTATTAAATGGCATAATGGATCTGAACATATAATCTTTTGTCAAATAAACCATATAGTAATCAACTACAAGATGTAATCAACACTACTAGTCACCCACAGGTACCAATCTGAGGTTCCGGTAAAAAGATTGAACACAAGAGATGAACTAGGGTTTGAGAGGAGATGGTGCAATTGAAGATGTTGATGAAGATTGGCCTCCCAAAGATGAGAGGGTTGTTGGTGATGATGATGGCTTCGATTTCCCCCTCCGGAAGGGAAGTTCCCCCAGCGGAATCGCTCTGCCGGAGGGCAAAAGTGCTCCTGCCCAAGTTCCACCTCGAGACGATGGTGCTTTGTCCCGAAAGTCCTCTCCTTATTTTTTTTCTAGGTCAAAATGTCCTATATACCAGAAGATGGGCACCTGAGGTGGGCTGAGCTGAGCACAACCCACCAGAGCGCGGCTAGGGGGGCTGGCGTGCCTTGGTGTCTTGTGCTCACCAGGTGGCCCCCCTCCGGTAGTTATTTGCTCCAGTATTTTTTATATATTCCAAAATAATTATCCGTAAATTTTCAGCTCATTTGGAGATGTGCAGAATAGGTATCTCTGACGTAGCTTTTTCAGGTCCAGAGTTCCAGCTGCCGGTATTCTCCCTCTTTGTGTAAGCCTTGCATATTATGAGAGAAAAGGCATTAGAATTACTTCATAAAGCATTATTATGCATAAAAACATTATAAATAACAGTAGGAAATCATGATGCAAAATGGACGTATCAGGTTCTGAGGCAAACATTGGATACAAGAGATGAACTAGGGTTTGGAGAGGAGATGGTGCTGATGAAGATGTTGATGGAGATTGACCCTCCCTCGATGAGAGGATCGATGGTGATGACGATGGCTTCGATTTCCCCCTCCCGAAGGGAAGTTTCCCCGGCAGAACAGCTCCGTCGGAGCCCTACATTGGTTCTGCTCAGGTTCTGCCTCGAGACGGCGGCGCTTCGTCCCGAAAGCTTTCTTATTTTTTTTCCAGGTCAAAACCTTTCATATAGCAGAAGAGGGGCACCAGACGATGGCCAGGGGGCCCACAAGCCCTGGGGGCGCGCCCTGGGGGGTAGGGTGCGCCCCCAGGCTTGTGGCCACCTAGTGGGTCTCCTCCAGTAGTTTCTCCGCCCAATATTTTTTATATATTTCAAAATAATTCTTCGTAAAATTTCAGGACTTTTGGAGTTGTGCAGAATAGGTCTCTCAAATTTGCTCCTTTTCGGTCCAGAATTTCAGCTGCCAGCATTCTCCCTCTTTGTGTAAACCTTGTAAAATAAGAGAGAAAAGGCATAAATATTGTACCATAATATGAAATAACAACCCATAATGCAATAAATATCAATATAAAAGCATGATGCAAAATGGACGTATCATGAAGCAACGTTGCCGGGCAGGTTTGACACAGGCGTGGCGGTGAAGCGGGAAAGGCTTAAATTTATAGGCGCGTGTTTAAGAACAACACACGATGCCCTAGAAAAAATTTCCTTCAAAAAGGTTGTCCAATATCCCGTTCATGAAGAAAGATGAATTTGGGTCGGATTCTTTTTCGCGCAGGAGATAGATCCCAAAATTGATGCACTCCTTGGCTCGTCCCGGAGTTTGAACGGTTGGATCGAGCTAAAATTTTGAGGGGGGATAGATATGGGAATTCCGCAGCCAGTGAATGGTTGGATCTTCCAAAGGACGTCCGAGCGGACTGCTAGACTCCTCGCCCTAAACTCGACTAGATTCCCGTCTAGATTTGACAGGGCTCCGGTATACCGTAGATCACCGGAGATTCCTCCATCGGAACGCGACGAAATTTTACAGGGTTGTTATAGACTCAATTCCGCATAATTTCACCAAAGAAATCATCAAAGCGATGCTCAAGGAGGCAGGGACAGCAAATACGAATCCTCTGTCCAGAAAAAAGTGTCGTCAATCCGCGCACGAGTCATCGATCCTTCTGCTCTCACAGCAGAAATCTCAATGAAATCACCATTGTCGGTGTCAAAACCGGCACCTCGGGGTAGGGGGTCCTGAGCTGTGGATCTTGGATCTATGGTAACAGGAAGAAGGGAGTCGATGTTTACCCAGGTTCGGGCCCTCTTGATGGAGGTAAAACCCTACGTCCTGCTCTTGTTAATATTGATGATGATGTATCGAGTACAGAGTTGATCTACCTCGAGATCATAAGTTGTGGTCTAAGACCTAGGGGTATGATGATGAATGCCATAATGATCTATCGACTAGCCTGGCCTCGGCTTATATAATGCACTGGAGGCCTAGGATAACAAGAGTCCTAGTCAAATACGTCGGTGGAGAGGAGTCCTTGTCTTGATCACCAAGTCTTGTGGAATCCTCCTCGTATATGTCATCGGCTGCCCGAAGTGGCCCATTAGTGAACCGCCATGGGGTCCTAGGCCCGACCCACCTGGTCGGAAGACGACCTGGTGAGTACCCCCCCCAGTCTAGGACACCGTCACCTGGAATGAGCTGGCAACACCCAAGTGCAAGGGTGGGATGGGGTTTTGAGATCCGCATCTCTTTAATCTTTCTATGTTGGGAAAACACGGGTGGCGTTTCCTCACTAATCCAAATTCCCTATGTGCAAGAGTTCTGAAGGGTCGTTACTTCCCCGATACTGATTTCATGCATGCTACTACTCCAAAGTTGGCTTCAGCCACCTGGAGGGCGATCATGGCAGGAAGGGACGCCCTTCGAATTGGTCTAATCTCCCGTGTGGGAGATGGTACTACCATCTCAGTCTGGACCGACAAATGGATTCCAGGAACTATATCCATGATACCTATTCTAAGGCCACCGAACACCAATATTGAGCGTGTGTCTGATCTCATTGATACAACTAATTGGTCTTGGAGACAGGATGTGATTCGGGATAATTTCATTGCTCCAGATGCCGAGGCCATACTAAACATTCCTATTCGGCAAGGTGGATACGATGATTTTCTTGCTTGGGCATTCAAGAAATTAGGTAACTACACTGTGAAGACGGCGTAACGTGCTCTCATGACTTAGAAAGAGCGTTTGGCTCTAGAGAAAGGGACGGCTACCGGGACCTCAGAGGATGATCAACAGTTGTGGAAGTCCTTGTGGAAATTGAATGTCATTCCAAAAGTGAGAGTTTTCTGGTGGAGAGTGCTATGTGGGATTCTACCAGATAAGGCTACTCTCAATTATCGACACATTGCAGAGTTTCGTTGATGCAAAGTTTGTCTGACGATGGTTGAGGATCTGAAGCATGCGCTAATACACTGCTCACATGCTAAGCGCTTCTGGAGGAGGCATGGGCTTAGTTTGGTATTCGGCTTCCTCGTTTATATCTGAACTCGTGGGCGAGAGACATCACATGTGATCCTTGGTTCATGAACGATGATCGCACTAAGATCACTACTATAATGTGGTCCATATGGCACTCCTGAAATCGCATCAAGCATGGCGAAGAAGGGAGGGATCCTACAACGACGATCAGAGCTACAAAGGAGGCTGTTGCTCTCCTTCATCTACCATGGAAGGAATCATTGGTATTGCCTGAGTTTGGTTGGCGGCCTCCTGATGCTGGCTTTGTGAAGATCACTACGGACGGCGCCCTAAACTTTGTGGATGGCAGGGGTGGTACAAGAGGCGTGGCTCGCTCCTCCTCGGCTCTCCTAGGCTCATGGTGCAAACCATACTTGGGAATCTCTGATCCCTTGATAATGGAGTGTCTATCACTACGCGATGGAGTTCGTTTTGCTTCTCTTCGAGGGTACTCGCAAGTGATAATGGAAGTTGATTGCATGGAGTTGGTGGCCTCTGGAACACTCGCCACAATTCTCGGTCAATTGTGGCTCCTTTATTGTTAGAAATAGAAGAGCTCTGTAATAATTTTACTTCCTTTGTTATTCAGCATGTAATCAGGTTAGCAAACCTCCCAGCACATCTTTGTGCGAAGCGAGCTTGCACTTTGAATGTGACCAAAAGCTGGCTTGACGAAACTCCTAGCTTCTTGGTGACCAGCCTCCTAGCTGATTGTCCCAAGAATGCGTTTGTTTGAATAAAGCTCTCTGATTTTTCCAAAAAAAAAGGAATTGCGGCCGGGAAATGTCTCGCTTCTTGAGAGACCGAAGGCGGTCTTGCCTCAAGGGGTGCCCTCCTTGTTGTTACTATTTGGCCGACCCAAGTAGCTTCCTGCATGTTAGTTCTTTTTTCTTTGTTTCTTCATTTGTTTGTTTTTGGTTTTTCTTTTCATTGTTTCAAAAATATTCTAAATACATATATTCTATAACAAAAAATAATTGAAAAATCATGAAATTGAAAAATGTTAGCACAACATAAAAGGTTGTTAGAGTAGTTTTAAGAATATGTTGATAGAATTCAAAATAAATGTTTGTGACATTAAAAAATGATCAAGCCTTTCAAAAAAAGCACATGATAATTTTAAAAAATGTTTATACAATTCAATTTAAAAAAGGTTTTCATTCTATTCATAAAATGTAGGAGACATTAAAAAATATTCACGTGTTTCAATAATATTTTCCTGATATTTATAAAACAAATAAATTTAAAAAAAATGTTCAAGTAGTTTACAAAAAGGTTTCGTATCTTTCAGAAAATGTATGAGTGTGTATTTGGAAATATTTAACACGTATTCGAACAAATGTTAAAACCTTTACTTTAAATATGTTAATCATGTATTTGCAAATGTTTAATGTGTATAAAAAATCTTCCACATGTACACGGAAAATGTACAACATCTGTTAGAAAAAGCAAACATCTATTAAAAAAATAAAAAGGAAAAAACCCAATAAATGAAAATCTGTTATAAACACATAAAAATGAAGGTAAAATACACACACAAGGTTCTAAAAACCAGTCGAACTGTCCACAAAACCTTCCTAAAACTGCTACAAGATCTATATTGTTGGGCCGCCCCGTTTAGTGGAACGCCAGAGGAGACCGAAGGATCTCTTGCAATATGCCCTCAATAGCCTTTCCCCTCTCGTTAGGGTTTCTTCTCCTCTCGGCGGCGGCGACGACCCTCCCGTAGAGACCTTACCTCCCCTCACCGTTGATCGCCGGGGCTCGCGGGCCTCGGCCGAGGTGTCGGCTCGGGGACCATTTTGGGATCGTATCGCCCGCGGACAATCAATCTCGGGCAAGAGAAAACATGGATAAAGCAGTGTCGAGTTCGGGTTCTGCTACTTTCGACCTCGAAACAATGATTGAGGAATTAGGGCTGCAGGACGTGGTGGTGGAAGATAACGAATTGCCAGAGGAGGCAAATCGATGGATGGTGGTTGCTCGGGTTCACAAAGAGAAACCATATAGCCAGTATTGGTTTTTCAGAAACATGAGGGTGGCTTGGGATCTAGCTCAAGAGGTAAAGATCAGGCCACTTGAGGACAATTTGTATTCACTTCAATTCTCGTGCCTCAGCGACTGGGAGAGGGTAATGGAAGAAGGGCCATGGAACTTCAAATGGAAAGCGGTGGTGCTGGCACATTATGAGGGGTTCTAAACCATCAACAATAGAACTTAATAAGATCGACATATCGGTGCAGATCCATGACTTCCCAGATGGTTTCTTCCCCAAGCTCAAGGCCTTGTCATCAACAGTTGGAGAGTTCATCTATGCTGAGCCTAGGTCATAGGATTTTGAGGAAAACTTCTCTCACATTCGAGTTAAAATTGATGTCACTAAACCACTGAAGAACGCCGTCTCTCTGGTGGTAAAGAAGAAGGACGAACTCAAAAGGGCAATCTTTAGGGTGAAATATGAAAGGCTTCCAGATTGGTGTGCGGTATGTGGATATCTTGGTCACATGTTCAAGGAGTGTGGAGATGGGGTTCATCCTCCGAAGGCACTCGTTTTCAAGTATATTCGAGCTACCTGGTTTAGAGGCCCAGGGAGAGGTCCAGGAGACGAAAATGGTAACAGAGGAGGACGAGGGAGAGGTCGTTCTGGAAGAGGTAGAGGACGCGGAGGTCAACAAAACCCCTTCAAGGCACAAGACCATGATCAGGATGATCCGGAGAATAAAGGGCATGATGTCACAATGAAAGAGGCTAAAAGGAACTGAAAGAGAGGAGCGGCACCTGCTGCTGATCCGAAGACTTTGAAGAACAGTTCAATCCCTTCGGGGCAGGCAAACATGCTATTGTTATTACCCCCACCAGAGATACCGGTGAGTCCCTCGTCGAAACAGGAGCCGAAGAGGAACAAGCCGAGCCCAACAGCACATGATAAAGCATCTGTCAAGAACCCGGCTCCAAAATCAACCAACGATGTGCGTTTGGTGGGCCTCCAAGGGGGTCGCGCCTAGCGCAATGAGTCTCTTAGTGTGGAACTGTCGCGGGGCTGGCAACCACACGATGGTGAGAGAGCTTCGGGACATGTCGAAGCAATATGCCCCCTCTATCCTTTGCATTCTGGAAACTCAAATAGAGGGTTCTCGTGTTGAGAATTTATCTAGCACTTTAGGGTTTGATAAAAGTTTTGCTGTTAGTAGTAATGGTAGGAGTGGTTGATTTGGAATATTCTGGAATGATGCAATAAAAGTTGATATTGTTGGCTACTCCGAGTACCATATAGATGTTCATGTTGATGATCTAATGGAGTCACAAATAAGGTTCACCTTTGTATATGGCGAACCTCAGGTGTCCGAGAGATACAAGACGTGGAACATGTTGCGAGGAATTGTAGGTTCGGGCAGTGGCCCATGGGCAGTTATCGGTGATTTCAACGAAGTTCTCCAAGCTCATGAGCACGATGGTGTAAATAATCGTAGCCAGGCTCAGATGGATGCATTTCGAGATGCCCTGGACACTTGTGGGCTCTAAGATATTGGATATAAAGGATCAAAGTGGACTTTTGAGAAAAAGGTTGCCGGAGCACATACACCAGAGTCCGGCTTGATAGATGTGTGGCGAATGCAGAGTTCATGTTGGCCTACCCAGATGCAATACTGGAGCACAAAACAGCTGCTACATCAGATCATGTCCCAGTGTTTCTCACAATCAGTGATGTACGTGCATGCAGAAAGGAGCCCAAGCAGTTTAAATACGAGCTTGCATGGGAGCAGGACCCATCGCTCCCCGGACTAGTGGAGGTGAACTGGAATACTACCACAGGGGAAACGGCAGAATCTTTGCACGCAAAAATGAAAAGCCTGGGATCAGATTTGACTACGTGGGATCGGGACCGGTTTGGTAATGTGAGGAAGGAGATTAGCCAATTAAAAATCAGCTACAGGAATGGCGTGCGATCCCGGGTCGGACAGGGCCATCTCATGCAGAAATTAAAGTGACTGATCGTCTTGTCAAACTCTATCACCGAGAGGAAATTCTTTGGCGGCATCACACACGAATTGAGTGGCTTATGCACGGTGATAAAAATACGTATTTCTTCCATCTCCGTGCTAGCCGTCGGTGGAGGAAAAAACAGATAGAATCATTACTGAAGGAAAATGGGCAAAGCACGGATGACAGGGAGGAGATGGAGATGATGGCAACAGCTTTTTACAGAAATTTGTACATCGCCGAAGGCGTTCATGACATGAACAGGGTTTTGGACACTGTTCCATGTAAGGTAACAACAACGATGAATGAGCTTCTTAATGCACCGTATGGCCAAGACGAGGTCAAGGCGGCACTGTTCCAGATGTTTCCCATTAAAGCACCAGGTACGGACAGATTTCCCGCCCTTTTTTAGCGCCATTGGGACGTGTACGGGGAAGATATAACTAAGGTTGTGTTGAGAATCGTGGAAGGGAATGAATCAGCAGAGTGCATCAACGAAACCATGTTGGTACTGATCCCTAAGGTAAAAAATCCTACACTATTGTCACAGTTCTGACCTATTAGTTTGTGCAGTGTGTTATATAAAATCGCTTCAAAGGTTATCACCAATCGTCTGAAGCAAGTACTTCAGATATCATATCAGAGAAACAATCAACTTTTGTCCCTGGCAGGCTTATCACAGATAACATCATTACTGCTTATGAGTGTTTGCATTTTATGAAGTGGAAGAGGGCCAAAAAACATCAATCTTGTGCTCTAAAACTTGATATGATGAAGGCATATGACAGGGTGGAATGGGAGTACCTCCGAGCTATTATGCTGAAGCTAGGCTTTACTGAACAATGGGTTGGCATTGTGATGGGCCTAGTTAGCTCTGTCAAATTCTCAGCTTTGTTCAATGGACGAAAATTGGAAGAATTCACACCATCAAGAGGGATCCGACAGGGGGACCCGATATCACCATACTTGTTCTTGTTGGCAGCAGAGGGCCTTTCGTGTATCCTAAAACCAAAAAGTGAGTCATCAAACATGAGTGGTTTTCAGGTGGCACATAGTGCGCCACAGGTGAACCACCTCTTATTCGCAGATGACAGCCTGTTGTTCTTTAAGGCAAATAGTTTGGGTGCTACCGAGGTGCACCAGGTGTTGGACATCTATTGTCTAGCTACAGGTCAGCGCATTAATTACAGCAAATCATCAATCTTTTTCAGCAAAGGTGTTCCGGACAATGTTTGTAATGATATTAAAGGTATATTGAATGTTCCAAATGAAACTTTAAATGAGAAGTATCTTGGTATACCCTCTGATATTGGGAGTTCGAAGAATGAAGCTTTCAAGTATCTCAAAGACCGCCTTTGGAGCAAGATTCAAGGCTAGATTGTGAGCACCATGTCCAGTGCGAGAAAGGAGGTCCTTGTCAAAGCAGTCGCCCAAGCTGTCCCGGTATATTCCATGTCATGCTTCAGGCTACCTAGGGGGTTGTGTGAACACCTAAATATGCTGATTAGGAGATTCTGGTGGGGGAGCAAAGAAGGACAACAAAAACTGCATTGGGTTTCTTGGAAAGCAATAACGCAACCAAAGTGTATGTGAGGTCTAGGGTTTAAGGATTTTGAGCTTTTCAACTTAGCCATGCTTGCTAGACAAGCTTCGCGCCTACTACAAAACCCTGACACTTTGAGCGCTCAGCTGTTGAAGAGCATCTATTATCCCAACACCGATATCCTCACTTCAAATCTAGGCATCCACCCAAGTCAGATATGGAGAGCTGTGGTGGATGGCCATGACATTCTCCAACAAGGTATCATAAAGAGGATAGGCGATGGCAACACAACTAACATCTAGAATGATAATTGGCTCCCCAAATTAGAGATGATGCGCCCGTACGGCTGCTTATCACAGAATTAGCCAACTTTTGTGTCAGAACTGATTAACCCAATGAGTGCTACTTGGAATATCGATCGCGTGCGGGAGGTATTCTTGCCCATGCATGTTCTTGTCATATTGGGTATTCCATTGTGCACGCGGAATGTAGCAGACTTCTGGTGTTGGAATCATGAGAGGAATGGGACTTTTTCTGTCAAATCTGCATATAACATGTTGGTAGCGACTCGGAACAGAAGGGAAGCCTGGCTCCATGGCACAACTGTCTCATCAGTAGTTAGCAAAGGTGAAGGTGCATGGAAAACTCTTTGGAAGACTCAAGTTACTGGTAAAATCTGAATGTTTTTATGGAGGCTGGCTAAGCAGCCATTGACAACAGAGGATGTAAGATGTCATCGCCACATGACAAACACTAGCACATGCGGGCTCTGTGAAGCACCGGATTCATGGCGCCATTCACTAATTGAATGCACATTATCTAGCTGCACAAGGGCGTTGGTGGATGAGGAGCTGGCGCAAAGCTTGGTGGCGACATCTGAACCAATCGCCAAACACTGGCTTTTTACATAGTTAGAGGCATTATCATGTGATATGTTTGTTAACACGGTGGTTACATTGTGGGCGATCTGGTCATCAAGAAGGAAAGCTATTCACGAGGGGGTGATATGTCTCCAACGTATCTATAATTTTTTTTATTGTTCCGTGCTGTTATATTATCATTCTTGGATGTTTTACATTCATTTTATAGCAACTTTATATCATTTTTTGGGACTAACCTATTGACATAGTGCCCAGTGCCAGTTGTTGTTTTTTACTTGTTTTTTTTACTTCGCAGAATATCAGTACCAAATGAAGTCCAAATGCCACGGAACTTTTTGGAGATTTTTTTCTGCCTAGAAGACATCTTGGGAGCCAAGGAAGTGCACGAGGGGCCCACCACCCACCTGGGCGCGCCAGAGGCCCCTGGCGTGCCCTGATGGGTGGTGGGGCCCATGAAGGCCTTTTCCACCGACTCTCAGCTCTACAAATACCCAAATATTCCTTAAACCCTAGGGGAGTTGACGAAACACAATTCCAGCCGCTGCAAGTTCCAGAATCACGAGATCCAATCTAGAGCCCTATTCCGGCACCTTGCCGGAGGGGAACACGATCACGAAGGGGTTCATCATCCTTATTGGTGCTCCTCTGATGATGCGTGAGTAGTTCACCACAGACCCACGGGGCCGTAGGTAGTAGCTAGATGGCTTCTTCTCTCTTCTTGATTCTCAATACAATGTGATCCTCGATGTTCTTGGAGATCTATTTGATGTAATGACTTTTTGCGATGTGTTTCTTGGGATCCGATGAATTGTGAGTTTATGATCAGTTCTATCCATGAATATTATTTGAGTCTTCTTTGATCTCTTATATGCATGATTATTATAGCCTCGTATTTCTTCTCCGAAACTTTGGTTTGGTTTGGCCAACTAGATTGATTTTTCTTACAATGGGAAGGGGTGCTTTGTGATGGGTTCGATCTTGCGGTGTCCTCACCCAGTAACAGAAGGGGTAGCGAGGCACGCATGTATCATTGCTATTAAGGATAAAAAGATGGGGTCTATTCCTACATAAAAAGATCTGGTCTACATCATGTCATCGTTCTTATTGCATTATCCCGTTTCTCAATGAACTTAATACACTAGATGCATGCTGGATAGCGGTCGATGTGTGGAGTAATAGTAGTAGATGAAGGCAAGAGTTGGTCTACTAATCTTGGACGTGATTCCTATATACATGATCATTGCCTTGGATATCGTCATAATTATTTGCTCTTCTATCAATTGCCCAACAGTAATTTGTTTACCCACCGTATGCTATTTTCTCGAGAGAAGCCACTAGTGAAATCTACGGCCCCCGGGTCTATTTTCTATCATATTGTTTTCAAATCTATTATTCCAAAACCCCAAAAATACCTTGCTGCACTTTTTCTTTTTTATTTTATTTTGTGTTTTTGTCAGATATATTTATCCAATGTCATACAATTTAATCTATCTCAATACTAAGGAGGGATTGACAACCCCTCTTACGCGTTGGGTTGCAAGTATTTGTTATTTGTGTGCAGGTACCGTTTACATAGTGTTGCTTGGTAAACCTACTATATTGATAACCTTGGTTTCATAACTGAGGGGAATACTTACCGATGTTGTGCTGCATCATCCTCTCCTATTCGGGGAAATACCAACGCAGATACAAGCAATCAGGAAGAATTTCTAGCGCCGTTGCCGGGGAGACATCATCAACATCTATCAGGTACCCAATCACAAATCTCATATCCTTGCAATTTACTTTATTTGCCATTTGCCTCCCATTTTCATCCCCTCCCCCCCACTTCTAAAACGTTTTCAGGAAAACACAAAAATGTTTGCCTTTTTATTTGCCTTTTTGTTCGTTTGCTATCTTTGCTCGTGTGCCATGTGTCTTCTATTTGCTTGCATCTTCGCTTGCTAAAAATCTATTGATATGGATCCTTATCCACTTGCTAATCTTTTCAAAAGATCCAATTATGACGAACCAATTGCTAGTGAATTGGGTGCACTTGATTATTTCTATGAAGTTTTGCTTGAAATTCATGAATTTGAAGATTGTGATGAAGTGTTGAAAGAAGAAATTGATAAAGTGATTCATGATATCTCTTTCAATGAAAAGCATGATTGCAATGATGTTATTATAAATTCTATTAATGTAAATTGTGTTAATGATATGCAAAACCCCAAGCTTGGGGATGATAATTTTGTTATGTCTACTACTAATTGCAATGATCATGATCGGGGTGATAATGTTTCTTATGATCTTGAAATTTTATTTAAGCCTCATGATGAATTTGTTATCGATACTAGTGTTTGAAATAATATTGAAAGTGGGTTTGGAAGAGTGTAAACTCTAGGTAATAATGATCCCACTACTTTGGAGAATGATCAATCTTATGAAATTTTTGATAAAATTGGGCATGGAGAGGTCATGACTTTATTTGATGATAATCCCACTATTTTGGAAGAGTGTCAACTTTGCATGCATGTGGATCATGAAGAGAATATTTTATGTGATAGTTATATTGTTGAATTTGAATATCATCCCACATGTAATTATTATGATAGAGGTAAATATGGTTGTAGAAATTTTCATGTTACTAAATTACCTCTCGTTATGTTGAGATTGCTATTGTTTCTTTCTTCTTCGCATATGCTAGTTTTTGCTTGCCTTGATAATTTGTTTGCTTATAAAATGCCTATGCATAGGAAGTATGTTAGACTTAAGTGTGTTTGTCACATGTTTTATGATGCTCTCTTTGTGTTTCAATTATTATCTTTCTTGTGAGCATCAGTAAAATTTTATCCCTGGCCAGGGGCATAAAACAATAGCGCTTGTTGGGAGGCAACCCAACGAATAAAATAATTTTTTCACTTTTTTTTGGTTCTTGTGTGTTTGCACAATTATGATACTGTTTTTATGTGTTAATTAGTGTTTGTGCCAAGTAAAGCCTTTAGGATCATGTTGGGTGATAGTTGATTTGATCTTGTTGGAAAACAGAAACTTTTGCGCCCAGTATAATAATTGTTAAAATTCACAGAAGCAACGAAAACTTCTGAATTTTTTACACAAGATTGATATACAAATTTCTTACAGTGTCCTAATGTTTCAGAATTTTTTGAATTACAGAAGTATGAGTAAAATTCGTGTCTTTATAGACTTCTTTGTTTTTGACAGATTCTATTTTTGTTGCATTGTGTGCTTATTTTGATGAATCTATGGATTGTATCGGGGGGTATAAGCCATGGTAAAGTTATAATACAATAGGTATAATGCAATAACAAAATATGAATGGGTTTACAACAGTACTTAAAGTAAAGATTGGTTTTCTTATACTAACGGATCTCACGAAGGTTTTTGTTAAGTTTTGTGTGATTGAAGTTTTCAAGTTTTGGGTGAGATCACGATGGATGAAGGAATAAGGAGTCTCAAGAGCCTAAGCTTGGGGATGCCCCGTGGCAGACCAAGGTAATATTCAAGGAGAACCAAGCAACTAAGCTTGGGGATGCCCCGCAAGGCATCCCCTCTTTCTTCTAACGACCATCGGTAATTTTACTTGGAGCTATATTTTTATTCGTCACATATCATGAGTTTTGCTTGGAGCGTCTTGTATTATATGAATCTTTGCTTGTTTTGCTTTTTAGTTTGTCACAATCATCCTCTCTGGACACACCTTTTTGAAAAAGCCATAATGATGCTATGATTTGTTAGAATTGTTCTATGTGCTTCTCTTAAAAAAAATTAGCTATGGAATTGTTCTAGTGCTTCACTTATATCTTTTTTAGCACGGCGGTGCTTTAATTTTTGAAGAAATACTCTCGTGCTTCACTTAGATTAATTTGAGAGTTAGTATATTTTGAAGAAATGTCCTCTCATGCTTCACTTATATTATTTTGAGAGAAAGAAAAAATTTATTTATGCTCATGTTCTTCACTTAAATTTGTTTGAGAGCTTGTTATAAGCAATGGTAATATATGAAATTAGTACCAAAGTGATAGATATTCAAGAGGGATATAATAAAAACTTTCATGAAGATCATTGGACAAAATAAACTTGATTCTTTGCAATAGTTTTGAGATATGATGATATGTAATGCCCGGATAATTAAGCTATAGTCAACCTCTACTAATGATGCCACCTCACCACGATTACTGTTGTCAATCTCGCGATGATTTAAATCCCGTTCGAATTCAAATTTAAAATAAAGTTAAAAGATAAAAAAATCAAATATTAAAACTAAATGTTCTGGATGTGAAAATTAATCCATAACTAATTATGGTGGTGAACCAACATTTTTATGAAGTGTTTAAATGCCTTATAATAATTAAAACAGTGACCTAAACAATATTTTAATTGCTTTTAAAAAATTATAAAATTTTCAAACTGCTTTAAATAATCCCAAAACTTGTTGTGGCTTTGTAAATAATTGCATCACTAATTTTAGGCCAGGTTCCTAATTTTTTTACTTAACCTATTTGCTATTGAAAAAAAATAAAGCGCTAGCTATATAAAGGAAAACAAAAAAGCAAATAAAAAGGAAAATGCCTGACTACTACTGTCTTAGTGGGCTCTAGTGGCACTGTGTACTTTGGCCCATCTGGCAATAATACCCAGCCCAACCATGAGCTCCTTCAACCTCCTGCTCATCCTGTCGCGGTGCAGCTTGCCCGTGCGTCCACTCCTCCGATCTCCACACGTCGGCCATCCTGCGATCCCCTGGATGGATAAGGCACCCCCGGTCGCCCCTCTCTCCCACCCCGAAACCCTAGCCCCCACTCATCCCCTTCCTCCTCACCCCTTCTCTCACCCTCGTGTGACGCCTTCCCGAGGCCGCGGCCTCGCCTTGTCGACCGACGCTGTTGCCCGCTGTCGTCATCGCCGCCTCGTCCCCGCCCTCGTCTTCGAGCCGCGTCATCAAGCCTCGCCGCCCGTACCCCAGCAACATGGGTGAGATCCCACGCCGACCCCGTCTCCACCTTCTTCCCCTTCCTCGCCGTCCGCCGCGGGCACCGCGTCGATTCGCCGTCGACCGATGCCTCCCCGACCCACCTGACCCCACCGTCGCCAGCACTGTGGGCTCCTGGTTGCCCCTGCCCTCATCGTACTCCTCCCCATGTCCCGTAGCTAGCTCGCCATGAAGCCGAGCTCCGCCGTCCTCCCTGGCCGTCGGGCTCGCACCCACATGCCCCTTTGCCCGCACCGGCGACCCACGCGTACTCCTGGTACCTCCTGGGTCCCGATGAGCCCCTTCTCGAGCCCTCTCGTGCCCCCTAGCGCTCGATCCATTCGAGCCCGAAACCCAGCGCCGCTGGCCGTCGTTGCAGCAGCCGCCTCCGGCCACCCCCCTTGTGCACCGCTTGCACCATCGCCCGCGCCCCGTTGCGCCCGTCCGCTTGGCACTCGCGGCCGACCAAATGGTCGCCGGAGTGAGCCACTCTGTTGCTCGCCGGAGAGCACCGCCGCCCCGCCCGCCGTTGACGCCGTCTCCGGCTGTCCCCGCGCTGGCTGCCATCCCCCTCCGATGCGTCGCTCCTCCAGCTTCCCGTTGGACCCGGCCACGCGTCCTCCGGCCGCCGGAATCGGCCGGCCGGCAACCTCCGCCGCGCCGTGCTTTGCGTCGGCGGCTAACTCCGGTTAGCTGACGTGGCGCTCTTAGTTTAGGTACTAACCCACCCCACTGACTCACTGACCATCAAGCCCCACCGCACTAACTAAGCTCAGTTTTAAATAAATACACTAATTAACTTTCTGAGTATGACATGTGGGGCCCTGGCACTGTTAATGTGGATAAGATGCGCCCAGTCAGCTGCTGAGTCAACAGCTGGGCCCACCAGTCAACCTCTGCTGTCTTGGTAGTTGACCCAATCAACTGGACCCACGTGTTAGCCTCTGTGTACACAGGGCTGGGTACACCAAGCAATTTCATTTCATTTTCGAATTAATAATAATTCCAGAATTTGTTTAAAACTTTAGAAAATCATATAAAATAATCTGTAACTCGGATGAAAATACTTTGTACATGAAAGTTGCTCAGAAAAACGTGACAAATCCGAATACGCTCTCCGTTCGCCTGGCACATGTCTCTAGCATAGTGAGCATGCAACCGTCCCCCTTCGTTTCATCTGTCCAAAAATGCCAAACACCGGGAATACTTTCCCGGATGTTATCCCCCTTCGCTAGTAGCACCTAGTACCGGGTTAGGTCACACCTAGCACCGCTTAATGTCATGTCGTGCATCATAATGCATCTATTTGCATTGTATTCATTGTTTCTTCCCCCTCTTTTATCCAGTAGACTTCGGGACTGATGCCGCTGCTTCAGACGCCGGCTACGCTCCTGACAACCCCTCCTTCTCAACCGAGCTTCTAGGCAAGCCAACCCCCCTTGATCATTCCGATATCGCCCATTCCATTCTCTCTCATGCTTGCATTAGATTTTGCTACTGTACTTGATTGCTCCTATCTGATGCATAGCCTGCTTTTGTAACCTGCTCTTGTACCATACCTGCTTATCCTAAACTGCTTAGTATAGGTTGGTTAGTGATCCATCAGTGACCCCTCCCCTTGTCCTTGTTGCCCCCGCTGGAGTACCAGGTGACTCGATCAATGTGAATGATGTCCAGGGCCCGACACATCACATCACACCCCCTTAGTTGTACGACTCTGCAGAGCTACTATCGAGTGCCGAGGGTGATACCTCGTACAACTATTCTGATGTTAACTCTGTAGTGTAGTTAATCAGTCGTGGCCTACGGAGGGTGATTCCTCCTTCTCCACTCCCGATGTATATTTTGTCGTGCAACCCCCCAAGTGTGGACCATCGAGGGTGATTCCTCCTAGTCCACCTTGACGGTTACGTCGAGTGGGAATCCATCGAGGGTGATTCCTCGGGTTTCCCCCTTGCTGTTTTGGACACACGGTTACTTTGACTTTACCACAGAACCATGTTACTGAAGTCAGGTTGGCCCTGAGGGGGTACCCACGAGTTGATGTGTAGACGGGTTGACCTGGAGGGTACCCGCGAGATTTCTACGTGGCACGGCCGGGCATTCCGAGCCCTTGCCGTAAGTCCACGAGATGAGGCGACGGGGTCACATCGATCGTGATTCTCTACTCGCTACCGCGCGCTCCCAAGCCACTAACGAGATTGGGTATTTGATCTGAGTTGGCCACTGGCCTATACGCACTAACCACCACGCGAGAACAGTTATGGGCACTCGACATCGTAGTATCAGCCGAAGCTTTCCAGACGTCAACGACTGAGCGGCGCGCGCCGGGTTGGACCGCGTAAAGCACCCTCCTTTGTAATGGAGACTGCCAGGTCTGCTCACCGGCCACGTACGCAACATGCAGCTGTGCAACGGGCGATGGGCCCAAGACCCCTGCATGCATAGGATTTAGACCGGCGTGCTGACCTCTCTGTTGGGCCTAAGTAGGGCTGCGACGTGTTGATCTTCTGAGGCCGGGCATGACCCAGGAAAGTGTGTCCGGCCAGAGTGATTGAGCATGTTGGGTAATGTGGTGCACCCCTGCAGGGAAGTTAACCTATCCGAATAGCCGTGTCCACGGTAACAGGACGACTTGGAGTTGAATTCCGATCTTTACAACTTGAACTGGATACTGAGATGTGGAATGGATATGATGGCTCCGGGATTGCTTTCTCGTGGGGAGTCAAGGAAGGATCTCTGGGCGTTAAGGCTAGAACATGCTTGCTAATTATAAAATGCTATTATGTACTCTTCTAAATGCTGCACGATGGTGGCTTCAAGAATATGCTAGTCTTCGATAGGCTAGGCTTTCCCCTCTATTCTGGCATTCTGCAGTATAGTCCACATATACATCCCCTTCCCTTTGATACCAGTGCATATGTAGTGTAGGTCCTTGCTTGCGAGTACTTTTGATGAGTACTCACGGTTGCTTTGCTACCTCTTTTTCCCCTTTTCCATTCTACCCGGTTGCTGCGACCAGATGGCGGATACCAGAATCCAGAGGCCACCGCCGATGACTACTACTACCCAGAGGGTGCTTACTACTACATGGAGACCGCCGATGGCCAGGAGTAGTTAGGAGGTCCCAGACAGGAGGCCTTGCCTTTTCGATCGTTGTTGCTTTTGTGCTAGCCATCTTAAGGCAGTATTGTTTAACTTATGTCTGTAATCAGATATTGTTGCTTCCGTTGCCTCGTTTGTGTTCGAGCTGATGTATTCGAGCCCTCGAGGCCCCTGGCTTGTAATATAAAGCTTGTATTATTTTAATTTGTGTCTAGAGTCATGTTGTGATATCTTCTCGTGAGTAATTGATCTTGATCGTACACATTTGCGTGTATGATTAATGTACGATTGAATCGAGGGCGTCACATGATAGTAATATGTGAGTCATGTTGGTGAGTAATTATTCTTTAGTAAGAATATTGGTGTTAAGGTTTGTGATTCCCTATGCAAGCACGAAAGTCAATAGTTATGCAATGAAATTACATCCTACTTGTGGTGCATTATTCGGTGTTAGTTATGCTTAATGCTTGTTTATGAGAATTTTTGTTTCACGGTTGGTTGCTTCTCAATCTATTTGCTAGTCTCCATTTGTACTAAGTGGTAATACTACTTGTGCATCCAAATTACTTAAACCAAGTTGTGCCATATGAGTCCACCATACCTACCTATATGCGGTATTTCTGTGCCGTTCCAAGTAAATTTGTATGTGCCAACTCTAATTTTCAAAATGAATTTCCTTTTTGTGTGCCCGTACCGCTCATGAAGCGGCAGGGGGTGGCCAATATTTTTCCATGCTAGATGTGTTATTCTCAAGATGAGTGTTTATTCATGTGTCATTGCACAAGAGTGTGGCGGTAATAGGGATGCCCAGTCTCGAAATGAAAAAGAAATTTACTTTATGTTGTCAAATAATAAATTCCTTGGAAAGTGTTGGTATGGAAGGCACCCGTCGATACGGCTAGCCATGGATTGTGAAAGAATGGTGAAAAAAGGAATGAACTTTATTTTATGTTTGCGAACCGCCTATGATGTATCTAGCATGGAAAGTATTGGGAATTCTCGGTCGTTTTCGTTGACGGGAAAAGTATGCCTCTCAAAATATTTTTTATCTCTCAATTTAAGCTTTGAGCTCTGGCACCTCTACAAATCTCCGCATCCCTCTGCGAAGGGCCTATCTATTTACTTTATGCAATTTTTATTTTTATTTGAGTCTCCGTCTTCTCTTATAAAGCACCAACTAGGGAGCACTATGATCGTACTTGAGCATTGGATGTAGCTAATATTCGAGTGTGTTTCATGAATGGATCAATGATTGAGCATGATGGGCTAGGGATAACTTTCTTTAGTGTTGATATTTTGAAAGACATGGTTGCTTGTTGATATGCTTGAGTATTAAAATCTTCATGTCAAATATAGACTACTGCTTTGAATCATCTAAAAGTCCAAATGTCCATGCTACAATAAGAAACAATATGTGATGAACATGTTAGGTAGCATTCCACATCAAAAATTCTGTTTTTATCATTTACCTACTCGAGGACGAGCAGGAATTAAGCTTGGGGATGCTGATACGTCTCCAACATATCTATAATTTTTTATTGTTCCATGCTATTATATTATCATTCTTGGATGTTTTACATTCATTTTATAGCAACTTCATATCATCTTTTGGGACTAACCTATTGACATAGTGCCCAGTGCCAGTTGCTGTTTTTTGCTTGTTTTTTTACTTCACAGAATATCAGTACCAAACGAAGTCCAAATGCCATGAAACTTTTCGGAGATTTTTTTCTGCCCAGAAGACAACTTGGGAGCCAAGGAAGTGCACGAGGGAAGGCCCGTGGGGTCCACCACCCACCTGGGTGTGCCAGAGGCCCCTGGCATGCCCTGATTGGTGGTGGGGCCCATGGAGGTCCTTTCCACTGCCTCTCAGCTCTATAAATACCCAAATATTCTAGAAACCCTAGGGGAGTCGATGAAACACAATTCCAGCCGCTGCAAGTTCCAGAACCATGAGATCCAATCTAGATCCCTATTCCGGCACCTTGCCGGAGGGGAACACGATCACGGAGGGGTTCATCATCCTCATTGGTGCTCCTCCGATGATGCGTGAGTAGTTCACCACAGACCTACGGGTCCGTAGGCAGTAGCTAGATGGCTTCTTCTCTCTTTTTGATACAATGTTCTCCTTGATGTTCTTGGAGATCTATTTGATGTAATGACTTTTTGCGGTGTGTTTCTTGGGATCCAATGAATTGTGAGTTTACGATCAGTTCTATCCATGAATATTATTTGAGTCTTCTTTGATCTCTTATATGCATGATTATTATAGCCTTGTATTTCTTCTTCGAAACTTTGGTTTGGTTTGGCTAACTAGATTGATTTTTCTTGCAATGGGAAGGGGTGCTTTGTGATGGGTTTGATCTTGCGATGTCCTCACCCAGTGACAGAAGGGGTAGCGAGGCACGCATGTATCGTTGCTATTAAGGATAAAAAGATGGGGTCTATTCCTACATGAATAGATCTTGTCTACATCATGTCATTGTTTTTATTGCATTACTCCATTTCTCCATGAACTTAATACACTAGATGCATGCTGGATAGCAGTCGATGTGTGGAGTAATAGTAGTAGATGCAGGCAGGAGTCGGTCTACTAATCTTGGACGTGATGCCTATATACATGATCATTGCCTTGGAGATCGTCATAATTATTTACTCTTATATCAATTGCACAACAGTAATTTGTTTACCCACCGTATGCTATTTTCTTGAGAGAAGCTACTAGTGAAATCTACGGCCCCCGGGTCTATTTTCTATCATGTTGTTTTCAGATCTATTATTCCAAAAACCCAAAAATACCTTGCTCCATTTTTTCTTTATTTATTTTATTTTGTGTTTTTGTCAGATCTATTTATCCAATCTCATACAATTTAATCTATCTCAATACCGAGGATGGATTGACAACCCCTCTTACGCGTTGGGTTGCAAGTATTTGTTATTTGTGTGCAGGTACCATTTACAAAGTGTTGCTTGGTTCTCCTACTGGATTGATAACCTTGGTTTCATAACTGAGGGAAATACTTACCGTTGCTGTGCTGCATCATCCTCTCCTCTTCGAGGAAATACCAACGCAGATACAAGCAATCAGGGGGTCTTTCAGAGCACACATTCAATCTGTTTGTTCATCAACAGGTTTTTGGAAGAGCTATCAATGTTAACCGAAGCTCGAACAACGCACCTTGCCACTGCTGTAAACTTGCAAACTCAACAGGGAATGCACCGAGACGGCCTACAGCCCCACCCTCTCAGCATGTTAAATGCAATGTTCACATACACAGAGACACACACATAGAGAGAGAGGAAAATTACTTTTAGTTTTCAAAAATGTTCATTGCGATTATCAAAATGGTTGGGAAGTGTTAATATTTTTGTTCTCGAGGTTATAGAAAAATATTCGAACATTTCAAAAAATGTTCTGATATTTAATAAAATGATCATTGTTTATAAAAATGTGATATCTTTAAAAAATGTTAATGCAATGTTTAAAAAATGTTGATAGAATGTTTAAAAATTTCACATTTTTTCAAAAAATATGTTTGTTGTGACGCCCCTGGCTTAATCGTGCACTAATCATACACGCAAATGCACACGATCAAGCCTAAGGACTCACTTGAAGATATCACAACACAACTCTAGACACAAATTAAAATAATACAAGCTTTATGTTCCAAGCCAGGGTCCTCGAGGGCTCGAATACATAAGCTCGCTTACAAGCGTCAGCGGAAGCATCAGATATCTGAGTACAGATATAAAAGAAAGACAGAAAAGCCTTTAACAAGGCGGGGCAAAACAAAAACTACGATCGAAAGGCGCAGGCCTCCTGCCTAGGACCCGCCGATCCTACTCCTGGCTGTCGGCAAGCTCGTAGTAGTATCCATCCTCGGGGTAGTAGTAGTGATCGTCGATAGGGGCAGCTGGCTCCGGGGCTCCGTCATCTAGTCGCAATGTTTGGGTATGGGGAAAAAGAGGAAGCAAAGCAACCGTGAGTACTCATCTGAAGTACTCAGCAAGCAAGGATCAACACTACATATGCAATATTATCAAAGAAAGGCTGTATATGTGGACTGGGCTGCAGAAATGCCAGAATAGAGAGAAGGCCTAGTTCTATCGAAGACTAGCATCTTCAGCATCTTCGAGCATCTTGCAGCATTTAGAAGAGTACAGAATATCAAGTATAAAGTAGTAATAGTCATCATCCTCACCCAGAGATCCTTTCTCGACTCCCTACGAGAAAGCAATCCCAGAGCCATACAGTCATCAACCTCGCCCAGAGATACTTCCTCGACTCCCTGCGAGAAAGCAATCCCAGAGCCCTACTATCCACTTCTCATCACAAGTATCCAGTTCTAGTTGTATCGATCGGGATACAACTCCGAGCGTCCGTTACCGAGGATCTGGCTATGCATAGATTAGTTCTTCCCTACAGGGGTGCACCAACTTACCCACCACGCTCGCTTAACTCCGGCTGGACACACTTTTCTTGGTCATGCCCGTCCTCGGCCAAACGACACACCGCAGCCCTACCTAGAGTTCAGCAGAGAGGTCCCCGCCGGTCTACATCCTACGCGCTCAGGGGTCTTGGGCCGTCGCCCTGTGCACTCCGGGTCGTTGCGTGCAGGGTGGATACCAGCACCATCAGCACAATCCGACCTAGCCGCCATGCTGAACTGGATGTCTGACAGAGCTTTCGGCTGATGCATACGATGCAGAGTGCCCATAACTACTCCCGCGTGATGGTTAGTGCTATCGGGCCAGAGGCCCACTCAGATTACATATCCAAATCGTTAGTGTATTGGTAGTGCGGTAACGAGCAGAGACTCACGATCGATGTGACCCCGTCGCCCCGTCTCGAGGACTTGCGACAAGGGCTAAGAATGCCTGGCCACGCCTCGTATTTATCTCTCAGGTACCGTCCAGGCCAACCCATCTCCACATCACTCGCGGGTACCCCTCAGAGTCGACCCGCCTTTCCAAGTAACAGTTGTAAAGTCCAAGTATCCGTGTGTCCATAACATCAGGGAATCCGAGGTATCACTATCGTTGGTTTCCTACTCGATGTATCCGTCAAGGTGAACTTAGGAGGAATCACCCTCGAGGTTCACACTTGAGGTGTTGCACGACAATGTCGTTATCGGGAGTGGTGAAGGAGGAATCAACCTCGATGACCACGACCGAGTAACTACTCCACAGAGTTAACATCGGAAGTGCTGATGAGGTATCACCCTCGGCACTCGATAGTAACGCTGCAATGTCGTACATATAAAGGGAATGTGATGTGCGGTGCTGGGGCCTGGCTGTCAAGTCTTCTGATAATCTAGCGGGACAATCGGGACAAGTGGGGTCACTGGGGGCTCTAACCAGCCTATACTAAGCAGTTTAGGATACGCAGGTAATTATCAAAAGCAGGTTACAAAAATTAGGCTATGCATCAGAATAGGTAAAGCAGTAGCAGCAGCAGCAGCAGCAGCAATTCTAATGCAAGCACAAGAGAGAAGAGAATAGGCGATATAGGCATGCTAAAAAGGGGGTGCTTGCCTGGTTGCTCGACAGATGGAAAAGGAAACTCCGACGGTGAAGCAGTCGATCACCAGGGCATCGTTAGCGGTCTCGGGGTCTACCGGGAAGAAAGGGGGGGAAGAAACAATAAATAACAGAACAATCAAAGCATCACGAAACGTAACAAGGCAGATACGCGGTGCTAGGGGAGACCTGATGAAGGGCTACACGTTGCAGACGGAGCGGCAAAACATCCGGAGATATTTTACCAGCTCCGGGCAATTATCGGTCAGATGAACCGGAGGGGAAAGTTCCATGGTCATCATGCTAGAGGCATGTGACAGGTATGAGGAGGGCATATTCGGATTCATCTTGTCGTTCTGAGCAACTTTCATGTACAAAGTTTTTCGATCTGAGCTACGGTTTATTTTCTATGAATTTCTATAGTTTTAAAGAATTTCTGGAATTTATTTTTATTAACAGAAATTCATTATGACATCAGCATGACAGGGGGATGACGTCAGCAGTCAACAGAGCTGACCAGAGTCAAACCTGACATGTGGGGCCTATGGGACCCACATGTCAGCCTCTATGGGTTAACAGTGGATTAATTTAACTAAACTGAGTTATTTAGCTAGTAGGCCCCACATGTCATTGACTAATTAGCATATCTAATTAAGTTCTAATTAATAAAATGTTTCAATTAGTGGATTAAGCGATGGGGCCCGCACGTCAGCGTCACAGAGACGCCCAGTCATCACGTTGACTAGGTCAACCCAGTCAACAGGGCCCCCAGGGCCCACTGGCAGCGAGCCAGGGGTGGGGCCCGCCCAGCCACGTCGGCGGCCGGCGCCGGAGCGTCACCGGCGACCAAAAACACGGCGGCCGTTCGTCGGAGCACGTCGGAAAATCGCCACAGGGCACCATTTCGCGTGGTTTTGCTTGCGTTCGAACGAGTGAGCAGAGCCGCGTCCAACGCAGGTGGTATCTGGGCCGGAGGTGGCCAGAGACGACGGCGGCGACGAGCTAGGGCGGAGGCCGAAGCACGAGCTCTTCAGGTTCGTCGTTTGGGTGCGTGAATGGGCAACCTAACTAGCTACGCGGGGTCTACGGTGCACGAGGAGCACGCCGGAGCGGTCGGACGAGTGTGTAGTGGCTCGGGAGGACGGCCGGAGTACGGTTGTGGTGGTGGCCGCGTACGGGCCCGAAGGCGAGCAAGAAGATGAGGGAGGAGAGGCGGAGCTCACCGAACGGCACACGGTGGCCCTTGAAGGTTTAGGAGCAGCAGGTGTCGCCGGAGAGGAGGAAGATCACCGGAGCAGCGGCGGAAGCGGGCGACCCGATTCATCCCCCGCAGCGGCTGCCGGCCTGCATTCATGGTTGAGGACGAAGTAGACGACGACGGTGAACCGCTACGGCATCTTGGCGAGTCGAAGCGAGGCCGGTGGCCACGAGAACGACGGCGAGTGGCTGCGGTGGCGTTCGGCGTCGATGGATCTAGAGGGAGAGAGGAAAGGAGCGAGCGAGGGAGAGGGGGAGAAGTGACGGAGGAGGCCAGGTGGGACGAACGGCCTCGGCCTTATCCTCCCCGCGCGTCGGTGGCCGTCGCGCTGTCGGCAGCTCGCCGATGCGCGCGCGCCCAGCCATGGGGACGGCGACACGGCGAAGGAGAGAGAGTGGGAGGAGAGAGATGGGCCGGCTGGACTGGGCTGAGTGCACTGTGCACTTAGGCCCAGCCAGTTAGGCCTTTTTCAATTTTATTTTCTTTCTATTTTCATTTATTCTTTTCTGTTGCATTTTCTTTTATCTAGCAATTGTATTTTGTAAAATATGCGACTTGCCAAATCTAATACTAGGCAATGACTGGCACTGCCACCAAAAGTTTGGAGGCAAAAAGAAAAGGTTAGGTATGATTAGAAATTGGAAAGACCAGTTTAATTGCTGTTGGACCTCTGAATTAATTTCTAGGGGCAATTTGGGAATTGCAAAAATGTTGATTTCAACATGACAAATATTTAGAGATTACTTGCCATGGGATGAACTATTTTGTTTGCATGACAGATGAAATAAATAATTGTCATGCATTTGAATTTTGAATTTGAAGCAGATTTTAGACAAGTGGCATTTTGGCTTAGTAAAGCATGATGTCAAGGCCACCATAAGAGGGGGATTACTGTAGTGTGAGGCTGGGGATGTTACAAATCTCCTCCACTACAAGAAATCTCATCCTGAGATTTAAGTGGGGAAGTAAAGAGTAACTTCGGGAGAACTGACCCTTATAGGGTTAATTATCTGGTGAACAATTCAGGGAATGTGGCAGAAGTATTTCTCGAGTTGAAACTTGAGAAAACATCGAGAGCAAAGTATGAAGGTACAATAAGAAGTTTCAAGCGAATGGACATCCGATCGATACCTGAACAGAGTGTGAGAAGTGGTTCAGAGCATCGAGAATAGATCATCTCTCAGAAGGTGGCTCGTGACAACACACAAAGCCAAGAGCATATGATACTTCAGAATCAAGGATGTATAGGAGAGTCAGGTTCCGATCCTGTGGAACTGTGGGGGGTATCGGTCAAAAATAGGAAGAATGGTGACATCTTACCGGTCATGGCAACAAGATATGTCAGAGGATAGTCTGTCAGTTATGTCGGCGACAACATCGGTTCCAAGGGCGAGGGACGAAGAGAACCATTTTCCTGCTCGTTGAACGAGGCGGACCAATAGGCAAAGTTCTCGTCCATCGGTGTTTACCGGAATGTCATCAACAATAGTAACAGGGTCTCACCAACAAGGTTGCACATCGAGGTGTTTTTCATAAGCAGGGAATTATTTCTGCTTATATCATGTAGATCACAAGAAAGTTCAAACAAACCAATGGAAAGGAAAAATATGATTATCAGAATTAAGCCGACCATTGGAAAGGGAAATGTGTTTACACACAAGAATTGGGAGCATATCCTTCCAAGGAAAAGCGGAGCATGATATACATGATAGGACATCAAGTTCAAAAGCATTTAGGTAAAGGGGCGAGGGAAGAATCATGATATTACCCATACAATGGTGTTTGAATAATAAATCAAGAAACATTTAGCATTGCGCTTCCAATGTTCTTGTTGATATTCGGAGTACCATAGTCATGCTTCGAGGTAGCATAGACATGGTCATCAGGTAAAGGTCGGACCTTGGGAACACAAAGGATCCATCGGGATCTCCTAGAACACCTCATGCAATATTATCAGGAAAAGGTGAGGATGTGGCCGATGGGTTCAGCGGCAATCCATCGACAATATATGAACAAGTTTGTGTTGGGGGGATGCAAGAAAGTTGTCGATGACAACAGAAATCATCGAGAGACAAGGATGGTATTCCTCATCATGAATTCGATTGATATCCTGGACGAGCTCAGAATGTTGATGATGAGCACGACACATTTGTCGAAAGATTTCATGAAGATGTAATCGATTGGCGATGACATCAAGTCAAAGGAATGATGAAGCGAAAGGTTATCGGAACCATGGGTACGACACAAACTCGAAATCATGCTTGTTGTTCAAGGTGAAATGATAAGATGAGGAAGATCGACGTAAGCTTAGCTAATCATCGGAAGTTGCTCCGGGCATAAGGACCAGGTAGCACAGTTAAAAGTTGGCACGATAAAAATATAGCCGATCTGGCTAGGAATGATGTGATGGGGTATTAAACTTCCCAGTAACAAGTACTAGGGGTAATACCGGAAGGTAAATCGGAGTAAAGGTTGGGCGGGGGAAATGATTTCCAGAGGATAAGTATTTTAACTTGTCCGGGAAATGGGATTAAGGAGAAACTATGGTCGGATCCATGACTATGAATGATCAAACCACCGATACAAGATGAACTTATAACCAGGGGTAATTATTTTACGAGCAGCTTCCATGATAAGTTCTACATCGGGTCCATGGGCATGGACACAAAGGTTCAAGGTCGACTCCCACTTCTTCAATGCATAACCTCTCATTCACTTCTTGCTTTTAGTGAAGTTGAAATGTTGAAAATTTATCTGGCGTAACACCAGTAGAGTATGACTCGCATAACTTTTGAGTTCACACGGATTAGGGAAAGCATAGGTTCAACCCATCGAGACATTTTTACAAAGCTATACAACACAATAACAGGAGCGACGGGTACACGCTCGAAAGCAAAGGGCCGGCGATTCGGAGTAGATGATACAATTCGCCAGAGGCATTTTGTATCAGGGGAGAACTCTCAAAGATAGAAGATGAAGGACATTGTCGGATAATAATCCAACAAAAGATCAGGTGGTCGGCAAAGGATCTGATGGGAGTATCGGTACTCAGCCAGAGGAAGAAGATTGCAAATGCATCGGTTTGATGGAAACATCTGAATAAGCCGAAGCTTAAATGCGAAGGGTTTACGATTTCAAAATCGGGGAATCAGAGGCAGAAGCTCTGATAAAAAGATGAGTATGTTGAATAGAATTAGATGGCGAGAACCAGCTCATGTCCAGAATGACGTCAGAGCCGGAAGGATGAATTAGTAGGAAACAACTGATGATTGCGAATATTCATAGCAGATTGAATCAAGGGGCTCAAAATGGTAATGACAAGAGATGTCAACGAAGATTACTAGACATAGGGAATTAACCATAAGACAAACAGGCAAGAATTTCAAGAGCAATAGGTTGCCGAGGATTTTCGGGAGATCAGATAGCAATGCAATGTGTTCTGGAAAGCACTTGAATAACTGGGGATGAATGGACTCCGTGTAAGTATGAGGATTTATTCATAGGTGTGTTCAGGCGGAAAGGAACTGCAAGGCAGTAGGTCCAGAGAATTCTCGAAATGTCGGATAGTATTTCGATAAGTCGGATGAAACCCGAGAGTAACTAAAATGAATATATGAACGACGAGTGTAAGTAGTTATCCAACGGAGTTTATCGGTGGTCAGGAACTGCAAAGCAGTGGGCACAGGGTCTCGGGAAACATCGAGAAGTATCTTCAGAGTCTTCTGATGAAACAGTCGATCATCTGTGGTGAAGGGGCTCTCCGGGATGAAGGGGTTACGAGAACCTAATGTCAAGTTAGTAAAATTTTAACCTGAAAGGAAGAGATATCAGAGTCCCAGAGTAAGGAAGAGGAATAAAAGATCCTAATACCACCCATTGGGAGACGTGGGCCCGTAAGCCACACAGCCAAGTTAGTAAAACAGTTTTGGACAACTAGACTCAACTTCGGCCAAGGAGTTGGAAAGGGGGTTCCTACAGGCAGCCGGCTCTGATACCAACCTGTGACGCCCCCGGCTTAATCGTGTACTAATCATACACGCAAATGCACACGATCAAGCCTAAGGACTCACTTGAAGATATCACAACACAACTCTAGACACAAATTAAAATAATACAAGCTTTATGTTACAAGCCAGGGGCCTCGAGGGCTCGAATACATAAGCTCGCTTACAAGCATCAGCGGAAGCATTAGATATCTGAGTACAGATATAAAAGAAAGACAGAAAAGCCTTTAACAAGGCGGGGCAAAACAAAAACTACGATCGAAAGGCGCAAGCCTCCTGCCTGGGACCCTCCAATCTTACTCCTAGCCGTCGGCAAGCTCGTAGTAGTATCCATCCTCGGGGTAGTAGTAGTGATCGTCGACAGGGGCAGCTGGCTCCGGGACTCCGTCATCTGGTTGCAATGTTCGGGTATGGGGAAAAAGAGGAAGCAAAGCAACCGTGAGTACTCATCCGAAGTACTCAGCAAGGAAGGATCTACACTACATATGCAACATTATCAAAGAAAGGCTGTATATGTGGACTGGGCTGCAGAAATGCCAGAATAGAGAGAAGGCCTAGTCCTATCAAAGACTAGCATCTTCAGCATCTTCAAGCATCTTCGAGCATCTTGCAGCATTTAGAAGAGTACAGAATAGCAAGTATAAAGTAGTAATAGTCATCATCCTCACCCAGAGATCCTTTCTCGACTCCCTACGAGAAAGCAATCCCAGAGCCATACAGTCATCAACCTCGCCAGAGATACTTCCTCGACTCCCTGTGAGAAAGCGATCCCAGAGCCCTACTATCCACTTCTCATCACAAGTATCCAGTTCTAGTTGTATCGATCGGAATACAACTCCGAGCGTCCGTTACCGAGGATCCGGCTATGCATAGATTAGTTCTTCCCTGCAGGGGTGCACCAATTTACCCACCACACTCGCTTAACTCCGGCCGGATACACTTTTCTGGGTCATGCCCAGCCTCGGCCAAACGACACACCACAGCCCTACCTAGAGCTCAGCAGAGAGGTCCCCGCCGGTCTACATCCTAAGCGCTCAGGGGTCTTGGGCCATCGCCCTGTGCACTCCGGGTCGTTGCATGCAGGGTGGATACCAGCGCCATCGTAACGATCCGACTCGGCCGCCATGCTGAACTAGACGTCTGACAAAGCTTTTGGCTGATGCATACGATGCAGAGTGCCCATAACTATTCCCGCGTGACGGTTAGTGCTATCGGGCCAGAGGCCCACTCAGATCACATATCCAAATCGTTAGTGTATTGGTAGTGCGGTAATGAGTAGAGACTCATGATCGATGTGACCCCGTCGCCCCATCTCGAGGACTTGTGGCAAGGGCTAAGAATGCCCGGCCACGCCTCATATTTATCTCTCGGGTACCGTCCAGGCCAACCCATCTCCACATCACTCGCGGGTACTGAGGGAGTCCTGGATTAAGGGGTCCTCTGGCGTCAGGGCTACGTAATGTGGGCCGGACTGATGGGCCATGAAGATACAAGACCGAAGGCTCTCTCCCGTGTCCAGATGGGACTCTCCTTGGCGTGGACGACAAGCTTGGCGTTCGGATATGAAGATTCTTTTCTCTGTAACTGACTTTGTACAACCCTAGTCCCCTCCGGTGTCTATATAAACCGGAGGGTTTAGTCCGTAGAGGCAATCATAATGAGACAGGCTAGACTTCTAGGGTTTTAGCCATTACGATCTCGTGGTAGATCAACTCTTGTAATACTCATATTCATCAATATCAATCAAGCAGGACGTAGGGTATTACCTCCATAGAGAGGGCCCGAACCTGGGTAAACATCGTGTCCCCCGTCTCCTGTTACCATCGACCTTAGACGCATAGTTCGGGACCCCCTACCCGAGATCCGCCGGTTTTGACACCGACATTGGTGCTTCAATTGAGAGTTCCGCTGTGTCGTCGCTAGAAGACTCGATGGCTCCATCAATCATCCACAATGATGCTGCCTTGAGGGAGGTCTTTCTCCCCGACCAGATCTTCGTATTCGGCGGTTTGATGCTGCAGGCCAACTCGCTTGGCCATCTAAAGCAGATCGACAGCTACGCCCCTGGCCATCAGGTCAGGTTTGGAAGCTTGAACTACGTTGTTGATATCCGCGGAGACTTGATCTTCGATGGATTCGAGCCCATGGCAGCCGCTCCCTTCCACCACGATGAACATGACCTAAATCTATCATCGGACCATATCCGGGAGATAGCGCCTGTAACTGCTCTGGCCCTAGATCCAGAGCAGATTGCGCCATCCGAGGACGGGAAGCTCAACCCCGCCACGGAAACCGCAGACTCAGCGGCGTTGGAGCCGCACACAGACCCAACTTCGAACGGGATCTGTGTCACCGGAACCTCGGATTCGTCTCCGGCCACAGGATTTGAACCGCGTGCGTCCGCGCCCATCGAGCTTGATCGGGCGCCGATCGTCGAGTTCAGCTCCGCAGATATCTTCCGACACTCGCCTTTGGGTGATGTGCTAAACTCATTAAAAACCCTCTCCTTAGCTAAGGACTCACAGCCGAATTATATCCGGTTTGAACTGGAGGCTGATGACGGAGAATTTCGCTTCCCACCCACCGCCCACTTCATTGCCACTGTCGAAGACTTAACCGACATGCTCGATTACGACTCCAAAGACATCGACGGTATGGACGACGATGCCGGAGAGGAGCAGGCCCAAAACCCGCCGTTTACTGGGTGCTGGACGGCCACCTCCTCGTATGACGTTTACATGGTGGATACTCCCAAAGAGAATAACGGCGATAACGAGAAAGATCCAGTCGAGGATAAACCTCCTGAGACACAGCCAAAGCGCCGACGTCAGCGGCACCGCTCTAAATCACGCCATGGAAAAGAAAGCAATACCGGCACGTGAGAAAACAATACTCCGGACGATGCCGAAGACAAAGAAGATCCCGTCGAGCCGACCTCTGAACAGAATGATAGGGAGGATGGGCAAGTCAGCCCTGACGAACAGGCCATAAATGAAGACTCGGAGGACAGCAACTATCTTCCACTCTCCGAGGATGAGGTGAGCCTCGGCAACGAAGACTTTATCGTGCCTGAGGAGCCCGTCGAGCAGGAGCGCTTTAAGCGCCGGCTAATAGCCACTGCGAGGAGCCTGAAAAAGAAACAGCAGCAGCTTCAAGCTGATCAAGATCTACTCAATGACAGATGGACTGATGTCCTGGCAGCCGAGGAATACGGACTCGAGCGCCCCATTAAAAGTTACCCGAAGCGTAAACTGCTACCCCGATTCGACGACGAGGCACTTGAGCCCATGCCATCAACACGTAATGCGGCAGACCGACCACCACGTGGCCGGGACAAAGTGGCAACCCAAGCCGAACACCTGCCCATACTACCTCACCGTAAAGGCAAAGATACCACAGCTCGGGGATACACATATGACCTGCGGCAAGACCTGGAGAACAGAGCAGGCCAGTCCAGATCAATCTACGGATCGCGGGGGCATGCCCTGGCGCGCGACGACGGCTATCGAGCCAGACGTAACGATCATAACCATGACCGGGCCGAAAACCACAGACGGACTACATCCGCACTACGTCGCGACTTGGCCCGATATAGAGGCACCGCACATCCCCTCTTCTTCACTGATGAAGTAATGGAGCACGAATTCCCAGAAGAGTTTAAACCCGTAAATATCGAATCATATGATGGAACAATAGATCCCGCAGTATGGATTGAAGATTTTCTTCTCCATATTCATATGGCCCGCAGCGATGACCTTCACGCTATCAAATACCTCCCACTAAAACTCAAGGGGCCAGCTCGGCACTGGTTAAACAGTCTGCCTGAAAACTCTATTGGCAGCTGGGAGGACTTGGAAGACGCCTTCCGCGACAACTTCCAAGGCACATATGTACGACCTCCGGATGCCGATGACTTAAGTCACATAGTTCAACAGCCTGGAGAGTCGGCCAGGAAATTCTGGACTAGGTTCCTAACCAAAAAGAACCAGATCGTTGACTGCCCGGATGCCGAAGCCCTAGCGGCCTTTAAGCATAGCATCCGCGACGAATGGCTCGCTTGTCACCTCGGCCAAGAAAAGCCGAAGTCCATGGCAGCCCTCACGGCACTCATGACCCGCTTTTGTGCGGGCGAGGATAGTTGGCTAGCCCGTAGCAATAACACTGCAAGCGATGCCGACACCTCTGAAGCCAAGAATAGAAATGACAAGCCCCGACGCAACAGGCACAAGCGCCGAAGCAATGGTGGCACTGTCGATGACACGGTGGTCAACGCCGGTTTCAGCGGCTCCAAGTCCGGCCAGCGGAAGAAGCCATACAAAAGAAACAATCCGGGCTCATCCAGCTTGGACCGCATACTCGATCGTCCATGTCAGATCCACGGCACCCCTGATAAACCAGCCAATCATACCAACAGAGAATGTTGGGTTTTTAAACAGGCCGGCAAGTTAAATGCCAAAAACAAGGAGAAGGGGTCGCAAACCAAGGACGACGATGAGGAGTTCCGCCCGCCGAACACAGGAGGACAGAAGAAGTTCCCTCCCCAGGTTAAAACGGTGAACATGATATACACTACTCATATCCCCAAAAGGGAGCGCAAACGAGCGCTCAGGGACATCTACGCGATAGAGCCACTCGCCCCAAAGTTCAACCCATGGTCGTCCTGCCCAATCACCTTCGATCGCAGGGACCATCTGACCAGTATCCGTCATGGCGGTTCAGCCGCACTGGTCCTCGATCCAATTGTTGATGGATTCCATCTCACACGCATCCTCATGGACGGCGGCAGCAGCCTGAACCTGCTCTATCAGGATACAGTGCGCAAAATGGGCATCGATCCCTCAAGGATCAAACCCACAAAAACTACCTTTAAAGGAGTCATACCAGGTGTAGAGGCCCGCTGTACGGGCTCAATCACACTGGAGGTTGTATTCGGATCCCCGGACAACTTCAGAAGCAAAGAGTTGATCTTCGATATCGTCCCCTTCCGCAGCGGCTATCACGCAATGCTCGGATGAACCGCATTCGCTCGATTCAATGCGGTTCCACACTATGCTTATCTCAAGCTCAAGATGCCGGGACCACGCGGCGTCATAACAGTTAACGAAAACACGGAGCGCTCCCTCCGTACAGAGGAGCACACCGCGGCCTTGGCAGCGGAAGTACAGAGTGGCCTTGCCAAGCAGAATCTTAATTCAGTGGCCAAGCTCCCGGATACTGTCAAGCGGATCCGGACTACTCCGCAGCATAACAGTCTGGCTCGTCAGGAGTTAGACTAGCAATCTGGCCTCCGTCTCCGTCCCGGCCTAATAGCGGCATACGTACCACGCGTACATAACTACACACTTAAAATACCATGGGCATAGACGGAGGCATAACTAGATTGTGGTCCATAATACGGCTCGACCTCCCCTGGACACACATACTTTCACTTTTTCTTTTTCATCCTCTTCAGGTTTCTTTTTCACAGGCCCCTCAAGACGGCCTGCTCTTCGGTCCTTTCGAAGGATAGATACACCAAGACAGCAAGAAGCATTGAGGTATACGGGAATTGCTAGGTCTTTTTGACGATCACTCTACCTGTTCTCAGGACCCGCACGCAGTTTTCCTTTGGTCATGGCATGTTAAATAGCCCTGTTGCTTATCGCACTACTTATACGCTTTGACATATCAATAAAATTATAATGGAAACAGTGCACGGCCCAACTTCTGCTGCACTAGCTTACTACTTCATTTTTTCTTGATAATCTTATCAATTGCACCCGCACACTTTGGTACGGCTTAAATTCGCCAGGGGCTTTATTGCGCCCCATATTACGGCAACAAAGTCTAAACACCTTTTACAGTATAGTTCGGCACCCCGAATTTAGCATTATATGCATTGGCTCCGAATCATGTCTTTGGTCAATAGTTGGGTTGCCCGGCTCCTGTGCTTACTACCTTACGTTCCGCTATATCGGCTAGGGTAGTAAAGGGAGAACTACTGCGATTGTGCCCTGGTTTATCCGGATGAGCACCTCAGTAGAGAAAGCCGAAAACTGACTGTCATGATGCGGCGTGAGCCGGTCAACTCTTCGGAGGTTACAAATCTTTTGCGATTTTTTCCGCGTTATGCGACGAATCGGTCTCTACCTGATCAGGTGTTTACAGCACCCTAGTTCACTAGGGGCTGCGCCTAAATTTCTATTATAAAACTCCTATGGCTAAGTGAGGGTGATAAAGCCACATAGTCCGATTGCCTGGTTCGTTGCGCTAAACACCTCCTTCAAGGACCAAACGTTGGATCAAGAGTGTTTAGATTTTATCCCGAACACCCCCGTACTACCTACGTGGGGGCTGAAGCCGACGACTGGCCAACTCTCAGATTTAATAAAACGGCCGCACAGGAGGAAAAATCTTGATATAAACAACTAATATTATATTACATATCAGTTTTGTTTCATTATGCAGGACAG
This sequence comes from Thinopyrum elongatum, assembly GCA_011799875.1. Classification (NCBI taxonomy): domain Eukaryota; kingdom Viridiplantae; phylum Streptophyta; class Magnoliopsida; order Poales; family Poaceae; genus Thinopyrum; species Thinopyrum elongatum. The sequence goes on along the minus strand of CM022300.1, from coordinate 56,580,794 downwards.
GATAAACATGAATATATTCATCCAAAGATAATGTCTTTCGCACACTGCTCCACTACAATGCGGGATCCCTCCAGGACATCGTCAAAATATCGCTCGGGCGTGCGGTGCTCCTTGCCCGCGGGCGGTCCCTCGGTCGCGAGCTTAACGGCACTCATCTTCGCCCATTGTATCTTGACACGGGCGAAGGCCATCCGCGCACCTTCAATGCAGACCGACCGCTTGATGGCATCAAGCCGAGGGCAGGCAGCAACCAGTCGCTTCACGAGCCCGAAGTAGTTGTTGGGTATGGCTTCAGCAGGCCATAGACGGATTATCAAATCCTTCATGGCCAATTCAGCCGCCCTATGCAGTTCGGTCAGCTGTTTCAGCTGATCGCTGAAGGGCACCGGATGCTCTGGCGCAAGGTATTGCGACCAGAACAGCTTCTCTGTTGAGCTCCCCTCTTCGGCTCGGAAGAAATCCGCAGCATCAGCAATGCTGCGCGGCAGATCCGCAAACGCTCCTGGAGAACTCCAAATTCGGGTCAGTAAGAGGTACCTTTTCTTCACAAATTTGCTTTGCATTATAAAGGCCTTACCCGCCGTGATTTTTCTGGCCTCTTGGATTTCCTGGAGGGCGCCCTGGGCTTCAACCCAGGCCTCTTGTGTGCTTTGGTGGGCCTTAGCAAGCTCGGACTCTCGATCCGAAATCTTGCGCTCCAAGGACTCGCATTTCTTTACAGCGTCCTGGAGCTCTTGTTGGACCTCACCGACCATGGCCTCGTGCTTTTCGCGGACGGATTGTTCCTTCGGCGCTCTCTTTTGGGCCTCGGCCAATGCCTTTTTAAGGGCCTCCACCTCGGTCGCCGCTCCTACAAATATCATGGCACTATGGTGAATACAAGTCATCTATCCTTTCTGATATACAGAAGGTCATGACATACCTTGCTTGTCCTCCAGCTGCTTTTTCACACGGCCGAGTTCCTCCTCGGCCCGCTCCAGACTCTGCTTCAGTCCGGAGACTTCGGCAACATGGGAGGTCGCAGCTAGAAGCGATGCCTGCTTTTTTCACATAGACATGTGTGGTTAGTCTCCTACGAAAATTGTTTGATCCTCTGTCCAGCTTTTCTTTTCGACCACCGGACAGTGTCTTAGGGGCTACTGTCTATACTGTGACATTCTTTTTACATAATTGCGTTTCATACCTCAAACCCTGTTAGAAGGCTTGCGCAGGCATCGGTCAGTCCGCTTTTCGCGGACTGAATCTTCTCAATCACCGTACCCATGAGGGCACGGTGTTCCTCTACAATGGAAGCACTTTGCAGCGCTTCCAGTAGGGTGTCTGGTGCCTCTGGTTGGACAGAGGTCACCGGCGAAATAGGCACACCCCCTTCTTTCGAAGGAGGTTGCTTGCCGGATTCCGGAGCCATATAGGTCTCCGGGACAGTATTCGGCTGGCCCCCATGGCCAGTCTCCATGGGGATCTGCTCCCCCATGGCCCCCATGGCCAGTCTCCATGGGGATCTGCTCCCCCATGTGTCCGGCGGCCGAGGTTTCGCCCTCTGGCGCCAAGCTGACGACCTCCTGCATCTCTCCCTGGCCTGGGATCCTTCGGGACAATGCCTCGGTGTCATCAATGGCCTTGGGAGAGGAGGCCGCCGGAAGGGACCCGCTGTCCATCACCTTCGGGTCCAGCGAATTCCCCGAAGATGAGGATCGCTCTAGGTCGGAACGAGCCGGACTGCAAGTACATGATTCAACATGTTAAAACTATGGAGAAAAGAGGCTGGTTATTTGAATGCGTCAGGGTCTTTGAGTACTCACGACTCGGCCAGGGGCTTATCTCGGGGGCGCCGCTCTGGGCTGCTGTCGATGTCCCACGCGGAGTTATCCGCGAGTTAGACCTTTCCCTTCTTGGACGCCTCTGCTTCCAGATTTATGGGGGCCGCCCTTTTCTTCCTTCCCCCCTCAGGGGGAGAGTTGCTTTCCTCCTCCTCCTCCTCGTCCTCTGCGGCGGTGGAGTGAGTCTCGGCATCTTCGGACGTCGCGTCCGAAGTTCCCTTGCAACGGAGGCCGCTTCTCGTCTCCTTGGCCTTTTTCTTGGCCTTCTTCTTCGGCGCCTGGTAGGGCGCCGGGACCAGCATCTTCATCAGAAGCGGGATGGCTGGTTCCTCGGGCAGCGGAGCCGGACACTTAATCCGCTCTGCCTTCTTCGTCCAGCCCTGAAAAGAATAAATAGGGAGGCTTAGGCAATTTCCCTGAGTAAGCAAGTAAAGGATACACCTTGAAGCGCGAAAGACTTACCGGACTAGCGGGATGGGCCAGGTCATGCCCACGGTCCTCGGTCATCTCCGGCCATTTCTCATTGGCCTTAAAAGCACCTTCCAGATGTCTTCGTGCGTAGTTCCGAAGAACTTTTGCAAGGTCTGGTGCTCAGCCGGATCGAACTCCCACAGATTGCAAGTCCGGCTTTGGCATGGAAGGATCCGGCGAACTAGCATCACCTGGATCACATTGACAAGCTTGATGTTCTTGTCCACCATACTCTGGATACGTGCCTGCAGCGCTGAGAGCTCGTTCGACGACGCCCAATTTAGGCCCTTCTCTAGCCAGGAGGTGAGCCGCATGGGGGCTCCGGACTTGAATTTGGGAGCCGCAGCCCAGGTGGCGTTGCGGGGCTCTGTGATATAGAACCACAGTTGCTGCCACCCTTTGACGGTCTCCACAAAGTTACCTTTCGGCCATGTGACATTGGGCATCTTGCTCACCATGGCGCCTCCGCACTCTGCGTGTTGGCCATCCACCACCTTCGGCTTCACATTAAAAATCTTGAGCCACAGTCCGAAGTGGGGTGGGATGCGGAGGAAGGCCTCGCACATGACAATAAATGCCGAGATGTTGAGGAAAGAATTTGGGGCTAGATCATGGAAATCTAGCCCGTAGTAGAACATGAGTCCGCGGATGAAAGGGTGGAGTGGAAACCCTAACCCGCGGGCGAAGTGGGGGATGAACACCACCCTCTCATGAGGCTTGGGGGTGGGGATGATCTGTCCCTTAGCCGGAAGCCTGTGGGCGATTTCCTTGGCCAAATACCCCGCCTCCCAGAGCTTCGTGATGTCCTTCTCCTTGACGGAGGAGGCCATCCACTTGCCTTGCGCTCCGGATCCGGACATGGTTGGAGTGCTTCTTTGAGGCGGAAAAGATGAGAACTTGGGCGCTGGAGCTCAGGAATGGAGAGGCAGAGAAAGAGAAGGCGTGGGTGAAAGGGGGGAATCCTTATCTCCCTATAAAGGCAGTGAATATCAAGCGCCCCCCCACTCGCCTTAAAGCTCGCCTATTCCCAAGGGCCGTGCAAACGGCACGGTTGGATTACCCACGCCCGTATTGATGAGAATCCCGTAATTAAGGGACACGATCTCTGCTGTGACAAGACCAGCCCCTGGAAACCGCATCTTAAAGCGTGGAGTGGGAGGCTAAAGAACGGTTCGAAATAATGACCGTGCAGGAACGTGGTGTCACATTACAAAAAGTTATCAATGGATTGGACTCGTGAAATATTATACTCTCTGCGGTTGTGTGTGGTACTTGTTTTGCAGAGCCGGACATGTTTTCTGTGTTCGAAGTTTGTTCTATAGTATTCGGAGGAGGAACCTGCCTTGCAATGCCGAAGACAATCTGCGCGCCGGACACATCGTCATTGAAGCCTGGTTCAGGGGCTACTGAGGGAGTCCTGGATTAAGGGGTCCTCGGGCGTCAGGGCTATGTAATGTGGGCCGGACTGATGGGCCATGAAGATACAAGACCGAAGGCTCTCTCCCGTGTCTGGATGGGACTCTTCTTGGCGTGGACGACAAGCTTGGCGTTCAGATATGAAGATTCTTTTCTCTGTAACCGACTTTGTACAACCCTAGTCCCCTCCGGTGTCTATATAAACCGGAGGGTTTAGTCCGTAGAGGCAATCATAATCAGACAGGCTAGACTTCTAGGGTTTTAGCCATTACAATCTCGTGGTAGATCAACTCTTGTAATACTCATATTCATCAATATCAATCAAGCAGGACGTAGGGTATTACCTCCATAGAGAGGGCCCGAACCTGGGTAAACATCGTGTCCCCCGTCTCCTGTTACCATCGACCTTAGACGCACAGTTCGGGACCCCCTACCCGAGATCCGCCGGTTTTGACACCGACAGGTACCCCTCAGGGTCGACCCGCCTTTCCAAGTAACAGTTGTAAAGTCCAAGTATCCGTGTGTCCATAACATCAGGGAATCCGAGGTATCACCCTCATTGGATTCCTACTCGATGTATCCGTCAAGGTGAACTTAGGAGGAATCACCCTCGAGGTTTACACTTGAGGTGTTGCACGATGGCGTCATTATCGGGAGTGGTGAAGGAGGAATCACCCTCGATGACCATGACCCAGTACTACTCCACAGAGTTAATATCAGAAGTGCTGACGAGGTATCACCCTCGGCACTCGATAGTAACGCTGCAGTGTCGTACAGATAAAGGAAATGTGATGTGCGGTGCTGGGGCCTGGTTGTTGAGTCTTCTGATAATCCAGCGGGGCAATCGGGACAAGTGGGGTCACTGGGGGCTCTAACCAGCCTATACTAAGCAGTTTAGGATAAGCAGGTAATTATCAAAAGCAGGTTACAAAAATCAGGCAATGCATCAGAATAGGTAAAGCAGTAGCAGCAGCAATTCTAATGCAAGCACAAGAGAGAAGAGAATAGGCGATATAGGCATGCTCAAAAGGGGGTGCTTGCCTGGTTGCTCGCCAGATGGAAAAGGAAACTCCGACGGTGAAGCAGTCGATCACTAGGGCATCGTCAGCGGTGTCGGGGTCTACCGGGAAGAAAGGGGGGAAGAAACAATAAATAACAGAACAATCAAAGCATGAAAAAACATAACAAGGCAGATACGCGGTGCTAGGGGAGACCTGACGAAGGGCTACACATTGCAGACGGAGCGGTAAAACATCCGGAGATATTTTACCAGCTCCGGGCAATTATCGGTCAGATGAACCGGAGGGGAAAGTTCCATGTTCATCATGCTAGAATCATGTGACAGGTATGAGGAGGGCATATTCGGATTCGTCTCGTCGTTCTGAGCAACTTTCATGTACAAAGTTTTTCGATCTGAGCTACGGTTTATTTTCTATGAATTTCTAAAGTTTTAAAGAATTTCTGGAATTTATTTTTATTAACAGAAATTCATTATGACGTCAGCATGACAGGGGGATGATGTCAGCAGTCAACCGAGCTGACCAGAGTCAAACCTGACATATGGGGCCTATGGGACCCACATGTCAGCCTCTCTGGGTTAACAGTGGATTAATTTAACTAAACTGAGTTATTTAGCTAGTAGGCCCCACATGTCATTGACCAATTAGCATATCTAATTAAGTTTTAATTAATAAAATGTTTCAATTAGTGGATTAAGCGGTGGGGCCCGCATGTCAGCATCACAGAGACGCCTAGTCAGCACGTTGCCTGGGTCAACCCAGTCAACGGGGCCCCCAGGGCCCACTGGCAGCGAGCCAGGGGTGTGGCCCGCCCAGCCACATCGGTGGCTGGCGTCGGAGCGCCGCCGGTGGCCGTTCGTCGGAGCGCGTTGGAAAATTGCCACAGGGCACCATTTCGCGTGGTTTTGCTTGCGTTCGAACGAGTGAGCAGAGCCGCGTCCAACGCGGGTGGTCTCCGGGCCGGAGGTGGCCGGAGACGACGGCGGCGACGAGCTAGGACGGAGGCCGAAGCACGAGCTCGTCGGGTTCGTTGTTTGGGCACGCGAATGGGCAACCTAACTAGCTACGCGGGGTCTACGGCGCATGAGGAGCACGCCGGAGCGGTCGGACAAGCGTGTAGTGGCTCGGGAGCACGGCAACTATGGTAATGGCGATGGTCGGAGCACGGTTGCGGTGGTGGCCGCGCACGGGCCCGAAGGCGAGCAAGAAGATGAGGGAGGAGAGGTGGAGCTCACCGAGCGGCACACACGGTGGCCCTTGAAGGTTTAGGAGCAGCAGGTGTCGCCGGAGAGGAGGAAGATCACCGGAGCAGAGGCGGAAGGGGGCGACCCGATTTGTCCCCCGCAGCGGCTCCCGGCCCGCGTTCGTGGTTGAGGACGAAGTAGACGATGACGGTGAACTGCTACGGCATCTTGGTGAGTCGAAGCGAGGCCGGTGTCCACGAGAACGATGGCGAGTGGCTGCGGTGGCGTTCGGCGTCGACGGATCTGGAGGGAGAGAGGAGAGGAGCGAGCGAGGGAGAGGGGGAGAAGTGATGGAGGAGGCCAGGGGGACGAACGGCCTCAGCCTTATCCACCCCGCGCGTCGGTGGTCGTCGCGCTATCAGCAGCTCGCCGATGCGCGTGCGCCCAGCCATGGGGACGGCGACACGGCGAAGGAGAGAGAGCGGGAGGAGAGAGATGGGCCGGCTGGACTGGGCTGAGTGCACTGTGCACTTAGGCCCAGCCAGTTAGGCCTTTTTCAATTTTATTTTCTTTCTGTTTTCATTTATTCTTTTCTGTTGCATTTTCTTTTAGCTAGCAATTGTATTTTGTAATATATGCGACTTGCCAAATCTAATACTAGGCAATGACTGGCACTGCCACCAAAAGTTTGGAGGCAAAAAGAAAAGGTTAGGTATTAATAGAAATTGGAAAGACCAGTTTAATTGCCGTTGGACCTCTGAATTAATTTCCAGGGGCAATTTGGGAATTGAAAAAATGTTGATTTCAACATGACAAATAGTTAGAGATTATTTGCCATGGGATGAACTATTTTGTTTGCATGACAGATGAAATAAATATTTGACATGCATTTGAATTTTGAATTTGAAGCAAATTTTAGACAAGTGGCATTTTGGCTTAGTAAAGCATGATGTCAAGGCCACCATCAGAGGGGGATTACTGTAGTGTGAGGCCGGGGATGTTACATTTGTGATGTTTCAAATATATGCAAATACAATATTTAAAAATTTCATACTTTAAAAAAAGTTCATGACATTTAGAAAAAGTTCTAACACTTACAAAAGTTAGCACATTTCAAACAAATGGTCATGACATTTATGAATAATGTTCAATGTGTGTCAAAAATAGTTCACTGGGCATCCTTTGTGATCTAGAGGCATAGCGAGAAAGATGTGGAGCTGGGAGCGAGCTTGTGGGGCATGGTGACGTACGTTGTGAAACGTAATACAAAACAAAAAATATCCTATGATCAAGATTGCGGATCAGTATGAAGATGCATTAAGAACTTAAGATCAGATTGTTACGAACAACGAGTTGCAGCGGAAGAAGAGTTGGTGTAGATTGTTGATGAAGTCCCTCGAACTGTCCACGAACAATCCCTCGAACCGAAGGCCGAAAAGACGGCCTCTATACGATTGCACGCGTATGGGCTTCACGATCCGGCAGTGCTTCTGTCGGCGTTCTGGGAACCAGGGTACCCAGACTTGCCTGCCTGCGGCCCATGGCGTGGCTTCATCAGCGGCCTGGTACGGCCCTTCTCCATCATCGACAACACAAGACCCTCGCGAGGTGGACGGCGCCAAGACCTCCGAAGGGAGCGGCTTCCCCAGGCTGGCTCCTGAGGAGCGGAGATTTCCATGCAAGCCCCACCTCGTGAGGTTCAGATGACGCAAGTCATGATGACCAAGGCCAGGCGGGCGCCAGCAGGCGCAGTACAGCAAGTTTCCTCTTCGGTGCTAAGGAAGCAAGCACAGATGCAGAGTGCCAAGGAATCAGCCAAAGGTTTCCATTCCCGTGCTACAAGACCAGGACGGCAGGACGGAGGTCATCGCCGAGCCCACCTCGGCGTCACGACCAGAAGCTTTGCAGGCGAAGACCACCTTTCGTCAGGATAAGATGTACTACTTGTCTCCCTTCAAACTTGGCCGTTGTGGGATCCCTTCCCGCCTTCACTTTGGGGGAAGAGGACCGAGGCCACTATAAATATAGCTAGGCCACCACCATAGAAGAGGGGGCGGGACCGAGGAGGAGACCGAGATCATCCTCACCAGCTCACACCAGCACAAGAACACTCCTCCTGAGGTTGTTCTTCCTCTGTACTAGTTCATCCTCAGCCCACCTCGAGGCCAATCCACCACAAAGCAGGAGTAGGGTTTTACACCGCAAGGTGGCCCGAACCTGGGTAAACTGCTGAGTCCCTTTCCTTTCCTGTTCACCGAGCTAGGCGGTGAGATCGACGAGTCGGTAGGCTGGGGAGACTGAGTTCTTCGCATGCACCCCAGAGTTTGAACCTTTCTTGGGTCTGCGGAGCCCTGAATCCGACATTTGGCGCGCCAGGTAGGGGTGCGTCGGAGCCTCTCTTCCGTCGACCGATTCGCCGCCGTTCCACCATTCCCATGGCCGACGCTCGTTGACTTCGCGCTGAGCGCCGGGCTGCTCTCGCCGCCCGTGTCGCCCAGACCGCACCTGCGGGCAACGGCGCCCCCCGCCGTTCCCCGTCGCCTGCGGCAAACGCTGCCACCGGCCCTGCGGCCCACGAGCAGCAGGCTTCGTCGCTGCATCCCTCTGTACGGCGTGACGGGCGCACCGCCACCCCATCGCTGACTCCGGCGGCTGCTTTGTCCTCCCATGTTCGTCGTGGCCCGGCGAACGCGCAGGCCGCGTTGCTCATGGCGTGCGAGCTTCTACGCTATCGCCCGACCGACGACCTCTATGAAGACTGGCTGGACCGCATCGCCGAGCTCGTCAGTGCCGCCGGAGAGACCCCTGCTCCGTCTTGCTCGCTACCTCCCCAGCCACCTCTTGCGGGCGACGTGGCCCACGGTGCACCTCCTCCACCTCCCAGGCAAGAAGCCGCCCTCGAGCCAAGGCGTGAGGCTCCTCAGCGCGACCCGCCGCGCAGGGCGCCGGCGCGCGACGAAGAAAGCTGCCAAGTGGTGCAGCGTCCCCAAGGAGAGGCGCGCGTGCTCCCAGCGCCGCCACGTCAAGACCGCGTGCTGCCTGAGGTGGCGGTGCATGAGCGCCAAGTCCAGGCTCCCCCTCTGTGGCGGGCTCCCGTGGGTGCAGCGGGCTGCCGTGCGTTCACCCCGGAGCTGCGTGGCATTGTCTGGCCAGGGAAGTTCAAGCCAGACCTGCCTCCATGCTACGACGGCACCCCCGACCCTACAGAGTTCCTCCAGCTCTACGAGCTGAGCATCGAGGCGGCCAACGGTGATGAGAAGGTCATGGCGAACTGGTTTCCCATGGCCCTCAAGGACGGTGCGCGCTCATGGCTCCTGAACCTCCCTGCTGGATCGATCTTCTCATGGGATGATATGCGGGAGCGCTTCATTGCCAACTTCCAGGGCACTCGAGACCGCGCTCCGGCTGTGGGTGACCTGCGGCGCATCAAGCAATAGCCTGGGGAGACCTTGCACAAGTACATCCAGCGCTTCACCAACGTTCGCCTCAAGATTCCCAAGGTGACGGACGAGGCCATCATTTCCGTGTTCACTGATGGCGTCCGGGATGTCAAGATGAAGGAGGAGCTCGCCATGCACGAGGACCTGTGCTCGGCTCTGGAAATGTTTAACATGGCAGCCAGATGCGGGAGGGCCGAGGAAGGTCGCCTCACCCTCCTCGAGCTCCCAGAAGCTGACCCAGAAGACAAGAAGGCCAAGACCAAGGACGTGAAGTGCAAGGGGCCAGTTGTGCTCGCGGGTGAACCTGAGATGAAGTGCGGCTGCGACTACCCGGAGTCCTCCAAGGGCAGCCGACCGTTCTGTGTCTTCCACAACGTGCACAGCCACAACACCAGCGACTGCCAAGAGCTTAAGGCCATCTGGGACGGGCGCCTTGGCCGCCGTCCTGAGCGCAATGACCGCGGCTACAGCCGTGGAGGAGGCCGAAGTGGCGGACACTGGGACAACCGCGACCCCCGTGAGGACTGGCGCAACCAGCCCCGTGAGGATCGCTGGAAGGGCTAGCCTCGCGAGGGCCCCTGGAGGGATCAGCCTCGTGAGGACCGCCCTCAGGGCAACGCCGGCCTTCCTCCGCTGCCGCCGCCTCCAAGGAGGAATGATGACCACCACCAAGATGATGGGGTTGGGGACTTCCAAGAGCCTTGTGCCGTGGCTTGCATCCTGGGCGGCGCTCAGGCTCCCGCCTCTCACCGCATCTTCAAGCAGTTCGCTTGTGAGGTGAACGCGGCCCTCCCCAAGCTCGAGGCGACGCGTCCGCTCAGGTGGTCCAAGTACGCCATCACCTTCGACTCTACTGACCAGCTCAAGTGTGCGGCCGCTGCCGGCGTGCTCCCAATGCTCTGCTCGCCTACCATCAACAACGTCCTCGTCACCAAGACACTCATCGATGGCGATGCGGGACTCAATGTCCTCTCCATCGAGACGTTCGATAGACTCCAGGTGCCGTATGACCAGCTTCAGCCTACCAAGCCCTTCTCAGGAGTGACCGACGGCTCCACCACCCCGATAGGGCAGATCCGCCTCCCTGTCACCTTTGGCAAGCGTGACAACTACCGCACTGAGCTCATCGACTTCGACGTTGCCCACATCCGCCTCCCGTACAATGCCATCCTCGGGTATCCAGCCCTGGCCAAGTTCATGGCCGCCACTCACCACGGCTACAATGTCCTCAAGATGCCAGGGAGCGGCAGCATCATCACGGTCACCTGCGACGAGAAGGATGCGGTGTGCTCCCTCGAGCGCACCTACCAGGCTACAGCGGTCGAGAACCCAGACGATAGGGGCACTGCCTACCCTCCCGAGGCCGTTCCCAAGAAGAAGCAGCAGCTGCTCCGCCCGGGACCCTAGGAGGATGGGGCGCCCGATGACCGTGCCTCAGGACCTGCGCCCGCTGACGGGGCGCCTTCCCCTCTCGCATAGGAAGGCGCGCCCGGCGCCCCTCTCAGGCTGGGCTCGAGGGCTCTCCTCTGGAGGGACTCAGACCTGGCCGGCGTCACGAGGGAGGCATTCGGGCACCATGTGGAGGCGTGCTTCAACGCGCGCTTCTGCGAGAAGAGCGCAGGGCGCGAGGCGCCAGGCGCTCGAGAGTTCATCACCAAGGCGATCGAGGATCTTCAGGAGGTGAGGGCCATGCGAGGCAAGCGTCGCCCCGCACCACCAGGTGCAGCTCCCTCCCCTGACGAGGGCAGCGGGCTGCGCATCTGCGGTAACATCCCAGGGCTCAACCGGGCCGCGTCTCAGGAGCTCTACTGGCCGTCCCACGTGGGCCGGTGCGAGGGCCCCCCTCACAGCTACGTTCACATGCCTTTCGGTTTGCTGAACCAGGCTGCCACGCACCAGCGCCACATGCGGAGCGTCCTGGCGGCTCACGAGGCCAGGCACCAGGCGATCCTGTCGGAGGAGGCGCCGGACCCTCGCGAGCCCCACGGGCCACTGGGGCCTCATGAGGCTCAGGACCTGGACGGCTCATGAGGAATGACTTCTGCGGTTCGCGTCTTCAGCTACTCCAACACTTCTTCAGCAACGGTGCCAGGTGACATTTTCAGTTTGTTCAGTTGGGGGCGCCCCTCGGGCTGCATTATCCCCAAGCAGTGTGGGTTCGTCCCTATGGCATGTATCGTTCTTTGCATCTATCAGAGCTGGCCTTACCTCTTCATGAGTTGCTTGATGATTATCACCTGCCTGCCCGGTATCCTGTCGCCCCTTCATGGCCTCCGCGCGTTGCGAACCCGCCTGTTGCTCATCCCTCCACGGGGGCTGCTGCCACGGCGCATGTGCTCGGGTCCATCCCTGCAGCGCTGATAAACCTGGGAGATCAAGCTCTGGCTCACGGTCCGCCCCGTGCACGTCACCTCACCGGATCCTCAATGCCTTCGTCCTCTTGCGGAAAGATCAACGGCTGGACGGCAAGCGCGGCTATGTGTACTAACTCGCAGGAACCTCCAGAACCAGACTACGAGCGGCTCCCGCAGACCACTCCTTTTTCACGCAATTCGCTTGCACGTTAAAGGGGGGGTCCCTGAGCATCGCGCCTCGGGGACTCCTACTGGCTCTCGAGCCCTCACCCCCTGGCCTTGACCATGGCATCGCGACCTGGCATACTAGTGGCGGCTGAGCTTTGCTCGAGGGCTGGGACCCGAGAACGTAGAGCATCCGAATGAGCAAGAAAAAGGGGACCGGCGTGAGCCCTGCCTAGAACCGCCACCACCAGGACGCAGTCAGGTGTCGTGCGGAGGAATCACTGCAGGCCTGCCAAGATAAGTCACCACATACATGTTGGTGTAAATCTCACGACCCAGTATTTTGATTTTCGCGATCTCGCTCGGGCAAGGCCGTTTTCCCTATCGGTCTTCCGGGGGATGCTTGCACGCTAAAGGGGACCTCCTGAGCATCGCGCCTCAGGGGCTCTTACCGGACCTCGGGCCGCCCACCTCCTGGCCTTGACCATGGCATCGTGACCTGGCATACCAGTGACGGCTGGAGCCGCCTGGGGACTGGGTCATGTCAGTGTAGAGCGCTAAAGCTACCGTGAGAACGAAAGGGAGCACCATGCCAAAACAAGATACGCGATCGCAGCATCGAACTAGGAACAATAACACTAAGGCAAAAGCATTACATTTCTTACATGCCCCCATAGGCTCGTCATGGTTTTGTGCAGGAAAAACAAAAGAAGGGACTTTGGAGAACCCCGGCCTCAGGACGTCACCGACGGGGCCGAGTCGACGCCGCTGCCGTGCTCCGCGCGCGGCGAGAGCTCGGCAGCTCGTAGCTATCGTCGTCGCTGGACTCTGGAGAGTCACTGGATTCTGGAGAGCTGCTGTCATCAGAGGAGCTGCTGGCAAGGCCAAGGGCAAGTTCAGCGCCCGTGGCCGCGCCGTGTGGATCGTCTGCTCCGGAGCAGTACTCCAGGCGCCGGCCGTCTTCGCCAAAGACCTTGAAGAAAATCATGGAGGCTCCATCGTATTCAAAGTGGATGGCGAGGGCCCCCTCCGGGCAACAGGCGCGGGCGACCTCGCCCCATCCCCAGGTCATGAAGACTTCGCCAGGGCGGACGACCTCGACCTCCGCTTCAGTAGCTTGGCTGCAGCACCCGGCGTGTTGCAGCCATAGCTCAACGGGCCCCCTTGGCGGTATCTCCTCCGCGAAGAACCGTGGGAGCTGGATCCACGTGCGTGGCGGCATTGCCGCCCACACCATGAACTCGCATGACGTACCTTCGGCATGAGTTCACAAGCCGGAAGGCCGGGCAGCCGTCGCCTGTCCTCCTCCACGACCCTGGCCCACGCGGCGCTGGGCGCTGTCTCCAAGTGCAGGGCCCTGCGCGCGGGCGTACATAGGGATCGGGAGGCCAGGTGGAGCCCGCTCGTGCCAAGGCCGCATCACCTCGGCCCCTTCGCCGGCGTCGCGGGAGTGGCCGAGCCTCTTCTTCGGCGGGAGTGGCCCGGGCTCCTCCCGAGGGGATTTTCCCTTCTTCGATGCGGAAAACTTCCTTATCGGCGCCATGGACACTTCGTCAAGACGGCGAGGCAAGAAGGAAGAAGAAGCAAGTAGCGGGAAGACGGAGATGAGCAGGGGGCTCCACCCCTCCTCCCATTTATAGCCAAAGGGAGGCCAACCGCCGCCCTCCACGATCTCCGGTAATGATGATCTTTTTGCATGCAGCAGGTTATTGTCAAGTCGGACGGTTGCCGAGGCATCATGGGAAAGCGAAGACGCCCACGTCCCATTAAGCGCCACGCGTCGACCGGGCCCGCAGGCGGTTAGGGCCCGCGGCGCTTCGCCCTTGCCCTTTGGCTTCGCTTGGAAGCCAAGTTCGAGCGCGCCTTGGGCCCGGGGGCTACTGTCGGCGTTCTGGGAACCGGGGTACCCAGACTTGCCTGCCTGCGGCCCACGGCGTGGCTTCATCAGCGGCCTGGTACGGCCCTTCTCCAACATCGACAACACAAGACCCTCGTGAGGGGCCAAGCCTCGCGAGGCGGACGATGCCAAGACCTCCGGAGGGAGCGGCTTCCCTAGGCCGGCTCCTGAGGAGCGGAGATTTCCATGCAAGCCCCACCTCATGAGGTTCAGATGATGCAAGCCATGACGACCAAGGCCAGGCGGGCGCCAGTAGGCGCAGTACAGCAGGTTTCCTCTTTGGTGCTAAGGAAGCAAGCGCAGATGCAGAGTCCCAAGGAATCAGCCAAAGGTTTCCATTCCCGTGCTACAAGACCAGGACGGCAGGACGGAGGTCATCGCCGAGCCCACCTCGGCGTCATGACCAGAAGCTTTGCAGGCGAAGACCACCTTTCGTCCGGATAAGATGTACTACTTGTCTTCCTTCAAACTTGGCCGTTGTGGGATCCCTTCCCGCCTTCACTTTGGGGGAAGAGGACCAAGGCCACTATAAATATAGCTAGGCCACCACCATAGAAGAGGGGGCAGGACCGAGGAGGAGACCGAGATCATCCTCACCAGCTCACACCAGCACAAGAACACTCCTCCTGAGGTTGTTCTCCCTCTGTACTAGTTCATCCTCAGCCCACCTCGAGGCCAATCCACCACAAAGCAGGAGTAGGGTTTTACACCGCAAGGTGGCCCAAACCTGGGTAAACTGCTGAGTCCCTTTCCTTTCCTGTTCACCGAGCTAGGCGGTGAGATCGATGAGTCGGTAGGCTGGGGAGATTGAGTTCTTTGCATGCACCCCAGAGTTCAAACCTTTCTTGGGTCTGCGGAGCCCTGAATCTGACAGCTTCAATATCCAAAGCTAGACGTCGTTGGAGAACTAGAGTGAATAGAAGAGAACCTCATGGAGCTTCTCTATTATAAGGACTAGAGAAAATTAGAATTATATCTGGTCTAGAACAAGAATGAAAGGATCGAGAAGAGGGGTCTAGAGGGGGGGTGATTAGACCCTCAACAAGCAAAAGTAGCAGTTTTTAAGTTCTTCAAGTTGAGGTGGAGTTTTAGCACAAGTTTAAGCATTCACAATACATTTCAAACAAGCATGACAAGAGTATGAGCAGCGGAAAGAGTAAAGCATGCAATTTGCAAGAAAGTATGCCCTAGAGGCAATAATAAATGTTATTATTTATCTCCATGCTCATAATTAGGTTTATGTTCCATGCTATAACTGCTATGGTTCTCGAGTCTACAATAACCACGAGGCTCGGAGGAAGACTCATATGCACGTGTGGAATAATAAACGGTAAAATGTATTCCTAGTCTAGCCTCTAAGACTAGCTCAAGTGTTGCATGATGGTCCTGTTTTCCTGATCATGAGCATGTTTGTGCCAGCAACTTTGAGGGCACAATGTTAGAAGAACATTTGTGTTGAATCGACCCAATTGATGTTATGCTATGAGATACATTCATCACAAGTTAATGGTTAATAACATAGAGATAGTTAACGTTTGCATGATTCCTTAGACCATGAGAGTATCGAGTTTCTTCATGCTTGCTTCATGAACTTTGGGGTTTGTTAAACGTCATCCGTAAATGGGTGGCTATTACAGTGGCTTACGGGTTCATGGAAAAGTGTGTCAAGTAACTTGATAGCTCGAGATTGGGATTTGCTCCTCCGACGATGGAGAGATATCTCTGGGCCCTCTCGGTGTTACGGTATCCATCATCGTCTGGCCAGACACTTTGTGATTTGATCACGGGGATGCCGGAACACGGTAACGAGAAAAGAGAACAATACCAGTAACGAGGTAACTAGCATAGTGGACAAGTTGTTGATCCACGGGAATGCCAACATGTCTCACCTCGGGTATTTGTAACATATCACGAAGCAACAGGAATAGCACAAGGCAACTGGAGGTTCACTCGAATATTTATTCGTGTGGGTATAGGGGTCAATATGGGTGTCCACGGCTCCGATGCTGATCATTGATCGGAAAGTGTTCCGGTCATGTCTATACTTCACCGAACCTATAGGGTCACACGCTTAAGGGTCATCTATCTGCTGAATACTAGACAGGGAGTCTGAGAGAAAATCACCGAAAAAGTTACGGAGACAACGGAAGAGTTCCGGAGAGAGAACACTGAAAAAGTTTTGGTAAAACCGAAAAGTTGTTTCGGATAAAACCATTAATCCAAAAAGGTTTTGGCAAGCACCGGGAATGTTTTGGAGGTTGCCAGATTGGTCTGGTAATTTCTGGAATTTTTCTAGAGAAAAATCCGAAAAAAAGTTTCGGAGCTGCCGGAGTTGTTTACCGGGTAAACAAAGATGGTTTTAAATTAAACCACCATACTGGAAATGTTCCAGAGCATGTCTAGATAATTTTAGAGGGTGTCGGAAATGTTCTGGGACCTTCCAGAATTTTTCAGAAGTAATAGTCGTGGAAAATATCTTGTCCCAGCGTGAGGGGACAAGATCCCACGTAACGTGGGGGCTGTTTTGGGGGTGCCCCCCTTGAGGGGGCAGCCCCTTGTGGCTGGACAAAGATGTTGGGGGGGCCCCCATGGTGGGGGGCAGCCCCCACAAATGGTGGAGAGTGTTGGGAGGAAGGTGGGGCCCCATGGGGGAACACCATGGACAAGGGAACATGTTTTTCCCTTGTTTGGTGGGAACATGTTCTCCTTGTTTTGTGGGAACATGTTTTCCCCATGTTTAGTGGGCTGAAATTTCAGCCCCCTCCACCCCTTCCACCACTATATAAGGAGGAGGAGAGGTGCTCTCCAACTCCACTCCAACTCTCTCACACAAGCCATGCATGATCTGGCATTCTCTCTCCCTCCCACGAAATAGTTTCGTAGTGCCGAAAGGCTGTCTGGGTTCCGGTGGGAACTAGTTTTGGACGACGAAGCCCTGCCGGATAGATGACACCGTATGTGTGCAACTCTATAGAGAGGTCGTAGTTTCGATCTTAGTGCCCGAGGGCTGTTCGTGAGTGCCTCCCGAAGGGCTGTCCAAGTGATGGTCCGAGTTCTATGAGTCCTCCCGAAGGGCTGTCCGTGACATTGTCCGAGGGACTGTCCGACCGCCTCCCGGAGGACTGTCCGAGGGGCAGATGAGGGAGTACATCCTCGCGGTTGGGAGGTTGTAAAATCCTAGCCGCGGGGATCTGCACCGCCGATCGTCATCGACTCTACTTCCGCTCCGCTACGAGTCGGTAACGAAAATGATAAAACCTTGTATGCAGTCTCCATAGTGGTCCTGGGCTGGTGCGTAGGTCAGAAAATTTTTGTTTTCTGCTGCGTTACCCTATAATGGGATTGGAGTATGCAAACGCAATGAAGACATGGAGATTTTTGGCGTGGTTTCGATAGGTGGTGCTATCGTACATCCACGTTGATGGAGACTTCAACCCACAAAGGGTAACGGTTGCGCGAGTCCACAGAGGGATCCACCCACGAAGGGTCCACGAAGAAGCAACCTTGTCTATCCCACCATGGCCATCGCCCACAAAGGACTTACCTCACTCGGGTAGATCTTCACGAAATAGGCGATCTCCTTGCCCTTACAAACTCCTTGGTTCAACTCCACAATCTTGTCGGAGGCTCCCAAGTGACACCTAACCAATCTATGAGACACCACTCTCCAAAAGGTAATAGATGGTGTGTTGATGATGAACTCCTTGCTCTTGTGCTTCAAATGATAGTCTCCCCAACACTCAACTCTCTCTCACAGATTTGGATATGGTGGAAAGATGATTTGAGTGGAAAGCAACTTGGGGAAGGCTAGAGATCAAGATTCTTGTGGTTGGATTGGAATGTCTTGGTCTCAACACATGAGTAGGTGGTTCTCTCACAGAAAATGAGTAGTGGAAGTGTAGGCACGTTTTGATGGCTCTCTCTTGAATAGAGAAGGGGGTGGAGGGGTATATATAGCCTCCACACAAAATCTAACCGTTACACACATTTGACCCAACTCGGTCAGACCGAATAGAAGAACTCGGTGAGACCGATCTAGTTCAAAATGTGAACGTTAGGATTCTCGGTGGGACCGATATGATCAACTCGGTGGGACCGATGTGCTAGGGTTAGGGCAAAACCTCATCTCGGTGTGACCAATTGCATGAACTCGGTGAGACCGATTTCAGCAATGAGCAAACAGAGAGTTGATCAGGCAAACTCGGTGTGACCGGTTGCACATTTCGGCGAGACCGAAATGATTACAACAGGCAATAGAGAGTTTGCAAGGCGAACTCGGTGAGACTGATCGCTCGTTTCGGTGAGACTGAAATGTTACGAAGGGAAACAGAGAGTTTGCATTTCCATCTCGGTGAGACCGAATTGATTAGGGTTTCTGGCAGTGGCTATGTCAAAGGAACTCGGTGGCACCGGATAGATCAAATCGGTGGGGCCGAGTTTGACTTTAGGTTTAGGACATATTTGGAATTGAGAAAGTGGTTGAGGGCTTTGGAGCATATCACTAAGCACTTTGAGCAAGTAGACCATTAAGCAACACCTCATCCCCTTTTAATAGTATTGGCTTTTCCTATGGACTTAATGTGATCTTGGATCACTAAAATAGAAATGAAGAGTCTTGAGCTTGTGCCAATCGTTGTCCTTAGCATTTTGAAGGGGTTCCACATCCTCTTGTCCATGCCACGCCATTGTTGAACTTTCTGAAATATACTTGATGAAAATATTAGTCCAACAAGAGATATGTTGACATTAATTACCAAAATCACCCAGGGAGCACTTGTGCTTTCACAGGGAGAACTTGTGCTTTCAATCTCCCCCTTTTTGGTAATTGATGACAACATACATCAAAGGTTTAGATAAGGATATGAAACGTAACAAGTAAAGCTTTGGAAGGACATGTAACATGCATATGCTCCCCCTACATGTATGCAATCATGCAAAGATAGAATATGAGAGCATGTGAATGCATAATCATGTCAGAGCAAGCAATGAGTTACATGTATCTTGGCTATGTGCATCAGAGCAAATGATGTAGATACAGGAAATGTACCTTCATGTTCATGAGTCCTTCTTGCAAACAATATGTACATCAGCAAGAGATCATCATGCACATGAGTGTGATGCATATACTTACCTTATGACCTTGAGCTGGCTTTGGAAGAGATGACTCTGAGAAAACAGGGTTAGATAATCACAGAAACACCACTAAACAAAGCAAGTTCAGAAAACCACAAGAGTACCAAGACTGGGATGACATGTAGTGAGTGAGTACTTAGTACTCTATTTGGGTATAGACATGTCCCCAAAGATTAAAGATATGCAATGAATTCCAAAGATTTTCTTCCCTTAGATATGAACTCTTTCTCCCCCTGAATCTGATATTGGATAATGGGAGAAGGTAGGGTAAGAGAAAATCAGAGCAACCGAAATCAGAGCAAAACAAACATATATTAACATGTCTTTCCCCTCTTAAAGACATGTGACTTCTCTCCTCTATTGTTAATAAGCATCCCATGTGATAAGCTTTGATGTGCTCTCTCTCCCCCTTTGACATCAATTTCCAAGAAGGGCTCTTCTTGAGCACGAGTCAAATAGGTTTGGTCCATGAGTCACAGTACAAAGCAGCATGTAGTTTAAGATGCTAGAGGATAAGAATCATCGAGTGGAGCTGGAGAAGAATTGACATTTGTAATGACAAAAAGTTTTCTCAACGGTGAAGTCAGTAATGCCGATTCATTTTCATCGGTGACACCGAGTTGGCAGTGTCATAGATGATGCAAATCGGCCAGACCGGGTTAGTCCTCGTCGGTTGTACCGATGAACTGTCTACAATGTATTATTGCAGTTCGGTCTAGCCGATTGGCATGAATCGGTGAGGCCGAGTTCAATACTTAGAAAACAATTTGTCACCTCAGCTCACTTGGCAAATAAGATCTCACAAAGATTTGCAAGGAATTAACTAAAGGATTTGCAATGAATTAGATGCAAAAAAATGCAAAGAATAACATACCAAAAAAGAAATCTAGATGAAGTTTTTTTTAAAAGGGGAACAAGCAAGAAACATATGCAAGAACACTAAGAAACAATGGAGAACTTCATCTAGAATGGGTCGGCGACAAAGTCACCTATGTTAGAGTATATTGACTAAGGAGTCAAGTGATAACACTTGATCGTAGGTCATACTCATCGTTTAAGCTCAAAATGGGGTTACTATTTTTCGTTTAAGCATTTTGATGTATTCACATCTTGTTGAGCTGCTTTGACTCATGACTTGGGGTAAAGCTTCTCTAAGATGGAATAACATACCTTGGGTGGTGGTGTTGATCTTGATCATGTAGTCGAACTTGTGTTGGATGCTCAAGGTTGATGTAGTTCATCAAGAGTTGGGAGCACCTCTTATAGTTTGAGTTCATCTTCCTACATGGGTTATACTTGCAAGGAAGAGCACTTGTGTATCCAAAATGACAATCATGAAACTTGATACCAAATGAAATTTGATATATAGAAATTGTCAAAGGATATGTTGTGTGGATTCAAGCTTCCTTGTCTTCATCCACCATATTGTAGAGACTTGGTGATGTAGAGATTGTTCTAGATGTGAGTGATTTGCAATCTCATATATTTGAGCTCATCCAAGTACCTACAAGGTCTAGATAGCATGCAAGGGTACAGGTATAGATCCAAGACATATGATCATCATCATAAGAGAAATATCAAGGATTAGTCAAAAAGGCTCATGCCTTGCATGTATCCACATGGAGTTTCTACTCCAAGTTTGAGGCATCAATGATGTTCAATTCACCTCTCAAACGGCAAAATACTTTCTCATCAAGCGGTTTGGTGAATATATCCACCAATTGCTTATCGGTACGAACATGCTTAAGATCGATGTCTCCTTTTGCAACATGATCTCGAATGAAATGATGACGAACTTCAATATGCTTAGTTCAAGAATGTTGCACGAGATTGTGAGCACTCTTAATTGCACTTTCATTTTCATAAAGCAATAGAACATGTTTCACATATATCCCATAATCGTTAAGAGTTTGGGTCATCCAAAGTAATTGAGCACAACATGAACCAGCGGCAATGTATTCCGCTTCGGCGGTGGATAAGGATACTGAGTTTTGTTTCTTGGAGGACCAAGACACAAGAGATCTACCAAGAAATTGACACGTACCCGAAGTGGACTTTCTATCAACCTTGTCACCGGCATAGTACGAATCGGAGTAGCCAACAAGATCAAAAGAAGACCTCTTAGGATACCAAATGCCAAAGTTTGGTGTATGAATTAAGTATCTCACTATCCTTTTCACAGCCTTAAGATGACATTCTTTTGGGTCCGCTTGATATCATGCACACATGCACACACTGAGCCTAATATCGGGACAGGAGGCACATAGATATAACAATGAACCAATCATAGAGCGATAAACCTTTTGGTCAACCGGTTTGCCATCCTTAGTCAAGTCAAGATGTCCACTAGTAGGCATGGGTGTTTTCATACCTTTACTCTCTTGCATGTTGAACTTCTTGAATAAGTCCTTGGTATACTTTGTTTGGGAAACAAAGGTATCCTCCTTACTTTGCTTAATTTGCAAACTAAGAAAGAATTTGAGTTCACCCATCATAGACATCTCAAACTTCTCCGACATTAGCCTTCCAAACTTTTCACTAAAAAGAGGGTTAGTTGAACCAAATATGATATCATCCACATAAATTTGGCATACAAATAATTCTCCATTAACCCTTTTAGTAAAAAGTGTAGAATCAATCTTTCCAATCTCAAAGCCTTTTTCAATAAGAAACTTAGTCAAGCATTTATACCAAGCTCTAGGAGCTTGTTTGAGACCATAAAGAGCTTTGTGAAGTTTGTAAACATGATTAGGTTTCTTAGGGTTAACAAAGCCAGGAGGTTGTTTAACATAGACTTCCTCCTCAATTTCTCCATTTAGAAAGGCACTTTTGATGTCCATTTGATATAATGTAATATCATGATGATTGGCATAAGCAAGTAAGATGCGTATGGACTCAAGTCTAGCAACGGGGGCATATGTCTCACCATAGTCCATACCTTCGACTTGAGTGTAACCTTGGGCGACGAGACGGGCCTTGTTGTGTACAACTTGTCCATCTTCATCTTGCTTATTCCGAAACACCCATTTGGTTCCAATGACATTGTGCGTCTCATCGGGATTTTCAACAAGCGTCCATACTTGATTCCTCTCGAAATTGTGTAGCTCTTCATGCATAGCGTTCACCCAATCCGGATCATCAAGAGCTTCTTCAACCTTCATAGGTTCAATGTTAGAAATGAATGAATAATGTTCACAAAAGTTAGCTAAGCGAGACTTAGATCGAGTAATTCTCCCGGTTTGAATATCATCGAAGATTTGTTCAACAGGATGATCTCTTGAAACTCTTGCTCTAACTCGTGAGAGCTTTTGTTTGGGTCGGGGTGGAACATCCTCTTCATCATCTTGTTCTTCCTCTTGTCCTTCTTCATTGTTGTTGGCGTTGATGTTCTCTTGTGGAGGTGGAGAAGGAGGTCGATGAGGTTCATCTTGATGTACTTCCTCGTTTCCTTCATCTTGATGTGTTCCACTTGTGGATGCCTCCAAGTCAACTTGTGGTTCACCTTGGTGTGAAGTTGAGGCTTCCACTTGAACGGACGAGGTACTCTCCTTCACCTCCGTTGGGCGAATCTTGCCAATAGACAAGTCTTCAATTGCTTTCGAAGGGTCTTTGTCTCCTACATCAATTGGCAATTGCTCTACTTGTGAGCCGTTAGATTCATCAAACTTCACATCCACCGTCTCTTCAACCTTTCGGGTGAAATTGCTGTAGACACGGTAAGTGTGAGAGTTTGAGCCATAACCAAGTAGGAAACCTTCATGAGATTTAGAAGCAAATTTTGAACGACGATGCTTATCAAGAATGTAGCACTTTGAGCCAAATACTCGAAAGTATCCAACTTGGGGTTTGTTACCGGTGAGAAGCTCGTATGCCATCTTGCCGAGTAGCTTGTGAAGATACAATCGATTTGTAGCATGACAAGCTGTCTCAACCGCTTCCGCCCAAAAGTGTTTTGGCGTCTTGTATTCATCAAGCATCGTTCTCGCCATCTTAATGAGTGTCTGGTTCTTCCTCTCAACAACTCCATTTTGTTGAGGTGTGTACGTAGCCGAGAACTCATGTGAAATCCCTTCTTCGTCAAGAAAGGTATCCACATTGGCGTTCTTGAACTCCGTTCCATTGTCGCTGCGAACCTTCTTGATCTTCACTTCAAATTGATTTTGGGCCTTCCTAGCGAAGTTCTTGAAGATCTTTTGGACCTGCGATTTATCATCAAGAAAGAACACCCACGTAAATCTGGAAAAATCATCAACAATGACTAAACCAAACGAGTTACCACTGAGACTCTTGTAGGCATTGGGACCAAAAAGATCCATATGAAGTAGCTCAAGCGGTCTTCTCGTGGTCATGATGTTCTTCACGGGATGACTTCCTCCAACTTGTTTTCCTACTTGACAAGCACTGCAAAGTCTATCCTTGTCAAATATAACATCTTTAACACCAAGGATATGATCACCTTTAATAAGCTTATCAAGATTTCGCATGCCCACATGACCTAACCTTCTATGCCACAACCAACCTTTGGAAAATTTAGCAATTAAGCAAGTTCTAGGTTGAGCTCTTTTAGTGAAGTCAACAATGTATAGATCACAATCTCTACATATACCGGTAAAGACCATATTATGATTATCTCTTCGAAACACTTGGTAGTCTACTTCAGTGAATAGAACATTAAGACCAAAATCAGCTAGTCTAGATACGGAAAGTAGATTGTAGCCAAGAGATTCAACGAGCATAACATTTTGGATGGAGTTGTCATGTGAGATGGCCACCTTACCAAGGCCAACCACCTTACCCTTTGAGTTATCACCAAAAGTGACATACTTTCGAGGGCCGTCGTTTTCAGCAAGCTCACGAAACATATCCTTATCTCCGGTCATGTGATCGGTACATCCACTATCCAGAACCCATTCCTTTCCTCCAGCCATGTAACCACGAAGGTTAGCCATAAGACCAAAGTGTCTCATAGACTCATCAAGATCAAAGTCATTATCATCATCCTCGTCATAATATCCATGTTCAACATCATCATCATATGAATGATCATTACCTAGAGAAGGCAATTCATTAGATTTATGACCATGACAATGTTCATATTTATGAATTCTAATGACTTGAGAGATGATGTCACTAATGATTCCAACATCTCCTTTGGCTTGCATGAGGTCACGAAGCTCAAATAGACAATCACCAAACTTAGGACCACTAGAATTCATCTTATTTAAAGCAATGGACTTTTGAAGAATCTCATCTAGATTTTTTAAGGAATAGTTTGAAAAGCGTTTCTCGAGGTATCTTCATATAGTGTAAGCACATTCAAGTGTAGGCAAGCACACAATCAAGTTTCTAGGCAATCCTCTAATGATAAGATTAACAGTTCTAAGATTGCGGATCATGTCAAGAGAATCATCGGAGGTAGGATGCAAAGGATCAATAGGAGGCGCACAAGGGGTAGTAATGTACTTGTTCAAGTTATAGTCATTGAAAATCACAAGCATCTCATTTTTTCAATCATGATAGAACTCTCCATCAAGTAAAGGTACTCTACTTCTAATACTCCCAATCGTAGACTCATCCATCTTCCTCCAATGGTGATTAAACCAAAGCAATGGAGACCAAAACTCTGATACCAATTGAAAGGATCAAGAAGAGGGGTCTAGAGGGGGGGGGGTGATTAGACCCTCAACAAGCAAAAGTAGTAGTTTTTAAGTTCTTCAAGTTGAGGTGGAGTTTTAGCACAAGTTTAAGCATTCACAATACATTTCAAGCAAGCATGACAAGAGTATGAGCAGCAGAAAGAGTAAAGCATGCAATTTGCAAGAAAGTAAAGGGATGGGATTGGAGTGTGCAAACACAATGAAGAAACGGAGATTTTTGGCGTGGTTCCGATAGGTGGTGCTATCGTACATCCACGTTGATGGGGACTTCAACCCACAAAGGGTAACGGTTGCGCGAGTCCACGGAGGGCTCCACCCACGAAGGGTCCACGAAGAAGCAACCTTATCTATCCCACCATGGCCATCGCCCACGAAGGACTTGCCTCACTCGGGTAGATCTTCATGAAGTAGGTGATCTCCTTGCCCTTACAAACTCCTTGGTTCAACTCCACAATCTTGTCGGAGGCTCCCAAGTGACACCTAACCAATCTAGGAGACACCACTCTCCAAAAGGTAATAGATGATGTGTTGATGATGAACTCCTTGCTCTTGTGCTTCAAATGATAGTCTCCCCAACACTCAACTCTCTCTCACAGATTTGGATATGGTGGAAAGATGATTTGAGTGGAAAGCAACTTGGGGAAGGCTAGAGATCAAGATTCTTGTGGTTGGATTGGAATGTCTTGGTCTCAACACATGAGTAGATGGTTCTCTCTCAGAAAATGAGTAGTGGAAGTGTAGGCACGTTCTGATGGCTCTCTCTTGAATAGAGAAGGAGGTGGAGGGGTATATATAGCCTCCACACAAAATCTAACCGTTACACATATTTGACCCAACTCGGTCAGGCCGAATAGAAGAACTCGGTGAGACTGATCTAGTTCAAAATGTGAACGTTAGGATTCTCGGTGGGACCGATATGATCAACTCGGTGGGACCGATGTGCTAGGGTTAGGGCAAAACCTCATCTTGGTGTGACCGATTGCATGAACTCGGTGAGACCGATTTCAGCAATGAGCAAACAGAGAGTTGGTCAGGCAAACTCGGTGTGACCGGTTGCACATTTCGGTGAGACCGAAATGATTGCAACAGTCAACAGAGAGTTTGCAAGGCGAACTCGGTGAGACCGATCGCTCGTTTCGGTGAGACCGAAATGTTACGAAGGGAAACAGAGAGTTTGCATTGCCATCTTGGTGAGACTGAGATACCTATCGGTGAGACCGAATTGATTAGGGTTTCTGGCAGTGGCTATGTCAAAGGAACTCGGTGGCGCCGGATAGATCAAATCGGTAGGGCCGAGTTTGACTTTAGGTTTAGGACATATTTGGAATTGAGAAAGTGGTTGAGGGCTTTGGAGCATATCACTAAGCACTTTGAGCAAGTAGACCATTAATCAACACCTCATCCCTTTTAATAGTATTGGCTTTTCCTATGGACTCAATGTGATCTTGGATCACTAAAATAGAAATGAAGAGTCTTGAGCTAGTGCCAATCTTTGTCCTTAGCATTTTGAAGGGGTTCCACATCCTCTTGTCCATGCCACGCCATTGTTGAACTTTCTAAAATATACTAGATGAAAATATTAGTCCAACAAGAGATATGTTGACATTAATTACCAAAATCACCCAGGGAGCACTTGTGCTTTCACAGGGAGCACTTGTGCTTTCAAAGAACTAGAACTAGAAGAGAGAACTAGAGGAGGCTCCAAAACTTGTGTATTCAAAAGGGCCAAAACCTCTAGTATATATAGGTGGAGAGAGAGGGGGAGGGGTGGCCGACTTGGGGAAGGGGCTCCCCCTCCCCTTGCGTCGGCCAAAGAGGAGGTGGAGTCCCTCCACCTCCAATTCGCCCCCCTAGGGGGCACCATCCACTAATGGGCCTTAGGGCCTATTATCTTTCTCGCTTATAGGTCTTCTCTTATTTTCTTTGGCCCAATGAATTTAAATAAATTTCTGGGACCTCTTAATAATATTGGAGCCCTTTATAATTTATATTGAAGTCTTTTGAAACAGTTTCCACGTATATATTATTTCCCGGTATTACCCGGAACTCAGCGAAACACTTCCGGTTTCTCTCGAAATAATTTCTTTCTTCCCAAAACTTTTCTGGTAATATTTTCTCATATTCCTAACTCCTATAGAACTCAAGAGATCCTAATCTCTTAAGCGTGTAACCTGCAGGTTCGGTAAAATATAGACATGAATGAAAACACCATTCGTTCAATGATCAATAGCGGAACCGAGGATATCCATATTGATCCCTATACTTACATCAATGATATTCGAGTGAACCGTTGGTTATCATATGGTGTTCCTTTTGCTTCGCAATACGTTACAAAACCCGAAGTGAGATATATTGGTATCCCCGTGAGATCAACACATGCTCACTATACCGGTCTTCCTCATTATTGGTTTTGTTCTCTTTTCTCGTTCTCGTTTTCCGGCATCCCCGTTATCAATTCACACTTGTCTAGCCAAAGGATGATGGAGGCCGTCATACCGAGAGGGTCCTAAGAATATCTCTTCATCGTCGGAGGAGCAAATCCCAGTCTCGGGCTATCTAGTCCCTCGTCATACGTTTCTAATGAACCCGTAAGTTGCCAGTATGATCACCTTGTTACGGATGACGTTGGAACAGCCCCAAAGTGCAACATCCGATATGGAGTAACTCGATACTCTCATGGTCTAAGAAATCATACATATGTTAAACCTGTGTTATGAACTAAAGACTTCAGACGATATAATCTCTTAAGTATAACAAACAACTTTGTCCAGTTCAACATGAGTGTTGTACCAACATCGTGCTCTCAAATGTTAGTGGCATATCCCATGATTAGGAAAACGAAATCATCAATAACTATTGAGCTAGTCCTAGAGTCAAGACTAGGAATCTGGTTTTACCATTTATGCTTCTGCACGTGCTAATGAGTATTCCTTTGAATCGCATATCCAAGAACCATAACAATTATAACATAGAATATAAACATTAACTATAAACTTGAAAATAAATAATACAAATATTATTGCCTCTAGGGTATATTTCCAACAACGTAAAGGTTAGGACAACAGAACCAGCCAAAAGTTCGAATGGAAGCGTAGTTGGGGTGGTAGCCGTAGAACATGTAGTGGGGTAGGATGTTATTATAATCGATGGCACGGGAAGGTCATATATTGAGGATGAACGTGGGCATGTGGAGTGCTTCGACCAGAATAGCGGTGGATGGTGGCTTGGAGAAGAAGCATGCGTAAAATTTCATTTGTGGATCGAATGGCACATTCTGCCTTGTTGTGTTTGCGGCAAAATGTGAGGGCAAGAGAGACGCAATGAGATGCCGTGATCAACGAAGAAACTGTGTAAACAAACTTTGATAATTCACCATCATATCGCATTGCATACACTACAACAGTGGGATAGGTGGTGGTGGGCAGAACGATGGTGAGGCCGTCGCTTGAGGCGGGCAGCACGATGGAGCCGGGTGGGGCAGAGGACGAGACGCCGGTTATGCCATGGAGCAGCATGAAGGAGTGGCTCTGATTACCAAGAAGAACCGGACATCAAAATTGGGAAGTTAATTGTAGAATTTTTATTCCTCATAATAAGAGCATCTACAGCCGGAGGTTGCAAATTTGGACCCTCAAACGCCTGCGGACGTGCCCGAACGCGCCCGCGGACAGTGACCGGGCGTGCCTCAAATTTTACAATTTACAACCACGTATCCTATTTTCAAAACATCTGTTACATGCAGGGCCATGCACGTCGATCATCCTATCCGTCTTGGGCCGGCTGGGCACCGAAAATTGCTCATACTTAACATTTTCACACTCGTATTAGTCCCACCTCGCCGACTGATGAGTTAGTCGAACAGCTTAAATATACGGGTCGTCTCGAAGAGACAAGCTTCTGACATCATTGCATCCTTTTGTTAAGGATTTGGACTCTTACTATAAATCTTCTCTCTTTATCACATAGAAGATTCATAGTCAGGGTCTATCTCCTTCACATAGGGAACATTGGTGTCGGCTTTTTTTGAATCACTATGTGTTCATGCATCAAAACGAAATAAAAATTTACCGTCATTGTAGTAGAGGTATCAACGTATATGATCGAGACAAACTTGACACTCAATGAACAATCATCAGTCAATGAATTACAATCTAGTGTCAAATATATCTCGATCACACATGCGAGAATTGATAAACCTACGCAACAATAACCAAGCTTGTCGCCCATCCGCTTTAGATATTCTTGTGCGATACAACAACCTATGCAACAGTTTAGCCTGCATGGGTGCGGGCGAGAGAGCGCATACCTTTTGAGCCATGCGTAGGACTCGGTCTAACCGTTGTAATGGAAGACGTTATCCAGCACTCACTACTGAGCTCAAGACGGGGAATTGAAGAAATAAATATGAGTTCTTTTAACCATCATACTAAGATGGTGCGACTCCGGGAAACACAACGCAGCAAAGTAGCAATGCGAACCGGTACGTGAAGGTCAGAGGCGAATAACCAGGCGAATAGGGTTTCCGCTGGTCCGCCGCCGGCCGCCTCCTTGGCGGCGGCGCGGGGGCCGGCACTTGCTGTCCCAGGTCGTCGTCGCGAGGCGCCGGCTCTGGTCTCTTCCTCTCCACTACGAGGTTATGGCCGCTTAGGTCGTCGTGGTGGATTAGTTGTCTGCTCAGCCAAGTCTGATCGGAGAAGTATGCCGGACTTGGATTTTTGAGATTGTCGTGGCTGTGTGGTGCTATAGCGCTACTTTGGTTTGCATGCGGTCAAATCTCTTGGTGCTGCTGCAATTTTACTTGGTGGAGCTAGTAACCTCTCATGGGGTTTGGTTCTGCTGATGAATAAGTAATGAATTGATCGTCGGGAGTGATGAAACTCCTTTGTTGGAATAGCCGCGGTATGGCCAGTGCCGCGGCGGAGCGTGCTCTTCTGGATCTCCAGAAGCAGTGGGTGCCGGATGTTGTCTTTCTGTCTGAGACACATCTGAATACTGTTAAGGCAGAAAAACTAAGGAAGAAATTAAAGATGGATAGAATGGAAGTGCAAGATAGTGTGGGAGCTAGCGGAGGTTTATTACTGTATTGGCGCAGTCCAGTGATCATTCATATTCGGGATAAAAGCAAGAACTTCATCGATGTCAATGTTGGTACAGGCCCGGATGAAACGTGGAGGTTTACGGGTTTTTATGGAGAGCCAAAGTGGGAAGACAAACACTTATCATGGGGCTACCTGCGTACTCTGCATCAGCAAAACAGACTGCCATGGATGGTCGTTGGTGATTTCAACGAAATCCTTTATTCACATGAAAAGGAGGGCGGTGTGCCACGTCCGACGCAAATGATGCAGAATTTTAGAGATGCTTTAGTGGATTGTGAACTGGAAGATATGGGTTGTTCGGGAGAGCTTTTTACTTGGCGTAGGAGAAGGCTGCGTGAGAGACTTGACCGGGCCGTGTGCAATGGGCAGTTCCTCGGTCTATGGCCACATGTAAAGGTAACAAATGCAGCACACACCAAGTCTGATCACAGGCCTATCTTTGTAGATACAGATGGTGATGTGGTAGGTGACCAACAGCAGCAATTTCAGAAGCAGTTCGAGGCGCGTTGGCTTCAAGAGGATAACGTGGTGCAGCTGGTCACGGAAGCATGGGAGCGTACAGATCCACTGGCGCCATTTGCAGTGCGTACAGCGAGCGTGCATGCTGATATGCATGTCTGGGATCGTGAATTACTCAAGGCGCCGCATCGGCGCTTAAAGGAGCTTCAGGCGGAGTTGGATAGGTTGCGGTCGGGCCCTCTCACTGATGAGTCGGCGGACGGGCAACATGTGCTCTTAATGGAAATAGAAGAAAATCTAGAGAAGGAGGAGATCTATTGGGTGCAGCGCAGTCGAGCAAACTGGCTTAAGTTTGGTGACCGGAATACCAAATTTTTCAGTAACTTTGCTACAGCTAGGAAGAAAAGGAATCACATAAAGCGTTTGCTTGATGATAATGGCATTTGGAGAGAGGACAATGAATCAATGAAGAGCCTAATCAGCGAGTATTTTCAACATCTCTTTGCTTCAGAAGTGAATGTACCCTCTTTAAATGTTTTAAATAAAGTTAAAAGGTGTGTGACAGACTATATGAATGAATCCCTAGTTGCACCCTATACAGAGGAGGAGGTCAAAAAGGCATTATTCAGCATAGGTGACCTGAAAGCGCCAGGACCAGATGGTCTACATGCAGTCTTTTATAAGAAGTTTTGGCCCCTATTAGGTGATGATTTGATTAAGGAAGTTTTGGCTGCTGTCAACTCAGGAGTTATTCCTGAAGAATGGAACTCGACTACTATTGTTTTGATCCCCAAAGTAGAAAACCCGGAGAAGATCACCCAATTCCGGCCAATCAGTTTATGCAACGTAGTCTACAAGGTGATCTCAAAGATGTTGGCAGCAAGATTGAAGGTTTTACTACCAGATATAATCAGTGAAACCCAAAGTGCATTTGTCCCTGGACGTATTATAACTGATAATGTAATTGTGGCTTATGAGTGTTTGCATACCATGAAGAAGAGGAAGAAAGGTAAATTTGGTACCTGTGCGGTAAAGTTGGACATGCACAAAGCATATGATCGCGTTGAGTGGGTGTTTCTAGAGGCAATTTTGTCCAAGCTTGGCTTTGATGCAAGTTGGATCAAGCTAGTCATGTCTTGTGTTACTTCTGTTGAGTATAAGGTACGATTTAATTCTAATGAGACATTACCTTTTACTCCAACAAGGGGGTTGAGACAGGGGGATCCACTCTCCCCATATTTGTTTCTCCTATGCGCTGAGGGATTATCAGCGCTAATTAATTATGAGGAAGGAGCTGGCAATCTGAATGGTGTCCAGGTGTGTAGAGACTCCCCAACAATTTCTCATTTATTGTTCGCTGATGATTCACTTATACTCATGAGAGCAGATGCGTCAAATGCAAACACATTACGCGGGATTTTGGATGAATACTGTGCAGCTTCAGGACAATTGGTGAGTGAAGCAAAGTGTTCAATTTTCTTCAGTCCGAACACGGATGTGGAGGTAAAGGCCGAAATTTGTCAAATTTTGAACATTATGACTGAATCCCTCTCGGATAAATATTTGGGGCTCCCGTCCATGATTGGAGTAGATCGAGTAGACTGCTTCAAACACATTATTGAGAGGATTCAGGCTATGGTGAATGGTTGGAAAGAGAGGACTCTCTCCTATGGAGGAAAGGAGGAATTACTGAAAGCGGTGGCCCAAGCCATACCAACATATGCGATGAGTGTGTTCAAATTCCCGAAAAAAGTTTGTAAGGGGATCACTGACACAATGTCGCACTATTGGTGGGGTGATGGGGAAAATGATCGTAAGATGCATTGGTTCGCGTGGTGGAAAATGTGTTTGCCAAAGGAGAGAGGAGGTATGGGTTTCAGAGATGTCCATAGCTTCAACTTGGCGATGCTGGCCAAACAGTGTTGGAGGCTCATTGAGAACCATGGTTCCTTGTGTGCTCGTGTCCTTAGAGCAAGATATTATCCTACGGGAGACATTCTCAACTGTGAACTTAAAAAGGGATCCTCTTACGTGTGGCAGAGTATTTGGGCAGGTATCCAGACTTTCAAAAAGGGTTGCATTTGGAGAGTGGGAGATGGCACAAAGATAAACATATGGAACGATTGTTGGATACCAAATAGTGCATCCAAGAAAATCATCACAATTCAGGGCAATCAAGTGCTAACCCGGGTTTGTGAGTTATTAGACCCAATCACTGGAGAGTGGGATGAGCAGCTGATCCGAGAGAATTTTTGGCACATTGACGCTGAACGTATCTTGCAAATCCCTATATTTCATTTGGAGACAGAAGATTTTGTTGCATGGCATCTAACGAAGAATGGGGTGTTCTCGGTTCGCTCTGCTTACTATAAACAGTGGGAAGAAAACTTTAACCAGGACAATATGGGCCTTGTGTGCTACTCCTCAGCGCCACATCCAATCTGGCGCAAGTTATGGAGTTTGAAGGTTCCAGCAAAGATCAAAATTTTCATCTGGCGGTGCTTACACAATGCCATCCCATGTTTTAGCGTTCTTGCAAATCGTCATATAGGAAAGGTATCCCAATGCCCAATATGTCAAGCGGGTGCAGAGGACATTTCGCATGTCCTGTTCAAGTGTATTCGATCGAGGGCTGTTTGGGATGCTCTTGGAATAAGCACAGAGATCCGGTTGGCTGCTGAGGTGGATCGATTAGGTGCGGCTGTTATTGATTTCCTACTTTGCGATGCTGCTCATCAAAAACCATTTATGGGAGAGATCGAACTACCAGAGTTAATAGCTATAACATGTTGGTATTTGTGGTGGCAACGGAGAGAGTTTGTCAAAGGAGAGGAGGTGCAAACGCCAGAGAGAACGGCACCTGCGATCATGGCGCTCGCCCTAAACTACGCGCGTGCTGCAGGAAAGGTCTTGACAAATGCAAAGATAAACAGATGGCCTTCTGTCCTGGCTGGGCATCTAGTTTTAAATGTTGATGCTTCCTTTTCTGTTGGAACAAACTCCGGTGCTTGTGGAGCAATTATAAGAGATCATAAAGGGCATTTCATTAATGCTTCTACAGCTAGGCTTGAGCATGTGGCTGATGTTGTTGCTGCCGAAGCAGCCGCACTTTTTGAAGGATTGAAGCTGGCCCTAAGTTTGGGCTGCGCTAAACTGCTGGTAAGGATGGACAATAGCACAGTGGTGGATGCACTAAATCTCAATGAAGGCCATTCGATGACGGCAGCGCCAGTGTTGGATGATTGCAGGAGTATATTGTGTGATTTTGGAAAGGTTACAGTTGAGCATTGTTTTAGAGAGTCCAATGTAGTAGCTCATGAATTAGCTAAATGGGGATGTGTGAACGACCCTTCTGTTTGGGCCGAGGCACCTCCTAGCTTCCTTGTTAAATTCCTAGCTGATGATGTAACCGTTATTTGAGTTAATAAAGTAATCTTCCCGTCAAAAAAAAAAAAGATGGTGCGACTCCGGTGGGGTGGGATCTCGCCGATGAGCCCGAGGTGACAAAGCTTGAGGCCCAATATATTTGTGTTCTTTTAACCTAGTACAAACGCATATGTTCATAAACACATATACTCACCTCTATAAACACATGCACGCACATCCGGACGCGGAGTATCTACACCCGAGCTCAAATGAGTTTAGGTGAACAGTAAAACCAAAAAACATTTTAAAAATGTTTAAAAAATTCTGATTTTTTTTTGATAAACTTTGACAAATGTTCTAACTGCTTGCAAAATTTCATCTTCAGATCACATTCATGGCAGACGTGACAAAAAAAACAAAATTGATGCTTCGAAAATGCTACTTTCAAAGCATTTTGGAGCACTGATTTTGATTTTTTTGCCACGCCTTGTACGAATGTGATCTGAAGATGAAATTTTGCAAGCAGTTAGAATATTTTTCAAAGTTTATCACAAAAAAATTTCAAAAAATTTTGAACATTTTTTAAATGTTTTCGATTTTACTGTTCACCCATGCTCATTTGAGCTCGGGCTGAGATATGACTTTCCGCGCACATCCTATCTTTTATGAGTACCTTCAAAAAACTGAGCCTACATATTATCTTGAGATTGATGAAGTCGCTACAGACGCCTTCGTAGTCGACGAAA
This sequence comes from Thinopyrum elongatum, assembly GCA_011799875.1. Taxonomy (NCBI): domain Eukaryota; kingdom Viridiplantae; phylum Streptophyta; class Magnoliopsida; order Poales; family Poaceae; genus Thinopyrum; species Thinopyrum elongatum. Next base: position 56,546,568 of record CM022300.1, on the reverse strand, counting down.
ACGTCTCTTTTCACTGAACGTACATCACTGAAAGGCTTGTAATAAATCCAGAGAAGTGCGACCGCCAATGCCTAGTCTAGAAGTTGAACCCTGGTGGGTTAGTTCCATCACAAGAAATCTAACCATACGTAGCTCAGTTCGCATATATTTGTGTTGAAAGGTTAGTGATTCGAGATGAGATGTTGTACATGCTGGTTCGACATGTTACAACCTTGTTCTTGTTTTTCTGCAAACACATGGACTGTATGATGTCACTATTGGGTGCTCATTGAAAAAATTGTGTTCATGCTTTTTTTTTCATTGATATAATAAGTGTCAATTCCATATGTCAGATGATATTTTTTTTCAACTATTTGCGACAACCAACAAGGCTTACAAAAGAAAGAAAGGCTCCCACGTGTTTAGGTTTTTCCCGCTTCTCGCCGGCGCCGAAGATACTTTTTTTTTTCAACTATTTGCGACAACCAACAGGGCTTACAAAAGAAAGAAAGGCTCCCACGTGTTTAGGTTTTTCCCGCTTCTCGCTGGCGCCGAAGATACTTTTTTTTTCAACTATTTGCGACAACCAACAGGGCTTACAAAAGAAAGAAAGGCTCCCACGTGTTTAGGTTTTTCCTGCTTCTCGCCGGCGCCGCCACTAATCTGCCTTGTTTTCTGTGGTCTTAGGGTCATAGAGACGCAGTGGATACCGGCCCTTGCCGACGGGAGGGCACATTCTTTATTTTTCGGCTATTTTCGTGAGTCTGTTTAGGGTTTGTGTGCTCCTCAAGAAAGCGAGGCGGTGGCAACCCCCTGAAGATGGAATAAGATTCTCCCTGCCTAGTCTCCGTCTGGGTGATGCATCTCGCGTCGTCGGATGGAGTGTGGAGGTGTGTCTCCGATGGATCTCACGGGATCTGGTCGTTGTTTGTCTTTGATGGGTCCGCATAGATCTGGTCTTCATTCGTCTGCGTTCATGTGTTTACAGGTTGGATTTTTCTGATCTACGCTTCTTTTCATCGACGAAGGTTACTGTTCTAGTGTGCTGGTTCTTTAGGGTCTTAGCACGACGACTTTCCAACTGTCTACTACAAGAAGGTATGCCCAGCTCCGCTGAGAGAGGGGTGATGATAGCGGCGCGTCTTTGACTCCCTCTAGTGCTTGTAGTCGTCGTTAGGTGGTCTATAACCATGAATGCAAATTTTTATATCTTGTGTTCTTTGTACTTTCACGATGTTTGATGATAGACTGATATTAAAAAAAAAAGGATTACACGCACACAAGTATGTGTTTGAGATACCACATGACACATGTGTTAAGCAATTCAAATAGTTAAAAAAAAAATCATCCATTCCTTGGACAAGTATTTCCGGACGGAGGGAGTATGTGTTTGAGATACTAGGATGTTTGCTGCACGTTATTAAAACACCACGTCATCAAATATTACCATGATATCAAACGTATGTAAAAAATATTGCACGGAAGCGTTTCACATGACAGGGCAGATTCGTCTCCCACGCCGCCCACCGACGGCTAGCACGAGCGTTATACAGATCACAGTACACGCGTCGCCCTGTCATGCTACCAGCCCAACACCCAACGCCCGCCCCTCACGTTACGCTGCATGCAGGTACACGTACCATGCGACGTGGCAGCCCGTTGGACAGCACGACCCTGCTCAAACGGTCTATAAAAACAGCACCACCGCCATCGCTTCAATCCATCGGCATCCAGTTGACAATCCAATTCGACACATAGTGAACCACAGCCAAGAACACACTCACCGCAGCAAGCAATCCGTGAAGAGATGGCGCATTTCCAGGGCCAGCAGCACGGCCACCAGGCCACCCGCATCGACGAGTACGGCAACCCTGTGACGGCCGGCCACGGCGTCACCGGGACCGAAGGCCTGGGGCACTTCCAGGGCCAGGGCCAGCAGCACGGCCACCCCACCACCCGCCTCGACGAGTACGGCAACCCGGTGACGGCCGGCCACGGCGTTGGGCTGGGATCCACCGGCACAGGAGTGCACGGCGCTGGGCACGCTGGGTACGGTTCTACCGGCACCGGCACCGGCACCCACGACACTGGCGGCCACGGCCGCGAGGTGGGATACGGTGCCACTGGCACCGGCACCCACGACGCTGGGGGCTATGGAGGCTCTGGAATTGCCCCTCGGCACGACACCACCGGCACTGGGGTTCACGACGCCGGTGGGTTGGGCACGCGGCATGCCGCCACCGGTACCCACGGCACAGGGCACACCGCCAGGCTCGGCGGCACCGGCACCGGGATGACCGGGACCCATGGCACAGGCCACACCGCCGGGCTCGGCGGCACCGGCACGGGGATGACCGGGACCCATGGCACAGGCCACACCGCCGGGCTCGGCGGCACCGGCACGGGGATGACCGGGACCCATGGCACAGGCCACACCGCCGGGCTCGGCGGCACCGGTACAGGGATCACCGGGACCCATGGCACAGGCCACACGGCCGGGTTGGGCGGCACCGGCACCGGGATCACCGGGACCCATGGCACAGGCCACACGGCCGGGTACGGCGGCGGTGCAACCGGCACCGGAATCACCGGGACCCATGGCACAGGCCACACGGCCGGGTTGGGCGGCACCGGAACCGGAATCACCGGTACCCACGGCGTCGGCACACACCCTCATGGTGGGCTAGGCGAGCACAAGATTGGTGGCATCCTCCACCGCTCTGGCAGCTCCAGCTCCAGCTCGGTACGTACATAAGCAGACTCCTTGCTTTCTACGCGTGTATGATCGCATCCATCTTTCGTGTCCTTACTGTTTTCTCTTCTCAATTGTGCAGTCATCCTCCGAGGACGACGGGATGGGCGGCAGGAGGAAGAAAGGCATGAAGCAGAAGATCAAGGAGAAGCTCCCCGGCGGTAACAAGGAGCAGACCACGGCCACCGGCGGCTACGGGCCAGGGTACACGGGGACCACTGGCACTGGTGGGCCAGGGTACACGGGGGCCACTGGCACTGGTGGGACCTACGGAGCCACTGAGGGGACGCACGAGAAGAAGGGCGTCATGGAGAAGATCAAGGAGAAGCTGCCTGGCGGGCACAAGGACAACCAGCCGCACACCACGGCAACCGGCGGCTACGGATCTGGCACCACTGGCACCGGCGGCTATGGAGCTGGCACCACCGGCACCGCGGGGACGTACGGCGCCACTGAGGGCACCCACGAGAAGAAAGGCATGATGGAGAAGATCAAGGAGAAGCTCCCCGGCGGCCACCACTGAACTGAGCCTAACTTGCCTCGGCCTCGGGTACAGAGTAGTGAAGAATAAAGACTCGAGGAATCGCCGTGTGCATAATCTAAGGGCGTAGTATTAAGTTTTTTATGTTATCCTTTTTATCTTTTTTTCGACAAAATGGTATATCCTTTTTATCCGTGTGATAGAATAGATGTTGCAATACTGTGACATGCCCTGTAAGCTACAACCACTTCTCTGATGCGAATCGGGAGATCTGGCTTGGAATCAATGGTGAATTTGAAATAGTTTGAAATATCTAGGAATTGTTGCTGTTCGATCCATCCACCCTTGCAGCTTACAGAATCATCTCACAGAACCAATACCGTTCCTTCCCGTCCCAAGATTTTTTTTTTTTTTGAGCAGTTGCGATACATCCAGATACTGAGATACAGAGTTGTACAAGGGCGAGTTTTGTCTTTTGAGGAGATATAAGGCGAGTTACAGGAGTAGGAGTAGGGCATAGCTTCAAGGAGGCCTTAATTTTAAGAAAGTATAAAATTCAAACTCTTAAGTTATAAAAAATTCTGAAAAAAATACACATATATACAAGGGATAAAATACTTCAATCGTGAACTGCGCAAAAGAAAAATAACCGAGTTTGAGGATGAACAATCCATTTTTTGAGCTAATAAAAACACCCTTTATCAAAGAAAGAATGAACAGTACATATGCTAAAAGCTCATATTTACGTATTTGACCTAAAGATTTTGGTAGTTTTCAAATGAAGAAGGAGCTAGATCTCCATTTGATATTTCTAGGAGTTACAAGGGCTGATGGAGCCCAAACCTAGCTTGCAAGTATATAAGGATGAGTCACAAGGCCTAAGAAGGGCCCAAACATAGACATGTCTTGCTGGTTCTATCTGAGACCTCTGCGAGCAACGATCCACGTGTCGCGCTCTGGGTGTGTTGTTTGGAATTCTACTTTATTTTTTCACACGCGTTTTTTACTTTTAGACGGTTTTTTACCGGGGTTTTTTCGGCTTTTTGGTTTTTCACCGGTCTTTCTTAGCTTTTGAAAGAAAAAAATTCAAAAAAATGAGAAAAAACGCGGTTTTTTTCTTCTGCGACAGGCACAGTTTTGCTTTCGCGAGAGGCACGGTCGTGCCTTTTGGAAACGAAAAAAATGTGTGTTATCTTTCTTTTTCCTTCTATGTGAGTTAAGGTTTTGCTTCCGTGAGAGGCATGGCTTGGAAACGAAAAAAAAACTGTGTTTTTTTTTATATTTTTTCCTTTCGTGAAAGGCACGGTTTGCTTCCATGAGAGGCACGATTTTACTTCCGTGAGAGGCACGATGCGCCTCTCGAAAACACAAAAAAAAAAACATGTTCTCAATTTTTTTCTTCCACGAGAGGCACGGTTTTTTCGTGCAAAAAAAAGTTCGTCAAAACCTATCAACATAATATCAAGTTTTGAAGATCTCAACGCGAGGAATCCAACGGTGAAAATGATTTGAGATTTGAACGCACGGTTTAAGAGATAAAACGTTTTAGATAAACGGATCTACGAAAAAAGGGAAAACTCTCAGGTTGCGACAAGTGGCGCACATGCAGCGCACCACTTGTCGCAACCTCGGAAGGGGGAAGTGATATTTGGAAGGAATACTCCTCAGTTAGTGATTTCGGAGACCTCCTCTTCGGCGCCTCGGGCGCCGGTTCGCTCAGCTCTTTCCCTTTGACGTAGCTGTTCGTCCATTCATCTCGTTTGTCCCTTTGTGTTTTTTGTGTCTGGCCCTTCGTTCACAAATCTGAAAAAACATGGACTAAAATATTACGAATTCAAAAACAGTTCATGAATTTGAAAAAGTTCATCAATTCTAAAAAATGTTCATCAATTTTGAAACACATTTCACAAAAAAAATGAAAAAAGTTCATCGATCTTGAAAAAAAAGTTCGTCAAATTTGAAAAAAGTTCACCAAATTTGAAAAAAAATCATGTAATTTGAAAAAAAATCATCGAATATGAAAACAGTTCACCGAATTTGAAAAAAGTTCATCAAATTTGAAAAAAGATCATCAAAATTTGAAAAAAAAAGTTCATTAAAATTTGAAAAAGTTCATCGATTTTGCAGAAAAAAATCATGAAGAAAGAAATTTTGTCGAATTAGAAAAAAAAGAAAAAAAAAAGGACAGAAAAAGGGAAAAAAGAAGCGAGAAAGAAGAAAAGAAAACAAACATGTAGGATAATCATAACAAGTGAAGTGGTCGGGGTGGTTGTCGCGTCTTACACTAGTCCCGCTCGTCGCGGGACGCGGGATCGAATCCCAGCTCTTGCGCAGTTTTTTGCAATTTACAAACAGAAAAAATATTCAAAATGGGTCGGCCCAGCGTGGCGAAGGCGATGTGCGCCCGTTTGTGAGAATGGAAGAAAGGGGTGCTTAAGCCACCGAATAGCATTTGGCGTTCTATCTTGTTACGAACCTGTTATGAGCCAGTTGAGAAGACCGGTCCAGTGAGCTGCCCTAGGTGTTGTCCACCAGCGAACAGGCACCCTCCCTTCTAGCGATTTTGGTTTTTCCATCAGGGCATGTACAATGGTGCTATCTTAGGAGTGCCACGTAGGATAAATGATGAGGTGGAGGAGAGAGAACTCATAAGAATAAACGACAAGAGATGATCTCTTAGCACAATATGTCTCACCACATTTTTAGAAATAGTTAGTTAATGAAGATCAGGCTAAGAGATGACCCATTATAGATATTTTTTTGTCATCTCTAAATTGCATGCAAGACTTAAGATAAGACTATCTTATCAATCATTGTACATGCCCTCGGCGAACTGATACCCTCCTTCCAATGATCCCTATTTATCGCATAGGTCGGCGGATAGACATGTACAACCTCATGCTTGGCGCCACCTCTAGTTGGGCCAGCTCAACTAGCTCCCCCATTTAGGGCTTTTCCATTTTTTGAAAGGACCGAGAACCTTCCTGGACCATTTTTTCGTTTTATTTTAGTTTTTTCTGCATTTTTTTTTGTTTTTCTTTTTCATTTATGTTTTGACTTCTTTTTATTTAGGTTTTTTTGTTCTTTTATTATTTTTATTTTCGTTGTATCTTTCTTTTTTACTTTTTACTATTTCCCTTTATAATTTTTCATGAATAATTGTTTAAAATCATGAACATATTTTGAAACCGCAAATATTTTTTGTTTTCCTAGACATTTGTTTAAAATTATGAACATATTTAAAAACGTGAATATTTTCTGTTTTCTCAGACATTTTTCAAAATCATGAATATTTTTGGAAATCTCAATTTTTTGAAAAAACCACATACATTCCCTCGATCAAAATCCTCGATGCACCGTCGCACTTGCAACTTCGACGAGATCATCCGCTGATGAAACTCCAGTGGACCTCGCCGCATTTGCTCCAAGCCGCCGCGGTAAATCTTCCTTGCCGCGTCGTCTTAGTTGATCTCCGCCACCAAGTTAGGGTACGGAGATCCGAACTCGTATTTTCTCTTTCCATTCGTAATATGAGTTCATCCCTGCACGATTATCTTCTGATTCAACTATCCCATTAGATCTTCAGAAGCTTATACTTCTTTCCGTGCATGGTTTGCAGTTTTTCCTCATGCACATCCGAATAGATCTAAACTTTGTGTTTTCTCTCTGATGAAAAATTAGATAGATTTCATCTTAGTAGTTTTCTTTCGAAACTTACTACCATGAAATCTTTCGAAGATATTTCTCATTCGAGATAATTCTCAAAGTGTTGATCAATTCTTCTCCAAAAATGATTTTCATCAAAAACTTTATCTATGCGTACTCATGGCCCTGTCTATATTTTCCCTCGCATCTATTCTCTTTCACAGGTCAATGGATTATGTTGAAGATAATGCTAATCCTGATTATCAGACAGAAATGGGTGAAGAAACTGTCATGGGCACGAGAGTTGTATCAAAAGCTCAATTTGATGAAGAACGACAGTCTGTAGAAGAAGATGTATCGCACTGAAAGGAAATCTGGGTGCCGAAAAGAAATCCCATCGAAAAGAAAGCTGTGACGAAGAAAATGCTTCTGATGAAGAGAAATCTGGATGCCAAAAAAAATCCCATCAAAAGAAAGTTGGGGAGAAGAAAATGCTTCTGATGAAAAGAAAGCTATAAGCCGAAAGAAACGAGCCCAGTGCTCAGGGAGAAGGAAGTGTGGAAAATGCAAATGTTTCAGATCCTCAAGCATCGGAACAATCTTCTGAAAAGAATAAGAGCGGTGAAATTCTCCTTCCAGAGTTATTCTTCGAGAAGGTAGAATCAAAGAAGGAAAAGAAGGCTCAAGTGCTTCAAAACAATGAATTAGAGAAAGAAAAGGCCCTTGTGCCTCGTCAAATAGAAATGAGCTTGAGAATGAAAATCTTGAAAAAGCTGATGCACCCCTCATGAAAATGTTGCCATGGAGATTGATTGTCCAAGTACTTCAAATTCTAAAACAAATGTTGGTCCATCAGAAACAAATGTTGGCTCGCAGCTGAAAGAAAATGCTCTCTGCCAAAAGAAAATGCTCGCAGCTAAAAAGTAATCAGATATTCCATCATGAATATCTTGATTTACCACTGATGAGAATATTGGAATGCTTAAAGCAAATCCTTCAGGACATTGAAGATTTTCAGCTTACGAAGGTTTTCTCATTCAAGCACCCATGGAACTGAAAATATATTCTCTAAGTCTTATGCCACACTATATGTGTCGGGTGTCAAACAAGATATCAAAAACATGGGATCTCGAATAGATAACAGAGCATAATGTCATGAAGGGCAGCGCTGAAGAATTTCTCGAGTGTCTGCATTTCCCTCGAATTGAAAGCAACAACTTTGAAGCTCGTGTGCATTTTATCGATGAGATTTCTGATGAACAATTTCACCTCCTGATGGATTCAGATAAGGTTGGCGATTATCGTTCGTATGGTTCTTCCTCGGACAAAATATCTGAAGTTCAACTTTCAAACCTTCTGTTATATTATGTGTCATACTACAAGTCCTCTGACGGGAGCATATGATTCAGGAGCAATTCATGGTGTATTGTGCAAAACTCTCAATGGCCTATATATTGGCTATTTCTCCGATAACGAAGATATATTCATGCATCAGCTTGTTGATTCTGCCGAAGAAAATGAAGCTGAGTAAAAGATTATCAATTGATGCGCAAGGAAAGAATACATTGCTCAAGAAGCTCTATAGAAATTTATCCATCATGTCAGAGACGCTTTGCACGTGTTGAAAGTTTATTCAAAAGGCAAAGCTTTCAGAGATAATTCATCCAAGGCTCTAGAGAAAGGTGTTAGTCTGAAAATTTCAAGGTCTAAGCCTGTATCTAAACCTTCGATTCTCACACAGTTGGATATCAGTCTTAGAACCCAACAACTTCTGCTGAGGCACATTGATAATGATCAGACAGAAAAATAGCATCTCACGCATGAGTTGAATAGTCTCCACAACAGAACGAGCAAAATTCGTATGATTGTGTAAGAAGACAAGAGTTGTTTGAGGAAAAAGCTGAGGAAATTCATTTCTAAGAAGAAAATCAACATGGATGGTCTATCTGAAACATATGACTTCATGGATGCCCCGCTGACTATTGAAGATCTCCGAGATTGCTATACTCAAGAAAGATGCAGATGCTCCAGCAAGACCAATTGTGCCGAAGTGTTCAGATGAAGAAGCAGCAGAAAATACTGCTGGAATTAATGCTATCACACTTGAGGCAGAAACTTCTTTGTCAAGCAAGTCTGGATCTTCATCGGGTGACGAGTAAATCTTCTTCGGGCACGTTGTGTCCCATGTTCCTTTTCGCCTTTTTGACACTTGTTGACAAAAAGGGGGAGAAGACATCGAGCGATAGATTTGCTGGGTTGCTTTTCGAGTTTACAACATTTGCCTTCGTTTGATTCTTATCATGTTGTATAACTCTTGTGAACTCTTTCTAGTTCTCGAATGATAATAACCCCTGCCATACTTCATTTCTCTCGGGAATTTAGTTTTGCAGGTGGAATTATTACCAGAGTTCACGTAAGGATGCACTCTATTATATCTCGGATATTATCCTTCGGTGCAATCCATTTATTCTCGAAGATGTGAAATATCTCCACCAAGCTTATTATTATATCTGCAGGTTTATGCAAAAGGTTAATCTTTCATATGATGCATACACTTAGGGGAAGCATATTTATCTTTGAGATAATTATCAAATTTACATTAAGCATGTTTCTAGTTACATATCTATCTACTCTTCGATGTTTATCTGTTTTGTCAACAATCGTCCAAAAAGGGGGAGATTGTTGGTGCAATTCCTTGCCCCTTGTGTTTTGGAGATTGTTGTCAGAAATAGTTTGGGACTAATTTGTTTGCTAGTGCACACACAGAGAAATAGTCCCTGGAGTATCGAGAAGATTGCTATAATCTGTCGAAAGGTTTGCTTCCGAAAGGTATGCTGCCGAAAGGTTTGCTACTGAAAGGAATGCTACCGAAAGGTTTGCTTCCGAAAGGTATGCTACCGAGAAGTTTGCTTCCGAAAGGAATGCTACCGAAAGGTTTGCTTCTGAAAGGAATGCTACCGAAAGGTTTGCTTCCGAAAGGAATGCTACCGAAAGGTTTGCTATTATCTTCTGAGAAGATTGCATCGGAGAAGATTGATATGTTTCAAGAAGCTTATTGTCGAGAAGATTGCCGTAAACTTCACTGAGAATTATCTGCGCGGCAAATGAGATGATTATGTTTCGGAGAATGTTATTCCCGAAAGATTTGCTACCGAGAAAATTGCTATAATCTTCCGAATGATTTGTCACCGAGAAGATTGCTATAATCTCCCCGAGAGCAGAGAAGATTGATATGCTTCGAGAAGCTTAATTTTGAGAAGATTGCCACTTCCGAGAAATTTGCTATAAACTTCTTCAAAAGTTGTCTGCGCTGCAGAGAAGATTGACATGTCTCGAAGGGTTTGTTATCAAGAAGAATGCTATATTCTTTCAAGAAGTTCGAAGAACTTCACCGAGAAACATCTGCATTGCAGAGAAGAGAAGGTTATGTGTTCGAGAAGAAAGCATACCAAAAAAGATTGCGTGCCGGAGATGGTCCTGAAAGAATTGCTGATGCAAAGCAATTTTCATTCGGTGTGTCCGAAGAAAAATGACTATGTTTCGAGGAGAATGAAGACGAAGTGAAGACGTAGCATTTATTTCGTTGTTTTTCTTCTTCCTTTGATTCATAGGACCACCGTACTATTAAGAGGGGTATAAGTATTCGAGGCTTTTGTCTGTTGTGATGCTTAGCCGAATCCTTTGAGAGTTCGAGAGAAATCTCTTTGTGCTCCGAATGAATACTTGCCAGCAAGAGACGCAGTTCTTCTTCGCTGCAAGAGATTTCATTCGTACCGAAGAGTTAGCATTACTTGTTCCTCAAGTAATATTACCGTTGCTCTTAAAATCCGACCGTTGAGAACGTGTCGATTGGCCATTGGCTAGACCGCGTGTCCAAAATGGTCATTTCCCATCTGGGAAGGCTGCGGCTATAAATAGCCACCCTGCACCAGCATTGTCCGGTGGCTGCTCCGCTTGAGATTCTGAGAAGATTGATTGAGCACCCCTCTCCGAGAGATTTGAGTTTAAAATCCACTGAGGGAAAATCAAGAGCTGAAACTTAGATAGTGGTTGAGCATCACAGTAGATCTGAGTTGAGAGTTCTTGTACCTATTACTCTTGAGAGCTGCGTACTCTCTAGACGGTTAGGTGTCAATTTCTTCAGAGACCAAGAGTAATTGTGATTCTCGAAGAAGAAGTCTGTCGAAGGTTTGGAGATTGCCGAAAAGAATCTACCACGAGTGAAATCAACTGAAGTTCGAGGAACTTCACGTTGAGGAGAATAGGGTGAAGAGAGTTTATCTTCAGTGAGAGTTTATCACAGCCCCTCCAACCAGACGTAGCTCTTTTGTAGAAGAGTGAACTGGTCTACCAAACCATCTGTCGCCATCGAGCGCCACTGGTCATTTCTATCCTACTGCATTTACTTCGGTAGTTTATTTTCGGTGCTCTTTGCTGTCGATAGATATCTATCTGTGTACTGCGATTCTTTATCATCCAAGCAATCCTTTCAGTACTGTGACCATATTGTGTTGCATATATGCTTTCGCTGTACTTAAGGTTGTTTGTCCGAATGTTCATTTGGTTTTCATATGGTACTACTTAGTCTTTGTGCTAAGTCTTGCTCTGATGAACATTTCGCAATAGTGTGTATGATCTGTATCTATTATGTGTGCAATTGCCTCATGTATGCAATTATATCTATGCTGATAATTATGTATCTATGATAGTATTGTTTCGTAGAAATTAATCCGCTCAGTTGTGTTTCCGTAGAAGTTCTGTTTCAGAAATAGTTTTGTTTCGGGAACAGTTTTGTTTCAGGAACATTTTTGTTTCCGGAACAGTTTTGTTTCGGAACTAGTTTTCCTTCGGGAATAGTTTTCCTTCGTAGAACTGAAACTACTTAGTTGATTATCCGTTGTGCTGTGTTGAGAGTATTCAACATTTCGAAAGAAATTTTGAATCTCCCATTCACCCCCCTCTGGTTGATATACTCCGGCCCTTACAATTGGTATCAGAGCCAGGTTCTCCTTGTCTCTGCTTATTAAGGTCTAACCGCCTTGGAGTTTTGAGTATGTCGCTTGTAGGACACCACGGGCACTCTGAAAGATTTCCTATCTTTGATGGAAATGACTATCTGTTCTGGAAACAAAAGATGATGATTCGACTGAAGGTTATCAACGAAGAAATATGGCAGATTATGGAAAATGGCTACACAATTCAGTTTCCCAAATCTCCCACACCCAATGACGAAAGAAACATTCAGCTGGATGCACAAGCAAAGGATATCATTCACAACTATGTCTCAAGGAATGTATTCCTTCGGTACAGAAGACTTGGAACAGCGAAAGAAATCTGGGACAGATTCGAGAAGATCAATGAAGGTGTTTCGACTCAGAAAGAAATACGAATCAATATTCTTCGGGCCAAGTTCAACCACTTCAAGAGGCTCAAGAATGAAAATTGTCAAGAAACCTTTGATCGTCTGAATGGCATCGCAAATGAGTTGCAAGGTCTTGGTGCTGAAAATATTACCGATCATGAGATTGTGGAGAAGTTGCTTCGGTCCCTGGATAGTTCTTTCAATACCCTTGAGCTGATGATCAAAAAAAGTCGTGACTTCAAAAGTCTCGATAATACTGATGTTATGGAAAGGCTGAACACCCATGAAGGACAACAAGAAGAGAAAAAAGATCTATATGGCTCTTGCTACCGAAAGAATCATGCTCTCAAAGCTGCTGCTGATTCTTCTTCGGGCACCAAAAATAATGCTGATGAAGATCTCGTACAGATAACTGAGCATTTGCAACGCTGCCCGAAAAAGAATCATTTTCCGAAAAAGAACTCGGGCAGTAACTGAAAGTCTTCGTCGAGGTCAAAATCTTCTAGAGAATATACATGCTTCAAGTGCAAGAAGCCTGGACATTTCATCTCTAATTGTCCAATGTGGGAAACCAAAATAAGAGCTAGTGGCAAGTTCAACATGTGCTGTAGCAAGAGTTTCAAGAGGAAGAGCTATGATTCTGATGATGAGAAGAAAAAGGAGTTCTCGAAGAAGAAAGACAATTCCTCCTTGAAGTCTTCATCAAGAACTTCCTCCAAGCTTCATGCCAACCGAAAGAAGAGCTCTCACAAGGCTAAGGCATATATTGGGAAGGAAATGGACTCCGAAGAAGAAGTCTTCGAGTCCGAAGAAGAATCCGACGAGGATTCAGGTTCATGCATGACCGGCATCGCTTGCGCTTCCTCACCAGTGTCGAACTTCTTCGACAACAATTCAAGTGATGCTGATGCTCCATATTGCTTCATGGCTAAAGCTTCGAAAGGAAAGGTACCTCCCAAGAAACAAAAAGGTTATGCTAGTGATGAATTCTCTTCTAGTGATGATGATCAATCTAAGCTCATAAAAATTGCTAAGGAACAACAATACTCTCTTGAGAAACTTGAGAAATCTCTCAGGAAGATGGAAAATTTGTTGGTCGAGGAGATGAAGAAAAACCAAATGTTGACAAACAAGCATTCTACTCTTTTGGCAAAATTTGAGGATCTGTCAGGTCGTCATGATTTTCTCTCAGATGACTACGAAAGACTTAACTATGATTTCCTGAAAAGGAAACAAGAGCTCGAGTCTCTGAGAGCTGCTCATGATGATCTTCGGATTGAAAATGATTCTCTCCTCGCCCAGTAAATTAGTGCTTCTCAGGAGGAATTTATGCCACCTTGTCTAAAATGCCTATAGCGTAGCAATTCTGATTCTAATGCTGAAACATCTGCTGTTGCTGCTGAAAGAAATGCACCTGTTATTACTGTTGAAACTAACTCCTCTTCTGAGGAAAATGTTGCTATTTCTGATGAAAATGCTAGGCTGAAGAATTTGCTTGAGACGGGAATGTTCAAAAGTCTCAAAGGACACCAAATTCTTTGTGACATTCTGAAGAAGTCAATTCTTTACAAGAACCCTAGAAAGGAAGGGTTAGGTTTCGAGAGAAACTTAAATGCTGATGGAACATACTGGACACCTGAGCAATATTCAAAGACAGTATGGGTTCCTGGTAAAAGCAAAACTCTCGAACCTGCATTACTTTCAGGATATGATTGTCCAATTCCTTCACCTTCTGATGAGTCATTTGACTCCAACTACAAATTGTTTAAGCAACAGAATGGTGAAGTATTTGCATGTTATATTGGCACTAATTGCAGGAACGGGTCACCCAAGAAAAGAATCTGGATTGAAAAATCTCGCATTGAAAATCTGCCTATTACTGCTGCTCTAACCATGCAGGGAAATAACTTTCGTAGGAAAGGAAAATCCCCATTGTATGAAATAGTAAATCCCTCGTATGGTTCTGATAAGAATGCTCATCAGAAAGATTATATGCATACTTCTTCCAACCATTATGTTCATGCTTCTGGGAAGAATTACAATGCTTATTCTTTCAATTATGCTAACCCTTCCCAGAGGAACAACTCTTATGTTTCTCAAAAGAAATCCTATCATGCACGTGCGAAACCAAATATTTCTCGGCCACCTACCAAGATGTGGGTGGTTAAGAAAACCTAATCTTTCTTGCAGGAAAAATGTCTCCAGGCGAAACAAATCAAATCATATGCCTGAGACAAATTGATATTTGCAGGGGATATGCTTCACTTTCCGAAAGGATTGACTTTTACCCTTGCAGATATTATTGCTTCTATCCCATCAGTGTTTCCTGATAGGAAACTTGGTTCTATTGAAAGAATTTTGAGTTACTTGCATTATCATGTGATTTGCTTCGGCCAGTCAAACTAACCCAATTTCAGGATATTGGGTCATTTGTATCATTGAAGATATATCTGAAGACATTGTCGAAGAATATGCATGTGACTGTGTAGAAGATCAATCTTGCCTGTTTTGTGGAATTTCTTCAAGATATCTCTGAATGGAAAGGATATCATTTTCAATCATGTCAATGTTGGGAAACGTTGCATGGAAAACAAAAAAAAATCTACGCACACGCAAGATCTATCCATGGAGATGCATAGCAACGAGGGGGGGGGGAGTGTGTCTATGTACCCTCGTAGACCGTAAGCGGAAGCGTTTGATAACGCGGTTGATGTAGTCAAACTTCTTCGCGCTCCAACCGATCAAGTACCGAACGTACGGCACCTCCGTGTTCTGCACACGTTCAGCTCGGTGATGTCCTCTGCCTTCTTGATCCAGCAAGACGGCGAGGTAGTGGATGAGTTCCGGCAGCACAACGGCGTGGTGACGGTGATGGTGAAGCTATCTCTGCAGGGCTTCGCCTAAGCACTACGAAAATATGTCTGGGGGTGTAAACGGTGGAGGGGGTGCCGCACACGGCTAAGACAATGTTGTGTGTTGTGCTAGGCGCCCCCTCCCACATATATATAGGTGGGGGGTGGAGGGAGCAGCCAGGAGGCGCCCCCAAGTAGACCAAATCCTACTTGGGGTCCTCCCCAAAGTGACGCCCCCTTTCCTTGTATAAGTGCGGGAGGAAGGAAGGAGGAGGTGGTGCCCCCCCTTTCCTTTCTCTCCTGAGGAGGGAAAGGCAGGAGGGCCACCCCTCCCCTTTCCTTCCCCTAGGGCTGGCCAACCAAGGGAAGGGGCGCACCAGCCCCCTTGTGGGCTGGTTTGTCCCCTCCTTTGGCCCATAAGGCCCATACACTTGCCGGGGGTGCCCGAAACCCCTTCCGGTGACCCGATGAGTACCCGGTGCACTCCGAAACACTTCCGGTGTCCGAATACCATCGTCCTATATATCAATCTTTACCCCTCGACCATTTCGAGACTCCTCGTCATGTCCATGATCTCATCCGGGACTCCGAACAACATTCGGTCACCAAATCATATAACTCATATAACACTATATCATCAACGAACGTTAAGCGTCCGGACCCTACGGGTTCGAGAACTATGTAGACATGACCGAGACACCTCTCCGGTCAATAACCAATAGCGAAACCTGGATGCCCATATTGGCTCCTACATATTTTACGAAGATCTTTATCGGTCGAACCGTTATGAGAACATACGTAATTCCCTTTGTCCATCGGTATGTTACTTGCCCGAGATTCGATCGTCGGTATCTTCATACCTAGTTCAATC
Source organism: Thinopyrum elongatum (assembly GCA_011799875.1). Classification (NCBI taxonomy): domain Eukaryota; kingdom Viridiplantae; phylum Streptophyta; class Magnoliopsida; order Poales; family Poaceae; genus Thinopyrum; species Thinopyrum elongatum. The sequence goes on along the minus strand of CM022300.1, from coordinate 56,530,626 downwards.
TCATTACCGGCAAGTCTCTTTACTTGTTCTGTAATACATCATCCCGTAACTAACTCCTTAGTCATTTTCTTGCAAGCTTATGATGTGTATTACCGAGAGGGCCCAGAGATACCTCTCCGATACTCGGAGTGACAAATCCTAATCTTGATCTATGCCAACTCAACAAACACCTTCAGAGATACCTGTAGAGCATCTTTATGATCACCCAGTTATGTTATGACGTTTGATAGCACACAAGGTATTCCTCCGGTATCCGGGAGTTGCATAATCTCATAGTCGAAGGAATATGTATTTGACATGAAGAAAGCAATAGCAATAAACTGAACGATCATTATGCTAAGCTAACGGATGGGTCTTGTCCATCACATCATTATCCTAATGATGTGATCCCGTTATCAAATGACAACACATTTCTATGGTTAGGAAACCTTAACCATCTTTGATCAACGAGCTAGTCTAGTAGAGGCTTACTAGGGACACGGTATTTGTTTATGTATTCACACATGTATTTAAGTTTCCGATCATTACAATTCTAGCACGAATAATAAACCTTTATCATGAATAAGGAAATATAAAATAACAACTTTATTATTGCCTCTAGGGTATATTTCCTTCAGTCTCCCACTTGCACTAGAGTCAATAATCTAGTTCACATCACCATGTGATTAACACCCATAGTTCACATCGCCATGTGACTAACACCCAAAGAGTTTACTAGAGTCAGTAATCTAGTTCACATCACCATGTGATTAAGACCCAAAGAGTACTAAGGTATGATCATGTTTTGCTTGTGAGAGAGGTTTAGTCAACGGGTCTGCCACATTCAGATTCGTATGTATTTTGCAAGTTTCAATGTCTACAATGCTCTGCATGGAGCTACTCTAGCTAGTTGCTCCCACTTTCAATATGTATCCAGATTGAGACTCAGAGTCATCTGAATCGGTGTTAAAGCTTGCATCGATGTAACCCTTTACGATGAACTCTTTATCACCTCCATAACCGAGAAATATTTTCTTAGTCCTCTTAGGTAACTAAGGATAATTTTGTCCGCTGTCTAGTGATCTACTCCTGGATCACTATTGTACCCCCTTGCCAAACTCATGGCAAGGTACACAATAGGTCTGGTACACAGTATGGCATACTTTATAGAACCTATGGCTGAGGCATAGGGAATGACTTTCATTCTCTCTCTATCTTCTGTTGTGGTCGGGCTTTGAGTCTTACTCAACTTCACACCTTACAATACAAGCTAGAACTCCTTCTTTGACTGATCCATTTTGAACTTCTTCAAAACTTTTGTCAAGGTATGTGCTTTGTGAAAGTCCCATTAAGCGTCTCGATCTATCCCTATAGATCTTGATGCCCAATATATAAGCAGCTTCACCGAGGTCTTTCATTGAAAAATTCTTATTCAAGTATCCTTTTATGCTATCCAGAAATTCTATATCATTTCCAATCAACAATATGTCATCCACATATAATATCAGAAATGCTACAGAGCTCCCACTCACTTTCTTGTAAATACAGGCTTCACCGTAAGTCTGTATAAAACCATATGCTTTTATCACCTCATCAAAGCGTACATTCCAACTCCGAGATGCTTGCACCAGTCCATAGATGGATCGCTGGAGTTTGCACACTTTGTTACCACTTTTAGGATCGACAAAACCTTCTGGTTGCATCATATACAACTCTTCTTTAAGATATCCATTAAGGAATGCAGTTTTGACATCCATTTGCCAGATTTCATAATCATAAAATGCGGCAATTACTAACATGATTTGGATGGATTTAAGCATCGCTACGGGTGAGAAAGTCTCATCGTAGTCAACCCCTTGAACTTGTCGAAAACCTTTTGCGACAAGTCATGCTTTGTAGACAGTAACATTACTATCAGCGTCAGTCTTCTTCTTGAAGATCCATTTATTCTCTATGGCTTGCCGATCATCGGGCAAGTCCACCAAAGTCCACACTTTGTTCTCATACATGGATCCTATCTCAGATTTCATGGCCTCAAGCCATCTGTCGGAATCTGGGCTCATCATAGCTTCTTCATAGTACGTAGGTTCGCCTTGGTCTAATAACATGACTTCCAGGACAGGATTACCGTACCACTCTAGTGCGGATCGTGCTCTGGTCGACCTACGATGTTCAGTAGTAACTTGATCTGAAGTTTCATGATCATCATCATTAGCTTCCTCTCTAGTTGGTGTAGGCATCATGGGAACAATTTTCTCTGATGTGCTATTTTCCAATTCGAGAGAAGGTACAATTACCTCATCAAGTTCTACTTTCCTCCCACTCACTTTTTTTGAGAAAAACTCCTTCTCTAGAAAGGATCCATTCTTAGCAACAAAGATCTTGCCTTCAGATCTATGGTAGAAGGTGTACCCAATAGTTTCTTTAGGGTATCCTATGAAGACGCACTTCTCCGATTTAGGTTCGAGCTTATCAGGCTGAAGCCTTTTGACATAAGCGTCGCATCCCCAAATTTTAAGAAACGACAGCTTAGGTTTCTTGCCAAACCACAGTTCATACGGTGTCGTCTCAACAGATTTAGACGGTGCCCTATTTAACGTGAATGCGGCTGTCTCTAATGCATAACCCCAAAACGATAGTGGTAAATTGGTAAGAGACATCATAGATCACACCATATCTAATAAAGTACAGTTACGACATTCGGACACACCATTATGCTGTGGTATTCCAGGTGGCGTGAGTTGTGAAACAATTCCACATTGTTTTAAATGAAGGCCAAACTCGTAACTCAAATATTCGCCTCCGCGATTAGATCGTAGAAACTTTATTTTCCTTTTACGATGATTCTCCACTTCACTCTGAAATTCTTTGAACTTTTCAAATGTTTCAGACTTGTGTTTCATCAAGTAGATATACCCATACTTACTCAAATCATCTGTGAAGGTCAGAAAAAAACGATACCTACCACGTGCTTCAACACTCATCAGACCGCATACATCGGTATGTATTATTTCCAATAAGTCGTTAACTCGCTCCATTGTTCCGGAGAACGGAGTTTTAGTCATCTTGCCCATGAGGCATGGTTCGCAAGTATCAAATGATTCATAATCAAGTGACTCCAAAAGTCAATATGCATGGAGTTTCTTCATGCGCTTTACACCAATATGACCTAAACGGCAGTGCCACAAGTATGTTGTACTATCATTATCAACTTTACATCTTTTGGCATCAATATTATGAATATGTGTATCACTACGATCGATATTCAATAAACCATTCACATTGGGTGTATGACCATAGAAGGTTTTATTCATGTAAACAGAACAACACTTATTCTCTGACTTAAATGAATAAACGTATTGCAATAAACATGATCTAATCATGTTCATGCTCAACGCAAACACCAAATAACATTTATTTAGGTTCAACACTAATCCCGGGAGTGTGCGATGGTGATCATATCGACCTTGGAATCATTTCCAACACATATCGTCACCTCGCTTTTAACTAGTCTCTGCAACTCCTATTTCGAGTTACTAATCTTAGCAACTGAACCGGTATCAAATACCCAGGGGTTACTACGAATACTAGTAAAATACACATCAATAACATGTATATCAAATATACCTTTGTTCACTTTGCCATCCTTCTTATCCGCCAAATATTTGAGGTAGTTCCGCTTCCAGTGACCATTTCCTTTGCAGTAGAAGCACTCAGTTTCAGGCTTGGGTTCAGCTTTGGGCTTCTTCCCGGGAGTGGCAACTTGCTTGCCATTCTTCTTGAAGTTCCCTTTCTTTCCCTTGCCCTTTTTCTTGAAACTAGTGGTCTTTTTAACCATCAACACTTGATGCTCCTTCTTGATTTCTACCTTCGCCGATTTCAGCATCGCGAAGAGCTCGGGAATCGTTTTCGTCATCCCTTGCATATTATAGTTCATCACGAAGTTCTTGTAGCTTGGTGATAGTGACTAGAGAACTCTATCAATCACTATCTTATCTGGAAGATTAACTCCCACTTGATTCAAGCGATTGTAGTATCCAGACATTCTGAGTACATGCTCACTTGCTGAGCTATTCTCCTCCATCTTGTAGGCAAAGTACTTGTCAGAGGTCTCATACCTCTCAACACGGGCATAAGTCTGAAATACCAATTTCAGCTCTTGGAACATCTTATATGTTCCATGACGTTCAAAACATCTTTGAAGCCCCGATTCTAAGCCATAAAGCATGGTGCACTAAACTATCAAGTAGTCATCATATCGAGCTTGTCAAACGTTCATAACGTCTGCATCAGCTCCTGCAACAGGTCTGTCACCTAGCGGTGCATCAAGGACATAATTCTGTGCAGCAATGAGGATAATCCTCAGATCACGGACCCAGTCCGCATCATTGCTACAATCATCTTTCAACTTAGTTTTCTCTATGAACATATCAAAAAAATATAGGGGAGCTATATCGCGAGCTATTGATCTACAACATAGATATGCAAAACTATTAAACTAAGTTCATGATAAATTAAGTTTAATTAATCAAATTACTAATGAACTCCCACTTAAATTAACATCCCTCAAGTCATCTAAGTGATACATGATCCAAATCAACTAACCCATGTCCGATCATCACGTGAGATGGGGTAGTCATCAATGGTGAACATCTCTATGTTGATCATATCCACTATATGACTCATGTTCGACCTTTCGGTCTCCAGTGTTCCGAGACCATGTCTGTACATGCTAGGCTCGTCAAGTTTAACCCAAGTATTCTGCATGTGCAAAACTGTCTTACACCTGTTGTATGTGAACGTAGAGTCTATCCCACCCGATCATCACGTGGTGCTTCGAAATGATGAACTTTGGCAACGGTGCATACTCGGGGAAAACACTTTTATCTTGAAATTTAGTGAAGGGATCTTCTTATAATGCTACCTCCGTTCTAAGCAAAATAAGATGCATAAAAGATAAACATCACGTGCAATCAAAATATGTGACATGATATGGCCATCATCATCTTGTGCTTTTGATCTCCATCTCCAAAGCATCGTCATGATCTCCATCGTCACCGGCTCGACACCTTGATCTCCATCGTTGTGTCGGGGTCGTCTCACCAACTATTGCTTCTACAACTATTGGTAACGCATGATACGTCTCCAATGTATCTATAATTTTTTATTGTTCCGTGCTATTATATTATCTGTTTTGGATGTTTTATATGCATTAATATGCTATTTTATATTATTTTTGGGACTAACTTATTAACCTAGAGCCCAGTGCCAGTTTTTGTTTTTTCCTTGTTTTTGAGCCTCGCAGAAAAGGAATATCAAATGGAGTCCAAACGGGATAAAATTTCACGATGATTTTTCTTGGACCAGAAGACACCCAGGGGACTTGGAGTCCAAGTCAGAAGAGCCACGAGGCGGCGACAAGGGTGGAGGGCGCGCCCTAGGGGGGGCGCCCCCTACCTTGTGGGCCCCTCGGTGACCTCCTGGCCTAGGTCTTCCTCCTATATATTCACATATATTCCAGAACCACCAGAGGCACCCACGAAAACACTTTTCCACCGCCGCAACCTTCTGTTCCCGTGAGATCCCATCTTGGGGCCTTTTCCGGCATCCTGCCAGAGGGGGATTCGATCACGGAGGGCATCTACATCAACACCATTGCCCTTCCGATGAAGCGTGAGTAGTTTACCTCAGACCTACGGGTCCATAGCTAGTAGCTAGATGGCTTCTTCTCTCTCTTTGATTCTCAATACCATGTTCTCCCCGATGTTCTTAGAGATCTATCCGATGTAATCTTCTTTTGCGGTGTGTTTGTCGAGATCCAATGAATTGTGGATTTATGATCAGCTTATCTATGAATATTATTTGAATCTTCTCTGAATTCTTATATGCATGATTTGATATCTTTGTATTTCTCTTCGAATTATCGGTTTGGTTTGGCCAACTAGATTGGTTTTTCTTGCAATGGGAGAAGTGCTTAGCTTTGGGTTCAATCTTGCGGTGTCCTCACCCAGTGACATAGTAGGGGTAGCAAGGCACGTATTGTATTATTGCCATCGAGGATAAAAAGATGGGGTTTACATTATATTTCTTGAGTTTATTCCTCTACATCATGTCATCTTACTTAAGGCGTTACTCCGTTCTTTATTAACTTAATACTCTAGATGCATGCTGGATAGCGGTCGATGTGTGGAGTAATAGTAGTAGATGCAGGCAGGAGTCGGTCTACTTGACACGGACGTGATGCCTATATTGCATAATCATTGCCTTGGATATCGTCATAACTTTGCGCTTTTCTATCAATTGCTCTACAGTAATTTGTTCACCCACCGTATTATTTGCCTTCATGAGAGAAGCCTCTAGTGAAACCTATGGCCCCGGGTCTATTTTCCATCATATTACTTTCCGATCTACTATTTTGCAATCTTTTATTTTCAGATCTATATACCAAAAAATCCAAAAATATTTTATCTTTTGTTTACCTATCTCTATCAGATCTCACCTTTGCAAGTGACCGTGAAGGGATTGACAACCCCTTTATCGCGTTGGGTGCAAGCGTTTGATTGGTTGTGCAGGTGTTGGTGATTTGTGCGTTCTTCTCCTACTGGATTGATACCTTGGTTCTTAACTGAGGGAAATACTTATCTCTACTCTGCTGCATCACCCTTTCCTCTTCAAGGGAAAAACCAACACAAGCTCAAGAAGTAGCAGGAAGAATTTCTGGCGCCGTTGCCAGGGAGATCTACGCCAAGTCAAGACATACCAAGTACCCATCATAAAATCTCATCTCTTGCATTACATTATTCGCCATTTGCCTCTCGTTTTCCTCTCCCCCACTTCTAAAACGATTTTCAAAAATATTTGCCCTTTTTATTCGCCCTTCTTCCGTTCGTCTTTTTCGTTTACCTTTTGTTTGCTCGTGTGTTAGATTGCTTGCTTTGTCACGATGGCTCAAGAGAATACCAAATTGTGTGACTTTTCCAATACTAATAATAATGATTTTATTAGTAATCCGATTGCTCCCGCCACTAGTGCGGAATCTTATGAAATTAATGCCGCTTTGTTGAATCTTGTTATGAAAGATCAATTTTCCGGCCTTCCTAGTGAAGATGTCGCATCCCATCTAAATAATTTTGTTGAGTTGTGTGATATGCAAAAGAAGAAAGATGTGGATAATGATATTGTTAAATTGAAACTATTTCCGTTCTCACTACGAGATCGTGCTAAAACTTGGTTTTCATCTTTGCCTAAAAATAGTATTGATTCATGGAACAAGTGTAAAGATGCTTTTATTTCCAAGTATTTTCCTTCCGCTAAGATCATCTCCCTTAGGAATGATATTATGAATTTTAAGCAACTTGATCATGAACATGTTGCACAATCTTGAGAGAGGATGAAATTGATGATACGAAATTGCCCTACTCTTGGTTTAAATTTGTGGATGATCATACAAATTTTTTATGCCGGATTGAATTTTGCTTCTAGAAATCTTTTAGATTTGGCCGCGGGGGGTACTTTTATGGAAATTACTTTAGGAGAATCTACTAAACTCCTAGATAATATTATGGTTAATTATTCTCAATGGCATACCGAAAGATCTTCTACTAGTAAAAAAGTGCATGCAATTGAAGAGATTAATGTTTTGAGTGGAAAGATGGATGAACTTATGAAATTATTTGCTAGCAAGAGTGCTCCTATTGATCCTAATGATATGCATTTGTCTACTTTGATTGGGAACAATAATGAATCTATGGATGTGAATTTTGTTGGTAGGAACAATTTTGGTAATAACGCGTATAGAGGTAATTTTAATCCTAGGCCGTTTCCTAGTAATTCCTCTAACAATTATGGTAATTCCTACAAAAATTCTTATGGAAATTATAATAAGTTTCCCTCTGATTTTGAGAATAGTGTTAAAGAATTTATGAGTTCGCAAAAGAATTTCAATGCTTTGATTGAAGAAAATTTGCTTAAGGTTGATGATTTGGCTAGGAACATGGATAGAATTTCTCTTGAGATTGATTCTTTGAAAATTAGATATATTCCACCCAAGCATGATATTAATGAGTCTTTAAAAGCTATGAGAATTTCTATTGATGAATGTAAGGAAAGAACCGCTAGGGTTCGTGCTAAGCGAGATTGGTTTGTGAAAGCGTGTTCTTCTAGTTCTTGTGAAAATAATGATGAAGATCTTAAAGTGATTGATGTGACTCCTATTGAATCTTTTTTTTCTAAAATAAATCTTGATAAAGATGGGACTGGAGATGAGTCAACTTTAGTTAAAAGGAGTCCCAATGATTCGGAGTTTATAGATCTTGATGCAAAAATTGATAAAAGTGGGATTGGAGAGGTCAAAACTTTAAGTAGCAATGAACCCACTCTTTTGGATTTCAAGGACTTTAATTATGATAATTGTTCTTTGATAGATTGTATTTCCTTGTTGCAATCCATGTTGAATTCTCCTCATGCTTATAATCAAAATAAAGCTTTTACTAAACATATTGTTGATGCTTTGATGAAATCTTTTGAAGAAAAACTTGAATTAGAAGCTTCTATCCCTAGAAAACTTTATGATGAGTGGGAACCTACTATTAAGATTAATATTAAATATTATGAGTGCCATGCTTTGTGTGATTTGGGTGCTAGCGTTTCCACGATTCCAAAAACTCTATGTGATGTGTTAGGTTTCCGCGAATTGGATGATTGTTCTTTAAATTTGCATCTTGCGGATTCCACTGTTAAGAACCCTATGGGAAGGATTAATGATGTTCTTATTATTGCAAATAGGAAGTATGTGCCCATAGATTTCATTGTTCTTGATATAGATTGCAATCCTACATGTCCTATTATTCTTGGTAGACCTTTCCTTAGAACGATTGGTGCAATTATTGATATGAAAGAAGGAAACATTAGATTTAAATTTCCATTAAGGAAAGGCATGGAACACTTTCCTAGAAATATAATTAAGTTGCCATATGAATCTATTATGAGAGCTACTTATGGATTGCATACCAAAGATGACAATACCTAGATCTATGTGTTTTTATGCCTAGCTAAGGGCGTTAAACAATAGCGGTTGTTGGGAGGCAACCCAATTTTATTTTTGTTCTTGCTTTTTTTGGTTCTGTTTTTCAATAAATTTTTCATCTAGCCTCTGGTTAGATGTGTTTTGGTGTTTTAATTAGGGTTTGTGCCAAGTAAGACCTTTGGGATGGCTTACGGTGATAGTTGATTTGATCTTGCTGAAAAACAGAAACTTTTGTGTCCAGTCACAGAATTTTAATAATTCACTGGAGCGTTGAAAAACCCTGATTTTTTTACACAGGATTTATATACTAATTTCCTATGTTTTAATAATTTTTCAGATGTTTTGGAGTTAATAAAGTATTAGAACAATTCATATCTTAGCAGACTGTTCTGTTTTTGACAGATTCTGTTTTCTTTGTGTTGTTTGCTTATTTTGATGAATCTATGGGTAGTATCGGGGGGTATGAACCATGGAAAGTTGGAATACAGTAGATATTACACCAATTTAAATAAAGAATGAGTTCACAACAGTACCGAAAGTGGTGATTTTATTTTCTTATACTAACGGATCTTATGAGATTTTCTGTTGAGTTTTGTGTTGTGAAGTTTTCAAGTTTTGGGTAAGGATTTGATGGACTATGGAATAAGAAGTGGCAAGAGCCTAAGCTTGGGGATTCCCAAGGCACCCCAAGGTAATATTCAAGGACAACCAAGAGCCTAAGCTTGGGGATGCCCCGGAAGGCATTCCCTCTTTCGTCTTCGTCTATCGGTAAATTTACTTGAGGCTATATTTTTATTCACCACATGATATGTGTTTTGCTTGGAGCGTCTTGTATGATATGAGTCTTTAATTTTTAGTTTACCACAATCATCCTTTCTGTACACACCTTTTGAGAGGGACACACATGAATCGTGATTTATTAGAATACTCTATGTGCTTCACTTATATCTTTTGAGCTAGGCAATTTTGCTCCAGTGCTTCACTTATATCTTTTTAGAGCACGGCGGTGGTTTTATTTTATAGAAATAGCTGAACTCTCTTGCTTCACTTATATTATTTTGAGAGTTTCTCTAAACAGCATGGTAATTTTCTTTGGTTATGAATTTAGTCCTAATATGATGGGCATCCAAGAGGGATATAATAAAAAATTTCATATAAAGTGCATTGAATACTATGTGAAGTTTGATTCCTTATGATTGTTTTGAGATATAAAGATGGTGATATTAGAGTCATGCTAGTGAGTAATTGTGGATTGTAGAAATACTTGTGTTAAAGTTTGTGATTCCCGTAGCATGCACGTATGGTGAACCGTTATGTGATGAAGTCGGAGCATGATTTATTTATTGATTGTCTTCCTGATGAGTGGCGGTCGGGGACGAGCGATGGTCTTTTCCTACCAATCTATCCCCCTAGGAGCATGCACGTAGTACTTCGTTTTGATGACTAATAGATTTTTGCAATAAGTATGTGAGTTCTTTATGACTAATGTTGAGTCCATGGATTATACGCACTCTCACCCTTCCACCATTGCTAGCCTCTCTAGTACCGCGCAACTTTCGCCGGTGCATTACACCCACCATATACCTTCCTCAAAACAGCCACCATATACCTTCCTCAAAACAGCCACCATACCTACCTACTATGGCAGTTCCATAGCCATTCCGAGATATATTGCCATGCAACTTTCCACCGTTCCGTTTATTATGACACGCTTCATCATTGTCATATTGCTTTGCATGATCATGTAGTTGACATCGTATTTGTGGCAAAGCCACCATTCATAATTTTTATACATGTCACTCTTGAATCATTGCACATCCTGGTACACCGCCGGAGGAATTCATATAGAGTCATATTTTGTTCTAAGTACCGAGTTGTAATTCTTGAGTTATAAGTAAATAAAGGTGTGATGATCACCATTTTTTAGAGCATTGTCCCATGTGAGGAAAGGATGATGGAGGCTATGATTCCCCCACAAGTCGGGATGAGACTCCGGACGAAAAAAAAAGAAAAAAAAGGCTAAAAAAAGAAAAAGAAAAAAGAGGCTCACGCTCATGTATTGCGTGAAAGTTGAAAAGGTTTGAGAACATTAAAAGTATGAAACAATTGCTTGGCTTGTCATCGGGGCTGTGCATGATTTGAATATTTTGTGTGATGAAGATGGAGCATAGCCAGACTATATGATTTTGTAGGGATAACTTTCTTTGGCCATGTTATTTTTAGAAGACATGATTGCTTTATTAGTATGCTTGAAGTATTATCGTTTTTATGTCAATATTAAACTTTTGTTTTGAATCTTATGGATCTGAACATTCATGCCACAATAAAGAAAATTACATGGATAAATATGTTAGGTAGCATTCCACATCAAAAATTCTATTTTTATCATTTACCTACTCGAGGACGAGCAGGAATTAAGCTTGGGGATGCTTGATACGTCTCCAACGTATCTATAATTTTTTATTGTTCCATGCTATTATATTATCTGTTTTGGATGTTTTATATGCATTAATATGCTATTTTATATTATTTTTGGGACTAACTTATTAACCTATAGCCCAGTGCCAGTTTCTGTTTTTTCCTTGTTTTTGAGCCTCGCAGAAAAGGAATATCAAATGGAGTCCAAACGGGATAAAATTTTACGATGATTTTTCTTGGACCAGAAGACACCCAGGGGACTTGGAGTCCAAGTCAGAAGAGCCACGAGGCGGCGACAAGGGTGGAGGGCGCGCCCTAGGGGGGGGGCGCCCCCCTACCTTGTGGGCCCCTCGGTGACCTCCTGACCTAGGTCTTCCTCCTATATATTCACATATATTCCAGAACCACCAGAGGCACCCACGAAAACACTTTTCCACCGTCGCAACCTTCTGTTCCCGTGAGATCCCATCTTGGGGCCTTTTCCGGCATCCTGCCGGAGGGGGATTCGATCACGGAGGGCATCTACATCAACACCATTGCCCTTCCGATGAAGCGTGAGTAGTTTACCTCAGACCTACGGGTCCATAGCTAGTAGCTAGATGGCTTCTTCTCTCTCTTTGATTCTCAATACCATGTTCTCCTCGATGTTCTTAGAGATCTATCCGATGTAATCTTCTTTTGCGGTGTGTTTGTCGAGATCCGATGAATTGTGGATTTATGATCAGCTTATCTATGAATATTATTTGAATCTTCTCTGAATTCTTATATGCATGATTTGATATCTTTGTATTTCTCTTCGAATTATCGGTTTGGTTTGGCCAACTAGATTGGTTTTTCTTGCAATGGGAGAAGTGCTTGGCTTTGGGTTCAATCTTGCGGTGTCCTCACCCAGTGACATAGTAGGGGTAGCGAGGCACGTATTGTATTGTTGCCATCGAGGATAAAAAGATGAGGTTTACATCATATTGCTTGAGTTTATTCCTCTACATCATGTCATCTTACTTAAGGTGTTACTCTGTTATTTATGAACTTAATACTCTAGATGCATGCTGAATAGCGATCGATGTGTGGAGTAATAGTAGTAGATGCAGGCAGGAGTCGGTCTACTTGACACGGACGTGATGCCTATATTGCATAATCATTGCCTTGGATATCGTCATAACTTTGCGCTTTTCTATCAATTGCTCGACAGTAATTTGTTCACCCACCGTATTATTTGCCTTCATGAGAGAAGCCTCTAGTGAAACCTATGGCCCCCGGGTCTATTTTCCATCATATTACTTTCCGATCTACTATTTTGCAATCTTTTATTTTCAGATCTATATACCAAAAAATCCAAAAATATTTTATCTTTTGTTTATCTATCTCTATCAGATCTCACCTTTGTAAGTGACCGTGAAGGGATTGACAACCCCTTTATCGTGTTGGGTGCAAGTGTTTGATTGTTTGTGCAGGTGTTGGTGATTTGTGCGTTCGTCTCCTACTGGATTGATACCTTGGTTCTTAACTGAGGGAAATACTTATCTCTACTATACTGCATCACCCTTTCCTCTTCAAGGGAAACCAACGCAAGCTCAAGAAGTAGCAACGCATAGCGATAAAGTAAAGCAATTACATGGCGCTTGCACTTCATACAATAAAGAGACAACCCTAAGGCTCCTGCCGGTTGTCGATATTACAAAACATGATCATCTCATACATCAACATATATCACATCATATCACATCACAACATGCCCTGCAAAAACAAGTTAGACGTCCTCTACTTTGTTGTTGCAAGTTTTACGTGGCTGCTACAGGCTTCTAGCAAGAACCGTTCTTACCTATGCAAAAACCACAACGGTGTTTCATCAAGTTTGCTGTTTTAACCTTCTTCAAGGACTGGTCGTAGTCAAATTTGATTCAACTAAAGTAGGAGAAACAGACACCCGCCAGCCACCTTTATGCAAAACTAGTTGCATGTCTGTCGGTGGAACCGCTCTCATGTGCGTGGACATGTAAGATTGGTCCAGGCCGCTTCGTCCCACAATACCGCCGAATCAAAATAAGTCGTTGGTGGTAAGCAGTATGACTATCACCGCCCACAACTCTTTGTGTTCTACTCGTGCATATCATCTACGCATAGACCTGGCTCGGATGCCACTGTTGGGAAACGTTGCATGGAAAACAAAAAAAATTCTATGCACACGCAAGATCTATCCATGGAGATGCATAACAACGAGGGGGAGAGTGTGTCTACGTACCCTCGTAGACCGTAAGCGGAAGCATTTGATAATGCGGTTGATGTAGTCGAACTTCTTCGCGCTCCAACCGATCAAGTACCGAACGTACGTCACCTCCGCGTTTTGCACATGTTCAGCTCGGTGACGTCCTCCGCCTTCTTGATCCGGCAAGACGGCGAGGTAGTGGATGAGTTCCGGCAGCACGATGGCATGGTGACGGTGATGGTGAAGCTATCTCCGCAGGGCTTCGCCTAAGCACTACGAAAATAAGACTGGGGGTGTAAACGGTGCAGGGGGGCGCCGCACACGGCTAAGACAATGTTGTGTGTTGTGCTAGGCGCCCCCTCCCACATATATATAGGTGGGGGTGGAGGGAGCAGCCAGGAGGCGCCCCCAAGTAGGCCGAATCCTACTTGGGGTCCTCCCCAAAGTGGCGCCCCCCTTTCCTTGTATAAGTGCGGGAGGAAGGAAGGAGGAGATGGCGCACCCCCCCCCTTTCCTTTATCTCCTGAGGAGGGAAAGGCAGGAGGGGCCACCCCTCCCCTTTCCTTCCCCTAGGGCTGGCCAACCAAGGGAAGGGGCGCACCAGCCCCCTTGTGGGCTGGTTTGTCCCCTCCTTTGGCCCATAAGGCCCATACACTTGCCGGGGGTGCCCGGAACCCCTTCCGGTGACCCGATGAGTACCCGGTGCACTCCGAAACACTTTCGGTGCCCGAATACCATCGTCCTATATATCAATCTTTAACTCTCGACCATTTCGAGACTCCTCGTCATGTCCGTGATCTCATTCGGGACTCCGAACAACATTCGGTCACCAAATCATATAACTCATATAACACTATATCGTCAACGAACGTTAAGCGTGCGGACCCTACGGGTTCGAGAACTATGTAGACATGACCGAGACACCTCTCCGGTCAATAACCAATAGCGGAACCTGGATGCCCATATTGGCTCCTACATATTCTACAAAGATCTTTATCGGTCGAACCGTTATGACAACATACGTAATTCCCTTTGTCCATCGGTATGTTACTTGCCCGAGATTCGATCGTCGGTATCTTCATACTTAGTTCAATCTCGTTACCAGCAAGTCTCTTTACTCATTCCATAATACATCATCCTGTAACTAACTCCTTAGTCATTTGCTTGCAAGCTTATGATGTGTATTACCGAGAGGGCCCAGAGATACCTCTCCGATACTCGGAGTGACAAATCCTAATCTTGATCTATGCCAACTCAACAAACACCTTCGGAGATACCTATAGAGAATCTTTATGATCACCCAGTTATGTTGTGACGTTTGATAGCACACAAGGTATTCCTCCGGTATCCGGGAGTTGCATAATCTCATAGTCGAAGGAATATGTATTTGACATGAAGAAAGCAATAGCAATAAACTGAACGATCATTATGCTAAGCTAACGGATGGGTCTTGTCCATCACATCATTCTCCTAATGATGTGATCCCGTTATCAAATGACAACACATTTCTATGGTTAGGAAACCTTAACCATCTTTGATCAACGAGCTAGTCTAGTAGAGGCTTACTAGGGACACAGTATTTGTTTATGTATTCACACATGTATTTAAGTTTCCGATCAATGCAATTCTAGCATGAATAATAAACCTTTATCATGAATAAGGAAATATAAAATAACAACTTTATTATTGCCTCTAGGGCATATTTCCTTCAGTCAAGACGAAGAATTTACCCATGGCCCAAGTTTTTCGTTGGTTATTTTCTCTTGTCTTGGTTTTCTTTCGTGGTTTAAGTTTCTTCTCTAGGATATTATCCTCTTTCATAGATTGGATTTAGTCATGTATGCATTTCACTCATGGCTATTTTCTTTCGCTTTGTTTTTCTCTCATGGGTACGCAAATTTTATCTGAAACAATTTTCTCTCTAGTGTCCTCGACTATGAGAGAAATGCGTTCCGAAGGTTATTTCCAATTTGGCAAAATCCCTCCAAAATTTGGGTCTCCCGCCCAAGTGAGGAGAAACTGCTCCTTCGGTTGCCACGTGCCGACGTACAACCGCCACTTATCATATGCGGTGAATGTGAAGAGCCCATTGACTCTGAACCGTAGATTTTCTCTCAAGACAGCTGGGCTTCCCCCCTCCTCGTCTTCCTTGTACGGTTCCAATCTCTTCGTCACTCATCGTCTCCCTCGATCAAAAATCCTCGATGCACTGTCGCACTTGCAACTTCGACGAGATCATCCGCTGATGAAACTCCAGTGGACCTCGCCGCATTTGCTCCAAGCCGCCGCGGTAAATCTTCCTTGCCGTGTCATCTTAGTTGATCTCCGCCACCAAGTTAGGGTACGGAGATCCGAACTCGTATTTTCTCTTTCCATTCGTAATATGAGTTCATCCCTGCACGATTATCTTCTAATTCAACTATCCCATTAGATCTTCAGAAGCTTATACTTCTTTCCGTGCATGGTTTGTAGTTTTTACTCATGCACATCCGAATAGATCTAAACTTTGTGTTTTCTCTCTGATGAAAAATTAGATAGATTTCATCTTAGTAGTTTTCTTTCGAAACTTACTACTATGAAATCTTTCGAAGATATTTCTCATTCAAGATAATTCTCAAAGTGTTGATCAATTCTTCTCCAAAAATGATTTTCATCAAAAACTTTATCTATGCGTACTCATGGCCCTGTCTATATTTTCCCTCGCATCTATTCTCTTTCACGGGTCAATGGATTATGTTGAAGATAATGCTAATCATGATTGTCAGACAGAAATGGGTGAAGAAACTGTCATGGGCACGAGAGTTGTGTCAAAAGCTCAGTTTAATGAAGAACGACAGTCTGTAGAAGAAGATGTATCGCACTGAAAGGAAATCTGGGTGCCGAAAAGAAATCCCATCGAAAAGAAAGCTGTGACGAAGAAAATGCTTCTGATGAAGAGAAATCTGGATGCCGAAAGAAATCCCATCAAAAGAAAGTTGGGGAGAAGAAAATGCTTCTGATGAAAAGAAAGCTATAAGCCGAAAGAAACGAGCCCAGCGCTCAGGGAGAAGGAAGTGTGGAAAATGCAAATGTTTCAGATCCTCAAGCATCGGAACAATCTTCTGAAAAGAATAAGAGGCGGTGAAATTCTCCTTCCAGAGTTATTCTTCGAGAAGGTAGAATCAAAGAAGGAAAAGAAGGCTCAAGTGCTTCAAAACAATGAATTAGAGAAAGAAAAGGCCCTTGTGTCTCATCAAATAGAAATGAGCTTGAGAATGAATATCTTGAAAAAGCTGATGCGCCCCTCAAGAAAATGTTGCCATGGAGATTGATTGTCCAAGTACTTCAAATTCTAAAACAAATGTTGGTCCATCAGAAACAAATGTTGGCTCGCAGCTGAAAGAAAATGCTCTCTCCCAAAAGAAAATGCTCGCAGCTAAAAAGTAATTAGATATTCCATCATGAATATCTTGATTTACCACTGATGAGAATATTGGAATGCTTAAAGCAAATCCTTCAGGACATTGAAGATTTTCAGCTTACGAAGGTTTTCTCATTCAAGCACCCATGGAACTGAGAATATATTCTCTAAGTCTTATGCCACACTATATGTGTCGGGTGTCAAACAAGATATCAAAAACATGGGATCTCGAATAGATAACAGAGCATAATGTCATGAAGGGCAACGCTGAAGAATTTCTCGAGTGTCTGCATTTCCCTCGGATTGAAAGCAACAACTTTGAAGGTCATGTGCATTTTATCGATGAGATTTCTGATGAACAATTTCACCTCCTGATGGATTCAGATAAGGTTGGCGATTATCATTCGTATGGTTCTTCCTCGGACAAAATATCTGAAGTTCAACTTTCAAACCTTCCGTTATATTATGTGTCATACTACAAGTCCTCTGCCGGGAGCCTATGATTCAGGAGCAATTCATGGTGTATTGTGCAAAACTCTCAATGGCCTATATCTTGGCTATGTCTCTGATAACGAAGATATATTCATGCATCAGCTTGTTGATTCTGCCGAAGAAAATGAAGCTGAGAAGAAGATTATCAATTGATGCGCAAGGAAAGAATACATTGCTCAAGAAGCTCTATAGAAATTTATCCATCCTGTCAGAGACGCTTTGCACGTGTTGAAAGTTTATTCAAAAGGCAAAGCTTTCAGAGATAATTCATCCAAGGCTCTAGAGAAAGGTGTTAGTCTGAAAATTTCAAGGTCTAAGCCTGTATCTAAACCTTCGATTCTGACACAGTTGGATATCAGTCTTAGAACCCAACAACTTCTGCTGAGGCACATTGATAATGATCAGACAGAAAAATAGCATCTCACGCATGAGTTGAATAGTCTCCACAACAGAACGAGCAAAATTTGTATGATTGTGTAAGAAGACAAGAGTTGTTTGAGGAAAAAGCTAAGGAAATTCCTTTCTAAGAAGAAAATCAACATGGATGGTCTATCTGAAACATATGACTTCATGGATACCCCGCTGACTATTGAAGATCTCCGAGATTGCAATACTCAAGAAAGATGCAGATGCTCCAGCAAGACCAATTGTGCCGAAGTGTTCAGATGAAGAAGCAGAAGAAAATACTGCTGGAATTAATGCTATCACACTTGAGGCAGAAACTTCTTCGTCAAGCAAGTCTGGATCTTCATCGGGTGACGAGTAAATCTTCTTCGGGCACGTTGTGTCCCATGTTCCTTTTTGCGTTTTTGACACTTGTTGACAAAAAGGGGGAGAAGACATCGAGCGATAGATTTGCTGGGTTGCTTTTCGAGTTTACAACACTTGCCTTCATTTGATTCTTATCGTGTTTGTATAACTCTTGTGAATTCTTTCTAGTTCTCAAATGATAATAACCCCTGCCATACTTCATTTCACTCAAGAATTTATTTTTGTAGGTGGAATTATTACCAGAGTTCACGTAAGGATGCACTCTATTATATCTCAGATATTCTCCTTTGGTGCAATCCATTTATTCTCGAAGATGTGAAATATCTCTCCACCAAGCTTATTCTTATATATGCAGGTTTATGCAAAAGGTTAATCTTTCATATGATGCATACACTTAGGGGGAGCATATTTATCTTCGAGATAATTATCAAATTTACATTCCACACGTTTCTAGTTACATATCTATCTACTCTTTGATGTTTATCTGTTTTGTCAACAATCGTCCAAAAAGGGGGAGATTGTTGGTGCAATTCCTTGCCCCTTGTGTTTTGGAGATTGTTGTCAGAAACAGTTTGGGACTAATTTGTTTGCTAGTGCACACACAGAGAAATAGTCCCTGGAGTATCGAGAAGATTGCTATAATCTGTCAAAAGGTTTGCTTCCGAAAGGTATGCTGCCGAAAGGTTTGCTACTGAAAGGTTTGCTTCCGAAAGGTATGCTACCGAAAGGTTTGCTTCCGAAAGGAATGCTACCGAAAGGTTTGCTTCTGAAAGGTATGCTACCGAAAGGTTTGCTTCCGAAAGGAATGCTACCAAAAGGTTTGCTACAATCTTCAGAGAAGATTGCAGCGGAGAAGATTGATATGTTTCAAGAAGCTTATTGTCGAGAAGATTGCCATAAACTTCACTGAGAATTATCTGCGCGGCAGATGAGATGATTATGTTTCGGATAATGTTATTCCCGAAAGATTTGCTATCGAGAAAATTGCTATAATCTTCCAAATGATTTGTCACTGAGAAGATTGCTATAATCTCCCCGAGAGCAGAGAAGATTGATATGCTTCGAGAAGCTTAATTTCGAGAAGATTGCCACTTCCGAGAAATTTGCTATAAACTTCTTCGAAAGTTGTCTGCGCTGCAGAAAAGATTGACATGTCTCGAAGGGTTTGTTATCAAGAAGAATGCTATATTCTTTCAAGAAGTTCGAAGAACTTCATCGAGAAACATTTGCGTTGTAGAGAAGAGAAGGTTATGTTTCGAGAAGAAAGCATACCGAAAAAGATTGCGTGCCGGAGATGGTCCTGAAAGAATTGCTGATGCAAAGCAATTTTCATTCGGTGTGTCCGAAGAAAAATGACTGCGTTCGAGGAGAATGAAGACGAAGTGAAGACGTAGCATTTATTTCGCTGTTCTTCTTCTTCCTTTGAGTCATAGGACCACCGTACTGTTAAGAGGGGTATAAGTATTTGAGGCTTTTGTTTGTTGTGATGCTTAGCCGAATCCTATGAGAGTTCGAGAGAAATCTCTTTGTGCTCCGAATGAATACTTGCCAGCAAGAGACGCAGTTCTTCTTCGCTGCAAGAGATTTCATTCGTACCGAAGAGTTAGCATTACATGTTCCTCAAGTAATGTTACCGTTGCTCTTAAAATCCGACCATTGAGAACGTGTCGGTTGGCCATTGGCTAGACCGCGTGTCCAAAATGGTCATTTCCCGTCTGGGAAGGCTGCGGCTATAAATAGCCACCCCGCACCGGCGTTGTCCGGTGGCTGCTCCGCTTGAGATTCTGAGAAGATTGATTGAGCACCCCTCTCCGAGAGATTCGAGTTTAAAATCCACTGAGAGAAAATCAAGAGCTGAAACTTAGATAGTGGTTGAGCATCACAGTAGATCCGAGTTGAGAGTTCTTATACCTATTACTCTTGTGAGCTGCATACTCTCTAGACGGTTAGGTGTCAATTTCTTCAGAGACCAAGAGTAATTGTGGTTCTCGAAGAAGAAGTCTGTCGAAAGTTTGGAGATTGCCGAAAAGAATCTACCACGAGTGAAATCAACTGAAGTTCGAGGAACTTCACGTTGAGGAGAATAGGGTGAAGAGAGTTTATCTTCAGTGAGAGTTTATCACAGCCCCTCCAACCAGACGTAGCTCTTTTGCAGAAGAGTGAACTGGTCTACCAAACCATCTGTCGCCATTGAACACCACTGGTCATTTCTATCCTACTGCATTTACTTCGGTAGTTTATTTTCGGTGCTCTTTGCTGTCGATAGATATCTATCTGTGTACTGCGATTCTTTATCATCCAAGCAATCCTTTCAGTACTGTGACCATATTGTGTTGCATATATGCTTTCGCTGTACTTAAGGTTGTTTGTCCGAATGTTCATTTGGTTTTCATATGGTACTACTTAGTCTTTGTGCTAAGTCTTGCGCTGATGAACATTTCGCAATAGTGTGTATGATCTGTATCTGTTATGTGTTCAATTGCCTCATGTATGCAATTCTATCTATGCTGATAATTATGTATCTGAGGCAATTCTATCTATGCTGATAATTATGTATCTGTGATAGTATTGTTTCGTAGAACTTAATCCGCTCAGTTGAGTTTCCGTAGAAGTTCTGTTTCAGAAATAGTTTTGTTTCGGGAACAGTTTTGTTTCAGGAACATTTTTGTTTCCTGAACAGTTTTGTTTCGGAACTAGTTTTCCTTCGGGAATAGTTTTCCTTCGTAGAACTGAAACTACTTAGTTGATTATCCGCTGTGCTGTGTTGAGAGTATTCAACGTTTCGAAAGAAATTTTGAATCTCCCATTCACCCCCCCCCCCCCGCTGGTCGATATACTCCGGCCCTTACAGGCACGCATGTGATGGGCTTGCAAGTTGCAACACACACTGCAACGTGGAAGCGTATGGACAACTTTTGGGGAAGTAAACACAAGAGCTCATTTGGAAAAAATGCACCCTAGATGTTGGTCATGCAAGCTTAGGAGATGAGATGAACAAACTTACATAGTTTTGGGACCCAAGCTGCAGTTTTGAAGTTATAGGACTAAACTGACAAACCTCCAATAGTTTTAGGACCCAAAACTGCACTTTCGTAGTTATAGGACTAAACTGACAAACCTTCAATAGTTTTAGGACCCAAAACTGCACTTTCGCAGTTATAGGACTAAACTGACACATCTCCAATAGTTTAAGGACTTATGAGGCATTTTACTTGTTTTCAAACTCACATTTATGAATGCCCGAAAAAATTTCAAACTCACAATTTTTTTAATCCGCCCAAAATTTTATGATTTTCTAAACATTTTTTCAAAGTCATGAACATTTTTTTAATACGTGAACCCTTTTTCAAAACCATGGAAAAAATTGAACCCACAAAAATTTTATGATCTCATAAACATTTTTTTTAAATCGTGAATACATTTTCAAATTCATGAACATTTTTTGAACACGTGATTATAATTTTTTAAAATCAAGACCACCTTTTGAATTCACGGACATTTTTTGAAATCATAAGCATTAGTTTCAATTTTCCAAATTACAAAGTTTCCACAAATGTTTATAAAATATCTAGGAAATAAAAATATTCGCAAATACCTTTTAAAAAACATGAACATTTTTTTAATATGCAAACCTTTTTTTTCAAATTCACAACATTTTTTGAATCCATGAATATTTTAGGATTTGCTAGATTTTTTTTTTCAAAATCATGAACATTTCTTAAATTAACGGACATTTTTCGAAATCATGAACATTTTTTTAGATTTGTGAACTGAAAGAAAAAATTGGAAAAGACCAAAAGGAAAAAGGTATTCAAAAAGAAAAAGGAAAGAAAAAACTGAAGAAGGCCGAAAGGAAAAAAATAGAAAAGAAAGGGAAAAGTGGTCATGTAATTGAACGTATGTTAAAGATTTTTTTGTCTTTTTAGACAAACATACGTGAAAGAATGTAAACGCGAGCCAGCGGACATTCAAAAAAAGAAACGCGAGCAAGCGGGAGTTGGCCCAGCCCAGTAAAGATGCTAAACTTGCTCACCCTACACGATTACTCGCTTTTTATCATGCAAGTCGCGAAATAGGAACTCCCCTCCTTTCCATCCTCCGGTTTTGGCTTGTAGCCGAAGCATGTGGGAACTTTTGACATAGGGACTCAAAATCTTCCCGAGTTTTTTTTCAAGTAGCGTTCTGTAGGTCAGCATCATTCCATTCCATAAGCACTTGCGATGATCTTGCCGACGAATGTGTCAATGGAGAACCTTGATGTAGGTACTCAAAATCTTCCCAAGTAGCATTATGTGGCCATCATCGATCCGTTTCACGAGCACTTGCGCCTCATTGTGATTTTTTTGAGCAAACACAGTGGGGAAAACCCCCACTGTAACTCTTTTTCATTAATATTTGTGGAACATATACAGGTGTCTATACACAGAAATGAACAAAAGCGACAAATTTACAACTAATCTAGCCAAGATTGCATTACCTCTTTCAGACTTGGTTTTGCCTTCTTGATGATGGTGTCAAAGTGCTCTTTGAAGCAGGCAATGTAATAGGCTAAGATTTTGGTTTTATTGTCAAAGATGATACTGATTCTATGCTTCCATAGGCTCCAACATCCAACAATTAAGCATTCCTTGTAGAATTATGTGCTGCTTCTTTTCTTTCCATCCATCAGCATCTATGTCAGATCATAATCTATGTTCCATTGAAACCCTAGTGCAAGCCAAAAGTTTTGTCTGAAATCACAGCTAAAAAATGGATGCATCAAATGTTCATTAGGCTCATCATTACATAACTCACATATGTTGTTTTCAATGTAAAAGCTCTTCCCGAGTAGTAGATCTCTGGTGTTTAGCCTATCTTGTATGAGTAACCAGAAGAAGAATTTCTGTTTTGGCAAGTCGCAAGACTTCCATATCCATTGATAGGGCTCTCGCGCATCAGGTGGGTTTCCAATATATTCCAAATAGATTCTTTTGTTGAAGTATTTGCTAGAACTCCAGTAGAACTGCCATGAGTCTTTGTCATTGATGTTGCTTTTGCCATTCATTATGTCTAATAATTGATGGCTTTGTTGAATAGCAATAGAGGACATAGGGGTATGGAGCTTCTCATAAAAACGGTCCTGCTCAATGCTGCTCATCATGGCAATAGTGGTGTCTTTATCTCTTGCATATGAGAAGAGGTGGGGCACTTGGTCCTTCATGGGATGATCTTGCTGACCATCACCACTCCATCCCACGAGCACTTGTGCCACCTTGCAATGATCTTGCTGACGAATGCGTCGACGGAAAACCTTGAGTGAAATCTGCGAAGAAGCATGAACATAAGGCAGAGTAGGCACCATCTGATGCGCCGGGGAACAAATTTCTTTAATTGGGAGACATGAAAGACCGGGGGGATTCTACTTTTTTTTTGCATGTGAGGGGGGATTCTACTCGAGAGGGGGGACAAATTTCTTAATTTGAGAGGTATGAAAGATGGGGGAATTCTACTTCTACTCGATGGAGAGGGAGGGGGAACAAATTTCTTCAATTGACAGATAGACCAGTGAATTCTACTTCTACTCGATGGAGAGGGAAGGGAAACAAATTTCTTCAATTGAGATGCATGAAAGACCAGGTGAATTCTACAGGATGGTGTGGCTGGAGCTTGTAGGCCATTGTTCCAATCTTTTGCAATATCTTGTATGGTGTGCACAATGAACAACCAATGACCTCGCGTATAGTTGAAGCTTTAATAATACCATATTACCTTCCTGGAAAAATCTTCTCACTGTTTTTCTTATCTGTCTGAGACTTCAACTTGTGTTGTGTTCGAAGTAAATATTGACTTGATCATCCATCCATTGCTGAATATCCACCAGATCAACTGAATCGGAAGCCAAAATGTCAAAGTACCACGGAACATGACCATACAGAATATCAAAAAGGGGACTTCCCTAATGCAGATTGCCAATTTGTGTTATATACCATAACTCACATAGGGCAAGCCATTTGGGCCATTTTCTGGGATGAGCACTAATAAAGCATCTCAAGTAACATTCTATATGTTGGTTGACTCTTTCAATGTGGCCATCAGTAGTTGGGTGGTAAGCAGAGCCCATGTGCAATTCACACCCGTCTTCTTCAGAAATGTTTGTCAGAATGTGAGTTTCTCAAAAAAAAAGTCAGAATGTGCTAGTGAAAATGAAATCCCTGTCTGACACAACATATTTGGGCATGTTATGCAACTTGTGAATATTCTTTTTTTCGAAAAATTTATGAATATTCTCAACTTGCGTGGCGACTCCGCCTCTCTCCCCTATGCTCGGTGCTGTGACTTAGGGACGAATAGGAAGACATATCTGACGGCTGGAAGACACGTCTTGTGCTGCTGCTGGCGGAGAAAGTGTACAGGTAGAGGAACGAAGGAGAGGTTTCTTCTAGACGCCAACCCCGCGAAGGCACCGTGCGATTTTATTTTTTTTGACGTCGGCACCGTGCGAAGCTTAGTTAACGTGTCGTGCGAGCTGGTCAATGAGCTGTTGGTCAGACGCGGCCCACAGGTGCGCAACCACGTCATCGGGTCATATCCCAGCCGTCCAGCTGCGCCCAGGCCTACACACGCCGTCCGATCCGTCATTCCGTGCGCAGCATCGCCAGTTCCGACAATCAAAGGCTAAACCGAGGCACGCACGCGGATTCTTCCACTCAAGCCCCTGTATTAGTAGCAGCCGCCTACGCAATTTTCCAACCGCCAACGCCCCAACTGCGAACACGGCGAGAAAATTCCTCCGCCGCCGTTCAGTCAGATCTCGCTTGCTTCTAGAAGCTTCCGCCCGCCCCCGGCGCGGGATGTCAGAGGGGCCCGCTCCCGCGGCGAACGGCGCCGCCATGCGCTGGAGGCGGTGGCGATGGGCGGCGGCCCTCCTCGTGGCGCTCCTCGCCGTGGCCCTGAGCTCCCGCAGCTTCCCCTCCATTTCGTCCCTCTCGCGCGGCGGAGGCTGCGGCTGCCCCGTAAGGCTCCCCACCCGCCCTTGGTCTCGTGATTTGGCCTTCTGCTACGGGAGGTTTTGATTTGACGAGGTGGTTCGGCGTGTTTCGTCAGGGCGCGAGGAAGTACACGGGGATGGTGGAGGACTGCTGCTGCGACTACGAGACGGTGGACGCCATCAACGAGGAGGTGCTCAACCCGATCCTACAGGACCTCGTCGCTCTGCCCTTCTTCAGGTACTTCAAGGTAAGCAAATTTTGCTCTTCTGTTTTTAACGGTTTTGTCATGTGTGAACTAGCTTGTGGTAAGTGCATATTGTGATCTTTCGATGTTAAGAATTGTGATAGCCAGCTCCACATGCTAGAGTTATGTAGCAGTGTATATTTGATCGGAGCATTTGCTCCATAACTATGGAGCCAATTTTTCGCTCTGTTATTTGTGTAACGGAATTGGATATGTGGGAGACCGGTGACAACTGTATAATTCTCCACTAGGTTACTGCACTTTGTTTACTACAATGTTCTGGCTTGCATTAATACGGTGCCATTTTTTACTTGTCGATTGGGCTGGATGTGGAAAAAGGGTGCTGGTTGCTTGATTAGAGCATCAAGCTCAAGGATCAGACCTTTAGGGCATTTTGACGTTAGCAATTTATAGAATACATCCTGATATGGAGGACTGAGCATAATATGATGATGGCTGTTGGGTCTCTTAGGGCGACTCGTGGTTCCTATCCCTTCCTTTCGTACATCATTCTTAGCTCGGATAAGGTTGGTGGGCTTTTAGGCAAGTGGTAGAGCACCAAATCAGTTTTTTTTAGGATAAGCCACTGATATATGTTTGTTATTTGATGTTGCTGCTGCTAAGGATAACATAGCCAATGTTACATGTTTTGTGGTTACTATAATTGTTAGCTACTGTATGATTGCACAGAAATGCTATCCCTGAAAATCAACATTACAACCATTCATTTATTTGTTCTAAGTCTTGGGTTATTTATTTCCTTGTTTAGGTTAAGTTGTGGTGTGACTGCCCTTTTTGGCCTGATGATGGCATGTGTCGGCTCAGGGACTGTAGTGTATGCGAGTGCCCAGATAATGAATTTCCCGAACCATTCAAGAAGCCTTACAGTGGCCTTTCTCCTGAAAACATGATCTGCCAAGAAGGAAAACCAGAAGCCACGGTTGATAGAACCCTTGACACTAAAGTTTTCAAAGGGTGGGTTGAAACTGATAATCCATGGACATCAGATGATGAGACGGATAATGGTACATTGTTTACCCTCATTTTTGTACATCGTTCTTCCTTTGATTCTTCTTTATGCATCCCTGAAAATCTGATGATTAACAACAAAGAATCCCTGTTCCAGCTGAGATGACTTATGTGAATCTTCAACTTAATCCTGAACGTTATACTGGTTATACTGGTGATTCAGCTAGAAGGATATGGGATGCTATCTACAAAGAAAATTGCCCAAAATGTAAGCACATGTTCTCCGTTTTTTCTCACATGTCCGTTCTGACTGCAGTTGACCTATAGAATCCTTTGTAAGTACATTATGGCTGAATCCACAACATATTAAATGAATCATTGATGTGCCTGTAAGTTGCATGATCCTTCCCTAAGAGAATGCACAACAATTCAAACTAAGTTCACTTTTGTGGTTGTGCTCTAAGATTAAGATTGGATGGTTCCTTCTGTGGGATACTTATATAACAAAAGGGAGTACCTTCAAGTTTTAGTCTGCTGGCAGTGCTCTAAACAACCGCTTATGAGCAGTGTGTGTTTCTTATTTATTCCTCTTCTATGGTATGGTACATAGGGATGCAAAGCGGGCGGGTTTGCGCGGTACATGATAGTACAAATTCGTCTCTAGTTTAGTGTTAATCATGCGGCAAGAGTGAACTAATTTGCTGGTTTTGCGGGATATGCGGCACGCCCGCTTTCATCCCTAATGTTACAGTTGCCTGTCCTAGCCAAGTTGGATGCTGTAGTGTCTAGCGTTGCTTATATCACTACAATTGTCTGGACAAGCATTATTCAAACTTCATTTATTTTCGCAGATCCTTCAGAAGATATGTGCCAGGAGAAGAAGGCACTTTACAAGCTAATTTCAGGATTGCACTCCTCAATATCTGTACATATTGCTTATGATTATCTTCTTGACGAATCCGCTAACTTGGTATCTATCTACTACTCTACACTTAGTTTGGTGCTTATTAGATGATTTTTGTACTTGATTTGACAAGTTTGGTGTATATATTACAGTGGGGACATAATCTCTCGTTGTTGCATGACCGTGTTCTGAAGTACCCAGAGCGTGTCGAAAATCTGTACTTCACATACCTATTTGTTCTTCGGGCAGTGACTAAGGTTCCTATTTCTTCCTTGATTAAGACTTAATCTTTGATTTTAAAGATTAATCTGTCAAGTTGCTTTGGCCTAAAGCTTGTGGTGAGTGACAATTTGTTTGCTATCTTTTAGGCGGCAGATTACCTTGAGCAGGCAGAGTACAACACTGGCAATCCTGATGAGGACTTGAAAACACAATCTTTAGTGAGGCAATTGCTTTACAACCACAAGTTAAGATCTGCATGTCCATTACCTTTCGATGAAGCAAAACTCTGGCAAGGTGAAAATGGCCCTGAGTTAAAGCAGGAGATCCAGAAGCAGTTTAGAAATATTAGGTATGTGCCTTAATCTCTATGCTTTAATTTATATTATGCATTTCACTAACTTGAAACCGTACCCACTGCAACATTCTGTTTATAGTGCAATTATGGACTGTGTTGGTTGTGAGAAGTGTCGATTATGGGGAAAGCTTCAAGTTCTTGGGCTTGGAACAGCGCTTAAGATTCTTTTTTCTGTTGATGGAGAGAACAATTTGAATCAACAGGTATGCTGTTCAATTGCATTTTACCCATGAACGCTTTGCAGTATATGTCGTAATATAAGGTATATGATGTCTGATTGGTCAGAGTAGTTTTCGACGTACCGTCTTTCTACGACACTAGCTCACAGTTCAGGGTGCTTTGCTGTATTGTTTTCTACATTTCCGATGGAATAACAGGTTTTACCTTTTGAGTTCATTTATATGTTCAGCATGTCTTGTCTAATAATGTTTCATGGTAATCATTCCAGTTCCAGCTGCAGCGAAATGAGGTCATTGCACTGGTAAATCTTCTGAATAGGCTGTCAGAATCTGTCAAATTTGTACATGAAACAGGATCGTCCAGCCAGGAAATCATTAAACAACAGAGCTTTTCAACTTTGCAAAAGGGTGCTTCCTGACCAAATGTGAAACCGTAAGTGTTCTCTCCTGCTCTTCAGTGGTATAGATTTGTTGTCCTGACGTTGATTCCTCACACCCTTGTTTTTCCATCTATCTATTTCTACAGGTATTCTGCAAAGATGCAAGAGGGCAAGTTGTTTTTATAACTCCTCTTCTCCATACTGGGAGAGTCATGTACATGCAGGGAGCCGCTTCCTAGGGTTCTACAGATCGTAGACAAAAGATATATAGAAAACTTTGGAAGCCAAACAAAGACAAGTTTACCCCTTTTTTCTTTCAGTTTTAGTGGGACATATCCCTTTCAAATTTTGTATGTAGTTAGCGATATTTTATCTTTCCTCCGTTGACTGATAATAGATATGACTGCTAACGAAGTAAGCCGTTTGCCAATCCAAACTGTTTGCATATTTCATCGACTTGATTATATATGTTCACCATTGTTCTTGGAAATGACGGAAAGATAGCGTGTGTCGTGGTCGCCAGTTTGTAACAACTAAAATCGACACTTCTTGAGAAAATATAGTGTGTGTCGTGAGTTACAGAAGATGGTCACCATGGTATCGGAAGATTTTGTCTTCTTGAAAAAATATCGGAAGATTTTATAAACTAGATGTTCCACTAGGTGAAAATCTTGTTGTCAGGAAGGAGCCAAGGTGAGAGTTCCTACCACCAGCAAAACAATGATAGATGATGCCTTCTAACTTCAAACTTTGTTGTACATTGTGGCTATTATATGTTCAACCTATTATGAGTATGGCGCTGGAGTTTAGCACATGTTGGCTGTGTCGCAGAGAGCAGGAGCTAGTGGGATATACAGTGATCGGTTATGGAGCTTCCTTGTATCAGACTACTTTGGCACATACATATGTCAAGCCTGCTGCAGGCGGGTCAGTGATGTGGCGAGGAAAAGAAGAGGCCGTCGCTGTAGCCAACAATGTCCGTAAACAAAAGCTTGGTCACATCCACCCTCCCATGGTGTGGCAGAACTGAACACATTTACTGTAACAGAAGCAGCAGATACCAGGCAGCAAATATGAAATGGCCGAGGTACAGGCAGGTTCTTGAAGCTCTTGTGGCAGAGGGCAGGAGCTCGCCGGCGCTCAGCCGGAGATTGGAGTCTGGAGGCCGCCGTCGGGTCGGAACCCCTTTCTCCCACCCAACAGTCGGTCAAAGGCACGGCCCTTCGGAGGCGGCCTGAAAGCCTATGATAGCTGTCAGGCACACCCGTGATCGAGCACTGAGGTCTGAGCAGCCTGATCATGCCCAGCGACTTCCACGGCGCCGGGACAAGGCCGGCCGGCCGGCAGCTCCCATCGGCCTGCTTCCTGCAGGTTGTCACACAGCCTTACAGAGCATCAAGCGGCGCCACGCTGCGTTTTGTTGAGGAAAAGTGGTGCAGTTTCGGCAGCATCATAATCATTTGCTTACGGGGAAAATGGCGCATGCGTTTCCATCTGCAGGTTTCAAGTCTGGGGTTGGCTTTCATTCTGTCCTATGGTCACCGTTTCAACCTCCCTTATTGATGGCATATATATTAGGGTCTATCTGCTAATTTCGTCGAGATAATGCACTGAGAAGCATCATTTTTTTTTCAAAGAGGAAAAAACTCTCAGCCTCTGCATCAAGTGATACAAGCAACTATACACTCCCTCCGTCCGGAAGTATTTGTCGAAATCCTCGCAAAAAAAGGAAGTGCTTGTCGGAAAAATGGATTTATCTAACGTATTTTAGTTTTAGATACATTCATCTTTATCTATTTTTCCGACAAGTATTTCCAGATGAAGAGAGTATTATTTATTGTTGATAAGACCAAACAAATCGGCTTACAAGAAGAAAGAAAATAATCTCAAAGCCATCCTCATAGGATAAGCCTCACGACAACGTTTATAAATCATACCATCAAACCTACGACTTAGCGGGTAGGGGGCCAAGACAACGCCTTCAAAATTGCGAATGGCTACAGCATTGCAACACCAGCCGTTCTTTTTTGCGGATTGCTGCAGGCAAGAAAAAGAAAAGTCGGTACATGCTCTTGGATTTTTCACCCGGAACTAAACTAGTCCAAGTGGAGCCCAGCCGGGTGGTACAGTATCATGGCAATGGCATGGTGATCTGACGGACGGACTAGTCACTGGCTGCTGGCCGGACTAGGGTTGGCTGACATGGACAAGCCGCGAAAGCGATGGTTCATGCGCCAAAAACACATCGTTCCGAATAACGAAGCAGCTTAGCTGAGCTTAGACACATGCGGCAAGCAGGGGAACAGGAACCGAGGAGCGCCAGCTTGTTTGTTTGCTTCTTTCGGAGAGATATCGTTTATTAGTGGTAATATGCATCCGGTAGGGCAATGCGGCCCGTGTCCTCACGCTCTTGGGGCCGGAGTTCAAAGCAGAATATGCCGGGCCCACTCACCATCCCCTCGGTTTAGCCGAGTACCATTCGTTTTCTCCATGATGATGCGAGTTTTGAATCCCAAGCAGTCATGACAGTAATCTGACGTGTGTGATGGGTGGCAAGTTGCTTCAAAGATCCTTGTTGCTCGGCGTGTCGCCTTGAGAAGTGAACATCAGACGGATTTGTTTTTTGAGAGGGTTTTGTCTTGAGCTCGTAGATGTGATGGAGCTTCGATGAACTCTGTGAGGAATTTCTTGGAAGTAATGTATGCATGAGCTAGCGCACGTGAACAGTGTGTGGTTTGATGCCTTCGGCGTGGACACTGGCCACGTGGTTGTGGTACAGCTTATCAACATTCCACCTGGACTTGTACAGGGATCGAGAAGTACAGCATATGTGGCACGTGAACGACTAATGTTCCCGAGAGAATAAGGCGAGCTTTGGGGGTGCAGTTTTCAGAACGTAATATCTACAATTTCCTAATGTCCACACAGGAACTAATGTGTGCAGTATGCTCTCGGTTGCAATCCCTGTTCTCCAAATATGGCATGATTATCAGTCTACCTCGCACAAGTTTGTGTCGGGATCGTCGTACCTGGGTGCCACCCAGAATAGCCCGGCCCGCGCCCGCGCCCGCAGACACCCTGCACAGGCTGCACTCCTCGTGACCGAGACCGGGAGGGGGACGGTGTTGCACTGCAGCTTGCTTGCCCGGTCCCTTCGATAGATGGTCGATCGCCTGAGCCGTCCAATGTTGTTCCGCAACTCTAGCGCGCGACCCATTCTGTCCGGTGCGTCTGTTTGGGGTAAAACGGACACACCGGACAGCCCAACGCGCGGGCGCAAACGGACTTTTGTCCGTTTTATGTTCGCTTTCGACCCATCACCGGCCTAAGTTTGGGTCGCTTTTGAGGTGAAACGGACAGCGCGCGGACGGGCGGGACGCGCGCGCTTGTCCTCGCCTGGCCCGCCCGTCGGTGACACAAAGCACCCGCCCGGCGCCCCATTTCGCGCCATTTCCCCCAAAAAACCTCCCACGTCCCGCGACCTCCCCTCCGCCCACCACCCTCCCGCCATGGCCGATGACCCGCCGAATTCCGGCGGCCAGGCCGTCGACCCATCCAGAAAGGTGAAGAAGAAGGCGACCAAGGGTCGGAAGAAGCCGCGGTCGGAACTCTCGCCGGCGGAGCTCGCAAAGCTGGACGCGGAATCGGCCAAGAGGAGGAACCGGCGGGCTGCGGCCAAGGGCAAGACCGCCGCGGCCAGGTTTGCCGCCGAGCGCGCTGCGGTAGAGGCCGCGCGGCACAAGGCCGACCTCGACGAGAAGGAGGCCATCGTCAACAAAGCGCACGCCCTCCTCATGCATGGGATGTGCCGTCCGGCGATCTTCTCGGCAGCGCCCGCCGGCCCGACGAGCATAGGCTCGTCGGTCGCCCGGCCTCCGCAGGGCCCCTCGCCGACGCCATTGTCGCCCGGTTTTCCTCCGCCAAGGTACGAAGGCCAGACCCGTCTCAGGGTCGTCGGACGGCAGCGTGATCGCGCCGTCCACCCCGCGCCCCTCGGCCGTCATCGACCTCAACGTCACGCCTGGGTCCAGCAGCGGCGGCCGCCTGTCCGTCGAGATGCAAAGAAAGTAAGCACGACCGCCGTCTATGGCCACCATGTCGTTGCCCCGCGTCCTATTCGGCGAAATGCCAACACCAACGCCAACGGTCGAGGACCCCTTCTACAACCAGTTCATGGAGGATGTCATCTACGAGGGTCGTGGCGAGGCCTTCCAGATGGGTGGGCATGGCGATGCCTTTGATCCCGACGAGACCCAGAGTCAGGATGGCCGCGGCCAGTACGTTGCCGATGAAGACATTGAGGACCATGACCATGGTGACTCGTGGCATGAAGATGATGACATCTATTGTGAAGGTGATGAAGAAGAGGAAGGCGTCGATATTGTGGGCGAGCCATTGTTCATCAACGAGCTCACCCAAAGAGCAGGAGCACAAAAGAGGAAGAAGAGCATTCGTACGGGATCATACTCACAAGAAGAGGACAAGTTGATTTGCCAAAGTTGGATGGAGATTAGTCAAGATTTGAGGACCGGTGCGCAACAAAAGGGACTTGTTTTTTTGGACAAGAGTTCACAAAATATTCCATGAAAGAAAGTTGTTTCCGCCCTACCAATTTACGAGCGACCGTGGCATCACCTCGATTCAAAAGAGGCGGTTGTTCATCCAACAAGAATGCAACAAGTATTGTGTCGCACTTGAGAGCGTTGAAGCACGTCCCGTGAGTGGTCTCAACATTGGGGACATGATATGGTCTCTTTATCCTTCGTTGCTACAGCCGTGACTTCGGCCTTCTATATGTTTGCATGTGTAAATGTTGTTGATCGTGTAGGCATTTCAATCTTTGAAAGCATTCAAGGCCCGGCACAATGACAAGCCATTTACTCTCACGCATTGTTGGACGATCATCAGCAATTGCCCTAAGTTCAAAGATCAATACCGTGAACTTCAAAGGAAGAGAGACAAGAAGACGGCCGCGTTGGCCGGAGGTGGAGATGGTGAGGCGTTGAAGAGGTCGAGGGGCAAGACCAACTCCAAGGCGGACGACATTCGTGATGCGTAATCCATTGCCTTGCATGAGACTTTGCACGGCATGATGTCTCAAAAGGATGTGAGGGACGAGAAAAAGCGACAAAGCAAGGAGGAGCAAATGAAGCAATACCTGGAGCTTGAAACGAAGAAGCTTGAGATGGAGGAGGCTGCCAAGAAAAAGAAGATCGACATGGAGGAGGCGTCCCGACAGAGGCAGCTCGACATCGAGGCTGCCAATGCTGCGGCCAGGCAGAGGCAGCTCGACATCGAGGCCACCAATGCCACGACTAAAGCAAAGGAGGTGGCGCTAGCGATCATGAGCGTGGACTTGAGCAAGATGAGCGACAAGACGAGGAGCTGGTTCGAGGCCCGGCAGAAGGAGATGCTCGACACCGATGGCCTGAACTAGGTGGTCTGTTTGGCCGTGGCCGTTCTTTTTGGAGGCTGGCATGGGTGGCGGCCGCTGGCTGTGTGCCGGCGACAAACCTATTCATTTTGGAGGCTGGCTGTGTTGCCGGCGACAAAACTATTCATTTTGGAGGCTGGCTGTGTTACCTGCCGCTGGCTGTGTTGCCGGCGAGGTCCTGTAGGCTGGCTGTGTTGCCGGTGTGAACTAGGGCCGCTGGCATGAACTACGGGCCGTGCTTATTCGAATATTGCGTTTGAAAAAGGAGGCGGACAGGATGCAGCCAAAGGATGCGTTCGCGCGTTGGGCGCACGGCCACTGCATCCCAGAAAAGGCCCGGACACGACCCCATTACCCGCCCCAAACGGACAGAATCCGGGCCAAACGGACGTCCGTTTGGGGTCATGCGCTGGAGTTGGCCTGAGAGCGCCAGCCATTCTTGCTGCGTCTGACCTTCTCGCAGAACGCAGCGCGGCGGAGTGGCAAGTTTACTACAGCTTTGATCTGCGGCGCAACTGATGCCAACTCACCACCCTAAATTGATCTCCGTTTTGTCCGCTTTTTATCCGTTTGGATCGGGCAATGGAGCGGCGTCCAGCCATTTTTTCGGATGTGCATGTCGGCCACATCCCATCCGGCTGCATGCAAACTTTTGCAAAACAAAAAACAAAGATGTAGCTCGTCCTTGCTAGCGGCCATAGTTCATGCCGGCAACAAAGCCAACGGCCGGTAAACATATGCCAACCAACAAAATGGTCAAGCCCCCAAGTTTCACGCTAGCAACAAAGCCAGCGGTCGGCACACTAGTCAGCTTCAAAACGAACAAGTTTTTCGCGCTAGCAACAAAGCCAGCTGCCGGCACACTAGCCAACCTTCAAAATGAACAAGTTTTTCGCACCGATAACAAAGTCAGCGGCCGGCACACTAGCCAGCCTTCAAAATGAACTGGGTGTAGTTAGGGTCGTCGGCTGTCGGTGTTGGGAGTGGCATTTCGTCGAATAGCTTGCGGGCGCCGACAAGGTTGGCCGTAGGAATCGACCGGAGCTGCTTCCTTTGCATCCCATCGGATGACTGGCATGTGCCACTAAAGCCAGGCGTGACGTTGAGGTCGATGACGGCCGGGATGGCGGGGGTGGCCGGTGCAATCACGCTACCGTCCCGCGACGTGGAGAACCGGTCTGGCCATGCAGGGGTGGCGGATGAAACCCGGGTGTCTCCGGTGGAGTAAATTGCAGAAAACCACCACAATTGGGGACCTTAATTCAGAAAACCACCACCTTTCATTTTTTTTCAAAAAACCGCCACATTTGTGCTGACAGTTTTCAAATAACGCTGATTCGATGATTTGCCGCATCTCAATGGAAACCTAGACACTTGGGCCCGCTGTTAGGCGCCACATGGAGAGGGGGCGACGGCGCCCGTGACGCGTCATTAGACGACGGCGCACAAAACCTAACGACTCGGTCCAACCCAATCCGTTCGTCCATTCCCCTCTCTCTCGCTTAGGTCTCTGCCTCCCACCGCTTATCTGAAAATGTTGTTTTATCTGCTGTTATGAGGAAAGAATCTGTCAGGTTTAATCAATGCTTATCTGAATATAGGTGTTAAATGAGCCCAGTTAACTGAATATATATAGCTGTTAACTGAATATAGGTGTTAATTGATGAAAGAGCATGGTGCCCCCATCTGCGGTTTTGGTAATTGATGACATTCTCTATGGACTAATGGTTGCCTTGAGTTATATTCATAGGATTTGTCCATAGACTTTTCTTGAAGTCCATTTGTTGGTTTCAAGGAGTTTATGTGTTGACCAAGGTGCTTTTCAAGGAATTATCCAAAGTTAGGTCATAGAGAAGTCATGATACAAGGTTGATCAAGACTAAGTCAAAGAGTGAATCAAGTTGATCAACGCACAAAGTGTACAAGATGTACCAAGAGGGATCAAGTGATCCCATGGTATGGTAAGCATTGTCCATTACGCTTTGTGTGCTAACCCATGGTCTACGTGAGAGTGCTATGCGGGGTTAGGTATGTTTCCATGGATTTGCATCAAGAGGAAGATCTCATACTACCCATGGAGGATGACATCAAGTGGTGATCGTCATCAAGATTGCGGTGTGCAAGTTCAAGTGGTGAATCACGAAGAGATCAAGTACTTGAAGCTTGCCGTCCATTGTGGTGGCAATGGACTTGTGAAGATGTGCCGAAGAGTGTCTCACCTATAGTGGAGTATCGGGGAGCAATCAACTAGTCTTCATCGAGCCAACGCAATCAAGAAAGGTGGTCCAACTTGAGAAAGTCAAGATCGTCATCATCTAGCTCAAGTGGACTATGTGCAAGGCAAAGGTTTGCTCTTGATAGGTTTTCTATTTTACCGGCTTCATGGTGGTAGTTGGGAGACCTAGTTATAGGATCGATTGCCGTTCTATCAAGGGGGGCTCTCAAGTTAGTAGCTTGATCGTATTGTTCGTAGAGAGCTCAAACCAATGCATCCTTGCATCATCTTTCTTGGTTCTCGTTTGGTGTTTCTCTTTGTGAGTTTTTGAGCTTATGTTCATCTTCATGACAAGCTCGAGTTCATCGAAAACGGAGTTCACATATCCATCTTCTATGATGTTTTCGATGTTGGAGTTTTTGCCGGTTCTTCATTCTTAGAGGTTTCACATCTCTATATCTTAGGCACACTCCCTCTGTTATTTCTTACTATAACTAGTCGCTTTTGGATAGTAGTTGTCGTCATCTATCCAACAAGCTTGAGTTTGCTCAATTCGGAGCTCATATGCAGAAGTTATGTCAGTTCTGGTTTTCTTGCTCCATCTGTTTTGCTTGGGGCTTGCTTGCTGCACCCCTGCGGCAGTACCACTTGTAATTGGCAATACCGTCCCAGTCGGCGGTAGTACTGCTTATAAGCGCTTCTGCTGTTCCAGTGCCGCACGCAATTCCGCTTATTCTGGGGGTTCTGTTTTTTTCGTGTCGGGTTCAGCGGTAGTAGGGCGGCAGTGAGGTGCGGCAATACCGCCTATAAGCGATAGTACCGTCCCGGTCGGGCGGTAGTACCGCTACTAGGGCACTGCCATCATGATCTGTCTGCCCTACCTCCTCTGCTCCTGTGTTCTGCATCTCCCACGGTAGTACCGCTGGGTTGAGCGGTAGTACCGCTCCGACGGCTCTACCTCCCTGATGTTCCTTGCCTTTGCTCTATTTTCCTGGTTCTACCGCCCGAGCAGTAGTACCGCTCCATGGAGCGGTAGTACCGCTTATGTGCAGTCTGTGAGCATAACGGTTGGATTCGGGAAGTCCTATAAAAGGGGGTCTTCTTCCCCAATGGACCTCACCCCTTGAGCTCGTGTTTTGCCCCCATTGTTGACCTTCTTCGAGCTTGCTGTCTCTCAATCCCTCCAATGATTCTTTCTAATTCTTGAGGGAAAAGAGAGAGGAGATCTAGATCTATGTTTTAACCAATCACTTTCTCCTCTATGTGAGGGGAACCCAGTGGATCTAGATCTTGGAGTTCATCGTGTTCTTCCTCTCATTTTCCTCCATAGCATTAGTTGTTGTGGTGGGATTTGGGAGAGAAGGACTTGGGCACTCCGTGTGCCCTTGCCATTGCATTTGGTGTATAGGTTTGAGTTCTCCACGGTGATATGTGGAAGTGAAAGGTGAGAAGCTTTATTACTCTTAGGTGTTTGGGCACCCTAGAGCTTGTTCCTATTGGGTGCTTTGGTGCCATAGACGGTTGGTGTCACAGAGCTCAATCATTGTGGTGGAAAGCTCCGGGACAAGCTTCGGGGTCTCCAATTAAGTTGTGGAGATTGCCCCGAGAGATTTGTATGGTTTCCAGTGACCGCCCCCAAGGGTTGCCAAAGTGTACGGGTTCGGTGACCGCCCCCAAGGGTTGCCATTTGTACGGGCTAGGTGACCGCCCTCAAGGGTCCCTTAGTGGAATCACGACATCTTGCATTTTGCGAGAGCGTGAGGATATTACGGTGGCTCTAGTGGCATTTTGGGGAGCATTGTGCCTCCACACCGCTCCAAACGGAGATTAGCATCTGCAAGGGTGTGAACTTCGGGATACATCATCATCTCCGCGTGCCTCGGTTATCTCTTACCCGAGCCCTTTACTTATGTACTTTTACTTTCTGATATTCTTGATATATATCTTGCTATCACCTAGTTGTTTATCTTGCTTAGCATAAGTTTTTGGTGCACATAGGTGAGCCTAGTCGATTTAGGTTTTGTGCTTGACAAATTAAACACTAGTTTTATTCAGCTTCTGTTCAAGCATAAACCATAATTATTTTAAAGCGCCTATTCACCTCCCTGTAGGAGACATCCACGATCTTTCAACTGACTTATCTGAATGTGCCGTCCTGCTGTTAACTTTGGTGTTGTCTGAATTATTTCTCTTGAAGGAATCTGACAGGTTTAATAAATGCTTAGTAATTATTGTTATTACAAGGAGACAATTGTGGTCTGGTTCAGTGGATTGACCCAGAATGGCCAGAACCCATGAAAAATGTACTTCGCAAACTTTGGGATATGTACGAGCAGAGTAGCAAAGAGAATGAAGCTAAACAAAAGCTCATACTCAAGCTAGCAGAAGAGAAGAAGCTAATCCAGGAGAAGCACCACAACCACATCAAGGAAACAATCATTTTTTTGTAACAATTCACAAGAATGTGATGAGGGAGAATTACTAGAAGATTATGCAGGATGGTGATGCAGAAAGTGTTGTAATTCAAGCCCAGGAAGAAAGGGCTAAGATTGAGAAAGAGAATATGGAACTGACAACAACACTCCAAGTTATTAAGTAGAGAAATGATGAACTTATTAGCGATTGGAAGAAGGCTGTAGCAGATCAAGTTTTGGAACAGGTGAAGCAAGAGAAGAAAAAACTTGAGTATATCATAGCTGATTTGCTTAAGGCTGGGGAGGAGAGCAAGATTAAGATAAGGAAAATCAGTGAAATTTGCATTGAGTAAATGTATGGTGTTTGGTATTGTGTATTGTGGCTTGCTGGTTGTTATTTGTTGAACTATGTATGGTGTGAAGACTATTGGGGTCCTATATGAACCTTAGTATTATGATGTTTTTTGTTGTAATGGAATATTTGTTAAGTTTGGAACTATGATGTGAAGGAAATATGCCCTAGAGGCAATAATAAAGTTATTATTTATTTCCTTATTTCATGATAAATGTTTATTATTCATGCTAGAATTGTATTAACCGGAAACATAATACATGTGTGAATACATAGACAAACCGAGTGTCACTAGTATGCCTCTACTTGACTAGCTCGTTAATTAAAGATGGTTATGTTTCCTAACCATAGACATGAGTTGTCATTTGATTAACGGGATCACATCATTAGGAGAATGATATGATTGACTTGACCCATTCTGTTAGCTTAGCACTTGATCGTTTAGTATGTTGCTATTGCTTTCTTCATGACTTATACATGTTCCTATGACTATGAGATTATGCAACTCCCGTTTACCGGAGGAACACTTTGTGTGCTACCAAACGCCACAACATAAATGGGTGATTATAAAGGTGCTCTACAGGTGTCTCCGAAGGTACTTGTTGAGTTGGCGTATATCGAGATTAGGATTTGTCACTCCGATTGTCGGAGAGGTATCTCTGGGCCCACTCGGTAATACACATCACTATAAGCCTTGCAAGCATTGTAACTAATGAGTTAGTTGCGGAATGATGTATTACGGAACGAGTAAAGAGACTTGCCGGTAACGAGATTGAACTAGGTATTGAGATACCGACGATCGAATCTCGGGCAAGTAACATACCGATGACAAAGGGAACAACATATGTTGTTATGCGGTTTGACCGATAAAGATCTTCGTAGAATATGTGGGAGCCAATATGAGCATCCAGGTTCCGCTATTGGTTATTGACTGGAAACGTGTCTCGATCATGTCTACATAGTTCTCGAACCCGTAGGGTCCGCATGCTTAACGTTCGGTGACGATCGGTATTATGAGTTTATGTGTTTTGATGTACCGAAGTAGTTCGGAGTCCCGGATGAGATCGGAGACATGACGAGGAGTCTCGAAATGGTCGAGACATAAAGATTGATATATTGGATGACTATATTCGGACTTCGGAAAGGTTCTGAGTGATTCGGGTATTTTTCAGAGTACCGGAGAGTTACGGGAATTCGCCGGGGAGTATATGGGCCTTATTGGGCTTTAGGGGAAAGAGAGAGGGGAGGCTGCGCGCCCCCCCAAGGCTTAGTCCGAATTGGACTAGGGGGAGGGGCGGCGCCCCCTCCTTCCTTCTCTTCTCTTTTCCCTTTCCTTCTCTCCTACTCCTACTACATGGAAGGGGGGGAATCCTACTCCCGGTGGGAGTAGGACTCCCCAGGGCGCGCCATAGAGAGGGCCGGCCCCTCCCCTCCTCCACTCCTTTATATACGTGGCCAGGGGGCACCCCATAGACACAAGTTGATCATTGATCTCTCTTAGCCGTGTGCGGTGCCCCCCTCCACCATAATCCACCTCGGTCATATCGTAGCGGTGCTTAGGCGAAGCCCTGCGTCGGTAGCATCATCATCACCGTCATCACGCCGTCGTGCTGACGGAACTCTCCCTTGAAGCTCTGCTGGATCGGAGTTCGTGGGACGTCATCGAGCTGAACGTGGACAAATTGTTGATCCACAGGGGTGCAATAAATCTCACCTCGGGTGTTTTGTGACATATCGCGAAGCAACAGGAATAGCTCACGGCAACTGGAGGTTCACTCGAATATTCATTCGTGTGGGTATAGGGGTCAATATGGGTGTCCACGGCTCCGATGTTGATCATTGATCGGAAGGGGTTCGAGGTCATGTCTATGCTTCACCGAACCTATAAGGTCACACACTTAAGGGTCATCTATCTGCTGAATACTAGACAGGGAGTCTGAGAGAAAATCACCGAAAAAAGTTTCGGACACCGAAAAAGTTTCGGACAGTGGAAAAGTTCCGCAGAGAGAACACCAGATGAGTTTCGGTGAAACTGAAAAGTTGTTTCAGGGAATACCATTAAGTCAAATTGTTTTCGGCACATGCCTGATAATTCTTGGAGGGTGCCAGAATCATTCTGGAAACTTCTGGGAATTTTCTGGAAGAAAAACCGGAAATGTTTCGGAGCTGCCGGAACCGCTTCAGATGCTTTTCGCAGATGAAAATCACTAATCTGGAATTGTTCCAGAACGCGTTGAAAATTATTTTAGTGGGTACTGGAATTGTTCTAAGCCCACATAAATATTTTCAGTTCGAACGGACGCTGAAAAATGTCGTCGTGAATAGTGAAAGTGCTTTTTGGATAATTTTTTGGAAGCCACCTTTTAGGGCTTTTGCTAAAGGCTTCTAGAAGGGCTTGGGGGGGCCATGAGAGCCCCTCATGGGGGGGCCCCCTAGGGGTGGCCGACCAAGGAAGGGGGAGCTCCTTGGAGCTCCACATGGCATCCCAAGTTTACCCTTATGCCCATGAGGTGTGACCTAATGCATGGGTTTTTGGTAATTAGTGGAGGAGCCCTACCCCTTGGCTTTCCTATAAATAGAGGAGATGGGGGCTGCCATCTCTTCATCCCTTGCTCTCATACACATGCCATGCATTATCTGGCTTCTTCTCTCCCTCCCACGAAAAGAGTTTCGTAGAGCCGAAAGGCTG
Organism: Thinopyrum elongatum; assembly: GCA_011799875.1. Taxonomy (NCBI): domain Eukaryota; kingdom Viridiplantae; phylum Streptophyta; class Magnoliopsida; order Poales; family Poaceae; genus Thinopyrum; species Thinopyrum elongatum. The sequence goes on along the minus strand of CM022300.1, from coordinate 56,489,010 downwards.
TCTGGGTTCCGGCAGGAACTAGTTCTGGACGGCGAAGCCCTGCCGGATAGCTGACACCGTATGTGTGCAACCCCGATTAGGATTTGTCACTCCGATTGTCGGAGAGGTATCTCTGGGCCCACTCGGTAATACACATCACTATAAGCCTTGCAAGCATTGTAACTAATGAGTTAGTTGCGGAATGATGTATTACGGAACGAGTAAAGAGACTTGCCGGTAACGAGATTGAACTAGGTATTGAGATACCGACGATCGAATCTCGGGCAAGTAACATACCGATGACAAAGGGAACAACGTATGTTGTTATGCGGTTTGACCGATAAAGATCTTCGTAGAATATGTGGGAGCCAATATGAGCATCCAGGTTCCGCTATTGGTTATTGACTGGAAACGTGTCTTGATCATGTCTACATAGTTCTCGAACCCGTAGGGTCCGCACGCTTAACGTTCGGTGACGATCGGTATTATGAGTTTATGTGTTTTGATGTACCGAAGTAGTTCGGAGTCCCAGATGAGATCGGAGACATGACGCGGAGTCTCGAAATGGTCGAGACGTAAAGATCGATATATTGGACGACTATATTCGGACTTCGGAAAGGTTCCGAGTGATTCGGGTATTTTTCGGAGTACCGGAGAGTTACGGGAATTCGCCGGGGAGTATATGGGCCTTATTGGGCTTTAGGGGAAAGAGAGAGGGGAGGCTGCGCGCCCCCCCAAGGCTTAGTCCGAATTGGACTAGGGGGAGGGGCGGCGCCCCCTCCTTCCTTCTCTTCTCTTTTCCCTTTCCTTCTCTCCTACTCCTACTACATGGAAGGGGGGAATCCTACTCCCGGTGGGAGTAGGACTCCCCAGGGCGCGCCATAGAGAGGGCCGGCCCCTCCCCTCCTCCACTCCTTTATATACGTGGCCAGGGGGCACCCCATAGACACAAGTTGATCATTGATCTCTCTTAGCCGTGTGCGGTGCCCCCCTCCACCATAATCCACCTCGGTCATATCGTAGCGGTGCTTAGGCGAAGCCCTGCGTCGGTAGCATCATCATCACCGTCATCACGCCGTCGTGCTGACGGAACTCTCCCTCGAAGCTCTGCTGGATCGGAGTTCGTGGGACGTCATCGAGCTGAACGTGTGCTGAACTCGGAGGTGCCGTGCATTCGGTACTTGGATCGGTCGGATCGTGAAGACGTACGACTACATCAACCACGTTGTCATAATGCTTCCGCTTTCGGTCTACGAGGGTACGTGGACACACTCTCCCCTCTCGTTGCTATGCATCACCATGATCCGGCGTGTGCGTAGGAATTTTTTTGAAATTACTACGTTCCCCAACATGATGTTAGTTGAATGTGATCATATGGAATTGTGTTGTTAATATGCATTATGGTCCAAATTGATCATATTGATGCCTTATGTTGATGAGATGATCTATTGAAATATTTATGCTATGCTTCATGCCTTTCGTTGACGGTTGTCGAGAGGCTAGGGTTACCCAAAGTGGTCGATGAACCCTGAATATATTGAACAACCATTCAACATATTGAACACAACAAGCATTTTCAACATATTGGACACCAACAAGAATCATCAACATCATATTAAACAACATACTTGAATAGCAACATCATATCAAGTTTAGCAACATCACAACAAGTTCACATTAAACAGCAAGTCATACAAAGCTTGCCAACACCACAGCAAGTTCCACAAAGCTTGCCAACATCACATCAAGTACATGATAGTGAATCAACATCAGAACAAAGTTCTAACTTGCCAACACCACAGTAAGCACATATTATTTTTTCCAAAATGCAAGTTGCCAACACCACATCAACTAGAATAGCCAGCCTAATTACCACTAGCATAGAAGTAATCCCTAAATTTGCTTGGCTTCTTCCTCACCCTTGAAGAACTAGATGCAGCAGCAGTAGCAGGCCTTGGAGGAGCAAATGAAGACCTAGCTCTTGATGAAGAAGCTCTTGATGCACTGGATCCATCTCTTGAAGCAGCAAATGAAACCGCAGTTGATTTAGCTCTTGCAGCAGCTGTTGCTGCAGGTCTTGTACCAGATGATGCAGTTGCTGATGCAGCTCTTGCAACAGTTGATGTAGTCGGTCTTGGACCAGATGATGCAGCACTAGATGCAACTCTTCCACCAGATGTTGGAGCTGGTGTTGGATTAGGTTCAGCTGCAGCTCTTCTACCAGATGATGCTCCTCGACCTCTTGCAAGTGCAGGGGCAGATCTTGTTTCCTGAAACAAAATTTAAACATAACAAATATGTACATTAGTTGTTCAGTGAAATATGAAGATAAATATGAGGAAAAAGCTATTAATTTGAGGACCTTATGCTTGTTCTTCCTAGCTGCAAGGGCTGGCTTCAAAGGATCACCATAGTTTGTGTACCTATGCCCTTGCTTCCCATAGTTCCTGCAAGTTATTATTCCAATTCTTGAAGTGCCTTGGGTTTTGGTACTTCAAACTTACCCTTCCTTCTCTGAGTATGCTTTCTGCCCTTCTTCCTATGGAACACAAGGGGGTCTATGTCTCTTGTATCTGTTCTTGTCCATAGGTCAGGTCCAAGAACAGGGTAAATCATTGGCTTGTAAGCTTCTAAGTACATAGGCTTCTTGAAGAACTGATGTACAAAATCTTCAGGCTACTGTTTTGATTTGTAGATGGCAGAGACAACATGGTTACATGGTACACCTCTCATTTCCCATTTTCTGCAGCCACATGTCCAGTTCTGCAAGTTTACTACATATGATTTCTCACCACTGTTCACTTCATATAGATCTGGCCCAACCATCATAGCCTTGCAATTTCTAGCCATTACTTTGACCCCTCTAGCATTTCTGTATATGTTGGGGGTAATTGTCCATCTAGCACTCTCCCCCCCCCATTCTTTTTTCATTGAACTTCACCATCAATTTGGACCTAGCCCCTTCAACCATTGTTTTAATGGGTTGGCCCCTAATATCTAATATCATCCTATTGAACACTTCACTATTGTTGTTCACTACTAGGTCAGTTTTACAGTTGGTGTCCATAGCATATCTAGCCCATGTTTCTACATGAATTCCCTTAAGCCAGGCCCAAGCCTCCTCACTTTCCTTTCTAATTTCTCCCATTGCTTCATCAAACCCACTCTTAGTGTAAGAATAAGCTGCTGCATCCATATATTGCTTAAGTTCATCTCCTCTAAAGCCAGCACTTTGGAAATTTGCATAAATATGCCTTAAACAATATTTTTTAGGGCAATTTGGAAATATTTTGTCAATGACATTAAGAAGACCCTGGTTACACAAATCAATATCCTAATTAAGTTTGCTAGAACTATGTTGTGCAACTACAACTGCTAAGTAAATCATCTCAATTAATGTAGTAAGGAAATTACCTTCTGCCTGTCTGAAGTTATTGTTTAATTTCCAAATTGTCCTAATTCTCCCCCAAGAACTATCTTTAGTTGAGTTAAAAACTAGCACCAAGTAGGGGTGTCCTCCTTCTCAACTACTCCAAAGGCCAAAGGAAATATATTATTATTTCCATCTCTGCCAGTAGCAGCTAAGATTTGTATGTGTTTAACTTCACAAAACACCCATCTAGACCTGAAAAAATTACACAAAAGAGATAATACATAGCAGATGCAACAGTGTGTAGGTGAAATACAATTTGGTACGCACAAAAAATATACCAATGAAAGGTCTACATCCTTTAAGAAAACCCTCCGTTTGTGCCGCTAGACAAATGAAAAGGCTATGAAATCTGGGATTTTTGCTTGGATGCTCTTTCACCACTCTAGTTGTCACAATGCATCTGCTCCCAGGATTTGTGTCCAAAACAGCTTGAAGATAGTCTCTTATCCTAGTGTATTGTGCTTTCTGGTCACCCTACACAACACTCGGAGCTTACTGCCTTGCCTTGTAAGCCTTCATCTTTCCAACCTCCACACCATACTTCTCCTTTGCCTTGTCTATGACAGTCTCAATACCTGCTCTAGGATCTTTCCTGAAGCTGTCTTCAACTGCTTTGGCCACAAACCTAGCAGGAACCTTGCAATTCTCACCACTTGGAGCACATGTATGCTCTAGTTGCTGCTTCCTAATACAAAATGTTTTTTCATTTGCAACAACAGATGCAACCATGTGAAAGGGGAAGTTTTCCTCAAGACAATCAACTATGATCCTATCTTTGTTGTTCCTGTGGTAATTGTGAAGGAAATATGCCCTAGAGGCAATAATAAAGTTGTTATTTTATATTTCCTTATTCATGATAAAGGTTTATTATTCATGCTAGAATTGTATTGATCGGAAACTTAAATACATGTGTGAATACATAAACAAATACCGTGTCCCTAGTAAGCCTCTACTAGACTAGATCGTTGATCAAAGATGGTTAAGTTTTCCTAACCATAGACATGTGTTGTCATTTGATAACGGGATCACATCATTAGGAGAATGATGTGATGGACAAGATCCATCCGTTAGCTTAGCATATTGATCGTTCAGTTTATTGCTATCCTCATTGCTGCACAGAAGAATTATGTCCTTGATGCATCGCTAGGTGAAAGGCCTGCTGTAGGAGCTGAAGCTGATGTTATGAATGTCTGGCAAGCTCGATCTAATGACTACTCGCTATTTCAGTGTCCATGCTTTACGGCTTAGAACCAAGACTTCAAAGACGTTTTGAACGTCATGGAGCATATGATATGTTCCAAGAGTTGAAGTTAATATTTCAAGCAAATGCCCGGGTTGAGAGATATGAAGTCTCCAACAAGTTCTATAGCTGCAAGATGGAGGAGAACAGTTCTGTCAGTGAGACATACTCAAAATGTCTGGGTATCATAACCACTTGACTCAACTGGGAGTTGATCTTCTAGTTGATAGTGTTATTGACAGAGTTCTTCAATCACTGCCACCAAGCTACAAAGGCTTCATGAAGAACTATAATATGCAAGGGATGAATAAAATGATTCCTGAGCTCTTCGCAATGCTTAAGGCCGCGGAGGTAGAAATCAAGAAGGAGCATCAAGTGTTGATGGTTAACAAGACCACTAGTTTCAAGAAAAAGGGCAGGGGAAAGAAATGGAACTTCAAGAAGAATGGCAATCAAGTTGCCACTCCCGGGAAGAAGCCCAAAGCTGGAACCAAGCCTGAAACTGAGTGCTTCTACTGCAAAGGGAATGGTCACTGGAAGCGGAACTGACCCAAATACTTGGCGAATAAGAAGGAAGGCAAAGTGAACAAAGGTATATTTGATATACATGTTATTGATGTGTACCTTACTAATGCTCGTAGCAGCGCCTGGGTATTTGATACTGATTCGGTTGCTCATATTTGTAACTCGAAACAGGAGCTGCGGAATAAACGAAGATTGGTGATACGTCCATTTTGCATCATGATTTTATATTGATATTTATTGCATTATGGGCTGTTATTACACATTCTAGCACAATACTTATGCCTTTTCTCTCTTATTCTACAAGGTTTACATAAAGAAGGAGAATGCCGACAGCTGGAATTCTGGACTGGAAAAGGAGCAAATCTGAGAGACCTATTCTGCACAACTCCAAAAGTCCTGAAACTTCACGGAGAATTATTTTGGAATATATAAAAAATATTGGGCGAAGAAAGCACCTGAGGGGACCCATCAGCCAGCCACAAGGGTGGGGGCGCGCCCTACCCCCCTGGGCGCGCCTCCCTGCCTTGTGGGCCACCTGGCAGGCCCCCGATGCCCATCTTCTGCTATATGATGTGTTTTGACCTGGAAAAAATTAGAAGGAAGCTTACGGGACGAAGCACCGCCGTTTCGAGGGGGAACCTGGCCAGAACCAATCTAGGGCTCCGGCGGAGCTGTTCTGCCGGAGAAACTTCCCTCCGGGAGGGGAAATTGAAGCCATTGTCATCACCAACAATCCTCTCATCGAGAGGGGGTCAATCTCCATCAACATCTTCACCAGCACCATCTCCACTCAAACCCTAGTTCATCTCTTGTATCCGATCTTTTTTTCAAAACCTCAGATTGGTACCTGTGGGTTGCTAGTAGTGTTGATTACTCCTTGTAGTTGATGCTAGTTGGTTTATTCGGTGGAAGATCATTTGTTCAGATCCTTAATGCTATTCAATACCCCTCTGATTATGAACATGAATATGCTTTGTGAGTAGTTATGTTTGTTCCTGAGGACATGGGAGAAGTCTTGTTATAAGTAATCATGTGAATTTGGTATTCATTCGATATTTTGATGAGATGTATGTTGTCTTTCCTCTAGTGGTGTTATGTGAACGTCGACTACATGACACTTCACCATGATTTGGGCCTAGGGGAAGGCATTGGGAAGTAATAATTAGATGATGGGTTGCTAGAGTGACAGAAGCTTAAACCCTAGTTTATGCGTTGCTTCGTAAGGGGCTGATTTGGATCCATATGTTTCATGCTATGGTTAGATTTATCTTAATTCTTCTTTCGTAGTTGCGGATGCTTGCGAGAGGGGTTAATCATAAGTGGGAGGCTTGTCCAAGTAAGGGCAGCACCCAAGCACCGGTCCACCCACATATCAAATTATCAAAGTAACGAACGAGAATCATATGAGCATGATGAAAACTAGCTTGACAGTAATTCCCATGTGTCCTCGGGAGCGCTTTGCTTTATATAAGAGTTTGTCCAGGCTTTTCCTTTGCTACAAAAAGGATTGGGCCACCTTGCTACACCTTAGTTACTTTTGTTACTTGTTACCCGTTACGAATTATCTTATCACACAACTATCTGTTACCAATAATTTCAGTGCTTGCAGAGAATACCTTGCTGAAAACCGCTTGTCATTTCCTTCTGCTCCTCGTTGGGTTCGACACTCTTACTTATCGAAAGGACTACGATAGATCCCCTATACTTGTGGGTCATCAAGACTCTTTTCTAGCGCCATTGTCGGGGAGTGAAGCGCCTTTGGTTAGTGGAATTTGGTAAGGAAACATTTATATAGTGTGCTGAAATTTACTGTCACTTGTCACTATGGAAAATAATCCTTTGAGGGGCTTGTTTGGGGTATCTTCACCCCGACCGGAAGAGCAAAGAGTTTCTCCTCAACCTACTGTACCTACTGAAAATATTTATTATGAAATTCCTTCGGGTATGATAGAGAAACTGCTAGCTAATCCTTATGGAGGAGATGGAACATTACATCCCGATATGCACCTAATCTATGTGAATGAAGTTTGTGGATTATTTAAGCTTGCAGGTTTGCCCGAGGATGATGTCAAGAAGAAGGTATTCCCTTTATCTTTGAAGGGAAAGGCATTGACATGGTATATGCTATGTGATGATATTGGATCATGGAACTACAGCCGATTGAAATTGGAATTTCATCAAAAGTTTTATCCTATGCATCTGGTTCATCGTGATCGGAATTATATTTATAATTTTTAGCCTCGTGAAGGAGAAAGTATCGCTCAATCTTGGGGGAGGCTTAAGTCAATGTTATATTCATGCCCCAATCATGAGCTCTCAAGGGAAATTATTATTTAGAATTTTTATGCTCGGCTTTCTCGCAATGATCAATCCATGCTCGATACTTGTACTGGTTCTTTTATGAAGAAGGATATTGAATTCAAATGGGATTTATTGGAAATAATTAAATACAACTCTGAAGATTGGGAACTCGACGAAGGTAAGGAGTCATGTATAAACCTTAAGTTTGATTGTGTTAAATCTTTCATGGATACCGATGCTTTTCGTGATTTTAGCACTAAATATGGACTTGACTCTGAGATAGTAGCTTCCTTTTGTGAATCATTTGCTACTCATGTTGATCTCCCTAAGGAGAAGTGGTTTAAATATCATCCTCCCATTGAAGTAAAAGTAGTAGAACCCATTAAAGTTGAAGAAGAAACTAGTACTTATAATGTTGATCCTATTGTTTCTACTGCTTATATTGAGAAACCACCTTTTCCTGTTAGAATAAAGGATCATGCTAAAGCTTCAACTGTGGTTTGTAAGAGTAATATTAGAACACCTACACCCCCTGAACAAATTAATGTTGAACCTAGTATTGCTATGGTTAAAGATCTCTTGGTCGATAATATTGATGAGCATGTTATTTATTTCTGTGGTGAAGCTGCTAGAATTGCTAAACCTGATATTAAAGATAAACATAGACCCATTGTTGGCATGCCTGTTGTTTCTGTTAAAATAGGAGATCATTGTTATCATGGCTTATGTGATATGGGTGCTAGTGTGAGTGCAATTCCTTATACCTTATATCGAGAAATTATGAATGATATTGCACATGCTGAGATAGAAGATATTGATGTTACTATTAAACTTGCCAATAGAGATACTATATCACCAATTGGGAGCGTTAGAGATGTTGAAGTCTTGTGTGGGAAAATAAAATACCCTACTGATTTTCTTGTTCTTAGTTCCCCACAAGATGATTTTTGTCCCATTATATTTGGTAGACCTTTCTTGAATACTGTTAATGCTAGGATAGACTGTGAGAAAGAAATTGTTACTATAAGTTTTGGGAATGTGTCTCATGATTTTAATTTCTCTAAATTTCGTAGACAACCCCATGATAAGGAATTGCCTAGTAAGGATGAAATTATTGGTCTTGCTTCTATTGCCGTGCCTCCTACCGATCCTTTAGAACAATATTTCCTAGATCATGAAAATGATATGTTTATGAATGAAAGAAAGGAATTAGATGAAATATTCTTTAAACAAATGCCTGTTTTGAAACACAATTTGCCTGTTGAAATCCTTGGAGATCCTCCTCCACCCAAGGGTGATCCCGTGTTTGAGCTTAAACAATTACCAGATACTTTGAAATATGCTTATCTTGATGAAAAGAAGATATATCCTGTTATTATTAGTGCTAACCTTTCAGAGCATGAAGAAAAGAAATTATTGAAAACTCTGAGGAAGCACCGTGCCGCTATTGGATATACCCTTGATGATCTTAAGGGTATTAGTCCCACTCTATGTCAGCCCAAAATTAATATGGAGCCTGATGCTAAACCAGTTGTTGATCACCAACGACGGTTAAATCCAAAGATGAAGGAAGTGGTAAGAAATGAAATACTAAAACTTCTGGAGGCAGGTATAACTTATCCTATTGCTGATAGTAGATGGGTAAGTCCTGTTCATTGTGTCCCTAAGAAGGGAGGTATTACTGTTGTTCCTAATGATAAGAATGAATTGATTCCACAAAGAATTGTTACAGGTTATAGAATGGTAATTGATTTTCACAAATTAAACAAACTACTAGAAAAGATCATTACCCTCTACCTTTTATTGATCAAATGCTAGAAAGATTATCCAAACATACACATTTTTGCTTTCTAGATGGTTATTCTGGTTTTTCTCCAATACCTGTGTCAAAAGAGGACCAGAAAAGACCACTTTTACTTGCCCTTTCGGTACCTTTGCTTATAGACATATGCCTTTTGGTTTATGCAATGCACCTGCTACCTTTCAAAGATGTATGACTGCTATATTCTCTGACTTTTGTGAAAAGATTGTTGAGGTTTTCATGGATGATTTCTCCGTTTATGGAACTTCTTTTGATGATTGCTTAAGCAACCTTGATCGAGTTTTGCAGAGATGTGAAGAAACTAATCTTGTCTTGAATTGGGAGAAGTGCCACTTTATTGTTAATGAAGGTATTGTCTTGGGGCATAAAATTTCTGAAAGAGGTATTGAAGTTGATAAAGCTAAAGTAGATGCTATTGAAAAGATGTCGTGTCCTAAAGATATCAAAGGTATAAGAAGTTTCCTTGGTCATGCTGGTTTCTATAGGAGGTTTATTAAAGACTTCTCTAAAATTTCTAGGCCTCTCACTAATATCTTGCAAAAAGATGTTCCTTTTGTTTTTGATGATGATTGTGTAGAAGCATTTGAAATACTTAAGAAAGCCTTGATTTCTACCACTATTGTTCAACCACCTGATTGGAATCTATCCTTTGAAATTATGTGTGATGCTAGTGATTATGCTGTTGGTGCTATTCTAGGACAAAGAGTTGATAAGAAATTGAATGTTGTTCATTATGGTAGTAAAACTCTAGACAGTGCCCAGAGAAATTATGCTACTACTGAAAAAGAATTTTTAGCAGTTGTTTTTGCTTGTGATAAGTTCAGATCTTATATTGTTGATTCCAAAGTAACTGTTCACACTGATCATGCTGCTATTAAATACGTTATGGAAAAGAAAGATGCTAAACCCAGACTTATTAGATGGGTTCTCTTACTACAAGAATTTGATTTGCATATTATTGATAGAAAGGGAGCTGAGAACCCCGTTGCAGACAACTTATCTAGGTTAGAAAATGTTCTTGATGACCCACTACTTATTGATGATAGCTTTCCTGATGAGCAATTAGTTGTCATAAATGCTTCTCGTAATACTCCATGGTATGCTGATTATGCTAATTACATTGTTGCTAAATTTATACCACCTAGTTTCACATGCCAGCAAAAGAAAAAGTTTTTCTATGATTTAAGACATTACTTTTGGGATGACCCACACCTTTATAAAGAAGGAGTAGATGGTGTTATTAGACATTGTGTACCTGAGCATGAACAGGAACAGATCCTACGCAAGTGCCACTCCGAAGCTTACGGAGGACACCATGCTGGAGATATAACTGCACACAAGGTATTGCAATCTGGTTTTATTGGCCAACTCTCTTCAAGGATGCCCGTAAGTTTGTCTTGTCTTGTGATGAATGACAGAGAATTGGCAATATTAGTAGACGTCGGGAAATGCCTATGAATTATTCACTTGTTATTGAACCATTTGATGTTTGGGGCTTTGATTATATGGGACATTTTCCTTCCTCTAATGGGTATACACATATTTTAGTTGCTGTTGATTACGTTACTAAGTGGGTAGAAGCTATTCCAACTAGTCGTGCTGATCATAACACTTCTATCAAGATGCTTAAAGAAGTTATTTTTTCGAGGTTTGGAGTCCCTAGATATTTAATGACTGATGGTGGTTCACATTTTATTCATGGTGCTTTCCGTAAAATGCTTGCTAAATATGATGTCAACCATAGAATTGCATCTCCTTATCACCCTCAGTCTAGTGGTCAACTAGAATTGAGCAATAGAGAGATTATATTAATTTTGCAAAAGACTGTTAATAGATCTAGAAAGAATTGGTCTAAGAAACTTGATGATGCATTATGGGCTTATAGAACTGCTTATAAAAACCCTATGGGTATGTCTCCGTATAAAATGATTTATGGAAAAGCATGTCACTTACCTCTTGAACTAGAACATAAAGCTTATTGGGATATTAAAGATCTCAACTATGATTTCAAACTTGCCGGTGAGAAGAGGTTATTTGACATTAGCTCGCTTGATGAATGGAGAACCCAATCCTATGAGAATGCCAAGTTGTTTAAAGAAAAAGTTAAAAGATGGCATGACAAAAGGATACAAAAGCGTGAGTTTAATGTAGGTGATCATGTTTTGCTATACAACTCTCGTTTAAGATTTTTTGCAGGAAAGCTTCTCTCTAAATGGGAAGGTCCCTACATTATCGAGGAGGTCTATCATTCCGGTGCCATCAAAATCAACAACGCTGAAGGCACAAATCCAAAGGTGGTAAACGGTCAAAGAATCAAACATTATATCTCAGGTACTCCCATAAATGTTGAGACCAATATAATTAATTCCATAACACTGGGGGAGTACATAAGGGATACTTTCCAGAATGTTTCAGACTCCGAAAAGGAATAGGTATGTGGTACAGTAAGTAAACCGACTCCAAAACTGTTATAATAGAAATTTTTCTCCGTTTTGGAATATTTAGAAAAATAGGAAAATTAAAAGTAGTCCAAAAAGTGCACGAGGAAGCGACAAGGCAGGGAGGCGCGCCCTACCCCCTGGGCGCGCCCCCACCCTTGCCGCCACCTCGTGTGCCCTCTGAACTCCATTTTCTTGCACAATACTTCTTTTAGTCGGTAAAAATTCATTATATAATCTCCCGAAGGTTGTGACCACCGTACCACGGCAAAATCCCCTGTTTTCGTTTTGAGTTGTTTCTGCAGCATAATTAGAGCAAGATGTCTTCGCAAGAGTCGGTCGGGGAGAGTCGTGTCTCTCACCCAACACCGGGCCCAAGAGCAAGCAGTGAAGCTGATCACTTTGGGCAATCAACGGAGGAAGAGATGGAGGCCGACCTGAAAAGAGTGGATGCCATGGAGGAGGACCAAGAAGCTACCTCTCGGCTTCAACCTGAAGCCATGCTGGAGGAACTTCAGAGCTCAGCAATACCTAATTCGGTCATCCCTCCCAATGCTAGATTTCTATCTTATGAAAATATGAAAAAGAGTGTTGCTTTTCCCCCAGCAGCTATAAAACATCCATGGGTGATTGGAGCTCTAGCCGTCACGGGCAAACTTCGCAAGGAAATAATGGATCTTAAGCAGCAAAATAATAAGCTCGAGGAGGAGAATCGCACCTTAAGGGGCATCATCGCCAAGAATATCACCTCACCACCTCTGAAGAAAGAGACCTAAATACATGGGTATGGGCACTCCCCTTGGCAACTGCCAAGCTTGGGGAAGGTGCCCCGGTATCGTATCACCATCACACCTTTACTTTTACCGTTTTTCTTAGTTCGATCCTTTTGGTTATATTTTGATCTAGTAGAATAAAGTTTAGTATGATCTAGCTTTGAGTTTTGCTTTATGTTCCCTCTATGTAATCGAGTCCGAGTTATATATAATAAACAATAGTTTTGAGTTGACAGCTTTCTTTTCTTGCTATGATCTTGAGGGAATTTAATAAAAGAAATAATAAAAAGAAATAAAAAGATCGTATAATGATCTTATGGACAGTAATGACTTCACATATAAAGAGTATGATGAATAAAAGTTGTTGAGAGTTGACAAACATAGTTTTGGTCATTGTTGCAATTAATAGGAAGTAATAAAGAAAGAGAGGTTTCACATATAAATATACTATCTTGGACATCTTTTGTAATTGTGAGCACTCATTAAAATATGACATGCTAAAAAGTTGATGTTTGACAAGGAAGACAACATAATGGGTTATGTTTTCTTATATCCGAATAGAAGTTATAGTGTCTTGGATCCTCCAACATGTTGAGCTTGCTTTCCCCTCTTATGCTAGCCAAATCCTTTGCACCAAGTAGAGATACTACTTGTGCATCCAAACATCCCTTAAACCAGTTTTGCCATGAGAGTCCACCATACCTACCTATGGATTGAGTAAGATCCTTCAAGTAAGTTGTCATCGGTGCAAGCAATAAAAATTGCTCTATAAATATGTATGATCTATTAGTGTGAAGAAAATAAGCTTTATACGAACTTGTGATATGGAAGAAATAAAAGTGACGGACTGCATAATAAAGTTCTTTATCACAAGCGGCAATATAAAGTGACGTTCTTTTGCATTAAGATTTTGTGCATCCAACAATAAAAGCGCATGACAACCTCTGCTTCCCTCTGCGAAGGGCCTATCTTTTACTTTTATCTTCTACCCTTATACAAGAGTCATGGTGATCTTCACCTTTCCTTTTTACACCTTTTCTTTTGGCAAGCACCATGTGTTGGAGAAGGATCCAGATATATATATCCACTTGGATGTAGGTTATCATAAGGTATTATTGTTGACATTACCCTTGCGGTAAAAGGTTGGGAGGCGAAACTATAAGCCCCTATCTTTCTCTGTGTCCGACTGAGGCTTTGAACCCATAAGTATCACGTGAGTGTTAGCAATTGTGAAAGATTAAATGATAGTTGAGTATGTGGACTTGCTGAAAAGCTCTTGAATTGGCTCTTTCCGATGTTATGATAAATTGCAATTGCTTCAATGACTGAGATCATAGTTTGTTAGTTTTCAATGAAATTTCCGATTCATACTTTACCTTGTGAACGAATTGTTACTTTAGCATAAGAAATTATATGGCAATATTTGTTGCTGTTCTAAAGATGATCATGATGCCCTCATGTCCGTATTTTATTTTATTGACACCTCTATCTCTAAACATGTGGACATATTTTTTGATTTCGGCTTTCGCTTGGGGACAAGCGAGGTCTAAGCTTGAGGGAGTTGATACGTCCATTTTGCATCATGCTTTTATATTGATATTTATTGCATTATGGGCTGTTATTACACATTCTAGCACAATACTTATGCCTTTTCTCTCTTATTCTACAAGGTTTACATAGAGAAGGAGAATGGAGGCAGCTGGAATTCTGGACAGGAAAAGGAGCAAATCTGAGAGACCTATTCTGCACAACTCCAAAAGTCCTAAAACTTCACGGAGAATTATTTTGGAATATAAAAAAAATATTGGGCGAAGAAAGCACCTGAGAGGACCCACCAGCCAGCCACAAGGGTGGGGGGCGCGCCCTACCCCCCTGGGCGCGCCTCCCTGCCTTGTGGGCCACCTGGCAGGCCCCCGATGCCCATCTTCTGCTATATGATGTGTTTTGACCTGGAAAAAATCAGAAGGAAGCTTACGGGATGAAGCGCCACTGTTTCGAGGCGGAACCTGGGCAAAACCAATCTAGGGCTCCGGCGGAGCTGTTCTGCCGGAGAAACTTCCCTCCGGGAGGGGGAAATCGAAGCCATCGTCATCACCAACGATCCTCTCATCGAGAGGGGTCAATCTCCATCAACATCTTCACTGGCACCATCTCCTCTCAAACCCTAGTTCATCTCTTGTATCCGATCTTTGTCTCAAAACCTCAGATTGGTACCTGTGGGTTGCTAGTAGTGTTGATTACTCCTTGTAGTTGATGCTAGTTGGTTTATTCGGTGGAAGATCATATGTTCAGATCCTTAATGCTATTCTATCCCCTCTGATTATGAACATCAATATGCTTTGTGAGTAGTTACGTATGTTCCTGAGGACATGGGAGAAGTCTTGTTATAAGTAATCATGTGAATTTGGTATTCGTTCGATATTTTGATGAGATGTATGTTATCTTTCCTCTAGTGGTGTTATGTGAACGTCGACTACATGACACTTCACCATGATTTGGGCCTAGGGGAAGGCATTGGGAAGTAATAAGTAGATGATGGGTTGCTAGAGTGACAGAAGCTTAAACCCTAGTTTATGCGTTGCTTCGTAAGGGGCTGATTTGGATCCATATGTTTCATGCTATGGTTAGATTTATCTTAATTCTTCTTTCGTAGTTGCGGATGCTTGCGAGAGGGGTTAATCATAAGTGGGAGGCTTGTCCAAGTAAGGGCAGCACCCAAGCACCGGTCCACCCACATATCAAATTATCAAAGTAACGAACGCGAATCATATGAGCATGATGAAAACTAGCTTGACAGTAATTCCCATGTGTCCACGGGAGCACTTTGCTTTATATAAGAGTTTGTCCAGGCTTGTACTTTGCTATAAAAAGGATTGGGCCACCTTGCTGCACCTTAGTTACTTTTGTTACTTGTTACCCGTTACGAATTATCTTATCACACAACTATCTGTTACCAATAATTTCAGTGCTTGCAGAGAATACCTTGCTGAAAACTGCTTGTCATTTCCTTCTGCTCCTCGTTGGGTTCGACACTCTTACTTATCGAAAGGACTACGATAGATGCCCTACACTTGTGGGTCATCAATTGGCTAAGGACGAGGTGACGATGCACGTCGAAAATGGTTCCAAGGTCGATGTGATCGCCGTCGGCACGCTACCTCTACATCTACCTTCAGGATTAGTTTCAGACCTCAATAATTGTTATTTGGTGCCCGCGTTGAGCATGAACATTATATCTGGATCTTGTTTATTGTGAGACAGTTATTCATTTAAATCGGAGAATAATGGTTGTTCTATTTATATGAGTAATATATTTTATGGTCATTTACCCTTGATGAGTGGTCTATTCTTGTTGAATCTCGATCGTAGTGATACACATATTCATAATATTGATGCCAAAAGATGCAAAGTTGATAATGATAGTGCAACATACTAGTGGCACTGCCGTTTAGGTCATATTGGTGTAAAGCGCATGAAGAAACTCCATGCAGATGGACTTTTGGAATCACTTGATTATGAATCATTTGATACTTGTGAACCATGCCTCATGGGCAAGATGACTAAAACTCTGTTCTCCGGAACAATGGAGCGAGCTAATGACTTATTGGAAGTAATACATACCGATGTATGCGGTCCGATGAGTGTTGAGGCACGCGGCGGGTATCATTATTTTCTGACCTTCACAGATGATTTGAGTAGATATGGGTATATCTACTTAATGAAACACAAGTCTGAAACATTTGAAAGTTCAAAGAATTTCAGAGTGAAGTGGAGAATCATCGTAAAAAGAAAATAAAGTTTCTACGATCTGATCGTGGATGCGAATATTTGAGTTATGAGTTTGGCCTTCATTTAAAACAATGTGGAATTGTTTCACAACTCACGCCACCTGGAACACCACAGCGTAATGGTGTGTCCGAACGTCGTAACCGTACTTTATTAGATATGGTGCGATCTATAATGTCTCTTACCGATTTACCACTATCATTTTGGGGATATGCATTAGAGACAGCCGCATTCACGTTAAATAGGGCACCATCTAAATCCATTGAGTTGACACCGTATGAACTGTGGTTTGGCAAGAAACCTAAGCTGTCGTTTCTTAAAGTTTGGGGTTGCGATACTTATGTCAAAAGGCTTCAGCCTGATGAGCTCGAACCCAAATCGGAGAAGTGCGTCTTCATAGGATACCCTAAGGAAACAATTGGGTACACCTTCTACCACAGATCCGAAGGCAAGATCTTTGTTGCCAAGAATGGAACCTTTCTAGAGAAGGAGTTTCTCTCGAAAGAAGTGAGTGGGAGGAAAATAGAACTTGATGAGGTAATTGTACCTTCTCTCGAATTGGAAAGTAGCACATCAGAGAAATTCATTTCCGTGATGCCTACACCAACTAGAGAGGAAGCAAATGATAATGATCATGAAACTTCAGATCAAGTTGCTACTGAACCTCGTAGGTTAACCAGAGCACTATCCGCACCAGAGTGGTACGGTAATCCTGTCCTGGAAGTCATGTTATTAGACCAAGGAAAACCTACGAACTATGAAGAAGCTATGATGAGCCCATATTCCGACAGATGGCTTGAAGCCATGAAATCTGAGATAGGATCCATGTATGAGAACAAAGTATGGACTTTGGTGGACTTACCCAATGATCGGCAAGCCATAGAAAATAAATGGATCTTCAAGAAGAAGACTGACGCTGATGGTAATGTTACTGTCTACAAAGCTCGACTTGTTGCGAAAGGTTTTTGACAAGTTCAAGGAGTTGACTACGTTGAGACTTTCTCACCCGTAGCGATGCTTAAGTCTGTCCGAATCATGTTAGCAATTGCCGCATTTTATGATTATGAAATCTGGAAAATGGACATCAAAACTGCATTCCTTAATGGATATCTTAAAGAAGAGTTGTATATGATGCAACCAGAAGGTTTTGTCGATCCTAAAGGTGCTAACAAAGTATGCAAGCTCCAGAGATCCACCTATGGACTGGTGCAAGCATCTCGGAGTTGGAATATACGCTTTGATGAGGTGATCAAAGCATATGGTTTTATACAGACTTACGGTGAAGCCTGTATTTACAAGAAAGTGAGTGGGAGCTCTGTAGCATTTCTGATATTATATGTGGATGACATATTGTTGATTGGAAATGATATAGAATTTCTGGATAGCTTAAAAGGATAGTTGAATAAGAATTTTTCAATGAAAGACCTCGGTGAAGCTGCTTATATATTGGGCATCAAGATCTATAGAGATAGATCGAGACGCTTAATAGGACTTTCACAAAGCACATACCTTGATAAAGTTTTGAAGAAATTCAAAATGGATCAGTCAAAGAAAGGGCTCTTGCCTGTGTTACAAGGTGTGAAGTTGAGTCAGACTCAAAGACCGACCACTGCACAAGATAGAGAGAAAATGAAAGTCATTCCCTAGGCCTCAGCCATAGGTTCTATCATGTATGCAATGTTGTGTACCAGACCTAATGTGTGCCTTGCCACAAGTTTGGCAGGGAGGTACCAAAGTAATCCAAGAGTGGATCACTGGACAGCGGTCAAGAACATCCTGAAGTACCTAAAAAGGACCAAGGATATGTTTCTCATTTATGGACGTGACGAAGAGCTCGTCGTAAATGGTTACATCGATGCTAGCTTCGACACTGATCCGGATGACTCTAAGTCACAAACCGGATACCTGTTTATATTGAATGGTGGAGCTGTCAGTTGGTGCAGTTCCAAGCAGAGTGTCGTGGCGGGATCTACGTGTGAAGCGGAGTACATAGTTGCTTTGGAAGCAGCACATGAAGGAGTCTGGATGAAGGAGTTCATCTCTGACCTAGGTGTAATACCTAGTACATCGGGTCCAATGAAAATCTTTTGTGACAACACTGGAGCAATTGCCTTGGCGAAGGAATCCAGGTTTCACAAGAGAACCAAACACATCAAGAGACGCTTGAACTCCATTCGTGAAAAGGTCAAGGATGGAGACATAGAGATTTTCAAAATACATACAGATCTGAATGTGGCAGACCCGTTGACTAAGCCTCTTCCATGAGCAAAACATGATCAGCACCAAGACTCCATGGGTGTTAGATTCATTACTATGTAATCTAGATTATTGACTCTAGTGCAAGTGGGAAACTGAAGGAAATATGCCCTAGAGGCAATAATAAAGTTGTTATTTTATATTTCCTTATTCATGATAAAGGTTTATTATTCATGCTAGAATTGTATTGATCGGAAACTTAAATACATGTGTGAATACATAAACAAATACCGTGTCCCTAGTAAGCCTCTACTAGACTAGCTCGTTGATCAAAGATGGTTAAGGTTTCCTAACCATAGACATGTGTTGTCATTTGATAACGGGATCACATCATTAGGAGAATGATGTGATGGACAAGACCCATCCATTAGCTTAGCATATTGATCGTTCAGTTTATTGCTATTGCTTTCTTCATGTCAAATACATATTCCTTCAACTATGAGATTATGCAACCCCCGGATACCGGAGGAATACCTTGTGTGCTATCAAACATCACAACGTTACTGGGTGATCATAAAGATGCTCTACAGGTATCTCCGAAGGTGTTTGTCTAGTTGGCATAGATCGAGATTAGGCTTTGTCACTCCGAGTATCGGAGAGGTATCTCTGGGCCCTCTCGGTAATACACATCATTAGAAGCCTTGCAAGCAAAGTGACTAATGAGTTAGTTACAGGATGATGTATTACGGAACAAGTAAAGAGACTTGCCGGTAACGAGATTGAACTAGGTATGAAGATACCGACGATCGATCTCGGGCAAGTAACATACCGATGGACAAAGGGAATTACGTATGTTGTCATAAGGTTCGACCGATAAAGATCTTCATAGAATATGTAGGAGCCAATATGGGCATCCAAGTTCCTCTATTGGTTATTGACCGGAGAGGTGTCTCGGTCATGTCTACATAGTTCTCGAACCCGTAGGGTCCGCACGCTTAACGTTCGTTGACGATATAGTATTATATGAGTTATGTATGTTGGTGACTGAATGTTGTTCGGAGTCCCGGATGAGATCATGGACATGACGAGGAGCTCCGGAATGGTCTGGAGGTAAAGACTGATATATGGGATAATAGTCTTTGGTCTCCAGAAGAGTTTCGGAATTCACCGGAAGGGGTTTTGGATGTTTCCCGAAATGATTTGGTGCGAGAACACTTTATTTGGGCCAAGGGGTAAAGCCCACGAGGTTTTTGGAAAGTGCAAAAGGAAGTTTTGCGGAGACCAGAGGCCAGACGCCAGGGTCCCTGGCGTCTGGCCCTGGAGTCCGAGAAGGACTCTTGCCTTTTGGGTAAAACCGACTTTGAGAAGGCTTTTTGTAACACCCCCAGTGGTTAACTACAGTAATTCCATTTTGATAATGCCAAGTCAGCATGATTAACAGTGCACGATCATCATTTGCATCATAATGCTTTTCAACTCCTAACTCAAAATTCAAATTAAATTAAAGTGGAAAATAAAAGTTGTTCAAACTGGAATACTAAAATGTGCATCATGTTGAAAATATTCCCATAGCATTTGTAAAAATGATTGCAACATTAGTTGAAATTGTAAAAGGACTCGAACAACTAGAAACAGCAGCAACATAGCACTATTCAATCCTTTTTCAATTTAAATAAAATCCAAACAAAAAGATATGGACCCCAAACCAATTTCTAGCAGTGACAAATAATACACTGTAAATAATGGAGCAAGTCTCATATTTTACAAAAGTCTTTTGGACTAAAAATAAAAGACAAAACAGAAAAAGGAATAAAGAAAAACAGAAAAAGAACAAAAGAAAATAAAGCCCCCCCCCCCTCGCTGGGCCTCGGCCCAGCTGGCCACTGGGCTAGCCAGGCCGGCCCAGCCGGCGCCCACTCCCCTCCCCCATATCTCCCACCCCCACCCGAAACCCTAGCCTCTCCCCACCCCCCCTCCTCACTCCCCCCCCCCCCCACCGTCCTCCCCTTTTCCCCTGTCGGATCGGGCAGAGGCGCCCCGATCCCACCCCCGCCGCGCGCGGCCCTGACGCCGGCGCCGCCCGCTCCGTCGCCGCCTTCTCCTCGCCTCGCCCGTCGCGCCTCCTCTGTCTCCTCCCCGACGCGTGACCCGGACGACTCGCTCGCCCGAGCCACCCACCCCTCGACACCACCCGCCGCCCCCCAACCTCGCCGCCGCCGCTCCTCGCCTCCCCCCTCTCCTTCCTCGCCTCCCTCCTCACGGACGCCATCAAGCCTCGCCGCCCCCCCCCCCTTCCTCTACGCGGCCGTGACCCCTCTCCTTCACTCTCTCCTCTGCAGCTCGAACGCGCCCCGCTCCCCGCAGCTGCACCGCCACTCTGCCGAACCCCGTCCTGGCGCCGCGTTGCCCTCTGCTCTGCCACATCCACCGCGCGCCGACCCGTGCTGCTGCTGCTCGCTG
This sequence comes from Thinopyrum elongatum, assembly GCA_011799875.1. Lineage (NCBI taxonomy): Eukaryota > Viridiplantae > Streptophyta > Magnoliopsida > Poales > Poaceae > Thinopyrum > Thinopyrum elongatum. The sequence goes on along the minus strand of CM022300.1, from coordinate 56,468,057 downwards.
CGCGCGCTCCGCCCGTCCATCCCCCATGTGCCTTCGCACATCCGCGCCACGCCGCGATTCCCCTCGTCCGCCGCACCTCACCCCCCCCCTCACCCGCGCTGCAGCTTCTTCGTCGTTCCGGCGCCTTCCCCGCCTCCACCCGCTCCGGCCACCGCCCGTCGCCCGCCCGCGCCCCCCTAGGCGAGCGCCCCTTGTCTCCCTTGTCCTTTTCCCTACTTGTCCTTCCCCACCCCTCCTCCCCTACATTTTCCCCCCTTCCACTGACCCCAGGGCCCCACCCCAAAAACGTTTTTTTTTTGAAAAATTAAAAATTATAATTAATAAAAATAATTATTAATTAATTAGTTAATTAATTAAGTTAATTAACCCTGTTTAGATTAGTCTAATTTAATTAATTAGTTTTAATTAAATGTTAATTATTAGTTAATCACTAATTAGCCTAATGTGAGTATGACAGGTGGGACCCACTGGTCCTGACGTCATGCTGACGTCAGCAAGACACTGTTTCGGATAATGTTAATTTAAATAATTAATTAAATTCCAGAAATTAATAAAAACTTTAGAAAATCATATAAAATAATCCGTAGCTCAGATGAAATACTTTGTACATGAAAGTTGCTCAGAACGACGAGACGAATCTGATACGCGGTCCGTTCGCCCGTCACGCGTCCCTAACTATCCGAACTTGCAACCGTCCCCTCTTATCCTGTCCGTAATTCCAAAGACCCGGGAAATATCGTCAGATATTCTCCCGCTCCGTCTGTTACGTGTGATGCTGCGTTAGACTACCCCTAGCACCGTGTATCGTATTTGTCATGCTCATGTTTGCTATATATTTATACTGTTTCCTCCCCCTCTTCTCTCTCTCTCGATAGCCCCCGACCCTGACGTCGTCCCCGAGACCGACGCAGCTCCGGATCCCGAAGACACCATAGACGACCTTGCCTTGCCGCCGAGCAACCAGGCAAGCCCCCCCCCCTTTGATCATCCCGATATCGCCCATTCTAATTTCCCATGCTTGCATTAGAATTCCTGCTACTACTACTACTGACTGCTTTACCTATTCTGATGCATAGCCTGTTCATTGTAACCTGCTGTTGATAATTACCTACAATATCCTAAACTGTTTATTCTAGGCTGGGTAGAGACCTATCAGTGACCCCACTTATCCCGACTGCCGCGCTGGATCGTCAGAAGACCCGATCAACGGGATTGAAGACCAGGACCCGACACCACAACATCACCCCCCTTAGTTGTAACGACACTGCAGCGTTACTATCGAGTGCCGAGGGTGAAACCTCTTGTACACTTCTGATGTTAACTCTGTAAGGAGCTATTCGGTCGTGGTCATCGAGGGTGATTCCCTCCTTCACCCGCTTCCGATAACGACGCTGTCCTACAACGCCTCAAGTGTGGACCCAGTGAGGGTGATTCCTCCTAGTTCACCTTGAGGATACATCGAGTGGGAATTCAATGAGGGTGATACCCTCGGATTCCCTGATGTTATGGACACACGGATACTTGGACCTTACATTGTTACTTGGAAAGGCGGGTCGACCCTGAGGGGTACCCCGCGTGTGATGTGAAGGCGGGTTGCCAGTGTGGTGCCCGAGTGGTGAATACGAGGCGCGGCCGGCATTCTTAACCCTTGCCGCAAGTCCTCGAGACGGGGCGACGGTCACATCTTTTGTGAGTCTCTGCTCGTTACCCTGCAAGCCCTAGTCCTAACGATTTGGATATTTGATCCGAGCAGGCCTCTGGCCTGATAGCACTACCATCACGTGGCATAGTATGGGCGTTCTGCATCGTATGCATCAGCCGAAAGCTCTGTCAGACGTCCAGTTCAGCACTGCGGCACGGTCGGTCGTGTCGGCCACCCGAGGCGATGCTGGTATCCACCCTGTGCGCAACGACCCGGAGGGTGGGGCGATGGCCAAGACCCCCTTGCGCTTAGGACGTAACCGCGGGGACTCTCCTGCGAGCCGTAGGTAGGGTTGCGATGTGTCGTTTGGCCGAGGCCGGGCAACCCAGAAGTGTGTCCGGCCGAAGTTAATCGAGCGTGTTGTGGTAAGTTGGTGCACCCCTGCAGGGAAGAACATTTCTATCGATAGCCGGTCCTACGGTAAAGGACACTCGGAGTTGATCCTATTGATACAATTTAAACTGGATACCTGTGATGAGACCTGTATGTATGGCTCTGGATTGCTTTCTCGCAGGGATCCGATAAAGGATCTCTGGGTGAGGTTGAGACTTAATGATACTGTTACATTATATGGTACTGTCTACACTCTTCTAATGCTGCAAGACCTCTGAAGACGCTAGTCTTCGATAGGACTAGGCCTTCTCTCTATTCTGGCATTTCTGCAGCCCAGTCCACATATACAGCCTCCCCTTGAAAATGTTGCATATGTAGTGTAGATCCTTGCTTGCTGAGTACTTCTGAGTACTCACGGTTGCTTTGTTTACCTTTTCTCCCCATATCAGTTTGTCGAGACCAAGATGACGGAGCCCCCTGAGACAGATGCCCCGACGATCGCTACTACTACTACCCAGAGGATGGATACTACTACGAGTTGACTGACGACCAGGAGTAGGATCGGAGGGTCCCAGGCAGGAGGCCTTCGCCTTTCGATCGTAGTGTTTTTTTTTGCCCCGCCTTTCTAAAGGCCTTTCTGTACTTTCTTTTATATCTGTACTCAGATATCTGATGCTTCCGCTGACGCTTGTTCGCAAGCTTATGTATTCGAGCCCTCGAGGCCCTGGCTTGTAATATAAAGCTTGTATGACTTTATTTGTGTTTTAGAGTTGTGTTGTGATATCTTCCCGTGAGTCCTTAGGCTTGATCGTGTGCATTTGCGTGTATGATTAGTGCACGATCGGGCCGGGGGCGTCACAAGTTGGTATCAGAGCCGACTGCCTGTAGGAACCCCCTTTTCCAACTCCTTGGCCGAAGTTGAGTCTAGAAACCGGAAAACTGTTTTACTAACTTGGCTGTGTGGCTTACGGGCCCACGTCGCCAATTGGGTGGTATTAGGATCTTTTACTCCTCGACCTTTACTCTGGGCCTCTGATCTCTCTTCTACTCGGGTTAAAATTTTACTAACTCCAACATTAGGTTCTCGTGGTCACATCCACCCGGAGTTCTGAAAATATCCCCCCTTGCTTCAAGATTGTGGGCCAGGTTCTGCTTACAGGATCCTTTTATCGAGGGCACCCTGTGTTGTCACGTGCAGATTCCTCGCTCCAACAGTTTTCTCCGACGTGGATCTAGCCTTTGCTATGTCTCGTTGTGTACTCCCATATCGCGTGCCTGCGCGCCGCCTAGATGTCTAGCCCTTCCCTTTTCAACTGTCGTAATGCCGGATGCTAACCGAGGCTATGTGTGGCTTTGAATGTCTGGTGCGAATATGATGAAGTATCTATTGCACTTCCTTCTGTTGTGCGTGTTACTTCATAAATAATTCCATACACCTGCAAGTTACTAGCTAAATTGCCCCTGTTGATTTGGCAGGATGGCTGACGATCCTCCACCTCCACCCTATATTGCCGCAATGATGCAGCAGTTTGAATTGAACCGTCAGCTCAATGAGAGTCTGGTAAGACGTTTGGAACGCAATGAGGCTCGTCAGGAGCCTGGACCGATCTCGCTGCCAGAATTTGTGCACCTCAACCCGTCCGTTTTCCGCAACTCCACCAATCCTATGGATGCTGATGATTGGCTTCGTGACATCCTGTTTGAAATGGAGTCAGCTAATGTTGCCCCTGCCAGTTATGTCACCTTTGCGACATTCCACCTAAAGGGCCCAGCGGCTCAATGGTGGGAAAGCCACAAGGGTATGTTGCCTGCTGAAACCGTAACCACTTGGCAGGAATTTCAGTCGACTTTTCGTGCACGGTACATTCCTCAAGGCCTGATGGACCAGAAGAAGCAGGAGTTTCGCAAACTTACCCAGGGCACAATGACTGTGGATGAATATCAGAGGAAATTTCTTGAATTGTCCCGCTATGCTGAAGATGACGTCTGCACTGACGCCCGTAAGCAGGATAAATTCCGTGAAGGACTCCGTACTGACATAAAACTCGCACTTGCAGTCCTTGATTGCACAGACTTTGCAACGCTTGTCAGCAAATCTTTTCAAATTGAAACAGCTCTGACTGAATGCCAGGAGTCGCTCAAGCGCACTCATGAAGCTGGCTTATCCTCGGGTCAGCCTGTTCAGAAACGTCGAGTCTGGATCCCACACAATGTTCATCACCGACCTGCTCCAACACCAAGGCCGTCATATGTTGCACCTCGTCTGCCTTCACCGCCGAGACAGCTATCGGTTCATGGTGGGCCGCCTGATGCTATGGCTTTTCATCAGGTTGCACCACGTCCTTCTGTTGGTTGCAAGAAGAGTTGTCGGAACCGTCGTCTCAGAAACAGTAATGCCAGGCCGCCTGCTATAGTTCGGGTTCATGTCAATCAAGTCAACATTGAAGAAGCTCGACAGGACCCCAAAATTGTGATGGGCACCCTTCTAGTCAATTCAATCCCAGCTTCAGTCCTTTTTGATTCTGGAGCATCGCACTCCTTCATGTCCGAAAGTTTTGCGCGAAGCCATGATATACATTTCGAGGAGATGTCCACTCCATTAGTAATCCAGTCACCTGGGGCTAATTGGCAAACTACCATGGTAAGCCACGGTAACCTCATTGCGATCGGAGGATTGATGTTCCCCGTTTCACTCATTGCTCTCAAGACCTCCAACATAGACATTATTCTGGGTATGGACTGGTTGAAGCCTCATAAAGCTTTGATTGACTGTGCCACTGAAATAGTCCGCCTCACACACCCTTCTGGCCAGATAGTCAGATACTCAGCTCGAACAGTTCTGGACGCCGAAGCTCAGATTTATGTTCTGAATGCATTGAATGCTTCACCTCTTGAAGGCATCGAGAACGTTCCAGTTGTTCGTGATTTTCAAGATGTATTTCCAGAAGAACTTCCAGGAATACCCCCTGCTAGAGCTGTTGAGTTTGTCATTGACTTGAAACCAGGCACTACTCCTATTGCAAAGCGTCCTTATAAGATGCCTCCGCATCATCTTCTCGAGCTTAAGGAAGAAATCGACACATCACTTAAGAAAGGTTTCATCCGCCCCAGTTCCTCTGCTTGGGGAGCACCTTCACTCTTCGTTAAGAAGAAGGATGGAACTAACCGATTGGTTCAGGATTATCGGCCCATTAACTAAGCCACCATTCAGAATAAATATCCGCTTCCTCGGATCAATGATTTGTATGATCAACTTACTGGATCATCGGTATTCTCTAAACTTGATTTGAGGTTGGGTTACCATCAGATCCGTGTTCGTGAAGAGGATATTCCCAAGACAGCATTCGTTACTCGCTATGGTTCTTATGAGTACACAGTCATGTCATTTGGCTTAACAAATGCTCCGGCCACATTCTCCCGATTGATGAATTATATCTTCATGGATTATCTCGACAAGTTCGTCGTGGTATATCTAGATGATATTCTGGTCTATTCAAAGAATAAAGAAGAACATGCTGAACACCTCCGACTTGTACTGGAAAGGCTCCGAGAACACCAGTTGTATGCCAAATACTCCAAATGTGAATTCTGGTTGTCTGAAGTGACATACCTCGGCCATGTGATTTCCAAAGATGGCATCGCCGTTAACCCAGAACGAGTTCAGGCTATTCTTGACTGGACCCCTCCGAAGAACGTCAAGCAAGTGAGAAGTTTTCTCGGCCTCGCAAGCTATTACCGTCGGTTTGTTGAGAATTTTTCTAAGATTGCTAAGCCGTTGACTGATCTGCTTCACAAAGGCGTTAAGTTTGAATGGACAGAAAAATGTCAGGAAAGTTTTCAAACACTCAAAGACAAGCTAACGTCTGCCCCAGTACTTGCTCCTCCAGATTCCCGCAAAGATTTCGTGATTTATTGTGACGCATCCCGTGAAGGATTAGGCTGTGTCCTAATGCAAGAGCGTAAAGTGATTGCCTATGGCTCTCGCCAGTTGCGCCCACATGAAGAGAATTATCCGGTACATGATCTAGAACTAGTTGCTGTGATCTATGCATTGCAGTTATGGCGACATTACCTTCTCGGTAATCGTTGCGAGATATACACGGATCATAAAAGTCTGAAGTACTTGTTCACTCAGCCATCTCTGAATCTCCGTCAGCAAAGATGGATGGAGACCATTGCGGACTATGACTTGGGTATTTCTTATACCCCTGGCAAGGCTAATGTGATGGCTGATGCATTGAGCCGCAAATCCTATTGCTGCGAACTTGAGGTTCAGCTACAGCAACCCCTTCTGTATGAAGAGCTTCGAAAGCTAAATCTCGAGATAGTTCCCCAAGGATACCTAAAAACCTTGGTTGTTGAACCAGACCTTGAGAAAGCTGTTAAGAATGCGCAAGCTAAAGATGCTGAAATTGATCTGATGAAGAAAGACCTTCACCTTGTAAAGTACAGGGATTTCTCGCTGTCTGAAGATGGAACCTTGTATTTCAGAGACCGCATTGTCGTACCTCGCTTCGAGCTTATGACTGACAAAGTCATGAAGGAGGCACATGATACCCCGCTGTCTATTCATCCGGGTAGCACCAAGATGTATCGTGATCTCCGTCAAAGGTACTGGTGGTCTAAAATGAAGCAGGACATTGCTCGATATGTTGCTGAATGTGATGTTTGTCGTCGCGTTAAAGCAGAACATCAGAAGCCTGCTGGAATTCTGCAACCACTTCCTATTCCTTTATGGAAATGGGACAAGGTTCAGATGGATTTCATTATAGGACTTCCCAGGTCACAGAAGGGTCACGGTGCTATTCTTGTCGTCGTCGGCCAACTCTCCAAAGTTGCACACTTCCTGCCTGTCAAGGAGACGATCACTGCTAATCAGTTATCAGAATTATATATCTCCAGAATTGTTTCACTCCATGGTATTCCGAAAGAGATCAGTTCAGACCGTGGCAGCATATTCACCGGTCATTTCTGGGAAAGTTTCCAAAAGGCTATGGGAACTCATATTACCTGGAGTTCAGCTTATCATCCTCAGTCCCAAGGCCAAGTCGAGCGAGTCAACCAAGTGCTTGAAGACATGCTACGAGCTTGTGTTGTTTCTTTTGGCAAGAAGTGGGAAGAATCTCTTCCATATGCCGAGTTCTCCTATAACAACAGCTATCAAGCCAGCTTGAAAATGGCTCCCTTCGAAGTACTCTATGGACGTAAGTGTCGAACCCCTCTGAATTGGTCAGAAACTGGGGAACGACCTCTTGTTGGACCGGATATTATTCAACACGCCGAAGAACAAGTCCATATCGTCCGTGAAAACCTCAAGGCAGCTCAGGACCGCCAGAAGAGCAACTATGATCGCAAACGATGGGGTTTGACTTATCAACCTGGTGATCAAGCTTATCTTCGTGTCACACCTATGAAGGGCACTCACCGTTTTGGAATCAAGGGCAAGTTAGCTCCGCGCTACATTGGTCCTTTCCGCATTGTTGCTAGGCGTGGACAGATGGCGTATAAATTGGAGTTGCCGCCGCAATTCTCTCATATCCACGACGTCTTCCATGTGTCGCAACTCCGTAAATGCTTCAAGGAATCTCCGCACCGATCTGTGGATCACGAGATGCTTGAATTGCAAGATGATCTTTCTTATAAGGAGCATCCGATCCGCATCCTCGATGAAGCTGAACGTCGAACCCGTCAGAAGGTTACCAAGTTCCTCAAAGTGCAGTGGTCAAATCATACTGAAGATGAAGCCACTTGGGAACGCGAGGATAATCTTCGTGCGGAATACCCCGAGCTTTTTCCTTCTACTTCTTAATTCTCGGGACGAGAATTCTTGTTAGTAGAGGAGATTTGTAACACCCCCAGTGGTTAACTACAGTAATTCCATTTTGATAATGCCAAGTCAGCATGATTAACAGTGCACGATCATCATTTGCATCATAATGCTTTTCAACTCCTAACTCAAAATTCAAATTAAATTAAAGTGGAAAATAAAAGTTGTTCAAACTGGAATACTAAAATGTGCATCATGTTGAAAATATTCCCATAGCATTTGTAAAAATGATTGCAACATTAGTTGAAATTGTAAAAGGACTCGAACAACTAGAAACAGCAGCAACATAGCACTATTCAATCCTTTTTCAATTTAAATAAAATCCAAACAAAAAGATATGGACCCCAAACCAATTTCTAGCAGTGACAAATAATACACTGTAAATAATGGAGCAAGTCTCATATTTTACAAAAGTCTTTTGGACTAAAAATAAAAGACAAAACAGAAAAAGGAATAAAGAAAAACAGAAAAAGAACAAAAGAAAATAAAGCCCCCCCCCCCTCGCTGGGCCTCGGCCCAGCTGGCCACTGGGCTAGCCAGGCCGGCCCAGCCGGCGCCCACTCCCCTCCCCCACTCTCCACCCGGAACGAACCACCCCCCCCATCTACCCCCCCGACCGACCAGCCGCTCCCCACCACCCCTCGCTCAATCCCCCCCCACTCGATCCCCTTTTCCCCTGGATCGGATGGGGCAGAGGCGCCCCGATCCGACCCCGCCGCCGCGCGCCTGACGCCGGCGCCGCCCGCCTCCGTCGCCGCCTTCTCCTGCCTCGCCCGTCGCGCCTCCTCGTCTCCTCCCCGACGCGTGACCCGGACGACTCGCGTCGCCCGGAGCCACCCCGACGCCCTCGAACCACGCCGCCGCCCGAGGACCTCGCCGCCGCCCGAGGACCTCGCCGCCGTCGCTTCCTCGCCTCCCTCCTCACCGGACGCACTCAAGCCTCGCCGCCCCCCCCCCCCGTTCTCTACGCGGCCGTGAGCCCCTCTCCTTCACTCCTCTCCTCTGCGATCGAACGCGCCCCGCTCCCCGCAGCTGCACCGCCACTTGCCGAACCCCGTCCTGGGGCCGCGTTGCCTCTGCTCTGCCACATCCAGCCGCGCGCCGAACGTGCTGCTGCTGAGGCTCGCTGCGCGCGCTCGCCCGTCCACCCCCAATGTGCCTTGCCGCACACGCGCCACGCCGCGCTTCCCCTCGTCCGCCGCGACCTCACCCCCCCCTAACCCGCGTGCAGCGCTCGTCGTTCGCCGGCGCCTTCCGCGCCTCCACCCGCTCCGCCACCGCGCGTCGCCCGGCCGCGCCCCCTAGGCGAGCGCCCGTGCGCCCGTGCCCGTGGTGGCCCGGACTTGTCCGGCCCCACGAGACGCGCAGCGGACATGTCCGCCCCTGGGCCACTGACCCCAGGGCCCCACCCCGAAACGTTTTTTTTTGAAAAATTAAAAATTATAATTAATAAAAATAATTAATTAATTAATTAGTTAATTAATTAAGTTAATTAACCCTGTTTAGATTAGTCTAATTTAATTAATTAGTTTAATTAAATGTTAATTAATTAGTTAATCACTAATTAGCCTAATGTGAGTATGACAGGTGGGACCCACTGGTCCTGACGTCATGCTGACGTCATGCTGACGTCAGCAAGACACTGTTTCGGATAATGTTAATTTAAATAATTAATTAAATTCCAGAAATTAATAAAAACTTTAGAAAATCATATAAAATAATCCGTAGCTCAGATGAAAATACTTTGTACATGAAAGTTGCTCAGAACGACGAGACGAATCTGAATACGCGGTTCGTTCGCCCGTCACGCGTCCCTAACTATCCGAACTTGCAACCGTTCCCCTCTTATCCTCTGTCCGATAATTCCAAAGACCCGGGAAATATCGTCAGATATTCTCCCGCTCCGTCTGTTACGTGTGATGCTGCGTTAGACTACCCCTAGCACCGTGTATCGTATTTGTCATGCTCATGTTTGCTATATATTTATACTGTTTCCTCCCCCTCTTCTCTCTCGATAGCCCCCGACCCTGACATCGTCCCCGAGACCGACGCAGCTCCGGATCCCGAAGACACCATAGACGACCTTGCCCTTGCCGCCGAGCAACCAGGCAAGCCCCACCCCCCCCTTTGATCATCCCAATATCGCCCATTCTAATTTCCCATGCTTGCATTAGAATTGCTGCTACTACTGCTTTACCTATTCTGATGCATAGCCTGTTCATTGTAACCTGCTGTTGATAATTACCTACATATCCTAAACTGTTTAGTCTAGGCTGGGTAGAGACCTATCAGTGACCCCACTTATCCCGACTGCCGCGCTGGATCGTCAGAAGACCCGATCAACGGGATTGAAGACCAGGACCCGACACCGCACATCACCCCCCTTAGTTGTAACGACACTGCAGCGTTACTATCGAGTGCCGAGGGTGAAACCTCTTGTAGCACTTCTGATGTTAACTCTGTAGAGTAGCTATTCGGTCGTGGTCATCGAGGGTGATTCCTCCTTCACCGCTTCCGATAACGACGTTGTCCTACAACGCCTCAAGTGTGGACCCAGTGAGGGTGATTCCTCCTAGTTCACCTTGATGGATACATCGAGTGGGAATTCAATGAGGGTGATACCTCGGATTCCCTGATGTTATGGACACACGGATACTTGGACCTTACATTGTTACTTGGAAAGGCGGGTCGACCCTGAGGGGTACCCGCGTGTGATGTGAAGGCGGGTTGCCAGTGTGGTGCCCGAGTGGTGAATACGAGGCGCGGCCGGGCATTCTTAACCCTTGCCGCAAGTCCTCGAGACGGGGCGACGGGGTCACATCTTTCGTGAGTCTCTGCTCGTTACCGCAAGCCCTAGTCCTAACGATTTGGATATTTGATCCGAGCAGGCCTCTGGCCTGATAGCACTAACCATCACGTGGGCATAGTATGGGCGTTCTGCATCGTATGCATCAGCCGAAAGCCCTGTCAGACGTCCAGTTCAGCAGTGCGGCATGGAGTGATTGGCGCCATTTCGGTGGTGCTTGGATCTGGGCCATGTACGCAACGACCCGGAGGGCGAGGGGCGATGGCCAAGACCCCCTTGCGCTTAGGATGTAGACCGGCGGGGACCTCTCTGCGGAGCTGTAGGTAGGGTTGCGATGTGTCGTTTGGCCGAGGCCGGGCATGACCCAGGAAAGTGTGTCCGGCCGAAGTTAATCGAGCGTGTTGGGTAAGTTGGTGCACCCCTGCAGGGAAGAACATTTCTATCGATAGCCGGTCCTACGGTAAAGGACACTCGGAGTTGTATCCTGATTGATACAATTTAGAACTGGATACCTGTGATGAGACCTGTATGTATGGCTCTGGGATTGCTTTCTCGCAGGGAGTCGAGAAAGGATCTCTGGGTGAGGTTGAGACTTAATGATACTGTTACATTATATGGTACTGTCTACACTCTTCTAATGCTGCAAGACCTCTGAAGACGCTAGTCTTCGATAGGACTAGGCCTTCTCTCTATTCTGGCATTTCTGCAGCCCAGTCCACATATACAGCCTCCCCTTGAAAATGTTGCATATGTAGTGTAGATCCTTGCTTGCTGAGTACTTCTGAGTACTCACGGTTGCTTTGTTTACCTTTTCTCCCCATATCAGTTTGTCGAGACCAAGATGACGGAGCCCCCTGAGACAGATGCCCCGACGATCGCTACTACTACTACCCAGAGGATGGATACTACTACGAGTTGACTGACGACCAGGAGTAGGATCGGAGGGTCCCAGGCAGGAGGCCTTCGCCTTTCGATCGTAGTGTTTTATTTTGCCCCGCCTTTCTAAAGGCCTTTCTGTACTTTCTTTTATATCTGTACTCAGATATCTGATGCTTCCGCTGACGCTTGTTCGCAAGCTTATGTATTCGAGCCCTCGAGGCCCTGGCTTGTAATATAAAGCTTGTATGACTTTATTTGTGTTTTAGAGTTGTGTTGTGATATCTTCCCGTGAGTCCTTAGGCTTGATCGTGTGCATTTGCGTGTATGATTAGTGCACGATCGGGCCGGGGGCGTCACACTTTTACTCCAAGTTTCGACCCCAGGGCTCAACATATAAATAGAGGGACAGGGCTAGCACCCAAGACACATCAAGATTCACCAAGCCGTGTGCTGGCAACCCCGTTCCCTCTAGTTTATCCTCCGCCTAGTTTCTGTAGTGCTTGGCGAAGCCCTGCGGAGATTGTTCTTCATCACCAACCGTCACCACGCCGTCGTGCTACCGGAACTCATCTACTACTTCGCCTGTCTTGCTGGATCAAGAAGGCGAGGACGTCATCGAGCTGAACGTGTGCTGAACGCGGAGGTGCTATACGTTCGGTACTTGATCGGGACGGATCGTGAAGGTGTACGACTACATCAACAGCGTTGATAAACGCTTCCGCTTAGCGATCTTCAAGGGTATGAAGATGATCTCCCCCTCTTGTAGCTATGCATCTCCATGGACAGATCTTGCGTGTGCGTAGAATTTTTGTTGTTTTCCATGCAACGTTTCCCAACAAATTGAAGTTCGTCCTTTGTGTCACATGCAAGTTAACCAATGCTCTTCTGAACTGGTAAACATCAAGGAAACACATGTGCCAACATATTTGCTACTATGGCACAAGTCTTTTCTCATTATACCATATCCTGGCCTTCCTCTTTTTTGCCCTGGACTTTCTACCAGATGTGGGACAATACACTACTACTTCCTCATCTGAATCAACATAAAGTTCATCATCCATATCTTCATCAGATACTGGAATGTAACCTGCTTCAAGTTCAGCTTGTGAACTGCAATGTGATCTAGTTGTTGGACCTCTTCTAACAGGCAATTTCTCCACACGTGGTGCTTGAACAAATCCCTCTCCATCATGCTCCTCCTCAATCTCACAGAATAAGTCTTCTGGCTCAGAATCACCTTCAAAAACCCTCTTCTTCTTCAAATCTTTTATTTTTTGGTTTAAGTCTGCATCATCTTCCTCTTGCTCATCTTCCTCCTGGTCCTCTTCCTTGTTATCTTCTTCTTGCACTACTGGCATGTCATCAGCATACTCATTAAGAAAACCATCTAACTCATTGACACTTGCTATGTCCTTCCCACTTCTCACATTGCAACTCTCCTGTGTGAAAATATATTCTCCATAAGAATCTTCTTTGTGTACACTAACAAGAGGAGCAGACAAATCTGGCTGTGGTTCACTGGTCTGAGTTTGATATAGCGCACCTGCATCATCTATATATAGCACACCTGCATCATCTATACTATAGACCTTAGGAGAACCAATCTTAGAAATTACAATCTGCTTTTCACATTCATCTCCAATGTTGATCTGCAACTTTTGCATCTCAAACTCTCTTCCTTTCATAACTGTGATAGTGACACACCTCTTGTCCTCATACAATATCAACATTTCTTCTACGTCTTCCTCAGATTTGATTAGCTGCATGCCTGCCATTCCTACACCATCTTGCTTCACATAATACATGGAGTCCTTTTGATCATACCCCTCTATCCCAATAATAGCTAACATATTGATATATGTGATATCTGATTCACATATGGTCCTTTCCAGATTATCACAACCTTGGAAATGGAACCTGAGATCCCAAGGTTCATCTTCATCCAAACTACAAGTTCAGTTAACAACAGATTCAGTTCATAGAAATTTCGTTTAATAGTAGATTCAGTAAACTCAGAGAAAAGTTAACAAACAAGTCAGATAATAGACAACTCAATTAGCAACAATTGAGCTCATATTTAGTTAACACTCAATTCAGTTCAATCAATTGAGCTCACTTCACACTAAATTCAGTTAACAATACTTGAAAGCATATTCAGTTAACAGTAAATTAAGTTCATCAGATATATTAAGTTAACAGTAAATTGAGCTAATTTAGCTCATATTCAGTTAACACTCACTTCAGTTCAGTCAATTGAGCTCATATTCAGTTAACATAAAGTTCAGTTAACAAAAAATTTCAATGAACATAACGTTTAAACTGAACATCAATTGTAGAATTACAAACCCTAATTCCTAAATTGAACTACAAACCAGGTTAACGTAAACCCTAATTCAGTTAACATAAACCCTAATTCCTAAATTGAGATACAAACAGAGAAAATCGTAAAGCTACACTACCAAAATCACACCAACTATAGAAATATAATAGCACAATCACAATTAAAAAAATTTAAAAGGGGAAGAAAAACAAACTCTCTCCACACCACCAAATTGGCGGCCGCCCGTGAGTCAATGTCGTCGGTGCTTGCATTGAAGATGATGCCATCCTCGCCGCGCTCATCTTCGCTGACAATGGCGGATCGAACAGTGCCAACCGTACCAGGGGCTCCATGGGAGAGCGAGGAGGGGAGGAGCGGCTCGCAGAATCGACGACAGAGAGGTGGCGGTTGTCCCTGACGTCACCGGTTGAGCCTACGCCGCCGCCGCCGCCGATGGCCATGGGGGAGTGAGCTAGGGTGGGAAGGAGACGCGATGTGATACGTCTCCAACGTATCTATAATTTATGAAGTATTCATGCCATGTTTACAACAATTTTATATGGTTTTGGCATGATTTTATTAGAACTAACCCGGACTGACGCTGTTTTCAGCAGAACTACCGTGGTGTCATTTTTTGTGCAGAAATAAAAGTTCTCGGAATGGGCTAAAAATTTACAGAGAATATTTTTGGAAAATATAAAAAATACTGGAGCGAAAAGATACCCGAGGAGAGTCCCGAGGCAACCACAAGGGTGGGGGTGAGCCCCAGGGGGGCATGCCCCCTGCCTTGCCGCCGCCTCGTGGCCCCACCTGACGTGAGACCGACGCCAAAAACTTATATAAATCCAGAAACCCCCGAAAAGAAACCAAGATCGGGAGTTCCGCCGCCGCAAGCCTCTGTAGCCATGAAAAACCAATCGGGAGCCCGTTCCGGCCCCCTGCCAGAGGGGGAAACCATCACCGGAGGCCATCTTCATCATCCCGGCGGTCTCCATGACGAGGAAGGAGTAGTTCACCCTCGGGGCTGAGGGTATGTACTAGTAGCTATGTGTTTGATATCTCTCTCTCTCTCTCTCGTGTTCTTGATTTGATGCGATCTTGATGTACCGCGAGCTTTGTTATTATAGTTGGATCATATGGTGTTTCGTCCCTCTCTATCTCTTGTTGTGATGAATTGAGTCTTGCTCTTTGAGCTTTCGTTATGTTGGATTGAGTATTGGATTTGAGAACACTTGATGTATGTCTTGCGATGGGATACCTGTGGTGACAATGGGATGTTATATTGATTCACTTGATGTATGTTTTGGCACTCAACTCGCGGATTCCCGAGGTGACATTGGGGTAATCTATACATAGGGGTTGATGCATGTTTTCGTCCTACGTTCTCCGATAGAAACTTTGGAGTGACTCTTTGTTGCACGTTGAGGGATTGTTATGTGATGCAAATATGTTATCATTGTTGAGAGAATTTGCACTAGTGAAAGTATGAACCCTAGGCCTTGTTTCCAAGCATTGCAATACCATTTTTGCTCACTTTTGTCACTTGCTACCTTGCTGTTTTTATATTTTCAGATTACAAAAACCTATATCTACCATCCATATTACACTTGTATCACCATCTCTTCGCCGAACTACTGCACCTATACAATTTGCCATTGTATTGGGTGTGTTGGGGACACAAGAGACTCCTTGTTATTTGGTTGAAGGGTTGTTTGAGAGAGACCATCTTCATCCTACGCCTCCTACGGATTAATAAACCTTAGGTCATCCACTTGAGGGAAATTTGCTACTGTCCTACAAAACTCTGCGCTTGGAGGCCCAACACGAGTCTACAAGAAGAAGGTTGCGTAGTAGACATCAAGCTCTTTTCTGGCGCCGTTGCCGGGAAGGTGAGTGCTTGAAGGTATATCTTTAGATATTGCAATTGAATCTTTTAGTTTCTTGTTTTATCACTAGTTTAGTCTATAAAAGAAAACTACAAAAAAAATGGAATTGAGGTTGCCTCATATGCTTCATCTTTTTAATGTCTTTCATGAAAATGATGGGAAGGAAAATTGTGCTCAAGTGTTAGAAGAAGAAGTCTATAAATTGTTTGGCACTAAATCTTTGAATGATAAACATGATTACAATGTTGTTAGTTTGCTTGCTATGAATATTCATGATACTAATGATGATTGCACTAGTCATGATAAAAATGTTTCTTATAAGCATGTCAATTTTTGTGGAGTAAATAGAATTTGTGAAGACATGCCTTATAGGGATGATAGATTTTGTAAGAAGCATAAACATGATGAAACCAATCGGTGGCTTAAGGTGATCGATAAATTTGCTACAAAATTATGCTCTCTTCATCCCATTACTTTTGAACCTTGCAATAGAGTTGGTCATCTTAATTTCCAATGCACACTTTTTCATGACCGAATCGTAGCCAAATATAGCAATACCGTGATCACCCTTGAACTTTATAATGAACTTTGTTTATTTTTGGGGTGTGAAGAATTGTCACATAAAAATAGTTGGTTTGAAGCGTTCATATTCACCGACCATGCTGAAACTACTCTTAAAAATATCTATATGTTTTGTGTGGTAAATTGCAATGAGAATGCTTATATTGCCAACTATAGAAAGATGGGAAAACCAATAGAATATAAAAGAAATACTAATGAAAGGGTAAAGCTCTCCACTTTCCCTCCTATTGTCCCTCGTGATGAAACAGGTTACGAGAATGAGCTCCCTATGCAACCAATCTCATCAATAAGGAGCTCCAAAAAGTTGATTAAACCCACACATGACGTGGAGAAGAAAAAGAAAATACGGAGAAGCAAAGGTAAAAAGGTATCTCTCCCAAATGACATTGCTCCTATTATTGTTATGCCTCATGAGAATGAATCAAAAATAAATGTGTAAGATGATATACTTGATGATGATATTGATTCTTTGTCTTATGGTACAATGTCCGAAGAAACTATTGAGGATGATTTTGTTATGCCTATTACTCATTGTGATGATTATGATTGGGAAAATAATGATACTTCTTATAATCTTGAAAATCTCTTGGCACCAACATAGAAAATTGTGATGACAATAATTGTTATACTATTGGTGCTATTCATACTATTAATGATGAGAGTGATTATGCTTATGATATGCAAAGCCACAAGCTTGGGGATGCTATGTTTGATGAGAGTGACATGTTTGAGAATTTATTTGCTGCAATTAATGTTTGTCCCAAGCTTGGGGATGCTATGCTTGATGAAGATGATCTTTTCAGTCCCTCTACTTTGGATGAGCAAATTTGCTATGATGATTGCAATATTTATGAAAGTGGGTTTGGAAGAGTTTCAACTTTAGATAATAATTATCCCACTATTTTGGAGGGTGTTGAATCTTATTATAATGATAAAAGTGGATTTGGAGAGGTCATGACTTTATTTAGTAATGATTCCACTATTTTGGAAGAGGTTTCAATTGACTATGATGAGAACAAAGTTGCTACTTATGATGATTATTGTGATGTTACTTATGTTATAAAAGTAGTGATAATTATTATCATAATTTTGAATATCCTTTTACTGAATATTACTCTTTTAATGTGGAAACAATTTATAGTATTCAAGTTTCATATTATGCTCCCATTACTATTCATGAGGATAAATTTGCTTATCTGGAGAGTAATAAAATTTCTATGCTTATGCATCATGAAAAGAGTGTTTTATGTGATAGATATATTGTTGAATTCATTCATGGTGCTACTGAAAATTATTATGAGGGAGGAACATATGCTTTTACATATCTCAACAATATCAAGTTTCCTCTCTATGTGTTGAAAATCGTGAAATTATGCTTGTTTTGCCTTCCTATGCAAGTTGATTCTTGTTCCCATAAATTGTTTGCTCACAAAATCCCTATGCATAGGAAGTGGGTTAGACTTAAATGTGCTACTCATATGCTTCATGATGCTCCCATTATGTTTCAATCCTTATCTTTTATGTGAGCATCATTGAAATCATCATGCCTAGTTAAAATGGCATTAAAGAAAAGCGCTTGTTGGGAGACAACCCAATATTTACCCCTACTATTTTTGTGTGTTCACATGATTAAGCTACTGTAGTAATCATGTTTTATAGCTTTTGTTTGAATAAAGTTCCAAGTAAAGCCTGTGGAATAGTGTGGTTGATAGTTGATTTGATTCTGTGCAAAAACAAAAACTTTTGCATACAGTACAGAAATTCCTATATTTTACTGGAACGTGTAAAAACTATGAATTTTTTACAGAGGATTTATATACAAACTTTCTACGTTGTCCTACTTTTTCAGAATTTTTGGAATTACAGAAGTATGATTTCAATTCAGATCTTCACAGACTGTTCTGTTTTTGACAAATTCTATTTTCGATGCATAGTTTGCTTGTTTTCTAGTTTCTACGGCTTATATTGCTTAATATAAATTGTAGAAATGATAAGTTATAGTAGGCATTGTGTGATAACAATTATGAATCTTGTCTTTGACAGTACCCAAGTGAATGATTTCTTTTATTATACTAACGGATCTTACGAGTTTTCTGTTGAGTTTTGTGTTGTGAAGTTTTCAAGTTTTGGGAAAAGATTTGATGGACTATGGAATAAGGAGTGGCAAGAGCCTAAGCTTGGGGATGCCCAAGGAACCCCAAGGTAATATTCAAGGACAACCAAGCATCTTATAATAGGACTAAATTCATAACCTAAGCAAATTACCATGCTGTTTAGGGACTCTCAAAATAATATAAGTGAAGCATAAGAGTTCATCAATTTCTTCAAAATAAAACCACCGTCGTGCTCTAAAAAGTTATAAGTGAAGCACTAGAGCAACTACCTAGCTCAAAAGATATAAATGAAGCACATAGAGTATTCTAATAAATTCACGATTCATGCGTGTCCCTCTCAAAAGGTGTGTCCAGCAAGGATGATTGTGGCAAACTAAAAAGCAAAGACTCATATCATACAAGACGCTCCAAGCAAAACACATATCAAGTGGTGAATAAAAATATAGCCTCAAGTAAATTTACCGATGGATTGAAGACGAAAGTAGAAGGTAGTTGCTCTAGTGCTTCACTTATATCTTTTTAGAGCACGGCGGTGGTTTTATTTTGAAGAAATTGATGAACTCTCATGCTTCACTTATATTATTTTGAGAGTCCCTAAATAGCATGGTAATTTGCTTAGGTTTTGAATTTAGTCCTATTATGATGGGCATCCAAGGGGGATATAATAAAAACTTTCATATAAAGTGCATTGAATACTATGTGAAGTTTGATTCATTATGATTGTTTTGAGATATAAAGATGGTGATATTAGGGTCATGCTAGTGAGTAATTGTGGATTGGTAGAAATACTTGTGTTAAAGTTTGTGATTCCCGTAGCATGCACGTATGGTGAGCCGTTATGTGATGAAGTCAGAGCATGATTTATTTATTGATTGTCTTCCTTATGAGTGACGGTCGGGGACGAGCGATGGTCTTTTCCTACCAATCTATCCCCCTAGGAGCATGCGTGTAGTACTTTGTTTCGATAGCTAATATACTTTTTCAATAAGTATGTGAGTTCTTTATGACTAATGATGAGTCTATGGATTATACGCACTCTCA
Organism: Thinopyrum elongatum; assembly: GCA_011799875.1. Taxonomy (NCBI): domain Eukaryota; kingdom Viridiplantae; phylum Streptophyta; class Magnoliopsida; order Poales; family Poaceae; genus Thinopyrum; species Thinopyrum elongatum. The sequence continues at coordinate 56,448,567 of CM022300.1, read as the reverse complement.
CCCTTCCACCATTGCTAGCCTCTCTAGTACCGCGTAACTTTCGCCGGTGCGTTACACCCACCATATACCTTCCTCAAAACAGCCACCATACCTACCTATTATGGCATTTCCATAGCCATTCCGAGATATATTGCCATGCAACTTCCACCGTTCCGTTTATTATGACATGCTTCATCATTGTCATATTGCTTTGCATGATCATGTAGTTGACATCGTATTTGTGGCAAAGCCACCATTCATATTTTTTATACATGTCACTCTTGAGTCATTGCACATCCTGGTACACTGCCGGAGGCATTCATATAGAGTCATATATTTGTTCTAGTATCGAGTTGTAATTCTTGAGTTGTAAGTAAATAAAAGTGTGATGATCATCATTATTAGAGCATTGTCCCATGTGAGGAAAGGATGATGGAGGCTATGATTCCCCCACAAGTCGGGATGAGATTCCGGACAAAAAATAAATAAAAAAGGGAGAAAAAAAGAAAAAAAAAAGAAAAAAGAAAAAAGAGAGGCCAAAGAGCCCAAAATAAAAAAAATGAGAGAAAAGAGAGAAGGGGCAATGGTACTATCCTTTTTCCACACTTGTGCTTCAAAGTAGCACCATGATCTTCATGATAGAGAGTCTCCTATTTTATCACTTTCATATACTAGTGGGAATTTTTCATTATAGAACTTGGCTTGTATATTCCAATGATGGGCTTCCTCAAATTGCCCTAGGTCTTCGTGAGCAAGCGAGTTGGATGCACACCCACTTAGTTTTCATTTTGAGCTTTCATACACTTATAGCTCTAGTGCATCCATTGCATGGTAATCCCTACTCACTTGCATCGATATCAATTGATGGGCATCTCCATAGCCCATTAATTTTCCTAGTTGATGTGAGACTTTCTCCTTTTTGTCTTCTCCTCACAACCTCCACCATACTCTATTCCACTTATAGTGCTATATCCATGGCTCACGCTCATGTATTCGTGAAAGTTGAAAAAGTTTGAGAACATCAAAAGTATGAAACAATTGCTTGGCTTGTCATCGGGGTTGTGCATGATTTAATACTTTGTGTGATGAAGATGGAGCATAGCCAGACCATATGATTTTGTAGGTATAACTTTCTTTGGCCATGTTATTTTGAGAAGATATGATTGCTTTGTTAGTATGCTTGAAGTATTATTGTTTTTATCTCAGTATTAAACTTTTGTTTTGAATCTTATGGATCAGAATACTCATGCCACAATAAACAAGATTACATTGGTAATTATGCTAGGTAGCATTCACACTTCATAAATTCTTTCTTTTATCATTTACCTACTCGAGGACGAGCAGGAATTAAGCTTGGGGATGTTGATACGTCTCCAACGTATCTATAATTTATGAAGTATTCATGCCATGTTTACAATAATTTTATATGGTTTTGGCATGATTTTATTAGAACTAACACTGACTGACGCTGTTTTCAGAAGAACTACCGTGGTGTCGTTTTTTGTGCAGAAATAAAAGTTCTCGGAATGGGCTGAAAATTTACGGAGAATATTTTTGGAAAATATAAAAAATACTGGAGCAGAAAGATACCGGAGGAGAGTCCCGAGGCAACCACAAGGGTGGGGGGGCGCGCCCCCCTAGGGCGCGCCCCCTGCCTTGCCGCCGCCTCGTGGACCCCCCTGACGTGAGACCGACGCAAAAAACTTCTATAAATCTAGAAACCACCGAAAAGAAACCCAGATCGGGAGTTCCGCCGCTGCAAGCCTCTGTAGCCACGAAAAACCAATCGAGAGCCCGTTCCGGCACCCTGCCGGAGGGGGAAACCATCACCGGAGGCCATCTTCATCATCCCGGCGGTCTCCATGATGAGGAGGGAGTAGTTCACCCTCAGGGCTGAGGGTATGTACCAGTAGCTATGTGTTTGATCTCTCTCTCTCTCTCTCGTGTTCTTGATTTGGCACGATCTTGATGTACCGCGAGCTTTGTTAGTATAGTTGGATCATATGGTGTTTCGTCCCTCTCTATCGCTTGTTGTGATGAATTGAGTCTTTCTCTTTGAGGTTTCGTTATGTTGGATTGAGTATTGGATTTGAGAACTCTTGATGTATGTCTTGCGATGGGATATCTGTGGTGACAATGGGATGTTCTATTGATTCACTTGATGTATGTTTTGGCACTCAACTCGCGGATTCCCAAGGTGACATTGGGGTAATCTATGCATAGGGGTTGATGCACGTTTTCGTCCTACGTTCTCCGATAGAAACTTTGGAGAGACTCTTTGTTGCACGTTGAGGGATTGTTATGTGATCCAAATATGTTATCATTGTTGGGAGAATTTGCACTAGTGAAAGTATGAACCCTAGGCCTTGTTTTCAAGCATTGCAATACCTTTTTGCTCACTTTTGTCACTTGCTACCTTGCTGTTTTTATATTTTCAGATTACAAAAACCTATATCTACCATCCATATTACACTTGTATCACCATCTCTTCACCGAACTAGTGCACCTATACAATTTACCATTGTATTGGGTGTGTTGGGGACACAAGAGACTCCTTGTTATGTGGTTGCAGGGTTGTTTGAAAGAGACCATCTTCATCCTACGCCTCCTACGGATTGATAAACCTTAGGTCATCCACTTGAGGGAAATTTGCTACTGTCCTACAAAACTCTGCGCTTGGAGGCCCAACACGAGTCTATAAGAAGAAGGTTGCGTAGTAGACATCACGATGTGATTTGGGGGGGGGGGACCGGGTGTTGTGGACCGGGTCGTTAGGTTTTGTGCGACGCCGTCTAACGGCGCGTCACGGGCACCGTCGCCCTGTCCATGTGGCGCCTGACAGCGGGCCCAAGCGGTCAGGTTTCCACTCAGACGCGGCAAATCGTCGAATCAGCGTTATTTGAAAACGGTCAGCACAAACATGGCGTTTTTAAAAAAAAAAACCCAAAAGGTGGTGGTTTCCTGCAATTTACTCGTCTCCGGTGTGACGGAGGAGCTCGGGAACTGGTACCGTGGAGGGCGAACAATCGACGAGCCTATGCTCGCCGCAGCCATGGCAGAGGCGGAGAGAATACCCGGGCCAGACCGGCACAACCCTAGCATGACGAGGACCTCCGTCGTCACTGCCTGTGTTGCCTTGGCGAGGGCAGCCTCATTCTGGTCGACGGTGGCCTTGTGCTGCGCGGCCTCGGCGACGTATTCGGCATCGGCTTTCTTTTTCGCCTCCCTTGTCCGCCGGCCCCTCCTCTTGTCCGATTCCTCGTCGAGCAGTCCGAGTTCCGCCGGCGTGAGCTGCGATCAGTCCTTCTTCTGCCCCTTCTTCTTGGCCGTGGGGCGCGCGGTGGTGGTCGGGTCGCTGGGGTTCTTCGTGGCGCCGCCCGTGGAGGAGGGAGTGGAGGGCGGGAGGTTTTTTGAGACTGGAGGGATAGTGGGCGTTGTGTGCCGCCGACGGGTGGGCCAGGGGAAGAAAAGGGTGAGCGTCCGGCCTGTCCACGCGTTGTCTGTTTCGACGGCAACGCGACCCAAATTTGGGCCGGGAATGAGTCGAAAGCGGACAGAAAACAAACATTTGTCCATTTGCTCCCACGCATTGGGTCACGTTTTATGTCCGTTTACTCCCAAGCGGACGTGAGCGGACCAATTGGGGTCGTGCATTGGAGTTGGCCTCAAAGGAAGAAGCTCTACGGGCGTCTTTGGTCACTTGCACCTATTTAGTGTGCACTGTATCTATGCATCAACTGCTTGGTTGACAAAAAAACTACCCAAAAACAAACATCTGCATGTTCTTTGGTTGCCCGCCTTGCATTGGTGGCCATTTTAAGGCCTGCTGTTTGGTTGCCCACATATGTGCTTCAGGAGTGAGCAGAAGCAAACCACATTTTTTGGCTGCGTGCATGTATCTGTTCTGCGTGAATGCCTCCGAATTCAGCTGTCTTCGAGGGGTCAGTTATGGCTCCATCATTTATGCCTACATCATTTGTGCTGGCTGTGCCTAGCGCCGCCGGTGCTGCACAGAAGGCAGCCGTCAAGTCTGCAAAGGCAAATAAGGTTGGTAGGAAAATTCATGAAATAACAGCCGTTTCTGTTCACACTCGTGCTTGATATCATAACCAGTGATAAATCGGGAAACAAGAACAGTTTCGGTGAAAAGTTTTGTATATAGAACTAAAAAATGTCTTATAATTCCATACAGTGAGAGTAGATCTTTGATGTAAGTGACGTCAGGTTTTCGTCTAATAATATATGTACCAACTGCTAGCATATGTAATGGGTTGCCACAATGCTCAAACTCCCTGATTCTGGTCCCCCGTCCCCTACCTTTTGTAAGAGCATCTACAGCCGCGGAGAGCAAATTCGATCCATACAACGCCCGCGGACGTGTCCGGACGCGTCCGCTGACAATTACCGGTCATGCCGCAAATTTGTTTCTCTGCATTCGAATACTTCATACTACAAATCTTAGATCCATACCAAAGCATGCAAACGAGGAAATCCACATACAACGTAGATCAAGCAACCTATACTACCTTAATTATTGTAGGATATGTCCAATATCTTCGTACCCTGCTCCGGGTACATGGGCGGCAGCCGCAGCTCCGGCTCCTGCGGCTCCTCTGGCTCCTGCGACTCCTCTGGCTGCTCCGCGTCAGCCTCCGCCTCCATCTCTGCCTCCACCTCGTCGAAGAGCGCGTCAGTCGCCGCCAGTTCTTGCCCGATGAACTGCCGGTTGGCCTTCACATAGGCCTCATCCTGGATGGACTCCGGGATGGCCTGCTGCTCTGCCATCTCAACAGCTTGGCCGGTCGCAAACTCGGCCTCCGCGTCCTCCATTTAGGAGTCCGGAGCCGGAGCCAGCTCCTCCTCTGGCCGCTTCGCCTCATCCTCCTCCAGATCCGCCACCACCATCGGAGCCGGCTGCTGCTCCTCTTCCTCCTCCTCCGGCTCCGGTGAGTCCGGAGGCAGATCGACAGCAATGTGGGCGGCGTGCCTCACTCGGATCTCCTCCTCAATCTGGAATCAGCGCTCTGGTGTGAGCATAGCATAGGTGGTCTTCTTTTGCCAAACCATGGCACAGCCGGAGGGCGTGGGAAGAGAGAGAGAGAGAGAGAGGTGGATGGGCTCGGACTGGCGACACGGAGAGGGAGGGGGACGTCGACCTGCTTAAATAGCCAAATTTGGCCTCTGATGGAGAGCCCTAGAGGTGCCACACGACGTTCACACCCCTCGCCGGAGGAGATATCCGTCGGACTGCTGGGTTTCTGGGAGATTCCGTGTGGGACCCCATCGTCTGTCTGATGTGGCAAACGCATCCGAGCACGGTCGGGCGCCCCATGTCCGCCCTATATTTGGTCTGGATATGGGGGTGCCGGTCAGCCCGGGTGTTTGAGGCCCATTTGATGCGCCCACCTGGGTTGCTTTTTTGTGGCCGGTCATTAACCGGGCCCCCTGTCCGGGCGTTTGGGGTGGGTTTGGGGCACCTGGATGTAGATGCTCTAAGATTTTTGTATTTTTATTAAGAACTTAATGGAAAGAGGATTAGCTACTTTGTGGAAAATTATTTATCAGCCACATGTCAATCTCTTGTAGTCGTCGCTAGGTGGTCTACAGATCTGGATGTAATTTTTTTTATTTTTGGTGTTCGTTGTACTGCCTTGATTGAAGATGAAGAGATCAAAAGTTTTATCGCAAAAAAAGAGAGAAAAAACTCCTGGTATTTCTTACAATCATGCATACAGTCAGAACACACACTTCACACTGCAAGCAAAAACAATTAAAACAAGTATACAAACTTATATACGATAATGTCTATACTCCCACCCACAAAAAAAGCGAGAACGTCCATCCAACAGAGCATAAGCCGACCTTCCATGCCATGTAGAACCTCCTAACCACTTGTTGCAATTGCCCACAGTACATCTGTATCGGAATATAAAATTTTGTTTTTGTCAAAGATCAGATAATCTTAGCATTACCCATAACAACGAACGTAACACCGTCGTTCCAATCAAGATTTGATCCATTAATTTTGCATCATGCATATCACATATGAAACATTGCTAGAAAGGATATAATGTTGTCTATTTGGACAATTGGTATGCACAAGAGCCATGTGTAAAGTGAACTGAGAACAACCCCGTTCTGGTGCAAGGTTCAACGGAATAATGCATTGATTATTTTTTTGAAAAACTTTCGGTCTATTCATTTTCAATCATAGGAGTACAACGAACATCAGAAATAATAAAAATTACATCCAGATCCGTATACCATCTAGCGACAACTACAAGCACTGAAGCGACCCGAAGGCATGCTGCAGTTAGTGCCCCTCCTTCACCGGAGCCGGAAAAACTTTTTGTAGTAGACAGTCGGGAAGTCGTCATGTTAAGATCCCATAGGACCAGCGCACCAAAACAACAATCGCCGACGACGAAGAGAAGTGTAGATAAGAAGGATCCAACCCGAAGACCACGAACATAGACGAACGAAGACCGGATCCAGCAAAGACAACCACCGACCGGATCCCACGATCCACTGAAGACACACCTCCACACGCCCTCCGACAATACTAGACGCATCACCGAGACGGGGAATAGACGGGGAGAACCTTATTCCATCTTAAAGGAGCCACCACCGTCTCGCCTTCCAGAACATGACACAAATCCTAACAAAACTTAAAGAAACGCTTAAGAACGTGTAACGCCCGGATAATTAAGCTACAGTAATCCCTTGTTAATGATGCCAGGTCACCGCGATTACTGTTGTTAAACTCGCGTTGGTTCGAAACCGGTTCAAATTCGAATTTAAATTAAAATCAAAAGTAAAACTTTTCAAATGTCAAAACTAAAATGTGCAAACTATGGCAAATAATTCATAAGTATTATTGGTGAAGAAACCAAATGTTTATAAAATGTTTAAGTGCTCAAAAATAATTAAAAAAGTGGCTTAAATAATTATATAAATGCCTTTTATAATTTCTAAAATGTTAAACTATTTTATTTGTGAGTGAAACTTTTTGTGGCAGAGGGCTAAACTAAAACTCTAATTTAGGTGTTGGTCTCATATTGTTAATAAGCTAAGATGACATGAAAATTAAATAAAACAACTAAACAGAAAAGTTAAAAGAAAAATAAAACCAAACAACAACAACAAAAAAAGACAAAGGGAAAACCCCCCTGTTTACCCCGGGCCTAGCCCACCGGGGGCAAAGCCCATGTGGCCCAGCTGCCCCTCCCGTTGTCCTCTTCCTCGCTACAGGGAGGGGGGAACCGTGGATGCCTCTGATGCTCGCCACGGCCTCGGTACATCGCCGTGGCGGCCATCCCGCGCCTCTCCCCCGTTTCCCCCCGCGCGTATAAGACCGCCCCGGCCTTGTCGACGAACCCTAGATCCCCATTCACCCCTCTCCCTATACCCTCTTCTCGATCTGGAAGGACCCAAACCGCCGCCGCCATGGAGACCCTTGCCCGCGTGGCCACCGTCGCCCCCATGCCATGAGAGGCTGTCCAGCGGAAGCGCCGTCGTCGACTACGTCATCTTGGAGGAGCCGTTCGAGCTGGAGATCCCCGCGGTGCCCGATCCATCCTCGTCTTCCCCGTTCCCTGCCATCGCGTCTCCGTCTCCTCCCCGACCGGCCTCGTCGAGCCTTGCCGCCCCTGTTCCCCTGCTCGTGGGTGAGCTCACCCTCCCCTCCTTCGTTCGCCTTTCTTCCACTCGCTGTAGACGCCGTAGGTCGCCGTCCCATCTCCCCTGCCCAGGCCGCGCCCAGCTGCGTCGCCCCGCTCGCCTCTGCCTTGCGCTGCTCCGCCTACTGCTGCTGCCGCTGCTGCCCCGCGACGACCGCAGCCCCGCTGCCGCGCTCGCCTCCGCCCCGCTCCCAGCCGCCCGTTGTTGCTCCTCTGCCGCTGCGCGCGCGCGAGCCCCACCTCGCACCTCCTCCCCTGCTGTTGCTGCTCTGCGGCTGCAGCTGCCGCCTAGCCGCGCCCCTGCCGGCGCCCTCACGCGCCCGCCCCCGCTGCCGCTTTGCTGCTGCTCCTGTCAAGCTGTTGGTGCTGCACTTCTGTCACGCCGCTGCAACCGCTCGCCACCGCCTGCCACGTCCCCGACCGCACCGTTGTGCCGCCCACGCCGCCCCGCGCCGTCTCCCCTGCTGCTGCTGCAGCCGGCCACCTCGCCCAGCGTTCCCGCCCTCCAGCTCTGGCCGGCCGCCCCCCCCCCCCCCCGCTCTCCCGACCGCCCGCGCGGCCTACCGGCCCTTGCTGCCGACGCCCCACCGGGTCCGGCCGCTCGTTGTGGCCCCGCGTGCTGGCCGTGCCCGGGTCTGTCCCGGCCGACGCCCACGCCCACTAGCCCGTGTCCGTTTTGGCCTAATGGCCACTAACAGTGGGCCAGCCCTGTAAAAAAAGATTAAAATATTAATAATAATAATAAAGATAATTAACTTAATTAAATTGGTTTAATTAAGTCTAATTAACATTAATTGGCCTAATAATCTAGTTAGACTAATTACACTAGTTAGTTAATCAAATAGTCGATGACAGGGGGCCCCACCCCCTGTTGACCAGTCAAACGTTGACTGGTCAACTGGGACCCCTGGACCCACTGTCAGCCTCTGTGTACAATCTGTGTACACAGGGCTGGGTACACCTAGCATTTAATCATTATTTTTGAATTAATAATAAATTCAGAATACTGCTAAAACTTTAGAAATTCATAAAAAATAATCCGTAACTCGGATGAAAAAGTTTTATACATGAAAGTTGCTCAGAAAAATATGACGAATCCGAATACGCAGTCCGTTCGTCTGCCACACGTCCCTAGCATAGCAAACATGCAACCGCCCCCTCCGTTTCATCTGTCCGAAAATGCCAAACTTCGGGAAAACTTTCCCGGATGTTATCCCCCTTCACCTATATCATGTAGCACCGCGTCAGAACACCCTAGCTCTGCGTATTGTCATGTCATGCACTTGTTTGCTTTATATTTACTGTTTCTTCCCCCTCTTCTCTCCGATAGACCCCGAGACCGTTGCTGATGCCACTGTGATCGACTACGTCACCGACGACTCTTCTTCCTTTTCAGCAGGGCTTTCAGGCAAGCCCCCCTTGGTCACTCCGATATCGCCCATTCCATTCTCTCTCATGCTTGCATTAGATTTTGCTACTGTTATTGTTGCTCCTATTCTGATGCATAGCCTGCTTTTGTAACCTACTCATTGTACCATACCTGCTTATCCCAAACTGCTTACTATAGGTTGGTTAGTGATCCATCAGTGACCCCCACCTTGTCCCTGTTGCCCTTGCTTCATCATCGATGACTCGATCAACGTGATCGACGACCAGAGACCGACACATCACTTCACCCCCTTAGTTGTACGACTCTGCATAGTTACTATCGAGTGCCAAGGGTGATACCTCGTAACGCACTCCTCATGATAACTCTGTAGTGTAGCTATTCGGTCGTGGTCATCGAGGGTGATTCCTCCTTCATCACTCCCGATACGACTTTGTAGTGCAGCCCCTCAAGTGTGAACCTCGAGGGTGATTCCTCCTACGTTCACCTTGATGATTACATCGAGTGGAATCCACCGAGGGTGATTCCTCGGGGTTTCCCCCTTGATGTTTGGACACACGGTTACCTTGACTTTACTTGAGACCTTTGTGAAAGTCGGGCGGGCCAGGAGAGCACCCGCATGATGTTACGGTGGAAGCTAGCTGTTTAGCGGTATCATCCAGGAGGGGGTGGTAGCTCCGGACTTGTCTCGACAGCCTTCACTTCTTTGAATAATGCACTAACAGGTTTGGGTATTTGGTCTGAGTTGGCCACTGGCCTATACGCACTAACAACCACGCGGGAACAGTTATGGGCACTCGGTGTCATAGTATCAGCCGAAGCTTTGTCAGACGTCCAGTTCAGCATTGTGGGCCTGTCGGGCCAGTGCCATCCATGATGAGGTGGTGCTCGTCCCGGCTCATCGCACAATGACCCGGAGTGCAACGGCCAATGGGCCCAAGACCCCGGAGTGCTTAGGATGTAGACCGGTGGGGACCTCTCTGCTGAGCCTAGGTAGGGCTGCGACGTGTTGATCTTCCGTGGCCGGGCATTGACCTAGTAAAGTGTGTTCGGCAAGAGTAATCAAGCGTGTTGGAAAATGTGGTGCACCCCTGCAGGGAAGATTATCTATTCGAATAGCCGTGTCCGCGGTAACTGACGTTTAGACTTGTATCCTGATCTATTATAACTAGAAATGGATACTTGAGACATGAGATGGATATGTTGGCTCCGGGATTGCTTTCTCACAGGGAGTCGAGGAAGGATCTCTGGGCGTTAATATTACAACATGCTTGTTAATTATAAACTGCTATTCTATACTCTTCTAAATGCTGCAAGATGCTTGGAGATGCTAGTCTTCGATAGGCTAGGCCTTCCCCTCTATTCTGGCATTCTGCAGTTCAGTCCACAGATACATCCCTTCCATTTGATACTGATGCATATTTAGTATAGATCTGATGCTTGCGAGTACTTTGGATGAGTACTCACGGTTGCTTTGCTACCCCTTTTCCCCCTTCTTTCTTCTTTCCGGTTATTGCAACCAGTTGGTGGATCCCAGGAGCCAGATGTCACCCCCGCCGACTACTACTACTACCCCGAGGGTGCCATCTACTACGTGGAGACCGCCGACGACCAGGAGTAGTTAAGAGGTCCCAGGCAGGAGGCCTTGCCTCTTCTATCGTTGTGGTTTATGTGCTTGCCTTCTTAAGGCATCCTTGTTTAACTTATGTCTGTACTCAGATATTGTTGCTTCCGTTGACTCTTGTGTATCGAGCTTTTGTATTCGAGCCCTCGAGGCCCCTGGCTTGTAATATAAAGCTTGTATTATTTTAATTTGTGTCTAGAGTTGTGTTGTGATATCTTCCCGTGAGTCCCTGATCTTGATCGTACACATTTGCGTGTATGATTAGTGTACGATCGAATCGGGGACGTCACAAGTTGGTATCAGAGCCGACTGCCTGTAGGAACCCCCTTTCCAACTCCTTGGCTGAAGTTGAGTCTAGTCTTTGAAAAACGGTTTTACTAACATGGATGTGTGGCTTACGGGCCCACGTCACCATTGGGTGGTATTAGGATCTTTTACTCCTCGTCTATACTCTGGGACTCTGACCTGTATTCTATTCGAGTTAAATGATTTTGCTAAATCTAACATTAGGATCTCGTGATCACATCCACCCGGAGGTTTGTATTACGCCTTTCTTGAATTGAGGGCCAGGATCTGCTTCACATTGTTCACGGGCCGCAGGATCCTTTTATCGAGGGCACCCTGCGTCGTCCCCTGCAGACTCCTCGCTCTAGTGGTTTTCTTCGACGTTGATGTAGCCTTTGCTATGTCCCATTGTTGTATCCGTCCATCGCGTGCATGCGTGCCGCCTAGTATGTCTAGTATGTTTCTCTTGCCCGAACTCATACCAACAGCGTGTAATTGGCTCCGTATATCTATCGGTATGTCTTCAATGACTACTGCTTTATACATACTGCGCATTTGCTCATTGTTCTGATTACATCATGCATGACTCCAAACATTTGCTCCACCCCTTGCAAAACTACCCCGTTGCATTTAAGCACGATGGTTAGACCCGCTGGTCATGGCCGCCCGAATACATGGCCGGAATGATACAACAGTTTGATGCTGAATCACCAGTTCATGGAAGGAGTCATGGCTCGGTTTCCTCGCCCCAGTATGAATCAACAACCAACCCCAGTGACACTGCAAGACTTTGCACATCTCAACCCAACCATCCACCGCAGCTCAACTCAGCCACTTGATGCTGATGACTGGCTCCGTGACATCACCTTCGAGTTGGAGTCTGCTGTTGTAGCCCCTGCCAACTATGTCACCTTCGCGGCTTACTACCTGAAAGGTCCCGCTGCTCAATGGTAGGATAGCCACAGGCATTCCTTACCTATTGGAACCGCCATCACTTGGCCGGAATTCTAAGCCGCATTCTGCGGGCCAATGTTGAACCACCATGGTTAGTCACAACATCCTCGTTGAAATTGAAGGGTTGGAATTCCATGTTTCCCCCATTGTTTTGAAGTCATCCAATATTGACCTCATTCTGGGCATGGAATGGTTGAAAACACATACCGCTTCTATCATTTGCGACACTAAAACCGTCCATCTACTACATCCGTCAAGTGAGATAGTAAGCTACCAAGCTCATCTTTTTTGTAATGCTGAAGCACGGATTTATTCCTTGAATGCGTGAAACGCTTCTCCTTTTGTGAGAATTGAAAGCGCGACATCAAAGTCTGAAGCATCTGTCCGTTCTGCGTTCTCGATCAAGTTGAATGTCGCACCCGTCAGAGGGCTATCAAATTTCTAAAAAGTTCAGTGATCAAATCATTCTAAAGATGAAGCCACTTGGAACGCGAGGATCGTCTTCCTGATGAATACCTCGCTTTTGTTTCCTTTTACCTCCTAAAATCTCGGGACGAGATTTCTTGTAGTGGAGGAGATTTTTAACGCTCGGATAATTAAGCTACAGTAATCCCTTGTTAATGATGCCAGGTCACCGCGATTACTGTTGTTAAACTCGCGTTGGTTCGAAACCGGTTCAAATTCGAATTTAAATTAAAGTCAAAAGTAAAAGTTTTCAAATGTCAAAACTAAAATGTGCAAACTATGGCAAATAATTCATAAGTATTATTGGTGAAGAAACCAAATGTTTAAGTGCTCAAAAATAATTAAAACAGTGGCTTAAACAATTATATAAATGCCTTTTATAATTTCTAAAATGTTAAACTATTTTATTTGTGAGTGAAACTTTTTGTGGCAGAGGGCTAAACTAAAACTCTAATTTAGGTGTTGGTCTCGTATTGTTAATAAGCTAAGATGACATGAAAATTAAATAAAACAAATAAACAGAAATGTTAAAAGAAAAATAAAACCAAACAACAAAAGGAAACAACAACAACAACAACAAAAGACAAAGGGAAAACCGTCATGTTTACCCCGGGCCTAGCCCACCGGGGGCAAAGCCCACGTGGCCCAGCTGCCCCTCCCGTTGTCCTCTTCCTCGCTACAGGGAGGGGGGAAGCTTGGATGCCTCTGATGCCCGCCACGGCCTCGGTACGTCACCGTGGCGGCCATCCCGCGCCTCTCGCCTGTTTCCCCCCACGCGTATAAGACCGCCCCGGCCTTGTCGACGAACCCTAGATCCCCATTCGCCCCTCTCCCTGCTTCCTTTCCTCGATCTGGAAGGACCCAAACCGCCGCCGCCATGGAGACCCTTGCCCACATGGCCACCGTCGCCCCCGTGCCGTGAGAGGCTGTCCAGCGGAAGCGCCGTCGTCGACTACGTCGTCTTGGAGGAGCCGTTCGACCTGGAGATCCCCGCGGTGCCCGATCCGTCCTCGTCTTCCCCGTTCCCCGCCGTCGCGTCTCCGTCTCCTCCCCGACCGGCCTCGTCGAGCCTCGCCGCCCCTGTTCCCCTGCTCGTGGGTGAGCTCACCCTCCCCTCCTTCGTTCGCCTTTCTTCCACTCGCTGTAGACGTCGTAGGTCGCCATCCCATCTCCCCTGCCCGGGCCACACCCAATGCACACGCGCCCAGCTGCGTCGCCCAGCTCGCCTCTGCCTTGCGCTGCTCCACCTACTGCTGCTGCCGCTGCCGCCCCGCGACGGCCGCAGCCCCGCTGCCGCGCTCGCCTCCGCCCCGCTCCTAGCCGCCCGTTGTTGCTCCTCTGCCGCTGCGCGCACGCGAGCCCCACCTCGCACATCCTCCCCTGTTGTTGCTGCTCTGTGGCTGCAGCTGCCGCCTAGCCGCGCCCCTGCCGGCGACCTCACCCGCCCGCCGCCGCTGCCGCTTTGTTGCTGCTCCTGTCAAGCTGCTGGTGCTGCTGCGCTGCGCTTCTGCTGCGCCGCTGCAACCGCCCGCCACCGCTTGCCGCGTCCCCGGCCGCACCGTTGTGCCGCCCACGCCGCCCCGCGCCGTCTCCCCTGCCGCTGCTGCAGCCGGCCACCTCGCCCCGTGATCCCGCCCTCCAGCTCCAGCCGCCGGCCCCCCCCCCCCCCCCCCCCGGTCTCCCGGCCGCCCACGCGGCCTACCGGTCCTTGCCGCCGACGCCCCACCGGGTCCGGCCGCTCGCCATGGCCCCGCGTGCTGGCCGTGCTCGGGTCTGTTCCAGCCAGCGCCCACGCCCACTAGCCAGTGCCCGTTTTGGCCTAATGGCCACTAACAGTGGGCCGGCCCTGTAAAAAAAGATTAAAATATTAATAATAATAATAAAGATAATTAACTTAATTAAATTGGTTTAATTAAGTCTAATTAACATTAATTGGCCTAATAATCTAGTTAGACTAATTACACTAGTTAGTTAATCAAATAGTCGATGACAGGGGGCCCCACCCCCTGTTGACCAGTCAAACGTTGACTGGTCAACTGGGACCCCTGGACCCACTGTCAGCCTCTGTGTACAATCTGTGTACACAGGGCTGGGTACACCTAGCATTTAATCATTATTTTTGAATTAATAATAAATTCAGAATATTGCTAAAACTTTAGAAATTCATAGAAAATAATCCGTAACTCGGATGAAAGCATTTATACATAAAAGTTGCTCAGAAAAATATGACGAATCCGAATACGCAGTCCGTTCGTCTGCCACACGTCCCTAGCATAGCGAACATGCAACCGTCCCCCTCTGTTTCATTTGTCCGAAAATGTCAAGCTTCGGGAAAACTTTCCCTTATGTTATCCCCCTTCACCTATATCATGTAGCACCGCGTTAGAACACCCCTAGCTCTGTGTATTGTCATGTCGTGCACTTGTTTGCTTTATATTTACTGTTTCTTCCCCCTCTTCTCTCCGGTAGACCCCGAGACCGTTGCTGATGCCACTGTGATCGACTACGTCACCGACGACTCTTCTTCCTTTTCAGCAGGGCTTCCAGGCAAGCCCCCCCTTGATCACTCTGATATCGCCCATTCCATTCTCTCCCATGCTTGTATTAGATTTTGCTACTGTTATTGTTGCTCCTATTCTGATGCATAGCCTGCTTTTGTAACCTGCTCATTGTACCTTACCTGCTTATCCTAAACTGCTTAGTATAGGTTGGTTAGTGATCCATCAGTGACCCCCACCTTGTCCCTATTGCCCCTGCTTCATTATCGATGACTCGATCAACGTGATCGACGACCAGAGACCGACACATCACTTCACCCCCTTAGTTGTACGACTCTGCATAGTTACTATCGAGTGCCGAAGGTGATACCTTGTAATGCACTCCTCATGATAACTCTGTAGTGTAGCTATTCGGTCGTGGTCATCGAGGGTGATTCCTCCTTCACCACTCCCGATATGACTCTGTCGTGCAGCCCCTCAAGTGTGAACCTCGAGGGTGATTCCTCCTACGTTCACCTTGATGATTACATCGAGTGGAATCCATCGAGGGTGATTCCTCGGGGTTTCCCCCTTGATGTCTGGACACACGGTTGCCTTGACATTACTTGAGACCTTTGTGAAAGTCGGGCGGGCCCGAAGAGCACCTGCATGATGTTACGGTGGCGGCTGGCTGTTTAGCGGTATCACCCAGGAGGGGGTGGTAGCTCCGGACTTGTCTCGACAGCCGTCACTTCTTTTAATAATGCACTAACAGGTTTGAGTATTTGTTCTGAGTTGGCCACTGGCCTATATGCACTAACCACCACGCGGGAATAGTTATGGGCACTCGGCGTCGTAGTATCAGCCGAAACTTTGTCAGATGTCCAGTTCAACATTGTGGGCCTGTCGGGCCAGTGCCATCCATGATGAGGTGGTGCTCGTCCCGGCTCGTCGCACAACGACCCGGAGTGCAACGGGCGATGGGCCCAAGACCCCGGAGTGCTTAAGATGTAGACCGGCGGGGACCTCTCTGCTGAGCCTAGGTAGGGCTGCGACATGTTGATCTTCTGAGGCCGGGCATTGACCCAGGAAGTGTGTCCGGCCAGAGTAATCAAGCGTGTTGGAAAACATGGTGCGCCCCTGCAAGGAAGATTACCTATTCGAATAGCCGTGTCCACGGTAACGGACGTTCACACTTGTATCCTGATCTATTATAACTAGAAATGGATACTTGAGACATGAGATGGATATGTTGGCTCCGGGATTGCTTTCTCGCAGGGAGTCGAGGAAGGATATCTGGGCGTTAATATTACAACATGCTTGTTAATTATAAACTGCTATTATATACTCTTCTGAATGCTGCAAGATGCTTGGAGATGCTAGTCTTCGATAGGCTAGGCCTTCCCCTCTATTCTGGCATTCTGCAGTTCAGTCCACAGATACATCCCTTCCATTTGATACTGATGCATATTTAGTATAGATCTAATGCTTGCGAGTACTTTGCATGAGTACTCACGGTTGCTTTGCTACCCTTTTCCCCCTTCTTTCTTCTTTCCGGTTGTTGCAACCAGTTGATGGATCCCAGAAGCCAGATGCCACCCCTGCCGACTACTACTACTACCCCGAGGGTGCCTACTAATACGTGGAGACCGCCGACGACCAGGAGTAGTTAGGAGGTCCCAGGCAGGAGGCCTTGCCTCTTCGATCGTTGTGGTTTATGTGCTTGCCTTCTTAAGGCATCATTGTTTAACTTCTGTTTGTACTCAGATATTGTTGCTTCCGCTGACTCTTGTGTATCGAGCTTTTGTATTCGAGCCCTCGAGGCCCCTGGCTTGTAATATAAAGCTTGTATTATTTTAATTTATATTTAGAGTTGTGTTGTGATATCTTACCGTGAGTCCCTGATCTTAATCGTACATATTTGCGTGTATGATTAATGTACGGTCAAATTGGAGGCGTCGCAGAACGAAACCCTCCCGCCGACAACGGTCGAATTGGAGGCGTCGCAGAACGAAACCCTCCCGCCGACAAGGGCCGGGATCCACCGTGCCTCATGGCCCTAAGGCCATTTTTCTCTAAATCTATACCTAATATTAGAAGAAGGATTGTTTTCCACTTTTTTCTGGGCCTTGGTAAGTCGTCTCGAGCTTTAATTCTTCGCATCCGAGCTAGGCCACTATGGGCCTTGGTATGTCGCGTTCGAACCCCCACTTTGGGCCTCTGCCCAGGCTTGCACAGAACGACAATTGCCTTTAACAAGAAAAGTTTGGTGCCGAGTGTAGGGATCGAACCAAGGATGCAGCCTCCGGTGTTTTAACAACCAACCATCTGGCCTCACAAGAGTTCGTGTGTGAGAACACAGTTTCCTTCTGTTGCGACCAGCCATGACTTCTTATCGTGTAATGTGTGACTCCTACTTCTCTCATGCACAATAATTCATACTCTAAGATGCCATCTACCATTGGACCGCGTCATCATCTCTGTTGCACTGGAGTTCCGTTGGCTAAGCCTTCGCGCCATCGGAATCGTATTGAGCAAAAAAATCCATTCAGCCTAAGAGGAGCTCGAATGATGCATCGTGGACGATAAATTTGCCGTTCAATCTACATGAAACATCGCAAGCCTACATCATCCTCGGTGAATTTTTTTTTCAATTACTCTCAGCCATATATTCATCAAGATGTTCGCAACCTCCTAGACATTGTCGCTCGTCCTATTGTTATTGTTAGCCGCACGCATTATGATAATGTGCCATCCGCGAATGTGAACTCGATGTTTCCAACTCTCGTATCACCTCGACGTGGAATGACGCCTAAACTTTCCATGTCACTTTGTTAGCCCCATCCGTTGGAGTTCATATAGTGAGCCTCAACTTGATCGGATCTCTGAAGCTCTCTAGCCGCCTCCATGAACCGCACATCGATCATCGACATTAGCTTGTTCGGCCAATTTATGCTTTTATTTGTCATTTTCATCATCTCTTTCTCACTAGCTTGCACACGAGTACGGAGCATGTGTTGCTAATAATACGTGTTTGAAAAAACGGGTTCTCTGATGGTTTGACCGCCTTTGAGATTGTTTTTAAATAGTTATAGTGTTAAGTTCTCCAATGTGGTTGCCAATTTTTTTTTGACACATCTACCAAATTTACAGGAGCAACTAGTTGATATATGGATGCATGTCCAGTACATAACCTAATAATCTAAAGATAAAGTAGATAAAGTTGTTCACCTGATCACTTGACTAAAATCATGTCCCATGTTTCAAATTAGCCCCCAAAGAACGCTACTGTCAATTGGTCCATTATCTTTGTCATCATCGAACTTAGCTCCTACTCGGCCAACCTGATTCGTAACAACTGACATTTGCTTCACAGCGAAACACGTCAATTCTCTCTTACAACGCACGGGCATATATGCTAGTAAATTGAACGAAGGTACATTAAGCCAAAACCATATGAGTTCACAAGTGGAGTGTAGAAAAATGTCGCGCGTTTTGAACCGGTGCAATGCAAGTGGTCACGATGGTCTATGCCAGCTGTACGACGTACTTGCAGTAGCACCCGTCTCAGTCACGACAAGTAAAAAATACTACTGCTCCAGCATAAGAAAAATAAAACCAAGGACATTAAGGGCGTGTTTGGTTTATCACCAGAACACGCACGCTGAAGATGCGGCCACGCCGCAGGTGCGGCGAACGAAACAAGCGCCACATTTTTGGCGAGTTGTGGCGTGAAAAATGAACTAACAAGCTGTGGCGAGCGGTGCGGCACGCCACAACACCGGCATAAAGCAAACATCGGCTAAGTTTAGGCGAAGGGAGCTGTGGCGAGCTGTGGCATGCGTAGTCACGAACCAAACACGCCCTAAACCCGGGAGAATATCCGGTACTCCCAACCCTAGGGTGCTCCCGGTGCTCCAAACTCGATAGCACATTTTTACATGTTCGAAAAATTCTGAAAAAAATCCAGCACATCGACACGACATCAATGTATGTTGTCACAAAATTTGAAATTAAAATTCGAAACATAGCTTGCGAAACATAAATGACAAACTCGACAGTAAATAGTACACAACATAAGTTGGGCTTTAGATTTGGCCCATTATCACATTGATGTCGATTTTGTCATTTTTGTATCTAGAGCAATGTTTTGAATTTTGCTTTTGAACTTTTTTGACAACATACATGGATGTTGTGTCAATGTGCTAGATTTTTTTTAGAATTTTTTGAACATTTAAAATGTGCTACTGAGTTTGGAGCATCGGGAGCACCCTAGTAGTGGGAGTACAAGATATTCTCCCCCATTAAACCCCTACTGACAATCATTCAAATGCGAGAAGAGAGAAGTGGGTAGTGCATGTCAGGTGGTAGTACGTACGTGGCCGCCCCCGTCCAAATCCCATCTCCACCATCGCCGTACTTGCATTCGCCCTAGCCCCTAGCCAGCCCTAGGCGCTCCCAGTCACCACCCTAGGCCGGGCCTGGCCCTGCGCGTCCGTCTCTGGATTTCGATTTGACACATGACGGGCACCCGGACAGGGACAGCCGTTGCGCAGCTGCCCATTTCCGTTATGCCTGCAGCCCTACACGACCCGGCCCGGCACATACATGCGGCTACTCTACGAGCTGCGCGCTAGGCGTATGGCGCGCGCTCGCGGTCAAAGATTCGGTCTCGTTTTTTCGGGGGCCGGGTTCGCTGAGCGCGCGTACGTGCTGTGTGTGGGGCGGGGGCGGGTCCCCACGGGGTGTCCCTTCGCACCTGCGCCCCTTGCCGCGCCTGCCCCTGCATGCCCCCACCAGCTCGTGCCCGTCGTCCTCTCCTCCCTCCTCTGCCTGTCTGTGTCTGATCAGCAGCGATCATCAGGCGCGCCCTCTCCCTCTCTCTCTATCCATCTATCTCTACCTCCAGTACTGCCGCGCTTGCAGGCCTGCAGCTGCTGCATGGCAACTTTTCAGGCCCTCGTCTTTGATGCCTCTTGGCACCATCCGGGGCTGCTTCATTCATGCCGGCCGCTTTAAACGCCCCGGTGTTTGACTCCATTATGTGTGACATGCACACTGTACCTCCAGGACCAGTAGCAGCAGTTCTTCCCTTGTTCTCATAGATGGCGAGTTTTGAACCTCGAAACCGAGCGAGTTCTGGTAGTTTGTCGATCATAGATGTGTCTCGCCAGCGGAGCTCGATTAGAAGCGGTGTTATCGCATGTCCAGTGCCGCCTCCGATGTCTGATCGAGCATCGTTGAGTTTGAAAGCTCGGCCATCAATCACCGGCCTGTAGTGTGTTTGTGCATGTGATTGAACTCGCTAACCACCTTCATGTCCGTAGCTCGATTAATTGATTGGCCCGTGTTGCATGAACGTCCTCGGTTCGGCAGGATCATGTGTTTCGGTTCAAATACAGGGCCCTAAGGCCAACTCCAGCGCACGACACCAAATGGGCGTCCGTTTGATCTGGATTCTGTTCGTTTGGGGCGAACAATGGGGTCGTGTCCGGCCTTTTCTGGGATGCGGTGACCGTGCGCCCAACGCGCGGACGCATCTTTTGGCCGCATCCTGTCCGCCTTCTTTTTCAAACGCAATATTCGAATAAGCACGGCCCGTAGTTCATGCCAGCGGCCCTAGTTCACGCCGGCAACACAACCAGCCTACACGACCTCGCCGGCAACACAGCCAGCCTTCAAAATGAATAGTTTTGTCGCCGGCAACACAGCCAGCCTCCAAAATGAGTAGGTTTGTCGCCGGCACACAACCAGCGGCCGCACCCATGCCAGCCTCCAAAAAGAACGGCCACGGCCGAACAGACCACCTAGTTCAGGCCGTCGGCGTCGAGCATCTCCTTCTTCCGAGCCTCGAACCAGCTCCTCATCTTGTCGCTCATCTTGCTCAAGTCCACGCTCATGATCGCTAGCGCCACCTCCTTTGCTTTGGTCGGGGCATTGGTGGCCTCGATGTCGAGCTGCCTCTGCCTGGCCGCGGCATTGGCGGCCTCGATGTCGAGCTGCCTCTGCCGGGACGCCTCCTCCATGCCGATCTTCCTTTTCTTGGCAGCCTCCTCCATCTCAAGCTTCTTCGTTTCAAGCTCCAGGTATTGCTTCATTTGCTCCTTCTTGCTTTGTCGCTTTTTCTCGTCCCTCACATCATTTTGAGACATCATGCCGTGCAAAGTCTCATGCAAGGCAATGGATGACGCATCACGAATGTCGTCCGCCTTGGAGTTGGTCTTGCCCCTCGGCCTCTTCAACGCCTCACCATCTCCACCTCCGGCCTACGCGGCCGTTCTCTTGCCTCTCTTTCTTTGAAGTTCGCGGTATTGATCTTTGAACTTAGGGCAATTGTTGATGATCGTCCAACAATGCGTGAGAGTAAATGGCTTGTCATTGTGCCGGGCCTTGAATGCTTCCAAAGATTGAAATGCCTACACGATCAACAACATTTACACATGCAAACATATAGAAGGCCGAAATCAAGGCCGTAGCAACGAAAGATAAAGAGACCATACCATGTCCCCAATGCCGAGACCACTCACGGGACGTGCTTCAACGCTCTCAAGTGCGGCACAATACTTGTTGCATTCTTGTTGGATGAACAACCACCTCTTTTGAATCGAGGTGATGCCACGGTCGCTCGTAAATTGGTAGGGCGGAAACAACTTTCTTTTTATGGAATGTTTTGTGAACTCTTGTCCAAAAAACAAGTCCCTTTTGTTGTGCACCGGTCCTCGGATCTTGACTAATCTCCATCCAACTTTGGCAAATCAACTTGTCCTCTTCTTGTGAGTATGATCCCGTACGAATGCTCTTCTTCCTCTTTTGTGCTTCCGCTCTTTGGGTGAGCTCGTCGATGAACAATGGCTCGCCCACAATATCGACGCCTTCCTCTTCTTCATCACCTTCACAATAGATGTCATCATCTTCATGCAACGAGTCACCATGGTCGTGGTCCTCAATGTCTTCATCGGCACCGTACTAGCCGCGGCCATCCTGACTCTGGGTCTCGTCAGGATCGAAGGCATCGCCATGCCCACCCATCTGGAAGGCCTCGCCACGGCCCTCGTAGATGACATCCTCCATGAACTGGTTGTAGAAGGGTCCTCGACCGTTGGCGTTGGTGTTGGCATTTCGCCGAACAGGATGCGGGGCGACGGCATGGTGGCCGTAGACGGCGGCCGTGCTTGCTTTCTTTGCATCTCGACGGACAGGCGGCCGCCGCTGCTGGACCCCGGCGTGACGTTGAGGTCGATGACGGCCGAGGGGCGCAGGGTGGACGGCGTGATCACGCTGCCGTCCGATGACCCCGAGAAACGGGTCTAGCCTTCGTACCTTGGCGGAGGAAAACCGGGCGACAATGGCGTCGGCGAGGGGCCCTGCGGAGGCCGGGCGACCGATGAGCCTGTGCTCGTCGGGCCGACGGGCGCTGCCGAGAAGATCGCCGGACGGCACATCCCATGCATGAGGAGGGCGTGCGCTTTGTTGACGATGGCCTCCTTCTCGTCGAGGTCGGCCTTGTGCCGCGCAGCCTTTACCGCAGCGCGCTCGGCGGCAAACCTGGCCGCGGCGGTCTTGCCCTTGGCCGCAGCCCGCCGGTTCCTCCTCTTGGCCGATTCCGCGTCCAGCTTTGCGAGCTCCGCCGGCGATAGTTCCGACCGCGGCTTCTTCGGACCCTTGGCCGCCTTCTTCTTCACCTTTCTGGACGGGTCGACGGCCTGGCCGCCGGAATTCGGCGGGTCATCGGCCATGGTGGGAGGGTGGTGGACAGAGGGGAGGTCACAGGACGTGGGAGGTTTTTTGGGGGGAAATGACGTGAAATGGGGCGCCGGGCGGGTGCTTTGTACCACCGACAGGCGGGCCAGGGGAGGACAAGCGCGCGCGTCCCGCCCATCCGCGCGCTGTCCGTTTCACCTCAAAAGCGGCCCACACTTGTGCCGGGGATGGGTCAAAAGCAGACATAAAACAAACAAAAGTCCGCTTGCGCCCGCGTGCTGGGCCGTCTGGTGTGTCCGTTTATGGCAAACGGACACACCCGAATAGAATGGGGTCGCGCTCGAGTTGTCCTAATTTAGGACTGAACTCGTTGGCGATCCCACCTTGGTGGAGCACAAGCAGTGGTCCACCATATATACATATGTATGATGTATCTAATCGTGGGACTGCCCTTTTCTGCACTGTTGCGAGGATCATTTTAGCGTGCATATGTTTGGTGATTGTACATATGAAAATGAAGAAAGCGGCCTGACTGTGTTGCCGGAAATGCTGAACCTGTGAAGCGCTCATGCAATCTGTTGCCCCTGCTGCGACTGCTGCTGCTACTGATGGAGACATGGAGTGGGTTTCCCTTTTGGACTTGTCAGCGCCAACTAATCATTGTCTCTAGTTGAGTGCTACTTCTCCAGTAAACACGAGAGAGTGATACTAATGTTTTTTTCTTCTTCAAGAATCATGCGTTTTCTCCATGACGTAACAAAAACACCCAGAATCTTATAGTGTATACTATGTCAGTCTGTATAAATACCACGATTCGAGAATACATATTATTTCCTCGTCTTTAGAATCTTACTACTCTCTCTAATCCGAATTAATTGACGCATCTCTAGTATAACTTTGTACTAGTACAAATCAAATGGGCCTAAGTTACAAATTCAGTCAACTTACATGTACCTATGACTAACTCCTTTGTTCAGCCCATAACCGTTTCCGGCCTTACAAAATAGATTGTATGTCCTCATATTAAATACATTCATCACATATACATACATAAGCATCATATACACAAATCTGCAACAACTACATATCCAAAAATATTTATCTAAAAGGGTCCAAACTTTTTCTACATGGAACATATTACATTATATTGTTCTTCTCAAAATTAGGCATTTTCCTAAATTCATTTGTTGTTATTTTGGCATTAAATAAATTTCTAGCATCAATCCATGTAGGTTAACGGTTTGTTGAGCATTTATTCGTCTTCAACGTGGCAACTCGTTAACCCCTGAAAGTGTTCCATTCATTTTCCTGACAATTGTCCGAATGTGGTGGTGGAGGAAGTGAAAGGGATTCTGGATATCTCTTAGCAAGTTTTTGACCCCAAATATTTGGGGCTGCCAGAGCCCGATGGGAGGATGAATTAGGGTATGTTTGAAATGGTTCAGGCGAGTATATGTGTAACATCTTCAGTCTCACACCACAGTGATCACCCTCTTGACAATGCCTAGTCACCATGCTTAGCAGTGCTTGATCATCTATAGCATCATATCTCTTTTCAATTCCAAATTCAAATGGATTTTCTAACTTATAGTGAAATAAAAGTTGTTCAAATCTAGGAACTAAAATGTTCATAATGTTGCAAATATTCTCAAAGTAATTATAAAAATAAGATCAATATTGATTGAATTAGTTAAATGACTCTAACATTCTAAAACAGTACCAAAACAGCAATGATTAAATCCATTTCATTTAATACAAGTTCAAATGGAAACCTCTGGCCTCCAAACTTTTTGTGGTAGCTCAGAATATTACATAGCATTTATTGGGACAAGTGCTACATTTTGCAAAAGCCAAATAATAGCTTGAAGTAATACAAACAGAGACTAAAAGTAAAGCAGAAAAGAGAAAAGGCAGAAAAAGAGAAGGACCTCACCGTGCACTGATGGCCCAACTAGCAACAGCACCGCAGCCCAACTCACTGCTACAGTCGTCGTCTCCCTCGTGTCGACGCCACAGCCGCCATAGCCGGCGATTGCCGATGCGTCGAGCATCCAACGGCGCCCTGGAGAGGATATAGGGCCTTCCCGCACCCTCCCTGCTAACCCTAGATCCCCAGAGCCTCATCATTTCCCCTTCGTCCTCTCTCTCGCTCGCATTCGAGCTCACCGGCGCAGCCATGGCCGGACCTCCATAGCCGATGCGGTCACCGGCGTTCTCTCTTCACTGCGACCTGTCCAGGAGCTTCGGGGACGTCGACTCCTTCCTCCTGGCGCACTACTTTGTCTCGAGAAGCGGCACAACCACGGCATCGAGCCGATCCCCTTCTCTGCATCACCGTCGCCATCGCTGTCGATTCGCGCAGCCTCGACCCCCTTCGGCCTCCCCGAGCCTACCCCAAGCATCACTGTTAGGCCACCTCCCTTTCCCCTCACCACGTATGCTCGTTGGCGAGCCCTGCCGCCTGATCCCGCTGCGACCGAGCGCTCCCGCCGCCGCATGTAGTCGCCGTCGTAGCTAGGGTCACTAACGCGCGTGCCTGAGCCTCGCATCGGGTTCCTGGTGCTCCCAGGAGTCGAACGCGCACACGCACGCACCTCCTCGAGCCCCGTAGCCACGGATCCGTTGATGGCCGAACGTCGGCGCCGCCCCTGCTCGTCTCCGGCGACATTCCGGCCGCCCCCGGCGCTAACCGACGGCGCCATCGCACGCGCGACAATGAGCCGTGCCCGTAGATCCCAAGAACGCCCTCATCCATGCCCCGTGCGCTTTTTCCGGCCAAGTCCGGCGAGCTCCGCCATTGTTACGGGTCGCCGGAGCAACTCCGGTCGCCGGTGCTGACCTGGCCCGCCAGGTGGGACCCCCTGGGCCGCTGACTGCTGGGCCCCACGGCCACGTTGACCGGTTGACCAAGTCAACCCGCTCAGTGGGCGGCCCAGAGTCACTGACATGCGGGCCCCACCGCTTAGTTAATTAATTAAAACATTTTTATAAATAAAATTAATTAGTTTAGCTAATCAGTCACTGACATGTGGGGCCCAGTAGCTAATTAACCCCGGATTAGTTTAAAATAAACTGTGTTAAGTATCAGAGGCTGACAGGTGGGCCGCACTGGTCAGGTTTGACCTGATCAGCCGTCCTGTTCACTGATGATGTCATCATTGCGTCATGCTGACGTCATTGCTACTGTTCTGGATAATGTTGATTTTAGTAATTAAAATAATTCCAGAAAATGTTTAAAACTTTAGAAAATCATAGAAATTAATCCGTAGCTCAGATCGAAAAACTTTATATATGAAAGTTGCTCAGAACGACGAGACGAATTCGACCGTGCCACTGTTTCCGTGTCGAGACCCTCTACGGAGGTGAACCCACAACTTTTAGCCCGTTTCCGGTAGATGAATAGTGCATATACACCGGTTAATAATTCCAACTTAAATCCTAAAATAACTAAAATGGTTTAGACATGCTTTTAGGCAACCCTGCACTGCACGTTAGCATAGCACGCCCTGTGTTGCATAAGTTTGTTGTGTATTTATCTGTTTCTTCCCCCTCTTCTCTCTCGGTAGATCCCATTACCGACATAGTCCCCGAGACCGACGCAGCTCCGGAGACCGCCTACACTACTAACGACTCTGTCTTTGCCGCCGAGCAACCAGACAAGCACCCCCCCTTTGAACATGCCTATATCTCCTATTCTTTCTCCCTTCTGCTTGCATTAGAATTTGCTACTGCTTTGAGTTATCCTATTCTGATGCATAGCCTGTTTATTGTAACCTGCTATTGATACCTTATCTGATTATCCTAAACTGCTTAGTATAGGCTGGATAGAGATCCACCAGAGACCCCACTTTGACCCAGTTGCCCCCGCTGGATTATCAGATGACTCGATCAACGTGACCGACAACCAGGCTCGGCACCGCACATCACCCCCCTTAGTTGTACGACACTGCAGCGTTACTATCAAGTGCCGAGGGTGATACCTCGTTGAGCACTTCTGATGTTAACTCTATAGAGTAGCTATTCGGTCATGGTCATCGAGGGTGATTCCTCCTTCACCACTTCTGATAACGACGCCGTCGTGCAACACTTCAAGTGTGAACCTCGAGGGTAATTCCTCCTAAGTTCACCTTGACGGATACATCGAGTAGGAATCCAACGAGGGTGATACCTTGGATTCCCTGATGTTAAGGACACACGGATACTTGGACTTTATAATTGTTACTTGGAAAGGTGGGTCGACCCTGAGGGGTACCCGCGAGTGATGGGAAGTCGGGTTGACCTGGAGGGTACCCGAGAGATAAATACGAGGCGTGACCGGGCATTCTTAGCCCTTGCCGCAAGTCCTCGAGACGGGGCGACGGGGTTACATCGGTCATGAGTCTCTGCTCGTTACCGCACTACCAAAACACTAACGATTTGGATATTTGATCCGAGTAGGCCTCTGGCCTGATAGCACTAACCATCACGTGGGAATAGTTATGGGCACTCTGCATCGTGGCATCAGCCGAAAGCTCTGTCAGACGTCCAGTTCAGCATGGTGGGCCTGTCGGGCCAGTGCCATCCATGATGAGGTGGTGCTCGTCCCGGCTCATCACACAACGACCCGGAGTGCACAGGGCGATGGCCTAAGACCCCTGAGTGCTTAGGATGTAGACCGATGGGGACCTCTCTGCTGAGCTCTAGGTAGGGTTGCAGTGTGTCGTTTGGCCGAGGCCGGGCATGACCCAGCAAAGTGTGTCCGGCCGGAGTTAAGCGAGCGTGGTGGGTAAGTTGGTGCACCCCTGCAGGGAAGAACTAATCTATGCATAGCCGGAACCTCGGTAATGGACGCTCGGAGTTGTATCCCGATCGATACAACTAGAACTGGATACTTGTGATGAGAAATGGATAGTATGGCTCTGGGATTGCTTTCTCGCAGGGAGTCGAGAAAGGATCTCTGGCCGAGGTTGATACTTAATGCTACTACTACTTTATACTGTACTAATCTACACTCTTCTAATGCTGCAAGACCGCTGAAGATGCTAGTCTTCGATAGGACTAGGACTTCTCTCTACTATGGCATTTCTGCAGCCCAGTCCACATATACAGCCTTTCTTTGATAATGTTGCATATGTAGTGTAGATCCTTGCTTGCTGAGTACTTCGGATGACTACTCACGGTTGCTTTGCTTCCTCTTTTTCCCCATACCCGTTTGATGCAACCAGATGACGGAGCCCCGGAGCCAGCTGCCCAGTCGACGATCACTACTACTACCCCGAGGATGGATACTACTACTAGTTGGCTGACGACCAGAAGTAGGTTCGGAGGGTCCCAGGCAGGAGGCCTGCGCCTTTTCGATCGTAGTGTTTTCTTTTGTCCGTCCTTTTAAAGGCCTATTTGTTTTATCTTTTATATCTGTACTCAGATATCTGATGCTTCTGCTGACGCTTGTAAGCGAGCTTATGTATTCGAGCCCTCGAGGCCCCTGGCTTATAACATAAAGCTTGTATTATTTTAATTTGTGTCTAGAGTTGTGTTATGATATCTTCAAGTGAGTCCTTAGGCTTGATCGTGTGCATTTGCGTGTATGATTAGTGCACGATTAAGCCCGGGGCATCACAATATGTAAGAGACTAATTGACTGGAGTGAGTAGTATATGTTAGTTAGAAACAAAGAGATTTTGATTAAAGCCGTTGCTCAAGTTATTCCCACAAATGTTATGAGTGTGTTTCAGTTGCCGTCATCGAATATGCGATGATCTCATGAGGATGATGCGGTAGTATTGGTGGGGGTGCAAAAAGGTAAAAGAAAGATGACATGGTTGAGTTTGAATAAAATGATTCTTCCTAAATCAAGAGAGGGAATGGGATTCCGGGATATGTGTGCTTTCAACCAAGCACTTCTTACGAAACAAGCATGGAGATTGTGGAGTCCCCACAGAGTTCATGTGCACGACTTCTATGCCAAAGTATTATGCAGAAGGTGACTTGCTTGATATGGTTTTCTCAGGAAATGCGCCCGCAATGTGGAAATGCATTGAATATGGCCTAGAACTGTTAAAGAAAGGTGTGATATGGTGTGTTGGTAATGGTCAATCGGTGAGAACATGGCATGACCCATGGATTCCTAGAGGTCCCTCTTATAGACCGACCACAACTAAGGGCAACTGTAGACCCAATTATGTGTCAGATTTCCTAGATGAACATGGGGCGTGGAGGTCCCAGCTTTTAGCACAGTATTTCTGGCCAATGGATATTATAGAAATTCTGAAAATTCGTACGTCACCAAGGCAGCGGGATGACTTCATAGCTTGGCAGTTGGAGAAAACAGGTTTGTTTACTGTACATAGTGCCTATCGGCTGATGATGTATGATCATGCAGAGCAGTTTGGGGAGGGGGTACTTCTAGCTTGCACTTGGATGGTTCAATACGGTAATGGGGCCTTATTTGGCAAGCCAAAGTTCCGCAAAGGATGAAAATTCATGCGTGGAAGGCGTGCTCAAGGCACTAGCAACTACAAAAAATATAATGGAACATCATATGCAGACGAGCGTGATTTGTCCATTATGTGGGAAGGAGGATGAATCACCATTTCATGTGTTGGTCGCACTATAAAATGAGCGCTATTCTGCGGTGTTTCACCTGTGTCGCTAAAATCGTTTTTCGTCACCAAATATGGCTTGGTGAAGTTTTCCAGATGTCGCCCCTACCTTCATGGTAGCATCGTCACGGAAAAAAAATCTTGACGGTACCACTTTTTCCGTCATGCAATATCGTGCCTTAGGTGACAAACCCAATATGTCACTAACGACCATTTTTGGCGATGGCCCAGACTGTCACCTACGTTAGGCCAATCTGTCACCAAAGATCATTTTTGGTGACAATAGTCCGTCACCAGTAATCGTTCCGTGGGTTTGCCCGGTCAAAGATTCTGACAAATGGGGCCAGTAGTTGCTGATGTGGCAACTTCCAAGTGGGTCCGATGTAGGTTTTATCACCGATGGTCCTTGTCAGTAATAAGTCGGTTGTCAGTTTTGGTCGGTCAACACTGCTGACATATGAGCCCAGAATATGTTGACGCGGCTGCTTACATGTGGGACCAGTCAAGTGTGACGGCATGTAGTTCCATCACAATTACAATCAGAGGTACAAAAAACTATAGTTCATATAATGTTATTTTTTCCATCCAAATTTGAATTTAATTTGAAATTTTAGGAGGATAGATTCATAATATGAATCGCTCGAACATGTGAATTCAAACATTGGCAATAGATCTTTCATTTCAAGTGAAACCTGACAACTTACAATGATAACGATGAGACATAGTCTTGGACAATACAAACTAGACAAAGTAAAATTATGTTAATGAACTGTAATGGAGCATCAAGACATGGCTATTTCTCATAAGCTATCTTGTGATGACTGCGTGGACTTCCTTAACAGGGGACTAAGCATTGCCTCCATATGTCTTTGCCTTTTTTCAAATATAGTGGTTTTCTTTTGCTGGTCCATTTTGAAATCTTCAATCTCTAGCAGCTGCTTATTTTGATTTCTTTATTTCCTTTATCTGGGTGAAAAGTACTACATTGAAGTATTGCTGAACCTTATCACATGCATTTTTTGCATCTGCCTCCTAAGTTGCAATGACGTGTTCTAGCTCACGGATGTGTTCATGAGAGGATGAGTTCTTCCTGGAGGCGGATGAGACACCCATGCTCGAAAGTAATGTGCTTGATGAGCTCTTTTTCCTCAATAATTTCTACATTAGGTATTGCTGTCACATTAAGTTGTGTTGATATTGTTTGTTTGATCCTTGATTTATTTCGCAATATGATTGTTGGCACTGTTAGAGTATTGTTTGATAATTCGAATAATTATAGTCAGACTGTACACATGAATTCTACAAATTAGGCAACACTTAAGTTTTGTTTTTGTGCAGTCTCACTAAATGTAGGATCTTTCTTTGTAGTGTTCGTACGTTCAAACAAGTCCCCACCAGATTGATTATCAATGTTGACCTTAGCCTTATATCAGATTTATTAATTGGTAAACATTAATACTGCAAGCCATATAGTAATCCAACATAAAGCATTTACTATAAGATAGTAGAAATACTTACCATATGTCTACCATGAGAACCACGTCTTGTATGTCTAGTGTTTTGGCTTAGCTTCATAGTAGCTGGTTTTGCTTCTTTTCTTGGAATGAACTGCCTGCAATATGAAGCTCTGATTTAGTATGATGTGTCCGGAAGTACAGATGGACAAGTTGAAGAGCAAAGATTATGTATTGCATACATTGGAGTGATTGTCACACTATTGGTCCACTAGTTATCCCCAATTTTATTCATTTATATACTCAGGCTTCAGCGATATATCGTGCTCATGAGTGCACATTTTTACCTTGTTCTAGTAATTGTTCCTATCGGCAAATTCATGTTCGTGCCCATATTTCCTTAAAATAACAATGCACATTTCTGCAACAAATGCATTCTTCGGGTCCATATGAACCTTCCTTTGCAGAGAACATACACCCATTTAGGATACAACATATGGAAAACATGTTTTAATACTTGTTTTACGACTTAAATTGAAGTATAGATGAAATAGGAATCAGGAAATAAAGTTTAATCATGTGAATAGATGGGTCGTTCACTGAATCTTGTTGTAGTTGAAGATGAATGTACGTCGGCTCTGGTGTGCCTCTTTTGTAGTGCCAGTGTACAACCATACATTGCATGTCCGAATGCACTCCAAGACATAGTTTAGAAACAACAAAGTAGAAGTGGTACTATGGTGATGTGCAAGAAATCTGTACCTGAATAGTTTTAAAGACTTCCATCATCTTCACCTATATCAATCTGACTGCCATCATCTGAACCCTGTGAATCCAAATCAATTTCGTAGACATCATCTGTTTGTGCACCACCATACATGCACGTACGTGGTACTGCTACTTGTGATAGGCGCTGGGATTTCCCTGAAGAGGAAGGGTGAAGTAGTATAGTAGCAGAAATTATTTCCCTTAGTAAAGAACCAAGGTTTATCGAACCAATAGGAGATTCATGCAAACAAAGGTCGTCAGTACCTGCACACACAGAAACAAATACTTGCACCCAACACGGGCAAGAGGGTTTTCAGTCCCCTTGTCCTTGTTTGCAAGGATTAATTCTGATATTGGTAGATATATAAATTGCAAAACTATGTAAAATTAAATAAATTGCAGCAACGTATTTAGGGTTTTGGTAATATGAGGTGAATGGACCCAGGGACCATAGTTTTCACTAGAGGCATCTCTCTCAAGTACATAGCAAATGGTGGGTACACAAATTACTATTGAGCAATTGATAGAAAAGCGCATAGTTATGATGTTATTCATGGCATGATTAGTACATAGGCATTACGTCCGTCACAAGTAGACCGACATCCATCTGCATCTACTACTATTACTCCACTTCGAGAGTGCTTCTATACTTGCCCCTCTAGGTATTAAGTTCATGACAAACAGAGTAATGCTTTAAGCATGATGACATATTGTATACAAAATAAGACCAATCAATATGATCGAACCTCGTTATTTTACCCTTAGTAACAACAATACAAATACATGCCTCTCTACCCCTTCTGTCATGAGGTGAGAAAACCACAAGATTGAACCTACTACTATGCGCCACTTCCACTTAAGATCTAATCATCAACTAGGCCAAAGAAAACTCATATATTGGAAAGCATTACATAGCTATAACAATCACACATCATAAAGTTCAGAAATAACTCAATTAATTTCGAAGAAAAATCTAATCATAAACCCACAATTCATCGGATCCCAACAAACACACCGCACAAAAGTATTACAACATATCGATCTCCGGAGAGAAAATTGTATTGAAGATAAAAGAGAGAGAGAGCGCCATCTAGCTACTGCTATGGACCCATAGGCCTTGTGAGGAATTACTCACACATCACTGGAGAGGTAGCAAGGTTGATGTGGAGAGCTTGTGCCTCTCTCGTGCAGCATCTGGTCTCCCCCCGAAGCTTCTAGAGTCCCTTTTGGTCCATAAAAAATCACCGTAAAGTTTCATCGCGTTGGGACTTCGTTTGGTATGGTTTTTCCGTGAAACAATAAAATAGGCAAAAAGAGGAACTAGCACTAGGCACTAGGTTAGTTCCCAAAAATGATATAAAATTGCATATAAAGCATACAAGACTGATGATATGATAACATGAAACAATAAAAAATTCTAGACATGTTGGAGACGTATCAGCATCCCCAACCTTAATTCCTGCTCGTCCTTGAGTAGGTAAATGATAAAAACGAAATTTTTGATGTTGAATACTACCTAACATGTATTATCATGTAATCTCTTTTACGGTATGAATACTAAGAAATGATGAAGTAATTGATATCAACATAATAATATCCATGAGTACTAGAAAATAATCATTACTCTTCAAAATATACGATGTTTAATGAATGTTACCCCTATTCATTGAATTATGTAAGCATGGCATGACTCGTCTTCCTAACATATATAAGTACAAATTATCAGCACCCCGATGCCAAACCAAGCAATAACATCGTACCTTTTCTCGCTTCAGCATTTTCAACTCCACTCAATACATGAGCATGAGACATGGACTTAGCACTACGGGTGGAATAGAGTATGTTGGTAGAGGTTTATAAGGGAAGACAAAAGTGAAGGTAGTCTCGCATCAACTCGGCGGATCGTTAGGCAATGGAGAGGCTTTACAATCGATATCAATGCGAGTAGGGATTGCCATGCAATGGATGCACAAGAGCTATAAGTGTATGAAAGCTCGATACTGAAACTAAGTGGGTGTGCATCCAATTTGCTTCCTTATGAAGACCTCAGGCATTTGAGGAAGCCCTTCATCAGAATATATGAGCCAAGTTCTATAATCTAAAATTCCCAATAGTATATGAAGGTGACAAATCATGGAGACTCTATATATGAAGAACATGGTGCTACTTTGAAGCACAAGTGTGGTAAAAGAATAGTAGCATTGCCCCTTCTCTCTTTTTCTCTCATTTCATTTTTTAGAACAATATCATGAACCTCATCCCCACTTTTTCGAGGACTCATCATTCTCCATCATTCTTTACCTCACTGGGACACTGCTCTAATAATGATGATCGTCACACTTCATTTTACTTACAAGTCGATAAACTGAATGATATAACTCTATATGAATGCCTCTGGCAGTGTACCAGGATGTGCAATGATCTAATGTAACATGTATTAGAATGATGAACGGTGGCTTTGCCACAAATATCATGTCAGCTCTATATGATCATGCAAAGCAAAATGGCGATGAACACACAAGTCATGTGAATAGTAACCATGGAAGTTGCATGGCAATATATCTCGAAATGGTTAAGGAAATGCCATGATAGGTAGGTATGGTCGCTTTTTTGAGGAAAGATATCATAAGGCTTATGTGTGATAGAGCATATCATATCACGGGTTTGGATGCACCGGCGAAGTTCGCATCGATTCTCGAGGTGAAAATGGGAGCAAAATATGGATAGGTGGGAGTGTCGTATTATTCCATGAACTCACATTAGTCATAAAGAACACATATACTTATTATGAAAGCTTTGTTAGCCCTCGAAGCAAAGTACTACTCGCATGCCCCTAGGGAGGTGGTTGGTAGGAGTTAACCATCGCGCGCCCTCGATTCAAGCAACACAAAAGATTTCAATGAGGAATAAAAACGTTCCAACATCCTCGTCATGCCATGACCGACACTTAAATGAGTAGTACATAACAAGATTTAATATTGATATTCTTAATAATTAATGATTATGAACTAATACCCTTTCATATCACCACATCAATATTATTAAATCACACACTTCATATTCAGTGATCTACATGAAAGTTTTTATTATACTAGTCTTATAACCCATGCACATTACCACTTCCTATTAATAGACTCTCAAAAAGATACAAGTGAAGCATGAGAGTGCAAATGATTTCTGTAAAATATAACAATCGCCAAGCTCTAAATATACAAGTGAAGCACATGAGCAACTGCCTAACTCTAAAGATATAAGTGAAGCACACAAAGCATTCTAACAAATCATGACGAATACATATCTCTCTCAAAAGGTGTGTCCAGCAAACAATGATCGTGGCAAACTAACAAACAAAATAAAACTATATCAAAAGACGCTCAAACTAAAAATCATATCATGTGATGAATAAAAATATAGCTATGAGTAGCATACTGATGAATTGTAGACGGAAAAGGGGATACCATTCGGGGCATCCCCAAGCTTAGACGCTTGGGTATTACTTGAATATTACACTACAAAAAAACACTTCTGTGATGATACGTATTTGTCATAGTAAGTCACATTTTCTGTCATTCATGTACATCCGTGACGATTTTATGACTGAATCAAGATAGTCATACCTGTGCTGTCGTAGAAGTGTTCCATGACAATACTGAAATTATCATCACGGAAGTGTCCACTTCCACGACGATAAATCATGCGTCATCGAAGTGTTTTTGTCAAGGGTAACCAACACGTGGCATCCACCATAATGGGTTGCCGTTAAGCTATCAGGTCTGGTTTTGGATCCGATAACCTGTTAACGGCCACGACCTGGCAATTTTCCACATGTAAAATTCTCATTGGCCGAACAAACCACATGTCAGCTCTGCATTGGGACAGATGTCATCCATCCAATGGACGAGATGCGCCTATAATAAGTCGACATGTGGCACGGCCCAATAGAGGCCCATATAGGTTAAAAAGGCTGGCCCGTTTGATTTTGTCAAGAACTAGCGGGCCGACCCATGGAAAGCCTATTAACGGTTTGTTCGCATATAGCCCATTTACAACCCGCTAACTCACAACCCGTTATGGCCTTTCCGAAATCGGCCCAGCGGCGTCATGTGGGCCGTCCAATATAATTGTAGCCCATTGTAACTTATGGCCCATGACGTCTTTCGGCCCATATGAGGCCCTTTGTAACTCTGGGCCCTTTAACGGCCCGAGGTGAAACTGGCCCATAATAAACAATATATCACTTTATACCCATTAACGACCCATTATTCAGTTGGGCCGTTTCCAGCCCGTGTTAACTTTCGGCCTTCTAAGGGCACACTTATTCTTGGGATCATATCCAACACTCGATTACTTACGTTCCATTTCTGGCATGTTCCGCTAATGGGCCAAATTCAGTCGGTGGTTATAGTCGGCCCGTTTATGGCACATTAATCCATTGGGCCGTTCTCATAGCGTCATCTATTCCCGCCCATTAATGACCTGTTATGCCTGTCATTAGAATTAAGCCCGTGATACATACCGGCATGTTAACGGCCCGTTATGGTCAGGCCCATAAACAGAAGATTCCCATTTTAGCCCGTTTATGACCCATATAGCGGTCCGTTATTGGTCCATGAATAGTACAACCCATGTTCGGCCAATCGATCATACGACCCGTAGAAGGCCCATGGATCCTACGGCCCGTAGAAGGCCCATGGATCCTACGGACCGTAGGAGGCCAATGGTCACTACAACAGGTAGCAGGATCATGGTTACAATGGTCCGTATGTGGCCCATGGTTACTGTGGCCTAGTTCTAAAAAAAGGTTATTGTCGCCACTAGCAAACCGCGGAAAAAGAACTGTAGTGACTACAAGCAAACAAATAATCAAGACAATAATGAAATACATAAGCAAGCAACTTATGCTAGGCTACTATAGCTATTACACATATTACATCCACTGGGCATCAAAGTTCACCACCAGTGCAAATATAGGGAACAAAGCAGCATATTACATACACTAGGCGTCTAAATTGGCCACCAGTGCAAATAAACGCGGCAGCAAAACAAGTCCATAACTGAAACAACTTCAGAGGAGCTCAAGAAATGTTATCCTGGGTATCCACCATGCTGGCAATAAGCTTAGCAAGCTTATTAGCTTTCTCTTGTTTGGCGCTAAAATCCTCCAACGCTTGCTGTTTGCACCAGAAAGTATGCATCTGAATTCCACAGGGACTTCCTCGGTCCTTCGGCTTCTTGTCACAGCACAGCTGGTCGATGTCTTTTAGCTTGTAGCTGAGACTCAAGAAACCGAACTGGTTCAGACAGGGAGTCCGAAGAGCTTGTGCCAGCGGAGTGGCTAGTAACTCGAACACTACATCAAGACAGGACTTTGGGGTGGTCTCACAGTCTTGAAGATAGTTTTCCTTATCTGTTTTATCAGTGTTGTTGGAGACCAACAAGACCATCTCACTATCCTGAGCCTTATCTGCATTACTTCCTTTACCATTGCTTAATAAGGTACTCTTCTATAATATTCTATCAGCATTCTAAAAGAAGAAACAAGCAGACACATAACAGGTTTAACATGTAGTATATGAAACTCATTTTGGTGAACCAGTTCAGTAGTAAGGTGGACAGGATTAAACTACCAAGTCTTCTATTGCAAAGTAGTACATAATAAAAGCATCAAACAAACATATATCTATGTGCTATGGGCACTGCATTGTCTTGCTAAATCAAAATAGAAACAAAGTTCAAATCATATCTGTTCAAGACAAAGTAGCATTGAAAGAATACAAGTGTGGAAACTACATGACACAACAAGATTTCAGATGGGTACCATGGGTATACATGTACAACAACACTATTGGGTCTGTTTTGATGCTAGTAATGTGCATGATATGAGAAGACAACTACATACACAATTGAAACTGAAATCAACAATAGAGCAATTTAGAAGAGCAAACCAGTTAAAGAAACATGTTTAAACATACCTGTTGTGCCATTGGAGTTTCGATTGGATCCTTAAATTTTAAAAGTAGTTTGTATGAGTAAATACAGTGATACAAGAGCAAAGCAGTATGCACCATAGCAATGGAATCTTACCTGAGAACAGTTGCGCTTCAGGTTTAAGCACTTGTTCTACAAGAACAGAGTACAGGAAGACGCAGGCATATAGTACTTCAAAATGAAAAATGATCTCCTAGATCCTATCAGATTCTTGGTTCTAGACCAGTACAGAACAAGGTGTTCCCAGTCATCGTCCCGTAAATGTGTCTTGGGAGAAAGTAAGGGAATTTTATGAGTTTCCTTGCTAGTGAAGTATGTTTTCTTCAGGTAATTCCGATACTGCCACAAAGCATTCTTGGAGATAGCACATGTTACCTCATCCTGAGTTTCCAAATCGGTCCTTCTCGATAGAGAAAAATGGGAACATTTGTTGTATTATAACCAGCAGGGAGGTAGAAAGTATGGAATAAAGCAAAGTAATTGCCATGAATAACATTACTTACACATAATTACTGGAGGAACACCTGCAACCATCTTTTTCCTTCATCTTCAGTATAATATTCCCATGATGGGAAGATACACACATAGGATTTAATAACATCAAATACGATAGACGCTAAACTACGACCGAATGGTTGTGCTTCGTCCACAAGAATGGGTGTACTAACTAGTGGAGTTGTGGTTCGCCGTGGTAGTCCTGGTGCTTTGGGCATTGGAGCTGCCTTGCTAACTGCTCTTGTTTGGGAGCTCTATGGTGGAGATGGTGTTGTGTCAACTAGAACTGGGTTACTATCTGCTAGGGTTGGGGTTAGATTGGGTGAAGCTAGTTTTCTATCCATCGGGGTAGGGGTACAATCTCTGAGAGTCTCGGTTATGTGTGGTAGGTCTGGTTCTTGTGGATGTACAACTTGGGTGCTATGTCCATCAACAGGTAGCACTATTTTATTTGAAGACCGTGTTTTTACTCCGCTAGGTACTCCCATCACCCCCTCCAATTCAAATGGCTGATAAACAAGAAAAGTAGCTGAATGTTCAGACCTTGTATGAGAGACAAATGCAATAGATAGTGAGGAAAAAAAGAGGGCATGAAATAGTTCACATATATATTGTTTAACTAAAATGGATAGCAGACATAATTTCACATATATGATGTCTATCTAAACTGGATAGCATGACATAATTCAAAGATATGATGATTAACTGAACATGATGGCATGAGATAATTATATGATGTCTTTAGTAAACAGGTTCGCATGACATAATTCACATACTCTCTCCGTCCAAAAAAACTTGTCCCTGAAATGGATGTATCTAGCACCCAAGTTAGTGCTAGATACATCCATTTGAGGGACAAGCTTTTTCAGACGGAGGGAGTAAATGTTATCTAAGTAAACATGATGGCATGATATAATTCACATATGTGATTTATATACTAAGCAGATGGCATTCACATATATGATGTCTGAACTAAGAACATGGTCTTGAATATTGTGTATATGATGTCTAAACTATGCAATGCAAGACACCATATGCATGATATGAGCAGTATAAACCTGCCAAGTTATAGCATACACCTCGGGGGGGGGGGGGATAGGACATGTCATCTTTCTCTGAATCCATCTCTGAGGAGCTATTTGGACCCAACAAGATATCTGCTTCGATAGGTAGCACTGTCTGCTCGGAAGACCATGTTTTCGCTCTAGATTTTTCCATCACCCACTCAAATGGCTGATTCCCAGGAAGAGTAGTTGAATGTACAAACATTGTCGACAAATGAAAATACAATAAAAAAAGTAATGGCAAGATATAATTCAAATGTATGATGCTTGGCTAAACATGATGGTATTGCATATTTATGATATAGAAACTAAACATGCGGTATTACAGAACATGTCTAAACTAAGCAGATGACATATATGTTGTTGAAAGTAAGCAATGCAAGGCAAACTATGCATGATATGACCAATATCATCATGCCAAGTTAGAGCAAACACCTCGAGGGGTAAATAGGAGTGGTCAGCTCCCTCTGAATCCACCACTGAACAACTATCTTCCTTTGGATTACAATCTGGAGGGGGGGTGCCATTGCACCCACCATGGAGCATGTCTGCATGACATTGTATTGCCACGCAAAACTCTTGTCTTTTTCTCTACATGTTCAGCATGACTGTGTACAACAACTGACATGCATACGAAAAAAATATTGAGATTATGTAAGGAGAGCATGCAGAAATCTAGCGTGATGGTTACAACCAGTGGATAGATCCAAAAATAATGATAGAAGGCTGATGATAGCTTTAATTTAATAAAAAGACATATGACAATTGCTTTACTGTTTGTTTCCCACCCAAGATGAACAATATAGACATACCCTAGGTGAACCAGATAATGGACAGAGATACTACTCATTGTTGCCTCGATATGTGCCCCACAAACATTTTAAAACTCAAGTTTGAACATTAATTTGGACCTGACTTGGAGTCTAAGAGGTGAACAGGATGATAAAGTAGCAGGTAATATTAAGCAATGCATAACGTAAGCAGAAACAAAAGAGTGCGACCTCTCTTGCAGACCCGTGTACTCCTCAGGTTCATCTGCTAGTCGATGATGGTGATGCAATTGCGGTGCCTGACCGGAGGCGGGGAAGGAGATCTAAGGAGGCGAAAGACGGTCAGGAGTCATGATGTCTAGTATGGTGGACGCTTCTGTCAATGGAGCAGCTCAGGTGAGGTGGACAACGGCACGGAAGGAGTAGGACAAACCACATAAAGTTTTCTTCGACACATGTCCATAACTGAAGCAATTCTGTAAGGGCTCCATTGGCTTGCAGGATTCTAAAAACGGATGGATAGGAAAAACACCGGAATAGGATAGGAATGCACGTGGGAAACAGAGCATTTGTAAACACATGATTTCTATCAACTTGGGTGTTTGGTTAACAGGAATTGGAAGAGCACAGGAATGCAAAGCCAAATTAAATTCTAACCACTTGAAAATGTGTACAATTAGAATGTTATTCTACCACTAATGCACTTTGTCTTGTTTTCATGCATAGGATTTTGAAAAGTAGGTCCAGGTGGATGTTTTGCTCCATTCCTTTCAACCAAATGCATGAATAATTGATTAGTGGAGTACCATAGGAAAATTTCCTATTGCTATGTTTTTCCTTCAGTTTTTCCTTTGAACCAAAATAGCCCTAAGGGATCGACATGAATGTAGAGTAAAAAGTGATGCAACAAGTGTACAACCTCTTGGGCGTAGCCGTGTCAACCTCAGCATCATTGGGTTGGTCGCCGAAGAAGTTGCGGCAGAGGTGGCTGTCGGAGGTGTGGAAGAAGATCTGAGGTGTCTGTAGACGAAGTCAAGGGTACGCCTCTTGTGATGGATGGTTCTGTCATTGGAGCAGCTCCGACGAGCTGTACGACATCGAGGCTGAAGCAGTACAAGACAGACATCTCCTATATATGATGTAAAATAAATTACCAAAAAGTGGTAGATGTAAAAGTTACATCACCAAAAAACACCAAACTCCAACAGATGAGGTAAAAACTATTGACTCTGAACTTAACTATCGAAACTGAATTTTACTGTTGAATCTAAATGTTACCTTCAAAATTGAAAATTACTGTCGAAACTGAATGCACTAGTAGCAGAGAAGCACTTCACAGGTAGTTTAGGCCGCTCGATCACTAGTAGCAGAGAAGCAGTGATCTAAATCAGCAGCCAATCGATGGTGAACACACCAGCAGATAGCAGTCGGAGCAGCAGCACCCGGAGTAGCAGCGGGAACTAGAGCCAGAGCAGCAACTTGTGTAGCTGCATCAGCCCGTGTACTAGCATCAGCAGCACAAGCAAGAGCAAGGGCAGAGTAGCAACGAGAGCGTGCGAGAGCCGGAGCAGCAGCAGCAGCTGTGGCTGGTATGGACGCCACCGCCGAGGGAGCCTTGCACTGGGTGAGAGCTGCCATGGTGATGTCACCGTCGGTGCTGGCGTCGAGGGAGCCGTGCCATGGGGGAGCAGGATCAAGCACTGGCGGCGCCGTGAGGTCGAGTTAAGGAGAAGGTGCGATGTGTTGAGTGTACAACCTCTTTGGTGGTGCCAAGTAGGCCTCAGCTTCGTTCGAGGAGTCGGTGAGGATGCTGCGGTTCTGGTGGAGCAGGTTACAGCGGCGCTGTGGGGATGGAGCAGCCGCGATAGATGAGGCGATCGTTGGAGCATCTCCTTGGAGGTGGAGGACGGGGCGGCTGAACCGGCGGGACGACGAGATCGATGACGAATCCTCATCCGGGCGCTAGATGAGGGACGTCCAACTGTTGCGGTGGACGACTTCGTCGAGGAAGAGGCAGAAGAGGCTCTGATGTTGCTTGAACTACGTCGGTATTTCCCCAAAGAGGAAGGGATGATGTAGCACAGCTACGGTAGGTATTTCCCTTAGTTATGAAACCAAGGTATCAATCCAGTAGGGGAACCAAGCAAGACTATGTAAATGAAACCTGCACACAAAGAACAAATACTTGCAACCCGACGATTAGAAGGGGTTGTCAATCCCTCAACGGGTGACGGTGCCAGAAATTGTCACGTGGATGGGATAAAAATTGTGATAGATTGGATAAATAGATCTCGATAAAACGCAAAATAAAATATGCAAATAAAAAGTGCAGCAAGGTATTTTTGGGTTTTTGGAAATATAGGTCTGAAAATAAAAGTGGCAAATAATAGATCAGAAAGCAAATATGAAGAAGAACAGACCCGGGGGCCGTAGATTTCACTAGTGGCTTCTCTCGAGAAAAATAGCATACGGTGGGTAAACAAATTACTGTTGGGCAATTGATAGAACTTCAAATAATTATGACGATATCCAGGCAATGATCATTATATAGGCATCACGTCCAAGATTAGTAGACCGACTCCTACCTGCATCTACTACTATTACTCCACACATTGACCGCTATCCAGCATGCATCTAGTGTATTAAGTTCATGGAGAAACGGAGTAATGCAATAAGAATGACGACATGATGTATACAAGATCTATTCATGTAGGAATAGACCCCATCTTGTTATCCTTAATGGCAACGATCAATACGTGTCTTGCTGCCCCTTCTGTCACTAGGAAAGAACACCGTATGATCAAACCCATCACAGATCACCTCTTCCCATGGCAAGAAAAATCGATCTAGTTGGCCTAACTAAACCAAAGATTTGAAGAAGAAATACGAGGATATAAGTAATCATGCATATAAGAGATCAAAAGACTCAAATAACTTTCATGGATAAAAACATAGATTTGATCATAAACTCAAAGTTCATCGGATCCCAACAAACACACCGCAAAAAGAGTTACATCAAATAGATCTCCAAGAGACCATTGTATTGAGAATCAAAAGAGAGAGAGGAAGCCATCTAGCTACTAACTACGGACCCGTAGGTCTACAATGAACTACTCATGC
Organism: Thinopyrum elongatum; assembly: GCA_011799875.1. Taxonomy (NCBI): domain Eukaryota; kingdom Viridiplantae; phylum Streptophyta; class Magnoliopsida; order Poales; family Poaceae; genus Thinopyrum; species Thinopyrum elongatum. The sequence continues at coordinate 56,405,776 of CM022300.1, read as the reverse complement.
ATCATCGGAGAGGCACCAATGATGATGATGAACCCCTCCGTGATGGTGTCTAGATTGGATCTGTGGTTTCTGGAACTTGCGGCAGCTGGAATTGATTTTCATTGACTCCCCTAGGGTTTCTAGAATATTGGGGTATTTATAGAGCAAAGAGGCGGTGCGGGAGGTGGCCGAGGTGGGCACAACCCACCTGGGCGCGCCTGGGCCCCCAGGCGCACCCTGGTGGGTTGTGCTCCCCTCAGAGCCCCCCTCAGGTACTTTCTTGTCCCAACTTGTGTCTTCTGGTCCAGAAAAAATCACCAAAAAGTTTCACTGCGTTTGGACTCCGTTTGGTATTGATTTCCTGCGAAGTAAAAAACAAGCAAAAAACAGCAGCTGGCACTGGGTACTATGTCAATAGGTTAGTCCCAAAAAATGATATAAAGTTGCTATAAAATGATTGTAAAACATCCAAGAATGATAATATAATAGCATGGAACAATAAAAAATTATAGATACGTTGGAGACGTATCAGCATCCCCAAGCTTAATTCCTGCTCATCCTCGAGTAGGTAAATGATAAAAACAGAATTTTTGATGTGGAATGCTACCTAACATGTTCATCACATATTCTTTTCTTTGTAGCATGGACATTTGGACTTTTATATGATTCAAAGCAATAGTCTAGTTTTGACATGAAGATTTCAATACTCAAGCATATCAACAAGCAACCATGTCTTTCAAAATATCAACACTAAAGCAAGTTATCCCTAGTCCATTATGCTCAATCATTGATCCATTCATGAAACACACTCACATATTAGCTACACCCAATTCTCAAGTACGATCATAGTGCCCCTTAGTTGGTGCTTTATAAGAAAAGATGGAGACTCAAAACAAAAATTGCATAAGTTAAAAGAAAGGCCCTTCGCAGAGGGAAGTAGGGATTTGTAGAGGTGCCAGAGCTCAAAGCGCAAAAAGTAGAGATAAAACATTTTGGGTGGCATGCTTTTCCTGTCAACAAAAATGATCGAGTAGTTCCCAATACTTTCCAAGCTAGATATATCATAGGCGGTTCCCAAATAGAAAATAAAGTTTATTCCTTTTTCCACCATACTTTCACATTCCACGGCTAGCCGAATCCACGGGTGCCGTCCATACCAAAACTTTCCAAGGAATTTATTATTTGACAACATAAAGTAAATTCATTTTTCATTTCGGGACTGGGCATCCCTAATACCTTTGCCGTACTCTCGTGCAATGACAAGTGAATAAACACTCTTCTTGAGAATTACACATCTATCATGGAAATATATCAGCCACCCCCTACCGTTTCATGAGCGGTACGAGCACACAAAAGAGAAATTTATTTTGAAATTAGAGATGGCACATACAAATTTACTTAGAACGGCACCGAAATACCGCATATAGGTAGGTATAGTGGCCTCATATGGCAAAACTGGTTTAAGGATTTTGGATGCACAAGTAGTGATCATACTTAGTGCAAATGAAGGCTAGCAAAAGATTGAGAAGCATCCAACCAAGAAACGAAAAATCTCATAAGCGAGCATTAAGCATAACTAACACCGAATAATGCACCACAAGTAGGACGTAATTTCATTGCATAACTATTGACTTTCGTGCTTGCATAGGGAATCACAAACCTTAACATCAATATTCTTACTAAGCCATAATTACTCATTAACATGACTCACATATTATATCATCATATCGCAAAAACTATTACAAGGAATCAAGTTTATTTTGTCCAATGATCTTCATGAAAGTTTTTATTATATCCCTCTTGAATATCTATCACTTTGGGACTAATTTCATAAGTTGCTTTTGATAGCTCAAACAAATCTAAGTGAAGAACATGAGCATAAAATTTTCTTCTCTCAAAATAATTTAAGTGAAGCAAGAGAGAATTTCTATTTTTTTTATTAATTCTCAAATAAATCTAAGTGAAGCATGAGAGAATTTCTTAAAAAATACTAAAGCACACCGTGCTCAAAAAGATATAAGTGAAGCACTAGAGCAATTCCATAGCTCATAAAGATTTAAGTGAAGCATAGAGAGCAATTCTAACAAGTCATAGCATAATTTTGGCTCCCTCAAATAGGTGTGTCCAGCAAGGATTCATGACTTAAAATAAAAAAAGAAAAACAAGCACAGACTCATATCATACAAGACGCTCCAAGCAAAACTCATGATATGTGACGAATAAAAATATAGCTCCGAGTAAAATACCGATGGTCGTTAGAAGAAAGAGGGGATGCCACTCGGGCATCCCCAAGCTTAGTTGCTTGCTTCTCTTTGGATAATGGCTTGGGGTGCCATGGGTCATCCCCAAGCTTAGGCTCTTCTTACTCCTTATTCCTTCATCCATCGTAATCTCACCCGAAACTTGAAAACTTCAATGACACAAAACTCAACAAAACCTTCATGAGATCCGTTTGTATAAGAAAACCAATCTTTACTTTAAGTACTATAGAAAACCCATTCAAATTTTGTTCTTGCATTATATATACTGTATTCTAACTTTACCATGGCTTATAACCTCCAATACAAACCATGGATTCATCAAAATAAGCACACAATGCAAAGAAAACAGAATCTGTCAAAAACAGAACAGTATACAAATATATGAATTGTTCTCATACTTATGTAACTCCAAAAATTCTGAAAAATTAGGAAAACAGAGACAATTTGTATATCAATCTTTTGTAAAAAATTCAGAATTTTTAGTTGCTTTTGTGAATTTTCAATTTTTTACTTGATGCAAAAGTTTCTGTTTTCCAACAAGATCAAATCAACTATCACCAAAGCTATCCGAAAGGCTTTACTTGGCACAAACACTAATTAAAACTCAAAAAACACAATCATAACAGTAGCATAATTGTGCAAACACTCAAGAACAGAAAGAAAAAGATGAAAATAAATTTTATTCATTGGGTTGCCTCCCAACAAGCGCTATCGTTTTACGCCCTTAGCTAGGCAGAATGCAAAGATCTAAGTATTGTCATCTTTGTTTCTAGATCCATAAGATGCCCTCATGATTGATTCATAAGGTGGATTAATTCTAGTTATAGGGAAGTGTTCCATACCCTTTCTCAAAGGAAATTGGAATTTGATGTTCCCTTCTTTCATATCAATCACGGCACCTATAGTGCGCAAAAACGGTCTACCAAGAATAATTGGACAAGACGGATTGCAATCAATATCAAGAACAATAAAATCTATGGGCACATAATTCCTATTTGCAAGAATAATAACATCATTAATTCTTCCCATAGGCTTTTTATTAGTAGAATCCGCCAAGTGCAAATTTAAAAAACATTCTTCAATATCGGTAAGACCAAGCACATCACATAAAGATTTTGGAATTGTAGAAACACTAGCACCCAAATCACATAAAGCAAAACACTCAGAATTTTTAATCTTGACTTTGATAGTAGGTTCCCATTCATCATGTAATTTTCTAGGAATTGAAATCTCTAATTCCAACTTTTCTTCCAAAGCTTTCATCATAGCATCAACAATATGTCTAGTAAAAGCTTTATTTTGTTCATAGGCATGGGGTGAATTTTTCATGGATTGCAACAAAGAAATACAATCAATCAAAGAGCAATTATCATAATTAAAGTCTTTGTAATCCAAAAGAGTGGGCACATCACTAGTTAAAGTTTTGACCTCTCCAAACCCACTTTTATCAATTTTCACAACAAGATTTTCACCCTCCAAATTATCGGGACGCCTTCTAGCTAAAGTTGACTCTTCTTCAGTCCCTTTTTCATCAATTTTAATTTTACTAAACAAGGAATCAATGGAAGAAACACCAATCACTTTAAGATCCTCATCATTTTTGTGAAAGCAATCACTGGAAAATGCTTTTTTTTTAAATTCTCTTCTAGCTCCAAGCATAGCTGTTCTTTTCTTACTTTCATCCATAGAAACATATAAAGCTTTAATTGACTCTTCAACCTTAGCCACAAAAATTTTCATCTTGACATTTTCTACATCATGAGAAATTCTATCAACACTTCTAGACAAGTCATCAATCTTACTCAATTTTTCTTCCATCGTAGTATTAAAATTCTTTTGAGCATTGATAAATTCTTTAATATTATTCTCAAAATCAGAGGTGTTCCTATTATTATTCTAAGAAGGATTACCATAGGAATTACCATAATTATTAGAGGAATTACTAGGAAAAGGCCTAGGATTAAAATTACCTCTAAAAGCATTGTTATTGAAATTGTTTCGAGAGATAAAATTCACATCTACGGCATCACTATTTAGCTCAATCAAGGTAGACAAAGGCACATCATTAAAATCAATAGGAGCACTTTTATTAGCAACCAATTTCATAAGAGCATCAACTTTTTCACTCAAAGAAGAAATTTCTTCAACCGAATTAACCTTTTTACTAGTAGGAGCTCTTTCGGTATGCCATTGTGAATAATTTGCCATAATATTGTCTAGCAATTTAGTAGCTTCACCCAAAGTAATTTCCATAAAAGTACCACCCGCGGCGGAATCTAAAAGATTTCGAGAAACAAAATTCAATCCCGCATAAAAATTTTGTATGATCATCCAAAGATTTAAACCATGAGTAGGACAATTTCTTAGCATCAATTTCATTCTTTCCCAAGATTGCGCAACATGTTCATGCTCAAGTTGCTTAAAATTCATGATTTGCGTCCTAAGGGATATAATTTTCGCGGGCGGTAAATACTTAGTAACAAAAGCATCTTTGCACTTATCCGAAGAATTGATACTATTGCGAGGCAAAGAAGAAAGCCAAAATTTTGAACGATCTCGCAAAGAAAACGGGAATAATTTCAACTTCACAATATCATTGTCCACATATTTTTTCTTTTGCATATCGCATAATTCCATGAATGTGTTAAGATGGGACGCGGCATCCACACTAGGAGTACCGTAAAATTGATCTTTCATAACAAGATTCAACAAAGCGGCATTAATATCACAAGACTCCGCACTAATGGCGGGAGGAGCAATCGGAGTGCTAATAAAATCATTGTTGTTGGTATTGGAGAAATCACACAACTTGGTGTTCTCTTGAGTCATCGTGACTACGCAACAAGATTGCACTCAAAAACAGATCTAACGAGAAAACGACGAACGAAAAAGAGGGCGAATAAAACGGCAAATTTTGGTGAAGTGGGGGAGATGAAAACGATAGGCAAATGGTAAATAATGTAAATTGCAAGGAGATGAGATTTGTGATTAGGAACCTCGTAGATGTTGATGATGTCTCCCTGGCAACAGCGCCAGAAATTTCTTTTGATGTTGGCTTGAACTACGTCGGTATTTCCCCAAAGAGGAAGGGATGATGCAGCACAGCAACGGTAGGTATTTCCCTCAGTGATGAGACCAAGGTTATCGAACCAGTAGGAGAACCAAGCAACACTACGTAAACAACACCTGCACACAAAGAACAAATACTTGCAACCCGACGTGTTAAAGGGGTTGTCAATCCCTTTCGGGTAACGGCGCCAGAAATTGGCAAACGGACGTGAGACAAATTGTAGTAGATTGGATAAATAAATCACGAATAAAATAAAGTGAAGCAAAATATATATTTTTTGGAAATATAGATCTGAAAATAAAAGTGGCAAATAAATAAAAAGGCAAATAGCAAAATAGAACTGAAAATATATGATGAGAAAATAGACCCGGGGGCCGTAGATTTCACTAGTGGCTTCTCTCGAGAAAAATAGCATACGGTGGGTTAACAAATTACTGTTGGGCAATTGATAGAACTTCAAATAATTATGACGATATCCAGGCAATGATCATTATATAGGCATCACGTCCAAGATTAGTAGACCGACTCCTGCCTGCATCTACTACTATTACTCCACACATCGACCGCTATCCATCATGCATCTAGTGTATTAAGTTCATGGAGAAACGGAGTAATGCAATAAGAATGATGACATGATGTAGACAAGATCTATTTATGTAGAAATAGACCTCACCTTGTTATCCTTAATAGCAACGATACATACGTGTCGGTTCCCCTTCTGTCACTGGGATCAAGCACCGTAAGATCGAACCCATCACAAAGCACCTCTTCCCATGGCAAGAAAAATCAATCTAGTTGGACTAACTAAACTAAAGATTCGAAGAAGAAATACGGTACTATAAGTAATCATGCATATAAGAGATCAAAAGACTCAAATAATTTTCATGGATAAAAACATAGATCTGATCATAAACTCAAAGTTCATCGGATCCCAACAAACACACCGCAAAAAGAGTTACATCAAATAGATCTCCAAGAGACCATTGTATTGAGAATCAAAAGAGAGAGAGGAAGCCATCTAGCTACTAACTACGAACCCGTAGGTCTACAATGAACTACTCACGCATCATTGGAGAGGCACCAATGAGGATGATGAACCCCTCCGTGATGGTGTCTAGATTGGATCTGTGGTTTTTGGAACTTGCGGCGACTGGAATTGATTTTCGTCGACTCCCCTAGGGTTTTTGGAATATTGGGGTATTTATAGAGCAAAGAGGCGGTGCAGGAGGTGGCTGAGGTGGGCACAACCCACCTGGGCGCGCCTGGGCCCCCAGGCGCGCCCTGGTGGGTTGTGCTCCCTTTGGAGCCCCCCTCAGGTACTTTCTTGGCCCAACTTGTGTCTTCTGGTCCAGAAAAAATCACCAAAAAGTTTCGCTGCGTTTGGACTTCGTTTGGTATTGATTTCCTGCGAAGTAAAAAACAAGCAAAAAACAGCAACTGGCACTGGGCACTATGTCAATAGGTTAGTCCCAAAAAATGATATAAAGTTGCTATAAAATGATTGTAAAACATCCAAGAATGATAATATAACTACATGGAACAATAAAAAATTATAGATACGTTGGAGACGTTTCATGCCTCTAGGGCGAGGGATGCCATTTTATTCTCGGCTCGCAATGCTTTGCTTGGGTTGCTTTTGAGGGAGATTACCCCGTTGGGCCCTGGCATTTTGAGTTTCATATACCCGTAATGTGGTATGGCCTAAAATCTTGAGAATGCCTCATGCCCTAGAAGGGCGTGGTATCCGCTACGGAAGGGCACAATGTGAAATAGCAATGGTTCGGATCTGTAGTTATCGGGTGTGCCGAACACAACATCGAGGGTTATGCGTCCCGAGCAGTGTGCCTCCCTACCAGGTACTATACCTCGGAATTTGGTATGACTGCGTTCGATGCGAGACCTGTTGAACTGCATCTTGTCGAGCATGTCCTCATAAATGAGGTTGAGGCCGCTGCCTCCATCCATCAGCACTTTAGTCAGCCAAAAACCATCGACGACGGGGTCGAGGACCAGTGCGGCAAGTGCGTGGCTGATACGGGGGCTTGGCTCGTCCTTCTCATCGATGGTGATAGGAGTGGTTGCCCATGGTTGTGCGGCCGTCACTTGATATACCTGGCTGAGCTCTCGAAGAGCCTTTTTCCTTTTATTGTTTGAGGCGAACGTCTCATAGAGCGTAAGGACGTTATGGTCCTGTGGTGAAGCTGCGAGCTGTTTATCTGGAGGTATAAGGCCCAAGATTGACTCGCCATGTTTGGCTACTTGTCTCAGTACCCAACAGGCTCGAAGTCTGTGGGTTGGGTTTGCGTCTAGCAGGACCGAGTGTATTGGGCATGGTTTATCCAGCAACTCGTCCAGCACTGATCTGGGCTTAGTTTTCTTTTCGTCGGGCTCACACTCTGGTGATCGATATGCGTAAGATCGTTTGGTACCAGACCTGCCGCATTGCGTGGTGGGCGGCGGCCCCAAGTTCATCTGTTGCACCCTCCAGGTGTTCTCCATGGTGCAATACTTGCGTACCATGTCTGATAGTTCGGTGAAGCTTTGAATTCGGCGATGTGTGAGGGCGTTTAAGAGGCCCTCGTCCTTGCAGTTGAACTGGAAGGCTTTAATTATCTCTTTGTCACAGCAAGGCGCCATCCTGTTCTTTACCAGGAGAAATCTAGCCCAATAATGATGGACTGTCTCATTTCGCAGTTGTTTGACGTACATGAGGTCCCATATGTCTGGGTTTCCCGAATCCGGGGAGTATTCAGTATGGTGGGTGGGTGGGAAAAATTTGAGGATTACCTCCTGCAGCGGACCCGGACTGTCCTTAATGGGCGGTCGAGTCGTGTCCGATTCTGATCGTGCAGGGCTCGGATCTGGACTAGTATGCGGTTGGGTCGGCTCAAGGTCGGATCTTGCCTTGGGGATCAAGTCCGGACATACATCTGGGCTGGTGTCTGACTCCGGGCTGGAGACTCGAGTGTACACCGTTTTTAGCTTGTAAGGCTGTGGCCCCTCCTGGGCCTCTTCGATGGTGGCGACGAGGTGCGTGACCGGAGGGGCGTTGATTTCTCGGTCATCGGGTTTAAGACCGATCCAATCATAGGCCGTAGGCCTGATAACGGAGATTCCCATTGCATGGAATGGACTTACTAAGTGATCTACCGACGGAGCACATAGGGGCGCTGGACACTCCGGTGATTCGGTGGGAGAACTTGTGAGCGGCCTATCGGAGTCAGGCTTCAAGGCCGAACCCTGAGTGTTGGGGAACGTAGCATGCAATTTCAAAAAATTTCCTACGCTCACGCAAGATCTATCTAGGAGATGCATAGCAACGACAGGGGGAGAGTGTGTCCACGTACCCTCGTAGACCGAAAGCGGAAGCGTTAGGTTAACGCGGTTGATTTAGTCGAACGTCTTCACGATCCAACCGATCCAAGAACCGAACGTATGGCACCTCCGTGTTCAGCACACGTTCAGCTCGATGACATCCCTCGAACTCTTGATCTAGCAGAGGGTCGAGGGAGAGTTCCGTCAGCACGACGGCGTGGTGACGGTGACGGTGATGGTGATGTGATCCGCGTAGGGCTTCGCCTAAGCACTACGACAATATGACCGGAGGAGTAAATTGTGGAGGGGGGCACTGCACACGGCTAAGAGAATATCTGTTGTGCCTTTGGGGTGCCCCCTGCCCACGTATATAAAGGAGGGGAGGAGGAGGCCGGCCACCAAGGAGGGGCGCGCCATGGGGGGAGTCCTACTTGGACTCCTAGTCCAAGTAGGATTCGGCCCCCCCTTTTTTTCCTTTCTTCCGGAGGGGGAAAGAGGGAAGGAGAGGGAGTAGGAGAAGGAAAGGGGGGGTGGCGCCCCCTTCCCTAAACCAATTCAGCCTCCTTCCTTGTGGGAGGCGCACCAGCCACTTGTGGGCTGGTTAGCCTCCCTCATATGGCCCATATAGCCCATATCTTCCACCGGGGGGTTCCGGTAACCCTTCCAGTACTTCGGTATGTCCGTGATCTCATCCGAGACTCCGAACAATCTTCGGTCACCAAAACACATAACTCATAATACAAATCGTCATCGAACGTTAAGCGTGCGGACCCTACGGGTTCGAGAACTATGTAGACATGACCAAGACATATCTCCGATCAATAACCAATACCAGAACTTGGATGCTCATATTGGCTCCTACATATTCTACGAAGATCTTTATCGGTCAAACCGCACAACAACATACGTCATTCCCTTTGTCATCGGTATGTTACTTGCCCGAGATTCGATCGTCGGTATCATTATACCTAGTTCAATCTCGTTACCGACAAGTCTCTTTACTCGTTCCGTAATGCATCATCCCGTAACTAACTCATTAGTCACATTGCTTGCAAGGCTTATAGTGATGTGCATTACCGAGAGGGCCCAGAGATACCTCTCCGATACACGGAGTGACAAATCCTAATCTTGATCTATGCCAACCCAACAAACACCTTCGGAGACACCTGTAGAGCATCTTTATAATCACCCAGTTACGTTGTGACGTTTGATAGCACACAAAGTGTTCCTCCGGTATTCGGGAGTTGCATAATCTCATAGTTAGAGGAATATGTATAAGTCATGAAGAAAGCAATAGCAATAAAACTTAACGATCGTAATGCTAAGCTAACGGATGGGTCTTGTCCATCACATCATTCTCCTAATGATGTGATCCCGTTCATCAAATGACAACACATGTCTATGGTTAGGAAACTTAACCATCTTTGATTAACGAGCTAGTCTAGTAGAGGCTTACTAGGGACTCGGTGTTTTGTCTATGTATTCACACATGTATCAAGTTTCCGGTTAATACAATTCTAGCATGAATAATAAACATTTATCATGATATAAGGAAATATAAATAACAACTTTATTATTGCCTCTAGGGCATATTTCCTTCACTGAGGACCCCTTAGTCCATGACTCCCTCACTAAGCCTGATCCAAAGGATAAGAATAAGCCCGTTGTTGGCATGTCTGTTGTCTCTGTTAAAATAGGAGATCATTGTTACCATGGTTTATGCGATTTGGGTGCTAGTGTGAGTGCTATTCCGTTTACCTTATATCAAGAGATTATGAATGATATTGCACCTGCTGAAATAGAGGACATTGATGTTACTATTAAGCTTGCGAATAGAGATACTATTTCACCACTTGGGATTATTAGAGATGTCGATGTCTTGTGTGGAAAGATCAAATACCCTACTGATTTTCTAGTTCTTGGTTCTCCACAAGATGATTTTTGTCACATTATATTTGGTAGACCTTTCTGAATACAGTTAATGCTAAGATAGACTGCAATAAAGAAACTGTTAGTGTTAACTTTGGTGATGTATCTCATGAGTTTAATTTTTCTAAGTTCCGTAGACAACCTCGGGATAAAGAATTGCCTAGTAAAGATGAAATTATTGCTCTTGCTTCTATTGCCACACCTCCTACTGATCCGTTAGAATAATATTTGCTAGACCATGAAAATGATATGCATATGAATGAAAGAAATAAAATAGATAAGATATTCTTTGATCAAGCACCTATCCTTAAACATAATTTACTTGTTGAAACTCTTGGAGGTCCTCCTCCGTCTAAGGGTAATCCTATGTTTGAATTAAAGAAATTACCTGATACGTTGAAATATGCTTATCTTGATGAAAAGAAAATATATCCTGTTATTATTAGTGTGAACCTTCCAGAGCATGAAGAAAAGAGATTACTTAAAACTCTGAGGAAGCGCCATGCCACTATTGGATATACTCTTGATGATCTTAAGGGCATTAGTCCCACTCTATGTCAGCACAAGATTAATAAGGAGCCTGACACTAAGCCAGTCATTGATCACCAATGACGGTTAAATCCGAAGATGAAGGTGTGGTAAGAACTAAAATATTGAAGCTTCTGGAAGTAGGTATAATCTATCCCATAGCTGATAGTAGATGGGTAACTCATGTTCATTATGTTCCTAAGAAAGGAGGTATAACTGTTGTTCCTAATGATAAAAACAAACTCATCCCACAAAGAATTGTTACTGGTTATAGGATGGTAATTGATTTCAGGAAATTAAACAAAGCTACTAGAAAAGATCATTGCCCCTTGCCCTTTATTGATCAAATGTTAGAAAGATTATCTAAGCATACACAATTTTGTTTCCTTGATGGATATTCTGGTTTCTATCAAATACCTGTGTCAAAAGAAGATCAAGAGAAAACTACTTTTACTTGCCCTTTTGGAACTCATGCTTATAGACGTATGCCTTTTGGTTTATGCAATGCACCTGCTACCTTTCAAAGATGTATCACTGCTATATTCTCTGATTTTTGTGAAAAGATTGTTGAAGTTTTCATGGATGATTTCTCTGTTTATGGGACTTCTTTTGATGATTGCTTAAGCAACATTGATCGAGTTTTGCAGAGATGTGAAGAAACTAATCTTGTCTTGAATTGGGAGAAGTGCCACTTTATGGTAAATGGAGGTATTGTCCTCGGGCATAAAATTTCTAAATGTGGTATTGAAGTAGATAAATCTAAGGTTGATGCACTTGAGAAAATGCCATGTCCTAGAGATATTAAAGGTATAATAAGTTTCCTTGGTCATACTGGTTTCTATAAGAGATTCATTAAAGACTTGTCTAAAATTTGTAGGCCTCTTACTGATCTCTGGCAAAAATATGTTCCATTTATTTTTTATGATGATTGTGTAGAAGCCTTTGAAGCACTTAAGAAAGCTTTAATCTCTGCACTCATTGTTCAACCACCTGATTGGAACTTACGGTTTGAAATTATGTGTGATGCTAGTGATTATGCTATTGGTGCTGTTCTAGGACAAAGAATTGATAAGAAATTAAATGTTATCCATTATGCTAGTCAAACTCTAGACAATGCTCAAAGAAATTATGCTACTACTAAGAAAGAATTTTTAGCAGTTGTGTTTGCATGTGATATATTCAGATCCTATATTGTTGATTCTAAAGTAATTATGCACACCGTTCATGCTGCTATTAAATATCTTATGGAAAAGAAAGATGCTAAAGCTAGGTTGATTAGGTGGGTTTTGTTGCTACAAGAATTTGATTTGCATATTACTGATAGAAAGGGAGCTGAGAATCCCGTAGCTAATAATTTGTCTAGATTGGAAAATGTTCTTGATGACCCACTGCCTATTGATGATAATTTTCCTTATGAACAATTAGCTGTTATAAATGCTTCTCATAATACTCCTTGGTATGCAGACTATGCTAATTACATCATTGCAAAATATATAGCACCTAGTTTCACATACCAACAAAAGAAAAAGTTCTTCTATGATTTAAGACATTACTTTTGGGATGATCCACATCTTTATGAATAAGGAGTAGATGGTATTATTAGACGTTGTGTAGGTGAGCATGAAAAGGAGCAAAGCATATGGAAGTGTCATCCTGAGGCATACGGAGGACACCATGCTGGAGATAGAACCACACATAAGGTATTGCAATCTGGTTTTATTGACCTACTCTCTTCAAGGATGCATGTAAGTTTGTCTTATCTTGTGATGCATGTCAAAGAATTGGTAATATTGGTAGACGTCAGGAAATGCCAATGAATTATTCACTTGTTATTGAACCCTTTGATGTTTGGGGATTTGATTGTATGGGACCTTTTCCTTCCTCTAATGGGTATACTCATATTCTAGTTGCTGTTGGTTACGTTACTAAGTGGGTAGAAGCCATTCCAACTAGTAGTGCTTGTCATAACACTTCTATTAAAATGCTTAAAGAAATTATTTTCCTGAGGTTTGTAGTCCCTAGATATTTAATGACTGATGGTGGTTCACATTTTATTCATGGTGCTCTCCGAAAACTTCTTGCTAAATATGATGTTAACCATAGAATTGCATCTACTTATCATCCTCAGTCTAGTGGTCAAGTTGAATTGAGCAATAGAGAAATCAAGTTAATTTTGTAAAGGGCCGTTAATAGATCTAGAAAGAATTGGTCTAAGAAACTTGAGGATGCATTATGGGCTTATAGAACTGCTTATAATAATCCTATGGGTATGTCTCCATATAAAATGGTCTATGGAAAAGCATGTCATTTACCTCTTGAGCTAGAACATAAAGCATATTGGGCAGTTAAAGAACTTGACTATGATTTCAAACTTGCCGATGGGAAGAGGTTATTTGACATTAGCTCATTAGATGAGTGGAGAACCCAAGCATATGAAACTGCCAAGTTGTTTAAAGAAAAACTTAAAAGATGGCATGATAAAACACTACAAAAAAAAGACACATCCGTGGCATTATGGCCTGAATAAAAAAAATTCTATCATGGTTATGACACTTCTATGATGATAATTGTGATAAAAAAATGTATCATCATAGATGTGGTGGGCTCCTACTTCTATGACAAAAAATCATGACAGAAAGTGGGATTTTCGTCCTGGGCAGGCCGGAGACGCACCTGCATGACAATCTTTGGGCCGTCCATGACATAAAAAATCATGGTAGAAGTGAGGCCGAGGAAAATTCAGCGAAGTTCTCGGTTACGGTGGGTGGTCGGGGCCGAGCGATGTAGTGTGGTTTGCACGTTTATCTCTCATACACGCGCGTGGTGCAAGCCGTGTTCGATAACTGAACCTGAGCGAGGCGTTCGCTTACTGAACCCGAGCGATCAATCGATCCCACTACATACTGAAGCCGATCGATCCCTTCACTGCTAACTGAGCCCGAGCGATTCCTTCACTGGTGCTGCTAACTAAACCCGAGTGATCGATCGCTACTGCTGCTTATACTGAAGCCGATCAAGCCCCCGTGTGAGACGTAGCCAACCGGTGTGTGTTAGGTTGCCTCTGGATGAACAGTGCATGTCGCTGCCGCGCGCACGATACGTAGAATGAGTCGAGATGTGGTGAGTCGACCTAGCCGGTTGGTTGCCTGTGGATGAATAGTTCCGTGTGGGGGTTGGATGAACAGGATCGCGGCTGTGTGTAGGCGGTTGCCGGTGGATGAACAGGACCCCATGGTAGTAGGCGGATGCCCCTGGATGAATAGGACCCCAAGGAGGCCGTGCCGCGGTACGCCACACCCAGCCAGTTGGGGGTGGATGAACAGGACCCTGTGGGGGCTGGATGAACAGTAGCCGGTGGAGGCTGGATGAACAGTAGCTGTGGATGAATAGGGGCTGGGGGAGGCAGGGCCGGTCATGACATTTTGGGGGCCCGGGGCGAAAGTGAAACCGGGGGCCCTTTAATATGAACATAAAAAAAGTTTTGGCTTTGGCTCTTGATTTCAAAATGTCTATGTATATTTAGGTAAATTTATAATCACAACTTTAATTCTCCTTTTAATATGAACTCCAAAGCACTCATACACAAATTTCTAGGATATAAATATTGACCCAGTCTACCAAATAAGGAAAACAAGCAAATCAGGATGTTCAACAGGAAGTTACCTACCTGTTTCATCTTGTAATCAAAAACTGGTTATGCCTAAAAATAGACTAGTTCTTGCGAAATAGAAATCTCCTAAAATTTGCAAAAAAAATATCTACTAAACTTTGAAAGTACTTGTCCATCAAGACTGTCCTTGTGATATCTCAACAACAATTAATCCAAACTGAACAAATTGGGTTCTATGGGAATGAAATCCATACATTACAAATTTAATTGTCATGTCGTCTCAAAATTAAGCACAAATAATGCAGTTTTCAAAAGACTAATGTAATCCAATGATTGGATTGTCAAAAACAAGTCTCGGCATAAACTCCAATTAACAAGAAACAAATTTAGGAAAGGGACTACCAGAAAGGTTGCCTTTGAGCTGTAGAACATGGATTTAAAATCAATCGATAGATTTTCTGATCGGTTGTATTCAGCACTCGTCTGCTCTTGTGGCTTGTTGCTGGGTGCTGCTGCGCATGTAGGTGATATTGTGATAAGGCAAAGCGAAGGCGCGAGGTCAGATGATGATCAGGCGATGGAAAAATTCATCCATCGGCGTGCTGCATGCGTTTTTTCTTTCCGAGAGATCTGATCTGATCTTTTTTTAGGGAAAGATCCGATCTAATCAATCAGCCATGCTGCATTTATTTTTCTTTCTGAGAGATCAGAGATCGTGCGTGTATCAGGTCTTATATATCCCAGCAACCAACTTGGGCCAGATCAGATTTTTTGTGTACACGTAATAGGCCTGAAGCCTTGCTAAAGCATGAGCTTTTTTCGGAAGATGTTTGGGCTACTAGTACGTACGTACCGCTGGGAGGGCCCCCCCTGGAATTTGGGGGCCCGGGGCGGCCACCCCCTCTGCCCCCCCCCCTCAGGGAGGGCCCTGGGTGGAGGCTGGAGGAAGTCGCGGTGGATGAACAGTAGCAGGTGGAGGCTGGAGGAAGTTGACGGTGGATGAACAATATCCCGTGGAGTCCTTTTTGCGGTACGCCACACCCCTCCGGATGAACAAGACCCCGTTTCAACCGTAAGCGCTGGAAGACAAGTCCGTTTCCTCCGTTTTGCATTACGCCAGACCCCTCTCAATGAACAGGACCCCGTTTCGATTGTAGGCAGTCGAACAAAAGTCTGTTTCCTCTGTTTTGCGGTACACCAGACCCCTCCCGATGAACAAGACCACATTTCGACCTTAGGCGGTCGAAGAGAACTCCGTTTCCTCCATTTTGCGGGACGTGAGACCCCGAGTCGATGAACAGGGCTCCGTTTGGGATGTTCCGTCCAAGCCGGTTGGCTTCCGATGAACAGGATGCATTCCGACCCAGTCGGTTGCCTCCTTATGAACACGAAGCGGTTTCCTCCATTCCGACCCAGCCGGTTGGCTGCCGACAAACAGGACGCCGTCCATGTACGCGTTCGAGACCCCGCCCATATGTACGCATGTAGCCGTATTTACTTTCTTGCAGCATGGCAATATGTACGTGTACACAATTTAGACAGGACTGCCTGAACTGCTACATCACACGTGCCACTCCTTGCTCGGCCACGGTTCATCTTGCAGAAAGACCAAACGACCATTATGTACGTACACGTTCGCGACCAGACAGACAACCCTACGTACGGTTCGACCAGGTGGGTCCCAGCTGTCAAGGAGGATAAGAAGGCACTTCCTTGCGTGCGAAGATACAACTGGTGGGTCCCAGCTGTCAGGAGGAGGAATCATTTTTTTACCCGTAATAAGGATGCACATCCTTGCGTGCGAAGATGTAGCTGGTTTATTGCTTGTATCTGCGTTGGTGTTTCCCCGAAGAGGAGAGGATGATGCAGCACAACAACGGTAAGTATTTCCCTCAGTTATGAAACCAAGGTATCAATCCAGTAGGAGAACCAAGCAACACTATGTAAACGGCAACTGCATACAAATAACAAATACTTGCAACCCAACGTGTAAGAGGGGTTGTCAATCCCTCCACGGTATTGAGATAGATTAAATTGTATGAGATTGGATAAATAGATCTTGCAAAAACACAAAATTAAATAAATAAAGAAAAATTGCAGCAAGGTATTTTTGGGTTTTTGAAATAATAGATCTGAAAACAATATGATAAAGAATAGACCCGGGGTCCGTAGATTTCACTAGTGGCTTCTCTCGAGAAAATAGTATACGGTGGGTAAACAAATTACTGTTGGGCAATTGATAAAAGAGCAAATAATTTTGTCGATATATAAGGCACTGATCATGTATATAGGCATCAAGTCCAAGATTAGTATACCGACTCCTGCCTGCATCTACTACTATTATTCCACACATCGACCGCTATCCAACATGCATCTAGTGTATTAAGTTCATGGAGAAACGGAGTAATGCAATAGGAACGATGAAATGATGTAGAAAAGATTTATTCATGTAGGAATAGACCCCATCTTTTTATCCTTAATAGCAATGATACATGCGTGCCTCGCTACCCCTTCTGTCACTGAGTGAGGACACCGCAAGATCGAACCCATCACAAAGCACCTATTCCTATTGCAAGAAAAATCAATCTAGTTGGCCAAACCAAACCAAAGTTTCGAAGAAGAAATACGAGGCTATAATAATCATGCATATAAGAGATCAAAGAAGACTCAAATAATATTAATTGATAGAACTGATCATAAACTCGCAATCCATCGGATCCCAACAAACACACCACAAAAGTTACATCAAATTGATCTCATAGAAGAGAACATTGTTTTGAAGATCAAAGAGAGAAGAAGCCATCTAGCTACTGCCTACAGACCCGTGGCTCTAGATTGGATCTCGTGGTTCTGGAACTTGCGGCGGCTGGATTGTGTTTCGTCGACTCCCCTAGAGTTTCTGGAATATTTGGGTGTTTATAGAGATGAGAGGCGGTGGAAAGTACCTCCGTGGGCCCCACCACCCATCAGGGCGCGCCATGGGCCTCTAGCACGCCCAGGTTGGTGGTGGGCCCCACGGGCCTCCCCTCTGGTACATCCTTGGCTCCCTAGTTGTCTTCTAGGCAAAAAAAATCTCCAAAAAGTTTCATGACATTTGGACTTCGTTTGGTACCGATATTCTGCGAAGTAAAAAACAAGCAAAAAACAGCAACTAGCACTGGGCACTATGTCAATAGGTTAGTCCCAAAAAATGATATAAAGTTGCTATAAAATGAATGTAAAACATCTAAGAATGATAATATAACAGCATGGAGCAATCAAAAATTATAGATACTTTGGAGATGTAGCTGCATCCCCAAGCTTAATTACTGCTCATCCTCGAGTAGGTAAATGATAAAAATAGAATTTTTGATGTGGAATGCTGCCTAACATGTTCATCACATATTCTTTTCTTTTGTAGCATGGACATTTGGACTTTTAGATGATTAAAGCAATTGTCTATATTTGACATGAAGACTTCAATACTCAAGCATATCAACAAGCAACCATGTCTTTCAAAATATCAACACTAAAGAAAATTATCCCTATCCCATCATGCTCAATCATCGATCCATTCGTGAAACACACTCGAATATTAGCTACATCCAATGCACAAGTATGATCATAGTGCTCCCTAGTTGTAATTCCCAAATTGAGAGATAAAAATATTTTGAGAGGCATGCTTTTCCCGTCAACGAAAACGACCGAGTAATTCCCAATACTTTCCATGCTAGATACATTATAGGCAGTTCCCAAACATAAAATAAAGTTTATTCCTTTTTCCACCATTCTTTCAAAATCCATGGCTAGCCGTATCCACGGGTTCCTTCCATACCAACACTTTCCAAGGAATTTATTGTTCGACAACATAAAGTAAATTTCTTTTTCATTTCGGGACTGGGCATCCCTATTACCACCAAACTCTCGTGCAATGACAAGTGGATAAATGCTCATCTTGAGAATAACACATCTAGCATGGAAAAATATTGGCCACCCCCTGCCGCTTCATGAGTAGTATGGGCACACAAAAAGGAAATTCATTTTGAAAATTTGAGTTGGCACATACAAATTTACTTGGAACGGCACGGAAATACCGCATATAATTAGGTATGGTGGACTCATATGGCATAACTTGGTTTAAGGAATTTGGATGCACAAGTAGTATTCCCATTTAGTACAAATGCAGGCTAGCAAATAGATTGAGAAGCAACCAACCAAGAAACGAAAATTCTCATAAACGAGCATTAAGTATAACTAACACCGAATAATGCAACACAAGTAGGATGTAATCACAAACCTTAACACCAATATTCTTAGTAAAGCATAATTACTCACCAACATGACTCACATATTACTATCATCATGTCTCAAAACTATTACAAAGAATCAAGTTTATTTGGTCCAATGATCTTTCATGAAAGTTTTTATTGTATCCCTCTTGAATATGTATCACTTTGGGATTAGTTTCATATATTGCCATTGCTTATAACAAGCTCTCAAACAAATTTAAGTGAAGAACATGAGCATACAATTTTTTTTCATCATCTCTCAAAATAATATAAGTGAAGCATGAGAGAATATTTCTTCAAAATATACTAACTCTTAAATTAATCCAAGTGAAGCGTGAGAGTATTTCTTAAAAAATTAAAACACCACCATGCTCAAAAATATATAAGTGAAGCAGTAGGGCAATTCCTTAGCTCAAAAAAAGAATTTAATTGAAGCAAATAGAGCAATTCTAACAAATCATAGCATCATTATGGCTCTCTCAAATAGGTGTGTCCAGCAAGGATGATTGTGACAAACTAAAAAGCAGAACAAGCAAAGACTCATATAATACAAGACGCTCCAAGCAAAACTCATTATATGTGACGAATAAAAATATAGCTCCAAGTAAAAATACCAATGGTCGTTAGAAGAAAGAGGGGATGCCTTCTGGGGCACCCCAAACTTAGCTTGGTTCTCCTTGAATATTACCTTGGGGTGCCATGGGGCATCCCCAAGCTTAGGCTCTTGACAGTCCTTATTCCTTCATCCATCATGATCTCACCCAAAACTTGAAAACTTCAATCACACAAAACTTAACAAAAACCTTTGTGAGATCCGTTAGTATAATAAAGCAAATCACCACTTTAAGTACTATTGTAAACCCATTCATATTTTATTATTGCATTATATCTACTTTATTCCAACTTTACCATGGCTTATACCCCCCGATACAATCCATAGATTCATCAAAATAAGCACACAATGCAACAAAAATAGAATCTGTCAAAAACCAAACAGTCTGCAGTAATCTGGACTTTGACCATACTTCTGTAACTCTAAAAATTCTGAAACATCAGGACGATGTACAAAATTTATATATCAATCTTGTGTAAAAAATTCAGAAACTTTCGTCACTTATGTGATTTTCCAAAATTCTGCTACTGGGCGCATACGTTTCTATTTTTCAACAAGATCAAGTCAACGATCGCCCAACATAATCCTAAAGGCTTTACTTGGCACAAACACTAATTAAAACATAAAAAACACAATCATAACAGTAACATAATTGTGTAAACACTCAAGAACAGAAAGAAAAAGACAAAAATAAATTTTATTCATTGGGTTGCCTCCCAACAAGCGCTATCATTTTATGCCCCTAGCTAGGCATAATGCATAGATTCAAGTATTGTCATCTTTAGTTTCCAATTCCTCAATCACACAACCAAAATTCTTCAAGATTTTAGCGTGCATATTTTCAATAATAATGCTCCTAAGAATAAGATTGAAGAATTCATTCTTGCGAGTAGGGTTTTTTATCACTTCAACAAGGTTGGGGTGAACACTAATCATTTTAAGATCTTCATTGTTGCTACTAGAAGTGGCACCCTTGTTTTTAGAAACATATGTAGTCTTGCAATTCTTAGGAGTTTTTTCTATATTTTTAACGGAATAAAAAGCCGAGCTCAAGGTACTAAAGATTTCTTCCAACTTATCGATCTGAGCGGGGCTCTCTTCTATCCTTTCGTTAACTATGGGTCCCTTTTCTTTTAATAACTTAAGAGCATCTCCTGCCGTTAACCCTATTCTATTAGCAAGATTATGGATTCTTTTATCCAAATTTTCAATATGTTCTTCGGTAATCATTTTTGTTGGAACGAAGTATGTCTACCAGAGGGGAGGGGTGGGGGTGATTGGGAGTTTTAAAATTTCTTCGGAAATCTCAAAACTGTCGGAACCCAGCAGCGGGGCGAATGAAAAACAAACTACAGCGAGCTATAACTAAGTACCAAATGGAAAGTACGACATGCATCGAGACAAATCACATGATGGATAACATATTGAATGTAAACATGGGTAGCAGAGGTAACTAGTGATGCTCGATGGCGACATGGTATTTGTTCGACCAGTTCGTCCCACTACACAAGGACTACGTCTGGTTGGAGGGGCTGTGACTTAACACCGAAGATAGACTCTCTTCACCCTATTCTCCTCGACAATTGGTTCGTCAACCAATGCCGATCACTCGTGGTAGATACTTGAGGCGATCTCCAACCCTTTACAGACTTCTTCTTCGAGAACCACAATCACTCTTGGTCTCTGAAGAAATTGACACCTAACTATCTAGAGAGTTTGCAGCTCTCAAGAGTAATAGGCGGAGCGTACTGGACTTAGATTCGAGCAATGCCGAACAACTATCTAATTCTTCGGCTCTAGGGGTTTTCTCTCAGTGGATTTTAAACTCAAATTGCTCAGAGAGGGGGTTGCTCAACAATCTTCTCAGAATCAAACGGAGTAGCCACCGGACAAAGCCAGCGCAGGGTGGCTATTTATAGCCGCAGCCTTCCCTGATGGGAAATGACCATTTTGGACACGCGGTCCAGCCAATGGCCAACCTACATGTTCACAACGGTCGGATTTTGGAGCAACGGTAACATTAGTTGAGGAACAAGTAATGCTAACTCCTCAGTCTGAGACAAATCTCTCACAGCAAAGAAGATCACAGTCTCTTGCTAGTAAGTATTTGCTCGGAACACAAAGAGATTTCTCTCGCAACTTTCATAGGATTTGGGTTTAGCATCAGAGAATCAAAGTTTCGAACGCTACACCCATCTTAATAGTACGGTGGTCCTATGACTCAATAAAGAGAAGAAGAAGAAGAACGAAATAAATGCTACATCTTCACTTCATCTTCAATCTCCTCGAACGCAGTCATTATCCTCGGATGGGCACCAAACAAAATTGCTTCACTTCAGCAACTTTTGAGGGGTCACTCTTGTTATCATAGTCTTCAGTGATAACCTTCACTGCAGCGCAGGGAGATTACCTTCGTCGTTTAACACAAACTCCTCGTGATCTCAGGGACCTGTTACTCTGCGTGCACTAGCAAACACATAAGTCCCATATTGTTTGTGTCAACAAACTCCAAAAACATAAGGGGCCTATCATTGCACCAACAATCTCCCCTTTTTGGACGGTTGTTGACAAAACAGATAATCATCAAAGTGAAGATAGATAAGTGAAAAGTAAATCAAACAAGAGTGAATTTGCGTTACTTGACCCGATGATGAAATAGACTCCCCCTAGATGTATGCAGGGTTCCAGATATGAGAGGAAATTTTCTGCAATTCACTGAAGTATATGGAGGAAATTTCAATCATTCGAGGTAATGATTCACGCTGATGATATATAGTCCATCGAGATTGTAGTGCAATCATTCATAACTTCTGATAATGATTCCACCTGCAAAACAAATGCTTCGGGAGAAATAGTGCAGCAGGCGGGGTTATTAACATTACAGCAAAGAAGTTTTACATCAGAGAGCAAATAGTCTTTAAAGCATAAGTTTCAAATCTCTCACGAAACCAAACCAAATATCAAAACTCGATGTAATTCTCCCCCTTTGTCGGTGCAACGAACATCCGCGTTCGTTGACCCCTTTGAGAGATAAAAGGAGGTCCAGGGCAACCTAGGGAAGGATTCGGACCATCTCGCACTTGTATACGCATGGGAGCTCTCCTCGAGGCCACCTGTGTGTCATCGTGTTCCTCCATCCAATCCACCAAAGCAGGAGTAGGGTCTTACGCTTCACAGCGGACCGAATCTGGGTAAAAACCGCCCGAGTCTCAGCGTCGTGCTGTCCCATGGCCTTTGCTCTTTGTGCAACATGATCTCCCCCTTGCCGAACCACAAGGGGCCCATGGCCCCATAGGTGATCGTGCTCACCCATGACATCTTTGGCACGCCAGGTAGGGGGGAGTCGCTTGCGCGAACCCGAAGTTGTGAACAACATGTCCATCTTCATCATCATCGATCTTCATCATCGTTTTCTCCGTCCATGGCGCCCAAGAAGAAACCTGACAAGATCGCACACCCCTCCACTTCGAGGGCCCCCTCGCACGCAGCCGCGGACGCCGTAGGTGCCACAGCGACGTTGGACGAGGCGGGTACCGCGGGCGACGTGACCGACACAAGCGGCGCCTTCGTTGTGTCTCCCGTGGCCGAAGCTGGAGCAGGAGACGTCAGGGCCAGGCAGCATCTTAGCGAGCATGGCCCAGAAGCCGTGGGTGGAGGGAACGTCCAGTCTCTACCTTCCGGCCACACTAGCGGGCGCAATCGCAATACCGACGCCCGCTCCGATGCGAGCCGCGATCCTCTTGCAGCGCCCCCCATGGGCGTGGCCGCAAGGCGCACACCCTGCCCGGAGCAAGACGGACAGGACGGAGCGCCGAACGGGGCTGTCGACCCCCAAGCACGGCCCCCTTGTCGCTAGGACGCCTTGGCGATTGGTTCACGACGGCAAGAACGCGGCGACGCTCCTGCTGGTTCAGCCAGGAGTCGAGCGACGTTGCGGTCTGCCTCATTAGCCATGCCAAGCACGGCCTCGGAAGCGATGGCGCGGGCCCAAGTCTTTTTGAATTTCCCACCGGCGGCTGACAAGATGGATGAGTGGAGAGCCACTATCCAGAGCTTGATCGGTTTTGCTGAAGCCGGTAAATCGCAGCATACGGAGCCGTCACGATACCCGCAAACGACGACAGCGGCCCGGGCTAGCGACCGTGTCGAGGGGGCTACACCAACAGTGCAGTCCCCTCCGCGGCAGCAAGCCTCGAGGCAACCTCAGCAAACTCAACGTGCGAACGGGCCCGACGAGACGTCAATGGCTTTGTCTGGCCCTCAAACCCACCAGGATCAGTGGCAAGTTCTGGAGGACCGGCGGAAGGAAGACGCACGCGTCACCATAGAGCGACGCCGGCAGGCACACCGTCAATCCAACAGGCGCAATGGCCCAGTCGTTGACGAACCCGCGCCCAATGCTGGCGGGTACTTACCATATGAGGTTGGGTGTCCTGCCTTCACTCGCGAGCTGTGGCAAGTCCGCTGGCCATCTGTCCGAGCCTTCAAGCCTGAACTGCCAGAGAAATACGACGGAAAGTTAAACCCGACAGAGTTTTTAGGCATCTACACGATTGCCGTTCAAGCCGCTGGGGGCATAGATGAAAATGTGTTCGCCAACTATTTTCCTTTGGCGCTCAAGCCAAATGTGAGATCATGGCTGATGCACCTGCCGAAAAACTCTATTTCATCATGGGCGGACCTGTGCAATGAATTGGTTGGTGCCTTCACGGGTGCCCACCAAGAGCCTGGACAGCCCAGTGACTTGCAAGTCCTTCCGCAGAAGGAAGGGGAGAGTTTGCGAAAATATATTCAGAGGTTCAGTCAAGTGCACTGAAACATCCCAGAGATACACCCAGTAGCTGTGATTGCCGCGTTCCACTCGAACGTGCGCAACAGGAGGATGCGAGCCAAGATGAATGTTCGGTTACCCAAAACCATCAACGAGTTATATACCTTGGCAGATAAGTGCGCTCGGGTTGAAGAAGGAAGGCGACTCCCCGGAGAGGAGGCTGGTGTCGAGATTGATTCAGAAGATGATGACGAGGCCACCAACCCGAAGAGAAGAAGCTGGAGGTGCAATAGGAAACGCAAGGAGAAGACAGTATTGGCCGTTGAGAGCTCTGGTGATCCCAGTACCGGGAAGAAGGCCAAAACCGAGGCCCCCGGCAAGGGAGCTGCCTCGTGCGCTGATTGCCGGGAGGCCGTGGCGGCAGAGAAAGCCGGGAAGTCCGACGGGCCATACTGCAAAATCCATCGCACCAAAGGTCATAATCTCCAAGAGTGCCACCAAGTTCAGCAGCTTATTAAGAAACAAAAGGCCGAGTACAAGAAGCGTGACAGGCAGAGAGGCCAACAGGGTGCTAGCGGAAGAGGCCGTGGTAGTAGAGGGGGCCGCCACGGCAAGGCCCCGCAGCAAAAGGAAAAACCTGCCAGAGGTCGTGAAAAGAAAGAAGGAGACGATGGGAGTGATGAAGAAGATGAGGAAGAAACCAGCAAGCAAGAGTTCCAGAAGGCAACCGAAGCCATGTGTGTTGATGGGGGTGCATCTTTACACTCCTCTCACTGCCAGCTCAAGCATTGGGCGCATGAGGTCAACGCCGTGGAACCAGCTGCAGACTCCCGGAAGCCACTCAAGTGGTCCCGCATGGCTATCATCTTTGACGAAGAGGATCACCCTGACCGTACCACAACGGTTGGGTGTTTGCCATTGTTGGTCTCCCCGACAATCCAAAACCTCAAAGTAACAAAGATGCTAGTTGATGGTGGGGCTGGGTTGAACTTAATCTCCCCTAAGGTGGATGGCAAGCTATAGATCCCCGACGAGGAACTTAAGGCCACATGCACTTTCCAAGGAATCAACTCCGGCAGGAGCCGGCCCAAGGGAAAGGTTACATTGCCTGTGACATTTGGCGGGGAACTGAATTATCGGACTGAGAGAGTCGTGCTTGAAATTATTGAGCTTCCCTTGCCTTACAATGGGATTCTTGGTCGCCCAGCTCTGGCAAAATTCATGGCAGCTTCCTACTATGCCTACAACACCCTGAAGATGCCAGGGCCAATGGGTATCATTTCCATTCCGCCAGATAAGAAAGATGCAATCATATGTGTGGATCAGATGTATTGGGACACGATAGCAGCTGAGGCTACAGAAGCCACAGCTCCCGCCAAGGAAACAAGGAAGGGGAAAAAGGCTAGCGGGGATGCCGGCAAGGACTCCGGGAAGCGCGCCTCTTCGGAGTGCGCCGCACCCGTTGATGACCTACCGGAAAGTTCCACTAGCAAGATACCCAAGGTTGCTTCACCTGCTGTAAAAAGGGTCCCGGCAAGGCAGGATGGCGCCGACGGTACTTTCACCATCAGCGCCACCCTCGATGACAAATAGGAAAGCACGCTCGTTGCCTCCCTGGGGCCGAATGTCGATGTGTTTGCTTGGCAATCATCTGACATCCCCGATGTTCCCAGGGAGGAAATTGAGCACCACCTTGCTGTCTGTCCTCACGCTCGTCCCATCAAGCAGAAAGTCAGAAAACAAGCTTTAGAACGGCAACAGTTCATTGCCAAGGAGATCAAGAAACTTGAAGCAGCTGGTTTGGTTAGAGGAGTCCTGCATCCATACCAGTTGGTGAACCCAGTGGTAGTGCGCAAGGCAAACGGGAAATGGAGGCTCTGCATTGATTTCACTGACTTGAACAAAGCATGCCCGAAGGACCCTTTCCCCCTGCCGCGCATTGATCAAATTATTGACTCCACTTCCGGGTGTGATTTGTTTTCCTTTTTGGATGTGTACTCCGGGTACCATCAGATATTCATGGCCAAGGAAGATGAAGAGAAAATCGCGTTCATAACTCCATGTGGCACGTACTGCTTTGTACGTATGCCTTTTGGGTTAAAGAGCGCTGGATCCACTTTTGCAAGGGCAGTACAGATTGGTTTCGAACCCCAGGTGCACAGAAACGTGGAAGCTTATATGGATGATATAGTGGTCAAAACCAATGATAGATCAACACTCATTCAAGACCTGGAAGAGACCTTTGCAAACTTGCGCAAGATCAATTTGAAGCTAAACCCTGAGAAATGTGTGTTTGGTGTTCCATCCGGCAAGCTACTTGGTTTGTTTGTGTCTCACCGGGGGATAGAAGCCAATCCCGACAAGATCAGAGCGATCGAGCGGATACAAGCACCCAAGACTGTCAAGGACGTGAGGCGTTCAACTGGATGCATTGCTGCACTGAGTAGGTTGTCCTCCAAGTATGCTGAATGTGCCTTTCCTTTTTTTTAAATCTTGAAAAAGGCTAGCCCGATGAAGTGGACCCCGGAGGCAGAAGCGGCGCTGCAAGACCTGAAAACTTACCTTTCCTCTGCTCCCACCTTGGTCGCACCTAAACCACAGGAGCCGTTGTTGCGATACTTAGCTGCAACGAATCAAGTGGTTAGTGCAGCGCTGGTGACACAGCGAGAAGTGGACAAGGAAGCAGCTGCAGCAACTGACCCCTCCGAAGAAGGAACCGAAGCACCCGCGACAGGACATGACATAAACTAGGGGGAGGCAAGGCAAGCTGTTGGGGGCGATCCCAAGACTGTGGCAAGGAAGAAAGTGGTACAGTGACCAGTTTACTTTGTCAGCTCCTTATTACAGGGGGCCAGGTCAAGGTACTCTGGAGTGCAAAAGCTGATATTCGCCATCATCATGGCCTCGAGGAAGCTGCGCCATTACTTCCAAGCCCATGAGATCACAGTTGTCACCCATTTCCAACTGCAGCGCATATTGAGGAACCTTGAAGCCACCGGCAGGATAGTTGAATGGGCGCTAGAGCTGTCAAGCTTCGGCTTGAAATATGAAAGCACCTCAACTATTCAGAGCAGGGTGTTGGCGGAGTTCATTGGAGAATGGACACCAACTCTAGACGAAGAAGTACCAGAGACAGTTCTCCCCGGCAAAGAGTCGCCTCCAGAGTGGATCATGTATTTTGATGGTGCTTTCTCGCTGCAGGGCGCCGGAGCCGGCGTGCTTCTTGTCGCGCCCACTGGAGAGCATCTCAAATATGTGGTTCAAATGCACTTTCCCCAGGAGAAGTCCACCAACAACATTGCTGAGTATGAGGGGCTCCTTATCGGACTCAGAATTGCGTTGGAATTGGGAATCAAGAAACTGATCAATCGTGGAGACTCACAGCTCGTGGTAAAGCAAGTCAATAAGGATTATCAGAGTCTGTTGATGGAGGCATATGTGGAGGAGGTGAGCAAGCTGGAAGAGCACTTTGATGGATTGCAAACAGAGCACGTACCACGTGCGAAAAACAACATCGCTGATCATTTGTCAAAGTGCGCCGCACAAAAGCTCCCTGTGGAACCAGGGACGTTTGTCCTCCGCCTAACTCAACCATCAGTGTCCCCTTCAACGATGGCCGGAAAAAGGAGAAAGTTGGACTCCGGCAAGTATCTCCCGATAGGGCTTCCCGAAGCCGCTGGTAGAGAGGGTGCCGAGGACAACCCCACCTCGGTTGGTGAGCAGCACCCTCCCGCGGAACCACAAATTCTTGCGGTCGAGGTGAGTGCTCCCACGAATGAGGAGGTGCCTTTAGTCCTTGTTGTCGAGCCACAGGCTCCAACTTGGGCGCAACACATAGTCCATTTCCTTCAGATGGGAGAGCTTCCCGAAGAGCAAGAAGAAGCTGAAAAAGTAGCCCGACGGTCAAATATGTACCAGTTTGTCGATGACACACTGTACAGAAAAAGGCCAAACGGTGTGAAATTGAAGTGCACTTGCCGGGAAGATGGGCTGCAGCTGTTGGCAGAGATACAGGAGGGAGTGTGTGCCTCCCACATTGGATCAAGAGCTCTGGTCGGCAAAGCCTTCCGGCAGGGTTTCTATTGGCCCACAACACTCCAGGATGCAACTGAGCTAGTCACCAAGTGTGAAGCCTGCCAGTTCCATTCTGAGAACATTCATCAACCAGCTCAAGCACTCCAGACGATCCCTTTGTCCTGGCTATTCTCGGTCTGGGGGCTCGATATCTTGGGCCCCTTCCCTCGCGCTGTCGGGGCTTTGAATTCTTGTACGTAGCAATCGACAAGTTTACAAAGTGGCCTGAGGTGGAGCCAGTGAGGAAGGTGACCGCGCAATCAGCTGTCAAGTTCTTGAAAGGATCGGTGTGCCGCTTTGGAGTACCCAATAGAGTGATCACCGATAATGGCACCCAGTTCACGAGCCGCACCTTTATGCAGTACATCCAAAGGCTTGGAAGCAAGGTCTCCTTTTGTCTCTGTCATTCATCCATGGAGCAACGGGCAAGCTGAGAGGATGAATGCTAAAGTGCTGCGAGGGCTAAAGACAAGAACGTTTGACAAGTTGCCGAGATGCGGCAGATGTTGGATTGATGAGCTGCCGGCGGTTCTTTAGTCCCTCAAGACGACACCAAATCGAGCTACCGGCCAGACTCCCTTCTCCCTAGTATATGGGACAGAAGTAGTGCTCCCCACAGAACTCATATATGGGTTACCTCGAGTACTTGCCTATGACGAGGTAGAGCAAGAGCAGCTACGGCATGATGATGATGTGCTCCTCGAGGAAGATCGTCTCTGGGCTGCTGTGCGTGATCCACGCTACCAGCAAACCCTGCGCCGCTATCATAGCCGCAGGGTTCACGCCCGGAGCCTTGAGGAAGGGGACCTTGTCCTTAGGCGTGTTCAATCCGCCAAGGGTACCAACAAGTTGACGCCAAAGAGGGTAGGCCCTTACCGGGTAGTACAAGTCACCAAACCTGGCGCAGTCCGTCTGGAGACCGAAGATGGCATCCAAATGCAAAACTCATGGAATATTGAGCATCTTGGCAAATTCTACCCGTAAGGCGCGGTTGTCGGGCCCAGTCCCCGGCAACCACCTTTTGTACAAGCCTTGCCGATGGGCATTTAACCCTTTGTACAAAGCCAGGCGCAGACCCTATGCAAAGATAGAATGAAGCGCTGGCATCTAAAACTTGCATGCATATTTTCTTAAGCATGATTTTGCTATAATAACCCATCCATCTAAAGGTGGATCGTGTGCTGTTGTTTTCTCCCCTGCGCTGTCAACAGGCCTCTGCCGCGGATAAACTCCTCGAAGGGAAAAAGTGAGAGCAGCCTAGCATAACGGTCCCCGGCAGCTCCTTGTCGGAGCAATAAGAAGGACAACAAATACAGATAAATTTTCTCCCCCATCCACAAGTACGTCCCTGTATGAAAATCTTGTGGGCAGAAAAATTTGCCGCCCTCAACATCCATGCTCCCATCCTTTGATTTGAAAGTTTTTACTTCAGTCGGGATGGTTGGAGTGGCGTTTGGGGAGGGATTGGCGAAGAGCCAGTTTCCTTCCGTGCTCCCAACCCGTCAAGCCGAGTCCAGCGGCAGCAACGGAAGGGACCGGCAAGGTGTCTCGCCGGGGAACCTTGTTTACTTAAAAGTATTGAGAGGCTACCCCTCAGCGTGGATATGATACATGCACGAGTACCCAGCAGGCATTTCCTTTTCTCATTAATACTCGGATAAACAAGTACAAATCATACAGAGTACAAACGTGGATGGGAGATTACATAATTTAAGATAAAGTTCGGCAAGTGCCTACATCTTTTAGATTGAAAAAAGATAAGTGTCCCGTAATGCCTTTCTTGTCCCTCTCCTCCTAGGAGCTACAGTGGGAGGTGAAGAGGGCAAAAGGAGCACTTGGGCAAAAGCCCAGCCTGACCCCATGAGGGCCCGTGAGATGCAGCCTGACAAGATCGGGAGGGCGAAGGCGAAGCGGGATGGGCAAAAGGAGCGAGTAGGCGATGCCCTGGTTACCACCGCCAGGACCAGAGGAACGCGGTAGGAGGGACACCGGCGGGGAAGACGAAGCCGGAGTCCACGAGGAAGCCTGTCGGGCTCCAGCTAGAGGAGGCGAAGGCATCCACACCCAACACCCCAGCAAATCGCTTTGCTGGGGAGAAGACCAGGTGCAGATGATGGTGCTGCCGGCGCCTAGCTGATGGTGACGGTGCGTCATCTTCGCCGTCCTCTCGCTTGGTGCCGTCATCTTCGCCGTCAGTGCCCTCCTCGTCGCTGTCGCACGAGGATGAGCTTTTGTAATCGGTCGAGCTCTCCGGACAGCACCCTAAGCGAGCACCTGAACGCCCGATGACCTAGATGGAGAGTAGGTTGGTCTCCATTAATTTAAAATGGAGGACGTGCCCCTCCGCCAAGCTATGGGCACGAGCAAAGGTTTTCCAGCCACGCCGGAGAAGCATGACGTGAGGTGCAGGGAACTCCATGTCCACATGCATATTGCCCTTACAGCAACCCCTCATGTGCAACTTCAACGCATGCGGCTGTTCAACCTCCATTACCCTTGCAAAAGGAATGGGAAGTCGAAGACGACTGCGCGGGTGCTCGCGCAGCCTAACGATGAACTCCAGCGGCGTGTCCCCGATGTGGCTCTCCCTCGAAGCAGAAGCAGTTGGAGGGGGAGTGGCCGCGCCACCACCACGTCCCCCTCGGCCCCGAGCGCTGCGCCAGCCACGACCACGTCCTTCGGCTCCGCCTTGCGCACTGGACCCTGCCCCCGCATCTTCAACAGGGGCAGAGGTATGGTGCCTAGAGGAATCCCTTGTCGTCGCTACTGGGGCTCGACCGCGCCCTCTCCCCTTTACCATGGTGGAAGAGGAGCACTAGAAGAAGAAAGAGATGCGTGGGCGAGTCCTTTCGCCCACCTCTACACTCCCTTTTTATAGCGGAGCGCAGCCGGGGGCTGGCTCCCCACTACCCCGTGGCAGCCGCCACGCTCCACCAATCTGGTCTGTCTGCATTAGTGGCAACCTCCAGAATCGCCGACCGTCCTCCTACGCAAATCCATGATGCCAAGCTTTCTGCCATGGCACTCATTCCCGTGCCCTATGTGCGCAATGCATGCAGCGTACATGGCGGAAAGGGCATGAGTAGTGGGATGGGTAAACTGGCAGTTAACTCCCCATGAATATAGGCGGATCACGGGCCATTACGTGGGTAGCCCCACATCATTCAGCACGGCTCTCGGGGAAACCGGGAACTTATTCAATCCCAGGTTAATGAACAAACAAAGAAGATATCAAAGAAGATATGGATTCCGCTGCGGACTAGTCGACGTGTCCGCCTATGTATTAGTTGGGGCCTACCCCAACGATGCCTGGCGGCACGTATGGGCCAGGCCTGGGGGCTCCTGTTGGTGCAATGAACATCCGCGTTCGTTGACCAGACTCATACACAGGCATGGTAACGATCGGACGTCCAACACCAACATATAATGCAAGGCCAAGCCAGAGATGCCTGTCTTCGTGAGATCAAGGGGAGCATTAAGAAGAACAAGATAGCAGGATATCATCCTGGGAAAGCCTCCCTTGCCTGGCAGGAGAGCCTGGCCGGGTCGAGACCGCCCCGAAGGCAAGTCCAGAATTACCCCGGCAAGCCTGCCGGGGGCCACCAAGGCCAAAAACCCCCGCCAAGGCATCACCTCTCCACCGCACCGTGACACCAGTCACTTATCAATACGGTGTCGAGCCCCCAGCCGATTAAGTGGCTTCCACTAAGCATGTGGCAGCTTGCTGGAAGACAGATTACACCCATTTGACACCCATCCAGAGGCGTGTCGAAATGATAAGCAGAAAATGATTAAGGGGCACTGCAGGCTTGCCGGGCTTCACCCTCAGCACGACACCTAGCAGTGCATTTAATGCACTTTGTCCTAACTGCCAGAGTTAGGTATGATAGCACTGTTAGCTATCTAATCACAAGATAATGCCTATTTTGCCACTGTGGTAACCCCTTTGAGCTATAAAAGGAGGTCCAAGGCAACCTAGAGAAGGATTCGGACCATCTTGCACTTGTACACGCGTAGCAGCTCTCCCCGAGGCCACCTTGCCGGGCTTGAGCGCTGCATATCGTCGTGTTCCTCCATCCAATCCACCAAAGCAGGAGTAGGGTCTTACGTTTCACAGCGGCCCAAACCTGGGTAAAAACCGCCCGAGTCTCATCGACGTGCTATCCCATGGCCTCCGCTCTTTGTGTAACATGATCCGCCCCTTGCCGAACCACAAGGGGCCTGTGGCCCCATAGGTGATCGTGCTCACCCATGACACCTTTTTTGTCAACTAGTGTCAAAAAGGTGACGAAGAACATGAGTGCAAAAGCGGTGAACTTGATTCACTCGGTGGCATCTCCAGAAGAACTGTTGGAGGATAATTCAGTTTCGGAAGTGACTTGCTCATCTTCATTGTCAACGGCAACTGATTTTTCTTTAGGAATGACGACACGATGCTGAGATGAAGAAGGCATGTTTGGATCAGCCACATGAGTAACACGAGATAACACATTTCCTTCGGCTAGTTTCTCGGTCGGTGAGGTAGCTTCTGATTTGTTGAGCAATTTTCGCAGCTTGAAATGAAGTAGATCAGTTGTTGGCTTGTGAGCTGGCAGAGGAGGAGTAATGCGATCGTGAAAGTCTTCAGCAGAAAAACCTTGGTCAATATAATCATATAGTTCTTTGAGATCGGTGTCCAGGAGTTGTTTCTTGGAGAAGAACTTCCGAAGCAATTTCCAGAGGCGCTTCTTATTCTCAGCCATAATCATATGCACTACTTTTGTTTGGTTATTGATGACATTTAGCTCGGTAGCAAGATATTCTTTCTCTCGGCGGTCCTCAGCCATATGCTGCAACAGCAGCTGTTCAGTGCGCAAGCTCACTTCGAGGTGCGAAGGAGGTTGATGAGATGGCTGTCGATCGCGCCGAGGCAGCCATGGCCCATCGAATGTATTGTGAAAATCTGGAGGGCTTGACACGGGTACTTGACCCGAAGAAATATCTTCCATCACATGCACTGTATCACGCACTGGAGGAATGAAGCTTTTATGATGGACTTTTGCCAAATATTCGGTGCCCATTGCATGATCAACCACTTTCTAAATCCGTGGCGCATAAACTTTGAGGCACTTTGGATGTTGAGCAGAAGCCATTAAGATGCGCAGAAACATGTCCTCGACATCAAAGATATATTTCTCAGAGATTGCATAGATGGCATTTCGAAGAACATCAGAGATGACATTATCAGTATTCATCCCGGCCAGAGGGCAAATGGTGTAGGTGAGCAAATGGTATAGAGTTTGATTCTCGAACGTCAAATGCTCAGGCAAGGGAGGACCATTATAGTCACGAATCTTTTCTTTGTCCATGGTGCAGCGAAAAGTGTCATCAGAGATGACATCAATCTTGTGTACTCCAATTTCAGTCGTGCCATGCTCGAACCAAGGGAAATGGAAATGGGATACAAAATATGTTGAAGTGCATTTTATGTGTTTCCCTTCGGTCATCCATTCCATGATCCACTTGGAGCTATCAGATTCATCACCAGAGATGTACAAGGTTGCATAGAACCGAAGGATGATTTATCTATTCCACAGATGCTCGAATGCAATGACATTTGTGAGGCTAAAATCTTCTATATCTTGCAGTATTTGATCAAAACAACTAGTATTCTTCATAGCTGAGATGTCTGAGAACTCATGAGGAAATATCTTTCGGCTATCATAGAGAATCCGAGAATAATAGATGGCCTATTTCTTAGTCCAAAAACGAGGAGATTCAGAAGTGCGTGGCCCTTTATACGGACTTTCTTGAAAGAATTGAGGATGAGTGTTCCGATTGAAAAGTGGCCCTTTGACGCCAACATCTATCAAGAACAAAGGCAGTTGTTCACGAGGATATGGATATTTGAGTTCATTTTCAATTGAAATCACTTCATCTCCATAAACTACGGAGTCTGTATGACAAGCAGAAACAGATCTAACTGCAAACAAACCAACATATGAAGTTCTTTTCACTGTGTCGATTGACAAATGTAGTGGTGATGGAGCAGATGGCACAACGGTTGGAGCTGCAGAACTAGGGGGCAACGGAGCAGATTCCTTTTCGATAGCCACTGGAGGTGGTTGCGGTTGATCCTCGGGAATCTGTTGTTGCTGATCAGTTGGAGGAGCCGAATCATGTCTTGTTTCACGAGCAAGCGAAGCTTGAGGTTTGAAGTGAGGGATTTCACCTTCTTCAGACACAACTTGCTCTGTTGGAATATCAGCTCGAACAGGGGAGGCCACAGGCACTGTTTCAGTTGGCCTTGGCGAGGGAGGTGCATCAGTGACTTGAGCAGTGGGTTGCGAGGGAATTGCTGGCTTAGGAGATTTTTCTTTCCGAGGCTGAGCTTCAGCATGATCATTTGACATTTCTGTCGTAATGGGAGGAGCATTTTTCTTCGCGGTTTTCTTTCGCTCTTTTGTGTTTGTTGAGCAGTTTGATCAATGTGTCCCTTGACAAGATCATTATAGCAAATGGCTTGTGCTTGATGCTCAAGGCAGATCTTTCAAACAATATTATCAAGATCTGAGTGAATACCCAATCTTCTGCTGCGGAGGATATTTAAGGCCCGATTGACATCCATGTAAGATTCTTCAAGTTGTTTGATGACAAACTTGGAAGTTGCAGTTTTCATTCAACCATCAAGGTCTTTGAGTTCGGCAGTAAGGTTGTTGGTTTCAATAGAATCTTCCCTCATGTCTCAAACTACATCAAATGCTTGTGAAATAACTTCTGAAGGAATTGGCAAAGATGCCATTTCACTATTGAATGGATTTTCCACGAACTTCTCAAGCTGCTCCATGATGAATACATGATTGTAATAATGTGGAGCATCAGATTGGACATTAGTCTGTGCAACAGGAGCATTTTGCACTGGAATTTGCTCGGATGGAGGCATAGAAGCCAAAGGTTGTGTCAAAGTAGGAGCAAACTAAGCTGCCTTTTCCTTCGGTGCAGCATCTTGAGGAGCTGTTTGCTTGGTGGTTGGAGCCTTGATTTTCTTCAATTTTATCTTTGGGATTTGCTTGCCTGGCTTGGCAGTGGCAACTAGAGCATCAACTACCAAATCCTGCATGTTAATTGCCTCGGGATGAGGAGTTGTATCCACAAAATCCTTCATGGTGACGGTGGTCGGTGGAGTTTTGCGATTCTTCTTCGGAGGTGCAATTGGAGCTGTACGAGCCCGAAGATCAGGTAGCATGGTAGAAGTTGTGATGTTCACTTGCTCACTGAGAGTAGCATCAACTTCCTCTCTTGTTGGTGGTGGATCATCTTGATTGGAAGAATTGCTTTCAACATTTCTATCGGTTGGTTCAGCCGGCCTCTTCTTCGGTGCGCTCTTTTTCTTCAAAGCAGCAGTACTGGGATCATGTTTGCGCTTAGAACACCCTTGTGATTCTCCTTCGGCCTTTTTCTTCTCAACGTCATCTTTGAGAAGGCGAATATTTTCTTCTTCATGAGCTCTTTCCTTTTCTGCCTTCTTGGCTCTCTTTTCAGCATTCTTCTGATGCTTAGCCAGTTCATCAGGATAGGATTTGGGCATGCGAAGCGAGGTACTTATCAGCATTTGCTGGTGGCGGCGGTCTCTCCCGGGGATCACTTGCTCGAATGAGACCAATTTCACGGCAGCCACCCCATGGAGGATGAAAGGCAAAGTTCTTCGCAAACCGAGGATGAATCATTTCATAGTTGAACCACTTGTGCACCCAGTGGCGTCGAATCCTTTGCAGACGCTCGTCTCTTTCTCGTTTTGATTCTCCTGGAACTGTGTTATATTTATCATGTGAGATGTATTGAGCTGAATTTGTGTATGGTTGTTTGCCACCCTTCCTTTTCTTCAGAGCATCTTCTTCTTGCTCGTCAGCACTTGGCGCATTTATTTTTCTTTTACCTGTTGCTGGGCCTACCGTTGGGCCCTTTGCATTCGGTGCTTTAGACTCATCTCCTGTACCCAAAAGAAAATCTTCTCCATCTGCCATGCTCATTGGTCGAGTAGAATGTTCAACAGACGGCATACACCTGTGAAGAAGAAAAGATGCGAAAAAGAATGGGGACATGGATATAAATGCTCACAACAAATATTTTCCGAACAAAAACATTTTGATGAAGGATTAGATGCAGACTTTGAGAAATGTATCGAAAGAAGGAAATGTATAGGACGAACTAGTGAGTTCGAAGAATATACTAGTCAGCGTGCTATGCATGCCATTCTTACGAGACTTAACACAAACCCTAGATCTGAAATTTTTCGGATGCGAGGGACAACTGGAAACCACATCCGCATAAGATACCTAAGCGGTAAATACCTAAGATATGCGGTAAAAACGGGAAATTTTAACCGCGGACAAACTCGAACGAGAATAACGGAAGACAGAGTTCGCACTACATATACCCTAGCTTGGTGATGTGCAGCAGCTACGGCGGCACGGACAAGAGGATGTTCGTGGCGGCGAGGAAGGACTCCGGCAACTACTTTCTGGCAGTGAAGCGGCGAAGGGCTCGTCGGCGTTGAGCTCGAGGAGGAGCACTGCAACAGGGCTTCGGAGGAGATAGTGGCGAGGAGGAAAAGAAGTGAATGAGGGAGCGGTGGAGCGGCGGTATTTATATGCGAGGGATAATAACCGCGGCGGTATTTATATGCGAGTAATTTATATGCTAGTGGCAACCATCATAAAGAGACCGTGGTCCTGACTTGGGCGGGAAACCCCAAATTTTGGATAGCTTTTGCCAAAACAAATTAAAGTTCGGACCTAATCTTTATCGTGGTCAAGGACACCAGATAAAGTTTCGGTACCAGATGAAATTGAGCATTCATAACGGAACAACATAGACTGGGAGAGATAGAACAGAAAGAAAACAGGGTCCTAGGCATTTCACTCAGTCAATGAAACACAAACACCTGAAGGAATAGGTATGAGAGAAATGCATTCGGACAAACACAAAATCCTTCGAACGAACAAAAACTTAACGAAGGAAAATTGTGGTGGCGTGACCCACCGTATAAGAACTGTATGACCCCGAGCGTCGCACAATTATCGTGGCTCCTGGTTAGTCTTGTTCTACATTAATGTATTCACTCTCAGAAAGAAAATTTCACTTTGTCGAAATTTTCAAACTCTTCGAGTGTTGTGCACCCATTCCTTCCAAGATGTGGAAGTGTTAGCATGGGTGCCGAGTCCAGCTTACTGCACGTTTGCGAAGTCCCGGATATTTAGCTCACACTGTAATGCACATAATCTTTTCTCATCGAGAGGCTTGGTGAAAATATCAGCGAGATTGTCTTCGGTCTTGATGTGATTGATGACAATATCCTCTCGAGCAACATGATCGCGAATGAAATGATGTCTGATGGCAATATGTTTCGTGCGAGAATGCTGCACTAGATTGTGTGCAATTTTGATAGCACTCTCATTGTTGCAATATAGAGGAATCTTCTTGACTTTGATGCCATAATCCTTCAGAGTTTGCTTCATCCACAATAACTGAGTGCAACAAGTGCCAGCAGCAATATATTCGGCTCAGCCGTAGAGAGAGATACACAATTCTAGTTTCTTGATGACCAACAGACCAATGATATACCGAGGAAATGGCATGTCCCCGAAGTAGATTTCCTATCAACCAAGTCTCCTGTGTAATCTGAGTCTGAATATCCAACGAGATCAAACTGTGCTCCCTTAGGATACCATAAACCTAAGGTGGGGGTGTGAGCCAAATATCTCAGAATACACTTGATCGCTTGGTGATGCGATTCTTTTGGTGCAGCTTGATTGCGGGCACACATGCAAACACTCAACATAATATCAGGTCTGGAAGCACATAGGTAAAGAAGAGAACCAATCATCGAACGATAAGCCTTTTGATCGTAATCCTTACCGCACACATCTGCATCCAGCTTACCATTCGCGGGCTTAGGAGTTTTATAGCCCTTCATTTTGGAATCTTGCATTTTGAACTTCTTCAGACACTCTCTCAGATATTTCTCTTGAGATATGAAAATTCCATTTGCCTGTTGACATATTTGTAGTCCGAGAAAGAACTTAAGTTCACCCATCATAGACATTTGATATTTCTCAGACATCATTTTCCCGAACTCTAAGCTGCAAGCATTGTTAGTATCGCTGAAGATAATATCATCCACATAAATTTGACATACGAATAGATCGTTATCAACAGCACGATTGAAAAGTGTGGGATCAGTGGATCCTGGCTTGAACCCTTTATCGAGCAGAAACTTCTTCAAGGTGTCATACCATGCTCGAGGGGCTTGCTTCAGCCCATATAGAGCCTTTTTCAACCTAAAAAATTTAATAGGAAACTCAGGGTGTTCAAAGCCAGGTGGCTGTCTAACATATACTTCCTCTTCATTTTCACCATTGAGGAAATCACTTTTCACATCCATTTGATAAAGCAAGATATCATTGTAATTTGCATAAGTGAGAAGAATACAAATTGCCTCAAGGCGTGCAACAGGAGCATATGTTTCTCCGAAATCAATACCTTCTACTTGTGTATACCCTTGAGCGACAAGACGTGCTTTGTTTCTCACAACAATGCCATTTTCATCTTGCTTGTTCTGAAATATGCATTTGGTGCCGATGATATTATGCTTCTTAGGATTCGGCTTGTCAACCAATTCCCAAACATCATTCAGTTTGAATTGCACCAAGTCCTCTTGCATAGAATTCATCCAATCCGGGTAATTCATGGCTTCCTCATACTTGGTAGGTTCTGCCAATGAAACAAAGGAGAAACTGCCACAGTAGCTAGCCAAATGAGTGCGTGAACGAGTTGTGGGTTGATAACCTGGATTCTCGAGTTCACTGAGAATTATTGAAGGATCAACTCGATTAGCCACTCGAGGATGAGGATTTTCATCTTGATGATCATTATTACTTTCATCAGCATCAACCTTTGTATCGCCATTCCCTTTAGGATTGCCATTTTGCTCAGCATTTGGATTCGGGTTGCCATTAGTATCTGGAGTGGCATTTTCTTTGGCAGTGGCTCGACGAGTTTTGCTTCGAGTCATAGGAGCATCACCATCGGACGACTCAGGTGCATTTTCTTCAACTGGCTTGATGCTCCCAATGGCCATTTGCCGAATAGCGTCCGATATCGGTGGTTCATCTATCACATTTGGTAGGTGCTCCTTTTGGGAGCCATTAGATTCATCAAACCGCACAATTACCATTTCCATAACTTTCCCGTGGCGAGAGTTATAGACACGATAAGTATGCGAGTTCGAGCCCTAACCTAGAAGAAAACCTTCATGTGCCTTAGGTGCAAACTTGGAAGAATGATTCATATCAAGAATATAACAAGGTGCACCAAAAACACGTAGATAAGAAACATTTGGTTTCTTGCAAGTGATAAGCTCATATGAGGTTTTCTTAAGGAACTTGTGTAGATAAACACGATTGATACAAGCAGTGTTAATAGCGTCAGCCCAGAAGCGAATAGGAGTTTTATACTCACTGAGCATTGTTCTCACCATTTCGATGAGAGTTCTATTTTTTCGTTCAACAACCCCATTCTATTGGGGAGTGTATGCGGCAGAGAACTCGTGAGTAATACCATTTTCGTCGAGAAATTCATCGATATGAGTATTTTTGAACTCAGTCCCATTGTCACTTCTGACATGCTTAATTCGCACATCACATTGATTCTGGGCCTTCTTAGCAAAGCTTTTGAAGATTTCTTGGGTGCAGGTTTTGTCTTCGAGAAAGAATACCCAAGTGTATCGAGAGATATCATCAACAATAAACAGACCATACTGACTGCCACCGAAACTTGCATAGTTTTGCGGACCGAATAAATCCATATGAAGGATTTCTAGAGGTCTTGTTGTGGTCATAACAGTCTTTGATGAATGATGCGTCTTGGCCAATTTACCAGCCTCACATGCAGCACAAAGACGATCCTTGTCGAATTTCACATCAGGAATGCCATAGAGATGATTTTTCCTCACTAGAGTTTGTAAATTTCTCATACCTGCATGATCAAGCCTTCGGTGCCACAACCAACCTTCAGTTGCTTTTGCAGGCATACAAGTTTGGACTGAGGGAACCTTAGAGAAATCCACAATATATAGATCACCTTTTCTAATTCCCTCGAAGACGAAGGAATTGTCAAAGGCCATAAAGACAATGCATTTGGATATGGAAAATAGAACTAGCATGCCTAGATCACAAAGCTTGCCAACTGACATAAGATTGAATCCAAGAGACTGAATAAGTAAAACATCATCAATGGACTTGTCTTTGGATATGACAATTTTACCTAGCCCAATTACCTTTCCTTTGTTGTTGTCGCTGAAAGTAATATACTTCAGAGGTGAAGCAGTTAAGTTGGGGTCGACAAACAACGACTTGTCTCCGGTCATATGACTAGTGCACCCACTATCCATTATCCATTCTGTACACCCGGAGACATAGTCCTGCAGAAGAATTAGGCTTTCTTAACCACCCACATCTTTGCAGGTGGCTTTGAAACAGTATAGCGAGCAGGATATGATTTCTTTCGGTAAACATAATTGTTGCTCATGGAGGTGCAAGCATAATCAAAAGAATTAGCATTAAACTTCCTTCCAGATGAATGAGTATAGTGATTGGATGAGGCATGCATGTACTCATTCTGTCAAACTTTTTCAAGGAAGTAACAAGCATTTTGAGCCTGCATGGTTAGTAGTGTGGTAATAGGTAATGCTTCAATAGTTTTCTTGGGCACCCATATAGCTTTCTTTTGGGGGCCATTCCTGCTGTCTGGTCCAACATAGCGAGCAACAGCCTCACCATATTGGTTTTTGAACAACTTATAGTTGTCCAGAGAATCATCATCAGGATGTTCAGGAATGGGAGAGTTATATCCTGAAAGCAAAGCTGGATCGAGCATTTTGCTCTTGGCAGGCAACCATACAAAGCGAGGATATTGATCAGGTTCCCAGTAGGAGCCATTTTCATTCAGTTTCCTTTCGAAACTGATGCCTTCTTTCCTGGGATTTTTGTGAAGAATGGATTTCTTCAAAACATCCCAAAGGGTTTGATGCCCTTTGAGAGATTTGAACATTCCTATTTGAAGAAGATCCTTCAACCTAGCATTTTCATCAGAAACAGAACCATTTTCCTCGACGGAGGGGTTAACACTCACAGATGATTCGGCATTTGATTCAGCATTGGTTCGTTCAAGACATTTTAAGCAAGGTGGAACAAACACTTCAGGTTTCTCCTTAAGTTGTTGGGTGAGAAGAGAATTTTCTCTGATCAAATCCACATGAGCCTCTCTCAGCGCCTCAAGTTCCTGTTTCCTTTTCAGGTAATCATAGGTTAATATTTCGTGGTCAGCTGAGAGAAAATCATGACGACTTGTCAGTTCTTCCATTCGTGACTTGAGAGTGGAAATACTCTTCGGTCAGCGACATATTTTTCTTCATCTCCTCAACCAATAACCCTTCAGATTTCCTGCGGGTTTTCTCAATTTTCTGAAGAGAGTTTTGTTGAATGTTAGCAATTTTGATCAATTTAGCATGGTCATCCTCAATAGAAGAATAATGATCACTGGAGTGAACCTTGTGATTTTTGGAGGATACCTTTTCTTTCGATTCTTTGGCCATGAAATAGTCGGCAGGAGATTCGTCGTCACTTGACGAATTCCCAAAGAAGTTTGTTGCAGGGGAGGAAGCATATGCAATGCCAGCCATGATAGAGTTAAAATCCTCATCGGATTCATCAGCTTCTTTGGAGTTTGACGATTCTTCTTCATCAGAATCC
Organism: Thinopyrum elongatum; assembly: GCA_011799875.1. Classification (NCBI taxonomy): domain Eukaryota; kingdom Viridiplantae; phylum Streptophyta; class Magnoliopsida; order Poales; family Poaceae; genus Thinopyrum; species Thinopyrum elongatum. The sequence continues at coordinate 56,363,568 of CM022300.1, read as the reverse complement.
ATTTCCTTGCCGATGTACGCCTTGGCCTTGTGAGAGTTATTCTTGCGGTTGGAGGAGGACTTGGAAGGATTTCTTGAGGAAGATCTTGACGAAGATTTTGAAGAGGAGTTTTCCTTCTTCTTGAAGTACTTCTTCGTTTTCTTGCTCTTGCTTTTGCCTCGATAGTTGCCTGGATCATATCTTCCACTAGCACGGATTTCTACTTCCCAGAGAGGAAAGTCCGAAATGAAGTGTCCAGGCTTTTTGCACTTGAAGCAGGTGTATTCTCAAGTAGGTTTTGATGAAGATTTTGAACCGCCACAGTTGCTTTATCCTTACTTCTGGAACTGACTCTTCTTGTGAAAGCGCTGGAATCTTTTCATCATCAGTGTGAGATCTTTGCTGAGCCTTTCTGGGTCATCAGAATCTTCTTCAGCATTTCTTTCAGAGGAAGAATCTGCCATAGCCTTGAGAGCATGATTCTTGCGGTGACTTGAACCATAAAGATCTCTTTTCTCTTCTTCTTGTTCCTCGTGGGTGTTCAGTCTTTCCATGATATCAGCAGAGTCGAGAACATTGAAATCAGCACATTCCCTGATCATCAGAACCAGCGTGTCAAATGAACTGTCAAGAGATCGGAGTAGTTTCTTCACAACTTCATGGTCAGTGATGTCTTTGGCACCGAGACCTTGCTGCTCATTTGCTATGTCACTCAGACGATCAAATGTTTGCTGACAACTTTCATTTCAAATGCACTTGAACTGGTTGATCTTTGCTCGAAGAGTATCAATGCGAGCTTCTTTCTGAGTTGAAACACCCTCGTTTATTTTCTTGAGAATGTCCCACAACTCCTTTGCAGTTTCACACTGACGATAGCGAAGAAATTGAGCACGAGAGAGATGACCACCAATTTCATCTGTGGCTTGAGCATCCATCTGAATGAGTTTATTCTCGGCATCTGTGGGGGCTTGAGGTATTTCAATCGTGAATCCAAACTACAACACATTCCACATGTCATCGTCAATGGCTCGGAGACGGATCTTCATCTTCTCTTTCCAAAAGGGATAGTCCGTCCCATCGAATACGGGAATCTTGAGATGCGACTTGTAGCTCACTGAAGACATACTTAAACTCCAAGGTTGTTAGACCAAAACGAGCAGAGTCAAGGAAGACCTTGCTCTGATACCAATTGTAGGAACGAAGTATGTCTACCAGGGGGGGGTGAATGGGAGTTTTAAAATTTCTTCGGAAATCTCAAAACTCTCGGAACCCAGCAGCAGAGCGAATGAAAAACAAACTACAGCGAGCTATAACTAAGTACCGAATGGAAACTACGACATGCATCGAGACAAATCACATGATGGATAACATATCGAACGTAAAGATGGGTCGCAGAGGTAACCAGTGATGCTCGATGGCGACAGGGTATTTGTTCGACCAGTTCGTCCTTCTGCACAAGGACTACGTCTGGTTGGAGGGGCTGTGACTTAACATGGAAGATAAACTCTCTTCACCCTATTCTTCTCGATAATTGGTTCCTCAACCAATGCCGATCACTCGTGGTAGATACTTGAGGCGATCTCCAAACCTTTATAGACTTCTTCTTCGAGAACCACAATCACTCTTGGTCTCTGAAGAAATTGACACCTAACCGTCTAGATAGTTTGCAGCTCTCAAGAGTAATAGGCGGAGCGTACTGGACTTAGATTCGATTGATGCTGAACCACTATCTAATTCTTCGGCTCTAGGAGTTTTCTCTCGGTGGATTTTAAACTCAAATCGCTTAGAGAGGGGGTTGCTCAACAATCTTCTCAGAATCAAACGGAGCAGCCACAGGAGAAAGCCGTCGCGGGGTGGCTATTTATAGCGGCGGCCTTCCTTGATGGGAAATGACCATTTTGGACATGCAGTCCAGCCAATGGCCAACCGACACGTTCACAATAGTTGGATTTTGGAGCAACGATAACATTACTTGAGGAAAAAGTAATGCTAACTCCTCGGTCTGAGGCAAATCTCTCGCAGCAAAGAAGATCACAGTCTCTTGCTGGGAAGTATTTGCTCGGAACACAAAGAGATTTCTCTCGCAACTTTGATAAGATTTGGGTTTAGCATCAGAGAATCAAAGTTTCGAATGCTACACCCCTCTTAATAGTACGGTGGTCCTATGACTCAATAAAGAGAAGAAGAAGAACGAAATAAAGGCTACATCTTCACTTCATCTTCAATCTCCTCGGACGCAGTCATTATCACTACAAAAAAACACTTCCGTGATGATACGTGTTTGTCACAGTAGGGCACATTTTCTGTCATGCATGTACATAGATGACAATTTTATGACAGAATCAAGATAGTCATACCTGTGCTGTCGTAGAAGTGTTCCATGACAATACTGAAATTATCATCACGGAAGTGTCCACTTCCATGATGATAAATCACGCGTCATGGAAGTGCTTTCGTCAAGGGTAACCGACACATGGCATCCACCATAACAGGTCGCCGTTAAGCTATCGGGTTCCGGTTTGGATCCGATAACCCATTAACAGCCAGGACCAATGGGGATTTTGCACGTGTAAAATTCTCATTCGCCGGATGATCCACGTGTCGGCTCAGCGTTGGGACAGATGTCATCCACTTATTGTATGGGAGGCGCCTATGATACGTCGACACATGGCAAGGCCCAACAGTGGCCCATTTAAGTGAAAGAGGCCAGCCCAGTCAAAATTAGCAGGCCGGCCCATATAGGCCTACTTCTGTCTGGTCCATTTAGGCCCACGACCCATATGAGATGTGCCAATACGGGCCGTCAACGGCCCGTTAACTATTTGACACCATTGCAGCCCATCGTCAGTTCGAGCCCGTTAACAGCCCGCTATATATTTGGGCTCAATATCGGCCCGACGTAGTTTCGGCCTGTTAACAGCCCATCCAAGGGATGGGCCAATTTTCGGGATGTACGTGTTTCGGCCTTTTAGCGACCCATTTAAGTGTTGGGCCAATTTCCAGCCCGGTGTGTCTTTCAGTATGTTAACAACCCATAAAGTAGTTGGCCATATGCAGTTCGACCTGAGTTTTGGCCTCTTAACGGCCCATGCTCTTCATGGTCCAATAAAAGCCATGTTTCGCTTTCAGCCTGCTAAAGGCCCACAACGCAGTTGGGCCGTATACAGTCTGACCTGACTTTCGGCCACTTAGCGGCCCATGCTCTTCATGGTCCAATACCAGCCCGCTGTCTCTTTCGGCCTGCTAAAGGTCCACAATACAGTTGGGCCATATTCAGCTCAACCTTAGTATCGGCTTGTTAACGGCACATGAAATCGAATGGGCACACTTATTGCCCGCTTCGATTTCGTCCTGTTAACGACCCGAGAGGTAACTGGGCCAAGCATTAATTGTTGACCCGTTTCAATTATAGCTGCCAAATAGAGCTTTTACCTTGTTACGGCCCATCAACTTATTGGGCCCGCTAAAGTTCATACATGTTTGGAGGCCCAATTATAATTTGAGCCCATTACGAGCATTTATGAACAAAAACCGATAAATCAAAGCCCGAAGAGAATTTTGGCCCATGCGAGCCCATTAAGGTAGTGGGCCGCTATCTTTCATGAAGGGCCCATGACGGTTCGTGCTAGCTATTAATTTCACAGCTTTTTTGGCTTCCTAGCGACCAGTTAGATGGAATGCGAGGAACGCTAAGCAAATGTACGGCATAATGGAAAAAACGTAGCACATCCAGCATATATTACAGGAAATTACATCCACTGGGCAATCAAAGATTGATGCCAGTGCAAATAAATGAACAGAACTTAACGATCTACAACCTCACAATCTGCAACCTCAGCGTGAATGACGCCCATAAGCATGTGAGCAAGTTCTTCCTTCTTTGCTACACTGTCTCTGAAATCATTGATCAGTTGTTGTTGCGCAAGAATGTGTACCTCTGATTCCTCCATGATTTCCATAATTGCTTCAGCCATTAATTGGTTCAGAAACATACATTTTTTTTGTTGGATTCGAGACAGAGGAAACTGAACAGATTCAGATGGCGATTTTGGCAGGCTTGTATTATTGATAGTGGAGAGTGTCTCGACCACTGCATCATAAAATAAATTAGGAGGGGAACCGAACAGATTAATCAAGAGTTATTGCCATATTACCTGCCATAGATTTATTGGAAGGAAACAATGGGGTTGCCTTGCTATTTTCAGAGTTTGTCTTCTTATCTTCAGCAACCTGCACCAAATTAACACACTAGCATTGCTATCATTGGCCAGGTCACATAATAGGAAAGCAACATTGACACAATGAATGTTTGGGCAACCAGACCACACCAGGCTACACCAAATTAACACAATATGGCACAGCTATCATCAACCAGGTAAGATAATTGGAAAGCAACATTGACACAATGAATGATTGGGCAACCACACCACAGCACTACAATTTAGTAATGTGCATGATATGAGATAGTACACTCATGCAACTCAGTATGCAAAACTACCAGGCAGTTTTCCTTACAAAAATCAACATTGTCGCCTTTAATTATACATTTTGCTACAAGTAAATTTAGATCAGATAAAGGTTGGATTCACGCCGATTAACAAAATACATGCTGATGTAAAAATATAGTGATATACAACAGGTACTTACATCAGCATTGGAGCACAGAGAATTCCCAAAAGATACTTTCCTCGAATATGATCCCAGTACAGAAAGTCTTCCATCCTTTAAGCTTGTTTTCTAAAAGAGAGATGGGTAAGAAACATGTAGAAAATATGATCTGAATGCTATAAAATTTCATGATGCGAGGATAGGCACACGCTTCTTAAAATGGAATTGACATATTTTTGTTGGCCTGGAGCGGACTAGTTCTCTGGCCACTGGAATCTGCTGATTATCAAGAGGAGTTGGGTTTCTCTGTGCTGCAGTAGTATCTACGAACACTGGAGTTGGTTTACTATCTCCTGGCGATTGGATCTTTTCCAAAGACCTTGTTTGTAGCCATTCAGATTCTAACATAGCCGTCTTCCCCTTGCATGCCTTATATAGAAGAATGGTGCTTCAATTATAAAACATACTACGATAGAGAGATCGAATAGGTACTGAAGAATAGAAAGGCATGCCATATTGACATGTATTCCCTCCATCCGGAAATAAATGAATGTGTCTAGGCGTATTTCAGTTCTAGATACATCCATTTTTATCCATTTCTGCGACATGTAATCCGGATGGAGGGAGTATGATGTAAGAGCTAGTGATACGATAGGACAACAGAGTAAAGAAAACACTAGTTGAATGTAAAACTGTATGATAGCTGAATAGGTACAGAAAAACACGAAGGCAACATATGCGTGTATAATTGGGAAACTAATATAACATTGCAACAGACCAGTAGAACATCACTTCAATGTAAAAAAATCATGGTATTGTAGACGGATGGAGTACATACTGATGAATACCAATGCATAAGATATTAAAAGCATGATGTCCAGACTAAGCAGATGGCATTGCAACAGAGTAGAATGACAATACTTGAATTTGAAAACATGTTATCATGACTGGAATAGGTACTAAAAACAAGAAGGCATGACATATTTACATGCATGATCAGCAGGCTAAGCACATGGCGTTGCAATAGAGTAGATGCACTCCAGGACATTATATGAATGATGTACCCATATCATGGGCCAAGTTAGAGAAAGGACCTTGTGGGGTGAATAGGATTCATCATCTTTCTGCAAGTCTTCTAAAGAAATGCCTTTAACTGTTCCATCATATTGGGTATCATTGACGTCAAGTTTGTTGGCCGTTACATTGCTCCGCGAGGTTCTTGTGGATATATCAGTGTGTGCAATTATAGCTGACATGCATGGAAGACAACTAGTAGTTAGATTATGTAATGAGTGCCTGCCGGAGATGACATAAATAGTAGGACTAGACTTAACTAGCAGCAACAGGTCTCAAAAACTAAAGGGAGAACACATATGAAAGCCACAGAATATGTATTGTTTGTACTCAAGATTAACTAGATGGCACACAAAAGTATTAAAGAACAACAACATAGGTAATATTAGAAGTGGTATAATCACCAGCTTGTGGGATAGCATTAGCTGATGGATGATAAGTATGGAACAACGTTAACACCAGAACAAGTCTCTTATCTGTACTATGGAACAACGTTAACTCCTGAACAAGACTCTTAAGACATCAGCATGAATATATAGTGACATGTGATAATATATTCTCCATGCTTAGATGAATAACCAAGCCATAAATGTTGCACACAAGTAAGATGAGGGTACAACCTGTCTGGCCGCCATCCATAGGAGTGAGCATCATCTGCTGACTTGTCAATGGCCCTGCGGTTGTTGTGGCTATCCATGTCGGGCACGCACATTCGAGGCAGGGAACTATTGAGTGGGGACTATAGCTCCCTTCTGGTGTATGCTTCCCTTGTTGGAGCAGCTGCGGTGAGAAGGAAGATGGTGTGGCTGAAGATGCAGAAAACACATAATGTTAAGAACGACACATATCTCTGATATGAAGAAATACCCTAAGAGATCAACAATAAGGTACGAGACTGGTGACACGTCTGATGGCTGAATACTAAATTGGGGTCACATGATTTTTATTTTTTTTGGTACTGTTCGATCTACGCTGGATGGCTAGATGGCCGTCTTGTGCCTCCCAGCTGACACTGTTCAGAATCTTCCCCGAAGAGCCAGCGACCACCGGCAAAGCAGCCTGCCTCCGGCGTCCCTGGCCGCGAGAGCTCCGACCAAAACCCCGCCCCCCGGCGCACCGCATTGCCGTGGTTGCGCCGCCCCAGGCCAAACCAGAAAGACTCGCCGTCATCCAGCTCCGACAGCGGTAGTACCTTCAACCCACACAACTCTACGATAGCCACCTAAGCGTCGCTTCCACGGCGAACTTGCGCCCCCGCAACCCTACGATAAACACCGAGGCACTGCTGCCCCAGCCAACCAGCAGCTTAGGAGCTTCACCGCCTCGAGGGGTGCTGCTTCCTATTGGGAATCGACTGGCCCAGAATAAAAATTCAGGCAACTGACGCCTAAATAAAGTGATTTGAGATGAGTGTATGACCTATCTTGCGGCCCGGTGAAGGATGTAGCTCCAGCTGCCGAGTCCGTGAGGCCGGTGCGGTTGCTGTGGCTCCCGGTGGCAGGAAAGCAGATATGTCGCGACGATCGACAGCTACGGGGATGCTGCGCCGGGGCCCTTGACGCGTCCGAAGTTGGAGCCACTCCGGCGCCGTGCAGATCGGCGCGGTTGAATCGGCTCCGAGACGGTTCACGCGGTCGTCGTCGAGGCAGCTCCGGCAGCACGGAGTAAGAGGCACACGGCCCAGTGCACGACGGCAAACGGATAGCGGCTCCGGCATTGGGGAGGAGGGCGGCGGTGAATTTGGTGCGGTGGGGTGCGCCATGGAGGAGGGGCTGAGGTTTCACGGTTGGGGAGAAGGGAGCTTCCGGGGAGAAGGTGATTTGGCGCCCACGATGTATCAATGGGGAATTGGGAGCGGGAACCATGTCTTACGGACGCATTTATCTGAAATGTGGGGGGGGGGGGAGTTATAGTTCTACCCCTGCCTTTAGTCTTCTGGGCTTGGGTGTGTGTCTTGAGGGTCGGGGATAGTAGTGTATCTTTGCTTCTCCCAAATAGTGGGCGCGAACGATTTCGGGCGAGGAGGGCATGTTTTGAAATAGTGGGCGCGAGCGATTTCGGCTGAGGAGAGGGTGTTTTGCCGCCCATGGTTTATGAATTATTCGGCTCCTGCCATTTCGGCCGGGGAGAGGGTGTTTTGCCGCCCATGGTTTATGAACTATTCGGCAACTGTCATTTCGGCCGAGGAGAAGGCGCGCTTGGATGAAGTTACAAACCTACCCCTCGATGTACAATGGGCCAATTGATGCGTGTCCAACATAGGCCGATAATTTCACGTCTCCCATTTATTTGCTCGGGCGAATTCCACCGAGCAGAGGGTGTTTAGCGGTTCGTTCAAATTTTGGGAGAACGAGCATCCACGTCTACCTTACCAAGTCGATTCGAATCAAATTTTGAAATATTAGCTTGACACATCTTTTTTAGATGGTGAGATGATGCTCGGGACTAATGTGTTTTTACATGCTCGTTGCTAACGATTTACTATGTGACAAATAGTTGACCCACTGAAAAACGGGAATCAAACCCAAAATGAAATATCTCGATTCAATGAAATAGCTTGTTCACCAGGTCAAAATAGTGAACTAAATCCAAAATTGAACACCTAAATTGAGTAGCATGTTGTATTATAGTACTCCATGAACATGCTGAAATTCAAATTAATGAACTTGTTTGATACACATATCTTCATTCATGTGTGGATTGCAGACAACATGTTCTCCAATTCAAATATTTGAATGCAAATTTATATCAAAACATGGTTTATATCAGTCTTTGATGCATAAACGCGACCACCCCCTCTCCCGGACTCCTGTTCTCTCTCTCGCTGACAATCTTCGTTTCTATCGCACGCATCCAAACACAAACCTTCTTGATCCCTCTCCCTCTATCTCTCCCTCTATCTCTCTCTCTCTCTCTCTCTCTCTCTCTCTCTGTCGTGGTATTCTCGCGTCAGTCGGCAGGGGGGATCGCGAGACGACAGATGCCACGGGGTGGCTTGAGGTGAGGGCAAGACTGTCGTGGAATATCCGGACGGGTATGCGAGTGACACGCGGGGGTTTACCCAGGTTCGGGGCTCTCCGGAGAGATAATACCCCTACTGCTGCATGTCTGTATATATGTGACATATCTGGTACAGTGTTGCTCCTGGAGCTGTATCTGAGGTCAGTGCCACGGGCACCTGGCCTCGTATATATTTGTGTGTGGCACGCTCCAGTGGCCGGCTATGGCCATGGCTTGTGGCCGCGAGTGGCCTTGTGGCCAAATGGGCATGTGAATGCCCGTGGGTGAGAGCATGAGAGGAACCCCCTGCATGGGTGTGGCCTGGGGGATCTTATAGGCTAACCCCCCAGGGGTACAATGGTAATATGGCCGGGTGATAGGCCCCGACTGTCAGTGTCTATGGGGGCCGGGTTCTCCGCCGGTTACTGGGGCCCGCTTCTGCTGGGCCGTGCCGGCTGCCGAGGAACCGGTCGACAGGTGGGGCCTGCCGCCTACGGGCCCCACTGATGGCTCTTCACTATGGCGCCGTCCGTGCTGACGAAGGCCGTGTCGGGCGCGCCATGGCTACAGCGCCGCGCCGGGCGGGTCGGCTGCCGCCTGTCGGCGCCTACTGTAGCCATGCGACCGTGATTGGGGGAGGCATGGCGCGCTGTGGCCATGCCCTAGCTTGTCTCCCGGTTGGGCTCAAACCCCTAGGGAATGCCGCGCCCGACAGCAGAGGGCATGCAACAGGCGCGGCATGTTCCGAGTGGGGGCGCGCAAGCGCACCCGCTGGGTGTAGCCTCCGGGCAACTTGGAAAAGTTGGGCGGAGGGTCTTGTTGTTGATGATGAAGCCGACGGCGGTGTCGAGGGCGCCGGGCGCGGACACGGAGTCCGCCGACTGATTGGCACGGGGCCCTGCCGGGCGCGGACACGGAGTGCGCCGACTGATGGGCGCGGGGCCCTGCCGGGCACAGACGCGGAGTCCACCGGCTGGTGGGCGCGGGGCCCCGCCGGTCGCGGATGCGGAGTCCCCCGGCTGGTGCTGTCGGTCGCGGACGCAGGGTCCGCCGACTGATGCTGTCGGGCACGGACACAGAGTCCGCCGGCTGATGGGCGCGGGGCCCTGCCGGGCGCGGACGCGGAGTCCACCGGCTGGTGGGCGCGGGGCCCTGCCGGGCGTGGACGCGGGGTCCGCCGACTGATGCTGTCGGGCGCGGACGCGGAGTCCGCCGACTGATGCTGTCGGGAGCGGACAAGGGGTCCGCCGACTGGTGTTGTCGGGCGCGGAGGCGGAGTCCGCCGACTGGTGCTGTCGGGCGCGGACTTGGAGTCCGCCGACTGGTGCTGTCGGGCGCGGACACGGAGTCCGCCGACTGGTGCTGTCGGGCACGGACGCGGAGTCCACCGACTGGTGATGTCGGGCGCGGACGTGGAGTCCGCCGACTGATGTTGGCGATGACAGCCGGCTGCAAGCTGCAGCCGGCGCGGCTTACTTCCATTGGGGGCGCGCCAGCGCACCCACTGGGTGTAGCCTCCGAGTCCTCCGGGCGACTCGAAGAGTCGGGCGGAGGGCTTTTGCAGTCGATGTAGCAGAGGCAGCCGGGAATGCCGGTTGCAGCCGGCGTCGGGCCTGCAACCAGCCTCCGGGCGAGGAGGGGTTCCCCACGGAGATGGTCGTGCAAAAAGACAAGATTTGTCTGTGCAGATGTATCAAATGTTTGCTTTTAGCAGTGCAAGATTTATGCGGAGGGTGCCGACTCGGTTTCGTCCGAGCCCCTTCAATCTTTTTCATGTTCCCTCCGCTCTTTGGCTTGTGCTCTCACTAGCCGGACAGCCGCACTGCGGTCTGTGGCTGAGAGTGGGCCGCGGAGTGAAGCGCACAGTACTCAGACTCTGGGAGCAGATTCGACCGAGCAGATACTCATAAAGCAAACGGCCGGGTCGCCCGAACCGCTTTCTCCCCGGACGTGTTTCGCGTGGGTGGCCTCCAGCGTTTTCTCTTGCTAGCCGGACAGCCGCGCTGCGGTCTGTAGCTGAGAGGAAGAGTGAGCCTTTGGTACCGCGCACGCTACTAAGCCGTCTGCGGGAACGAACGTCTCAGGCCAAGCGGCCAGCCTCCAGGCCAACTCTGGCTGGCGCCAGGGCGAATAGTGGTGCGACTGTAAATAAAGGCGGAGGTGGTCCCCGATCATCGCTCAGGGTTATCCGGGCTTGCGCGTGGTGCGAAAATATGCGGGTGAGGAGCTCACATTGCTTTGACGCAGACGAGGCGGAGGTTGACGAAGACAGCCGGCGCGGCGCGGCGCTCGCGGAGCGCGCCGGCACACCCGCTGGGTGTAGCCTTCGAGCCTCCGGGTGCTCGAAGGGGGGCTCGGCCGGTCAGGCCCGACCGGCCAGACGGCGGAGCGGGATGCAGCCTAGCCGGCTTGGCACAGCCGGCGATGCCTCGAGGCGGCCGGGTCGGCTTGGCACAGCCGACCGGGCGCTAAAACGGGCAGGCAGGGCGGGTCATGGCTGGCCGTCTGAGTGGCGAAGTAGGCGAATGGGCCAGCCGGACGTCATCTTTTTCTCTTCGGCCGGCTGCTGGCAGCGGAACGGTTTTTTTTTTACAAGCCGGCTTGACTTTTCTTCTCTGGCAGCCGGCCACTTCCTTTTTCTTTCTCTCCGCACAGCCGGGTGGCCAGGCGAAGCGGGGCCGAGTGGTGGAGCCGGTCGAGCGGGCGCAGTGGCGCGCGAGCCGGGCAGGCGGCGAGACCCGGCACGACGCAGTAGGCCGGTGTGGGGTGCGACCGGGAGGCGGAGGCGGACGCCAGCCGGCCTGGCGGAGCAGCACGAGGGGGCGGGCAGCCGGCGCTCGAAGGGAGCGGCGACCCGGCCAACGGGCACGCGGGAGCCAGCCGGCCGAGCGTGAAGGCAGCCGGGCGCGGGAGCCGACGCGGCCGAGTGCAGAGACGGCCAGGTGCGGGAGCCAACGCGGCCGAGTGCCGAGGCGGCCAGGCACGGGAGGAGCCGGAGCCGGCAGGTGGAGGCCGGCGCAGGCGGCCGGAGGCGGCGGATGCAGGGGCGAGACGCGCGCTCGAAGCAGCCGGCGGGGCTGCGCGGAGGCGCTGGGCGAAGGAGGGGACCGCGCGGCCGCGGACCCGGGCGAGGAGGCAGACACGGAGGCGCGGGGCGGCGAAGCCGGGCAGGCGCGGCCTGGGCGCGCGGTTGGACAGCCGCGGGGACGCAGCGGATGCAGCCCGGGCGGGGCCTGAGCAAAGCACGGGGCGCGTGCGTGCTGCTGCAGGCGCGGAGGAGTGGCGGACAGAGGCCGGGCGGAGCCGCGGGTGGGAGACGCAGAGCCTCGTGCGCGTGGCGGAGCGAGGCGAGCGCGGGCAGGGGACGGGCGAGATGCCCGTGGGCGCAGCGACGGGGATGCGCTGGCGTGGAGATGGCAGCGACGCGCGCAGGCCTGAGGTGGGGCTGGGCGTGCGCGACGGATGAGCAGGGAGCCAGGGGGCGAGGCGAAGCGCGCCCGCGTGCGCGAAAGGAGCCGCGCGCAGGGGTGCTTGGGCAGAGGCGATACTGGGGCGCTGCCACGCGGGGGCGGAGCGACGCCAGGGTGGAGTGGCAAGGCGCGAATGGCGGGGCCGCCTATGGGGGGAGCCGCTGGCGCACGGCAACGGGAGCGAGGGCGCGGACCCGCGGGGGAGCTGGTTGGAGCGGAGCGAGGGGCGAAGAGGAGCGAGGTCGGGCGAGCTTGAGGCGGTCGGCCAAACATGGCGAGCAGAGATGGTGGCGGTGACATGGCGCTGCGATGGAGAGGCTCACACGGCCGGTTGCAGCTCGGGCAGGGTGGCCGGCTCCAGAGGAGCAAGCAGCCGGACGAGGCGTGTCAGAGTGGAGCCGGCCGATGGCGGAGCGGAGCTTGCCGGGGCGAAGACGGACGAGGCAGAACCGGGGCCGGCTGGGGCGGCTGCGTTCGCGTCGTCGCCGCCAGTTGCCAGCCAGCTTGGTTCCTGCGGACAACGGACGCGACGGAGCAGCCGGCCAGGCGCTAGGCGAGCAGCCGGCCATGCATGTACGTATGCACGTGGCCATGCATACGGCCCAGCGGCCAGCCATGAAGCATGCGCGTACGCATGTGACCATGTACGTGGCCAAGCACCAGGGTACGAGGCATGCATGTAGCGTAGCCGGCCAAGCATGCTCGTACCACTTGCGAGGGCGTGGTCGGAGGTCGGCTGCGCGGGATGGCCGGCCGGAGCGGCGACCAGGCGGGCGCCCGCGCCAACGCAGCCGGACGCGTGGGCGACGATGCACAGGGGAGGAGCGGAGCAACCGGCGGCAGGGGAGGCCGGCTGCGAGGCCGCAACTGGTACCAGGCGGAGCAGACGCGCGGAGCTGGGGCAGCGCGACGGGGAGGATGGGGCAGCGCGCGAGCCGACGCAGGCGCGCGGGAGGGGCGACGCGGCCGGCCGGGGACGCACCCGACGCGGCCGGACGGAGGCGCGTGTGACGCAGCTGAACCCGGCGCGCAGAGCGGGAGCCGGCGAAGAAGCGTGGATGCGCTGCCGAGCGAGGCGATGGGACGGGCGCGGCCAGCGCGATGTGGTTGAAGGAGCGGCGACGGGGCCGGGGGCGACAGCAAGTGGCACGCGACCACGTGCAGGACCGAGGTGTCCGGGCCAATGGAGAGCACATGAGGAGGCAGAGGCTGGAGTCGAGGCGGAGGAAGCCTGGCGCGCAGGCGGAGAGCGGAGGGTCGGACCGAGAGGATGGCATGCCGGCGTTGCGAGGGAGGGCCCGTACCCGAGCAGCACAGTGACCTGCCCGGCTGCACAGCAACAGCCGTGGCCGGCGGTGGTGCGCGCACGGGAGTGGAGGAGCGAGGCATGACGACGCTGGCCATCGCTGTTGGTGGAGCGGCGGATGCGCCGAGCGGAGAAGGCCGGCGCGCTGAGGCGGGCGCGCGGACGACGAGGACGCACTGTCCCGCGCGGGCATGTGGGGGCATGCTGATGTCGAGCTCCCGAGCATCGCCGGAGAGACGGCGGCGAAGACGCGGTGGTGATGACGAAGATGGCAAGGCCAACGACGAGGACGCGCCGTCCCGCGCGGCCGCCCCGGGGGCAAGCACCCGAGCGCGGCCGGAGGGACGGCGGCGACGTCGCGGCGAAGATGACGAAAAGGGGTCCCGCCCGGACCACGGTTCCAGCGGCAGCTTGCCCCACGGTGGGCGCCAACTGTCGTGGTATTCTCGCGTCAGTCGGCAGGGGGGATCGCGAGACGACAGATGCCACGGGGTGGCATGAGGTGAGGACAAGACTGCCGTGGAATATCCGGGACGGGCATGCGAGTAGCACGCGGGGGTTTACCCAGGTTCGGGGCTCTCCGGAGAGATAATACCCCTACTCCTGCATGTCTGTATATATGTGACATATCTGGTATAGTGTTGCTCCTGGAGCTGTATCTGAGGTCAGTGCCACGGGCACCTGGCCTCGTATATATTTGTGTGCGGCATGCTCCAGTGGCCGGCTATGGCCATGGCTTGTGGCCGCGAGTGGCCTTGTGGCCAAATGGGCATGTGAGTGCCCGTGGGTGAGAGCATGAGAGGAACCCCCTGCATGGGTGTGGCCTGGGGATCTTATAGGCTAACCCCCCAGGGGTACAATGGTAATATGGCCGGGTGATAGGCCCTGGCTGTCAACGTCTATGGGGGCCGGGTTCTCCGCCGGTTGCTGGGGCCCGCTTCTGCTGGGCCATGCCGGCTGCCGAGGAACCGGTCGACAGGTGGGGCCCGCCGCCTGCGGGCCCCACTGACGGTTCTTCACTGTGGCGCCGTCCGTGCTGACGAAGGCCTTGTCGGGCGCGCCATGGCTACAGCGCCGCGCCGGGCGGGTCGGCTGCCGCCTGGCGGCGCCTACTGTAGCCATGCAGCCGTGATTGGGGGAGGCATGGCGCACTGTGGCCATGCCCCATCTTGTCTCCCGGTCGGGCTCAAACCCCTAGGGAGGGGACGGGCCGCCTGCTAGGAACCGGCCCGTACCCTCGCCGCCTTCTGGAGCGCACCGTCTTCTAGGAGGCGGCCTTCTAGCTTCAGCCGCTTTCTTGGGGCCCGCCGTCTTTTAGGAGACGGCCCTCCGGTCCCGGAGGCCGGTCTTACGACCAGTCAGACTGAGGTGCTTGGCCAGCCCCGATGTCTTGAAATATTGTCTCGCCGTCTTCGGGGTACCCGTGGTCAATTACCCCGACACTCTCTGTGTGTGTGTGTGTGTGTGTGTCTTTCTAGTTCGCATGCGCACTCCATGTATAGGTCTCTCTAGCACACAATGTATGATTCTGTAGTCCAAGCAAAATATCTAGGGTGCACTTATCGTACGCACACAAATTCCCAAGCTCGTTGCCCGTAACTCTCTCACGCACCACTCTGCTGTCTCGGAGCTCTTCCCTCTCTCACTCGAACTCTCCATCTCCCTGGGTCACACATATACATGCATATCTCACTCGTACTCGATAGACCCATCTAAAACTCTCTCTCTCTCCCTCATTCTCTCTCCATCTCACACGCACACACACACACACACACACGATCTCACGCCTAGCTAAGTATGACTGTCTCTCACTCAATTGTAGGCACACGCAGTCCCCCCTATGTATATGACTATTTCTCAGTCTCCATCACAAACATATGCATTGTCTCTTTCCCTCACTTGGTCTATCTCGATTTGTCTCGGGGCATCTTTCTATCGCACACACACCTTGTCCCTCGATCTCCCACCCATATAGTCCCCTCACGATCTCGAGGGGATCTCTCTATCACAAACACACCCTCTCTCCCTCCCCATGCGTCCATCTTCTCCATGCGTCCCTCTCGACCTCTGTCCCTTGTTGGCCAGACCTCTATTGGACATGTGTTATAGGGGTGTTTCTCTCCGTTGCAAATAATCACCACTAGCTATCTTCGTGTATCTCCTCACCTCGCTTTTTCTATCTCGGAGATGCAGGCGTGATATGTTTGCATAATTAACGAACACACACTCTCTCTATTTTATGGTTTGTTGTCCTTTTCTCTTTCACACACACACTCTTTTGCACACTCACTCTTCCTCCTTCACATGCACTTGATCTCTCTCGACTTAGGTACTCTCTTCGGTCCATAGCATATAGATTTATTGAAAATTCAAACTTCACAAAGTTTGACCAGGTACGTGGAGAAAAACATTTACATCTAGAACGGCAAACATATATCATTAGATTTATCATGAGATGTAGTCTCGTATGATGTATCTTTGGTATTGTAGATATAAATAATATTGCGTAAACCTAGTCAAAGTTTCCAAAGTTTGACTTCTAAAAAATTTATATGCACTGCATTATCAAACTGATGGAATATCTCTTTTCCCCTCTCAGCTATCTGACGCACCACTCAGCCGTATCGAGGCTCCTCTATCTCTCTCAAACTTTATATCTCCCTGGTTCACACATACACATATCTCGCTCGCGCTACGTAGACCCATCTAACACTCTCCGCACTTGTTCTCTCTCTCTATGTGACATGCAGCCCTCCTAAGTACCATAATCTCTCACTCCATCATAGGCACACGCACTCCCTCCTAAGTATGACTATCTCTCACTATCCATCAGGAGCACACGTATTGTCTCCTTCCATCCATACGTCTATCTCGATATCTCTTGGGGTATCTTCTATCACGCGCACACCTTGTCACTCGATCTCCCACCCATGTAGTCCCATCATGATCTCCAGGGGATCTCTCTGTCACAAACACACACTCTCTCCTCCCCATGCCTGCATTTTCTCCATACGTCTCTCTCGACCTCTCTCCCTTGTTTGTCAGACCTCTCTTGGCCACGTGCTAGGGGTCTTGCTCTCTCGGTTGCAAACAACCACACACTATTTCCTCACCTCGCTTCCGCTGTCGAAGATGCATGTGTGATATGTTTGCATAAGACACACACATTTTTTCTCTACTTTATCGTGTGTTGTCCATGTCTCATTCACACACGCACACACACACTTTTTCACTCACTCTTTCTATTTCACACACACTCTCTCTCTAGTTAGGCACTCTCTCATGTCCATAAACATATGGATGTTTTGAAAAGTCAAACCTCAGAAAAGTTTGACCAGGTATATGTGGAGAAAAAACATTTACATCTGGAATGATCATTAGATTCATCACAACATGTACTTACTTCATACTATCATTTATCTTTGGTATTGTAGATATAAGTAATTTCTTTATAAACTTGGTCAAAGTTTCAAAAGTTTGACTTTAAAAAAATATAGGCACTACATTATCGAACGAAGGGAGTAGCTCTTTCTCTCTCTCTACTATCTCTCACGGGCCTCCCCTCTCACTCGATCTCTCTTTACCGAGGGATTATACGGTCCCTGTGTCAGCGTATAGCTCCGTATATTGTTTAGTTGACCAGTCAACCAGTCCACATGCTGCCTTGTCAGCTCGTGTTCTCTATCTTCATGTGCTGGCCCATGTGGCAGTGGGTGAAAATAAGTAAACTACAGGCCCATCTGACACGCGGTGAAGTAAACAAAGTTGAAACCACTCGCGGTAGCACCCCGCACGCTAGTAAATCAGCGCTGCTCTACGCACGACGCATGCACGACCGATGCATGCACGATTCAGACCTGGCAACACCAACAGCTAGTGTGCATGCAGGAGCACTGTTGGGAAGGAGAATCGTGCAGGCGTCGTGTGTTTACTGTCGTGCGTGAAGCAATTCCGCTAGTAAATTGAGGGCACACTTCTTCCGCGTGAAGGACGCACTCGCGCACACTACACCACTGCGCAGCGGCATGCACACAAGGATGCACTCGCGCACACCCAGCACAAAATACACACCAGCACACGTGTACACCGACGTCGCTGCTGGCTGAGATGGACGGCTAGGCAGCCAACAAGTGGAGGCGGCTCGAGCCAAAACCACATCCGGTGAGCTTGGACTTCATCAGCAACCTCCCCGACGACATGCTGCTCGTCATCATCGCCCTCCTCCCCACAAAATCTACCGTGCGGACCACCCTGCTCTCCTGCCGGTGGCGCCCCCTCTGGCACCGCGTCCCCCTCAACCTCATCATCATCAGCTGCCTCTGCGACAGGGATTGCAAATGCATGGCCGCAGTCTCCAAGATCCTTGCATCGCACTCTGGGCCAGCCAGACGCCTTGACATCCGCATGTTCAGTACCAACTACAAGGTCCAAGCCAAGTTCGACGAGTGGATCTTATACCCCGCCCTAAATCAGCTCGAGGAGCTCAGGTTTGAAGCTGCACGATGTTGCTCTCTGCCGCCGTCCGCGTTCCGCCTCACGCCAACGCTGCGCCGCGCCAGCTTCAGCTCTTGCTATTTTCCCCAGATTAATGCCGCGCCCTCCCTTCTTCTCCCTCAACTCAAGCAGCTCGACCTCTTCGACGTTGGCATCTTGAATAAGGCTATGGAGCACATGCTCCGCAGCTATACTGTGCTCGAGTACCTTCGTCTTCGGAAGATCCACGGGTTCATTAGCCTCCACATCGCCTCGATGAATCTTCGATGGATTTATGTGTCTTGCTGGCCCCGCAACAAGACATCAATTGGGAAGAGATCACTCTAGCTCTTCCACGTTATGGTCATTGAGAATGTGCCTTTCCTTGAGAGATTGCTTGTATCTGATCTAGAAGGTCCAACAAAAATCAGGGTCATTGACGTGCCAAAATTGACAGCGTTGGTGTACTTGTCTGCCAAATTCTCCGAACTCTTTATTGGATCCGTAATCGTTCAGGTACAACACTCATCTTCTTCTCCGTCTTCTTGAAATTCACATTTTTAAATTTCTTCTTGATGTATTTATGACTGTCATCCAGAAAATGATTCCCAGAAGCTTGACCTAGTCTGTGCGCACATTGAAGATCTTGGCAACAAAATCTATCGGCCCCAATCTGGATCAAGTTGTTGGATTCCTTACATGCTTTCCATGCACGGAGAAGCTACTCATCGAGGTGAAACTTCTTTCCGATTAGTAAACGGTAATCACAACGTAGCTCAATTTTTTCATAATTTTCCCAAATTCCGATGACAAGTGTAGTGTTCAAAACTGCATCTACGCACTGCACCGAATGAAATGTGTTTAGTATTTTTTTCTCACATGAGCACCTGCATCGTTATTTTGTTGTACTAGTAGCCTAGGATAGTCATAGTGGCAAGTAACTTAGACTAGTAACTCTATGGTTAGCCTAAGAGCAAGTACTACTGTCGGCGTTCTGGGAACCAGGGTACCCAGACTTGCCTGCCTGCGGCCCACGGCGTGGCTCCATCAACGGCCTGGTACGACCCATCTACAAGACTATCAAGACAAGACCCTCGCGAGGCGGACGACATCAAGACCTCCCGAGGGAGCGGCCTCCTGAGGAGCGGAGATTTCTATGCAGGTACCCAACCTCATGAGGTTGCGATGACGCAAGCCATGACGACCAAGGCCAAGCGGGCGCCAGCGGGCTCAGAGGAGGCAGTTTCCTCTTTGGTGCTAAGGAGGCAAGCGCAGACGCGGGTCCCCAAGGAGCCTGGCAAAGGTTTCCATTCCAGTGCTACAAGACCAAGACCGCCAGGACGGCAGGACGGATGTCATCGTCGAGCGCACTACTGTGTCACGACCAGAGGCTTTGAAGGCGAAGACCACCTTTCATCAGGATAAGATGTACTACTTGTCCCCTTTCAAATTGGCCACTGTGGGATCCCTTCCCGCCTACATTTTGGGGGAAGAGGACCGAGGCCACTATAAATATAGGTTAGCCACCACCTTAGAGGGGATCCAAACCTCGTCGACTCATTCTCATCCCCGAGCACTCGTGAGGTTGTTCATCCACTGTACTAGTTTATCCTCAGCCCCTCGTGAGGCCAATCCACCACAAAGCATGAGTAGGGTCTTACACCGCAAGGTGGCTCGAACCTGGGTAAACTGTCGTATTCATCTTCTTCCTTGTTCGTGTGCATCGAGCTAGGCCGTAGGGTGATGAGCTGGTTGGCTGGATAGGTTGAGTTCTTCACACACGCCCCAGAGTTCGAACCTTTCTTGGGTCTGCGGAGTTCTGAATCCGACATTTGGCGCGCCAGGTAGGGGCGTGTCGAAGCCTCTCGTCCACCGTTCGTTCCGCCGCCGTTCAGTCACTCCTATGGCCGACGCTCGTCGTGTTCGTGCCGAGCGCCGGGCCGCTCGCGTTGCCCAGACGGCACCTGTGGGCAATGGCGCTCCTCACCGCTCTGCCTCCTCGGCGGCTAACGCTGCCACTGACCCTGCTGCTCATGAACAACAGGATTCATCGCTGCCACCGTCCGTGCGGCGCGATGGCCGCACCGCAACTCCATCACCCACTCCGGCCCCGACGTCATCTTCTCATCTTCATCGCGGGCCGGCAAACGCGCAGGCTATGCTGCTCATGGCGCGAGAGCTTCTGCGGTACCGCCCAGCCAATGACCTGTACGACGACTGGCTCGGCCGCATCGCCGAGCTCGTCAACGCCGCCGGTGAGGCCCCTGCACAATCCCGTTCGGCCCGTCTCTTGCCGTCCCTGGCGGGCGATGTGGATCACGGCGCACCTCCTCCTCCTTCTCTGCATGGCGCGGACCCCGAGCCCAGGCGAGAGGCACCCAAACGCGACCCGCCGCGCAGGGCGCCGGCGCGCGATGAAGAAAGTTGCCAGTTGGTGCAGCAGCCCCAATGATAAGCGCGCGCGCTTCTAGCACCGCCGCGTCAAGATCGCGTGCTGCTGGAGGCGGTAGCGCGCGGGCGCCAAGATCAAGCTCCCCCATGTGACCGGCACCTGTGAGTGCGGCAGGCTGCCGTGCTTTCACCCCGGAGCTGCGCCGCGCCATTTGGCCTGGTAAGTTCAAGCCGGATCTGCCTCCACGCTATGACGGTACCCCCGACCCCACTGAGTTCCTCTAGCTCTACGAGCTGAGCATCGAGGTGGCGAACGGCAACGACAAGGTCATGGCGAACTGGTTCCCCATGGCCCTCAAGGATGGCGCGCGTTCTTGGCTCCTGAACGTCCCGGTGGGGTGGATCTCCTCCTGGGACGTGCTACGCAAGCGCTTCATCGTCAACTTCCAGGGCACTCACGACCGCGCTCCTGCAGCAGGCAACCTGCGGCGCATAAAGCAGTAGCCGGGCGAGACCTTGCACAAGTACATACAACGCTTCACGAACGTTCGCTTCAAGATCCCGAAGGTGTCGGACGAGGCCATCATCACGGTGTTCTCTGATGGCGTCCGGGACGTCAAGATGAAGGAGGAGCTTGCCATCCATGAGGACTTGTGTTCGGCTCTGGAGATGTTCAACATGGCAACCAGATGCGCGAGGGCCGAGGAAGGTCGCCTCTCCCTCCTGGAGCTTCTGGAGGTCGATCCTGAAGACAAGAAGGCCAAGGCTAAGGAAGTGAAGCGTAAGGAACCCGCCGTGCTGGCCGCGGAGCCCGAGATGAAGCGTGGCCGTGACCATGGTGAGCCTCCGTGGGGCAACCACCCATTCTGCATCTTCCACAACGTGCACAGCCACAACACCAATGACTGCCATGAGCTCAGGGCAATCCGTGACGGGCACCTTGGCCGCTGCCCCGAGCGCAGGGACCGCGGCTACGGTCGCAAAGGAGGCCGCGGCGGAGGCCGCTGTGACAACCGCGACCACCACCAGGACTGGCGCGACGAACCCCGTGAGGACCGCTGGCGGGACCAGCCTTGTGAGGATCACCCCCAGGGCAATGCCGGCCTCCCTCCGCTGCTGCCACCACCAAGGAGAAACGACGACAACCACCAAGATGATGGGGCTGGGGGCTTCCAAGAGCCTCGCGAGATCGCCTGCATGCTGGGCGGCACTCAGGCTCCCACCTCTCATCGCATCTTCAAGCAGTTCGCTCGTGAGGTGAACGCGGCCCTCCCCAAGCTCGAGGCATCGCGCCCCCTCAGGTGGTCCAAGCACACCATCACCTTTGACTCCATGGACCAGCTCAAGTGCTCAGCCGCCGCCGGCGCGCTCCCAATGCTATGCACGCCAACCATCAGCAACATCCTTGTCACCAAGACCCTCATCGACAGTGCCGCTGGGCTCAACGTTCTTTCTGTCGAGATGTTTGAGACGCTCCAAGTGCCCTACGACCAGCTTCTGCCTACCAAGCCTTTCTCAGGGGTGACCGATGGCTCCACCGTTCCCATAGCGCAGATTCGCCTCCCTGTCACCTTCGACAAGTGTGATAACTACCATACCGAGCTCATCGACTTCGACGTCGCCCACATCCACCTCCCGTACAATGCCATCCTCGGGTATCCGGCCCTCGCCAAGTTCATGGTAGCAACTCACCACGGCTACAATGTCCTCAAGATGCCAGGGAGTGGCGGCATCATCACGGTCGCCTGCGACGAAAAGGATGCAGTGTGCTCCCTCGAGCGCGCCTACCAGGCCGCGGCGGTCGAGAACTCGGATGGCGAGGGTGCCATCCTGCCTCCTGAGGCCATCCCCAAGAAGAAGAAGCAGCTCCTCCCAAAGGGCTGTCAGGAGGCTGGGGCGCCCGACGGTCGTGCCTCAGGCCCCGCGCCCTCTACTGAGGCGTCTTTCCCTCTAGCATAGGGAGGCGCGCCCGGCGCCCCCCTCAAGATGGGCTTGGGGGGCTCTCCTCTGGAGGGCCTCTAACCTGACCAGCGTTACGAGGGAGGCGCTCGGGCATCACATGGAGGCGTGCTTCTACGCGCGCCTCCATGAGCAAGGCACGAGGAGCCGGGCGCTTAGGAGTTCATCACCAAGGCAATTGAGGAGCTTCAGGAGGCGCGAGCCATGCGTGGCGAGCGTCGCCCCACACCACCCAGTGCAGCTACCGCCCCTGATGCGGGCGGCGAGCTGCGCGTCTGCGTCAACATCCCAGGTCTCAACAGGGCTGCTTCGCAGGACCTCTTCTGGCCGTCCCGCGTCGGCCGGAGCGGGGGCTACCCCTGTAGCTACGTCCGCATGCCGTTCGGCTTGCTGAACGTGGCCACCTCGTACCAGCGCCTCATGCAGGGAGCCTTGGTAGCTCACGAGGCCAGGCGCCAGGCAGTCCTGATGGAGGAGGTGCCAGACCCTCGCGAGCCCCCCGAACCTCCAGAGCCTCCCGGGCCTCAGGAGCCGGTCGGCTCGTGAGGAGCGATCCCTACAGCACGCATCTTCAGCTACTCCAACGCTTCCACAACAATGGTGCCAGGTGACTTTTTGGTTTGTTCAGCTAAGGGCGCCCCTTGGGCTGCATCATCCTCAGGCTGCTAGGGCCCGTCCCTACAGCAGCGTCATTTTGATTCGTGTACTCCGGACCAGTTGTGCATGCTTAAATTGTTATGATGCTTAATGTTATACCTATCGACCCGTCACCTATGGAGTCTCCCTTCGCGGTCTCCGCGCATTACTAGCCCGCCTTTTGATCATCGCGCGACGGGGACTGCTGGCACGGCGTCTGTGATCGGGTCCGTCCCTGCAGCGCTGATAAACCTAAGAGACCGAGCTCTTGCTCGCAGCCGGCCCCGCGCACGTCACCTCACCGGGTCCTTAGTGCCTTCATTTTCTCGCGGAAAGATCACGGGCAGGATAGCAAGCGAGGCTGCCCTTCGTGTTTTTGTGACCAACTCACAGGAACCTCCGAAGGCAGGACCTCGAGCGGCTTCGCCAACACCCCGCGGTGATGCCGTGCTACGTGCCGTTGTGGTGCAGCCCCTCCTAGGTACCACCTCGGAGCCGGCCACTCTTTTCTCGCGCAAGTCACTTGCACGTAAAAGGGGGGCCCTTGTGCACCGCGCCTCAGGGGCTTCTATTGGTTCTCGAGCCCTCACCCCCTGGCCTTGACCACGGCATCGTGACCTGGCATACCAGCGGCGGCTCAGCCTCGCTCGAGAGCCGGGTCCCGAGAGCGTAGAGCACCCAAACAAGCGGGAGAGATGGAGTCGGTAGGAGCACTGCGGGGGGGGGGGGGGGCACCGTTAGGAGAAAGGCGCAGCCTAACGTCGCACGAGAAGTTTGCCCTCGTGGCAAGGAAACCACCGCAAGCTCGCCAAGATAAGTCGCCTCGCACACCTAGGTGTGAGCCCCATAATCAGCGTTTTTGTCTCTTGCGATTTAGCTCGGGCAAGGAAACTTCCCTTTCAGTCCTTCGGGAGCCGCTTGCATGCTAAAGGGGACCTCCCGAGCATCGCGCCTCGGGGGCTCTTACCGGACCTCGGGCCGCTCACCTCCTGGCCTTGACCACGGCATCGCGACCTGGCATACCAACGACGCCCGAAGCTTGCCTAGGGACTGGGTCCTGCCGGTGTAGAGCACTAAGCTACCGCAAGAGTAAAAGGGGGAACCATGCCCAAGCGAGAGACGCAAACACAACATAAGTTGGGGACGCTAACATTCAGGCAAAAGTGTCATGATCTTTACACACCCCCGCGGGGCCGTTCATGATTTCTGCGCAGGAATGAAACAAAAGGAAAGGACTTCCTGAGGATCACGACCCGGGCAGCGTCACCTACGATGCCTGGCCGACATCATTCCTCCCCTAACCCCGAGTGCGGCGGCGTGGGGGCTCGTAGCATTCATCGTCGCTCGAGCCTTGTCCGGAGGAAGCGCCGCTCCTGCTGGAGGAGTCGCGGACAAGGCCAAGGGCAAGTTCACCGCCAGGGGCCTCGTCGCCTCGCCAGCCAGAAGGAGGGTCGCCGTCTCGATCGCTTCCGCTAGGGCAGCAATCCAGACGTCGGCCATCCTCCCCGAAGACCTTGAAGAAGAGCGTCAACGCCCAATCGTACATGAAGTGGATGGCGTGCCTCCCCTCCGAGCGGCAGGCGCGGGCGATCGCGCCCCATCCCCGGGTCATGAAGACATCGCCGGAGTAGACCGCCTCAACCTCTGCCTCTGAAGCTAGGCCGCAGCAGCCGTCGTGCTGCAGCCACAACTCAATGGGCCCCTTCGGCGGTATCTCCCCTGCGAAGGACCACGGGAGCCGAATCCATGTGCGAGGCGGCATTGTCGCCCACACCATGAACTCACGGGCCGCGCCGCTAGCATGTGCCTGCGGGTG
The DNA here is from genome assembly GCA_011799875.1 of Thinopyrum elongatum. Taxonomy (NCBI): domain Eukaryota; kingdom Viridiplantae; phylum Streptophyta; class Magnoliopsida; order Poales; family Poaceae; genus Thinopyrum; species Thinopyrum elongatum. The sequence continues at coordinate 56,338,856 of CM022300.1, read as the reverse complement.
AGGTGGTCGTGTGGCCGTCGCTTGCCCTTCCCCCTAGCTTTGTCCAATGCGGCCCCCGCGGCTGCTCCCGAGGTCGAAGCCCTGTGTGCGAATGCTTGCGCCAACGGGGAAACTCAACGGAGAGCGTTCGCACCAGGTTTGGGTAGCTGCAGGTGAAGGGGAGGTCCTGCACGGTGGCCGCATCTCTTCTTCAGCGGGAGCAGGTCTGGTCCCTCCTTGGGGGCCTTTCCCTTATCGGCGGCCGAGAACCTCCTCACTGGCGCCATGGGTGCTCTGGCGAGATGGCGGCGCAGCGGAGAAGAAGAAGGAGCGAGCAACAAAAAGATGAAGATGGGCTGGGGCTCTGCCCCCTTCCCCCATTCACTCTCCATCTCAATTGTAGGCACACGCAGTCCCCCCTATATATATGACTATTTCTCAGTCTCCATCACAAACATATGCATTGTCTCTTTCCCTCACTTGGTCTATCTCGATTTCTCTCGTGGCATCTTTCTATCGCACACACACCTCGTCCCTCGATCTCCCACCCATATAGTCCCCTCACGATCTCGAGGGGATCTCTCTATCACAAACACACCCTCTCTCCCTCCCCATGCGTCCATCTTCTCCATGCATCCCTCTCGACCTCTGTCCCTTGTTGGCCAAAAAACTATTGGACATGTGTTATAGGGGTGTCTCTCTCCGTTGCAAACAATCACCACTAGCTATCTTTGTGTATCTCCTCGTCTCGCTTTTCTATCTCGGAGATGCAGGCGTCATATGTTTGCATAAGTAACGAACACACACTCTCTCTATTTTATGGTTTGTTGTCCTTTTCTCTTTCACACACACACTCTTTTGCACACTCACTCTTTCTACTTCACACGCACTTGATCTCTCTCGACTTAGGTACTCTCTTCGGTCCATAGCATATAGATTTATTGAAAAGTCAAACTTCACAAAGTTTGACCAGGTACGTGGAGAAAAACATTTACATCTAGAACGACAAACATATATCATTAGATTCATCATGAGATGTAGTCTCGTATGATGTATCTTTGGTATTGTAGATATAAATAATATTTGTGCAAACCTGGTCAAAGTTTCCAAAGTTTGAATTCTAAAAAAATTATATGCACTGCATTATCGAACGGATGGAGTATCTCTTTCCCCCTCTCAGCTATCTGACGCACCACTCAGCCGTATCGGGGCTCCTCTATCTCTCTCAAACTTTATATCTCCCTGGTTCACACATAAACATATCTCGCTCGCGCTACATAGACCCATCTAACACTCTCCTCCCTTGTTCTCTCTCTATGTGACAGGCACCCCCCCTAAGTACCATAATCTCTCACTCCATAATAGGCACACGCACTCCCCCCCTAAGTATGACTATATCTCACTATCCATCAGGAACACACGTATTGTCTCCTTCCATCCATACGTCTATCTCGATATCTCTTGGGGTATCTTCTATCGTGCACACACCTTGTCACTCGATCTCCCACCCATGTAGTCCTATCACGATCTCCCGGGGATCTCTCTGTCACAAACACACACTCTCTCCTCCCCATGCCTGCATTTTATCCATACGTCTCTCTCGACCTCTCTCCCTTGTTTGTCAGACCTTTCTTGGCCACGTGCTAGGGGTCTTCCTCTCTCGATTGCAAACAACCACACACTATCTCCTCACCTTGCTTCCGCTGTCGAAGATGCATGTGTGATATGTTTGCATAAGACACACTCGTTTTTTCTCTACTTTATCGTGTGCTGTCCATGTCTCATTCACACACGCACACACACTTTTTCACTCACTCTTTCTATTTCACACACACTCTCTCTCTCTAGTTAGGCACTCTCTCACGTCCATAAACATATGGATGTTTTGAAAAGTCAAACCTCAGAAAAGTTTGACCAGTTATATGTGGAGAAAAAACATTTACATCTGGAACGATCATTAGATTCATCACAACATGTACTTACTTCATACTATCATTTATCTTTGGTATTGTAGATATAAGTAATTTCTTTATAAACTTGGTCAAAGTTTCAAAAGTTTACTGTAAAAAAAATATAGGCACTACATTATCGAATGGAGGGAGTAGCTCTTTCTCTCTCTCTACTATCTCTCACGGGCCTCCCCTCTCACTCGATCTCTCTTTACCGAGGGATTATACGGTCACTGTGTCAGCGTATAGCTCTGTATATTGTTTAGTTAACCAGTCAACCAGTCCACATGCTGCCTTGTCAGCTCGTGTTCTCTATCTTCGTGTGCTAGCCCATGTGGCAGTGGGTGAAAATAAGTAAACTAGAGGCCCATCTGACACGCGGTGAAGTAAACAAAGTTGAAACCACTCGCGGTAGCACCCCGCACGCTAGTAAATCAGCGCTGCTCTACACACGACGCATGCACGACCGATGCATGCACGATTCAGACGTGGCAACACCAACAGCTAGCGTGCATGCAGGAGCACTGTTGGGAAGGAGAATCGTGCAGGCGTCGTGCGTTTACTGTCGTGCGTGAAGCAATTCCGCTAGTAAATTGAGGGCACACTTCTTCCGCGTGAAGGACGCACTCGCGCACACTACACCACTGCGCGGCGGCATGCACACAAGGACACACTCGCGGACACCCAGCACAAAATACACACCAGCACACGTGTACACCGGCGTCGTTGCCGGCTGAGATGGACAGCGAGGCAGCTAACAAGCGGAGGCGGCTCGAGCCAAAACCGCATCCGGTGAGCCTGGACTTCATCAACAGCCTCCCGAATGAAATGCTGCTCGTCATCATCGCCCTCCTCCCCACCAAATCTACCGTGCGGACCACCCTGCTCTCCTGGCAGTGGCGCCTCCTCTGGTACCGCGTCCCACTCAACCTCACCGTCGACAGCTGCCTCTGCGACGGGGATTGCAAACACATGGCTGTAGTCTCCAAGATCCTTGCATCGCACCCTGGGCCAGCCAGACGCCTTGACATCCGCATGTTCAGTACTAACTACAAGGTCCAAGCCAAGTTCAACGAGTGGTTCTTATCCCCTGCCCTAGATCAGCTCGAGGAGCTCAGGTTTGAAGCTGGACGATGTCGCTCTCTGCCGCCTTCCGCGCTCCGCCTCACGCCAACGCTGCGCCGTGCCAGCTTCAGCTCCTGCTATTTTCCCCATATTAATGACGCGCCCGCCCTTCTTCTCCCTCAACTCAAGCAGCTCGACCTCTTCGACATTGGCATCTTGAAGAAGGCTATGGAGCTCCTGCTCCGCAGCTGTACTGCACTCGAGCACCTTCATCTTCGGCAGATCCACGGGTTCATTAGCCTCCACATCGCCTCGACGAATCTCCGATGGATTTATGTGTCTTGCTGGCCCCGCAACAAGACATCAATTGGGAAGAGATCACTCCAGCTGTTCCACATTATGGTCATTGAGAATGCGCCTTTCCTTGCGAGATTGCTTGTATCTGATCTAGAAGGTCCAACAAAAATCAAGGTCATTGACGTGCCGAAATTGACAGCATTGGTGTACTCGTCGGCCAAATTCTCCGAACTCTTTATTGGATCCGTAATCGTTCAGGTACAACACTCATCTTCTTCTCCGTCTTCTTGAAATTCACATTTTTAAATTTCTTCTTGATGTATTTACGACTGTCATCCAGAAAATGATTCCCACAAGCTTGACCTAGTCTGTGCGCACAGTGAAGATCTTGACAATAAAATCTATCGGCCCCAATCTGGACAAGTTGTTGGATTCCTTACATGCTTTCCGTGCACAGAGAAGCTACTCATCGAGGTGAAACTTCTTTCCGATTAGTAAACGGTAATCACAACGTAGCTCAGTTTTTTCATAATTTTCCCAAATTACGATGACAAGTGTAGTGTTCAAAACTCCATCTACGCACTGCACCGAAAGAAATGTCTTTAGAATTTTTTCTCGCGTGAGCACCTGCATTGTTATTTTGTTGTACTAGTCGCCTAGGCTAGTCATAGTGGCAAGTAACTTAGACTAGTAACTCTATGGTTAGCCTTAGAGCAAGTACTACTGTCGGCGTTTTGGGAACCAGGGTACCCAGACTTGCCTGCCTACGGCCCACGGCGTGGCTCCATCAACGGCCTGGTACGGCCCATCTACAAGACTATCAAGACAAGACCCTCGTGAGGGACCAAGCCTGGCGAGGCAGACGACGCCAAGACCTCCCGAGGGAGCGGCCTTCCCAGGCTGCCTCCTGAGGAGAGGAGATTTCTATGCAGGTACCCAACCTCATGAGGTTGTGATGACACAAGCCATTACGACCAAGGCCAGGCGGGCGCCAGCGGGCGCAGAGGAGGTAGTTTCCTCTTTGGTGCTAAGGAGGCAAGTGCAGACGCGGGTCCCCAAGGAGCCTGGCAAAGGTTTCCATTCCAGTGCTACAGGACCAAGACCGCCAGGACGGCAGGACGGATGTCATCATCGTGCCCACTGCTGCGTCACGACCAGAGGCTTTGCAGGCGAAGACCACCTTTCATCTGGATAAGATGTACTACTTGTCCCCTTTCAAATTGGCCACTGTGGGATCCCTTCCCGCCTACATTTTGGGGGAAGAGGACTGTAACAACCCCTTGTAATAAACTCTGTGACACTCTATTAAAACTGCCAAGACATAAGGGTTAATGATCCAATTCAAATCCACATCTGAAAATCAACTCAAATTCAAAAGTGAAATATAAAGTTGTTCAAACTCTGTTGGGAAAATGTTCATTAAATGGCCAATAATCCAGGAACATTTCTAAAACCAATATCAAAATATTTGGAGTTGGACAAGTGACTCAAACAAGGTGAAACAGCACCTAAACAGAATATTAAAATCCATTTAAAATCATTACAGATTCAAATGAACTCCAAATCTGCCCAAACCACTTTTTGGTGAGAGATAATATTGCATTGCAATATTTGGGCCAACTTCCACATTTTACAAAAGAGCACAAGTGGCCTAATCATTTCGAAACAGAAAAGGAATAAAAGAAAAGGGAGAAAAGAAATAAGAAAAAGGAAAACGCTACTGTTGGCTGGGCCTAAGTGCACAGTGTGCGGCCCAGTCCAACAGCGGCCCACCTCACCTCCCTCCTCGTGCGTGTCGGCGCACCCCTGGCCGCGCGCGCCCGCGCCAGCCGGGCGGCGACACGGCGATGGCGCCGACGCCACCGACAGCCAGAGGATAAGGAGGAGCTCGATCCACCTCCTCTCCGTTCCTATCCACTTCTCTCGTTCACTCTCCCCTCTCACCCCTCGCTCCCTCCCAGATCCGGCCACCGAGCGCCATCGTCGCCGCACTTCGCCGTTTGTCGTGGCCACAGGCGGTCCCATGCCTGCCGACCGTGTCCGCCAGCCCCGCTGCGGTCGGCCACTTCCTCTGGTGCCTTCAGCTGGAGCGGGGAGGTCCTGCAGCTGCTGTTCGGCGTCGTCTTCCTCCTCGGACTCCGGCGATCCCCTTCCTCTCCGACGAGCCCTGCTGCTACTAACCTGACAACGGTCTTTCGTGACCACTCGGTGAGCTTCCCTTCTCCCTCCCCGATGCCTTGCGCTGCCCGTCGACGCCTACAGCTAGCTGGCATCGATGCCGTGAGCTCGCCGCCGCTGAGCGCCTCGTCGCCGTGGTCCTGACCTCTGCCATGCCTGCCTGAGCACGGCATCGTGCTCCTGGTGCTTCCAGGAGCCGAATGCACACGCACACGCACTTCCCCGTGCTCTCTAGCATCTAGCCCGGCGAGTGCTCGAACGCGCCTCCGCCTCTGCTCGTCGCCGGCGCCGTTCCGATGACCAAATGGTCACGGGGACGGGCCTGTTGCACTCGTCGCGTCGCGCAGCTCCTTCCCAGCCTTTCCTTTTGCCCCGTAGCGCGCTGCTACTCCGTTTCCAACTACGGCCGAACTCCGGCGCCCGCCGCAAAGCTCGCCGTCGGCGACACACGTCGTTTCCGGCCACCTCACTGCCACCATTCGACGCGCCGTCGAGCGGCCGTTCGAACGCACCCGGCCCCGTCCCTTTTGGTGGCCTGTAGGCGATTTCCGGCCACCGCCCGAGCGCGCCGCCGCACGAAATGGTCGCCGGAGCGTTCTCCGGCGCCGGCGCCGACATGGCCGCCACGTAGGTCGCCCTGGGTCACTGACCCGTGGGCCCAGGGGCCTGCGTTGACCATGTTGACCACGGTCAACCGTGGTTACTGTTCATCCCCTCTCACTGACATGTGGGCCCCCGCGATTAATTAGACTAATTGAATAGTTAAATAAATAAAATTAATTAGATTAACCTAATGTCTCACTGACAAGTGGGGCCCGCCCCCTAATTAACCCTGTGGTTTAAGTTAATCCACTGTTAGACTAAACAGAGACTGACATATGGGTCCCACTGGACCCACATGTCTGGTTTGACCCTGGTCAACCGCAGTTGACCTGCTGACATCACTATGACGCAATGCTGACGTCATAATTCATTTTCTGATAAATAAAATAATTCCAGAAATTTATATAATCTTTAAAAATTAATAACTTTTAAACCGTAGCTCGGATCGAAAAAGTTAAAACATGAAAGTTGCTCAGAACGACGAGACGAGTCTGATCGTGCCGTCTGTTTCTCCATCGGAACCCCCTACGTAGAAGAACTCGTAACTCCGGACCCGAATCTGGCAGATGAATAGTGCACACCCATCGGATAATAAATCCCAGATTAATTCTAAAAATAACTAAAATGACTTAGATGCATAATTAGGCAACCCTGCACTGCATCATAGCATCACACGCACCGTATTGCATTTGTTTGCATTATGTTTACCTGTTTCTTCCCCCTCTTCTCTCTCGGTAGACCCCGACGTTGACGTAGCTCCCGAGGCAGACGCCGCACAGGAGTACGACTACGTCCCCGACAATACTACTGAAGACCTTGCCCTTGCCCCCGAGCAAACAGGCAAGCACCCCCATTTTGAACATGCCTATATCGCCTATTCTCTTCTCTCTTATGCTTGCAGTAGAACTGCTACTGCTACTGTTTCCTATATCTGTTGCATAGCCTGTTTATTGTAACCTGCCTTGCTACCTTACTGGTTATCCTAGACTGCTTAGTATAGGCTGGGTAGAGACACGATAGAGACCTCCACTTGATCCCAACTGCCCTGCTGGATATCAGAAGACCCGATCATCGGGATTGAAGACCAGACCCTGGCACCGCACATCACTTCCCCTTAGTTGCCGACACTGCTGGGTTACCATCGAGTGTCGAGGGTGATACCTCGTCAGCACTTCTGATGTTAACCTTGTAGGTTAGTTACTCGGTCGTGGTAAGCGAGGGTGATTCCTCCTACACCACCCCCGATAACGACATCGTCGCGCAACTCCTCGTGTGTGGACCTCGAGGGTGATTCCTCCTTCGTTCACCTTGATGATAACATCGAGCGGGAATTCCATCGAGGGTGATTCCTCAGGGTTCCCTTCGGTGTCAGACACACAGTTACTGTTGATGAGTGGACTTGCACTAAACCATGATACTAAAGACGGGTCGGCCCTGAGGGGTACCCACGCGAGCTTAACGCGAAGTGATGTGGAGTCGGGTTGACCTGGATGGTGCCCGCGAGATAACTACGAGGCGTGGCCGGGCATTCTTAGCCCTTGCCGCAAGTCCTCGAGACGGGGCGACGGGGTCACATCGATCGTGAGTCTCTGCTCATTTCCGCGCGCTCCTAATCCACTACGGTTTGGATATTTGATCCGAGGGGCCTCTGGCCCGATAGCACTAACCATCACGTGGGCATAGTATGGGCGTTCTGCGTCGTATACTTCAGCCGGAGCTTAATGGACGTCAGCGACTGAGCGGCGCGCGCTGAATTGGACTGGGAACGCAATCGCGCTTGTATAAGGGGTTGCTAGGTCTGCTTTCAGCCGCGTACGCAACATGCAGGAGTTCCCGGGGCGAAGGCCCAAGACCCCTGGGCGCATAGGTTTAGTCCGGCGTGCTGACCTCTCTGTTAGGTATTCGGTCGGGTTGCGGCGTGTTGCTTAGCCGAGGCCGGGCATGACCCAGAAAAGTGTGTCCGGCCGGAGTTAAGCGAGCGTGGTGGGTAAGTTGGTGCACCCCTGCAGGGAAGAAACTTCTATCGATAGCCTGTCCTACGGTAACGGACACTCGGAGTTGTATCCCGATCGGTACAACTAGAACATGTGATGAGAATTGGATAGTACGGCTCTGGGATTGCTTTCTCGCAGGGAGTCGAGAAAGGATCTCAGGTCGAGGTTGATGATACTACTACTACTGCTTACATTATGTTCATCTGGTCTCGTCTATTGCTGCAAGACTGTTGAAGATGCTGAAGATGCTAGTCTTCGATAGGACTAGGCTTTCCCCCTCTAATCTGGCATTTCTGCAGCCCAGTCCACATATATAGCCTTTCCTTTGACAATGATGCATATGTAGTGTAGATCCTTGCTTGCTGAGTACTTCGGATGAGTACTCACGTTTGCTTTATTTTCTTTTTCTCCCATATTCCATTTGATGCCACCAGACGACGGAGCCCCTGAGTCAGACGCCCCAGCCGACGACCAGTACTACTACCCGCCTGGCGAGTACTACTACTACGAGGAGCCGTTCGACGACCAGGAGTAGGATCGGAGGGTCCAGGGCAGGAGGCCTACGCCTTTCGATCGTACTCCCTCCGTTCCTTAATATAGGGTGTATAGTTTTTGGCACGAAAATTAAAGAACGCATGTGGAGGGAAAATTTCACAAGTTTTGGGCGAGATTACACCTAACTAATTGACATGAGAAAATAGAGGAGCTTGCGTAATATAAGGAAATGTAATCAAATCCCTAAAAACATTATCCATACGAGTGGAGCAACGCAATACACCTTATATTTCGGATTTTTTCTCAAAAATCTATACACCTTATATCAAGGAACGGAGGGAGTAGTATTTTATTTTACCCCGCCTCTGTGAAGGCCTAATTCTCTCTATGTAATATATGTGTACCCAGATATCTAATGCTTCCGCTGACGCTTGTATGCCATCGAGCTATGTATTCGAGCCCTCGAGGCCCTGGCTTGTAATATTAAGCTTGTATGACTTTATTTTATGTTTTAGAGTTGTGTTGTGATATCTTCAAGTGAGTCCTTAGGCTTGATCGTGCGCATTTGCGTGTATGATTAGTGCACGATTAAGCCGGGGTCGTCACAGGTTGGTATCAGAGCCGACTGCCTCTAGGTATCCCCCTTCCCAATTCCTTGGCCGAAGTTGAGTCTAGAAGTCAACAACTGATTTTACTAACTTGGCTGTGTGGCTTACGGGCCCACGTCGCCAACTGGGTGGAATTAGGATCTTTTATTCCTCGTCTTTACTCTGGGATTCTAATCTCTCATCTATTCGGGTTTAATAAAATTTACTAACACCGACATTTAGGATCTCGTTAATTCTATCCACCCGGAGAGCTGGATTCAGTGCGATTTCCCTGACGTTGATCTGATTAGTCTGATAATCATTTTCCTTTCTATTGTTTTGTTTAACCTTTCCTTCCGGGATCGGTTATGCTTCTCATTGTCTTATGACAACCCTGAACTTCTCTGTTTCAGATGGATCGACTGTTTCCACCGCGGCCTACGACCCAGCTTGTGCGTCGCACTTGGGCTCGTGATGCCCCTGGATTTCCAGCTGTTCTGATCGCCCTCCTGAGTAGACTGGGTTACCGCTGGTATCCCGAGTACATGGTCTATGAGGTTTACCGTGAGTTCAACCAGGAACAGTACTATGCTGAAGTTCGGATTTATGATCAGCAGAACAACTCAGACACTGAGCTACACCTTTTTCATGGATTAGGCGTGACGATTGAGATGGCAGTACATGATGCCGCCTACTCTGCTGTCGCATGTCTCAGAGGAGAGCACAATGCTAACTTGGATGATACTGTGTTTCGGTACATTCCGTATGCACCTGTTGGAGATGCTACTGGATTTTACACAGCTATCTGTGCCCCGTACGAGTCTCGATGCTACGACCCGCAGGTTCTGATTCAGTGCACTCAGGCTCTGGATCGCACTGTTCGGGCTCTTGCCATCGAGTTGTTCGCCACTCGAGCATGCTACTACGAGGCAATGACACAGTTGCTACCAGCTGTTCGTGCAGGGATACATCCGGAGGATATTCTTTACCCACGCAGGACCGAGATGCCATCGGGTATTGATTGGCCTGCAGTGGGAGGTCACACGCCTGCACGTGGACCTCTTCTTACAGTTCGAGACCGGGTTCTGCATCAGAGTGCACATGGAGCACAGGATCCTGCCGCGACGAACATTCATCGTCCGCACTTGCAGTTACCCCGTTTCCGTGGTTTTCTCCGACGCTGGTGTAGCCTTTGCTATGTCACGTTGTGTACTTGCTTACCGCGTGCCTGCGTGCCGCCTAGTGTGTCTCTAGTTTTTCAATTTGCGCCGTTATGCTGCCCGATTTTAACCGACTGTGTATGGATCTGTATGTCTTAATGACTACTTTAAGCATCTATTGCACTCTTTCAATAATGTCGAGTTACCTCTTGTTTATTGTTAAACACTTGCATAAGCTATCGCTGAAATACCCCTGTTGGAATAGCAGGATGGCTGACAACAACCCGCCACCGCCGCCACCACCTGATTACATGGCAGCGATGATGCAACAGTTTGAACTCAACCGCCAGTTTATGACGGGGATTATGCAGCAATTCCCTCGTCCTGATGCTAATCAGCAGCAACCATCCATTACCTTACCAGAGTTCATGAGGCTCAGTCCATCGTTTTTCCGCAACACAGTCAACCCACTGGATGCAGATGACTGGCTGCGTGATATCTCTCATGAGATGGAGTCTGCTGGCGTCGCCGAAATTAACTATGTCACTTTTGCGACATATCTTCTTAAGGGTCCCGCAGCCCAATGGTGGGCCACTCACCGACAGACTCTGCCGCCTGGTACTGTCGTCACTTGGGCAGAGTTCAAGATTGCTTTCCGTGCCCGCTACATTCCTGTAGCTGTCATAGCTAGGAAGAAGGCTGAGTTCCGTAGCCTTGTCCAAGGAAACAAGACTGTGGAAGTCTATCAGCGCGAGTTTCTAGACTTGTCTCGTTACGCTGAAGAGGACATTCCTACTGATGAACGCAGACAGGAGAAGTTTTGTGAAGGACTGCACCATGACATTCAGTTAGCCCTTCTTGTTCAAGATTACCCTGATTTCGCCACCTTGGTGAATAAGGCCATCATGGTTGAAACTGGACTTAAGAAGCACAAGGAAGCGTCCAGACGCACCCGTGAGTCGGGCTCATCTTCGGGCTCGTCTTCCCAGAAGCGACGCATCTGGTTTCCCCAAGGCATGTTCCGTTCAGCAGCTCCTGCAAACAGGCCCTCTTATGCTGCACCACGCCTGCCACCTCCACCACCAAGGCAGCCTCTGCCAACTCCAGCACCTCGAGCTCCAGCACCTCGTCCTGACAGCGGACTATGCTTCAAGTGTGGCAAGCCAGGTCACCGTGCTAGAGATTGTTCTCAGAATCAGAATCAACTGGCTCTTCCCTCTGCTGGCCGTGGTATTGGCCGTGGTATTCCTCAACAGCGCAACTATAATGCCAGATCTTCTTATGGTCGTGGGCAGAGCTACCACGTCAACATGTCTGAAGCTCCAGTTCAACCAGATACTGTGATGGGTACACTTCTCGTAAATTCAATACCAGCATCTGTTTTATTTGATTCAGGAGCATCGCATTCATTCATGTCAGAACATTTTGCGCTCATGCATGACATTAAATGTGAAACGATGCACCAACCGTTAGCAGTAAACACTCCTGCGGGCCAGTGCCAAGCCACCCTATTCAGCCCGAAGTCACAATTGAGATCGAGCGGTTGAAATTTCAGGCATTTCCCATAATCCTGAGATCTTCCAAGATTGATCTTATTTTGGGAATGGACTGGTTGAAGGCTCATTATGCCTCAATCAACTGTGCCACTAAAGTTGTACACCTCTTGCACCCATCGAACGAAATAGTGAATTATCAAGCTCACATTACCCAGAACGCTGAGGCTCAAATTTATGCCTTGAACGCGTTGAATGCTTCTCCGCTTGATGGGATCGAGAATATTCCAGTTGTCTGTGACTTCCTGGATATCTTTCCAGAAGTGCTTCCAGGAATACCCCCTGCTAGAGCTGTCGAGTTCGTCATCGACTTGAAGCCTGGCACCACTCCTATTGCTAAGCGTCCTTACAAGATGCCGCCGCACCACCTCATCGAGCTTAAGGAGGAAATTGATAAATCCTTAAGGAAGGGTTTCGTTCGCCCTAGTTCCTCTGCCTGGGGAGCACCGTCTCTTTTCGTCAAGAAGAAAGATGGAACGAATAGGTTGGTCCAAGATTATCGTCCTATCAACCAGGCAACCATTCAGAATAAATATCCACTTCCCCGGATCAACGATTTATATGACCAACTCGCAGGATCTTCGGTGTTTTCTAAACTCGACTTGAGGTTGGGTTATCACCAGATCCGTGTCCGCGAAGAGGATATTCCGAAGACTGCATTCGTTACTCGTTATGGCTCTTACGAGTATACAGTCATGTCGTTTGGCTTAACAAACGCTCCAGCTACATTCTCCCGCCTAATGAATTACATATTCATGGATTACCTTGACAAATTCGTCGTGGTATATCTGGATGATATTCTATTTTATTCGAAAAACAAAGAAGAACATGCTGAGCATCTTCGCCTTGTTTTGGAGAGACTTCGAGAGCACCAATTATATGCCAATTATTCTAAGTGCGAATTCTGGCTTTCTGAGGTAACCTACCTTGGACATGTCATCTCCAAGGATGGTATCGCAGTTAACCCGGAGCGAGTTCAGGCTATTCTTGACTGGACCCCTCCGAAGAATGTCAAGAAAGTCAGAAGTTTCCTCGGGCTTGCAAGTTATTGTCGCCGTTTCATTGAGAATTTCTCCAAGATTGCCAAGCCGCTGACTAATCTGCTTCACAAAGGCGTTAAGTTTGAGTGGACAGACAAATGTCAGGAAAGCTTCCAGACCCTCAAGGACAAGCTGACCTCTGCTCCAATCCTTGCTCCTCCAGACTCTCGTAAAGATTTCGTGATCTTCTGCGACACATCTCGCCAAGGACTAGGTTGTGTCCTAATGCAAGAGCGAAGAGTTATTGCTTATGCTTCGCGACAACTGCGTCCACATGAAGAGAATTACCCAGTGCATGACCTTGAACTTGCTGCTGTCATTTATGCTTTGAAGCAGTGGCGTCATTACCTCCTTGGTAATCGGTGTGAGATTTACACCGATCATCAGAGCTTGAAGTACTTATTCACTCAACCGGAACTTAATCTTCGTCAGCAGCGTTGGTTGGAAACAATCACCGATTATGACTGTGGTATTTCATACACTCCCGGCAAAGCTAATGTGATGGCTGATGCTTTGAGCCGCAAGTCATACTGTAGTAACCTCATGGTAAAACAAGCTCAACCCCAGCTATATGAAGAATTGCGCAAGCTGAATCTCTGCATTATTCCGCAAGGTTCTCTTAATAACCTTGTGATACAGTCAAATCTTGAGAGAGCTGTCAAGATTGCGCAATCTAAGGATGCTGAAATTGATCTAATGAAGAAAGAGCTTCACCTTGAAAAGTACAGGGATTTCTCGATTGCTGAAGATGGAACCTTGTACTTCCGAGACCGCATTGTAGTACCTCGCTTCGAGCTGATGACTGACAAAGTCATGAAGGAGGCCCATGATACACCGCTATCTATCCATTCGGGTAGTACCAAAATGTATCGAGATCTTCGTCAAAGGTACTGGTGGTCTAGAATGAAGCAAGATATTGCTCGTTATGTTGCCGAGTGTGACGTTTGTCGTCGCGTGAAGGCAGAATATCAGAAACCTGCTGGAATTCTGCAACCGCTCCCTATTCCTCTATGGAAGTGGGATAAAGTGCAAATGGACTTCATTACTGGTCTTCCCAAGTCTCAGAAGGGTCATGATGCCATTCTTGTCGTCGTCGACCAACTCTCCAAGGTTGCACACTTTCTGCCAGTTAAGGAGACTATTACTGCTAGTCAGTTAGCAGAGTTATATATCTCCAGAATTGTTTCACTCCATGGTATTCCCAAGGAAATCAGTTCAGACCGTGGCAGCATTTTTCACTGGCCATTTCTGGGAAAGTTTCCAGAAAGCAATGGGAACTCATATTACCTGGAGTTCAGCTTATCATCCCCAATCCCAAGGCCAAGTTGAGCGCGTTAATCAAGTGCTTGAAGACATGCTTCGAGCCTGTGTTATATCCTTCGGTAAGAAATGGGAGGAATCTCTCCCGTATGCCGAGTTCTCTTATAACAACAGTTATCAAGCCAGCTTAAAAATGGCCCCATTTGAGGTTCTTTATGGACGTAAATGTCGAACCCCTCTGAATTGGTCAGAAACTGGGGAACGACCTCTTGTTGGACCGGACATTATTCAGCATGCCGAAGAACAAGTCCGAATTGTCCAGGAGAATCTCAAAGCAGCTCAAGACCGTCAGAAGAGTAATTATGATCGCAAGCGATGGGGTGTGATCTATCAACCTGGTGATCAAGCCTATCTTCGTGTCACTCCAATGAAGGGCACCCGTCGTTTCGGAATCAAGGGCAAGCTAGCTCCTCGCTATATTGGTCCTTTCCGCATCGTGGCTAGACGGGGACAGGTGGCATATAAATTGGAGTTGCCACCGCAATTCTCCCATATTCATGATGTCTTCCACGTGTCGCAACTCCGTAAGTGCTTCAAGGAATCCCCGCACCGTGCAGTGGATCATGAGATGCTCGAGCTACAAGATGATCTTTCCTATAAGTAGCATCCGATCCGCATCCTCGACGAAGCTGAGCGTCGTACTCGTCAGAAGACGACCAAGTTCCTAAAAGTGCAATGGTCGAATCACACTGAAGATGAAGCCACTTGGGAACGCGAGGATCATCTTCGGGAAGAATATCCCGGACTTTTTCCTTCTACCTCCTAAATTCTCGGGACGAGAATTTCTTTTAGAGGAGGAGAACTTGTAACACCCCCTTGTAATAAACTCTGTGACACTCTGTTAAAACTGCCAAGTCATAAGGGTTAATGATCCGATTCAAATCCACATCTGAAAATCAACTCAAATTCAAAAGTGAAATATAAAGTTGTTCAAACTCTGTTGGGAAAATGTTCATTAAATGGCCAATAATCCAGGAACATTTCTAAAACCAATATCAAAATATTTGGAGTTGGACAAGTGACTCAAACAAGGTGAAACAGCACCTAAACAGAATATTAAAATCCATTTAAAATCATTACAGATTCAAAGGAACTCCAAATCTGCCCAAACCACTTTTTGGTGAGAGATAATATTGCATTGCAATATTTGGGCCAACTTCCACATTTTACAAAAGAGCACAAGTGGCCTAATCATTTCGAAACAGAAAAGGAATAAAAGAAAAGGGAGAAGAGAAATAAGAAAAAGGAAAACGCTACTGTTGGCTGGGCCTAAGTGCACAGTGTGCGGCCCAGTCCAACAGCGGCCCACCTCACCTCCCTCCTCGTGCGTGTCGGCGCACCCCTGGCCGCGCGCGCCCGCGCCAGCCGGGCGGCGACACGGCGATGGCGCAGACGCCACCGACAGCCAGAGGATAAGGAGGAGCTCGATCCACCTCCTCTCCGTTCCTATCCACTTCTCTCGTTCACTCTCCCCTCTCACCCCTCGCTCCCTCCCAGATCCGGCCACCGAGCGCCGTCGTCGCCGCACTTCGCCGTTTGTCGTGGCCACAGGCGGTCCCGTGCCTGCCGACCGTGTCCGCCAGCCCCGCTGCGGTCGGCCACTTCCTCTGGTGCCTTCAGCTGGAGCGGGGAGGTCCTGCCGCTGCTGTTCGCCATCGTCTTCCTCCTCGGACTCCGGCGATCCCCTTCCTCTCCGACGAGCCCTGCTGCTACTAACCTGACAACGGTCTTTCGTGACCACTCGGTGAGCTTCCCTTCTCCCTCCCCGATGCCTTGCGCTGCCCGTCGACGCCTACAGCTAGCTGGCGTCGATGCCGTGAGCTCGCCGCCGCTGAGCGCCTCATCGCCGTGGTCCTGACCTCTGCCATGCCTGCCTGAGCACGGCATCGTGCTCCTGGTGCTTCCAGGAGCCGAACGCACCCGCACACGCACTTCCCCGTGCTCTCTAGCATCTAGCCCGGTGAGTGCTCGAACGCGCCTCCGCCTCTGCTCATCGCCGGCGCCGTTCTGATGACCAAATGGTCACGGGGACGGGCCTGTTGCACTCGTCGCGTCGCGCAGCTCCTTCCCAGCCTTTCCTTTTGCCCCGTAGCGCGCTGCTACTCCGTTTCCAACTACGGCCGAACTCCGGCACCCGCCACAAAGCTCGCCGTCGGCGACACACGTCGTTTCCGGCCACCTCACCGCCACCATTCGACGCGCCGTCGAGCGGCCGTTCGAACGCACCCGGCCCCGTCCCTTTTGGTGGCCTGTAGGCGATTTCCGGCCACCGCCCGAGCGCGCCGCCGCGTGAAATGGTCGCCGGAGCGTTCTCCGGCGCCGGCGCCGACATGGCCGCCATGTAGGTCGCCCTGGGTCACTGACCCGTGGGCCCAGGGGCCCGCGTTGACCATGTTGACCACGGTCAACCGTGGTTACTGTTCATCCCATCTCACTGACATGTGGGCCCCCGCGATTAATTAGACTAATTGAATAGTTAAATAAATAAAATTAATTAGATTAACCTAATGTCTCACTGACAAGTGGGGCCCGCCCCATAATTAACCCTGTGGTTTAAGTTAATCCACTGTTAGACTAAACAGAGACTGACATGTGGGTCCCACTGGACCCACATGTCAGGTTTGACCGTGGTCAACTGCAGTTGACCTGCTGACGTCACTATGGCGCAATGCTGACGTCATAATTCATTTTCTGATAAATAAAATAATTCCAGAAATTCATATAATCTTTAAAAATTAATAACTTTTAAACCGTAGCTCGGATCGAAAAAGTTAAAACATGAAAGTTGCTCAGAACGACGAGACGAGTCTGATCGTGCCGTCTGTTTCTCCATCGGAACCCGCTACGTAGAAGAACTCGTAACTCCAGACCCGAATCCGGCAGATGAATAGTGCACACCCATCGGATAATAAATCCCAGATTAATTCTAAAAATAACTAAAATGACTTAGATGCATAATTAGGCAACCCTGCACTGCAACATAGCATCACACGCACCGTATTGCATTTGTTTGCATTATGTTTACCTGTTTCTTCCCCCTCTTCTCTCTCGGTAGACCCCGACGTTGACGTAGCTCCCGAGGCAGACGCCGCACAGGAGTACGACTACGTCCCCGACGATACTACTGAAGACCTTGCCCTTGCCCCCGAGCAAACAGGAAAACACCCCCATTTTGAACATGCCTATATCGCCTATTCTCTTCTCTCTTATGCTTGCAGTAGAACTGCTACTGCTACTGTTTCCTATATCTGTTGCATAGCCTGTTTATTGTAACCTGCCTTGCTACCTTACTGGTTATCCTTGACTGCTTAGTATAGGCTGGGTAGAGACACGACAGAGACCTCCACTTGATCCCGACTGCCCTGCTGGATATCAGAATACCCGATCATCGGGATTGAAGACCAGACCCTGGCACCGCACATCACTTCCCCTTAGTTGCCGACACTGCTGGGTTACCATCGAGTGTCGAGGGTGATACCTCGTCAGCACTTCTGATGTTAACCTTGTAGGTTAGTTACTCGGTCGTGGTAAGCGAGGGTGATTCCTCCTACACCACCCCCGATAACGACATCGTCGCGCAACTCCTCGAGTGTGGACCTCGAGGGTGATTCCTCCTTCGTTCACCTTGATGATAACATCGAGCGGGAATTCCATCGAGGGTGATTCCTCAGGGTTCCCTTCGGTGTCAGACACACAGTTACTGTTGATGAGTGGACTTGCACTAAACCATGATACTAAAGACGGGTCGGCCCTGAGGGGTACCCGCGCGAGCTTAACGCGAAGTGATGTGGAGTCGGGTTGACCTGGATGGTGCCCGCGAGATAACTACGAGGCGTGGCCGGGCATTCTTAGCCCTTGCCGCAAGTCCTCGAGACGGGGCGACAGGGTCACATCGATCGTGAGTCTCTGCTCGTTTCCGCGCGCTCCTAATCCACTACGGTTTGGATATTTGATCCGAGGGGCCTCTGGCCCGATAGCACTAACCATCACGTGGGCATAGTATGGGCGTTCTGCGTCGTACACATCAGCCGAAGCTTGTTTGACGTCAGTAAGGAGCGGCGCACGCCGAGTTGGACTGGTAATGCAACCACGCTTGTATAAGGGGTTGCTAGGTCTGCTCTCGGTGGCCCCGTAACGTGCAGGAGTTCCCGGGGCGATGGCCCAAGACCCCTGGGGGCATAGGTTTAGTCCGGCGTGCTGACCTCTCTTATAAGCCTAGGTCGGGTTGCGGCGTGTTGCTTAGCCGAGGCCGGGCATGACCCAGAAAAGTGTGTCCGGCCAGAGTTAAGTGAGCGTGGTGGGTAAGTTGGTGCACCCCTGCAGGGAAGAAACTTCTATCGATAGCCTGTCCTACGGTAACGGACACTCGGAGTTGTATCCCGATCGGTACAACTAGAACATGTGGTGAGAACTGGATAGTACGGCTCTGGGATTGCTTTCTCGCAGGGAGTCGAGAAAGGATCTCAGGTCGAGGTTGATAATATTACTACTACTACTTTACATTATGTTCATCTGCTCTCTCCTGATGCTGCAAGACTGTCGAAGATTGTTGAAGATGCTAGTCTTCAATAGGACTAGGCTTTCCCCCTCTACTCTGGCATTTCTGCAGCCCAGTCCACATATACAGCCATTCCTTTGACAATGATGCATATGTAGTGTAGATCCTTGCTTGCTGAGTACTTCGGATGAGTACTCACGTTTGCTTTATTTTCTTTTTCCCCCATTTTCCATTTGATGCCACCAGACGACGGAGCCCCTAAGCCAGAAGCCCCAGCCGACGACCAGTACTACTATCCGCCTGGCGAGTACTACTACTACGAAGAGCCGTTCGACGACCAGGAGTAGGATCGGAGGGTCCAGGGCAGGAGGCCTACGCCTTTCGATCGTAGTTTTTATTTTTACCCCGCCTCTGTGAAGGCTTATCTCTCTCTCTGTAATATATCTGTACTCAGATATCTAATGCTTCCGCTGACGCTTGTATGCCATCGAGCTTGTATTCGAGCCCTCGAGGCCCTGGCTTGTAATATTAAGCTTGTATGACTTTATTTTTATGTTTTAGAGTTGTGTTGTGATATCTTCAAGTGAGTCCTTAGGCTTGATCGTGCGCATTTGCGTGTATGATTAGTGCACGATTAAGCCGGGGTCGTCACAGACCTCCACTTGATCCCGACTGCCCTGCTGCATATCAGAAGACCCGATCATCGGGATTGAGGACCAGACCCTGGCACCGCACATCACTACCCCTTAGTTGCCGACACTGCTGGGTTACCGTCGAGTGCCGAGGGTGATACCTCGTTAGCACTTCTGATGTTAACCTTGTAGGTTAGTTACTCGGTCGTGGTAAGCGAGGGTGATTCCTCCTACACCACCCCCGATAACGACATCGTCGCGCAACCTCTCAAGTGTGGACCTCGAGGGTGATTCCTCCTTCGTTCACCTTGATGATAACATCGAGCGGGAACTCCATCGAGGGTGATTCCTCATGGTTCCCTTCGGTGTCAAACACACAGTTACCTTGGATATTATGACTTGACTATGAACCACGATACTAAAGACGGGTCGGCCCTGAGGGGTACCCGCGCGAGCTTATTGCGAAGGGATGTGGAGTCGGGTTGACCTGGATGGTGCCCGCGAGATAACTACGAGGCGTGGCCGGGCATTCTTAGCCCTTGCCACAAGTCCTCGAGACGGGGCGACGGGGTCACATCGATCGTGAGTCTCTGCTCGTTTCCGCGCGCTCCTAATCCACTACGGTTTGGATATTTGATCCGAGGGGCCTCTGGCCCGATAGCACTAACCATCACGTGGGCATAGTATGGGCGTTCTGCGTCGTATACTTCAGCCGGAGCTTAATGGACGTCAGCGACTGAGCGGCGCGCGCTGAATTGGACTGGGAACGCAATCGCGCTTGTATAAGGGGTTGCTAGGTCTGCTTTCAGCCGCGTACGCAACGTGCAGGAGTTCCCGGGGCGAAGGCCCAAGACCCCTGGGCGCATAGGTTTAGTCCGGCGTGCTGACCTCTCTGTTAGGTATTCGGTCGGGTTGTGGCGTGTTGCTTAGCCGAGGCCGCGCATGACCCAGAAAAGTGTGTCCGGCCGGAGTTAAGCGAGCGTGGTGGGTAAGTTGGTGCACCCCTGCAGGGAAGAAACTTCTATCGATAGCCTGCCCTATGGTAACGGACACTCGGAGTTGTATCCCGATCGGTACAACTAGAACATGTGATGAGAATTGGATAGTACGGCTCTGGGATTGCTTTCTCGCAGGGAGTCGAGAAAGGATCTCAGGTCGAGGTTGATGATACTACTACTACTGCTTACATTATGTTCATCTGGTCTCGTCTATTGCTGCAAGACTGTTGAAGATGCTGAAGATGCTAGTCTTCGATAGGACTAGGCTTTCCCCCTCTAATCTGGCATTTCTGCAGCCCAGTCCACATATATAGCCATTCCTTTGACAATGATGCATATGTAGTGTAGATCCTTGCTTGCTGAGTACTTCGGATGAGTACTCACGTTTGCTTTATTTTCTTTTTCCCCCATATTCCATTTGATGCCACCAGACGACGGAGCCCCTGAGTCAGACGCCCCAGCCGACGACCAGTAATACCACCCGCCTGGCGAGTACTACTACTACGAGGAGCCGTTCGACGACCAGGAGTAGGATCGGAGGGTCCAGGGCAGGAGGCATACGCCTTTCGATCGTAGTATTTTATTTTACCCTGCCTCTGTGAAGGCCTAATTCTCTCTATGTAATATATCTGTACCCAGATATCTAATGCTTCCGCTGACGCTTGTATGCCATCGAGCTATGTATTCGAGCCCTCGAGGCCTTGGCTTGTAATATTAAGCTTGTATGACTTTATTTTATGTTTTATAGTTGTGTTGTGATATCTTCAAGTGAGTCCTTAGGCTTGATCGTGCGCATTTGCGTGTATGATTAGTGCACGATTAAGCCGGGGTCGTCACAAGGGCCAAGGACACTATAAATATAGGTTAGCCACCACCGTAGAGGGGATCCAAACCTCGTTGACTCATTCTCATCCCCGAGCACTCGCGAGGTTGTTCATCCACTGTACTAGTTCATCCTCAGCCCCTCGTGAGGCCAATCCACCACAAAGCAGGAGTAGGGTCTTACACTGCAAGGTGGCCTGAACCTAGGTAAACTGCCGTGTTCATCTTCTTCCTTGTTCGTGTGCATCGAGCTAGGCCGTAGGGCGACGAGCTGGTTGGCTGGATAGGTTGAGTTCTTCGCACACGCCCCAGAGTTCGAACCTTTCTTGGGTCTGTGAAGCTCTAAAATGTTCTCTTCTTTTGCTGATAAAAAAGACCTGAAAGTGAAAAATGTGCTGCACAATAACAATCTCATCGAATGGCTTGATCTCCATCTTACAGAAATTGATTTGACCGACTACCGAGGCAGCACATCTGAGATTAAATTGCCAAGGTTTTTTGTTCTGAAGGCAAGTGTGCTCAAGGTAATGAGGTTTGGCGTTCTCTGGCGCAACAATGAATGGCGTGCTGATCACCACAAGCGTCTAATCCTAAACGACAAAGGCTCCACAGAAGCTGAATTTATTTTTGAAACATCAAGTCGCCAGAGACTAAAAAATTTATTTTCCCATTAGTGACTTCTCAGGGCGATGGATTTTAGTTTGTACGATAATGCTCTATCCCCCTAAAGTAACGAAAGTTCTTACATAAACTTCCTAATAATTCCCTCTTCGTAGGTGCAGCATTACTCCTAGCATTTGTAATATTAGTTTGAAACTTGTAATATTACGACTATCCAGCAGGAGGTACTATGTTACGATAAATGTTCACGTGCATAGGTGCAGCAATGATATACTACCCATTACTCGAGTACAATATTTATTATTACTCGTGGCAACGCACGGGAAATTATGTCGAACACGGCTAGTTAAGCAGGCTAGCTCTACAGCCATGATGATAGTGACTGCACACGATGAGGCTCACTTTGGTATGCCGTACACGGCGCCTACACTCAGGTGTCATCTCCGGCGCAGGGTCTTGTCACTTCACTGTGAGGAGCAACACGTAATAATTTGACCAACGGGTAGTACAGTACTACATTGCTAGTACTACTAGTACTAGCACCACCATCTGGATTTAATAGTACTACTACAACACCTCCGTCTGGATTTAGTATTTGACTAGCAATATCTAGTAATGCATGTCACAAAAAATATACTAATCCCTCTATAAATAAATACATGGAGTATTGTTTTATTCGGTTTTATACACTCTCCCTTCCGGTAGATGGCTCAAATCTGAAATCTCATCAATCAGACTACGTACTGGTGCATTATTCACGTTACGAAAACAAAGTAATCCCAAAACTTTTAGGCGTGGTGCATTAACTACCCAACTCGTTCCCTGTTTTTTGCAACCCAATAGGAGACGTGGGGTTCGTATGCATTCAAAGACTTGAGACTACTTAGCACAACATGCAGTGCTCAATTCTCTGCATGCAATGACATTAATTACAAAATACTACTCCCTCCGTCTAGGTGAATAAGTCATCTTAGGTTGTGCACCGTTACCAAGGAAGATGGGAAAACAAGAGAAGTTAATGTGTATTTGCTAATTAAATAGCATTTCATGCAATGAACTAGCCACTGCATGTTGTGTTTGGTAGTCTCAAGTCATTGAAAGCATGCACGCCTCGCATCACTTACTGGTTGATATGTCAAGAAACAAGAAACGAGGTGGGAGTTAATGCACCATGCCTAAGTGTTTTGGGATTGACTTTATACAGTAAACATCAAAGTTCTCTCGTTTTGCCCCAACTTGGTCTCGGTACGGAGGGAGGGCCGAGGAGTAGATGGCCAACACACACGTGAATGCAACGCAGTCTGCACTTCTCATATAAAAGACTCCCTGCCAGTCAAATCTATGAAATCCTACGCACCTACGCACCCTAACCAAGGGCAAGAGTGATCACTCCAATCGCAAGATCAGTTGACTAGAAGCTAGACCCATGGAGGCGATGAGCGCGAGCATGAGCCGGCTGTGCCAGATGGTCCACGACGCCGGCCTGCGGCCCGGCACCGAGGAACATCTCCAGGTCGTGCTTGAGGCCGCCAGGGCGAGAGGCCTCTTGGACGATAGCTTCGTCTCCTTGTTCGATGAGGTCCTTGTCGGCTTCCTCGACAAGTTCACCATCGTCAAGAAGCTCGTGGACGACCTTGACATACGCCTCCAGCCCACGCGCCCAGGCTCTGCGATGCCCGCCACCCTCAACGGCCTCTATGGTGACAACCTCTTCGACGCACTGGTGGCCCTGCGTCTGCCCGCCGTCGCGCTGGAGAATGTCCACCTCGAGGTCGCGCTCGTCGCACAACACCTGGCGCAGCAAGACACCATCGACATAATCACCCATGTCTACTAGCAAATCGTCCACAAGGACTACTACGTGCAAGAGAGGACGATAGGACGCTGGCCTTCTTGGACCGCAGGGCAACCTTGGACGGCATTGTTCAGAAGCACGTTGAGCTCGCCGCCAACGCCGCTGCTCCTCACACGTTGGTTGGTGACCCGACGCACTAGGGCGTGAGGATGTCGTTGATGGATCCGTATGTATCTTTATCTTTCCGTCAATTCCATGTAGTAGTATATTGTACTAGTAATTATCTTACCTTTTGAATCAACTTCATAATTTTCGTACGTACTGTACCATGCATGAACCGCGCCAGGACCAAACTTCTCATTACTCTAGGGAAAATCGTTATTTCTATCTATCGGTCGCGCCAAGGAGCAGAACCAAATTTTACAAGTTACAAGTTCAAAAGGAAAAGCCTGCCGTGTTTGTGTCACACCCCCAAACGATTGGTCCGGCACACCGCTCAAGGGGGAATGCGTGCTGTGTTGCATTTTCACTTACAAGTGGGACCGCAGTTGAGCAAACCGACTATCGGCAAACCCCCAGCCCCCCCCACCGCGCGATGGCTGAGTTAGAGAAAACAGGAGGGAGAAGAGGTAGTTATAGCACGGACGCCAAGAAAATTGGTGTCAGATGGTACTCGTGTGGGTGGCGTGTGCCGTACTGCTAGACGTGAATGCTAGTTATGGCCCATGCCACCCCACTATATCGAGGTGCTCGTTACGTAGAGCAAACACATTATATCTCCAGGAGTACGGTACACCACTAGTACTACTCACATTGTCGCGAAATTTCCTGGAATCCGTGCTGAGCCCTCCTCTCTCTCTTCTCAGCCAGCCAGCAGACGCGCGGAGTGTGCCCATCGTCTGTTTACTCACATGCAGTCCCACATGTCAGTGAAAATGCAAGATGACCCACTGAACCTGCACATCTTTCACCTCGACGTGCTGGTGATGAAAAACAAATCGAATAAAGATCTTCGGTGGCCGCTTTTGGAGTTACTCAAGAGTAAGATTCTATTTACAGTTTAACCCAAGAAGCATATCACGTGGCTTCAACTAGCACTCCATTTTCTTGCATGACACGACCTGGATGCTGGATGTCCCACGTGTCGGCAAAAGGAGGAAGAACTTGACCAGCGGAGTAGGAAACACGGCAAGCCCTGTGCCTACATCATACGTACAAGCCCACCTCATGCTATCACCATATTTCTCGGCCTCCGTGCGACACCTAGCTCTAGTCGATGGTGTAATACTACTAGGACTAACTATTGTGCTAGCATACTATTAGGTTGGCTCTATGTGATGAGGCAACTTCATATAACCGGATGTTGGCTATACTACTACGGTACTCACACTCCAAGAAGTGACTCTAAAACCATTCATAAATTGAGTTTATCACGTGCATATGCAAATGTACGATTCATTACATACAACAATTCATCGACACACAACGACAACGAGGATACATGTTGGATTATAGATTATTTCCAACAAAACATTCTAGTAAATACTAAAAACTTTATGACACAACAAATAACAAGCAATGAAATGAACTTCAGCTCAACCAATCCTTGGCATTGGAAACGCTTGCTTTGAACTATAAGTAAGCCTCTAGGAAGGGCCAGCTATTGTCAATATCAAGACCAACGCAGGAGTCATCATACAGGCTGAAGTGGCCTATATCAGGACGCATATTGTCATAGCCAGGGTAGGGAACCATAGCAATGTCCAAGGTATAGATACAATTGCTTCTCATAAATGGTAGTAACGTTGTGCCAAAAGCAGCTGGATCGCCTTTCACCATCATTGGACAGTTTTGTCCAAGGAAGAGCGAGTTTTCTCCAAGACTATCAATACAGAACGAGGTAGAAGGTGCTGTCGCTAGCACACTAGTATCCATCCCGAATACCCTGCAACGGATGTTCGAATAGGTCCGGAGAGTGCGACCATGGGAGACAACACATGCTTCCTTAGTAACATCAGCAGTGCCCTGTATACATACAAGAAGAGGTGATCCATCGAAATAAGTTGCCAGGCGCCACTGAGTATGTAGGTCCTGCTCGTCCTCATACTCGTGATCATCACCATCGTCATCTCCCCCTTGGTTATAATTTTTTTCAAGTATAGGTGGTGGAATGTTCACAGGACCTTGGAAACACAAGAAGGTTAACTAGTACGGGTATACTAACTCGCATGCACGTGGATGAAACAATTCTAATTACGGTGGAAGACAAACGTACCGAAACAATAAGGATTCCATGCAAAAACAGTGCCACGAGTGGTGGCAGCAAACACAAGACGCTCGTATTGAATTGCATCACAGTACTCATCCGTGTACAGAAATTGATTTTTGAGCAATATCCATCGAGGCGTGGAAGTAAGGACGACAACAAGCTTGTCGAAGATAGCAACAACATGATAGTTCGTGTAATCCCAAGAGCGGTTGGGAAATCGACAAATTGCTATCTTCTGTAGACGGCAGTCACATTGATCGTATTTGAACGTACGTAGATCATCTGTGTGCTCAACCTCAGGGCACTCTGAGATTTTTGGAAGTGGAACCCGGTGATGAGTGTACACATTCACAAGTTCCCACTCGCAGTTGTACCCAATATAAACAACCCAATCTCCATTTGTGCCTTCCCAGGCCTTACCCTTATGTGATGGCCTCTTAACATCACACGTATCATTATCAAGCGGCATGAACTTGCACAAGGCGAGGCTTCCGTCGTCCCCGCGCCAGCGAGCAGGGTCATGGCGAAGAAGATAGGGGAGATCAAACCGCTCCTAAACCCTTGGGTTCTTTGTAATGATGTTATTTGTTGAGTCGAGAATGGTCTTGAACGAACCTGCCATGCTAGCCGAGGTGATGACGTCGCACCGATCAATGAGTTCCTCCACCACGTCATCTTTCAGTTCGGGGCAAGAATAACGGGGTCGTTTCCGGCCTATTCCCTCCATCGAAAAGACGATCGAACAATGGCATAAGGAAGGGTGAAGGCAAATGGAGGGAGGAAGAGCATGCGACAGCAGTTCCAAATCGAGAGTTAAAGGCGAAAAGGCGGTGGACGGTTGCCACGGTAGAGGAAGAGGAGCCCCGGCCTACATTGACTTCCATTCGGAAATTGTACAAAAGGACTCGATGCCGTCTCACCGACATGTTGGAACGGGACCACATGTCAATGAAACATGGTGTGTCATTTCTCGTGGAAAATGCGATCTGGCCGCGTTGGCCCGAGGTGCCGCATTATTTCTCGACTTTATTTTTTTAATGGCGTGCCATTCAGTTTTGAAGCACAACTAATTGGTACTGTATGCAGAGAAAATATAAACTACTCTACCACTACTCCACCTCTAGTACTAGTAGTATCAAAAAAGATATGCTATATAGGCTAAGGGCTGCCCACTTGTTTCTCACACTATCATTATCTCTCCAGATCTAAAAAATACGGCGGTGGCCCCTCTCTCTCCCTCCTCACCGGTGGTCACAGATCTGCCAGGATCCCGTCCACCGGGGAAGAAAAGGACGTGCAGCGTTGACGCACTTGTCGTCGGCGAGCGAGCTCACACACTGACGACAAGGCCGTCCTCTCAGACCTAGCGCCCACGCGGGATGGCCTCCATCCCCAAGCTCACTGCTGTAGTGTGTGCTGAGGACGACGACCAAGAGCGAAGCCACTTCCCACCGACCCTCAAGTATGCTATCTCTTTTCGAACCATACCCTTGTTCTATTGCTCCATCTGCCACGTCGCTGCATGTGGATCTTTTTCCACTCCACCATCTCCCCAATTTGCTATCCTCTGCTCTGCTGGTCACGCGGATGAAAACCTTAATTTGCACTATTAAAGGAAACCCTACTTCATGTAGACTAATCCATGTCTTGAATAAGGAAAGGAAGGGAGAAAGTACTGTCGAAGAGACTAGGTATCGAACGCGCATCTAGGTTGAAAAGGGGAAAATCAGTAGCTAAGGAACGAGTCTCGTGTATCTTGGTTGAAAAAGGGTAGAAAGGCATGACAATGCAATAGAGAATGACCAGGTCGATCGGTTTGTTGTCCTCACATAGGAAAAAGGTAGCTAGAGAGAACAAAAAAGGGACGTAATCGACATATGCTGCCTGGATATTTGTTGCTCTGGGCAACCATACCTCCCTCAACACTCTATGCGTCCGTGGAGGTACATCGTACTGGTGCGCCCACTATCCGAATGGGCCTCTGCCAGATTCAGGGCTCCGCAGACCCAAGAAAGGTTCGAACTCTGGGGCGTGTGCGAAGAACTCAACCTCTCCAGCCAACCAACCCATCGCCCTACAGCCTAGCTCGATGGACAAGGAAGAAGATGAACATGGCAGTTTACCCAGGTTCGGGCCACCTTGCGGTGTAAGACCCTACACCTGCTTTGTGGTGGATTAGCCTCGCGAGGGGCTGAGGATGAACTAGTATAGAGGATGAACAAGCTCGCGAGGCTCGCACTGGTGAGAATGAGTCAACCGGGGATCGGGTCGGGGATTCCTTCTATGGTTGTGGCTAACCTATATTTATAGTGGCCTCGGTCCTCTTCCCCGAAAATGAAGGCGGGAAGGGATTCCACAACGGCCAGTTTGAAAGGGGACAAGCGGTACATCTTATCCTGACGAAAGGTGGTCTTCGCCTGCAAAGCTTCTGGTCGTGACGCTGCGGTGGGCTCGGCGATGACATCCGTCCTGCCGTCCTAGCGGTCTTGGTCTCGTTGCATGGGAATCGAAACCTTTGGCTGATTCCTCGGGACCCCACGCCTGCGCTTGCCTCCTTGGCACCAAATAGGAAACCTGCTCCTTTGCGCCCGCTGGCGCCCACCTGGCCTTGGTCGTCATGGCTTGCGTCACTGCAACCTCATGAGGTTGGGCACCAGCATAGGAAACTCCGCTCCTCAGGAGAAGCCCAGGGGTGGCCGCTCCCTCAGGAGGTCTTGGCGTCGTCTGCCTCGTGAGGCTTGGCCCCTCGCGAGGGTCTTGTCTTGTTGGTGTTGTAGATGGGCCGTACCAGGCCATCTATGGATCCACGCCATGGGCCGCAGGCAGGCAATACTGGGTACCCTGGTTCCCAGAACACCGACAGTAACCCCCGGGCCCAAGGCGCGCTCGGACTTGGCTTCGAGGCGAAGCCAAAGGGCAAGGGCGAAGCGCCGCGGGCCCTAATCACCTGCGGGCCAGGCTGACGCGTGGCGCTTGATGGGACGTGGGCGTCTCCACTTCCCCATGCCGCCTCGGAAACTGCACGACTTGACAACTGTCTGGCACATGCAGATCAGCCATCATTGCTCGAAGGATGGGAGGCCGGCGGTTGGCCTCCCTCTGCCTATAAATTGGAGAGGGGGTGGAGCCCCCAGCTCGTCTTCATCTTCTCGCCGCCTGCCCTTCTTCTTCTTCTTCCTGCCAGCTTGCCAGAGCATCCATGGCGCCAGTGAGGAGGTTCTCGATTATGGAGAAGGGAAAGGCTCCCAAGGAGGGACCGGACTCGCCGCCGCCCAAGTGAGGCCACGGCCGCCCCCGCAAGTATGCGGCGACGCCAGTGGTGGTTCCCCGAGGGCGTGGGCGCACTCCCTCAAGGGTTGGCGCTGCCTTCGGCAGTCACGGGGGTGCTCCTTCCCACGGTGGGAGCTGTTGCAGCCGGGGCAGCCGCAACTAAGGGGGAAGGCATGTGGCAGCCGTCCGGCCACCGCGCCCGGGACTCCACTCGGTCGACGCGTCCTCGGAGTTCGTGGTGTGGGCGGAGAGGCCCGCTGGCGCGTGGCTCCTTCTCCCATGCTTCTTTGCGGGTGCGCTGCCGGCCGGGGGACCTGGCGGCCTCTGGCTGCAGGCCGATGGTTGCTGCAGCAAGGCCTCCAGGGTGGTGGTCGAGGTCACCCCCGCTGGCAATGTGTTCCTGAATCGCGGATGGCAGACGTTCGCTCGCGCACGCGACCTGCGGGGGAGGTGTACCCTCCACTTCAGGTATGACGGCGCCGTGACCCTCTACGTCAGGGTCTTCGGGGAAGATGGTCAGCGCCTAGGGTGCTGCCCGGAGAGCGACAGCGACGACAACGTCGGTGGTGAGCTTGCCCTGGGCGACGGCCGTGACGCCTCCAGCAGCGGCGGCTCCTCCTCCGGGGAGAGCACGAGCGACGGCGACTACGACGAGCCACCACGCCGCCGAGCTCAGACCAGGGAGGGAGACGAGTCGCCTTGCCACCGCACCCCGATGAAGCAGGAGGAGGACTCCGACTGAGCGTGGGCGTTGCTGGAGGCGGGTCCTGGGAGCTGATGTAGTCGCGAGGCTGCTTTTCCTTCTCTTCTTTTTTTCTCTGCATCAAAAAGGTGGAAAGCCCTGTCGGGGCGTGTGATGGACCGCGGTGCTTGCGCCATTATGTTATTGTTTCTATATTGCATCCTGGTATCCGTGTTGCCACTGATTGTGATTGAAATGACTTAGCTTAGTATGCCTACGGTAGACTCCTGTGCCGTGAGGACGAGCTTCCCTGGAGCTTTGGACTTCCCGCACGTCCCTGGTTCCGGAGAGGTCCTCCGAAGATTTCCTTCTTGTGGACTCGAAGGTCCTCAGGCGCGGCTATGGGGTCAGGGGACCTCTGGAGGTGTTGTTCCCCGCGCGAGCCCTCGAGCGTGGATCGCTGGTACACCGCGTCGCGATGCCCGGAGGCACGGACTCAGGAGGGCGTGCATGCCCGCTAGCTCATTTGAGGGCGCCACGCGAGGATTAAGACGCCAAAGGCCAAGGCTTTCGCGAGGTGCGTTCGCGGGCAGGCCCAAGCGTACACACCGTGCCCAGCCCCAACGCGCGGGACGCGTGAGGAAGAGCGATGGGCAATTGTCACTTTCCCTAAAACGAGGCCTAAAAAAGCGAGTGCTGCGAGGAGAAAATTTCCCAACCCTTGCAAATAAAGATGCGAGAACTCCAAATTTCATTTCAAGAAGTTGCAAATTAGCTACAGAAAGCAGGCAAATGAACAGCCGCGTCCGACACCTATACTAGTCTTCTGGTCTTCCCGCCAGTGCGGAGCATGGGGCTTCCACTAGGACGTGGGTGGGAGCCCTCGTAAGGCCCGAGGGCGACGCTCACGAGACTCCGGGGCGTGTACAGCCCCACTCATTATTACGTGAGAGTGTCATGGGCGAAGACTTGGAAGGCGCATGGCCTTGTTCATGGATAGAACTTCCGTAAATGCTGGATGTTCCAGGCATTCTGGATGGGGACCCCGTCCTGCCTCTCCAGGCGCGCGGCGCCAGGCCTGGAGACACGGGCGATCCTGAACGGGCCCTCCCACATGGGCGAGAGCTTGTGAAGCCCCTCCCTGGAGAGCACCCGCCTCAGGACAAGGTCACCCAACTCGAGGGTCCTGGAGTGGACGCTGCAGCAGTGATACCGCCGCAGCGCCTGCTGGTACCTCGCGGCACGGAGTGAGGCCTTGCGGTAGCCCTGCTCCTCGAGCACGAGGTCCATCCTTCGCGAGGCGTCCTGGCGTGCCTCATCAAACGAAAAGACCCGCGGGGAGCGATGTTTGACCTCATGCGGGAGGACTGCCTCAGCCCCGTAGACGAGGAAGAATGGGGTCTCGCCGGTAGGCTTGGTCGCGGTGGTGCGGATGGACCACAGCACAGATTGGAGCTCATCGAGCCAACCCCTGCCGCAGGCCTCGAGTTTCTTCTTGAAGCTCCTTGCCTTGAGGCCTCTCAAGACCTCCGCGTTGGCGTGCTCGGCTTGGCCGTTACTCCGTGGGTGCGCCACCGAAGCGTAGCATATCTGCGTTCCAAGGTTAGCACAATATGTTTTGAAAAGGTAGCTCGTGAACTGAGAGCCATTATCGGTGATGATACAGTTGGGGACCCCGAAGCGGCTCACGACACCCTTGATGAACTTGACGGCCGAACCAGCTGGGATGGTACGCACGGGCTCCACCTCCGCCCACTTGGTGAAATTGTCGATGGCGAAGTAGAGGTAGCGGTAGCCCCCAGCTGCTCGAGGGAATGGTCCCAGGATATCCAGCCCTCATACCGCGAATGGCCATGAGAGCGGGATGGTCTAGACGCCCTGAGCAGGCTGGTGGATCTATTTGGCGTGGAATTGGCACGCCTCGCAGGATCTCACCAGCTTAGTGGCGTCGTTGAGCGCCGTGGGCTAGTAGAACCCGCTGCGAAACGCCTTGCCCACGAGGGTGCACGACGAAGAGTGATGCCCACAGTCCCCATTGTGGATGTCAGCCAGTAGTTCGCACCCCTGCTCCTTGGAGATGCACCACAGAGAGACGTCATTCGGGCGCCTTCGGTAGAGCTCGCCATCCTGCAAGCAGTAGGCGGTGGCCTGGCGGGCCACGCGTTCTGCTTCTTCCTCCTTCTCTGGCAAGGTGCCCTGGAGCAGGTACGCCTTGAACTCCTCGGTCCAGCACCCCTCCTGAGGTTCGAGGGCCAGAAGTAGGCAGGCTCCGGAGGTTGGACCGCATGCTAGGGCGCCCAAGGAAGGGGCCAGGGGCAGTTCCTCCCAGAGCAACGCCGAGCTCGCAGCGGAGAGGGCCGCCGATGGCTTGAAGAGCCTCTCCTCGAAGACGCCAGGCTTCTGGGGGTCGCGTCGCGATGCCCTCTTGGCGATGTCGTCCGCCTCCTTGTTCGTGGCACGCGGTACGTGCTGCAATTCCAGGCCCAAGAACTGTTTTTCAATTTTGCGTACCTCTTCCGAGTATGCCCCATGTGCTCGTCCTTGGGCGTGTACTCCTTGTTGGAGAATTTGATGAGGAGCTGAGAGTCGCCCTTGATGGTGAGGCACTTGATCCCCAGGACCGCCGCGGCTCGGAGGCCTGCGATCAGTCCTTCGTATTCCGTGATGTTGTTGAAGACCTTCTCGCCATGCTGGAAGCAGAGCTGTACGGCGTAGTAGCGCTTCTCTTGAGTAGGCGAGACGGGCACGGCTCCAGCCCGCGCGCCCCGGTGTGCGATACGCCGTCAAAGTACATGACCCAGCCATCAGGCGCCTCATCTCCGGGCACGAGGGAGCGGTTTTCACTAACCCCTCGGTCGGGGGCGTCAGCCCATTCCGCCACAAAGTCAGCGAGGGCCGCGCCCTTGATGACCCTGGTGGTGCTGAACTCCAGCTGGAACGCCTGCAGCTCGATGTTCCATTCAGCAACCCTGCCTGCAGCGTTAGGGCTCTGGAGCACCCTCTCCAGGGGGAACGCGGAGACGACCTTGATGGGGTGGCCTTGAAAGTAGTGGCGCAGCTTCCTGGAGGCGACGAGGAGCACAAGCAGAAGCTTCTGCGGCATGGGGTAGCGCGCGTGCGCGTCATGCAACACCGTGCTGACGAAATACACAGGGTGCTCGACAAGAGAAGGGGCGCTGATGGCGTCCGGCCCTGCCTGAGGCGTGGGGGCCTCAGGAGCCTCACCCTCTGCCGGGGTGGCCGATGCCTCAGGAGCACCGTCCTGAGGTGGCAATGGCCTGGCAGAAGACGGGGTACTGCGCCACGCACCTGCGCCTGCGCGCTCTTCTCGGACCGCCACGAGTGTCGCGCTCGCCGAGTGGGGTGTGGCGGCCAGGTAAAGCACCAAGGGCTCAAGGGGTCGAGGCGCCACCATCACCGGAGGGCTGGTGAGATACCTCTTGAGGTCTTGGAAGGCTTCCTCAGCATCCGGAGTCCACTCGAACGGGCCCTTCTTCGTAATCAACTTGAAAAACGGGAGGGCGCGCTCATCGAGCTTGGAGATGAAACGCCCCAGCGAGGTCACGCAGCCCGCAAGCTTTTGCATTTCCTTGAGAGTCTGCAGCTGGCTCATCCTCTCTATCGCCTTGATCTTCTCTGGGTTAGCCTCGATCCCCCTGTGCGACACCAAGAAACCCAACAGCTTGCCTGACGGAACATTAAACACGCACTTCTCTGGGTTGAGGCGTAGGTTTACTGTGCGTAAGTTGGCAAATGTTTCCTTCAGGTCTTCGATGAGGGTTCTTGCTTCCCACTACTTGACCACTATGTCGTCGACGTACGCCTCGGCATTCCTCCCGAGCTGCTTGCCCAAGGCGATGTGCATCAATCGCTGGAAGGTCACGCCGGTGTTGTGCAACCCAAACGGCATGCAGGTGTAACAGTACACCCCGCACGGGGAAAGGAAGGCTTCCTTCTTGACTTCTTGCACCACCATCTTGATCTGGTGGTAGCCCGAGAAGGCGTCCAGAAAACACAGTAGGTTGCACTCAGCGGTGGAGTCAACGATCTGGTCAATGCGCGGGAGAGGGAAAGGGTCTTGAGGGCAAGCTTTTTTGAGGCTCATGAAGTCGACACACATGCGCTCCTTTCCCCACTTCTTGGGGACGATGATCGGGTTGGCCAGCCAATCCGGGTGTCGCACTTCTGAGATGACGCCGGCTTCTTGTAGCTTGAGGACCTCCTGGATGATGAACGATTGCTTCTCCGGGGCTTGTCGCCACGCCTTTTGTTTCATCAGGCTCGCATCGGGGCACACCATCAAGTGGTGCTCAATCACATCCCGTGGGACGCCAACCAGGTCCGTCGCCTCCTACACAAACACATCCTTGTTCGCATGAAGGAATCTGACCAGCGCTTCTTCCTGGTCCGGTGGGAGGCCGGCGCCTATGGTGAAGGTGAGGCTTGAGCCCTCATCGTCGACCTAAACCTCCTTCGTCTCAGCCCGGTCCTGAGAGAACAGCTGCTTCTTCTTCACGGGCGCGGCCTCCGGGATCTTCGGAGAGCCTTTCGGGTCTGGCCGTGCGGCCGCCGCGGCTTTGAAAGCGAGCTCGAGGGCCAGGAGGGCATCCTTGGAGTCTCCCGCCACAGTAAGGATGCCGCTGCTCCTAGGCATCTTGATGACGTTGTAGCCGGGGTGCGTCACCGCCATGCACTTGCCAAGGGCTGGGTACCCAAGGATGGCGTTGTACGTGAGGCCGATGCGGGTGACATCGAAGTCGACGAGCTCGGTGCGGTAGTTGCAGCGCGTGCCGAAGGTGACAGGAAGGCGGATCTGCCCCAGGGGAACGATGGAGCCGTCGAGCACCCCTGAAAAGGGCCTGGTGGGGGCGAGCCGATCGTAAGGCACCTAGAGCAGGTTGAAGGCTTCCACGGATAGGATGTTGAGGCCAGCGCCGCCGTCGATGAGGGTCCTGGTGACCGCAACGCCGCTGATGGTGGGCGTGCACAGCAAGGGAAGCACGCTGCGCTGACCGTAGTCTTGGGGTGATCCCTGGAGTCGAAGGTGATGTCGGTCTCAGGCGCCAGCCGGCCCGGAAGAGCACCCTGTCGTGGCTGGGCGGCCCCCATCTGCTGGAAAAACTGCTTGACGTGGTGACCTGAGGCCGGCGCCTGCGACCCACCGAGGATGGCCGCAACGGCATGGGGAGCCGGTGCCGCGAAGCACGCGATGAACTGACTGCGCAGCTCCTCCCAGGAGGCCACCGACAACTCTGGCAGGCTAAGCATCCAAGAACGCGGCACGCCCATGAGAGCCATGGGGAGCCAGTTTGCCATGACCTTCTCGTCGCCACCTGCCGCCTCGATGCTCAGCTCATACAGGCGAGGGAACTCCACGGGGTCCCCCACGCCGTCGTACCGCGGGGGCAGCGTCGGCCTGAAGTTCAGCGGCCACCGCACCTGCCATAGGGCGGGGGAGAGGGCCCGGTGGACCGCGGCTGCTTCGAGTGCGCCCAGTGGCTCAGCGGGTGTGAAAGTGTGTTATATCGACTAGAGGGGGGGTGAATAGGCGATTTTTATGAATTCGTCGCTGAGGAAATACTACTTGAGGAATTTCCTAAGAAACGAACTACAAGCAGCGGAATAAGTACTCAGGTACATGGATAACAAAGCAGTAGCATAGTCATCATGATGAAAT
This sequence comes from Thinopyrum elongatum, assembly GCA_011799875.1. Taxonomy (NCBI): domain Eukaryota; kingdom Viridiplantae; phylum Streptophyta; class Magnoliopsida; order Poales; family Poaceae; genus Thinopyrum; species Thinopyrum elongatum. The sequence continues at coordinate 56,303,372 of CM022300.1, read as the reverse complement.
GAAACAAAACAAAGCACAGGTAGCATGTAAACAGGATAAGCAGGCTGAAGACAAAGTGACTGAAGAAATAGGAATGAGGAAATTGAGAAATTCTTCAAACAAAGTCTTCAAATAGTGACGATCAAGTACATAGCAAGTATCCGAGGAAATGAAAGGGTTGAGGAAATAGAACCAGTAGCTTGGTGAAGACAGTGATTTGGTAGAGCAGTTCGAACTGCTGTGACAGTTGTACGTCTGGTTGGAGCGGCTAGGTATTTAAACCTGAGGACACACAGTCCTCACCGTATTCTCCTTGAGCTAAGGTCACACAGACCTCGCCCAATCACTCGTGGTAAGTCTTCACAGGTGACTTCCAAACCTTCACAGACTTGGTCACTCGGCAATCCACAATTCCTCTTGGATGCTCTAGACCATGACGCCTAACCGTCTGGAGGATGCACAGTCCTCAAAGGTAACAAGCATCGGTTCCACACAGGAACAATTTCTTCAGTGATGCTCAACCACTTTGGGTTTTAGGTGTTGGGTTTGGGTTTTTCCTCACTTGATGATTTTCGCTCAAAGTCCTCGGAGGATGGGATGCTCTAAATGACAAGTGTCAGTTTCTCTTGGAGCAGCCAACCAGCTAGTGGTTGTAGGGGGCGGCTATTTATAGCCGGGGAGTAGCCCGACATGATAAGACATAAATGCCCTTCAATGATATGACCGATAGGTGGATAGGATATTTTGGACAGCTGGCGCATAGCACAGCAACTGTCAAAAATTTGAGCTCTCAAATTCCTCAGGGCTATCATGTTCCTCACTTGTAGGCAATCCGCACTGGCGAATTCCTAACTCCTCAGTCAGAACAAATTCCTCAGAGAACAGAAGAACTTCATCTCTGTCACTGAAGAACTTGACTGAACTGTATGAGATTTCCAATGGCTTCACTCGAAAGGATTGTTAGTTGAGGATTTGAGTTGAGCATCACTTGGAAACTTTTCCTTAGTTTTACCTCGACCCCCTTTAACAGTACGGTGTTTCCTATGACTCAAGAAAGGGAAAACAAAACTATGAAAACAAAAGTCTTCACGATTCATAATCCTCGCATGAATATCAAGTCTTCAAGGTCACACCAATTTCCTCATTTTCAAAGTCTTCAAGAAAACCAAAGTCTTCAACTGAAGACATTCATTTTTAGGGGTCGACTTCTTCGTAAATAACAAACTCCTCATTGACTTATAGAACCTGTGTACACTCACAAACACATTAGTCCCTTAACCTATAAGTCTTCAATACACCAAAATCACTAAGGGGCGCTAGATGCACTTACAGGGTGGAGCAGCACCCGCCAAGGGGCACGCAGTGCAGGCGGAGCACAGCTGGTGAGAGGGGTAGAGCTTCGACACGCCCCTACCTGGTGTGCCAAATGTCGGATTCTGGGCTCCACAGACCCAAGAAAGGTTCGAACTCTGGGGCGTGTGCGAAGAACTCAACCTCTCTAGCCAACCAACCCGTCGCCCTAGAGCATAGCTCGATGGACAAGGAAGAAGATGAACATGGCAGTTTACCCAGGTTCGGGCCACCTTGTGGTGTAAGACCCTACTCCTGCTTTGTGGTGGATTAGCCTCACGAGGGGCTGAGGATGAACTAGTACAGAGGATGAACAAGCTCGCGAGGCTCGCTCTGGTGAGAATGAGTCAACCGGGGATCAGGTCGGGGATCCCTTCTATGGTGGTGGCTAACCTATATTTATAGTGGCCTCGGTCCTCTTCCCCGAAAACGAAGGAGGAAAGGGATTCCACAATGGCTAATTTGAAAGGGGACAAGCGGTACATCTTATCCTGACGAAAGGTGGTCTTCGCCTGCAAAGCTTCTAGTCGTGACGCTGCGGTGGGCTCGGCGATGACATCCGTCCTGCTGTCCTGGCGGTCTTTGTCTTGTTGCACGGGAATGGAAACCTTTGGCTGATTCCTTGGGACCCCGCACCTGTGCTTGCCTCCTTAGCACCAAAGAGGAAACCTGCTCCTCTACGCCCGCTGGCGCCCGCCTAGCCTTGGTCGTCATGGCTTGCGTCACTACAACCTCATGAGGTTGGGCACCTACATAGGAAACTTCGCTCCTTAGGAGCAGCCCACGGGTGGCCGCTCCCTCAGGAGGTCTTGGTGCCGTCTGCCTCGCAAGGCTTGGCCCCTCGCGAGGGTCTTATCTTGCTGGTGTTGTAGATGGGCCGTACCAGGCCGTCGATGGAGCCACACCGTTGGCCGCAGGCAGGCAAGTCTGGGTACCCTGGTTCCCAGAATGCCGACAGCCTCCCATGCTCTTATTGCCACTTTTTTGCTGTTAGTATAACGCCACCGGTAAAGTCAAGCAATGCTACTGCTAAAGTGATGCCACATTTAACTAATGCCGCACTCAGTCTAATGCCACTGATAAATTTAAGAAATGCCATTTAATGTCACTGGATTATTTCAGCGTTAGCTGTTGATTGTGGATGTATTAAAGATTTTTTAGCTAAGGCATTCTAATGGTGTTGCACAGCCAGTATACCAACGATGAAACTTGTTACTACCTTCAGATTTTTGCACTGTTAATGCTTATAGGTTACATACCTCACTTTAATGAGATAAGCCAAAAAAAATTGTACAGTGTCACCAAAATGCCAAGGCGCTGATGTCATTTTTTTTTGGTTAAACTGCACACAAAATTTTGAAGAGAAGAGGAAAGGTCAAGAGTCGGCACCTCCTCCTCCGGCTGTTTTCTTGATTCGTTTGATCAAGTTTTTATGTTTGATCGATTATCAAGATTAGGATATCAATTTTTAGGTCCCCTCGAGTTCGAAATGATATTTACCTTGAAGGTACATGGTTTGCAATTTTTTTATAATGTCATTAGTTAATAATGCTACTTACCTTCAGACTTTTGTATTTGGTTTAATGCTGTTGCATAGCTAGTATACCAAAGCTGAAACTTGTTACTTTTACATTTTGTATAGTTAATGCTTATAGAAATCTTCCAGTGCTAGCTTATGGAAATCTGTTCAGTAAAACCATTGTATTGTACCCCGTAATAAAAAAACTACCCTACTATTGCACTAGCCACTGGATTAGTGTATGTTTGTACTATTCGAATGGCGTTGCATTAGCGTATGGACATATATAAGGTGTGGCAAGCTTTCCCAGATATGTGCTCAAGAAAACTACTGCCCATTTTTCTAAATACTAGACATTTCGGTACTTTAAATTGAACTGCGAAAACGGCTTATATTAAGGAACAGAGGGTGTAGAGTTCACTCAAATTATGCCGGTAAAGCTAGCCACACCTTTGTTAAAATTAATGTTCATTATGTTATCGGAGGAGGTCTGCATGTTTGTCTCTAATGCCTGTCGATTACATACCTGACATCATGATGTAATGGTAAGTCACTTCTTTTTGTATAGTGTCACAGAATTGTCAAGGCGGTGATTGCATTTTATTTTAGTTGAACTGCACAAAATATGCTTAAAAGAAGAGGAAAGGTCAGGAATGGTTCAATCTTTCAGAAAATACTATGTATGCCTTCATGACATCAGCCGTTGTTGCCTTATTTATTCCTTCAAACAGGTGGTTAGAAATAGTCTTGCTACCTTTTCCCATTAAGAAATTGGAATGCTTATATTTGTGAGTCTATGCTTCAACTAGTGCCACTTTTATAGTAATCACACTTTCAAAATCTGTGTAAACAGGGATGCTCGATTTTAGTGGAACTGCACAAAAAGTCCAAATGGTTCTACATTATGAGCATGTTTTCTTCCAAACCGTTATATCCAATTGGTGGCGCTATGAGCTGTTCATTACGAAGGTACATGGTTTGCTACTATCTTGCTACTCTTTTAGTACTGCCATTAGATAATAATATTAGTGGTTTGCATGTGCATTTTTTGGTAGGGTGGCCCTACATTGGAGGTGCAGAACATGATTCAATGATTGGATGCTCAATTTCGGTTGTATCGATATCACCTCTTCCATCACTGCGAACATTGATATCCTTGGTCTAATGAAGAATAGGTGCTATATTTGTGCTCTATACGAGCAAATCAATTCAGTACAAAATTGTCCACGGCAAAACATGACAGTATCAACTTGTCCAGTGCAAAACATGACAGATGCTAAGCAGAAACGACTAGCAGAGACGTGTTTAAACCGAAAATACAAGGTGGGGTATATGTTTACTAGCTGCTTGATATTTGTGCAAACAGAGGTCTGCCCGTTGCTATTTGGCAAACAAACAAAGTGACCTCAATTTTGGTTGAACTGCACAAGAGAATAGTATAGTCACTGCATGTAGTGCCATTTGAAAATAGACACAGAAAGATTGGATAGTCACTTCACGGACTGCACAAAAGTAGTACTGTACTATTTATTGGCCAACACTAGGTGCTTCATTGCTTTGGTCTGATTATACAATGGGCATCATTTTGCCTAAGTTAAAGTTTGTATTCCGAAAATAGTCTCGCCGTGTGATCGAGAGAAGACCAAATCATATTGCAGTGGATGTTCCTCCATCATGTGTGGTTCATTCTCATGGTTCCAGCTGTTGGTGAAACCACTTACGTTTGCAAGAGGAAATGAAGACTTCACAAACAAATTTGTCTTTCACTCTGTACTGAATGTTGGCCCAGAGAAGCATCCATGTTAGTAGCAAGAACATATGTTTTTTTCTAGATCTTTGCTTTTGGAGCTACATATTTGTATATGATCTGCGAATCATTGAGATGCACTAACATGTTGATCTTATGTGTGGGAATCGTACTAGTTGGTTGTGAATTTGGGCTACTAATGTGAACATATTACAATGCCAGGCCTGTGAGTCTCATGTGAACATTTCGAACGGATCGGCTCTTACTACTGTGCACAGCATGATCCTTATTTCTGTGTGCTTAGTGTTTACAAGTTACTAGCAGTTCCTTATTTCTGTTCGCTCAGTGTTTACAAGTTACTGATCGATCACTAGCTAGCCTACTAATATGCTCCTGGCAGTTTTAGTTGCGACACAAGATCCGAAGGTGGCAGTTTTTGAATAAAAATGCCTACCTCTGAAGAAACTGACATGCTGTTCTGACGAAAATGCCATGCGAATCTGAAGAAACTGCCAGCAAAAATGTTCGCAAATGCCTTATCTCCCAGCGAACGTTAATAAGCTATTGCGATCCTACACCTACACTATCCGACCGACTCGATCCTACGCGAATAACCAGCGGATCACGCATGTACCTCATCTGGATGAATCGAGCGCGCTCGTTTGACCGTCATGCCGATGTGCAAACCAGCACGGATGTGATGCACCACTGACGGGACGGGACGGGACGGCACAGTCATAATTTTAGTTTTTCTAGCTTTCCACAGCAAGCTGGCGCGCTAAGCCATGTTTGCTTATGCATTGAATTCCGATGACCGCGATGACCGTCGCGTTTCCCGTGACACGCTGGTTCACCTACCTTCCGGCTATAATTACTGGTTCCCGGCGTTCTCTGGTGGCACCATCACCAAACTCGCCCTATCCTCATAAGCCCCCACCGGCCCGACGTCGCTCGCCACTTGCCCTCGCTCTCGCCACGTCCGTCATGCCCCTGCCCGTCAGCAATAGGCGACGCCGGAGGCGGTCACCGCCGGAACTGGTGTTCAGTTTTTCACCGGAAGGCAGACAGAGGGAGGAGGCATTCTATCGGTCTTTAGATGTCAATGCAGAGTATGAGGACTTGTGGGAGCGCGACCCCTTGGCGGAGGAGCAGCGTATCACCGATTTGCGCCGCCAGCGGGTCATGGAGCAGCAGCGCACCGACACTCTGAGTCGCGAGCAGAGCACCCGCAACTAGGCCGACTACGTGGAGGCCGGTGCCCGGCAAATAGCCCTGGAGGTTGTCGGGCACGCACGCGTTCGCAATGCCGAATTTTACTAACAGCTCGTCAAGTGGGTTTCCCGCTTAGAAGCCAAAGTTTCGATGGACCACGCCAGCATGGAAAGGGCCAACGCGCGCGAGTAACGCGCCCTATCGCACCTTAGGCAAGTCCGAGGCGAGGAGGAGGACGTCGGTGCCGGCGTTTAGCATGTATCGCAGATGGCGGCCGACATCGTATAGTTAGCTAAGAGTAAGTTAGTACTTATACACTACTAGAGTATTAGTGGGAGTAGAAAGTTAACTTGGCTATGATGGTTGTCAACATGGAAATTCAGTACTCTATATCTGGATCAGACCTGTTACTTTGCTCTGAATGTTGAACTTTCCATTTGAACATATGGAATGGGCTGTTATTTTTTTAAACGGGTTGTATTTGTCCGCCACGGGTTTAGAGGCTGACTTGTGGGCCTACTAGGTTGACACGTACACAATCAGGAGATGTTTGTACGTGGAGAGGATAACAGCAGGGATCCACTAGGGTCATGGCAGTACGGAAGCAAGTGCCTCCTTATTTCAAGCCAAAAAAAAAAGGTTCCTCCTAATGGATTTCTGACATCTGGATCCCATGCCATTGTCAACATAGTCAATAAATGAGAAAATTGCACAACGAGCGGCTGACACCCAGGACCCAGCAGCTTGCCCAGTTCTTTTTGTTTTTGAGACGGAAGCAGGGTGTCAACTGGGTTGTGCGGGGCACTCTGGCCTATCTAGCGAGCCTTTTATTTTATGTTTACCACAAGACCAGCCCAGTAGTATTTTCTTTCTGAAAATGGCTAGCCCTGTTTTTTTGTTCTTTTGCAGAATACCCAACCGAGGCCTACTTGCTTTTGTCAGCCCTGCTAGGCTGCAAATCTTTCAAGACGAGGAGAGTTTCATTCGGCTTGCCCAGAAAATGGGCTATCAGTAATGAGAAATGGGTTGTACATGTTTAAAACACATCAAACCGGCAATTAGTTTCAAAATTTTTTTCATTTTGAGATTTTAAATTCCATTGATTTTTATGTGTGCACAATTATTTGTATTTTATATTGATATAAATTTATTTTTCAAATTAGTTTGAATGTGACTCAAAATTTCGGGATTAAAAACAGTTCGGACCACACCGAAATATGCAAAATTTCATAGAATTTTTTAACCGTGGCCACAATATGGGCTGTAATGCTAACAAAAAGAATATGGACTCCAAAAAAATCATTAAAAATTAGCAAATGGGCTGTAAATTATTAGAAATAATGGCAGATGGACTGTATGCTATTTTTCACAGATTTGAGGCTGACTTGTGCGCCTACTATAGGTTGACGCATACGCTTTCCTAAAAAAAAGATTGACGCGTACGCTTTCCTAAAAAAAGGTTGACGCGCACGCAAGGCCATGTCAACTTAGTCAACACACGAGAGCAGTGACTGTTGGATGTCCATCCAACGGCCGTCGTGCTTCTTCAATCTCTGCTCTTCCTGCCCCAGCCGCTCAAACCAGCGCCGGCGGGACTGCCTGCTCCCTCCTTCTGTGGCCGGCTTTGCTGCCGCGCAGGCCTCACCGTCCCACCCTACTCCCACTGCTTGCCAGGCCATGCCACTACCCACCCGAACCTCCTATTATTTTCTCACACAGCAACCGACCAGTCAGCCCTCGTACTCCCCTCAACGTGGGCATCAACTGCTGTGGCTTCGCCGGCTCCGGATCATTCCCTTCCTGGGCCTCACCGTCGTCCACCGCGTTGGTGCTCTCGGCGCGGCATGGTCAACAAATGACAGCCATCGGAAGAGGTATGTAAGTGGAGAGGCTGACAATAGGGACCCACACAAGCAAGTGCCTCCTTATTACGCTAACTTGTGGACCTACTAAGCTGATGCGTACGCAGGGCTTTGTCAACTTAGTCAAAAAATGATTCTAGCAGCTGGACCGTTGGATGCTAATCCAACAGCCGTGCTGCTTCTTCAACCTCTGATCTTCTTGGTCCAGCCGCCCAAACCAGCGCCGGCGGGACCGCTTGCTCCTGCCTCCCGTGGGTGGCAGTGCTGCCGCGCAGGCCTCACTCTCCCACCCTAATCCCACTGCCGGCCAAGCCTTCCCTCTAGTCACCCACACCCCGTGTTATTCTCCGGCGACAGCAGCCTCACAGCACAGCCGAACCAGTAAACCCCCGTACTCCTCTCCGCGTGGGCATCCACTGCCGCGTCTTCCCCGGCTCCGTGTCGTCCCCTTCCTAGGCCTTGCCGTCGTCCACCGCCTTGGTTCTCTCGGCGCGGCATGGTCAACGTGGTCAAGGAACGACTTCCATTGGAAGAGGACTATACGTGGAGAGGCTGGCAGCTGGGTCCACGGCCGCAGCAAGGAAGTGCCTCCTTATTACGTGTAAAATAATTATTCCTCCACCTGACAGCGGGGACACACCAGAAGAGACTCTGTATTTTGCGAAAAAAATGTTTTCCCCCAGACAGCTGGGACCCACCAGCTTCATCTTCGCATGCAAGGAAGTGCGTCCATATTACGAGCAAAACATATGATTCTCCCCCTGACAGTTGGGACCCACCAGTTATATCTTCGCATGCAAGGAAGTGCCTCCTTATCCTCCCTGACAGCTAGTACTCATCCGGTCGAAGCGTACGTACCATTTTCTGTCTGGTCGCGAACATGTACGTACATACTGGTCGATCGGTCTCTCTGCAACGATGAATCTTGGCCGAACAAGCAGTGACACATGTAGTAGTAGAGCCCCCGACGTAGCAGTTCAGGCAGTCCAGTCAAAATCATGTACACATACGTACAGCCAGATGCCAAAAAATATGGCCACGTACGTACATACGAGCGGGGTCTCGAACGCGTACTCGCGCATACGTACGGCCAGGGCCCGTGTACATGAAGAGGCAACAGACGGCAGCAACGGCGTCCTGTTCATTGGAAGCCAAACGGCTGGGTCAGAACGGAGAAACTGCGTCATGTTCATCGGGAGGCAACGAAATGCGTCGTGTTCATCAGGAGCCAACGGAATGCGTCGTGTTCATCGGGAGCCAACCGGCTTGGACGGAACAGCCGAAATGGGGTCTGGCGTACCGCAGTACGGAGGAAACGGCCTTCTGTTCAAACGGCTATGGTCGGAACGGGATCCTGTTCATTGGGAGGGGTCTGGCGTACCGCAAAACGAAGGAAACGGGCTTGTGTTGGAGTGCTATGATCAAAACGGGGGCCGTGCTCATCGGGAGGGGTGTGGCATACCGCAAAATGAGAATCCATGGGCTACTGTTCACCCACCATCGACTTCCTTCAGCCTCCACCTGCACAGTTCATCCACAGCGTCTTCCTCCTACCTCCACGGGCTACTGTTCAACCAGCCCTCCACGGGGTCCTGTTCATCCACCCCCAACCAGCTCGGCTGTGGCGGCCTCCTCTCGGGGTCCTGTTCATCCAGCGGCAATGGCCTACTACCACGGGGTCCTGTTCATCCAACGCCCACCGGGAACTGTTCATCCAACCTCAACCACGTACATCTCGACTCGTTCAACCAACCCCCACATTCACTGTTCATTAAGAGGCAGCAGGTTCGATCGGCTTCAGTAAGCAGCAGCAGCGATCGATTGATCAATCGCTCGGGTTCAGTTAGCAGCAGTAGCGAAGGAATCGCTCGGGTTCGGTGAACAGCCAAGGGATCGATCGCTCGGGTTCAGCAACATAGCTAGTGCAATCACTCGGGTTCAGTAAGCGAACGCCTCGCTCGGGTTCAGTTAGAGCCCAACGCCTAGCACACAGGCGTGTACGTATATGAGAGAAACGCGCAAACCTCCGTGTATCGCTCGGCCCCGACCACCCACCGTAACCGGGAACTCCCCGATATTTTCCTCGCCCTCGCTTCTACCATGATTTTTTCCGTCATGGACGGCCCAAAGAATGTCATGCAGGTGCATCTCCGGCCCGCCCAGGACGAAAAGCCTATTTTCTGTCATGATTTTTTGTCATAGAAGTAGGAGCCCACCACATCTATGATGATACCGGGTTTTGTGACAATTATCATCATAGAAGTGTCATAAGCATGACAGAAAAAAATTGTTCGGGCCAAAATGTCACGGATGTGTCTTTTTTTAGTGTATCCTCGGACGGGCACCGAACAAATTGCTTCACTTCAGCAACTTTTGAGGGGTCACTCTTGTTATCATAGTCTTCGGTGATAACCTTCACTGCAGCGCAGGGAGATTACCTTCGTCATTTCACTCAAACTCCTCGTGATCTCAGGGACCTGTTACTCTGTGTGCACTAGCAAAGACATATGTCCCGTACTGTTTATGTCAACAAACTCCAAAAACATAAGGGGCCTGTCATTGCACCAACATTTTTTTTTCAATAGCATCTAGCCTTTGCATAACATGCTCGAGAGTCAAAGTTTTTTCATTAATAATGAGAGGTGATGCTCCCACTAAATCTCCCACAGCATTAAAAGCATCCAAAGAGGGACACATCAAGAAATTTTCACCGGTAATAGTATCAAGAATGAATCTATACCAAGTGGTAATTCCCACGTAAAAACTACGAAGAAGAACAACGGTAGATTGCTTACGAATAGATCTATTATGAGCATTGCAAATCCTATACCAAGCATCTTTTAGATTCTCTCCTCCCCTTTGCTTAAAATTAAGAACTTCATTTTTTAGGGTACATGCAATAGAGGATCATTTTTTTACTCCTCATTAATGTCGACCCCTTAGGGATCCTTTATTTCAAAGTTATTGCAAATCTAGCAAGAAATGGAGGGTGGTCTCAAAGTTAATAGGGAGAAAACTAAATGCTCGTTTGAACCACAATTTGAAACAGTTTAGGAAGACAAACATTATCTCATAATCATGTGGACCAAATAAGCTCACAAAAATTTAGATTACAACGGGAACATGTAATGTTACTGATTTTTTTAAGATATAACTTTTTAACCAGAATAATGGACCTACTTATGTTGTCCATATAAGTTCAATTTTTTTCAGAGTACAATAGAGCACATGTAGTATATATTGATAAACTTTAGGTTTCTTTAAAAATATATCCAGTTCATGCACGCAAGAAGACACACTAAGAACAAGTAGTAACAAGAAATACGAATAGTTTCTCCCATATAACAAGCAGTGTGCTAGTGGTCCTGGGAGTTGAGCTAGTTGGCTGGGTCCAAACTAGTAGTAGTACAAAAACATTTTTCAAGGGTAGGTTTCGGCCTGTTGAAGACTGCCTACTACAATCACCACTGGTTGAAAGAAAAAGTGAAGAAAATCACAGGAATTGGAAAGTTTCATATGGTACTACGATTCATGCATTTGGTTAGAAGGAATGGAGCAAAGCAAAATAGGAGGATTTTTTTCCCTTTGGTGTCTCTTTCAAAGAAAAAACGTAGGAATTTTAATATCCACTTGGACGTCATTTTCAAATTCCTATGCATGAAGGACAAGACTAAGTGCATTAGTGGCATAATAAGATTCCCACTTTACATTTTCATGTGGTTTGACTTTAATTTGACCATATTTCTTTACATTCCCGTGTTCTTCCAAATCCTATGAACCAAACACCCAGGTTGATAGAAATCATGTTTTTGCAAATGCTATGTTTTGCACGTGCATTCCTATCCTATTCCAGTGTTTTTCCTGTCCCTGTGTTTTTAGAATCCTCAAAATCAAAGGAGCCTTTACAGATTTACTTCATTTACAGATAGGTGTCAAAGAAAACTCTGTGTGGTTTGTCCCGCTCCTGCCATGATGTCGTCCACCCCACCCGAGCTGCAACAACGTCGGAAGCGTCCACAACAGCAGAGATCCCCCTGCAAACCTTCTTTTGCCGCCTCAGATCTTCTTCCCTCCCCCCCTCCCGACGGTAGCCATGCCAACTGCGTTACCATCATCGACTAAGCAGATGAAGTTGAGCACTACACAATTCCAGAAGAGAGGTCGCACTCTTTCGTGTCTGCTTACGTTATACATATATTAATACTACCTACTACTTTATCATGATGTTCACCTCTTAGACTCCGAGTTAGGTCCAAAGTCTAAACTAATGTTCAAACTTGAGTTTTAAAAAGCCTGTGTGGCACATATCGAGGCAGCAACAAATAGTATCTCTGTCTACTATCTGGTTCATCTCGAGTCTTCTTTGTGGTTCATGTTGGGTGGGCAACAAACAGTAGAGGAGCCATCATCTGTCTTTTTAACTGAAGCTATCATCTGCCTGCTACCATTACTTTTGGATCTATCCACTGGTTGCTACCATCAGTCTGGATTTCTACATGCACCCCTTAGGCCCTGCATAGTCTGACTATGTTTTTTATATTATGCATGTCAGTTATTGTACACAATCGTACTGAACATGTTGAGAAAAAGAGAAGAGCGTTGCGTGGGAATGTAATGTCATGCAGACGTCGCTCCATGGTGGGCGCAGTGGCAGCCCCCCTCCCCCCATGCCAGATTGTATTCTAGAGGATGATAACTGTTCAGAGGGGGATTTAGAGGGAGCGGACCACTCCTATTTACCCCAGAGGTGTTTGCTCTTTACCTGGCATGCTGATGTTGGTCATATCATGCATATGGTGCCCTGCATTGCTTACTTTATAAATCGTATATGTCATCAGCTTAGTTTAGACATGCTTTTTGTGAATGCCACCTGTTTGGTTTCTATATCATATATGTGAATTATGCAACGCCATCTTGTTTAGCCAGACATCATATATGTGAGTCATGCAATGCCATGTTGTTTAGCTAGTCATCGTATATGTGAATTGTATCATGCAATACTATTTTTTCCATCATGCATTCCATTTGTCAACAATGTTTGTACATTCATCTACTCTTCCTTTGCATCGTTGATGTCTACTACGCAACTTTATTCTTGTAGACTCGTGTTGGGCCTCCAAGCGCAGAGTTTTGTAGGACAGTAGCAATTTTCCCTCAAGTGGATGACCTAAGGTTTATCAATCCGTGGGAGGTGTACGATGAAGATGATCTCTCTCAAACAACCCTGCAACCAAATACAAGAAATCTCTTGTGTCTCCAACACACCCAATACAATGGCAAATTGTATAGGTGCACTAGTTCGGCGAAGAGATGGTGATAAAAGTGTAATAAGGATGGTAGAAATATATTTTTATAATATTAATAAATAAAAACAGCAAGGTAGCAAGTGACAAAAGTGAGCACAAACGGTATTGCAATGGTTGAAAACAAGGTCTAGGGTCCGTACTTTCGCTAGTGCAATCTCTCAACAATGCTAATATAATTGGATCATATAACCATCCCTCAACATGCAATGAAGAATCACTCCAAAGTTCCTATCTAGTGGAGAACATAAAAATAAATTGTTTGTAGGGTACGAAACCACCTCAAAGCTATTCTTTCCGATCGATCTATCCAAGAGTTCGTACTAAAATAACACCAAAGCAAATTCAGATTCGTAATGCTCAATCCAACACAAAGAACCTCAAAGAGTGCCCCAAGATTTCTACCGGAGAAACAAAGACAAGAACGTGCATCAACCCCTATGCATAGATTACCCCAATGTCACCTCGGGAATCCGCGAGTTGAGTGCCAAAACATATATCAAATGAATCAATATAATTTCCCATTTTCACCACGGGTATTAGTATGCAAGACATATATCAAGTGCTCTCAAATTTATAAAAGTATTCAATCCGATAAATGAAATCTCAAAGGGAAAACTCAATCCATCACAACAAGATAGAGAGGGGAAAACACCATATGATCCGACTATATTAACAAAGCCCGCGATACATCAAGATTGTGCATCTCAAGAACACGAGATAGAGAGAGATTAAACACATAGCTACTGGTACAAACCCTCAGCCCCGAGGGTGCACTACTCCTCCTCATCATGGTGGCCGCCGGGATGATGAAGATGTCCACCGGTGATGATTTCCCCCTCCGGCAGGGTGCCGGAACGGGGTCTAGATTGGATCTCGTGGATACAGAGGCCTTGCGGTGGCGGAACTTTTGATCTAGGGTCTCTGCTAGGGTTTTTGGAATATTTGATGATTTATAGGACGAAGAGGCGATGCGGGAGGCCACCGAGGTGGGCACAACCCACCGAGGCGCGCCTGGTGGCCCAGGCGCGCCCTGGTGAGTTGTGCCCCCCTCGTGGGACCCCCCCCCCAGGTCCTGCTCTGGCCCATTGGATGTCTTCTGGTCCATAAAAAATCCACAAAAAGTTTCGCTGCATTTGGACTCCGTTTGATATTGATTTTCTGCGATGTAAAAAACAAGCAAAAACAGCAACTGGCACTGGGCACTATGTCAATAGGTTAGTCCCAAAAAATGATATAAAGTTGCTATAAAATGATTGTAAAACATCCAAGAATGATAATATAGTAGCATGAATACTTCATAAATTATAGATACGTTGGAGACGCATCAGCATCCCCAAGCTTAATTCCTGCTCGTCCTCGAGTAGGTAAATGATAAAAGAAATAATTTATGAAGTGTGAATGCTAGCAAAGTGCATAAGTTTGATCAATAGTAATTTCAATCACTTTTCCTAGCATCATAACAGCAACTCTTTCTCATAAAACTCATCATGTTAAAGTAGCAACCAATTCACATGTTAAGGTTCAAACAATGAATTCTCTTGAAACTCAACAACCTATATTCTTAGTCACCAAACAATTGCAATTCAACTTATTCAATAGAGTCTAAGTAAGAGCTCCACATACTCAACCATCATATAGTCTTCTATGATTTCTAACACTCACCGCATACACATGAGCAAAACGTTTCAACTGGACACATAGAAAGATAGGGGCTTATAATTTCGCCTCCCAACGTATTCACCTCAAGGGTGATGTCAACAATAATAACTCATGCTACCCATATCCAACTGGATATATGTGCCTAGATCTTTCCTCACCACATGATGCTTGCCAAAAGAGAAAAATAAAAAGGAATAGAGACAAAAACTTTGACTCTTGCATGAAAGTAAATACATAAAAGTAAAAGGTAGGCCCTTCGTAGAGGGAAGCAGAGGTTGCCATGCGCTTTTTGTTTGTATGCTCAATCCCTTAGTGCAAAAGAACGTCACGTTATATTGCCCCTTATGATAGCAACCTTTATTATGCAGTCTGTCGCTTTTATTCTTTGCCATCACAAGTTCGTACAACGCTCAATTTTCTCTTACACTAAATGATCTAACACTTTTAGAAGCAATTTTTATTGCCTTATTGCACCGATGACAACTTACTTGAAGGATCTTGCTCAATCCTTAGGTAGGTATGGTGGACTCTTGAAAATAAGATTTGGGTTTAAGGGTTTTTGGATGCACAAGTAGTATCTCTTCTTGGTGCGGAATTGTTGGCTAGCAAAGATGGGGGGCAAGCACCACATGTTGAAGGATCTATGACAATATAACTTCTATGTGAATATGAACAAACATAAATCATTATGTTGTCTTCCTTGTCCAACATCACCAATTTTGTCATATAATATTTTGATGGGGGCTCACAATCACAAAAGATTTCCAAGATAGTGTATTTGCATGTGAATTTCTCTTCCTTATAGTAATCATTCATGAATTGCTTGTATGACCAATATTGTGATTGTCAAGCTTCAAAAGATTTCACTTTCTAAACCCAATGTGAAGCTACCACTGAGCATGATATGAACATATAATTTCAACTTCATGATATTCAATTCATTCAACAATTTACTCATAGGATATAAGTGAAGCACGAGAGTAAATGACAAACTACTCCAAAAAGATATAAGTGAAGATCAAGCGAGTAGTTAAGTAAAGGGGTAGCTAATTGAAGACTCTCTCTTATTTAAAAACTTTTAGATCTAAGTATTTTATTAAAACAGCAAGTAAAACAAAATGAAATGACATTCCAAGAATAGCACAACTCAAGTGAAGAAGCAAAAACTTGGGCTCAACCGATACTAACCGATAATTGTTGATAAAGAAAGGTGGGATGCCTACCGGGGCATCCCCAAGCTTAGATGCTTGAGACTTCTTGAAATATTATCTTGGGATGCCTTGGGCATCCCCAAGCTTGAGCTTTTGCGTCTCCTTAATTCCTTTTATATCACGGTTTCCCTAAATCTTAAAAACTTCATACACACAAAACTCAACAAGAACTCGTGAGATAAGTTAGTATAAACCAATGCAAAAACCTTATCATTCTCTACTGTAGCAAATCACAAAAATTATTGTTCAACATTGCATACTAAATGCCTCTGCATATTTAATACTCCTATCCTCAAATAGAATCATTAAACAAGCAAACATATGGAAACAATGAAAACATAACAGCAATCAGCCAAAACAGTATAGTCTGTAAAGAATACAAGAGTATCAATACTTATTTAACTCCAAAAATTATGAAAATTTACCACACTGTAGAAAATTTATCATAGCTTATTGTAAAAAAGTTTCAACATTTTATCACATTCAGACTTTTCTCGGGAATTTTTGCAACATCGATAAACTTTCTGTTTTGAAACAGCAACTCATATACTTGCAAAATAAGCATGGTAAAGGCTATACTTGACATTTTTATTGAAGTAAAAGATGCAAACATTATTCTAAATAACATAAAACAAATCCTAGAAAAATAAAATGATGCTCCAAGCAAAACACATATCATGTGACGAATGAAAATATAGCTCCAAGTGAGGTTACCGATAATGTTGGAGACGAAAGAGGGGATGCCTTCCGGGGCATCCCCAAGCTTAGTTGCTTGGAATTTCCTTGAATATTACCTTGGGGGTGCCTTGGGCATCCACAAACTTAGGGTCTTGTCACTCCTTATTCTCCTCATATCGATATCTCACCCAAAAGTTGAAAACTTCAATCACATAAAACTTAACGGAACTTCGTGAGATGCATTACTACAATAAAGACAAATCATTCACTTTGGTACTGTCAAGATAAGATTCATAATTGTTTACGCATAATGCCTAATGTACTCTACAATTTCCACAATTTATAATAAGCAATATAAGCCATGGAAACCATAAAAGCAAGCAAACTATGCATTGCAAACAGAATCTATCAGAAACACAACAGTACATAAAGATCTGAATTACGGTCATACTTCTGTAACTCCAGAAATTCTTAAAAATTAGGAAAACATAGAAAATTTGTATATCCATCAACTGTAAAATATTCAGAATTTTTCCACGTCGCAGTAAAAGACAGGAATTTCTGCACTGGACACAAAAGTTTCTGTTTTTGCACAGAATCAAGTCAACTATCATCCACACTATCCCAAAGGCTTTACTTGGCACTTTATTGACACAAAAGCTATAAAACAAGATCACTACAGTAGCCTAATCATGTGAACACACAAAAACAGTAGGTAAAATTGTTGGGTCGGTGGTGGAAAAATTTGGAGTGAAAACAAGGTCTTTAGAGCAGTAAGTGCTACATGTCGAAGAAGATATCTTGCTGGTTACAGATAGCTCCTCAGAGGAGAATTTAGAGACAGGTGACCTGACCTATTCCCCCCGAGGTGTATGCTCTAACTTGGCAGGGTTTTTTGCTCATATCATGCATATGGTGTCTTGCACTGCTATGTCATCTGGTTAGATTAGACATGGTTTGTCAGAGTGCCACATGTTTAGTTTCTATATCATATATGTGAATTATGCAATGCCATCTTTTTTAGCCACACATCATATATGTGAATTATGCAATGTCATCCTGTGTAGCCAGGCATCATATATGTGAATTATGTCATGTCATCCTTTTCTTCATTAAGTATTCCATATGTCGACAATGTTTCTATATTCAACTACTCTTCCTGTGCATCAGCCATCTAAGTCGGTTATGGAAAAATCTGGAGTGAAAACAAGGTCTTCAGAGCAGACAAAGCTACCTATTGAAGCAGATATCTCGCTGGTTACAGGTAGCTCCTCAGAGGAGGATTCAGAGACAGATGACCAGTCATATATCCCACCTGAGGTGTATGCTCTAACTTGCGATGGTTATATTTCTCATATAATGCATATGGTGTCTTGCATTGCGTAGTTTAGACATCATACACACAATATTCAATGCCATCTTCTTAGTTTAGAGATCATATATGCGAGTGCCAGCTACTTAGTATATAAATCATATATGTGAACTATATCATGATATCCTGTATACTTTGACAACATCCATGTGAATTATTTCATGCCAACCTGTTTTATAAAGACATCATATAGTTATGTCATGTCATCCTCTTTAGATAGTCATCATATGTTGAATTATGTCATTCTATCATGTTTAGTTATCCATCATATATCTGAAACTGTGTCATGCTATGCTATTTAGTTAGCCATCATATATGTGAAATTGTGTCATGTTGTCCTATTTGGTTAGTGGTTAGACAACATATACATGAAATACTGCATCTGTGTACCATACAATGTCTATACATTCAATTTCTTTTCTTGTTTATCAACCATTTGAAGGGGTTGATGGCAGTATCTAAGGGAGTAAAAACACGGTCTTCACAAAAGATGGTGCTACCCATTGATGCAAATAGAACCATGGTTGTACTTGAGTAAGAACCAGCCCCACCACACATCACCGGCATTCTTGCAGATTGTACCCCTACCCCGTTGGACACAGAACCAACTACACCCCATCTAACCCCAACCCCAGCAGATAGTAACCCACTTCCAATTGAGACAACACCTTCTCCACCACAGAGCACCCACACACGAGCAGTTAGTAAGGCAACTGCTGTGCCCAAAGCACGAGGAGCACCCCAGCGAACCCAAACTCCACGCTTAAAGCTGAAGAGCAAATTGTTCCCAGGTTAGATTCCGTAGCTATGGTGCATACTCCTTTGCTCTTGCATCACTGTATTTACTTATACCAACTAATTTGAAATTTGAAGGATCCAATGGAAACTCCAATTGCGCAACAGGTATGTTTTAAACCTATTTTTTTTAACTGGATTGTTGTTGTAAACTAGTAGAACGCCCGTGCGTTGCCACGGGCTTTTAATTTATTTATTTCGATTACACCTATCAATAGAATGCGTATCAAATTTCACATGTATATATTTTTTATTACGCATATAATGTATATCATATTTTACATATATAGAAAAGATAGCCTACAACAATTGGAAAATAAATGAAGTCCACAGCAACGTAACTTGATGATGTATACGTAGAGAGCAATGATCCAAATAATTATATGTTACAAATAACATCTACATGATGTGCTTAAGGTATTCCCGGTTAGGGCTGTTGTCTTTATCTTCATTTGCATGGAATCTATCTATAATACAAAAAAATCTCAACTCATAACCATCCTACACAAGCACTATATAATTAGTATGAAGATTTATCAAGTTAACATATACCTATAGATTTCTTGTGCACAACTGCAGTTTACTTTTTTATCAGTAATAAATCACTCAACATATATCTATTTCTCCAACAACTCCCAACTCTCTCCGCAACCCCAGTCCATGGTTGCCACCTCTCCCTCCTCTCTCCCTACATCTCTCTCTCTCCAATCAATCACTTGACTTTGAATAAAAGAAGGGGTAGAAAAAAACAAGGCTAATACCTCTGATGTTATACTCCCTCTGTAAAGAAATATAAGAGTGTTTAGATCACTAACGCTCTTATATTTATTTATGAAGGGAGTAGAATTGTAATATCAACTTGTGTGCTTCTACAAAGCTTTAGTTTGTAATCAAAAGCTTTAGTTTGTAATCAATAGTGAAACGGGCTAGTGCCTATTGGAGTTTCAGTTCCACACCTAGGTACTCCTTGACGTGCTATAGCATGGCCATTAGAGGTGCTAATCACGCCTTTAGTGCACTGATGCATCTCTTGCGCCTAGTGCGCACGATATGCCAAATCATGGATACACCAATTCGGACGCACAAAGGACCCATGGACACTGCACCACTCAGGATAACAAATGAGTGCACCCCTCGAGACCTAGTAGAAAATATGGCATTCTAGCGAGGAAGTATAGCAAACAATATACAACACGGAACTACCAAGAAAATTAATCACCCCGCTGCACCTAACACCCAAAAAATGAGAATACATGTGTGTGTGCCCTTATTGGCAAAAGAGAGAAATATGAAACGAATATTTGCATCGACGATCTTACCAAGATCCCGAAACCATCAATCAATCTATTCAGTAAAATGGACAGATGATGTTGCGTCTGCTCAATACTGTCAATGGTAGCACCTCTTCTCCTGTTCAACTACTGTGTGTATTTTGTGGTCGATGGTAGCCAATGACAGTGCAGCTCTTGGGATCTATAGGCATCCAGTCAACAGAGACAGATTCTAGGGAGAAGGCCAGTGGGCATCACAAACTGTTGTCGATGGTTCTGATCAAGTGTGCTACGGATTTACATTGCACTCATCCATGAATCGATCTTCTCGAGTGAGAAACCTCCTCCGGTACTTCTTGTAGTCCGGTATGCCTAACTCGAGCCTAGGCTTCATACTGCCATTGTAGTGCAATGCTGCAGAGCTCTGTGCAACCTCCGGATCGATTCCATAATCATATTCAACTCCAGACAGAACCGACCTCCCATAAAGGGGGTAGATGAGATTTTGAAAAATGCCAGGCTTATAGAAAAGGCAGCGTCTCGCAGAGATACCTCATCTTTTTTCTTGACCTGCAACACAACACGAGTCGAATAAATTATGTAGTGTCCTAATGATATGAAGCATCATTGTTCGGTATTTTACCAGAATTATTAAAATGACGATGCCTGCTCACTAACAAAAATGAATGCAGCATGCTGCCTATTCCATGCAAGTAATTGATAATAACCTGAATTTCACACCACATATAAAGTGTCCAAATGTTCTTTCAGTCCATTTTATATGAAAGCTCAGTTTTTATACACTGTAGCATGCGAAACCAAATAGAGAAGACTTATACCAACCTGTTTAAGGAGCAGCAGGTATTTCTCTGACACTTTAGGATTTCTCTGTCACTTCTTGCTTCTGGGTTGGGTTTCTACTCCTTTTACAAATAAATGCACAAGACGCGTATCACAACCATAACCAATGAGGCACCAAAAGGTACTCCTTCCATTTCAAAATATAAAGTGTCTTTTGACGGTCCAAATTTGTGCTTTGACCAACAATTAATCAACTAATATATAGCTTATGTTACACAAAATAGACAACATTATATTCATGTGAGAAACACTTTCTTATGATTATGATTTGTAACAAAGAGAAATTTACGGTCAAGGTTCAACAACACACTGTATTTTCAAACTGAGGGAGTGACACTCTAATGTCTGTTTCAGTCCGATGTGTGTTGCTAAGATATGGTACCCATACCTGTTTATGAGCTATTAAGAGAGATAATGCATACTCCACATCTATTTTGCACAAAGAGACGGATTGTGGATTCAAATAAAGATAATTCGTTGGCTGCCAAGGAGAGTGCAAAAAAATCTAGCAGATTATGTGCCCTTATCACTTTGTAGCTTTGTCCGTACCTCTACATCAACACAAAGGAAAGTAAAAGTATGATGGCAGTAGATATGCACAATAACTTACAACCTGAGTACCCAAATGTAGTGGTTGAGATAGAAGTGCAATCCTTTTGCGTCAATAGTCACCATGTAGAATAAGACCCATCTGATCATCTGAATAATATATATACAATTTGCATCGTAAGCAGTACATTCTTAACCCAATTCAAGAATTGTAAGTAACAAGATTTTTTTTAATTATCTCTCTTAGCTGTAGACTCTGTTGATTTTTCTAAGTTAAATCCCTAATTTATGGATTCACAATTGTTGGGGGATTTTTAGCGGAGTTCATCTCGCTGGTATCGGTCAAAGGCAGTATGGGGGCACTAGAAGTACTTAATAGAGTGGTTGTAGCAAGAAGGACATCAGGTGGATGGTCTCCATCAGAATTACCGGTGGTGTGGATTCCTGAAGAAAACCAGGTGGTCCATAATAACTCCTGCAAGGTTGAGGTGTGATCCGTCACTACTACTTATTGGGGATATGACCCCACGGTATAACCCGCCCTAGAAGGGCCGGGTTAGGATGTTGGCGACTTAACAATAAAGCCTTAGACAGGCCCAAGAGACCAAGACATGAAGCCAGGAGGCAACTTACGTGGTGAGCCGTATGAAGGCCCAAGGCTAGAAGGCGGCCCGGAAGTGTAAGCCGCCCAATGGTGACTTGCAGAAGGAGGCAAGGGAACTTAAAGCCAGGATCCGTTATGAAGTATAACCCGACCCGGACTCTTGTAAGCCCAGAGCCTCGACCTATGTATATAAAGGCGAGTCTCTGCGGCGGGTAAACCTAAGTTACAATCAATCGATATCTAGGTCAAGCGATTCCGCTCCCTTGTAATCGATACCCTAGCAATAATCAACGAGAGCAGGAGTAGGCTTTTACATCCACCGCGAGGAGCCGAACCTGGGCTAACCGATGTCTTTCGTCCCGCTCAACCCCTTCAAGCTAGTCACCATAGCGATGGCTCCACACCTAAGTCCTTTCACTAGGGCATCTGCGGTGTTAACCCCACGACAGTTGGCACCCACCATGGGGCCGGCGCACGATGGTTTCGAGTTCTTGAAGGGCTCTTTCACAGGGATCGAGGGATACGCCGTTGGCAGGATGACCAAGAGTCGCTGCGGCAAGCTCTACATCGACGATGTTGGCTGGGGCCCCGAGGCCGACTCAATCGAGTACGGGTAGCGGGTCCCCTTCGACGGAATTCACGTCTTCATAAAAAAACGATGGATCTGAGCTGGAGTCGAACATCTGCACCGACCTCATCGAGCCGGCTCGGTGTGCGTGACCCGCCCGGGTTCAACCCGGCCGGAAGCGTGTCTTCGTTGGTTTTGCGCATGGCATGGAGCTTGCGGAAAATTATGCGTCTGGAGGAGAGACTCTCGTCTACTCAGGTGATGAGTCCTCGACCGGAGAAGCGGAGTCAATTTACTAACTCCAGGATGGCGGGCTTGGGGGCTATTCCGACGGCAACAGTATTTTGGACCCCTATGAGCCGACAAGTCGAGCCGCCATCTTTATGGCAGGCACGGCGTCGGCTCTCACCAACTCCACTGCTAGGGCAGCGGCGGGTACCGACCCCTCAGGATCCAACTCAGCCAGGCTGTCGACTTGGGTTTTGTTGGATTTGATGAATGAGTTGACAACCTTGATGGGGATCGAGGTCATAGCAGAGAACCAAGAGGAGCGCAATGCAGAGATTGCGAAGCTTAGGGAACAGATAACCAAGGCCCAAGAGGATATCTATATAGTGCAAGCTCATATGGATGCTGAGTCACAGCGTCTAAGGGTGGAGGCTTTTTGCTTAAGTTTGAATTAGAACGCTTCCAATGCCGTTCTTCGAAGGAGACACCAAACCCGCCTGCCTTTGCATTATGAGCCTATGGACCTTTTTAACGCACCGGGGGCGGCGCCAAGTGATCCGCCAGTCGTAACCCAGGCTGCAGAGGCACCAGGGAGCAGAGCGACGGCTCAACCTCGACTGTCAAACCCGCCCCATAGGGGTCAGACCCCACCTCGGCGTTTTTCAACACCACCTGGTTATTATTCTAACCCGGTGGATAACATGGTAGCAGCGGCTATCAAGCTCAATGCGCTCCCTCTTACTGGTGAGACACCCTTTGCAGTGGAGGCGCCGAACGTCATTGAGCTCTTGCAAACAGCGGTTGCACAGCAAGAGAAATATTCATACAGTCGTGATCGGGTGCACTCAACTCCCCTCCCAAGCCGTAGTTACATCTGGCATATTGAGTCGCCCGCAGTCTCCAGCAGTGAACGACATCGAAGCATACATACCGGTTTGAAAGATGAGAAAGGAAGGGAGTAGCCTGACTGTCAATCTCACAATTTGTGAAGCGATGTAGAGAGCACGAAGGACCAAGAAAACAACATATAAATAGGTCGAAGCATACGTACAGCTGAGGAGCCCGTGCGTTGCAACGGGGTATACATATTTAATGCCTCAACACCAATTGTGTCTAAATATAGATTTAGAACTTCAACAGTTCACCACTGTCTGCTATTCTTTTTTAAGTAGGGAGAGATTTGTTAAATACATAATTACCAGAAAAATCAAACATAAAGGATATTTTGTTGCAATCAGGGGGGTCTAGTGGTGAACCTTCCTTGATGCACTACTTTCCCACGGTTCTAAAATTTTATAAACAACATGTAAAAAAATTAAAGAAACTCACCTCCCTTTAATATTAAAAAAAGAAATAAAGGAAAAGAGGTTGTACGTATATATATGGCATGTTTATTAATTTGGTTCAGGGCATGTTGGTTCAATACCAACTTGTGTATGTCATGTTTATTAATTTGCCAGAAATTGTAGAATAATGAAGCCTGAATTACAATGCACCAGGAGAAACAAAATCATTCTCTATGAAGTCAAAAACTCTGAGCCACCATTTCAAGTTATTTAGATGCTGAGTTTAGTGCTGATGCATCATTGTGCATAGAACTATGTTATATTACATGGTGGTGGTGATACAAGCAGGATGAAATTGAGTATTATGAACTGAACTCTGCCCTGAACTATAAACAAACAGCCCCAGGACGATGAACGATCAATCTAGATATTTATGTTACCTTCTAAAATCAAGGCCCTCAAGTTTCTTCAGAGCAGACCTGTTTTTAAAACCAAACCAGCACTCAGGTAGATATAAGCCATGCTATATGTAGACCCACCCTGGAACTACATCCTTTTCTTGCATTTCTTTTAAAACTTCTCCAACAACATCTATCTTGTTCAATTCCATAGAACTGGTCATTAGAAGGCCGCATGTGAGGTTATCCGGCTTAATGTTCTTCACCTTCATCTCCTCAAAAAGGCTATGAATCTTCTGATGTTGGCCTAAATTCATGCAAAGGGGCATCAAACTGTTGATGAGGCAGAGTACTGGCTGAGATGCCAAGCTCGTCCATCTTGTGATAAAGGTTTGGAAACTATCCAGTGTAAACCATCAATAACTACGGTGTTTGTGTATCGACAAATGTGTTGAGCACCTTCGAAGAACACTTTAGGAGTAGAAATTATTCAAGTAACTATGATTCAGTAAAACTGGAAGGTTATCACCAGCATGTCCTGACCTGGAGGCCGATTCGAAAGTTTCTGTAAATATCGGAAGACATAACTGGGATGAAGCAACATCAGGTAATCCCATAGTAGCAACCTGCCATTATAGAAGTCACGGGTGAACAATCAGAATGAATAGAAACAGCCTAATATCATGAAGTTGCACCACAATATGAAGAATGCCATCCTTTTTGGAGCTACTGCAGTCCTGAATCATTTAGTTCTATATCACAAATACCGCAGGCCATCTGTCTTTTGAGTTCATCGTTAGTTTTCTTCGGAAAAAACATCACAAGCCCAACAAAAGCTTCATCTTCCACAAAAGAGCAGTTGCACCGTTGCCTTGCTAAAAGGCTTTAGATTTGTTAACTTGATTGTTGCAGATTACCACATTGAACTGAAATAAACCGCAATAGGACAGACAAAATTAAGATTTCAGACATCAAGTTAATAATCATGGAGAATTAGCATCTCTTTGAAGATTGTTCGGAGTGGAATCAAATCAGATTTTGTTGTAGATTGACACTAAAAATCAAACACATTTTCTAAAAGTGTAATCTTGACAGTGAAAAACATCAAAAAGGGCATTAGGCGAGCACGCAGATTAATTAGTCCTAGCAAATCTATAACACCAGTATAGTTTTCAAATTAGCAATAGCAAATCTAGATTGACACTAAACCTTCTTCCAAAAATGTCAAACTAAAGAGGAACTTTGCATTGTCTGGTCACCGCGTCTACAATTCAACATTATTGATTAATTAATTTGGCATTTTTTTTGAAAAGAGAGTTGGCGGATGATTTTAACCTGCAACAATTGATATACTCCCTCTGTTCCTAAATATAAGAACTTTTAGAGATTCTACTTGCTCCGATGTAGTCTATAGTGGAATCTCTAAAAGGTCTTATATTTAGGATTGGAGGGAGTATGTGTGTGGCATGCATGCACAACTAGCTAGCTTCTTGCTAATGATCACCGACTAACAATCAAACGAAGACCTACACGATGCTTAACCAATAATTATTCTGCAAATTACAAGTTAACTAAATCATCAAATTAATTGACAGATTCTTGCTCATGGTCAATGACTAACAATCAAAGTAAGTTAATCAAACATCAAACTAATTAATTACCAGCATATGGATGCAGAGGCAGTTGGCTGTGGCGCCTTGGACCTCTGGACCCTAAGGCAGGCGAGGCTGCAGTTGGTCCTCCGGCCGTCAATCACCGGTACAGACCCAAGCACACCCTAATGGCCGCCTCCACCTCCCAGAATGGAAGTTGCCATGCATCCATCTAGGCATAGCATCAACTAACTTTACTGAATTAAGAAAGAGAATTAACTGCTGAAGATGAATTGATGATGAGGGGAAGAGATAATTGTTAGGGTGGGTACTCACGAATCCGCCGCGTTTGGATCTGCCGGTGCCGTGTTGGCGATGACGAAGGCCTCGAGGATCTCGCCGAAGCGCCAGGCCATCCATGAACACCTTCGTAGCCTCGTGTCGTCACGCCCGCCGCCGCCCGATGAGCCATGGACTTCCTTTTCTCCTTCTACTTCTAGCTCTGGGATCGGCCTCTCCTGATCTCTTTCTGGCAGGGCGAACACGATGGCGTGGCTGGAGTGCCGAGGAGCCACCAGCGTTGGCCAGCATCTGGATCATAGAAGAGTCCCCCTGGTAGAGAAGATTGGGGAGAAGAGGACGGCGGCGTGAGGACACATCGGGAGGATCGCGAGGAGGGCGCCTTGGTAGAGGATGGCGGTGCGAGGACATCGGGAGGATAGCGAGGAGGGCAGGCGATGGGAGGATTGTGTTCATGTACACATTAAAGGCCGGGCCAATGCTGTGACATGATGATGTCAAAGGTGGGCGAAAGATAGATGTGGTGGGATGACGTGGAAGTGAGGCGAGACTACCAACTGAGACATTAGGAGTAGAGATTCTTTCTCTATGTTCATTTCAGTTTCAATTGTATAAATAGTTATGTTCTCATGTCATGCACATTACAAGTGTTGTTAGTGCTGTGTAGCTTTCCACACTTATACTGTCTATGCTGCTTTGTCTTTAACACATATGATTTGAATTGTGTTTGTGTCTTGATTTGGCAACATAAGCAAAGATGATATAGACAATACAGTGACCACAGTACATAGATATATGTTTGTTTCATGCTGTTATTATGTACTACCTTGCAATAGAAGAGAAGTTAGTATAATCCTGTCAACATTACTACTGAACTGGTTTACCAAAATGAGTTTCATATACTACATGCTAAACCTGTGATGTGTCTGCTTGTTCCTCTTTTAGAATGCCGACAGAATATTGGAGAAGAGTACGCGATTGTGCAATGGTAAAGCAAGTAATGCAGATAAGGTTCAAGATAGTGAGACAACCCTATTGGTCTCCAAGAAAGCTGATAAAAACTATCCTGAAGACAGTGAGACAAACCCAAGTCCTGCCTTGATGTAGTGTTTGAGTTACTGGCCACTACTGTTGGCACAAGCTCTTCGAACTCGCTGCCTGAATCAGTTCGTCTTCTTGAGTCTCAACTACAAGCTAAAAGACAATGATCAGTTGTGCTGCGACAAGAAGCCGAAGGACAGAGGAAGTCCCTACAGAATTCAGACGCATACTTTCTGGTGCAACGTAAGAGCTACAGGATTTTAGCGCCAAACAAGAGAAAGCTAATAAGCTTGCTAAGCTTCTTGCCAGTATGGTGGGTGCCTAGGATATCATTTCTTGAGCTCTTCTGAAGTGCTTCCAGTTCTGGACTTGTTTTGCTGCGGCGTTTATTTGCGCTGGTGGCCAACTTTGATGCCCAGTGTATGTAATATGCTGCTTTGTTCCCTATATTTGCACCGGTGGCGAACTTTCATGCCCAGTGGATGTAATATGTGTAATCGCCGTAATAACCTAGCGTTAGTTGCTTGCTTATTTATTTTCTTATAGTCTTTTTTATTTGTTTGCTTCTAGCACTGCGGTTCTTTTTCCTCGGTTTCCTAGTGACCGCAATATCAATGGTCCACATATGGGCCATTGTAACCTGGCCCTCCTATAGGCCGTATGATCTATGGCCTCTTACAGCCGTAGGATCCATGGGCCTTACGGATCGTGGACCAAAGTCGGAACGCGATATGGGTCGTAAACGGGCCAGAATCGTAACCGTCTGTTTATGTGCTCTGGCCATAATGGACCATTAGCAGGCCGTAAGACAATACATGCCTAATTCTATCGATAGGCATAACAGGTCGTTAATGGGCCGTAATAGATGACGGGATGAATAAGGCCCAAAGGGTTAACAGGCCACATACGAGCCGACTGTAACCACGGGATGAATTTGGCCCATTAGCGGAACAGGCCAGTAAAGGACCATAAGTCATCGAGGCCAGTAATGAGACCAAGAATATATGGGGCCTTAGAAGGACAAATGATAATACGGGTTGGAAATGGCCCAACTGAATCATGGGTCGTTAATGGGTATAAAGCAATTTACTGTTTATTATGGGCCAGAGTCACCATGGGCCGTTAAAGCGCCCAAAGATACGAAAGGCCTCACAGGGACCGAAAGACGTCATGGGCCACACATGGGCCGAAATTGACCACGGGCCAGGATTATATTGGATGGCCCACATGATGTTACTGGGCTGAACTCGGAAAGGCCATAATGGGCCCTGAGTTATCGGGCCGTAAATGGGCTATGTGCGAATAGGCCATTAACAGGCTTTCCATGGGCTGACCCGCTAACTTTTGACCAAGTCAAACGGGCCGTCCTTTTTAATATAAATGGATCAATGTTGGGCCATGTCGCGTGTCCACGTCCCATAGGAGCGCCTCGTCCATTGGATGGATGACATTTGTCCGAACATGGAGCCAACACGTGTTTCTTTCAGCCAATGAGAATTTTACATGTGGAAAATCACCATTGGTCGCGGCTGTTAACGGGTTATCGGATCCAAAACCGGACCCGATAGCTTAAGGGCAACCCGTTACGGTCGATGCCATGTGCCGGTTACCCTTGACGAAAGCACTGCCATGACACGCCATTTATCATCATGGAAGTGGACACTTCCGTGATGATAACTTGAGTATTTTCATGGAATACTTCTACGACAGCACAGGTATGACTATCTTCGTTCTATCATAAAATCGTCATGGATGTACATGCATGACAGAAAACATGACCTACTGTGACAAACACGTATCATCACGGAAGTGTTTTTTTCAGTGAAAGAATCCAAAAACCGGAATTCAAAGTGGGTGAGCATGTTCTATTATACAACTCTCATTTTAGATTCTTTGTAGGAAAACTTCTCTCTAAATGAGAAGGACCATATATCATGGAAGAAGTTTATCGTTTCGGAGCTATCAAAATCAACAACTCCGAAGGCACTAATCCGAGAGTGGTCAATGGACAAAGAATTAAGCATTATATCTTAGGTACACCTATTAATGTTGAAATTAACATTGTCCAAACTATGACACCAGAGGAATACATAAGAGAGATCTTCCAGAACACTCCGGAACCCTGAAAAGGAATAAGTATGTGATAAGGTAAGTAAACCGACTCTAAAAAATCCATGAAAATATTTTCTGTCCGTTTTGGAATATTACAAGAAATACCAAAATAAGAAATAGCCGAGGGGACCCATGAGGCGCACACAAGGCACCTGGGCGTGCCCACCCCCCTGGGCGCCCTGGTGGCTTGTGGGCCCCTTGTATGCCTTCCCGTCTCTGTTTTCTTCTAGAATACTTGTTTTGCAAGATAAAAATTCTTTATATATACCCCCGGATGTTTTGACCATCGTATCACAGAAATCTCCTCTGTTCTTGTTTCGTGCTGTTTTCTACCAGATTTCCAAAGCCGTGCATTATGTCTTCTTCATCCTCCAACAACATGGAAGGTGATGCTTGGTTTCTACAGATGGAACTAAGGAGAAGGGGAACCGAGGAGGTTACCATGGAGGAACATGAAGGAGACTCACCGGAATTCCACCCTCCGTCCTTGGAGAGGGGCACGCTGTTCGGCATCTCCACTACTCCAAACCCCCACTAGGACATGAGATCTATGAATGCCCAAGGGAATCAAGGGGTACAAGAAGCGCT
This sequence comes from Thinopyrum elongatum, assembly GCA_011799875.1. Classification (NCBI taxonomy): domain Eukaryota; kingdom Viridiplantae; phylum Streptophyta; class Magnoliopsida; order Poales; family Poaceae; genus Thinopyrum; species Thinopyrum elongatum. The sequence goes on along the minus strand of CM022300.1, from coordinate 56,273,284 downwards.
TCCCCCTAGGAGGCCCTTGCACAGGTTACATTGGAACAATTTTCATAATTTGGTTCACAATTATGGGGTTGAAAATACTCCTCGTATGCATATACCGTCCAATTGGACATATCTCGTACAAGAGAAAGTGATGCAGGAACAAAGTCATGGTGACCAGAGAATAAACATATTATGGCCGAAGTGGAAAAGAATACTGAGCTAATTTGTCAAGTGCTCCAGGAAATTCAGAGTTTGAGGGACATACTTATGAGCATTATGGAGAACAAGCCCACTACCTCACCATCACCATCATCACCAAATAAAGAAACTTGAATACACGGGTATGGGCACTCCCCTTGGCTTGTGCCAAGCTTGGGGAAGGTGTCGTGATATCGTATAACCATCACTTTTGTTATATTTACCTATCTTAGTTCGACCCTTAGTTATTTCATGATTTAGTAGAACAAAAGTTTAGTATGATCTATCTTCGAGTGTAGCATATTCTGATGTGTCTTATTTTTCTAATCAATTTTCATATATAAATTATTTTCATCCGAGTTAAGGATTATTTTATATGATTTTCCAAAGTTTAAAACATTTTCTAGATTTATTAATATTTCAAAATTAAGTCAGAAATGCTAAGTGTACCCAAAAGTACACCCAGCCAGAGGCTGGCTAGTGGGGCCAGGGACCCAGTTGACCCAGTCAATTGTTTTACTATTGACTGGTCAAAACTGGCAGATGGGTCCACATGTCATAGACTGTTGGTTTAAGTGACTTTCATTATACAGTTTAGTTACAAGGTGGGTCCCTCATGTAATAGGGACAAAAGCTAATTAACTAACCTAAAAAGCATAGATAAGTTAACAGGGGGATTTGCCCCTTAATTAAGCAGGGTGGGGCCCACTAGCAGTAGCGCAAAGCCAGCCCCAGCGCTGCTAGTCACACACGCAACCACGACAAGGAGCCGAGGCGTGGGCTGGTGCGGCCGGCCATGTTAGCGGCTGGCACGTGATCGCGCGACAGGACCAGCGGACAAGCATGGGAGCAGAGCTCCGGTGCGCGCGAAGGGTAAGCGTCGGCGGCCTTGGGTAGTGGCAGTAGGCGAGTAACGGCAGCAGGGGGAGGCAGCGGGCGGCGAGGGACATGGCCGGTGTGCGGTGATACGTCCATTTTGCATCATGTTTTCCTACTATGATTTATAGTGTTTTTATGCAATATAACACTTTGTGGAGTAATTCTAATGCCTTTTCTCTCATAATATGCAAGGTTTACACAAAGAAGGAGATTACCGGCAGCTGGAATTCTGGACCAGAAAAAGCTATGTCAGAGATACCTATTCTACACATCTCCAAATGAACTGAAATTTTACGGAGAATTATTTTGGAATATATAAAAAATAATGGAGAAAACAAATACCAGAGGGGGCCACCCAGGTGCCCACTAGGCAACAGGGCGCGCCTACCACTCCACCTAGCACGCCCTGGTGGGTAGTGGGCCCCCTGACCTGCTTCCGATGCCCATTTTCTGGTACATAAGGTCATTTAGCCTAGAAAAAAAAAGGGGAGGACTTTCAGGACGAAGCGCCACCGTCTCGAGGCGGAACTTGGGCAGGAGTACTTTTGCTCTCCGGTGGAGCGATTCCACCGCGGAAACTTCCCTTTGGGAGGGGAAATCGAAGCCATCGTCATCACCAACAACCCTCTGAACTTTGGGAGGCCAATCTTCATCAACATCTTCAACAGCACCATCTCATCTCAAACCCTAGTTCATCTCTTGTGTTCAATCTTTGTATCAAAACCTCAGATTGGTACCTGTGGGTGAGTAGTAGTGTTGATTACATCTTGTAGTTGATGCTAGATGGTTTATTTGGTGGAAGACTATATGTTCAGATCCATTATGCTATTTAATACTCCTCTGATCTTGAGCATAAATATGATTTGTGAGTAGTTGCTTTTGTTCTTATCATAAGTACTCATGTGAATTTGATATTCGTTCGATATTTTGATGATATGTATGTTGTGATTCCCTTAGTGGTGTTATGTGAACATCGACTACATGACACTTCGCCATATTTGGGCCTAAGGGAATGCATTGTGGAGTAGTTATTAGATGATGGGTTGCTAGAGTGACAGAAGCTTAAACCCTAGTTTGTGCGCTCTTCCGTAAGGGGCTGATTTGGATCCATATGTTTAATGCTATGGTTAGATGTTATCTTAATTCTTCTTTCGTAGTTGCGGATGCTTGCGAGAGGGGAAATCATAAGTGGGAGGCTTGTTCAAGTAAGAACAACACCCAAGCACCGGTCCACCCACACATCAGATTATCAAAGTAGCTAACGCGAATCAAACCAACATGATGAAAGTGACTAGATGAAATTCTCGTGTGTCCTCAAGAATGTTTTACCTATTATAAGAGACCCTTCCAGCCTGTCCTTTGCTACAAAAAGGATTGGGCTACCTCGTTGCACCTATTTTTACTATTGTTACTTTTTACTTGTAACAAATTATCTTTCTTTCAAACTATCTGTTACCGACAATTTCAGTGCCTGCAGAAAATACCTTGCTGAAAAACACTTGTCATTTCCTTCTGCTCCTCGTTGGGTTCGACACTCTTACTTATTGAAAGGACTACAATTGATCCCCTATACTTGTGGGTCATCAAGACTCTTTTCTGGCGCCGTCGCCAGGTAGCGAAGCGCTCTTTGTAAGTGGAAATTGGTAAGGAAAAATTTATATAATGTGCTGAAATCTACTGTTACTAGTTACTATGGAAAACAATCCTTTGTGGGGTTTGTTAGGGGTATCTTCACCTCGATCGGAAGCACAAAGAGTTTCTCCTCAACCTACTGCACCTACTGAAAATATTGGTTATGAGATTCCTTTGGGTATGATAGAGAAACTGCTAGCTAATCCTTATGCAGGAGATGGAACACTACATCCTGATATGCACCTAATTTATGTGGATGAAGTTTGTGGATTATTTAAGGTTGCAGGTTTACCCGGAGATGAAGTTAAGAAGAAGGTTTTCCCTTTATCTTTGGGGGGAAAGCATTGACATGGTATAGGCTGTGTGATGATATTGGAGTTTGGGATTGGAACCGATTGAAATTGGAATTTCACCAGCAGTTTTATCCTATGCATCTAGTTCATCGTGATCGGAATTATATATATAGTTTTGGGCCTCGTGAAGGAGAAAGTATCGCTCAAGATTGGGGGAGGCTTAAATCAATGCTAAATTCATGCCCCAATCATGAGCTCTCAAGAGAAATTATTATACATAAATTTTATGCTCGGCTCTCTCGTGATGATCAATCCGTGCTCGATACTTCTTGTAATGGTTCTTCTATGAAGAAGACTATTGAATTCAGGTGGGATCTTTTGGAAAGAATTAAGTGCAACTCTAAAGACTGCGAACTCGACGACGGTAAAGAGTGAGGTATAAAGCTTGAGTTCGATTGTGTTAAATCATTTATGGATACCGATGCTTTTCAAAAGTTTAGCACTAAATACGGACTTGGCTCTGAGATAGTAGCCTCTTTTTGTGAATCATTTGCTACTCATGTTGACCTCCCTAAGGAGAAGTGGTTCACATATCATCCCCCTATTAAAGAAAAGATTGAGGATCCAGTCATAGTTAAAGATGAAACTATCATTTATAATGTTGACCCAGTTGTGCCTACCGCTTACATTGAAAAACCACCTTTCCCTGATAGGATAAAGGAACATGCTAAAATTTTAACCGTGGTTAACAAAAGTAATGTTAGAGCACCTAAAGCTTCTGAACAAATTAAAGTAGAACCTAGTATTGCTATGGTTAAAGATCTCTTGGTCGATAATATTGATGGGCATTTTATTTATTTCTGTGATGAAGCTTCTAGAATTGTTAAACCTGATACTAAAGATAAGAATAAACCCGTTGTTGGCATGCCTGTTGTCTGAGTTAAAATAGGATATCATTGTTATCATGGCTTATGTGATATGGGTGCTAGTGTCGGTGCTATTCCTTTTACTCTATACCAAGAAATTATGAATGATATTGCACATGCTGAAATAGAAGATATTGATGTTACTATCAAATTTGCTAATAGAGATATTATCACACCACTTGGGATTGTTAGAGATGTTGAAGTCTTGTGTGGAAAGATAAAATATCCTACTGATTTTCTAGTACTCGGTTCTCCACAAGATGATTTTTGCCCCATTATTTTTGGTAGGCCTTTCTTGAGCAATGTTAATGCTAAGATAGATTGCAAGAAAGAAACCGTCAGTGTTAATTTTGGTGATGTGTCTCATGAGTTTCATTTATCTAAGTTTCGTAGGCAACCTCATAATAAAGAATTGCCTAGTAAGGATGAAATAATTGGTCTTGCTTCCATTGCCGTACCTCCTACTGATCCGCTAGAACAATATTTGCTAGACCATGAAAATGATATGGACTTGCATGAAAGAAATGAACTAGATAAAATATTCTTTGAGCAACAACCTATTCTTAAACACAATTTGCCTATTAAAACTCTAGGGGGGCCTCCTCCACCTAAAGGTGATCCTATGTTTGAATTAAAGCAATTGCAAGATACTTTGAAATATGCTTATCTTGAAGAGAAAAAGATATATGTTGTTATTATTAGTGCTAACCTTACAGAGCAGGAAGAAAAGAGATTGTTAAAAACTTTGAGGAAGCACCGTGCTGCTATTGAATATACTCTTGATGATCATAAGGGCATTAGTCCCACTCTCTATCAGCACAAGATTAATACGGAACCTGATGCTAAACCCGTTGTTTATCACCAACGATGATTAAATCCTAAGATGGAAGAAGTGGTAAGAACTGAAATACTAAAGCTTCTGGAAGCAGGTATAATTTATCCTATAGCTGAGAGTAGATGGGTAAGTCCTGTTCATTGTGTCCCAAAGAAAGGAGGCATAATTGTTGTTCCTAATGATAAAAATGAACTTATTCCACAAAGAATTGTGACTAGCTATAGAATTGTAATTGATTTCAGAAAATTAAATAAAGTCACTAGAAAAGATCATTACCCTTTGCCTTTTATTGATCAAATGTTAGAAAGATTATCAAAGCACACACACTTTTGTTTCCTTGATGGATATTCCGGTTTCTCTCAAATACCTGTTTCACAACCCGATCAAGAGAAAACCACTTTTACTTTAACTTTTGGAACTTATGCTTGTAGACGTATGTCTTTTGGTTTATAAAATACAACTGCTACCTTTCAAATATGTATCACTGCTATATTCTCTGACTTTTGTGAAAAGATTGTTGAGGTTTTCATGGATGATTTTTCCGTTTACGGAACGTCTTTTGATGATTGCTTAAGCAACCTTGGTCAAGTTTTGCAGAGATGTGAGAAAACTAATCTTGTCTTCAATTCGGGAAGTGCCACTTTATGTTGAATGAAGGTTTTGTCTTAGGGCACAAAATTTCTGAGCGAGGTATTGAGGTGGATAAAGCTAAAGTCAATGCAATTGAGAAAATGTCATGTCCTAAAGATATTAAAGGTATTCGAAGTTTCCTTGGTCATGCTGGTTTCTATAGGTGATTTATTAAAGACTTCTCTAAAATTTCTAGGCCTCTTACTAATCTCTTGCAAAAGGATGTTCCTTTTGATTTTGATGATGCTTGTGTAGAAGCCTTTGAAACACTTAATAAAGCCTTAACTTCTGCACCCATCGTTCAACCACCTGATTGGAACTTACCTTTTGAAATTATGTGTGATGCTAGTGACTATGCTGTTGTTGCTATTCTAGGACAAAGAGTTGATAAGAAATTAAATGTTATTCATTATGCTAGTAAAACTCTAGACAGTGCTCAAAGAAATTATGCTACTACTGAGAAAGAATTTCTAGCACTTGTGTTTGCTTGTGATAAATTCAGATCTTACATTGTTGATTCTAAAGTAATTGTTCACACCGATCATGCTGCTATTAAATACCTTACGTAAAAGAAAGATGCTAAGCTTAGACTCATTAGGTGGGTTCTTTTGCTACAAGAATTTGATTTACATATCACTGATAGGAAGGGAGCTGAGAATCCCGTAGCTGATACCTTGTCTAGGTTAGAAAATATTCTTGATGACTGACTACCTATTGATGATAGCTTCCCCGATCAACAGCTAGCTGTCATAAATACTTCTCGTAATACTCCTTGGTATGCAGACTATGCTAATTACATTGTTGCTAAATTTATACCAGCTAGTTTCACATACCAACAAAAGAAAAAATTCTTCTTTGACTTAAGACAATACTTTTGGGATGACCCACATCTTTATAAAGAAGGAGTAGATGGTATTATTAGATGTTGTATACCTGAGCATGAATAGGAACAAATCCTATGGAAATGTCACTCCGAAGCCTATGGAGGACATCACACGAGAGATAGAACTGCACACAAGGTACTACAATCTGGTTTTTATTGGCCTACTCTTTTCAAAGATGCTCGTAAGTTTGTTTTATCCTGTGATGAATGTCAAAGAATTGGTAATATTGGTAAACGTCAGCAAATTCCTATGAATTATTCACTTGTTATTGAACCATTGATGTTTGGGGTTTTGATTATATGGGACCTTTTCCGCCCTCTAATGGGTATACACATATTTTGGTTGTTGTTGATTATGTCACTAAGTGGGTAGAAGCTAATCCAACTAGCAATGCTGGTCATAACACCTCCATTAAAATGCTTAAAGTGGTTATTTTCCTGAGGTTTGGAGCCCTAGATATTTAATGACTAATGGTGGTTCACATTTTATTCATGGTGCTTTTCGTAAACTGCTTGCCAAATATGATGTCAACCATATAATTGCATCCCCTTATCACCCTCAATCTAGTGGACAAGTTGAACTTAGCAATAGAGAAATAAAGTTAATATTGCAAAAGAGTGTCAATAGGTCCTGAAAGAATTGGTCTAAGAAACTTGATGATGCACTTTGGGCCTATAGAACAGCTTATAAAAACCCTATGTGAATGTCTCCATATAAAATGGTCTATGGAAAAGCTTGTCATTTGCCTCTTGAATTAGAACATAAAACTTATTGGGCAATTAAAGAACTCAATTATGATTTCAAACTTGCCGGTGAAAAGAGGTTATTTCATATTAGCTCGTTAGATGAATGGAGAACCCAAGCCTATGAAAATGCCAAATTGTTTAAAGAAAAAGTTAAAAGATGCATGATAAAAGAATCCAAAGATGGGAATTCAAAGTGGGTGAGTATGTTCTATTGTACGATTCTCGTTTTAGATTTTTTTGCAGGAAAACTTCACTCTAAATGGGAAGGACCATATATTGTTGAAGAAGTTTATCGCTCTGGAGCTATTAAGATCAATAAAGCCGAAGGCACTAATCCAAAGGTGGTCAATGGCCAAAGAATTAAGCACTAGATTTCAGGTACACCTATTAATGTTGAAACTAATATTATTCAAACAATGACACCGGAGGAATACATAAAAGAGGCCTTCCAGAACACTCCAGAATCCTGAAAAGGAAGAGGTATGTGATACGGTAAGTAAACAGATCCCAAAAATTCCGCAATAATATTTTTCGTCAGTTTTGGAATATTTAAAAAATAATAAGAAACACCTGAGAAGGCAACCAAAGTGCCCACTAGGCACTAGGGCGTGCCTGCCCCTCCTAGCGCGCCCTGGTGGGTAGTGGGCCCCTCGGGAACCTTTCCAATTCCATCTTCCTATGGTATACTTGTCTCCCAAGATAAAAAAATATTTATATATATATCTCCGGACAATTTGACCACCGCATCGTGGAAATATCCTCTGTTATTGTTTCGTGCTGTTTTCTGTCAGATCTGAAAGTATGTCATCTCAAGATTCAGATGGAGAGAGCTATGTCTCTGACTATGTTGCAAATCCAAGGATCTTCGGGGAGATTTATCCCTACCTATGGTCCGCCGAGGAGGAGGGAGATACCGACTTGGAGGAAACAAGGGATGCTAGCTCCGATGAAGATGAAGTTCCACTACCTCAACCTAGAGATATGCACGTGGAATTCAAGAAGTCAGGTCTCCCAAACAGAGTAAACAAATCTAAGATCCAATTTATCCTGTCCCATTTTCTGCAGAAAAGCAAGGAGGCATTATGCAAAAAGATATTGAATCTTGAGCAAGAAAACGATGATTTGAGGGAGGAAAACTTTATCCTCAAGCGTAAGCTGTAGAAGAAGGACACCACACCTTCAACATCACCACCACCATCACCAAAGAAGGAGACTTAAGCACACAGGTATGGGCACTCCCCTTGGCTCTCGCCAAGCTTGGGGGAGATGCCCCGGTATCGTATCACCATCACTTTTATTATCTTTACCCATCTTAGTTCGATCCTTAGCTATTTTGTGATTTAGTTGGATAAAAGTTCAGTATGATCTATTTTCGAGTGTTAGTTTTGTGATCTATCTATCTATCTAATCGAGTACGAGTTATATAATAAAATTTAGTTTGAGTTTTTGCTTCTTTACTTTTATGTCTCAATCAAATTAAAGTAATGAAAAAGATCATATGCTAATCTTATGGAAAGTAATTACATTACATAAGGAAAAGTATAAGTGGTAAAATTTATTGAAAGTTGACAAACATAGAATTGGTCAATGATGCAATACATGAAAGAATTAATAAGGGAAGAGAAGATTCACATGCAAATATACTATCTAGGACATCTTTTATGATTATGAGCCCCCATTAAGTATTTTATGCCAAATTGTTGATGTTCGACAAGGAAGACAACGTAATGATTTATGTTTGTTCATATTCACATAGAAGTTATATTGTCATAGATCCTCCAACGTGTGGTGATTGCCAAATATCTTTGGTAGCCAAAAATCTGCACTAAGTATAGATACTACTTGTGCATCCAAAAACCTTAAACCCAAATTCATACTTCGAGAGTCCACCATACCTACCTATGGATTGAATAAGATCCCTCAAGTAAGTTGTCATCGGTGCATAAGGCAATAAAAATTGCTTCTAAATATGTATGATCTTTTAGTGTAAGGGAAAATAAGTGTTGTACGAACTTGTGATGGCAAAGTAATAAAAGCGACGGACTGCATAATAAAGGTTGCTATCATAAGGGGCAATATAACGTGACATTCTTTTGCACTAAGAGCTTGTGCATCCAAAAATAAAAAGTGCATGACAACGTCTGCTTCCCTCTGCGAAGGGCCTATATCTTTTACCTTTATGCATTTACTTTTTATGCAAGAGTCAAAGTGTTCTCCTCTATTTCTTTTTATTTTTCTCTTTTGTAAGCATCATGTGGTGGAGAAAGATATAGGCATATATAACCAGTATGATATGAGTGACCATGAGTTATTATTGTTGACATCACCCTTGAGGTGAATAAGTTGGGAGGCGAAACTATAAGCCCCTATCTTTCTATGTGTCTGACTGAAACATTTTGCTCCATATATATGTTGTAAGTGTTAGCAATCATAGAAGACTAGATGATGGTTGAGTATGTGGGCTTGCTAAAAAGCTCTGACATGAGACCCTTCCTGAAAATATGATGAACTGCAATTGCATTGTTGACTGAGAACATAGTTTGTTAGTTTTCAAGAAAGTATGCTCTATACTTCGATGTTGTGATGCATTGTTACTTGCTCATGAGAAGTTTTATGATAAAGTTTATTGCTGTTATAATAATGATCATGATGCTACTATATCCGTATTTTGTTTTTATCGACACCTCTCTCTCTAAATATGTGGACATGATTTTCCATATCGGCTTTCGCTTGAGGACAAGCGAGGTCTAAGCTTGGGGGAGTTGATACGTCCATTTTGCATCATGTTTTTCTACTATTATTTATAGTGTTTTTATGCAGTATAACACTTTGTGGAGTAATTCTAATGCATTTTCTCTCATAATATGCAAGGTTTACACAAAGAGGGAGATTACCGGCAGCTGGAATTCTGGACCTGAAAAAGCTATGCCACAGATACCTATTCTGCACCTCTCCAAATGAGCTGAAATTTTATGGAGAATTATTTTGGAATATGTAAAAAATAATGGAGAAAACAAATACCAGAGGGGGGCACCCAGGTGCCCACTAGGCACCAGGGCGCGCCTATCCCCCGGTGTGCCCTGGTGGGTAGTGGGCCCCCTGGCCTGCTTCTGGTGCCCATCTTCTGGTACATAAGGTCATTTTCCCTAGAAAAAATAAGGGGAGGACTTTCGGGACGAAGCGCCGCCGTCTCGAGGCGGAACTTGGGCAGGAGCACTTTTGCTCTCTGGCGGAGCGATTCCGCCGGGAAACTTCCCTCCGGTAGGGGGAAATCGAAGCCATCGTCATCACCAACAACCCTCTCATCTTTGGGAGGCCAGTCTTCATCAACATCTTCAACAACACTGTGAGGACCCCGATCATAAGTCACACAGATCTAGCTTGTAACACATCATATCACTTTGTGTCCTCACGCATGGTAACGTACGGCTACCGCCTTTACTTGGGTCGGGACCATTTGCACCTTTTGGCTCACGTATATGATAGTGCCTCTAGCATCCATATGATAGAGAACCCGTGACGACATGACTAGTCGTAAATCCAAGGTGGCACAAACTTACAGGGACAGGCATACATGACCCAACAATGCATGTGTCGGTCAGCAGCGAGTGTAACCAGGCTGTAGCAAGCTATCAGGACTCCGGTAAACACCGTGTGACATTTCCCCGTAGGGACAGACACATGAGCAAAGAAGGACACATGCCGGTCAATCCATGCGTTCCGGTTGGAAGCACTAGGAGGCATTTCCCCATAAGAAGGCTACCAAGAATAAACAACTAGGTGTCAGATCCCACACATACCAAGCATTTCAATAACATACACACAATATGCTCGATATGTATAAATAAAACATGGCATCACAACAAAACTCTACGATTCAAAGTATTTATTCAATAGGCTCCGAGGAGCCAAATATTACAAACATGGGTCTCATGACCCGACATACAAATCATACATGCAACAAGTGGAAGCTTAAACATGTATGAGTACAGACATCTGAAATGAAAGAAGGTTGGAAAGCCTGTCTATCTACAAGAGCCTCCAAAGGAACCAGACCTCTGTCTGGGATTCCCAAGCTAATTGTCGAAGCCCACATGGAACTACTAGTGATACTGAAGTCTCTCTACAAAACATAAATTAATTAAACGTGAGTACAAATGTACTCAGCGGGACTTACATCAGAACTAACTACATATGCATCAGTATCAACAAAGGGGTGGTGGAGTTTAACTACAGCAAGCCAGCTTTGACTCGGTGGCTATCCTGTACTACGACTGCTAGTAATTTTTTTGGGGTGGCGCACACGAGTCCACATATTCACCATATCAATACACCACTATGGATCCGCTCCCGTCTCCCTACGAGAAGGCCATCCATAGCACTCACACTTATCTTGCGCATTTTAGAGTATCCACTTCCAGTTATCTATGAACGATGTAGGCTTTCCAAGTAGTCCATATCCGCGGACGCGGCTATTCGAATTGTTTGATAACCCTGTAGGGGTGTACTTCTTCACACACACTCTCACCACTTATCGCCGTTTACACGACATGTACTCGGCAACCTTCAAGTGGAAGCCCAGCGAGGGTGTCGGCCATGACCTGACTAACCACACAAGACTCTAGTCCAGGTTTATCGCCTATTTGAGTTCCATCCGCAAGGAAGTCCGGCCGAGGTTTCCACTACGGCCCCAAACGATGTGTGCAGGGTTCCCAAGTCCACCTTCCGGGTGACACTTGGTACACTGGGCCATGGTGCCTAGTCTGTCCCAAGCCCACATGTACTGGGTGTCACTTGGTAGACTACTAACACAACCTACAAACAACAGAAACTAGTTGCAACTCCTGGACAGAGATCAAGGCGATTAATGAGCCGAGAGAGCTTGGAGTGCCCGGAGCCCAATGTAAGGTAGTAAATGTCTTGGATCACAAACACAAAACTCAGTTCCTGAGGACGGTTTCAATGAGACAACCCACCATGTACTCCTACATGGCCTCTCACCGCTACCTTTACAAAATCGTGTTCACACACTTAGCTCTCAACAGTATGACATGTTCACCAACATCCCAATCCATCCCAAGTGACTCAGACCTGACACAACTCTAAGCATAGCAGGCATAACAAGCAGGCATGAATGAGTAGGCACATCATGGCTCAAATAACTCCTACTCATGTTAGTGGGTTTCAACTATTTACTGTGGCAAAGACAGGTCATGCAGAGGAAAGGGTTCAACTACCACAACATGTAACAGTTGAATCATTGTTGTCCTAATAAAAGTGCAACTAATCCCCGAGTGGTTTTGGTAATTCATGACAACATATAGCTCATTGAACAAATATCCATTCAAGATAAATATTTCAGGATGTTCAATGATCGCCATGGCATGGACTAGAGATGTGGACCCCTCAAAATGCTAAGGATAAATATTGGCAAAAGTCAAGACTCTTCATTTCTATTTTAGTGATCCAAGATCACATTGAGTCGATAGGAAATCCAATACTATTAAAAGGGGATTAGGTGTTGCTTAATGGTCTACTTGCTCAAAGTGCTTAGTGATATTGCTCCAAAACCCTCAGCCACTTTCTCCATCCAAATATGTCCAAACCTAATTTCCAAACTCGGCCCCACCAATTCTTTCTACCCGGAGCCACCGAGTTCATTTGGCATAGCCACTCCCAGAAACCCTAACAGTTCGGTCACGCCGATACGGATCTCGGTCCCACCAAGATTCCTTGCAAGCGCTCTGTGATCTGTTGCATTCACTTTGGTCCCAGCGAGTTGATGCAATCGGTCTCACCGAGTTGGCTTGACAGATTCTCTATTGCTTATTGCTTCACTTCGGTCCCACCGAGTTGATACAATCAGCGCCACCGAGATGAAGTTTGCCCTGATCCCTAGCACATCGGTCCCACCGAGTTGTTCCAGTCGGTCCCGCCGAGATTCCTACCGTTCATATTTTTGAACAGATCGGTGCCACCGAGTTTCCTAATCGGTGCCACCGAGATGAGTCGAAAGTGTGTAACGGTTGGATTTTGTGTGGAGGCTATATATACCCCTCCACCCCCTTCTCCATAAATGAGAGAGCCATCAGAGCACACCTACACTTCCGCCATTCATTTTCTGAGAGAGAACCACCTACTCATGTGTTGAGATCAAGAGATTCCATTCCAACCATTTGAACCTTGATTTCTAGCCTTCCCCCAAGTTGCTTTCCACTCAAATCCTTCTTCCACCACATCCAAATCTGTGAGAGAGAGTTGAGTGTTGGGGAAACTATCAATTGAAGCACCAGAGCAAGGAGTTCATCATCAACACACCATATATTACCTTTCGGAGAGTGGTGTCTCCTAGATTGGTTAGGTGTCGCTTGGGAGCCTCCGACATGTTGTGGAGTTGAACCAAGAAGTTTGTAAGGGCAAGGAGATCGCCTACTTCGTGAAGATCTACCCGAGTGAGGCAAGTCCTTCGTGGGTGATGGCCATGGTGGGATAGACAAGGTTGCTTCTTCGTGGACCCTTCGTGGGTGGAGCCCTCCGTGGACTCGCGCAGCCGTTACCCTTCGTGGGTTGAAGTCTCCATCAATGTGGACGTATGATAGCACCACCTATCGGAACACGCCAAAAATCTTCATGTCTCCATTGCGTCTGCCTTCTCTGAACCCTTCCTTTTACCTTCATATGCATTTTTCTACTTTTCGCTGCTATACTCTTAGAATTGCGTGTGTAGGCTGATTGCTTGACTTGTGCTAATTGCTAAAATATGCCCACAACTAAAATTGGGAAAAGCATAGATTTTTATTTGGTCAAGCAGTCTAATCACCCCCCTCTAGACATACTTTCGATCCTACAAGTGGTATCAGAGCTTTGATCTCCACTTTCCTTGATTTCCATAGCCTTGGTTTCAGAACCTAGGAGAGTATGGCGTCTAGTGAGGGTAATTATCACCGTAGACGTCCTTACTTTGATGGTACAAATTTTTCTAGTTGGAAGCATAAGATGAAAATGCATATCCTTGGTCATAACCCCGCCGTTTGGGCTGTTGTTCGTCTTGGCTTGCAAGGTGAATACTTTGAAGATGGTAGAGAACTGGATCGTGAAGCGACGGAAGAATTGAAGATGTTTCAATACAATGCTCAAGCTTGTGATATTCTCTTCAATGTATTGTGCCCCGAAGAGTTCAACAAAATTAGCCGCCTTGAGAATGCAAAGGAAATTTGGGATACTTCGGTTGATATGCACAAAGGTACCAAGTCTGTCAAGGAATCCAAGTTGCATGTGCTCCAAAGTCAACTTGACAAGTTCAAGATGAAGGATGGTGAAGGAGTCGCCGAAATGTACTCTAGGCTTGCTCTCATCACAAATGAGATTGCCGGCTTAGGAAGTGAAGAGATGACCGACAAATTCATCATCAAGAAGATCCTTGGAGCCTTGGATGGAAAATATGATACCGTGTGCATTTTGATCCAAATGATGCCCAGCTGCAAAGATCTCAAGCCAACGGAAGTCATTGGTAGAATTATTGCTCATGAGATGTCACTCAAGGATAAGGATGAGCTCCACAACAAGTCAAGTGGTGCTTACAAAGCTTCAAGTGATGCTCCTACAACATCAAGTGAAAAGCAAGTCTCCAATGAAGAATTGAGCTTATTGGTGAAGAATTCAGCAAATTCTACAAGAATAGAAGCAAAGAGAGAAGCTCCAAGTAAAAGTTCTACAATGACAAAAGATCTTCTAGTCGTGATCGTAATTGCTAAAATTGTGGAAGACCCGGACACTACTCCAATGAGTGTACGGCTCCCTACATAGAAGAGAAGACTCACCAAAAAGGAGAAGTAGAAGGGATGAATCACCTCCAAGAGAGAGTAGTAGGGATGATCGTTATGAATGAAGACCCTCTCGAAGAAGCAAAGATTCAGAAAGGAAAGAGAAGTCATCAAAGAGCTACACAAGACGAAGACATCAAGCTCATGTTGGTGAATGGGTTTTCGGTTCCGACTTCGACAACTACTCCGAGAGAAGCTATCACTCCGACTCCGACTATACTCAAGATGAAGGTGTTGCCGGTCTTGCACTAGTGTCATCCAACTCCTACGACATATTTGACTCACCAAATGAAGGAAATGGAAGATGCTTCATGGCTAAAGGCCCCAAAGTATCACACCTCGAGTATCTTGATTTCAATAGTGATGAACATGATTTGGTAGGTGATGATGATTTACTTGTTGACAAAACTAGTGATGAAAACTATGATGAACTTGCTAGCAATCACGCTAATCAAGATGAAACGAATGACAATGATAAGAAGGAGATTGAGTGTCTAACTAAAGAACTAAACACTCTTAACTTAGCTCATGGAAAAACTCTAGAGGATCATAGTTAGCTCCTAACAACTCATGAGAAGCTACGCTTCGAGAAGCTAAATTTAGAGCAAGAGCATGGGTTCCTAAAAGCTATCAATGATGATCTTCGAAAGATGAGTTCTTCTTACATTGCCAAACGTCTCCTCTTAACTACTTATATGCCATAAGTAAAATCTAGCAACAAGAACAAGAAAGATTCTTCCTCTAGTAGTAACAAAAATCATGCTAAATCTAATATTGTTGCTTATAGTAGTTCTCTTGATTCCACTAGTGATTCTCTTAGCCAAGTTACACTTGAGCAAGAAAATAGCTTACTGAAGGTAATTATAGAGAAAGGTGTTTACAAGAGCCTTGCCGGAAGTAAGCAATTTGAGGAAATTGTTCGCAACCAAGGAAGGCACGGGAAGAATCAAGGTGTTGGTTTTGAACGAAAGTTCAATGCCAATGGAGTTGAATGGGAGGAAGAT
Source organism: Thinopyrum elongatum (assembly GCA_011799875.1). Classification (NCBI taxonomy): domain Eukaryota; kingdom Viridiplantae; phylum Streptophyta; class Magnoliopsida; order Poales; family Poaceae; genus Thinopyrum; species Thinopyrum elongatum. The sequence goes on along the minus strand of CM022300.1, from coordinate 56,257,455 downwards.
CAATAACCCAAGACGAAGTTTGTTCCTCAATAAGAGAAGTATGACCCCACTTCTTTTGAGGGAACACAAGCACAAGATGATCTTCCACCATAAGACCACAAGCTAAAAGGCAAGGACAAGCTTCAAGAAGAGATTGACTCATTTGAAGAAGCTCCTAAGACCATGGTCAAGTGGGTTCCCAAGACTACGTCAAGTTCTACTTCATCAAGTTCAACTACAACTCGAAGGATTCCCATCAAGTTGATGTGGGTCCCAAAGAAGAAGAACTAGAGTGTTCTTGAGGGTGACTCCACCAACATACTTCATTCATATTCATATTGGCAAGGACTTGTGCAATCAACTTTCATATCTTGCACTAGTTCAAGGAGTCACAAACCCTCTTCTTGGTAAGTCAAGGGACAAGGTAACCTAATGCTTTCATGGACATCATCATGTATGCAATTCACTCTATGTCTATGGATATCCTTGTATGTTCCTTGTGGGACTAACCCATGTAGGTATTGAAAGTGCGACACTCCAAAGGAATGCTGCAAATGATCTACATCAACATTGAGCATCCACATCTTCACTATCTACATGAAGTCATCATCGATAAAACCCAAGGTTAGTTTTTGGGGGAATATCACATCTAGGGGGAGCTTTGCTCTAGAAGTTGAGATAAAGCAACTCTAATGGTGTGAACACATTAATGCTTTATGTAAACGTGGTAACACCACTTGTGCTTAAACGATGAGTATGACCTATGATCAAATGTTCTCATTTGACTCCTAAGTCAATATACTCATATATAGATGACCTAGTCATCGCCAATTGCTTGATAGATGCTAGAATTGTTTGTGCATGTTTGACACATATTTCATTTGATATCTTATTGTCTGAGCATATTGATTTGCATATTTCTCCATTCGAGGACATCCATTTGTTGTTTTGGTTGATTTGGTTTTTGTTGGCCAAATGGATGTACAAGAATGCCTAAGAACTTTCTCTAGCTATCTATGCTCTTCTTGTCTCAAATTCTATTAATGCTATATGACAAAAATTGAACAAGATCATTTCGGACCCTCCAGGTGAGGAGCACTCGGAGCCACCGATCCTTCAAGAGCTAACCTCCAAAACCTTCTATTGCATTTCGGTCAGACCAACCCACTCCAAATCGGTCACACCGAAAGCATTAGACTGATATAGGTTTTCATCTCGGTGCTACCGATTAGACCAACTCGGTCTCATCGAGTTGCTGTAACTGGATGCGGTTGCACGTCTCGGTGCCACCGATTCGTTCCACTCGGTGCCACCGACAACACATGGGTATATATATCGAGCGGCCCGTACGGTTGACAATTCCTTCAAATGTCACACGCCCGCGCCCCATTGCTGCCGCCCCCTTGGTTTCCGAATCATCATCGTCGTCTCCTGTGCGCCTTCACCACAGGACTCCGCCGCCGTTAACGGAAATCCACTCCGCCGTTGCCGCCGTAGAGGATCTCCATCGAGTTAGGGTGAGATTTGATCTGCTCGTGCCTCTATTTATCCGATTCAATGCACAAGGACAATGCCATGTATCATGCCACGACTGCAATACTTCTATCCACTGGAAAAATCCATTAGAGTAGATTCAAGCAAAAATCTTAGGGTTAGGTTTCCGCCGAACTCATCTCGGACCGACCGATTAGAGATTTTCGGTCCCACCGATTGGCCCTAGCCATTGTACATGTACAACTCAGTCCACCAAAATGTACAAATCAGTGAGACCGAAAGTAAAGTCTCAGCGAAACCCTAGCATCTCGGAGGCACCAAACCATAACTTGGTCCAACCGAAATTGAGTGTTCAGGCTGTGTGAGTGCTTCGGTGTCACCGAGATGATCAACTCGGTAGCTCCGAAATGCCTTTTGTGAAAATCTAAAACTAATGTTTGAGCTCAAATTTTTGAAAAACCATCTGCTTTTTGTGATAACTCATCTACACTACCCATACCTATATATTCACAGGGTTAGCTTTGCAAGATGTCAAGTGCCAGTGATAGTCAGAATGTATCAGAACAAGATGTTGATCTCAGTGTAGGCTCTAGTCCTAGTGAGAGCTATGATGAAGGTAGCAGAAGCACCCCCAGCAGCTTGCCAAAGGCTGCCACTAAATCCAAGAAGAAGAGAACCTCAGACTGTGAGGATGAAGACTTTGTGGCAGATGAGGTCACTTCCAAGAAGAAGATTGTGTTGAAGAACATGTATGGCACTGCAGCAAGCACTAAACCGAGTGCCAAAGATAAGACAGCTGTGAAGAAAGTTGGAAAGTCCAAATCTGACAAAACTTCAGCTCCAAAGGAAACCATGACTTTCACTCTTAAAGCATCAAGTGATGAAGAAGCTGCTAATGGAAAGAGAAATAAAAGGGCTAGAAAGACTACTGCCACAGTGCTTGGTAGGCCTTCCATGAGGGAAGATGAAGAAGAGGAGGAGGAAGAACCCACAGCACCTCCAGCCAAAACACAAAAGCTCATTGTTGATGCCATGAAGATAGCTGCTCCTTCCAAGCCCAAGTCAAAGCAGAAAGTTTCTGCACCCAAGAGGTCAACTAGAAACATATCAGTTGCTGAGAAGAAAAAGGCCCCAGTGCCTGAAGTTGAGGTTGATGTAGAGCCACTAGTGCTCAGGAGATTGAAACCCAAGATTCCTGATCATGACAATGCTCATCTAGTTGCTGAGTACATGAAGGTCAGGAAAGAAAAGGGCCTGAGAGAATGGAGGAAATAGGATCCATACTCAGCCAGGAGGAGGACAGCGTGTGATTACCGCTTTCACACCCGTGAACAACAAGATTTCTATGAGACAGTTTTGCTTGATAAGAAGCCTATCATCAGCAACATGAAGTGGGCGGACTGGGAATACATTGATGAGAATGAGGATTATTTCCCCCACGTTCATGAGAATTTCAAGAGTGCCGGTGTTGACAAATTTATTGGTCATAAGTTCACAAAGTGGAATGATGAAATGATCATGCAATTCTACTCCACAGCACACTTCTACCTAGATGGTAGAATTGTATGGATGACTGAGGGACATCGTTACCAGTCATCAATCTCTGAGTGGACTGCTCTTATTAATGCTCCAGAGGAAGGAGAGAATGATGTTGATGTTTATGGAAAGCCCCGGATGGACCACAACTCAATGGCCAACATGTACAAAGAGATCCCTCCCAAGGATCTTGAGGGTCACAAACTTGGATCAATTTATCACTTACAAGCTGGGTTGGCCACAACCAACACGATCTTGAGGCACACTCTTTTGCCCAAGTCCAGAGATGACAATATGATACGTGGCCACTTCATCAACTTGCTCCATTTGTTTGATGTCCCACAAAAGTTCAAGGTTATGAGTTCTTGTGGATATGCCCCAGATATTCAGATGCTTATCAACTCCAAGGTTGGTACAGACACATATCTACTTGATCATGAGCATCTTCCTCAGGCAGCAGCAGCAAAAGCATCCAAAGAAGCTACAGCACCCAATGCACCCATCACAAACCTCAAGTCAAAGAACGATCAGATGACATATCTGCTAGAGGCCACCCTGAGGACTGAGAGGAGTCTGGCCAACATCTCCAAGAACCAGGAGAGTCTAGAGCGGTTTGTCGAGACAAAGATCCATGATCTTGATGTGAAGATCACAGAGGTTCAGACAGTAGTGGAGAAGCTCCAGGCAGATGTTGATGCAAGCAGGATTGCTGCTGAGGACAGTGGAGATGAGAGACCTACCACTTAGAGGTTCGAGACTATGCATAGCGCACCTAGATCTTCAGTCGTGCCACTTGCAGACATGAGGCCTACTCATTCTGCAACTGCTGCTATAGCTCCAGTGCCACCTCCAGTATCTACTCCACCAGTCCAGCAGACATCATCAGAGGCATTTGCAGATGCAGTTCTCTCAACGCCATCTACGCACACTGGAGCAACAAGCCAGAAGACCCCTTCATGAGCTCCGGAGGATCGTGCCTAGAGAGACATATAGCTCTATATTTTTTTTGAGCTTTTTGGCAACTTGTTGCCAAAGGGGGAGAAAACTGTATAGATCTAGGCTTCGAGAGAGAGTGTCTCACTTTTGCTCTTTGTTTTCCTCAAGTTTTTGCTACTTTGTTTGTTTGATCCGTGCTACTTGGTTGTCTTTATGCTCGTGAGATAATATGTTTGGTTGTGTGGTTGATCATACTATGCTTAATGTGTGCTTAATTCTTATCTCTATGATTATTCATGTATGATCATTCACTTATGTATTTGGTGATGCGTGCATGTTATTTCGCTCATATCATATTTTGCGCTCCACCAAGATGTATGTGACATGGAAGAGCGACCCATGATCCTAATCGATTGTGCATTTGCATTCAAACGCAAAATTTAAATAATGCACAAATTTAGGGGGAGCTCTTGCTTACCACATACTTCTCAAAGCGATGATGTATTTCATTCATTTAATCATTTGTCGAAGCTTTGATCTATTTGTTGTCATCAATTACCAAAAAGGGGGAGATTGAAATTGCAACTAATCCCCGGGTGGTTTTGGTAATTCATAACAACATATAGCTCATTGAACTAATATCCATTCAAGATAAATATTTCAGGATGTTCAATGATTGGCATGGCATGGACTAGAGATATGGACCCCTCAAAACGCTAAGGTTAAAGATTGGCAAAAGCTCAGGACTCTTCATTTCTATTTTAGTGATCCAAGATCACATTGAGTCCATAGGAAATCCAATACTATTAAAAGGGGATGAGGTGATGCTTAATGGTCTACTTGCTCAAAGTGCTTAGTGATATTGCTCCAAACTCCTCAGCCACTTTATCCATCCAAATATGTCCAAACCTAATTTCCAAACTCAGCCCCACCGATTCTTTCTATCCGGAGCCAATGAGTTCATTTGACATAGCCACTGCCAGAAACCCTAACAGTTCAGTCACACCGATACGGATCTCGGTCCCACCGAGATGGCCTTGCCAGCGCTCTATGATCTGTTGCATTCACTTTGGTCCCACCAAGTTGATGCAATCGGTCTCACCGAGTTGGCTTGACAGATTCTCTGTTTCTTATTGCTTCACTTCCATCCCACCGAGTTGATGCAATCGGCGCCACCGAGATGAAGTTTGCCCTAAGCCCTAGCACATCGGTCCCACCGAGTTGTTCCAATCGGTCCCACCGAGATTTCTAACGTTCATATTTTTAAGCAGATCGGTGCCACCGAGTTTCCTATATAATCGGTGCCACCGAGATGAGTCAAAAGTGTGTAACGGTTGGATTTTGTGTGGAGGCTATATATACCCCTCCACCCCCTTCTCCATAAGTGAGAGAGCCATCAGAACGTGCCTACACTTCCACCATTCATTTTCTGAGAGAGAACCACCTACTCATGTGTTGAGATCAAGAGATTCCATTCCAACCATTTGAACCTTGATTTCTAGCCTTCCCCAAGTTGCTTTCCACTAAAATCCTTCTTCCACCATATCCAAATCTTGAGAGAGAGTTGATTGTTGGGGAGACTATCATTTGAAGCACGAGAGCAAGGAGTTCATCATCAACACACCATCTATTACCTTTTGGAGAGTGGTGTCTGCTAGATTGGTTAGGTGTCGCTTGGGAACCCGACATGTTGTGGAGTTGAACCAAGAAGTTTGTAAGGGCAATGTCGGGGGGATGGACCCCGGATAGCCTCATCCGGACCTAATAACATTTCAAGACATCGGGGCTAGCAAAGCCCCTCATGCCTTCCGGGCATGTGGCCGGTTCCTTGGTCCAGCTAAGACCAAATGGCCGGCTTCCAGAAGACTGGGCACTCATAGAAGGCGGCTCTTGGGGGAGGCCGGCTCCTAGTAGACAACCCCTCCTCCCCTCGGGGTCCGCATTCACCTGCTCGGACAAGACGGGGCATGGCTGCAGAGCCAACTACTCCCCCGAATCCCGGAGGAGCATGGCTACAGTGTAGGCTGACCGAGCGGCCACCTACCCGCCTAGCGCAAGACTGTAGCCATGCGACTCAGGACATGGCCCTCGCCAGCAAGGGTCATGCTACAGCAAAAGGCGATCAGTACGGCCCGCAGGTGGCGGGCCCTACCTGTCCGCGAGCTACCCGAAGGCGGCGCACCCCTAGAAGGTGGCGTTGAGGGGCGGACCGTCTCCCGGCAGACGGACCCTTCCCTCCCCTCGGAGTCCGCACTCACCCACTACGACAAGACGGAGCGTGGTTACAGTGTGCGCTGACCAAGCAGCCACCAACCCCCCTGACGCGGGACTGTAGCCATACGACTCCTGACGAAGCCCCCGTCATCAAGTACAAAGCTACAGCGAAAGGCAATCAGCCTGGCCCGCAGGCGGTGGGCCCTACCTGTCGGCCGGATTCTCGGCAGCCGGCGGGGCCCTCCAGAGGCGGGCTCCAGCAGCCGGCGGAGAACCCGGCGACCTTAGACACTGACGTCCGGGTCCTACACCCGGCCGTATTACCATTGTGCCCCTGGGGGGTTGGCCGATAAAACCCCCCAGGGTTCACCCATGCAAAGGGTTCAGCCTTCATTCCCATACACAACCATAGCTAGGAGAAGAGAGGTAGCTCTACCCATCTTCCTCCTCTAGCAACACAGCTCAAGGAGCAACCTTGTACACACTTTGATCATAGTCATCATGCGGAGACCCCGCAGAGCAGGACTAGGGGTGTTATCTCTCCGGAGAGCCCCGAACCTGGGTACGTCTTGTGTGCGATCGAGCTCGTGCTCACTCCCGCTTCTAGGGCCCGATGACGTCCTCTTGGCTCTACCCATGATAAGCCACCCCTTGGCATCTGACGTGAGAATACCACGACAGGCAAGGAGATTGTGTACTTCATGAAGATCTACCCTAGTGAGGCAAGTCCTTCATGGGCGATGGCCATGGTGGGATAGACAAGGTTGCTTCTTCATGGACCCTTCGTGGGTGGAAACCTCCAGTGACTCGTGCAGTCGTTACCCTTCGTGGGTTGAAGTCTCCATCAACGTGGACGTATGATAGCACCACCTATCGGAACCACGCCAAAAATCTTCGTGTCTCCATTGCGTTTGCCTTCTCCAAACCCTTTCTTTTACCTTCATATGCAATGTTCTACTTTCCACTGCTATACTCTTAGAATTGCCTGTGTTGGTTGATTGCTTGACTTCTGCTAATTGCTAAAATCTGCCCACAACTAAAATTGGGAAAAAGATAGATTTTTATTTGGTCAAGTAGTCTAATCACCCCCCTTTAGACATACTTTTGATTCTACACCTAACATAGTAAAAAAAGAGCAGGAGCGAGAGAGTGGGATTGTATCGGAATGCTCAAAGGGGGTATGCTTGCCTGCCTCTTCTGAGGATAGTAGCTCTTCATCGGTGTCATCGACCTCAACATCAGAACAACGTCTACTGAGAGGGAACAACACCGGCAACAAGAGGGAACACAATCAATGCAATGCAATATGATGAATGATCATGTCATGGCAATATGATGTTCATTGAGCTATTGCAACTAGCAACACAATTAAATGAAGTTGGTTTGAACCAAAGATTCAAATTCAAACTCCATATATGGTTATTTAAATGCCATTTATTTGATTTGTCCTAGACAGTAGCTAAAAGTTGTTCTAAAATGCATGAAAGTGGCATAAACGGATTCTTCATATTTTTCTGATAATTTTTCATATATAAATTATTGCATTTGGAGCTACGGTTGAATTTCTATGAATTTTAGAAGTTTTAGGCATTTTCTGAAATTCGTAAATCTTTCCTGATTTATTATAATTCCAGAAAAGCTTTACTACGTCAGCAACACGTCAAAGTGACGTTAGCAGGTCAACGGACCGTTCCAAGTAGAACCTGACCTGTGGGTCCCGCACGTCAGTGTAACAGGGCAGGAACGTAGGCTGACCAGTGGGCCTGGTCAACGCTGACGTCAACAAGTTCAGAACTGACTGTGGTGTCCACATGTCAGCGGGTCAGTGGCTTAAATAAGTTAAGTTAAACTTAACTACAATTAGTGGGGATGTGGGCCCACTGTCAGTGACCGATGGTTAACGCAACATAGTAATTAGCCTAAGCTAATATCTGCCATGTCAGCAGATCGGCGTTTAGCCGCCAGTGCTAAGCAGGACACGGCAGAGGTTCTCGTCCGGCCATTTCTGTCGGAGTCTGGGTTTCCGGGAACCCAAACTAGGTTCGAACTCTAGGGTGTGAATGAAGGATCCCGCTTCACATTGAATTTGCGATACATTTGGTGCATGTAAGAAGTGATCCTGAACTACTTACGAGTCAATCATAACCCCACCATGTTCTCTTCTCGAACTCACTCGAAAAGAGACGGTCACGGTTATGCACGCGGTTGGTGTATTTTATTTCGGATCTGGTGTCAAGTTCTCTACAACCGGATATTATAAATTTCCCATCTACCACATAACCACGGGCACGGCTCTCGAAAAGATTAAACCCTGCAGGGCTGTCCCAACTTAGTCCATCGCAAACTCTCACGATCCACAGAGGTAAATCTCCATCTCAGGACAACCCGATCAAACTCGGAATCCCGGTGCACAAGACATTTCGACAATGGTAAAACAAAACCAGCAAGACCTCCCGACGTGCCAACACCCTGATAGGAGCCATGCGTATCTCGTCTCAGGCCACGATTGGATGAGCAGTCCATACAACTAAAACCAGTCCTCGAGTTTCCCCGTGGTGGCGCTGCAAGGGGCTCTAGTTTGGACCAACACTCATGAGGAGCACTAGCCCGGGTTGTTGATTAATTATCCTCGGGGTCCGGAAAGTCCCTATGAAAGTTTTAGTTGTTATTAGGCAAATGGTAAAACCAAGGTTGGGCCTTGCTGGAAGAGTTTTATTCAAAGCGAATTGTCAAGGGGGGCCCATAAACCCCGATCGTGTTAGGAATGCAAAATCAAGGAACATAACACCGGTATGACAGAAACTAAGGCGGCAAGAGTGGAACAAAACACCAAGCAAAAGGCCAAGCCATCCACCCTTTACCAAGTATATAGATGCATTAATTAAATAATAGATATTGTGATATCCCATGATAACCATGTCCCAACATGGAACAACCTGCACTGCACCTGCAACTAGCAACACTATAAGAGGGGCTGAGCAAAGCGGTAACATAGCCAATCAATGGTTTGCTGGGAAAGGCGGGCCTGCCGCTTCTCCCGGATCCTGATAGAAGGCAGTAGCAGTATCAACATCCTCTACCACGACACCATGGAAAAGCTGGACATCAAGGAAAAGCAACTCCAGCCCAGCCGGACCGTGTTCCATGGCATTGTCCCTGGGCTTTCCTGCTCTCCAATCGGCAAGATCAAGATTGACGTCATGTTCGGCGACAAGACCCACTTCTGTCGCGAGCCAATCTGGTTCGAGGTGGTTGACTTGGACAGCCCCTACCACGTGCTCTTGGGCCGGCCTGCGCTGGCCAAATTCATGGTGGTTTCGCATTACGCGTACCTGAAGATGAAGATGCCGGGTCCCAAGGGCATCATCACCATTGCCGGCGACTACAAGAAGTCGCTCATGTGTGCCACGGCCAGCTCCCAGCTAGCCGAGTCCCTCATCATCGCCCAAGAGAAGCGCCTCCTTGACCGGGCTGTGGCCATGGCCAGTGAGCAGCCGGCCATGCCCTCCGACCCCAAGGAGGTTGAGGCTGAGGGCTCCTTCCAGCCGGCCAAGGAAACCAAGAACATCATATTGGACCCAGTGCACCCGGAGAAGTACACTGTCGTGGGGTCTAACCTCGACAGCAAATAGGAAAGCGAGCTTGTCGATTTCCTCTGTGAGAATCGGGACATCTTTGCATGGTCCCCCAAGGACATGCCGGGTGTTCCGAAGGATTTCGCCGAGCACAAGCTGCATGTGCGGCCGGATGCTAAGCCGGTCAAGCAACCCCTCCGCCGCCTATCAGAAGAAAAGAGAAGGATCATTGGTGAAGAAATCGCCCGGCTTCTGGCAGCCGGCTTCATCATGGAAGTATTCTACCCGGACTAGCTTGCCAACCCAGTCCTCGTTTTGAAGAAAAACAACAAGTGGCGCATGTGTATCGACTACACAAGCCTCAACAAAGCCTGCCCCAAGGATCCGTTTGCCTTGCCCCGGATTGATCAAGTGATCGACTCCACGGCCGGCTGCGAGCTTTCGTCCTTTTTGGATGCCTACTCCGGCTACCACTAGATCAAGCTGGACCCGGTCGATCGACTGAAGACCACCTTCATCACCCCTTTTGGCGCTTTTGGCTACATCACCATGATGTTCGGCTTGAGGAATGCCGGCGCCACCTTTCAGCGCTGCATGCAGAAGTGCCTTTTGAAGTAACTGGGTAGAAATGCCCATGTCTATGTGGATGACATAGTGGTGAAGACGGAGAAACGCGGTACCCTTTTGGAGGATCTCAAGGAGACCTTCGCCAACCTGCGCCGTTTTTAGATCAAGCTCAACCCGAAGAAGTGCGTCTTCGGAGTACCAGCCGGCCAGCTCCTTGGCTTCCTTGTTTCTGAGCGTGGGATAGAGTGCAACCCCGTGAAGATCAAGGCCATTGAGCGGATGAAGAAACCGACCCGGCTGCGGGACGTCCAGAAGTTCACCGGGTGCCTAGCATCTCTCAGCCGGTTCGTCACCCGGCTGGGCAAGAAGGCCCTCCCTCTGTACCAGCTGATGAAGAAGGCCACAAGCTTCAAGTGGACCGACCAGGCGGACGAGGTGTTCCTCCAGCTCAAGCGGATGCTGTCCACGCCGCCTGTTCTGGCCGCTCCGGCTGCTAAGGAGCCCATGCTCCTCTACATCGCCGCCACCAGCCGGGTCGTCAGCACGGTGATTGTTGTCGAGTGCCCAGAAGCCGGCAAGGCAAAGCCAGTCCAGAGGCCGGTCTACTACCTGAGCGAGGTGTTGTCCGCCTCCAAGCAGAACAACCCCCACTACCAGAAGATGTGCTACGGCGTGTACTTTGCTGCCAAGAAGCTGAAGCAGTACTTCCAGGAGCACACCACCACGGTCGTCTGTACCGCCCCCCTTGTCGAGATCATGGGTAACCGAGATGCCTCGGGCCGGGTGGCCAAGTGGGCCATCAAGCTGGCTCCCCACACCATCCTCTACCAGCCCCGCACCGCCATCAAGTCCCAAGCACTGGCCGACTTCCTTGTCGACTGGGCCGAGACCCAGTACCTGCCGCCTTCACCGGATTACATGCATTGGCGGATGCACTTCGACGGTTCGAAGATGCGCACCGGTTTGGGAGCTGGCATCATCCTCACATCTCCCAAAGGCGACAAGCTGAAGTACACGCTGCAAATCCTCTTTGCTGCCTCCAACAACGTGGCCGAGTATGAGGCACTCGTCCACGGGCTCCGACTGGCCAAGGAGATCGGCATCCGCCGCATCCTGTGCTACGGTGACTCAGACCTGGTGGTCCAACAGTCCTCTGGCGACTGGGACGCCAAGGACGCCAACATGGCCAGCTACCGCTTCCTCGTCCAGCAGATCAGTGGACACTTCGATGGGTGCGAGTTCCTCCATGTGCCATGAGCTGACAACGAAGCAGCCGACGCCCTGGCACGGATTGGTTCTACACGGCAGGCCATTCCAACAGGCGTCTCCCTTGAGTGTCTGCGCAAGCCATCTATCCAACCTTCGCTGGAATCAGAGTCCACCTTCGTGCCGGCTGACCCTGGAGTAGTCGGATCCGGCTTGGGGACTCCAGCAGCCGGCCCGGGGACTTCGGCGGGTAGCCCGGGGGCTACAGCACCCAAACCCGGCCCGAGGACTGCTGTAGTCGGCCCGGGGACTTCAACGACGCAGGAAGCAGCGGCCGGCTCCGACCCGCCGCCTCCCAACCCGGCCTCCCTAACACCGGTTGCTGTCATGACGGTGGTGGAAGCTCCGTCGTGGGCGCAGCCCTTCCTCAACTTTTTGGTGAGCCGCGAGCTACCAGCCGACGAAGTCTTGGCCCGGTAGGTGCAACGCCGGGCAGCCGCATACACGATCGTCAACAGAGAGCTCGTCAGGTGCAGCGCGACTGGCGTTTTCCAGCGTTGCGTCGAGCCGGAGAAAGGCATTGCTATCCTCAGAGACATCCACCAAGGTGAATGTGGCCACCATGCCGCCTCCAGAGCCCTCGTTGCCAAAGCTTTCTGCCATGGTTTCTTCTGGCCAACTGCTCTGGACGACGCCAAGGAGTTGGTCTGAAAGTGCAAGGGGTGCCAGCATTTCAGCACCAAGCAGCACCTGCCGGCCTCAGCACTCAAGACCATTCCCATCACTTGGCCGTTTGTCGTATGGGGGTTGGATATGGTGGGCCCATTCAAGACAACACACGGCGGCATGACCCATCTGCTGGTTGCCTTGGACAAGTTCACGAAGTGGATTGAGGCAAGGCCAATCATGAAGCTAAACGGCCCCACAGCCGTCACATTCATGGCGGACATCACCGTTCAATACGGCATCCCGCACAGCATCATCACCGACAGTGGCACGAATTTCGCCAAAGGTGCCTTGGCACGTTTCTGCGCGACGCAGGGCATCTGACTGGACCTCGCATTGGTTCCTCACCCGCAGTTGAATGGCCAGGTGGAGCGAGCAAACGGCCTCATCCTGTCCGGCATCAAGCCTCGGCTGGTCGAGCCGCTGGAGCGCTCGGCCAGCTGCTGGATCGAGGAACTGTCGGCCGTCCTTTGGAGTCTCCAGACCACGCCAAATCGATCAACCGGCTTCACGCCCTTCTTCCCCGTGTACGGGGCCGAGGCTGTCATCCCAATAGATATCGAGTTCGACTCGCCTCGCGTCACCATGTACATGGAGGCGGAGGCCCAAGAGGCGCGAGAAGACGGCGTCGACTTGCTCGAAGAGGCCCGGCTGCTAGCACTCAGCCAGTCCGCCATCTACCAGCAGAGCCTGCGCCACTACCACAACAAGAAGATCAAGCCGTGTGCTTTTCGTGAGGGCGACCTTGTGCTCTGGCTGATCTAGTGAACAGCCGGCCAGCACAAGCTATCGGCTCCTAGGGAGCGGCCTTTCATCATCAGCAAGGCCCTGGGCAACGACTCGTACTACCTCATCGACGCACAGAAGCCCAGGGCACGCAAGAGGGACACAGTCGGCCAAGAGTCGGAGCGCCAGTGGAACGCGAACCTTCTCCGCCCATTTTACAGTTGATGAAGTGTATTTACCACGCTATCTTTTGTATTAAGCAAAGACAACAGGTCCCCCGAGGCGCACTCGGGGGCTACCTTTTTATCTATGTGATAAGCTTCACCTATGAATGAGTTTTTTCTTCCGCCCTGTCCGGGTCCGGCCAGCCGGCCCGGGGGCTCGCCGCCTTGACCTAAGTTGGCGCCACTCAAAGTCGCCTAAGTAGTGTGCCGACGCCAAAGCCCTCTCTTCGTCCCAGCCACAGCTCGCAGCGCGACTGTCCGGCTGGCAAGAGCTAACGGCCGGAAACGCTCTCCACACGAAAAATGACTAACGAAGAACGCCGATTCAGGCCAAGCCGGCCTCTCGCCCCACCCGTCCGGCTGCTCAGCAGCCGGCCGGCCGGCTTCTCACTCGACTAGCTACGCTTTAAGCGCCTGAAGTAACTTGCCTATTCTAAACGGCCAAGTCCCTGACCCGGCCATAGACCACAGCGCGGCTGTCCGGCTGGCAGGGTGGTAGCCAAAGGAAGATGGCAAAAGAAAAAGCCAAAGAAAGCAAAGGCGAAATCGAGTCAGAACTCGGCAGAGCATGCAAGCATGCGGGGAAATAAGTTCATTTACATTGCAAAAGGCCAGCGGCCGGCATTCATCAAGGTTTAAAATACACCCCCAGTGGGTGGACCTGCGCATAACTAACTTGTTCTTGAGCATAAGACAGAAAAACTTAAAGAGATAAGGGCCGCCTAAGCCGGAGGCACTACAGGCTGCTCGGACGAGTCGGCGGTGGCGATGGCACCGGCTGGTCGGTCTCGGTCTGGTCGGCGGCTGAGGCCGGGTCGGGCTGATTCCGGCTGGTCACTCCATCATCTGGCGCGACGCCATTGCCTTCCTCATCCTCGTCCTCCTCCGTGGCTTCGTCACTATAGGCGATCTCCTCCGCCGGGTCCTCCCCCTCGTCCGGGTTCAGCCCGGACCAGGACGGCGGCACCTCGGTGCCGTCTTTTGCCCTCTCCGGGATGAAGACATTGCCGTCGGTGTACTCGGCGAGGGCCGACGCGTGAATGGCGATATCCTCGCGCTCCGCCTCCAGCTGTGGCACCGCCTCCTGGAGGAAGGTGGCGAGCTGTGCCAGGCTCACGCCCGGGTACCATGCCTTCACGAACTCAAGTGCCGCCTTGGCGCCGGCCCATGCCGCGGCGCCCTTCCAGGCATCAAGCCGCTCCCCCGCCACCTCCAACCAGTCGGCGGTCCGGCTAGGAGTCCGGGGGACCGGCACACCCGGCCAAAGCCCTTCCAAGACCTGCGACCCGGCGCACTGAAACCGGCAGAGCAGACGGCGCACCGGCTCAAGACGCAGCCGAACGGCCAGGAACTGTTCGCCCAAGTTCCGGGGCCGGTCCGGTGCAATCTCCATGCCCACGCTCCTCCGCTGGTCGCGTCATGCCTCGATCACCTGGCCAATGGCACCAGAGCGATTTGGGAAGTACTCTATCCAAAAGAAGGCAGAAGAATCAGAAGCCGGCTGACCACGGTAGCCGGTAACTAACCAGTCAAGGAAGAAATAAAACCTACCTTCGAGCAGATCCTCAATCACCGAGTAGCCCTCCGACAGGTACTTCTCCTTTTTGGCCAAGCCCGAGCGCTGGGACTCAAACTCGGCCTTGAGGCGCTCCTCCTCGTCCTTCAGCTGCCGGACCTGCTCCGCATGCCGGGTCACCTGGTCGGCCAGCTCCTTCTCGAGACGGTTGCGCTCCACGGCTGCCTGGCTATGTTCCAGCTCTTTGGCCTGAAGCTGGCCCTCGAGCTCATGCACACGGTCCCGCAGATGGGCGGCGGCCTCTACAAGGGCAAAGAAGAATCATCAGCGATAGCATCAACAAAGAAAAGAAGTCGCCGGAAGATCCGGCCCGACTGCTCAGCAGTCGGCCCGAATCTCGGGGGCTACACCCAGTGGGTGCGCTTGCGCGCCCCCACTGAAATCCGGCCTACGTACCTCGGCTCTTATTCAACTCAGCAGTCCAGTTGGCAAGTGTCTGGTTCTGGGAGTTGAAGGCGGCCGCACGCAGGTTGTGGTAGTCTTGCGGCAAACACAACATCTCAGCATTCGGAAACACGCCTTAAAGTTCCAACCCGCCTGCTCAGCAGCCGGCTTGGAACTCGGGGGCTACACCCAGTGTGTGTGCTGGTGCGCCCCCACTGAAGATCGCAAAAATAAAAAACAAGATCAAGAACATACCCGGACAGACGTCTGCATCGCCATCATCTCGCTCCTCGCCTTCAGGAGGGTGGCGCCGTGGGTAAAGAACTTGTCCAGGATATCCTGCACCACAAGGTTCAGGGCGGCCGGGCCGGCTCCGGGTGCCCAACCAGGCAGAGCAGAGCTTGTGGCTTCGGTGTCGGCTCCCGGCGAGCTCGCAGCCCCGACCTCTACCGGCCTCGGCGCGAAGGTCGCCCGCGACGGGCGCAGGCACATGGAGGCGCGTGTCGTCAGGGCATGGCTCGTCGCTAGCCCGGCGCCGGCCAAAGGCCCCTCCGGCCCTTCGAGATGGCCGCCTCCCTGCTCGCCAACACCCGGCGCCCGCTGAACCACATCCGCCTCCGGGCCGACGGGGCCGGTCGCCCCCTGCTCTGGGGCCGTCTGGTCGGCTTCGGCTGTTCCAGGCGGCGCCTAGATCTCCACCACCGGTGGCTCCGGCTGCTCGAGGTTGGCGGCCTACGAGATCCCGCCACCATCCGGATCCTCCGCGGCCTTGGCGTCGGCCTCCACCTGCGCCTTGGTCGCCGCCTCTGCCTCCGCCTGTGCCGCGGCCTTTGCCTCAGCCTACGCCGATGCAGCGGCCTGGGCATCGGCCTCTGCCCACGCCGCAGCCTCCCGCTCCTCCCGCACCTCCCGCGCGTTCCTCTCCGTCGCCTCCCGAAGCGCGGCGGCCGGGTCCACGCGCTGGGCCTCCTCAGAGCCGCCTGCTGATCCGATCAGCGAGGCGGACGGAGCCCGCGATATGGAAAGGGGTGCCCTGCGTGGCAAATCAAGCAAAGATAAGAAGCTTGCAAGAAAAAAAAATCAAGACAATGCGCATAACGCACTTACCCGGACACTATTGGGCGCTCCTTTGAGCCCCGCCGGATGGCGGCCGTCTTTGCGGCCTCTTGCCGCTTGGTCGCGGCCGTCGACTTGGCCTTCTTGAGCGGCTTGCTGCCAAACAACCCCTCGGCATGGCGTTTAGGCACGCCGGGTGCACCAGTTGGCGCTCCGCCTATCGGCCGCGCCATCGAGGAGCCGGCGCCTGTCCTGTCGGTGCCTTCGAGGCGGTGTTGTCTGTCGCCGTCTTCATCATCATCCGGCCAATCCCGGACATCACCGCCTCCCGCGGCTCCGCATGCTCCAGCGCCACCTCCCCCGGTGGTGTCGTCCTCTTCCAATGCGGCGGCCCCCAGCTCGGGGTCACCCACGTCGCTCTCCTTGCGGTCCGGCATCCACTGGTGGCCCGGAGCCGGCCCGCCGGCTGCTATCTGACCAGGGAAGCGCTGCCCCACGTTCGAGTGGTCAGGTCGGATGAAGAGTACTGCATAAGCAAAAAACGGGGACCAGATACTAACCGCAGGCGGTGGGTTGGCGCAGCTGTACGGCTCCTTGCCGAATCTCCACTCAGTCTCGCTGAGCTTGCTGTCGGAGAAGTAGTTGACTTGGCGGACTACTTCCACAGTCGGTAGCTCCATGGTCGACATCCGGCATGGGTCCCGGTGGCCACTCATGTCGCAGATCAGGTGTGGCCGGAATTGGAGGGGCGAAACCCGGCGGTGGACGAAGGCGGCCAACAAGTCCGCCGGCTTGAGGCCCTCCGAGTTCGTCATCTCTTGCTGCCGGACGAGGACGTTGGTGATGGCAGCCGACAACGGCTTGGAGGGTTGCTGCCCCCAGTTGTTCCGCGGCTCGCCAGGCAGGCCGATTATGAAAGCCGGCAAGTTGATGTAATCCCAAGTCGGGTGGAGATTGCGGACATAGAAGTATGACTTCTGCCACAGCTTCACCGACTCCAGCAGAGCGATGGGAGGAAAGCGGTTCCCGGAGCTGGTGCGCCGCATGGCGACGCAGGAGCCGCACTGGGCTGGCTCACCCTTGGCCTGGGTGCCCAGCTTCAGGTAGAAGAACCTACCCCACAGCTCGAGCGTGGGCAGGATGCCAAGGTAGCCTTCGCAGAAGGTCATGAAGGCGGAGAGGAGCACCACCGTGTTGGGGGTGAGATGGTGAGGCTGAAGATGGTAAAAGTCGAGGAAAGAGCGGAGGAAGCCGCTCGCCGGCAAGCCGAATCCGACGACGAAGTGGCTCCAGAAGACGACGAACTCACCGGCCCTCGGCGCCAGCGAGATCGCCCGCGCATCAGGATGGCACGTCCCCACGACCCACTAGACGGGAATCCTACATGTCACGCGGAGGAACTCAAGGTGCCCGTCATGGACGTTGGAGCTGTCCCACTCGCCTCGCGCCATGGCTTGCTATGACCTGGCGGTGGCGCGGCGACGTTGGAGGGTGGCAAGTCTGCGGTGGCGTGGCGAGGCTGGACGGCGTCGAGGCCGCAGCGGCACTTCAGCGGCAGGCGGTGCAGCGGCGCAGCGGCAGCAAGACGCAAAGCAGCGAGGAAGACGAGAGCGGAGGGGGCGCGCGTGCGTTTGGCTGCCCCCTCCCTCCTATTTATACGGCAGCGGTGGCGGGGCCGAACGCGACGCTTCATGGGGGCGTGGGGATTAACTGCGCCCACGTCCCGCACGCCCCCGCGTATCCCGCGCCTTAATGGCGCGCAATCACTCCGCCCCGGAAGGGGAACCATCTGCCTCGGCCGCCGCGGATCCGCGTGCGCGCTGAAGCTGCATAGTGGCAGGCCCGGGCCTGCGGCGGCGTCCCGTCGCACGCGTGGGCTGGCAGGCCGGCCTGGCCTGCTGGCAATGCGTGGCAAGCGTACAATGGGCGGCAAGCGCGCCACCCGGCACCCTCCGCGGCGATTCAAATCCACCAAGCGGCCGGCTTTGCCTTGGCCGGCTCTTGGCAGGCGGCTTCTTCAAGCCGGAGAAAGCAAAGACACCAGATCTCTCGGAAGAGGAAACTACTGAGGCACTCCGGCTTTGAGACGTGGCACCTCACCAGCTTCGGGGACTACTGTCAGGGGGATGGACCCCGGATAGCCTCATCCGGACCTAATAACATTTCAAGACATCGGGGCTAGTAAAGCCCCTCATGCCTTCCGGGCATGCGGCCGGTTCCTTGGTCCAGCTACGACAGGCAAGGAGATCGCGTACTTCGTGAAGATCTACCTGAGTGAGGCAAGTCCTTCGTGGGCGATGGCCATGGTGGGATAGACAAGGTTGCTTCTTCATGGACCCTTCGTGGGTGGAAACCTCCAGTGACTCACGCAGTCGTTACGCTTCGTGGGTTGAAGTCTTCATCAACGTGGACGTATGATAGCACCACCTATCGGAACCACACCAAAAATCTTCGTGTCTCCATTGCGTTTGCCTTCTCCAAACCCTTTCTTTTTCCTTCATATGCAATGTTCTACTTTCCGCTGCTATACTCTTAGAATTGCCTGTGTTGGTTGATTGCTTGACTTGTGCTAATTGCTAAAATCTGCCCACAACTAAAATTGGGAAAAAGATAGATTTTTATTTGGTCAAGTAGTCTAATCACCCCCCTCTAGACATACTTTCGATCCTACACCTAACATAGTATAAAAGAGCAGTAGCGAGAGAGTGGGATTGTATCGGAATGCTCAAAGGGGGTATGCTTGCCTGCCTCTTCTGAAGATAGTAGCCCTTCATCGGTGTCATCGACCTCAACATCGGAACAACGTCTACTGAGAGGGAACAACACCGGCAACAAGAAGGAACACAATCAATGCAATGCAATATGATGAATGATCATGTCATGGCAATATGTTCATTGAGCTATTGCAACTAGCAACACAATTAAATGAAGTTGGTTTGAACCAAAGATTCAAATTCAAACTCCATATATGGTTATTTAAATACCATTTATTTGATTTGCCCTAGATAGTAGCTAAAAGTTGTTCTAAAATGCATGAAAGTGGCATAAACGGATTCTTCATATTTTTCTATTAATTTTTCATATATAAATTATTGCATTTGGAGCTACGGTTGAATTTCTATGAATTTTAGAAGTTTTAGGCATTTTCTGAAATTCGTAAATCTTTCCTGATTTATTATAATTCCAGAAAAGCTTTACTACGTCAGCAACACATCAAAGTGACGTCAGCAGGTCAACGGACCGTTCCAAGTAGAACCTGACATGTGGGTCCCGCACGTCAGTGTAACAGGGCAGGAACATAGGCTGACTAGTGGGCCTGGTCAACGCTGACGTCAACAAGTTCAGGACTCACTATGGTGTCCACATGTCAGCGGGTCAGTGGCTTAAACAATTTTAGTTAAACTTAACTACAATTAGTGGGGATGTGGGCCCACTGTCAGTGACCGATGGTTAATGCAACATAGTAATTAGCCTAAGCTAATATCTGCCACATCAGCAGATCAGCGTTTAGCCGCCAGTGCTAAGCAGGACACGGCGGAGGTCCTCGTCCGGCCGTTTCTGTCGGAGTCTGGGTTTCCGGGGACCCAAACTAGGTTCGAACTCTGGGATGTGTATGAAGGATCCCGCTTCACATTGAATTTGCGATACATTTGGTGCCTGTAAGAAGTGATCATGAACTACTTACGAGTCAATCATAACCCCACCGTGTTCTCTTCTCGAACTCACTCGAAAAGAGACGGTCACGGTTACGCACACGGTTGGTGTATTTTATTTCGGATCTGGTGTCAAGTTCTCTACAACCGGATATTATAAATTTCCCATCTGCCACATAACTGCGGGCACGGCTCTCGAAAAGATTAAACCCTGCAGAGGTGTCCCAACTTAGTCCATCACAAACTCTCACGATCCGCGGAGGTAAATCTCCATCTCAGGACAACCCGATCAAACTCGGAATCCCGGTGCACAAGACATTTCGACAATGGTAAAACAAAACCAGCAAGACCTCCTGACGTGCCGACACACTGGTAGGAGCCACGCGTATCTCGTCTCAGGCCACGATCGGATGAGCAGTCCGTACAACTAAAACTTGTCCTCGAGTTTCCCTGTGGTGGCGCTGCAAGGTGCTCTAGTTTGGACCAACACTCATGAGGAGCACTGGCCCGGGTTGTTGATTAATTATCCTCGGGGTCCGGAAAGTCCCGATGCAAGTTTTAGTTGTTATTAGGCAAATGGTAAAACCAAGGTTGGGCCTTGCTGGAAGAGTTTTATTCAAAGCGAACTGTCGAGGGGGGCCCATAAACCCCGACCGTGTTAGGAATGCAAAATCAAGGAACATAACACCGGTATGACGGAAACTAAGGCGGCAAGAGTGGAACAAAACACCAAGCAAAAGGCCAAGCCTTCCACCCTTTACCAAGTATATAGATGCATTAATTAAATAATAGATATTGTGATATCCCATGATAACCATGTCCCAACATGGAACAACCTGCACTGCACCTGCAACTAGCAACACTATAAGAGGGGCTGAGCAAAGCGGTAACATAGCCAATCAACGGTTTGCTGGGATGGTGGAAAGGTTAGAGGGTTATCATTGCAATTTGGGAGGCTTGATAAACAAGTGGTAGGTAGCACGACATAGCGATAGCATCGAGACAACTAGCAAGCAAAGATAGTAGTGAGATCCAAGGTAATGGTCATCTTGCCTGAAACCCTGCTAGGAAGAAGACCGAATCCATGAAGAAGACGAACGAGCGTAGTCGAACGAATCCTCACAATCGCAATGTAACCGGAACTATTGAGAAGGAGCACAACCGGAAAGAAGCTAACAACATGGTAAACACACAAGCATAATCATGGCATGATGCACAATCAAGTATGATGCATGTCTGGTTTAAATAGGCATGGCATGGCAAAGTGCAACAAACAATGCTACAAATTAAGTGGAGCTCAATATGCAACGAGTTGCATATTGATGAAATACCACATTCAATTATTTAGTTCACTCTCGATTATGCTACTCATCAAATTTAAATGTTGTATAACATGGCAAGAGGTGAAGCATGAGTAAACTATTTGTCTAGGCAAGTTTAAATGAGGCCGGAAACAACAAACAACAATTCCGGAAAATCCTCATATGCAATTTTCGAATTTGCTACTGTTCTGCCCTGTACACAATTTTAATGTTGTTAAACAGAAAAATAAAATGCACCATGTTAATCTATGCATTTTTTTAAGCAAGTTACATATAAAGTTTATGTAATTCAGAGCTACGGTTAATTAGGTATGAAATAAACCATTTTAGCATGCCATCTATGCAATTTAATGCAAACAGCAATTTAAACATTTTTATCATGGATGAAAGTTGCATATTATGAAACTAGATGAAATTCTAAGCATTTTACATATATAGATCATTTTAATCCGATGCATAGTTGTGGAGTTATTAAATTCATGAAACATAGGGATCAATCTGTAAATATGCAGTCTCTGGAATAATTACTAAATTCGTCCAGACGAAAAAACATTACGCGGGCCGAATCTGCAACAGGTCAAAGGGCTAGCGGGGCTGCTGGTTGCTCACCATGGGCCAAGGCCCGGCTCAGTATAGGAGGCTGATGCGCTGGCGTTGGTCTCGCTCGATGCGTGGGCGTCCTCGCACGGGCGCACGAACCAGGAGGCCGCGGTGGGGCACGGCAGCGGCCGCGGCGGGTCTTGGCGAAGGCGTCTTGGGCTCCGGCGAGCTGGGAGGTCCGGCATGCGGCGAGGGGGATTGGATGGGACAGGAAGCCTAGGTTTTAGGGTTAGCCAAGATATATATAGTAGGTGGTCAAAGGTGGGACTATTTGGTCCCTCCGATCTTGATCTGACGGTCCGCGATAAATGGGTTAGGGAGTCCAAATGAGAAAATGAAGATGTTTTGGGGATGATCCGGACCCATCGGTAACGACAGCCCGGCTCGGGTTCGGGACAGCTTTCAGACGCACGCGAGGGGTTTGACAAAAGGCCATGGAGGCAAGGGGGTTTGATGGGCTCAGAGAAGAGAGAGAAGAGAGCGGTCCGGTTGATCTGAGAGGAGGTCAACAGAGACAATAGGAAATAGTGGCAACTACGAGCGGATGCAAGTTTTGAAAAAAATGATGGCACGGACTGCCGATGCAATGCGAATGAAGCGATGATGAATGCAGCAAACAAATAAATCACATGGCAATAACGAAATACATGGAAGGCGTCTGGAGCGTCGGTCTCGGGTCGTTACAACTCTCCCCCACTTACAAGAGATCTCGCCCCGAGATGTAGGGATGACAAACGGAAGAGGAAGAGAAGAGGTAAAACTAAGTGGCTTCTTTGACAAACGAGTGAAACCAAAGAGAACCTTGAAAGATTGAATAAGTTGAATGAAAGAACACAATGGAGGTGAATGAAGTAGAAAACACTCCGGTTGAAAAGAGAAGCAAGGGATATGAAAGGATCTGAGCAGCACTCCGGTTGAAAAGAATGGCAAGACTTGATAAGATGAAAAGAACTTGAAAATGAAACACAACACTCCTGTTAATTGATAAGCAAGGAAAAGAACATGATCTTGACAAAACAAGATGAAGGGTTGAAGAGAGCAACATCACAATGCCTCCGGAAGAAAGAATAGAAGATAGATCGTTGGAAAGAAAAGAACGAAGAAGAAAATGACAACTTCTACCACAATTGAATTTGAAAGACATCCTTACGAGGAAGGATTGAACGGAGTTGTTGGAAATTCAACAACGAAAAGAATAAGCTTGTTGTGGGCTTATGGAAAACATCTCATTCTGCCACTAACAAAACAATAGATTGCTTGAGAGAAATGAAGAGATGCAAAACTCCACTTCAAGAGATAAGGGAGAATGAGTAGCACTTTGGAATGCAAGAAGAAGAATACTTGAGCTCATCCAACAAGAAATCTTGACGAACGCTTCGATGGTGAAGGAAATCTCTGATGAACCATCATGTTGAGCCTCTTGGAAGAACTCCGAAAAAGTGAAGGATGAATGAAAGAAATTGAAAGTTGAAAGAACAAGATAAAGTCATGCATCGATTTAAATGGAGCTTCATGACGAGATAACCAAGAAGCTTGGAACTTCAGGAAGAAAAGATGAACAACTTGAAACCGAGAATTCATTTATCATGAACAAACTCTGAAAGAAAAGAATTAATCACTTGTATGAAACAAGAGTAAGAATTATGTTATGCGTATCCTTCATCAATTTGAATTGATGACAAGCAACGGATATGCATGCTACTTATACTCGTTGAAAAGGATTACGGAGAGATATAGTGCGATCTTTGGAAAATCTTCAACGAATCACAGGTAGGATTTAGGAAAGAACGAATGAATTAATACAATAGCAATGGAAGATGAATCCCGAATGAACCACCGTACGAATTGAAAATGAATGAAGAAAAGAGAACAAATTGAACCAAGAAGCTTGGAACTTCGGGAAGAAAAGAGAAGAATTAGAAAACGAATGAAGATACTTGAGGGAATTAAAATCCTAGAGAGCGAAGAGATCACGAGGTGACTAGAGAATACTTGAACGAAGCACCGGAAGAATATGGAGACAAACGAAGAGGCATCAATTTAGAATAATTGGAGAACGTAGCTGAAAACTTAGAACAAAGAAATATTCTGAAATGATGGCCTTCGGAGAATCGAGAACGGAAAGAACTCATGAAATGCTTCAGACGGGAATGAAAAGAATTCTCACAATCGAATTAATTGGTGAGGATAGCATGAAGCTAGAACCACAAATCTTCAAGAGAAAGGATATGATTTCGATAAACTCTTCTTCGGTCTTCAACGTAGAGAATGACGATGACGAACACCACTAAGAATTGTTTTAGACACTCCGGAATATTGAAGAATAGAAATGTTTGAGCCAAAGATGAAATAATTTGAAAGCGATTTTTTGGAGAAGGCAAATGACTGATGAAAATTCATAGTTATGTCAAACTTTGAAAGAATTTGAGAATAGCTCCGGAAAAATTAGAAGAGTCAGGTAAGATCCTGGGAAAAGACATGTGGGTTATGGGCCCACTCAAAAGAAACACCGTTGAACGATTTTAAAAGAGAGATTGCACTGGTTGAATTAAATGGCTTAGATGAGGTAACCACCTCAAAATAACTTGAATGGAATAAGAATGGAAACACGAATCTTCTGAGATATCCTCTAATCTCCGGATATGAATAAAGAGAGGTGAATAAGTAAGAGGGCCTAGGATAAGACATTCCAACATGGAAAACATGTGAACCAATTAAAATGATACAATCAATACCGAAAGCTTGAATTTAGTCCACCGGAGAAGAAAAGAGAACAAAAAATGATAAACTTATAGCTCCTGGGCATCTTCACGAGGAATCGCCGGATGAATCTTGGAAGAAAAGGTTGAAGAAGCTTCACGTAAATAAAAGGATACTTGATTAAGAAATCTGAGTCCTTGAAGAAAAGGGTGGGATGGTGGGAAAACAAAGGCAACTTGGGACGGATGAAATGGACAAATCCTCAGACTTCTCAACGGCGCTCGTATTGAATAACTTGAAGAGAAGTGCACCAATTGGAAAAGAATTTACATGACAATCTCGATGATCAAGAAGGATTAGCACTCCCATAGAACTATGAGAACACCGCTTAGGAAAGGTATGGAATGAACACTTGACATTGAAGCAACTCGAATACCACAACCCAAAACAAAACAAAGGATTGGCTTGCAAAATATGCTGGAACAAACATATGATAGAGATTCCGTCCGAAATTTTTGTGGTGGGGCCCACACGGGCTCGATCGTACATCACCATCATGTACAAGGTAGAGCACATGACTTACGAAGCGTCCCCGAGTCAGCATAGCCAAGGACTCTTTAAGACACAACGAGACCACTGTAAAAACGACCGTGGACAGGCGGACCACTAGACGTCGAACCCCAATCTCATATCATGCATATGTCAGAAAGATATTCTAGGTAACTACTTGAATTCCCACCTATGAACTCCCGAAATTCTCGATTATGCAATCTGGTACAACAAGTACAAGGAGCAAAATATCATCACACAACTCCTAGCAGAATTCTACGCTCTAAATGTACTACCTCCTCAACACATAACCAAGAACCTCGGAAACTGTGTACCTCAGACCTTCAAAAGACAACAGCTATACTAGCTGTGGCAATACATCTGATCGTTCTCCCCTGTACTAGGTGGCGCCAAACTACTCTCACCACAAAGAGTATAGAAGCATTTTTTATGTCGGCGTCCTCTGGTATTCCGGAACTGAAACGATAAGCACTGTGACGAAAACACCTTGGAGCTCAACTCCCCGGGACACTGCCACAACCCCTAAATGTCAGGAGGCACCAAGAACATAATTCCTGTCACATTGATATCGCAGCAATTCCAACAATACCCGCGTGAACCTAAAATTTTTTGAAGGAGATGAGGAGCAGAATCAAAACACCTACGTCACAATTCCTCACCAGAGCGACGAAAGGGATAAGGAGTAAAAAGAAATCCTACTCTCCGATATATAACGAGACTCAAAAAAGTGTTTTTTTCTAGACTCAACAAAGGCAACGGTTCGATCAATCAAGGGGGCTCCTGCGGTCGGTAAGGCTCTGATACCAACTTGTCGCGCCCAAGATGCGATTCTATCCCAATCACGTGATGAATTCATGATTGAGGCACAACCGCATTTCGAGCGCATAGCAAGGTGGATATCATTACAACATACCATGTACTGAATAGATGAGAATACAAGGTAAAGGTTTACACTCCCCACAAGCTACAATATGAATACAACAGTTCATCAATACATAGCAATCATCATACAGAAGAGCAGGATCCGACTACGGATGAAATCAAACGAAAAGAAGAATGACATCCACCCTGCTAATCCCAGGTTCCCGACCCGGAACCTATCACTTGATCGAAGAAGAAGAAGCAGAAGAACTCCATAGCAAGCACTCATCGCTCTCACGTCAGATCATCGCATTACCTGTACCTGCACCTGTTGTTGTAGTAATTTGTGAGCCACGAGGACTCAGCAATCCCATTACCATGGGTATCAAGACTAGCGAAGCTTAATGGGTATGGAATGGATAAGTGGTGAGGTTGCAGCAAGCACTAAGCATTGTATGATGGCTAACTTACGAGTACAAGAATAAGAAGAGTAAAACTACGCATAATAATCCTCGGGGTCCGGAAAGTCCCTATGCAAGTTTTAGTTGTTATTAGGCAAATGGTAAAACCAAGGTTGGGCCTTGCTGGAAGAGTTTTATTCAAAGCGAACTATCGAGGGGGGCCCATAAACCCCGACCGTGTTAGGATCGCAAAATCAAGGAACATAACACCGGTATGATGGAAATTAAGGCGGCAAGAGTGGAACAAAACACCAAGCAAAAGGCCAAGCCTTCCACCCTTTACCAAGTATATAGATGCATTAATTAAATAAGAGATATTGTGATATCCCATGATAACCATGTCCCAACATGGAATAACCTGCACTGCACCTGCAACTAGCAACGCTATAAGAGGGGCTGAGCAAAGCGGTAACATAGCCAATCAACGGTTTGCTGGGATGGTGGAAAGGTTAGAGCCTTATCATGGCAATTTGGGAGGCTTGATAAACAAGTGGTAGGTAGCGCGACATAGCGATAGCATCGAGACAACTAGCAAGCAAAGATAGTTGTGAGATCCAAGGTAATGGTCATCTTGCCTGAAATCCCGCTAGGAAGAAGACCGAATCCATGAAGAAGACGAATGGGCGTAGTCGAACGAATCCTCACAATCGCAACGTAACCGAAACTATCGAGAAGGAGCACAATCGGAAAGAAACAAACAACATGATAAACACACAAGCATAATCATGGCATGATGCACAATCAAGTATGATGCATGTCTGGTTTAAATAGGCATGGCATGGCAAAGTGCAACAAACAATGCTACAAATTAAGTGGAGCTCAATATGCAACGAGTTGCATATTGACGAAATACCACATTCAATTATTTAGTTCGCTCTCGTTTATGCTAATCGTCAAATTTAAATATTGGTTAACATGGCAAGAGGTGAAGCATGAGTAAACTATTTATCTAGGCAAGTTTAAATTAGGACGGAAACAACAAACAACAATTCCGAAAAATCCTCATATGCAATTTTCGAATTTGCCACTGTTCTGACCTATACACAATTTTAATGCTGTTAAACAGCAAAATAAATTGCACCATGTTAATCTATGCATTTTTCTAAGCAAGTTACATATAAAGTTTATGTAATTCGGAGCTACGGTTAATTAGTTACGAAATAAACCATTTTAGCATGCCATCTATGCAATTTAATGCAAACAGCAATTTAAACATTTTTATGATGGATGAAAGTTGCATATTATGAAACTAGATGAAATTCTAAGCATTTTACATATATAGATCATTTTAATCCGATGCATAGTTGTGGAGTTATTACATGCATGAAGCATAGGGATCAATCTGTAAATATGCAGTCTCTGGAATAATTACTAAATTCGTCCAGACGAAAAGCCATTACGCGGGCCGAATCTGCAACAGGTCAAAGGGCTAGCGGGGCTGCTGGTTGCTCACCATGGGCCAAGGCCCGGCTCGGTAGTGGAGGCTGATGCGCTGGCGCTGGTCTCGCTCGATGCGTTCAACGCATCGACGCGTTGGGCGTCCTCGCGCGGGTGCACGAACCAGGAGGCCGCGGTGGGGCACAGCAGCGGCCGCGGCGGGTCTTGGCGAAGGGGTCTTGGGCTCCGGCGAGCTGGGAGGTCCGACATGCGGTGAGGGGGATTGGATGGGACAGGAAGCCTAGGTTTTAGGGTTAGCCAAGATATATATAGTAGGTGATCAAAGGTGGGACTATTTGGTCCCTCTGATCTTGATCGGACGGTCCGCGATAAATGGGTTAGGGAGTCCAAATGAGAAAACGAAGATGTTTTGGGGATGTTTGTGGATGATCCAGACCCATCGGGAACGACAGCCCGGCTCGGGTTCGGGACAGCTTTCGGACGCACGCGAGGGGTTTGACAAAAGGCCATGGAGGCAAGGGGGTTTGATGGGCTCAGAGAAGAGAGAGAAGAGAGCGGTCCTGTTGATCTGAGAGGACGTCAACAAAGACAAGGAAGAAGCGGCAACTACGAGCGTGTAACATCCCGATTCTCGGAATGTTAAAGATAAAGTTTTCGAAAAATCAGGGCGAGAAAATTTTATTTGTTTATTTGTTAACAAAGCTTAAATTGGACTTTTATAATTTGGAAATTTTCATTTGATTAAATGCCAACCCAGTTAAAACTTTTGGATTTGTTCTTTGCAATAAGTTGGATTTTGTTTCTCTCACTTCAGTATATTAAATTATGCGCATTTGTATTTTTGAAACTTCTTCTCATTGTTGTTGATCTTCTATTTCTTTTCTAGATTGTTCTAACTCATCAATAATTTCGTTTTAGGAAAATCTAATTATTTTCTTCTATCAAACTATGGAAATAATTTCCTAGACCTGATATGTTTCTTTTTTGTCTCTAATTTTTTCAACCGAATGGGGCAAGCCCACCTCATTCTTTTTATTTTTCCTTACCTACAAATCCTGGGCTACAGCTGAACTTCTCTTCTTCTTTTTCCTGCTCTCCTCCTTCCTCGTGGGCCTGCGTGAACTGGCCCATCTCTTCCTATACTAAGCGAACCCTTCCTCTCGTCCTGTACCTCAAGTACACGTACAGGAAGAGGAAACCTCAACAGCCACATACATGAACGTGCACATATGAAACGACAAGAGTCCTCCCTATCTTCTCCTTTAATTCTATTGTAGTATCAAAGTAAAGGAGACAAAGAAGAGACACAAATGATCCTCTCAGATCTATTGCAATGTGGGAGACCCACTTATATACATGCTGAAGGGGTGTGTTGGGGAGACATCTCTTCCCCAACAGACACCTCCTGGGAGGCATCCCTTCCATACAATTGATCACATGTTTTTATTTCTCAACACTCCCCCTTGATCAATTCGTTATATATATATTGCAAACTGAAAACTCCTCCAAAAACCCTGTGGGAAAAATTGAGGAGAAACCTTATAATAATATGCCATCGAAAACTCCTTTAAAACCCAGTGGGAAAAAATATAAGGAGAAACCAATATGGCATATATCCGCACTTGTATTTATATTGTCTCGTTAAAAACCTTATATGAGAAACCATCATGAAAAACTCATAAAGGGAAAAAGAGTACAATATGAGTGATTTGAGGATCACCAACGGGTTATAACTTGGGATTTTACTCCCCCTGAACTTTGCAAACCTCAAGAATATCTCATACCAATTCCACGAACCTAGTTATGGAATATAAACATTGATAGAGATATTGTGAATATCACAATAATCTGTTTGCATATTATCCTCTTACATTTCTGTAATTCACAAGGATAAATATAACCCATAAGCAATACAAGTGACTTTATCTTGGTAGATAATGATAATCTCCACATGATTTCACATGTGGCCAATCATTCTATGAAGTCATCCACATTTTCTGATGCTTCAAATAAAATAGAATGATCACTGGAAGGACTCGTTTAGAGTCTATTCTGAATACTTCCTTCAAAATACTCTTCCAGCAAACCCAGTCTTTGATATGGCATTGTGGGATCAGATAATTAGCCATTATCAATATATCAAACCATGGTCCCATCTTGATTTTCTGAATGAAATTGATCAAGACCCTTTGTGCCCTGGATATATCCCAAGATATTCCTTACACAAACCTTATACCTTTCAGGGAATTACACTCTCAATAAATTGTCAAAAACTATAGTGTCAGGCCTGACATATTTTGCAAGATATATGAGTGCTTCGATGGTATTTAGATATAGCAATTCATGCTCCTGTATCACTTCACCATCTCCCCTATGTCTCAAGGATCTGTATCCCATATTAGGTATAATATGACCATATGTGTCTTTGATATAATATATCCATATTGAACTTCTCCAATACTTTCGGATATATGAAGACTGATATCTTCGGGGGATATGCTCAAGTCATAAACTTAGCATAATTTGGTTTAACCCAAATATCCGTCTTAACATGATTGTGTGTATTTCATGTCTTATATAGATATTGATGATAAGATCATCGACACCACAAATTAAGGTGATGTAAAATCCAATCCAGGATTTCTTGAATACACGTCAACAATCATTAGTATGAGAGTAATCCTTGTCAAGGAATAACTCACTCAGTCGGTTGCACCACACAATTCGTCGACTACTTCAAGTCATAGAATGACTTCAGAAGTTCCACACATGCATGTTGCGATTTACCTTTGGATTCAGAATATTAAGTCATTCAATGACTTCAATATATACATCCAAACTAATTGACCCATGGGAGTATGTAGACATTACATACATCAACCGTATGGATCTATACTGCCATTAACATTCAGTATCGAAACATAATTCCACTCATACCAAGAAGGTATGCTACATCATAACCGATGTCGGGTCTCTACGAAAAACCCTTGTGCTACAATCCTCGCTTTCTCACCACCTCATTTATTTTTGTTTCCAAACAAAAATTCACTTCTCTTCCCTCTGGAAGATGCTTATGAGGAGCAGGTTTTACAATGGTAAATACCTCTCTTTGATGAGCGAGTGCCACTCTTCCTTAATTGCTTCCTTTCATTTAAACCAATATAAGTGCAACAACACTCTCCATGGATTTGGTTCAGGGCCCAAAAGGATTCTAGCAATTCTCGAGAAGAATTTTATGTCGACATATGTAGACTTTCTCATATACGATTATCATGAATCAATATCATTGTGGAATTCTTATTACGCCTCTTAACTCCTTGTGATTTCCCACAACAACGGATTGAAGATGTTTCGATGTCCCAACACCTAAAAATGTGTGCACATATGTGTTGGACTTTGGATGTCGCGCATCCCTCAGGTGTCATTCAACCCGAGGTTGAATCATATTTACTGATCGAGGGGTTAATCTCCTATGTTTTTGCTGAAACATTTGAGAACTCAATCTCATGCGACCAGAATTCTCCCCCTCTTGCTCTCATCTACGGAGACGAGTGGTTTATTAGGTACCTCCACTCGTTCTGGTACTTGACCAAAGTGACACCTTTGCCATCAGTAAATATACTTGGCAGATTATTTGCAATATGCTGCAAATTTCACATAACCTGAACCTGGAGTTCGGATTCTTAAGTACGTGGACAAAATGTCTACGCCATTTCTTATCCATTTTCTCGCATTCTCTGTGGTACTTATCTCCCCCTAATGCAAGAAAATGTTCTTATTGCAAAAGCAATCAGCGTATGGGCTGCAAATAACTCCCTTGCTAGGGTTAAGGTATTCGGCGGATTAACGAACATACCACATTTATTCCTCACATAGATCCCAACCATATGTGAAGGCCCATGATGTACGCTGGGGTGGTGATATCGGTATACAACCGAATTACCGCAGATGGGAAATACTTCACTTATTTTCACGTACAAACTGCAAGGGGGTGCAGTATCATTTGATCTTATTTAGACCAAATATGCGGAGTGTGAGACCGCATGTTACCATCAACAAAATGTTGGTAAATCACAATTCTGCAACATTGGCCAAGCAATATTGAATCTCTTTCATAAGAGATCAAACCAAACCATTCTGGTTATGTACTATATACTGAATATAACCATTGAATGCTCGTGAATCAACTTCAACGACATTTGCATTTCAATGGAATTATCCCACGTTTGGATAATTTGCTCTAAATTCGTCAATTTGAGCAATTAATTCAGTAAACACATGGTTTTGTGTGGATGATACACATCTAAAACCATCTCCTAGATGCGTCTATTAACACCATGAAGTACCAACATAACCCAGATAATGGTTGAATAATCCAAACATATTCTTGAATGCAATCAAGAATATTAGCTAGCTCATTTTAAATTTTAAGGTGAGAGTGCCTTAAAATTAATTTCCCAATGTCACATGCCGTGCACAAAACAATCTCATGATTGTTGGAAATATTGCAACTTGTCAAGTTGTGGCCAACAGAATTGTCAATAATTTCTCTAATCGTCCAATACTATGATGATAAAGGAGGAAAAATTATTATTTATGCAACAAGATTGAGTATGAATTGATTCATACACTCAATTATCTCAACTATCATGTCTGAGGGACAAGATGTTGCAACTTATACTGTATGTAGTAGTACAATTATAGGCTAATGATATTTAGGGATAACTAGGAGACTACACGAGATCTCCAAAATATCTTTGGAATATCATTCCACAAGCTTATCATCAATGTAGAGGAGTCCATTCTCCTTCTATCATGCCAGAATATTTTCTGGTTGTTTCCATTTGAAGTAGAACTTCAAACTTATCCCATTAAAATCATTTGCCTCCAGTGAGCTGGTGGTATGATTCAACCTAATACTTGACCAACTGGTAATCATTGGTACGACATTTCGTACAACCACCACTTTGACAAACTTGAAACTTGTCATTATGATCATTTAGACTAAACGACCCATTCCCTTCTGAGATATACAATCCATTTCTGCTTGTCATTTTTTCTTCACTTTACATTCAACTCCTCATGGTTCTCTAACCACTATTGCTTAGTACTAAGAGCACTAGCATGAATTTCAGGCATTGCACCCTGAAACAAAGATGATATTTTTGTTTACCATCCTAGGAGAACGTAAAGTACAGTAAGGACTTATAGTCAGATATACATCTGAAGCCGCCTTATCACATAATCTCAACATAGGGTTGATTTATAGACAACAGAATTATAAGGCTCAACGAACTCGAAGTCCTGACAATGAATGAATAATCATTCATGTACTGCTTATAACAGTATATCTCGCCTCAATGAAGGCTCAAAGGGAAAATGGATATTTATCATCCATTACATACTCAGTTTGAGAACCGAGTCATTGCGATGACACATAAATGCCAATATGCATATTCTTAGCTATTTATAAATAGCCATGACATTTCTTCAGGTGGAGTATGTACGGAGACAAGACCACGGGTTGACATAATAATTTGTCTACGACCCATGACAAATAATTATTCCCACCTAATGTCATCGCATCACATTACCTTTCGAAAAGGTCGGCTATATGA
The DNA here is from genome assembly GCA_011799875.1 of Thinopyrum elongatum. Taxonomy (NCBI): domain Eukaryota; kingdom Viridiplantae; phylum Streptophyta; class Magnoliopsida; order Poales; family Poaceae; genus Thinopyrum; species Thinopyrum elongatum. Next base: position 56,224,073 of record CM022300.1, on the reverse strand, counting down.
TGCATGAAATACTCATGCATTAATTTACCTTCAGTAAATTAAGTAGGATGAAAATGCTATGGCTAAACATAATCATGGTCATGGTGATTCTTAGTAACCCATATGGTAAACCTTCCATAACAAGATAATCACCACAAAGTGGTGTAGATCTTCAAATTAGCGGTAGTCATCTAAAAAAAAGGACAAGCCTTAATTTTCATAAAAACACATAGAGGTAGCCGACCACCTAGTGGTGCCTCACTCTTATGGACAGTTCTCATTGATCATAGCCTCCACAACCTTATGTTATTTATAATACATGAAGGTAATCACCATAAAATGGCGTAAACCTCTCAGTTGTGCATGAAACTTAATTCATAGCTATGATGGTGTCTCATAAGTTGTGTATGCATGGAAGGTAATCACCAAAATATGCAAGTGTTTTGCATAATTCTCTTCATAGCATAATATGCAGCATAGTCACCAATGCCTTGGATTCATCTCCTGATGAAGTATGTGACTTAACAGTCACAACCAATAATAAATGCTATGAAGTTGCCAAGTATTTGGAAAAACATCATGAAGGTAGGCACCAATGGTGTAGGCCTTATAATGGCTATGTCATAAGTTTTGTGCCTTCATTTTTTTGCTTTGAACACATGAAGATAATTACTACTAAGTAGTGTACACCTCACTCTTATGAAACTTCTCACAACCTTATGTTAATTAAAAACACATTGAAGGTAGTCACCACATGGTGGTGTAGACCTCGCAGTTGTGAACGAAATTAATTCGTTGCCATAATGCAATCCATAAGTTGTGTGCCAAATTGAAGGTAGTCATTATGTCGGAATGACATAATATAGACTTCACAATAACATTGGATAATCTGCAATTAAGCAGTAGGTACCATTTGTCGATTCCTTGTGACAAATGTTAATTTGACATAGTCAGCCAGTGTCATTCACTTCACTACCTTATGTTTCCCAAATTTGCAAGCAAGTTCCATATTCTATGCGAATAATGGAATCAACATATTGCTTTGCAACAGTATTACTCATGTAATACAAATAAATGCAGAAGTGTAGACATACTTGTGCAACATATATGAGCACTTGGGGCCTCAAACAGTCATTTTACATGATGTAAAATGATGCATAATGAATATTATGCAATTCAGCAAAACCTGAGAGTCTATCATGCGTATTTGCTCTGAAGCCCAAAAGGCATAAAATGCAAATAACAATAATCAAAACAAAAACTGCATAGCTATAAGCTGAAGCAGAAAAGAAAAGAACATGTTCAAGGGCCGAATCTGTGCAGCCAACACCGGTGCAACAATCCACATATTACTTTTCAAAATTTTTTCTTGGTAGGAAATGGGGAACGTGGGTTTCAGCCCACTTGGAAACCCATTTGGTCTTTTGCCTTGTGCGGGATGACACAATAGGCAGAGCCCCATGGCCTGGAGACCAGCCCATCGGCCGATCCGCCCGTCACACAGCGTAGGTGGCGGTTACAAGCTCTCTTGGTCGCTCGGGATCGAGTCCCGATCCAACTGCCACCGCAGATCGCTGTGCGGTTGCCATCGCGCCGGACATCCAACTCGCACAGGCAGCCGCCGGGTCACGCTGCAACGATGCCACGCCACTGGCCGCCACGCCCAGGCGTCTGCCTTGCCGCAGACATGCCGCATCTCCCGCACCAGGCGCCATCAGAGCGATCCAGCCGCGCCACGGGGTCATCGAGCAGTTGCGCCCGCACAAGGCGCATCCACGAGAGTCCCGTTCAGCTTCAGCCATTTGCGGCCGCCATCGCTGTTTGTTCGAGGGCGATCCAGTCATGTCCGGGAGGACGAGGAGACGCCAAGTAGCGGGATCCGCAGATGGTCGACGCCGGCCGCAGCGAGCATGCCTAACTGCCGCCTGGATGTCACCTCTCTCTCTCTCAACAGCGAGCCACGCGCTGATAATCGTGTGGACGCGTACGCCGTCGCTGTAGCTCGCTAGGACGATTAGTGACGGGGCCGAGGGCCACCGTGCGCTCCGCAATGGGAGCCACTACACCTTGGGCCGATGCGACGCTGTAGAGGCTGCATCCACCGCTTGAAGTCATCGCCTCCGCCGCTGCCGGTCGTGCGGATCGTGCCGCTGGCCGCGTTGCCGATAAAATCATCGGTGCGAGGTAAAGGAAACCGGCATGTGCCAATGATGTCAAAACGAACCTGGGAGTTCTGCCGCTCGTCCTCATCGTCTTGCCGAGAACAACGCCTCCGCGTTGGTTCTTCAATTCCGTTTGGTTCTGCATGTGCCGGATGTGGCTGACGAATTCCTTCCAATTCTTACTTGGAGTAGCGATCACATCTCCTGCGCACATGCTACATACCATATACAGAAAGTTACTAGATTTTGATCTTAATCACAAAAGATAATCAAGTTGCCTTTCTCCTGATTGATTTCCTTGTAGCGATGCATGCATGCTCGTCTTTGCTTTCTCCGCGTGGGTTAGTAGGCTGTGCCATTGGGAGCCGCTGCGGAGCGCGCCACGCCCGCTGGGCACTTCCTCCGCCGGGAGCAGTGGCTTCATGGTTGAAGTATGGCATGTCCCATGCGTTGCAAGCCGGACGGATTTTTCACCGTGTGCGATTACTCGCTGGTAGAGACTATGTGCTGATAACGCAAATTAAAGAAGACAAAGAAGAGACACAAATGATCCTCTCAGATCTATTGTAACGTGGGAGACCCACATATATTCCTCCCATACAATTGAGCGCAGGTTTTTATTTCTCAACAAATTCCATCTCTTTGACTTCTTCCTTACCCTATTTCTCCTCACTTGCCATCTCTCGCATCCAGATAAACCTCTTGTCCTTCCCAGCGAGAGCTTCTTCTTCCTCCACCACTCCACCCACCTGTACAGTACATGCGCACACCAGGATAGAGGAAAGGAAACGTACAGGTACTATGACCTGTCCTCATTCTCCCTTTAATTGCTACAGTTTCCATATCCAATATATGAGGACGTGTTCCTCTATCTCCTGACACAGTTCCGTCAGTTCTCCTGCATTATTCCTATCCTCCTCTGTCTAAAACACCTCCATGAACTATTCAAACTCCATAGACGCCGGTGCTCCATCCCGTTGATGCAGGCCATCCCCATCCATGCCCTTGCGCCCGAAAATTCTCCTCCATGCCGCAGCTCCATTCAGAGAAGAAAGAACTCGTTCCGTTGACCACACGCGAACAATTTTGCATGTCCGTGTACACTGTTCGTCGAGTTAATCGCATCGTATCTTCATGCTCGGTGAGCACCTATCCAATTCCTTTTGTGCGCCTTCTAAACATCACTCCTAGTTTCTTCTAGACATCTCTTTATGTCCTATCTCGATAGTTGGTCGCGCCGATGCCACCGTGGTCATGAACCGAATATTTTTTCTATGGCATGGTCATGTTTCCGTCGTTTTTGTTCACGGGGTGATATCCATCCCCATAGATGAAACGTTTCTTATAATTGTAGTAACTTCATGGTGGAGTTATATCGCTAGTGCCGTTTGTAAAATTTTAGTATATTTTATTATAGTCATTTTCCTGTCAAGATTGAAGTGGGTTTGTTCATCGGTTAAATTTTGTGTAAATATTTGTGCCCGTGATATGCCTAGAAGTGCATGATATTTGACCCATAATTTTTGTGTGTCATGACTTGCTAGATTTATTTATTTTACCTATTATAATTATGTGATATTTTTCTTTCGTGTGGTGCGTAGTCATATGATATAGCTATGTACAGGTTTATGCGAATTATTATCATGGGTTGTAGTTGATCGGTGAACTTTTGGTTGGTTTCTTTATGTCATGAATACATATTTATCGCTACATACAGTTTATTCTTGTAGATTAGAGCATAGTTTATTTTACCTCTTGGTAATTATCATATATGTTTTATTTACATATGATAATATCTATGCATGCTTAGTTGACTGCCTTGCCATGTTTTAGTACTTACTCAAAGTAGAATGGATGTTTTGATTATATCATAGCTACCCGTGTGATATAGCATTGTTTATTTGCATTGTAAGATCATGCATATGGTTTGCCTTGCTTGTTAGTAGATATATCTTAGTAGTTTACTTATCTAATATATTTTAATAAGGAGAGTTCATTCATGCATGCTTTACCAATACCATGCCAAGATTTGTGATTGCATACCTAGACTAGATAGCATGTGTGTACAATTCATGTATTAGACATATCTGCAAGTGTAGGATGTACTTGATGGAAATGCATGCCAATTTGTTACTCATGCTAGTATAGTGCATTGCTCGATGTTGTCAAGGATGCTTCATTACATACTTAGTATGCTTCCTCGGTGTACTTATTCTTCATGACTAATATTCTAGGGTTGTGTGCTTTTGCCGTGATTGATAGAGATGTTAGCGGATATAAACTAAGTTATGTTATAGTCATGAGTTATATGTTATTAGTAGCATACTGTGGTAACGTGTGTGATGATCATCCCATGCCTAGCATTATATTTAGTTTATCTAGTTGTTGCATTTTTGTTTGTCTAACTGTCGTTCATGCAAGTGAACTTTCATGTCCTATTATGTTCCATATACTATAGTTGAGTACATAGTCCTTTGTGCTTCTTATAGATGATTAACCTTGTTACAGGTTAATATTATGAGTGTTTGACACATAGTGCAATAGTTCATCTTATACTTAGGGTACCTTATCTTTCATGTTGGTACAATTGTTCTTTGACTATATTTTAATGTGCATAGGTTGATTTGTTATTCTAACCATGTGGTAGTACTCTTGTTGCTAGTTATTATGTAAGTTTATGTTGTTCTTTTTTATAAAGAGCATGTCCTAGTGATCACTTATATGTTTGGTGCTTCTGTTATTAGTCAAGACATATTTATAATTATCACTCATATACCTTGTATATATGTGTCTTGTTGTTTATTGCGTGGCCATAGTATTGGTTTGACTTTTGTTGTAGGAGTCTTTGCTAGTACATGTTTTTGGTGGTGCATATCCTATAGTTATTGTTTGACCATTATAAATATTTAGAGTATCTAAATATTTATTTGTTATTGATTTTACTCTTAATCATGTCTAGGATACTTGTTCATCCATTTGTTTCATGTTGTTGAATGATATTTGATTGCTTAACTAGTATGGTTTATAATGTTGGTTTGGTTGTTGTATAGAATACTTGCTTTTGAATATTATAGATGATGTATATGTTTGGATGCTGTTGACCATTATAATATTTAGATAATGTCTAATTAATTATTAGTGGTTAACTTTTACATTTATCATGCCATGATTATGATTGTGTAGTATGCAAAGGACGGTTCCTTTTCATTTGTGTTGATGCCATTGCTTTTGTTATATAGTTAGGTGAGATGTGTAGTGGGTACTACTAGTGGTTAGTACCATAGTTCGTATTAGAACGTTAGTATTGTTGGCAAGTCTTGATTATCCATCATCAACCTAAACCCTGTCAATTCATCGAGTCCTCTACTTACCTTCCAGTCATGTTATCTCCTTTTGGAATCTCCATCTTGATTAGTATCTTGCTATCCATCCACTCTTAATTTGTTTTGGATGTTATTTGGATTTTATATTGCTTTGGTATTTATTATTTGTCTTTTGCTATCGTTACGACGAGTAGGGAGTGACGACGATGTTGGACATGGACAGAAACAGGTTACGGAAGAAGGACTCAACAACAAAGGCATGCCTCCTTCTTTGATCATACTTATCCTATGTTTTACAAAATTGCATTGTGTTTTATGGTTGCTGTATGCATGCTATTTTAATTCTCGTAGCTAGCGTGTCGATTGACACATCATCTTGATCCGCTTGTCGCCTATTTGCTTGAGACCTGAGTAGAATTATAGTATTCTGGTAGAGTAGAAATGCTTAGCCATGCTTATTACCCTATAGGTGCTTTGTTGAATGACCTTTGGGTCATTGACACTTGAAACTTATTGTTGAGCTCGCTGAGCTAGGCCGTTTGGCTCTTGTTAATCTCCTCTACTCTCTTCTACTCCGGGTGAAACTTACCATCTGAATACTGGCGCGGGCGACAACTGAATCAAGGATTGAAGGAGCGATTGGCCGCCCTTCACAAGTTGAAGGGGGCAATCAGTCGTCCGTGCCGCATGAGGCCTAATAAGTCTTGGATTTGAAGATTGTGATAACAGTACAACCACATGCTATATGGGCACTAGCTTGGTTAATTAGTTAGTTCACTCTTATTGTCGTCATCGCCGTACCGCAGATGGGATAGCTGCCTTGCGAGGAGTATCCTCGGCACAAAAGGGGGGCCCGGACTGTGAACTGCGGTTACTTCCGTGTTGAAACCTAGTGGGCTTGGCATAGTAAGTTTGGTCTAATGAAAGACCTCATCACAATCTCCCTGCTGGTATACCAAATGGTGTACTATGCCAGCGGCCACTAGTGGCAACAAGTCGGGATTGTGTCATGTGGGTAAAGTGTACAACCTCTGCAGAGTGTAAAACTATTCGAATAGCCGTGTCCACGGTCATGGACGACACATGAATCTTTCTTGACATACGGGACCTGTCTTGCTTATTCCCTCTTTGCCCCTATTCTTGGAACCTATGAAGAGTGTGAGTTGATCGAGGATCCTCACTTTGATGAAAGTTATTCTGGAGATAAAACATGTTTCATAAAAAACTGCTTTTATCCAACTACTATATTTTTCAAACAAATTTAGCTTTATGCAAATGAGCCATACAACCTTCCTTTGAAGCCACATGTAGCTATTAGGTCCTTCCCCGTGGGAGGCATGTTGAGTACGTAATGTAATCATGGCAATAATTTTGTTGACAACAGAGTTCCATCAACACGAAGGTGATGACTATGACAACTATGACGATCCATAGGAGTGAGGTCACGTGGACTACATCGATTGCCTGTGGCCGAGATGGAGTCACTACGCATTGTACTTTCCGCTATATTTCTGAATGTAATAAATGTCATGAGACATTTCTCTAGGTATGCTTTGTGGCAAGATATATTTAAAATTGTAATACCTTTTACGTATTGTGCAATGATATCATTTCACTGTGTTGTCAACAATGATCCTGGGGTTGACACTTAAACACAGGAGGATCTGGAAGTTAATTTCGGGTTCTCATAGAGCGGATGCAAGTTTTGAAAAAATGACGGCACGGAGTGCCGATGCAGTGCGAATGAAGCGATGATGAATGCAGCAAACAAATAATTCACATGGCAATAATGAAATACATGGAACGCGTCTGGAGCATCGGTCTCGGGTCGTTACAAGGATGTAGATGCAAAGGAAGACATCATTTTCTCATATTTGTCCTTAGCAATGCCAAGGAACAAAACCTGGATGATCGACCGAGAGACATTTAGCACTCCGCTTCTAAATGTTCTCCTTGATGTACTAGATACAACGGTCATGCTTAAAAGCATCAACATGGCCAACAAGTAAAGGTCGGACTTCAGGAGCACAAGATTCCACAAGGAACAACTTCTAGAATAAGTCACTCGAAATCCTCATTGAGAATATGGTCAAATTGCTCAATCAAGACACCACAATAATAGATCTTCCGGCTAGGTGTGTCGGCCAAAACATCAACCTTGCCGGAAGCTACACCATACATCTTGGGAAAGTTCCAACCATCATATCTACCTGAGATTCAGATTTGGTTGGTAATAGGATGCTTCAGACTCAGCATGTCTGAAAAGGAAAGTTTGCAACACAAATTGACGAGATGACATTGCGAGATTCTCGGGAAATGAACTACGGTAGCCAGCTCCAAAACATGAGCTGGATTGCAAGATACATGTGAACAAAATGTCCAGGACGATTGTCCCCACATGGAAGTCTTGCGACAAAAATGCAATCGAGTTCTGGTTGGGAACCATCATCAAGGATAATGGAATCTTGTAAAAATCCATCTGGTACCTTTAGGATTAGCACTTAGAGCTTATTATCCTTGAACAAATCAATTAGTGGCTTGGTGTGCTAGGAATCACATATAGAATGGAGGCGGGCAATCTATCAAACCATAGAATACTTCGCGCATAGGCGTGACTAACTTGGGACGATTCCAGAGGAAGCAAAAACAATCTCTCTTGAATTCACGGCGGCAACTTGCATCAAATGCATATGAATTCGAGGAAGTCGCTTCGTCCATCCAAGCATAAGCTTCATGAACGGAACACAAAGAAAATGCTTACACAAGTTTCCAACACTAGCTTGATGTTCAACATGAATCATGGAGAAGATAAAGATGTTGCCTATGGGCTCGACAACAAATCATCAAAATTCCATGAAGATGGAATTGCATAACTATGCAAACAAAGTGATAGCATTGGTCAGACCAAAAGATGTAATGGTGTATGCTTGAGGGATCAACCACGAGTAAGACAACATTACGAACATCGTTGGTTCTGATTTGATTTGACGAGCCCACACTCAAATCAAGGTTTTGACAAGACAAAGGATCCAATAACTGACCACAAGGGCCAATCAATGAAGATATCATCTTCCTTCAACACACACACACCAAGAGATATCCCTTAGTGATGAACTAAGTCGGCCAAGCTTTTATCTTCCAACTCTCCAAGTTGTTGTTTAGCTTAACCAACTAGCTCAGGGGTATCCGACACAGATTCTTGGAGAAGGGGCGGTTTAGAGGAAAACCAACTTGCTCATGAACTCAACATAATGGTCAGGGACAACCTGGTGATACTTCCGGGAAGATATCCAGAAAATCGCGAACCATCGACATGTTATGAAGCTTGAGAACAATCTCTCTTTTCAGGGCAAGATGATATGATCGAAAAAGCAAGGGCTTAACACAATCCAAACTCATTGATCGAGAAGTGCACCAGGAAAATGGACTAGGTCGCACGATCAATCTTAGAATAGTGATTCAATAACCAACATGCTAAGAATGAGATTATCGTCCGTTAACTACCAAGCAAAGGGGTTGCTAGGAGTATTGATTTCGCACATCACGGTTCACTAGTCGGCATTCCGGTTACAACCAACAAGGAGACCGAAAAATGAGAATGATGGCGAGAAGTATCACTGTATCAAGAATTCATAAGAGGTGGTGTGCAATTCCCCTGATATTCTTGACCCAAGGAAGGTAATAATACTCCAAGGTAGAACAGAACAAAAGCTGGATTGGCATTTTGATCTGTGGAATACAATTGCTTTGACTCAATCCAAGAAATGGATGAGGTGCTGGAGTTTGTTTCTCCTAGTCATTCCGGAATAGAATGGCTTGATGGACCATAGGAATAATAGGCACCGATGAACACGAATGCACCACTACTCCTGACTATCAATTGATAGACGGAGATTAGGATACAACTGAAGAGGGACAACACAAAGGAACATATGATTTTTCCGAGTTGTGGATGCATAGGTTAGCATGTTGAGCAAACTTCAACCATGTTTCTTCCGGATAACCCATGCAGAAGGTAGGACTAGCAGATTCACAATATAGAATAGAGAACTCATAAAGAGCACTCTGGCTGTGATCTTTTGGTTCAAAAGAACTTCTGCCATATTGGTTCATGGTATTGGAAGAACGATATACCACGGACCTTGAGGACTATCACAAAGGTTACTAATATCCGAAAGAAACGAGCAAACACTATCAACACGAAGTAAGTAGAGTGAATCTTGGGTTCAAGAACCCAGAAATGTAATTCCTACTATCTAAATAACATCACAAGATGCTTTCAAGAATGGTGGCCAGAATCATCACACCGGGAACACAAAACAAGGTTGGATCACTGGGTGGTTCTCTGAGATGTCCTAGTTTCTTGTTAACTTCAACATATATGTCAAGGCAACGGAGTACCTCAACACAATGGTTAGTGTGCTCAATCTAACCAAAAAGGACATCGGGAACACGGAGGAAAGATTTGCAAATGCATCAGATTATTTAGATACCTGGGAAAACTCGGACAGCATAACGGATGTAAATGCTCAAAAGATTTTGAGACATCCTACAAAATGGTGGCATAACCACTCTACATCACAATATCAAGGTTCCGAGACCAACTGTTAACACACGGAAGTACTAGAAATTGAACTAAGACTTGAATCCATCATTCCTATAAGTCTACGAATTAGTAACACGTGATCCTCATAGAAAAAAGAGAAGCCTAGTTCTTAATACCCATAGGAAAGAAGAGGGTGACTCAAATCAGAAGGACATAAGGTAAAGGAGTAAAAAGAGCCTTAAGTTCCCTTCCGCAATCAATTCCCTTATATAACTAAAGCATTTCTAGACTCGACTTTGACCGGTTTAGCTTGGTACTCCTACAGGTAGTCAAGCTCTGATACCAAAGCTGTCAGGACCCCGATCCTAAGTCACATAGATCTAGCATGTAACACATCATATCACTTTGCGGCCTCACGCACGGTAACCCACGGCTGCCGCCTTTACCTGGGCCAGGACCGTTTGCGCCTTTTGGCACACATATATGATAGTGCTGCTAGCATCCATATGATAGAGAACCCGGGCCGACATGACTAGTCGTAAATCCAAGGTGGCACAAACTTACAGGGACAGGCATACATGACCCAGGAATGCACGTGTCAGTCAGCAGCGAGTGTAACCAGGCTATAGCAAGCTATCAGGACTCCGGTAAACACTGCGTGACATTTCCCCATAGGGACAGACACAGGAGCAAAGAAGGACACATGTCGGTCAATCCATGTGTTCTGATTGGAAGCACTAGGAGGCATTTCCCCATAAGAAGGCTACCAAGAATAAACAACTAGGTGTCGGATCCCACACATACCAAGCAATTCAATAATACACACAATTTGCTCGATATGTGTAAATACAACATGGCATCACAACAAAACTCTACAACTCAAAGTATTTATTCAATTGGCTCCGAGGAGCCAGATATTACAAATATGGGTCTCATGACCCGACATACAAATCATACAAGCAACAAGTGGAAGCATAAACATGTATGAGTACAGACATCTGAAACGAAAGAAGGGTGGAAAGCCTCTCTATCTACAAGACCCTCCAAAGGAACTAGACCTCTGTCTGGGATTCCCAAGCTAATTGTCGAAGCCCACGTAGAACTACTAGTGAGACTGAAGTCTCTCTACAAAACATAAATTAAGCAAACGTGAGTATAAATGTACTCAGGAAGACTTACATCAGAACTAACTAAATATGCATCGGTATCAACAAAGGGGGTGGTGGAGTTTAACTGTAGCAAGCCAGCTTTGACTCGGTGGCTATCCTGTACTACGACTGCCAGTAATTTCTTTGGGGTGGCGCACACGAGTCCACATATTCACCATATCAATACACCTCTATGGATCCGCTCCCGTCTCCCTACGAGAAGGCCATCCATAGCACTCACACTTATCTTGCACATTTTAGAGTATCCACTTCCAGTTATCTATGAACGATGTAGGTTTTCCAAGTAGTCCATATCCGCGTGGCTATTCGAATAGTTAGATAACCTTGCAAGGGTGTACTTCTTCACACACGCTCTTGATACGTCTCCGGCGTATCTATAATTTTTGATTGTTCCATGCTATTAAAGTATCATTCATGGATGTTTTATATTCATTTACTAGCAACTTTATATCATTTTTTGGGACTAACCTATTGACATAGTGCCCAGTGCCAGTTGCTGTTTGTTGCTTGTTTTTTACTTCACAGAATATCCATATCAAACAAAGTCCAAATGTAGCGAAACTTTTTGGAGATTTTTTCAGCCCAGAAGACACCCAGGAGGCCCAAGATATGCACCAGAGGGGCCCTGTGGGGCCCACTAGGCACCAGGGCGCGCCAGGGCACCCAGGCACGCCCTGGTGGGTAGTAGGGCCCACAGGCACCCCCTCCATCGCCTCCCAGCTCTATAAATACTAAGATATTCTAGAAACCCTAGGGGAGTCGTCGAAACACAATTCCAGCCGTCACAAGTTTCAGAACCACGAGACCCAATCTAGAGGCCCTTTCCGGCACCTTGCCGGAGGGGAAAACGATCACGGAGGGGTTCATCATCCTCATTGGTGCTCCTCCGATGATGCGTGAGTAGTTTACCACAGACCTACAGGTCCGTAGGTAGTAGCTAGATGGCTTCTTCTCTCTTTTTAATCTTCAATAAAATGTTCCCCTCGATGTTCTTGGAGTTCTATTTGATGTAATGACTTTTGCGGTGTGTTTGTTGGGATCTGATGAATTGTGAGTTTATGATCAGATCTATCTATGAATATTAATTGACTCTTTGCTGAACTCTTTTATACATGATTGCTATAGCCTCGTATTTCTTCTCTGAAACTTTGGTTTGGTTTGGCCAACTAGATTGATTTTTCTTGCAATGGGAAGAGGTGCTATGTGATGGGTTCGATCTTGCGGTGCTCATTCTCGGTGACAGAAAGAAACATGACATGCATGTATCGTTGCCATCTAGGATAAAAAGATGGGGTCTATTCCTACATGAATAGATCTTATCTACATCATGTCATCGTTCTTTTGCATTACTACGTTTTTCCATGAACTTAATACACTAGATGCATGTTGGATAGCGGTCAATGTGTGGAGTAATAGTAGTAGATGCAGGCAGGAGTAGGTCTACTAATCTTGGACATGTTGCCTATATACATCATCATTGCCTTGGATATCGTCATAATTATTTGCTCTTCTATCAATTTCCCAAAAGTAATTTGTTTACCCACCGTATGCTATTTTCTTGAGAGAAGCCTCTAGTGAAATCTACGGCCCTGGGGTCTATTTTCTATCATATTATTTTCAGATCTGTTATTCCAAAAATCCAAAAATACCTTGCTGCACTTTTTATTTACTTATTTTATTTTGTGTTTTTGCAAGATCTATTTATCCAATCTCATACAATTTAATATATCTCAATACCGAGGAGGGATTGACAACCCCTCTTACGCGTTGGGTTGCAAGTATTTGTTATTTGTGTGCAGTTGCTGTTTACATAGTGTTGCTTGGTTCTTCTACTAGATTGATACCTTGGTTTCATAACTGAGGTAAATACTTACCGTTGATGTGCTGCATCATCCTCTCCTCTTCAGGAAAATACCAAGGCAGATACAGGCAATCTGGAAGAATTTCTGGCGCCGTTGCCAGGGAGACATCATCAACATCTATCAGGTTCCTAATCACAAATCTCATCTCCTTGCAATTTACTTTATTTGCCTTTTGTCTCTCGTTTTCATCTCCCCCAATTCTAAAACACTTTCAGAAAAACACAAAAACATTTGCCTTTTATTTGCCTTCTTTCCGTTTGCCCTTTTCTCGTTCCATCTCTTGTTTGTTTGTTTGCCCTCTTCATCGTTATGGCTAGTTCCTCCGTTGCTACGAGCACTCCTGAGAATGAAGTTCTCAATTTTAAGCAAAGGGGAGGAGATAATTTAAAAGATGCTTGGTACAGAATTTGTGATGCTCAAAATAGATCTACTCAAAAGCAATCCACTACCATTCTTCTTCGAAATTTTTATGTGGGCATTACTACTTGGTATAGATTTGTTCATGATACAATCACCGGAGGGAATTTTTTGATGTGTCCCCGTTTAGATGCTTTGAATGCCATGGGAAATTTAGTGAGGTCACCTCCTATCATCATTAATGAAACAGTTTGAACTCTTGAACATGTTATGCAAAGGATTGATGCTATTGAAAACAAAAATGCTCACTGAAGAACATATTGAAAATTTGGATAAGAGGATTCATAATCTTGCTAATAAAATTGGGTCAAAAGTAGGATATACCCTTAAATTACTAAGAGAGAAAGGACCCGTGGCTAACGAGAGGGTAGAGGAGAGCCCCGCTAGAATTGATAAATTGGAAGAAATTTTTAGTAATTTGAGCTCGGATTTTTCTTCCGTTAAAACTATTGAAAAAAAACCTTCAAGTAGGAATTGCAAATCTACTAATGTTCCCAAGAACAAAGGTGTTAATCCTATTAGCAACAATGAAGATCTTAAAATGATTAGAGTTCACCCAAATTTCATAGATGTGATAAAGGAACCAATCTATAAAAATACGTTCTTGATTTCGTTCCAATGAGTGTCATTATCAAAAAATTATACGCTAGAACTCCTAGATATTATGGTTGTGTTATTGAGGAGTTGGAAACTAAAGATGACAATACTTGAATCTATGCATTATGCCTAGCTAGGAGCATAAAACGATAGCGCTTGTTGGGAGGCAACCCAACGAATAAAATATTTTTTTCACTTTTTCTTTCTATTTTGTGTGTTCACACAATTATTCTACTGTTATGATTGTGTTTTAGTGTTTTAATTAGTGTTTGTGCCAAGTAAAGCCTTTAGGATTATGTTGGGTGATAGTTGATTTGATCTTGTTGAAAAACAGAAACTTTTACGTCCAGTAGTAGAATTTTGAAAAATCACAGAAGTGACGAAAGTTTCTGAATTTTCTACACAAGATTGATATACAAATTTTCTACATCGTTCTAATTTTTCAGAATTTTTAGAATTACAGAAGTATGGTCAAAGTCCAGATTACTACAGACTGTTCTGTTTTTGACAGATTCTGCTTTCGTTGCATTGTGTGCTTATTTTGATGAATCTATGGATTGTATCGGGGGCTATAAGCCATGGTAAAGTTGGAATATAGTAGGTATAATGCAATAATAAAATATGAATGTGTTTGCAACAGTACTTAAAGTGGTGATTTGCTTTATTATACTAACGGATCTCACGAAGGTTTTTGTTAAGTTTTGTGTGATTGAAGTTTTCAAGTTTTGGGTGAGATCACGAAGGATGAAGGAATAAGGAGTGTCAAGAGCCTAAGCTTGGGGATGCCCATGGCACCCCAAGTTAATATTCAAGGATAAACAAGCAACTAAGCTTGGGGATGCCCCAGAAGGCATCCCCTCTTTCTTCTAACGAACATCGGTCATTTTACTTGGTGCTATATTTTTATTCATCGCATATCATGAGTTTTGCTTGGAGCGTCTTGTATTATATGAGTCTTTATTTGTTTTGCTTTTTAGTTTGTCACAATCATCCTTGCTGGACACACCTATTTTAGAGAGCCATAATGATGCTATGATTTGTTAGAATTGCTCTATGTGCTTCACTTAATTTTTTTGAGCTATGGAATTGCTCTAGTGCTTCACTTATATCTTTTTAAGCACGGTGGTGCTTTAATTTTGAAGAAATTCTCTCATTCTTCACTTATATTATTTTGAGAGATGAAATTTTTGAAGAAATATTTATGCTCATGATCTTCACTTAAATTTATTTAAGAGCTTGTTAAGAAGCAATGGTAATATATGAAATTAGTCCCAAAGTGATAGATATTCAAGAGGGATAATAAAAATTGTCATGAAGATCATTGGATATTAAATCTTGATTCCTTGCAATAGTTTTATGATATGGAGATAGTGATATGTGAGTCATGTTGGTGAGTAATTATTCTTTAGTAAGAATATTGGTATCAAGGTTTGTGATTCCCTATGCAAGCACGAAAGTCAATAGTTATGTAATGAAGTTACATCGTACTTGTGGTGCATTATTCGGTGTTAGTTATGTTCAATGCTCATTTATGATCGTTTTCGTTTTTTGGTTGGATGCTTCTCAATCTATTTGCTAGCCTTTCATTGCACTAAGTGGGAATACTTCTTGTGCATCCAAACTCCTTAAACCAAGTTGTGCCAATGAGTCCACCATACTTTCCTATATGCGGCATTTCCATGCCGTTCCAAGTAAATTTGTATGTGCCAACTCTAATTTTCAAAATGAATTTCCTTTTTGTGTGCCCGTACCACTCATGAAGGGTGGCCAATATTTTTCCATGCTAGATGTGTTATTCTCAAGATGAGTGTTTATTCGCTTGTCATTGCACGAGAGTGTGGCCGGTAATAGGGATGCCCAATCCCGAAATGAAAAAAATTACTTTATGTTATCAATAATAAATTCCTTGGAAAGTGTTGGTATGGAGGGCACCCGTGGATACGGCTAGCCATGGATTGTGAAAGAATGATGGAAAAGAAATAAACTTTATTTTATGTTTGGGAACCGTCTATGACGTATCTAGCATGGAAAGTATTGGGAATTCTCATTCATTTTCGTTGACAGGAAAAGCCTGCCTCCCAAAATATTTTATCTCTCAATTTAAGCTTTGAGCTCTGGCACCTCTACAAATCTCTGCTTCCCTCTGTGAAGGGCCTATCTATTTACTTTATGCAATTTTTATTTTGAGTCTCCATCTTCTCTTATAAAGCACCAACGAGGGAACACTATGATCATACTTGTGCATTAGATCTAACTAATATTCGAGTGTGTTTCATGAATGGATCAATGATTGAGCATAATGGGCTAGGGATAGCTTTCTTTAGTGTTGATATTTTGAAACACATGGTTGCTTGGTGATATGCTTAAGTATTGATGTCTTCATGTCAAATTATAGACTATTGCTTTGAATCATCTGAAAAGTCCACTTGTCCATGCTACAAAGAAAAGAATATATGATAAATATGATGGGTAGCATTCCACATCAAAAATTATGTTTTTATCATTTACCTACTCGAGGACGAGCAGGAATTAAGCTTGGGGATGCTGATACGTCTCCAACGTATCTATAATTTTTTATTGTTCCATGCTATTAAAGTATCATTCTTGGATGTTTTATATTCATTTACTAGCAACTTTATATCATTTTTTGGGACTAACCTATTCACATAGTGCCTAGTGCCAGTTATTGTTTTTTGCTTTTTTTTACTTCGTAGAATATCCATATGAAACGAAGTCCAAATGCAGCGAAACTTTTTGGAGATTTTTTCTGCCCAGAAGACACCCAGGAAGCCCAAGATGTGCACCAGAGGGGCCCTGCGGGGCCCACTAGGCACGAGGGCGAGCCAAGGCCCCCAGGCGCGCCCTGGTGGGTAGTGGGGCCCACAGGCACTCCCTCCACCGCCTCTCAGCTCTATAAATATTCAGATATTCCAGAAACCCCAGGGGAGTTGTTGAAACAGAATTCCAGCCGTCGCAAGTTCCAGAACCACGAGATCCAATCTAGAGGCCCTTTCCGGCACCTTGCCGGAGGGGAAAACGATCACGGAGGGGTTCATCATCCTCATTGGTGCTCCTCCAATGATGCGTGAGTAGTTTACCACAGACCTACGGATCCGTAGGTAGTAGCTAGATGGCTTCTTCTCTCTTTTTGATCTTTAATACAATGTTTTCCTCGATGTTCCTGGAGATCTATTTGATGCAATGACTTTTTACGGTGTGTTTGTTGGGATCCGATGAATCATGAGTTTATAATCGGATCTATCTATGAACATTAACTGAGTCTTTGCTGAACTCTTTTATGCATGATTGTTATAGCCTCATATTTATTCTCCGAAATTTTGGTTTGGTTTGGCCAACTAGATTGATTTTTCTTGCAAGGGAAGAGGTGCTTTGTGATGGGTTCGATCTTGCGGTGCTCATTCTCAGTGACAAAAAGAAACATGACATGCATGTATCGTTGCCATTAAGGATAAAAAGATAGGGTCTATTCTTACATGAATAGATCTTGTCTACATCATGTCATCATTCTTATTGCATTACTCCGTTTTTCCATGAACTAAATACACTAGATGCATGCTGGATAGCGGTCGATGTGTGGAGTAATAGTAGTAGATGCAGGCAGGAGTCGGTCTACTAATCTTGGACGTGATGCCTATATACATGATCATTGCCTTGGATATCATCATAATTATTTGCTCTTCTATCAATTGTCCAACAGTAATTTGTTTACCCAACGTATGCTATTTTCTTGAGAGAAGCCTCTAGTGAAATCTACGGCCCCCAGATCTATTTTCTATCATATTATTTTCAGATCTATTATTCCAAAAATCCAAAAATACCTTGTTGCACTTTTTCTTTACTTATTTTATTTTGTGTTTTTGCAAAATCTATTTATCCAATCTCATACAATTTAATCTATCTCAATACCGAGGAGGGATTGACAACCCCTCTTACGCGTTGGGTTGCAAGTATTTGTTATTTGTGTGCAGTTGTCGTTTACATAGTGTTGCTTGGTTCTCCTACTGGATTGATACCTTGGTTTTATAACTGAGGGAAATACTTACCGTTGTTGTGATGCATCATCCTCTCCTCTTCGGGGAAATACCAACGCAGATACAGGCAATCAGCTCTCACCACTTATCGCCGTTTACACGACATGTACTCGGCAACCTTCAAGTGGGAGCCCAGCGAGGGTGTCGGCCACGACCTGACTAACCACATAAGACTCTAGTCTAGGTTTATCGCCTATTTGAGTTCCATCCGCAAGGAAGTCCGGCCGAGGTTTCCACTACGGCCCCAAACGGTGTGTGCAGGGTTCCCAAGTCCACCATCCGGGTGTCACTTGGTACACTGGGCCATGGTGCCAAGTCTGTCCCAAGCCCACCTGTACCGGGTGCCACTTGGTAGACTACTAACACAACCTACAAACACCAGAAACTAGTTGCAACTCCTGGATAGAGATCAAGGCGATTAATAAGTCGAGAGAGCTTGGAGTGCCCGGAGCCCAATGTGTGGTGGTAACTGTCTTGGATCACAAACACAGAACTCAATTCCTGAGGACGATTTCAATGAGACAACCCACCATGTACTCCTACATGGCCTCTCACCGCCACCTTTACCAAATTGTGTTCACACACTTAGCTCTCAACAGTATGACATGTTCACCAACATCCCAATCCATCCCAAGTGACTCAGGCCTGACACAACTCTAAGCATAGCAGGCATAACAAGCGGGCATGAATGAGTAGGCACATCATGGCTCAAACAACTCCTACTCATGCTAGTGGGTTTCAACTATTTACTGTGGCAAAGACATGTCATGCAGAGGAAAGGGTTCAACTACCGCAACATGTAACAGTTGAATCGTTGTTGTCCTAATGCAGTAAAAAAGAGCAGAAGCGAGAGAGTGGGATTGTATCGGAATGCTCAAAGGGGGTATGTTTGCCTGGCACTTCTAAAGATAGTAGCGCTTCATCGGTGTCATTGATCTCAACGTCGGAACAACGACTACTGAGAGGGAACAACACTGGCAACAAGAGGGAACACAATCAATGCAATGCAACAATATGATGCATGATCATGTCTTGGCAATATGATGTTCATTGAGCTATTGCAACTAGCAACACAATTAAATGAAGTTGGTTTGAACCAAAGGTTCAAATTCAAACTCCATATGTGGTTATTTAAATGCCATTTATTTGATTTGTCCTAGACATTAGCTAAAAGTTGTTCTAACATGCATGAAAGTGGCATAAATAGGTTCTTTATATTTTTCTGATAATTTTTCATATATAAGTTATTTCATTTGGAGCTACAGTTGAAAATTTCTATGAATTTTAGAAGTTTTAGGCATTTTCTGAAATTCATAAATCTTTCCTGATTTATAAATCCAGAAAAGCTTTACTACGTCAGCAACACATCAGAGTGACGTCAGCAGGACAACGGGCCATTCCAGGTCAAATCTGACCTGTGGGTCCCGCACGTCAGTGTAACAGGGCAGGAACATAGGCTGGACAGTGGGCCTGGTCAACGCTGATGTCAGCAAGGTCAGAACTGACCGTGGGGTCCACATGCTAGCGGTTCAGTGGCTTAAACAAGTTTAGTTAAACTTAACTATGATTAGTGGGGACGTGGGCCCACTCTAAGTGACCTATGGTTAACGCAATAGAGTAATTAGCCTAAGCTAATATCTGCCACGTCAGTAGATCGGCGTCTAGCCGTCGGTGCTAGCAGGACACAGCGGAGGTCCTCGTCCGGCCGTTTCCGACGGCGGCAGCTTGCGTTCTTGCGCTCTACGGAACGAGCGCATCGGTGCGCGTTGATTGGTGGTCGTGACGGTGCTGGTGGTGGTCGGAATCGGCTACGACAATGAGCGAGGCGGCGGCCGGAGCTCAGGTCAGGTCGGGCTCGGCGTTAGGGAGCACGGGAGGGAGAGCTGTTGGTGGCTACGGTCTCATGGAGAGACACTAAGCACGCTGGTGTGCTCGCTCGCGAGCTGCGGCGTCTGTGGCCACGGCGGTGTCAAGGCCGGCGGCGAGGAGCTCACGGCTCCGGCGGTTAGCGTGGGTAGAGTAAGAAAACGGCCGCGAGGCTAGAGGGAAAATGACTGGGGGCTCACAAGGGGTTGGAGGAGCAGCTCAGCAGGCTCGGGGAAGCTTCTGCGACGGCGAATCGACGGCGGCGGACGGCAGATCCAAGGGTTGAAGACGACGGCATCGGCAGCGTTCGGGGACGTCTGGCATTGCTTGACTAGGCGGAGAAGGCGTAGGCGTGGAGGCGGACCTCGTGGACGTGTTGGGGAGGCGAGGCGGTGGCCGTGGCCGCGACAGTGCACGGCGGCGCAAGCTACAGGCTTCAGCCATGGCAACGGGTGAGCGATGGAGAGGGAAGGGGGAGAAAGGGAGAGGTCCTCCCGATCCAGACGGCAATGGGGAGGTCGTCCACGGCGTCGACGTGGCCTGGGGGAGGCAGACATGCGAGTAGGTGGCGTGGCGCCCTCAGGCGCCCGCGCGCTGTCCTGGCTCTGCCTACTGGCAGATGAGGAAGACGACTGGCAACGGCCAGATGGGCTGGGCCTGCTGGGCCACTACAGTGGAGGACCACTACTTATGGGTTAATTCAAAGTCCTTAAATGCCATGGAAAAATCTAGATAATCTCTTGTTAAGGTTTTCACCTTTTTCCATAAATCATGAACATTTTTAAAGGACATTTTGGTTTCATTGAGAATGTTTTGAGTTGAACCTATTTGAGTTATGTTTGGTGTTAGGGTTTAGTCAACCCCATTTCAAATTTCACTGAAATTTAACATGGTGCATGAATGATTATGCAATGGCAAGCAAAGACTAATGTAGGGCTGTGACAAGCACCATCTCATCTCAAACCCTAGTTCATCTCTTGTGTTCCATCTTTGTATCTAAACCTGATATTGGTACCTGTGTGTGACTAGTAGTGTTGATTACATCTTGTAGTTGATGCTAGATGGTTTATTTGGTGGAAGACTATATGTTCAGATCCATTGTGCTATTCATTACTCCTGTGATCTTGAGCATGAATATGATTTGTGAGTAGTTGCTTTTGTTCTTGAGGACATGGGAGAAGTCTTATCATAACTACTCATGTGAATTTGATATTCGTTTGATATTTTGATGATGTGTATGTTGTGATTCCCTTAGTGGTGTTATGTGAACGTCGACTACATGACACTTCACCATCTTTGGGCCTAAGAGAATGCATTGTGGAGTAGTTATTAGATGATGGGTTGCTAGTGTGACAGAAGCTTAAACCCTAGTTTATGCGCTATTCCGTATGGGGCTGATTTGGATCCATGTGTTTAATGCTATGGTTATATGTTATCTTAATTCTTGTTTCGTAGTTGAGGATGCTTGCGAGAGGGGTTAATCATAAGTGGGAGGCTTGTTCAAGTAAGAACAACACCCAAGCATCGGTCCATCCACATATCAAATTATCAAAGTAGCGAACGCGAATCAAACCAACATGATGAAAGTGACTAGATGAAATTCTCGTGTGTCCTCAAGAATGTTTTACCTGTTATAAGAGACCGTTCCGACCTGTCCTTTGCTACAAAAAGGATTGGGCTACCTTACTGCACCCATTGTTACTATTGTTACTTGTTGCTGGTTACAAATTACCTTACTATCAAACTATCTATTACCAACAATTTCAGTGCCTGCAGAAAATACCTTGCTGAAAACCACCTGTTATTTTCTTCTGCTCCTGGTTGGGTTTGACGCTCTTACTTATTGAAAGGACTACGATTGCTCCCCTATACTTGTGGGTCATCACGCGGGCAGCAGTGCGCGGCGGACAGCAGCGGCGGCATCAGAAGCAGCAGCAGGCGGAGGCGAGGGAGCGGCGGGTAGAAGGCGGTCACACCCGTGTGCGGCTGCGGGGTATGGCGTGGCCAGTGCATGTAGAGGCGCGGACGGGCGCAAGCAGCGTATGGGAGCACGGCCACGACGCGGCAGGGGAGCCCAGAGCGCGCACGGGGCAGCGGTGAGCGCATCCACGCAGCGAGGTGGGGCGCTCGGCTACGGCGGTGGATTGAGCTGGGAAAGGTGGGAATTAGCGCGGCTCACCGAGAGGAAGGTCGGGGATGTGCTTGCGACGACCGAGGTGGCGCGATGGTGTAGATCGACGGCGAGATGCTACGGCCATAGCGGAGAAACCGGCTCCACTCGGAGTGTATGGCGAGGCCCAGCTTTATTCGATAGATGTAGATGAAGGAGACGAGGATGGCGGAGCCCCTGGACATCTTCTCACAGTGCGGGGAGGCCGGTGACCGCGGGATCGACGAGGTGGCAGCGACTGTCAGTGTCAAAACCGGCAGATCTCGGGTAGGGGGTCCCAAGCTGTGTGTCTAAGGATCGATGGTAACAATGGACAATGGGGAGACAGGTCAAGTTCATCGGGTTGACTTGACCTTCTTCCCTCTCATCCTGCTCGAACGCAGGCTCAGGGGGGTGGTCGGAGTCCTCGGCTTTGTTCGGAGTGTCATTATCTCCGGTGCCGGTATTGCTTTCCCTTGCCCGACGCGGTCGTGGGCGGTGCCGCTGAGCCGGCGTTTTGGTGGTCCGTCGATGGGCTCCTTCTCATCTGGATCTTGAGTGCCATCGTCGTCCTTCTTTTCAGGTGTGTCCACCATGTATACATCATAAGTAGAAGTGGCCGTCCAACGCCCAGTGATGGGCGGGTTTTGGCCTGGTTCAACTCTGACATCGTCGTCCATGCCGTCGATGTCTTCGGAGGCGTAATCTAGCATGTCGGTTGAATCCTCGACAGTGGCTATTAAGTGGGTGGTGGGTGGGACGCAAAATTCCCTACTCTCAGCCCCCAGTTCAAGCTGGGCGTAGTTCGGAGGTGATACTTCCGTGATGGCAAGAGATAGTCCAGTGTTTCGTTTAAGAGTGAAAGCTGGACATGCGTCTGAGGATCTGCGGAGCTAGGTTCGGTAATAACCACTTGACCGAGCCCGATAGACGCAGACCTCGAGAGTTCGGAGTTGACGTCCAGAGGTGAATCCGGCTTCCCGATGACGGGGAGAGTCCCGTTTGACTCCGGGTCCGCCGACGGCATGGTTGCATCTGGGTCTCCGGCTAGAAGCTCCGTAAAGGGAGAGAGTCCGACGGGGTTCACCCCCCCGTCTTCGGACGAAGTGTTCCGCTCCGGATCTAAGGCCAGGGCGGGCATGATTGTCGGTCCCTGGACGGGATCTGATAGCGGATCCGAAGGGCCTTCTTTGTATGGGTGGGGAGCGGCGGCCGAGGCCGTGAACCCCCCGAAGATTAGATCTCCTCGGATATCGACGATGTAGATCAAACTTCCAAACCTGATCTGGTGACCAAGGGCGTAACTGTCGACCTGCTCAAGGTGACCGATCGAGTTGGCACGTAGCATGAAGCCGCCAAACACAAAGAGTTGACCAGGGAGAAAAGTCTCCCCGGAAACAGCGTCGTCGTCGACGACAAGGCGAGCCATCGATCCTTCCGTCGACAACACAACGGAACTCTCAATGAAAGCACTAATGTCGGTGTCAAAACCGGCAGATCTCGGGTAGGGGGTCCCAAGTTGTGTGTCTAAGGATCGATGGTAACAATGGACAATGGGGACACGATGTTTACCCAGGTTCGGGCCCTCTTAATGGAGGTAAAACCCTACGTCCTGCTTGATTGTATTCGATGAGTATAGGGATTACAAGAGTTGATCTACCTCGAGATCGTAATGGCTAAACCCTAGCTGTCTAGCCTATGAATATTCTGATAGCCTCTACAGACTAAGCCCTCCGGTTTATATACACACCGGAGGGGCCTAGGGTTGTACAGAGTCGGTTTACAGAAAAAGGAAATAGTACATCCGGACACCAAACTTGCCGTCCACGCATATAGGAGTCCTACCCGGACACGGGGGATGGTCTTTTGCTTTACCTTCACGGCCTATCAGTCCGGCCCATATCGAATAGACCAGACACCCGAGGACCCCCTAATCCAGGACTCCCTCAGCGACCACAAGCTTCCGGTGACGAACAAATGAACGGGGTGAACGGGAGAGAGAATGGAGAGGCTAGGGTTCGTCCCTGGGGTTGAGGACGGCCTTGTCCTCTCCCAAGGGGGCTCTGTAGCGCCAGACGTCGAGCATCGGTGTCCCAGGCACCATGGATGGCCGACAGCGCCATGGCTCTGTCTCCTTCTGTGTACAGTGGAAGGAAAAGGCATGTGGTGGGCTGGGCCTTGTACTGCTCCAACGGGCTGAAGTGCATAGTAGTGCATTCGTATTTTCCTTTTTCTTTTCTGCCAAACATTTCAGTCACTGTTTTGCATTATTTTGAGCCACTAAATGATTTTTATAAATGACACATAATTACTTGGCAATATACTGAGTTGGCTCAAAAGTTTGAGGCTGGTTTGAATCCATTTGAATTTTGTTTAAATAGAAATTGCTTAAATGTTGCTGTTTTGGCACTGTTTTAAATAGGTTAGGGGCAATTTAATATTTCAAATAACATTGGTTTCTACATGACAATTACTTAGTGATTATTTGCAACCCAACGAACATTTTTGTTGGACAGATTAAAGAAATAGAAATTTGACTTTCAATTTAAGTTTGGTTTTGAGCAAGTGGCACTTAAGCTTGAGAAACATGATGACTTGGCAAGATTAGAGGGGAGATTACTATAGGATGATTCTCGGGGTGTTAAAATCCTCATAGCAGCTGTGCACTTCTGCTTAGCAGAGAAAAAAAGTTGGCCACAACAATCCTTTTTGAGCTTGAAGTAGTCATCATGTGCCTGCACTCCCTCCACAATGCGCAAGAACATTGGTTTCCACATGCGGAAACGGCGACGAAATCATGGATCATCCATGAAAGTTGGGTTCGCAGCAAAGTAGTCCTTCTGCAATAGCCGTGCTCCAGACACCCTATCCCGATTGATCACTCTTCTCCCATAGATTGAGCCCTTGAAGTTCAGAATATGCTCCCCCTGCCGGTCTATTTCCTCTTGCATGCTCATGAGTATGATCATGTCCACTTCTTCGTTTGAATCCGAAGAATCGAAGAACTCATCTTGAATCATTTGATCAAGCTCTGTCGGTCCATACTCCTCGTCCGACAAAGCATCAAATTTCACCGTTTCCCTAATAAAGTCACAAAAAAATCGGTCAGACAATGTGTCGAACACATAGAGTGCAAGGCGGAGCCAGAGAGTTGTCGGACGTACCGACGGGCCGGCGACGACGTCCACGGCGGCGAGGACGGGAGAGAGGACTGTTGTGTCGGTACTGGAGGTGCAGAGGCTAGGAACGGCTGCGGAGCGCGTGCGACGGCTGAGTGGCGAGACGGACGTCGAGGAGGAGGAAGAAGAGAGGAGAGAGCAAATGGATCCTGTAGGTCGAGGGGTGAATTTGATGCATTTTTCAGTTGGGGTCGGGCTGTGTGGTCCAACGTGGCGGACGTGCCCACGCACCCCATATCCGTCCCATATTCGGGTTGGATATGAGGGGTGTCGGTCAGCGCGCACGTTTGAGGTCCATTTAAGATGCCAGTCTAGGTCGCATTTTTGTGACCGGTCAGTGACCGGATCGTCCGTCCTGCCGTTTGAGGCAGGTTCGGAGCGCCCGGTTGTAGATGCTCTAAGGCCAACTCCAACGCACGACCCCAAACGGACGTCCGGTTCATCCGCTTTTCGTCCGTTTGGGGCAGGAAAACGGACATGGCCGTCTGCTTGCGGTCATGCGGCCATCGGTGCGCCCAACCGGCACGCCTCGTCCCAAACCGCCCGGGGTTGTGGGCTTCGATTTTTTGCCCCCCAAAAAAAGAAAATAAACTTGCAAATAATACGAAAACATAAATATAAGCATAAAACATCCATATGTCCAAAGTACCAAAGTTCAACGCAGGTCTTAATTAAACTAAAACTTAATAAAAGACATAAAAAACTAGATAAAGGCCCGTCGCCCGGTGGCCGCCGTCGTCTTCAAGAGTCGTCGTCCTACTCGTCGTCGTCGCTGGTGAGGTCGACGTAGGGCGGCGGCTGCCGCAGGTGGGCTGGCGGCCCCTGCCAGACCGGGGGCGCCGGCGGCGCCTGTACCACCTCCTCCCGTAGCTCCTGCTCGTGCTCTGGTGACTGCGGCGGTGGGGCTGACCATGGGCTGACACCCAATGAGTCAGCCATCTCCGGCGCCATGCACGACCAGCTCCATCGCTGGCCCACCAGACTAGGGTTCCGCGCGGCGATGGGCGGCTCCTCCTCCACCTCCTCCGGCACCTCCTCCTTGACGTCGACGTCCATCTCCGGGATGGCAACGTCGCCGGTCGCCGACAGGGCCAGCGCGGTTTCCAAGCCAGCCCATTGCCGCTCATCGTGCGTGTTCATGGAGTCCTTCATGACACGCCTCATGAGGCGGGCCTCCTCCTCCTCGGTCATGGGCGGCGGCGGTGGCGGGGACGGGGACGGAGAAGGCGTCGGCGTGATGCCGCGCACACGGCTACGACCCCGCGTTTGGGGAGGGCTGTCATCAACACGAGGAGGACGCGGGCGGCGAGGGCTAGGAGGACGGCCGACAAAAAAAACTTGCTGCCGCTGGTCGTGCTCGTCGCAGAGCCACGTATCCCACAGTGGTGAATCTATGGCGTACCTGGAGTCCGCCAGTAGATCCGATGGGAGGCGGGCGCGCCGTCGGTTGATCTCCTCGCGGCGGGCGCGGCCGCTCACAGGCACTGGAGGGATCGGCACGTGGTCGGCGGAGAGATGCCAGTTGTTTGGCAGGTGGACATCACCCCACGGCAATGGCGTCGCCGTCTCCCAGTAACGACGGCAGACATCGACGTGGATGTACGGCCTGTCGCGCTGCTCGGCCGGCGCCGGCGCCATCTGGAAAGCTGGCGGAGCAGGTGGCGGAGAAGGAGGTGCGGGCTGCGCGGATCTGCTGGGGCGACGTCGGCCAGAGGAGGAGCCGGCCTCGTGGTCGTGCTTCCCCTTGCCGATCCAATGCCAGTCCATGGCGCCGGCGAGGAGGTGGGCTAGTAGGGTGTGACGGTGGTGGCTAGGGTTTGCGTGTCGGGGCTCGAGGAGGCAGGCCGGCCAGGAAGTGGAAGTGGAAGGTGTGGACTGGCAGGTCCACGGCTTCCACATTAAGAAGGACGGCGACCCTCCGCCCGTGGCAATGACAGCCGGGTCCTGCTGCGCGTGCGCATTAATGTTGGACGGTGAAGGTAGGTGGGCGGCCGTCACGTGTCACCGAGGCGGGCGAGGAGCAAGCACATGCACGTCCGTTCAGTGTCCGTGTGGACGCAAACCAGACGCATGTTTGCGTCGAAAATGAGAAGAGCCTGACGTCAAACAGACATAAAATGCGGATGCGATCGCGCGTTGGGCTGAGCCATCCGTTCGTTTTGGTCCAAACGAACAAGCGCGGACAGGATAGGTTCGCGCTATAGAGTTGGCCTAACGACCACGGCCAGGCACCGATGCTGCAACCGCCAGGATGATTCTGCATTGGTATCATCCATGCATTAGCGTCACCAGCAGTCCATAGCCACTAGCGAGTCGTTCGTTGCGGAGCTGGTGGTTTGCGTCACATATTTCACGTTGGTATTTTTCGTGTTTGCTATCTGAGGCTGCTCACGAAATCAGTCCATCCATTGGCCGTAGCGTGCTACAAAAATAGCCACCTGCAACGCTCAGCTGCGAGCTAGACAGGAAAAAAAAACCTTGTTTCAGTTACAGCCGGGCAGGGACGAATGAGGGATGACAGAACCATTTGGAGTCCACCTTTGACTCCAGCCCCCCAAGTCTTTCCTGCTGTACTGCGCTTTACCTTTTTACCGAACGTAACACCCGGAGCCAGCCGTAAAGTGGTAACTACCACACGTCCTCCCAGACCAGTGACCACCCCTAGGGCGGCAGGTAAAACAAGTTAGTCACTTTTTTACCGCTGAGGATCCGAGTCAGATGACGCAACGTCTTACCGGGCGGCAGGCACTGCGTGCATGCATGCACGCGCCCATCCACGAGAGAGAGAGAGAGAGAGAGAGGGAGACGGCGATACCATGTGCCTGCAGCGACTGTGTAGCGTATACACACACACACCGTGCGTCTCTAGGCTGTAGCCCCGCTGTAACTTTTGGTGTTATTACCCTAGTGGCCATGGCCATGGTAAACGGCACGCACGTCGCTTGCTAGTCTCCGAGGGCGGGAGCGCGGCGGATACGACAGACTGAAATTTCCAAACGTTGCCGCCGCGTATGCACTGTAGTACGTGCGTCTCGCCGGCGCCACCGCTCGCCGCTCCGCCGCTCAGACGACGTGGCGGCCGAACGAGGTTTTTGGTTCCCCTCCCAAACGATGGATGCCTAACGAGTGAGTTCATCCGCTGGGCTCTGGGCACAACATGCAACATTATTTACCGTAAGCACGTCTGATTTTTACCACGCTCGTGCTCCGTTGCTGCACGTAGTAGCATGTAAATATTTTATTTTTAATAACTGGTTGGTGTAGGGGAGTGACGAGTGACGAGACATACCATCTGCGAATCGTATCGGAGGGCGTAAAGAAATGGAGGTAGCCTAGCCTGCTCATCACAAGCCGCTCGGATCACATAGCCCCTGGACGGACGGGCCAGACTGGACATCAAGCTCAAGAAAACTCGCCCGAGACATAAATACTCTGCTCATCGGGCTCGGGCGTGGGGGACATAAATCAGGCCAGCCTAATAACGCGCGCCTACAGATACGATGGAGATTTATTTTTGCCTCTGGCTGGTGGTCATTGTTAAAGAATCAATCGGCTTGAATGCGCAGGTGCCCAAGTCCGGAAAGTTACCCACCTTTCCACCCGGCAGTAAAAAGTTGCATTGCATGGTAGGGGTCTCGGCCTTTAAAGCTCGTTCAAAAAAGATCTGCTCCTCCAAATGCTTGCTTGACCAAGAAAAAAGATTGAAAAAAGAAACCCCTTGAAGCGGCAGCCCCGTCGCCCGGTGGTACTCCCCTCCCCTTTTTAAAGAGCTCCACTCCAAAACCAAAGAGCAAAGCACAAGACCAAAACCCTGCCTGCTTTCTCATCACCAAAACCCCAAGAAACCTTCAGACCTCTCTCTTCCCTCCGCACCGTCCTGTTCTAAAGCAGCAAGATCAGAGGGGGGAGGGAGGAAGGAGGGGCAGAGGGAGAAGCAGAGCAAAAGGGGCGGCAGGGGTAGTGGTCTTCTGTGGAGAGAGGGGAAGGGAGGGGCGTAAGCTTTTTGCAGTTGGTGATTGGAATGCAGCAGCAACACCTGATGCAGATGAACCAGAGCATGATGGGGGGCTACGCTTCCTCTACCACTGTCACCACTGATCTCATTCAGCAGGTCATCTCATCGTCCCCCCAAATCCCTCTCTCTTTTCCCCTCTCTTCTTTCTTCTTGTGCATATATACATACTCTGTCTCTCTCTTTTCCTGCCTATTGCTTCCGTATTCTTCTTCATTCATGTGGTTCTTGAATCATTTCTCCGTTCTACCCTGCTCTATCCTGGCCTTCTCAACTTCTTTTAGTTTTTCGCAGTTTCTTTTCATGTGGTTCTTGAATCATTTTGCTCTCTCCTTTTTGTTTGAGCACTTTTCTAGGAGCATTTGATCTTTGTTTAGGAGATTTGTGAGGAGCTCTAGTCTAGGGCACGCTGAGTTTGACCCCGTCTTATTCTTCTCCCCACCCTCCGGTCTAGTCTAGATACCCTTCATGTGTATTTTTATATTAAGATCTGTTCTGTTCTCCATGGTCCCTCACGCCTGATTTCATCTGCAGTTCAAACTGTTGCTGTCTTTCTTGTCCCCTTTTTATTTTCTTGCTCGTTGCGATATGATGGAGTATTTCCACATCATTTCCTCCCTTCTCGCAAAAATCCTAGTACTATTTTCAGCTTGTTTTGGTCGGTGTCGCGGCGCCCATGATCACGCCAGTATTTTTGGCAAAGTAGTAACCATGCCAGGCCTGCGTTCCCTGCATCTGGCCTGGCAAACCGCCATTTAATCTTGCCCCCTTTTCTTAGCAGGTGCATCTTGTGCAATCTTCTATCAAAGGAAACGAGTAAAGGCCGTGATGTTTCCATAAATCTTTCCACCCCATTTCCACTAATCCAACGTGCAAATCTGAACGTTTTCCCAGGGATATGTCGAGGCATATCTTGGTGGAAAGAGATTAGCGGTCAGAGTGGCCTTATTGGCCAAGCCGAGCCAGACATGATCTGGCCCAAGTTCATGTGGGTAGTAGGAATGTAGGTTCGCTTGTGCCATTGGTATTTGACTGCTAGATCCCTAAAGTTGGCTTGCTTCACGGCTGTGCGCGTGCTTGTCCTTGCCTCTGTGATAACCTGCTTACATGCTACCGTGTCAGTCAATGATTGACCCTGGGCTTGATAGGGTAGGCTGTTGGCAGTCAGATCTTTTGTATCTGTGCATGCAACACCCTAATCTCCTGTCTGGCACCTAATTGGTGATAGATGATTGTGTTTTCACATGCTGTGCTTGACTGACTGATATGGGAAAACATCATCCAGAATATTGACGTGTTGGCATCCAGCTGTGATGCGGTACTAGTTGTATTCAGTATAGTATTCAAGATATGCCTTTACTGAAATGTGTTACTAACATAAAAAAGTTTCTTGGGCGTTGGAACTGTGCAGTACCTGGATGAGAACAAGCAGCTGATCCTGGCCATCCTCGACAACCAGAACAACGGCAAGGTGGAGGAGTGCGCACGGTGAGTCCGATCCCTGATCTGATCTGATCTGGTCTGGTCTAGTATCCTTGTGAACTACTCCAGCAACTGTGCTGTTGGAGCACTGCACTCGTGATGGAATGCTGCAGTGTTTTATGTAGTTTTTGCTATCTTAGCTCTCATGGTAACATTATATCAGTTACGAGTAGTGTTAGGTAAAATAAGAGTCAAGGACCTTCCCAGTCTGGACAATCAAATGTGTTCACAAATGACATCCACGTTGGTCGTACTAGGTCCTAATTGTGATGCTACTGATTTTAGTACTACGTTGGTTGAGACCCAAGTTGATTTGTGCTAGTGCCTGTCTGATGAAAAATTATGTTTATTTATCTAAAAGTGCCTGTCTGATATAGACGTGATTACAGTGTGGAAAAGTACCACTGTTTCTTGTTCAGTGCACTGTTTCTCTGCTTCCCTACTGTCAGTGCCGCGCAACAGTTTCATCTTTATTTTTCAGTCATACTCATGCGTGTTCTGTTCATGTGCATATGCTTACTTTGTGGTGACTGACAGGGAGCGCATCTTTGCTTACCAATCACTGCACAATCCTCCCACAATTTTTATTTATTTTTGCTAAATGTTCATTGCCCAACAGGCTACAGCGCCCGCACGCTGAGCCTTGTTTTGCCTACCACTTACTGCTCCGGTGCTGCAGGAACCAAGCTAAGCTCCAGCAGAACCTCATGTACCTCGCCGCCATCGCCGACAGCCAGCCTCCGCAGACGGCGTCGCTGTCTCAGGTGAGTTCTCGTCGAGGCTGACCTTGCTGCGATTCTTGTTATTCTGGAGTTAGAGGACTGAATGAGCTTCTTGATCGCTTTGACGTGGTTGCGCGCAGTACCCGTCCAACCTGATGATGCAGTCCGGGCCGCGGTACATGCCGCAGCAGTCGGCGCAGATGATGTCGCCGCAGTCGCTGATGGCGGCGCGGTCGTCGATGATGTACGCGCAGCAGGCCATGTCGCCGCTCCAGCAGCAGCACCACCACCACCACCAGGCGGCCGCGCACGGCCAGCTGGGGATGTCCTCCGGCACGACCACCGGGTTCAACCTCCTCCACGGTGAGGCCAGCATGGGCGTCGGCGGCGCCACTGGCAACAGCATGATGAACGCCAGCGTCTTCTCGGACTACGGCCGCGGCGGCAGCGGCGCCAAGGAGGGGTCGACCTCGCTGTCGGCCGACGCTCGCGGTGCCAACTCTGGCGCGCACAGCGGCGACGGGGAGTACCTCAAGGGCACCGAGGAGGAAGGAAGCTAGGCCAGCGGCATCGTCGCTAGCACCGGCATGGCAGCTGCAGCAGCAGGAGTAGCAGCAGGTAGTGTTCGAGGATGGTAGTAGCGGATTAGCAGTAGCTAAGGTTGTTGCGTTGGCTAAGGTTTAGGTGAGTTTCCATGGAACCTGGAGGTGGTAGTGGCGTCTGCATGCAGGCTCGCTTGTTTTGGATGTGCATGGCAGGTTCTCGATCAATCGTAATCAAGATGTAGTGGCGATGGTTTGTGAACACTCCCTATGTGGTGCTGAATGATCATGGTGTTTTCTTCTTCACATGCCTTCTCTGGCTGTGTTCATTGTGCCGTGGATCATGAGTTATACTCCGTTCCTGAATACAAGTCTTTGTAGACATTTCACTATAGACCACATACATACGGATGTATATAGATGCATTTTAGAGTGTAGATTCACTCATTTTGCTCAGTATGTAGTCCATAGTGGAATATGTACAAAGACTTATATTTAGCAACGGAGGGAGTAAATCGGAAGAGTGGCTCAACTCCGTTTCATCAGTAGGGTTTACACCACTATCAACGATAGATCTTAATTATGACAGCACTTTGCATATCATTTATAACACATTTACTCAAATGCATGTAAACCACCAGTCCACCCTTAATGCTCACAAATAAAAAATAATTCTAGGAAACAATACATACTATAGTACTCCCTCTGGTGGAGTTTATAAGTCTCACGTGCATTTCGATAAAAAGATTAACCATTAATTCGGTAAATGAAATATTAGTTACACATTTACAAATAAAAATATCCTGTCAATATGATTTATACATTTGCAAATATGAGGAGTTTTCAGTGGTATAATTTTTATAATATGTAACTCATATTTTGTTGATCAAATTCATGGCCGAAGTTTTTGTTAAAGTGCGTGTGGGGCTTCTAAAGCCGACCGGATGGAGTATAACGTTTGGCTAGCAAACTCAATTTTAAACCTTATAGTGACAGAAAATGATGGCGTTTACAGGTTTATCATAGTGCACACTTAAGGCTCAGCTCACAGTCGTTAATCATTATGATATACTTATTTTAGAATTTACGATGAAAAGTTTGTCATAAAGGTAGCCGAAAACGAGATAGACAAACACTAATAAATTGGTAGAGTTGGTTGGGAAAATTGAGATTATAATAATAAATTGTAATGCCGACACGACCTAAGCTAACTTTGTCTTATCACCATACTTTCTTCAGTTACTAATTTCACATCATAAAATGCTTTACAAATTACCATTGGTATCGAACATCGACGGCTTGTGTGACATATGCCGAAGCTAGGCGATGTTGAAATTCCTCTAGAAATACATTTTGTGTGGTAATTTGCTTTCATGTTCAGTGGATGGGCAACGTTTCTTTTTCGAGTTTGTCTTCCGGGTTTCGATCCTTCTTGATTCCTGCTGTCTTCTTTAGACGGTGAGTTTAGGATTTCTTGTCATGTGGCGAGATTTGGTGTCAAGTGCTTCAGATCTATGCAAGATTCAACGACGACGACTACGGCTCCAGGACGCTGGTCCGTACGGCCACGTGCGCGAAGACTTACCGGCTGTCATCGACAAGGTCAAGCCGGCTCCGATAAGGGAGCAGCGACAGTGGCTCGTCGGTGGCTCGTTCTAGCGGTAGTAGTGGTCGTTCGATGGTCTCAGAATCTCGATATAATTTTTATTATGTTTGAAACTCTTTGTAATTCCGATAAACTTTTATAATAAATATGATCCTTTCCAATAAAAAGAATGGACAATTTGAAATAGTTAGGGGGTACTTAGAAGACTTGAATGATGCTTTCCAAAGAAGAGATCAAGACTGTGTGAATGCTATTGATCTCCTTTCCATCACAAAACAAGTATATTACAGAACTTGTGGGAGTATAGTGGGTGCAAAGCTTTTTTGGGGGAGGCAAGGTTGAAGCACAGGATCCAAGTCTTTGAAATGGGTAGATCTTACTGTTGGGGAACGTTGTATAGAAAACAAAAAAAAATTCTACGCACACGCAAGATCTATCCATAGAGATGTCTAGCTACGAGAGGGGGAGAGCATCTACATACCCTTGTAGATCGCTAAGCGGAAGCGTTTATCAACACGGTTGATGTAGTCGTACAACTTTACGATCTGTTTCGATCAAGCACCGAACGCACGGCACATCCGCGTTCAGCACACGTTCAGCTCGATAACGTCCTCGCCTTCTCGATCCAGCAAGAGGGGCGAAGTAGTAGATGAGTTCCGGCAGCACGATGGCGTGGTGACGGTGGTGGTGAAACTGTTTCCGCAGGGCTTCGCCAAGCACAACGGATTAGAGTGGAGGATGAACTAGAGGGAGAGGGGGCGCCGGCACACGGCTTGGTGAATCATGGTGTGTTCTAGGGGCTAGCTCTGCTCCTCTATTTATATGTTGAGTCTTTGATGACCCACAGATATAGGGGATCAATCGTAGTCTTTTCGATAAGTAAGAGTGTCGAACCCAACGAGGAGCAGAAGAAATGACAAGTGGTTTTCAGCAAGGTATTTTCTGCAAGCATTGAAATTGTCGGTAACAGGTAGTTTGATAGCAAGATAATTTGTAACAAGCAAGTAACGGTAACGGTAAGTAAAGTGCAGCAAGGTAGCCCAATCCTTTTGTGGAAAATGACAGGCCAAAACAGTCTCTTATAATAAGTAAAGCGTTCTTGAGGGTACACGGGAATTTCACCATGCTACTTTCATCATGTTGGTTTGATTCGTGTTCGCTACTTTGATAATTTGATATGTGGGTGGACTGGTGCTTAGGTGTTGTTCTTACTTGATCAAACCTCCTACTTATGATAAACCCCCTCGCAAGCATCCGCAACTACGAGAAAAGTATTAAGATAAAATCTAACCATAACATTAAACTTTGGATCCAAATCCTTCCCTTACGAAGTAGCGCATAAACTAGGGTTTAAGCTTTTGTCACTCTAGCAACCCATCATCTAATAACTACTCCACAATGCATTCCCTTAGACCCAAATATGGTGAAGTGCCATGTAGTCGACGTTCACATGACACCACTAAGGGAATCACAACATACATATCATCAAAATATCGAACACATATCAAGTTCACATGATTACTTGCAACATGACTTCTCCCGTGACCTCAAGAACAAAAGTAACTACTCACAAATGATAATCATGCTCAAGATCAGAGGGGTATTAAATAGCATAATGGATCTGAATATATAATCTTCCACCAAATAAACCATATATTAATCAACTACCAGATGTAATCAACACTACTAGTCACCAACAAGTACCAATCTAAGGTTCCGTACAAAGATTGAACACAAGAGATGAATTAGGGTTTGAGAGGAGATGGTGTTGTTGAAGATGTTGATGGAGATGGCCGTCCCAAAGATGAGAGATTTGTTGGTGATGACGATGACGATGATTTCCCCCTCCGGGAGGGAAGTTCCCCCGGCGGAATCGCTCCGTCGGAGGGCAAAAGTGCTCCTGCCCAAGTTCCGCCTCGAGACGGCGGCGCTTCATCCCGAAAGTAGCCTTTTGATTTTTTTTCTAGGTCAAAATGACCTATATACCAGAAGATGGGCACCGGAGGTGGGCCGAGGAGGGCACAACCCACCAGGGCACGCCTGGGGGCCCAGGCGCACCCTGGTGTCTTATGCTCACCAGGGTGGCCCCCTGCGGTAGTTATTTGCTCCAGTATTTTTTATATATTCCAAAACAATTCTCCGTAAATTTTCAGCTCATTTGGAGATGTGCAGAATAGGTAACTCTGACGTAGCTTTTTCATGTCCAGAATTCCAGCTGCCGGCATTCTCCCTCTTTGTATAAACCTTGCATATTATGAGAGAAAAGGCATTACAATTACTCCAAAAAGCATCATTATGCATAAAAACATTATAAATAACAGTAGGAAAACATGATGCAAAATGGACGTATCAACTCTCCCAAGTTTAGACCTCGCTTGTCCTCAAGCGAAAAACCGAAATCGAAAAACATGCCCACATGCTTAGAGAGAGAAGTGTCGATAAAAACAAAATACGGACATAGAAGCATCATGCTTATTATTATACTAACAGCAAAGAACTTTAACATAAAACTTTATCACACAACTTTTATCATATAACTTCTCATGAACAAGTAACAATTCATCACAACATTGACGTATAAAGCATAAACCTTATTGAAACCAACAAACTATGTTCTCAGTCAACTTTGCAACTACAATTCATCATATTTTCAGGAAGGGTCACGTATCGGAGCCTTTAGGCAAGTCCACATACTCAACCATCATATAATCTTCTATAATTGCTAACAATCACAGCATACCCATGAGCAAAAAGTTTCAACCGGACACATAGAAAGATAGGGGCTTATAATTTCGCCTCCCAACGTATTCACCTCAAGGGTGATGTCAACAATAATAACTCATGCTCACTCATATCCAACTGGATATATGTGCCTAGATCTTTCCTCACCACATGATGCTTGCAAAAAGAGAAAATAAAAAGGAATAGGGAAGAATACTTTGACTCTTACATAAAAGTAAATGCATAAAAGTAAAAGATAGGCCCTTCGCAGAGGGAGCAGAGGTTGCCATACGCTTTTTTTTGTATGCCAAATCCCTTAATGCAAAAAAATCACGTTATATTGCCCCTTATGATAGCAACCTTTATTATGCAGTCCGTCGCTTTTATTATTTTGCCATCACAAGTTCGTACAACGCTCAATTTTCTCTTACACTAAATGATCTAACACATTTAGAAGCAATTTTTATTGCCTTATTGCACCGATGACAACTTGAAGGATCTTACTCAATCTGTAGGTAGGTATGGTGGACTCTCAAAATAAGATTTTGGGTTTCAGGGTTTTTGGATGCACAAGTAGTATCTCTACTTAGTGCGGAGATTTTGGCTAGCAAAGATATTGAGCAAGCACCACATGTTGAAGGATCTATGACAATATAACTTCTGTGTGAATATGAACAAACATAAATCATTAAGTTGTCTTCCTTATCCAACGTCAACAATTTTGACACATAATATTTAGTGGGGGCTCAC
This sequence comes from Thinopyrum elongatum, assembly GCA_011799875.1. Taxonomy (NCBI): domain Eukaryota; kingdom Viridiplantae; phylum Streptophyta; class Magnoliopsida; order Poales; family Poaceae; genus Thinopyrum; species Thinopyrum elongatum. The sequence goes on along the minus strand of CM022300.1, from coordinate 56,186,937 downwards.
AATCATAAAAGATGTCCAAGATAGTGTATTTGCATTTGAATCTTCTCTTCCCTTATTAATTCTTTCATGAATTGCATCATTGACCAATGCTATGTTTGTCAATCTTCAATAAATTGTACCACTTATACTTTTCCTTATGTGATGTCATTACTTACCATAAGATTAGCATATGATCTTTTTCATTTATTTTTTTTATTCTGTTGCAATAAGGAAGTAAAGAAACAAAAACTAAACTAAACTTTATTATATATCTCGCACATGATTACATGAGATAGATGGATCACTAAGCAAGCACTCAAAAAGAAAGGATCAAACTAAACTTTTATTCAACTAAACCATAGGATAACTAAAGATCGAACTAAAATAGATAAAGGCAAAGATAGTGGTGATGATACGATACCGGGGCACCTCCTCCAAGCTTGGCACAAGCCAAGGGGAGTGCCCATACCATGAACTCAAGTCTCGGTGGTGGTGAAGTAGTAGCGGGCTTATCCTCCGGCTTCCATGGCAGCGGCTCACCATCATAAGAAGAAGCGCGAGTCTCACGAGTCCTGCAACTGGCAGCTAAACTCATACCTTTAAATCTCGCCTCATATTCAAAGACTTGATTTTGGAGATCATAGATTTGGCTTTGCATAAAATTGATTTGCTCGTTGAGGGTGAAGACGATGTCCTTCACGGACCGGCCATCCACCTTGAGATCACGGGTGAAATCCGCAATCATGAGGTGATTGGCATTGAGTCCACGCTCCACCATCCCCTTGCACTTGAAAAGCTCTTGCTCCATAGCTTCGAGCCTAGCCTCCACGGTTCCCGTCCTCTTGGGCCCCTGGACGTCCCGGATATGGAGCACCCCCTCACGCATCTCGATGGCTTGAGGGTGCTGCATCACCTCCCGCAAATGCGGGTTGATGACGTTCTCGAATAACTTGTCCTTGGAGGAGCTCGAAGCGGCCATGGCGATCTAGATCTGTCAGAAAACAGCAAGAAAGAAGAACAGAAGATTTCTCCGTGATACGGTGGTCAATACGTTCGGGGGGTATATAAAGATTTTTTTTATCTTGGAAAACAAGCAAACGAGAGGAAAATGGAGTCGGGAAGGTTCCCGAGGTGGGCACAACCCACTTGGGCGCGCCTGGCTTGTGCCCTCCTCGGTTGCCTTCCTGGCTGTTTCTTATTTTCCTAATTTTTGTAATATTCCAAAACTGGCAAGAAATATTTTTGCGGATTTTTCGGAGTCCGTTTACTTACCGTATCACGTACCTCCTATTTTTTAGTATTCCGGAGTGTTCCGTAAGGTTTCTTTTATGTGTTCCTCCGGTGTCATGGTTTGATAATATTGCTTTCAACATTAATAGGCGTACCTGAGATATAGTGCTTAATTCTTTGCCCATTAACTACCTTCGGGTTAGTACCTTCGGCATTATTGATCTTGATAGCTCCAGAGCGATAAATCTCCTCTATGATATATGGTCCTTCCCATTTAGAGAGAAGTTTTCCTGCAAAGAATCTGAAACGAGAGTTGTACAAGAGAACGTATTCTCTCACTTTGAATTCCCGCTTTTGGATTCTTTTGTCATGCCATCTTTTAACTTTTTCTTTAAATAATTTTGCATTTTCGTAAGCTTGGGTTCTCCATTCATCTAATGAGCTAATATCAAATAACCTCTTTTCACCGGCAAGTTTGAAATCATAGTTGAGTTCTTTAATTGCCCAATATGCTTTATGCTCTAACTCAAGAGGTAAATGACGAGCTTTTCCATAAACCATTTTATAGGGAGACATACCCATAGGATTTTTATAAGCTGTTCTGTAGGCCCAAAGTGCATCATCCAATTTCTTAGACCAATTCTTTCGGGACCTATTAACAGTTTTTTGTAATATTAGTTTTATTTCTCTATTGCTAAGTTCAACTTGACCACTAGATTGAGGATGATAGGGTGATGCAATTCTATGGTAAACATCATATTTAGCAAGCATTTTACGGAAAGCACCATGAATAAAGTGTGAACCACCATCAGTCATCAAATATATAGGGACTCCAAACCTTGGGAAAATAACTTCTTTGAGCATTATAATGGAAGTGTTGTGATCAGCACTACTAGTTGGAATAGCTTCTACCCACTTAGTAACATAATCAACAGCAACCAAAATATGTGTATACCCATTAGAGGAAGGAAATGGTCTCATATAATCAAAACCCCAAACATCAAATGGTTTAACAGCAAGTGAATAATTCATAGGCATTTCTTGACGCTTACCGATATTACCAATTCGTTGACATTCATCATAAGATAAAACAAACTTATGGGCATCCTTGAAGAGAGTAGGACAATAAAAACCAGATTGCAATACCTTATGAGCAGTTCTATCTCCCGCATGATGCCCTCCATAAGCTTCGAAGTGACATTTCCATAGGATTTGTTCCTGTTCATGCTCAGGTACACAACGTCTAATAATACCATCTACTCCTTCTTTATAAAGATGTGGGTCATCCCAAAAGTAATGTCTTAAATCATAGAAGAATTTTTTCTTTTTGTTGGTATGTGAAACTAGGTGGTATGTATTTAGCAACAATATAATTAGCATAGTCAGCATACCAAGGAGTATTATGAGAAACATTTATTGCAGCTAGTAGTTCATCAGGAAAACTATCATCAAAAGGTAGTGGGTCATCAAGAATATTTTCTAACCTAGACAAGTTATCAGCTATGGGGTTCTCAGCTCCTTTTCTATCAGTGATATGTAAATCAAATTCGTGTAGCAAGAGAACCCACCTAATGAGTCTAGGTTTGGCATCTTTCTTTTCCATAAGATATTTTATAGCAGCATGATCAGTGTGAACAATTACTTTGGAATCAACAATGTAAGATCTGAATTTATCACAAGCAAACACAACTGCTAAAAATTCTTTTTCAGTAGTAGCATAATTTCTTTAAGCACTGGCTAGAGTTTTGCTAGCATAATGAATAACATTCAATTTCTTATCAACTCTTTGTCCTAGAATAGCACCAACAGCATAATCACTAGCATCACACATAATTTCAAAAGGCAAGTTCCAATCAGGTGGTTGAACAATAAGTGCAAAAGTTAAGGCTTTCTTAAGTGTTTCAAAGGCTTCTACACAGTCATCATAAAAAACAAATGGAACATCCTTTTGTAAAAGATTAGTAAGAGGCCTAGAAATTTTAGAGAAGTCTTTAATAAATCTCCTATAGAAACCAGCATGACCAAGGAAACTACGAATACCTTTAATATCTCTAGGACATGGCATTTTCTCAATTGCATCAACTTTGGCTTTATCCACTTCAATACCTCGTTCAGAAATTTTATGCCCTAAGACAATACCTTCATTAACCATAAAGTGGCACTTCTCCCAATTCAAGACAAGATTAGTTTGCTCACATCTCTGCAAAACCCGATCAAGGTTGCTTAAGCAACCATCAAAAGAAGTTCCATAAACAGAAAAATCATCCATGAAAACCTCAACAATCTTTTCACAAAAATCAGAGAATATAGCAGTCATACATCTTTGAAAGGTAGCAGGTGCATTGCATAAACCAAAAGGCATATGTCTATAAGCATAAGTTCCAAAAGGGCAAGTAAAGGTGGTTTTCTCTTGATTAGGTTGTGATACCGGTATTTGAGAGAAACCAGAATATCCATCGAGAAAGCAAAAGTGTGTGTGCTTAGATAATCTTTCCAATATTTGATCAATAAAAGGCAAAGGGTAATGATCTTTTCTAGTTGCTTTATTTAATTTTCTAAAATCAATTACCATTCTATAACCAGTAACAATTCTTTGTGGAATAAGTTCATTTTTATCATTGGGAACAACAGTAATACCTCCTTTCTTAGGGACACAATGAACGGGACTTACCCATCTACTATCAGCTATGGGATAGATTATACCTGCTTCCAGAAGCTTTAATATTTCAGTTCTTACCACTTCTTTCATCTTAGGATTCAAACATCGTTGATGATTAACAACGGGTTTAGCATCAGGTTTCATATTAATCTTGTGCTGACAGAGAGTGGGACTAATGCCCTTAAGATCATCGAGAGTATATCCAGTGGCAGCACGGTGCTTGTTCAGAATTTTCAATAATCTTTCTTCTTCATGTTCTGAAAGGTTAGCACTAATAATAACAGGATATATCTTTTTTTCATCAAGATAAGCATATTTCAAAGTGTCGGGCAATTGTTTTAATTCAAACACAGGAACAACTGGGTCAACATTGTAAATAATAGTTTCATCTTTAACTATGACCGGTTCTTTAATTTCTTCCTTAATAGGTGGGTGATATTTAAACCACTTCTCCTTAGGGAGATCAACATGAGTAGCAAATGATTCACAGAAAGAGGCTACTATCTCAGAGTCAAGTCCATATTTAGTGCTAAACTTCTGAAAAGCATCGGTGTTCATAAAAGATTTAACACAATCAAACTTAAGCTTAATACCTGACTCTTTACCTTCGTCGAGTTCCCAGTCTTCAGAGTTGCATTTAATTCTTTCTAAAAGATCCCACCTGAATTCAATAGTCTTCTTCATAAAAGAACCAGTACAAGAAGTATTGAGCATGGATTGATCATCATGAGAAAGCCGAGCATAAAAATTCTGAATAATAGTTTCTCTTGAGAGCTCATGATTGGGGCATGAATATAACATTGATTTAAGCCTCCCCCAAGCTAGAGCGATACTTTCTCCTTCACGAGGCCAAAAATTATATATATAATTCCGATCATGATGAACTAGATGCATAGGATAATTTTTTTGGTGAAATTTCAATTTCAATCGATTCCAGTTCCAAGATCCAATATCATCGCATAGCCTATACCATATCAATGCTTTTCCCTTCAAAGATAAAGGGAAAATCTTCTTCTTAGCTTCATCTCCGGATAAACATGCAAGCTTAAATAATCCACAAATTTCATCCACATATATGAAATGCATATCAGGATGTTCAGTTCCATCTCCTGCATAAGGATTAGCTAGCAGTTGTTCTATCATACCCGAAGGAATTTCATAACCAATATTTTCAGTAGGTGTAGTAGGTTGAGGAGCAACTAATTGTGCTTCCGGTCGAGGTGAAGATACCCCGAACAAACCCCTCAAAGGATGATTCTCCATAGTAACAAGTGACAATAAATTTCAGTACGTAGTAATAATTTTTCCTTACCAATTTCCACTTACCAAGAGTGCTTCACTCCCCGGCAACGGCACCAAAAAAGTGCCTTGATGACCCACAAGTATAGGGGATCAATCGTAGTCCTTTCGATAAGTAAGAGTGTGGAACCCAACGAGGAGCAGAAGGAAATGACAAGTGGTTTTCAGCAAGGTAATTTCTGCAGGCACTGAAATTGTCGGTAACAGGTAGTTTGATAGCAAGATAGTTTGTAACAAGCAAGTAACGTCAATGGTAAGTAAAGTGCAGCAAGGTATCCCAATCCTTTTGTGACAAAGGACAGGCCAAAACGGTCTCTTATAATAAGCAAAGCATATAATCTTCCACCAAATAAACCATATAGTAATCAACTACAAGATGTAATCAACACTACTAGTCACCAACAAGTACCAATCTAAGGTTCCGGTACAAAGATTGAACACAAGAGATGAACTAGGGTTTGAGAGGAGATGGTGTTGTTGAAGATGTTGATGGAGATGGCCCTCCCAAAGATGAGAGAGTTGTTGGTGATGACGATGACGATGATTTCCCCCTCCGGGAGGGAAGTTCCCCCGGCGGAATCGCTTCGTCGGAGGGCAAAAGTGCTCCTGCCCAAGTTCCACCTCGAGACGGCGGTGCTTCGTCCCGAAAGTAGCCTCTTGATATTTTTCTAGGTCAAAATGACCTATATACTACAAGTTGGGCACCGGAGGTGGGCCGAGGAGGGCACAACCCACCAGGCCCCCAGGCGCGCCCTGGTGTCTTGTGCTCACCAGGGTGGCCCCCTCCGGTAGTTATTTGCTCCAGTATTTTTTATATATTCCAAAACAATTCTCCGTAAATTTTCAGCTCATTTGGAGATGTGCAGAATAGGTAACTCTGACGTAGCTTTTTCAGGTCCAGAATTCCAGCTGCCAGCATTCTCCCTCTTTGTATAAACCTTGCATATTATGAGAGAAAAGGTATTAGAATTACTCCAAAAAGCATCATTATGCATAAAAACATTATAAATAACAGTAGGAAAACATGATGCAAAATGGACGTATCAGTCCTGGGGTCATTACTTGGGGAAAGGGCCTTCCCAAAGTCGGTTTGGAATGCATGGAAGAGTCCTTCTCGGATTCCAGCACCAGACGCCACGGTCCTCGGCGTCTAGCCCAGACGCCATGGTCCTTAGCGTCTGGCCTAGGCCCAGACGCTAGGGTCCCTGGCGTCTGGTCCCTGACCTCTGCAAAACTTCCTTTTGCACCGACCTAAAGCCCCGTGGGCCTTACCCCTTGGCCCAACCAAAGTGTCCTCGCACCAGAACATTTCTGGAAACATCTGAAACCCTTCCGGTGAATTCTGGAACCCTTCTGGAGACCAAACACTATCATCCTATATATCAATCTTTACCTCCGTACCATTCTGGAGCTCCTCGTCATGTCCGTGATCTTATCCAGGACTCTGAACAACATTCGGTCACCAACATACATAACTCATATAATACTATATCGTCAATGAATGTTAACCGTGCGCTACTTGTCGTGGTTTTGTCACGGGAGATGTCCTAGTGTGAGGACTTAGTCATGAGGCCATCGCAACTAGGTAGTAGCTTGAACGGGGTTGATCGGAATCAAGAAGACGCGAGTTTTTACCCAGGTTCGGCCCCTCGCGGTGGAGGTAAAAGCCTACATCCTGCTTGATTGATATTAATGATGATGATCTCGGCTACAAGGGCGGTGTTTCGCTACCTCTATGTCGGAAACATCTACTTTTATTTTTTATAAGACTTGTCTATCTCAGACCTGTCTATCTTGACCCTGTCCTTTTTTAGGTGCCCTACCCCTCCTTATATAAGTTGAAGGGGCGGCTTACATGTAGAGTCCTAGTAGGATTAGGACTTAATCTATTTCTAGCTTCTTATCGCGGGCTTCTTAAACCTGGGCTTCTCACTTCTTAACGCCTGGGCTTCTTATCTCCAGTCGGCTCATCTTCAAGGCTCATCTCCGAGACTCATCTCCGGGATTCTAAGTAGATGCCGGGTTAGGATCCAGGTTACAGAATCTGCCGGGTTACACAATCTACCGGGTTACATCTACCGGGTTACACTTGCCGGGTTACACCTGCCGGGTTAGGATCTATCGGGTTAAGTCCAGAGATGACTTAACATCATGAGCCGGGTTTAACCGCGGGTAATTCCCCCGACATTAGCCCCCAGATTAGCTTGAATACAGGCTTAGCGTGCATTCAGGCTAAGCTTCTTGAAATAAGAATAGATAGTGAACCGGCTCCTGAAAATCTGGGTCTCTCTCATATCAATATGCCAATGGTAATTCCATGCAGAAAAAATAAACCATATGATATCTTGAATTGTCTTCAAAAACGCCTTGGCTTGATAAATACAGAAATTTGCCTGATGTTGAACCAACTTTCAATGCTTCAGACTTTGATAAAGAATAAATCCAAATAATGTTGAGCTGACTTGTACGAATAGCTTGGAGGAGATAATCTTTGTAAATTTTCCCACCAAAAAATATGAGACCTGGTTTGCTCAACACTGAAAAATTTGAAGGTGTTCTCCCTCAACTGTAGCCCCAAAGTCTTGAGTAGAACAAAGTGATAGCTTAAGACTTGCTTCAATATAAATGCTGCAACCTTGGAGAAATTCGGGTTGTTCATCTAAGTCACCAGTCATAAACTGAACATTTTGTACTTCACATGTGTAGCCCCCAAGTACCGGGCTGTCTTGCTGTAGCAACCTGGGACTTGTAACTGTCTTATGCTTATAAAACTTCAGCCAGTGTAGCCCCCAAGGGCCTAGCCATTATGCAATAATGAGCAGGGACTTTTGCAGATCTGATTATATAGACTTGAAGAGCAATGTGTAGCCCCCAAGGGCCGGGTCATCAGTATGTGATGGGCCGGGTCTTCCAATTTGGACCTTATGACTTTGGTAAAGAACTGAATGCTGTAGTCCCCAAGGGCCAGCTCAGTAAGATAATACTTGGCTGGGACTTAGAAAATGATGAAAGGCCGGCTCATCTCCCTGAGATAACCGGGTTTGTTAAGAAAAAGCAACTTGCATTAGCCCCCAAGTGCCGTGGTGCATACTTGCAGTGACATGGGACTTCCATACTTTGATATAATCATGATTGGAATAATGTAGCCCCCAAGTGCCGGGTCATGTGCCTGCAGCGACTCGGGACTATTCCTTCCATTGTAGAATAAAATCATATCCACTGTCTGGATGATGTTACTGAATGCTTTGCATATCAATATTGAACCATGCTCCTTGTTGTAAGCTGGTATTTTTGGATGAGGAAATAATAGCCATTTTTCTGAAGCGGCTTCGAAAACCTCAATCATTAAATATCGGTTATGATAACCATATGAAAATCCAGCCATGTTGGCTATTAAAGATTGGAATAATGTAACCCGGTTTGAAACCCGGTTCCTGCAACATAAACCAATATATCCGTGCATATATGATGCATTATATGATGATGCAATGATGATGCAATGTATGATGATGTATGTGTATGATAATAGAGTATAAAAAGACCGGCTTTCAAGGCTCGAGTCTTGCTTCAGTGAAGCTGGCATGATAACCTTAATTTATTTTACTTCCCGTAAGCCGACTCTCGCGTGACATAATCTGCCATTTTAACCTTGACTAGTTCAGGGTCATAAAAGATTGACTGTCAAGAGTACGGCGGGTCACATTTTGGAGAAACAACAAGCAAACAGGCGGGTTTATCCTCGCTTTCTATAAGCCGTCTCTCACATGACGTAAGCCGCCGTTTTAACCTTGACTAGTTCAGGGTCATAAAAGATTGACTATCAAGAGTACGGTGGGTCACCTATTGGAGTAGCATCAAGCAGACAGGCATGTTTAACCCATATGATGGCGTTTATTTGCGGGTCAAGAGGGTAAGTTAGCTAAACTCGGTGAGTTGGAAGCCCCCAAGTGACCTTATGATCAATTAATAAAGACTCATGCACAGTAAATATGAGATGAAATGACAGAGGCCTCGAGTTTCGGGGATGCCGGATTTATTACATTGATCATAATATGATAAGCCAATAAGGCAGGATACCCATGTTTGAACCGCGCATCTTGCCAGCTAGTCCTCTTTGGCAACCTTTAATTTTTTGCCGATCTGGCAGGATACCCATGTTTGAACTGCGCGTCATGGCAGAAAGTTCTCTTTGGCAACCTTTAATTTTTTCTGAGAACTCGAACTTGCAAGGGATGGATTCCTCTTGAATCGGATGTTGGGTCGGATATTGAGAGATCAAAACTTTGTGAGAGACAGATTTCTCTTGAGCCGGAACCTTTTCTGATAATCCAGAATCTTTCTTTTGAGCCGAAACTTTTTGATTGCCTGGCACTTTTTGAGCTGGAAATTATCTGACAACTTTGAAATTTTCACTAATGTAGCAGCAGTCTCCGGGACCGGGTTGTCTTCCTTGAAATGACCGGGGTTTTTGAATTTTGTTTAAACTAGCCAAATTTGTTGAGTCATGTCTGTGTAGCCCCTGAGTCTTAAGAGGACTTAAGGAGTTGGCTTGAGATTCTTCATACTTGACCGTGATATAAACCGGCATATAGTTGAACAACGGAACGCTGGAATGTGTTGAAGCTGGAGGCGAGGTGGCGAGTTGACGATCTTGGCAACACTCATTGTATATCCTTGCCTTGATAACGCGATGTGAATCCGCGGAAGGTTGAGATCGACCGTGGTGGGTGATAAATGATCCCGTATGAGTTGTATTAGTAACCCGACCGATGGTTCATCCCGGCTAGTTGTTGAAGTTTAACCAAACCATAGTGGCGGCGACTTGTGCGCCTGTCCATTGAGCCATCCGGTGCAGGCGGAGGCTGATAATATATTATGATTTGCTCCAGAGTTTTTGGAATAGACCAGGCCGCAGGAGCGGCGATTTGGGTGCGCTCACTAAGCAGCTCGTGTAGACGGGTGCGGCTCCGGTGTGTTGATGTAGACCAGACCGCGGGGGCGGCCGGTAGATACGGCCGCGACATTGGAAGCAGCGCGGATGCAGGCGAGTCGTCCGCGGGCGCAGACAGATGAGTCGGCCACGGCGTTGTAGGCCGGCGCAGACGGGTGAGTCAACCGAAGTCGCGGTCCCGGCGAGCTGATGTAGACCAAGCTGCAGGGGCGGCGACTTGCGCACATCCGTTGAGCAGCGAGCAGGCACGGACGCTGGTGCATGATGATGCTGGCGCACGCTCCGTATCCGTGGCATGGCACCACTTTTATAATGAATAATTGTCCTGCATAAAAGATATCACAGGCGAGAGTAATTGTTCTCGGAAGAACTAATATATACTGAAAAGTAGATAAGGCAGATAGCACCTGGTATTTTCATGGGATGTCAAGCCAGCCGTGATGACGAGGCGACTACAAAGATGAGTCGCCAGCTACAGTGAGCTAGCCGAGAAGAAAATCTTGATGAATATGGCCCGTCGGCCGGTCGAAGGTGGCTCAGCATGAGGTCGCAACGGCGATGGCGGTGGCCAGCAGAAGCGGCGGCTTGAAGCGCGACCGCAGCGGAATCGGAGCTGGGCAGCTCAGAATGGACCCTCCGGGTCATGTTGACCAATCCATTTTTTTGCAACTTTGACTTATCTCTTTTGCCTAACCCTATACTACTGCAGACAAAGCAGAGATGAGGCGGGGCCATGGCCAAAAAAGCAGACGGGCTCAGCGGCAAAGATGAGGCAGCGAGGCCTCGGCCGAGGGCCTAGGCAGAAGGAGGGGACATCGGTGGAAACGCACGGGTGAGATGCTGCGGCAGAGGCGAGTTTGGACGCGAGGCCACGGCGTGAAGGCAACTCACGACAGCGGAGGCGGCTTGGCGGCCATGACGGCTACAGCGGCTCAGATGCCGGGCGGAACCGCGCGGGGCAGCGCGGGAGGCAGCCGCGGCAGAGGGACGTCGGGCGGAACCATGCGGGGCAGCGCGGGAGGCCAGCGCTGGCGGCGACTCGAGGCAACAGGGCCGGTCGTGACACCGTACAATTTTTTATTGTTCCATGCTGTTATATTATCATTCTTGGATGTTTAACAATCATTTTATAGCAACTTTATATCTTTTTTTTCGGACTAACCTATTGACATAGTGCCCAGGGCCATATGCTATTTTTGCTTGTTTTTTACTTCGCAGGAAATCAATACCAAACGGAGTCCAAACGCAGCGAAACTTTTTGGTGATTTTTTCTAGACCAGAAGACACAAGTTGGGCCAAGAAAGTACCTGAGGGGGCTCCGAGGGGAGCACAACCCACTAGGGCGCGCCTGGGCCCCCAGGCGCGCCCAGGTGGGTTGTACCCACCTCGGCCACCTCCCGCATCGCCTCTTTGCTCTATAAATACCCCAATATTCCAGAAACCCTAGGGTAGTCAACGAAAATCAGTTCCAGCCGCCGCAAGTTCCAGAAACCACAGATCCAATCTAGACACCATCACGGAGGGGTTCATCATCCTCATTGGTGCCTCTCCGATGATGCGTGAGTAGTTCATTGTAGACCTACGAGTCCGTAGGCAGTAGCTAGATGGCTTCCTCTCTCTCTTTTGATTCTCAATACAATGGTCTCTTGGAGATCTATTTGATGTAACTCTTTTTGCGGTGTGTTTGTTGGGATCCGATGAACTTTGAGTTTATGATCAGATCTATGTTTTTATCCATGAAAGTTATTTGAGTCTTTTGATCTCTTATATGCATGATTACTTATAGCCTCGTATTTCTTCTTCGAATCTTTGGTTTAGTTAGGCCAACTAGATCGATTTTTCTTGCCATGGGAAGAGGTGCTTTGTGATGGGTTCGATCTTACGGTGCTTGGTCCCAGTGATAGAAGGGGAACCGACACGTATGTATCGTTGCTATTAAGGATAACAAGATGGGGTCTATTTCTACATAAATAGATCTTGTCTACATCATGTCATCGTTCTTATTGCATTACTCCGGTTCTCCATGAACTTAATACACTAGATGCATGCTGGATAGCGGTCGATGTGTGGAGTAATAGTAGTAGATGCAGGCAGGAGTCGGTCTACTAATCTTGGACGTGATGCCTATATAATGATCATTGCCTGGATATCGTCATAATTATTTGAAGTTCTATAAATTTCCCTACAGTAATTTGTTTACCCACCGTAGGCTATTTTTCTCGAGAGAAGCCACTAGTGAAATCTACGGCCCCCGGGTCTATTTTCTCATCATATATTTTCAGATCTATTTTGCTATTTGCCTTTTTATTTATTTGCCACTTTTATTTTCAGATCTATATTTCTAAAAACCCAAAAATATTTTGCTTCACTTTATTTTATTCACGATCTATTTATCCAATCTACTACAATTTATCTCACGTCCGTTTGCCAATTTCTGGTGCCGTTACCCGAAAGGGATTGACAACCCCTTTAACACGTCGGGTTGCAAGTATTTGTTCTTTGTGTGCAGGTGTTGTTTACGTAGTGTTGCTTGGTTCTCCTACTGGTTCGATAACCTTGGTCTCATCACTGAGGGAAATACCTACCGTTGCTGTGCTGCATCATCCCTTCCTCTTTGGGGAAATACCGACGTAGTTCAAGCCAACATCAAAAGGAATTTCTGGCGCCGTTGCCGGGGAGGATCAAGTCAAGATAGTCTCCAGGCCACATGCCAATTTCTGGCGCCGTTGTCGGGGAGACATCATCAATATCTACCAGGTTCCTAATCACAAATCTCATCTCCTTGCAATTTACATTATTTGCCATTTGCCTCTCATTTTCCTCTCCCCCACTTCACCAAAATTTGCCGTTTTATTCGCCCTCTTTTTCGTTCGCCGTTTTCTCGTCAGATGTGTTTTTGAGTGCAATTTTGTTTGCGTAGTCATGATGCCTCAAAGAAAATATTATGATGTTCCTTACCCCAATATTTTGCTTGAAATTGAGAAAAGTACTAAGGAATATATGACTACACAATTTGAGCACAATAAATATTTTACTGTAGAACTTAAGGAACACTCTGTTGTGTTGGATGCTATAACAAAACAACTTGATGATATTAGTAGAGAAGTTTGTACTCTTCAATCTAAGTATGCTTTTGCTGAAAGTTTGCTAGGGAAAATATCTGATGCACAAGCTACCCTAGTAAATCGAATGGCCGCTAAAACAATCTCGTTAGAAGATAAAAATGAGGAAGATCTTAAAGTGATTGGTGTTTCTTCTGTTGATTCCTTGTTTAGTAAAATTAAGATTGATGATAAAGGGACTGAAGAAGAGTCAACTTTAGTTAGAATGCGTCCCGATAATTTGGAGGGTGAAAATCTTGTTGAGAAAATTGATAAAAGTGGGTTTGGAGAGGTCAAAACTTTAACTAGTGATGTGCCCACTCTTTTGGATTACAAAGACTTTAATTATGATAATTGCTCTTTGATTGATTGTATTTCTTTGTTGCAATCCATGATAAATTCACCTCATGCCTATGAACAAAATAAAGCTTTTACTAAACATATTATTGATGCTATGATGAAAGCTTTGGAAGAAAAGTTGGAATTAGAGATTTCAATTCCTAGAAAATTACATGATGAATGGGAACCTACTATCAAAGTCAAGATTAAAAATTATGAGTGTTTTTCTTTATGTGATTTGGGTGCTAGTGTTTCTACAATTCCGAAATCTTTATGTGATGTGCTTGGCCTTACCGATATTGAAGAATGTTCTTTAAATTTGCACTTGGCGGATTCTACTATTAAAAAGCCTATGAAAAGAATTAATGATGTTCTTATTCATGCAAATAGGAATTATGTGCCCATAGATTTTATTGTTCTTGATATTGATTGCAATCCGTCTTGTACAATTATTCTTGGTAGACCGTTTTTGCGCACTATAGGTGCCGTGATTGATATGAAAGAAGGGAACATCAAATTCCAATTTCCTTTGAGAAAGGGTATGTAACACTTCCCTAGAACAATAATTAAGCCACCATATGAATCAATCATGAGGGCATCTTATGGATCTAGAAACAAAGATGACAACACTTAGATCTTTTCATTATGCCTATCTAAGGGCGTAAAACGATAGCGCTTGTTGGGAGGCAACCCAATGAATAAAATTTATTTTAGTATTTTTCTTTCTGTTCTTAAGTGTTTGCACAATTATGCTACTGTTATGATTGTGTTCTTTATGTTTTAATTAGTGTTTGTGCCAAGTAAAGCCTTTAGGATAGCTTTGGTGATAGTTGATTTGATCTTGTTGGAAAACAGAAACTTTTGTGTCCAGTGAAACAATTTTTCAAATTCAAAGGTGTGATGAAAACTTCTGAATTTTTTACACAAGATTTATATACAAATTTCCTATGTTTTCTTGATTTTTCAGAATTTTGGGAGCTACAAAAGTATGATAACAATTTGCATTTTACAGACTGTTCTGTTTTTGACAGATTCTGTTTTCTTTGCATTGTGTTCTTATTTTGATGAATCTATGGTTTGTATTGGAGGTTATAAGCCATGGTAAAGTTAGAATACAGTAGATATAATGCAAGAACAAAATTTTAATGGGTTTTCTACAGTACTTAAAGTAAAGATTGGTTTTCTTATACTAACGGATCTCACGAAGGTTTTGTTGAGTTTTGTGTGATTGAAGTTTTCTAGTTTTGGGTGAGATTACGATGGATGAAGGAATAAGGAGTAAGAAGAGTCTAAGCTTGGGTATTCCCCATGGCACCCCAAGCCATTATCCAAAGATAAGCAAGCAACTAAGCTTGGGGATGCCCGAGTGGCATCCCCTCTTTCTTCTAACGACCATCGGTATTTTACTCGGAGCTATATTTTTATTCGTCACATATCATGAGTTTTGCTTGGATCGTCTTGTATGATATGAGTCTTTGCTTGTTTTGTTTTTTTTTATTTTAAGTCATGAATCCTTCCTGGACACACCTATTTGAGGGAGCCAAAATTATGCTATGACTCGTTAGAATTACTCTCTATGCTTCACTTAAATCTTTATGAGCTATGGAATTGCTCTATTGCTTCACTTATATCTTTTTGAGCACGGTGTGCTTTAGTATTTTTGAAGAAATGCTCTCATGCTTCACTTAGATTTATTTGAGAGTTAGTAAATTTTTTTGTAGAAATTCTCTCATGCTTCACTTAAATTATTTTGAGAGAAGAAAATTTTTATGCTCATGTTCTTCACTTAGATTTGTTTGAGCTATCAAAAGCAACATATGAAATTAGTCCCAAAGTGATAGATATTAAAGAGGGATATAATAAAAAACTTTCATGAAGATCATTGGACAAAATAAACTTGATTCCTTGTAATAGTTTTGCGATATGTTGATATAATATGTGAGTCATGTTGATGAGTAATTATGCTTTAGTAAGAATATTAGTGTTAAGATTTGTGATTCCCTATGCAAGCACGAAAGTCAATAGTTATGCAATGAAATTACATCCTACTTGTGGTGCATTATTCGGTGTTAGTTATGCTTAATGCTCGCTTATGAGATTTTTCGTTTCTAGGCTGAATGCTTCTTAATCTTTTGCTACCATCATTTGCACTAAGTATGATCACTACTTGTGCATCCAAAATCCTTGAACCAGTTTTGCCATATGAGTCCACTATACCTACATATATGCGGTATTTCCGTGCCGTACTAAGCAAATTTGTATGTGCCATCTATAATTTCAAAATAAATTTCTCTTTTGTGTGCTCGTACGGCTCATGAAACGGTATGGGGTGGCTGATATATTTCCATGCTAGATGTGTTATTCTCAAGATGAGTGTTTATTCACTAGCCATTGCACGAGAGTACGACAAAGGTATTAGGGATGCCCAGTCCCAAAATGAAAAATGAATTTACTTTATGTTGTCAAATAATAAATTCCTTGGAAAGTGTTGGTATGGACGGCACCCGTGGATTTGGCTTGCCGTGGAATGTGAAAGTATGGTGGAAAAAGGAATAAACTTTATTTTCTTTTTGGGAACCGCCTATGATATATCTAGCATGGAAAGTATTGGGAACTACTCGATCGTTTTCGTTGACAGGAAAAGCATGCCACCCAAAATGTTTTATCTCTACTTTTTTCGCTTTGAGCTCTGGCACCTCTACAAATCCCTACTTCCCTCTGCGAAGGGCATTTCTTTTACTTTATGCAATTCTTATTTTGAGTCTCCATCTTCTCTTATAAAGCACCAACTAAGGGGCACTATGATCGTACTTGAGCATTGGGTGTAGCTAATATGCGAGTGTGTTTCATGAATGGATCAATGATTGAGCATAATGGGCTAGGGATAACTTGCTTTAGTGTTAATATTTTGAAAGACATGGTTGCTTGTTGATATGCTTGAGTATTGAAATCTTCATGTCAAAACTAGACTATTGCTTTGAATCATTTAAAAGTCCAAATGTCCATGCTACAAAGAAAAGAATATGTGATGAACATGTTAGGCAGCATTCCACATCAAAAATTCTGTTTTTATCATTTACCTACTCGAGGACGAGCAGGAATTAAGCTTGGGGATGCTGATACGTCTCCAACTTATCTATAATTTTATATTATTCCATGCTGTTATATTATCATTCTTGGATGTTTTACAATCATTTTATAGCAACTTTATATCATTTTTTGGGACTAACCTATTGACATAGTGCCCAGTGCCAGATGCATTTTTTTGCTTGTTTTTTACTTCGCAGGAAATCAATACCAAACGGAGTCCAAACGCAGCGAAACTTTTTGGTGATTTTTTCTGGACCAAAAGACACAAGTTGGGCCAAGAAAGTACCCGAGGGGGGCTCCGAGGGGAGCACAACCCACCAGGGCGCGCCTGGGGGCCCAGGCGCGCCTGGGGGCCCAGGCGCGCCCAGGTGGGTTGTGCCCACCTCGGCCACCTCCCGCACCGCCTCTTTGCTCTATAAATACCCCAATATTCCAGAAACCCTAGGGTAGTCGACGAAAATCAATTCCAGCCGCCACAAGTTCCAGAAACCACAGATCCAATCTAGACACCATCACAGAGGGGTTCATCATCCTCATTGGTGGCTCTCCGATGATGCGTGAGTAGTTCATTGTAGACCTACGGGTCCGTAGGCAGTAGCTAGATGGCTTCCTCTCTCTCTCTCTCTCTTTCGATTCTCAATACAATGGTCTCTTGGAGATCTATTTGATGTAACTCTTTTTGCGGTGTGTTTGTTGGGATCCGATGAACTTTGAGTTTATGATCAGATCTATGTTTTTATCCATGAAAGTTATTTGAGTCTTTTGATCTCTTATATGCATGATTACTTATAGCCTCGTATTTCTTCTTCGAATCTTTGGTTTACTTAAGCCAACTAGATCGATTTTTCTTGCCATGGGAAGAGGTACTTTGTGATGGGTTCGATCTTATGGTGCTTGATCCCAGTGACAGAAGGGGAACCGACACGTATGTATCGTTGCTATTAAGGATAACAAGATGGGGTCTATTTCTACATAAATAGATCTTGTCTACATCATGTCATCGTTCTTATTGCATTACTCCGTTTCTCCATGAACTTAATACACTAGATGCATGCTGGATAGCGGTCGATGTGTGGAGTAATAGTAGTAGATGCAGGCAGGAGTCGGTCTACTAATCTTGGACATGATGCCTATATAATGATCATTACCTGGATATCGTCATAATTATTTGAAGTTCTATCAATTTCCCAACAGTAATTTGTTCACCCACCGTAGGCTATTTTTCTCGAGAGAAGCCACTAGTGAAATCTACGGCCCCCGGGTCTATTTTCTCGTCATATATTTTCAGATCTATTTTGCTATTTGCCTTTTTATTTATTTGCCACTTTTATTTTCAGATCTATATTTCTAAAAACCCAAAAATATTTTGCTTCACTTTATTTTATTCGCGATCTATTTATCCAATCTACTACAATATATCTCACATCCATTTGCCAATTTCTGGCGCCGTTACCCGAAAGGGATTGACAACCCCTTTAACACGTCAGGTTGCAAGTAATTGTTCTTTGTGTGCAGGTGCTGTTTACGTAGTGTTGCTTGGTTCTCCTACTGGTTTGATAACCTTGGTCTCATCACTGAGGGAAATACCTACCGTTGTTGTGCTGCACCATCCCTTCCTCTTTGGGGAAATACCGACGTAGTTCAAGCCAACATCAGCTCCCTCGGGGCTTGACTTGACTCCATGTTCTGATTTGGACTCGAAACAGCAGCAGAGCAGGCACACGTGAGGGCAGCAGTTGATTAGACACGTCCTTCTCAGAAATCCGTCGGTCTCGGCGACTCGAAATTCACTGAACAAATCACAAGACGGCGGCAGCGAACAGACTGTAACCCTAACTCCTCTCAAACTTTAAATCTCACAGATTGTAAATCTAGACTGATGAAATCGAAGCTGATGCAAATCCTTCCAAACTGGCTATTCCTCATTCGGAAAATTGCGAACTTCTCGATCCCTGGGAGAGATCCCTCCAAGAACTCAACACCACCGTGCGTAGGCCCCACGGTGGGCGCCAACTGTCGTGGTTTTGTCACGGCATATGTCCTAGTGTGAGGACTTAGTCGTGAGGCCATCGCAACTAGGTAGTAGCTTGAACGGGGTTGATCAGAATCGAGAAGACGCGAGTTTTTACCCAAGTTCGGCCCCTCACGGTGGAGGTAAAAGACTACATCCTGCTTGATTGATATTGATGATGATGATGATGATGATCTCGGCTACAAGGGCGGCGTTTCACTACCTCTATCTCGAGAACATCTACTTTTATTTTGTCTAAGACTTGTCTGTCTCAGACCTGTCTATGTTGACCCTGTCCTTTTTTAGGTGCCTTGTCCCTCCTTATAAAAGTTGAAGGGGCGGCTTACATGTAGAGTCCTAGTAGGATTAGGACTTAACCTATTTCTGGCTTCTTATCGCGGGCTTCTTAAACCTAGGCTTCTCACCGTGGGCTTCTTAATGCCTGGGCTTCTTATCTCCAGGCGGCTCATTTTCAGGGCTCATCTCCGAGACTCATCTCCGGGATTCTAAGTAGATGATGGGTTAGGATCCGGGTTACACAATCTGTCGGGTTACATCTGCTGGGTTACACTTGCCAGGTTACACCTGTCGGGTTAAGTCCAGAGATGACTTAACATCATGAGCCGGGTTTAACCACGGGTAATTCCCTCGACACTACGGGTTCGAGAATGATGTAGACATGACCGAGACGCTTCTCCTGTCAATAACCAATAGCGAGACCTGGATGTCCATATTGGTTCCTACATATTCTACGAAGATCTTTATCAGTCGAACCTTTATGACAACATACGTAGTTCCTTTTGTCCGTCGGTATGTTACTTGCCCGAGATTCAATCGTCGGTATCTCCATACCTAGTTCAATCTCGTTACCGGTAAGTCTCTTTACTCGTTCCGTAATACATCATCTTGTAACTAACTCCTTAGTCACTTTGCTTGCAAGCTTCTTGTGATGCTGTATTACCGAGAGGGCCCAGAGATACCTCTCCGTCATACGGAGTGACAAATCGCAATCTCGATTCATGCCAACTCAACAGATACCTATAGATCACCTTTATGATCACCCAGTTATGAAGTGACGTTTGATAGCACACAAGGTATTCCTCCGATATCCGGGAGTTGCATGATCTCATGGTCGAAGGAACATGTATTTGACATTAAGAAAGCAGTAGCAAAAACTGAACGATCATATGCTATGCTAACGGATGGGTCTTGTCCATCACATCATTCTCCTAATGATGTGATCCCGTTATCAAGCGACAACTCATGTCTATGGTCAGGAAACCTTAACCATCTTTTGATCAATGAGCTAGTCTAGTAGAGGCTTACTAGGGACTTAGTATTTGTTTATGTATTCACACATGTATTTAAGTTTTCGATCAATACAACTATAGCATGAATAATAAACCTTTATCATGATTAAGGAAATATAATAATAACCACTTTATTATTGCCTCTAGGGCATATTTCCAACGGTCTCCCACTTGCACTAGAGTCAATAATCTAGATTACATAGTAATGAATCTAACACCCATGGAGTCTTGGTGCTGATCATGTTTTGCCCGCGGAAGAGGTTTAGTCAACGGGTCTGCCACATTCAGATCCGTATGTACTTTGCAAATTTCTATGTCACCATCCTTAACATAATTATGAATGGAGTTGAAGCGTCGCCTGATGTGTTTGGTTCTCTTGTGAAACCTGGGCTCCTTGGCTATGGCAATTGCTCCAGTGTTGTTACAAAAGATTGTCATTGGAGCTGATGCACTGGGTATTACACCCAGATCGGATATGAACTCCTTCATCCAGACTCCTTCATGCGCTGCTTCCGAAGCAGCTATGTACTCCGCTTCACATGTAAATCCCACCACGATGCTCTGCTTAGAACTGCACCAACTGACAGCACCACCATTCAATATAAATACGTATCCGGTTTGCGACTTAGAGTCATTCGGATCTGAGTCAAAGCTAGCATCGATGTAACCCTTTACGACGAGCTCTTTGTCACCTCCATAAACGAGAAACATATCCTTGGTCCTTTTCAGGTACTTCAGGATATTCTTGACCGTTGTCCGGTGATCCACTCTTGGATTACTTTGGTACCTCCCTGCCAAACTTATGGCAAGCCACACATCAGGTCTGGTACACAGCATGGCATACATTATAGAACCTATGGCTGAGGCATAGGGAATGACTTTCATTCTCTCTCTATCTTCTGCCGTGGTCGGACTTTGAGTATTACTCAATTTCACACCTTACAACACAGGCAAGAACCCTTTCTTTGACTGGTCCATGTTGAACTTCTTCATAACTTTGTCAAGGTATGTGCTTTGTGAAAGTCCTATTAAGCGTCTTGATCTATCCCTATAGATCCTGATGCCCAATATGTAAGCAGCTTCACCGAGATCTTTCATTGAAAAATTCTTATTCAAATATCCTTTTATGCTATCCAGAAATTCTATATCATTTCCAATCAGCAATATGTCATCCACATTTAATATCAGAAATGCTACACAGCTCCCACTCACTTTCTTGTAAATACAGGCTTCCCCGTAAATCTGTACAAAACCAAATGCTTTGATCACCTCATCAAAGCGTATATTCCAACTCTGAGATGCTTGCACCAGTCCATAGATGGATCGCTGGAGCTTGCACACTTTGTTAGCATCCTTAGGATCGACAAAACCTTCTGGTTGCATCATATACAACTCTTCTTTAAGAAACCCATTAAGGAATGCAGTTTTGACGTCCATTTGCCAGATTTCATAATCATAAAATGTGGCAATTGCTAACATGATTCTGACGGACTTAAGCATCGCTACGGGTGAGAAAGTCTCATCGTAGTCAACCCCTTGAACTTGTCGAAAACCTTTTGCGACAAGTCGAGCTTTGTAGACAGTGATATTACCATCAGCATCTGTCTTCCTCTTGAAGATCCATTTATTTTCAATGGCTTTCCGATCATCGGGCAAGTCCACCAAAGTCCACACTTTGTTCTCATACATCGATCCTATCTTATATTTCATGGCCTCAAGCCATTTGTCGGAATCTGGGCTCATCATAGCTTCTTCATAGTCCGTAGGTTCGCCGTTGTCTAACAACATGACTTCCAGGACAGGATTACCGTACCACTCTGGTGCGGTACGTGTTCTGGTCGACCTATGAAGTTTAGTAGTAACTTGATCTGAAGTTTCATGATCATCATTTGCTTCCTCTCTTGTTGGTGTAGGCATCATGGGAACGGTTTTCTCTGATGTGCTACTTTCCAATTCGAGAGAAGGTACAATTACCTCATCAAGTTCTACTTTCCTCCCACTCACTTCTTTTGAGAGAAACTCCTTCTCTAGAAATGACTCATTCTTAGCAACAAAGATCTTGCCTTCGGATCTGTGGTAGAAGGTATACCCAATAGTTTCTTTAGGGTATCCGATGAAGTCGCACTTCTCCACTTTGGGTTCGAGCTTATCTGGTTGAAGCATTTTGACATAAGCGTCGCATCCCCAAACTTTAAGAAACGACAACTTAGGTTTCTTGCCAAACCATAGTTCATACGGTGTTGTCTCAACGGATTTAGACGGTGCCCTATTTAACGTGAATATGGCTGTCTCTAATGCATAACCCCAAAATGATAAAGGCAAATCTGTAAGAGACATCATAGAACGCACCATATCTAATAAAGTACGGTTACGATGTTCGGACACACCATTACGCTGTGGTGTTTCAGGTGGCATGAGTTGTGAAACAATTCCACATTGTCTTAAATGAAGGCCAAACTCGTAACTCAAATATTCACCTCCGCGCTTAGATCGTAGAAATTATATTTACTTGTTACGATGATTTTCCACTTCACTCTGAAATTCCTTGAACTTTTCAAATGTTTCAGACTTCTGTTTCACCTGCGGCGGACGGCGGCTGCGGGTGCTCGGCTAGGCTCCTCGGCTTGCTTGGGTGGCGAGGCCCTAGAGGATGGAGCTCGCGGTGGCCGGATTTCCTCCGTCGGTCGGCCTCCAGATCTGAATCGACCAGCTCCAACTCCATCGTCCTCACCTTCTCCCGTTCGATCTCAGCTTCGGTGCGGCCCTGCACACCGGATCCGGTGGTTGGCGGCATTTTGGCGGTGGGGCTCCTGGGACCGGGGGAAACCCTTGGCCACCGGCGGCGGCCACAACGACGACGATGCCGCGGCGTCAATCTACTTCTTGGAGGCTTCGTTGAGGTATCCCACCCCCCACCCATCCGCCCCTGCATCTAGGTGAAAACCTTGGTCCTGCTTCGGGACGATGGCGGCGCTACGACACTGTTCCCCTTCCTGAAGGCACCGTCCTTGGACTGCGGGGTGGATGTCGTGTTTGGATGTGTTGGTGGCTGCTGTTGCGGCATTGCTCTTCATCAACCTCTCGCCGTGTCGATTTGGTTCGCGTTCCTATCTTGCAGTGCGCGTCTCCTTCGTGGATGTGCCATGGCAACTGAAGTTTCTTGTGGAGCACAATGTGGTCTGTTGCAGCCCCTCCCATGGTACACCTGGTTGCCATTTGTGAATTCGGGTTCTTGGGGAACCACTTCGCCTGCCGACGATGAGAAGGTTGTGGCCTTCTACGGCGACGAAGACGGATTTCATTATGCCCAGGTTGTTCATCATGCAGGAGTGGACTTGGGCCTTCTCCTTTCACATTGACTAGATCGGGATCGCGCCCTGGCGCGAGGGTGCCGGTCCAAACGCCAGGTTTAGCATATCCATTCCCATTGTATGCATCGTACAAAGAATAATGGCCAAGGTAACCGTATTTACAAACCACTCAGTATATCGTAAAGGAAATTCCAAGGACAGTCTATATACAGTTGTACTCAGGCATCAGCCCTAGTATCTTTGAACTTTAACAATAAGATCATCAAAATCAAAATGGCCTAAGTAAGCACTGGCCCTTACCAAATACATAAAATCCATAGCATAGAAAGCATCACTGGAGAGGGAAGGTGGTACAAAGGAATGCATATCTTTGTCAGCCGAGCAACCAAATTTAAGCAAAGTTATTTTTGCACTCATTTATTCTGTCAACCATGATAAAAATAAAAAACTAATGGAGAGTCATTCAGAAGTACTATTCTTGAAACAAAACTAATGAAATAACCTGGCTGCAAAATCAAATATTTACAACCCGCTAATTATGCTATCTAATCTAAGAATGATAATCTAATCTAAATATATGTTTGTAATTACATAGTTATAAAATACATGACACCAATAGAACATAGCTATATGATTCTCTAAGAAAAGGAAGTTCAGATAAATGTAAACCACATTAGAGCCACTCCCACCTTCCATTAAATTATTTGGCGGTTTTGACTTCAAGAGAAACTCAACCTTCCGGGCAGAAGTGCTCTCCTCGTCAGCCAATCATGATGAGGGGCAAAACACTTGCATGAAGTCCAAAGGAAGCATCCATGCACATACATGAAACCAAACAGCAAAAAAAACTTTATTATGACACACGACTATTTCAATAATCAACAAACAGTGCGTTATCCAAGAATGCACAATTATTAATCTATAACATCTCCTTCAACAGGCAAGATTTTTCTACCACAGAAGAGCCGCATCGGGCTCACACCCATCCACAGAGCCCAACGAATGAGCCCCAAACAAAATGACAGAGTAGGCATATATATGCAAACGATCCATCCATGTTCTTATCGTACCGTCTGCTAAACTTGCATAAAGAAAATGGCAGAGTAGGCACATGCTACAAAGCTAACACACAAGCTTAATCAAGACAGGGTGAGAATGGTTAGTAACTACATTTTAGGCAGTGGAGACAGTTACTCCTCTATGACCTAGAAAAGCAAGATTTAGAGTTTAATTCCTAAAGTAAACAGGCAGGAATAATGTATCCGTACAAATGGCCTTACCTTCATATTTATTGAATAGCGTCCCAACAAACGTAGCAACCACCAGTTCTTTCTTGCCCAGTTCAATAACTTCATCGACAGCAAAATCCAAGGCAATCTGATCCCAGAGCACCACACTGGTTTGCTTGCCTCTATAAACAACAAAGTATAAATAAGACTGTTATGACAAAGGAAAAGTGATACAGCCATAAATATCAGTACACACATGTGAGGTTCTTGACATATATGAGCCTCTTAGTCGATGGTTTAGACCTGCTTGCACTATGGTACTGAACAACCTCTTATACACCACAAATGAGCCAGAACATGTTTACACGAATAAACCAAAAATAATAATTACTATATATGGTAAACAGCACTATAGAAAGGCATAGGCAGATGAACGGGTGGTAGGGAAATACCTGTGAAGTTTTCAGGCATATCGGTTGGGCAAGGGAGCCGAGCCAGCGGAGTTAAAGCATACAGAACAGGAAATCTGGCTCATTGTCAGGCCTTATGAAATCAGTAGTGAACGAAGTGATCTTGATCATGCAAGATCCCCTCAACAGGCCTGAATGGATACTTCCTTGAGAGCAGAAAGAACTTCCTAAGCTCATATACCATGATTTCTTAAATAAGATCTATGAACTGGTGGACAACCTTCTCTAAAATCTCTGCATAGATATGGTTTCCCTGTATGGATGGAGAACACAATTTCAGTTAACTGGCATGAGGCACAAGTAATATGCAATAAAAGAACTGCCAACCAAAGGAAAATAAGTAATACCATATTGTCAAGCAAGACCATATCAGTATGTTTAATAAGACCAGTATCCGTTGCACCGCAATGGCGCCACAGTTGTGAAACAAACATAAACATTCCAATGAGCGGTGCCAACTTTAGGCTCAGAGAGAGCATTGAATTCCATCTGACAGAGAAACAACAACCATCAGAACTTGGAAAAGCAACCCGAACAGCAGCCAACAGTACCGTGGGGAGAAGAAAACAGCAGCAGTCAAAACATGAACCATATAACCGGTGATTACCCAAGGAGGAAAATCTAATGAGAGTAGACACTCCGATGAGTGACATAAAGGTGCATGTCAATGGACTGTCACATAAACCGCCACAACGACGAGCGTGTGATACTTGCATCGACTATCAATGGTTGTGTCCCTCCCTCGATAACAGGCAATATTTGTCTCAGGTTCCCACCGAGAACTACAACCTAGATGCCCGCACATCCCCTGCCGTCGCGGACACATTTATCAAACCAGAATGATAGCAGAACACATTTAGAGGATGGAATCATTCATACATGGTAAATATTGACTACAAATGGATGGATAGACTCGCTGGAGAAGCCGTGTTCCCAAAAGAGATCACATGGTAGTTTACATGGTGCATCACATGAGAGAGAGAGAGAGAAGAGATTGTACATCACATTGACGGACACAGAGCCATAGTAGCAGCAATGAAATCTCTCTTTGATAAGTGGAAGGAAACTTCTACATGAAAATAACTTATCAGTTCATATGAGAATCTAGTTTAACCCTAAATGCTCCCAAGAATCCTAAGAAATAGCACATACATGCTAGCATGGCATACAAGTTTTATTTCAAAGAAGCAAAGCATCAAGCATTTATAGAGAGATCAAAGTATACTGCACAAAATGTTGTTTCTGGGCTCTGTTCAACCAAGGCAGGTCAAATGGAAAGAGGCCAGAAATACAACTACTTCAATAGTGCAGTAACCATGTAAACAAAAAGATAGAGTTGCAACAGAAGAAATGCTAGGTGAGTAATTTGTCTATGCCAAAATAAGATTATTAGATACATATCCATAATTAGCAAAAAACATGGAAAGAAATCATCTAATATAAGCTGGAGGACATAGTACATCAAATCTGAAGGAGAAGCACTCTAGATAACATCCATTGATTTTGATAATCAGCAACATCAATATATATCAGAACAATCTTTAACCATAGTATCCTATACATCACCTGGAAAACAAAATTAGCCTACTCTACCTATAGAACTTTCTCCAAGATTTAATATTAAAAAAGAAAAGCATAATATGTAAGTACACATGACATAATCATGTATTTAATCACAAGAGCAGATAAGAACAACATGTAAAGGAAGTAACAAACATATATACTATAAGAGCAGTCTAATCAATCCTAATTAGGTCTCTGTGAATGTTTACTCTCGATTAAAATTTTAAACAAGGTCACATTAATTCGGTTAATTTAGAATAATTAGAGAAACCACATAACCAATCGGAGCTAGATATATGCACCAAAAAGGCCTGATTACCTATACTACAATCGAAAGTATCATATACTATTATAGATCTGCATACACCTCACTGTTTTATCACACTATTATACATAAAATAAACCAATGGAATGCTGCTGGTACCTAGCGGCTGGAGCAAGGGATTCGATCGGACGGACGATCGAATGGAATGCTGCGGAGGTAGCCGTTAGGCGCATTGCAGAATCGGAGGCGGCACGCCTTGGCTCGTGCTCCTCCTGCTAGAGCAGAAGGGGCAGGGAGATGCGGACAGGAGGGCGAGTCGCGGCGATGGAGATGGCGCGCTCCGCCTGGATCTCCCCCTCTGCCGCGGCTTGAGACACGAAGCGGCCCAGCAAAGCTGTCGGGTTAAGTAGGCCGGCCCTGGCTCGGCGGCTGTGCTGGGCTGCTATAGTGGCGTTGCTGATCCGCTCCTGCAAGACCAACAAGGTGGCTGACTTTTTAGGAATGAATAAGGTAGCTATTTGGTTCACTCACAGTATGCATCAGCCATGGATGGATGAATTAACTTGCAGTTCCCGAACAAAGCAAATAATTTTATGAATCGGCATAGCAAAGAATTTTATGAATCCAGCCAGTCATGCTCTAGTCATGCACCCACCGCGGCTAGGCTGCTTAGCCAGTACGAAGCTATCTATCTGGCACACCATTACTTCTAAAAGCAACGAAAACTTGCAATCACATAAGATAGCAAACCAATCATATGCAAAACGGGAGACAACACCAGTGCCTAATCCTGCCATGAACAAGTGATCCCCTACCCTATTATCAACAAATCGACCAAGATGATGTGCTTTACAAAGAATTCCAAAATGAGCTACAAAATCGCCGAAGGGGCGGCCGGTGGTTCATATCACATCTCGTCTCTCTGCGCGTCAATTCCAAAATGATTCCAAATCCCGAACAACAAAGCGGTGTAACATAGCCAGACATATGAAAGCAGAGTAGCTGCATGGATAGACAAAGTTGTTGTAAGCCACATTTTTAATACAATTGAGCCCAGAAAGGCTATTAAGCTTAGTAGAATATTTATAGCAATAGTGGTTATGTAAAAAGAGCATCAAGATTTAATAAGATAACTCATTTGAATCAAGATTCATTACATTCCAAGATAAAGGCATAGTGGTAGTCCGGGATAATCGATTTGCATAAAGATTCGGTACGAAGAAGATTCATAATATATGAAAATCAAGGCATAAAACATGAGACTCAAAAATGATGGCGAAAATAAAAACAAAGATTGTTGCATTATCTCATTAAAGGAAATAGCTCAAGAGTAATTTACCTAAATGGCAGTTGTTCCTTGCTGCTCGAAGAATCATTGATAATGAATTTAGAACATTGGCCCATGAAGCAAAGGATACATGATTATCCTGGAAAAGATAACCAATTTTGACAATGAGCTACAAAATCAATGAATCTCTATCTAGTTACACGGAGATAAATTTGCTCAGACATGTTCTAAACGCCTGGCCTGTTGGCCCTGCTCTTGACCAGCACAATAGGTATTGGAAGTAGCCGCTGCCACCATATTGATCTTAAGGGTACAACATGAATTACTTCCAAACCACTGATGAAGAGGATCGGTAGTCAGTAATATTTATACAAATGGGTTGCTTATTGCTGTTCTTTTTCATTCATACACAATGAAATTTCAACTAAAAAGTACAATAGATCCTGAGAAGCAAAACAAAAATGACATCAAACTGCACGAACCATCTTAACTAACATAGATACAAACAGAAAAATAATAGACGTGCTGACAATGTCTAAATCAGCAGATCACAGAGTACAAATAAAATATGAGTTCAAACGTATAAATATATATCAATAGACTTTCAGATAATGAACTAATGATGCATCATGATATACTACTTTCACCCACGTGATCAACTTCCATAATCCTACTATGTATGGCGCAAACATTGGTTACTTGTTATCATTAACACCGGTAAAAATAAGCTAAACACATGTATAAAGAGAACATTTGGTAAAAGAAAAAATCATAGCACTAAAGCGGAAAGGAGAGAAAATATGAAAGCATTGTTTAAGCAAAGCAACGTGATGCAAAGTTCTCATCCTTGATATATAAAATCTGCGGTGAACGGGGAGAGCGGTGAAGGGTGAACTCGGAACCTCGACGGAGTCGAGATGAAGGCGGCAAAGCTCCGACAGTGGCCATCACACGATAATAAAGGCAGAAAAAAACTCAAATTAGCGAATCTTCTACGCATACACTAATCGGAAAGCAAGGATGTAGCTTTACAGGACCAACCAATAGCTAAGAAATCAGGGGCTAAACGATTATCTTGTCTAAGAGCTATTACATACTATAGAATGAGTACTGCAGCAATAATTGCTAGAACACTTGACCAGTCCAACCAAATTAATAGGTTATGATACTACACCATGTCTTGACCAACCCCAAACTAAATCCTATTTGGATTTTGTGTAGATGAAGTCTAGTTATACTACTACAATAACCTAGAACCACTAAAGCAGGACAATAATCCAGTTCTCTTTGGTCAAGAAATGAATTAGTTGTCCCAGCTAACCACTATAATTTTGCAACCACCAGAGCATTGTTTCCAGAATGTAGCAGCAATCATGTAAATAAAGTGTGACTACATATGGCACTGCAGATTTTGAAGTCACGAAGGCCATCCAAAAGATACAAACAAAGATGGTTGAATAATACAAAACAACAAAGAAATTTGCAATTCGGACCGAGCCGACCTACTGCTGCTACTCCTTGCTGCCATAGTGCCACTGATCGATGTTCAATGCAAGAAGCAAGCAATCAAGCACAAATTAAGCAATTAACGAAAGGAAACACAGACTAACGTAGAGATGGTGATGAGCAACCAACTCATTAGGTTGCCTTGGTATTCCAGTAAAAAAAGAACCTTCATCTAATAAAATATCTCCTTCCTATAGATAGTAGGTATGAACCACAGAACCTAGGCACCAACGAACTATCCATAGGTACACAACAACCTAAGAATGGAACCCATCAGGGCAACCTAAAAAAGTAACTAAGATCATGAGCAACCTGTAGCAACAACAATAGTAGTTCCAACAACAACATCCTACGATAAACATCATCATACAAAGGAAAAAAGATTGAGCGTGCGCATAGAAAGGCATGAAGGAAGCGATGAGAATAGAGTAGCACCTGAGCTAGGACCAGCCACCAAGAGCCAAGACTGTGAGACAACCACGAGCAACAACAACAACAGTTCCAGCAATCCGACAGTCAAGACTCAAGATCACCAGTAGGCGGCAATGACTTTTGGATCCAGCAACAAACACTAACCACATCCCTAGAGGAAAATTAGCGTAGATGAGCAGCAGGACGGCAGAAAACCGACTTCCCTGACGTGTAAACTGATTGCGGAACAATACCAGCAGTGTATCTGAAAAATGGATTAGAGATGTTAACAATACGGGCATGCAGTTCCCAACACACACGTCATAACAGTACGGGCATGCAGTTCACAAAGTGAAAATTGTAATATCTACAAACATAATAACAAAGTTAAGTAACCAACAGAATCTAGCAGATTGGAAGAGCTTATGCTAAATAACATATTCAGTGTGTCAACTGCAGATCTTACTCATCTTCTATGAGTATTTTCGAACATTTTCACTAACTGAGTAACCAACAACAAATATTTCACTTGTTTACCTGTAGGAATATCCATAGCTTTCAAGGGTTGTATCCTCGCATAATCAGTTCCCTCTAGCTTCTACACCCCTTAAAAACAAAGATAGGAAGAATAAGTTTCCGAGAGAGATCTATCTAAAATGGAACACGCCAAACTGCTAGAAAGTTAACCTTGCAAATCAGTGTTCCTACAAAAGTTAACCTTACAAAGTAATGAACAATATGGGCTAGTATATTCCAAGTATTCAAAGGTGAAAGAAATAGATAATAGATAAATCACAAAATTGGCATAACTATTTGCCAACTAAAATATAAATATCCTAGGTATGCTTAAAGTTCCCAACCCTGCTGCCGCAATCAGCTTATGATCAACGGTGTTCTTCAAAGCAAAAAAGGCAAGGAAATGCTATAACAGAATTATGACTCCAGAAAAAATATTGGCCAATTAATAGGAATCAGAGGATAACTGTAAGTGATGCATCTAAAGAAAATATGACATCAAATATTGGCCAATTAATAGAAATCAAAGCATGTCTCAACACAATAATAAAAATCAACTCATAGAGTTTGATGCGAACCTAAAAGGATTAAGATGTCATACGGTCGAAAGAAAAGCGTACAGTTTTGCAATGCAGTTTTTTTGGTGACTCACGACATAATGATACGTGTAGCTCTAATGTAAGTTCAGAACATATTTGTACCTCGAAGCTAGAGCATATTTGTGCTTGTCGCTGCCTCCATTATCATAGACGCCTCTCGCTGTCGACACCACTCTCGAAATTAGCCACTCAAAATCACCAATCCTAGTACCCTACAAAAAACAATTCCAATAATTGACCTAAGTAAATTAAGCCATTTTGTCTTGACGTAAAAGAACTGTTTTTATTGTACCACATAGTGTGCATACCTATTGATTCATGGCTCATTTTTATGTACTCTTTCCACAATATTTCCAACATAAAACTTACTGGAGAATACATAAATAATTCATTTTATAAATAAAAAAAGTAACTCAATGCAGCATACATGCTGCCTCTGTTACTTTTATCCAACAGAATAGAGTAAACATCAGAGAGAGAGTGTGAACTGCAGTGTCCATTTAAATAGTTTATTTGCATATGATCTGTAATATGGACATAAATACTGAATGTCACATGGCATCATCTTTTTAAATGAACTAAACCTCCAATTAGATCTGGCATTAACCAAAAATATGGCCTTAACTAAACCATATCAGTACCCAAAACACAACCAACTACCTATACACAACCAGATAGAAGCAGAAAGGACAACATGAGATCTGACCAAGTCACAAAATTATATATTGTTCTCATCCAAAATGAGTTGCTTCCTGAGCCGAGAGGATGAACAGATCAACATATTTAATCGAATAGATCTTGAGCGGATGAATAGGTAAACCCACAAAAGAGAGAGGGGGTGGGGAAGTGGACAGGGCGTTCACCGATCCAGAACCCAACCGGTCGCCGCGCACGATGCAGTGGACGGGATGGATGTGGCACAGCTTCTCCTTCCTTTCTCCTGTTCCTCCCATCTCCTTCCAAACATCCCTCTCTCCATCTCGTGTTGGGTACAGGAGGATCTGACAGGGAGAGTCGATCTAAGAAGGGGAACTGTGAGAGAGAGAGAAAGAGAGAGAGAGATGCGAACCTAGACGGAGACGAGACGTTGATGCCGTCCTTCCTCCCCTGGCTGTCCTCCTCCTTCCCGCCGTGCTCCTCCTCCTCGCCGTCGACGGTGGCCGCGCCGGTTTGGAAGAAGGGGGCTCGGGGTCGGGGTCGGGGTCGGCACGGAGGGGCTCGAACCGGACCGGTGAGGGGTTACCGACGGAGCAGCGGGCCACGATGGAGAAGGAGGAGGGGGTGGGTCGCCCGCAGAGGGTAGGTGGCGGCGATGGCGTGGCGGCGGCGGATGGGGAGGATGGCTGGCGGCGGCGGTGGCTCGAGACCACGGCGAGCGGGACGGACAGGGCGGGGCGGGCGAGGCCGTGGGGCATCGGCCACTGCGAGCGGGACGGGCGAGGCGGGACGGCGGGGGCGCGGTCATCGGCCACGGCCACGGCGAGCGGGACGGCGGGGCGGGCGAGGCGGCGGGGCGGGGCGGGCGAGGCAGCGGGGCGAGCGGCTGGGAAGGGGAGCGGTGTGCGGGAGAGGGAGACGTGCGGGAGAGAGAGAGAGAGAGAGAGAGAAAAGTGAGGCACTGATTGGGGAGGAGGCAGCGAATCAGAAAAGGGCACGTGTTGACCTACGATGTGAAATGACAAAAATACCCTCGGCGGGGCACAGTAATAACGGCGGTGGCACGAGATATTTCCGCCAGACCACTGAACTGTTCATTGCTTCGGCGCCAGCTCTCGATCCTACGGTCCAGATCGTCCAGGAGCGAAATCGGACGGACGGAAACGCATCAAGCAGTCGATCGGACGACCGAGAGTCGCTAAACTCTGAGAGCGTCCGGTGCTCCCTCGGTTTCTTCTCTTTTGATGCTTTCCACAAGTTCGGTGTTTGTCTGGTGCTGGTTGCTTCGGTGGACGAAGACCTTGACTGATCAAGCTTAGTTCTTCAGTTTCATCTTGGTAGCTGCTTGTGTAGTCTTAGGTTTGTGCACTGTCCTGTTTTGCACCTTGTATCGGCCGCCCGAGGTTGTTCTGCCTCAGTGTCTTCCTTTACTTTCTTTTCATGTTGCATGTATGTGGTTGATCGATGTAATCCTGGCCGGTTGATGGCTTTGTTAATTCAAAGCCGGGCTAGCTCTGAGCCTCCTCTCGGGCTCGGCCGATGCCTTTCCTCTAAAAAAATAACTTGAATTATGTTTCCTTTATGTCTGGTTTTACCCACTGCAGACTTGGATTGTAGGATCCCAGTGGATTTGAAGTTGGACTCTATTTGTTTATTTTGGCTTCTCGCGGATGCTCTTCTCCCGTCTAGCCTTTGTGGTGGCTGAGGGGATGAGGGATAGCCCTGTTTGCTTTCAATAGGTCATGCATCGTCGTCTATTTCGCTGTTCTTGTCTAGCAGTTGTTGTAGCAAGACATTATGGTTTCTTTTAATAAAAATCGGAGAGTCGGCTCTCTTCATAATAAAAGAATCGGCATATAAATTTCTAAAGCCCAAACTGCAGTTTCATCTTTTTGTTCTGCCTGGCGCCGTCGCGGCGAGGCGCACACCAGCGCGGGCGGCCCGTTCCCCCGGTGCTCGCAGCTCACCGCGAAGAAAAAGCAACCCGAAGCGGTTTCAAGACAGCAGAACAAGGATTCCGCCCAACCCACCCCCACCGACAGTGGCCCGGCCGGCAGCGGCACGGGTGCCGCGCGCGCACCGATAACTGAACTGCCTCCCCGGGCGGCCCCGATGGGCCGGGACCCGTGATGAGCCCATCGAAACGTCACTCACTGCCCCTGCCCGCCCCCCCCCCCCCCCCCCCCCGCGCCCCCCCCCCCCCCCCCCCAAAGAAATTCTCTCCTCCATCCACCTACCACAAACTGCGCCTCCCCCGTCCCCCACCTCGCTCACCCCCCGCAAAAACCAGATCTACAATCTCACACTGCGCCTCGCTCGGCCTTGGTGCTTCTTGGGCCGAGCCCTAGTCACTCCGCGCTCCCTCCCGATCATCCTTCCCCTCTCGCTCTCCGTAAGTAAAGCTCCCAAAACTTTCCAAATCCCTCTCCTTTCCTGAACCGCCCGTCGTCCTGCGCCGCGGGTTTTAATTTCCTTGACGTTCCTCCTCGTCCAAGCTCAGATCTGAGCCCGTTTGGGCTCGTCTCGCTCGGATCTGTTGTGCGGAGCGTTCGGAATTTCTGGGCTTTTCCTTTCCGGCCGCGTTTGTTCAATCGCCGTTTGCTTGCAGGGCGGGGTCTCGCTCGCGCGGTCCGATTGGGCCGAGGGCGGGCCCTGCGAGGGATTGACTTATCTAGGGTTCCTTCATTAGGCAAAAAAAAAGTTATTTTTTCCCATGGGGATTCCTCGCTCATGGCCCAAATCGTTACTCATGTTTTAGAATCCCTGTTCCGTTGTGCGGGGCGAGCTCGTGGTTCGAAAGCCATGGCTTCTTGTGTCCAGTTCTTTCTGTGGAATGTTTTCCACTCAGCGATCTCGTATGGAAGCACATATGCTAGATTTATTATTCCAGCATTCGGCAGGCGCCATGGGGGAATCTGTAGGGAGATCAACTCGATTCGTGGGTCTGGGGAGCTACATGGAGGCGTGCGGATGCTGTGTCTGTTTGTTTTGATCCGTAAGCTTTTGTGATTGCACAAGCACGTGGAGCCATAAATTTTCATGCATAAATTTGTGAATTTGAAGTCCTGTCTCTAGCCACTTCCAGCGTGAGTTTGATTGTGCTCCCATTAAACTTGTACAGTTTTAGAAAGGAAAGAGCTTAAGGAACAGTGACCACTGAGTTGTGGATGAACAAACTTCTGTGGAGCTGTTACAAATTTAATTGAGACTGGACTACTAGAGCTACCATTTAACTGTGATGGACCATCCTGGAGAAACTTAACTGGCATGGGGTGTCGTTTCCCAAAAGCTTCCTCTGAATGACAGTGGTTCATACTTAATAGCTTAGCTCAATGCGAATTTGTTTACACTTCGTGCTTTTAAGCATTTTAACTGAGGCAGGCCAGCGAAAACATACTTCTTTTGGAAGGCATATTAAAGGCTATGATTTCTAATTGCTAAGTGTGATCTTTAGTTCGTTACATCATTGAACCCTTTGCAGATTAAATATATCCATACTCGTCTCTTATTTGTCACATGCATGCAAATGTAAAATAAATATACCTGAAGAACTTGTAGAAGTTTATGGATTTTGCCTCACTACTACTCTAGAAAAGCTTATAGATCATAAAAAATAAGGTAGTTATTTAATCAGTCTAATGGCCAGGGTAAAAAAATACTCTAGTTAATATTGTCTAGGAGTATTTGCAGTAGTACTTAAGCAAAACTCGAGGTTTAGCGTTTGAGCTGTGCACTTTCCAGTCCAATTAAACCTTGTATTTCTAATATCTATCTGTAATGTGGTCCGTATTGATTCCTTTCAAGTTTCGTGAATGACCGGATATTAATCAAAGTTTACTTTGCTTCCTTTTGGTCAAATAAGACATAGCCGGTGCTCTGGCATCTGACTTTACCATGTTATGTATGCCAGATTTTGGGACTTCCAGCATGGCTGATGAAACTGGCAATGACAGTCAGATGTTCGAAGGTAATGAGATTGTTGACCCTGGTAATGAGGCAGTCCATGGTGATGAGGCAGTCCAAGGTGGCGAGTTGGTCGAAGTTGATGAACTAGCTCAAGTTGATGAGTTGGCTCAAGGTGAGGACTTAACACAGGGTGACGAATTGCTCCAAGGGAATGAGATGGCCATCACTGAGGTGGCCACTCCTCCAACCACGAGGCGCCGGAGAAAGAAGTCCCTGGTGTGGGAGCACTTCACTATCGAAGATGCTCCTGGAGGGGCCACTCGGGCTTGCTGCAAACTTTGCAAGCAAACCTTCGCGTACAGCTCTGGTTCAAAAATTGCTGGGACTAGCCATCTCAAGAGGCACATCACCTTGGGTTCCTGTCCTAAGATAAAAGGCCAAGGGCATAAGCTAGCAATTACAATTGGGACTGACAATGATGGTGATGGTACTGTGGAGAGGCGGTCTAAGAGGCGTTACAGATATACTGGTTATGCGAATGCGTCTTTTGATCAAGACCGCAGTTATTCATACTTGGCAAAGATGATCATTTTGCATGACTACCCGCTCCACATTGTTCAACAACCAGCCTTCACTGCTTTTATTGATAGTCTGCAGCCTCGTTTCAGGGTTGTTGATGTTGATGCAATGGAGGTGGAGGTTTATGCTGTTTATCAGAAAGAAAAAGAGAACCTTTTGCAAGCATTCAGCGCTATGCCTGGAAGGATCAGCCTCACCATTGGATTGTGGACAACTAGTCAAACTCTTGGCTATGTTTCAG
This sequence comes from Thinopyrum elongatum, assembly GCA_011799875.1. Classification (NCBI taxonomy): domain Eukaryota; kingdom Viridiplantae; phylum Streptophyta; class Magnoliopsida; order Poales; family Poaceae; genus Thinopyrum; species Thinopyrum elongatum. The sequence goes on along the minus strand of CM022300.1, from coordinate 56,150,427 downwards.
TTTCTGGGCAGTTCATTGACTCTGAATGGAAATTACATCGAAGAATGCTTAGCTTCATGATGGTGTCTTCGCCTCATTCGGACAATGCACTTAGTGAAGCTATTAGCTCAAGCCTTACTGACTGGGGTATGAAGGAGAAGCTATTTACCATCACGTTGGATAATGATTCCTTATCTCATGACATCTACAGTGCAAATCTGAGAGATCAGCTCTCCAGTAAGAATAACCTCATGCTTAAGGGTCAGCTATTTGTTGTGAGGTGCTATGCCCATATCCTGGATGCGGCTGCACAAGATGTCATTGCTTTAATCCACGGTGTCATCTACAGCATCCGTGAAAGCATAAAGTTCATAAAAGCTTCTCCTAGTCGTGAGGAAAAGTTTGCTGAGATTGCTCTGCAGCTGGAGATCCCCAGTACGAAGACCCTTTGTCTGGATGTTACAACCCAGTGGAACACAACCTATCTGATGCTCTTGGCTGCCTTGGATTATAGGCAGGCTTTCATTACACTAGAAACAGTTGATGATAACTACAATGAAGCACCTTCAGCTGAGGACTGGAAAAAAATTGAGGCTGCCTGCAATTACTTGAGGCTGCTCTATGACTCAGCTCATAGCATCATGGCAGCAGGAAACCCAACCTCAAACATTTTCTTCCATGAAGCTTGGAAACTGCAGCTAGAGCTGGGAAATGGTTCAGCACACGAAGATCCAATTTTCAGTAGCATCGCCAAAGACATGTATGAGAGGTTTGACAAATACTGGAAAGATTGCAACCTTGTGTTAGCTGTTGCTGTTGTGATGGATCCACGTTTTAAGATGAAGCTTGTTGAGTTCAGTTACTCAAAGATTTACGGCGTTGAGGCTGCGAAGTATGTTAAGGTGGTAAATGATTCGGTGCATGACCTTTTTAAGGATTATGTGGCACAGCCGCTCCCCTTAACACCGGCCTATGCTGAACAAGGGAAAACTGATAATGCTACTGCCAATGGGAACAACACCCAAGCAACTCAACCTTCAACTGGTGATGGCCTTCAAGACTTTGATATATATCTTTCTGAGATTGCCACAACCCAGCCCTCAAAATCTGAACTAGAGCAGTACCTGGACGAGTCTCTCACTCCTCGCATCCAAGAGTTTGACATTCTCAACTGGTGGAAGCTCAACATGCAAAAGTATCCGACGCTCTCAAAGATGGCGCGGGATATCTTGGCCATCCCAGTGTCCATGGTGACCGGCGGCAGCTCTATATTTTCCGCAGGAACAGGATGCCACGTGCTCGACGACTACAGAAGCTCGCTCCGTCCGGAAATCGTGGAGGCGCTCGTCTGTGCGAAGGACTGGCTTCCGAATTCGACCACCGCACCGGAGGCGCCGGGCTCTGGGCTTCTCAAGATGGACTAGGCTCGCTTCCTTTGCTGAAGCATGCATATATATCTTCTGGTGCCTGTGAGTGGTCCTTTAACCCTAGTCGTATTTTAGGCAAGAGTTTGTGGACTGGCTGCGATCGATTTCATTGGATCTGTCCTAGAATGTAATTTGTCGTGTAGAACTCTGTTAACTCCTCCATGCTGTTATGTCCACCCCTTCCTTATGTTGTAATATGTGACCAGAGATGTTATCTGACGTTGCTTGGGATGTGTATGTGCAAGCAACGTAATGTACCAGCCGGTGGCTTATGTTTGTGCTTCCGTTTTTTCTGTGGTTGTGATGACTTTGGTGGAGTTCGCCTTGACCCTTGGTCATCCTTCCACTTGCAGTGATGACTTTGGTGCAGTTAGCTCTAGCATTTGGTTTCTCTCACTTTCTCAACCCATGTAAATTCTTCCTCGAATCCCATAATTGTCATCTGGTTCGCCTGTTCCTGCTCGTCCTGCTCCGGCTCGGAGCCACCTGCTATCTCGTTCTCCTCTGGAGCTACCAGAGATAGCCGGGGGCAGAGACCGTCAGGGATCAGGGTTTGCCTTGTACAACAAGGCTCAGGTTTGGCCTTCTTGTTTATGTGTGTTGTACATTTGATTTTTCGCCAGGCTGATGCCATTAGTGCCTCACCTGATGGTTGAATGGACATAGTGCAGCCGTTCATTCAGGAAAATAACAGTATTATCCTAATTCAATCCCTGGAGGGAACTTGATTGCTTGCCTATTTGATGATTTCGGTCACGGCTGAAGACCACATTCGTTAGAAACTGCTAGAGAACAAAGAGATCGCTATGTTTAGCCGTAATATCCCTGATGTGTTTAGCCTGCACTGCCAGAACCCATGGCTACTGTAGCTTCACTGCCAAGCAATACCATCATACTAAGGCCAACTACAACGCACGAACCCAAATGGTACGGCCGCGTCCGTTTGGGGGTAAACGGACAGAAAACACGGCCCAACGCGCGAAAGCAAACGGATAATTGTCTGTTTTCGGTCCGCTTTCAACCCATTCCTAACCCAAATTTGGGCTGCATTTGCGTCAAAGCGGACACGGGCGAACATGCGCGACACGTGCTCTTCTCCTCCCCTGGCCTGCCCGTCGGGGACACAGTTGCCCCTTTTTCTTCTCCCCTCCCCACCCACTCCAGCCGCCCCCCGCCCTAGCTGCCGCCGTTGCGTCGCTGTCCAGCACGGCCGCCCCCCGCACCCCTACCCTTGCCACAGCCCCATTTCTCGGGCCATGAGCTGGCCAGCCCCGGCCGCCTGATTTTAGCGCTTTCGGCCGCCGGATTTGAGCGCACCCGGCTGCCGGAGGCTGCGCCTTGCCATGGATTGGCCGGGTACCGGACCGCGCAGCCCCAGCAACGCCCCTAGGCCGCATGCAGTTATTGACTCCGCCTCTAGCCGCTCGGATCTATCCCGTCGGCGCTTCGCCGGCAAAGACAAGCCCGGCCGTCATCCGGGCTCGGTGCTGGCCCAAAGGCTCGTCGGCGCACCGTTGCCGCTTGAGACGATTGCCCGCGGAAGGTCATGCGCCGCGTGTCTACAACACCGGAACATCCCTGATGGGTGTTCGTCAAGTGCAAAAACGATGGGGTATGTGCTTGTTTTGCTTGGTTGTGCTCCCGGATTCGGCTCATTTTCGATAGCTCTTTGCTTACACTCAAATTATTTGTGTAGGATGGATGCAAATTTTGGTATTGAGAAGAAGAATACATTGATCTATTGATAGAACGAAATTTGATAGATGTCCGTGCACTCGTTGCTAGAATAGATAATAGAGATGAGACTAGATGTGAAGCAACGTCTACTACTTTAGAATCGAAGAAGAAAGAAGTATGCAAGATCGAGAATCCGCAGATCAATAATGAAGGCATCGAGAAGATACTAATTCAATTTGTGGGAGCAGTTATGGAAGTTGGATATCTTTTAAAATGTCTACTTGTGTTCTTGTTTTCTTTGGTCTTACTATTCTAGTCAAGAATTGGTGAATGTACTTCAATGTATCAAAAATATCGTTGATGAAATAATAAGAAATGCGGCAAAAAAAAAAAAGTATGCGGACGAGATGCGGCCAAGATGACACCGTGCGTTGGGCGCACAGCCAGCGCATCCAGGAAAAGAGCCGGACGCCGTCCCATTGCCACCCCCAAATGGACGAAATCCGGACAAAACGAACGTCCGTTTAGGGTCATGCGTTGGAGTTAGCCTAACTCACAAAAGAACAATCTTCTCTAGTTACTATCCAATATTTCCTTCGAAATTTTGAATCTTTGTCTGAAGGTAGCTTTAGAAATATGTTCAAGTTGTTCTGTCCTTAAGAAATCAATCTTCACCAGGTTAACACGAGAGAGCTTTCCGTTGCTGCATCGAAGTGGTTGATTTTGACAAAGATAGGAAGAACATTATATCCAATTGAAATGGTTTTCTTAGAGGCGCCAATTGAAATGGTTGAACGTGTTGGAGCGTTCCTCAACGTGTGCGACAGTATCCGTGACAGGAGTGATGTCCCTGTGCTGATTCCACGAAATACTGTGCAGAGAATATTATTTTGCTACACTTTGCTAAGTACAGAGAGGATGATTTTGCTACACTTGCGCATGTTCAGAGAAGATGAATTTGCTATTTGCTACAATTCATAGGCAACTCGTGCAAAAATAATGAATTAATATGTGCTCATGCATAAACTATCCATCAATGCTATGTAATTCTACTAGTGAGAGGGGTTGGCCTTTGTTGTTGCATGCGCTTAAATGATGTTCTCCGGAGATGATGCACACATATTGTTGCTGAAATTTGTTGGTGTGACCAGTTGCAATCTGCTAACAAATTGCTGGATTGCTTTGTAAACTCTGTTTTCTAGCCCTGAAATCTTGTATTGATTGTGATCCTCATATATTTCATAATTATGGTGTTATTATCTTCACCACCGTGGGGAGGAGGTAATCAAACTAACTGAGGTAAAATCAACCAAACAAAGCCTCAGCTCAGCGTATCTCAGTAGATACACGTCACCATACAAGATCTCAGCTTAGCATGCCTCAACATATGAGAACATGCTATTAAACACATCATCGCAGTTGTATATATACACAAACTTGCTTTGGTCGGCATGTCTCGGGAGAGAATAGCCATACCAGAGTGAGACTGTCTATCAAACACACCTATAATCTACAACATGTATGTGCTTCATCAATGCTATACGGGAGGCGAAAGCGTGCAGCACCTCCACTTGATCTTTACGTTCTCTCGAAGAACCATGGGAAACCTGAACTCAAATCAAGAACTGAACTGACATTTCATCTCCTATCACTCGTGTCTTCTTCCTGCACGCACTTGTTGGATGGTGTGCCGTCGTGTTGCAGCCGTATCACCCCTGCTGTGTAGGTGCGGACGCTGCCGTCCGACGAAGATAGCCGGAGGCCATGAGAGGAGCCGCGACTGCCGCCGACGCGGCACGCGGAGTCCGGCGGAAGCTCCAGCACCTTGACTGAGCATGCATTCTCCAGGCTTGGTGTAGCGTGGAGCCGGGACGGGAGCTCTATAGAGAAATTGCCGTACTCATTTGTTGTTGCAAATGCAGAGTTAGACATCGTGTTGGGACCTTCGGTTGTGCAGGTTACTGCCACCTTACTACCTGCTTGGGCCAAAGAAAAAGAAACAGAGTATGAGGATATTTCTTTTCAGTGTGTAGTTCTACTGCATTACCTTACATAAGAGGGTAGTGAAAAACTCATTATAGCCTTGTGAAAATTGAAAAAAAAAAATCAGCAAATACTACTACCTCTATCCAGATTTGTAAGGCGGACACAAGTTTTCAGGTCGTCAATTTAACTAGCAGAACATGTGGTATATGCTACTAAAAATATACTCCCTCCAGTCCTTTTTACCACGCATATAAGATTTGTTTGATGTCAAACTTCGTAAAGTTTGACCAATTTTATAGAAAAAATATTAACATTGACGGTACGAAATCAATATCATTAGATGCGACATGAATTTAATTTTCATATTTTTTTAACTTTAGTATTATAGATTTTGATATTTTTTTCGTATAAATATGATCAAACTTTACAAAGTTTGACTTCAGGCAATTCTTATATACAAAGTAAAAAGGACCGGAGTGATTGTGTTTGTCACCAAATAAAATTTCTAAACATATACTACCGTACATGCTACAACGACTCATGGGGGTTTTTGATCCTCAAAGCATATGCATATTTAAATATTGACGCAGAAAGATAAACTGGCTGAAACAAAAATAAATTATTATTTTTTTGACCCCGGCACCATCATACGGAATATAGCTGGCTTATTCCACGCCTCCTTAGTGAGAATCCCATATATATTCTATCCACGCAGGAGTTGAACTCTGGTCGCCGGGAGAACCACTGTGATCCCAGCCATTGGGCTACTGCCCCGTTCTCAACTGGCTAAAAGAAATTCGACTTAGAACTAATTCGAGTTAAGTTTTTTTTTTGAGACACAATTTGAGTTAAGTATACGGTCTAGTCTAGGGGGCGGAGACACAACCTGGGCATACCGAGCCACGGCCCAGGGCATGACGGCCGCACGCAGGCCACCTTTAGCATTCTATACGGTCTAATAAGCATAATAAGCAGGCCCAGGCCTAGTGGGATCCTGCCGCTGCCCATGGTCTAGTCAAGATGTTTTTAGGTATAGTCTTTAAGATCTTGGTATAGGAAAGAAATAGTACAATGGTAAAGAGAACCACCATGCGATGCGGAGTTTCTGCACCCGGGTGAACAGTAAAATCAAAACAAAATCGAAAAAATTCAAAAAATTTCAAATTTTTTTGGGAGAAACATTGACAAAAGTTTTAAGTGCTTGCAAAAATTCGTCACAAAATCACATTCCTAGAAGGCATGGCAAAAAAAAAAAACAAAATCGGTACTCTGAAAATTGGAGCATCGAATTTGTTTTTTTGCCACGCCTTACAGGAATGTGATTCCATGACGAATTTTTGCAAGCACTTAGAACTTTTGTCAGTTTCTCCCAAAAAAAATTGGAATTTTTTAAATTTTTTTCGATTTTACTGTTCACCGAGCTCATTTGAGCTCGGGAGCAGAAAGGCACTTTCGAACACCATGTTGTTATATGGTTAGAAGGGTAGTTGTGGTAGTGCGATTGTTTTCATGAGATTTCCTAATGCCCTACATGTCTAGCACAAAATGATACATGTGTTCGGTAGTGGAAACATTCGCGAGAAAGTGGCCATCAGGGATCTGGACATCGACGGGTTCCGGTCTTCCTCTCGGAGATCTCAGCTTTTGGCGCATGGAGCCACTGGATATCTAGATCGGAATTGATCCGGCCGGACGCGCCCTCATCTTCAGCTAGAGAGGCTTCATGAGGGCGTAGCGTGAAGCTTCACCATATTGCCGGTGCCACGGGACATGTCTAAGTATAGATTTCCACGGCATTGACAGAGATGAAGAAAGTCATGGTGGCTACGATCGGAGACTTGTAATGACGAAGAGGATTTTTGGTTGCGTTGAAGAATGGCGGCACAGGTTTTTCCTGTGTGTCGGGTGTTGAGTACTTGCAACTGCGGCTTTGGCAGGAGGGGGCGACAACACAGGTGGAAAGCATTTTTGGTGGTGCTCTCGAGTACCGAGCCGTGATTTTCAGGGTGAAAATCCAAGGTCAGCACCAAAAGTTTGTATACTTCTATTATTCAATCGCATGGCAACCGCAAAATAGTTCCCGCAGAAAAAAAGAATCTTAGCAAATAATACACGGCCACTCCGCAAAATACAAACACTGAAAATGAAGGTGGCAAACATATAATGACGTTGGCACCTTGCAATGCGAGCGCACTCTTGAGACGATGTAATGGGTGAATGGCCGTCAATCGCAGAAGGTGTGATCAAGGTGTTGGACGATGATAGCACGTCTCCACGACGACGTGACCCCGGGCGATCGGAAACCCCAACCCCATGTCGGATGCGCTTGTTCGGTTGTTCCCGAGCATCTAAAGCGGCTTTGGAGAATCAATCCCTTTTAGCCCGTGCTGATAGCACCGAGCCCCGCGGAGGAAATGCGTTTTGCCACGCGTGGCTTGTGTTCCTTGACCAAACATATCTGCTCTGCCGAATCAGCTACTGCTAGTATTATCTGCCCATGACGCTAGTGGGTTATCGTGTGTTTCCTCTTGGCTACGATCGAGGTGCTAATGGGGTTGACTCGAGATAACAAAGTGGGGAATTAGGCCAACAAAACATGGCCGTGGCCGCGGGCGTGAGCGTGACATTTTGAAATATCTAAAGTGCCATCTCTCTGCTAGTAGAGGGAAAAAGATGGACTGCCAAATTGGCCTAACGCAAGCCTGCAGCTAGGCACAAGATTGTACCGTCTCTCTCAACCTCTTCTCCGTCTAGGCGATAGGGCGGGCGCCCATATCTCCACCTCATCCCGCCGGCTTGCTGAAATGTTTGAGCCTGTCGTCGTGGCCTCGTCTTGTGTGTGTGTTAAACCCAACATGGCCAGAATTTGTTCCGAAGCAGCTCCGGTACCGCAAAATGCTCTGTTTTTTGCTTTGAACGCAAGTACTCCGTTTGGGAGAGAGAAGAGGAGGATGCGGCTCTGGCAAATTAAAAGTGGCCGTCGTACATAAACTAACACATTGTACCGAAGCCGTTAAACCCAAACTTTGCTAACAGCAACATGGCACCGAACCGAGCGCTGGCCGGTCTATCTACTTAGGCTGTAGGCCTGTAGTTGCGTTTCTAGCTAGGACTTGAACTTGTGAACTGCGGCCTGTACATGCGTGTCATCGACACGCATGATACCGACCTTTTGCCAACCTAAATCTCGACAGTACACCGATGATTCCTCCGAGCACCGAGCTGCACAATCTGGAGGTTAGGGGAGGAGGTTACAACGTCGCCTTGGCTACTTGCTCTGTCGCTTCGCTTCTTTTCTTTCTATTCTTCTCTCTTGGAAGGTCTTAATCAGCCGGCCAGCGACAGGGATCGTTCATCTCTTAAACAATTCCAATCGTCCTTCTGAACGCAGGATCTTTCTGAGTTTTTATATTTTTATTCAATCGCATGGCAACCTCTAGGCACGTCCAAACGCCCCAACCGCCATTTCTTACTAGTTTTTAGGCTTCCGGCAGGGCGATTGACGTGTTGAAATGTGGGAAATAATAGAAAATCATGCATTGTTACGTGTTGAAATCGCAAGCCTATGCGTAAGTGGGTGATCATAACAAGCCTATGCGTAAGTGGAAGCGCAAGATTTATCCAGCGTCGGCTGTGCGTAGAAGTGCTAGGATCCGTACGACCAAAAAAATTTCATGATGAGTTATGAGAGGAATTTTTTGGAATAGCAGAGGTCTGAGAGACTTGGCTAAAAGAAGATTTCTAGCAGATGCTTCTATTGACCATAGGTTGGATTTTATCGCCCTATCTGAAACAGGCAGGGGTAATTTTTTCCCACAATTCCTAAATACGCTATCGGGAGGTGTGGATTTTGATTGGCACTGCCTACCCCCGAGAGGAAGATCAGACGGGATTTTACTTGGGGTTAGATGCGAGACTTTGGAAGTCCGTAGTGTGGTTATGGGAGATTTCGCCGTCAAGTTCCGGGTCAGATCGAAGACCGATGGGTTCAACTGGGCATTGGTGGCGGTATATGGGGCCGCACAGCCAGAACTCAAACCAGATTTTTTGGCAGATCTGGTTCGTATTTGCGGGTTTGAGCAGCTTCCAATCTTAGTTGGGGGTGACTTCAATATTATTAGACGGAGAGACGAAAAGAACAATGATAATTTTGACGGTAGGTGGTCGTTCATGTTTAATATCATTATTGAAAGCTTGGATCTGAGAGAGATAGAGCTTTCTGGTAGAAAATACACATGGGCTAATACTTTGCCAACCCCTACGTTTGAGAAGCTTGATCGTGTCCTCGCGAGTGTTGACTGGGAACAGAAGTTTCCTCTGGTAACAGTCCAGGCGTTATCACGCGGAATCTCGGACCACACCCCTTTACTGGTTGACTCTGGTGAGGCAACGCATGTAGGGAATAAAAATACCTTCTCTTTCGAATTAGCGTGGTTCGAGAGAGAAGGTTTCTTCGACCTAATAGCCAGGGAGTGGGCTAAAGAGGTAGGAGGGAGGACTTCTATTGAGAGATGGCAGAATAAGATAAGACATTTGAGAAGTTTCTTGCGTGGATGGGCTAAGCATCTTAGTGGGATTTATAAGGTTGAAAAGGAAAAACTCCTTACAATTATTCAAGCCTTAGATGTAAAAGCCGAGTCCACAATCCTAGAACCCACGGAACTTCATGCTAAAGTAGATGCGGAGATGAGATTGAAAGAACTCCTGCGAGAAGAGGAATTGAAGTGGGCATTGCGGGCTAAGGTTCGCAAAGTTGTCCAAGGGAACGCCAATACTCAATTCTTTCATATGATAGCTAACGGCAAACACAGAAAGAAAAGAATTTTTCAGCTTGAGCAAGATGAGGGGACGATCTTAGGGCAGGAGAACCTAAAATTATACATTACCAATTACTATAAGCAGCTTTTTGGACCGCCGGAGGATAATTTTGTATCCCTGGATGAGTCGAGGATTGAGGATGTTCCTCAACTAGCTGCGGATGAGAACGATATTTTGACTGCACCGTTCTCGGAGAAAGAGGTGTTTGAAGCTATTTCTCAAATGAAGAACAATAAAGCTCCGGGGCCGGATGGATTCCCAGCGGAGTTTTATAAAAAATGCTGGCACATTATTAAGGGGGATTTGATGCCGATGTTCCATGACTTATTCTCTGGACAGCTTCAGTTGTTTCATCTGAATTTTGGAACTATTACTTTGCTTCCTAAGAAAACAGAGGCCGTGCGAATTGAGCAGTTCAGGCCGATCTGCCTTCTTAATGTAAGTTTCAAAATCTTCACCAAGGTTGGGACAAATAGACTCACGCATATTGCGCACTCTGTGGTGCAGCCGTCCCAAACTGCTTTCATGCCGGACAGAAACATCCTAGAAGGGGTTGTGGTCCTTCATGAAACGCTCCATGAAATTCATACGAAAAAACTAGACGGGGTTGTTTTCAAAGTGGATTTCGAAAAGACGTATGACAAAGTCAAATGGCCATTTCTTCAACAGGCCTTGCGTATGAAAGGTTTTGATCAAGCCTGGAGAAAACAGGTAGAGTCTTTCACGCAAAAAGGGAGTGTTGGAATTAGAGTAAATGATGACATAGGTCACTATTTCCAAACACATAAAGGCCTGAGACAAGGAGATCCGATGTCACCTATTTTGTTCAACATTGTAGTTGACATGTTGACGATTCTAATAGGTAGGGCCAATGATGCTGGTCAAGTAGGCAGTCTGGTACCTCATCTAGTTGATGGAGGTGTATCTGTCCTACAGTACGCCGATGATACTATCATCTTTATGGAGCATGACTTGGCAAACGCGAGAAACATGAAGGTGGTGTTATGCTTATTTGAACAATTGACCGGATTAAAGATTAATTTCCATAAGAGCGAATTGTTCTGTTTTGAAAGAGCCAATGAGGAACAAGAGGCATATAAGCAATTGTTCGGATGTGAATTGGGGGCTTTACCTTTCACGTATTTGGGTATACCAATTCACCATCGTAAGCTAACAAACAGAGAATGGAAAAGCATTGAGGATCGTTTTGAGAAGAAACTGGGATGCTGGAAGGGCAAATTGATGTCATATGGAGGCCGTTTAATTCTCATTAATTCGGTTCTCACAAGCATGCCCATGTTTCTTCTGTCTTTTTTCGAGGTTCCAGTTGGAGTTCGGAAAACACTTGATTTCTATCGCTCCCGCTTTTTCTGGCAAAGTGACGATCTCAAGAGGAAGTATAGACTCACTAAATGGGACATCATTTGTCGACCGAAGGACCAAGGGGGTCTCGGTATTGAAAATCTTGAGGTCAAGAACAAATGTCTTCTCAGCAAGTGGCTGTTTAAGCTATCTAGTGAGACCGGGGCTACTTGGGCACAGATTTTGCGTAATAAGTACCTTCATTCCAAAACTTTATCCCAGGTGACAGTGAGGCCGATGGATTCGCCTTTCTGGAAAGGACTGATGAGAGTTAAATCAATCTTTTTTAATCGGACGAAGTTTGTTATTGGGAACGGTACTTCTACGAGATTTTGGGAGGATACGTGGCTAGGGGATACGCCCCTCGCGCTTCAATATCCTTCTCTCTATAGCATTGTTCAACGGAGAGATGCAACCGTTGAGACAGTTTGTCAGTCCACGCCTCTTAATATTCACTTCAGGAGAGCGCTAGCCGGAAACCGTTGGGAAGCCTGGCTCCATCTTGTGAGAAGATTGATGGATGTTCAACTAACTCAACGACCCGATCAGTTGTGTTGGAAGCTAACTAGGAATGGAGAGTTTACGGTTAAATCCATGTATTTGGATGTTATTAATTCTAGCTCTATTCCTAATTCGAAACATGTGTGGCATGTCAAAGTTCCCTTGAGAGTTAAACTGTTTATGTGGTTTGTACACAAACAAGTCATTTTAACTAAGGATAACTTGATAAAACGCAACTGGAATGGATCCACTAGATGTAGCTTCTGTGACCAAGATGAATCCATCAAACACCTCTTTCTTGTTTGCCCCTTGGCAAAAATTCTTTGGCAGTCTGTGCACATAGCCTTTAATATTACTCCTCCGAATAGTATCAACACGTTATTTGGGACGTGGCTTGATGGAGTTGAGCTCCAAACAGCGAGACACATTCGCGTAGGAGTATGTGCTTTACTATGGGCTATCTGGAATTGCAGAAATGATTTGGTCTTTAACAGAACAACAAACACTCATTTTTTGCAGGTTATCTTCCGAGCTACGGCGTTGATCCGTATGTGGTCGCTACTCACTCCGACGGAGGCCAGGGAGCATTTGGTTACTGGATCTATCCGATGGGAGATGGTAGCACGGGATATTTTCAACCGGTTTGGATGACGGTCATGTAATATGATAGGTAATTAGTTTTCCTATCTTTATCTTGCTAGCCGGTTGTGGCTTCATTTTTGTTCTTTTGCTCTTTGTGAGCTTTTTTTGTACTTTGTTGAGACTTTAAGACTGCCTTCGAACCTTTTGGTTTGGTAATAAAGATGACCGTATGCATCGTTCTGATGCAGAGGCCGGGGATGCCCCCTTTTCGGAAAAAACGTGTTGAAATCGCAAGAGGAAGATGCTGGAAGAAGCGGTAACTATCAATGTGTCACGGCGACAGCTTTGCTCCTAATCCTTGGCCTTGGCGGAATTTTCTTTTTACGCAACACGTCAAGCAGTCACCAGATAAAATCCTTTGACGTAAATATTGGCAAACCATTTGATATTAACCATGCAGAACTGAGCATAGTAATTAGCGATATGACCTATGAACGCCCTGTTTGAGGGACGGCTCATTCTTAGACACAAGAAAGACTGCGCATGGAACGAGCGGGAACAAAGAAGACGGCGAAGAGAAAGAAGAATCTTCCAGACTGAAGTCGGTTACGAGCTACTACTGACCTGGCAGGTCGAAGGTGAGAAGGTCAGAGCCTGGCCGGAGGCAGAGCTGGCACGCGACCTGCCCGGACACCAGCACCGTCGAGACCGGCTCCTCGCCGTACCCGGCAATGCGCGCCAGCTCCGCCTGCGAGAAGTAGAGCTCCATGGGCGCCGCCGCGGCCGCCGTGGCGAACAGCAGGAGGAGGAGCAGCGGCGAGGCAGCCCCTGGCGCCATCACCATTCCGGTCTATCGCGGCGGTCGAGATCCTTGCTCCGCCGAGCTTGCCGTGGGTTTCGGCGGAACGATCGATGTGGTGGGGAGGAGAAGGGAGGGAAGACGACGTGGGTGCGCTTGGCCGGCTTGGGGGATGTTGGTTGGGTTGATCGGTTCGTCCGTCAACGACTTCGGAAGCGGATGGTGTCACCGGCGTGGTGTGCTGTGGCCTGCATGTATATACGCGCGTCTCTGTGCGCGCGTGCTGGATTGGATGGACCAGGCGACGAGTCCAGGCAGGTGGCCGGAGTGGTTCGGGTGTCGTCTGGTGGTTCGGGTGTACGTGTTGGCGACAACTTACATGTCCGACCATGGATTTGCTCTATGGGGCTTTTTTTTAGGGGTTGCTCTATGCGGCTGGTCACCTGTTGTATTGGTTATCTTTTTTTACGGCTTAGATATGTTTGGCATGATTGTCAATCGTACGCGGCGGTCAACTATTATTGTGGTGATTCAACGGATTTAATTTTGCAGGTATTTCAGTGGTTGAATTTCTTGATGCTGTCCATTGTCGACTTGAGGTACGGTTACGGCAATTCAATAATGATAAATTCAGTCACGGCTTCGGCAAGGATTTTGAGGCGTATAGCTCTTCGTCATAGTTGACGGTCTTAGGGGTGTCTCATCTTGTCGGTTACCGGCCCAAGGTTCCCTAGGTCGATTCCGCACTGGGCTATCATGCCAGCCCCTGGACCCTTTAGGCTACGGAGTCCTTGTTTCAAGCGTCAAGACTTTCAGAGTCTTCTTGTTATTCGCCATGAGCCGTCCAAAGTGTTGCAGGACGGAACTGGCAAAGGGAGAATTGGGCCACCAAGGCCCATGTAGGGGAGGCGCCCCCTTTTCCCCCTTTGGGAGGCCGAATTGGGGAGGGGGAAGGAGTCCTCCTTCCCTCCTTGGCCGGCGCAAAGGGAGGGGAGTCATTCCCCTCCTTGTGGTACCCCTCCTCCCCTCCAACCTATATATACTACAGGGTCTAGGCACTTTTGTAGACAAGTTTTGAAGCCTCATCTTGTTCTTAGTTCTAGTTCTAGTTGGCCCTAGTCGATCAATTAGAGCTTAACCTAGATCCTCTAATCCTCATAATTAGAAGCTCGGTGTGGTTCTAATCTCCTCCCTCTAATTCTTCGGCGACGATTAGCTCTGGACGGCGAAGTGCTACCGGATCATAAAGACTGTAAGCTTGCAACTCGTAGAGAGGCCGTGCTTTTGGTCTTAGGTTCAAGTCGGCTTAAGGGAAGGAACCTACAAGGCCAGATCCTATTTCACTAGTTAGATGTGATTCAAGCTGAACTTGGATCATGACCAAGTAGACTTCTGGGCTTTAGGATCTGTGCGAGGCCCATGTGTTGAGCCCGCGACAGATGCCTATATATAGTGGAGGTGCGGCAGACGTGTTCAGTGGATCGCCTCGACATTTGTTGTTAGGGATTTGCATGTATCGCAACTAGCCACCTCCACTTGCCGCTGAGTGTGTGATCGAACCTATCAGTTTGCCACACGATGTTCCTTCTGCATGCATGGATACCGTTAGAGGCGGATCACTTGTACCATTCTGGTGAACCTGTATGGGGGATCTGATGACTACTATTCGAGTGAGATCGAGGAGGAGGAGGAGGAGGAGATGACTCGTGATGCGCTACCCCAACTCTTCTTCTGCCACACGACGCTGCACGTCTAGTAGTATTGATCTCGTGATCCATCTCCCTTAGCATGGTCCAAGTTGTTCTGCGCGCAGGAATTTTTTTTATATTGCAGTCGATGCACCTTGTGTATCCCAATAGCTAGCTAGTTACTCTAGTATCCCGTTGTCTTTTACATGCCTTTCACTCCCGTAATATATGTTTTCACTGCAAAAGAAAGAAAAGGTGTTCCAAAATGTTCCCGCCAAGCAAGTGTTAACTAGAGGAAATATAATATATGCTACTTTATTATTTTGTCTAGACTAGCAAGAACTTTGTGATAATTATCTTTGCTTCACTAACGCTTGCATAATAACCAATCCACCTCTATAGCTATACTAAGTTTATAGGTGGAGAGAGTGGAGGGCTATCTAGGCATACCGATCGTAAGTGATCCAAAACCTTATCATTATTTCGATCTAGACAACTGAGTTCCTTACGATTGAGTTCTTATTTGTTGCTCAAGGGCGATCAAGGTTTAAACTTGGGGAGGTTGATGAGTGATATTTTTGCGCTCATCACACCATTGTTTAAATCGGGTAATCCCAAAATTTCTGAGAAAATCATTCTGATATTTCCACTAGTGACTAATGAATGAGAGAGGTTACAAAATTTCCGCACTCTCTAGCAAAACACTTTGCCTTGGCGTAGTGATAGAGGAATACCCAACTATTTGGGATAACCTATAAAGTAGCACTTATTTCATCAAGTTTGATGGCGCTCTTTTCAATGTAAAAAGCCATAGTCTCTAAAGCATCACACTAAAAGTATATTGGCGGAACAACCAATGTCATCTTTGATCTCACCATGTCATACATAGCTTGATTACATCTACTCAAAACACTCTACTCTTGGTGGTGTTTCTAGGAGGTGCAAGCTATAAAATTCTTTTATAGCTGATCAGACATTCGCTAAATTTGTAACTCAAATATTCTTTTCTGCAATCCAATTGTAGAAACACAATTTTCTTGTTACAATAATTTCTACTTCATTCAGAAAATATTTTTGAAACATTTCGAAAGATCCAGATTTGTGTCTCAATTAGTAAATATAAATATCTACTTGAGACATCATTGAAGATAGATAAATCCACTGCTTACAACAACGCTTATTGGACTACATACATCAATATGCATATTTCCAATTATTTTTATTGCTCGTTCTTTATGGCCCGTGAACGGTATTTTAGTTTACTTCACTATTTGGACGAAAGTTGCAAGTGTCAGATGATTCATAATCATATGACTCCAAAATCCATCACTATGGAATTTCTCCATGCGGATTTCTCCAATCTAACCTATAAAGGCCGCTATGCTACCCGCATAACTGGGGGCATCGCGTTTTCGAATCGATCCGGCCCGCACAATCTGCCCTGCTGTCCACTTACCATGTACTTTCTATCTCGATGGTAAACATCTGGACGTTGATTTTTATGTACGTTGTGTGTTCTGGTTATAGTGGATGACACCTGGGCCACCCTTCTGCACAGGCCCGCTGTTGCAGTCACAATGAGCGTGTGTGCGCGCGTTCGGCTGGAAAAGAGTGGTGGGCCGCAGCGATCGTGGGCTGCAGGTTGCGGTCAAAACCTAGCCCCCAATCCCCTTCCATCCCGAGCCCCGCGCCCCACGCCCTGCTCCATCTCCCCCCCCCCCCGCACTCCGCCGCCGCCGCCATGCCCCTCCTCCTCTCCTTGGTTTCTCTCCTCTTCGAGCTGCCTTTCCTCCAGCTGCATCGTCGACCCTACCTCTTTCTTCCGTCCGCAAGATAGTGCCTCCCCACGTTCTCGATGTGGCGTTGCCATGCACAGTGGTTTCAGATCGGGCACGGGTTGTGGCCATGGAAGTAAGGGGCGGCGTGGTTTCTGTGATGCGTATGGAGGAGCGGGGGAAGGCGAGGATGACGAACAGGTGCGAAGGCGCAGCAAGGCTGGAGCTGCGGCGCTCGCGTCATGATGGTGTGGAGCCGTCCATCACTACCCACCGCTGCTTCCGATCGTCGTCCCTCAACCCCAGTTTAGGTTTGCACATATTTGGGGCCCATCACCTTCCTCCCAGATTTTGCCTTTTGATTTCATCAGTTATTTGATAATCTATTTTGATTTCTTGATTTTCCCTTTTTTCTGAAAAAGATATGTGCAGATCAGACAAAGAAGAGAAGAGGAAGGATGTTGAGGAAGAGTGAAGAACAAGGTGAACCTTCTTTTGTGGACCCTATTTCTGGCACAATACGTGGGGACTCGAGCGACAATGAGTAGGTATACCTCGTCCACACTCGTGCTCTTCTTGTTCATGTCGTGTTTCTACCATGTGAGTATGTGACCCTCAACCTGTTCACTATGGTGATGTTGGAAATATGCCCTAGAGGCAATAATAAAGTGGTTATTATTATATTTCCTTGTTCATGATAATCGTTTATTATCCATGCTATAATTGTATTGACCGGAAACTCAAATACATGTGTGGATACATAGACAACAACATGTCCCTAGTAAGCCTCTACCGGACTACCTCGTTGATCAAAGATGGCTATGGTTTCCTAGTCATAGACATGAGTTGACATTTGATAACGGGATCAAATCATTGGGAGAATGATGTGGTGGACAAGACCCAAAGTATAAACATAGCATATGATTGTATCAAGTTTATTGCTATCGTTTTCTGCATGTCAAGTATATGTTCCTATGACCATGAGATCATGCAACTCACTGACACCGGAGGAATACCTTGTGTGTACCAAACATCGCAACATAATTGGGTGACTATAAAGGTGCTCTACAGGTATCTCCGAGGGTGTCTGTTGAGTTGGCATGGATCAATACTGGGATTTGTCACTCCGTATGATGGAGAGGTATCTCAGGGCCCACTCGGTAATACAGCATCACAATGAGCTTGCAAGCAATGTGACGAATGGGTTAGCCACGGGATCTTGTATTACAGAACGAGTAAAGAGACTTGCCGGTAACGAGATTGAACTAGGTATGGAGATACCGACGATCGAATCTCGGGCAAGTAACTTACCGATAGACAAAAGGAACTGCATACGAGATTAGCTGAATCCTTGACATGGAGGTTCGACCGATAAGATCTTTGTAGAATATGTAGGAACCAATATGGGCATCCAGGTCCCTTTATTGGTTATTGACCGGAGAGGTGTCTCGGTCATGTCTGCATAGTTCTCGAACCCGCAGGGTCTACACACTTAACGTTTGGTGACGATACAAGTATAGTTGAGTTGTTTTGGTGGTAATCGAAGGTTGTTCGGAGTCCCGGATGAGATCCGGACGTGACGAGGAACTCCGGAATGGTCCGGAGGTGAAGATTGATATATAGGACGAAGGGTATCGGAGTCCGAAAGTGTTCCAGGGGCATCGGGTTATGGCCAGGATGACCGAAAGGGGTTTCGGGGGGCCCCGACAAGTGTTGGGGGCCTCATGGGCCAAGGGGAGGGGGCACACCAGCCCACTAAGGGGCTGAGCGCCCCCCTCAGCCCATCTCACGTAGCCAGAGGAGGTGGGGGCGCCCCCTAGGGCTGCCTCCCCTGGCTTGGGGGGCAAGGCACCTAGGGGGGCCACCCAAAACCCATCTAGGGTTGCCCCTTGTGGCCACCGCCCCCCTAGGGAAACCCTAGGGCGCCTCCTCCTCCCCCCTTCTCCCTATATATAGAGGGGTAGAGGGAGGGCAGCCGCACCCATCTATGCCACGGTGCTGCCCTCCCTCTCCCTCGTAGTCCTTCTTCTTCTCCGTAGTGCTTAGCGAAGCTCTGCTGAGATTCCACCACCACAACCGCCACCACGCCGTCGTGCTGCCGGAGGACTTGAGTTACTACTTCACCATCACTCGCTAGATCGAGGAGGTGAAGGCGTCATCAAGCCGTACGTGTGTTGAACGCGGATGTGCCGTCCGTTCGGCACTTGGATCGGGAGTTCGCGGGATGGATCGTGATTGGATCGCAAAGACGTTCGACTACATCAACTGCGTTTCTTAACGCTTCCGCTTAGGGATCTACAAGGGTATGTAGATGCAATCTCTCCTCTCATAGATGTTCATCTCCTAGATTGATCTTGGTGAGCGTATAATTTTTTTTCTTTCCCATGCAACGTTCCCCAACAGTGGCATCATGAGCGAGGTCTATGCGTAGATGACATTACGAGTAGAACACAAAGGAGTTTGTGGGCGTTGATATTCAGATTGCTTCCTTCCTTGGTATTTTCTTGATTCAGCGGTATCGTGGGATGAAGTGGCCCGGACCAACTTTACATGTCCACGTACATGAGTCCGGTTCCATCGACTGACATGCAACTTGTTGCATAAAGATGGCTGGCGGGTGTCTGTCTCTCCCACCTTAGTTGAATCGGATTCGACAAAGGCGGTCCTTGTAGAAGGTTAAATAGCAACTTGCGTATCACCGTTGTGGCTTTGCGTAGGTAAGAATCGTTCTTGCTAGATACCCATAGCAGCCACGTAAAACATGCAACAACAATTAGAGGATGTCTAACTTGTTTTTGCAGGGTATGTTGTGATATGATATGGCCAAAGACATGATGAGATATATTTGATGTATGATATGATCATGTTTTGTATAGTTTATCACGACTTGCATGTCGATGAATACGACAACTGGCAGGAGCCATAGGGCTGTCTTTAATTATTGTATGACATGCGTGTCAATCATTAAGCGCTATGTAATGCTTTACTTTATCGCTAAGCGGTAGCAATAGCTGTAGAAGCATGGTTGGCGTCACAACCCCGATGGCGACACAATGATGGAGATCATGGTGTCATGCCGGTGACAATGGAGATCATGCCGGTGCTTTGGAGATGGAGATCAAAAGCACAAGATGATGGCCATATCATGCCACTTATGATTTGCATGTGATGTTAATCCTTTTATGCATCTTATTTTGCTTAGGACGACGGTAGCATTATAAGGTGATCCAACACTAAAATTTCAAGATAAAATTGTGTTCTCCCCAAGTGTGCACCGTTGCGAAAGTTCGTCGTTTCGAAGCACCACGTGATGATCGGGTCTGATAGACTCTACGTTCGCATACAATGGGCACAAGCCAGTTTTGCACATGCGGAACACTTGGGTTAAACTTGACGAGCCTAGCATGTACAGACATGGCCTCGGAACACAAGAGACCGAAAGGTCGAACACGAGTCATATAGTAGATATGATCAACATGGAGATGTTCACCATTGAAACCACCTCATCTCACGTGATGATCGGACTTGGGTTGGTGAATTTGGATCGTGTTACACTCGGACAACCGGAGGGATGCTGATTTGAGTGAGAGTTCTTAGGTAATATGATTAATTGAACTCATTATCATGAACAATAGTCTAAGTTATCTTTGCAAATTTATGTTGTAGATCAATGGCTCGCGCAGTAGCTCCCCTGAATTTCAAGGCGTTCCTAGAGAAAGCTAAGCTGAAAGATGATGGAAGCAACTTTGTAGACTGGGCCCGTAATCTAAGGATTATCATCACGGCTGCCCAAAAGGCTTATGTCCTTGATGCACCGCTTGGTGTGCCACCCCCTCCAGCAACTGCGAACGCTGTGAACGCCTGACAGTTGTGTGTTGATGACTACTCAATAGTTCAATGCGCCATGCTGTATGGCTTAGAGCCAGGACTTCAAAGGTGTTTTGAACATCATGGAGCATATGAGATGTTCCAGGAGTTGAAGTTTATCTTTGAGAAGAATGCCCAGATCGAGAGGTATGAGACCTCTGATAAGTTCTATGCCTGCAAGATGGAGGAGAACGGGTCTGTCAGTGAGCACATACTCAGAATGTCTGGGTACTACAACCGTCTAGCTGAGTTGGGAGTTGAGCTCCCGCCAGAGGCTATCACTGATAGAGTTCTTCAATCACTACCACCTAGCTACAAGAGCTTTGTGTTGAACTATAACATGCAAGGGATGAACAAGTCAGTCTCTGAGCTGTTCGCGATGCTGAAAGTTGCTGAGTCAGACATCCAGAAGGAGCATCAAGTGTTGATGGTGAATAAAACCACTAGTTTCAAGAAAGGCAAGGGAAAGAAGGGAAACTTCAAGAAAGGTGGCAAAGCAGTTGCTCCTCCCATGAAGAAACCCAAGGATGGACCCAAGCCAGATACTGAGTGCTTCTATTGCAAGGGAACTGGCCACTGGAAGCGGAACTGCCCCAAGTATCTGGCTGACAAGAAGGGGGCCAACGTCAACAAAGGTATGTATGATATACATGTTATTGATGTGTACCTTACCAACTCTCGTTGTAGTGCTTGGGTATTTGATACCGGTTCGGTTGCTCACATTTGCAACTCAAAGTAGGAACTACGGAATAGACGAAGGCTGGCGAAGGACGAAGTGACGATGCACGTGGGAAATGGTTCCAAGGTTGATGTGATCGCCGTCGGCACGCTCGCTCTTCGATTACCATCGGGATTAGTGATGAACCTGAATAATTGTTATTTAGTGCCTGCGTTGAGCATGAACATTATATCTGGATCTTGTTTAATGCGAGACGGTTACTCATTTAAATCAGAGAATAATGGTTGTTCTATTTATATGGGTAATATCTTTTATGGTCATGCACCCATTGTGAGGGGTTTATTCTTATTGAATCTCGATAGTGATGATACCCATGTTCATAAAATTGATGCCAAAAGATGTAGAGTTGATAATGATAGTACCACTTTCTTGTGGCACTGCCGCTTAGGTCATATTGGTGTTAAGCGCATGAAGAAACTCCATGCTGATGAGCTTTTGGAGTCACTTGATTTTGAATCGCTTTACACATGCAAACCATGCCTCATGGGCAAGATGACCAAAACCCCGTTTTCCAGAACAATGGAACTGGCAAGTGACTTATTGGAAATCATACATACTGATGTGTGCGGTCCGATGAGTGTTGACGTGTGCGGTGGATATCATTATTTTCTCACCTTCACCGATGACTTGAGTAGATATGGGTATGTTTACTTAATGAAGCATAAGTCTGGAATGTTTGAAAAGTTCAAGCAATTTCAGAGTGAAGTTGAGAATCATCGTAACAAGAAGATCAAATTCCTATAATCTGATCGAGGGGAGAGTATCTGAGTTATGAGTTTGGCAATCACTTAACACAATGTGGAATCGTTTCACGGTTGACGCCACCTGGAACACCACAGCGTAATGGTGTGTCCGAACATCGTAATTGTACCTTATTAGATATGGTGCGTTCTATGATGTCTCTTGCCGATATGCTACTATAGTTTTGGGGTTATGCGTTAGAGACAACTACATTCACTTTAAATAGGGCACCATCTAAGTCCATGGAGACGATGCCGTATGAACTGTGGTTTGGCAAGAAACCTAAGTTGTCATTTCTTAAGGTTGGGGGATGCGATGCTTATGTCAAAAGGCTTCAGCCGGAAAAGCTCAAACCCAAAGCGGACAAATGCGTCTTCATAGGATACCCAAAGGAGACGATTGGGTATACCTTCTACCTCAGATCCGAGGGCAAAGTGTTTGTCGCTAAGAACATGTCCTTTCTCGAAAAAGAGTTTCTCTCGAAAGAATTGAGTGGGAGGAAGATAGAACTTGATGAGGTTGTTGAACCTTTATTTCAACCAGTGAGTAGTGGAGCGCAGAAAGATGTTTCTGTGACACCTACGTCAGTTGAAGAGGAAGCTAATGATAGTGATCATGAAGTTTCGGATCAAGTTACTATCAAACCTCGTAGGTCAACAAGGATATGTACTACTCCTGAGTGGTACGGTAACCCTGTCTTAGAGGTCATGTTGTTGGACAACAACAACAACGAGGAACCTACGAGCTATGGAGAAGCGGTGGTGGGCCCGGATTCCGACAAATGGTTAGAGGCCTTGAAATCCGAGATGGGATCCATGTATGAAAACAAAGTATGGACTTTGGAAGTATTATCTGAAGCACGAAAGGCCATTCAGAATAAATGGATCTTCAAGAAGAAGACGGACACGAACGGTAATATCACCGTCCATAAAGCTTGACTTGTGGCAAAGGGGGTTTTACAAGTTCAAGGAGTTGACTACGATGAGACTTTCTCACCCGTAGCGATGCTTAAGTCCGTCAGAATCATGTTGGTAATAGCTGCATTTTTCGATTATGAAATCTGGTAGATGGATGTCAAAACAACGTTCCTTAATGGTTTCCTTGAGGAAGAGTTGTATATGATGCAGCCGGAAGGTTTTGTCGATCCAGAATGCTGACAAAGTGTGCAAGCTCCAGCGATCCATTTATGGCCTGGTGCAAGCATCTCGGAGTTGGAATATTCGCTTTGATGAGGTGATCAAAGTGTTTGGGTTTATACAAGTTTATGGAGAAGCTTGTATTTACAAGAAAGTGAGTGGGAGCTCTATAGCGTTTCTAGTATTATATGTGGATGACATATTGCTGATTGGAAACAATATAGAACTTTTGGAAAACGTGAAGGAATATTTGAAGAAGAGTTTTTCAATGAAGAACCTAGGAGAAGCTGCTTTCATATTAGGCATCAAGATCTATAGAGATAGATCAAGACGCTTGATAGGACTTTCACAAAGCACATACCGTGATAAGATTTTGAAAAAGTTCAAAATGGATCAGTCCAAGAAGGGGTTCTGCCTGTTTTGCAAGGTATGAAGTTGAGTAAGACTCAATGCCCAGCGACTACAAAGGATAGAGAAAAGATGAGTGTCATCCCCTATGCTTCAGCCATAGGCTCTATTATGTATGCGATGCTGTGCACGAGACCAGATGTCAGCCTTGCCATAAGTATGGCCGAAAGGTTTCAAAGTAATCCCGAAGTGGAACACTGGACAGCGGTCAAGAATATCCTTAAGTACCTGAAAAGGACTAAGGAAATGTTTCTCGTTTATGGAGGTGATCAAGAGCTCATCGTAAAGGGTTACGTCGATGCAAGTTTTGACACTGATCCGGATGACTCTAAGTCTCAAACCGGATACGTATATATTCTAAATGGGGGAGCAGTAAGCTGGTGCAGTTCCAAGCAAAGCATGGTAGCTGATTCTACATGCGGAGCGGATTACATAGCTGCCTCGGAGGCAGCAAAGGAAGGTGTCTGGATGAAGCAGTTCATGACATATCTTGGAGTTGTGCCTAGTGCACTGGACCCAATGACTCTGCTCTGTGACAACACTGGTGCCATTGCTCTGGCCAAGGAACCAAGGTTTCACAAGAGGACCAGACACATAAAGCGATGCTTCAATTCCATCCGCGAATGGGTGAAGGAGGAGGACATAAACATTTGCAAAGTACATACATATCTGAATGTTGCAGATCCATTGATTAAACCTCTTCCACGGGCAAAACATGATCAACACCAGAACTCTATGGGTGTTAGATTCATTACCATGTAATACTAGATTATTGACTCTAGTGCAAGTGGGAGACTGTTGGAAATATGCCCTAGAGGCAATAATAAAGTGGTTATTATTACATTTCCTTGTTCATGATAATCATTTATTATCCATGCTATAATTGTATTGACCGGAAACTCAAATACATGTGTGGATACATAGACAACAACATGTCCCTAGTAAGCCTCTACCGGACTAGCTCGTTGATCAAAGATGGCTATGGTTTCCTAGTCATAGACATGAGTTGTCATTTGATAACGGGATCAAATCATTGGGAGAATGATGTGATGGACAAGACCCAAACTATAAACATAGCATATGATCGTATCAAGTTTATTGCTATCATTTTTTGCATGTCAAGTATATGCTCCTATGACCATGAGATCATGCAACTCACTGACACCGGAGGAATACCTTGTGTGTACCAAACATCACAACGTAACTAGGTGACTATAAAGGTGCTCTACAGGTATCTCCGAGGGTGTCTGTTGAGTTGGCATGGATCAAGACTGGGATTTGTCACTCCGTATGACGGAGAGGTATCTCAGGGCCCACTCAGTAATACAACATCACAATGAGCTTGCAAGCAATGTGACTAATGGGTTAGCCACGGGATCTTGTAATATGGAATGAGTAAAGAGACTTGCCGATAACGAGATTGAACTAGGTATGGAGATACCGACGATCGAATCTCGGGCAAGTAACATACCGATAGACAAAGGGAACTGCATACGGGATTAGCTAAATCCTTGACATGGAGGTTCGACCGATAAGATCTTTGTAGAATATGTAGGAACCAATATGGGCATCCAGGTCCCGGTGTTGGTTATTGACCGGAGAGGTGTCTTGGTCATGTCTGCATAGTTCTCGAACCCGCAGGGTCTACACACTTAATGTTTGGTGACGATATAAGTATAGTTGAGTTGTTTTGGTGGTAACCGAAGGTTGTTCGGATGAGATCCCGGACGTGACGAGGAACTTCGGAATGATCCGGAGGTGAAGATTGATATATAGGACGAAGGGTAGCGAAGTCCGGAAGTGTTCCAGGGGCACCGGGTTATGGCCAGGATGACCGAAAGGGGTTTCGGGGGGCCCGGCAAGTGTTGGGGGGCCTCATGGGCCAAGGGGAGGGGGTACACCAGCCCACTAAGGGGCTGAGCGCCCCCCTCATCCCATCTCACGTTAGCCAGAGGAGGTGGGGGCGCCCCCTAGGGTGCCTCCCCCTGGCTTGGGGGGCAAGGCACCTAGGGGGGCCACCCAAAACCCATCTAGGGTTGCCCCTTGTGGCCGCCGGCCTCCCCTAGGGAAACCCTAGGGTGTCTCCTCCTCCCCCCTTTCCCCTATATATAGAGGGGTAGAGGGAGGACATCCGCACCCATGTATGCCACGGCGCCGCCCTCCCTCTCCATCGTAGTCCTTCTTCCTCTCCGTAGTGATTAGCGAAGCTCTGCTGAGATTCCACCACCACCGCCGCCACCAAGCCGTCGTGCTGCCGGAGGATTCGAGCTACTACTTCACCATCGCTCGCTGGATCAAGGAGGTGAAGGCGTCATCAAGCCGTACGTGTGTTGAACGCGGAGGTGCCGTCCGTTCGGCACTTGGATCAGGAGTTCGCTGGACGGATCATGATTGGATCGCAAAGACGTTCGACTACATCAACCGCGTTTCTTAACGCTTCCGCTTAGCAATCTACAAGGGTATGTAGATGCAATCTCTCCTCTCGTAGACGTTCATCTCCTAGATTGATCTTGGTGAGCATAGAAATTTTTTTGTTTCCCATGCAACGTTCCCCAACAGGTGAGTTGTAAGGTAGCAGCAGGATGCCGGTCATAGCGGAAGGAGCAGGTGATGTGACGGCGGCCCGCTCTTTCGATGAGAGTGGGGATAACTATTGATTTTGTGGATTTTAACCTTGATGATCCGGCTATACCGTACCGACGATACGCCTTGACAATCGCTAAACCAATCTCCGATGGTTATTGACCTTGCCGTAGGCACGATCAACCTGAACAACGAGGTTCGAGTTCCTGCAAGCAACCGAAGAACCAGCAAGAACAAAGGTGAATTGCAACTGAAATTGCGGATGATAAATTGAGTACACGAACTAGATGAAAATTTGGGGTTCCACTGTGGATCTGACAAGACGGTAGTCCTAAATGTCTCGTAGATGCAAATTGTAGCGATGGCTAGACAATACAATAAAACCCAAGTTAAGCCCTAGACCGACTATTACTATTTATTGAAGTTTGAAGGAGCGTGCCGCCGCCTCGATGTGTCCCCTGGCTGATGGAAAACGTGGCCGACAAGTCATCATGAGGAGGCCCACTTCGTTTCCTTGATTCCCTTTTGAACTTGTGATAGGAAAAACCCAATTAAGATTCATCGTGTGGTTGCTGCACACATGGGCTTTGCATTGTATGCATGCAAAGGCATGCACATGCATGTACGTGTTTCCATGCCCACGGTGCTTGTGGCTGCTCCTGCGTGGCTACATGAGGCTTGGATAATTCTTTGATAATTGACATCACTTTTTTTCTTCTGTATGTGTAAAAATTATTTGACCGATCTCCACATTTTCACACGAGGCTTGTACAAGTCTTCGACAGTTCTACATAAGATAGAAGATTGTGTCGTATATCCGTTTCGAATAATAAAATAATAATTCATATAATTTGTATTAGAATTCACTTGATAATTATCTTTACGCATAACAACTATGGTTATATCCGTCGGGGCCATGTCCATATCATCCTCCCTTTCTTGAAAATAAAGCCGTCCTCGGCTTTGGATAATCTGAAAATAGACTGGCCAAAGAGAGAAGGTGTATACGTGGTATATGTATAAGTCATCCATTTTAATTTCTTTTTTTTTGACCATAAACCATTTTAACTTCTCTCCATTGTTGCACTATTAATGTCTTGATACATCAGTAATTAGCGTATGATATGAGATGAAATTCCAAATAATTAGCACAAGAAATATACCAAGGTGAAATATCACAACTTAGTTTGTACATATAAGTGAAACACATATTTGTGTCATCCAATTTATAACGCTCATCATTAAACCATCCCAACATAGGTGAATAAACATTATCAGTATCCAAATTACATGACACAACTTGCTTAAATAAGCAATCATGCAACATGCTATTTGGCATATAATCAACACCAATGTTGGAGGTCATATCAAAATGATCAAGTATTCGCATAAGCGTATGATCTTTCGAGCCAACAAGCGTTAAATCCAAAATTTTCTCACATGTGATGCAAATTCTGTGTATGAAAAAATCGTTGTTCATACCATGTTCCCCAATCAATTTAATTTTAAGTTTCCAAAGGTATGAACACTAGTAAAAGATTTCATACTTGTCAACTCAGAAATTTTATTCTTGGCATGCGGCAAATTCATAGGTTGATCAAGCATAATATCACACAAAGAATTAGCATGTGAAATAGGTGTAACCACTTCTTCATGTTTTATTATCTCTACATAACCAAAATCACGAACAAAGTTCTCACATGTCTCATTACTAACAACAGAAAAATGATTTTCTTCAACTATCTGATCACACAACTTATCCAAGGTAGCAACACAAATATCCATAACAACTGGTGTGATTGAAACGGGTGGCATTTCATTCAAATGAACACATGAAGCTTTCAATTCATTATGACATACGCCAATCTCATGTGGAAGGGTAGATTCACCGGGTAAACTTAAATGAGCAAGATGATCATCTAAAATAGGTGGTGTGAGCAAATCAGTACCTTCATTATTACCTTGTAGTCCTCGCTCATATGAAGTAAGAACGGTCGGTGGCGATACCTCATAAACTCCATGTGGCACAATCATAGTTTGTGGTGCGGCGGAGGAATTAACCTTCTTTGATGGGGATTCCATCGCACGCTTGTTCGTCGTGTATACACATCCTCTTAATATTTGTTCAGCTTTACACGCAAGACGAAACAAATGGTCGACAGAATATAGTTCTTCATGAATTATTATGTCTTGTATATCATAGTTTAAACCTCTCCAAAATCTATTTAGGAAATCTTCCTCCCATTCTTCTAATCCACAACGAAACAAAGCAATAAATAAGTCATCATAATATTCTTCAACAGTGTTATTGCTTTGTGCTACACGTTGCAATTTTCGAAGCAAATCACTAGCATGGTATGAAGGCACAAATCGGTTTCGCATAATAAGTTTAAAAGCTTTCCAAGTAGTTGGTCTATTAGACATATTTTCTCTGCAATAATTTCTCTACCAAACTGAATCAAAACCGAAAAAGCTTTGAGTGACATCATTTATTTTCTTATGCTCGGAAAAATCATGGCTACCAAATATTTCCTCTACCTCAATTTCCCAATCAATATATGAATCGGGGTCATATTTACCCTCAAATTTTGGCAAGGAGGTAACCTGATGATGTCTGTTTCTACCATGATGTACATCTTGTGACGATCGACTTACCTTCTGTGGTGGGAAAGAGTGATATGTATCAATATATGGCAAGTCATCTCCCACAATAGACGCAACCCAACTATTGGTCGCTCTTGAACCTGACACGTTTAGTACCATACAAAAACAAAATCACAAGTATAATGTTTTTATAGTACTACTCGGCGGTGGTGGGAAAATTTCTCTCAACGCTCTAACAATTACCAAGCTCTTACCAGTTCTTACCGTGCTGCAGTGGTTGTCGGCCTTTGGCACGGTCAAAAGTTATCAAAAATTGGATATAGCGATTACCAAGTGACCGAACAAGGAACAATATAGGAAGTGGAGCTTGGTTAAGGTTTCCTCAACTCGCAATATCAGTGGCACAATTTAGCAAAGAGTAATGCAAGTTGAATAATTTCTCAAACTCCTAACTAGTGCTGGCAGTCGACTAGCCACAGATAAAACAATCTAAGCCTAGATACTGAATCAAGTAAGTGAAACCCGATGAAAATATGATAGCTCTAAATAGCTAGATATAAGTGAGGTATATGGCAACCAAGAGCAGAAGATTGTAACACCCCCTGTCATTAGCTATAGTAATCACTTTTGATAATGGCATGTCAGCAAGCTTAATAGTGCATAATCATCATTAGCATCATATTGCATTTCAACTCCTAAGTCAAATTCAAATTTAAATGAAAGTGAAATATAAAAGTTGTCCAACATAAAAACTAAAATGTTCAGTAAATAACAAATATTGCAGAGGCTAGTCTAAAATTGAAACCAACAAATAATAAAATAATTAGGTGGCACTAACATAATTAAAACAGTAAGGAATAATGCATTTTAATTATTATAAAAATTATGTGAACTCAAGTTGAATCCAAACCAATTTTTGGTAGTGGTAGGTAATGCCTAGTATTTGTTGGAGCAATTCCTATGTTTTACAAAATTCAATATGTGGCCTAACTATTTACTAAACTGAGAAAAGAGAATAAAGAAAAAGAAAAGAGAAAAAGAAAAACATAATAGAAAAGAAAAAGAGAAAAAGGACCCCCCTCCCCCTGGCCCAACTGGGCCCCAGCCCAGCCGGCCGGCCCAGCTGGCCCGACCGGCCCACCCCTTCCCTATATGGCCGCCCCCTGGAGACTAGTAAACCCTAATCCCCCCACCCACCGACACCCCCCCTCGCTCACCTCCACCCGATCCATTCTGGATCGGGCCGAGCCCCACGCTCGCCTCGCCAGCGCCGACGCCGCTCGTCCCCCAC
This sequence comes from Thinopyrum elongatum, assembly GCA_011799875.1. Classification (NCBI taxonomy): domain Eukaryota; kingdom Viridiplantae; phylum Streptophyta; class Magnoliopsida; order Poales; family Poaceae; genus Thinopyrum; species Thinopyrum elongatum. The sequence continues at coordinate 56,120,464 of CM022300.1, read as the reverse complement.
GCCGACGACCGCGCCCGCGCGCTCGCCCCGCCCTCGCCGGACACGCCGCCTCGCCCCGACGCCGCCGACGCCGCACGACGCCGCGCCTCGTCCCCCTCGCCGACACGCCGCCCCGCCGTCGCCGACCACCGTCGCCGCTCGCCTCCTCGCACCCGCTGCCCTAGACCCTGCTGCTCTCGGTGAGCATCGCGCCGCTCGCGCCCTCCCCTTCCCCCTCGGTCACCGCGGCCTCGCCCCGCTCGGCGTGCCGCCGCCCGCGCGCCCGACCGCGTCGGCCTCGCCTCGCCCTCTGCCCGCTCGCCGTGGCCGACCGCCTCGCCGGTGCTGCAGCTGCTGCCGCCCGCCTCCGCCGCGCTGCCGCTGCTCGCGCTCGCCCCTGCCTGTCGCCGCGCGCACGCGCCCACGTCGCCGCGCCCCGCCACGCGCCCGCGCGCACATCGCGCGCCCGTCGCCCGCGCCCTCTGTGGCCCTGGGCCACCGACAGGTGGGGCCCAGTGCCCAGTGACACTGACAAACAGGCCCCGCCCGAAAAATGTTTAGGAAAATAAAAATAATAATAAAAATAATAATTAATTAATTAATTAATTAATTTAATTAATCCTGATTAGGTTAATTTAATTAAGCAGTTAGTGTTAATTAAACAGTAATTTAATTAGTTAATCCTAATTAGCCTAACAGTCTATGACAGGTGGGACCCACCCTGTCAGGACGCCTGCTGACGTCAGCATGATGTCATGCTGATGTCATCGCAGCACTGTTTCGGATAATGTTGATTTAAATAATTAATTAAATTCTAGAAATTAATAAAAACTTTAGAAAATCATATTAAATAAACCGTAGCTCCGATGAAAATAATTTATATATGAAACTTGCTCAGAATTTTGATATGAACCCGAATACGTCCTTCGTATTCCCGTCAGATGCCCGCAGCTATAAGAACATTGAACTTTTAGACCGTTTTCAGTAAATAAATAGTGCCCAACTTTAATTAAATAAATTCCTAAATTAACTAAATCATTTAGTTAGGCAGTAGAACACCCCGGCATATCATTTAGGCATGTCATACATATTGTTTGCATTATTGCCGTGAATTTATTGTTTCTCTCCCCCCCTCCTTCTCTCTCTCGATAGACGCTGAGACCGACGACGCTGCACCTGGATACGACTTCACTACCGACGAGCAGCCCGTTGACGACCCCTCTCTCTTGCCAGAGCAACCAGGCAAGCCCCCCCCCTTGAGCATTCCAGATATCGCCCATTCTATTCTCCTGCTTGCATTAGATTTTGCTACTGTTAATGTATGCTCCTATTCTGATGCATAGCCTGCTGTTGTAACCTGTTCATTGCTACCTTACCTGCCTATGATAAACTGTTTAGTATAGGTTGGTAATGAACCATCAGTGACCCCACCACCTTTCCTTTGTTGCCCCTGCTTGATCATCGACGACTCGATCAACGTGATCGTCGACCAGAGACCGACACCTCACTTCACACCCCCTTAGTTGTACGACTCTGCTTAGTAACTATCGAGTGCTGAGGGTGATACCTCGTAACGCACTCCCGATGAATACTCTGCAGTGTAGCTGTTCGGTCGTGGTCATCGAGGGTGATTCCTCCTTCTCCACTTCCGATACGACTCTGTCGTGCAACCCTCAGTGTGAACCTCGAGGGTGATACCTCATACGTTCACCCTGATGATTTCGTCGAGTGGAATCCGCCGAGGGTGATTCCTCGGGTTTCCCCCTTGATGTTATGACCACACGGTTACTTTGACCCTTGTTACAGGCGGGTCCACCCTGGTGGGTACCCGCTGGGGATCTATGATTTTCGGGTGTGCCGGAAGGGCACTCGAGTGTGACATTGTGGCGGAGCATCAGAGACTCTGATTGTCTCCGCGTGATACTAATTGAGCCTATTGGATTTGGGTGTGTGATCTGAGTGGGTCGACGTGCCCTATACGCACTACCACCACGCGGGATAATGGTTATGGGACCCTCTACGAAGTACGTTTCTCCGAAAGCTCGCCTGACGTCACGATTCACCGTGCGGGCTGATTGTTGGGATTGGGCTGGATACTTCACTGACGATTTCAGTGTCGCGCCTGCACCCCGGCCAGTCTCGCAACGCGCAGGGTGCCCAGGGCGATGGCCCGAGACCTCTGGGTGCATAGGTTAGTCCGGCGTGCTGACCTCTCTGCCGAGCCTAGGTAGAGCGCTGCTTCGTGTTGATCTTCCGAGGATGGGCATTACCCAGCAAGTGTGTCCGGCCAGAGTTGATCGAGCGTGTTGGGTAACAGTAGTGCACCCCTGCAGGGATGAATCTTTTATCGATAGCCGGTCCTACGGTAAAGGACGCTCAGTTTGTGTATCCCGATCTACTACTTAAACTGGAAACTTGTTACTTAATTGAAGCTTCGGGATCGCTTTCTCGCTTGTGAGTCGAGGAAGGATCTTTAAGCTGTACTTCAACATGTTTGCTAAATAAAATGCTATTCTACTCTATTCTACTGCTGCAAGATGATGGCCTTGTGAAGATGTTTGAAGATGCTAGTCTTCGATAGGACTAGGCTTTCTCTCTATTCTGGCATTTCTGCAGCCCAGTCCACATATACAGCCTTTCTCCATTGATAATGTTGCATATGTAGTATAGATCCTTGCTTGCTGAGTACTTCGGATAAGTACTCACGGTTGCTTTACTTTCTCTTTTCCCCATATACCCCACCTTGATGATACAAACAGACGATGGAGTCCAGGAGCCAGATGCCACCACCGGAGCATACTACTAGGAGGGTCCAGAGGGTACTTACTACTGGATCGAGCCAGATGACCAGGAGTAGGATCGGAGGCTCCCAGGCAGGAGGCCAACGCCTTTCGATCTAGTGTCGCTGTTTGTGCTAGCCTTCTTAAGGCAAAACTTGTCTAACTATGTCTGTACTCAGATAATATTTGTATGACTGACTTATGTATTCGGATCTTCGGATCCCTGGTCTGTAATATTGTGGACCTCCGTTTAAATTGTGTTAGAGTTGTGTTGTGATATCTTCCCGTGAGTCCCTGTGCTTGATCGTACACGTTTGCGTGTATGATTAGTGTACGATTGAGTCGGGGGCGCCACAAGTTGGTATCAGAGCCGACTGCCTGTAGGAAGCCCCCTTCCAATTCCTTGGCCGAAGTTGAGTCTAGAAACCGAAAAACTAATTTACTAACTTGGCTGTGTGGCTTACGGGCCCACGTCGCCAACTGGGTGGTATTATGATCTTTTATTCCTCGTCTATACTCTGGGACTCTGATCTCTCTTCTACTCGGGTTAAATAAATTTTACTAACGCCGACACTTAGGATCTCGTAAATTCCATCTACCCGGAGAGTTGGATATCTGTGCGAATTCCCTGTCATTGATCTGATTAGTCTGATAATCATTTTCCTTTCCATTGTTTTGTTTAACCTTTCTCTCCGAGTTGTGTTAAACTTCTCATTGTCATTTGACAAATCTGAATTTCCTCTGTTTCAGATGGACCGTTTGTTTCCACCGCGTCCTACGACACAGCTTGTGCTTCGCACTTGGGCTCGTAATACCCCTGGGTTTCCAGCTGTCCTGATCGCTCTCATGACCAGACTTGGCTACCGTTGGTACCCTGAGTACTTGGTTTACGAGGATTACCGCGAGTGCAATCAGGAGCAGTACCATGCTGATGTTCGTATCTATGATCAGCAGAATGACTCAGACACCGAGCTATACCTTTTCCATGGTATCAGCGTGACGATTGAGATGGCAGTCCATGATGCCGCCTACTCTGCCGTCGCACGTCTCCGAGGACAGTTCAGCGATATCTTGGATGACTCTGAGTTCCGATACATTTCGTATGCCCCTGCTGGAGATGCTACTGGATACTACACAGCTATCTGTGCCCCGTTCGAGCCTCGTCGCTATGACCCGCGTGTTCTGATTCAGTGCACTCAGGCTCTGGATCGCACTGTTCGGGCTCTTGCCGTCGAGTTGGTTGCCACTCGAGCACGTCTCTACGATGCTATGACGCAGTTGCTACCCGTTGTTCACGCTGGGATACATCCTGAGCACATCCTTTATCCGCGCAGGACTCAGATGTATGCTGGTATTGATTGGCCTGCTGTTGGAGGTCATACACCTGCACGTGGACCTCTTCTTACAGCTCGAGACCGGATTCTGCATCAGAGTGCACATGGAGCGCAGGATCCTTCCGCGACAAATATTCGTCGTCAGCACTTGCAGTTACCCCGTTTCGGTGGTTTTCTCCGACGTTGATGTAGCCTTTGCTATGTCTCGTTGTGTACTCCCTTACCGCGTGCCTGCGCGCCGCCTAGTATGTCTAGCTTTTGAATTTGCGCCGTTATGCTATCCGCATGTACCCGACTCTGTGTATGGATCTGTATGTCTTAATCGACTACTGTTATGTATCTATTACACTACTTAAATTGTTGTCGAGTTACATCATGTTTGTCACTAAACGCTTGCAATTGCTTTTACTAAACTACCCCCTATTGATGCTTAGCAGGATGGTTAGACCAGGTGGTCGTGGTCGTGGTCGTGCCCCTGAACGCCCACCACCGCCAGACTATATGGCGGCTATGATGCAACAGTTTGAGCTTAACCGCCAGTTCATGGTTGGAATCACGGCTCAGTTTCCGCATCAGAACAACCAGAACCAGAACCCAGCTTCAATAACTTTGACAGAGTTTATGCGACTCAACCCAACGCAGTTCCGCAATTCTGACAAGCCACTGGATGCTGATGACTGGCTCCGCGACATCACTCACGAGATGGAGTCAGCTAATGTCGCCCCTGCCAACTACGTCAACTTCGCGGCCTTTTTCTTAAAGGGCCCCGCAGCTCAATGGTGGGACACACACAAGCATACTCTGCCTATTGGAACAGTCATCACCTGGTATGAGTTCCAGGCTACTTTCCGTACACGTTACATCCCTCAGGCAATTATAGAACGTATGAAGACCCAGTTCCGTAACCTCACTCAGGGCAACAAGACCGTCGAAGCTTATCAGCGGGAATTTCTAGACCTCTCCCGCTATGCCGAAGAAGACATCGCCACAGATGCACGCAGACAAGAGAAGTTCCATAGTGGACTACACCCTGACCTCAAGCTTGCACTAGCTGCTCAAGACTTCAATGACTTTTCAACTCTGAGGAACAAGGCTATTCTTGTTGAGACCGCTCAGATGGAATACAAGGACTCGCAGAAGCGCTATCGTGATGCTGGCTCATCTTCGGGCTCAGCATCGAAGCGTCGAGTTTGGATTCCAAACAATGTGATCCGTTCCAATACCTCTGCACCAAAGAACAACTATGCTTCACCACGTCTGCCTCCTCCACCGCCGAGGCAGCCAAAAGCTCAAGCTATTCAAAACAATGCTCCTCTTCGTCCTGAAGATGGTCTGTGCTTCAAGTGCCGCAAACCAGGTCACCAGGCTAAAGACTGCCGCCAGAATCAGAATCAGTTAGCCTTTCCTCGTACTGGCCATGGCAATGGTCATGGCAACAATCAGACCCGCAACTATAATACTGGGTCTGCTGCACATGGTCGTGGACACGCTTATAACATTGACATTGAAGAAGTCCAGGATCAACCTGCTACTGTGATGGGTACCCTTCTTGTTAACTCAGTACCTGCTTCTGTTTTATTTGATTCAGGAGCATCACATTCATTCATCTCTGGAAAATTTGCATTTATGCATGGCATTCGATATGAGAAAATGCATACTCCGTTAGTCATTAAAATCCCGGAGGTCACTGTCATGCTGACGTGATAGCACCTGACGTTACCGTCAAAATTAAAGGGTTGGAATTCCTTGCCTCGCCCATCGTCTTGAAATCTTCCACCATAGACCTCATACTTGGAATGGATTGGTTGAAAGCTCACATTGCTTCGATCAATTGTGCCACTAAAGTCGTCCAACTTCTTCACCCCACCGATGAGATAGTGAACTATACCGCCCGCATTACTCGGGACGCTGAAGCTCAGATATATGTTCTGAATGCTTTGAACGCCTCACCTCTGGAAGGGATCGAGAATGTTCCTGTCGTTCGAGATTTTCCACACGTCTTTCCAGAAGAACTTCCAAGAATACCCCCGGCTAGAGCTGTCGAGTTTGTCATTGACTTGAAGCCTGGCACTGTCCCTATTGCCAAGCGACCTAATAAGATGCCTCCGCATCACCTACTCGAGCTTAAGGAAGAAATCGACAAGTCGCTTAAGAGTGGTTTCATCCGCCCCAGTTCCTCCGCTTGGGGAGCACCTTCACTCTTCGTTAAGAAGAAGGATGGAACTAACCGTTTGGTTCAGGATTATCGGCCCATTAACCAAGCCACAATCCAGAATAAATACCCACTGCCCCGGATCAATGATCTTTATGATCAACTCGCTGGATCATCGGTGTTCTCTAAACTCGACCTGAGGTTGGGTTATCACCAGATCCGTGTCCGTGAAGAGGATATTCCCAAGACTGCATTTGTCACTCGTTATGGCTCCTATGAATACACCGTCATGTCATTTGGCCTAACGAATGCTCCAACAACTTTCTCCCGTCTGATGAATTATATATTCATGGATTACCTCGACAAATTCGTCGTGGTTTATTTAGATGATATTCTGGTTTATTCTAAGAATAAAGAAGAACATGCTGAACACCTTCGTTTGGTACTAGAAAGGCTCCGAGAACACCAATTGTATGCCAAGTATTCCAAATGTGAATTTTGGCTTTCTGAAGTAACTTACCTTGGACATGTGATTTCCAAGGATGGCATTGCTGTTAACCCCGAACGAGTTCAGGCTATTCTTGACTGGACTCCCCCGAAGAATGTTAAGCAAGTCAGAAGTTTTCTCGGACTTGCTAGTTATTGCTGTCGATTCGTTGAGAACTTTTCCAAGATTGCAAAACCATTGACAAATCTGCTTCACAAAGGTGTTAAATTTGAGTGGACAGAAAAATGTCACAACATTTAAGTATAAAGCATAAACCTTATTGAAAACCAACAAACTATGTTCTCACTCAACTTTGCAACTACAATTCATCATATTTTCAGAAAGGGTCTCGTGTCAGAGCCTTTAGGCAAGTCCACATACTCAACCATCATACAATCTTCTATGATTGCTAACACTCACAACATACCCATGAACAAAAAGTTTCAACTGGACACATAGAAAGATAGGGGCTTATAGTTTCGCCTCCCAACATGTTCACCTTAAGGTTGATGCCAACAATAATAACTCGTGCCCACTGATATCTCACTGGATATATGTGCCTAGATCTTTCCTCACCACATGATGCTTGCAAAAAGAGAAAATAAAAAGGAATAGGAAAGAATACTTTGACTCTTGCATAAAAGTAAATACATAAAAGTAAAAGATAGGCCCTTCGCAGAGGGAAGCAAAGGTTGCCATGCGCTTTTTGTTTGTATGCGAAATCCCTTAATGCAAAAGAACGTCACGTTGTATTTCCCCTTATGATAGCAACCTTTATTATGCAGTCTGTCGCTTTTATTATTTTGCCATCACAAGTTCGTACAACGCTCAATTTTCTCTTACACTAAATGATCCAACACATTTTGGAAGCAACTTTTATTGCCTTATTGCACCGATGAAAACTTACTTGACGGATCTTACTCAATCCATAGGTAGGTATGGTGGACTCTCAAGGCATGAATTTGGGTTTAAGGTTTTTGGATGCACAAGTAGTATCTCTACTTAGTGCGGAATTTTTGGCTAGCAAAGATATTGAGCAAGCACCACACGTTGAAGGATCTATGAGAATATAACTTCTATGTGAATATGAACAAACATAAATCATTACATTGTCTTCCTTTTCCAATGTCAACAATTTTGACACATAATAATTAGTGGGGGCTCACAATCATAAAAGATGTCCAAGATAGTATATTTGCATGTGAATCTTCTCTTCCCTTATTAATTCTTTCATGAATTGCATCATTGACCAATGCTATGCTTGTCAATCTGCAACAAATTTTATCACTTATACTTTTCCTTATGTGATGTTATTACTTACCATAAGATTAGCATATGATCTTTTTCATTTATTTTCCTTTTTTCTTATTAAAACAAGGAAGTAAACAAACAAAAACTCAAACTAAACTCTATTATATATCTCGCACACGATTACATAGATAGGTAGATCACTAAGGAAGCACTCGAAAAGAATGGATCGAACTAAACTTTTATTGAACTAAACCATAGGATAACCAAAGATCGAACTAAAATAGATAAAGGTAAAGATAGTGGTGGTGATACGATACCGGGGCACCTCCCCCAAGCTTGGCACAAGCCAAGGGGAGTGCCCATACCATGAACTCAAGTCTCCTTTGGTGGTGAAGATGATGATGGTCGTGGTGATGTAGTAGCAACGGGCTTATCCTTTTTCTCTAGCTTGCGTCGGAGGGTAAAATTATCTATTCTCAACTCATCGTTCTCCATCTCAAGCTTTAATATCCTCTTGAATAATGCTTCCTTGCTTTCCTTCAGGAAACGAGGAGGAATAGGTTTGTTTTCATCCTCCTCATCTGTAAGCCACATATAGGGAAAAGTCTTCTTGAAGTTGTTTGGGTCCAGAGGCTAGTAAGAAACAGGGCACTCTTCCTCCGAATCTCGAGATGACATATTTTCTGATCTACCAGAAAAACAGCGAGAAAGAAGAACAGAAGATTTCTCCGCGATACGGTGGTCAATACGTTCGGGGGGTATATAAAGATTTTTTATCTTGGGAAACAAGCAAATGGGAGGAAAACGGAGTCGGGAAGGTTCCCGAGGTGGGCACAACCCACTTGGGCGCGCCTGGCTTGTGCCCTCCTCGGTTGCCTTCCTGGTTGTTTCTTATTTTCGTAATTTTTGTAATAATCCAAAACTGGCAGAAAATATTTTTGTGGATTTTTCGGAATCCGTTTACTTACCATATCACGTACCTCCTCTTTTTTAGTATTCTGGAGTGTTCCAGAAGGTTTCTTTTATGTGTTCCTCCGGTGTCATGGTTTGGATAATATTATTTTCAACATTAATAGGCGTACCTGAGATATAGTGTTTAATTCTTTGACCATTGACAACCTTCGGGTTAGTTCCTTCGGCATTATTGATCTTGATAGCTCTAGAGCGATAAACCTCCTCGATGATATATGGTTCCCACTTAGAGAAAAGTTTTCCTGCAAAGAATCTGAAATGAGAGTTGTACAAAAGAACATATTCTCCAACTTTGAATTCCCGCTTTTGGATTCTTTTATCATGCCATCTTTTAAATTTTTCTTTGAACAATTTGGCATTTTCATAAGCTTGGGTTCTCCATTCATTTAGTGAGCTAATATCAAATAACCTCTTTTCACCGGCAAGTTTCAAATCATAGTTGAATTCTTTAATTGCCCAATATGCTTTATATTCTAACTCAAGAGGCAAATGACAAGCTTTTCCATAAACCATTTTATAGGGAGACATACCCATAGGATTTTTATAAGCTGTTCTGTAGGCCCAAAGCGCATCATCCAATTTCTTAGACCAATTCTTTCGGGGCCTATTAACAGTTTTTTGTAATATTAGTTTTATTTCTCTATTGCTAAGTTCAACTTGACCACTAGATTGAGGATGATAGGGTGATGCAATTCTATGGTTAACATCATATTTAGCAAGCATTTTACGGAAAGCACCATGAATAAAGTGTGAACCACCATTAGTCATTAAATATCTAGGGACTCCAAACCTAGGGAAAATAACTTCTTTAAGCATTTTAATGGAAGTGTTATGATTAGCACTACTAGTTGGAATAGCTTCTACCCACTTAGTAACGTAATCAACAACAACCAAAATATGTCTATACCCATTAGAGGAAGGAAAAGGCCCCATATAATCAAAACCCCAAACATCAAATGGTTCAACAACAAGTGAATAATTCATAGGCATTTCTTGATTCTTACCGATATTACAAATTCTTTGACATTCATCACAAGATAAAACAAACTTACGGGCATCCCTGAAGAGAGTAGGCCAATAAAAACCAGATTGCAATACCTTGTGAGCAGTTCTATCTCTCGCATGATGCCCTCCATAAGCTTCCGAATGACATTTCCGTAGGATTTGTTCCTGTTCATGGTCAGGTACACAACGTCTAATAATACCATCTACTCATTCTTTATAAAGATGTGGGTCATCCCAAAAGTAATGTCTTAAATCATAGAAGAATTTTTTCTTTTGTTGGTATGTGAAACTAGGTGGTATGTATTTAGCAACAATATAATTAGCATAGTCAGCATACCAAGAGTGTTATGAGAAACATTTATTGCAGCTAGTTGTTCATCAGGAAAGCTATCATCAATAGGTAGTGGGTCATCAAGAATATTCTCTAACCTAAACAAGTTATCAGCTACGGGGTTCTCAGCTCCCTTCCTATCAGTGATATGTAAATCAAATTCTTGGAGCAAGAGAACCCATCTAATGAGTCTAGGTTTTGCATCTTTCTTTTCCATAAGATATTTTATAGCAGCATGATCAGTGTGAACAATTACTTTGGAATCAACAATGTAAGATCTGAATTTATCACAAGCAAACACAACTGCTAAAAATTCTTTTTCAGTAGTAGCATAATGTCTTTGGGCACTGTCTAGAGTTTTGCTAGCATATTGAATAACATTTAATTTCTTATCAATTCTTTGTCCTAGAACAGCACCTACAGCATAATCACTAGCATCACACATGATTTCAAAAGGCAAGTTCCAATCAGGTGGTTGAACAATAGGTGCATAAGTTAAGGCTTTCTTAAGTGTTTCAAAGGCTTCTACACAATCATCATCAAAGACAAAAGGAACATCCTTTGGTAAAAGATTTGTAAGAGGCCTGTAAATTTTAGAGAAGTCTTTAATAAATCTCCTATATAAACCAGCATGACTAAGGAAACTACAAATACCTTTGATATCTCTAGGACATGGCATTTTCTCAATTGCATCAACTTTGGCTTTATCCACCTCAATACCTCGTTCAGAAATTTTATGCCCCAAGACAATACCTTCATTAACCATAAAGTGGCACTTCTCCCAATTCAAAACAAGATTAGTTTGCTCACATCTCTGCAAAACTCGATCAAGGTTGCTTAAGCAATCATCAAAAGAAGATCCATAAACAGAAAAATCATCCATGAAAACCTCAACAATCTTTTCACAAAAATCAGAGAATATAGCAGTCATACATCTTTGAAAGGTAGCAGGTGCATTACATAAACCAAAAGGCATACGTCTATAAGCATAAGTTCCAAAAGGGCAAGTAAAAGTGGTTTTCTCTTGATCAGGTTATGAAACAGGTATTTTAGAGAAACCAGAATATCCATCAAGGAAACAAAAGTGTGTGTGTGTGCTTAGATAATCTTTCTAGCATTTGATCAATAAAAGGCAAAGGGTAATGATCTTTTCTAGTTGCTTTATTTAGTTTTCTAAAATTAATTACCATTCTATAGCCTGTAACAATTCTTTGTGGAATAAGTTCATTTTTATCATTAGGAACAACAGTTATACCTCCTTTCTTAGGGACACAATGAACGGGACTTACCCACTTACTATCTCCTATGGGATAGATTATACCTGCTTCCAGAAGCTTTAATATTTCAGTTCTTACCACTTCTTTCATTTTAGTATTCAATCGTCGTTGATGATCAACAACGGGTTTAGCATCAGGTTCCATATTAATCTTGTGCTGACAGAGAGTGGGACTAATGCCCTTAAGATCATCCAGAGTATATCCAATAGCAGCCCGGTGCTTCTTCAGAATTTTCAATAATCTTTCTTCTTCATGTTCTGAAAGGTTAGCACTAATAATAACAGGATATATCTTTTTCTCATCAAGATAAGCATATTTCAAAGTGTCGGGCAATTGTTTTAATTCAAACACAGGATCACCTTTAGGTGGAGGAGGACCTCCAAGAGTTTCAATGGGCAAATTATGTTTGAGCAGAGTTCGTTGTTCAAAGAAAATTTTATCTCTTTCATTTCTTTCATGCATATGCATAGCATTTTCATGGTCTAGCAAATATTGTTCAAGTGGATCAGTAGGAGGCACGGCAATAGAAGCAAGACCAATTATTTCATCCTTACTAGGTAATTCTTTCTTATGAGGTTGTCTATTAAACTTAGAGAAATTAAATTCATGAGACTCATCACCAAAGCTGACACTGACAGTTTGTTTATGACAATCTATAGTAGCATTGATAGTGTTCAAGAAAGGTCTACCAAAGATAATGGGACAAAAGTCATCTTGTGGGGAACCAAGAACTAGAAAATCAGTAGGGTATTTTATTTTCCTGCACAGGACTTCAACATCTCTAACCATCCCAAGTGGTGTGATGGTGTCTCTATTAGCAAGTTTAATAGTAGCATCTATGTCTTCTATTTCAGAGGGTGCTATGTCATCCATAATTTCCTGATATAAAGTAAAAGGAATAGCACTCACGCTAGCACCTAAATCACATAAGCCATGATAGCAATGGTCTCCAATTTTAACTGAGACAACGGGCATGCCAACTACGGGTCTATGTTTATCTTTTTCATCCGGTTTGGCAATTCTAGCAGCTTCATCACAGAAGTAAATAACATGCCCATCAATATTTTCTACCAAGAGATCTTTAACCATAACAACACTAGGTTCTACTTTAATTTGCTCAGAAGGTTTAGGTGCTTTAATATTACTTTTGCGAACCATAGTTGAAACCTTAAAATGTTCTTTTATCCTAACAGGGAAGGTGGTTTTTCAATATAAGCAGTAGGAACAACTGGGTCAATATTGTAGATAATAGTTTGATCTTTAGCTAAGGCCGGTTCTTTAGTTTCTTCTTTAATAGGTGGGTAATATTTAAACCACTTCTCCTTAGGGAGATCAATATGAGTAGCAAATGATTCACAGAAAGAGGCTACTATCAGAGAGTCAAGTCCATATTTAGTGCTAAACTTCTGAAAAGCATCGGTGTTCATAAAAGATTTAACACAATCAAACTTAAGCTTAATACCTGAATCTTTCGAGTTCCCAATCTTCAGAGTTGTGTTTTATTCTTTCTAAAAGATCCCACCTGAATTCAATAGTCTTCGTCATAAAAGAACCAGTACAAGAAGTATCGAGCATGGATTGATCATCACGAGAAAGCCGAGCATAAAAATTCTGAATAATAATTTCTCTTGAGAGCTCATGATTGGGGCATGAATATAGCATTGACTTAAGCCTCCCCCAAGCTAGAGCGATACTTTCTCCTTCACGAGGCCAAAAATTATATACATAATTCCGATCACGATGAACTAGATGCATAGGATATTTTTTTTGGTGAAATTCCAATTTCAATCGATTCCAGTTCCAAGATCCGATATCATCGCATAGCCTATACCATGTCAATGCTTTTACCTTCAAAGATAAAGGGAAAACCTTCTTCTTAGCTTCATCTTTGGGCAAACCTGCAAGCTTAAATAATCCACAAATTTCATCCACATATATCAAATGCATATCATGATGTTCAGTTCCCTCTCCTGCATAAGGATTAGCTAGCAGTTGTTCTATCATACCCGAAGGAATTTCCTAACCAATATTTTCAATAGGTGCAGTAGGTTGAGGGGCAACTAATTGTGGTTCCGGTCGAGGTGAAGATACCCTGAACAAACCCCTCAAAGAATGATTCTCCATAGTAACAAGTGACAATAAATTTTAGCACATAGTAATAATTTTTCCTTACCAATTTCCACTTACCAAGAGCGCTTCACTCCCTGACAACGGCGCCAGAGAAGAGCCTTGATGACCCACAAGTATAGGGGATCAATCGTAGTCCTTTCGATAAGTAAGAGTGTCGAACCCAACGGGGAGCATAAGGAAACGACAAGTGGTTTTCAGCACGGTAATGCCTGCAAGCACTAAAATTGTCGGTAACAAGTTGTTTGATAGCAAGATAATTTGTAACAAGCAAGTAACGGTAACGGTAAATAAAGTGCAGCAAGGTAGCCCAATCCTTTTGTGGTAAATGACAGGCCAAAATGGTCTCTTATAATAAGCAAAGCGTTCTTGAGGATACATAGGAATTTCACCATATCACTTTCATCATGTTAGTTTGATTCGTGTTCGCTACTTTGATAATTTGATATGTGGGTGGATTGGTGCTTAGGTGCTGTTCTTTCTTGAACAAACCTCCTACTTATGATTAACCCCCTCACAAGCTTCCGCAACTATGAGAAAAGTATTAAGATAAAATCTAACCATAGCATTAAACTTTTGGATCCAAATCGTTCCCTTACGAAGTAGCGCATAAACTAGGGTTTAAGCTTCTATCACTCTAGCAACCCATCATCTAATAACTACTCCACAATGCATTCCCTTAGGCCCAAATATGGTGAAGTGTCATGTAGTCAACGTTCACTTGACACCACTAAGGGAATCACAACATACATATCATCAAAATATCGAACACATATCAAGTTCACATGATTACTTGCAACATGACTTCTCCCGTGACCTCAAGAACAAAAGTAACTACTCACAAATGATAATCATGCTCAAGAGAGGGGTATTAAATAGCATAATAGATCTGAACATATAATCTTCCACCAAATAAACCATATAGTAATCAACTACAAGATGTAATCAACACTACTAGTCACCCACAAGTACCAATCTAAGGTTCGGGTACAAAGATTGAACACAAGAGATGAACTAGGGTTTGAGATGAGATGGTGCTGCTGAAGATGTTGATGGAGATTGCCCTCCCCAAGATGGGAGAGTGGTTGGTGATGACGATGACGATGATTTCCCCCTCTGGGAGGGAAGTTCCCCTGGCGGAATCGCTCCACCGGAGGGCAAAAGTGCTCCTGCCCAAGTTCCGCCTCGAGACGGCGACGCTTCGTCCCGAAAGTCCCCTCCTGATTTTTTCTAGGTCAAAATGACCTATATACCAGAAGATGGGCACCGGAGGTGGGCCGAGGAGGGCACAACCCACTAGGGGCGCCTGGGGGGCCTGGCGCGCCCAGGTGGGTTGTGCCCACCTGGTGGGCCTCCTCCGGTAGTTATTTGCTCCAGTATTTTTTATATACTGCAAAATAATTCTCCGTAAATTTTCAGCTCATTTGGAGATGTGCAGAATAGGTAACTCTGACATAGCTTTTTCAGGTCCAGAATTCCAGCTACCGGTATTCTCCCTCTTCGTGTAAACCATGCAAATTATGAGAGAAAAGGCATTAGAATTAATCCAAAAAACATTATTGTGCATAAAAACATTATAAAGAACAGTAGGAACAGATGATGCAAAATGGACGTATCAAGCTAACAGAGAAAAGGGGAAAAAAACTTGTTGAGTCATGTGCCATTGAAGCTAACAAAGTGCTTGTAGCAACAGGAGGCACGTATGAAGATGTGCTACGTAGACCAGGCTACCGTACAAGGAGCAAAAGAAGAAGAGAAAAAAATAGCGGCGCTGCAAGGCAGACACGCTGAGCTTGATGTCTGGGGTCTCGCGTGAGTTGCTGAGGCGTACACACACACGGTGGCAGGCAGATGGGCTGGATGTCTGGGTTTGCGCAAAGTGTGAAGCGTGAGGCTGACCTGCTGCAGAAATGCA
This sequence comes from Thinopyrum elongatum, assembly GCA_011799875.1. Classification (NCBI taxonomy): domain Eukaryota; kingdom Viridiplantae; phylum Streptophyta; class Magnoliopsida; order Poales; family Poaceae; genus Thinopyrum; species Thinopyrum elongatum. The sequence goes on along the minus strand of CM022300.1, from coordinate 56,104,854 downwards.
TGGTGAGATGAAAAGTGATCTAATCAGCATGTGACGAATATTGTAGCACAGAAAAATAAAGGCATCGAGACTCGATCAACTGGAAACAAACAAATCATGATCTCTCTGCTTTTTTTCCTGGAAATTCTTTAGATCGAGAACTAGCGTTGCGGCAAAGATTATGGGGTGGACAAAAATAGATTGATCTAGTAGATAATTTGCTCCCCAATGAATCTAAACCAGCACTAATTATAAGATGCAATCAAGAATTCAACTATGTAAATACTAGATGCAAAAATTGCTAAATGCTAAAAAGATAGGAGTAAAGGATGAACTAATCTAATTTTTTTTGGCTTTTTCGTGGGTTATAGGATAGAAAATAACTAATCTAATAAAACTGTAAATCTCTCACCGATGAACCTGAAAACTGATACCACTTGATGTGACGGTGGCCCGATCTTTCGATGAGAGTGGGGATAACTATCGATTTGATGGATTTTGACCTTGACGATCTGGCTATACCGTACCGACGATACGCCTCGACAATCGCTAAACCAATCTCCGACGGTTATTGACCTTGTTGTAGGCACGATCAACCTGAATAACGAGGTTCAAGTTCCTACAAGCAACCAAAGAACCAGCAAGAACAAAGGTGAATTGCAATTGAAATTGCGGATTGATGTCTCCTACACAACTTGTTCTTGTAGACTCGTGTTGGGCCTCCAAGCGCAGAGTTTTGTAGTACAGTAGCAAATTTCCCTCAAGTGGATGACCTAAGGTTTATCAACCCATGGGAGGTGTAGGATGAAGATGGTCTCTCTCAAACAACCCTGCAACCAAATAATAAAAAGTCTCTTGTGTCCCCAACACACCAAATACAATGGTAAATTGTATAGGTGCACTAGTTCGGCACAGAGATGGTGATACAAGTGTAGTAATGATAGTAGATATTGATTTTTGTAATAGGAACAATAAAAAACAGCAAGGTAGCAATTGATAAAACGGAGCACAAACAGTATTGCAATGCTTGAAAATGAGGCCTAGGGTCCGTACTTTCGCTAGTGCAATCTCTCAACAATTCTAATATAATTGGATCACATAACCATCCCTCAACGTGCAACGAAGAATCACTCCAAAGTTCTTATCTAGTGGAGAACATAAGAAGAAATTGTTTGTAGCTATTCTTTTCGATCGATCTATCCAAGAGTTCGTACTAAAATAACACCAAGTTATTCTTTCCGATCAATCTATCAAGAGTTCGTACTAAAATAACACTAAGTTATTCTTTTCGATTGATCTATCAAGAGTTCGTACTAAAATAACACCAAAACAAATTCAGATTCATAATACTCGATCTAACACAAAGAACTTCAAAGAGGGCCCCAAGATTTCTACCGGAGAAACAAAGACGAGAACATGCATCAACCCCTATGCATAGATTACCCCAATGTCACCTCAGGAAGCCGCGAGTTGAGTGCCCAAACATATATCAAGTGAATCAATATAATACCCCATTGTCACCACGGGTTTTCATATGCAAGACATATATCAAGTGCTCTCAAATCCATAAAAGTATTCAATCCGATAAAACAAAATCTCAAAGGGAAAACTCAATTCATCACAACAAGATAGAGAGGGAGAAACACCATATGATCCAACTATATTAACAAAGCCCGCGATACATCAAGATCGTGCCATCTCAAGAACACGAGAGAGAGATTAAACACATAGCTACTGGTACAAACCCTCAGCCCCGAGGGTGGACTACTCCCTCCTCATCATGGTGGCCGTCGGGATGATGAAGATGGCCACCGGTGATGATTTCCCCCTCCGGTAGGGTGCCGGAACGGGGTCTAGATTGGTTTTTTGTGGCTACAGAGGCCTGTGGCAGCGGAACTTCTGATCTAGTGTTCTTCTAAGGGGTTTTGGAATTTTTGGGAATTTATAGGGCGAAGAGGCGGTGCGGGAGGTCACCGTGGTGGGCACCCAGGCATGCCCAGGTGGGTTGTGCCCCCTCGGGTGTAGCGACCCGACCCGAATGGATCGGAGTCTCTGTGCTTAAGTGTCATCCCTAGATCGGTATGCTGACACACACAGTACTCGAGGATTTATAAAAGAGTTCAATCACATGTATAAAGTAACGTAAATACTATTACCTCAATTCATATACCGGAAGTAACAACAAAGTTGTGGAGTCCCAACAACACCAACGACAAAGTTGAGTGTAGACATCATAACCCTAACGTATCAATTACTCGTCATATGATTCCTGCAACATGAGACGTTGCAGCCGTGTAGGTTAGTACGTTGAATGTACTAGCAATTTCACACCATAGAATTAAAGTGAAAATGTCTATCTCTATATGCATATTTGGCTGGTGGAGGCTCTAAGTTTAATTTTGCATAAAGCTAATTTTTTCCTACAACAAAGGAATAAAATTTTATTTTACTACCAAGTTTATGCCATTATTGAGAAGATTCCTCCAACTCAATCCCAAAATTCTGAAGCTATTAATAACCCAATACATTAATTAAATAAAGTGATGAGATCAACCAATAATTCACTTCTAGATACTCAAGTTGTCCATAACCGGGGACACGGCTAATCATGATTAGTTTGTACACTCTGTAGAGGTTTGCGCACTTTTCCCCACAAGATTCGATCTCCTCCGTTGAATTCCTCGCACTGCCTGATGTTTGAGAACTGGATGATCGAGACATAGTCTTTCCGAAGCGGTCCCCTTAACCGATAGATAGGCCGGTACACCTACAATTCCCCTACATCTGCTAGCCTATCATGGAAAGGTTTCCCACAACTTACTCAACTATGCCAGAGCCCATAATGGCTTGTGGCTGCACATGGAAGTTTCTAGGCATGAAATATCGTATGATCCCTTTGAGCCTGGGTGGCATTCCATAGGGTGATCACATGGGTCCTCCGGGATCCCCTTGGGCAAGCACTGGTTTCTCCAGGTGCCCAGGCAAGCCACTGGTTTCTCCAGGTGCCCCTACCATTTCACCCAGAGTTGTGTTAATGTTGCCACCTTAAGGTTAACCCAAAACTATTATTTCTCACATAACTTGCATGAATCACACATACCAATCCCCGTCTACGAGCATGGCTAAGCAATATATAAGCATAACAAAATTTTCCCGGGGTGATCAGTTCCTACCTCATAAACTACATAGCAATGCCACAACTCCCAATCCTACTCATGCAAATTTGTAAGGGTGAAACTAATGCATAGTAAAAACTGGGTATAAAAAAATATGATCAAAGTGTGAACTTGCCTTGTATTGTTGATGAAGATTATTTGCACTCATAATTCCTGATAGTTCTACTCGTCACACTCTGATCAATCTATCTATTGTAATCGAGCAATTATAACCAGACATAAGCAATCACTCACAGATCCAAAAGGAAAGGCAAAAAAGATTGCAAAAACTCCAAAAGAACCAAATCAAATTATTTTGCAAGATTAGATCCTAATTTTGTTGAAAAACTATGGTGATGCCTCAGAATGATAGATTACGTCTAGGGATTCAATTTGCAAAAGGAATCAATTGAAAATACGATACAGTTTACAAGATATGATCAAATGAAGGTCCGCATTCAAATTTGAATCGCTCAAGTTTGGAAGGTTCAAAAGTTGAAACTAATGATGCTACTGGATGTAGAAAGTCAATATGAATATGTAGGAAAAAGAATTACTAGATTGGAAATAACGGATCAAAAGATACAAGTAATTCAACATGGCATTGAATCTGCTTAGAATGTTGTGTGATAACTCTTTTATGGACTAGTAGAGTAATCTGACTATGATCAAAATTATATGTTGAAAAGATAACACTAATTGTACAAACATAAAGATTTATTCGACACGAATACGACACAATTGAATTCATTGGAAACGGAGTTACAGATAAAAAGATATGATCAAAAGAAGTTTGAATATGAATCTGAAAAAGATCAAAATTTGAAAATTTCAAAAAATGATGTGATAGGTTCACTGGATAAGTGGAATCAAGACGAAACTATAGACGCTGGTTTCATCTAATTTGGATAAACTAGTAAAAAATTATATTTAAAAAATCAGGGCCAAGATGTTTTACGAAAGAAAAAATAGCTACGGCTAAAAGAATTCTAGGTTTAATGTATAAATACAGAGACTAATTGATAATCTAATTATTCTACCGTCTACTAGTCTAGAAATAATACACTACGGGATATATAAAAAATACAAACGACGAGAATACCTTCACAACGCAGAGAAGAGACAACTTCAGAGATGAGACGACTTTCAGAATTCCCGCCGGAGAGAAGAAATAATATTTATTTTTTTGGAAGCTAGTCAAACCAAAATATTGATTTAACCTGAGTTGGATGATTTTTGGAGGCTCTATGGGTCTATATTTATAGGTGGAAGAGAGGCTTAGAGGTCAAAGGCTAGGCAATGTGGGACTAAACAAAGACTAGGAATAGATGAATTAAAAAGAAAGAGATAGGCGCACCGCATGGGCCATATAAAGCCTTTGGCTGGCCGTGCGCATAGGAATAGTGCGGAGCGCACAGTTTTTTTTTAAGTTTTTCTTTTCTAAAAAACATATTCTTTTTTTTTTGAAAAAGAAGAAGAAAAAAATTCTTAATATTTGTCCAAAATATACAGAAAATTATGTATGGGCCGGCCTCCTGGATATGTTGCGCTCAAAGGCGGAAAATAGTTATCGAACTCACAAATGAAGAGTGTCCGTGTAGTTTAAAAAAAGGAAAAAAAGAAATAAGAAATAAGGAAAATAAAATAAAATTTTCCATAGGCATATTATATGTCAAAATTTTATTTCCAAAATCATGAACATATTTTCAAGACCAAATAAAATACTAATTTTTTTTTCTGCAATAACTCCAAAATGAAAAGGAATTTGGATTTCAAATAAATTGCAAATAGTTTCTGTCTTCAAATTTGGATCTCAAACAAAACATTGTCTCTGATTTTGGAGTGTCATTTTCCTCCTCTCATTTTATTTGTTTATCAGAGGGTTTTGAAAGGATTCAAACTCAAAATTGAATAGGGATTCAAATGGAAAATTTTGGGAAACTCCTTTTATTCCCTCTCATTAAAAAAGTTTTGAATTTCACTCAATTTCACACAACCAATCACTCAAGCAAACAATCCTAATTATTTATTTAATATAACTTTCCAAAATTTAGAATTTTGGGATGTTACATCGGGGCACCCCTCTGGTACTTCTTTGGCCCATGTTGTTGCTTCTCGTCCATCAAAATTCTCCAAAAAGTTTCGCTGCGTTTGGACTCCGTTTGGTACTGATATTCTGCGAAGTAAAATACAAGCAAAAAAAATAGCAACTGGCACTGGGCACTATGTCAACAGATTAGTCCCAAAAAATGATATAAAATTGCTATAAAATCATTGTAAAACATCCAAGAATGATAATATAACAGCATGGAACAATAAAAAATTATAGATACATTGGAGACGTATCAGCATCCCCAAGCTTAATTCATGCTCGTCCTCGAGTAGGTAAATGATAAAAACAGAATTTTTGATGTGGAATGCTGCCTATCGTGTTCATCACATTTTCTTTTCTTTTGTAGCATGGACATTTGGACTTTTATATGGTTCAAAGCAGTAGTCTAGTTTTGACATGAAGATTTCAATACTCAAGCATATCAACAAGCAACCATGTATTTCAAAATGTCAACACTAAAGAAAGTTATCCCTAGCCCATCATGCTCAATCATTGATCCATTCATGAAACACACTCGGCATATTTGCTACATCCAATGCTCAAGTACGATCATAGTGCCTCTTAGTTGGGCTTTATAAGAGAAGATGGAGACTCAAATAAAAATAAAAAATTGCATAAAGTAAATAGATAGGCCCTTCACAGAGGGAAGTAGGGATTTGCAGAGGTGCCAGAGCTCAAAGCGAAAAAGAGAGATAGAAATATTGTGGGTGGCAAGCTTTTCCTGTCAACGAAAATGATCGAGTAGTTCCCAATACTTTCCACGCTAGATATATCATAGGCGGTTCCCAAAACAGAAAATAAAGTTTATTCCTTTTTCCACCATTCTTTCACAATCCATGGCTAGCCGTATCCACGGGTGCCTTCGATACCAACACTTTCCAAGGAATTTATTATTTGACAACATAAAGTAATTCATTTTTCATTTCGGGACTGGGCATCCCTATTACCTTTGCCGTACTCTCGTGCAATGACAAGTGAATAAACACTCATCTTGAGAATAACACATCTAGCATGGAAAAATATCAGCCACCCCCTACCGTTTCATGAGCGGTACGAGCCCACAAAAAGAAAATTATTTTAAAAATTAGAGATGGCACATACAAATTTGCTTAGAATGGCACGGAAATACCGCATATAGGTAGGTATGGTGGACTCGTATGGCAAAATTGGGTTTAAGGAATTTGGATGCACAAGTAGTATTCCCACTTAGTACAAATGGAGGCTAGCAAATAGATTGAGAAGCAACCAACCAAGAAACGAAAATTCTCACAAACGAGCATTAAGCATAACTAACACCAAATAATGCACCACAAGTAGGATGTAATTTCATTGCATAACTATTGACTTTCGTGCTTGCATAGGGAATCACAAACCTTAACACCAATATTCTTACTAAAGCATAATTACTCACCAACATGACTCACATATTATTATCTCCATATCGCAAAACTATTGCAAGGAATCAAACTTATCATATCCAATGATCTTCATGAAAGTTTTTATTATATCCCTCTTGAATATCCATCACTTTGGGACTAAATTTATATATTACCATTGCTACTAACAAGCTCTCAAATAAATTTAAGTGAAGCACGAGAGCATAAGTATTTCTTCAAAATTTTCAACTCTCAAAATAATCTAAGTGAAGCATGAGATTAAATGACAAACTACTCCAAAAAGATATAAGTGAAGATCAAATGAGTAGTTAATTTATTCTAGCTTACTGTGCAAAAAAATTCAACATTTTATCACATTCTGACTTTTCTCAAGAATTCACGCAATAGCGTGCAACTTTCTGTTTTCAAACAACAACACATAGACTTGCAAAATAAGCATGGCAAAGGCTATACTTGACATTTTTATTGAAGTAAAAGATATAAAACATTATTAAAAATAACAACAAGCAAATCCTAATAAAATAAAATGATTATCCAACAAAAACACATATCATGTGACGAATGAAAATGTAGCTCCAAGTGAGGTTACCGATAATGTTGGAGACGAAAGAGGGGATGCCTTCCGGGGCATCCCCAAGCTTAGTTGCTTGGATCTTCCTTGAATATTACCTTGGGGTGCCTTGGGCATCCCCAAGCTTAGGGTCTTGTCACTCCTTATTCTCCTCATGTCGATATCTCACCCAAAACTTGAAAACTTCAATCACACAAAACTTAACGGAACTTCATGAGATGGGTTAGTATGATAAAGACAAATCATTCACTTTGGTACTGTCAAGATAAGATTCATAATTGTTTCCACACAATTCCTACTATACCCTACAATTTCTACAACTTATATTAAGCAATATAAGCCATAGAAACCATAAAACAAGCAAACTATGCATTGAAAACAGAATCTGTAAAAAACATAACAGTTCTTAAAGATCTGAATTAAGGTCATACTTATGTAACTCCAAAAATTCTAAAAAATTATTAAAACGTAGGAAATTTGTAGATAAATCATCTGTAAAACATTCAGTGTTTTTAGACGGTCCAGTGAATTTAAACAATTCTGTTACTGGAAGCAAAAGTTTCTGTTTTTGCACAGAATCAAGTCAACTATCATCCATACTATCCCAAAGGCTTTACTTGGCACTTTATTGAAACAAAAGCTATAAAACATGATTACTACAGTAGATTAATCATGTGAACACACAAAAACAGTAGGTAAAAGTGTTGGGTTGTCTCCAAACAAGCGCTTTTCTTTAATGCCTTTTAGCTAGGCATGATGATTTCAATGATGCTCGCATAAAAGTAAAGAATTGAAACATGAAAAAGAGCATCATGAATCACATGGCAAGCACACTTAACCCTAACCCACTTCCTATGCATAGGGATTTTGTGAGCAAACAATTTATGAGAACAAGAATCAACTAGCATAGGAAGGCAAAACAAGCAAAACTTCAAGATTTTCAACACATATAGAGGAAACTTGATATTAGTGTGATATGTAAAAGCATATGTTCCTCTCTCATAATAATTATCAGTAGCATCATGAATGAATTCAACAATATAACTATCACATAAAGCATTCATTTCATGATCCACAAGAATATAAATTTTATTACTCTCCACATAAGCAAATTTCTTCTCATTCATAGTAGTGGGAGAAAATTCAACAAAATAACTATCATGTGATACTTGATTGGCACAATCTAACAGAAAATTAAAATCATGATGACAAGTTCCATGGTTATCATTATTCTTTATAGCACACATGTCATCACCATAATCATCATAGATAGCAACTTTGTTATCATAGTCAATTGAAGCCTCTTCCAAAATAGTGGATTCATCACTAAATAAAGTCATGACCTCTCCAAATCCACTTTCATCACTATATTCATCATAAATAGGAGGTATGCTTTCATCATAATAGACTTGCTCATCAAAACTTGGGGGACTAAAAATATCATCTTCATCAAACATAGCATCCCCAAGCTTATGGCTTTGCATATCATTAGCATCATGGATATTCAAAGAATTCATACTAGCAACATTACAATCATGCTCATAATCCATGGAATTTATGCTAAACATTTTATTGGATTCTTCTTCTATCAATTGAGCACAATTTTTCGATCCATCATTTTCAAGAAAGACATTATAAAGATGAACAATATGAGACCACCTCAATTCCATTTTTTTTTGTAATTTTCTTTTTATGACCAAACTAGTGATAAAAAAGAAATTAAAAGATTCAATTGCAAGATCTAAAGATATACCTTCAAGCACTCACCTCCCTGGCAACGGCGCCAGAAAAGAGCTTGATGTCTACTACACAACTTGTTCTTGTAGACTCGTGTTGGGCCTCCAAGCGCAGAGTTTTGTAGGACAATAGCAAATTTCCCTCAAGTGGATGACCTAAGGTTTATCAATCCGTGGGAGGTGTAGGATGAAGATGGTCTCTCTCAAACAACCCTGCAACCAAATAATAAAAAGTCTCTTGTGTCCCCAACACACCAAATACAATGGTAAATTGTATAGGTGCACTATTTCGGCGAAGAGATGGTGATACAAGTGTAGTAATAATAGTAGATATTGATTTTTGTAATAGGAACAATAAAAAACAGCAAGGTAGCAATTGATAAAACGGAGCACAAACGGTATTGCAATGCTTGAAAATGAGGCCTAGGGTCCGTACTTTCGCTAGTGCAATCTCTCAACAATGCTAATATAATTGGATCACATAACCATCCCTCAACGTGCAACGAAGAGTCACTCCAAAGTTCTTATCTAGCGGAGAACATAAGAAGAAATTGTTTGTAGCTACTCTTTCCGATCGATCTATCCAAGAGTTCGTACTAAAATAACACCAAGTTATTCTTTTCGATCGATCTATCAAGAGTTTGTACTAAAATAACACTAAGTTATTCTTTCCGATCGATCTATCAAGAGTTCGTACTAAAATAACACCAAAAAAATTCAGATTCATAATACTCGATCCAACACAAAGAACTTCAAAGAATGCCCCAAGATTTCTATCGGAGAAACAAAGACGAGAACGTGCATCAACCCCTATGCATAGATTACCCAATGTCACCTCAGGAATCCGCGAGTTGAGTGCCCAAACATATATCAAGTGAATCAATATAATACCACATTGTCACCATGGGTATTCATATGCAAGACATATATCAAGTGCTCTCAAATCCATTAAAGTATTCAATCCGATAAAACAAAATCTCAAAGGGAAAACTCAATTCATCACAACAAGATAGAGAGGGAGAAACACCATATGATCCAACTATATTAACAAAGCCTGCGATACATCAAGATTGTGCCATCTCAAGAACACGAGAGAGAGATAGAGATTAAACACATAGCTACTGGTACAAACCCTTAGCCCCGAGGGTGGACTACTCCCTCCTCATCATGGTGGCCGCCGGGATGATGAAGATGGCCACCGGTGATGATTTCCCCCTCCGGCAGGGTGCCGGAACGGGGTCTAGATTGGTTTTTCGTGGCTACAGAGGCCTGCGGTGGCGGAACTTCTGATCTAGGGTTCTTCTCAGGGGTTTTGGAATATTTGGGAATTTATAGGGCGAAGAGGCGGTGCGGGAGGTCACCGAGGTGGGCACAACTGGGCCCCCAGGCGCACCCAGGTGGGTTGCGCTCCCCTCGGGGCACCCCTCTGCTAATTCTTTGGCCCATGTTGTTGCTTCTGGTCCATAAAAATTTTCCAAAAAGTTTTGCTGCGTTTGACTCCGTTTGGTACTGATATTCCGTGAAGTAAAAAACAGCAACTGGCACTGGCACTATGTCAATAGGATAGTCCCAAAAAATGATATAAAATTGCTATAAAATCATTGTAAAACATCCAAGAATGATAATATAACAGCATGAAACAATCAAAAATTATAGATACGTTGGAGACGTATCACGGATGATAAATTGAATACACGAACTAGATGAAAAGTTGGGGTTCCACTGTGAATCTGACAAGGCGGTAGTCCTACACATCTCGTAGATGCAAATTGTAGCGATGGCTAGACAATACAATAAAACCCGAGTTAAACCCTAGACCGACTATTACTATTTATTGAAGTCTGAAGGAGCGTGCCGCCGCCTCGATGTGTTTCTTGGCTGATGGAAAACGTGGCTGACAAGTCATCATGAGGAGGCCCACTTCGTTTCCTTGATTCCCTTTTGAACTTGTTATAGGAAAAACCCAATTAAGATTCACCGTGTGGTTGCTGCACACATGGGCTTTGCATTGTATGCATGCAAAGACATGCACATGCATGTACGTGTTTCCATGCCCACGATGCTTGTGGCTGCTCATGCGTGGCTACATGAGGCTTGGATAATTCTTTGATAATTGACATCACTTTTTTTCTTTTGTATGTGTAAAAATTATTTGACCGATCTCCGCATTTTCACACGAGGCTTGTACAAGTCTTCGACAGTTCTACATAAGATAGAAGATTGTGTCGTATATCCGTTTCAAATAATAAAATAATAATTCATATAATTTGTATTAGAATTCACCTGATAATTATCTTTATGCATAACAACTATGGTTATATCCGTCGGGGCCATGTCCATATCAGCAGGCTAGTGAGGAGGGAAAGCAGCACCGGACGGTATATATTTCTTCACATGATCTTCACTATTTTGCAACATGTATTGCATTTTCACGGATAATTCTTTTATGCTTTCGGCAAAGGTGCGTGTTCCTGCTACTTCTTGAGCTTGTGTTGATTTTTCCCTTGAAGAGGAAAGGGTGATGCAGCAAAGTAGATATCAGTATTTCCCTTAGTTAAGAACCAAGGTATCAATCCAGTAGGAGGCACAAGCAAGTCTCCAATATATGCACCTGCACAAACTAACAAACACTTGCACTCAACGCGAAAAAGGGGTTGTCAGTCCCTTCACGGTCTCGAACAAGAGTGAGATCTAATAGAGATAGGTATAAAAGATAAATAAAAGAGAAAACTAAAGTAAATATAAATAAATTGCAGCAAGGTATTTTTGGGTTTTTGGTTTTAAAGATCTGAAAATATATGATGGAAAATAGACCCGGGGGCCATAGGTTTCACTAGAGGCTTCTCTCTTGAATAAAGCATACGGTGGGTAAACAAATTACTGTTGAGCAATTGATAGAAAAGCGCATAGTTATGACGATATCTAAGGCAATGATCATGAATATAGGCATCACGTCCGTGACAAGTAGACTGAAATGATTCTGCATCTACTACTATTACTCCACACATCGACCGCTATCCATCATGCATCTAGAGTATTAAATTCATAAGAACGGAGTAACGCCTTAAGCAAGATGACATGATGTAGAGGGATAAACTCAAGCAATATGATATAAACCCCATCTTTTTATCCTTAATGTCAACAATACAATACGTGCCTCGCTACCCCTACTATGTCACTGGGTGAGGACACCGCAAGATTGAACCCATCACAAAGCACCTCTCCCATTGCAAGATAGATCAATCTAGTTGGCCAAACCAAATCAATAGATCGGAGAGAAATACAAAGCTATTTAAATCATGCATAAAAGAGTTCAGAGGAGACTCAAATAATATTCATAGATAATCTGATCATAAACCCACAATTCATCAGATCTCAACAAACACACCGCAAAAGAAGATTACATTGGATAGAACTCCAAGAACATCAAGGAGAACATGGTATTGAAGATCAAAGAGAGAGAAGAAGCCATCTAGCTACTAGCTATGGACTCGTAGGTCTGTGGTAAACTACTCACACATCATCGGTAGGGTAGCAAGGTTGATGTAGAAGCCCTCCGTGATCGAATCCCCCTCCGGCAGATCGCCGGAAAAGGCCCCAAGATGGGATCTCACGAGAACAGAAGCTTGCGGCAGCGGAAAAGTATTTTTGTGGATGCTTCTGGTATAGTGGAATATTTGAGGATTTATAGTGCTGGAATTAGGGTTGGAGGACCTCCGAGGGGCACACAAGCCAGGGAGGCGCCCCCCTAGGGCGCGACCTCCGAGCTTGTGGCCTCCTCGGGACTCTTCTGCCACCCTCTCCAAGTCACGTAGGTGTCTTCTGGTCCAAGAAAAATCATCGCTAAAGTTTTATTCCGTTTGGACTCCGTTTGATATGCCTTTCTGTAAAAGTCAAAAACAAGGAAAAGACAGCAACTGGCACTTGGCACTAGGTTAATAGGTTAGTCCCAAAAAATAATATAAAGTAGTACCAAAATGCATATAAAACATCCAAGATAGATAATATAATAGCATGGAACAATAAAAAATTATAGATACGTTGGAGACGTATCAAGCATCCCCAAGCTTAATTCCTGCTCGTCCTCGAGTAGGTAAATGATAAAAATAGAATTTTTGATGTGGAATGCTACCTAACATGTTTATCAATATAATTTTATTTATTATGGCATGAATGTTCAGATCCATAAGATTCAAAACAAAAGTTTAATATTGACATAAAAACAATAATACTTCAAGCATACTAATAAAGCAATCATGTCTTCTCAAAATAACATGGCCAAAGAAAGTTATCTCTACAAAATCATATAGTCTGGCTATGCACCATCTTCATCACACAAAGTATTTCATCATGCACAACCCCGATGACAAGCCAAGCAATTGTTTCATACTTTTAGTGTTCTCAAACTTTTTCAACTTTAACGCAATACATGAGCGTGAGCCATGGGTATAACACTATAGGTGGAATAGAATATTGTGGTTGTGGAGAAGACAAAAAGAAGGAGAAAGACTCACATCAACTAGGCAAATTAATGGGTTATGAAGATGCCCATCAATTGATATCGATGCAAGTGAGTAGGGATTGCCATGCAACGGATGCACTAGAGCTATAAGTGTGTGAAAGCTCAAAAAGAAACTAAATGGGTGTGCATCCAACTTGCTTGCTCATGAAGACCTAGGGCAATTTGAGGAAGCCCATCATTGGAATATACAAGCCAAGTTCTATAATGAAAAATTCCCACTAGTATATGAAAGTGATAAAATAGGAGACTCTCTATCATGAAGAACATGGTGCTACTTTGAAGCACAAGTGTGGAAAAAGGGTAGTAACATTGTCCCTTCTCTCCTTTTCTCTCCTTTTCTCTTCTTTTCTTTTCTCTTTTTTTCTCCTTTTTTCTTTTTTTTGTTGGGCTCTTTGGCCTCTCTTTTTTTCGGAGCCTCATCCCGACTTGTGGGGGAATCATAGTCTCCATCATCCTTTCCTCACATGGGACAATGCTCTAATAATGTGTGATGCCCCCGACTCAATCGTGCACTAATCATACACGCAAAAATGCATGATCAAGCACAAGGACTCACGGGAAGATATCACAACACAACTCTAGCACAAATAAACGGAGATCCACGAATATTATAGACCAGGGATCACGAGGATCCGAATACATAAGTCAGTCATACAAATAATATCTGGGTACAGACATAGTTAGACAAGGTTTGCCTTAAGAAGGCTAGCACAACCAACGAATCTAGATCGAAAGGCGAAGGCCTCCTGCCTAGGGCCTCCGATCCTACTCCTGGTCGGCTGGCTCGATCCAGTAGTACGTGCCATCTGGGCCCTCCAGGTAGTAAGCTCCTACGGTGTCATCTGGCTCCTGAGCTCCATCGTCTGAGGTAACATCAAAGGGGTATGGGGGAAAAAGAGGTAGCAAAGCAACCGTGAGTACTCATCTGAAGTACTCAGCAAGCAAGGATCTACACTACATATGCAACATTATCAAAGAAAGGCCGTATATGTGGACTGGGCTGCAGAAATGCAAGAATACAGAGAAGACCTAGTCCTATCAAAGACTAGCATCTTCACGAAACCCCCATCTTGCAGCAATTAGAAGAGTACAGAAAAACATTTTATTAAACAAGCATGTTGAGGTAAAGCCTAGAGATCCTTCCTCGACTCCCTGCGAGAAAGCGATCCCGGAGCTTCAATTAATTAAACAAGTATCCAGTTCAAGTAATAGATCGGGATACCAAACTGAGCGTCCTGTTACCATGGACACGGCTATTCGAATAGATCACTTCCCTGCAGGGGTGCACTACTGTTACCCAACACGCTCGATCACCTCTGGTCGTACACACTTGCTGGGTCATGCCCGGCCTCGGGAGATCGACACGAAGCAGCGCTCTACCTAGGCTCAGCAAAGAGGTCAACACGCCGGACTAACCTATGCACCTAGGGGTCTTGGGCCATCGCCTCGGGTGCTCCTGCGCGTTGCGAGACTGGCCGGGGAGCAGGCGTGACACTGAACTCGTCAGTGAAGTATCCAGCCCAACCCCAAAAATCAGCCCGCACGGTGAACTGTGACGTCTGATGAGCTTTCGGGAGAAACGTACGACGTAGAGGGCCCCATAAACCATTATCCCGCGTGGTGGTAGTTCGTATAGGCCATTGGCCAACTCATATCAATTACCCAAATCCGTTAGGCGTATTTAATAACTCGCGGAGGCGATCAGAGTTTCTGATGCTCCGCCACAATATCTCTCTCGGGTGCCCTCCTGGCAAACCCGACTGCATAATTTCCCCGCGGGTACCCCTCAGGGTCGACCCGCCTGCGACAAAGGTCAAAGTAACCATGTGGTCATAACATCAAGGGGGAAACCCCGAGGAATCACCCTCGGTGGATTCCACTCGATGAAATCAGCAAGGTGAACATAGGAGGAATCACCCTCGAGGTTCACACTTGAGGGGTTGCATGACAGAGTCGTATCGGGAGTGGTGAAGGAGGAATCACCCTCGATGACCATGACCAAACAGCTACACTACAGGGTTATCATCAGGAGTGCGTTACGAGGTATCACCCTCGGCACTCGATAGTAACTATGTAGAGTCGTACAACAAAGGGGGTGAAGTGAGGTGTCGGTCTCTGGTCATCGATCACGTTGATCGAGTCATCGATGATGAAGTAGAGGCAACAAGGACAAAGGGGGGTCACTGATGGATCACTAACCAACCTATACTAAGCAGTTTGAAATAGGCAGGTAAGGTAGCAATAAGCAGGTTACAAAAGCAGGCTATGCATCAGGATAGGAGCAATCAATTACAGTGGCAAAATCTAATGCAAGCATGAGAGAATGGAATGGGCGAAATCGGATTGTTCAAGGGGGGGGGGCTTGCCTGGAAGCTCTGCTGAGAGGGGTTGGTCGTCAGAAGGCTGCTCGTCCGGAGCGTAGTCGTACTCTGCTGCGTTGGCGTCGGTCTCGGCGTCTATCGAGAGAGAAGGAGGGGGAAAGAAACAATAAATTCACGGCAAAAATGCAGACAATATGCATGACATGCCTAAATGATATGCAGAGGTGTTCTACTGCCTAACTAGATGATTTAGTTAATTTAGGAATTTATTTGGATTTATTTTATTAAAGTTAAGCACTATTCATTTATTGAAATCAGTCTAAAAGTTCCATGTTCAGGTAGTTAGTGGCATCTGACAGCAATATGAAGGGCGTATCCGGATTCGTCTCGTCGTTCTGAGCAACTTTCATGTACAAAGTTTTTCGAGCTAAGCTACGGTTTAGTTTATATGATTTTCTAAAGTATTAATTATTTTCTGAATTTATTAAATTATTTTAAATCAACATTATCCAAAACAGTATAGGATGACATCAGCATGACGTAGAGGTGACGTCAGCGGTCAATAGTCCGCTGACCAGAGTCAAACCTGACTAGTGGGTCCCACTGGTCAGTGACTGTGCTATTTAACAGAGTTTAATTTAACTAAACTAATCCTAATTATGTAACAGGGCCCACTGTCAGTGAGTGATTAGCATTTAAACTAATTAATTAACATATTATCTATTTAGTTAAATTTGTTTAATTAGGCGGGACCCACACCCACATGTCATAGACACAAGGCCAGCCCAGTCAGCAGTTGAACCAGTCAACAGGTCAATTGGACCCACTGGTCAGTGGCACAGCGGGCCCCACCGGTCAGGCCACGTCGGACGGCGACCGGAGAAGCGCCGGAGCTGGCTCCGGCGAGCCAAAACGCGGCGGCCGAACGCCGGAGCAGTCGGGTTTTCGCCACAGTGCACCAAATCGCGTGATTCTTCTTGCGTTCGAAAGCAGAGGCTGCCGCGCATCGAGTGGTGGCGGTGGTTGGAGCTGGGGAGGCCGGAATACTCGCCAGCGACGACGTCGGGTGGCGGTGGTTTTGGGCGTTCTACGGGACGGTGGCTACGGTGCGCGCGCGATCGAAGCGAGGGGCTAGGCGAGGCCTACGCGGTGCGGCAAGCGCGATGGTGGTATGCACGGGACCATTTGGTCACCGTGGGCATGCCGGCTACGAGCTCAGGCGGTGGCGGGTTCGGCCATGGCAGGGGCGACGGCTACGAGCGATTCAAAGAGCAGGGAGAGGAGGGGATCGACACGGGGGCTCACTGGCGTTGCAGAGAAGGCCCGGGGTCGGCTCGAGGAAGGGCGACGGCGGCGAATCGAAGAGGCGTTCGTCTGCGGCCATAGGGGAAGAAGACTAGTCAGTCCGGCGATGAAGAGCTCCTCGCCTTCGGCTCATTGGCGCAGGCGACGTAGCGGAGCTCGGCGGTGATGCTGGACTCGGTGGAGCGGCGAGGCGGAGGCGGTGGCTACGCGGGCGACGGAGCAACGGCGAAGGCCGCGTCGGCCATGGCGGAGAGCGAGCGAGGGAGGGGAAAGTGAGGCGAGGGAGACGCCAGGGGTGCGCAGGGATCGCCCTTATCCTCCACGCGGGCGCGGGCGCGCTGTCGAGCAGGGAGAGAGGGGGGGCCAGCTCGGGCGAGGCGCGCGCGCCAGGTGCTCGACCGCGAGCGGGGGTGAGCAGTGCGGGAGGTGGGAGGAGGTGCGGGGTGGGCTGGGCCGGCGCTGTAGCCACTTAGGCCCAGCCGCAGTGGGCCTTTTCCTTTTTCTTTCCTTTTTCTATTATCTGTTTTGTTTTCTATTTTCTTTTCTGTTTTGCAAATTGTTCAGCCACTAAATTTCTTTTACAAAATGTGTGACTTAGCTCATAAATTGCAGTGCACTATACCCTATCACCAAAAACTAGTTTGGGTAAAATATAATTTCATATTTAACTTAGATTAAATAAAAGGTTATTAAATGTTGTTGTTAGCCACTGTTTGAGGTTGTTAGGGTCACTTAACTAATCCCATTGATGTTGGTTACAATTTTACAATTGTCTCTGAATTATTTGCTATTTAATGAACATTTTAGTTTCCAATTTGGAACAACTTTTATTTTCACTTTAAATTAATTTGAAGTTTGAATTAGGAGTTTGAAATGCAATATGATGCAAATGATGACTAGGCACTGTTAAACTTGCTGACATGGCATTAACTATGGGTGATCACTGTGGTTAATTACATGGGTGTTACAATTCTCCTTATCTAACAAGAATTCTCGTCCCGAGAATTAAGAGGAATACTGAAAGAAAGCGGGGTATTCTTCGCGAAGACGATCCTCGCGTTCCCAAGTGGCTTCATCTTCAGAATGATTCGACCATTGAACTTTTAGGAATTTGATTGACTTCTGACGAGTTCGACGTTCAGCTTGATCAAGAATACAGACGGGATATTTTGGATGAGACAGATCTTTCCCGCAATTCAAGCATTTCATGATCCACAACTTGAATAGGATCCTTGAAGCAGCGACGAATTTGGGACACATGAAAGACATCATGCACTTGAGAAAGATTTGGCGGCAATTGCAACTGATATGCCACTTCTCCTCGACGGGCAAGAATACGGAACGGGCCAATGTAGCTAGGGGCTAACTTGCCCTTGATTCCGAACCGATGAGTGCCTTTCAATGGAGTGACACGAAGGTAAGCTTGCTCGCCAGGCTGATAGACCATTTCCTTGTGCTTTCGGTCATAGTTTCTCTTCTGACGAGATTGAGCAGTTTTCAGATGTTCCCAGATAATGCGGACTTTTTCTTCAGCTTGTTGGATAATGTCCGGTCCGACGAGTGATCGTTCCCCGGTTTCCGACCAATTCAGAGGGGTTCGACACTTACATCCGTAAAGAACTTCAAACGGTGCCATCTTCAGACTAGCTTGATAGCTATTGTTGTATGAGAATTCGGCATACGGGAGAGATTCCTCCCATTTCTTACCGAAAGAGATGACGCAAGCTCTAAGCATATCTTCGAGCACTTGATTAACTCGTTCGACTTGACCCTGAGACTGAGGGTGGAAAGCGGTGCTGAAGGACAGATGAGTTCCCATAGCTTCTTAGAAACTTTCCCAGAATCTGGAGGTAAAGAGGCTGCCATGATCCGAACTGATCTCCAATGGAACACCATGGAGTGACACAATTCGGGAAACATACAAGTCTGCTAACTGACTAGCAGTGATTGTCTCCTTGACTGCCAGAAAGTGAGCAACCTTTGAGAATCGGTCAATGACGACAAAGATAGCATCATGACCATTCCGAGATCTAGGAAATCCAGTAATGAAATCCATTTGGACCTTTTCCCATTTCCATTCAGGAATATCAAGGGGTTGCAGAGTTCCAGCAGGCTTCTGATGTTCTGCTTTTATGCGACGGCAAACGTCACATTCAGAAACATAACGAGCAATGTCTCGCTTCATATTAGGCCACCAGTATCTCTGACAAATGTCACGGTACATCTTTATGCTACCAGGATGGATTGATATAGGAGTGTCATGAGCTTCTTTCATAACGTGTTCTCTCTCATCCTTGAATTTGGGTACGAAGAGACGGCGTTGGAAGAATAGGATCCCATCATTATCAAGATGAAATTCCGACGGCTTTCCTTTTTCGAGGTATCGCTTAATCCTTTCTACTTCAGAGTCATACCTTTGCATAATCTTAATGCTGTGCTCAAGATCCGGTTCAACAACCAGGGTATTGAGATAACCCTGTGAAACAATATGGAGGTTCAATTTGCGAAGCTCTTCATAAAGAATAGGTTGTGCTTCCTGAACCATAAGATTGTTGCAATAAGCCTTGCGACTCAAAGCATCGGCCATTACATTAGCCTTGCCAGGGGTGTATGAGATATTCATATCATAATCGGCTATTGTCTCGAGCCATCTTTGTTGGCGAAGGTTCAGATCTGGTTGAGTATATAGATACTTCAAACTCTGATGATCCATGTATATCTCGCAATGGTTACCGAGAAGGTAATGTCGCCATAGCTTCAGGGCATAAATAACCGCAGAAAGTTCAAGATCATGCACTGGATAATTTTCTTCGTGGGGACGCAATTGTCGAGAGCCATAAGCAATCACTTTGCGCTCTTGCATTAGGACACAGCCTAATCCTTGACGAGATGCATCGCAGTATATCACGAAGTCCTTGCGAGTATCAGGGGGTGCTAGCATTGGGGCATATGTCAACTTATCTTTTAGCGTCTGAAAGCTTTCTTCACATTTTTCTGTCCACTCAAACTTAACACTTTTGTGGAGCAGGTCAGTCAGTCGCTTTGCAATCTTGGAAAAGTTCTCAACGAACCGACGGCAATAACTAGCGAGTCTGAGAAAACTCCTGACTTGCTTAACATTCTTCGGGGGAGTCCAGTCAAGAATAGCTTGAACTCATTCCGGGCTAACAGCAATGCCATCTTTGGAAATCACATGACCAAGATAGGTCACTTCAGATAACCAGAATTCACACTTAGAGTACTTGGCGTAAAGCTGGTGTTCTCGAAGCTTCTCCAATACAAGCCGAAGATGTTCAGCGTGTTCCTCTTCATTCTTGGAATATATAAGGATATCATCCAAATAAACCACGATGAATTTGTCGAGGTAATCCATGAAGATATAGTTCATCAACCGGGAGAAGGTTGCTGGAGCATTGGTTAATCCGAAAGACATAACGGTGTACTCGTATGAGCCATAGCGAGTCATGAAAGCGGTCTTCGGAATATCCTTCTTACGAACTCGGATCTGATGATAACCCAACCTCAAGTCGAGTTTCGAGAACACAGAGGATCCAGCAAGCTAATCATAAAGATCATTGATCCGGGGCAGTGGGTATTTATTCTGGATTGTGGCTTGGTTAGTGGGCCGGTAGTCCTGAACCAATCGGTTAGTTCCATCCTTCTTCTTAACGAAGAGTGAAGGTGCTCCCCAAGCAGAGGAACTGGGGTGGATGAAACCTTTCTTAAGTGACTTGTTGATTTCTTCCTTAAGTTCGAGAAGGTGGTGCGGAGGCATCTTATAAGGACGCTTCGCAATAGGGGTAGTGCCAGGCTTCAAGTCAATGACAAACTCGACAGCTCTAACCGGGGGTATTCCTGGAAGTTCTTCTGGAAAAACGTCCGGAAAATCTCGAATGACAGGAACGTTCTCGATTCCCTCCAGAGGTGAGGCATTCGAAGCATTCATAGCATATATCTGAGCTTCAGCATTCTGAGTAATTCGGGTGGTGTAGTTCACTATCTCATCGGAGGGGTGAAGAAGTTTTACAACTTTTGTGGCACAATTGATCGAAGCAATGTGAGCTTTCAACCAATCCATTCCGAGGATGAGGTCTATGGTGGAAGATTTCAAGACGATGGGTGAGGCAAGGAATTCCAATCCTTTAATTTTGATGGTAACGTTAGGTGCCATCACGTCAGCATGACAATGACCTCCGGGAGTTTTAACAACTAACGGAGTATGCATCTTCTCATAATTAATGCCATGCATGAATGCAAATTTTCCAGAGATGAATGAATGTGATGCTCCTGAATCAAATAAGACAGAAGCAGGTACTGAGTTAACGAGAAGTGTACCCATCACGGTAGCAGGCTGATCCTGGACTTCTTCAATATCAATATTGTAAGCGTGTCCACGACCATGAGCAGTAGACCCAGTATTATAGTTGCGGGCCTGGTTGTTGCCACGACCATTTCCACGACCAGTACAAGGGAAAGCCAACTAATTCTGAGTCTGGCGGCAGTCCTTAGCAAGGTGACCTGGTTTGCGGCACTTGAAGCACATACCATCTTCAGGACGAAGAGGAGCATTGTGTGGAACAGCTTGAGCTCTTGGCTGCCTCGGTGGTGGAGGAGGCAGATGTGGTGTAGCATAGTTGTTCCTTGGTGCAGGGGCAGCTGGACGGAACACGTTGTTGGGAATCCAGACTCGACGCTTCTGTGCTGAGCCCGAAGATGAGCCAACATCACGATAGCACTTCTGCGACTCCTTATGCTTCATCTGAGCGGTCTCAACCAGAATAGCCTTGTTCACAAGAGTAGCAAAATCGGTGAAGTCTTGAGCAGCAAGTGCAAGCTCAATGTCTGGGTGGAGTCCATTACGAAACTTCTCTTGTCTACGGGCATCCGTGGCAATGTCTTCTTCAGCATAGCGGGACAGGTCAAGGAATTCCCGCTGGTAGGCTTCGACAGTCCTGTTGCCCCGAGTGAGGTTGCAGAACTGGGTTTTCATCCGGTCCATGATTCCCTGAGGAATATAACGGGCACGAAAAGCAGCCTGGAACTCAGGCCAGGTAACGACTGTTCCAGCAGGCAGTGTACGCTTGTATGTGTCCCACCATTGAGCAGGGGGACCCTTTAAGAAAAAGGATGCGAAGGTGACAAAGTTGGCAGGGGAGACATTTGCAAACTCCATCTCGTGAGTGATGTCGCGAATCCAGTCATCAGCATCCAGTGGCTTATCAGAGTTGCAGAACTGAGTGGGGTTAAGACGCACAAATTCCGACAGAGTTATAGCAGCAGGGTTCTGGTTCTGGTTGTTCTGATGCGGGAATTGAGCCATAATCCCAGTCATGAACTGGCGGTTGAGCTCGAATTGTTGCATCATAGCTGCCATATAATCTGGCGGTGGTGGGTGTTCAAGGCCACGACCACGACCACGACCACGACCACCTGGTCTAACCATCCTACTAAATTTCAACAGGGGTAGTTTAGTAAAAGCAATTGCGAGTGTTTAGCGACAAGCATGATGTAACTCGACGAAAATCAAGCAGTGTAACAGATACTTAACAGTAGTCAATTAAGACATACAGATCCATACACAGAGTCGGGTACATGCGAACGGCATAACGGCGCAAATTTAAAAGCCAGACATGCTAGGCGGTGCGCAGGCACGCGGTAAGGAAGTACACAACGAGACATAGCAAAGGCTACATCAACGTCGGGGAAAACCACTGAAACGGGGTAACTGCAAGTGCGGACGACGATTGGCCGTCGCAAGAAAATCCTGCTCTCCATGTGCACTCTGATGCAGAATCCGGTCTCGAGCTGGAAGAAGAGGTCCACGTGCAGGTGTGTGACCTCCAACAGCAGGCCAATCAATACCAGCATACATCTGAGTCCTACGCGGATAAAGGATGTACTCCGGATGTATCCCTGCATGAACAGCTGGTAGCAACTGCGTCATAGCATCGTAGAGACGTGCTCGAGTGGCAAACAACTCGACGGCAAGAGCCCGAACAGTGCGATCCAGAGCCTGAATGCATTGAATCAGAACATGTGGGTCGTAACAACGACGCTCGTACGGGGCACAGATAGCTGTGTAGTACCCAGTAGCATCTCCAGTAGGGGCATACGGAATGTATCGGAACTCAGAGGCATCCAAGCTAACGCTGAACTCTCCGCGGAGACGTGCGACAGCAGAGTAGGCGGCATCATGGACTACCATCTCAATCATCACGCCGATACCGTGAAAAAGGTGCAGCTCAGTGGCTGAGCCATCTTGCTGATCATAGATATGAACGTCAGCATGGTATTGCTCATGGTTGAACTCACGGTAATCCTCGTAGACCATGTACTCGGGGTACCAGCGGTAGCCCAGTCTGGTCAGGAGAGCGATCAGGACAGCTGGGAAACCAGGGGCATCACGAGCCCAAGTGCGAAGCACAAGCTGTGTCGCAGGGCGTGGTGGAAACAAACGATCCATCTGAAACAGAGGAAATTCAGGATTGTCAAATGACAATGAGAAGTATAACACAACTCAGAGAGAAAGGTTAAACAAAACAATGGAAAGGAAAATGATTATCAGATTAATCAGATCAATGACAGGGAAATCACACAGATATCCAGCTCTCCGGGTAGACGGAATTTACGAGATCCTAAGTGTCGGCGTTAGTAAAATTTATTTAACCCGAGTAGAAGAGAGATCAGAGTCCCAGAGTATAGACGAGGAATAAAAGATCCTAATACCACCCAGTTGGCGACGTGGGCCCGTAAGCCACACAGCCAAGTTAGTAAATTAGTTTTTTTGGTTTCTAGACTCAACTTCAGCCAAGGAATTGGAAGGGGGCTTCCTACAGGCAGTCGGCTCTGATACCAACTTTTGGCGCCCCCGACTCAATCGTACACTAATCATACACGCAAACATGTACGATCAAGCACAGGGACTCATGGGAAGATATCACAACACAACTCTAACACAATTTAAACGGAGGTCCACAATATTACAGACGAGGGATCCGAAGATCCGAATACATAAGTCAGTCATACAAATATTATCTGAGTACAGACATAGTTAGACAAGTTTTGCCTTAAGAAGGCTAGCACAAACAGCGACACTAGATCGAAAGGCGTTGGCCTCCTGCCTGGGAGCCTCCGATCCTACTCCTGGTCATCTGGCTCGATCCAGTAGTAAGTACCCTCTGGACCCTCCTGGTAGTATGCTCCGGTGGTGGCATCTGGCTCCTGGACTCCATCGTCTGTTTGTATCATCAAGGTGGGGTATATGGGGAAAAGAGAAAGTAAAGCAACCGTGAGTACTCATCCGAAGTACTTAGCAAGCAAGGATCTATACTACATATGCAACATTATCAATGGAGAAAGGCTGTATAAGTGGACTGGGCTGCAGAAATGCCAGAATAGAGAGAAGGCCTAGTCCTATCGAAGACTAGCATCTTCAAACATCTTCACAAAGCCATCATCTTGCAGCAGTAGAAGAGAGTAGAATAGCATTTTATTTAGCAAACATGTTGAAGTACAGCTCAAAGATCCTTCCTCGACTCCCAAGCGAGAAAGCGATCCCGAAGCTTCAATTAAGTAACAAGTATCCAATTTAAGTAGTAGATCGGGATACACAAACTGAGCGTCCTTTACCGTAGGACCGGCTATCGATAGAAGATTCATCCCTGCAGGGGTGCACTACTGTTACCCAACACGCTCGATCAACTCTGGCCGGACATACTTGCTGGGTAATGCCCGTCCTCGGAAGATCAACACGAAGCAGCGCTCTACCTAGGCTCGGCAGAGAGATCAGCACGCCGGACTAACCTATGCACCCAGAGGTCTCGGGCCATCCCCCTGGGCACCCTGCGCGTTGCGAGACTGGCCGGGGTGCAGGCGCGACACTGAACTCGTCAGTGAAGTATCCAGCCCAATCCCGACAATCAGCCCGCACGGTGAATCGTGACGTCAGACGAGCTTTCGGAGAAACGTACTTCGCAGAGGGTCCCATAACCATTATCCCGCGTGGTGGTAGTGCGTATAGGACACGTCGACCCACTCAGATTACACACCAAAATCCAATAGGCTCAATTAGTATCACGCGGAGACAATCAGAGTCTCTGGTGCTCCGCCACAATGTCACACTCGAGTGCCCTTCCGGCACACCCGAAAATCATAGATCCCCAGCGGGTACCCACCAGGGTGGACCCGCCTGTAACAAGGTCAAGTAATCGTGTGGTCATAACATCAAGGGGGAAACCCGAGGAATCACCCTCGGCGGATTCCACTCGACGAAATCATCAGGGCAAACGTATGAGGTATCACCCTCGAGGTTCACACTGAGGGGTCGCACGACAGAGTCGTATCGGAAGTGGAGAAGGAGGAATCACCCTCGATGACCACGACCGAACAACTACACTGCAGAGTATTCATCGGGAGTGCGTTACGAGGTATCACCCTCGGCACTCGATAGTTACTACGCAGAGTCGTACAACTAAGGGGTTGTGAAGTGAGGTGTCGGTCTCTGGTCGACGATCACGTTGATCGAGTCATCGATGATCAAGCAGGGGCAACAAAGGTAAGGTGGTGGGGTCACTGATGGTTCATTCCAACCTAAACTAAACAGTTTATCATAGGCAAGTAAGGTAGCAATGAACAGGTTACAACAGCAGGCTATGCATCAGAATAGGAGCATACATTAACAGTAGCAAAATCTAATGCAAGCAGGAGAATAGAATGGGCGATATCTGGAATGCTCAAGGGGGGGGCTTGCCTGGTTGCTCTGGCAAGAGAGAGGGGTCGTCAATGGGCTGCTCGTCGGTAGAGTAGTCGTATCCTGGTGCAGCGTCGTCGGTCTCGGCGGCTATCGAGAGAGAGAAGGAGGGGGAGAGAAACAACAAATTCACGGCAATAATGCAAACAATATGTATGACATGCCTAAATGATATGCCGGGGTGTTGTACTGCCTAACTAAATGATTTAGTTAATTTAGGAATTTATTTAATTAAAGTTGGACACTATTCATTTACTGAAAACGGTCTAAAAGTTCAATGTTCATATAGCTAGGGGCGTCTGACAGGAATACGGGGGACGTATTCGGGTTCGTATCAAAATTCTGAGCAAGTTTCATATATAAATTATTTTCATCGGAGTTACGGTTTATTTAATATGATTTTCTAAAGTTTTTATTAATTTCTGGAATTTATTTAATTATTTAAATCAACATTATCCAAAACAGTGTTGCGATGACATCAGCATGACCTAAGCATGATGTCAGCAGGTCAACTCTGGCTGACCAGAGTCAAACCTGACATGGGGGACCCACATGTCATACATTGTGGCTTAATTAGAGAGGTTAATTTAATTATTTGAGTTAATTAACAGGTGGGGCCCAGCAGTCAGTGACTGATTAGTATTTAATTAACTAATTATCTAATTAACTAATTATTTATTTATTTAAAACCGTTTAAATGGGGTGGGGCCCGCGTGTCATAGACACGGGTGGCACAGTCAGCAGCGCTGACTGGTCAACAGGGCCCAGTGGGGCCCGTGGTCAGTGACAGGGAGGCGGCGCCCGCGGTGCCAAGTGGCAGCCACGTCGGCACCGGCCACCGGAGCGCGCCGGCGAGCCCGAACGCGGCGCCGAGCTCCGGCGAGCTCGGGATTTGCCCACAGGGCATCTCCAGAGGCGTGCTTGGGCTCTAACGAACGAGCGCGGCGAGCCGCATCACGTGGTGGTGGTGGATGGTCACGGGGGTGGCCGGAACGGCGGCGACATCGGTTCTAGCGGCGGCCGAAATACGGCAAGCTCGGGGTCGAGCCCAGGGGCTCGCCCGAGATGATCTACTGCATGCACGCGAGGCTTGGGCTCTCCAGAAACACGACGGAGGCGACGGCTTAGCACGGGGTGGACGAGGGCGCGAGCCACGAGCTCCACGGCGGAAGCAGGGGCACGGCAATGGCGGCAGCTAGCAACGGCTCGTTCTAGCGCGAGATGGAGGAAAGGGAGGATGCGGAGCTGACCGAGGAGCGTACGGAGTGCTCGTTGATCAGTTTAGGAGCAGCAGAGCAAGGGATCGACGCGGCGAAGTTTCGGTGGCCGCGGGCGTTGACGGAGACGATGCGGTGATGGTGCTGCTCCCCAAGACGAAGCAGGGCTGCAGCTTGACGGAGACGAGGGCTCCAGAGCTCCTGGACAAGTTGCGGGGACGAGCGGGGCATGGCGGCCGCGAGCTTCAGCTGTGGCCGACCATGGCGGCGCCGGGCGAAGCGGGGAGCGAGAGAGGAAGGGGGGGGAACTGGGCTAGGGTTCGCCAGGGGGGAGCGCGGGGTTGCCCTTTAACCACCGTGCGGCGCGGCGCATTGTCGATGGCTCGGAGGGGGGGCCTGGCGCGCGCGCTCCAGGTGCTCGACAGCAGCGGCGTGAGCAGTGCGCGAGGTGGCGGAAAGCGCGGGAGTGGGCTGGGCCGCGGCTGTAGCGGTAGGCCGAGTGCACAGTAGACGCTTTAGGCCTTTTCCTTTTTCTCTTTTCTGTTTCTTTTTCTTTTTCTTTTCTGTTCTGTTAATTGTTTAGGCCCCAAATGGTTTTTGTAAAAAGTGTGACCTAGTCCATAAATACCAGTGCTTTATTCCCTAACACCTAAAACTAGTTTGGGCAAAATATCATTTCATAATTGTTTTAAACAAATTAAAAGGTTGCTAAATATTATTCTCAGCCACTGTTTGAGGTTGTTTGAGTTACTTACCCAATTTACTAAATGTTGGTTACAATTTTAGAATGGTCTCTGCAATATTTGCTATTTACTGAACATTTTAGTTTTTATGTTGGACAACTTTTATATTTCACTTCCATTTAAATTTGAATTTGACTTAGGAGTTGAAATGCAATATGATGCTAATGATGATTATGCACTGTTAAGCTTGCTGACAAGTCATTATCAAAAGTGATTACTGTAGCTAATGACAGGGGGTGTTACAATAGGTTAGTCCCAAAAAATGATATAAAATAGTACCAAAATGCATATAAAACATACAAGATAGATAATATAATAGCATGGAACAATAAAAAATTATAGATACGTTGGAGATGTATCAGTTCCCGTCGCCTGTCAAACTCCTACGTCTGTGCCTCCTCTCCTCTTGCCATGACTGCTCATTTTGCTCGTTGTTTCCTTCGATTGTTGCCATGGTGTTCGCTCCTTCGGTTGCTCCGTACGTTTCAGCTTCTTCATGGAGCCTTGATGTGCCTGGTTTCCCTCCTCCCTGACTCTTATTTTTCTCCCGCTACAGGATCTAGGAGGTTGCTGCTGGTTCTTGGGTTCTCGGTGCCCACCTAGGTGAGCTGCCACTTCATTCCTTCCGTCTCATGTTTGATAAAAAGTTGTTCTTCTGTCTCATGTTTGATGAAAAGTCGTTGGTCAGTGTAATAATGATTCATTACCTCCTCATTGTGAGCAATGAAATAACCAGTAAATTGTATTTATTTGCACATGAAAATAAATTTGTTCCTATGTAGAGAAATTTGTAAAAGAAAACAATCAGGTTGATGCTGTCGTTTCTCATATGTAGAGGTTTGTCTTGGGGAAACCAATAATTTTATTATAATTCTTGCAGGCGGTCGCACATTGGTTGTAGGATAGAAGTAGAAGTTCTCACTCTCAAAAGTAAAAACACTACAAGGTGGGCAGCGATTTTCCGCCGTCGCCGCTACTCTTTGACAAAGTTAATGCTTTACCAAAAAGTATGTTTTAGTAGTAGTGTGGCTGGTTTACAGTTATATATAACTGAACAGTTAAAAGTATTCTCTGTACATTTAAATTGAGCTCATAAAATTTTCTTTCTCATATGCTTTTTCTGCTGCAGATCATTGCACTTCTCCTAGAGGACAGTCTATTATTAGAAGGGTGACTGTCCAGCTTGCTCTGCATAATACAATGATGCCTTTACGAGTATTGGTGTTGGAGGAGTAGGGATCATTATGATATTAGTTCTCATTTTTTGTTGTGGTAGTTTCCTTTTTTCACACTTCCATCAGTTAATTACATTTTATTCTTAGAATGCGTAATTACACCCACCCTCATATCGAGCTAGGTTCTTTCTCTCCTCAGGCTCTTTTAGATGTAAAAGGAGGACTAGCAATCTAGCATTCTGCAGCATGCTAAAGTTTTGATCAGTTCTTCATAGTTTCATGAAGACACAGATTGAATTAATGGAATACAGTGCTTTTATATATTGTGCCATGCAGGAAACTTGTGTGATTGGCAATTAGCATCAACACTTTGAAGAGCTCGGTGTAGTAGTTTGAATGTAAGTAGTCTCCCTCTTTGTGCGTGTCTACTTCTTTGTCTTTCAAGCTGCTCTATTCCTAGTATGTCAAATATGCTTATGTTAGCCCTGAGTTTACTTTAGTTTCAGTTTGTATATTTGATGCATCAAAAATAATATTACTTGACTAATAAGCCTTCTTTCCGTGATACATAGTCATTATGCCATTATTGGTTTTCTTCTAGATTTACGTTGAGAATTTTCAATAGCCTACATAACCGCTTCTTCTGTTTGCCTACTTTTTGCCCAACTTTATAGGCTTTACATGCTTTCGAATCCTTTTAATTAGGACGAAGCAAAAAATGCTAGCTGTTAATTGTATTTTCCCACTGACTAGGACCTATCTTGCCTAAGTGCATTCCTAGGCGTGCTTAAGAGCTAGGCGTTCGCTGGCAAAAAAAAGAGCTAGTTGTTCTGTTGTTGCATAATAAATCAGATGTAGCCAACCTGTATTGTGCTTTACATAATAGATCACGTGGTCGTTTTTGTTCGTCAGGAGTGAATTGTTTTCTATGAACCTATGTTTAGTCCTACAAATGTGTTCATCACATTTTGCCTCTAGCTAGATAGAGTAGCTGATGTTTAGCATCCTTTGAAGGCAAACACTTGAAGAAAACATACTTTATACCTACTGTTGCAGAAGGTATATGCTGAACTTGCTAGTTGCATAACTTCTTGGCCTAACATGGGTAAGGTAAAAATACAGAAAGAAAAGGAACACCCAGGTTTTCTTATGGTTGTGCCTGTTTTGGCATTATTACGCAAAATTAAATTAGTATTGCGACCATTTTCAGCGATGAAGTTTCACTGCTTTATTTTTGCGCTTATCATAATGTACTGCACATTGCCTTCTCTTCAGGTGTTTCTAATTTGACTGTGAGTGCTGAGTGCAGCTCTGTTATTTATTGTTTTCTAATTCTTGGTGATTTGTAGGAATCCTTCTACTCTGCATTGTTCATATCTAATTCAATATATTTTTGACTCATTGAAGGCAACTAGAAAAATACTTATACTATTAGAGATTCCTGAAGCTATGCATTCTGTAGAGTTATTTTCTTCTTTATTCATGACATATCTATTACAATTCCATATTTCTACAGAGAGATAAATTGTAAATTCCTGATAAGAATTTTGAAGGTATGGAAATTATAATACAGTAAATGCCTATCCTAAAGTTAGAATTTCTGTATCGTTAATCTATTACCGGTAAAACACCTATCTAAATCAATGCAGGGTTTAGAAGTGAACTTCACGGATAATTGTTCATGTTTCTTGAATCATAACTGTATGAGGTTTTATTATTTTTAATTTTAATGAGTGGTATGACTGCAGATTAACGGTAAACTTTTGGTAAAAGCCTTCTTTTTGGAACCTTGATAGTGCTCATTAGTTATTAACCCAAAACTAATGAGCACTATAAGTTTCGAGAAAGAGGGCTTGTAATCCCATGACCCATCTATGGAAAAAATGTAGTCATTAACTTGACATTTTAATTCCATTTGATGCCAGATTTGATTGCGTCTTGAAGTAACAATATAGAATCCGCTAGAACTGAAAGGTCGGGTCACTTCTGATTATTTCTCATCATTTATTTGTCAATTTTTTGAATTGATTCTAAAGAAAAAGTATTACTACATAGTCGTCGTCTATTGCGAGAGATATCATTCTTTTTAGGTGTTTAGCTGATATATGGTCTGTTTATGTTATTAGGGTGTAATGTGAAGATCACATTAGTTCATTAAAAGAGGTATTGTTCATCTGTCGTGCTTTGTCCTGTCACATTTATTTCTCTCCAGGATGTGAAGGGTGTTGTGGAAAGTCTGGAAATTATTACCTGCCGGCCAGGTTTAAGAGTACCAGTGTGTAAAATGCCAAGACAAGCATAGGGTCTTTGCAAGACATAAAGCTATATCCCAAGAAGAATAGATGGAATTTTTCTCGTGGTTTGAGGGACATTTCTGTTCCTTCTCGATGGTTTCTCTGACTTTGTGAACCCAAAGGACTAGAAATCAATATTTGAACATTGTTGAATTAATTTCCCTTTTTACCACTTGATTTGGTGATTCCATTTATTTCTTGAGATATGATGCAAAGATTGATAGTTTGTTGTATAATCGTATTGATTCTGCTGAACTGAGTCTCCTTTTGTGCAACACTGGTCTTTCTACTCATCAATAGTTTTT
The DNA here is from genome assembly GCA_011799875.1 of Thinopyrum elongatum. NCBI lineage: Eukaryota > Viridiplantae > Streptophyta > Magnoliopsida > Poales > Poaceae > Thinopyrum > Thinopyrum elongatum. The sequence continues at coordinate 56,073,272 of CM022300.1, read as the reverse complement.
TCCCTAAACGTTAGTTCACGGATTTCTACCTGTGCTTTTTGGTTTTATTAATTAATAGCTTATGATTCTTCTTTGCAGGCAAGCAAACTGCAACGTGATTATCTCTTTAACCCTGTTAAGGTAAAGTAATTCTTCTTTGTACGAGGAGCAGTTACCTGAGATAGATGCGAACAACATCAGTGGGCTTGGAATATGTTCCTATGGTTCTGGCGAAGAATCAGGCAGCCGATCGATTGATCAATAGCATAGGACATCGGAAGAGGAAGATGATATGGACTCTATGTGTTTTTTTCTTCAATTATGTAGGTCAATCTGCACGTACATAATTCTAGCCTGATTGGAATCTTTTTTACGTACAGAGTCCATATCATCTTCCTCTTCCCAGCTTCAACCTACACGTACTTTTGAGCATTTTTCTTTACGATATGGACTCTGTAGGTAGAAAGATGTACGTGTAGCTTGACCTACACATATTTACATTGTTTTTTTCTTTGAGAATTCTGTACGTGTTTTATTTGGAGAATTCTGTACGTGGTTTGCTACGAGGGATGTTTTTTCTGCTAGTCATCACATACGTGCAGGTTGGGTCAGATTTTTGTCTTTTTTGGCAAGAGTAATGTAACATAAATCGTAAGGTCGAGATAAACCCATTATATATATTAAATGGCTAAAATATTCTTAATGATGTGGATTAACATGGGAGTTCTTATGGTGCCTCCAATTAGTAAATATAAGATTCTGGTCATTCAATATTGAACCACAAGTGGTCTAGGTCTTTCAATGCGGTGCCTCATGTTCGATCACTGAACAATATTGTAATAGTTTAGAGCTACTTTGGATGCTTATCTTTTTTGCTTCCATTTTTTCCCAGTCCGATGTCCTCATAATGATTTAGTGCCTCATGTTTGGCATTTCTAATGAGTAGAGTTTATCAAATGGTTCATTTGTCCACACGATCTTGACATAGTCAGGAAGCATCATATTTGTACTTTGTGTGTGTTCCTCCGTTAACGCTTTTGATCTTTACGATGCATCAACATTTAAAAAGTGCACATGCACACAAGAACATGGTTCATTTTTCCACACGATCTTGACATAGTCAGGAAGCATCATATTTGTACTTTGTGTGCGTTCCTCAGTTAAAACTTTTGTTCTTTACGATGCATCAGAATTTAAAAAGTGCACATGCACACAAGAACATGATAGTACGATGATTGCGCTATTCTAGTGCCTTGATTGTATGTCATAGGCATGCTATTATGCGTAATAAGCCTACTGCTTGTTGCGCTCAAATTCTTTTCATTTCAGGTCCTCCTGTTGTAGTCATGTGAAGTTACAAACTTTAATAGCTATACACTGGGTATTCTGAAGAAACTTTGCTATCCCTGGATTATAAATGTCAAATAGAGTTGACATCCATCGTTGTTTCTCAATTTTTCACCTTCAGATGTATTAAGGTTTTTTCTTTTGTCTGCAAGTGAAACTTACTTGATGTACCTATATCTAATAGCAAAGTATTTCGGAATGCCTTCTTCATTTCTGTCTTGATTAACATGTCCAATTTCTTTTTCATGCTAGAGATGTATATAACAGTGTTATGCATTTTGTTTCCTGCTATGTAAAAACATTTTGTGTCCAACATCTTAGTTCATCTAATTGTTTGCTACCTATATCACCGTCTTGCATGCTTTAAGACGGTGAATTTAACATGCTGGTCATTCATATCTCTATCCCTCTGTGATGAAAAAAATGTGAATTGCTCTTGCCTTATTTCGGAAAACCAAATCTGCATCATGTTGATATGCTTCATAGCAATCATGCTTTTCACATCCATATAATGATGTCGTGCTTTTCCTTTTGAGTAGTCGGTTCTTTATTTATTAACCTACACACCAATCTATTGTTTCCATTGAACAATCTGATAGTACTTTTTGTGTGTTCCTTTATCTTAGGCAGTATGTAAGTTACTTTGTCAATCATGTATAGTATGGAAGTTATGTAAAGGAATATTTACTAAAATGCTATGTAAAACCTATAGCTCAAAGCAAAGCTTGGGTAAATTAGAATATTTACTGAACTATTTGGGAGTGTTATTATGTTAGTCTGGAATTTCAAACTCATCCGTTTAATTATTTGAGAGCATCATCAATATAATTTTTTTCCAGCAACATAATTTCAAAAATAAACATGGTCACCAAATGAAGGTGTTGCCTGGTTGACTAATGTCCAGTCCATTTACACTATTTACTTTCCTTTGTCCTAAATTTCACAGGGCTAGAGTCATATATTATAAAATTATTTGTACAATTTCACTCTGTGGTGCTTGGACATCCATGGATCTGGAAGTATTGCGGGAGCTCCTATGATGGAAAATGATGAGAAAGGATTTCTTGTTGCCTTTCTGCTGCAAGTGTACCATACTTCATGTTTATAATGCTCTTGTGCCATGTTTGATATTTCCTTGTGCATTCCCTAACTATATTATGGATTGTCAATATGAACTATAATTATGTTTTGTTTCAATTGATTTAAGGTGTTCATGGTGCCCTACACTATCTACATATGATTGTTTATGCATAAATATGCTACCTAAATATCACCCTTTAGATCATTGTTGCATGCACATATAATGGTTCATAACATTCCTTTGGAAAATCATGCTACCATGCACTGCAATATAGACTATTATGTATGAAGATGTTATCTAAGTATCTACTTCCTTCGTATTCAAATCCACTCTTAACTTAGGGATTTTATTATCAGTATTTAGACCACTCTAACTTGCATGGTTCAAATACTTGGTTTGCTCTTGCTTTTTGCGCCATGGGCGCAACGGGTCATCTAGTGTGACTAAATGCAGTGCCACACACATATGTGGTATTTTAAGTCTTGCGACATTTAGCGTCAGTGTTATGGATGTTCCATCCTATCATCAATATTCATAACTTACATCCTATTCTCAATAGGAGTATGGCCTTTTGTTCATAACACCGAACAACTATTGTTATCTCATGAACAACCTCCTTGCAACTTCTATGCAATGGGCTAGAGTGTACAAAAACTCTAAAATGAATTTATGATAATAAATATAGAGGAAATACACTGATGGAAATATTGTAACCTTTTACAATCCATCAAATATTTTAACCTCATTATTTGTTGGTCATTTAGGCCGTTCAAAGTTTCTTGCAACAATTCGCAATAATATGCAATCAAGTCGATATCCTTGTGATCAACCTTTTAATCACAATACCGAAGAATCAGTGATCAACAAATTGATCATATTTCCCAAGAACTAAACTTTACTTGACCAAACGTTTCTACATCTCATAACTCGTATGGCATTCATACCCGAGCTGGACATTCCAGTCTTCTTTTCTTTCTGCCATTTACTTTTATGGTTTTACTTTAATATTTCTCTCACTCCCAGAAGAAACATCAACTTTGAGAGTGGCGTGAGCCGTGAACTTCCCTAGGCGTATGTCTCATTACATCCTTCGGTTTTGTTCTTTCTCTATAAGTTGTCACCGTCAACATATGACCGGTGTTCTTCTGGATCTTATGCATTTCAGTCTTAAACATAGTTGAATGCTTCACTAGAACTTGCAAACAAACACTTCTTTAGATATTGCATATCTTTTAGTCTTTGTTTGTTTCTGAAAACAATTTTTCAGTTCCAAGAATATCACATAACTATCCCAAACATTTTGAAGTTTGGGTTTCTCGGAAGCAAGTAGACCGTAATGCGATTCTAGCTTTTGGATCTAAGGACGCGAGTCTTATCGTCCATATCATTAGCAAGAGAGTATTGTAAACATGCAGTAGGACAAAATCCTTCTTGGTACTTTTAGAGGATGATCCTCTCAAACATAAAGTTTCAACCAGATAAATAACAGTCAATCAATTTCAACAACAAAGGTGGAACTGTGAGCCATAATTCAACAACTATAATGCAAACTACACATAGACATTGTTCATAATTAATTTGCACTAGTTATTAAACTTAATTAATACATAATAGTGCTCCCACTCAAATCAATATGTCTCATAATTGATAGTGAGTGATTCAAGACCCAAGCCTAATTCTCAGCCATTGATGTGGACATCACTGATGACGAGAATTTTGACCGATGGGCAAACTTTTGCCGATCATATCTCCATATGACTCTTGTTCATCTTTCGATGCTTTGTGCTCCGAGCTCAGAACAATTCTGCTAGAACTTCAAGACAACCGAATGGCATCTGCACACATGGTCTAACCATCCCCGTCTTACACCTCACGCCCCTTTTGTACTCATGTGGACATTACACACTCCGGGACGCTACGTATTATAGATGGTTGCAACACTGGGAAGAGCACCTTTTAACTTGATATTTACTGTGAGAGATCACCCTAATAATTGACTACTATGCAATCAAAGGGTGCAAACAACAAAGGGATAAACATCTCAGGCAATTCATAATAGCAGGATATGGTATAGCCTTGGGCGCCAGGAGTTCTCCGTGATCGTCTTTGATACGTCTCCAACGTATCTATAATTTATGAAGTATTCATGCCATGTTTACAACAATTTTATATGGTTTTGGTATGATTTGAATGGAACTAACCTGGACTAATGCTGTTTTCAGCAGAACTACCGTGGTGTTGTTTTTTGTGCAGAAATGAAAGTTCTCCAAATGAGCTGAAACTTTTTGACGATTTTTTTGGAACAAAAGAGACCCCCGAAGCTTCGTGGAAGGACCAGAAGGTGAAGGAGTAGGGCACAAGACACCGGGGCGCGCCTGGGCCCTTGCCCGTGCCCCGGTGGGTTGTGCTCACCTCGAGGCCCATCTTAGCGTGAAACCAACGCTAAAAATTCCTATAAATAGAGAAACCATCAGGGGTAACCCTAGATCAGAAGTTCCGCTGCCGCAAGCCTCTGCAGACACGAAAAACCAATCTAGACCCCGTTCCGGCACCATGCCGGAGGGGGAAATCATCACCGGTGGCCATCTTCATCATCCCGGCGGCCACCATGATGAGGAGAGATGTAACACCCCCGGTGGTTAACTACAGTAATCACCCTTTTGATTATGCCATGTCATCATGTTTAACAGTGCATGACCATCATTAGCATTATATTGCATTTCAACTCCTAAGTCAAAATCCAAATTTAAATGAAAGTGGAAAATAAAAGTTATCCAACATAGAAACTAAAATGTTCAATCAATAACAAATAATACAGAGACCATTCTAAAATTGAGAACAACAATTAATAAATTAATTAGGTGGCACTAACATTACCAAAACAGCTAGGATTAATGCATTTTAATTATTATAAAAATTGTGTGAACTCCAGTTGACTCCAAACTAATTTTTGGTAGTGGTAGAGGATGCCTAGTATTTATTGGAGCAATTGCCATGTTTTATAAAAATCATTTGGTGGCCTAACTATTTACTAAACAGAGATATATGAATTAATAAAAAGAAAAAGGCAAAAGCAAACAAAAGAGAAAAAAAAAGAACCCCCGCTTCCCCCCACTGGGCCTCGACCCAGCCGGCCCAGTCGGCCACCCCACCAGGCCGGCCCAACCCCCCTCTACTAAACCCCCCACCCCCACTACCCCGAAACCCTAACCCACATCCCGTTCCCCATTTCCCCCCCCCCCGATCTGGACGAGACGCCCGGTGCTGCCCCGCCATCGCCGGCGTTGCCCGCCTCTGCCGTCCTCGTCCTCGACCTCGCCGGCGCCTCCCTGTCTCCTCCCCGAATCGCCTCCTCGAGCCTCGCCGCCCGTGCATCTACAACGGGGGTGAGCCCCGCCCGCTGGGCTCCGTCCTCTCCCCCCCTTCCCAGCACGCCTGCGCCTGCTCGCCCGCGCCCGTGCGCGCCCTGGAAGCGGCCCTGACCGCGCTCGCGCCTGCGCCCGCCTCGCTCGCCGCTCGCCACTGCCGCGCCGCGCTCCCGCACCTGCCCGTCCACGCGTGCCCGCACGCGCCCGCACCTCGCCCAGCCCGTGAGCTCGCTCGCACCCGTGCACGGCCGCCGCCCGTGCCCTTCCCCGCTCGCCGCACCTCGCCGCGGCCTCTGCTCCGTCCCGCCGCGCCTCGCCGCTCGTGGCCGCCCGCGCGCACGCGCTACCGCACCCGACGCCGCCCCACCTCGCCCCGCTCCGGCCCCGCTTGCCGACGCCGTCGCCGCGCCCCCACGGCCGCTCGCCTCGCCGTGCCCGCTAAGCCCGCGCGCGCGCCCTCGCCCGTGCCTGCCGCGCCCGCGCCCTCGCCCGCTGTGGCCTCTCCGGCAACAGACATGTGGGACCGAAGCCCCTGTGCCGCTGACAGAACGGGCCCACGGCCCAGAAACATTTTTAAAAATATAATAAAAATAAAAATAAAATATATAATTAACAAATAATTAATTAATTAGTTAATTAATTAATTAAGCTAATTAACTCTGATTAATTAGTCTAATTAATTAGTTAGTTTAATTAAACAATAATTAAGTTAACTAAACCCTAATTAAACATAACAGAGTATGACACGTGGGACCCACTGGTCCTGACGTCATGCTGACATCATGCTGACGTCAGCAAACACTGTTCTGGATAATGTTGATTTAATAAAATAATTAAATTCTAGAAATTAATAAAAACTTTAGAAAATCATATTAAAAAATCCGTAACTCCGATGGAAAAACTTTGTACATGAAACTTGCTCAGAACGACGAGACGAATCCGAATACGCGGTCCGTTCGTCCGCCACATGTCCCTAACTATCCGAACGTGCAACCGTTCCCCTCTTTTCGTCTGTCCGAAAAGCCGGACACCGGGAATACTTTCCCGGATGTTTTTCTCTTTCGCCGGTATTACCTAGCCCCATGATAGAACACCGCTAGCTCTGCTTATTGACATGTCATGCACTTGCTTGCTTAGTATTTACTGTTTCCTCCCCCTCTTCTCTCTCGGTAGCCCCCGACACCGACGTCGTCCCCGAGGCCGACGCAGCTCCGGAGCCCGAAGACACTATTGACAACCTTGCCCTTGCCGCCGAGCAACCAGGCAAGCCCCCCCTTTGATCATCTCGATATCGCCCATTCTAATTTCCCATGCTTGCATTAGAATTGCTGCTGCTACTGCTTTACCTATTCTGATGCATAGCCTGTTTATTGTAACCTGCTGTTGATAATTACCTGCATATACTAAACTGCTTAGTATAGGCTGGGTAGAGACCTATCAGTGACCCCACTAGTCCCGACCGCCCCGCTGGATTATCCGAAGACCCGATCAACGGGATTGAAGACCAGGCCCCGACACCGCACATCACCCCCCTTAGTTGTAACGACACTGCAGCGTTACTATCAAGTGCTGAGGGTGATACCTCGTGTAGCACTTCTGATGTTTAACTCTGTAGAGTAGCTATTCGGTCGTGGTCATCGAGGGTGATTCCTCCTTCATCACTTCCGGTAACGACGCTGTCGTGCAACACATCAAGTGTGAACCCACCGAGGGTGAATCCTCCGAGTTCACCTTGACAGACACATCGAGTAGGAATCCAACGAGGGTGATACCTCGGATTCCCCTGATGTTATGGACACACGGATACTTGGACTTTACACTGTTACTTGGATAGGTGGGTCGACCCTGAGGGGTACCCGCGTGCGCCTGAGAGGCGAGTGTTGTGAAGACGGGTGCCTGTATGGTGCCCGAGTGCTGAATACGAGGTGCGGCCGGGCATTCTTAACCCTTGCAGCAAGTCCTCGAGACGGGGCGACGGGGTCACCTCTTTCGTGAGTCTCTGCTCGTTACTGCAAGCCCCTAGTCCTAACGATTTGGATATTTGATCCGAGCAGGCCTCTGGTCTAATAGCACTAACCATCACGTGGGCATAGTATGGGCGTTCTACATCGTATGCATCAGTCGAAAGCTCTGTCAGACGTCCAGTTCAGCAGTGCGGCATGGAGTGATTGGCGCCATTGCGGTGGTGCTTGGATCTGAGCCATGTGCGCAACGACCCGGAGGGTGAGGGGCGATGGCCAAGACCCCCTTGCGCTTAGGATGTAGACCGGCGGGGACCTCTCTGCTGAGCTGTAGGTAGGGTTGCGATGTGTCGTTTGGCCGAGGCCAGGCATGACCCAGGAAAGTGTGTCCGGCCGAAGTTAATCGAGCGTGTTGGGTAAGTTGGTGCACCCCTGCAGGGAAGAAAACTTCTATCGATAGCCTGTCCTACGGTAACGGACACTCGGAGTTGTATCCTGATTGATACAATTTAGAACTGGATACTTGGATACTATGGCTCTGGGATTGCTTCTCGCAGGGAGTCGAGAAGGGATCTCCGGACGAGGTTGATGACTGTATGGCTCTGGGATTGCTTTCTCGCAGGGAGTCGAGAAAGGATCTCTGGGTGAGGTTGATATCATTACTGCTACTTTATATTGTACTGTTCTTCTCTCTTCTATTGCTGCAAGACCGCTGAAGATGCTAGTCTTCGATAGGACTAGGTCTTCACTCTATTCTGGCATTTCTACAGCCCAGTCCACATATACAGCCTCCCCTTGAAAATGTTGCATATGTAGTATAGATCCTTGCTTGCTGAGTACTTCTGAGTACTCACGGTTGCTTTGTTTTCCTTTTCTCCCCATATCAGTTTGACGTGACCAAGATGACGGAGTCCCTGAGACAGTTGCCCCCGCTGACGATCGCTACTACTTCGACCCAGGGGATGGATACTACTACGAGTTGACTGACGACCAGGAGTAGGATCGGAGGGTCCCAGGCAGGAGGCCTACGCCTTTCGATCATAGTGTTTTATTTTGCCCCGCCTTTCTAAAGGCCCTTCTGTTTCTGTTTCATATCTGTACTCAGATATCTGATGCTTCCACTGACGCTTGTACGCAAGCTTATGTATTCGAGCCCTCGAGGCCCCTGGCTTGTAATATAAAGCATGTATGACTTTATTTATGTTTTAGAGTTGTGTTGTGATATCTTCCCGTGAGTCCTTAGGCTTGATCATGTGCATTTGCGTGTATGATTAGTGCAGGATTGAGCCGGGGGCGTCACAAGAGAGTAGTCCATCCTCGGGGCTGAGGGTTTGTACCAGTAGCTATGTGTTTAATCTCTCTCTCTCATGTTCTTGAGATGTCACGATCTTGATGTATCGCGGGCTTTGTTAATATAGTTGGATCATATGGTGTTTTCCCCTCTCTATCTTGTTGTGAATTGAGTTTTCCCTTTGAGATTTCATTTTATCGGATTGAATACTTTTATGGATTTGAGAGCACTTGATGTATGTCTTGCTATGAATACCTGTGGTGACAATGGGGTATCATATTGATTCACTTGATATGTGTTTTGGCACTCAACTCGCGGATTCCCGAGGTGACATTGGGGTAATCTATGCATAGGGGTTGATGCACGTTCTCGTCTTTTGTTTCTCCGGTAGAAATCTTGGGGCACTCTTTGAGGTTCTTTGTGTTGGATTGAGTATTATGAACTTGAATTTGCTTTGGTGTTATTTTAGTACGAACTCTTGATAGATCGATCGGAAAGAATAACTTGGTGTTATTTTAGTACAAACTCTTGATAGATCGATCGAAAAGAATAACTTGGTGTTATTTTAGTACAAACTCTTGGATAGATCGATCGGAAAGAATAGCTGCAAACAATTTCTTCTTATGTTCTCCGCTAGATAAGAACTTTGGAGTGATTCTTCATCGCACTTTGAGGGATGGTTATATGATCCAACTAGATTAGCATTGTTGAGAGATTGCACTAGCGAAAGTACGGACCCTAGGCCTCATTTTCAAGCATTGCAATACCGTTTGTGCTCACTTTTGTTACTAGCTACCTTGCTGTTTTTTATTGTTCTTATTACAAAAATCAATATCTACTATCATTACTACGCTTTTATTACCATCTCTTCGCCGAACTAGTGCACCTATACAAATTACCATTGTATTTGGTGTGTTGGGGACATAAGAGACTCTTTGTTATTTGGTTACAGGATTGTTTGAGAGAGACCATCTTCATCCTACACCTCCCACGGATTGATAAACCTTAGGTCATCCACTTGAGGAAAATTGCTACTGTCCTACAAAACTCTGCGCTTGGAGGCCCAACACGAGTCTACAAGAATAAAGTTGCGTAGTAGACATCAAGCTCTTTTCTGGCACCGTTGCCGGGGAGGTGAGTGCTTGAAGGTATATATTTAGATCTTGTAATTGAATCTTTTAGTTTCTTGTTTTATCACTAGTTTGGTTCATAAAAGAAAACTACAAAAAAATGGAATTGAGGTTGCATCATATTGTTCATCTTTATAATGTCTTCCGTGAAAATGATGGAAAGGAAAATTGTGCTCAATTGATAGAGGAAGAGTTCTATAAAATGTTTGACAAAAAATCTTTGAATGATGAGCATGATTGCAATATTGTTGGTATGAACTCTTTGAATATCCATGATGCTAATGATATGCAAAGCCATAAGCTTGGGGATGCTATATTTGATGAAGATGATATTTTTAATCCCCCAAGTTTTGATGAGAAAATTTATTATGATGAAAGCATGCCTCCTATCTATGATGATTATGGTGATGACATGTATGCTATAAATAATAATGATAACCATGAAACTTGTCATCATGATTTTAATTTCCAATCACATGATAATTATTTTGTTGAGTTTGCTCCCACCACTATTCATGAGAATAAATTTGCTTATGTGGAGAGTAAGAAAATTTCTATGCTTGTGGATCATGAAAAGAATGATTTATGTGATAGTTATATTGTTGAATTCATTCATGATGCTACTGAAAATTATTATGAGAGGGGAACATATGCTTTTACATATTGCAATAATATCAAGTTTCCTCTCTTTATGTTGAAAGTTTTGAAGTTGCACTTGTTTTGCCTTCCTATGCTAGTTGAATCTTGCTCCTATAAGTTGTTTGCTCACAAAATCCCTATGCATAGGAAGTGGGTTAGACTTAAATATGTTAGTCATATGCTTCATGATGCTCTCTTTGTGTTTCAATTCTTATCTTTTATGTGAGCATCATTGAAATCATCATGCCTAGCTAAAAGGCATTAAAGAAAAGCGCTTGTTGGGAGACAACCCAACACTTTTACCTACTGTTTTTGTGTGTTCACATGGTTAGGATACTGTAGTGATCTTGTTTTATAGCTTTAGTTTCAATAAAGTGCCAAGTAAAGCCTTTGGGATAGTGTGGATGATAGTTGACTTGATTCTGTGCAAAAACAGAAACTTTTGTGTCCAGTGCAGAAATTCCTGCCTTTTACTGGAACGTGGAAAAATCCTGAATTTTTTACAGCTGATGAGTATACAAATTTTCTCGGTTTTCCAAATTTTTCAGAATTTTTGTAGTTACATAAGTATGAGCTTAATTCAGATCTTTACGTACTGTTCTGTTTTTGGCAGATTCTGTTTTCAATGCATAGTTTGCTTGTTTTATGGTTCTATGGCTTATATTGCTTAACATAAATTGTGTAAATTATAGAGTACAGTAGGCATTGTGTGAGAACAATTATGAATCTTTTCTTTGACAGTACCAAAGTGAATGATTTGTCTTTATCATACTAATCCATCTCACGAAGTTCCGTTAAGTTTTGTGTGATTGAAGTTTTCAAGTTTTGGGTGAGATATCGATATGAGGAGAATAAGGAGTGACAAGACCCTAAGCTTGGGGATGCCCAAGGCACCCCCAAGGTAATATTCAAGGAAGATCCAAGCAACTAAGCTTGGGGATGCCCCGGAAGGCATCCCCTCTTTCGTCTTCAACATTATCGGTAACCTCACTTGGAGCTATGTTTTCATTCGTCACATGATATGTGTTTTGCTTGGAGCGTCATTTTATTTTATTAGTATTTGCTTGCTGTTATCTATAATAATGTTTTGCATCTTTTACTTCAATAAAAATGTCAAGTATAGCCTTTTCCATGCTTATTTTGCAAGTATATGAGTTGCTGTTTCAAAACAGAAAGTTTATCGCTGTTGCAAAAATTCTCTACAAAAGTCAGAATGTGATAAAAGGTTGAATTTTTTTGCATAGTAAGATATAATAAATTTTATACAGTGTGGTAAGGTTTTATAATTTTTGGAGTTATGGAATTATGATGAATATTGCACTCCTTACAGACAGTCCTCTTTAGACAGATTGCTGTTATGTTTGCATTGTTTGCATATGTTTGCTTATTTAATGATTCTATTTGAGGATAGGAGTATTAAATATGCAGAGGCATTTAGTATGCAATGTTAAATAATAATTTTAGTGATTTGCTACAGTATAGAATGATAAGGTGTTGCATTGATTTATACTAACGTATCTTACGAGTTCTTGTTGAGTTCTGTGTGGATGAAGTTTTTAAGAATTAGGGAAACCGTGTTATGAGAAGAATGAAGAAGACACAAGAGATCAAGCTTGGGGATGCCCAAGGCATCCCAAGTTAATATTACAAGAAGTCTCAAGCATCTAAGCTTGGGGATGCCCCGGTAGGCATCCCACCTTTCATCATCAACAATTATCGATTAGTATCGGTTGAGCCTAAGATTTTGCTTCTTCACATGATGTGTGCTTTTCTTAGAATGTCATTTTATTTTGTTTTGCTTGCTGTTTTAATAAAATACTTAGATCTGAAAGTTTTTAAATAAGAGAGAGTCCTCAAATAGCTACCTATTTACTTAACTACTCATTTGATCTTCACTTATATCTTTTTGGAGTAGTTTGTCGAACACTCTCATGCTTCACTTATATTATTTCGAGAGTTGATAATAGTGATGAAAATTTGCACAAGCTTTGAAATTGGTCCTAATATAATGAATATCCAACAAGGATATAATAAAAACTCTCATGTAGTCATTGGATATGATAAGTTTGATTCCTTGCAATAGTTTTGCGATATGGAGATAATAATATGTGAGTCATGTTTGTGAGTAATTATGCTTTAGTAAGAATATTGGTGTTAAGGTTTGTGATTACCTATGCAAGCACAAAAGTCAATAGTTATGCAATGAAATTACATCCTACTTGTGGTGCATTATTCGGTGTTAGTTATGCTCAATGCTCGTTTATGTGAATTTTCGTTTCTTGGTTGGTTGCTTCTCAATCTATTTGCTAGCCTCCATTTGTACTAAGTGGGAATACTACTTGTGCATCCAAAATCACTAAACCCAGTTTTGCCACATGAGTCCACCATACCTACCTATATGCGGTATTCCCGTGCCGTTCTAAGCAAATTTGTATGTGCCATCTCTAATTTTCAAAATAAATTTCCTCTTTGTGTGCTCGTACCGCTCATGAAGCGGCAGGGGGTGGCCAATATTTTCCATGCTAGATGTGTTATTCTCAAGATGAGTGTTTATTCACTTATCATTGCACGAGAGTACGGCAAAGGTATTAGGGATGCCCAGTCCCGAAATGAAAAAGAAATTTACTTTATGTTGTCAAATAATAAATTCCTTGGAAAGTGTTGGTATGGAGGGCACCCGTGGATACGGCTAGCCATGGATTGTGAAAGAATGGTGGAAAAAGGAATAAACTTTATTTTCTGTTTGGGAACCGCCTATGATATATCTAGCATGGAAAGTGTTGGGAATTACTCGGTCGTTTTCGTTGACGGGAAAAGTATGCCCCTCAAAATGTTTGTATCTCTCAATTTAAGCTTTGAGCTCTGGCACCTCTACAAATCCCTACTTCCCTCTGCGAAGGGCCTTTCTATTTATTTTATGCAATTTTTATTTTTATTTTTATTTGAGTCTCCATCTTCTCTTATAAAGCACCAACTAAGGGGCACTATGATCGTACTTGAGCATTGGATGTAGCTAAATGCGAGTGTGTTTTGCGAATGGATCAATGATTGAGCATGATGGGCTAGGGATAACTTTCTTTAGTGTTGATATTTTGAAAGACATGGTTGCTTGTTGATATGCTTGAGTATTGATGTCTTCATGTCAAATTATAGACTATTGCTTTGAATCATTCAAGTCCAAATGTCCATGCTACAAAAGAAAGAGTATATGATGAATATGATAGGTAGCTTTCCACAACAAAATTTCCGTTTTCCATTGCTACTTTATCATGATAAGTTTTATGAGAAAGAGTTGCTGTTATGATGCTAGAAAAAGTGATTGAAATTATCATTGATCAAACTTATGCACTTTGCTAGCATTCACACTTCATAAATTATTTCTTTTATCATTTACCTACTCGAGGACGAGTAGGAATTAAGCTTAGGGATGCTGATACGTCTCCAACGTATCTATAATTTATGAAGTATTCATGCCATGTTTACAACAATTTTATATGGTTTTGGTATGATTTGAATGGAACTAACCCGGACTGACGCTGTTTTCAGCAGAACTACCGTGGTGTTGTTTTTTGTGCAGAAATGAAAGTTCTCCAAATGAGCTGAAACTTTTTGATGATTTTTTTGGAACAAAAGAGACCCCCGAAGCTTCGTGGAAGGACCAGAAGGTGAACGAGTAGGGCACAAGACACCGGGGCGTGCTTGGGCCCTTGCCCGTGCCCCGGTGGGTTGTGCTCACCTCGAGGCCCATCTTAGCGTGAAACCAACGCCAAAAATTCCTATAAATAGAGAAACCATCAGGGGTAACCCTAGATCAGAAGTTCCACCGCCGCAAGCCTCTGTAGACACAAAAAATCAATCTAGACCCCGTTACGGCACCTTGCCGGAGGAGGAAATCATCACCGATGGCCATCTTCATCATCCCGGCGGCCACCATGATGAGGAGAGAGTAGTCCACCCTCGGGGCTGAGGGTTTGTACCAGTAGCTATGTGTTTAATCTCTCTCTCTCGTGTTCTTGAGATGTCATGATCTTGATGTATCGCGGGCTTTGTTAATATAGTTGGATCATATGGTGTTTTCCCCTCTCTATCTTGTTGTGAATTGAGTTTTCCCTTTGAGATTTCGTTTTATCAGATTGAATACTTTTATGGATTTGAGAGCACTTGATGTATGTCTTGCTATGAATACCTGTGGTGACAATGGGGTATCATATTGATTCACTTGATATGTGTTTTGGCACTCAACTCGCGGATTCCCGAGGTGACATTGGGGTAATCTATCCATAGGGGTTGATGCACGTTCTCGTCTTTTGTTTCTCCGGTAGAAATCTTTGGGCACTCTTTGAGGTTCTTTGTGTTGGATTGAGTATTATGAATTTGAATTTGCTTTGGTGTTATTTTAGTATGAACTCTTGATAGATCGATCGGAAAGAATAACTTGGTGTTATTTTAGTACGAACTCTTGATAGATCGATCGGAAAGAATAACTTGGTGTTATTTTAGTACGAACTCTTGGATAGATTGATCGTAAAGAATAGCTACAAACTATTTCTTCTTATGTTATCCGCTAGATAAGAACTTTGGAGTGATTCTTCATCGCACTTTGAGGGATGGTTATATGATCCAATTAGATTAGCATTGTTGAGAGATTGCACTAGCGAAAGTACGGACCCTAGGCCTCATTTTCAAGCATTGCAATACCGTTTGTGCTCACTTTTGTTACTAGCTACCTTGCTGTTTTTTATTGTTCTTATTACAAAAATCAATATCTACTATCTTTACTACGCTTTTATTACCATCTCTTCGCCGAACTAGTGCTCCTATACAAATTACCATTGTATTTGGTGTGTTGGGGACACAAGAGACTCTTTGTTATTTGGTTGCAGGGTTGTTTGAGAGAGACCATCTTCATCCTACACCTCCCACGGATTGATAAACCTTAGGTCATCCACTTGAGGGAAAATTGCTACTGTCCTACAACACTCTGCGCTTGGAAGCCCAACACGAGTCTACAAGAATAAAGTTGCGTAGTAGACATCAGTCTTCAATCTCCAGTTGAAGCAATGTGACGGCCAATATTTCGTTGCCGTGGCAACCATTTCAAAAATGTTGCCATGGCGGCAATTTCAGAAAATGTTGCCGTGACACCAAAATCTGAAATTCTGCCGTGGCACGAAATTATAGCTCCTCGTCCCGTGCCTTGTTACACCTTCTCCTCATCGGGGTCCTCCGTGCATGTCTTGCCACCGTCACCTGTAATCTATCTCCACAATATTTACATTAAGGTGGCAATCTCGTGACTCCAGCCATCATGTCGTGATGCACAGGCCACTTAACATTACAATATATAACCATCTCATACATAAACTCATTATCATGACGAAGGCTATACCACATCATATGCAAATCCTTCAAAACCAAGTTAGATGACCTCTACTCGGTTTGGCAAATTTTAATTACGTGGCTTCTAGGGTTTACGAATAAACCTAGCTACCTACGTGCACACCATAAAGTGATAATCCTTGTTGCTAGATTAACTTTCGGGGTGTGTGAAATAAGAGACTTAATTAAAAATCTTGTTCCCCCACACTAAACTTCGTCTAATACGCGTGACCCCCTAGAAGATCATCCATCTTCATTGCCCTCTTGCGTACGCGACGGTTCACTATTCTTGACTATGGTGAAGCCCAAGGAACTATTAGCAGATCGTCGACAGCCAAAGCCGAGCGATTGTCAGAACCTTGTGAAAAGGGACACCATGTCGTCAATGAACTGAACCGAAGCAACACTCGTGGGAAGCATAGCAAGAACATCACCCTCACATCCACATGTGATCTAGATCGCAACCTGCATCTACTCATAGAACCGCTCATGATGCCACTGTTGGGAAATGTAGTAGAAAACAAAAAAAATTGCCCTACAATCACCCAGGAACAATATGAAGGTGCATGCTACTTTTTGAGCATAAGTTGATTTTTTCCTTGAAGAGGAAAGGGTGATGCAGCAAAGTAGAAATAAGTATTTCCCTCAGTTAAGAACCAAGGTATCAAACCAGTAGGAGGAACACACAAGTCCCCAATAGATGCACCTGCACAAACAAACAAATACTTGCACACAACGCAAAAAAGGGGTTGTCCATCCCTTTACGGTTACTTGCAAGGATGAGATCTGATAGAGATAGGTATAAAAGATAAATAAAAGTGCAAAATAAAGTAAAGGTAAATAAATTGCAGCAAGGTATTTTTGGTTTTATAGATCTAAAAATAATATGATGAAAATAGACCCAGGGCCATAGGTTTCACTAGAGGCTTCTCTCTTGAAAGAACACATACGATGGGTAAACAAATTACTGTTGAGAAATTGATAGAAAAGCACAAAGTTATGACGATATCTAAGGCAATGATCATGAATATAGGCATCACATCCGTGACAAGTAGACCGAAACGATTCTGCATCTACTACTATTACTCCACACATCGACCGCTATCCAGCATGCATCTAGTGTATTAAGTTAACAAGAACAGAGTAACGCCTTAAGCAAGATGACATGATGTAGAGGGATATATCCAATCAATATGGTAAAACCCCCATCTTTTTATCCTTAATGGCAACAATACAAATACGTGCCTCGCACCCCTTCTGTCACTGGGTGAGGCTCTGCAAGATTGAACCCAAAACAAAGAACCTCTCCCATTGCAAGATAGATCAATCTAGTTGGACAAACCAAATCAATAGATCGGAGAGAAATACAAAGCTATCTTAATCATGCATAAAAGAGTTCATAAAAGACTCAAATAATATTCATAGATAATCTGATCATAAATGCACAATTCATCGGATCTCAACAAACACATCGCAAAAGAAGATTACATTGAATAGAACTCCAAGAACATCGAGGAGAACATTGTATTGAAGATCAAAGAGATAGAAGAAGCCATCTAGCTACTAGCTATGGACCCGTAGGTTTGTGGTGAACTACTCACACATCATCGGAAGGGCAGCAAGGTTGGTGTAGAGGCCATTCGTGATCGAATCCCCTCCGGCGGAGTGCCGGAAAAGGCCCCAAGGTGGGATCTCATGAGAACAGAAGCTTGCGGCGGCGAAAAAGTATTTTTGGTGTGCCTTCTGGTATACAGGGAATATTTGGGTATTTATGGAGCTGGAATTAGGGTTAGGGGTGCCACGGTGGGCCCACAAGCTTGGGGGGCGCCCTCCTGGGGTGCGCCCTGTGAGCTTGTGGCCCATCTGTGGCCCTTCTGGCCTCCTCTCGGAGCTTCCTATGTGTCTTCTGGTCCAATAAAAATCGTCAAAAAGTTTCGTTCCATTTGGTATTGATTTTCTGTAAAAGACAAAAACAAGGAAAAAAACAGCAACTGGCACTGGCCACTAAGTTAATAGGTTAGTCACAAAAAATGATATAAAATAGCACCATAATGCATATAAAACATCCAAGATGGATAATATAATAGCATGGAACAATAAAAATTATAGATACGTTGGAGACGTATCAAGCATCCCCAAGCTTAACTCCTGCTCGTCCTCGAGTAGGTAAATGATAAAAATAATTTTTTTGATGTGGAATGCTACCTAACATGTTTATCATGTAATCTTTCTTATTGTGGCATGAATATTCAGATCCATAAGATTCAAAACAAAAGTTTAATATTGAAATAAAAACAATAATACTTCAAGCATACTAGTAAAGCAATCATGTCTTCTCAAAATATCATGGCTAAAGAAAGTTATCCCTACAAAATCATATAGTCTTGTCATGTTCTATCTTCATCACACAAAGTATTTATCATGAACAACCCCGATGACAAGCCAATCAATTGGTTCATACTTTTAATGTTCTCAAACTTTTTCAACTCTCGCGCAATACATGAGCGTGAGCCATGGACATAGCACTACAAGTGGAAGAGAATATGATGGTGGAGGTTGTGTGGAGAAGACAAAAAAGGAGAAAGTCTCACATCGACGAGGCTAATCAATGGGCTATGGAGATGCCCATCAATTGATGTTAATGCAAGGAGTAGGGATTGACATGCAACGGATGCACTAGAGCTATAAGTGTATGAAATCTCAAAAGAAAACTAAGTGGGTGTGCATCCAACTCGCTTGCTCACGAAGACCTAGGGCGATTTGAGGAAGCCCATCATTGGAATATACTAGCCAAGTTCTATAATGAAAAATTCCCACTAGTAATATATGAAAGTGACAAAATAGGAGACTCTCTATATGAAGAACATGGTGCTATTTGAAGCACAAGTGTGGAAAAAGGATAGTAACATTGTCGCTTCTCTCTTTTTCTCTCATTTATATATTTTTATATTTTTTTTCTCTTTTTTCTTTTGGGCTCTTTGGGATCTTTTTTTGTTTGGGATCTTTGGCCTCTTTTTTTCATTTAAGTCTGGAGTCTCATCCCGACTAGTGGGGGAATCATAGTCTCCATCATCCTTTCCTCACATGGGACAATGCTCTAGTAATGATGATCATCACACTTTTATTCACTTACAACTCAAGAATTACAACTCGATACTAGAACAAAAATATGACTCTATATGAATGCCTCATGCATATGAAAGCAATATGACAATGATGGTGTGTGTCATAAAACAGAACGGTGGAAGTTGCATGGCAATATATCTCGGAATGGCTATGGAAATGCCATAATAGGTAGGTATGGTGGCTGTTTTGAGGAAGATATAAGGTGGCTTATGTGTGAAAGAGCGTATCATATCATGGGGATTGGATGCACCGGCGAAGTTTGCACCAACTCTCAAGGTGATAAAGGGTAATGCACGGTACTGAAGAGGCTAGCAATGATGGAAGGATGAGAGTGCGTATAATCCATGGACTCAACATTAGTCATAAAGAACTCACATACTTATTGCAAAAGTTTATTAGCTTTCGAAACAAAGTACTAATACACATGCTCCTAGGGGGAAAAATTGGTAGGAAAAGACCATCGCTCGTCCCCGACCGCCACTCATAAGGAAGACAATAAAAAATAAATCATGCCCCAACTTCATCGCATAACGAGAGACCATACGTGCATGCTTCGGGAATCACAAACCTTAACACAAATACTCTTACTAATTCACAATAACTCACTAGCATTACTCTAATATTACCATCTTCATATCTCAAAACAAATGCAAGGAATCAAACTTCTCATATATTCAATGATCTTCATGAAAGTTTTTATTATATCCCTCTTGAATACCTATCATATTAGGACTAAATTCATAACCTAAGCAAATTGCCATACTATTTTCAAGACTCTCAAAATAATATAAGTGAAGCATGAGAGTTCATACATTTTTTCAAAATAAAACCACCGTCGTGCTCTAAAAAGATATAAGTGAAGCACTAGAGCAACTGCCTAGCTCAAAAGATATAAGTGAAGCACATAGAGTATTCTAATAAATTCACGATTAATGTGTGTCCCTCTCAAAAGGTGTGTATAGCAAGTATGATTGTGTCAAACTAAAAAGCAAAGACTCATATATTACAAGACGCTCTAAGCTAAACACATATCATGTGGTGAATAAAAATGTAGCCTCAAGTAATTTTACCGATGGATTGAAGACAAAAGAGGGGATGCCATCCGGGGCATCCCCAAGCTTAGATGCTTGGTTGTCCTTGAATATTACCTTGGGTTGCCTTGGGCATCCCCAAGCTTAGGCTCTTGCCACTCCTTATTCCGTAGTCCATCAAAACTTCACCCAAAACTTGAAAACTTCACAACACAAAACTCAACAGAAAACTCGTGAGATCCATTAGTAGAATAAAAGCAAATCACCACTTAAGTATTGTTGTGCACTCATTATAAATTTATATTGGTGTTATATCTACTATATTCTAACTTCTCCATGGTTCATACCCCCGATACTACCCATAGATTCATAAAAATAAGCAAACACACATAGAAAATAGAATCTGTCAAAAACAGAACAGTCTGTGAAGACCTGAATATTACTCATACTTCTGTAACTCTAAAAATTCTGAAAAATTAGGAAAAGGTAGAAAATTTGTATATCAATCTTGTGTAAACATTCAGAACCAGAACATGTTCCAGCAAATTTTAACAATTCTGCTACTAGACGCAAAAGTTTTTGTTTTTCAGAAAAATCAAATCAACTATCACCATAGATCATCCCAAAGGTTCTACTTGGCACAAACACTAATTAAAACACTAAAACACAATCATAACAGAAGTATAATTGCATAAACTCATAAAAACAGAAAGGATAAATATTGGGTTGTCTCCCAACAAGCGCTTTTCTTTAAAGTCTTTTAGCTAGGCATTGATAATTTTAATGATGCTCGCATGAAAGACAAGAATTGAAGCCCAAAGAGAGCATCATATAGCATGTGAAAATCACGTTTAAGTCTAACATACTTCCTATGCATAGGCATTTTATAAGCAAACACATTATCAAAGCAAGAAAAGACTAGCATATGCCAGGAAGAAGAATAAAACATAGACAATCTCAACATAACGAGACGTAATTTAGTAACATGAAAATTTCTACCACAATATTTTCCTCTCTCATAATAATTACATGTGGGATCATATTCAAATCCAACAATATAGCTATCACATAATATATTCTCTACATGATCCACATGCATGCAAAGTTGACACTCTTCCAAAATAGTGGGATTATCATCAAATAAAGTCATGACCTCTGCAAGCCCACTTTTATCAAAAAATTCATAAGATTGATCATTCTCCAAAGTAGTGGGATAATTATTACCTAGTGTTGACACTCTTCCAAACCCACTTTCAATATTATTGCAAGCATTATTATCAATAACATATTCATCATGTGTCGTGGGAAAACACGGCCACTTATGGGGCCATCGGCCCCTTGTGGTTCGGCAGGGGGAAGGACGCATTGCACAAAGAGCGGAGGGCGCGCGGTAGCGCGACAGTGATCACACGGCCAGTTTCTACACAGGTTCGGGCCGCCGCGAGGCGTAAAACCCTACTCCTGCTTTGGTCGATTGATGAGAGGACCGTGGTGGAGGCGCACCGCTCTAGCCCGGCAAGGTCGCCTAGGGGCGAGAGCAGCTACGCGCGTATGAGTGTACAGGGGTCCGAATCCTTTCTAAGGTTGCCATGGCCCTCCTTTTATAGATCAAGGGGTCACCACAATGGCAAATCAGTCATTGTGTACTGATTAGATAGCAAACAATGTCATCATACCTAACTCTACAGACTGGACAGAGCGCATTAAATGTGCAGCTTAGTGTCAGATCGTAGCCTAGCCCGGCAAGCCTTGCCGTGCTATTTTGCCACCTTCTCGCCTGCCTGCATGACACGTTGTTGGACGAGTGTCATTTGGAGGTGATTTCCTCTAGGGATGGCTGCCACGTGCCAAATAACGGCCACTTAGCATCTTGGGGGCTTGACACCGCACCGATCGGTGACTTGCGTTGCTGTGAGGTGGAGCGGTGGAGCCTTGGCGGGGTAATCCGTCCTCAGCGTCCCCGGCAAGCCTGCCGGGGCAATCTTGAGAATTGTCTTCGGGGTAACCTCGTCCCTGCCAGGCTCACCTGCCCGGTGGGGGAGGTTTTCCCATTGTGGTATTTTACTCCTTGGGTTGGTCTTGGTCTTCTTGATCCACCCTTTGATTCCTCAAAGAGCTGATCTCTTCTGCCTGGCCTTGTCCTGGATGTCGCAATCTTGTTCTTGAGCCTGTGTATAGTCTGGGCAACATACCTGGGGTTTGTTGCACCGGCAGGAGCCCTCGGGCCTGGCCTGAACGCGCTGCCGAGCGTCGTCAGGGTAGGCCCTATCCAGTACACAGGCAGGGAGGCTGTAGTAGCTCACCCCTTGAGATCTTCTTTGCTTCTTCATTAATCTGAGCTTGGGTCAGTTTTCGGTTTGCCCACGCGTCATGTAATGCCAATTGTAGTGGGGCCATCCTTGTAATGGCCCATGAATGACTTTAACGCACGGGTGAGTAACTGCCAATTCACTCTTCCCACCACGCCCTTATCCTTGGCCACGTATGCTGCATGCGTCGAGTGGGGTAGGTAACGGAGGCGCGCGGTGCGGGAGAGAGTGTCATGGCAGAGGCCCGGCCTTCTTGGGTTGGTGGAGCGGGACGGGGAGTACCCGCCGAGGGATCAGCCCCCCATCCCCAGCTCGCCTATAAAAAGGGGCGAGAAGGAGCGGAGGTGCTCATCCACCGCATCTCCCCTCCATTCTCTACCTCCCTCCTTGCTATGTTGAGGTGGATAGGCTGGGACCAGCCCCCGGGCCCTAGCTTGGGGTTGATGACGCCGAACACTTGTGTAGACGCTCGAGGAGTGAGTCTGGTCCAGGGCCGAAAGGGAAGCAGTGGTCGAGGTTGTGGGTGTCAAATCGCCTGCAGCGTCGGAGGTGTCACGCTTCTTCAGAATGATGAAACGCTCGCCTCCCCCATGCAAGCCGGCTGTCCGGTGAGGAGCGCCAGCCCTTGTCGCGAGTCGCCAAGGCCCGTTGCCCTGCCGATGGGGCCCTTGGGGGTTTCGGCGTTTGGCTGGGGTGCAGCACTCGGGATCCTCGGTAATCCCGGTGCTCTTCCTTCCGGCAGAGCCTAGGCGGACGCTGAAGACGGTGGCACCTTGCTGCCCTCCAAGGTGGGAAGCGGTGCTTTTTGCACGCCTTGGTCACCGTCGTCGTCTGCTGCTTCTCCGGGGGAGGTCACGGCCCGAGGGGCTGGCATCCTCCCGGAGTGGTGATGATGAAGAAAGAACGAGGGAAGACGGAGAAGGCGGGTGGCAGGGTGTCAGGTCGGAGTACGATGGCACCGACACCTTCGTCTCATACTGCCGGCCCGCTGCCTCATCTTTCCGCTCTTTCCCTCCCTCCCCGGCACCATCATCACCGCCCTCTTTAGGGCGGTTGCCAGGGAGGGGGTCGCTCTCTTGGTGCCTTCGCCTCCTCCAGTAGTCTTCCAGCTGGGCTTCGGTAGTTCTTCCTGCCGGTGCCTGCGCTGGGGCTTCTTGTTTGTCCTGGAGTTGGTGACCAGGGCACCACCGAGCTGCTCCCCCCGCACCTCTCCTTCGCAGCCTCGCCACTCTCGATCTTGTCAGGCTGCGTCCGGCAAGCCCTGACAGGATTGGGCTAGGCTTCCGCTCAGGCACTCCTTTTGCCCTCTTCCTTTCTCACCGCAGTGCCTAGGAGGAGAGGGACAAGAAAGGGATTACGGGGAACTTATCTTTTTTCAGTTTAAAATATGTAGGCATGGGCCATACTTTAGTCTAAATAATGTAAATCTCCTTATCCATGTTTGTGTTCTGTAAGATCTGTACTTGATTATCAGCATATTAATGAAAAAGACAACTTTGCCGGGCACTTGTGCATGTATCATCTCCATGCAGAGGTGAAATGCCTCTATACATTTAAGTAAACAAGTTTCTCCAGCAAGCTATCCTGCTGGTACCCTTAGTTTGTTGCCGCGGGGCTAGGCCTGCCGGGCACAACCGTAAAAAAGGGACCAGCCCCCCGCCGAGCCCTTTCCGTCAAAGGCCACTGCGACCACCCTGACTGAAGCAGCGTTCAAGTTAATGGGTAGGAGCACCTATGTTTCGAAGGTGGCGGGGTTTTCATATGCACAAGTTTGCAAATTACAGAACAAATATGGATAAGAAGGAACTTATCTGTTTGGCTTGCCGGGGATCGTCACGTGGGCTTGTCTTCATTCCTTTTCTTCGGGACCAAGTCCACGGCAAGAATCCTGCAACTTAATGTAGATGAAAACAATGCCACATGCGCCCTCTTCTACATGATCATGCTATGCTCATGAAATGCTTATGCATGCATGCAAGTTTCGGGGCCGCCCAGCGCTTCGTTTATCTCTCTATGCTCAGGGTCTGCGCCTGGCTTTGTACAAAGGGTTACATGCAACTTCGGCAAAGCTTGTATAAAAGGGTGGCTGCCGGGCAGGGCCCGACAGCCGCGCCTTACGGGTAGAACTTACGGAGATGCTCAATATTCCATGAGTTTTGCAATTGGATGCCATCTTCGGTCTCTAGACGGACTGCGCCAGGTCTGGTGACTCGTACTACCCGGTAAGGGCCTTCCCACTTCGACGTCAACTTGTTTGCACCCTTGGCGGACTGAACGCGCCTAAGGACAAGGTCGCCTTCCTCAAAACTCCGGGCATGAACCCTGCGGCTGTGATAGCGACGCAGGGCTTGCTGGTAGCGTGCAGCACACGTAGCAGCCCAGAGACGGTTCTCCTCAATTAGCACAGCGTCGTCATGCCGGTGTTGTTCCTGCGCTACTTCATCGTAGGCAAGCACTCGAGGAGACCCGTATATGAGTTCCGTGGGGATAACTGCTTCTGCCCCATAGACTAGGGAGAAGGGAGTCTGTCCGGTAGCTCAATTTGGTGTCGTACGGAGGGACCAAAGAACCACCGACAGCTCGTCGATCCATCGCCTACCGCACTTCTGCAGTCTATCAAAAGTTCTTGTCTTGAGACCTCGCAGCACTTCAGCGTTCGCCCTCTCAGCTTGTCCATTGCTTCTGGGATGGGCCACAGAGACAAATGAAATCTTGCTTCTGAGGGCATGAACGTATTGCATGAAGGCGCGGCTTATGAATTGGGTGCCATTGTCGGTGATGATTCGGGCAGCTACCCCGAAGCGGCACACCAATCCTTTCAAGAACTTGATAGCTGATTGCGCGGTCACCTTTCTCACGGGCTCCACCTCCGGCCACTTTGTAAACTTGTCGATTGTGACGAACAAGAATTCAAAGCCCCCAGTAGCACGGGGGAAGGGACCCAGGATGTCGATCCCCCATACCAAAAATGGCCATGACAAAGGGATTGTTTGGAGAGCTTGAGCAGGCTGATGGATATTCTTGGAGTGGAACTGGCAGGCTTCACACTTGGTGACTAGCCCAATTGCATCTTGGAGGGCTGTGGGCCAGTAGAAACCTTGCCGGAAAGCTTTCCCAACCAAGGCCCTTGATCCGATGTGGGAGCCACACATACCCTTGTGTATTTCTGCCAGCAGTTCCTTTCCTTCTTCCCGGCAAATGCACTTCAATTTCACACCGTTGGGCCTTCTTCTGTATAGCGTGTCGTCAACGAACTGATACATACTGGCCCTCTGGGCTACTCTTTCAGCTTCTTCTTGTTCTTCAGGAAGTTCTCCTGTTTGGAGGAAATGAACAATGTGTCGTGCCCAAGTCGGAGCCTGGGGCTCGGCAACAAGGACTAGTGGCACCTCCTCGTCGACAGGAGTGCACGCCTCGACCGCAAAGACTGGTAATCCGGCGGGAGGGTGCAGCTCACTGATCGAAGGGGAGTTGTTCCCGCCAAGCCTTCTGCCGGGGGCTTCGGGAAGCTCTGCTGGGAGAGGCTTGCCGGAGTTCAATTTCCTCCTCTTGCTGTCCATTGTTGCCGGGGATACGGAGGGTTGAGTCAGATGGAGAACAAAAGTACCTGGTTCCACAGGGAGTTTTTGCGCAGCGCACTTTGACAGATGATCAGCAATGTTGTTTTCCGCACGTGGTATGTGCTCTGTTTGCAATCCGTCAAAGTGCTCCTCCAACTTTCTCACTTCCTCGACGTATGCCTCCATCAATGGGCTTTGGTAGTCCTTGTTGATTTGTATCACCACAAGTTGTGAATCTCCACGGATGATCAGCTTCTTGATTCTCAACTGTGTCGCAATCCTGAGCCCGGCAAGGAGCCCTTCATACTCTGCAGTATTGTTGGTAGCCTCCTCCCGGGGGAAATGCATTTGAACGACGTACTTAAGGTGCTCCCTAGTGGGAGCAATGAGAGGCACGCTAGCTCCTGCACCATGTAGGGAGAAGGCGCCATCAAAATACATAATCCATTCTTGGGGCGCTTCCTTGCCGGCGATAACTGTTTCCAGTACTTCCTCATCAAGGGTTGGCGTCCACTCTGCAATGAACTCTGCCAGTGCTCTGCTCTGAATAGTTGATGTGCTTTCAAATCTCAAACCAAAGCTGGATAACTCCAAAGCCCATTCCACGATCCTGCCAGTAGCCTCAGGGTTTTGGAGTATGCGTTGCAAGGGGAAGCGGGTGACAACCGTGATCTCGTGGGCTTGGAAGTAGTGACGCAGTTTCCTTGAGGCCATGATGAGGCCAAAAATCAACTTTTGCACGCCAGAGTACCTCGACCTAGCCCCCTGCAGTAGGGAGCTGACGAAGTACACTGGGCACTGCACCACCTTCTTCCTTGCCGTGATCTTGGGACTGTCCCCGCTGCTTTGCTCTTGTTTGTCTTGAAATGCATCTGATCTTGCCGGGATTGGTTCACTTTTCTCTCCAGAGGGGACAGTGGCGGCGGTTGTTGCTTCATCTACCTCCCGCTGTGCCACCAGTGCTGTGCTAACCACTTGATTGGTCGCTGCTAGATATAGCAGCAACGGCTCTTGTGGTTTAGGAGCAACTAAGGTGGGAACAGAGGAAAGGTAGGCCTTCAAATCTTGTAGCGCAGCGTTTGTCTCCGGGGTCCACTCCATGGGCCCTGCCTTTTTCAAGATTTTGAAAAACGGCAAGGCATGTTCAGCGGACTTGGAAATGAACCTGCTCAGCGCGGCAACACATCCAGTCAAACGCCTCACGTCCTTGACTGTCTTTGGTGCTTGAATCTGCTCGATAGCCCTGATCTTGTCGGGGTTGGCCTCTATCCCCCAGTGGGACACAAAAAAGCCAAGTAGCTTGCCGGAAGGAATGCCAAACACACACTTCTCCGGGTTCAGCTTCAAATTGAGCCTGCGCAGATTTGCAAAGGTCTCTTCCAAATCCTGAATGAGAGTCATTCTGTCCTTGGTTTTGACCACAATATCATCCATGCAGGCTTCAACATTTCTGTGCAACTGGGACTCAAAGCCAATCTGTACTGCTCTTGCAAAAGTGGATCTAGCGCTCTTCAACCCGAAGGGCATCCGTACAAAACAGTACGTGCCACATGGAGTTATGAACGAGGTTTTTTCTTCGTCTTCCTTGGACATGAAGATCTGATGGTATCCAGAGTAGGCATCCAGGAAGGAGAGCAAGTCACATCCGGAGGTGGAATCTACAATCTAGTCGATGTGCGGCAAGGGGAATGGGTCCTTCGGGCATGCTTTGTTAAGATCCGTGAAATCTATGCAAAGCCTCCATTTCCCATTTGCCTTGCACACCACCACTGGGTTTGCTAACCATGTTGGATGCAATACTCCTCCGACCAATCCAGCTGCCTCAAGTTTCTTGATCTCCTCGGCAATAAACTGCTGCCGCTCCAAAGCTTGCTTTCGGACCTTCTGCTTGACGGGCCGGGCATGTGGGCAGATAGCAAGGTGGTGCTCGATTACCTCCCTGGGAACACCGGGGATGTTAGATGGTTGCCAAGCAAACACATCAACATTCGCCCGCAGGAAGGCAATGAGCGCGCTTTCCTATTTGTCATCGAGGGTGGCACTGATGGTAAATGTACCACCAGCGCGAGCCAGCCCTGCCGGGACCTTTTTCACAGATGGTGCGGCAGCCTTGGATCTCTTGCTATTGGAACTCTCCGGCAAGTCATCAACAGGCGCAACGCACTCCGAAGAGGCACGCTTCCCAGATTCCTCGCTGGCATCCTTGCTTCCTTTCTTCTTTTTCTTGCTTTCCTTGGCGGGAGCAGTGGCTTCCGCAGCTTCTGCAGCAACTGCCTCCCGGTACATCTTGTCCACGCATATGATTGCGTCTTTCTTGTCTAATGGGATAGAAATAATGCCCATTGGTCCTGTCATGTTCAAAGTGTTGTAGGCATAGTGGGATGCCGCCATGAATTTGGCCAGGGCAGGGCGACCAAGGATTCCGTTGTACGACAGGGGTAGGTCAACCACATCAAACACGACCTTCTCAGTCCGGTAGTTCAACTCCCCCCCGAATGTTATCGGCAGTGTGATCTTCCCCTTAGGACGACTCCTGCCGGGGTTGATCCCTTGGAATGTACCAGTAACCTTGACCTCTTCATCTGCTATCTGGAGTTTGCTGATGACCTTTGGAGAAATCAGATTCAACCCGGCCCCGCCGTTAACCAACATCTTTGTGACCTTGAGGTTGCGGATTGTTGGTGAAACCAACAACGGCAAACACCCCACCGCGGTAGTGCGGTCAGGATGATCCTCCTCATCAAAGACGATGGGTGTGCGGGACCACTTGAGCGGCTTCCGAGAATCTGCCACTGGCTCCACGGCATTGACCTCACGCACCCACCTTTTAAGTTGGCGGTGAGAGGAGTGCAGAGATGCACCCTGTCAATGCATAGGGCGTCAGTGGCTTTCTGGAATTCCTGCTCGCTGGTTTCCTCTTCATCTCCTTCGTCACTTCTGTCCTCGCAATCCTTCTTCTCACGGCCCTTGGCGGGTTTCCCTTGATACTGAGGAGCCTTGCTGGGGTGACCTGCTCTACCACCTCGGCCCTTCCCGCCAGCGCCGTCTTGGTTTTTCTCCTTATCACGCTTCTCGTACTCAGGCCTCTGCTTCTTGACGAGCTGCTCAACCTGATGACACTCCTGGAGATCGTGGCCCTTGGTCCGATGGATCTTGCAGTACGACCCATCGCTCTTCCCAACTTTCTCGGCAGCCGTGGCTTCCCGGCAATCAGTGCACGCGGCAGCTTTCTTGCCAGGGACCTCGGTCTCTGCCTTCTTGCCGGTACCAGGTGCACTCGACCCTTCAACGGTCATCACCACTTTATCATTGCTCTTCTTGTTGCGCTTCTTGCTCTTCTTCTTCCGGCTCGTGGTGTCGTCGTTGTCTTTTGAGTCGACGTTGATGCCATCCTCTTCACCTGGGAGTCGTCTCCCCTCTTCTACTCGGGCGCACTTATCCACCAGAGTGTATAGCTCATTCACAGTCTTGGGCAAACGAACGTTCATTTTAGAACGTATCCGGCAGTTACGCATGTTGGACTGGAACGCGGCTATCACAGCTGCCGGGTGGATGTCTGGGATGTTCCTGTGCACCCGGCTGAACCTCTGCATGTACTTCTGCAGGCTCTCTCCTTCCTTTTTGCGAGAGTAGCTGTAAGTCGCTGGGCCGTCCTGGTTCTTGGTGGCCGCCCGTGAAGGCGCCAACAAACTCATGGCACAGGTCAGCCCAGGTCGAAATGGAATTCTCTGGCAAGTGCATCAACCAAGACCTCACATTTGGCTTGAGTGCCAAGGGGAAGTAGTTGGCGAACACCTTCTCATCTCTTCCCCCGGCAGCTTGAACAGCGATGGTGTAGATGCTCAAGAACTCTGCCGGGTTCAGTCTTCCATCGTACTTCTCTGGTATTTCTGGCTTGAACATGCGGGCAGATGGCCAACGGACTTGCAGCAGCTCACGAGTGAAGGCGGGGCACCCAACCCCGAAAGGTAGGCACCCACCCTCACTGGGCGTAGGCTCGTCGACGTCGGAGCCATTGCGCCTATCAGACCGGTGTTGGGTTTTGCAGCGTCGTTCGATGGTGACGCGCGCGTCTTCCCCCCGCCTGTCTTCCAGGACTCGCCGCTGTTCTCGTCGTGCTCAAGGATCGGACGAGGCCATCGATACGTCGTCGGGTTCTTGGTTGCGTTGCTCTGGCTGTGGCCCCTGCACTGGCCGCAGCGGAGGGGATTGCACCGTCGGGGTGGCCCCTTCGATACGACCAGCAGCTCGGGCCGTTGCCGCCGCCTGTGGAGGCTGTGACGGGCCTGCTCGCTGCGATCCTCCCGCCTCGGCGAAACCAATCAAGCTCTGAATGGTGGCTCTCCACTCATCCATCTGATCAGCCACCGGTGGAAATCTCAACAGGAGTTGGGCCCGCACC
The DNA here is from genome assembly GCA_011799875.1 of Thinopyrum elongatum. Classification (NCBI taxonomy): domain Eukaryota; kingdom Viridiplantae; phylum Streptophyta; class Magnoliopsida; order Poales; family Poaceae; genus Thinopyrum; species Thinopyrum elongatum. The sequence goes on along the minus strand of CM022300.1, from coordinate 56,042,669 downwards.
ATGGCCTCCGAAGCGGTGCACAGAATGGATGACGACATAGACTGTAGCATCGCCTGGCCCCTGATGGTGCCAGTAGTAGCAGCGCCGTGCTCCTGTCGCCGTGAGCCAGTCGCCAGGGCGGCGCGGAGGCGAGGTGGATGTGCTTGGGGATCGGCGGCTCCGTTAGGCGCATCAGCTTGGCCAACCCGTCCTGGGGGTGACGCATGCCCTGCGGCCACATCCGCAGCGGGGGCGGCCGGAGGATTGCGGTTCGCCCCAAGGCGAGCATCACCGCTGTGGCCGCGTCCTTCGGCGGGGTGGAGAGGCACGGATGGAATGATCTCTCCTCCCGCACCTTGCGGAGCGTGGCCATCGGGATTTTGTTGGTGCTGTCCTTCTCCGGTGCCTCCTGCTCCCGTTTCGGCTACGGGGGAGGTGGTGATGACACCGGCTGCGCCAGTCACATCCCCCACAGCGTCCTCGTCCCTGTGTGCCCCCGTAGCCCCCACGGCGCCGGCAACCGCGTATGGAGGGGCCTTCGAGGCGGACAGCTGAGCTACGGCACCGGTTTTCTTCTTGGGCGCCATGGATGATGAAGCCGTCGATGAAGAAAACGATGATGAAGATGACGTGTTGCGTACGTTCTCGGGTTCGCGCAAGCGCTTCCCCCTACCTGGTGTGCCAAAGATATCGTGGGAAAACACGGCCACCTATGGGGCCATCGGCCCCTTGTGGTTCGGCAGGGGGAAGGACACATTTTACAAAGAGCGGAGGGCGCGGGGCAGCGCGGCAGCGATCACACGGGCAGTTTTTACCTAGGTTCGGGCTGCCACAAGGCGTAAAACCCTACTCCTGCTTTGGTGGATTGATGAGAGGACCGTGGTGGAGGCGTAGCGCTCTAGCCCGGCAAGGTCGCCTAGGGGCAAGAGCAGCTACACGCGTATGAGTGTACAGGGGTCCAAATCCTTTCTAAGGTTGCCATGGCCCTCCTTTTATAGATCAAGGGGTCACCACAATGGCAAATCAGTCATTGTGTACTGATTATATAGCAAACAGTGCCATCATACCTAACTCTGCAGATTGGACAGAGCGCATTAAATGCGCCGCTTAGTGTCACATCGTAGCCTAGCCCGGTAAGCCTTGCCGTGCTGTTTTGCCACCTTCTCGCCTGCCTGCGTGACACATCGCTGGATGAGTGTCATTTGGAGGTGATTTCCTCTGGGGATGGCTACCACGTGCCAAATAACGGCCACTTAGCATCTTGAGGGCTCGACACCGCACCGATCGGTGACTTGCGTTGCTGTGAGGTGGAGCGGTGAAGCCTTGGCGGGGTAATCCGCCCTCAGCGTCCCCGGCAAGCCTGCCGGGGCAATCTTGAGACTTGTCTTCGGGGCAAACTCGTCCCTGCCAGGCTCACCTACCCGGTGGGGGAGGTTTTCCCATCGTGGTATTTTACTCCTTGGGTTGGTCTTGGTCTTCTTGATCTGCCCTTTGATTCCTCAAAGAGCTAATCTCTTCTGCCTGGCCTTGTCGTGGATGCCGCAATCTCGTTCTTGAGCCTGTGTACAGTCTGGGCAACATACCCGGGGTTTGTTGCACCAACATCATGAGGCTTAAATAAATTTTCAAGATCATAAGAAGAATCACCCCAATCATGATCATTGCAATAAGTAGTGGATATATCAAAATTAGCATCCCCAAGCTTGGGGTTTTGCATATTATTAGCACAATTGACATTAATAGAATTTATAATAACACCATTGCAATCATGCTTTTCATTCAAGGAGCTATCGTGAATCACATCATAAATTTCCTCTTTTAGCACTTCATCACAATTTTCAGATTCACGAATTTCAAGCAATACTTCATAAAGATAATCTAGTGCACTCAACTCACTAGCAATTGGTTCATCATAATTGGATCTTTTAAAAAGATTAGCAAGTGGATGAGGATCCATAATCTTTTTGTTTTCTAATTTCCAATAAACACGCAATTATACCAAACAAACAAGCAAAGCAACAAAGCAAAATATAAAGGCAAACAAAAAGGCAAAAAAAAATTCTGCAAACGTTTTAGAAGTGGGGGAGAGGAAAACGAGAGGCAAATGGTGAATAATGTAAGTGCAAGATATGATAGTTTATGATAGGTGCTAACACACAAGTATAGGGGATCGTTTGTAGCCTTTTTTGATAAATAAGAGTGTTGAACCCAACGAGGAGCTAAAGGCAGAACAAATATTCCCTCAAGTTCTATCGACCACCGATACAACTCTACGCACACTTGACGTTTGCTTTACCTAGAACAAGAATAAAACTAGGAGTACTTTGCAAGAATAAAACCACAAATAAATTGCAAGATAATAAAAGTAGATAGCTTTTGTCAAACAAGAAAGTCATTCGTCCCTAGGCAATCGATAACTACACCGGTAATCATTCTTGCAATTTTATATGAGGGAGAGGCGTGAGCTAACATACTTTCTCTACTTGGATCATATGCACTAATGATTCGAACTCTAGCAAGCATCCGCAAATACCAAAGGTCATTAAGGTAAAACCCAACCATAGCATTAAGTATCAAGTCCTCTTTACTCCCATACGCAATGACCCCCAAACTCGGGTCTGTGCTTCTGTCATTCACGCCTCCCACCATAAGCAGACCATGTACGTATTGCAACACCCTATAGCGGGGACCCCTCATGTTTGCGCGACACGAAGAGCACCGTAGTACATCACCATAATAAAATATACACTCATACCAACCAAGATCACGATTAGCCCATAGGACAAAACGAATCTACTCAAACATCATAAGATAGCCATAGATCATTGGGAAATAATATATGGAGTTGAGCACCATGTTTAAGTAGATATTACGGCGGGGAGAAGAGATGTTACACCGCTGCATAGAGGGGGAGAGAGTTGGTGATGACGGTAGCAAGATTGTTGATGTAGATCGCCGTCACGATCCTAGCCCCGGCGGCACTCCGGCGCCACCGGGAGAAAGGGGGAGAGACCCCCCCTCCTTCTTCTTCTTCTTCCTTGGCCTCCCCCCTAGATGGGAGGAGAGTTCCTCCTCTGGTCCATGGCCTCCATGGCGGCGGAGGGGCGGAAGCCCCTCCGAGATTGGATCTCCCTCTCTGTTCTCTTCTGTTTTGCATTCCCCCAATCTGGCCGAAAATCGTTTCTTAAATATCTGGAGATCCCTAACTCCGGTTGCGCTGAGATTTTAACATGATTTTTTTTCGGATATAAGCTTCCTTGCGCTCGAAGTAGAGCTCCAACCGACTTACGAGGAGGGCACAACCCACCACCACGCGCATGGGCTGCCTGGCATGCCCAGGTGTCTTGTGGTGGCTGTGGGCTCCCGCTTGCATTGATTCCACCTCCCAAAATTCACATATATTCCAAAATAATTCTCCGTAAATTTTTATTGCATTTGGACTTCGATTGATATGGATATTCTGCGAAACAAAAAACATGCAAAAAACAGGAACTAGCACTGGGCACTGGATCAATAGGTTAGTCCAATAAATCATATAAAATGTTGCCAAAAGTATGTGAAAGTTGTATAATATTGGCATGAAACGATAAAAAATTATAGATACGACGGAGACGTATCAGCATCCCCAAGCTTAATTCCTGCTCGTCCTCGAGTAGGTAAATGATAAAAAAGATAACTTTTGATGTGGAATGCTACCTAGCATAATCTTGATCATATATCTAATCATGGCATGAATATTAAGACACGAGTGATTCAAAGCAATAGTCCATAATTTGACATAAAGACATCAATACTCAGGCATCCCAACAAACAATCATGTCTTTCAAAATATCAACGCTAGAGAAAGCTATCCCTACAAAATCATATAGTTTTGCCATGCTCTGTCTTCTTGACACAAAGTATTTATCATGCACAACCCCGTTGACAAGCTGAGCAATTGGTTCATACTTTTTAACGCGCTTCAGCTTTTTCAACTCCCACGCAATACATGAGCGCAAGCTATGGATATAGCACTATGGGTGGAACAGAATATAATGATAGGGGTAAATATTGAGAAGACAAAAAATTAAGAAAGTCTCACATCGACACGGCTAACCAACGGGCTATGGAGATGCCCATCAATTGATATCAACGTGAGGAGTAGGGATTGCCATGCAACAAATGCACTAAGAGCTATAAGTGTATGAAAGCTCAACATGAAAACTAAGTGGGTGTGCAACTAACTCTATAATGAAAAATTCCCACTAGTATATGAAAGTGACAACATAGGAGACTCTCTATATGAAAAACATGGTGCTACTTTGAAGCACAAGTGTGGAACTAGCATGCCCCTTCTCTTCCTTTCTTCTTTCATTTTTTTTCTTTTTTTTCTTTTGGTCCGGAGTCTCATCCCGACTTGTGGGGGAATCATAGTCTCCATCATCCATTCCTCACGAGGACAATGCTCTGATAATGAATAATGATGATCATCACACTTCTATTTACTTACAACTCAATATTACAACTCGATATCACAGTATGACTCTATATGAATGCATCTGGCAGTGCACCAGGATATGCAATGATCTAGCGTAACATGTATAAAAAATGATGAACGGTGGCTGAGCCACAACTACTATGTCAACTATATGATCATGCAAAGCAATATTACAATGAATGCTCAAGTCATCAAAACGGAAGCGGTGGAAGTTGCATGGCAATATATCTCGGAATGGCTATGGAAAGGCCATAATAGGTAGGTACGGTGGCTGTTTTGAGGAAGATATAATGAGGCTTATGTGTGATAGAGCGTATCATATCACAGGGTTTGGATGCACCGGCGAAGTTTGCACCGACTCTCGAGGTGAGAAAGGGCAATGCACGGTACCGTAGAGGCTAGCAAATTGCGGAAAGGTAAGAGTGCGTATAATCCATGGACTCACATTAGTCATAAAGAACTCATATACTTATTGCAAAAGTTTATTAGCCCTCGAAGCAAAGTACTACTACGCATGCCCCTAGGGGGATAGATTGGTAGGAAAAGACCATCGCTCGTCCCCGACCGCCACTCATAAGGAAGACAATCAATAATAAATCATGCTCCAACTTCATAGCATAACGAGAGACTATACGTGTATGCTTCGGGAATCACAAACCTTAACACCAATATTCTTACTAACCACAACCGTTTACTAGTACCTCCCACATATTATCATCTCTATATCGCAAAACTATTGCAAGGAATCAAACACATCATATTCAGTGATCCATAAGTTTTATGTAGGATTTCATGACTAACCGTGCAATTGACCAATTCCTGTTGACTCTCTAAATAGATATAAGTGAAGCAAGAGAGTTTAATTCTTTCTATAAAAGACCATGCTCTAATAAATATAAGTGAAGAAAAAGAGCATTCTACAAATAACGGTTTTCCATGCGAAGAGAAACATGCAATCCAAACTTCAAATGATATAAGTGAAGCACATAAAGCATTCTATAAAGCCACACTCAAAAGATATAAGTGAAGTGCAATGAGCATTCTATAAATCAACCATGGAGTATCTCATACCAGCATGGTGCATAAAAGAAAAGTTAAAACTAAACACAAAAGACGCTCCAAGATTCACACATATCACATGAACGAAACGAAGACGAAAACATACTGATACTTGTTGACGAAAGATGGGATGCCTTCTGGGGCATCCCCAAGCTTAGACGCTTGAGTCTCCTTGGATATTTACTTGGGGTGCCTTGGGCATCCCCAAGCTTGAGCTCTCGCCTCTCCTCCTTCTCCTCATATCGAGGCCTCCTCGATCTTTGATCACTTCATCCACACAAAACTCAACAGAAAGCTCGGTAAGATCCGTTAGTATAATAAAGCAAATTTCTACTTTAAGCACTGTTGCAAACCCATTCATATTTTGTTTTTGCATTGTAGCTACTGTATTATAACTTCTCCATGGCTTATACCACCGATTAAATCGATAGTTTCATCAAAACAAGCAAAACAATGCATCAAAAACAGAATCTGTCTTAAAGAGGATAGTCTGTAGTAATCTGAACTTTAACCATACTACTGGTACTCCAATAATTATGAAAAATTAGGAAAAAATAAACAATTTGTATAGCAATACTGTGCAGAAAGTTTTAGAAACTTTTGACGTTCCAGTAAAAAATGTAAAATCACGCACTACAGCCAAAGTTTCTGTTTTTGCACCGCACATACCAACAAGCAATCTAATCATCCTAAAGGCAAATCTTGGCACATTATTTTTATAATACAATGGATTTGTACAAGGGGATAATTATTTTTGTTGAAAAGTTTCTGTAATTCAAGATTCACAAAGTTTTCATGGGTCTGAACAAAGTTCAAGGAATTCCCCCACTTCCACGGTGTTCGTCCTTCTCACTTTCACTTTTCTTTTTGTGAAGTCTTAAGTTCCCCTCTATATTTTTTTGTTTTTAAACTTTATAAAAGCACTCAACAGAATAAAATTACTTCCTAAAACTTCGGGGTTGTCTCCCTGGCAGCGCTTTTTTTAAAGCCATTAACCTAGGCATAAAGTGCTCAAGTGATGGATCCACCCGGATCCCAAGGTATATCAAAGCCAATTTTAATTAGCAATGATTTGTAATTTAGTAGTGAGCACAAAGCAACATATATCATGCAATGACGAAGTCTAACTCTCTTCCTATGCATCAGCATGTCATAAAAGAACAATTCATGCACATCAAGTAAAGGCTAATACATAGCATAAGCAGTTTCTTGCAATTTTATCATGTTGGAAACATAGAGAGGTGGAGATGTAGTTTCTCTCTCATAATAATTGCAAGTAGGAGCATCAAGCACATGCATATTATATTCATCTAAATCATCATGTGCAACGGTAAATGGCAACCCATCAATGTAATCATTATAAGTGCAAACTTCTCCGATATAGTGTAGTTGGGAGAATTCAAAAAGATAATAGTACTATCGTGTGTGGGTGCAATAGCAACAATTTCATTCTTAACATAAGGAACTATAGCAAGTTCATCTCCATAAGCATAATTCATATTGGCATCTTGGCCACAAGCATAGCAAGCATCAAGTTCATCAAAAAGGGATATTTCAAAAGAATCAACGGGATCATAGCAATTATCATAGAATTCATCCTTCGGTAAGCACGAAGGGAAATTAAACAATGTATGAGTTGAAGAGTTACTATCATTAGAAGGTGGGCACAGGTAGCTAATCCGCTCTTCCTCCTTTTGTTCTTCGCTCTCCTCATCATCTTTTTCATCTAATGAGCTCACAATTTCATCAATTTCTTCTTCCATAGACTCCTACAAAATATTAGTCTCTTCTTGGATAGTGGAGACTTCCTCAATAAATGCATTAATATCGGCATTATATTCATAATTCTCATAGCAATATTTAAGTATAGCAAAATTGTCAGGTCTGTAAACAGCATCATCATAATCTTCATACTTTTCGAAGAAAGATTCAATTTCATAAGTACCCTTAAAAGCAACAAATTCTTCTATTCGTTCCACATCATAGTAATCATATCTACCATTTAGCATAAGAAGCTAAGGTTTCATATTCGCTAAATTTGCATGAAAAGGAAGGTGTGGAGCCTTCATCCTAGAGCAACAAGTATAATCATATCTCGAGCATAGATTCCAAGCATACCATTGCAACATTTCAATTTGATCCCATAATAGTTTTTCTTTTTGAGTCAAGCGATGATCCGTAAAGTATTCATGTTGATCCAATAGATTCCAAGCATACCATTGCAACATTTCAATTTGATCCCATAATAGTTTCCCTTTTTGAGTCAAGCGATGATCCCTAAAGTATTCATGTTGATCCAACGTGTCTCCCATTATCAAGTTGAATGGGGTTTTCTCAGGACTATCAAAGTAGTGTTTAATATTTTTCACATAACGAGCATCGAGGGTTTTAGGAGGTTCCCCATCTCCATGAGTAGCAAGTACAACTAATTTTTTTGGTATTTCGTGTTCCATATCCATAACTAAAGATAGAGAACAACTTAGAACAGATAATAAAATCTACTTAGTGATAAAGCAAACAAGCACACACGACAATATTCACCCCACGCTATTGCTCCCCAGCAACGGCGCCAGAAAAAGGTCTTGATAACCCACAAGTATAGGGGATCGTTTGTAGGATTTTTCGATAAATAAGAGTGTCGAACCCAACGAGGAGCTAAAGGCAGAACAAATATTCCCTCAAGTTTTATCAACCACCGATACAACTCTACGCACACTTGACGTTTGCTTTACCTAGAACAAGAATAAAACCAGGAGTACTTTGCAAGAATAAAACCACAAATAAATTGCAAGATAATTGTAACACCCCAAGCCGGCAAAGCGCTTGGAATATTACCACATAACACCTTTGGAAAAGAAAACATGCCCTCAAAGGAAATTTCAGCAGAGTTTCCTCTATTTCTAAGGACATCCACGCCATGCAATTCATATAATTATATGACACAAGGAACATAGCACCAGCGTAAAGCACAAGGCTACAATACCATATCCGAGAACAACCTCGATAACTCTAGGCGAATAACCACAGTCTTAAATGGAAATTAGTTAAGCCATACAGACCAAGAGAGTAACTCTCAAACTCAAGACAAACCCCACGTGAAGTAAAGTACAAACTATACTAGGTTCTCAAAACACGGTCCTAAAGGACAATATGTGTGAGTTCCGTGTAGTGAAAACGGTGATGATGCTACTCCCAAGATTCCCATGCATGTCATCCTCAGGATTTACCTAAAAACATATAAGCCACAAGGATGAGTACAAAGACTCAGCAAGTTCATAAAGGAATAATAAACAACACTCATATTAATATACCAAGTCTCTGTCAACACCATACACTCATCAGAATTCAACACATATATGGGTGTCCTACATGCCTAAATGCTCATCTCATTTCATTGCGTATACTGGTATCGCTTGAGTGGACGCCCGTCGACATCCACTCACTCCAACATATAGAGGTTGCCTCCAAAGTAGGTCACAACCCAACAATGGAGGTCTCAATGTTCCTACCCGAGGTAGGGAACTCTTTCTTTCATTATCATCATGAGTGCAAATATGCAAATGCAAGCAAAGTACTTGAATCAACATGTCTTTGTCATCCTCATCTCCATAGTAATAAGCATCATTGACATGGGGCAAATATCATAAATGAAAATGGAGGGTAGGGAATATGCAAAATCATTATCCCTCCATGAACTTGCCTCAACCATGGGGCACAAATTGCGAGGCAAACGGTTCCGAACCCGAAGTACCCACACCTGTCATCAAGCATATATCACAGTCACAACAAAGCATGTTCTCAACACATAAGCATATATAATTTAGTGGCGCTTCTACGCACAAGACCCCAGCTCATATATACGTTATCACATTATAAGTCCTCACATCATCAACGATGACAAAATCTAAGAGTACAAGTCTAGTTACATTCACCCAAGTCCAAACATAAAATTCTGTCCAACATAGTACAGCCCACTTTGATAATTTCATAGGATTTAATATACCAAACGAAATCTAATAAATGATATGTGTTTAATCATCTACAGAACAGCATCTACAAATGTCATGTTGTAACTTTATTTTACTTCCACCTCTAACAGGTCCTAATCTCCCAAATGAAAATACTGTACCCAGGAAACTGTATTTCGGGGCAGCAGACTAAAACTAAATAGACAGCTGCTCTAAAACCGTACATCCAAACGAGGCAAATAAGTACTCTACGGAAACCTTGGAACATGCTTTACAAATCATATGTAGATTCCAACTCGAAATTCTGAGCATAAGTAACTCGTTTTTCACCTAGAAGCTAGCTGTCCAGATTTGACAGTGCAGTTTTAACTGAACCAGTTTCAGTGATGTACAGCAAGGGAAATCCAGCGTACAGGAGCAGTTCTAATCCTGAAGTTAAAGCAACTGCAGAATATACCTTACAAACTAACTCCTCTTCCCCAAGTTTAACTGTTTGCTCTCTCTCCTATATGTGGTTATACAGGGAGATTCCAAACAGCACGCGTATAGACATGTTTATATTCCTAATCAGTTTAGGATTGTACCAGGAGATTCTAAACAGCACACATAGCTTTGTCTTAGGTAATTACCACTGTTGAAACACACGAACAGGCAAAATAGGCAACACCAAACAATCCAACTAATTAGCCCCATTGCTAACCAAACCTATGGGAAATAGGTTGCTCCAGCGCTACTGATAGAACCAAGAGTAACACAAGGAGTTAGAGAGGCAGCAGACCGGGTGGTGGCCGATGGCTAGCAGCGGCCCGTGCTCCACGGACAGCAGCGGCGGTCGCAACCTTTCCCTAGTAGCAGCAGCGACAGCCACGACGTCGCAAGGGACAGGGAAACAGGAGCACCCTCCACACGGCAGCAACCACGATCTGGCGAGGAAGCGGAGGACAGGAGCAATCCTTTCTCCGCAGCAGCAGCGACCAGGCAGCGGCGGCCTCAATTGGATGAGCTTTTTGATTTTTTGCCACAACTTTCTTTACACTCTGGCAAATTGCCACTGCTTAGATTGTAATTGATCTATAGCCACTCTTTACATGGAACTTTGATATTTTGTCCTCGGTCACGCGGGTCCCACATAAAATGTCCAGAATACCCCTGGCGCTGGATTGACCAGGAACCAGTGAGGAGATCTCAGTCGCCCTCGTTCCCCTTCCTCTCGACATCCAGCAGACGACGGCGACGGCGATGGCGACTTGTTACCGTCCTTCACGGCGGCGAATGCATCCCGGCCAGGAAGGCGAGCCCCTCTCTCTCCCGCTGCCCTGCCCGGTCACCTAGGCTTAGGGTCGTGCTCTGCCGCCGGGGCGCCGCATGCTGCTGCTGCGCAAGCTGCTTGAGCGCCACCGCTATTGCTGCTTGTGCGCTATCGCTGGCGATGCCGCATGCTGCTGCTTGTGCGCTGACGCTGCTATTGCTGCCGCCGTCGTACTACTGCAGCAGCTGTTGATGGTGGCCGTGGCCGCCTGTAGTGGGCCGTTGCTGTAAGGGTGCTGCTGCTGGTCGCCGCCACCGCCGCCGCATGATGCAGCAGCTGCAGCTCGCTGCCCTTCGGCTCATACATGGATACAATTATGGAGTAGTAGTACTACTGGTTACATAGGTAATCGATGTAAGGTAACCAGATCGAAGCAAGATATTTTCAATGGAGGTCTCGTGGGTTCATCCTAATTTGGGTTGAGGCTGAGCTATGTTTCAGTCAAACTCATTTTTTCTTTCCTTTTGCCTCATCCATTTATTTCCCGTAAGTCTCTCTCTCTCTCATTTTCCTTTTCCTATTCTTACATCATGGTCTATAAGTATCGACTTTATCTTATTCATCAATATTTAATCATATAGGCACGGTCAGTTAGCGGAAGAAATCTAGGGCATTACAATAATAAAAGTAGATAGCTTTTGTCAAACAAAAAAATCATTTGTTCCTAGGCAATTGATAACTAGACCGGTAATCATTCTTGCAATTTTATATGAGGGAGAGGCATGAGCTAACATACTTTCTCTACTTGCATCATATGCACTTATGATTGGAACTCTAGCAAGTATCCGTAACTACCAAAGATCATTAAGGTAAAACCCAACCATAGCATTAAGTATCAAGGCCTCTTTACTCCCATACGCAATGACCCCTAAACTCGGGTCTGTGCTTCTGTCACTCACGCCACCCACCATAAGCAGACCATGAACGTATTGCAACACCCTACAGCGGGGACCTCTCACATTTGCGCGACACGAAGGGCACCGTAGGACAGCACCATAATAAAATATACACTCATACCAACCAAGATCACGATTAGCCCATAGGACAAAACGAATCTACTCAAACATCATAAGATAGCCATAGATCATTGGGAAATAATATATGGAGTTGAGCACCATGTTTAAGTAGATATTATAGCGGGGAGAAGAGGTGTTACACCGCAGCATAGAGGGGGAGAGAGTTGGTGATGACGGTACCAAGATTGTTGATGTAGATCGCCGTCACGATTCTAGCCCCGGCGGCACTCCGGCGCCACCGGGAGAGAGTGAGAGAGCCCCCTCCTCCTTCTTCTTCCTTGGCCTCCCCCCTAGATGGAAGGAGAGTTCCCCCTCTGGTCCATGGCCTCCATGGCGGCGGAGGAGTGGGAGCCCCTCCGAGATTGGATCTCCCTCTCTGTTCTCTTCTGTTTCGCGTTCCCCCGATCTGACCCAAAACCGTTTCTTAAATATCCGGAGATCCATAACTCCGATTGCACTGAGATTTTAACACGATTTTTTTCCGGATATAAGCTTCCTTCCGCCCGAAGTAGAGCTCCAACCGACTTACGAGGAGGGCACAACCCACCACCACGCGCCTGGGCTGCCTGGCGCACCCAGGTGTCTTGTGGTGGCTGTGGGCCTCCGTTTGCTTTGATTTCACCTCCCAAAATTCACATATATTCCAAAATAGTTCTCCGTAAATTTTTATTGCATTTGAACTTCGTTTGATATGAATATTCTGCAAAACAAAAAACATGCAAAAAACAGGAACTGGCACTGGGCACTGGATCAATAGGTTAGTCCAATAAATCATATAAAATATTACCAAAAGTATGTGAAAGTTGTATAATATTGGCATGAAACAATAAAAAATTATAGATACGACGGAGATGTATCAATAGGTACTTTGTAGGCTTGATGTAGATGCTCCCCGGCAACGGCGACAGAAATTCTTCCTGCTACTTTCTGAGTTTGCGTTGATTTTTCCCTTGAAGAGGAAAGGGTGATGCAGCAAATTAGAGATAAGTATTTCCCTCAGTTAAGAACCAAGATATCAATCCAGTAGAAGGAACACACAATTCCTCAATAGATGCACCTACACAAACAAACAAACACTTGCACACAACACGAAAAAGGGGTTGTCAATCCCTTTATGGTTACTTGTAAGGATGAGATCTGATAGAGATGGGTATAAAAGATAAATAAAAGTGCAAAAAAAAGTAAATGTAAATAAATTGCAGCAAGGCATTTTTGGGTTTTTGGTTTTATAGATCTGAAAATAATATGATGAAAATAGACCCAGGGGCCATATGTTTCACTAGAGGCTTCTCTCTTTAAAGAACACATACGGTGGGTAAATAAATTATTGTTGAGCAATTGGTAGAAAAGCGCAAAGTTATGACGATATCTAAGGCAATGATCGTGAATATAGGCATCACGTTCGTGATAAGTAGACCGAAACGATTCTGCATCTACTACTATTACTCCACACATCGACCATTATCCAGCATGCATCTAGTGTATTAAGTTAATAAGAACGGAGTAACACCTTAAGCAAGATGACATGATGTAGAGGGATAGATCCAATCAATATGGTAAAAAAAACCCATCTTTTTATCCTTTATGGCAACAATACAAATACGTGTCTCGCTACCCCTTCTGTCACTGTGTGAGGATACCACAAGATTGAACCCAAAACAAAGCACCTCTCCCATTGCAAGATAGATCAATCTAGTTGGCCAAACCAAATCAATAGATCGAAGAGAAATACAAAGCTATCTTAATCATGCATAAAAGAGTTAAGAAAAGACTCAAATAATATTCATAGATAATCTGATCATAAATCCACAATTTATCGGATCTCAACAAACGCACCGCAAAAGAAGATTACATTGAAAGAACTCCAAGAACATCAAGGAGAACATTGTATTGAAGATCAAAGAGAGATAAGAAGTCATCTAGCTACTAGCTATGGACCCGTAGGTGAGAGAGTCCTGGATTAGGGGGTCATCGGGTGTCTGGTCTATTCGATATGGGCCGTGAAGATAAAGTGGAAGACCATCCCCCGTGTCCGGGTAGGACTCCTGTATGCGTGGACGGCAAGTTTGGTGTCCGGATGTACTATTTCCTTCTTCTGTAAACCGACTCTGTACAACCCTAGGCCCCTCCGGTCTGTATATAAACCGGAGGGTTTAGTCCGTAGAGGCAATGAGAATAATCATAGGCTAGACAGCTAGGGTTTAGCCATTACGATCTCGAGGTAGATAAACTCTTATAACCCCTATACTCATCGAATACAATCAAGTAGGACGTAGGGTTTTACCTCCATTAAGGGGGCCCGAACCTGGGTAAACATCGTGTCCCCATTGTCCATTGTTACCATTGATCCTTAGACACACAGCTTGGGACCCCCTATCCGAGATCTGCTGGTTTTGACACCGACAATAGGTCTGTGGTAAACTACTCACACATCATTGGAAGGGCAGCAAGGTTGGTGTAGAGGCCCTCCGTGATCGAATCCCCCTCCGGCGAAGTGCCAGAAAAGGCCCCAAGATGAGATCTCACGAGAACAGAAGCTTGCGGCGGCGAAAAAATATTTTTGGTGTGCCTTGTGATATATGGGAAACTAGCAGGCTGACCCGCGCATTTGCGCGGCTAGATTTTTTATGTATTATCTTCCTCATATTTTTACATATTTAGTATGTTCCCACTTACGTGTTGGTGTACTTATGCGATAGACATTTGAACTTACGAATAATGGTGTATCACAATTGCAACATGCTGAGCTTGTTTTAGTATTGACTTAGGTGTGTCACAATGAAAATCCAAAGGTCTGTAGCCCGCCATGCAAAATCATAACTTACTAATATCCATTATTCCGTTACAGAATCCTGACACCCTTTTTGTTCATATTTTCATTGTTATTTTGATAAAAAAATCCCAAGGATTCAATCGACCGAGCTGACTCGTAATAAAAGTTTATTTTCTCCTCCTTCACTTATATTGCAATCATTTGTCCATAAATACTAAAATTAATTTTCCAACATACATTTGATTGTTCCCTGTTTAACACTTCTCCTTTGGTAACAACTATTGTAAAATCCAAAGTCATTTTTTATATTTTGCATGTCTATGGTTGCCTTTTTAGGGAATATTGCACTTTTAAGCAACCTATAGACATTGAAGTTTTGACACATCTGACCCGAGGGATGTTACATTAACACTTGTTCTCCTTCAATACGTCGTCATTCACAATAGAAACTTAATGTCATTAGATGTATCTTGAAATCAATTTTCATACTATGTAACTTCAGTATTACTGACATATGTGTTTTGTTAAAAGTGATTCACAATATTAAAGCTATACAATATTAAAGTTATACCATATGAAAACGGAATTGATGTTAGATCTAATGATATGGATTTAAGATTGTGAATGTTGTTATTGTTTGCCGTAAACCTGGTCATACTCTACCAAGATTGACTTATGACAAAGCTTATATGCATAGTAAAAAGTGACAAATGGATTACATGTTGGGAAGTTTTATTTTAATTTCCAAATTTAATAATTTTGTCCCATTATAATTCATTTTAACCAAAATAATTAGAGTGCAACATAGAGCCCAAATACCCCTAAAGTCGTTGCTTCCATAAGTAATGTGTATGCATATCATTCATTGTGCGGGAAGCATGCATGCTACTAAAAATTATGTGATGTACTCGTACTAAAAAACTTTGCCTCATACTGATGTACCTTGGTTTGCGTAATTTTTTCATTGCTTGGCGTAGACATGGATTTTTCCTATCAACCGCTTGGGTCATAACTGCTGCATGTATAGTAGTCTCAAAGATAAACTGATATATTAGATTCAAGGTCCTCGTCTTGTGACCTTTTGACATCATCGATGCTTGCTAGGTCAATGTCGTTGTACCGACTTATCACAGAACTTGCCGCCGACCCGCTAGATCAATATCTCCATGCATTCTTGCTGTAAACCTTATCATAAAATCACAGCACCTATGTGTATTCATCAGATTTGACGGGGCGATATTGAAATTTTCACTTGGGCTCATTAGGGACGTTATGCTAGGCAGTTGCAAGCGATATCTTATATCCGGATCCACTGCATCGAGAAATAAGAAAGACAAGCTCTACCGGGCGTCCTCAGAGTTCAGTCGAATCCGGCCGTTCGTTGCATTTGCTTGATGGATTTCCGGCCGTTCGATCGAGCCTCTGGAGGAGCTTGTCTGTCGGATCAACCCGGTTCGCCTGTAGCAATGAATAGTCCCACTCCCAGCCTAAAGATCTTGTGCCACCGCCTGTGAATTCGGTGCCCCGCCGATGGCGTTTTCGTCTTTTCACGTGTTTGCCCGTGACGTGTTGGTCCCTGGTTGGATGAGGTGAGGGGAGAGGAGGGCGCCAATTGGGTGAGAACCCTAGCCTCTATCCCCTCGGACGAAATCACTGTTCTGACCTTTGGGCTAAAGAATTGCACAAAATGAACTCGTCAGGAAAGTATTTCACGATCTGACCCTTTTAGAAACGCCACAACTCGCGGCGTTTCTGTTAAACTAAGAAACGCCGAACTGTCTCGCGTTTCTGGTAAACTAAGAAACGCCGTCCTAGCCTGCGTTTCTACACGTCAGAAACGCCGAGCTACTCTGCGTTTCAGACTAGAACCGAAACGCCAATGGCCCTGGCGTTTCTTAGGCCAATATTAGTTTAGGCCCCACCCGAAATGCCGAGCCCGTTCTTCCTCCTCCCTCGCTGCGAACCACCACGAGAAACACCTCTCTCCTCCTCTCGATCCCCCCCTTGGATCTTCCTCTTCCCTCAACCATTTTTGCGGATCTTTGGGGCAAATCGAAGAGGCCGGTAAGCTCCTCCAATCCCTCCAATCACTTTTTGCAATAACTTTGTATTTTTTGAGCATTTTTTGGCACTAGGTGCAACCTAGGTCGTCAAGAAAAACAAAATTTGGTGATGATTTAGTTGTTTAGTATCATATGATTTAGTAGTAAGGATGAGGGCTGACCAAGGATGAGTGCATTGCGAAATATGATGTAAATTTGTGTATTTTTTATAGTTGCAAGTGTGATGGTCAATGCATATTATTTGATTGTTATATTAGCTATGTGTTCATCCTAAATATTTTTGACTATATAGATGTGTGCGTGCACACTTTGTATCATTTGGTACTTGTGAATTTAACATTTATAGGTAAAAAATGTATTATGTTGAATCCTAAAATTATTTGTTCCTATTATGTAGGATGTTTGAGCCGGATAAATATCCGGGCCTTGATGATTTCTACGAGCAGAAGCATCGTGCGGTGCTAGTGGAAAGAGGGGAGGTAATTATCCGGGCCTTGATGATTATCTTTCTATATTGGTTGATTTTCATATTGTGACAAGTTGAGAGAAGTAACAAATTATGCGTTTGTTTGTTTAGGTTCCTCCACTACTTCGGTTGAGGGGGCACAACCCGAATGAATCTCTCATATATGACCGTCGGTACGAGCCTTATTTTAGAAGAATGGATCTTTTTCAGTTTGTGCTCAACTTTAAAGGCACGCCACCATGGTTGAACTCCACGGCCCTTACCGCCCTTACGGACCGTTGGAGGCCGGAGACGCACTCTTTTCACCTTGCTTTTGGTGAGATGACAATAACTTTGGAGGATATTGCTATGATCACCGGGCTTCCGATCGAGGGCAGGGCTCTTACAGGGAAGGTGAGGTCTGATGGGTGGCGACAACGGGTTGCAGCATTGGTTGGTGTTGAACCTGAGCCGTGGACTCATGAAACCAGGAAGGATCCTAGGCCATCCGGCGTGTTGTTCTCGTGGATACAGAAACATTTTCGCAGGTGCCCAAAGGATGCTAGTCCGGATGTTGTGGAGAGGTACGCCAGGGCTTACCTATGGAATCTTTTGACCCAAGTGGTGTTTCCGGATGGCACGGGGGACACAGCCTCGTGGATGTTCTTGGATCCTCTTTGTGACTGGGATGTTAAGTGGAGTTGGGGGTCGGCGGCACTAGCCTTCTTGTACCGTCAGGTACTGCTTACTATGATGCATTTTCATTATATTAAATAGGTATTTGCGTGTGGTCGTTTAACGTGTGTGCAAATCTGCAGTTGGATGGAGCATGTATGAGGAGTAAGCCGACGTCCACTCTTGGTGGTTTCGTTTGGGCCCTACAGGTTTGGATGTGGGAGCGTATCCCTGTAGGCCGTAACATCACCCTTCCTCCGGAAGAACCTTGGAAGTACCCTTTTGACGGGGATGCGGAGCGGTACCCCACTATCGCACACACATGGGCTAATGTCCAATGGTCGAGTATCGCAGCCATGGGGCGGTACAAGGCATACATAAGCGAGCTTGACATGCTGACTTATGAACAGGTAATTATCCAAATGCTTTGGCATCATTTCTGAATTTTTTTCGTGCATGGGCGAGTGACTTGTTGTGATGTAGGTCAATTGGAGGCCGTACACGGTACTTAGGCAGTTCCCTCTGAGCAATATGTGCCTTCGTGACCAGCATCTTTGGCGTGTGCGGTGCCCCTTGATATGCTTTTTTGCAGTCGAGTGGCATCTCCCTCATCGTGTTTCAAAGCAGTTCGGAGTCCAACAACGCAGCCCGCCGGATCACGTCGAGACAAGTGTGAAGCTACATAAGTGAGAGTTTTTTGTATCACCAGTTGATCAATGTCTAACACGAGAAAATGGAACTGATGTATTCTTCTAATGCTTTGTAGGACGAACCGGCAAAACAATAAGAATGTCATCAATTGGGAGGAGCACCACATTATGTGGGTGGACATGTGGAATGCTCAGAGGCATGCTCGAGTTGAAACTGATCAAACACCCGACATTGACGAGGCGGCATATTTAAGGCATTTGGAGTGGATTCGCAAAGAGTACAGAGTTATCCACAAGGGTGCTTGGACTCATTCAGATTGCTTGGACGTAATGCCAAGTGAGGCTGCTGATGGTGCATTCAACAACTCTATTAGGGAGACAATTGGAGCTCATCTAGACGCCCATGTTAACTTATGAGTTTGCAAGTTGAATTCATGCAACCTCACAACTACACCATCAGAGAAGGGCAAATTCCTCGTGCGGCATGCCGTCATCATGTGCGAGCATGGCCAATGGTACTTACTAGGCCGCTCACAAGTGCAATGCCGCGTCCGAAGGGCCACCGTAAATGAGCGACTACCATATCCTTGCCCATCTCTCGTTGTCCCACCTGGCTCATCCACTTGGTATTTCATTTCAACATTATCAAAACAAGTGGCTCGCTGGATGGCTGACTTGTCTTTTTGATACTGTAGCCACTCGGCAACCTTCTTCGGATAAATCTCATTGGGAGGCTTCTCACTCTCACCAATCCACTTGTCGATTTCATCGGAGTGCTTCAGAAAATACTCATTGAGCTTGTAGAAGGTATATTCCGCTATTGCTGTCACCGGCAACTGACGGGCACCCTTCAAGACAAAGTTGAAGCACTCAACAAGATTGCTTGTCATGTCGCCATATCTCATGCCTCCTTCGTCACATGCCCGTGACCACTTGTGTCTCTCATCGATATTCTTTTCTAGGAAATCTTTCCCACCTTCATTTGCCTTCTCATAGATTATGTTCAATCGTTTCGTGAACGACTCAACGGAGAAGGCCACACATGCGGAGTTAAGATCCTTCGCCAGATCTTTGTTCTTACAAGCCCTGTAAAAGTTTGCAACGAAGTGCCTCATGCACCATCGATGGTGAAGCCTCGCATGCCCTGGCATGTGAACAGCCACGGCCTTCAATATGCCTTGGTGCCGATCGGATATGATGCATACCTCCCTATTCGGAGGAATGACCGTGCTTCTCACAAGTCTCATGAACCATTCCCAGTTGTCTTGGTTCTCCACTGACACCAAAGCAAATGCCACATGCAACACTTGATCATTAGCATCATGTGCCATTGCTATCATTAGTGTGCCCTTATATTTGCCTGTCAGGAATGTTCCATCTATAGACAAAACCGGACGACAATGCTCAAAAGCTGCAATGCATGGGCCAAACGTCCAAAAGGCACGACGGAACACTCCTTCAATATCTTGGACATAGTGGTACATTCCGGGGTTTCTATAGGACATCGCGCCCAGCAACCTGGGTAGCATGTTGTACGCCTCTTCCCATCCACCATACAACATTCTAAGAGCGACTTGTTTGGCCTTCCATGTCTTCCCGTATTTGACCTTATATCCAAACCTCTCGTAAACCCAACTCATCAACAACTTCACTTTAATGGTTGGATCCTCAGCTATATGTTTCTGGTATTTATAACCGATGAATTCCGAGGTTAGCTGACGGTGTGTCGTCGGTGCTTCATCGGTCGGCGGTGTGCATTGGTGAGTGGCTTTGCAACTACTTATCTTCCACCAACCATCTTTCGTGAGTCTTCCATTGACTTTCCATTTGCATCTTTCTACCTTGCATTTCACGGTGTATCGCTTGTTGCAGTCCGAGTGAACAACTATGAAAGGCCTGTAGTGTTTGACGGCATACTCACACAACCACATCTTGAATTCTAGCATGTACTCGAACATCAAACCTTTCTTTAGGTAAGACATAGAAATCGCGTCGGGTGTGCTACTTGGGAACATTCTAGCCTCAATTGTCTTGCTCATGCCACCATCGACTATAGCCTTATCTGCAAGGCTAACATCACAAAACAAGGGAACTTTATGATCCCTACCGGTGATTTTTGTATACCACTCCGCTTCTTTCTCAGTGAAGCCATCCTCGTCCAACTCATTCACCGGGCCTTCATCATCCGAGTCATCCACACAAGCACGCTGATAGACAATGTCAGGATCCATGTCATCATGCCTTACTTGAGCCTCTACGTCACCAACAATGTTGTGGTGCCTCTCATACTCTTCGTCGGAGTCATGACCATCATCTTTGATCGGTGCGCTACCTCCGAACTCATATTGGGGATACTCATTGGCTTCCACTTCAACTTTATGCTCAACAATAGGTGGTACACTACTAATCGGGCTCAAATCATCTACTAAGGTTTGGTTCAAGTCAACATGAAAAAGAGGAGCCTTGACCATCATACTTGCAAACACTTCGAGTGACTTGACTACCGAGGATGCAACAACCTCCTTGTATGCAACCCAATGCAAATTGGACTTGATAGGCATTGTCTTCATTCGACACTTGTGTGCCGACCCAACATCATATCTTCCTAATAATTCACCTTGGTCACTTGGATCAACCCACTTCAATCTTATCCGTGTTTCTTCCACAACCTCTTCATAAGTAGGACTCTCAAGAAATATCAACACTTCCTCATACTTGTCAACAATATCAACATTCATGAATGCCTCTTTGTCAACATAATGAATATTCACAGTCTTGTCCATCTAAAAAAGGGAACAAAAGTACCAATGGTAAGTATACCACATTGCTAACAAAACAACTAAGAAACATCTATGTCCATCCAAATTAAGCATTACCCAAACCCTAACCCTAATCCTAAATCTTAACAATAAGCATAACCCAACCATTACAATGCAACACTATTGGAACAACTATACTCATTAGTATACACTAAGAACATCATATTTTGGAACAATGTTCAAAACTAGGGTTAGAAAACACATGAACAAAAAACCACCCAACTAGACAAATCCAACCAATAAAAATTTGTGAGATGAAGGAGATTACCTCAAGGAACGGAAATGACACCGGATCCACGGACCAAACCAATCCTTTTGGAAGGATTTGAGAGGGGACAAGTGGGGGAGACAAAGGGGAAAAAGGGGTGGAGCTCGGGATAGGTCAATGGGGAGAAGAGAGTGAGTGGTGAGTGGTGGGTGAGGGTGGCCCCGGCCCAGTAAGTATCTCTATCAGCAACGCCAGGGGCCATGGCGTTTCAGGACAAAGTAGAAACGCCAAGGTACGTGGCGTTTCCAAGAAGAAGAAACACGCAGTAGCTAGGCGTTTCTGACGTGTAGAAACACAAGCTAGGACGGCGTTTCTTAGTTTACCAGAAATACCAGAAACACAAGACAGTTCGGCGCTTCTTAGTTTAACCGCAACGCCGCGAGCTATGGCGTTTCTAAAAGGGTCAGATCGTGAAATACTTTCCTGACGAGTTCATTTTATGCAATTCTTTAGTCCAAACGTCGGAACAGTGATTTCGTCCTATCCCCTCCCTCGTCCTCTCCCGTCGCCGCTTCCCTCGTCCTCTCCTGTCATCGCTGCTCCCCTCGCGCCGCCCCCCAGCCTCCTCACCTCACCACCTCCCTCGTCCTCCTCCCATCGCCGCTGCTCCCCCTCGCGCTGCCCCCAAGCCTCCTCCCTCGTCCTCTCACGTCGCCGCTGCTCCCCATCGCGCCGCCCCCCAGCCTCCTCACCTGGACACGGCGACCATGAGCGAGGGCGAGAGGAGGAAGGATGGCGACCGGGGCGCGTGCCATCGCCGTCACCACCGATGCCGGGGCAAAGGCCATGGCCGCGCGTCGTCATCGCCGGGAGGAGTGTCGGCCGCCGAGACGGCCGTCCACGTCGTTGTTGCCCTCGTCCTCGCCCCGACAGATCGTCTCTCCGGCACGCCGGCTTCGAGGAGCTTCCACCTACCCGCCATGACGGCCGACGTCGACTCCTCCTTGGGTGAGCGCTTCCCCCTGCGACATGATCCTCCTCATCTGCATCTGCTGCTCAATCTGCACCGTTGCGGTGGCATCAACGTGACTCACTAGCGACAGTGGCAAGAAGGAACACACTGATGCCAAGGGCCCCGCCGCAAAATTTGACTGGCACGTCGAGCAGAGGTGAGCACCCACTTCCCAAATCAACCTCTTGCCCATGCCTTCTCATAAGGCTCTCCCCTTCGTGTTGCTCAGCTGCTGATTCGACTGCCTTCTTGGTTCTGATTGCCAGCCGACTGCTGTGTGCTACCGGTGGTGAGATCCAGGAGGAGGAGGAGCCGGACAGGGAGACGGGGTAGGGATAAAGAGAGGTTGAAGGAGACGAGGTAGCCTTGCAGATGGTGACGTTTGAGCACCACCACTATTGGGGGAGGCCTCTCGAGATGACAGACCACACCATATCCAGGTATGGCAAGAAGGATGGTAGTCAGATTTGTGAGCAATTTTCTGCAGAATTTCTGTCTGCGTGACTGTTGAAGTTAATACTTTCTGTGATGTGCAGTTTGGCCCATGAGCTTGCAGATGCTAAAAAAATTCCTAGGTGACCTTCTGTTTTTCCAAGTTTATTGTTGGACATTTTCCTATTTAACTTCCTGGATGGTCTAATTATGATTTTGTTTATTTGCATTATCTCATTCAGGTTGTGGGATCTGAAACATTATGCAATCAAGTTGCAGAGACTGAGCTAGTTTGGTGAGCTTTCATCTCACACTTCAGAACCTATATTAAAATACATATATCATATCGGTGTTCAATTTGTCAGCTTCAATAATTCTATTTATTTTTGCTCCATTTTGTTCCTAAAGGTCACGAACTATCCCTTTCTTGCCATCAATGCCCACTGCTACCTTATTCACATTTAAGTATAGTTCATCTTTTCCATTGAATTGTTAGTAAACTCTATTTTCTGGCCGCAAACCCACACGTAATTTGATATTTCTCCAAGAAAGATATGATGAAGTATGTTTCTCATTTTGTATATTAACCGAGGATCTTGTTGCTACATGGCCAAGAAAATCCCTTATGTTCAAAATATTAGTTATGGGGGGTTGCGGCCGGATGTGGAGTTGATTTGCTATGATAGGTTTTCTATGTGTATTAAGAAAGGCACTGCTTCTTTAACAGGAATTTGCCTATTTCTGTTAATATGAAAAAATGTTTGTGCCAGCAGCTTCCATGTGAACTATCTATTTATTTCTATATAATTATGAAGGAAACACTGATTTGATTATACATATGCGTTGATGTATTTGCTTGCAGTGTTAGTGGTGTGTAGAAATAATTCATGCTTGGTCAGATCGATATAGCTATTCTCCTAAAAATATGTTAATATCCAATTTCAGTTGTGTTTCTCAGAAATGATCTTATGTTGTTTTTTCTGCGCAGGTTGAGTTGATCGAGGCATGATGGTGATAGTTTCCGCATTTATCGTCTATGTTCACAGATTTTTATCCTATGCTTATGCCGTGGACCAAAAGATGGTGAGTTCATGTTGGATACATATTGAGCCTTCAGTTTTGATCTTATCTTCCAAAAACACTCATATTATGTCACTTGCTACATGAATTTTAGCATACCTTGCTTCACTTTCCAATTTATTCGTGGATAGGAGTTTAGTAGTATTTAGATGCATCGGCCGGATGTTTATGCTCACATGTGTAATCTGACAAGGAGATCAAAAGGTTCGGTTCAGTTTTAGAGTTTAGGATCTTCCTTTTTGTTCAATTTGAAAAGCACTGATAAGAAAGTGGAGTGGGAGGTGCATCTACATGATTTGCTAATACGTAGTGCCTATGATGAATTGATTCATTCCACTATGTTGCCTGCCACTAAATAGTGATACACTAATATGTCTAATGGATTGGTTTGCTTTTCGGTACATTCTATACTGAAATACTCCATCGAGACATCACCGGGCAGGAGGACCAGGAGCGCTGGCCACGGAGATAACGAGGAGGTCAAGATGTCTCCGCCGTCATCCTTGCTCGGCTTTGCTCCGCCAGGTATGGTCGGCCTCACTTCCTGTTCAAGCACGAAGTTGGGGGAGAGAGAGATGGACAAAGAGGGAGAGGAGTTGTTGTGTGTGGGCAACAGGCTGCGTCTGGACAATCTCCTCACCCTCCCACTCTTCCTCTGTCTGTTGTCTCTCTTTCTCTTCCTCTTCCTCTCCCTTGCTGAATTTCTATCTGATTGAACATGGATAGCTAACTTGAGATGCGCGAGCAGTGGATAGAGACTGTGCCTGGTATGGGATAGTGCCAGTATTAATTTCCCGCTGATTGATACACCTTGGATATAGAAGATGTACAAGTCATCTATACATCCAGTTATACAGAAGATGTACCAACCATCTTTGCATTCAGTTATACCTTTAGAAAATAATTTCCAGAGTAGGATTTTTTTTAGTACTGTAGGCTTTGCTTATCAAATTGCAATTGTTTATGGTGCTTTTTTTGTATGGATAACCACAAGTTTATCTGCATAATAGGGTCTTCAATTTACAGTATGGGTTGCTTTTTAGATCAGATTTTGGTTTGTTAGATTTCGGGAGTAGGGATTTAGTTCTATTTTATTGGAGAAGTGCTCGATTTGCTTGGGCTAATATTACTGGCTTACTCGCATGTTTATTGGGTGCTCTTGCAGATTAAGTTTGTTCTTTATATGTTTGACTTTGTTGGTCTTTCTTTTTGGTGGAAAACTATTGTTTCTTCTCAGTATATATGTACCGATTATAAAGATAACAAATATATGTGTCCTTTTTTCCTCTTTCTCTCCCCAAGTTTTACCGCCGAACTGGGTGGCCTTGATGAAGGATGCTGGCTTAGTTTAGAGAGAATCTTTCTAGGTAAATATACATTGAAGAAAGGTTTCAATTTCCTAATAACAGTATAAGTTCAAATTGTTGTTGTATGTGACCTTAGATAGAAGGAAGTGCAGTTGTGGTTATCCCTTTCCCTTTTTGTAGCTTTGTGCTAAAAAAGTTGCTTTGGTCCCCAGACAATTACCTTGCAACATTAATCTTGGCTGAAAGTGCGTGCCTTTACTAGATTAATCATGTGTCCTTCCCTTACTTGGCATCGTTCTTTAATTTCGGTATCAATATTTTGTGGAGCATCAAGGAACTTGTGTGAATCTTGGCAGAGACCTAAGTCTGTAGGGAATAGCAATGATGATGTTTTCTCTTGCCTTATATAAATATATTCATTTGGTTCATCTGAAACCATTACAATCTGCAAATTGTGGGAGTGAAATTGACGGCTTCAATCTTTAATCAGTTTGCATTTTCCCCTCAATTTATGTCTTTGATACATTGCTTCGGATCTACCATGTCTACTTTGATTATATGAGATGCATCTTTGCTGTTTTTTTATCTATTCCCAGGTTAAAAATGTTGATGTCAATGTATATGAACGTATTGCTACCTACCAACCTACCATGTAGTCAAAAGGCTATAATCCCTTGAGTGGTTGTAGGAGATATAAATTTTCTGAAGCTTACTGTTTGCATTTGACACCCAATGTTTGTTCCTTCTATCCATATTGCTTGCTTACATACTTATAGTCAAGCTTTGGCTTGATCCTCTTTACGATGATAAATAATCTGACAATACATGGAAGTGCATCTTGATTCTAGAATAGAAGAAAACAAGCGTATGTGTGTAGGCCTACTGAATACCTACAGCTGTTGGCTTGCCTTTATCTGTGTCTTTTTGCAGCGCTGGAACAAGTATGTTCAGTGACCATTTAGAACAAACACCATTTTTCTTGCGACATTATATATTTATGGGGTAGTGGTATATAAACACCATTTCTTCAAATGATTTTTCACCTGGTTTCTACAGATGGGGATGTTTATGGGGCCATTATATATTTATATCGAGTTTAGTGTGAAATGAGCGTTGAGATGTCATTGATGTATATTTCTTTACATGCACAGAATAGCATGTAAAAATAATTTGCTTGATGAAATGTTCAATTCAGTTTCACACACCACTATTCATATACAAACCCTGCGTCTGAACCGTTTTTCCAGCTTATCGCCATTGTTACAACCGAATGGAGGAACCGCTGCTGCCTTACTACAACAGCTTTGCCGTACTAAGCATCGAAATTTCTCAAATTTGGGATGCTACACTTTTGTACCTATACAACACTCTAATCTGTATGTAAACAGGTATTGTTGTCTTATTTCTTATGAGAACCGCTGCTGATGTCGTCGTCGTCCTCGCCGCCGCACCACATGACACTATCAAACAGGTATGTATGCCTCAATTTCATCCCATGCTTCTCTCGCCTCGCTGGTTGGTTTGGTGACCTTCTTTGCCACCCTCTTCCTTGACCTTAGGAAAAGCATGGCTACCAGCACAGAATGGACATGGAAAAGGTGAGACGCCGCGACATCGAAGCTCTCACATCTCCCCGTCGAGCTTGCGCGTGTGCCGGATCTGATTGGCAACATAGCCTGTCCATCTGGCATCTGCCGGCACCTCCAAGCAACGCCTACAGCAGCAGGTGAGCCACCCTACTCGGCAATTTTTCTTTGCATGATTTGAAATGAATCGACTGGCTACTGAACTTTATTTTTGGTTAGCTGTCCTGAAAATTAATACTATCTACAAAGATGTCCCTGTCCAAAAGATCACCGAGATTCCAGATGATCTGAAAGCAATTTACATGTATGTGAAATATGACCACCCCACGCTTTAATTTCAAAAGGTGTCATTTTTCACATGTGTCTAATTTTTTCTATATCATTGAACCAGCTCTTTAGGAGATCAAGCAGAAAACTGTTGTTGACATGACTGTCGATCGTGGCTGCTACATTAATCAAAGCCAGGGCCTTAATTATCCTGTAGGTTGACTATACCTTGGTTTTATTAGTCTTTAATAATTTTGAACTATACTTCGCGACTGCTATTTCCTTTGGATGTACTAAACACTTTATATATTGAGCTCACAGACTACAATTTCTAACTTAGCTTAATAGCCCTTCTGGACTCAACTGCAATAAAAACATGGCTTACAACAACTTTGTCTATCTATGCAGCTGCTCTGCTTTCATATGCCCTGCTTTGTTGTTCTAGATTTGGAATCGTTTTGGAATCGACGCACTAGACCAAGGGGATGGACCGGTCAACGTCCGCCAAGGCAAAATCCGTCTCTCCTCTTAAGTTGATTAGTTTCTCTTTCTGCGTTCCTTTTTCTATGGTCTCATTTGCCATTTTTGCTCCATGATTATCATGTTGTCCCTTTTGGGTTGTCGGATGCTTTACCTCGGCAGCATGGTGAGATTGCTTGCTTTCTCCATGTGAATTTTCCAAAAAACTTATCTATTTAAGGAACCATCTTTGCTCTTCGATGTTGCATCTACAATGCTCAGTACCTAATAGAACTAAAAGTCGGTTACCCGGTCAATACACCTTTTATAAAAAAAATGAATGGGCAATCTGTGGCCATCTAGAGTATTGGTTCATTGATTGGTGAAGAAAGGCAAGGGTCAAAGTGATCTTTTCCCAAGGTAATCACCACTGTTTTGTTTAGGCTTATGTGCCTTACGTTTTTTAGGATCTCTGTCAAGAAGGGTATATATTAAAGCATTGTCATGTTCTAATTATAAATGATGACAAGAAAGTTAATAACTTCATAATTACATAGTAAGCATAGCTAGAGCGTATAGGTTAGAGATGTACAAATGATTGACTAAAAATATATTTTTTTATTCGCAACAACACACTGGATCACATCAGGAAACTATTTTTTTAGAATACAAGTCAAGTTTAAAACTTTTGACCACGACAGCTGAAAAACAAAGTAAATATTTGTGTAGGATACAAGTCAAGTTTAAAACTTTTGACCATGACAGTTGAAAAACCAAAGTAAATGCATCATATATATTCAATAAAATATATATTTAGATATTCATGGCGCCGCATAAGCATAATTCAATTCACCCCCCCGCCATTCACTCACCCCCCCCCCCCCCCCCCCCCCCAAAGCACTAGCTGCTGGCGTATACATGTATTTCTTGATTCTAATAGGATGCATGCCAATCTTAGAAACTATAATAAGCACCTACCCCGCAATTTAGAACTGGTGTGACGTGGCTCTTTGTTGATAACTATCATACTTGCATAGTTGGTTGATTGATTTGATTATAACCAAACTGCACTGTCATAATTTTAAGATCGACATTATTCAAATGAAAAATGATCAAAGAAATACATGTACCAAAGTTGCATCTTTAGTCTAATAAATTATGTATTGTGGGCATACAATTGATCCTTCAAATTATTGTGATATTTTAGTGCTCTTTAGTCTAATAAATTATGTATTGTGGTGCTCCACCGAATATCCAATTCCGAGCCCGGGCTCATCTGCACCCGGTCAAGAAACAATTCATAGAAAATTCAAAAAAATCCAAAAAAATCCAACTTTTTTGTGCAAGGTAGATAATTTGGTGCGTGAGGTTCACTCCACATTTCAGAGCATTTGGACATCTGAGTAGCTCAGCAAAAAAGACAAATTGGGTCAGAACAGTATATAAACAGTACACTTTTTAACAGACCCCAAATTTGACTTTTTTACCGAGAGCTACTCAGACGTCCAAATGATTTGAATTTTGGAGCGGACATCACGCACCAAATTATCTACCATGACAAAAAAAATTGGAAATTTTTGAATTTTTTTAGTATTTGTTTTGAATTTTTTATTCAGCGCGGGTGCAGATGAGCCTGGGAGCCAAAACGCCTCACTCGATGCTCCACCTCCTTTTCTCTTCTTGCCAGGACATATACTTTGCATGGGAAGTTGCGTGCTTGCTACGAGCTTCCGACACATCGTCCGCCGCTACACCTATCGATGTACTTTTGTTACTATGATGTATCTCTTGCTTTTGGTATATTGTAGTGAACTTTGTTGTGGACAACCATTGTATGGTATGAATTGGATCTTTATGGCTTTGTGATCAAATAGAATCTATCAAAGGGCAGCTACTCTGCTCTTTGTTATTTTGGAATCTGACTTGCTTCTGGTATATTAAGCATCTATCCTCTGTAATGAATGTACAGTTGTGAACCTATTGACATGGGCGATTACTATTCCTTGCTTGGGTCTTTATGCTTTATAATCAAAAAGCAATCTATCATAGGAAGCTACTTTGCTCTTTTTATTTTGGATCTGACATTATGCCATCATTTACGATTAGGCGTGCTGCACCTATGGGAGACAATGCGCCAAGATGTGTTGGCAACAGTTATGCTATCTGTAAAGACAGTCTTATGTTCGATTACTCTTGCAAAAATTTATACTTTGGTTACACGTCCGGGTAATGTGTTGAGCCAGGAATAAGAATACGGCGCCAAAATCTGGACCGGCACCCTCGCGCCAAGGCGTGATCCCGATCTAGTTGCCATTGTGCATGCATGGCTTCTTGATTTTGTATACCCTTCCATGCATGCGACTTCACTGTCGTGCACAACTTGTATACGTGATGGCTGAGACTGTCACGTGCCATGGTTAATCTGCAAAACAGCATGACCATTGATTATCTTCGATAAAGATAGAGAGAGAGAGTTTCTCTTGAGGTGAAGGTTAATACTTGTATTGTTCAGACTTCAATTTGCTACTCATCCGAATGTGTGCTGCTCTATAGAGTACTATGTTGGATCCGTTAGGTTGACAGGCACCCGCACGTGTATGCGCTATCAAAATAAAATAGATGTAGTGTATTTAGAACAATTCAATCGACCATAATATATAGTACTAATTATATTACCACAATAATTACCACATACATATTCATTGAGCTTTTGGACAGAATTTCAAGTATCCTAGCTATATGTCTCCTTACAGAACAACTTTTTTTTGGTTTTGTATTTACACAACTCTATAAAAATCATTTTGGTATGGTGTAATTTCAAATCCCTGTCCTCCCTAATTACTTTTAATTTTTGCAGTGTGCCTTCCAACCCAAATTAAAAACATATTATTACTAAAGTAAATTCGAGGTAAATAATGCAAGTAGAAATATCAAGAAATTAAGTGCAATTTACATGCGTGGACTGGTATTATATTATTAACGAATAAACACTGCACTCCATATAGATCAAAGTGAATTTATATCTGACATGCAGCCTAAGAAACAAATATCCCCAGATTCATATGGGTAAGCAAATTAATTTTTGATCTGGTACAACATTGTTTTATCTGTGAGTACAAATAGTATATTATTAAAAAGTAAATAAACCAAGGCCAGCATGCTTACCTCGTAAAGATTCTTTGTCATGTTCCATTGTGAGAGTAGATTGCATTCATCTTCTTTATAGTGCAGAATACGATTATAATCAACTGGTTTGGTTGCACAACTGATGAAAGCATAAAGAGATTCTTTGTCCTGTTCCATTGTGAGAGCAAATTGCATTCACCTTCTTTATAGTGCGGTATACGATTATAATCAACTGGTTTGGTCGCACAGCTTCCGACCGAAGAGCCGCCATATGAATGAAAATTATCAATGAAAATTATCCGTAAGAGCCGCCATCGGCTCTGGCAGGTCGACCGAACTAATGGACCTGCTACCATTCCCTTTGGCGGCAGAAGGAGGAGGAGTTGGCCATGCTGCCATCGGCGATCTGAATCAACCCCCTTTTCCCTTTCCTTCGGCTACAAAAAATTGGTTTGTTGGCTAGTACTTATCTTGCTTTCAGGAGGGCCATGGAAGCGGAGAAGAGATTATGGTGTGCGACGCGACACTGAGAAGCCAACAGTACATGCATCAATCTGCGGCATCTCTCGTGAGCATTTATTGGCAGAGGTGGAAGCACCAGGAAGTAGTAGTAGGATGAGTTGGCCACGCTGCCACTGGCGATCTGAATCAACCCCTTTTTCTTATCTGCTAGGAATATCATGGTAAAACTTTCTTCTCCCGTGGCACGATGAGCTGTGGCGGAATTTGCTGCCTATGCCGCCTGCGTCTAGTCGAGGCAGCGCATTTATCTGGGCTGCACGATATGGAGAACCTGCAAGGTTCGAGGCGACTGTAGTTTTTTTCGCGAATACGCAAGATGCGTATCTTTGCATTGATAGAAAAAGAGAACAAGCATGGGGTTACAACGCTTACAAGGCCATGTGCACACTAGGCATGGTGTACAAGCGAAGGAGCACAACAGAACAGGGGTATGCTCAGCCCCACAACAAAAACTAGAGACTAAGCGCCGGGGATGATGTTTTGCAGTCCGGTGGCGCCTGCCTTGGCCCAGAGGCGCGCCTCGTCCTTGATGGTGTCGGAGGTGAGGGTAGTCGATGGCTTAGCTCCCTCAAAAATGCAAGCGTTGCGGTGCTTCCATATCCACCATGCTGACAGGATTATGAGGGAGGATAGGCCCTTGCGCATGGATGCCGGCGCAAGGTCGAGAGAGGAGCTCCACCAGAGCTGAAATGGCGTGTCGGGGGCGGGGAGGCCGATGGGCGCACGGGCCCAACCGAGAATCTCATGCCAAACTTGGCGAGAGAAAGAACAGCCAGCAAGGAGGTGCTGCATGGTTTTCTCCTCCTGATCACAAAGGGCGCATGCATCATCATGGGGTAGCTCGCGGCGTGCTAGACGCTCCGCGGTCCAGCAGCGGTCTTGCATGGCCAGCCATAAGAAAAACTTGACGCGGAGAGGAGCCCAAGGTTGCCAAGTGAGCCGCCAGTATGGGTCTTCGCAAGCACCTATGAATAGAGCCTTGTAGTAGGAACTTGCAGTGTATGTAGCGGAAGAAGTCCAACGCCAACGCACCGTATCCGGCTCGGTGGAGAGATTAGTGTGGCGCACCAGGCGCCAGAGCTCGACGTATTGCACCAGGCCGCCGGCCCAAGCGCGCCTCGGATGTCCTGCACCCAGGACCGCAGGTGCAGACCGTCTCGTACGCAACGCTCTTTCCGCAGACGCCTTGGGACGAGAGCGAAGACGAGTGGGGCAATCTCGGCCGCTGACCTGCCATCGATCCAGTGGTCGATCCAAAACCTGCAAGTATCTCCAGCACCAAGCTGCCAAGTCGTGAAGGCTCTGAAAATTGCACTCGCGTCCGCGTCGTGGGGTATGTGCAGGTGGCTCCAAGGGCGAGAAGCATCAGTACGTTGCAGCCAGAGCCAACGAACACGGAGAGAGATGCCTGTACGATGGATATCTCGGATGCCAAGGCCACCGAGGGAGATGGGCCGGCATACACGCTGCCAGTTGACAAGGCACTGGCCACCGTTGGCCTTGTCGGATCCTGCCCAGAGGAATCCTCGGATGATCCAGTTCACTTTCTTGATGGCAGTGCTGTTGAAGACAATGGCGGTGAGGAAGTGCGTGGGGATGGCACTTAGGACATGGCGCACAAGGGATAGGCGGTCTCCCTTGGATAGCATAGATGCCCGCCATGTGGAAAGCTTGCGTCCTAGTTTGTCGATGATCGGTTGCAAGCTCGTCGATGAGGCCTTGCGGACTGAGAGGGGCAGCCCAAGGTAGGTGATAGGGAAGTGAGCAACGGGGCACTGCATCTCCGCGGCGATCGTGGCGATGTGGTCGTCGGTGCATTGAATTGGAGTGGCCGAACACTTGTCAAAGTTGGTGTGAAGCCCTGATGCGAGGCCGAAGACATGAAGGAGCCTGCGCACCGTGGCGATGTCATGGGAGTCCGGGTGGCAGAAAATGACCACATCGTCGGCATAAAGGGATATGCTCGAAGCCGCATGACGGGTAGTCAAGCGATGAAGGAGGCCTAGCTCGACCGCACGGAGCAACATGGAGTTCAAGACGTCGATGACCAGGGTGAAAAGCATGGGGGAGACCGGGTCGCCCTGTCGAAGGCTGTGAGCGTGGTCGATCGGAGGCCCTGGGTGGCCGTTGATGAGTACTCTCGTAGAGACCGTGGAAAGGAGCATGGAGATCCACTCGCGCCAACGTGGGCCAAACCCAAGGTGCTGCAGAAGCTGGAGAAGGAAGGGCCAAGACACGCTGTCGAAGGCTCTAGCGATGTCCAGGCGACTGTAGTTTATCCGACGAAAGATCAGTGTGTCGCGTCTGTGCTGCTGCCGGGATGGCTCTTGTGACAGCGATGGCAAGACTGCGATGGATTGGGCGCCTTCGCATTTATCCTGGACACACGATTTGCGGCGGCGGCGATATATAAACCTACAGCGTCACCGGAAATCTTCTCTACAGGAAGGAGCCGCTAAGAGGCTAGGGTTTCATCGGGGAGTAAAGAAAGGAGAGGCGTGAAATTATTAGGTTGGCAGAGATTAGGCCAGCGATCATGGAGTCCGTATCCTTTTTAGGTTTTTTTGTTGAGAACGTGCCATGTCAGCTTGCAGTGCGTGTTGTCCTAGGAAAGTGCATGAAGAGATTAGGCCAGCGATCATGGAGTCCGTATCCTTCTTAGTAGGTTTTTTGTTGAGAACGTGCCATGTCAGCTTGCATGTGCGTGTTGTCCTAGGAAAGTGCATGTTGTCCTAGGAAATCAATCACCGTGTGTATGTTCCGTGTCCGTGTGCTTAGTTTTTTTTTACTCGAAAAATCAATCTGTGTGTTGGTACATATACGTGCAAATCTCCACCGTTGGCACATCCTGATTTTGAAGTGATAAATCTCCGCCGCTCGTTTTCTATCGTTTTAAGTATA
Source organism: Thinopyrum elongatum (assembly GCA_011799875.1). Taxonomy (NCBI): domain Eukaryota; kingdom Viridiplantae; phylum Streptophyta; class Magnoliopsida; order Poales; family Poaceae; genus Thinopyrum; species Thinopyrum elongatum. Next base: position 56,008,536 of record CM022300.1, on the reverse strand, counting down.
TAATAGATATTTGGGTATTTATGGAGTTAGAATTAGGGTTAGGGGTGCCACGATGGGCCCACAACCTTGAGGGGTGCGCCCCCTAGGGCGCGCCCTGTGAGCTTGTGGCTCATCCGTGGCCCTTCTGGTCTCCTCCCGAAGCTTCCTAGGTGTCTTCTGATCCAAGAAAAATCGTCAAAAAGTTTCGTTCCGTTTGGTGTTGATTTTCTGTAAAAGACAAAAATAAGAAAAAAAACAACAGCTGGCACTAGGCACTAGGTTAATAGGTTAGTCACAAAAAATGATATAAAATAACATCATAATGCATATAAAACATCCAAGATGGATAATATAATAGCATGGAACAATAAAAAATTATAGATATGTTGGAAACGTATCAATGCATAATGGGTTGTGATCAACGATCGTTATCGACTCCGGGAGTGCAGCAGAAGTAGACGGGTCGGTGTAGATCATACTTGGAGTCCCTCAAACGTTGATGACGATCCTGCGAACTGCCCACGAATGATCCCTCGAACGGAAGACCGAAAGCACGGCTTCTCTACTTGGTTGCAAGCGCACGGTCTTCACGATCCGGCAGCGCTTCACCGTTCAGAGCTAATCGTCGCTGGAGAATTAGAGGGAGGAGTTTAGAACCACACGGGGCTTCTAATTATGAGGATTAGAGCTGGCTAGGGCTCTCTCTAATTAGTCAACTAGGACCAACTAGAACATGCACTAGATCAACTAGAGGAGGCTCTAAAACTTGTGTTAACATAGGGTGGAAATCCTCTAGTATATATAGGTTAGAGGGGAGGGAGAGGGCCAGCCACCAAGGGAGGAAAGCCTCCCTTGGTGCGCCAGCCATGGGGGGAGTCCAACTCGCACCCCAAGTAGGATTCGGCCCCCTAATAGGAAAGGGGGGCGCCACCTCCACTGGGCCTTCATGGCCCAAGTTTCCTTCCACCTCTTGGCCTTATTAAGCCCATTGATATTAAATTAAATATATATTTGTTCTAAACATATTCAGACCATTATATATATAATTTAACATCTTCGGAAACATTTTCATCTATATATATATTAATTGGTAATACCTGGTACTGCCCGATATTCACCGAAACCCTTCCGGTGACCCCGAAGCGCTTCCGGAACCTCTCGGAACTATTCCAGATATTAATGAAACAATTCCACAAATATATTCTCATCACTCCCATCCCACTCACAATCAGCAGATCGTGATTACCTTAAGCTTGTGACCCCGTAGGCTCGGTAAATCATAGACATGAACGAAACCCTTTTGTTCAATGACCGATAGCGGAACTGTAGACATCCATATCGGTCCTTATTATTACACGAATGATATTGGAGTGAACCTTTGGTTATCATTTGATGTTACCTTTGCTTCGTGATACTTTAAAAACCCGGTGTGCATCGGTATCCTCCTGAGTCATCACCATGCTCACTATATCGTTGCTCCTGTTACCGGTTTTGTTCTTCTTTCTCGTTGACGTGTTCCGGCATCCCCGTGACATAGTCACATGTGTCTGGCCAGACGATGATGGATGCCGTCACACCGAGAGGGCCCTAAGAATATCTCTTTATCGTCGGAGGAGCAAATCCCACTCTCGAGCTATCCGGTCACTTGTCAAACTTTCCGGTGAGCCTGAAAGTTGTCGTTATGATCACCTTGTTACAGATGACGTTTGAGCAACCACAAAGCCCACCGTCTGGTAGGAAGTGACCGAGACACTCTCATGGTCTGAGGAACTAAAACACATGCTAACACTTCGTGTTATAACAGATGATTTCAGACGATATAATCACGAAGTATAACACACAAGTATTGGGTCGATTCAATATGATTGGTCTTCTAACGTCATACCCTCAATGCTGTTTTAGGACTATCGTTACACTTAACGATGTCCTAAGATCCGAAATACGTGATCACCAACAACACTTGAGCCAGTCTTAGAGGCGAGACCGGGAACCTATTATTTATCGTTTATCATTTCACACGTGCATATGAGTTTTCCATTGAACCGCATATTCTAGGATCATAGCAGTTATAGCATGAAATATAAACTCTTAACTGTGAATAGGGAAATATAATAATACACATATTATTGCCTCTAGGGCATATTTCCAACAGTCTCCCACTTGCACTAGAGTCAATAATCGTTAGCACTTTTAACTTTTACACCAATGGCAATCCGGTGTAAGTCCATGCTTTGCTTGTGGTATAGACTTTGTCCTATCGAATCTGACAACTTCGGATCTGAGTGTATCATTTGCATTTCTATGCATCTGTCATGCTTTCACATGAATTCATAATTTATGTGAAACAAGCTTAGTATATATTGAATCACTGGCAAGACCTTTGATTCCTTAGATTGAGGCATAGAACCACTATAAAAGAACAATGTTCTATTTGCACAATCATCTAGAAACCATACTAAGTTCATAAATGAACCTTTGATTCTTCGCCCTCTATTGTTGCTTCTAAAGCGACAATATACTCAGCCTTCTATTATAGAATTCACCACAATAACTTTCTTGGACCAATTCCAACTTACTATGCCACCATAAATCATTTAATTGAAATCAAAATTCGCTTGGAGCACCAATTGAATATTTTTGTCGATGTACTACTTACATCAAGCATGTATTGATGTAACTCTTTACAACAATCTCTTCATTCTCTCCATATGTAAGAAACATGTCGTTAATACTTAACAAAATTTTCACTGTTGTCCTATGATCAATAATTTGACCATACTAGTAACTTTACTCACAACTTACTTGGAGTACTTGTACATATCTGGTTATTACATACCATGGAATTAACACAAGTGTGATTGAAATCATGTATTGCACTCATCAATATTTCAAGATACCGATTCTTGCTAAGAACTCTTTCCATGTGACTTTGACAAGAAAACTCTTCTTGAAATTTTTCATACTAAACTGCTTTAGTTCTTTTGTCAATATGTATTTTGGCTAAGCCCGATTAGACACTACCATCTCCATAGATTATTATGTCTAATACAAGGACTATATTGCCTAAGTACTTTAGTGAAAAACTATTTTCAATAAAGTCTTAATCCGTGTCAAGAAATTTATATAATTTCCAATCAACAATGTGTCATGCACACACAATGTTTAGAAATATTATCATGCTCCCACTTACTTTCTTGTAAAATACAATTATATTTGTTTCTATCGATGAAATCATATTATTTGATCAATTTATTAAAACGAAGATTCCAACTCCACTATGCTTACTTCAGATCATTACAGGATCTCTTGAAGTTTGCACACTTACTAGCATCCTCTGGATCGAGAAAATTACCTTGGACCGTATCAAATATACATCCTTGGTTCTATTTCCATATCATGGGAATCATTTCAACATCCATCTGTTATATCTCATAACTGAAATATTTAGTAATTGCTAGTTTAATCCGAACCGACTTTAAGTATTATTATGATGAGACAATCTCGTCATAATCAACTCCTTGATCTTGACATAAACTATTTGCAACAAGTCAAGCATTATAAAACATTTTTATCTTTGTAAATTTATAGATCCATCACTACACTTTAGACTTTAAGTCTTTCAGAGGGTCTATCAAGTACTAAACTTGAATTATGTGTATGGATACTATCTTGGATTACTTTGGCGTATAGCCAATTCCGGAATCAGGGCCCATCAACGCTTCTCTCTGTATTATAGGTTCATTGTTTGTTTCAACAATATTTCATCTGCATACCTTGAAGGTCTAGATGCCGTCACACCGAGAGGGCCCTAAGAATATCTCTCCATCATCGGAGGAGCAAATCCCACTCTCGATCTATCCGGTCACTTGTCAAACTTTCCAGTGAGCCTGAAAGTTGTCGTTATGATCACCTTGTTACAGATGACGTTTGAGCAAACCCAAAGCCCACCTTTTGGTAGGAAGTGACCGAGACACTCTCATGGTCTAAGGAACTAAAATACATGCTAACACTCCATGTTATAATAGATGTTTTCAGACGATATAATCACGAAGTATAACAGACAAGTATTGGGTCGATTCAATATGATCGTTCTTCTAACGTTATACCCTCAACGTTGTTTTAGGACTATCGTTACACTTAACGATACCCTAAGATCCGGAAAACGTGATCACCAACAATACTTGAGCCAGTCTTAGAGGCGAGACTGGGAACCTATTGTTTACCGTTTATCATTTCACACGTGCATATGAGTTTTCCATTGAATCGCATATTTCAGGATCATAACAGTTATAGCATGAAATATAAACTCTTAACTATGAATAGGGAAATATAATAATACAAATATTATTGCCTCTAGGGCATATTTCCAACAGTCTACTCCAAGAGTTCCACCCGACCAACTTCTATAAAGGGGTCGACGCTTAATTTTAAACACGGAGAACACCATTAATGAAACGGATAAATAGAACCATCTTCCAACCCTAGCCCTCGCCATTTCCCATGTCATCTCCATACCCGACACCGCCACCATCATCACCGCAACAATCCCTCTCCAAGTTTGTCATACGATGTATCGCATCCGGCAGTTATTGTAAGACATATTATCAATCAATCATTCATGTTCATGTCGTCTTAAATGAGTTCATCTTGTGATCCGATTGCCATGTGTGAGTAATTCAGTAAGGCAATGGATTGAGGCATGGCCTTGCAAGCCGATGCATTTGTGCAGCATATCGTTGGAACGACTTCGTGTATTTGATAATATGTCCCATTGCAACAAAATTGTCTCTTGTCTTCTTCTCAATCTAAGACCCTGCAGGTACCCAGGATCCTTGAAAGATCGAGGATGTTGCCTAGAGGGGGGGGGGTGAATAGGCGCTTTAAAATAATTACGGTTTAGGCTTGAACAAATGCGGAATAAACCTAGCGGTTAATTTGTCAAGCACAAAACCTACAACAACTAGGCTCACCTATGTGCACCAACAACTTATGCTAAGCAAGATAGACAACTAAGTGATAGCAAGACATATGACAAGAAACAATATGGCTATCACAAAGTAAAGTGCATAAGTAAAGCGCTCGGGTAAGAGATAACCGAGGCAAGCGGAGACGACGATGTATCCCGAAGTTCACACCCTTGCGGATGCTAATCTCCGTTTGGAGCGGTGTGGAGGCACAATGCTCCCCAAGAAGCCACTAGGGCCACCGTAATCTTCTCATGCCCTCGCACAATGCAAGATGCCATGATTCCACTAAGGGACCCTTGAGGGCGGTCACCGAACCCGTACAAATGGCAACCCTTGGGGGCAGTCACTGAACCCGTACACTTTGGCAACCCTTGGGGGCGGTCACCGGTACCCGTCAAATTGCTCGGGGCGATCTCCACAACCTAATTGGAGACCCCGACGCTTGCCCGGAGCTTTACACCACAATGATTGAGCTCCGAACACCACCAACCGTCTAGGGCGCCCAAGCACCCAAGAGGAACAAGCTCAAGGGTACCAAGCACCCAAGAGTAATAAGCTACTCAACTTCACTTCCACGTATCACCGTGGAGAACTCAAACCGATGCACCAAATGCAATGGCAAGGGCACACGGAGTGCCCAAGTCCTTCTCTCCCAAATCCCACCGAAGCAACTAATGCTAGGGAGGAAAATGAGAGGAAGAACGAAGAAGAGAACACAAAGAACTCCAAGATCTAGATCCAAAGGGTTCCCCTCACATAGAGGAGAAAGTGATTGGTGGAAATGTGGATCTAGATCTCCTCTCTCTTTTCCCCCAAAAACTAGCAAGAATCCATGGAGGGATTGAGAGATAGCAAAGTCGAAGAAGGTCAACAATGGGGGAGAACACGAGCTCAAAGGATTAGGCTCAGAAGACCCCCTTTTATAGGAGGGGGAAAATCCAACCGTTATCCTCACAGCCCACACCGAGCGGTACTACCGCTCCAAGGAGCGGTACTACCGCTAGGGCGGCAGTAGCCAGAAGAAACACTACTGCAACGGGGCAACAAGGCGGTACTACTGCTGGAGCGGTACTACCGCCTGCCCTTGCGGTACTACCGCAGGGGTAGTATTCAACGGCCACACTGGTGTAGCACACGGCAGTATACACAGTGAGGAAGCGGTACTACCGCGCGTCCACGGATGTAAAAAATTACTGCCGCGCCTACATCCGCTGGAGCTAGCTTCGAGTAAAAAGCCGGCACGGTACTACCGCTCACAAGGAGCGGTACTACCGCGTAGGGCGCGGATGTAAAAAAATACTTCCGCGCATGCCAGTGTTCTGGGCTAGAGGCCACGGTACTACCGCACCTGAGGAGCGGTACTACCGCATAGCGCGGTACTACCACTTCACTGGCCGGTACTACCGTGGGCCTCTGCGGTACTACTGCTTCGTTGAGCAGTACTACCGCACGCCACAGAACTATAGCACTTGGAGGCCTTCATATCGCAACTAAAGACAACAGAAGGATACAATAAAACCAGAACTGCCATAATTTCTGCAAATGAGCTCCGAATTGAGCAAACTCAAGCTTGTTGGAAAGAAGACAACGAGTAGCATCAAAACAACGACTGGTTATAGTAAGAAGAGGCAGGGGAGGTATGCCTAGTTTATAGAGGAGTGAAACCTCCAACAGAGAAGAACCGGCATAACCTCCAACATCGAAAACATCATAGAAAATGCAAGTGAACTCCGTTTTCGATGAACTCGAGCTTGTCATCAAGAAGACCATAAGCTCCAAATCTCACAATGAGAAGAACCAAACAAGAACCAATAAAGATGATGCAAGGATGCAATGGTTTAAGCTCTCTACGAACAATACGATCAAGCTACTCATCGAGAGCCCCACTTGATAGTACGGCAATCGATCCTATAACCCGGTCTCCCAACTACCACCATGAGACCGGTAAAAAGAGAAAACCTATCAAGGGCAAACATTTGCCTTGCACAAAGTCCACTTGAGCTAGATGATGACGATCTTGACTTCCTCAAGTGGGACCACCTTTCTTGATTCCGTTGCCTCGGTGAAGAGTAGTTGATTGCTCCCCCATACTCCACTATGGGTGAGCCACTCTTTGGCTCATCTTCACAAGTCCATTGCCACCACAATGGACGGCAAGCTTCAAGCATGTGATCTCTTCGTGATGATCCACTTGAACTTGCACACCGCAACCTAACCCCACAAAGAACTCTCACGAAGACCATGGGTTAGTACACAAAGCGTAATTGACAATGCTTACCATACCATGGGATCGCTTGGTCCCCCTCGGTACATCTTCTACGCTTTGTGTGTTGATCAACTTGATTCACTCTTTGACTTAGTCTTGATCAACCTCTCACATGACCAATCTTTAGGGAATTCCTTGAATAGTATCTTGGTCATCACAAACTCTCCTTGAAACCAACAAATGGACTCCAAGAAAAGCCTATGGACAAATCCTTCAAATATAACTCAAGGCAACCATTAGTCCATAGAGATTGTCATCAATTACCAAAACCAAACATGGGGGCACCGCATGTTCTTTCAATCCTGTAGATCGATCCAGGAGGAGGTAAGGAGCGAGGAGGTCATGGAACACTATCCCGAATAGCAGTGAGAGAAGGGGTTAGTATGCTAGCGAAAACATATTTCTTGAGACGAATGAGGTGTAGTTATTAAACACCCAATGCTTTTGTCTGAATGTTTATTCTTAATAACCGAGGTAACCCTGCGCGTTAGTAAGGGCCATTGGTTAGACAACTGGCTCTTGTTGTAGGTTGAGCACCGGTTAAGACGTACTTTTGACACATGGTCCACAATCATCGCGTCACAAGCACATCATAGTGCTTGTCTTTCAGGGCATGGTTTAATATCATTAAGATCAATCCCAAGCAGAAATATAAGGTTGTAAGATTAAGACCTCATACCCATGCATGTTTTTAATACCAGTGTTTACACCCTTAACGTTGTTAAAGATTCAGTAGAAAAAAATGAAATTACATTCTTTAGCAAGAACTTATCAGCCTTTGTCGTAGTGCACGTGCTCTCGCGGGTTCAATAACTTAAGGCCACTCCTTGGGGGAAAGTGATATGTCTCCAACGTATCTATAATTTTTGATTGTTTCATGTTATTATATTATCATTCTTGGATACTTTATATGCTTTAATATGCAATTTTATATCATTTTGGGGAACTAACCTATTAACCCAGTGCCTAGTGCCAGTTGCTGTTTTCTGCTTGTTTTTGGTTTTCCAGAAAATCAATACCAAACGGAGTCCAAATGCTATGAAACTTTTTGATGATTGTTTTCTGGACAAAGAGACCCTAGAAGCTTTAGTAGGAGACCAGATGGCAAACGAGGAGACAACAAGCAATAGGGCGCACCCTTGGGGGGGGGGTAGGCACGTGCTGATACCTTGTGGGTCCCACATGGCTCCGTATGACCTTATTCCACTTCTATAAATTCTCAAATATTGAAAAAAAACCAGAGAGCCACCTGAAACACCTTTTCCGCCGCCGCAAGTCTCAGTTCTTCTGCAATCCTATCTGGAGGCCTTTTCTGGTACTCTGCCGGAGGGGGAATCGATCACGGAGGGCTTCTACATCAACCTTGCTGCCCTACCGATGATGGGTGAGTAGCTCACCACAGACCTACGGGTCCATAGCTAGTAGCCAGATGGCTTCTTCTCTCTCTCTCTCTCTTTGATCTTCAATACCATGTTCTCCTTGATCTTCTTGGAGTTCTATCCGTTGTAATCTTTTTTTGTGGTGTGTTTATTGGGATCCGATGAATTGTGGGTTTATGATCAGATTATTCATTGAAATTAATTGAGTCCTTTCTGAACTTTATTATGGATGGTTATGATAGCTTTGTATTTCTCTCCGATCTATCCGTTTCGTTTGGCCAACCAGATTGATTTATCTTCACTAGGAGAGGTGCTTTGTAATGGGTTCAATCTTGCAGCGTCCTGATAACCCACAAGTATAGGGGATCGCAACAGTTTTTGAGGGTAGAGTATTCAACCCAAATTTATAGATTCGACACAAGGGGAGCCAAAGAATATTTGCAAGTATTAGCAGTTGAGTTGTCAATTCAACCACACGTGGAGATTAAATATCTGCAACAATATGATCAGTAGCACAGTAGCATGATAGTTTCGATAGTAGTGATGATAGTAGCAGTAACAGTAACAGTAATAGCAATGGTTTTTGTAGCAAGTGTAACAGTAGCAATGGCAATAGTAACTTAGCAAGAACAGTAAGTGGAAAACTCGTAGGCATTGGATCGGTGAATTCGTTGGATGATATTCATCATATAACAGTCATAACATAGGGCGATACAGAACTAGCTCCAGTTCATAAATATAATGTAGGCATGTATTCCGTAAATAGTCATACGTGCTTATGGAAAGAACTTGCATGACATCTTTTGTCCTACCCTCCCGTGGCAGCGGGGTCCATAAGGAAACTAAGGGATATTAAGGCCTCCTTTTAATAGAGAACCGGAGCAAAGCATTAACACATAGTGAATACATGAACTCCTCAAACTACGGTCATCACCGGAAAGTATCCCGAATATTGTCACTCCGGGGTTTACGGATCATAACACGTAATAGGTGCATATAACTTGCAAGATCCGATCTAGAACATGGATATAATGGTGAAAACATAAACAGTTCAGATCTAAAATCATGGCACTCGGGCCCAAAGTGACAAGCATTAAGCATGGCAAAGTCATAGCAACATCAATCTCAGAACATAGTGGATACTAGGGATCAAGCCCTAACTCAACTAACTCGATTACATGATGAATCTCATCCAACTCCTCACCGACCAGCGAGCCTACGAAAGAATTACTCACTCCCGGTGGGGAGCATCATGGAATTGGCGATGAAGGAGGGTTGGTGATGACGAAGATCGAAGATTCCCCTCTCCGGAGCCCCAAACAGACTCTAGATTTGGCTTCCCGATGAAGAACAGGAGGCGGAGGCGACTCCGTCTTGTGAAACGCAATAATTCTTCCTCCCTGATTTTTCTATCCAAATATAGGTATTTAAGGAGTCAGAATCAGGGTATGCGGGGCTACCAGGTGGGCACAACCCACCCGGGCGCGCCTAGAGGGGGGGCGCGCCCTGGTGGGTTATGCTCACCAGGGTCCCCCCTCCGGTGGTTCTTGGCTCCAATATTTTTCTTTTATTGTATAAAAATTCTCCAAAAAGTTTCGTTCCATTCCAAGAACTTTTATTTCTGCACAAAAACAACGCCATGGTAGTTCTGCTGAAAACTGCATCAGTCCGGGTTAGTTTCATTCAAATCATGCAAATTAGAGTCCAAAACAAGAGCAAAAGCATTAGGAAAAGTAGATACGATGGAGACGTATCAACTCCCCCAAGCTTAAACCTTTTCTTATCCTCAAGCAATTCAGTTGATAAACTGAAAGTGAAAAAGAAAAACTTTTACGAACTCTTTTGTTCTTGTTTACATAAATAAGCTTAAGTAGCACCCAGGTTTTCAGCAAAGATTATGACTAACAATGTCAACAATAACTCTTAAAAATTATATTAACTCATATCAATACCACAAGCAACTAGCGAGCAATAATAAGATATCTCAAACGACAACACTTTGTCAAAACAACCATGATATAATATGACGACAGTGGTATCTCGCTAGCCCTTTCTGAGACCGCAAAACATAAATGCAGAGCACCTCCAAAGTTCAAGCAGCGACTAAACATTATAATTCATGGTAGGAAAGATCCAGTCATGATGCACCCAAGATTAACTATACACAATGCATGAGGATGACAATAGTGCTCTCAGATCTGGAGCTTGTTTGAGAAGGTGTTGACTCAACATAAAAGTTAATAGATAGCCCCTTCGCAGAGGGAAGCAGGGATTTGCAGAGGTGCCAGAGCTCGAAGCTTAAATCAGAGATAAATGAAATTTTGGGAAATGCACCCTTCCTGTTTACTTCGCGACCAAAAGCTATCAATATCTTCCATGCTAAACACATTAGTAGCGGTTCCCAAGCGATAAAAGTAAAGGTTTACTCCCCCTCCACCAACAAACATACTCCACAGCTAGCCGAATCCATGGGTACCGTCCATACCAACATCATTCCTGGGGGAGTTTTGTTTAATTATTTGCAATTTTTTATTTCGGGAATGGGAATCCCTTTTACCGCCCCTCTCGTGCACGGACGAGTGAATAAACACTCATCATGAGAATAACCCGCTTAGCATGGAAGATACTGACTACCCCCTGTCGCTCCATGAACAATCCAGGCACACAAAAACAGATGTTCATTTGAAATTTTAGAGGTGGCACGTGCAAATTTACTTAGAACGGCAGGGTAATACCGCATATAGGTAGATATGGTGGACTCATCTAGAACAACTTGGGTTTTAGGGATTTTGATGCACAAGCAGTATTTCCGCTTAGTACAGGTGAAGGCTAGCAAATAGGTTGAGAAGCGGCCAGCTAGAGAGCGAAAACGGTCATGAACATACTTTATGCATAATGAACATTGAATACTAGCATGAGTAGGATATGAACACCATGAACATAATTATCATAGAGGCTATGTTGGTTTTGATTCAACTACATGCATGAACATGTGCCAAGTCAAGCCACTTGAAACATTCAGAGGAGGATACTGTTGGGAATCGTTGCATGGAAAACAAAAAATTTGCTACGCACACGCAATGATCTATCCATGAAGATGCATAGCAACGAGGGGGAGAGTGTGTCTACGTACCCTCGTAGACCGTAAGCGGAAGCGTTTCACAACGCGGTTGATGTAGTCGAACTTCTTCGCACTTCAATCGATCAAGTACCGAACGCACGGCACCTCCGCGTTCTACACACGTTCAGCTCGGTGACGTCCCATGCCCTCTTGATACAGCAAGACGTCGAGGTAGTAGATGAGTTCCGTCAGCACGACAGCGTGATGATGGTGATGGTGAAGTGATCTCTGCAGGGCTTCGCCTAAGCACTACGGAAATATGACCGGGGGTGTAAACGGTGGAGGGGGGCGCCGCACACGGCTAGGCAATTGTCTGTTGTGTGCTAGGCGCCCCCCTCCCACATATATATAGGTGGGAGGGAGGGAGGAGCAGCCAAGGGGGGCGCCCAAGTAGGGGGACTCCTACTTGGGGTCTCTCCCAAGCCGCGGCCCCCTTTTTCCTTATTTGGAGCGTGGGGAAAGGCAGGGGAGGGTGGCGCCCCCCCTTTTCCTTTCTCCCATGAGAGGGAAAGGCAGGAGGGGCTAGCCCTCCCCCTTTTCCTTCCCTAGGGCTGGCCAACCAAGGGAAGGGGCGCACCAGCCCCCTTGTGGGCTGGTCTGTCCCTTCCTTTGGCCCATAAGGCCCATAACTTGTCGGGGGGTGCCCGGAACCCCTTCCGGTGACCTGATTACTTCCCGGTACGTCCTGAAACACTTCCGGTGTCCAAATACCATCGTCCTATATATCAATCTTTACCTCTCGACCATTTCAAGACTCCTCGTCATGTCCGTGATCTCATCCGGGACTCCGAACAACATTCGGTCACCAAAACATATAACTCATATAACACTATATCGTCAACGAACGTTAAGCGTGCGGACCCTACGGGTTCGAGAACTATGTAGACATGACCAAGACACCTCTCCGGTCAATAACCAATAGCAGAACCTGGATGCCCATATTGGCTCCTACATATTCTATGAAGATCTTTATCGGTCGAACCGTTATGACAACATACGTAATTCCCTTTGTCCATCGGTATGTTACTTGCCCGAGATTCGATCGTCGGTATCTTCATACCTAGTTCAATCTCGTTACCGGCAAGTCTCTTTACTCGTTCCATAATACATCACCTCATGACTAACTCCTTAGTCTTTTGCTTGCAAGCTTATGATGTGTATTACCGAGAGGGCCCAGAGATACCTCTCCGATACTCGGAGTGACAAATCCTAATCTCGATCTATGCCAACTCAACAAACACCTTAGGAGATACCTGTAGAGCATTTTTATGATCACCCAGTTACGTTGTGATGTTTAATAGAACACAAGGTATTCCTCCGGTATCCGGGAGTTGCATAATCTCATAGTCGAAGGAATATGTATTTGACTTGAAGAAAGCAATAGCAATAAAACTGAACGATCATTATGCTAAGCTAACGGATGGGTCTTGTCCATCACATCATTCTCCTAATGATGTGATCCCGTTATCAAATGACAACACATGTCTATGGTTAGGAAACCTTAACCATCTTTGAACAACGAGCTAGTCTAGTAGAGGCATACTAGGGACACGGTATTTGTTTATGTATTCACACATGTATTTAAGTTTCCAATCATTACAATTCTAGCATGAATAATAAACCTTTATCATGAATAAGGAAAAATAAAATAACAACTTTATTATTGCCTCTAGGGCATATTTCCTTCAGTCTCCCACTTGCACTAGAGTCAATAATCTAGTTCACACCGCCATGTGATTAACACTCATAGTTCACATCGCCATGTGACTAATACCCAAAGAGTTCACTAGAGTCAATAATCTAGTTCACATCGCCATGTGATTAATACCCAAAGAGCACTAAGGTGTGATCATGTTTGGCTTGTGAGAGAAGTTTAGTCAATGGGTCTGCCACATTCAGATCCGTATGTATTTTGCAAATTTCTACGTCTACAATGCTCTGCGTGGAGCTACTCTAGCTAATTGCTCCCACTTTCAATATGTATCCAGATTGAGACTTAGGGTCATCCGGATCGGTGTTAAAGCTTGCATCGACGTAACCCTTTACGACGAACTCTTTATCACTTCCATAACCGAGAAACATTTCCTTAGTCCTCTTAGGTAACTAAGGATAATTTTGACCGTTGTCCAGTGATCTACTCCTGGATCACCATTGTACCCCCTTGCCAAACTCATGGCAAGGCACACAACAGGTCTGGTACACAGCATGGCATACTTTATAGAACCTATGGCTGAGGCATAGGGAATGACTTTCATTCTCTTTCTATCTTCTGCCGTGGTCGGGCTTTGAGTCTTACTCAACTTCACACCTTACAATACAGGCTAGAACTCCTACTTTGACTGATCCATTTTGAACTCCTTCAAAATCTTGTCAAGGTATGTATTCATTGAAAGTCTTATCAAGCGTCCTGATCTATCTTTATAGATCTTGATGCCCTATATGTAAGCAGCTTCACCGAGGTCTTTCATTGAAAAATTCTTATAGAAGTATCCTTTTATGCTATCCAGAAATTCTATATAATTTCCAATCAATAATATGTCATCCACATATAATATCAGAAATGCTACAGAGCTCCCACTCACTTTCTTGTAAATACAGGCTTCACCGTAAGTCTGTATAAAACCATATGCTTTGATCACCTCATCAAAGCGCATATCCCAACTCCGAGATGCTTGCACCAGTCCATAGATGGATCGCTAGAGCTTGTACACTTTGTTAGCACCTTTAGGATCGACAAAACCTTCTGGTTGCATCATATACAACCCTTCTTTAAGAAATCCATTAAGGAATGTAGTTTTGAGGTTCATTTGCCAGATTTCATAAAATGTGGCAATTGCTAACATGATTCGGACCGACTTAAGCATCGCTACGATTGAGAAAGTCTCATCGTAGTCAACCCCTTGAACTTGTCGAAAACCTTTTGCGACAAGTCGAGCTTTGTAGACAGTAACATTACCATCAGCGTCAGTCTTCTTCTTGAAGATCCATTTATTCTCTATGGCTCTCCGATCATTGGGCAAATCCACCAAAGTCCATACTTTGTTCTCATACATGGATCCTATCTCAGATTTCATGGCCTCAAGCCATCTGTCGGAATCTGGGCTCATCATTGCTTCTTCATAGTCCGTAGGTTCGCCATGGTCTAGTAACATGACTTCCAAGACAGGATTACAGTACCACTCTGGTGCGGATCATGCTCTGGTCGACCTACTAGGTTCAGTATCAACTTGATCTGAAGCTTCATGATCGTTATCATTTGCTTCCTCTCTAGTTGGTGTAGGCATCACGGGAATGATTTTCTGTGATGTACTACTCTCCAATTCGAGAGAAGGTACAATTACCTCATCAAGTTCTACTTTCCTCCCACTCACTTCTTTCGAGAGAAACTCCTTCTCTAGAAAGGATCCACTCTTAGCAACAAAGATCTTGCCTTCGGATCTGTGGTAGAAGGTGTACCCAATTGTTTCCTTAGGGTATCCTATGAAGACGCACTTCTCCGATTTGGGTTCGAGCTTATCAGGCTGAAGCCTTTTGACATAAGTGTCGCAACCCCAAACTTTAAGAAACAATAGCTTAGGTTTCTTGCCAAACCACAGTTCATACGGTGTCATCTCAACGGATTTAGACGGTGCCCTATTTAACGTGAATGCAGCTGTCTCTAATGCATAACCCCAAAACGATAGTGGTAAATTGGTAAGAGACATCATAGATTGCACCATATCTAATAAAGTACGGTTATGACGTTCGGACACACCATTACGCTGTGGTGTTCCAGGTGGCGTGAGTTGTGAAACTATTCCACATTGTTTAAATGAAGGCTAAACTCGTAACTCAAATATTCGCCTCCACGATCAGATCGTATAAACTTTATTTTCTTGTTACGATGATTCTCCACTTCACTCTGAAATTCTTTGAACTTTTCAAATGTTTCAGACTTGTGTTTCATCAAGTGGATATACCCATACCTACTCAAATCATCTATGAAGGTCAGAAAATAACGATACCCACCGCGTGCTTCAACACTCATCGGACGGCATACATCGATATGTATTATATCCAATAAGTCATCAGCTCGCTCCATTGTTCCGGAGAACATAGTTTTAGTCATCTTGCCCACGAGGCATGGTTCGCAAGTATCAAATGATTCATAATCAAGTGATTCCAAAAGTCCATCTGCATGGAGTTTCTTCATGCGCTTTACACCAATATGACCAAAACGGCAGTGCCACAAGTATGTTGCACTATCATTATCAACTTTGCATCTTTTGGCATCAATATTATGAATATGTGTATCACTACGATCGAGATTCAATAATCCATTTACATTGGGTGTATGACCATAGAAGGTTTTATTCATGTAAACAGCACAACAATTATTCTCTAACTTAAATGAATAACTGTATTGCAATAAACATGATCCAATCATATTCATGCTCAACGCAAACACCAAATAACATTTATTTAGGTTCAACACTAATCCCGAAGGTAGAGGGAGTATGCGATGGTGATCTTATCAACCTTGGAATCACTTCCAACACACATCGTCACCTCGCCCTTAACTAGTCTCTGTTCATTTTGCAACTCCTATTTCGAGTTATTAATCTTAGCAACTGAACCGGTATCAAATACCCAGGGGCTACTATGAACACTAGTAAAGTATACATCAATAACATGTATATCAAATATACCTTTGTTCAATTTGCCATCCTTCTTATCCGCCAAGTATTTGGGGCAGTTCCTCTTCCAGTGACCATTTCCTTTGCAGTTGAAGCACTCAGTTTCAGGATTGGGTCTAGCTTTGGGCTTCTTCATGGGAGCAGCAACTTGTTTGCTGTTCTTCATGAAGTTCCCTTTTTGTCCCTTGCCCTTTTTCTTGAAACTAGTGATTTTGTTAACCATCAACACTTGATGCTCTTTCTTGATTTCTACCTTCGTCGATTTCAACATCGTGAAGAGCTTGGGAATTGTTTTCGTCATCCCTTGCACATTATAGTTCATCACGAAGTTCTAGTAGCTTGGTGATAGTGACTAGAGAACTCTTGTCAATCACTATCTTATCTGGAAGATTAACTCCCACTTGATTCAAGCGATTGTAGTACCCAGACATTCTGAGCACATGCTCAATGGCTGAGCTATTCTCCTCCATCTTGTAGGCAAAGTACTTGTCAGAGGTCTCATACCTCTCGACACGGGCATGAGTCTGAAATACCAATTTCAGCTCTTGGAACATCTCATATGCTCCGTGGCGTTCAAAACATTTTTGAAGTCCCGGTTCTAAGCCGTAAAGCATGGTGCACTAATATATTAAGTAGTCATCATATCGAGCTTGCCAAACATGCATAACGTCTGCACCTGCTCTTGCAATAGGTATGTCACCTAGCGGTGCATTAAGGACATAATTCTTCTGTGCAGCAATGAGGATAATCCTCAGATCACGGACCCAGTCCGTATTATTGCTACCATCATCTTTCAACTTAGTTTTTTCTAGGAACATATCAAAAATATAGGGGAGCTATATCGCGTGCTATTGATCCACAACATAGATTTGCAAATACTATCAGGACTAAGTTCATGATAAATTAAGTTCAATTAATCAAATTACTAATGAACTCCCACTTAAATCAACATCCCTCAAGTTGTCTAAGTGATACATGATCCATATCAACTAACCCATGTCCGATCATCACGTGAGATGGGGTAGTCATCAATGATGAACATCTCTATGTTGATCATATCTACTATATGACTCATGTTCGACCTTTCGGTCTCCAGTGTTCCGAGACCATGTCTGTACATGGTAGGCCCATCAAGTTTAACCCAAGTATTCTGCATGTGCAAAACTGTCTTACACCCGTTGTATGTGAACGTAGAGTCTATCACACCCGATCATCACGTGGTGTCCCAACATGACGAACTGTAGCAACGGTGCATACTAAGGGAGAACACTTTTACCTTGAAATTTAGTGAAGGGATCGTCTTATAATGCTACTGCCATACTAAGCAAAATAAGATGCATAAAAGATAAACATCACATGCAATCAAAATATGTGACATAATATGGCCATCATCATCACATGCTTTTGATCTCCATCTCCAAAGCATCATCATGATCTCCATTGTCATAGGCTCGACACCTTGATCTCCATCGTTGGGTCGTGGTCGTCTCGCCAACTATTGCTTCTACAACTATTGCTAACGCATAGCGATAAAGTAAAGCAATTACATGGCGTTTGCATTTCATAAAATAAAGAGACAACCATAAGGCTCCTGCCGGTTGCCGATAACTTACAAAACATGATCATCTCATACAATAACGTATATCACATCATGTCTTGACCATATCACATCACAACATGCCCTGCAAAAACAAGTTAGACGTCCTCTACTTTGTTGTTGCAAGTTTTACGTGGCTGCTACGGGCTTCTAGCAAGAACCGTTCTTACCTACGGCAAAAACCACAACAGTGAATTATCAAGTTTGCTATTTTAACCTTCTTCAAGGACCGGCCGCAGTCAAATTCGATTCAACTAAAGTAGGAGAAACAGACACCCGCCAGCCACCTTTATGCAAAACAAGTTGCATGTGAGTCGATGGAACCGGTCTCATGTACGTGGACATGTAAGGTTAGTCCGAGCCGCTTCATCCCACAATGCCGTCGAATCAAAATAAGACGTTGGTGGTAAGCAGTATGAACATCACCGCCCACAACTTCTTTGTGTTCTACTCCTGCATATCATCTACGCATAGACCTGGCGAATGATGCCACTGTTGGGAATCGTTGCATGGAAAACAAAAAAAAATTCTACGCACACGCAATGATCTATCCATGAAGATGCATAGCAATGAGGGGGAGAGTGTGTCTATGTACCCTCATAGACCGTAAGCGGAAGCATTTCACAATGCGGTTGATGTAGTCGAACTTCTTCGCGCTTCAACCGATCAAGTACCGAACGCACGGCACCTCCGCGTTCTGCACACATTCAGCTCGGTGATGTCCCTCACCTTCTTGATCCATCAAGACATCGAGGTAGTAGATGAGTTCTATCAGAACGATGGCGTGGTGACGGTGATGGTGAAGTGATCTCCGCAGGGCTTCACCTAAGCACTACGGAAATATGACCGGGGGTGTAAACGGTGGAGGGGGCGCCACACACGGCTAGGCAATTGTCTGTTGTGTGCTAGGCGCCCCCCTCCCACATATATATAGGTGGGAGGGAGGGAGGAGCAGCCAAGGGGGGCGCCCAAGTAGGGGGAATCCTACTTGGGGTCTCTCCCAAGCCGCGCCCCCCTTTTTCCTTATTTGGAGCATGGGGAAAGGCAAGGGAGGGTGCCCCCCCCTTTTCCTTTCTCCCATGAGAGGGAAAGGCAGGAGGGGCTAGCCCTCCCCCTTTTCCTTCCCTAGGGCTGGCCAACCAAGGGAAGGGGTGCACCAGCCCCCTTGTGGGCTGGTCTGTCCCTTCCTTTGGCCCATAAGGCCCATAACTTGCCGGGGGGTGCCCGGAACCCCTTCCGGGCACCCGATTACTTCCCGGTACGTCCCGAAGCACTTCCGGTGTCCAAATACCATCGTCCTATTGTCATGGGAAACCACGGCCACCTATGGGGCCATCAGCCCCTTTTGGTTCGGCGGGGGGATGGGCACGTTGGACAAAGAGCGGAGAAGCGTCGCGCAGCACGGCAGAGATCACACGGGCAGTCTTTACCCAGGTTCGGGCCGCCGTGAGGCGTAAAATCCTACTCCTGCTTTGGTGGATTGATGGTGGATAATGGTGGTGGACGCAGCACACTCGCCCCGCAAGGTTGCTCTGGGGGCGAGAGTGGCTACACGCGTATGGATATGCGAGGGTCCAACCCTTTCTACGGTCGCCATGGGCCTCCTTTTATAGATTAAGGGGTCACCACAGTGGCAAGTCAGTCTTTGCGTACTGATTAGATAGCTAACAGTGCTATCATATCTAACTCTGCAGGCTGACAGAGCGCATTAAATGCGCTGCTCAGTGTCACATCACAGCCCGCCCGGCAAGTCCTGCCGGGCTGTTTTGCCAGCTTCGCGCCTGCTCGCTTGACACGTTTCAGGACAGGTGTCATATGGAGGTGTTTGCTATAGGAAGTGGCTGCCATGTGGCAAAAAGCAGCCGCTTAGTCACCTTGGAGCTCGACACCACTTTGATTAATGACTTGCGTCGCTCGTGAGGTGGAGCGATGGAGTGGCTTGCCTCTGCCAACCCCGGCAGGCCTGCCGGGACGATCTGGGAGCTTGCTTCCGGGGCAAAGCCCAACCCTGCCAGGCTCGCCTGCCCGGCAAGGTAGGTCCTTCCCTTAGCGATGCCTTGTTCCTCACCTTGGCCTTCTCGACTTGCACTTGGATCCTTCAAAGGAATTGATCCTCCTTGTTTGGTCTGATCTTGGTCTTGTAATCTTGTCTCTGGCCTGTGCACAGTCCGTGCAATGGACCCAGGGTCTGTTGCACAGACAGGAGCCCCCAGGCCTGGCACGAATGCGCCGCTGGGCATCGTCGGGGTAGGCCCTAACCAGTGCACAGGCAGAAATGTAAGGGCGGCTCCACCCTTTGAGTTCTTCTTTGCTTCTTCATTAACCTGAGCTCGGGTCATTTTCCGGTTTTCCTGCGCGTCGTGCAAAACGTTTAGGGGAGAAACCGAACCATGATCTGTGGGCAGTCCACGCCCCACGATCACGGGGGAGGAAACTGCCATCCCACTTGCCTCCTGCCTCGGGGCGCCTCTGCCACGTGTACCGCATGCATTGCGTAGGGTAGGTGGTGGACACGGAGGGCGCGGGAACGGGCGCCATGACAGAAAGCCAGGTGTCGCCGAGTGGTGTAGAGGGGCGGCTCTGATTCCCCGAGCCATTGGAAGCGCAGGGGAACAGCATTGGAGGAGCAGGGCGGTCGCCAGTTGGACTAGAGGCCAGCCTCCTGCCTTGTTCTCCTATAAAAAGGGGGGTAGGAGTAGTGCGTCTGCTCACACACCTCCCTTCTCCCTTTCAAAGCTTCCCTTGCTTGCCATGGTGAGGGGGCGAGGACGTGGTGGTACTCCGGTGGTGGCGACGAGAACTTCTGCTCGACAGCGTCTCCCCCTCCTCTTGATGATGTGGGGGCTGAACCCGCTGTGAGAGGAGGCGGAAGGGGGCGCGGCCGAGGTCGTCGCGGTGTGCGCGGCCGAGGAGGCCGGGGCGGTGCCTCAATTGTGCCCGCACCGGACGCTCCTCCCCCGATGGAAGGCCACGTCGGAGATCAACCCTTGAAGTTCGTCATCAGGCTGTATAAGCCTCCGCGCAGCCACCTCCGCCTCCTTACTCCATTTGCAAGGGTGATGGAGCTCGAACAGCCGTGTGCACTGAGGTTGCACATGTGGGCTGTGGGAATGGTGGCATGTGGGTGGATGTTGACTTCCCTGCTCCTCATGTTATGTACCTCCGCCGCGGCTGGAAGACCTTTGCTCGAGCCCATAGCTTGTCGGAGGGGCACGTTCTCCAGTTTAAATTAATGGAGAGCGGCCTGCTTTCCGTCAAGGTCTTTGGGCGCTCGGGAGCTCGCTTAGGGTGTTGCGCGGAGAGCTCGACCGACGATGAAAGCTCCTCCTCGAGCGAAAGCGACGAGGAGGACAATGATGGTGATGACGACGACAGCGACCGGGAGGGCGACGACTCCGACTCCGGCTGAACGTCGCCCGCACCATCTTCATTAGGCGGCAGCACCATCATCTGCACCTGCGTTTTCTCCCCGGCAAGGTGGTTTGCCGGGAAGTTGGGTGCAAAGGTGGTGACGATGCCCCCTGGCTCCTTCAGCAGTCCTCAGCCGGACCCCGGCAGGCTTCCTCTCGGGCTGCAGCTCCGTTATCCCTACCGTGTTCTGCTGGCCTTGGTGGTGGTGGTTGACGGGTCGTCTCCGCCGGTCTCTTCCCCGTCGCCTTCGTCCACGCACTCTCGCCCCCGCCGGGCAACCTCTCCTGGAGCCCAACAGGGTCAGGCTGAGCTTCTGCCCAGGCACTCCTTTTGCCTTCTTCGCCTTCTACCGTTGTGCCTAGGAGGAGAGGGACAAGAAAAGGCATTACGGGGCACTTATCTTTTTTTAATCTTAATTCTGTAGGCACTTGCCAAATTTTAGTTCAAATAATGTAATCTCTTGTATCCATGTTTATGTTATGTGAGATTTGTACTTGTTGATCAGCATATTAATGAAAAAGATAGGCTTTGCCGGGCACTTGTGCATGTACGATATCCATGCAGAGGTGAAACGCCTCCATACTTTAATGTAAACAAGTAGATTCCGGTAAGCTACCTTGCCGGTACCCCATAGGACTGCTGCTGTGAGGCTGAGCCTACTGGGCGCAGAACTCATTGGGAGAGACCAGCCCCCCGCCAACCCCTTTCAGCCAAAGGCCACTACGACCATCCTGACCGAAGCAGCGTTCATGTCAGTAGATGGGAGCACCTTTGTTTCCGAGGCGGCGAGGTTTTCATATGCACAAGTCCTACTCACGGAACATGTATGGATAAGAGATGGAACTTATCTATTTGGCTTGCCGGAGACCGCAGTGCTGGCTTGTCTTCGCATCCTCTTTCTAGGACTAAGTCCACGGCAGGAGCCTGCAGTTTATGATATGCTTATGCATGCATGCAACTTATCGGGGGGCCCCAGCGCTTCATTTATTTCTCTGTTGCTCAGGGTCTGCGCCTGGCTTTGTACAAGGGGTTACATGCAGCTGAGGCAAGGCCTGTACAAAAGGGTGGCTGCCGGGCAGGGCCCGACAGCCACGCCTTATGGGTAGAACTTGCGGAGATGCTCAATATTCCATGAGTTTTGCAATTGAATGCCATCTCCGGTCTCCAGACAGACTGCGCCAGGTCTGGTGACTCGTACTACCCGGTAAGGGCCTTCCCACTTTGGGGACAGCTTGTTTGTACCCTTTGCAGACTGAACGCGCCTAAGGACATGAACCATGCGGCTATCATAGCGACGCAGGGCTTGCTGATAGCGTGCAGCACACGTAGCAGCCCGGAGACGGTTCTCCTCGAGAAGCACAGCGTCGTCACGCATGTGCTGTTCCTGCGCTACTTCATCGTAGGCAAGCACTTGAGGTGACCCATAAATGAGTTCCATGGGGATAACTGCTTCTGCCCCATAGACTAGGGAGAAGGGTGTCTGCCCGGTAGCTCGGTTTGGTTTCGTTCTGAGGGACCAAAGAACCACCGGCAGCTCATTGATCCATTGCCTGCCGTGCTTCCGTAGCTTATCAAACGTTCTTGTCTTGAGTCCTCACAGCACTTCAGCGTTCGCCTTGTCAGCTTGTCCATTGCTTCTGGGATGTGCGACAGAGGCAAATGAGACCTTGCTTCCGAGGGCATGAACATATTGCATGAAGGTGCGGCTCGTGAACTAGGTGCGTTGTCGGTGATGATCCGGGCAGGGACCCCGAAGCGGCACACCAATCCTTTCAAGAACTTGATAGCTGACTGAGCAGTCACCTTTCTCACGGCATCTACTTCCGGCCACTTTGTAAACTTGTCGATTGCAACGAACAAGAATTCAAAGCCCCCGGCAGCTCGGGGGAAAGGGCCGAGGATATCGAGCCCCCAGACCGAAAACGGCCATGACAAAGCGATTGTCTGGAGTGCTTGGGCAGGAAGATGGATATTTTTGGAATGGAACTGACAGGCTTCACACTTGGTGATGAGCTCAACTGCATCTTGGAGGGCTGTGGGCCAATAGAATCCTTGACGGAATGCTTTCCCAACCAAAGCCCTTGATCCAATGTGGGAGCTGCACATGCCTTTGTGTATCTCTGCTAGCAGTTCCTTTCCTCCTTCCCGGCAAATGCACTTCAATTTCACATCATTGGGCCTTCTTCTGCATAGTGTGTCATCGACAAACTGATACATATTGGCCCTCCGGGCTACTCTTTCAGCTTCTTCTTGCTCTTCGGGAAGTTCTCTGGTTTGGAGGAAATGGACTATGTGCCTTGCCCAAGTTGGAGCCTGAGGCTTGGCAACGAGGACTAGCGGCACCTCCTTATTCGTGGGGGCGCATCCCTCGACCGCGGGGACCAGTGGCCCGGCAAGAGGGTGCAGCCCGGCAATCGAAGGGGAGTTGTTTCCGGCAGGGTCCCTGCCAGGAGCCCCGAAAGGCTCTACCGGGAGAGGCTTACCGGAGTCCAATTTCCTCCTCTTTCGGGCCATTGTTGTCGGGGATACGGAGGGCTGAGTAAGATGGAGAACAAAAGTTCCTGGTTCCACAGGAAGCTTCTGCGCAGCGCACTTTGACAGGTGATCAGCAATGCTGTTTTCCGCATGGGGTACGTGCTCTGTTTGCAACCCGTCAAAGCGCTCCTCCAATCTTCTCACTTCCTCGACGTATGCCTCCATCAATGGGCTTTGGTAATCCTTGTTGACTTTTCTCACCACCAGTTGTGAATCTCCTCGAATGATCAGCTTCTTGATTCCCAACTCTGTGGCAATCCTGAGCCCGGCAAGAAGCCCTTCATATTCTGCTGTATTGTTGGTTGCCTCCTCTCGGGGAAAGTGCATCTGGACGACGTACCTCAGGTGCTCTCCAGTGGGAGCCACGAGAAGCATGCCAGCCCCTGCACCTTGTAGGGAGAAGGCACCATTGAAATACATGATCCATTCTTTGGGCGCTTCCTTGCCGGGGATAACTATTTCCTGTACTTCTTTATCAGGGGTTGGCGTCCATTCTGCAATAAACTCTGCCAACGCCCTGCTCTGGATTGTTGATGTGCTTTCAAACTTCAGGTGTAACACCCCTGTGTAATAGCCACTGTGATCACCTACTAATAAAGCCAAGTCATCCACATTTGCAAAGCTAGATCATAGTGGTTATTCAAAACAATTCAAAATCCTCTCTGAAAATCAACTCAAAATTTTAAAAAAATACAAAATAAAGTTGTTCAAAACATGTTGGAAAAATGTTCATTAAATAGAAAATAATCCAGAGGCAAATCTAAAAATTGTAATCAACATTTACTAATTAGTTAGGTGACTCTAACAACCTAGAACAGTAGCAAACATCACCCATTTAATCCCATTTCATTTAATAAAAATCACAAATGAAATCATATTTTCCCCAAACTAGTTTTTGGTGGAAGATATTAATGCACTACAGTATTTGGGTTAGGTCACATATTTTACAAAAGTCAATAAGTGGCCTAACATTTTTGCAAACAGAAAAGAAAAGAGAAAACAGAAAAATAAAATGTAAAAGGCCTAACTGGCTGGGCCTAAGTGCACAGTGCACTTAGCCCAGTCCAGCCAGCCCACTCCATCGTTTCCCTTCTCTCTCCTTCATGTTGTCGCCGTCTCTGTGGTCGCCGCGCGTCGCGCCGACCGAACGGCGACACACCGACGCCGCGGCCGACGAGGAGATAAGGCCGAGGCCCATTCCTCCCCCCTGGTCCTCTCCACTCACTCTCCCCCTCTCTCCCTCAGTCGCCCCGACGCTCTCTCCCTCTAATCCACCGATGCCCGACGCGGTCGCCGCCGCACCTCCGACGAAATCGCGGCCACCGGCGTTCGCTCCTCCCTCCGAGCTGTCCACAGGCTCCGCCGGCGACCTGCACTTCTTCCTCGTCCAGCTACGGGAGCCGGGGAGCCCTGCAATGCCTGGATCGAGCCCGTCCTCTTCCTCGCATCGCCGGCGCATCTCCGACGAACGCCGACAACCTGCTGCTCCTAATCTTCCAAAGGCCATCATGCGTGCCGCTCGGTGAGCTTCCCCGCCTCCTGCTCCTCTCCGTTAGGTTCATCGCGTGCCGTAGCTAGCTGCCGCCGCGTTCGTGCTCTGCTCGCCGCCGACGAGCTCGTAGCCGGTCGAGCTCCTGGTGCTCCCGGGAGCCCAACCAGCACGCGCACGAGTCTCCCCGTGCCCTCTGTCGACAAACTCGAGCTCACCTGCAACGGCCGCCGCTCCATCTCATTGCCGGCATCTTTTCCGGCCTCCCCTGTTGCGGCCGAGGCCACCAATCGACGCGGCGTGCGAAGCTCGTTCGAACGCACCCACGCACGCCCGAAACCGAGCCCCGTAGCGCGATTCCGGCGAACTCCGGCGAGGCGCCGCCGTTATTCTGGTCGCCGGAGCAACTCCGGCGCCGGCCGCTGACGTGGCTGGACGGGGCCACCCCCTGGGTCGCTGGCAAGTGGGCCGAGGGGCCCCGGTTGACCAGTTGACCTGGTCAACTGTGGTAACAAGGCAGCCCCCAGCCACTGACATGTGGGCCCCCTGCGCTTAATTAAGTTAATTAACTTTTAAAATTAATCTGTTAACTAATCTAGTCACTGAATACTGGGGCCCACCCCACTAATTAACTCTGTTAGATTAGTTAAACCCTCTGTTAAACCCAGAGTGCTGACAGGTGGGTCCCACCTGTCAGTTGACCCAGTCAGCAGCCCAGCCGATGGCTGACGCAGTAATCCTTTTTATGTTATTTTAAATTAATCCAGAAAATGTTTAAATCTTTGAAAATTCATAATAATTAAACCGTAGCTCGGATCGAAAAACTTTATACATGAAAATTGATCAGAACGACGAGACGAATCTGATCGTGTCGTCTGTTTCCATGTCGGAATCCCCTACATAGGAGAACCCATAACTTTGAGCCTGATTCCGGTAGATGAATAGTGCATATACACCGGATAATAAATCCAACTTAAATCCTAAAATAACTAAAATGACTTAGACCTACTTTAGGCAACCCTGCACTGCATCCTAGGCATAGCATGCTCTGTGTTGCATTATTGCTGTGTATTTATCTGTTTCCTCCCCCTCTTCTCTCTCGGTAGACCCCAACACCGACGTAGTCCCGGAGGCCGACGCATCTCCGAAGGTCGACTACACCCCTGACGACCAGACCCTTGCCGCAGAGCTTCCAGGCAAGCACCCCCCTTTTTGAACATTCCAATATCGCCTATTCTCTTCTCTCTTATGCTTGCATTAGAAACTGCTACTGTTACTGTTATCCATATCTGCTGCATAGCCTGTTTATTGTAACCTGCTATTGTTACCTACCTGCTTATCCTAAACTGATTAGTATAGGTTGGGTAGAGACCCATCAGAGACCCCACTTTATCCCGACTGCCCCGCTGGATTATCAGAAGACCCGATCAACGGGATCGAAGACCAGGCCCCGGCACCGCACATCACTTCCCCCTTAGTTGCTCGACACTACTGGGTTACTATCGAGTGCCGAGGGTGATACCTCGTCAGCACTTCTGATGATAACCTTGTAGGTTACTTAATCGGTCATGGTCAATGAGGGTGATTCCTCCTACACCAACCCCGATAATGACGTCGTCGTGCAACTTCTCAAGAGTGGACCTCGAGGGTGATTCCTCCTTCGTTCACCTTGACGATAACATCAGGTGGAATTCCATCGAGGGTGATTCCTCAGGGTTCCCCTTGGTGTTAGACACACGGTTACTATGGTTACTATGACTTCACACTGAACCATGTTACTAAAGACGGGTCGGCCCTAAGGGGTACCCGCGCAAGCATAATTGCGAAGTGATGTGGAGACGGGTTGACCTGGAGGGTGCCCGAGAGTTGAATACGAGGCGTGGCCGAGCATTCTTATCCCTTGCCGCAAGTCCTCGAGATGGGGCGACGGGGTCACATCGATCATGAGTCTCTGCTCGTTACCGCGCGCTCCTAATCCACTAATGGTTTGGATATTTGATCCGAGGGACCTCTGGCCTGATAGCACTAACCATCACGTGGGCATAGTATGGGCGTTCTGCATCGTATACATCAGCCGAAGCTTAATAGACGTCATGCGACTGAGCGGCGCGCGCTGGGTTGGACCGCGTTAAGCACCCTCCATTGTACTGGAGGCTACCAGGTCTGCTCACCGGCCGCGTACGCAACGTGCAGGAGCGCCCAGGGCGATGGCCCAAGACCCCTGGGTGCATAGGTTTAGTCCGGCGTGCTGACCTCTCTATTAAGCCTAGGTCGGGTTGCGGCATATCGTTTGGCCGAGGCCGGGCATGACCCAGCAAAGTGTGTCCGGCCGGAGTTAATCGAGTGTGGTGGGTAAGTTGGTGCACCCCTGCAAGGAAGAAACAATCTATCGATAGCCTATCCTACGGTAACGGACACTCGGAGTTGTATCCCGATCGGTACAACTAGAACTAGACACTTGAGATGATAACTGGATAGTATGGCTCTGGGATTGCTTTCTCGCAGGGAGTCGAGGAAGGATCTCTGGGCGAGGTTGATGACACTACTATTACTTTACATTATGTTATTCTGCACTCTTCTAATGCTGCAAGACCGCTGAAGATGCTGAAGATGCTAGTCTTCGATAGGACTAGGTTTCTCCCTCTATTCTGGCATTTCTGCAGCCCAGTCCACATATACAGCCTCCTTTGATAATGTTGCATATGTAGTGTAGATCCTTGCTTGTTGAGTACTTCGGATGAGTACTCACATTTGCTTTGCTTTCTTTTTCTCCCCATATCCATATGTCATAACCAGATGACGAAGCCCCTGAGCGAGCTGCCCCCGCCGACGGCTACTACTACTACTACCCTCCCGACGAGTACTACTACGAGGAGCCGTCCGATGACCAGGAGTAGGATCGGAGGGTCCTAGGCAGGAGGCCTACGCCTTTTGATCGTAGTGTTTTATTTTGCCCCGCCTTCTTAAAGGCCTATCTGTAACTCTGTTATATCTGTACCCAGATATCTGATGCTTCCGCTGACACTTGTATGCCATCGAGCTATGTATTCGAGCCCTCGAGGCCCCTAGCTTGTAATATAAAGCTTGTATGACTTTATTTATGTTTTAGAGTTGTGTTGTGATATCTTCAAGTGAGTCCTTAGGCTTGATCATGTGCATTTGCATGTATGATTAGTGCACGATTAAGTCGGGGTCGTCACATCAGGCCAAAGCTGGACAACTGCAATGCCCACTCCACTATCCTGCCGGTGGCTTCTGGGTTTCGAAGTATCCTTTGCAACGGGAAACGGGTGACAACCGTGATCTCATGGGCTTGGAAGTAGTGGCGTAGTTTCCTTGAGGCCATGACAAGGCCAAAGATCAATTTTTGCATGCCAGAATACCTGGATCTAGCCCCCTGCAACAGGGAGCTGACGAAGTATACTGGGCGCTTCACCACCTTCTTCCTTGCCGTGTCCTTGGGGTTGCTTCCGCTGCCGTGCTCCTCTTTGTCCTGATCCGTATCTGGCCTTGCCGGGCCGCTCTCTTCCTCTTCCTTGGGTGGGACACTTGCTGAGGTGGCTGCTTCTTCTACTTCCCGCTGTGCTACTAGGGCCGCACTAACCACTTGATTAGTTGCTGCCAGATATAGCAGCAACGGCTCTTGTGGTTTGGGTGCGACCAAAGTAGGCACAGAAGACAAGTAGGCCTTCAAATCCTGCAGTGCTGCATCTGCTTCCGGGGTCCACTTCATGGGTCCTTCCCTCTTCAAAATCTTGAAGAACGGCAAGGCGCGCTCGGCAGACTTGGAGATGAATCTGCTAAGCGCGGCAACGCATCCTGTCAAACGCCTTACATCCTTAACTGTCTTGGGTGCCTCTATCTGCTCAAAAGCCTTGATCTTATCGGGGTTGACCTCTATCCCATGGTGGGACACAAAGATACCAAGTAGCTTGCCAGAGGGAACGCCAAACACGCACTTCTCCGGATTCAGTTTCAAGTTGATCTTGCGTAGATTAGCAAATGTCTCTTCTAAATCCTGGATGAGGGTTGATCTGTCCTTGGTCTTGACCACAATATCATCCATATAGGCTTCAATGTTCCTGTGCAACTGTGGTTCAAAGCCAATCTGGACTGCTCTTGCAGAAGTGGACCCGGCACTCTTCAACCCGAAAGGCATGCGCACAAAGCAGTATGTGCCGCATGGGGTGATGAATGAGGTCTTTTCTTCGTCTTCCTTGGACATAAAAATCTGATGGTATCCAGAGTATGCATCTAGAAAAGAGAGCAACTCACATCCTGAAGTAGAATCCACGATCTGGTCGATGCGCGGCAAGGGAAATGGGTCCTTTGGGCATGCCTTGTTCAGATCCGTGAAATCTATGCAAAGCCTCCATTTTCCATTAGCCTTGCGCACAACCACTGGGTTTGCTAACCATGTTGGATGCAGTACTCCTCTAACCAAACCAGCTGCTTCAAGTTTCTTGATTTCCTCGGCAATAAACTGCTGCCGCTCCAAGGCCTGCTTCCAAACCTTCTGCTTGACGGGCCGGGCATGTGGGCAGACAGCAAGGTGGTGCTCGATTACCTCCCTGGGAACACCGGGGATATCAGATGGTTGCCAAGCAAACACATCGATATTCGCCTGCAGGAAGGCAACAAGTGCGCTTTCCTATTTGTCATCAAGGGCGGCGCTGATAGTGAAAGTACCATCAGTGCCAGCCAGCCCTGCCGTGACCTTTTTCACTTGGGGTGGAGCAGCCTTGGATCTCTTGCCGTTTGAACTCTCTAGCATGTCATCAACGGGCGCGGCACATTCCACAGAGGTACGCTTCCCTGATTCCTTACCAGTGCCTCTGCTATGCTTTTCCTTGGCGGGAACTGTGGCTTCCGCGACCTCTGCCGCGACCGCATCCTAGTACATCTTATCCATGCAAATAATTGCGTCTTTCTTGTCCGACGGAATGGAAATGACGCCCATCGGCCCTGGCATCTTCAAATTGTTGTAGGCATAGTGGGATGCTGCCATGAATTTGGCCAGGGCCGGGCGCCCAAGGATCCCGTTGTACGGCAGGGGGAGGTCAACCACATCAAACACAACTTTCTCAGTCCTGTAGTTCAACTCTCCTCCAAATGTCACTGGCAACATAACCTTTCCCTTAGGATGGCTCCTGCCGGGATTGACTCCTTGAAACGTGCCTGTGGCCTTAAGTTCTTCCTCTGCTATCTGGAGTTTGCTGATAACCTTTGGGGAAATCAGATTCAACTCGGCCCCGCCGTCAACCAGCATCTTTGTGACCTTGAGGTTGCGAATTGTTGGTGAGACCAACAACGGCAAGCACCCTACCGCAGTAATGCGGTCGGGGTGGTCCTCTTCATCAAAGATGATGGGCGTGCGTGACCACTTGAGCAGCTTCTGAGAATCTGCCGCTGGCTCCATGGCATTGACTTCACGCGCCCACTGTTTAAGTTGGTGGTGAGAGGAGTGCAAAGATGCACCCCCGTCAATGCACAGGGCGTCAGTGGCCTTCTGGAACTCTTGCTCGCTGGTTTCCTCTTCATTCCCTCCATCACTCTCATTACTGCAATCCTCCTTCTCTCGGCCTTTGGCGGGTTTCCCTTGGTTTCGAGGAGCCTTGCCGGGGCGATTTGCTTCACCACCCCGGCCCTTCCCGCCAGCGCCATTCTGACCTTTTTCCTTATCGCGCTTCTCATACTCAGCCTTCTGTCTCTTGACAAGCTGCTCAACCTGATGACACTCCTGGAGATCATGGCCCTTGGTCCGATGAATCTTACAGTACGACCCATCACTTTTCCCAGCTTTCTCGGCGGCCGCCGCCTCCTGGCAGTCAGCGCATGCGGTAGCCTCCTTGCTGGGGGCTTCAGCCTTGGCCTTCTTGCCGGTACTAAGCATGCCTGACCCCTCAACAGTCATCACTGTCTTATCCTTGCGCTTCTTGTTGTGCTTCTTGTTCTTCTTCTTCTTACTGATGGCCTCGTCGTCATCTTCTGAGTCGATGTCGACACAATCTTCCTCTCCAGGAAGTTTCCTCCCCTCCTTCACCCGAGCACATTTGTCCACCAAAGTGTAGAGCTCCTTCACAATCTTGGGCAACCGAACGTTCATCTTGGAACGTATCCTGCGGTTGCGCACGTTGGATTGGAAGGCAGCTATCACGGCAGCTGGGTGGATATCTGGGATATTTCTATGGACTCGGCTGAATCTCTGCAAGTACTTCCGTAGAGTTTCTCCCTCTTTCTGCTGGAGAAGCTGCAAGTCGCTGGGCCGCCCTAGTTCTTGATGGCCGCCCATGAAGGCACCAATGAACTCGTGGCACGGGTCTGCCCAGGTCGAAATGGAGTTCTCCGGCAGGTGCATCAGCGAAGACCTCACATTCGACTTGAGGGCCAAAGGGAAGTAGTTGGCGAACACCTTCTCATCTCTTCCCCTGGCAGCTTGAACGGCGATGGTGTAGATGCTCAAGAACTCTGCCGGGTTTAGTCTCCCATCATACTTCTCGGGTATCTCTGGCTTGAACGTGCGAGTGGACGACCAACGGACTTGCCGCAGCTCACGGGTGAAGGCAGGGCACCCAACCTCAAAAGGCAGGCACCCGCTATCTCCGAGCGCGGGCTCGTCGACGTCGGGGCCATCACACCCATTGGACCGGCTGGGGTTGTCGCGGCGCCGCTCGTCGATGACGCGCGTGCCTTCCCTTCGCCTGCCCTCCGGGGCACGCTGTCGGCCTTGACGCGCTCGAGGGTCTGACGAGGCCATCGAGACGTCATCGGGTGCTTGGTTTTGCGGCTCCCGGGCGGCTTGCCGTGGTGGGGATTGCACTGTGAGGGTGGCCCCTCGCGCACGACCAGCCGCACGAGCCGTCGTTGCTGCCTGGGAAGGCCGTGGCGGTCTGGCCCGCTGTGATCCTTCCGCCTCGGCAAAACCAATCAGACTTTGGATGGTGGATCGCCACTCATCCATCTGGTCTGCCGCCGGTGGAAATCTCAACAGCAGTTGGGCTCGTGCCATGGCCTCTAAGGCAGTGCTTGGCATAGGTGATGACGATGTAGATCGTAGTGTCGCTCGGCTCCTGACGTTGCCGGTGGCGACCACGCCGCGCCCTTGCTGCTGCGAACTAGCCGTTTGGATGGCATGGTGACGCGGCGGAGGTGCATGAGGGCCAGCGGCTCCGTTGGGCACAGTGGCTGGGTCAGCCCGCCCCGGGGGTGGCGCGTGCCCTGCGGTCGCGCCCGCAGCGGGGGCGGCCGGAGGGTTGCGATTTGCCCCAGAACGAGCATCATCACTGCGGCTGTGCCCGTTGGCGAGGAGAAGGGGTTCAGGCGGAATGATCCCTCCATCCATACCTCGTGGAGCATGGCCGTTGGGATGTTGTTGATGCTGTCTTTCCCCGGTGCCTTCCGTTCCTGCTTTGGCCGTGGGGGAGGTGGTGACGGCGCCGCCTGCGCCGACCACGTCCCCCATAGCATCCACACCCTCGCGAGCCTCCGCATTCCCCACGACGTCAGCGGTCACGGGCAGCGGAGCCTTCGAGGTGGACGGGTGATTTGCAGCTCTGATCTTCCTCTTGGGCGCCATAGTTGATGACGCCGTCGACGACGAAAATGTCGATGAAGATGACACGCAGCGTACGCTCTTGGTTTCGCGCAAGTGATCCCCCTACCTGGCATGCCAAAGATGTCGTGGGAAACCACGGCCACCTATGGGGCCATCAGCCCCTTTTGGTTCGGCGGGGGGATGGGCACGTTGCACAAAGAGCGGAGAAGCGTCGCGCAGCATGACAGAGATCACACGGGCAGTCTTTATCCAGGTTTGGGCCGCCGTGAGGCGTAAAACCCTACTCCTGCTTTGGTGGATTGATGGTGGATAATGGTGGTGGATGCAGCACACTCGCCCGGCAAGGTTGCTCTGGGGGCGAGAGTGGCTACGCCCGTATGGATATGCAAGGGTCCAACCCTTTCTATGGTCGCCATGGGCCTCCTTTTATAGATTAAGGGGTCACCACAGTGGCAAATCAGTCTTTGCGTACTTAGATAGCTAACAGTGCTATCATATCTAACTCTGCAGGCTGACAGAGCGCATTAATTGCGCCGCTCAGGGTCACATCATAGCCCGCCCGGCAAGTCCTGCCGGGCTGTTTTGCCAGCTTCGCGCCTGCTCGCTTGACACATTTCAGGACGGGTGTCATATGGAGGTGTTTGATGTAGGAAGTGGCTACCATGTGGAAAAAAGTAGCCGCTTAGTCACCTTGGAGCTCGACACTGCTTTGAATGACTTGTGTCGCTCGTGAGGTGGAGCGGTGGAGTGGCTTGCCTCCGCCAGCCCCGGCAGGCCTGCCGGGACGATCTGGGAGCTTGCTTCCGGGGCAAAGCCCAACCCTGCCGGGCTCGCCTGCCAGGCAAGGTAGGTCCTTCCCTTAGCGATGCTTTGTTCCTCTGGCTCACCTTGGCCTTCTCGACTTGCACTTGGATCCTTCAAAGGAATTGATCCTCCTTGTTTGGTCTGATCTTGGTCTTGTAATCTTGTCTCTGGCCTGTGCACAGTCCGTGCAATGGACCCAGGGTCTGTTGCACCGACACCTATATATCAATCTTTACCTCTCAACCATTTCGAGACTCCTCGTCATGTCTGTGATCTCATCTGGGACTCTGAACAACATTCGGTCACCAAAACATATAACTCATATAACACTATATCGTCAATGAACGTTAAGCGTGCGGACCCTACGGGTTCGAGAACTATGTAGACATGATCGAGACACCTCTCCGGTCAATAACCAATAGTGGAACCTGGATGCCCATATTGGCTCCTACATATTCTACGAAGATCTTTATCGGTCGAACCGTTATGACAACATACGTAATTCCCTTTGTCCATCGGTATGTTACTTGCCCGAGATTCGATCGTCGGTATCTTCATACCTAGTTCAATCTCATTACCGGCAAGTCTCTTTACTCGTTCCGGAATACATCACCTCGTGACTAACTCCTTAGTCTTTTGCTTGCAAGCTTATGATGTGTATTACCGAGAGGGCCCAGAGATACCTCTCCGATACTCGGAGTGACAAATCCTAATCTCGATCTATGCCAATTCAACAAACACCTTCGGAGATACCTGTAGAGCATCTTTATGATCACCCAGTTATGTTGTGACGTTTGATAGAACACAAGGTATTCCTTCGGTATCCGGGAGTTGCATAATCTCATAGTCGAAGAAATATGTATTTGACATGAAGAAAGCAATAGCAATAAAACTGAACGATCATTATGCTAAGCTAACGGATGGGTCTTGTCCATCACATCATTCTCCTAATGATGTGATCCCGTTATCAAATGACAACACATGTCTATGGTTAGGAAACCTTAACCATCTTTGAACAACGAGCTAGTCTAGTAGAGGCATACTAGGGACACGGTATTTGTTTATGTATTCACACATGTATTTAAGTTTCCAATCAATACAATTCTAGCATGAATAATAAACCTTTATCATGAATAAGGAAATATAAAATAACAACTTTATTATTGCCTCTAGGGCATATTTCCTTTAGATACCGTATCATCATACTACATCACAATCATTTTAATGCATGTTGACATCCAAGATAAATCATTATCCACCCCTAGCTACTTAAGCATGGCATGAGAGACTATAATCTCTAATTGTCATTGCAAACATGTTTGATCATAATATCCTGAATCTTGGATACTAGGTTAAACATATTTACAAAAACAGAACAAGTTGAGTTCATACCCATTTCTCTCTGCCGCAGCCAGTTCATCAAATATCGTCATTATTGCTTTTCACTTGCATGACCGAATGATATGAATAATAATAGTGCAAGAGTGTCGTGGACTAAGCTGGAATCTGCAAACATTTTATTCAAGCGGAGAAGACAAGGTAATATGGGCTCTTTGTTAGATCAATATCAATGCATATGAGAGCCACTCAACATTTTCATCGTGGTCTTCTCCTCGGTACGACTCAACAAAAAGGAAAAGAATTTCAGAGAAACACACTGAAATATTTTTGGAGTTTTTAGTTTGAAGAAGGCAAATTAAAAAGAAAGAAAAACAAAAGTGAGAAAAACTATTTACACGGGAGAGCTCCCAACTAGCAAACAGAAGAACAAGGAAATCTTTTTGGGTTTTCTTTTACTACAACTAATTAAACTAGAAAGAAAAACCGAAAAGAAACAAGAAGCCTTTTTTTTGGATTTTCTCAAAGTTTTTCAAACACACAAGAAGAAAGTGAGAAAATAAATATAGCACGGATAATACAATGAAAGAGTGTGGACACCGACAACTGGAATGAAATGTGTGAACATAAATGTAATGTCGATGGGAATACGTACTCCCCCAAGCTTATGCTTTTGGCCCAGCTTGGTAATCACCGTCTGCGGCCTGCATAATAATCAGAGTGATAGCTTACTGAGGCTCTTGGTGCAGCCTCCTCAGCCCACCGAGCAGCCACGACCTCCGCGTTGTGCGCGCGGGCCTTGCTCTCAAGAACATAATACCTTCCTGGCCTCAAAGAGAGCAGGCGCAGGCAAAAAGGTATGCACAACGGTTTATTTATTGAACCGCAAGTTATAAGTATAATCAGTGATTTTTCCCTTAAAGAACTTATGGCGCTTCATGGCCTCAAAGTCTGAGTACTAAGTAGGTAGGATGGGGTCATTAGGCCAAGGTGATACACCCAGCTCCTTTGCTAAATGTGAAGCATAAATCCCACCATAAAAATATCCACTACCAACGTTGTGTTGCAATCTGCGTGCAATAATCGCTCCAAGGTTATTACACTTAATACCGGTGAGAGCAGTGTGTATGAGGCTCAAGTCAGGAGCACATAGTGTACTACAATCTTGTTTGCCTACGATGCATTTGCCATTAAACAGTGCAAGGTATTGAATTGAAGGGAAATGAATACTTTTTATTCTACCTTGTGTCACTCCTCTATCCTCACCGTAGCAAAGATTAATAAAAAATGACTCATATTCAGATCTTGGTGGCTCGTCCAGTGAACCCCAAAATGGAATTTTACAAATACCACAAAACACTTCTAGAGGTATGGTAATTGGGCGGTCATAAAGTTTAAACGAAACTCTAGACTCACGAGGATGAAATTTAAATTCTTTAGTAAATGTTTCTGTGAGGCTGAGATGCTGGATGCACTTATCTTCAATGTAGGGTCCGAGCTCGGCGTTGTGAACATATTGCTCGAATTCATCTTTAATACCTGCACTCACCATGAAATCGTCGCATGACCATAAGCATGATCTGATAGCGGCATCCCGTATTGAACTTGGACTTGGTTCAACATAAGACCGACGAATCGAGCTACTACTAGATGATGCCTCCGAGGACCTCCTCCTCAAAAAACTCCTTCCAAAGAAACTCATCTTATTCCTAGAAATAAACTTCTGAAAATTTTAGTCCACAACATTTTTGTCAACAAAACTTCACAAGATTTATAGCAACTACTCATAGGGAGGCATAGAGGCTATATTGAGCATTCAAACTACTTAGAACTCTAAGAATTCAACATGCAAGCTCATCTACAGCAGCACCAAGAGTAGCTAATTATTCAAAATATAAACCGCTAAAGCAAAAACTAATTGGAGCATTGGAGGAGTCACATACCAAGTAGCAATCCCCCAAAACAGTTTCGGAGCTTCGAGCAAAGAGGTCGAAATCCGCGGGTTTGAGAGCAAGAACACGAGAGTGAGAGAGAGAGAGAGAGCTATGGTGAATTTTTCTGGAGGTAGGAGAAGGAATGGGATGAAGAGATAAGTGAGGGGGCCCACGTGAGGACCACAACCCACCAGGGCGCACCTGGGGCTGCTGACGCGCCCTGGTGTCTTGTGGTCACCAGGTGCACCCCCTCTGATGTTATTTGCACTAAAAATTCAGAAAAAATCATATTAAATTTTCAGAGCATTCTAAGAACTTTTATTTTTGGGTCATTTTTTTATTGTACGGGAAATTCATAAAATAGACAAAACATGGCATTTTATTTTATTTAACTAAAAAAAGAAAACAAAAGTTGGGAGTTGTGCTTACTAAATTCATCAACTTCATACCTCTCAAAAATGATCCATTAATAAGGTTGATCAAGTCTTATTAACAACCACCTTCGATTAGCATGAAACCGAAGAACTTCCGTAAAACACTAAGTTACCTCAACGGGGATATGCACATCCCCAACAATAACCATTTCATATTTCTTTTTGACAGTAGGTAGAGGTAGTTGAAAACTTCCAATAGTGAGTGTCGGAGATTTTTCAATAACATTAATACCATTCACTTGGAATTGTCTCTTCGGAAAGTGCACCGTATGCTCATTGCCATTGATATGAAAAGTGATCTTGCTTTTATTGCAATCAATAATAGCCCCTGCAGTATTCAAGAAGGGTCTACCAAGGATAATCGACATGTTGTCGTCCTCGAGCATCTCAAGTATAACAAAGTCAGTTAAGATAGTAACATTTGCAACAACAACGGGCACATCCTCACAAATACCAATAGGTATGGTAGTTGGTTTATCAGCCATTTGCAAAGATATTTCAGTAGGTGTGAGTTTATTCAAATCAAGTCTTTTATATAAGGAGAAAGGCATAACACTAACACCAGCTCCTAGATCACATAAAGCAGTTTTGACATAATTTCTTTTAATGGAGCAAGGTATAGTTGGTATTCCCGGATCTCCAAGTTTTTTAGGTACTCCATCCTTAAAAGAATAATTAGCAAGCATGGTGGAGATTTCAGCTTCAGGTATCTTTCTTTTATTAGTGATGATGTCTTTCATATATTTTGCATAAGGGGCCATTTTTAAAATATCAGTCAAGCGAGTGCGCAAAAAGACTGGCATAAGCATTTCAGCAAAGCGTTCAAATTCTTCATCATCTTTTTTCTTAGTTGATTTAGGTGGAAAGGGCATGGGTTTCTGAACCCATGGTTCTCTTTCTTTTCCATGCTTCCTAGCAACAAAGTCTCTTTTATCATATCTTTTATTTTTAGGTTGTGGGTTATCAAGATCAACTGCTGGTTCTATTTCAACATCATTACCTGATGGTTTATCATTGTCTGGTTGAGTGTCCTCATGAACATCATCATTTTATTTTTCATTATCACTAGATGAATGTTCATTACCAGATTGAGTTTCAGCATCAGAAATAGAAACATCAGTATTATCTTCGGGAGTTTTTTCTAACTCAGGTTCACTAGATGTACGCAAAGTCCTATCATTTTTCTTCTTCCTTTTCTTTTTAGAAGGACTAGGTGCATCAGTATTAATTCTTTGAGTGTCTTGTTCAATTCTTTTAGGGTGTCCCTCAGGATAAAGTCGTTCCTGAGTTATTTTACCTCCTCTAGTTGCTACTCCAATAGCAAAGTCATTTATATTATTATTCATTTCATCAAGTAATTCTCTTTGAGATTTAGCAACTTGTTCTAGTTGAGTTTGAACCATAGAGGCATGTTTTCCTACACCTCTAACATCATTGGAGATTCTAAATAACAAGTCACTCAAGCGAGCAATCATATCAGAATTATATTTCAATTGTTTCATGACATTGGCATTGAAGTGATCTTGTTTTCTAATGTAGTTGTCAAACTCATAAAGGCATTGACTAGGATGTTTATTGTAAAGGATATCACTTTCATCAAATTTCATTAAAGAATTTACCTCTACCACCTTTGGTGGTGGTATATCAAGTCCATGAATTTCTTCAATAGGTGGTAAATTTTTAACATCCTCTACTTTAATACCTTTTTCCTTCATTCTTTTCTTTGCCTCTTCATATCTTCAGGACTGAGATATAAGATACCCCTCTTCTTCGGAGTGGGTTTAGGCGGTGGTTCAGGAAGAGTCCAATCATCATAATTTTTCAATATATTATTCAATAATTTCTCAGCTTGTTCAATAGTTCATTCCCTGAAAACACAACCAGCACAACTATCTAGGAAATCCCTAGCAGCATCGGTTAGTCCATTGTAGAAGATATCAAGTATTTCATTTTTCTTAAGTGGATGATCAGGCAAAACATTAAGCAGTTGGAGAAGCCTCCCCCAAGCTTGTGGGAGACTCTCTTCTTCAATGTGCACAAAGTTAAATATTTCCTATAAGGCAGCTTCTTTCTTATGAGGAGGAAAATATTTTCCAGAGAAACAGTAAATCATATCTTGGGGACTACACACACAACCAGGAGCAAGAGTATTGTACCATATCTTAGCATCACCCTTTAATGAGAACGGAAATAATTTGAGAATATAATAGTAGTGATTTTTCTCATCATGAGCAAAAAGGGTGGCTATATCATTTAACTTAGTAAGATGTGCCACAACAGTTTCAATTTCATAGCCATGGAAAGGATCAGATTCAACCAAAGTACTTAACTCTGGGTCGACAGAGAATTCATAATCCTTATCATCAACAAAGATAGGTGAAGTAGCAAACTTAGGATCACATTTCATTCTAGCATTCAAAGATTTCTCTTTCAGTTTGCATAATAATTTCTTAAGATCATCTCTATCATTGGAAGCAAGAAAGTCTCTAGCTGTCTCCTCATCCATAACATAACCTTCAGGTATCTTAGGTAATTCATATCTAGGAGAGTGATACGTCCATTTTGCATCATGTTTTTCTACTGTTATTTATAATGTTTTTATGCATAATAATGCTTTTGGGAGTAATTCTAATGCCTTTTCTCTCATAATTTGCAAGGTTTACACGAAGAGGGAGAATACCGGCAGCTGGAATTCTAGACCTGAAAAAGCACGTCAGAGCTACCTATTATGCACATCTCCATAAAAGCTGAATCTTCACGGAGATTTTTTATGGATTATTTAAGAATTACTGGAGCAAATAACTACCAGAGGGGGCCCACCAGGTGGGCATAACCCACCTGGGTGCGCCAGGGCCCCCAGGCGCGCCCTGGTGGGTTGTGCCCTCCTCGGCCCACCTCCGGTGCCCATCTTCTGGTATATAAGTCATTTTGACCTAGAAAAAATAAGGAGAGGACTTTCGGGATGAAGCGCCATCGTCTCGAGGCGGAACTTGGACAGGAGCACTTTTGCCCTCCAGTGGAGCGATTCCGCCGGGGGAACTTCCCTCCCGGAGGGGGAAATCATCGTCATCGTCATCACCAACAACTCTCCCATCTTTGGGAGGGCCATCTCCATCAACATCTTCAACAACACCATCTCCTCTCAAACCCTAGTTCATCTCTTGTGTTCAATCTTTGTACCGGAACCTTTGATTGGTGCTTGTGGGTGACTAGTAGTGTTGATTACATCTTGTAGTTGGTTACTATATGGTTTATTTGGTGGAAGATTATATGTTCAGATCCATTATGCTATTTAATACCCCTCTGATCTTGAGCATGATTATTATTTGTGAGTAGTTACTTTTGTTCTTGAGGTCACGGGAGAAGTCATGTTGCAAGTAATCATGTGAACTTGATATGTGTTCGATATTTTGATGATATGTATGTTGTGATTCCCTTAGTGGCGTCACGTGAACGTCGACTACATGGCACTTCACCATATTTGGGCCTAAGGGAATGCATTATGGAGTAGTTATTAGATGATGGGTTGCTAGAGTGACAGAAGCTTAAACCCTAGTTTATGCGCTACTTCGTAAGGGAACGATTTGGATCCAAAAGTTTAATGCTATGGTTAGATTTTATCTTAATACTTTTCTCGTAGTTGCGGATGCTTGCGAGGGGGTTAATCATAAGTAGGAGGTTTGTTCAAGTAAGAATAGCACCTAAACACTGGTCCACCCACATATCAAATTATCAAAGTAGCGAACACGAATCAAACCAACATGATGAAAGTGATATGATGAAATTCCCGTGTACCCTCAAGAACGCTTTGTTTATCATAAGAGACCATTTTGGCCTGTCCTTTGTCACAAAAGGATTGGGCTACCTTGCTGCACTTTATTTACCATTACTGTTACTTGCTCGTTACAATTTATCTTGCTATCAAACTACCTGTTACCGACTATTTCAGTGCTTGCAGACATTACCTTGCTGAAAACCACTTGTCATTTCCTTCTGCTCCTCGTTGGGTTTGACACTCTTACTTATCGAAAGGACTACGATTGATCCCCTATACTTGTGGGTCATCAAGGCTCTTTTCTGGCACCATTGCCGGGGAGTGAAGCGCTCTTGGTAAGTGGAAATCGGTAAGGAAAAATTATTACTACATGCTGAAATTTATTGTCACTTGCTACTATGGAAAACAATCCTTTGAGGGGTTTCTTCGGGGTATCTTCACCTCGACCAGAACCACAATTAGTAGCCCCTCAACCTACTGCACCTACTGAAAATATTGGTTATGAAATTCCTTCGGGTATGACAGAGCAACTGCTAGCTAATCCTTATGTAGGAGATGGAACCGAACATCCTGATATGCACTTGATATATGTGGATGAAATTTGTTGATTATTTATGCTTGCAGGTTTGCCCTGAGATGAAGCTAAGAAGAAGGTTTTCCCTTTATCTTTGAAGGGAAAAGCATTGGCATGGTATAGGCTATGCGATGATATTGGATCTTGGAACTGGAATCGATTGAAATTGCAATTTCACCAAAAAAATTATCCTATGCATCTAGCACATCGTGATCGGAATTTTATATATAATTTTTGGCCTCGTGAAGAGGAAAGTATCGCTCTAGCTTGGGGGAGGCTTAAGTCAATGTTATATTCATGCCCCAATCATGAGCTCTCAAGAGAAATTATTATTTAGAATTTTTATGCTCGGCTTTCTAGTGATGATCAATCCATGCTCGATACTTCTTGTATTGGTTCTTTTATGAAGAAGACTATTGAATTCAGGTGGGATCTTTTAGAAAGGTTTAAATGCAACTCTGAAGATTGGGAACTCGATGAAGGTAAAGAGTCAGGTATTAAGCTTGAATTTGATTGTGTTATATCTTTTATGAATACCGATGCTTTTCAAAAGTTTAGCACTAAATATGGACTTGACTCTGAGATAGTAGCCTCTTTCTGTGAATCATTTGCTACTCATGTTGATCTCCCTAAGGAGAAGTGGTTTAAATATCACCCACCTATTAAATAAGAAACTAAAGAACCGACCATAGCTAAAGATGAAACTATTATCTATAATGTTGATCTAGTTGTGCCTACTGCTTATATTGAAAAACCACCTTTCCCTGTTAGGATAAAGGAACATGCTAAGGTTTCAACTGTGGTTCGCAAAAGTCATATTAGAGCACCTAAACCTGCTGAACAAATTAAATTAGAACCTAGTGTTGCTATGGTTAAAGATCTCCTGGTAGAAAATATTGATGGACATGTTATTTACTTCTGTGATGAAGCTACTAGAATTGCCAAACCTGATGAAAAAGATAAACATAGACCTGTTGTTGGCATGCTCGTTGTCTCGGTTAAAATAGGAGATCACTGTTATCATGGTTTATGTGATTTAGGTGCTAGCGTGAGTGCTATTCCTTTTACCTTATACCAAGAAATTATGAATGACATAGCACCCGCTGAAATAGAAGACATAGATGTTACTATTAAACTTGCTAATAGAGACACCATCACACCACTTGGGATTGTTAGAGATGTTGAAGTCTTGTGTGGGAAAATAAAATATCCTACTAATTTTCTAGTTCTTGGTTCCCCACAAGATGACTTTTGTCCCATTATCTTTGGTAGACCCTTCTTGAACACTGTTAATGCTACTATAGATTGTCATAAACAAACTGTCAGTGTTAGCTTTGGTAATGAGTCTCATGAATTTATTTTTTCCAAGTTTAATAGACAACCTCATAAGAAAGAAATTACCTAGTAAGGATGAAATAATTGGTCTTGCTTCTATTGCCGTGCCTCCTACTGATCCACTAGAACAATATTTGCTAGACCATGAAAATGATATGCACATGCATGAAAGAAATGAAATAGATAAAATTTTCTTCGAACAACGACCCCTGCTCAAACACAATTTGCCTATTGAAACTCAAGGAGGTCCTCCTCTGCCTAAAGGTGATCCCGTGTTTGAATTAAAACAATTGCCTGACACTTTGAAATATGCTTATCTCGATGATAAAAAGATATATCTTGTTATTATTAGTGCTAACCTTTCAGAACATGAAGAAGAAAGACTACTCAAAATTCTGAAGAAGCACCGTGCTAACATTGGATATACTCTTGATGATCTTAAGGGCATTAGTCCCACTCTCTGTCAGCATAAGATTAATATGGAACCTGATGCTAAACCCGTTGTTGATCATCAACGATGATTGAATCCCAAAATGAAAGAAGTGGTAAGAAATGAGATATTAAAACTTCTGGAAGCAGGTATAATCTATCCCATAGCTGATAGTAGATGGGTAAGTCCCGTTCATTGTGTCCCTAAGAAGGGAGGTATGACTGTTGTTCCTAATGATAAAAATGAACTTATACCACAAAGAATTGTTACTGGCTATAGAATGGTAATTGATTTTAGAAAATTAAATAAAGCAACTAGAAAAGATCATTACCCTTTGCTTTTTATTGATCAAATGCTAGAAAGATTATCAAAGCACACACACTTTTGCTTCCTCGATGGATATTCTGGTTTTTCTCAAATACCGATTTCACAACCTGATCAAGAGAAAACCACCTTTACTTGCCCATTTGGAACTTATGCTTATAGACATATGCCTCTTGGTTTATGCAATGCACCTGCTACCTTTCAAAGATGTATGACTGCTATATTCTCTGACTTTTGTGAAAAGATTGTTGAGGTTTTCATGGATGATTTTTCTGTATATGGAACTTCTTTTGATGATTGCTTAAGCAACCTTGATCGAGTTTTGCAGAGATGTGAGCAAACTAATCTTGTCTTGAATTGGGAGAAGTGCCACTTTATGGTTAATGAAGGTATTGTCTTGGGGCATAAAATTTCTGAACATGGTATTGAGGTGGATAAAGCTAAAGTTGATGCAATTGAGAAAATGCCATGTCCCAGAGATATTAAAGGTATTCATAGTTTCCTAGGTCATGTTGGTTTCTATAGGCGGTTTATTAAAGACTTCTCTAAAATTTCTAGGCCTCTTACAAATCTTTTACAAAAGGATGTTCCATTTGTTTTTTATGATGATTGTGTAGAAGCCTTTGAAACACTTAAGAAAGCCTTAATTTCTGCACC
This sequence comes from Thinopyrum elongatum, assembly GCA_011799875.1. NCBI lineage: Eukaryota > Viridiplantae > Streptophyta > Magnoliopsida > Poales > Poaceae > Thinopyrum > Thinopyrum elongatum. The sequence goes on along the minus strand of CM022300.1, from coordinate 55,963,956 downwards.
TATTATTCAACCACCTGATTGGAACTTGCCTTTTAAAATTATGTGTGATGCTAGTGATTATGCTGTTGGTGCTGTTCTAGGACAAAGAGTTGATAAGAAACTAAATGTTATTCATTATGCTAGCAAAACTCTAGACAGTGCCCAAAGAAATTATGCTACTACTGAAAAAGAATTTTTAGCAGTTGTGTTTGCTTGTGATAAATTCAGATCTTACATTGTCGATTCTAAAGTCACTGTTCACATCGATCATGCTGCTATTAAATATCTTATGGAAAAGAAAGATGCTAAACCTAGACTTATTAGGTGGGTTCTCTTGCTACAAGAATTTGATTTACATATTATTGATAAAAAAGGAGCTGAGAACCCCATGGATGATAACTTGTCTAGGTTAGAGAATATCCTTGATGACCAATTACCTATTGATGATAGCTTTCCTGATGAGCAATTAGCTGCAATAAATGTTTCTCATAACACTCCTTGGTATGCTGACTATGCTAATTATATTGTTGCTAAATACATACCACCTAGTTTCACATACCAACAAAAGAAAAAAATCTTCTATGATTTAAGACATTACTTTTGGGTTGACCCACATCTTTATAAAGAAGGAGTAGATGGTATTATTAGTCACTGTGTACCTGAGCACGAGCAGGAACAAATCCTATGGAGATGTCACTCCAAAGCTTATGGAGGGCATCATGCGGGAGATAGAACTGCTGACAAGGTATTGCAATCTGGTTTTTATTGGCCTACTCTCTTCAAGGATGCCCGTAAGTTTGTTTTATCTTATGATGAATGTCAATGAATTGGTAATATTGGTAAGCGTCAAGAAATGCCTATGAATTATTCACTCGCTGTTGAACCATTTGATGTTTGGGGCTTTGATTATATAGGACCTTTTCCTTCCTCTAATGGGTATACTCACATTTTGGTTGCTGTTGATTATGTTACTAAGTGGGTAGAAGCTATTCCAACTAGTAGTGCTGATCATAAAACTTCCATTAAAATGCTTAAAGAAGTTATTTTCCTGAGGTTTGGACTCCCTAGATATTTAATGACTGATGGTGGTTCACACTTTATTCATGGTGCTTTCCGTAAAATGCTTGCTAAATATGATGTTAACTATAGAATTGCATCACCCTATCATCCTCAATCTAGTGGTCAAGTTGAACTTAGCAATAGAGAAATAAAACTTATATTACAAAAAACTGTCAATAGGCCCCGAAAGAATTGGTCTAAGAAATTAGATGATGCACTTTGGGCCTACAGAACAACTTATAAAAATCCTATAGGTATGTCTCCCTATAAAATGGTTTATGGAAAAGCTTGCCATTTGCCTCTAGAGTTAGAAAACAAAGTATATTGGCAATTAAAGAACTCAACTATGATTTTAAACTTGCCGATGAAAATAGGTTATTTGATATTAGCTCGCTAGATGAATGGAGAACCCAAGCTTATGAAAATGCCAAGTTGTTTAAAGAAAAAGTTAAAAGATGGCATGATAGAAGAATCCAAAAGCGGGAATTCAAAGTTGGAGAATATGTTCTTCTATACAACTCCCATTTCAGATTCTTTACAGGAAAACTTCTCTCTAAATGGGAAGGAACATATATCATCGAAGAGGTTTATCGCTCTGGAGCTATTAAGATTAATAATGCCGAAGGTACTAACCCAAAGGTGGTCAATGGGCAAAGAATTAAACACTATATCTCAGGTACGCCTATTAATGTTGAAAGCAATATTATTCAAACCATGACACCTGAGGAACACATAAAAGAGACCTTCCGGAACACTCCAGAATAATTAAAAAGGAGGAGATACGTGATACGGTAAGTAAACGGACTCCGAAGAATCTGCAAAAATATTTTCTATCAGTTTTAGTATATTTTAAAAATTAGGAAAATAAGAAACAACCAGGAAGGCACCCGAGGGGGGCACAAGACACCAGGGCGCGCCTGGGCCCCCTGGCGCGCCCAGGTGGATTGTGCCCACCTCGGGAACCTTCCCGACTCCGTTTTCCTCCCGTTTGCTCGTTTCCCAAGATAAAAAAAATCTTTATATACCCCCCGAACGTATTGAACACCATATCACGGAGAAATCTTCTGTTTTTCTTTCTTGCTGTTTTTCTGGCAGATCTGAAAATATGTCATCTCAAGATTCAGAGAAGGAGAGCCCTGTTTCTTACCAGCCCTTGGACCAAAACATCTTCAAGAAGACTTTTCCCTATATGTGGCTTACAGATGAGGAGGATGAAGACGAATCTATCCCCTCTCGCTTCCTAAAGGAAAGCAAGGAAGCATTATGCAAGAGGATATTAAAGCTTGAGATGGAGAACGATGAGCTAAAGATAGATAATTTTTACCTCCCACACAAGCTAGAGAAAAAGGATAAGATCGCTGCTACCTCATTACCACCACCACCTTCTTCATCACCAAAGGAGACTTAAGTTCATGGTATGTACACTCCCCTTGGCTTGTGCCAAGCTTGGGGGAGGTGTCCCGGTATCGTATCATCACCACTATCTTTGCTTTCATCTATTTTAGTTTGATCTTTAGTTTTCCTATGATTTAGTTGAATAAAAGTTTAGTTCGATCCTTTCTTTTTGAGTGCTTGCCTAGCAATCTATCTATCTATGTAATCGTGTTCGAGATATATAATAAAGAGTAGTTTGAGTTTTGTTTCTTTACTTTAATATTTGAATAAAAAGAAAGGAAAATAAATGAATAAGATCATATGCTAATCTTATGGTAAGTAATGACATCACATAAGGAAAAGTATAAGTGGTAAAATTTGTTGGAGATTGACAAATATAGCATTGGTCAATGATGCAACTCATGAAAGAATTAATAAGGGAAGAGAAGATTCACATGCAAATACACTATCTTGGACACCTTTTATGATTGTGAGCCCCCATTAAATATTTTGTGTCAAAATAGTTGATGTTGGACAAGGAAGACAACATAATGATTTATGTTTGTTCATATTCACATAGAAGTTATATTGTCATAGATCCTTTTACATGTGGTGCTTGCTCAATATCTTTTCTAGCCAAAAATTCCGCACTAAGTAGATATACTACTTGTGCATCCAAAAACCCTTAACCCAAATCTTATTTTGAGAGTCCACCATACCTACCTATGGATTGAGTAAGATCCTTCAAGTAAGTTGTCATCGATGCAATAAGGCAATAAAAATTGCTTCTAAATGTGTTGGATCATTTAGTCTAAGAGAAAATTGAGCGTTGTATGAACTTGTGATGGCAAAGAATAAAAGCGACAGACTGCATAATAAAGGTTGCTATCATAAGGGGCAATATAACCTTACGTTCTTTTGCATTAAGGGATTTGGCATACAAACAAATAAGCGCATGACAACCTCTGCTTCCCTCTGCGAAGGGCCTATCTTTTACTTTTATGCATTTACTTTTATGTATGAGTCAAAGTATTCTTCCCTATTCCTTTTTTTATTTTCTCTTTTTGCCAGCATCATGTGGTGAGGAAAGATCCAGGCACATATATCCAGTTGGATATGAGTGGGCATGAGTTATTATTGTTGACATCACCCTTGAGGTGAATACGTTGGGAGGCGAAACTATAAGCCCCTATCTTTCTATGTGTCTGGTTGAAACTTTTTGTTCATGGGTATGCTGTGAGTGTTAGAAATCATAAAAGGTTAAATGATGGTTGAGTATGTGGACTTGCCAAAAGGCTCCGACGCGTGACCCTTCCTGAAAATATGATGAATTGTGCAAAGTTGACTGAGAACATAGTTTGTTGGTATTCAATAAGGTTTATGCTTTATACTTCAGTGTTGTGATGAATTGTTACTTGTTCATGAGAAGTTATATGATAAAAGTTATTTGATAAAGTTTATGTTAAAGTTCTTTGCTGTTATAATAATATGCATGATGCTTCTATGTCCGTATTTTGTTTTTATTGACACCTCTCTCTCTAAGCATGTGGACATGTTTTTCGATTTCGGTTTTCGCTTGAGGACAAGCGAGGTCTAAGCTTTGGGGAGTTGATACGTCCATTTTGCATCATGTTTTCCTACTGTTATTTATAATGTTTTGATGCATAATAATGCTTTTGGGAGTAATTCTAATGCCTTTTCTCTCATAATTTGCGAGGTTTACACAAAGAGGGAGAATACCGGCAGCTGGAATTCTGGACCTGAAAAAGCACATCAGAGCTACGTATTCTGCACATCTTCAAAAAAGCTGAAACTTCACGGAGATTTTTTATGGATTATTTAAGAATTACTGGAGCAAATAACTACCAGAGGGGGCCCACCAGGTGGGCACAACCCACCTAGGCGCGCTAGGGCCCCCAGGCGCGCCCTGGTGGGTTGTGCCCTCCTCGGCCCACCTCTGGTGGGCATCTTCTGGTATATAAGTCATTTTGACCTAGAAAAAAATAAGGAGAGGACTTTTGGGACGAAGCGCCGCTGTCTCGAGGTGGAACTTGGGCAAGAGCACTTTTGCCCTCCGGCGGAGCGATTCGTCGGGGGAACTTCCCTCCCGGAGGGGGAAATCATCGTCATCGTCATCACCAACAACTCTCCCATCTTTGGGAGGGTCATCTCCATCAACATCTTCAACAACACCATCTCCTCTCAAACCCTAGTTCATCTCTTGTGTTCAATCTTTGTACCGGAACCTTTGATTGGTGCTTGTGGGTGACTAGTAGTGTTGATTACATCTTGTAGTTGATTACTATATGGTTTATTTGGTGGAAGATTATATGTTCAGATCCATTATGCTATTTAATACCCCTCTGATCTTGAGCATGATTATTATTTGTGAGTAGTTACTTTTGTTCTTGAGATCACAAGAGAAGTCATGTTGCAAGTAATCATGTGAACTTGATATGTGTTCGATATTTTGATGATATGTATGTTGTGATTCCCTTAGTGGTGTCATGTGAACGTCGACTACATGGCACTTCACCATATTTGGGCCTAAGGGAATGCATTGTGGAGTAGCTATTAGATGATGGGTTGCTAGAGTGACAGAAGCTTAAACCCTAGTTTATGCGCTACTTCGTAAGGGAACGATTTGGATCCAAAAGTTTAATGCTATGGTTAGATTTTATCTTAATACTTTTCTCGTAGTTGCGGATGCTTGCGAGGGGGTTAATCATAAGTAGGAGGTTTGTTCAAGTAAGAACAGCACCTAAGCACCGGTCCACCCACATATCAAATTATCAAAGTAGCGAACACGAATCAAACCAACATGATGAAAGTGATATGATGAAATTCCCGTGTACCCTCAAGAACGCTTTGCTTATCATAAGAGACTGTTTTGGCCTGTCCTTTGTCACAAAAGGATTGGGCTACCTTGCTGCACTTTATTTACCATTACCGTTACTAGCTCGTTACAATTTATCTTGCTATCAAACTACCTGTTACCGACTATTTCAGTGCTTGCAGACATTACCTTGCTGAAAACCACTTGTCATTTCCTTCTGATCCTCGTTGGGATCGACACTCTTACTTATCGAAAGGACTACGATTGATCCCCTATACTTGTGGGTCATCAGAGAGCTAGGCCTAATAGGTGTTTCAAGATTTTCAGTTTCATGTACTTCATCAGTTTCAATAATTTCATCAGTTTCCGCATTCTCAGTATCTTTAGCTCTAGCAATTTGTTCATCAAGAAATTCACCTAGTGGCACATTATCATCAAGCAAGGTACTAGCATCATCATGAGTATCATTCATAGCAGAAGTAGCATCATTAATAACTTGCGACATATCAGGATTAATAGCATGTGGTGGTGTTGCAAGTCTACTCAAAATAGAAGGCGAATCAAGTGCAGAGCTAGATGCAGTTCCTTACCTCCCCTCGTCTTGGAGGAAAAAAATCTTAGTCTTGGTATCCTTCAGATTCTTCATAGTTATAAATTGATAATAATCCCAAGTGACTCAACAAATTTAGCTATGCTCCCCGGCAACAGCACCAGAAAAAGGTCTTGATAACCCACAAGTATAGGGGATCGCAACAGTTTTCGAGGGTAGAGTATTCAACCCAAATTTATAGATTCGACACAAGGGGAGCCAAAGAATATTTGCAAGTATTAGCAGTTGAGTTGTCAATTCAACCACACCTGAAGATTAAATATCTGCAGCAATATGATCAGTAGCACAGTAGTATGATAGTTTTGATAGTAGTGATGATAGTAGCAGTAACGGTAACAGTAATAGCAATGGTTTTTGTAGCAAGTGTAACAGTAGCAATGGCAATAGTAACTTAGCAAGAACAATATGGAAAACTCGCAGGCATTGGATCGGTGAATTCGTTGGATGATATTCATCATATAACAGTCATAACCTACGGCGATACAGAACTAGCTCCAGTTCATAAATATAATGTAGGCATGTATTCCGTAAATAGTCATACGTGCTTATGGAAAGAACTTGCATGACATCTTTTGTCCTACCCTCCCATGGTAGCGGGGTCCATAAGGAAACTAAGGGATATTAAGGCCTCCTTTTAATAGAGAACCGGAGCAAAGCATTAACACATAGTGAATACATGAACTCCTCAAACTACGGTCATCACCGGAAAGTATCCCGAATATTGTCACTCCGGGGTTTACGGATCATAACACGTAATAGGTGCATATAACTTGCAAGATCCAATCTAGAACATGGATATAATGGTGAAAACATAAACGGTTCAGATCTGAAATCATGGCACTCGGGCCCAAAGTGACAAGCATTAAGCATGGCAAAGTCATAGCAACATCAATCTCAGAACATAGTGGATACTAGGGATCAAGCCCTAACTAAACTAACTCGATTACATGATGAATCTCATCCAACTCCTCACCGACCAGCGAGCCTACGAAGGAATTACTCACTCCCGGTGGGGAGCATCATGGAATTGGCGATGAAGGAGGGTTGGTGATGATGAAGATCGAAGATTCCCCTCTCCGGAGCCCCAAACAGACTCCAGATCTGGCCTCCCGATGAAGAACAGGAGGCGGCGGCGACTCCGTCTCGTGAAATGCGATAATTCTTCCTCCTGATTTTTCTCTCCAAATATAGGTATTTAAGGAGTCGGAATCAGGGTCTGCGGGGCCACCAGGTGGGCACAACCCACCTGGGCGCGCCTGGAGGGGGGGCGCCCTGGTGGGTTGTGCTCACCCAGGGCCCCCCCTCCGGTGGTTCTTGGCTCCAGTATTTTTCTTTTATTGTATAAAAATTCTCCAAAAAGTTTCGTTCCATTCCGAGAACTTTTATTTCTACACAAAAACAACACCATGGTAATTCTGATGAAAACAGCGTCAGTCCGGGTTAGTTTCATTCAAATCATGCAAATTAGAGTCCAAAACAAGAGCAAGAGCATTAGGAAAAGTAGATACGACGGAGACGTATCACGTCCTCACCCAGTAACAGAAAGGGTAGCGAGACGTATTTGTATTGTTGCCATTAAGGATAAAACAATGGGGTTTATTCATATTGCTTGAGTTTACTTTGTCTACATCATGTCATCTTGCTTAAAGCATTACTCTCTTTGTCATGAACTTAATACCATAGATGCATGCTGGATAGCGGCCAATTGGTGGAGTAATAGTAGTAGATGCAGGCATGAGTCGGTCTACTTGTCATGGACGTGATGCCTATACATGTGATCATTGCCATGAATAGCGTCATAACTATGCGTTTTTCTATCAATTGCCCAATAGTAATTTGTTTACCCGTCGTATACTATTGTTTCGAGAGAGAAGCCTCTAGTGAAAACTATGCTCCCCGGGTCTACTTAATCATATTACTAAAAACTAAAAATACCTTGCTGCAATTCTTTTACTTTTCTTTTTATCTATCTACCACTACAAGATTTAATCCTTGCAAGTAACGAGTTCAAGAGAATTGACAACCCTCTTGCCAGTGTTGGGTGCAAGTATTTGCTTTTGTGTGTGCAAATGTTGTTCACTAGGTTTTGAGTGATTCTCCTACTAGTTCGATAACCTTGGTTCTCACTAAAGTAAATACTTATCGCTACTATATTGCTTCGCTCTTCCTTTTCGGGGAAAATCCCAACGCGGCTCACAAGTAGCAGAAAGGCACGAGAATCTTTTGCTATCCAAACTAGATCTCAGAGGGCATCAGATTGGTGACGTCTCCTTAGGACGGCCAGGTTAGAGTTTCTTGTCGTGTGACGAGATTCAATGTCAGGTGCTTAAGATCTATTTAAGGGTTTAGCGGCGACAGTATCTCTAAAGTGTCGGTCCTTAGAAACACGTGCACGAAGACTTTCTTGCTGTCATATAGAAGGTCAAGCCGGTTCTGGTCGGGGAGCGACGACAACGATGCGTCAGCGGCTTGTTCTGGTGGCGGTAGTGGTCATTCGACGGTATCAAAATTTTAATGTAGTTTTTATTATGTTTCTTTTTGCATGAACCTTTCAATTTATTCATCTTCAATCATGACTGTACAATGAACATAAAAAAGATAAAAATTACATCCAGATCCGTAGACCACCTAGCGTCGACTACAAGCACTGAAGCGAGCCGAAGACGTGCCGCCGTCATCGCCCATCCCTCACTCGAGCCGGGCAAAACTTATCGTAGTAGACAGCCAGGAAGTCGTCGTGCTAAGGCCCCATAGGACCAGCGCACTAAAACAACAACCATCGCCGATAAAGAGTAGTGTAGACCGTAAGGATCCAACCTGAAGACCCACGAATGATGACCAGATCCGAGCAAATTCACCAAAGATAGATCCACCGGAGACAGACGTCCACACGCCCACCGACGATGCTAGACGCACGGAGGGGAGACCTTTATTCCATCTCCAGGGAGCCGCCGCCGTCTCGTGAGCAGGACACAAATCCTAACAAAAAACTTGTAGAAACATCTAAAAACGGAGCCCTCCCACCAACAAGGGCCGGGATACACTGCGTCCCCATGGCCCTAAGGCCACCGGAGACGAGGTGGACCGACGACGGCGCAGTCGGGAGGCAGAGGAACCCTAAATTTTTATTATGTTTGATGTGCTTTGTACTTTCAGTTAACTTTGTTACTTTCTCCGATCCATATTATTTGTCTCACCTTTAGTATAACTTTATTACAAAGTTCTATTAAAATTAATATGGATTGGAGAGAGTAATATATTTGAATTTTGTTTTTCAAATTAGAAGGACCGCACAAAAAAAGGTGAACTTTTCAACTTCCCCAGACCCCCGATCGACGACTCTGGCTGTAACCGGGCCATTTTTCTTATTTGGATCCATACCCTAACACAAACTCTTTAAGCTTATATCCGCCCACATAAATCGGACGGTCCAAATTGGAACCCGACCATCAGCCCAAACCCTAGTCGCTGATGTCGTAGCCTGCCTGGCCTGCGTCCGCGGTCCACCCGCCAATCCCATCCCATCTATACCTACTAATAAAGAGAATAGGTATTATTAGTCCGTGGCGACGTTTTGCAGAAAACCCCCATGCTTTTTATGCAATGAACCCACACTTCATGTTTAATAAGTAAGTCTAGGAAAAGAACGTTTGGATCGTCCGCCGTGTCTCGCACACCATCATGGGCCAACCCTTCCCTACTAATAAAAGGGCTATCGCTTCTTACCATCATAATTTGGTCCGTTTTTCGTTCGTCGTCTTCGCTGCCATAATTTTCGTTCGTCCGGTACATTGTCCTCGCTACCATAATGGGCCAGAATTTTTGTTATGGGCTGCCACAAAAGTTTGACCTCATGACCCTCTCCCCTCCCTTACGCCTATGCTAAAATTTCAGATTCTAATTAATAGTCCCACCCTGCCCCTTTACATCAAATCATAGCAATTTATATACATTCGCCTCTTCTGTTTGATTGTTCGAACTAGCGCCCCAAATAATCCTATTGTTAATTGATCCATCATTTTCGTCATCATCAAACTTATCCTCCACATGTCCAGCCTTTAATGATGATTGGCGTTTGCTTCGCAGCGAAGCACATCAACTTTTTTCCTCCCGTTGCAATGCACGGGCATGTTTGCTAGTGGATAAAAATATTGAAAGCGAGCCGCGCGTCCAGAAAACTGCCCAAAAAAAGTCGGTCCACGCGGAGGAGCCCCCACCATGGCCCGCCGGCAGCCTCACGCCCGTGCCAGCTCGGCAGCCCCTCGTTGTGGGCCGCGAGCTCATAAATCCCCTTCCGTCGCCCGCTTTTCCGTTTCCCCCAAACCCGACGAAATTTTCCACCTCACCCTGGTCCATCCCTCGGTCCTTCTCCTCCCCCCGTGGCTGCCCGCCTGCCCCCAGAAGGTAAAGCACAATGCAGGGTCTTCCAAAGGAAAACCCTAACTTTTGCTGGACAAAACAAATTCCAAACAGTGTCCCAAATAACATTGGTATTAGATCCTCCCAGTCCACCATCTCCTACCAATCTGAGCCCATATTGACGTGCCCACTCCACTTGATAAGCACTTCTTTTAGTAAACATACCAATTTTAGTAAAACTCCATGAAACAAAGTCAGGCACTCCATGAACCAAAAAGTCTGGCGAATTAACTGTTCGTCCCAAGAACAAGAAATAGGGTCAATAAGATCGACCACTTTCGTTAACAGCTGGTTATTATTATTATCTTTTTGTTATGTTTAAGATGCTTTGTACTCTTTATTAATAGATAGGAATCTTTTTAAATTAGATCAGGACCGCACAAGAAAAGGTGAAGTTTCTCAAATCTGGCCGTAACCGGGCCATTTTTCGTGTTTGGATCCGTACCCAAACGCAAACCCTTAAGCTCATCCACCCACATGAATCGGACGGTCCAAAATGGAACCATCAGCCCAAACCCTAGTCCACCGACGACGCCGTAGCCTGCCCGGCCTGCGTCCGCGGTCCACCCCCAATCCCATCCCATGGATAAAAAATATTGAAAGCGAGCCGCGCGTCCAGAACTGCCCAAAAATAGCCGGTCCACGCGGACGAGCCCCCACCATGGCCCGCTGACAGCCTCACGCCCGTGCCAGCTCGGCAGCCCATGCCCGTGGGCCGCGAGCCCATAAATCCCCGTCCATCCCCCGCTTTTCCGTTTTCCCCAAACCCGACGAAATTTTCCGCCTCGCCCCGCTGGTCCGTCCTCGGTCCTTCTCCTCCCCCGTGGCCGCCCGCCCGCCCCCAGAAGAAAAAGGCGGATCTAGGGTTTACTCGGCCTTCGTTCTTCTTGGGCCGAGCCCCAATCCTGCACCGTCCGCCTCGAGTTGGATCTCCGCCGGCCCCCCTCCGCCTCCTCCCCCTCCGTAAGCCCCCCAAACTCTAAACAGCCTCCTCCTCCTCCCTCCTCCGCGCCTCCCCAGGCCTCCTCCCCATCCATCCATGCCCGCGCCGCTCGCGGCCTCGCGGACTGGATTCGATTGCATGTCTAGATCTGGTTCCGTTCGCTTTTCTGGCCGTGCGCTCGGCCGCGTGGATCTGTTGCGGAGTAGTATGCGCTTCGTTCGAGAATTGGCTACGTGTGTTCGTATCAAAGTTTAGATTCAGATGGTTGCCGCGGGTGCTGAAATGGTCGTATGCGGAGCTAATGTCGTCGTTTTGTTTTTCTTTAGTTTGTCTCGTTGCCGTGCGAAGCGGCTGCTACTCAAGTCATATTTTGCATAGGGGTTGGTTTAGTCATGGGAGATGTGGCCGAGTTTAGGCCTTGTTGGGCTCCAAACATGACGACCATCGCAGCCATTTGCAACAGATGATAATGTTCAGTTGTTCACATCAGGGGTAGAGGAGCATGCGAAAGGACCAGAGTCACTAATTAACATGTTTGTAGCTGTAAATATATTCTGTAATTTTATCGACCCCTAGAAGTCGTAATTCTGCGGAATGCGGTTGCCCTTATCCCTGGAGATGTGATAGTTCTGTGAACAGAACATTCTTGATTATCATTTGCATAGCCAATGCTTTGATGTTTTGGTTGTTTACACGAGCCTACCTAGGTTCCATCCACTAGGTTGCTATATATCAGCCCTTTGGTGCTGCACCTACTTATTACTCAACAGTTCTGGCTATGGCTATGGCCTTTTCAGCTTGTTCCCAGGAATAACATGTATTCACATTTGTATATAAGAAGCTACTTAGGGTGGTGTTTATTTTTTACAACGTATGTGCTGGTGTCTCTGAATTTTCCAATCAGGGCCTTGTCCTATAACTTTAATCTTGTTTTCTGTTATGATTGTTTAGCGAATTGAATGGCCTACTTCCATGATTTTCCTGGCTTTCTACAGCTCCACTCTTCTATTGATTTCTTTCATCTATATTTGATACATGTGTGTAATATTGCGAGCATCTATCTCGATGTGGACAATATACTTCAATTATTTACTGTTGGACACTTTACTTTTCAAGAGATCACAGTTCCTAGCAAACTTGCCATCTTCCAGAAAATCTGCTCTACTTGAAATCTCAAACATATAAATTTGCAGTAGTGATTTTTAGGTTTCTTCTGGATAATGTACATTATCAAAGTGAAATTATGCAAGATTTCTCAGCCTTATTCCAACTTTCCAAGTGTTCTGATTTTAACTACAGTAGATCTGACATGATTTTATTTGATCAATTGTTCCAAATTGACAGGCTTTTGGGTTCCATCAGATAATCTTTCATAGGATGGGCGAACCAAATGGCAATGAAAATGCTATGGTGCATGAAAGTGAAATGGTTGTTGGTGATGAGATGATCCATGGCAATGAAATGGTTCACAGTGGCGAGATGATCCATGAGCATGATATGGTTCAAGGGAATGAGATGGTTCATGGTGACGAGATGGTGGAAGGGAGTGGGATGGTCCATGATGATGAGATGATCCATGGTAATGAGATGATTCAAGTTAGTGACATGATCCATGGTCATGAAATGGTTCAAGTGAATGACATGGTCAATGGTGATGAGATGGCCCATGGTCACGAACTGGTCAGTGCTGAGGTGACCCCACCAACCATATCAAGACGCCGGAGAAAGAAGTCATTAGTATGGGAGCACTTTACCATTGAACCTGTTCCTGGGGAGAGGGGATGCCAACGTGCATGCTGCAACCTATGCAAGGCAACCTTTGCATACAGTTCTGGCACAAAGATTGCGGGTACTAGCCATCTCAAGAGGCACATCACGCTTGGCTCTTGCCCTATGATAAAAAACCAAGAGAGGAAGCTGGCGATGAGTTCAATTGGAGGAGTAACTGATAACGATGGTGAGGGTACCGTAGAACGTCCTTCTAAGAGGCGTTACAGATATACTGGCTTTGCAAATGCTACATTTGATCAAGACCGTAGCAGCTCACATCTGGCGAAGCTTATCATTTTGCATGACTACCCACTTCATGTTGTTCAACAGCCAGCCTTCACTGCTTTTACTGAGAGCCTGCAGCCACGTTTCAGGGTTGCGGATGTTGAAACAATGGAGGCAGAGGTGTATGGTGTTTACCAGAAAGAGAAAAACAACCTAATGCAAGCATTGAACACTATGCCTGGAAGGATTAGCCTCACCATAGGATTGTGGACAACTAGTCAGACTCTTGGCTATGTTTCTATTGCTGGGCAGTTCATTGACACGGATTGGAAAGTGCATCGAAGAATGCTTAACTTCATGATGGTGTCTTCTCCTCATTCGGAGATTGCACTTGGTGAAGCTATTAGCTCGAGCCTTACCGACTGGAACATGAAGGACAAGCTATTCACCGTCACATTGGATAATGATTGCTCATCACATGATATCTACAGTGCAAACCTGAGAGATCATCTCTCCAATAAGAACAACCTGATGCTTAAGGGCCAGCTGTTTGTTGTGAGGTGCTATGCCAATATCCTCAATGCAGTTGCACATGATGTCATTGCTTCAATCCATGGTGTGATCTACAGTATCCGTGAAAGTATAAAGTTCATAAAAGCTTCTTCTGCACGTGAGCAGAGGTTTGCTGAGATTGCTCTGCAGCTGGAGATTCCCAGCACTAAGACCCTGTGCCTTGATGTTACAACACAGTGGAATACCACTTACCTTATGCTGCTTGCTGCCTTGGATTATAGGCAGGCATTCACCACATTGGAGACATGTGATGATAACTACAATGAGTCACCTTCTGCAGAAGACTGGAAAAAGTTGGAAGCTGCCTGCAACTATTTGAAATTTCTGTATGATTCTGCACATAGCATCATGGCTGCGGCAAATCCAACTTCTAACTTATTTTTCCATGAGGCGTGGAAACTTCAGCTGGAACTGTCAAATGCCATAACCCATGAAGATCCAGTTTTCAGTAGCATCGCCAAAGAAATGCACGAGAGGTTTGACAAGTACTGGAAAGATTGCAACCTTGTTCTAGCCATTGGTGTTGTCATGGACCCTCGTTTCAAGATGAAACTTGTTGAGTTCAGTTATTCTAAAATCTATGGTGTGGAGGCAGCAAAGTATGTTAAGGTGGTGGATGATGCTCTTCATGACCTTTACAAGGATTATGTTGCACAGCCCCTGCCCCTGACGCCAGCTTATGCCGCGCCAGGGGAAGTTAATAAAAATGGGCCTGCCAATGCGAATAACAACACGGTAACTCCACCTTCTACTGGGGATGGACTTCTTGACTTTGACATGTATCTTTCAGAGATAGCAATAAGTCAGCCCTCCAAGTCTGAGCTGGAGCAGTACCTGGAAGAAGCCCTGACGCCTCGCATCCAAGACTTTGAAATCGTGGACTGGTGGAAGCTCAACACCCTGAAGTTTCCAACACTGGCGAAGATGGCCCGTGATATCTTGGCCATCCCCATGTCCATGGTGAGCAGCGGCTGCTCCATATTTGCAGCGGCAACAACAGGAAGCCGGATGCTTGATGACTATAGAAGCTCGCTGCGCCCTGAAATCGTGGAGGCACTTTTCTGCTCCAAAGACTGGCTTCAGTATTCTCCGCCGCCACCTCCAGAAGCTCAGGGTTCTGTAGCGGTGAAGATGGAGTGATTGGTCCCTTAGTCCTTAGTTGGTAGCCTTCAGAAGAAGGCTACTTGGTTGGTGTTGAGCTTAGTTTGTGCCTAGTGCTCTCGATCATAGAATGTTACTGATAATGTTCGAGCTATCCATTAGATGTAATGAGTACTCTTGATTATTCTTGTCAAATTCAGATTCTGAACCCGTGACATACTTGCAGGGTGAGGTTGTCGCTAGTGATCGTGGCCTGTTGGCTGGCTCGTTGTCATCGTCTGCTGTTGGCTTGATTGTGCACGTTTCCTTCTGTCCTGATTGTGCATCCAACCTCAGCAGGCTGGTTTCAATGCTATTTGCATGTTCGTCTCTTGCAGAATATGTATTGTGTGGAACTAGTGTTCGTTTCAGATCTCTTTTGGTAATTTTACGCTCCATTTTGTTCTTCCGATCAAAAATACCTTGTATTTCACGCGTGGGCTGGGGTCTAGGCCTGGTTCTGAACTCTGAAGAAAGCTTATGCCACTGCTGAGTACACCGTTTTAGGCCGTCGCAGCACTGATCTGAACCTCGTAGACAGCAGCACGTCTAGCAAGTTGCCTAATCGAATAATCTCACTATCTTGTGCACGCATCTTCACAGTGCTCGCCGAATCGTCCTAGATAAGAATCATTTCGTCCCGAAGAATCAACCATCAACTTGGCCTTGGATCAGCTCAAAAAAAAAAAAAACTTGGCCTTGGATCTCTCTACACTTCTATCTGTTTTCAGAAACTGTCATTATTGTGCTACTGTTTTCAATCAAACCGCTCTAATCAGTCAATCAATGCTTTTTGAAAACTGTCAATGGTGGCGGTTTTAAAATAAGGAACGGTGGTGGTTATCTGAATTAGGGTCCCAATTATGGTGGTTTTTTGTAATTTACTCCACCCGCACCGGCCTAGTTCTACTAGCCCGGAGCCCTCCAAATGGCAAGAAGATGTATTCACATGCACAAGATCAAGTTTTTCAATTACCATGTTCCAAAGCCTAACATTGTACCGACACTTGAAGAAGAGGTGTGTCCGGCATTCTTGTTCCCTTTTGCAAAGAGGACAATTGCCACATTTTGCTCATCCACGCTTGGCAAATCTATGGACGGTCCAAATCCTATCCTACAGGAGCAACCAAGCAAAAAAGCTTGACCTTCGGCGGCACCCAGTTCTACCATATCATGCGATCCAAGCGGGAGATGACAAACCCTAGAATTGGACTCTTGAACTTTGAAGAAAGCTAACACCATTGCTGAGTATACCGTTTTAGGGCATCTACAACGTTGACCCTCAAATTTGCTTCGGCATCTGTTCGCGGACAGGAGGGACCAGTCCGCGGACACTATGCCGGAGGCCGCCATCCAAAGTTGCCCGCATATATTTCAACAACTATTGAAACTAAACGGACGAAATTCATGCAAACCGGGATAATTTCATTAAAATTCGGAAGAGATTACACAGACACATAGGATTTCATGTAAACCAGACGAAATTCATTACATTTTGGACATATAATTCAACTAAAAGCGGAGCTCGTCCGGCTCTGGAGGTATAATTTCGGACATACTTCTATTCTAAACCTAATCCAAATGATCGCTCGCCCTCGTTCCCCATGTCCAGTCATGAACCCCGAGAACTGAAGCTCTGGCACTTGCCTTCGCCTTCTCTAGTTCCGCCTCGGCGCTCTCGAGCTTTGCCTCCGCAATCTCGCCACCGCAGCTTGAACGACTAATAGGCCGACGATTATCTACCCGCCAAGCTTTGCTTTAGGCGGAGGGGAAGAGCGGTGGCCTTCTTGGGACCCGACTGACAACGACCTACCATGCACTACTCTTCCTCGCTGTAGGCGGCGCCCGCGGACGTGTCGGCTTCATGGTCATGGCGGCGAGGCGATGCCCTCCTCGTCATCGGTCTTGCCCCACACCTCGTCCGCCGCCTCGTTGAACTCCTTGTAGACGGCCTCCAGTGTAGCCTGACGCTGGCTGTACCGCCAACGGTCGAGGTGGATCTCGCTGGTGGTGTGGTAGGACTCGAGCAGCGCTGCCTGCTTCGCTACGTCCGTGTCCGCGTCCGACACGACCGCCCTGCTGGCGGCAAGTTGCTCCTACGCCTTCTAGTGCTCCTGGAGGAGCTGGAGGTTGTAGGCTGTGTCGGCCTACGCCTCCTAGAACTGCACCTCCCGCTCCTCCCGCACCATGTCCATATAATGGGCACGGGCCTCGTCGATGGTCATGGTGCAATGCACCGACCAGGGTGGCGCCGGTGAGGAGGGAGGCGCTGGCTCGTCATCGGCCGCGTCCTCCATTGGGACATCGTCGGCCTCCGGCTGCCTGCCGGCCTGCCAGCCGACAGCAATGGCAGCCATCTCCTTCTTCTGCTCCGGCGATAGTCCGTCCCAGAGAGCTTTGGAGCGTGAGGATTCCATGGTGGGAGTGGTGCGGAGAGGAGAAAGGGACCGGAGGCAGATGACTGCGGCTATGGCCGGGGCTGCAGTTTATATAGCGGGCGAATGACAATGGTGGACGGCAGACGGACGGAAGAGTGGCGTCGGAGTAGGTTCCTCTGCAACCGCGTATCATTAATTGTCGGCGTTAGTAAAACCAGGGTATTACTAACCCGACGAGAAGAGCCTTGGAGACAAAGGCATGGACTATTCTTCGTCCAGAGGACGAAGGATGGACACACCGGTATCACCATCGGACTAAGGACCAGGTCCCCAAATGATGGAACGCGAGGATGCGACGCCCCTGGGTAGGCCTTCACGGGACCTTCCCAAGAAGGCACTTGAAGTCCTCCGAGTGCGTTCAAGGGGAGCGGGCCCGGGCCTTGAAGACTTTGCGAGGGTCCGTACCGAGAAGACCTGTCGCCGAAGCTAGGAGGAGGACGGAAGTCGAATGTGATGGAAATATGCCCTAGAGGCAATAATAAAATGGTTATTATTATATTTCCTTAATCATGATAAAGGTTTATTATTCATGCTAGAATTGTATTGACCGGAAACTTAAATACATATGTGGATATATAAACAAATATCGTGTCCCTAGTGAGCCTCTACTAGACTAGCTCGTTGATCAAAAGATGGTTAAGGTTTCCTAACCATAGACACGAGTTGTCATTTGATAACGGGATCACATCATTAGGAGAATGATGTGATGGACAAGACCCAACTGTTAGCATAGCATATGATCATTCAGTTTATTGCTACTGCTTTCTTAATGTCAAATACATGTTTCTTCGACCATGAGATCATGCAACTCCCGGATACCGGAGGAATGCCTTGTGTGCTATCAAACGTCACAACGTAACTGGGTAATCATAAAGATGCTCTACAGGTATCTCTGAAGGTGTCTGTTGAGTTGGCATGAATCGAGATTGGGATTTGTCACTCTGTGTATCAGAGAGGTGTCTCTGGGCCCTCTCGGTAATACACATCACAAGAAGCTTGCAAGCAAAGTGACTAAGGAGTTAGTTACGGGATGATGTATTATGGAAAGAGTAAAGAGACTTGCCAGTAACAAGATTGAACTAGGTATGGAGATACAGACGATCGAATCTCGGGCAAGTAACATACCGACACACAAAGGGAACAACGTATGTTGTCATAAAGGTTCGACCAATAAAGATCTTCATAGAATATGTAGGAACCAATATGGGCATCCAGGTCCCACTATTTGTTATTGACCGGAGAAGCATCTCGGTCATGTCTGCATCATTCTCGAACCCGTAGGGTCCGCACGCTTAACATTCGTTGATGATATAGTATTATATGAGTTATGTATGTTGGTGACCGAATGTTGTTCGGAGTCCCGGATGAGATCACAGACATGACGAGGAGCTCCGGAATGGTCCGGAGGTAAAGATTGATATATGGGATAATACTGTTTGGTCTTCGGAAGGGTTCCGGAATTCACCGGATGGGGTTTCAGATGTTTCCTGAAATGTTCTGGTGCGAGAACACTTTATTTGGGCCAAGGGGTAAAGCCCACGAGGTTTTTGGAAAGTGCAAAAGGGAGTTTTTCGGAGGTCAGGGGCCAGACGCCAGGGACCCTGGCGTCTGGGTCCAGACGCCGGGAACCCTGGCGTCTGGTCCTGGAGTCCGAGAAGGACTCTTGCCTTTCGGGCAAAACCGACTTTGAGGAGGCTTTTACTCCAAGTTTTGACCCCAGGGCTCAACATATAAATAGAGGGGCAGGGCTAGCACCCAAGACACATCAAGATTCACCAAGCCGTGTGCCGGCAACCCCGCCCCCTCTAGTTTATCCTCTGTCATAGTTTCCGTTGTGCTTGGCGAAGCCCTGCGGAGATTGTTCTTCACCACCACCGTCACCACGCCATCGTGCTGCCGGAACTCATCTACTATTTCGCCTCTCTTGCTAGATCGAGAAGGCAAGGACGTCATCGAGCTGAACGTGTGCTGAACACGGAGGTACCGTACGTTCAATACTTGATCGGGACAGATCGTGAAGGTGTACGACTACGTCAACCACGTTGATAAACGCTACCGCTTAGCGATCTACAAGGGTATGTAGATGCTCTCCCCCTCTCGTAGCTATGTATCTCCATGGATAGATCTTGCGTGTGCGTAGAATTTTTTTTGTTTTCCATGCAACGTTCCCCAACAGTGGCATCATGAGCCAGGTCTATGCGTAGATGATATGCACGAGTAGAACACAAATGAGTTGTGGGCGGTGATGGTCATACTGCTTACCACCAACGCCTTATCTTGATTCGGCGGCATTGTGGGATGAAGCGGCCCGGACCAACCTTACATGTCCACGCACATGAGACCGATTCCACCGACTGACATGCAACTTGTTTTGCATAAAGGTGGCTGGCGGGTGTGTTTCTCCTACTTTAGTTGAATCAAATTTGACTACGGCCGGTCCTTGAAGAAGGTTAAAACAGCAAACTTGATAATCACCATTGTGGTTTTGCGTAGGTAAGAACGGTTCTTGCTAGTTGCCCGTAGCAACCACGTAAAACTTGCAACAACAAAGTAGAGGACGTCTAACTTGTTTTTGCGGGGTATTTTGTGATGTGATATGGTCAAGACGTGATGTGATATACGTTGTTGTATGGGATGGTCATGTTTTGTAACATCGACAACCGGAAGGAGCCTTAGGGTTGTCTCTTAATTATTGTATGAAATGCAAGCGCCATGTAATTACTTTACTTTATCGCTATGCGTTAGCAATAGTTGTAGAAGCAATAGTTGGCAAGACGACGCCGACGCAACGATGGAGATCAAGGTGTCGAGCCGGTGACGATGGAGATCATGCCGATGCTTTGGAGATGGAGATCAAAAGCACAAGATGATGGCCATATCATGTCACATATTTTGATTGCATGTGATGTTTATCCTTTATGCATCTTATTTTGCTTAGAACGATGGTAGCATTTTAAGATGATCCATTCACTTAATTTCAAGATAAAAGTGTTCTCCCTGAGTATGCATTGTTGCTACAATTCGTCGTTTCGAGACACCTCGTGATGATCGGGTGTGTTAGACTCTACGTTCACATACAACGGGTGTAAGCCAGTTTTACACACGCGGAATACTTGGGTTAAACTTGATGAGCCTAGCATGTACAGACATGGTCTCGGAACACTGGAGACCAAAAGGTCAAACATGAGTCATATAGTAGATATGATCAACATGAAGATGTTCACCATTGATGACTATCCCATCTCACGTGATGATCGGACATGGGTTAGTTGATTTGGATCACATATCACTTAGACAACTTGAGGGATGTTGATTTAAGTGGAAGTTCATTAGTAATTTGATTAATTGAACTAAGATTTATCATGAACACAATCAAAATGTCTTTGCAAATTATGTTGTAGTTCAATAGCTCGTGATGTAGCTTCCCCGTTTTTTAATGCGTTCCTAGAGAAAACTAAGTTGAAAGATGATGGTGGCAATAATGCGGACTGAGTCCGTGATCTGAGGACTATCATCATTACTGCACAGAAGAATTATGTCCTTGATGCACCGCTAGGTGATAGACCTGCTGCAGGAGCTGATGCAGACGTTATGAACGTTTGACAAGCTCGACCTAATGACTACTTAATAGTTTAGTGCGCCATGCTTTACGGCTTAGAATCAGGGCTCCAAAGATGTTTTGAACGCCATGGAACATATGAGATGTTCCAAGAGCCGAAATTGGTATTTTAAGCTCATGCCCGTGTTGAGAGGTACGAGACCTCTGACAAGTACTTTGCCTACAAGATGGAGGAGAATAGCTCAGCCAGTGAGCATGTGCTCAGAATGTCTGGGTACTACAATCGCTTGAATCAAGTGGGAGTTAATCTTCCAGATAAGATAGTGATTGACAGAATTCTCCAGTCACTATCACCAAGCTACTAAAGCTTCGTGATGAACTATAATATGCAAGGGATGACGAAAACAATTCCCGAGCTCTTCGCAATGCTAAAATCGGCAGAGGTAGAAATCAAAGAGCATCAAGTGTTGATGGTTAACAAGACCACCAGTTTCAAGAAAAAGGGCAAGGGAAAGGATGGGAACTTCAAGAAGAACATCAAGCAAGTTGCCGCTCCCGTGAAGAAGCGCAAAGCTGGACCCAAGCCTGAAACTGAGTGCTTTTACTGCAAAGGAAATGGTTACTGGAAGTGGAACTACCCCAAATACTTGGCAAATAAGAAGGATGGCAAAGTAAACAAAGGTATATTTGATATACATGTTATTGATGTGTACCTTACTGGTGCTCGTAGCAGCCCCTGGGTATTTGATACAGGTTCAGTTGCTAAGATTAGTAACTCGAAACAGGAGTTGCAGAATAAACGGAGACTAGTTAAGGGCAAGGTGACGATGTGTGTTGGAAGTGTTTCCAAGATTGATATGATCACCATCGCACACTCCCTCTACCTTCGGGATTAGTGTTGAGCCTAAATAAATGTAATTTGGTGTTTGCGTTGAGCATGAACATGATTGGATCGTGTTTATTGCGATACGGTTATTCACTTAAGTCAGAGAATAATTGTTGTTATGTTTACATGAATAAAACCTTCTATGGTCATACACCCAATGTGAATGGTTTATTGAGTCTCGATCGTAGTGATACACATATTCATAATATTGATGCCAAAAGATGTAAAGTTGATAATGATAGTGCAACATACTTGTGGCACTGCCGTTTAGGTCATATTGGTGTAAAGCGCATGAAGAAACTCCATGCGGATGGACTTTTGGAATCACTTGATTATGAATCATTTGATACTTGCGAACCATGCCTCATGGGCAAGATGACTAAAATTCCGTTCTCTGGAACAATGGAGCGAGCTAATGGCTTATTGGAAATAATACATACCGATGTATGCGGTCCGATGAGTGTGAAGCACATGGCGGGTATCGTTATTTTCTAACCTTCACAGATGATTTGAGTAGGTATGGGTATATCTACTTGATGAAACATAAGTCTGAAACATTTGAAAAGTTCAAAGAGTTTCAGAATGAAGTGGAGAATCATTGTAACAAGAAAATAAAGTTTCTACGATGAGATCGCGGAGGCAAATATTTGAGTTACGAGTTTGGCCTTCATTTAAAACAATGTGGAATAGTTTCACAGATCACGCCACCTGGAACACCACAGCGTAATGGTGTGTCCGAACGTCGTAACCGTACTTTATTAGATATGGTGCGTTCTATGATGTCTCTTACCGATTTACCACTATCGTTTTGGGGTCATGCATTTGAGACAACCACATTCACGTTAAATAGGGCACCGTCTAAATCCGTTGAGACAACACCGTATGAACTGTGGTTTGGCAAGAAATCTAAGTTGTCGTTTCTTAAAGTTTGGGGATGCGACGTTTATATCAAAAGGCTTCAGCCTGATAAGCTCGAACCCAAAGCGGAGAAATGTGTCTTCATAGGATACCCAAAAGAAACTATTGGGTATACCTTCTACCACAGATCCAAAGGCAAGATCTTTGTTGCTAAGAATGGGTCCTTTCTAGAGAAAGAGTTTCTCTTGAAAGAAGTGAGTGGGAGGAAAGTAGAACTTGATGAGGTAGTTCTACCTGCTCTCGAATTGGAAAGTAGTACATCAGAGAAAGCCGTTCCCGTGATGCCTACACCAACCAGAGAGGAAGCAAATGATGATGATCATAAAACTTCAGATTAAGTTACTACTGAACCTCGTAGGTCGACCAGAGCACGTTCCGCACGAGAGTGGTACAACAATCCTGTCCTGAAAGTCATGTTGTTGGATAATGGCGAACCTACGAACTATGAAGAAGCTATGATGAGCCCAGATTCCAAAAAAATGGCTTGAGGCCATGAAATCTGAGATAGAATCCATGTATGAGAACAAAGTGTAGACTTTGGTGGATTTGCCCGATGATCGGCAAGCCATTGAGAATAAATGGATCTTCAAGAGGAAGACGGACGCTGCTGGTAATATCACTGTCTACAAAATCTTGACTTGTCACAAAAAGGTCTTCGACAAGTTCAAGGGGTTGACTACGATGAGACTTTCTCACCCGTAGCGATGCTTAAGTCTGTCCAAATCATGTTAGCAATTGCCGCATTTTATGAAATCTGGCAAATGGACGTCAAAACTGCATTCCTTAACGGGTTTCTTAAGGAAGAGTTGTATATGATGCAACCGGAAGGTTTTGTCCATGCTAAAGGTGCTAACAAAGTGTGCAAGCTCCAGCGATCCATCTATGGACTGGTGCAAGCATCTCGGAGTTGGAATAAACGCTTTGATGAGATGATCAAAGCATTTTGTTTTATACAGACTAATGGTGAAGCCTGTATTTATAAGAAAGTGAGTGGGAGCTCTATAGCATTTCTAATATTATATGTGGATGATATACTGTTGATTGGAAATGATATAGAATTTCTGGATAGCATAAAAGGATACTTGAATAAGAATTTTTCAATGAAAAATCTCGGTGAAGTTACTTAAATATTGGGCATCAAGATCTATAGAGATAGATCAAGACGCTTGATAAGACTTTAAATGAGTACATAACTTGACAAGATTTTGAAGGAGTTCAAAATGGATCAGTCAAAGAAGGAGTTCTTGCCTATATTGTAAGGTGTGAAGTTGAGTAAAGACTCAAAAGGTCGACCATGGCAGAAGATAGAGAGAGAATGAAAGTCATTCCCTATGCCTCAGCCATAGGTTCTATAATGTATGCCATGCTGTGTACCGGACCTGATGTGTGCCTTGCCATAAGTTTGGCAGGGAGGTACAACAGTGATCCAGGAGTGGATCACTGGACAGCGGTCAAAATTGTCCTTAGGTACCTAAAGAGGACTAAGAAAATGTTTCTCGATTATGGAGGTGATAAAGAGTTTGTCGTAAAGGGTTACGTCAATGCAAGCTTTGACACTAATCCGGATGACTCTGAGTATCAATCTGGATACATATTGAATGTGGGAGCAAATTAGCTAGAGTAGTTCTATGCAGAGCATTGTAGACATATTTATTTGCAAAGTACACACGGATATGAATGTTGCAGACCCGTTGACTAAACTTCTCTCACAAGCAAAACAGGATCACACCTTAGTACTCTTTGGGTGTTAATCACATGGCGATGTGAACTAGATTATTGGCTCTAGTAAACTCTTTGGGTGTTAGTCACATGGCGATGTGAACTATAGGTGTTAATCACATGGCGATGTGAACTAGATTATTGACTCTAGTGCAAGTGGGAGACTAACGAAAATAGGCCCTAGAGGCAATAATAAAATGGTTATTATTATATTTCCTTAATCATGATAAAGGTTTATTATTCATGCTAGAATTGTATTGACCGGAAACTTAAATACATGTGTGGATATATAAACAAATACCGTGTCCCTAGTGAGCCTCTACTAGACTAGCTCGTTGATGAAAAGATGGTTAAGGTTTCCTAACCATAGACACGAGTTGTCATTTGATAACGGGATCACATCATTAGGAGAATGATGTGATGGACAAGACCCAACCGTTAGCATAGCATATGATCGTTCAGTTTATTGCTACTGCTTTCTTAATGTTAAATACATGTTTCTTCGACCATGAGATCATGCAACTCCCGGATACCGGAGGAATGCCTTGTGTGCTATCAAACGTCACAACGTGACTGGGTGATCATAAAGATGCTCTACAAGTATCTCCGAAGGTGTCTGTTGAGTTGGCATGAATCGAGATTGGGATTTGTCACTCCGTGTATCGGAGAGGTATCTCTAGGTCCTCTCGGTAATACACATCACAAGAAGCTTGCAAGCAAAGTGCCTAAGGAGTTATTTACGGGATGATGTATTACGGAACGAGTAAAGAGACTTGCCAGTAACGAGATTGAACTAGGTATGGAGATACCGACGATCGAATCTCGGGCAAGTAACATACCGACAGACAAAGGGAACTACGTATATTGTCATAAAGGTTCGACCGATAAAGATCTTCGTAGAATATGTTGGAACCAATATGGGCATCCAGGTCCCGCTATTGGTTATTGACCGGAGAAGCCTCTCGGTCATGTCTACATCATTCTCGAACCCGTAGGGTCCGCACGCTTAATGTTCGTTTACGATATAGTATTATATGAGTTATGTATGTTGGTGACCGAATGTTGTTCGGAGTCCCGGATAAGATCACGGACACGACGAGGAGCTCCGGAATGGTCCGGAGGTAAAGATTGATATATGGGATAATAGTGTTTGGTCTTCGGAAGGGTTCCGGAATTCACCGGAAGGGGTTTTGGATGTTTCCCGAAATGTTCTGGTGCGAGAACACTTTATTTGGGCCAAGGGGTAAAGCCCACGAGGTTTTTGGAAAGTGGAAAAGGAAGTTTTGCGGAGGCCAGGGGCCAGACGCCAGGGACCCTGGCCTCTGGGTCCAGACGCCGGGAACCCTGGCGTCTGGTCCTGGAGTCCGAGAAGGACTCTTGCCTTTTGGGAAAAACCGACTTTGAGGAGGCTTTGAAAGGATCGATATGGTTGACTAGAGGGGGGGGGAGGGGGGTGAATAGGCAACTAACATTTTTTAGCTTTTTTTTACCAAATTAAACTTAGCATCAAAATAGGTTGTGTAGATGTGCAACTAGGTGAGCAACCTATATGATGCAACAACAACAAGCACACAAGCAAGCAAGGGATACAACACAATAAAAGTTTGCACAAGTAAAGGTGAGAGATAACCAAGAGTGGAGCCGGTGGAGACGAGGATGTGTTACCGAAGTTCCTTCCCTTTGAGAGGAAGCACGTCTCCGTTAGAGCGGTGTGGAGGCACAATGCTCCTCAAGAAGCCACTAGGGCCACCGTATTCTCCTCACGCCCTCACACAATGCGAGATGCCATGATTCCACTATTGGTGCCCTTGAAGGCGGCGACCGAACCTTTACAAACAAGGTTGGGGCTATCTCCACAACTTAATTGGAGGCTCCCAACGACACCACGAAGCTTCACCACAATGGAATATGGCTCCAAGGTGACCTCAACCGTCTAGGGTGCTCAAACACCCAAGAGTAACAAGATCCGCAAGGGATTAATGGGAGGAATCAAATTTCTCTTGGTGGAAGTGTAGATCGGGGCCTTCTCAACCAATCCCTAGAAAATCAACAAGTTTGATTGGCTAGGGAGAGAGATCGGGCGAAAATGGAGGTTTGAGGAACAATGGAGCTTATGGAGGGAAGAGGTGGTCTTCTTGAGGAAGAAGACCCCCTTTATATAGTGCGGGAAAAGATCCAACCGTTATCCCCTCTCTCAGCCCACGCGACGCGGTGCTACCGCACACGACCGCAGTACTACCGCTGCAGGGTGTGGTACTACCGCTTGTGCGGTAGTGACCAGATGAGGGCCTGTTGCACAGGGCAACGAGCGGTAGAACCGCCGGAGTGGTACTATCGCGCGCCCCTATGGTACTATCGTAAGGCAGGTATCAACTGGCACTGGAAATGCACGGAAGTAATAAATTACTTCCGTAACAACTTCCGCTGAGGTTGGAACTGTGCAAAAGTCCGGCACGGTAGTACCGGACAGACGTCGCGGTACTACCGCGTAAGGGCGGATGTAAAAAATTACATCCGCGCCTACTTCCGCATGCATCGGCATCAGGGCTGAAGGTAGCGGTACTACCGCTCACAAGGAGCGGTAGTACCGCTGGCCCCTGCGGTACTACTGCTCCCTTGAGCAGTACTACCGCACGCCACAGAGGCTTTAGCACTTGGCTACCTTCATATCGCAGAGACATGGATAAACGGACGGTGCTCCATCGAAGCGAAGGAAAGGTGGTGCAAAGGAACATATGTGTACGTGTTGATTCCACCCTAACCTTTCCGAAGTGGACCCCCTCTTAATAGTACGGCTTTCCTACGACTCAAATCCACCGAAAAGAAACGTAGAGAAGAGCCGTCTTCGATGGGCTCCGAGGGGCACCGAATCGTCTTGTGCCTAGACATGAGATATCTGAAATGCTCAATGCACACTATTAGTCCGCAAATGCATTGTCATCAATCACCAAAACCACTTAGGGAGGAATATGCCCTTACAGGCTTTTACTCCAATTTTCGACCCCAGGGCTCAACATATAAATAGAGGGGCAGGGCTAGCACCCAAGACACATCAAGATTCACCAAGCCGTGTGCCAGCAACCCTGCCCCCTCTAGTTCATCCTCCGTCATAGTTTCCGTTGTGCTTGGCGAAGCCCTGCGGAGATTGTTCTTCATCACCACCGTCACCACGCCGTCATGCTGCCGGAACTCATCTACTACTACGCCTCTCTTGCTGGATCGAGAAGGCGAGGACGTCATCGAGCTGAACTTGTGCTGAACGCGGAGGTGCCGTACGTTCGGTACTTGATCTTGACGGATCGTGAAGGTGTACGACTACATCAACCGCGTTGATAAACGCTTCCGCTTAGCGATCTACAAGGGTATGTAGATGCTCTCCTCCTCTCGTAGCTATGCATCTTCATGGATAGATCTTGCGTGTGCGTAGAAATTTTTTGTTTTCCATGCAACGTTCCCCAACAGAATGACTAGTCCATACCAGCGACCTTCGGAAGGACCCCTGTGGCCCAAGCCATCCACGCTGGCTACTGTGAAGATTCACCTACTGCTTACACCGCTACAGTAGTGGTACCTTGCCACCGTCCAGCGAATACCGAAGGGGGAAGCGGGGTGTCCAGGGGTTAATACGAAGCCCCGGAAGGACGTCATCATCATCACGTACGAGGCGTGTCATGGGTGACCATGCCACCAGAGTACAGGCTATGCTAGCCTACCGCAATATTTATCTAATCAATGCCCCCGACAAGGCCTCTCTGGACACTATAAATAGGGGAGGTCGAAGCCTCACAAGGGGTCGATCTTTTGGAGAGCTGAAGAAGAGCAGTAGAGATCGATCAATTCACCTTGTAAGAAACACATTGTAGCTCCATTCCATTGCAATACAAAACAAAGCAGGAGTAGAGTATTACACTAAGAAGGTGGCCCAAACCTGACTAGTTCTCTGTGTTCACACATAGTTCATCCACCATATTCGCTCATGACTTAGGATTGTTGGACGTGTTCAGTCCCTGGCCGAACTCTCGAAGAGTTGTTGCTCACAACTCATATGTAGGTTCTTAGAAAACCGACATTAATGTGGGTGACAGACGGACCAACGGACGATCGTGGTGTCGTTTGAACGCGGAGCAGTCGCGTGCACCGGGAAGCGGCGTGGAGCGACGCTCTCTCGGCCGGCGCGTGACTTCAATGCCGACGCTGGTGAGAGGTCGCACCCGCGCTGGTCGGGCATGAATGCGACCTTGACGCTCTGGAGCGGCGCTGACCGATTCGGACGGGAAGCACGCGCGAGGGTAGGGCTTTGTATGGGCCAGGGTGATCAGGAGCGGACGTGGCAGCGGTCCGGACGCCCGCAAAGCCCGCCTCGCAGAGAAAGTACGTCCGGACCGCTCGGCGGACTGATACAGACGCGTTGGATGTCACAGCACGTACAAATCACGCGGTCCGGATGTATGCTGGACGGGAAGCGCGTGGGGGTGATGCTGAGGCTTTGGGTGGGCTAGGACGATCAGGAGCGGACGTGGCAGCGGTCCGAATGCCCGCAAAGCCCGCCTCACATAAAAAGTACGTCCGGACCGCTCGGCGGACCAATGCAGACCCACGTTGAATGTCATAACATCTCCGGACCGCATGGCGCAAACATATGCGAGCGTTTTGAATGTGGGCGTTGGAGATGCACTTAGGCCGTAGCAGCACTGATCTGAACCTCGTAGAGTCGTAGACAACAACACGTCTAGCAAGTTGCCTAATCGAATAATCCCACTATTTTCTGCACGCATCTTCACAGTGCCGGCCGAATCGTCCTCGATCAGAATCATTTCGTATTTTCGCCCCGAAGTCCCAACCCATCAACTTGGTCTTGGATCCATCCACGCCTCTTCGTGACCACCACGTATCTGTTTCCCCGACGTGCACAATCCCCATCGGTGGCTCCAACAGCTCAGCTCAGGTCACGCAGCCGATCGCCGCACCCCTCACGCGCTCGGCACCGGCCCGGTTGCGTCCGTCCAAGTCCGGGGACGCCGTGCTGATCTGGATCTCGACACGAGAAAAACCGCATCAGATGCCGGGCGGGGCACTGACACGCACCCACAGGTGACCCAACAACCCCCCGGATCTCGCCAGGTTCCGCGCTCCTCCCTCCACTTGCGAGCCGCGGGATCGAGCCGGGACGGCGCACGCCATGCACCCGTACACGAGCTGTGGCGTCGCGTCCCCAACATCGCCAAGTACAAGTGAGCCATCGCCGCGGCGCCAGCGAACCAGCGACTGCCGCGTAGCCATCGCTCGCTGCCGCCGGTTCCCGCTGAGCTTCTTAACTCGCTAGCTGACAATCCCTCGCGCGCACACTCCACTGTCCACTCGCTCACGCTCAGTGCTCTCACTTCACTGCCCACTGCTCGCCATTACTGGGCTCACCCACCCCAGATCTCATGGCTCCCCAGCGCCGCCACCACGCGGCGTGCCTCCTCGTCCTCCTCGCGCTGTGCGCCGCGCCGGCCTACGGCGGCCGCGCGCTAGCGGTCGGCAAGGCGCAGGCGGCGGCGGCCAACGCGACGGCGACGGCGGACGAGTTCCTGGCGCCGCACAACAAGGCGCGCGCGGCGGTCGGCGTGGCCCCGCTGCGGTGGAGCGCCGACCTGACGGCGGCGGCGGCGTGGACCGCGTCCCAGCAGCAGAAGCAGAAGAACTGCGCGTTCGCGGACATGGGCGCCAGCCCCTACGGCGCGAACCAGGGGTGGGCGAGCTACCGCGCGCGCCCGGCCGAGGTGGTGGCCTCCTGGGTGGCGCAGGGGAAGTACTACACCCACGCCAACAACACCTGCGCCGCCGGGCAGCAGTGCGGCACCTACACGCAGGTGGTGTGGCGCCGCACCGCCGAGGTCGGCTGCGCGCAGGCCAGCTGCGCCTCCGGCGCCACGCTGACGCTCTGCCTCTACAACCCGCACGGCAACGTGAAGGGCGAGAGCCCCTACTAGCGGCCGGCCGGCTGGGCTGCCGGCGTGTCAGGCTGGTGGTGGCGCCTCTTGCGTTGGGGCCGTCGCCGCCGGCGCCGGAGCATCGATCGTTGTTAGAGTTACAAGTACGATCTAGCTTCGTATATCTGGTTCAGTTAAGGATGCTTTATGTTGTGCACTTGTGGTGCGTAGAATAACTACTGCTTAGATAAGAAACTCATGTGGTGACGTGCCTAGCGTATTATGTGGAAAACGAACTTGTCATGTTCTCGGCGAGTTCCGACTTCCGAGTTCCGAGCGTGAACTTGTTATCGGAGAAGAAAATTGTTCCCGGTGGGTTGGATTCATGGCATCTACACATGGCAGTCACTACATTTGTTTGGACCTGGAGACGTGCACTTTTTATGAATACGCAGACATGAACTATGTTTAAAATAGTACTCCCCCGTTCACAAATACACTAAGATGTTCTACCTTTTTTCTCTACTGAATCAGATGTATATAAACACTGTGTTTGTTCACTCATTTCATAGTTCAAACTGAAATATTCAAAACATTTAATATTTGTGAAGGAAGGGAGTACTATTCTTATGTAACGTCCCTTTCCCTTTCTTTTCTCGACTTGTCATCTTAGGTCATTTTTTGGACGAGAACGAGCCGAACTTTTGGGATTGATAACAGTACTAGTTGGGGTATCTGATCTGGTCTTGTTCTGAAAAATGTGTGACAGCAAACACCAAAATGTTTGACCCCGTCAAGTCTTTACATAGAATTTTTTTAGTTGAACATCGCGCTTTATTTCAAACAAGAGAGAAGTATATTTTTCATCCCTGAACCCTCTCGAAAGTATAAAAATGGTCTCTCAATTCTGAAACCGGCAAACATTGATCCCTTAACTTTAAAAACCAGATTAATTTGGTCCCTTGACTCAACAAAAGTAGTTTTCGTGCTGAGTTGGCATGGTTTTGACCCGGCGTTGCTAACGTAGCAATCTTCTTCCTTCCCATCTTTAACTCAGCTGAGCATTTCGTCGAGCAGTTGGCGCCCGCCGAGAAACAGAAGAAGGAGGTCGACGTGGAGCTTGCGGCGGCGCACGTACTGGGTGCAGGCGGCCGGGGAGCTGCGGCACGGCGAGGATCGACGGTGACGCACACACGCCAGCACGCACAAACTCGCGCATCACACCCACCAGCACGCACACACTCGCACAGCCCAGATGCACACGCACAACACAGACGCGCGCTGGAAGAGGGAGAGAGTACCGGCGGGTGCTCCAGCGCTCGTCGGCGCGACCATGGCATGAGTTCGGAGTTGGTTCGAGCGCGGTCGTGGCGGCGGTTCTCCATCGGAAATGAGGTAGGCGAGGAGCTCTGGGGCTCGGGGTGGCTCCGGCCATCAAATTGAAGCGCGTTTGAATATGTCGGACGACGGCGAGCTCTAGGTGCTCTCACGTAGGCGGGCGACTGCGCGCCATGGCCGGCGCCCACGGGCCCTGTACCAAGGACGTCCGCGACGGGTAGAGGACGACCTGGGCGTGGCCTTGGGTCTCCTGCGAGGCAGGCGTGCTCCAGGAAGGAGCGCGAGCTGCGCTCGAGATGCACGAGAGATTGAGGTGCTTGGCCCGTGTGCATGCGTGCGGCGGCCAGTCGAGTGCTTTCTGACAGAACACGAAGTGCGGGCTAGCTGCTGGATTGATTCTAGCCGCCGGCAAAACACGTAGGTATACGTGCACGTACGTATTGATTCGGCCCGCCGGAGATGCAAGCCAAACACAGCGAACATGCTGATCCGATCTCGCTGAGAATACGCACGCACGCGACGTGTTGCTCCCTGGACTGCACTTTTTTTTTAAGGAGGATTACCTCATCCTCTGCATCTGAGCGATGCATGTAGCCATTTTATTAATTATTCATAAAGACCTTATAAAGTAGTACATCAGTTTGTCCGAAGTCATCATCTTAGGAACAATTATCGCTATTCCTAACCACTTGATGAATGGGTGTCGATAGTCCAAGCCTAATACCAAACAGACATCGCATCAAAGACTAACATCTAAAGGCGGAGGCCCCAACCGAGCCACATACTGGGTTTGGGGTACAAACCGGTCCGACGCACTCTCATGTGTCGTCGCCGCCGTCATCCACCAATCCATCTTCAGAGCAGAAACTAACACACCGACCTTGCCAGGCCTCTCTGTCATCGACGCCACCATGACGCCAGATAGTGTCCTCCTCCTGATCGAGCCCATCTCCGCGCATCGGACACCGAGTCTCCACCGCGCCACGCCGTCGAGATCCACCACCATCAATGAGTAAGATGAAGTACCGCTCCACCAAAGAAGCCGTCCACTGGTCCCTTGAGCCCGTGTACACCTCCAAGAATGACGCCCCCAAGGGGAAACGACACCAGAGAGCCGCCGTCATCCGATCTACTGATCTAGGGTTTCCCCCGAAGGTAGCGGATAGAGGTCTGGAGCTTCTCCATGGCAATGCCTTCAAGAAGGTAACGACACAAAAAAGTGCCGCCATCGCCAGTCTTGGCAACAAGCCGAGAACGAGGTTTTCACCCGGATCCGCTCGACGAACCTCCATCTCGCATTGTGCGCACGGACCACCACCGATCTCTGTAGCTGTGGAGCAAGCAAGCCACTCTGTCCAGATCAAATCTGATCGGAGGGCCAACCAAGCCCGCGGCAGACCAGCCCACCAAAGCCCTCCATGCCGCCACCGATCCGAGGTGCCATAGCGCCGCGGCCAGATGCAGCAACTCCACCCCTAGTCATCCGCCGCCACTCGCCGCCGGGAGCGAGCCATCGCCGCGGAAGCTTGGATCTGGGGGCGCACTTCCGCTCGCCCAGGTGCCCCGCGCCACCCTCGCGCGCGAGAAGGAGAGGCTCCTCCGCCACCGCCGTCGGGCCCGGCGGCTTCCTCCAGCGGCGACGGAGGGGAGGGATGGGATCTGGAGATGGGAGACCTCCTGGACTACACCTTACACGCTGCTGCATACGATCGGATGCATGGCCAACGCCGTTAGTGGATATGCGCGCGGAGGGCTTGTCCGAGCTCGCCGCCTCGAGCTCCTCCTCTTGCTCAGGCCTCCTGTCCAGAAGGTCAGCAGCGTCGCGCCGGGCGCAGGCTGTAGCTCGACGGCCCGTGCAACAGGGAGGCCAAGTCACTCGTCTGCCAACGCCACACCCTGGGTCGCCGAGCTCCTCTGGCCGCTCGAGCGCTTCATCTCCGCCGCATGACCGTCATGGACGACGCTGTCCGCCGGGTTCTCATCCGAGCTCGCCGCGCCTGGGAGTATTGGGGACCCTTGGTGTAACATCCCGAGCCTCTCACCACAGTGATCACCCTCTGATCATGCCAAGTCATCATCATTATTCCATAAGAAAAATAATTCAAATCCAAATTCAAATTCCAAACTCAAGTCGAAATTAATATTTCTTCAAATGGCAAAACTAAAATGTTCATAATGATGCAAATAATTCCAAGGCCATTATAAAATTGAAACCAATATTTTTGGAATTTCCTAAAATGCCCCTAGACTTTAAAACAGTAGTCGAGCAGCATATAACTTGTCCTTTTTAATTTCTGATAATACCTAACCTATTCCTTATGCCTCCAAAATAATTGCGGCAGTGTATAAAAATGCCTTGGATTTTATGGGCCAAGTTCCATAATTTTCCTATCACATCTGGATGCCTAAACAAATTCATTATCCTCTCTGTTATTTATATAAAAGGAAAATAACGGATCAGTATAAAGAAAGGAGGCCCGCATGCCACTTACCTGTTACTGGGCCAAGTCGGCCGAGCCCAGCCCACCTACCTTTCTCCCTCCTTGTCGTCGTCCCAGTGGCCATCGCGCGCGCTCCGGCCAAACATCGACACGGCGACGCCGCGGCCAGGCGAGGGGATATGCTTCCCCACCCCCGGTCCATCTCCCCTGGTCGCCCGTCACTCTCCCCCTCTCTTCCCCCTCGTCTCGCTCGCCCCTCTCTTCCTCGATCTCCTTCTGCCCGAGCGGAACCGACGCCGCGCGCCATGCTCCGACGCGGCCACCGGCGCCCGTCTGCCTCCCTGACAAGTCCGGTGGACTCGCCGCGATCTTCCTCTTCTTCTGGTGCTCTCAGGCGAGGCCGGGGAGCCGTGCAACCGCCGTTCAACTTCGTCCCCATCTCCGGCCCCCGCGACTCGCCGCCACGAATCCCCGCCGTCTGCGCTACTAACCTGTCGTCGGGCCCTCGTGCGCCCACCCGGTGAGCTCCCCTTTTCCTCTCCATCCCTCTGGTCGCTCCCGCGTGCCCTCTAGCTTCCTCTTCCGCCATGACCGTACTCGCCGCCGCCGTTCGCTTTGCCGACGCGGCCACACCCGGCCAAGCTCGCATTCGAGCCCGCCGTTGCGTTCCTGGGGCTCGCAGGAGTCCGACGACCCCTATAGCTCGCTTTCCCGTGCCCGGTTTCGCCGCTGCAAAAACCACCCAAACGCCACCGCCGCCAAAGCTCGACGACGTCGCCTCTAACGGCCTCCTCCGCTCTCACCGGCCCCGTAGATCGATGCGGAAGGGAGTGCTCGTTCGAATGCAGCAAGAATCATGCGAAATGACCCTCTGTAGAGCAAATCCGAGCCTCGCCGGCGAAGAACCGCCGTGGGAGAGCCCGCCGGCGTGATTCCGGCGCCGACGCCGGCGGGGCTGACCTGGCACTGACGTGTGGGGCCCGTTGAGCCACTGACGGGTGGGCCCAGGTGACTCGTTGACTGGGTCAACCCACTGACATGTGGGGCCCAGTCAATAAAACGATTTAGATAAATAGAAAATCTATTAATTAAGTTGATTAGTTAATCTATTCACCAATTAGCCACTGACATGTGGGTCCCCCCTCGGCTAATTAACCTAATAAAGGATTAAATAAATAAAACTAAATAGTTAGACTAATGTCTCACTGACAGATGGGGCCCACCCCCTAATTAACTCTGATAGTTAGATTAACACACTGTTAGTCCTAACAGAGGCTGACATGTGGGTCCCACTGGACCCACATGTCAGGTTTGACCTGGTCAGCCGTTGTTGACCTGCTGACATCACTGTGACATCATGCTGACGTCATAATTCAATTCTGTTAATAAAATAATTTCAAAAAATCATTTAAACTTCGAGAATTAATAACTTTTAAACCGTAGCTCAGATCGAAAAAGTTAAAACATGAAAGTTGCTCAGAACGATGAGACGAGTGTGATCGTGCCGTCTGTTTCCTTGTCGGAACCTCCTACGTATGAGAACTCGTAACTCCGAACCCGTATCTGATAGAAGAATAGTGACTAATCACCGGTAAATAAGTCCCACGATGATCCTAAAATAACTACAACGACCTAGATGCATCTTTAGGCAACCCTACACTGCATCATAGTCGTAGCATGCCCTGTATTGCATCGTTGTTGTGTATTTATTTGTTTCCTCCCCCTCTTCTCTCTCGGTAGACCCCGACGTCGACGTAGCTCCTGAGGCAGACGCCGCTCCGGAGTACGACTACGTCCCCGACGACCCTGCTCTTGCCGTCGAGCAGACAGGCAAGCACCCCCATTTTGAGCATTCCGATATCGCCCACTCTCTTCTCTCTTATGCTTGCATTAGAAGTTACTGCTGCTACTGTTGTCCTATATCTGCTGCATAGCCTGTTTACTTGTAACCTGCTGTTGATACTTTCCTGCTATCCTAAACTGTTTAGTATAGGATGGGTAGAGCCTTATCAGAGACCCACTTGTCCCGACTGCCCCGCTGGACTCTCAGAAGACCCGAGCAACGGGATCGAAGATCAGACCCTGGCACCGCACGTCACTTCCCCCTTAAATTACGCGACACTACTGGGTTACTATCGAGTGCCGAGGGTGATACCTCGTCAGCACTTCTGATGATAACCTTGTAGGTTAGTTAATCGGTCGTGGTAAGCGAGGGTGATTCCTCCTACACCACCCCCGATAACGACATCGTCGTGCAACTATTCAAGTGTGGACCTCGAGGGTGATACCTCCTTCGTTCACCTTGACGAGAACATCAGGTGGGACTCCATCGAGGGTGATTCCTCAGGGTTCCCTTGGTGTTAGACACACGGTTACTGTTGTTACTGTGACTTATACTGAAACATGATACTAAAGACGGGTCGGCCCTGAGGGGTACCCGCGCGAGCATGAATGCGAAGTGATGTGGAGTCGGGTTGACCTTAGAGGTGCCCGCGAGATAACTATGAGGCGTGGCCGGGCATTCTTAGCCCTTGCCGCAAGTCCTCGAGACGAGGCGACGGGGTCACATCGATCGTGAGTCTCTGCTCGTTTCCGTGCGCTCCTAAACCACTAAACGGTTTGGATATTTGATCCGAGGGGCCTCTGGCCTGATAGCACTAACCATCACATGGGCATAGTATGGGCGTTCTCCGTCGTATACTTCAGCCGAAGCTTAATAGACGTCAGCGACGGAGCGGCGCGCGCTGGATTGGACTGGTTACGCAACCGCGCTTGTATTAAGGGGTTGCTAGGTCTGCTTCCGGCCGCCCACGCAACGCGCAGGAGTTCCCGGGGTGAAGTCCCAAGACCCCTGGGGGCATAGGTTTACTCCGGCGTGCTGACCTCTCTGTTAAGTATTTGGTCGGGTTGCGGCGTGTTGCTTAGCCGAGGCCGAGCATGACCCAGAAAAGTGTGTCCGGCCGGAGTTAAGCGAGCGTGGTGGGTAAGTTGGTGCACCCCTGCAGGGAAGAAACTTCTATCGATAGCCTGTCCTACGGTAATGGACACTCGGAGTTGTATCCCGATCGATACAACTAGAACTGATGACTTGAGATGAACTGGATAGTATGGCTCTGGGATTGCTTTCTCGCAGGGAGTCGAGGAAGAATCTCTGGCCGAGGTTGATGACACTGCTATACTTTACATTATGTTATTCTGCTCTCTTCTTATGCTGCAAGACTGTTGAAGATGCTGAAGATGCTAGTCTTCGATAGGACTTGGCTTTCCCCCTCTATTCTGGCATTTCTGCAGTCCAGTCCACATATACAGCCCTCCTTTGAAAATGTTGCATATGTAGTGTAGATCCTTGCTTGCTAAGTACTTCGGATGAGTACTCACGTTTGCTTTACTTTCTTTTTCCCTCATATCCAATTGATGCCACCAGACGACGGAGCCCCTGAGTCAGATGCCCCAGTCGACGACCACTTCTACTACCCGCCCGGCGAGTACTACTACTACGAGGAGCCGACTGACGACCAGGAGTAGGATCGGAGGGTCCAGGGCAGGAGGCCTACGCCTTTCGATCGTAGTATTTTATTTTACCCCGCCTTCCAAAGGCTTATCTCTGTTCTGTAATATATCTGTACCCAGATATCTGATGCTTCCGCTGACACTTGTATGCCATCGAGCTATGTATTCGAGCCCTCGAGGCCCTGGCTTGTAATATAAAGCTTGTATGGCTTTAATTATGTTTTAGAGTTGTGTTGTGATATCTTCAAGTGAGTCCTTAGGCTTGATCGTGCGCAGTTGCGTGTATGGTTAGTGCACGATTAAGCCGGGGTCGTCACAGGTTGGTATCAGAGCTGACTGCCTCTAGGAATTCCCCTATCCAACTCCTTGGCCGAAGTTGAGTCTAGTGGTCCAAAACTGTTTTACTAACTTGGCTGTGTGGCTTACGGGCCCACGTTGCCAACTGGGTGGTATTAGGATCTTTTATTCCTCATCTATACTCTCAGACTCTGATCTCTCTTCTATTCGGGTTAAATGATTTTGCTGAC
The DNA here is from genome assembly GCA_011799875.1 of Thinopyrum elongatum. Classification (NCBI taxonomy): domain Eukaryota; kingdom Viridiplantae; phylum Streptophyta; class Magnoliopsida; order Poales; family Poaceae; genus Thinopyrum; species Thinopyrum elongatum. Next base: position 55,925,777 of record CM022300.1, on the reverse strand, counting down.
TCTGGCATTAGGATCTCGTAACCCCTTCCTCCCGGAGAGCCCCTTCACCACAGGTGGTCGCCTGCTTCATCAGAAGACTCCGAAGATACTCCTCGAAGTTCCCAAGGCCCTTGTGCCCACTATCTTTGCAATTCCTGACCACCGTTAAATCTCCGTGGATAACATCCTTTTCGTTGCACCCTCTTCCCCAGTTGCTCTGGTTATTACCAGATATCCCAAGAAACACTCCGTTGACCTGAGAATCATTTGAACCTACTGCCGTGCAGCTTCTTTTGCACTGCGGATAATCCCTCACACTTATCGGGGATTCGTTCATCCCCAGTTGTTCATATGTCTCACAAAATTCTTTGAAATGTAACTTGATCTTCTGAAGATCCTCTGCAGCCTAGTGCTCCCGAAGGTCTTGTCTGTCTGCATTATGGTTAAATCCATATGTCTCGCAATATCCATTAGCATTCTTTGTCATTGACATTCCGAATCAGTGGATTCAATATGAATGAGAATAGTCCCTATCATCCGTCGATTCCTAGAATTCGTCCTTCCGTCTCAGTCACCATTCCGGACATGAGCTGGTTCTCGGCCAATCAAGCATTGATTGATTGTCCAATTAAGCATGTACAAATCACTCGTCCCTCTACCCAGGTGAACTAATTGTCACTCCTGGCTTTGGAAATCATGAACCCTCTGAATTTTATACTTGGGTTGTTCAAGTGCTTCCTTAATTCGATGTGCTTGCCTCCCGTCTTTTCTCGGAGGACTTTCAGGTGGAACCAGTTGTTTAAACCTTACCCCGTTAGTTCTCACGGATCACTTGATTCCTTTTGTGGACAATTATCCGACCGATTCTTTTCTATTCTAAGAACTTTATCGGTTCCTTCCCCGTTGACATTGCCTTTGGCACTGAAGCATTCTCTACTTCTTGCCATCTGTATATCCGCCCTGCTTGCATGGCACGGAGAGACAGTGCATTCCTTCTCCATATTGACTTGGGACTGACTACTGACCAGGACATGTCCCGTAAACATGGTTGGAGATCTCTGCAAGACGGAACACTAAAGTTGTTCATCTAGTTCTATTCAACCTACTCATATTTGGACAAAGCTTTTGCTTCTGGTCCTTCGTTTCTGAGCCATAACTCCTTTGTACTTAAACGTCGGATTATTCCGATGTTTCTATAATCTGATTCCATTACATTCTTTCTTCTTTTGGTTGAGTACCGCTACTCACGACAGATCCTATGCCGTCTACCTGATCTTTTGTTGGATTATTATCCGACAATGTTTTTCATCTTCTATCTTTGAGAATTCTTTCCCTGTTGCAATTGCCTTCGGCAATGCGGTATCATGTAATTCTTTTTGTCCATATTCAATTATGAAATGTTGTTTGTTGCTTCTATAAGCGTGGGGTATAGATCCGTAAAATGCCCCTATGGGTTGAGTCTATGCCTTCGCTAGCTGTGAGAACCCACAAGGCTTCATGTGCCATACTTTCTGTTGTTCCACCAGTTAAACTTTCAAACTCTAAACATTCTTAACAGAGAGCAGTGAATGAGAAGTTGTTCATTGAAGAAGTGGGAGTCGACCTTGAACCTTTGTGTTCATGCCCATGGACCCGATGTAGAACTTATCATGGAAGCTGCTCGTAAAAATAATTATTTCCTTGGTACAAGTTCATCTTGAATCTACGAATTGATCCTTCGCAATCGTGGTTCCGACCATATTTCCTCCTTGATTCCATTTTCTGGATAAGATAAAATACTTATCCTCTGCAAATCATTTCCCCCGTCCAACCTCTACTCCAATTTACCTTCCGGTATTATCCCTAGTATTTGTTGCTGGGAAGTTAAATACTCCATTACCTCATTCCTAGCCTGATCGGCTATATCATTACCGTGCCGACTTTTAACTGTGCTACCCGGCCCTTCTTCCCGGAGCACAATTTTTGACGATGAGTTAAGCTTACGTCGATCTTCCTCATCCTATCATATCACCTCAAACAACAAGCTTGAATTCGAGCTTGTGTCGTATCCGTGGTACCAACAACCTTTCGCTTTGGCATTCCTTTTTGCTTGATGTCATCGCTGACTGATTACATCTTCTTCAAACCTTTCGGCAATTGTGTCGTGATCACCGATAATATTTTGGTTTCCTCGGAGATGTCCATTGAATTCATGGCTAGAATTACCAACTCTGCCCCTCGATGATTTGTGATATCATCGATGACATCCTTGACTTTCTGCCAACACAGACCTCGTTGTGCTTGGTTAATCTTTACGTTCCGATATAATCCTGGAAGTGTTCCTTTGCATTTCTTGTGATCTTTCGATCCAACCCTTACTTGGAACACCATGTTATTGCTTCCTCGGAGCATGACTATGGTATTCCGAATATCATTGAGAACAGTGAAAATGCAATGCTACATGTCTCTTCATCAATTGTCCAAAGCATCGTTGTATGGGTAATATCATGATTCTTCCCTCGTCCCTTTGACTAGATACTTTTGAACTTGCTGTCCCATCAAGTATATCATGCTCCGCTTTTCCTTGGACAGGATATACTCCTAATTCTTGTGTGTAAACATATTTTTCTTTCCATTGTTTTGTTTAATCTTTCTTGTGATCCATATGAGGTAAGCAGAAATAATTCCCTTCTTATAAATACCCCGGTGCACAACTTCGTCAGAGAGACCCCGTTACTATGGTTGATGACATTCCGGTAACCACCGATGGACGAGAACCTTGCCGATTGGTCCGCCTCGTTCAATGAGGAGGAAAATGGTTCTCTTCGTCCCTCGCCCTTGGTACCAATGTTGTCGCCGACATAACTGACAGGCTACCTTCTGACATACCTAGTTGTCGTGACCGGTAAGATGTCACTGTTCTCCCTACTTTTGTTCGACCCTCGTCACAGTTCCACAGGATCGTAACCTGACTCTCTTGTATATCTTTGATTCTGAAGTATGATATGCTCTTGGTCTTGTGTGTTATCACGAACTACCTTCTGAGAGATAATCTATTCCCGATGCTCTGAACCCCCTTTTCACCCTCTGTTCAGGTATCGACTGTTTGACCATTCGCTTGAAACTTCCTATTGTACCTACATACTTTGCTCTCGATGTTTCCATTAGTTTCAACTCGAGAGATACTTCTGCCACATTCCCCGAATTGTTCCCCAGATACTCGATCCTACAAGGGTCAGTTCCCCGAAGATACCCTTCACTTCCCCACTTAAATCTCGGGACGAGATTTCTTGTAGTGGAGGAGATTTGTAACATCCCCAGCCTCTCACCACAGTGATCACCCTCTGATCATGCCAAGTCATCATCATTATTCCATAAGAAAAATAATTCAAATCCAAATTCAAATTCCAAACTCAAGTCAAAATTAATATTTCTTCAAATGGCAAAACTAAAATGTTCATAATGATGCAAATAATTCCAAGGCCATTATAAAATTGAAACAAATATTTTTGGAATTTCCTAAAATGCCCCTAGACTTTAAAACAGTAGTCGAGCAGCATATAACTTGTCCTTTTTAATTTCTGATAATACCTAACCTATTCCTTATGCCTCCAAAATAATTGCGACAGTGTATAAAAATGCCTTGGATTTTATGGGCCAAGTTCCATAATTTTCCTATCACATCTGGATGCCTAAACAAATTCATTATCCTCTCTGTTATTTATATAAAAGGAAAATAACAGATCAGTATAAAGAAAGGAGGCCCGCATGCCACTTACCTGTTACTGGGCCAAGTCGGCCGAGCCCAGCCCACCTACCTTTCTCCCTCCGTGTCGTCGTCCCAGTGGCCGTCGCGTGCGCTCCGGCCAAACATCGACACGGCGACGCCGCGGCCAGGCGAGGGGATAAGCTTCCCCACCCCCGGTCCATCTCCCCTGGTCGCCCGTCACTCTCCCCCTCTCTTCCCCTTCGTCTCGCTCGCCCCTCTCTTCCTCGATCTCCTTCTGCCCGAGCAGAACCGACGCCGCGCGCCATCCTCCGAAGCGGCCACCGGCGCCCGTCTGCCTCCCTGACAAGTCCGGTGGACTCGCCGCGGTCTTCCTCTTCTTCTGGTGCTCTCAGGCGAGGCCGGGGAGCTATGCAACCGCCGTTCGACTTCGTCCCCATCTCCGGCCCCCGCGACGTCGCCGCCACGAATCCCCGCCGTCTGCGCTACTAACCTGTCGCCGGGCCCCCGTGCGCCCACCCGGTGAGCTCCCCTTTTCCTCTCGATCCCTCTGGTCGCTCCTGTGTGCCCTCTAGCTTCCTCTTCCGCCATGACCGTACTCGCCGCCGCCGTTCGCTTTACCGACGCGGGCACACCCGGCCAAGCTCGCATCCGAGCCCGCCGTTGCGTTCCTGGGGCTCGCAGGAGTCCGACGACCCCTATAGCTCACTTTCCCGTGCCCGGTTTCGCCGCTGCAAAAACCACCCGAACGCCACCGCCGCCAGAGCTCGACGCCGGCGCCTCTAACGGCCTCCTCCGCTCTCACCGGCCCCGTAGATCGATGCGGAAGGGAGTGCTCGTTCGAATGTAGCAAGAATCATGCGAAATGACCCTCTGTAGAGCAAATCCGAGCCTCGCCGGCGAAGAACCGCCGTGGGAGAGCCCGCCGGCGTGATTCCGGCGCCGACGCCGGCGGGGCTGACCTGGCACTGACGTGTGGGGCCCGTTGAGCCACTGACGGGTGGGCCCAGTTGACTCGTTGACTGGGTTAACCCACTGACATGTGGGGCCTAGTCAATAAAACGATTTAGATAAATAGAAAATCTATTAATTAAGTTGATTAATTAATCTATTCACCAATTAGCCACTGACATGTGGGTCCCCCCTCGGCTAATTAACCTAATAAAGGATTAAATAAATAAAACTAAATAGTTAGACTAATGTCTCACTGACAGATGGGGCCCACCCCCTAATTAACTCTGATAGTTAGATTAACACACTGTTAGTCCTAACAGAGGCTGACATGTGGGTCCCACTGGACCCACATGTCAGGTTTGACCTGGTCAGCCGTTGTTGACCTGCTGACATCACTGTGACATCATGCTGACGTCATAATTCAATTCTGTTAATAAAATAATTCCAGAAAATCATTTAAACTTCGAAAATTAATAACTTTTAAACCGTAGCTCAGATCGAAAAAGTTAAAACATGAAAGTTGCTCAGAACAATGAGACGAGTGTGATCGTGCTGTCTGTTTCCTTGTCGGAACCTCCTACGTATGAGAACTCGTAACTCCGAACCCGTATCTGATAGAAGAATAGTGACTAATCACCGGTAAATAAGTCCCACGATGATCCTAAAATAACTACAACGACCTAGATGCATCTTTAGGCAACCCTGCACTGCATCATAGTCGTAGCATGCCCTGTATTGCATCGTTGCTGTGTATTTATTTGTTTCCTCCCCCTCTTCTCTCTCGGTAGACCCCGACGTCGACGTAGCTCCTGAGGCAGACGCCGCTCCGGAGTACGACTACGTCCCCGACGACCCTGCCCTTGCCGTCGAGCAGACAGGCAAGCACCCCCATTTTGAGCATTCCGATATCGCCCACTCTCTTCTCTCTTATGCTTGCATTAGAAGTTACTGCTGCTATTGTTGTCCTATATCTGCTGCATAGCCTGTTTACTTGTAACCTGCTGTTGATACTTTTCTGCTATCCTAAACTGTTTAGTATAGGATGGGTAGAGCCTTATCAGAGACCCACTTGTCCCGACTGCCCCGCTGGACTCTCAGAAGACCCGAGCAACGGGATCGAAGATCAGACCCTGGCACCGCACGTCACTTCCCCCTTAAATTGCGCGACACTACTGGGTTACTATCGAGTGCCGAGGGTGATACCTCGTCAGCACTTCTGATGATAACCTTGTAGGTTAGTTAATCGGTCGTGGTAAGCGAGGGTGATTCCTCCTACACCACCCCCGATAACGACATCGTCGTGCAACTATTCAAGTGTGGACCTCGAGGGTGATACCTCCTTCGTTCACCTTGACGAGAACATCAGGTGGGACTCCATCGAGGGTGATTCCTCAGGGTTCCCTTGGTGTTAGACACACGGTTACTGTTGTTACTGTGACTTATACTGAAACATGATACTAAAGACGGGTCGGCCCTGAGGGGTACCCGCGCGAGCATGAATGCGAAGTGATGTGGAGTCGGGTTGACCTGAGAGGTGCCCGCGAGATAACTATGATGCGTGGCCGGGCATTCTTAGCCCTTGCCGCAAGTCCTCAAGACGGGGCGACGGGGTCACATCGATCGTGAGTCTCTGCTCGTTTCCGCGCGCTCCTAAACCACTAAACGGTTTGGATATTTGATCCGAGGGGCCTCTGGCCTAATAGCACTAACCATCACGTGGGCATAGTATGGCCGTTCTGCGTCGTATACTTCAGCCGAAGCTTAATAGACGTCAGCGACTGAGCGGCGCGCGCTGGATTGGACTGGTTACGCAACCGCGCTTGTATTAAGGGGTTGCTAGGTCTTCTTCCGGCCGCCCACGCAACGCGCAGGAGTTCCCGCGGCGAAGGCCCAAGACCCCTGGGTGCATAGGTTTAGTCCGGCGTGCTGACCTCTCTGTTAAGTATTTGGTCGGGTTGCGGCGTGTTGCTTAGCCTAGGCCGGGCATGACCCAGAAAAGTGTGTCCGGCCGGAGTTAAGTGAGCGTGGTGGGTAAGTTGGTGCACCCCTGCAAGGAAGAAACTTCTATCGATAGCCTGTCCTACGGTAACGGACACTCGGAGTTGTATCCCGATCGGTACAACTAGAACTGTTGACTTGAGATGAACTGGATAGTATGGCTCTGGGATTGCTTTCTCGCAGGGTGTCGAGGAAGAATCTCTGGCCGAGGTTGATGACACTGCTATACTTTACATTATGTTATTCTGCTCTCTTCTTATGCTGCAAGACTGTTGAAGATGCCGAAGATGCTAGTCTTTGATAGGACTAGGCTTTCCCCCTCTATTCTGGCATTTCTGCAGCCCAGTCCACATATACAGCCCACCTTTGAAAATGTTGCATATGTAGTGTAGATCCTTGCTTGCTGAGTACTTCGGATGAGTACTCACGTTTGCTTTACTTTCTTTTTCCCCCATATCCAATTGATGCCACCAGACGACGGAGCCCCTGAGTCAGATGCCCCAGTCGACGACCACTTCTACTACCCGTCCAGCGAGTACTACTACTACGAGGAGCCGACTGACGACCAGGAGTAGGATCGGAGGGTCCAGGGCAGGAGGCCTACGCCTTTCGATCGTAGTATTTTATTTTACCCCGCCTTCCAAAGGCTTATCTCTGTTCTGTAATATATCTGTACCCAGATATCTGATGCTTCCGCTGACATTTGTATGCCATCGAGCTATGTATTCGAGCCCTCGAGGCCCTGGCTTGTAATATAAAGCTTGTATGACTTTAATTATGTTTTATAGTTGTGTTGTGATATCTTCAAGTGAGTCCTTAGGCTTGATCATGCGTAGTTGCGAGTATGGTTAGTGCACGATTAAGCCGGGGTCGTCACACTTGGCGACGTGGATTGTGTTTCGAAAAAATGACATGGACTGTGACGTGGCGGTCAAACCTAGGTGACGTGTCAAGTTTTGGTCAAAACCGTGTCCACATCAGATGGAAACCTCTCGAAGTGGTATGAGGGACTAAACTAATCCGGTTTGAGAAGTTGAGAGACTAAGTTTTACCGGTTTTTGAATTCAGGGACCATTTCTATACTTTCGAAAGAGTTCAGGGACAAAAAATATACTTCTTCCTTCAAACAATAACGTTAAAGGGATACATAGGTGATCCGGAGGATCAATGAGCCAGCCGATCTAGTTAATCTGTGTGCCTCGTCATTACTTGCGCGATGCTGATGGACAAATTCGCAGCTCTGATGTCTTGTCTTTCGGTCGTTGATATCTTCTAGTATAATGCAATATTCACCAAGGTGCCTAGAGCTCTTTAGATCATTAATAACTCCTAGACAGTCACATGCTATACGAGTTTTTCTGATGACCAAATCTTCCGCTAGAGCGAGCGCTTCCCTGCAAGCATATGCCTCCAGAGTAGCCGGTTCTGTCGCACCCTGAAATACAACTGCCGATGCACCCAAGAACATTCCTTCAGCACTCCGACATATCACACCGACGACCCATGTGCTTGATGATTTTGCTACTGCTGCATCCACATTCAATTCAGCCTCACCCATTCCTGGTGGAATCCACGCTGCTGCATTGCCTCGTGATGTTTTACTAGCTGGTCTTCCCTCATCTCGCTTGGGCAATTCATGCTGCTCCTGCATGTACCGTTCAGTAAATAGATGCGTCGTCAATGGGCTTTGGTATTCGTGCTCGTGAATGGCTCTCCTTCGTGCTCATTGGATCTCCCACAATGTTGTAAGGACTGAGATAAACTTGTCTCTGCTCAAAATGTCACATAGACTGAAAAGCCAGAGCTTTGGGTCCATGGTCTCATCCCCGTACACTGGTAGCAGGGCATCGTCCTCGTGTAGCGAGCATACACTCTTCGACATATTACAGTCAAGGAGGGCATGCCACCATGAGTCAAGAGCGGCCTGACAGATCGGGCAGACGGCGTCGTTCGTCATGTGTCTCCTGTGTCGTTGTTGTTCGGTAGGGAGTGATGCCCTAGCTAACCTCCATGCAAAGATGCGGAGCTTTGCAGGGACCGCCCACCCCGCCCCCCGAGCTTCTTCCACTGGTGCTCTTGTTGCAAAGTATCAGAATTTTCAGTCCGCCCATTCAGCCAAGCTTCCCGGCGGTATTTAGTTTCAATTACCATTCTGTAGCATGATCTAACATAGAATACTCCAGACGTCCCATACTGCCAGACATAGAAGTCCTTTTGTGCCTTGGAGCTGATAGGTATTTGTCGCACAATTTCTGCATCCATAGTGAGTAAGTGCGTGCCCAAAGCTTGCTCATTCCATGTCCGAGTTGCATGTGATATCAATTCCGCAACAGTTTCTGGAGGATCAGTGGATCTAGGCGCTGTTGGCCATATAAAATAGTTCAAATAGTTCACGGGTAACCAGTTCTCATTCCAAATGCTAATACTCCATTTGGATGGATCAACATGGGTCTTGGAACATCTCCAACATACGCCCAACAATTATTCCTAACAGGGTGTTACTGTCTAAATAACACTGTTTCGATTATTAGAAGATGTGTTGCAACGGATCCCCAATATACATCTGACGTGTGAGGTCCACATCTTGATGAGTCGCTTCTCCCTCCACTACGTGTCAATGGGTCCCTCCTCCATTCACCTTCTATTTCTCCTCAAACGGGGTAATTAGGAAACTTACGCTGGGAATATTTTTCTCAACGGCGCTGCCAAATCTCAGTTGGCCGAGACTTTGCAAAGTCTCCATCGGCGCGTCAACCGTCTGATCATTACTAGTGGCTAGGGCCCGCCATTGCGGGCCACTTGAGAGGAAGCTGTGCGCACCTCACCTTCATCTCGAAAATAAATAAATCATACGTCACGTGGACATCACATTCATCTCAAAAAGAGCCTAGAAAAACTTTTCTCAAAAAGGAAACGAAAAAAGTCTCGCTACCATTTAAAAGAAAAAACTATAAAAAAATCCAAAACTTTCTCACCGTGATCAACTAGCATGCGCCATGTGGCGTAGCTGGTTGGCCACCATTCTACCGCGTCTTAATGGGTTAAAAAAATCTAAAACTTTCTCGCCGTGACCAACCAGCATGCGCCATGTGGCGTAGCTGGTTGGCCACCATTCTACCGCGTCTTAATGGGTTTAATTGCTTCAACATTCGCGATGGAGCGCGTCAACCTAAGGCACACGTCCAACCTATTTTTTTAGGCAGGTCAGTATCTTTTCCGTGACTCGTTCTTTTTGTTTTCATTTAAATTATGTTTTTTTTGCAGAGGCGGATGCTAGTTGTGAACTACTCCCTCCCTTCCTAAAAACTAGATCAGAAGCGCGCCTTGGCGCGTGTTGCCCGGTTCAGCATGGTGACCCACCATCTAAAACTTCAATATAACAAAGCGTTTTAGAACATCCAAATACAGTAACCGCTCAGAATAAATGTGTTCAGTATATATCACAAACACTATAAAGATATATCAAGAGCAAGGTATAGTTGCTGCCCAGGATAGCTGGGTTTAATATAGGGCATACAAATCAAATATATACCAAAAGCAAAGTGTAGTTGTTGCCCAGGATAACAACAATTTCACTACAGATCATGAAGGCAAAATTTCTACCAAAAGCAAGGCACAATGTTTGCCGAGGACAACTGATTTGCATCGAGTAGTACAAAACATAAAGACATAAATTCTATAAATATAGCCAAGTAGTTCATATCGGCAAGTTTAAGAATAAGTGTTACAGGAGATGTTGTATCTGCTCATAAACACAATGTGACAGCAGACAATTGAAAACGATGCTCTGGAAACATCAATATCTACGGTACCTTATAGCTAATCATTATTGATAACTTTACTTTCTCTTTTCAAGTTCTGAGGCAAAGCTAATGCAATTAGTAGTGGACAATACTTGACAGGCTTCATCAACCTAATGATAATACCAAAGCTCTATAAATAATATTAGAATTAGCTCATGAACTTAGGCACTATGCAAGCTATACAAATTTCGGATAGATGGCATACTGATTGTTCTTCTATTAGATTAAATAAAAGGCTGAAGATTGTTCTTGTAAGCTTATCAAAGAGGAAATACGGTGGTCTGAATGCTATCCTAAGAAGGAACGATCAACTCTTATGGTACTCCCTCTGTCCCAAAACTGATTCTAGGGAGCTTAGTATCATTGAAGAGAAGGAGTTCGGTAGTTTATATCAACAAAAATGTGCATTTCATTTACAGTTGAACACCCTGGATGCATTTATGCGAGTGTGGCAGATGACCTGAATCGCTAATGTCGGCTGCTGGTTGCTGGTTCAACTGGCGACCAGTCCATGTCCTAGTAGGCTGATACTGTTCTAGTTGGAGATGGCATCTTCATCGTTGTATGGGCAGCAGTCTTCAGGTGTTAAATTTCATTAACTGTTGCAAAATAAAAAACCTACTCTGTTATTTCCAAAGGGAAACAAAAACCCACAAAACAAAAAAGAAAGTACTTTCAGCAAGAGAGTTGACATAGCCAGACATACGCGTACTCCTCATCAATTAAATATCAAAAGAACATTTAATGTGAATAAGCTAGTGTGGTATATGAGGATCTGTTCACTGTTCATATATATCTATACTTGAAAGTAAGTTCCGCGGATAGCATGGTACACTTTTCAGACTCAAATAAAATAGCCATCAATGTTTTGCCTGTTGAGTATATTGATTATTAGAAATGATGAGATAGACTAGGATTTGTTCTGCCTTGTCTTGTACTCCAAGTTGATCATTGTACTCCTATATATATGCCCACGAGGCTCAAGCAATACAACGAACTATTTCACTAAATCCCTCTCTCCCTTCTAACATGGTATCAACCTAACCGATTCAAACCCTAGCTGCCGCCGTCGCTTCCGCTCCGCGCCGCCCCCGGGGCGGTCGGCCTCCATGACCGCCACCGGGAGCCGCGCCGCCCGTACCTAGGGTTCGTCCGCCGGTCTTGTTGACCGGCTGCCCTACAGAGTCTTTTTCCTGATCCTTTGATCTGGATTTTTCTCTCTTGTCGGTCGTCTTGATCGGTGTTTCTTTTAGGTTTTTCGATCTAAAATCGGTTTGCGTCGCCCACCGCCACCGTCGAACCTCGCGGGCCTCTACTCCGATATCGGCGCGTCCAACCGGCCTCCACCGACCCGGCGGCTTCGCGTGACATGCGGCAGCCTATGACTGCTGTCCACGCGTCCGTCCGCCTGTCGCTCTGAGCCGGAGGTTGCCGCCATGATCCGATCGGGACTACTCCGGCTACCCCGTCTCCATCCACCGGATCGGTCGCTGCTTCGCATCTCAAGCTTCACGCCTAACGGTGCGGAGGCCATCGGTCGTTCCCTAGTCGCCAACTCACGCGCTCAACACGGGCGTAGTTGACGCCACTGTGGCCGGCCGCTCGTGCTGACCACCGATCCCGCCGCTTGGGTCGGCTCACATGTTCATGCAGATGGTTGCAAGCGTGCAAGTGTTGGCCTGGACAACGTGTCCGTGCAGGTCTTGGTTTGGCCATGCTGATCATTGCATCAGGTGTGCCTCGCGTCCTTGTACGCGACAATCAGGTTCCGGTATAACACATGTTCATCTCCGGTTACCAGCTTTTGTCACGACCGGCCGTCTCATCTGGTCCAGCGGACACTCCGACCTCGCAGGCGTTTGGGCTGATCATCCGAGCGTACACGATCCGCTTCATCCACGCTGCGCGACCGACCTGGCCAGTTGGTTGCGCACACCTTTGCAGGTCCCGTGAAGACTGTCTGGAGTATAGCACGCCCCGACCCCTTCACCGATCGAGCATCGGGCTGCCACTGCATCGCCCCGTCGGGCCGCAGCGCCGCCGCCCCGTGGTTCTTCTTCCGGCTGCACTGACCCGCGTCACCGCTGCGTCGCCCCTTCGGGCCGTAGTGCCGCGGCCCGCGGTCCACCGCCGCCCCGAGGCCGTCCGATCCAGGTCGTCCCCGTGGTTGCACCGACCCTCGCGCCGCCGCTGCGTCGCCTCGTCGGGCCGTAGCGAGCGTGGAACGCGATCCACGCCGTCGTCCCGAGACCGTTCCCGCGGTTGCACCGACCCGGGTTTCGCCGCTGCGCCGCCCCTTCGAGCCGTAGCGCCGCGTCCCGCGGTCCCCGCCGTCGCCCCGACCTGCCCGCGGCCACTGCGTCACCCCTTCGGGCCGTAGCGCCGCGGCCCGCGGTCCACTCCGCCGTCATCGCGCGTCGACCTCCCGTAGTATGTGCCTTGCCGTCTCCCTTGGCGCGGGAACGCCACCGTCCACGCCGGTCTTCGTCACGCTGTCAGGGTTCTTCGCCTACTTCGAGCACCGCCACAGCGCTCCTAACCTAGCCGCCGCTGCTGTTGGAAATATGCCCTAGAGGCAATAATAAATTAGTTATTATCATATTTCCCTGTTCATGATAATCGTTTATTATCCATACTAGAATTGTATTGACCGGAAACTCAAATACATGTGTGGATACATAGACAACAACGTGTCCCTAGTAAGCCTCTACCGGACTAGCTCGTTGATCAAAGATGGCTATGATTTCCTAGCCATGGACATGAGTTGTCATTTGATAACGGGATCACATCATTAGGAGAATGATGTGATGGACAAGACCCAAACTATGAACGTAGCATATGATCATGTCAAGTTTATTGCTATTGTTTTCTGCATGTCAAGTATATGTTCCTATGACCATGAGATCATGCAACTCACTGACACCGGAGGAGTACCTTGTGTGTACCAAACGTCGCAACGTAACTGGGTGACTATAAAGGTGCTCTACAGGTATCTCCGAGGGTGTCTGTTGAGTTGGCATGGATCAAGACTGGGCTTTTGTCGTACGACGGAGAGGTATCTCAGGGCCCACTCGATAATACAACATCACAAGAAGCTTGCAAGCAACGTGACTAATGAGTTAGCCACGTGATATTGTATTACGGAACGAGTAAAGAGACTTGCCGGTAACGAGATTGAACTAGGTATGGAGATACCGACGATCGAATCTCAGGCAAGTAACATACCGATAGACAAAGGGAACTGCATACGGGATTAGCAGAATCCTTGACATCGAGATTCGACTGATAAGATCTGCGTAGAATATGTAGGAACCAATATGGGCATCCAGGTCCCGCTATTGGTTATTGACCGTAGAAGTGTCTCGGCCATGTCTGCATAGTTCTCGAACCCGCAGGGTCTACACACTTAACGTTTGGTGACGATATAAGTATAGTTCAGTCATTATGGTGGTTACCGAAGGTTGTTCGGAGTCCCGGATGAGATCCGAACGTGACGAGGAACTCCGGAATGGTCCATAGGTGAAGATTGATATATTGGATGAAGGGTATTGGAGTCCGAAATTGTTCCGGGGGTACCGGGTGATGACCAGCATCACCGAAAGGGGTTTCGGGGGGCCCCGGCAAGTGTTGGGGGGGGGGGGGGGGGGGCATGGGCCAAGGGGAGGGGGCAAACCAGGGCACTAAGGGGATGTGCGCCCCCCTCACCCTTTCCCACGTAACCAGAAAGGGTGGGGGCGCTCCCCTAGGGCAGCCACCCCCTTTGCCTTCGGGGCCAAGGCTCCGGGGGGGGGGGGGGGGGTGGGGGGGAGGCGCACCAAAACCCATCTAGGGTTTCCCCTGGTGGCCGCCGGCCCCCCTAGGGAACCCTAGGGCGCCCCTCCTCCTTCCTTCCCCCTATATATAGAGGGGTAGAGGGAGGGCAGCCACACCCATCTATGCCACGGCGCTGCCCTCCTCTCCCTCGTAGCCATCTTCTTCTCCGTAGTGCTTAGCGAAGCTCTGCCGAGATTTCTCCACCACCACCGCCACCACGCTGTCGTCTGCCGGAGGACTCGAGCTACTACTTCACCATCGCTCGCTGGATCGAGGAGATGAAGGCATCATCAAGCCCTACGTGTGTTGAACGCGGAGGTGCCGTCTGTTCGGCCCTAGATCGGAGTTCGCGGGACGGATCGTGATTGGATCGCGAAGACGTTCGACTACATCAACCGCGTTTCTTAACGCTTCCGCTTAGCGATCTACAAGGGTATGTAGATCCAATCTCTCCTCTCGTAGATGGTCATCTCCTAGATTGATCTTGGAGAGCGTAGGAATTTTTTTGTTTCTCATGCAACGTTCCCCAACAGCGGCATCATGAGCTAGGTCTATGCGTAGATGACATGATGAGTAGAACACAAAGGAGTTTGTGGGCGTTGATATTCAGATTGCTTCCTTCCTTGGTCTTTTCTTGATTCAACAGTATTGTGGGATGAAGCGGCTCGGACCAACTTTACATGGCCACGTACATGAGACCGGTTCCATCGACAGACATGTGAATTTGTTGCATAAAGATGGCTGGCGGGTGTTTGTCGCTCCCACCTTAGTTGAATCAGATTCGACAAAGGCGGTCCTTGTAGAAGGTTAAATAGCAACTTGCATATCACCATTGTGGCTTTGCGTAGGTAAGAATCGTTCTTTCTAGATACCCATAGCAGCCACGTAAAACATGCAACAACAATTAGAGGACGTCTAACTTATTTTTGCAGGGTATGTTGTGATATGATATGGCCAAAGACATGATGAGATATATTTGATGTATGAGATGATCATGTTTGTAATAGTTTATATCGACTTGCATGTCGATGCATACGGCAACCGGCAGGAGCCATAGGGTTGTCTTTAATTATTGTATGACCTGCGTGTCAATCATTAAGCGCTATGTAATGCTTTACTTTATCGCTAAGCGGTAGCAATAGTAGTAGAAGCATGGTTGGCGTGACAACCCCGATGATGACATGATGATGGAGATCATGGTGTCATGCCGGTGACGATGGAGATCATGCCGTGCTTTGGAGATGGAGATCAAAAGCACAAGTTGATGGCCATATCATGTCACTTATGATTTGCATGTGATGTTAATCCTTTTATGCATCTTATTTTGCTTAGGACGACGGTAGCATTATAAGGTGATCCCTCACTAAAATTTCAAGATAAAATTGTGTTCTCCCCAAGTGTGCACCGTTGCGAAAGTTCGTTGTTTCGAAGCACCACGTGATGATCGGGTGTGATAGACTCTACGTTCGCATACAACGGGTGCAAGCCAGTTTTGCACATGCGGAACACTTGGGTTAAACTTGACGAGCCTAGCATGTACAGACATGGGCTCAGAACACAAGAGACCGAAAGGTCGAACACGAGTCATATAGTAGGTATGATCAACATGGAGATGTTCACCATTGAAACCACCTCATCTCACGTCATGGTCGGACTTGGGTTGGTGAATTTGGATCGTGTTACACTCGGACAACCGGAGGGATGTTGATTTGAGTGGGAGTTCTTCGGTAATATGATTAATTGAACTCATTTATCATGAACATAGTCTAAATTGTCTTTGCAAATTATGTTGTAGATCAATAGCTCACTCTATAGCTCCCTGTTTTAATACGTTCCTAGAGAAAGACCAAGTTGAAAGATATTGTAAGCAATTATGCGGACTAGGTCCTTAGTCTGAGGATTGTCCTCACTGCTACACAGGAGGCGTATGTCCTTGATGCACCGCTCGGTGTACCAACCCCTCTAGCGTCGTCCGTGGATGTTGTGAACATCTAGCAGACACGTTCTGATGTCTAGTTCATAGTTCAGTGCGCCATGCTTTACGGCTCAGAATCGGGGCTTCAAAGACGTTTTGAACGCCATGGAACATATGAGATGTTCCAAGAGCTGAAATTGGTATTTCAGGCTCATGCCCGTGTTGAGAGGTATGAGACCTCTGACAAGTTCTTTGCCTACAAGATGGAGGAGAATAGCTCAGCCAGTGAGCATGTGCTCAGAATGTCTGGGTGCTACAATCGCTTGAATCAAGTGGGCGTTAATCTTCCAGATAAGATAGTGATTGACAAAGTTCTCCAGTCACTATCACCAAGCTACTGGAGCCTCGTGATGAACTATAACATGCAAGGGATGGAGATGATCCCGGAGCTGTTTGCGGTGCTTAAGGCCGCGAAGGTAGGAATGAAGAAGGAGCATCAAGTGTTGATGGTTAACAAGACCACTGGTTTCAAGAAGGGCAAGGGCAAGAAGGGAAACTTCATGAATGGCAAGCCAGTTGCCGCTCCAGTGAAGAAACCCAAGGTTGAACCTAAACCCGAGACTAAGTGCTTCTATTGTAAGGGGAACGGTCACTAGTAGCGGAACTACCCCAAATACTTGGTAGATAAGAAGGCTGGCAACTTCAACAAAGTATATTTGATATACGTGTTATTGATGTGTACCTTACTAGTACTCCTAGTAGCACCTGGGTATTAGATACCGGTTCAGTTGCTAATATTGGTAACTCGAAACAAAGGCTGCGGAATAAACTGAGACTAGCTAAGGGCGAGGTGACGATGTGTGTTGGAAGTGTTTCCAAGGTGGATGTGATCACCATCGCATGCTCCCTCTACCTTCGGGATTAGTGTTGAACCTAGATAAATGTTATTTGGTGTCTGCATTGAGCATGAACATGATTAGATCGTGTTTATTGCAATACGGTTGTTCATTTAAGTCAGAGAATAATGGTTATTCTGTTTACATGAATAATACCTTCTATGGTCATGCACCCAAGGTGAATGGTTTGTTGAATCTCGATCGTAGTGATACACATGTTCATAACATTGATGCCAAAAGATGTAGAGTTGATAATGATAGTACCACTTTCTTGTGGCACTGCCGCTTAGGTCATATTGGTGTAAAGCGCATGAAGAAACTCCATGCTGATGGACTTTTGGAGTCACTTGATTTTGAATCACTTGACACATGCGAACCATGCCTCATGGGCAAGATGACTAAAACCCCGTTTTCCGGAACAATGGAATGGGCAATTGACTTGTTGGAAATCATACATACTGATGTGTGCAGTCCGATGAGTGTTGACGCGTGCGATGGATATCGTTATTTCCTCACCTTCACCGATGATTTGAGTAGATATGGATATATTTACTTAATAAAGCATAAGTCTGAAACGTTTGAAAAGTTCAAGCAATTTCAGAGTGAAGTTGAGAATCATCGTAACAAGAAGATTAAATTCCTATGATCCAATCGAAGGGGAGAATATCTGAGTTATGAGTTTGGCAATCACTTAAGACAATGTGGAATTGTTTCACAGTTGACGCCACCTGAAACACCACGGCGTAATGGTGTGTCCGAACATCGTAATCGTACCTTATTGGATATGGTGCGTTCTATGATGTCTCTTGCTGATCTACTACTATCGTTTTGGGGTTATGCATTAGAGACAACTACATTCACTTTAAATAGGGCACCATCTAAATCCGTGGAGACGACATCGTATGAACTGTGGTTTGGCAAGAAACCTAAGTTGTCATTTCTTAAGGTTTGGGGCTGCGATGCTTATGTCAAAAGGCTTCAGCCGGAAAAGCTCGAACCCAAAGCGGACAAATGCTTCTTAATAGGATACCCAAAGGAGATGACTGGGTATACCTTCTATCTCAAATCCAAAGGCAAAGTGTTTGTCGCTAAGAACGGGTCCTTTCTCGAGAAAGAGTTTCTCTCGAAAGAATTGAGTGGGAGGAATATAGAACTTGATGAGGTTGTTGAACCTTTACTTCAACCAGGAAGTAGCGCATCACAGAAAGATGTTTCTGTGGCACCTACGTCAGTTGAAGAGGAAGCTAATGATGATGATCATGAAGCTTCGGATCAAGTTACTATCGAATCTCGTAGGTCGACAAGGGTGCGTACAACTTCTGAGTGGTAACCCTGTCTTAAAGGTCATGTTGTTGGACAACGGTGAACCTACGAGCTATGGAGAAGCGATGGTGGGCCCAGATTCCAAAAAATGGCTAGGAGCCATGAAATCCGAGATAGGATCCATGTATGAGAACAAAGTATGGACTTTGGTGGACTTGCCCGATGAGCGGCAAGCCATTAAGAATAAATGGATCTTTAAGAAGAAGACATACGCTGATCGTAATGTCACCATTTATGAAGCTTGACTTGTCGCAAAGAAGTTTCCGACAAGTTCAAGGAGTTGACTATGATGAGACTTTCTCACTCATAGCGATGCTAAAGTCTGTTGGAATTGTGTTATCAGTGCTGCATTTTCATTTACGAAATCTGGCAGATGGATGTCAAAACAAAGTTTCCTTGACGGTTTCCATGAGGAAAGGTTGTATGTGATACAACCAGAAGGTTTTGTCGATCCTAAGGATGCTAAAAGGTATGCAAGCTCCAGCGATCCTTCTATGGACTGGAGCAAGCATCTCGGAGTTGGAACATACGCTTTGATGAGGTGATCAAAGCTTTTGGGTATATGCAAAGTTTGCTAGAAACTTGTATTTACAAGAAAGTGAGTGGGAGCACTACAACATTTCTGATAAGTATATGTGGATGACATATTGTTGATCGGAAATGATGTAGAATTTCTGGAAAGCATAAAGGGTTGTTTGAATGGAGTTTTTCAAAGGAAGACCTGGGTAAAGCTGCTTACATATTGGGCATCAAGATCTATAGAGATAGATCAAGTCGCCTGATAAGAATTTCACAGAGCACATACCTTGACATGATTTTGAAGGAGTTCAAAATGGATCAGTAAAGAAGGAGTTCTTGCCTGAGTTGTAAGGTGTGAAGTTGAGTAGGACTCAAAGCTCGACCACAGCAGAAGAAAGAGAGAAGACGAAGGTCGTCCCCTATGCCTTAGCCATAGTCTCTATACGATATGCCATGCTGTGTACCGCACCTGATATGTGCCTTGCCACGTGTCTTGCAAGGGGGTACAAGAGTGATCCAGGAGTGGATCACTGGACAGCGGTCAAAATTATCCTTAGAGGAATAAGGAAATTTTTCTCGGTTATGGAGGTGATAAAGAGTTTGGCGTAAAGGGTTAAGTCGATGCAAGCATTAACACTAATCCGGATGACTCTGAGTAGAGTTTCTCGGTTATGGAGGTGATAAAGAGTTCGGCGTAAAGGGTTACGTCGATGCAAGTTTTAACACCAATCCAGATGACTCTGAGTAGCAAACCGGATATGTATATTGGAGCAGCCGTTTGGAATAGCTTCAAGTGGAGCATGGTAGCAGCAACTACAGTATGACATAAAAATTTGCGAAGTACACGCGGATCTGAATGTTGCAGACCCGTTGACTAAAACCTCTCTCACAAGCAAAACATGATCAAACCCCAGAACTAATTGGGTGTTAATCACATGGTGATGTGAACTAGATTATTGACTCTAGTGCAAGTGGGAGACTGTTGGAAATATGCCCTAGAGGCAATAATAAATTAGTTATTATCATATTTCCCTGTTCATGATAATCGTTTATTATCCATGCTAGAATTGTATTGACCGGAAACTCAAATACATGTGTGGATACATAGACAACAACGTGTCCCTAGTAAGCCTCTACCGGACTAGCTCGTTGATCAAAGATGGCTATGGTTTCCTAGCCATCGACATGAGTTATCATTTGATAACGGGATCACATCATTAGGAGAATGATGTGATGGACAAGACCCAAACTATGAACGTAGCATATGATCGTGTCAAGTTTGTTGCTATTGTTTTCTGCATGTCAAGTATATGTTCCTATGACCATGAGATCATGCAACTCACTAACACCAGAGGAGTACCTTGTGTGTACCAAACGTCACAACGTAACTGGGTGACTATAAAGGTGTTCTACAGGTATCTCCGAGGGTGCCTGTTGAGTTGGCATGGATCAAGACTGGGATTTTGTCACTCCGTATGACGGAGAGGTATCTCAGGGCCCACTCGGTAATACAACATCACAAGAAGCTTACAAGCAATGTGACTAATGAGTTAGCCACGGGATCTTGTATTATGGTACGAGTAAAGAGACTTGCCGGTAACGAGATTGAACTAGGTATGGAGATACTGACGATCGAATCTCAGGCAAGTAACATACCGATAGACAAAGGGAACTGCATACGGGATTAGCTGAATCCTTGACATCGAGGTTCGACCGATAAGATCTTTGTAGAATATGTAGGAACCAATATGGGAATCCAGGTCCCGCTATTGGTTATTGACCATAGAGGTGTCTAGGCCATGTCTGCATAATTCTCGAACCCGCAGGGTCTACACACTTAACGTTTGGTGACGATATAAGTATAGTTCAGTCATTATGGTGGTTACCGAAGGTTGTTCGGAGTCCCGAATGAGTTCCCGGACGTGACGAGGAACTCCGGAATGGTCCGGAGGTGAAGATTGATATATTGGATGGAGGGTATTGGAGTTCGGAATTGTTCCGGGGGTACCGGGTGATGACCAGCATCACCGAAAGGGGTTTCGGGGGGGGGGGGTGTGGCAAGTGTTGGGGGGCCCCATGGGCCAAGGGGAGGGGGCAAACCAGCCCACTAAGGGGCTGTGCGCCCCCTCACCCTTTCCCACGTAACCAGAAGGGGTGGGGGCTCTCCCCTAGGGCAGCCACCCCCTTTGCCTTGGGGGCCAAGGCTCCCGGGGGGGAGGCGCACCAAAACCCATCTAGGGTTTCCCCCTGGTGGCCGCCGGCCCCCCCAGGGAACCCTAGGGCACCCCTCCTCCTCCCTTCCCCCTATATATAGAGGGGTAGAGGGAGGGCAGCCGCACCCATCTATGCCACGGCACTGCCCTCCCTCTCCCTCGTAGCCATCTTCTTCTCCGTAGTGCTTAGCGAAGCTCTGCCGAGATTTCTCCACCACCACCGCCACCATGCCGTCGTGCTACCGGAAGACTCAAGCTACTACTTCACCATTTCTCGCTGGATCGAGGAGGTGAAGGCATCATAAGCCGTACGTGTGTTGAACGCGGAGGTGCCGTCCGTTCGGCGCTAGATGGGAGTTCGCGGGACGGATCGTGATTGGATCGCAAAGACGTTCGACTACATCAACCACGTTTCTTAACGCTTCCGCTTAGCGATCTATAAGGGTATGTAGATCCAATCTCTCCTCTCATAGATGGTCATCTCCTAGATTGATCTTGGTGAGCGTAAGAATTTTTTTGTTTCCCATGCAACGTTCCCCAACAGCTGTTGCCATCAGGCCACCGCCGCTACCCTCGTAGCCGCCGCCGCCGCCGTCGCCCGTCCACCTCCTTCGTCTTCGTCCAGCACCAGCCCGTCGCCAGTGTCGCCGTCATCTACCCCGACCACTTCGTCTACTCCGACAACCGCGGGCGACATCGACCCCACGCCGATTGGCGCCGCAACTGTCGTTGAGTTCTTCTCTGCTGGCCCCTCCGACTTCTCCTACATGGCGTACTGCTTGTGCAGGTCCCTCGTCTACGCATGCCCGGTGCTAGCAACACCGGTGCGTGCCTTCGTCCACGACGTGTCCCCAGGCCTAGCAAGCCTGGTGCGGCGCTTCGTCAACTTTTTCTTCCTCCGTCTATGCATGCCCGGTGCTGGCAAC
Organism: Thinopyrum elongatum; assembly: GCA_011799875.1. Classification (NCBI taxonomy): domain Eukaryota; kingdom Viridiplantae; phylum Streptophyta; class Magnoliopsida; order Poales; family Poaceae; genus Thinopyrum; species Thinopyrum elongatum. The sequence continues at coordinate 55,903,732 of CM022300.1, read as the reverse complement.
ACCGATGCGTTCCTTCGTCCACGACGTGTCGCCAGGCTTGGCACACCCGGCGTGACGCCTCGTCCACACCATCTTCTCTCCGGCGCACCCCTACTTCGACACCACTGCGCCCATGCAAACTTGGTGCCTCCTTGCACCCGCGGCTCCACGGTGACTTCCTCGACACCGGCTACCACAACTCGACATCGACCACGGCATTCTTCGCACGGCTACCTCGAGCACGGCTCCACCACTCACGCTCTCGGCTACCTCGACAACGACACAAAGGGCTACCGCCTTGCTTGAGCAACCTCGTCGATTTCCACTCCAGCCACGCCTCCGCGATGCATCGACCATTACGACTGTGGGGGTGTGTCCATCGGCTTGCCTTCTGATTCTTCTCCAGTCTCACTGTCTGCGTCGCTACCGTTGTGACTGCGGGGGGATGTTGAGTATATTGATTATTAGGAATGACGAGATAGACTAGGATTTGTTCTGGCTTGTCTTGTACTCCAAGTTGATCATTGTACTCCTATATATATGCCCACGAGGCTCAAGGAATACAACAAACTATTCCACTAAATCCCTCTCTCCCTTCTAACATTGCCAAATGCAGAAATCATTCCCTGAAACTACCTTCTCATGTAGGAAATAAAAATAGGGATAAGTTGAGTACTAATTTATAACTAATGGTGAATTTAAAACAAATAAATACGTAGACAAAGTGGTGCTCCATCTGGAAAAGGTGCATAGACTATAAACTAAAAAGTAAGAAAATATTTTCTGACGTTAAGGAGCATGAAGATATAAGAGTAACAGAAAAGGTCAGGAAACACCACTGATAAAATTAGAAAAACTATCAGAAGCCACCAAATTTCCCAAGCTCAACTATAGAACATGTGAAGAAATACAGCTGGAGCACCAATTTATTTATGACTTAATGGCCAGCTATAACTCAATCTAATTGTGACAATTACAAATACATATTACCCTTGTATTACTGGTTCATTCTCAATCTAATTACTAGTTCGTTCATGTTTCCCCTTTTACTCATGTTCATTTTGGCGACAATTGATCATCCTATGTAATTTGTACATGAATCATTTGATGTCATATAAAAGAAATCCTAGAGCAGCAAAAAATGATAACGTCTAAAATTAAATATATATAAAAGTATACCTAACACTAAACCTCACATAAGCAAGTGCTACTTTCAAGTATTTCCATTATATCTATATGCATCACTACTAAAGAACTGAATAAACCAACTTCAAATCAGATCAACGCCAGGTACACACGAACAAAGATGACATGTTGGTACCTGTCGATAGATGTCTAATGTCCTAACCTTCCAGATTCAGTTTCTTTGATAATGTATTCTCGCAGATGCAAGCTGCCACACCAACAGATAAAGTGACCCAGAATTTCAAATAAATTCCAAGTAAAATAGGATTTGAACAGATAAAAAAGGTGAGGGTAGAAACACATACTGTTTAGTTAATTTCTTTTAAAGAAGAAAGTTGTATACAGCAGAAGACATATTCTATACATAATTTCCCAGAAGAAAAACTCTATCCTTTGTTCATACTTAAACATGGTTATGCTGCTTGGGATAAGTGCCTACCTTACAGAACCATTATAGGCGTATCATATCTATCCCTTTTTGTAGTTGTACCATCAGATATGTTATCTCTTGTTGTTTGCTCTAAATTCAACACAACATTCAAACATTGCCCATGATAAGGCTGGAGCATAAAGATAAAATTTGTAGAGGAGGAGTAAATTGATAAATAACCACTAATGGGGACAGAAGACACATCCTCCAATTTTTAAGGTACACACATGATGTGAGCAGCTCCAACAAGCAAATCAATAGCTCACTTGTAGGGCATAGCAGAAACACACAAAAAGAAAAATATGAAGGAAATATGCCCTAGAGGCAATAATAAAGTTGTTATTTTATATTTCCTTATTCATGATAAAGGTTTATTATTCATGCTAGAATTGTATTGATCGAAAACCATAATACATGTGTGAATACATAAACAAACACCGTGTCCCTAGTAAGCCTCTACTAGACTAGCTCATTGATCAAAGATGGTTAAGGTTTCCTGACCATGGACATGAGTTGTCATTTGATCCATTAGCTTAGCATAATGATCGTTCAGTTTTATTGCTATTGCTTTCTTCATGTCAAATACATATTCCTTCGACTATGAGATTATGCAACTCCCGGATACCGGAGGAATGCCTTGTGTGCTATAAAATGTCACAACGTAACTGGGTGATTATAAATATGCTCTATAGGTATCTCCGAAGGTGTTTGTTGAGTTGGCATAGATCGAGATTAGGATTTGTCACTCCGAGTTTCGGAGAGGTATCTCTGGGCCCTCTCGGTAATACACATCATAAGCTTGCAAGCAAACGACTAAGGAGTTGGTCACGAGGTGATGTATTACGGAGTGAGTAAAGAGACTTGCCGGTAACGAGATTGAACTAGGTATGAAGATATTGACGATCGAATCTCGGGCAAGTAACATACCGATGGACAAAGGGAATTACGTATGTTGTCATAACGGTTCGACCGATAAAGATCTTCGTAGAATATGTAGGAGCCAATATGAGCATCCAGGTTCCGCTATTGGTTATTGACCGGAGAGGTGTCTCGGTCATGTCTACATAGTTCTCGAACCCGTAGGGTCCGCACACTTAACGTTCGTTGACGATATAGTATTATATGAGTTATGTGTTTTGGTGACCGAATTTTCTTCGGAGTCCCGGATGAGATCATGGACATGACGAGGAGTCTCAAAATGGTCGAGAGGTAAAGATTGATATATAGGACAATGGTATTCGGACACCGGAAGTGTTTCGGGGGGTACCGGGTACTTATCGGGTCACCAGAAGGGGTTCCGGGCACCCCCAGCAAAAGATATGGGCCTTATGGGCCAAGAGGGGAAACACACCAGCCACAAGGGGCTGGTGCGCCCCCCATATGGGCCGGCCAAGGTGGAGAAGGAAAGGGGAAGGAGGAAAGGAAAGAAAGGAAATAGGATTCCCCCTTCCTTCCTCCTCCCCCCTCTTTCCTTCCCCCTCCGATAAATAAGGCAGGGGGGCGCGCCACTTGGGAGGACCCCAAGTAGGATTCGGCCTACTTGGGGCACCCTCCTGGCTGCTCCCTCCTCCCCTCCACCTATATATATGTGGGAGGGGGGAGCCTAGCACACCCAGATCAATTGTTAGCCTTGTGCGGCGCCCCCCTCCATAGTTTACACCCCCGGTCATATTTACGTAGTGCTTAGGCGAAGCCCTACGGAGGTCACTTCACCATCGCCGTCACCATGCCATCGTGCTGACGGAACTCATCTACTACCTCGACGTCTTGCTGGATCAAGAAGGCGAGGGACGTCACCGAGCTGAACGTGTGTAGAACGCGGAGGTGCCGTACGTTCGGTACTTGATCGGTTGGAGCGCGAAGAAGTTCGACTACATCAACCGCGTTGTTAAACGCTTCCGCTTACGGTCTACGAGGGTACGTAGACACACTCTCCCCCTCGTTGCTATGCATCTCCATGGATAGATCATTGCGTGTGCGTAGAATTTTTTTTGTTTTCCATGCAACGATTCCCAACAAAATAGGCCCCACCAGAATATAGAGAAGTGACAAAAAAACACGATTTCATCTCCTAGTCGACCCAGCCGAGCAAGAACAAAAATACAAACAGACAATAATATACTCTTTGATGCCAGGCCTCTACCAACGAGACCACAAGCAAGCAAATGGCTGGAGAACTGAGAAGAGAAGAAGAAAAGGTATCGACCTGCAGAATGATGGCCGACGCAGCAGGACAAATCGACCAGAAGCACCAGCACCCGCAGCTGACCAACCTGTAAGGGAAAAAGAGCAAATCAAGGATGAGCTCCAGGCAACCACAACTGGGACGGTCGGGAAAAGAACACATATAGATCGAGGGACGTAGCAACAGATTGGCGCGCTCCGCCTGAGTTAAACATGATTGTTTGCCGTGATTTTCCCCTTGGGCCTTGCCATGAATATATACTGGATGATACTTGATCGTCAAGATTACATCGAAATGTACAGGATCCCATTAGGATCAATCTACGATTACAATACCAATGGCTATCCTTAATTACATGATTCTCTAGGGTTTACATTGATTAACAAGCAGCACTGCCAGAAAAAAGTTACTACTTCCATCAAAGATAGGAGGATACCTTAGAGAACAACAAAGCATTACATAGAACTAAGGCGCATATATGTGAAATATTTGTACTAAAGCCAAATTGTAGTTACTTTTTCTAATGATTGTTTGACTGCAGATATATGTTGATTTTATATACAAGCAGTATGGTATGCAGAAATAGATATACACAGCAATATCCCACATGTAGAGTACTTGAATTCTATAATAATCAGGTATTATACTCCAGAACTAAAATTTCCAAAATACTATACCCAAATTTGGTTTGGATTTGTGCATAAATCATGGTGCCCTGGCTCCATGGAGCACCAATTCAATGTCCAATATATGATGTTGTGTGTTCTAGCGGTGCCCCCATCACACACATATATATATAGGTGGGAGAGGGAGAGGGGCAGCAAGGGGCACCCCAAGTAGGAGTAATCCTACTTGGGCGCCTCCCACAAGTCGGCCTCCCCCCTTCCGTAAGTGTTGGAGGGGGAAGGAAAGAGAGGGGGGGGGGGAGAGAAGGAAAGGGGGAGGCCGAATCCTCCCCTTTCCTTCTCCCTTCCCCTCCTTCCTTCTCCTCCTATTTCGGCCTATATGGGGGCGCACCAGCCCACCAGGGGCTGGTCTGTCTCTCTCTTGGCCGATAAGGCCCATATCTTTGCCGGGGGTGCCCGGAACCCCTTTCCGGTGACCCGATATGTACCCGGTACCCCCGGAACACTTTCGGTGTCCGAATATCACCGTCCTATATATGAATCTTTACCTCTCGACCATTTCAAGACTCCTCGTCATGTCCGTGATCTCATCCGGGACTCCAAACAACATTCGGTCACCAATCACATAAATCATATAATACAAAATCGTCATCGAACGTTAAGCGTGCGGACCCTACGGGTTCGAGAACTATGTAGACATGACCGAGACACCTCTCCGGTCAATAACCAACAGCGGAACCTGGATGCTCATATTGGTTCCCACATATTCTACGAAGATCTTTATCGGTCGTACCGTAATGACAACATACGTTATTCCCTTTGTCATCGGTATGTTACTTGCCCGAGATTCGATCGTCGATATCTTCATACCTAGTTCTATCTCGTTACTGGCAAATCTCTTTACTAGTTCCGTAATGCATCATCCCATAACTAACTCATTAGTCACATTGCTTGCAAGGCTTATCACGATGTGCATTACCGAGAGGGCCCAGAGATACCTCTCCGATACTCGGAGTGACAAATCCTTATCTCGATCTATGCCAACCCAACAAACACCTTCGGAGACACCTATAGAGCATCTTTATAATCACCCAGTTATGTTGTGACGTTTGATAGCACACAAGGTGTTCCTCCGGTATTCGGGAGTTGCATAATCTCATAGTTAAAGGAATATGTATGAGTCATGAAGAAAGCAATAGCAATAAAACTTAACGATCATCATGCTAAGCTAACGGATGGGTCTTGTCCATCACATCATTCTCCTAATGATGTGATCCCGTTCATCAAATGACAACACATGTCTATGGTTAGGAAACTTAACCATCTTTGATCAACGAGCTAGTCTAGTAGAGGCTTACTAGGGACTCGGTGTTTTGTCTATGTATTCACACATGTATCAAGTTTCCGGTTGATACAATTCTAGCATGAATAATAAACATTTATCATGATATAAGGAAATATAAATAACAACTTTATTATTGCCTCTAGGGCATATTTCCTTCAGTCTCCCACTTGCACTAGAGTCAATAATCTAGTTCACATCGCCATGTGATTTAACACCAATAGTTCACATCTTTATGTGATTAACACCCATATTTCACATCGCCATGTGACCAACACCCAAAGGGTTTACTAGAGTCAATAATCTAGGTCACATCGCTATGTGATTAGCACCCAAAGAGTACTAAGGTGTGATCATGTTTTGCTTGTGAGAGAGGTTTAGTCAACGGGTCTGCCACATTCAGATCCGTATGTATTTTGCAAATTTCTATGTCTACAATGCTCTGCACGGAGCTACTCTAGCTAATTGCTCCCTCTTTCAATATGTATCCAGATTGAGACTCAGAGTCATCTGAATCGGTGTCAAAGCTTGCATCGATGTAACTCTTTACGACGAACTCTTTATCACCTCCATAACCGAGAAATATTTCCTTAGTCCTCTTAGGTAACTAAGGATAATTTTGACCGCTGTCCAGTGATCTACTCCTGGATCACTATTGTACTCCCTTGCCAAACTCATGGCAAGGAACCCAATATGTCTGGTACACAGCATGGCATACTTTATAGAACCTATGGCTGAGGCATAGGGAATGACTTTCATTCTCTTTCTATCTTCTGCCGTGGTCGGGCTTTGAGTCTTACTCAACTTCACACCTTGCAGCACAGGCAAGAACCCTTTCTTTGACTGATCCATTTTGAACTTCTTCAAAATCTTGTCAAGGCATGTGCTTTGTGAAAGTCCTATTAAGCGTCTCGATCTATCCCTATAGATCTTGATGCCCAATATATAAGTAGCTTCACCGAGGTCTTTCATTGAAAAATTCTTATTCAAGTTTCCTTTTATGCTATCCAGATATTCTATATCATTTCCAATCAATAATATGTCATCCACATATAATATCAGAAATGCTACAGAGCTCCCACTCACTTTCTTGTAAATACAGGCTTCACCATATGTCTGTATAAAACCATTTGCTTTGATCACCTTATCAAAGCGTATATTCCAACTCCGAGATGCTTGCACCAGTCCATAGATGGATCACTGGAGCTCGCACACTTTGTTAGCACCTTTAGGATTGACAAAACCTTCTGGTTGTATCATATACAACTCTTCTTTAATATCCATTAAGGAATGCAGTTTTTGATATCCATTTGCCAGATTTCATAATCATAAAATGTGGCAATTGCTAACATGATTCGGACAGACTTAAGCATCGCTACGGGTGAGAAAGTCTCATCGTAGTCAACTCCTTGAACTTGTCAAAAACTTTTTCGCAACAAGTCGAGCTTTGTAGACAGTAACATTACCATCAGCGTCAGTCTTCTTCTTGAAGATCCATTTATTTTCTATGGCTTGCCGATCATCGGGCAAATCCACCAAAGTCCACACATTGTTCTCATACATGGATCCTATCTCAGATTTCATGGCCTCAAGCCATCTGTCGGAATCTGGGCTCATCATAGCTTCTTCATAGATCGTAGGTTTGCCTTGTTCTAATAACATGACTTCCAGTACAGGATTCCCGTACCACTCTGGTGCGGATCGTGTTCTGGTTGACCTACGAGGTTCTGTAGTAAATTGATCCGAAGTTTCATGATCATTATCATTAGCTTCCTCTCTAGTTGGTGTAGCCATCACGGGAACGGTTTTCTCTGATGAACTATTTTCCAATTCAAGAGAAGGTACAATTACCTCATCAAGTTCTACTTTCCTCCCACTCACTTCTTTCGAGAGAAACTCCTTCTCTAGAAAGGATCCATTCTTAGCAACAAAGATCTTGCCTTCGGATCTGTGGTAGAAGGTGTACCCAACAGTTTCTTTTGGGTATCCTATGAAGACACACTTCTCCGATTTGGGTTCGAGCTTATCAGGCTGAAGCTTTTTCACATAAGCATCACAAACCCAAACTTTAAGAAATGACAGCTTTGGTTTCTTGCCAAACCACAATTCATACGGTGTCATCTCAGCGGATTTAGATGGTGCCCTTTTTAATGTGAATGCAGCTGTCTCTAATGCATAAACCCAAAACGATAGTGGTAAATCGGTAAGAGACATCATAGATCGCACCATATCTAATAAAGTACGGTTACGATGTTTGGACACACCATTACGCTGTGGTGTTCCAGGCGGTGTGAGTTGTGAAACTATTCCACATTGTTTTAAATGAAGGCCAAACTCGTAACTCAAATATTCGCCTCCGCGATCAGATCGTAGAAACTTTATTTTCTTGTTACGATGATTCTCTACTTCACTCTGAAATTCTTTGAACTTTTCAAATGTTTCAGACTTGTGTTTCATTAAGTAGATATACCCATATATGCTCAAATCATCTGTGAAGGTTAGAAAATAATGATACCCGCCGCGAGCCTCAACACTCATCGGACCGCATACATCGGTATGTATTATTTCCAATAAGTCAGTGGCTCGCTCCATTGTTCCGGAGAACGGAGTCTTAGTCATCTTGCCCATGAGGCATGGTTCACAAGCATCAAATGATTCATAATCAAGTGATTCCAAAAGTCCATCCGTATGGAGTTTCTTCATGCGCTTTACACCAATATGACCTAAACGGCAGTGCCACAAAATGTTGCACTATCATTATCAACTTTCCATCTTTTGGCATCAATATTATGAATATGTGTATCATTACGATCGAGATTCAATAAACCATTCACATTGGGTGTATGATCATAGAAGGTTTTATTCATGTAAACAGAACAACAATTATTCTCTGACTTAAATGAATAACCGTATTGCAATAAACATGATCAAATCATATTTATGCTCAACGCAAACACCAAATAACATTTATTTAGGTTCAACACTAATCCTGAAGGTAGAGGGAGTGTGCGATGGTGATCTTATCAACCTTGGAATCACTTCCAACACACATCGTCACCTCGTCCTTAACTAGTCTCTGTTCATTTTGCAACTCCTGTTTTTGAGTTACTAATCCTAGCAACTGAACCAGTATCAAATACCCTGGGGTTACTATGAACACTTGTAAATTACACATCAATAACATGTATATCAAATATACCTTTGTTCACTTTGCCATCATTCTTATCCGCCAAGTATTTGGGGTAGTTCCGCTTCCAGTGACCATTCCCTTTGCAGTAGAAGCACTCAGTTTCAGGCTTAGGTCCAGACTTGGGCTTCTTCCCGGGAGTGGCAACTTGCTTGCCATTCTTCTTGAAGTTCCCTTTCTTGCCCCTTTTCTTGAAACTAGTGGTCTTGTTAACCATCAACACTTGATGCTCTTTCTTGATTTCTACCTTCGCCGATTTCAGCATCGCGAAGAGCTCGGGAATCTTTTCTGTTATCCCTTGCACATTATAGTTCATCACGAAGTTCTAGTAGCTTGGTGATAGTGACTAGAGAACTTCTGTCAATCACTATCTTATCTGGAAGATTAACTCCCACTTGATTCAAGTGATTGTAGTACCCAAACATTCTGAGCACATGCTCACTGGTTGAGCTATTCTCCTCCATCTTGTAGGCAAAGTACTTGTCAGAGGTCTCATACCTCTCGACACGGGCATGAGACTGAAATACCAATTTCATCTCTTGGAACAACTCATATGCTCCATGGCGTTCAAAAAGTTTTTGAAGTCCCGGTTCTAAGCCGTAAAGCATGGCGCACTAAACTATCAAGTAGTCATCATTTCGAGCTTGCCAAATGTTCATAACGTCTGCATCTGCTCCTGCAATAGGTCCGTCACCTAGCGGTGCATCAAGGACATAATTCTTCTGTGCAGCAATGAGGATAATCCTCAGATCACGGACCTAGTCCGCATCATTGCTACTATCATCTTTCAACTTAGTTTTCTCTAGGAACATATCAAAATAAAACAGGGGAGCTATACGCGAGCTATTGATCTACAACATGGATTTGCAAATACTACCAGGACTAAGTTCATGATAAATTAAGTTCAATTAATCATATTACTTAAGAACTCCCACTTAGATAGACATCCCTCGAGTCATCTAAATGATCACGTGATCCAAATCAACTAAACCATGTCCCATCATCACGTGAGATGGAGTAGTTTTCAATGGTGAACATCTCTATGTTGATCATATCTACTATATGATTCACGTTCGACCTTTCGGTCTCCAGTGTTCCGAGGCCATGTCTGTACATGCTAGGCTCGTCAAGTTTAACCCGAGTATTCCGCATGTGCAAAACTGTCTTGCACCCATTGTATTTGAATGTAGAGCTTATCACACCCGATCATCACGTGGTGTCTCGGCACGACGAACTATCGCAATGGTGCATACTCAGGGAGAACACTTATACCTTGAAATTTTAGTGAGGGATCATCTTATAATGCTACCGCCGTACTAAGCAAAATAAGATGCATAAAAGATAAACATCACATGCAATCAAAATATGTGACATGATATGGCCATCATCATCTTGTGCCTTTGATCTCCATCTCCAAAGCACCGTCATGATCTCCATCGTCACCGGCTTGACACCTTGATCTCCATCGTAGCATCGTTGTCGTCTCGCCAACTATTGCTTCTACAACTATCGCTAACGCATAGTGATATAGTAAAGCAATTACATGGCGATTGCATTTCATACAATAAAGCGACAACCATAAGGCTCCTGCCAGTTGCCGATAACTTTTACAAAACATGATCATCTCATACAATAACGTATATCATGTCTTGACCATATCACATCACAACATGCCCTGCAAAAACAAGTTAGACGTCCTCTACTTTGTTGTTGCAAGTTTTACGTGGCTGCTACGGGCTTCTAGTAAGAACCGTTCTTACCTACGCATCAAAACCACAACGATGTTTCGTCAAGTTTGTTGTTTTAACCTTCAACAAGGACCGGCCGTAGTCAAATTCGATTCAACTAAAGTTGGAGAAACAGACACCCGCCAGCCACCTTTATGCAAAACAAGTTGCATGTCTGTCGGTGGAACCGGTCTCATGAACGTGGTCATGTAAGGTTGGTCCGGGCCGTTTCATCCAACAATACCGCCGAATCAAAATAAGACGTTGGTGGTAAGCAGTATGACTATCATCGCCCATAACTCTTTGTGTTCTACTCGTGCATATCATCTACGCATAGACCTGGCTCTGATACCACTGTTGGGAAACGGAGCATATCATCAATGACCACGGAACATATAACTCATATAACACTATATCGTCAATGAACGTTAAGCGTGCGGACCCTACGGGTTCGAGAACTATGTAGACATGATGGAGACACATCTCTGGTCAATAACCAATAGCGGAACCTGGATGCTCATATTGGTTCCCATATATTCTACGAAGATCTTTATCGGTCGTACCGTAATGACAACATACGTTATTCCCTTTGTCATCGGTATGTTACTTGCCCGAGATTTGATCATCGGTATCTTCATACCTAGTTCAATCTCGTTACCGGCAAGTCTCTTTACTCGTTCCGTAATGCATCATCCCGTAACTAACTCATTAGTCACATTGCTTGCAAGGCTTATCACGATGTGCATTACCGGGAGGGCCCAGAGATACCTCTCCGATACTCGGAGTGACAAATCCTTATCTCGATCTATGCCAACCCAACAAACACCTTCGGAGACACCTGTAGAGCATCTTTATAATCACACAGTTACGTTGTGACGTTTGATAGCACACAAGGTGTTCCTCCGGTATTCGGGAGTTGCATAATCTCATAGTCAAAGGAATATGTATGAGTCATGAAGAAAGCAATAGCAATAAAACTAAACGATCATCATGCTAAGCTAACGGATGGGTCTTGTCCATCACATCATTCTCCTAATGATGTGATCCCATTCATCAAATGACAACACATGTCTATGGTTAGGAAACTTAACCATCTTTGATCAACGAGCTAGTCTAGTAGAGGCTTACTAGGGACTCGGTGTTTTGTCTATGTATTCACACATGTATCAAGTTTCCGGTTGATACAATTCTAGCATGAATAATAAACATTTATCATGATATAAGAAAATATAAATAACAAATTTATTATTGCCTCTAGGGCATATTTCCTTCAAACAGATCCTTAGAAGAAAAATAAAAATGCCACGAAACTGCATGAACCATCTTAACTAATATAGATATAAGCCAAAAAAATAATAGGTGTACTGACAATGTCTAAATTAGCAGGTCATACAGTATTCAAAAGGATAAATATATAGCAATAGATAAGGCAAAGCACCACTGAAAAAACACCATTACAGTATAGCAACTAGAAACAAGAGGAAAATGAAATGCTCAGGAAAGGAAAAATTCATTACCACACCTATTTGATGGTCTACAGCATGAGTTCCAACTGCATCTGTGAGGGATACACGGATTGCATCAACCAAGCCATCCTTCAAGACAGCAAACAGAATATATCATGGAAGAACCAGAGGCATCAAATCACATAAAAGACATGGCATCAGCTTTCAGTCCACAAAGAGATCGAGATTGAGACGGAGACGGACCTGTAGGGCATTGGCAGTCATGACGGCAGGGGGTGTGCGGTGGTGCTTCTTTCACCTGGTGGAAGGGAGCAGAGGGCTGGAGGCAACCACGCGAGGAGAGGACAGTGTCGGCTTCGCGGATTACTCGGCCTTCCCTTCCATCTCTGCGACTGGTGTTCCACCTGCCGAGGATGGGCGACGGAGGACACCGGATCTGATACCGCCATGAGCCGCTCGACGGCGAGGGAGAGACGGCTGAGCAGTTGCGGGAGCGGCGGCGGGAGAGGAGTCACGCTCTCCTGCCATGTGCACGCGAGGAAGAAGAGGAAGACGCCGTGAACGCGGATGGCGGGGTTCCACGTAGGAGCCGACGAAGGGGCGGTCAGCTAGGCGAAGGAGAAGGCGGCGGCTGGCTAGGCGAAGGAGACGGCGGGGGAGAGGGGCGGCAGGCGGCGGCGGGGCAGGGAGGCGGGCGTGGGTTAGGGTTTGGAGGGAGAGAAAGAGAGAGAGAGGCGGGGCGGGAGGAAGAGGAGAGGGAGCGGCGCGAGTGGAAGAGGAGCGAGGGTTAGGTCTTCTCCACAGGAGTCACTCGCATTTTATACCTCTGTTGGTGAAATGGCAAAAATGCCCTCGGCGGGGCACGCTAATTACAGGCGGTGGCACGAAGTTTTGACACTGTTTCGATCTATAGTGAATCGCCTCGATCCAACGGGTTGTATCTCCTCATCTCGTGATCGGACGGACGAGAACGCATCAAAGACCAGATCCGACGGCCAGGAGTTGCTAAACTCTGAGGAGGCTGGGGTTCTCCCGGTATGTATCTTATGTGATAAGTCTTATTAAAGATTTCAATATAAACTACATATGGATGTATATATACATATTTTAGAATGTAGATTCACTTATTATGCTTCGTATGTAGTCCGCATTGAAATCTCTAAAAAAACTTATATTCAGAAACTGAGGGAGTAGCATTTTTCTCTTTTCCTGTGTTGTTATGTTTAGGGGAGACAAAAAGGCTTCGTCCATTTCTTTTCTCGTGTTGTTATGTCTTTTTTTGTTTCTCATTTTTCTTTTCTAAAGGATTTTTCTTGTCAATACATGATTTTTTTAAAATTAGATTTTTTTATAAATACTTTTTTCTTCTAAAATTTCATTTTTATAAAGAATAGAAAACTTTTTAATATTACTTGAACATTTATGTACTTTTTCTTGCACGTAACTATAGTTGCACATTTGTTGGCTATGCATAGTTGGATGTTCATCGTCAGTGTGAAACTCTTTTTTCAAAATTTATTCAATATAATTAGTTTTTCATTTTTTAGGTTATACTTTTACTTGTATTTCTAGTTTCTATAATTTTCCTGCATTGGATTTTTTCATCAAAGGCCACTAGATCTTCATCCAACCGCTGAAAACATATCTGACACTGTTCACCTTCAACCTCCAGCTTCTTCTTTCTCAAGTAGCCGCCGGCCAACTCAAAGCCTAACCGTCTGCCTCCGCCCCCTCCCCCGCGGCCGGTGGCTATCGCCGCCTCATCGCCTTGCCCTCCCCTCGATCTCCCCCGCCTCCGTGTTGGCCGCCGCCCCAACCATCCCTCTAAGCCCCGCATCATCGGTGAACAACTCCGACGATCCCCCTGCACCCCCATCCTAAGAGATAATGAGGCCGCCGCTTCCCCCTAATATAGATAATGAGGTTGTTGCTTTCCCCTAAGATAGACAATGAGGTTGTTGCTTCCCCAGTGAGGTAGGCCTCCCCATGTCGCTCTCGGGACGAACTAGAAAAAGTGACTGATACAATGAAAATTTCCAGGTACCTAAAAAATAGCAAAACCGGGATTCTAAAACTACTAGCGTCAGCTAGATTGAGGTTTTGTGCATTAATGGACACATGTATTGCAGTGCACGTATACAATGAGTTGAGTGAGGATAATCGGGACTAATATGGGGAACGGGATTGCTAAATCTCAGTCAAAGTCTCAGTCGGTGCTATATTCGTGAGATGTTACATGAAGATCCGTGTAATTTTTTATTTTTTTTATATGTCATATGTCACTTGAGTGGGACTTCATTAAGTGAGACCTAGCCACACCCTAAGGGCAAAAGCCAGAAGAACCGTTCAACATTTTGAATTTGGAGTATTATTTTTTGCATCGAAATTTGGAGTATTTAACAAGTAATGGAATAATACTGTGCATTTTTTGTTGAAGAAGAGTCGACGAGGAACGAAGAGCGAACTACCTTCCGCTCAGCAAACGAACCGACTGTTTTGACCAAACGGGGGGAATGCTCGAGGTGGTAGACAGCGTCTGGTAGTCGTCGGCGGCCGGAGGCTGGCGGCCGTAATCGTGAGAGCTCATCCTGTGGTTTGCCTTCGACGCGTCGTCCGCGACATGCTTCTCAGTCGGATCGTAAGGCTGCACGTACATGGCCACGGGCATCCGAGGGGGGAGCGCCGGCACCCTGGCGGCCATCCCCGAGCGCAGCACCTCGACTGCTTCCCTGATGCTCGGCCGCGCCCTGGGGTCGGGGTGTGCGCACCACAACCCGATCACAAGCACGAGCTCCACCTCCCGAGCGTCAAACTGTCCGCACAGCGCCTCGTCGGCCGCGTCCAGCACCGCGTCTCGACCATACATTCCCCATGCCCACTCCACCAGCCGGAAGATCCTCGTGCCGCCCGGCGGTGGCGGCGCCATGGGCCGCCTGCCTGTGGCGACCTCCAGGAGCACCACACCGAAGCTGTACACGTCAGACTCGGTGCTCGCTTTCCCCGTGGCGATGCACTGCGGGTCGAGGTATCCAGGCGTGCCGGCCACGGCGGTCATGGTCTGCAGGCCGACGCCGTGGTCGATGAGCCGTGCGAGGCCGAAGTCGCCTAGCTTCGCGCCAAAGGATTCGTCGAGCATAATGTTGCTCGGCTTTATGTCACCGTGGACGACGCACTGGCCCCACTCCTTGTGCAGGTACAGCACGGCGGCGCCAAGCCCGAGAATGATCTTGTACCTCGCCGGCCATGGCAGCACCGCCGCTGCGCTGTAGAGGTGCCGGTCGAGGCTTCCGTTGGGCACGAGCTCGTAGACGAGGAGGAGCTTCTTGCGGCCGTCGCACCAGCCTATGAGATGCACCAGGTTGCGGTGCCGCAGCCGGCTCATGACGGTGACCTCCGCCGTGTACTCTCGCTTCCCCTGCGCCGAGCCACCCCTGGAGAACACCTTGATAGCGACGTCGAGCTCATCGACGCGACCGCGGTACACCGACCCGGACTCGAGGTCCTCGTCGATCAGCCACGGGTCGTCGTCGTCGCCGTCGGCAGAGGAGGCGGCAGACTGCTCCTGGCGTCTCGACCGCCACAGCAGCACCCCTACCGCCGTGCTTAGCAGGAGAGCCAGCACCGTTGCCACGGTGACACCGGCCACGAGCGGCACAGCAGTGCGCCGCGGTTGTGATTTTGGAGTTGATTTTGCAACCAGCGGCAGCGAAGAGTTGGAAGACCAGGACAGCACGTAGTGCAGCGCTGTTGGAACCGCCACTCCCTCGCCTCAGCTCTCCTCTCCCTCTCAACAGCTCACTCTGTGTTGCCGTGGCTCGCTCAAACGAAAGAGGAAGAAGAAGATCAGAGAAGCGGTGGACACAAGGTTATTTTCTGGCGCACGAACGCCTTTTTCCTTTCCTCGAGCACGAACTCGACCGTGTCAACAAGCTACAGGGGAGAACCAGGGTTTTATACCCGCGAGCACCGGCCTGCCAGGCCTCGCCTTGCACCCACTCGCCCACCCACTTCCCCACGTCCTCCGCGCACTGGCCGCGTCCACGATCCGCGCCCGTACGCGATCGCCACGGCCTCCCAGCGCGCCCGACGCGGTCTACTCCTCCTGGTTGCTCGCTAACAGCCCGGCGTGGCCCCGCGCACACACGCACCGGCTCACGCACTCACACACGCACACCTACGCACACCCGCACGGACACGCCCCGTGCTGGACCTGCACGCACGCACACACACACTCCCGCGGTCCCGACGCGCCCGCTACGTCTGGCGCGCGCCCATACACGCGCCCGATGCGGTGAGCTCGTCGCCGCGGCTTATTTGCCCTAACAAGCGCGACCCGCTCTGAGTTCGTCGCCGCTGAAATGCCGACGATTACCTGCTCCGGCAGGAAGCTTCGCAGGTCAACATTGACGTTGGGATCATGAGTCGCACCGTCGCTGCTGCCGTTGTGCAGCATGACATCGAGCTGGCCCGTGCCGCCGTTGTAGTCGATCCGCGCGGACATGACCCGGCCGACGAAGCTGTCGTTCGGCAAGGTGGCGTAGTTGCCGGACGAGCTGATGTTGTTAAGATCGACTCCGATGTGATGGTCGCTGGGGTCCCACTCGTCCCTGAACGTGTCGAACTCCACGGCGACAACATGGTTACCGCCGGTGGCGCCAGGACTGAAGAGGCCGAGGTAGCCACCGTAGGACCCCGGGGGTAGGCTAGACGGGACGTCGACTTGGGAGGTGAGGAAGAAGGCCATGCCATGGCCAACCGGCTGCCCCGGCACGGCGTCTATGCCGAAGGAGAAGGTGGTGGTGAAGCTGGCCGTGTCGCCGGTGGCAGCGTTCCAGAGTTGCATCGGCTCGGGGTACACCAGGCGGCCGCGGTTGTTGTTGTAGTTATTGACGCTTATGCTGGTGAGGTCGGCCCTGTGATTGCTGATGTTGCAGTCGTCCCCGAGATCGCCGAAATTAAGAGCATCTCCGACAGGCGCACGGTAGCGCGGCGTGATTTTTTTACAGCGCTGAAATAGCGTTTTAACGCGCGTAGGAGGATGATTGTTTTACCAGGCGTTGCAAATTTAGCGCGTCGCTGTAGCGCTTCAACATGCACGGTAAAATCCAGCACGCGCGACCAGCCGGCGCTTGGATTTTTTTTTTAAACAATACATACGAATTTTTTTGAAACAACACATAGTTCAAATTTCATAGTATAGTCTCCAAACCACAAGCCAGTTCATACGATGCTTAAAAATAAAACTAGATAAAACGATGCTAAATAAAACTACTCCTCGTCCTTCTCGATGGTGTAGTCCGACGACCTAAACGCGTCGAACCACCGAGGATCTTCATCGTCTCAGGTCGACGCAGGTCCTAGTTCGATATGGGCTTCCACCTGTTTCTTCCGCACACGCTTGTCCGTCCGACGCACGGCTCGCTCCGCCCTCCTCTGCGCCCAGAACTCGTTCTCGGCGGTGACATCCTGCGGGAAGCGCTCGCGCCACACCGTCATGGCGTGCTCGTCCGCCTCGGCGATGAGGAGGCGGGAGCGCCTGTTTCTTCCGCACACGCTTGTCCGTCCGACGCACGGCTCGCTCCGCCCTCCTCTGCGCCCAGAACTCGTTCTCGGCGGTGACATCCTGCGGGAAGCGCTCGCGCCACACCGTCATGGCGTGCTCGTCCGCCTCGGCGATGAGGAGGCGGCGCTCCCGCCTCCGCTTGAGGCGGCGATCCTCGTCGCTGATTAGTCGTGGGGGAGGCGTGAGATTTTATTGCGATGTTTGTATTATGATGGAATGTGACCGGGTATGAATGAAATTATGTTGTATATATGTTCTTCTACTTAGTGAAAATGATGTCATGATGGTCTTTATTTTTTGTTGTGTTATGTTAATTTTTCATGTCTTGCATACTTTTGCTGACATGTTTACCATTATGTTAATAAAATAATGGTGTACATATTGTTCTGCTGGGTCAAAGTGACTATGTATTTGGTTATAATACGTCTCAAACGTATCTACTTTTATGAATACTTTTACACTCAAAACTTGCTCCAGTGATTAAAAAATAATCATGATTGACGCTGTTTTCAGAAGATTTTTTTAGTGTTATCTACTTGTGTAGAAAAAAAGGAAAAAATGATATAGGAGGCATATATGCTCCAAATGGGCCACCAAGGATATGGAGATGGGCCAAGGGGAGGCCCAGGGCCCAACCCTAGGTGCCCAGAGTCGTGGTCCAAAATATTTAGATGAGTATGTCTTCATAGCCATAAATGTCTTCATTTTGATGATATCGGGGGTTCATATAAGTATTCTTTTGCTATTTGCAATGGTACTTGGCAAGGGCCCCTTCATTATCCCTTTTTGTTTGATGTTACTACCACGAACAAGTGGATTATTGGGACGTTCATATGTCAGATTATTATGATGATCAAGCAGGTCTAGAGCAGGAAGCTCGGTATGCTGTTGCACCACCACCACCACCAGGACCTGGAAACTACAGCAGGGGGAGCACGGGGTATGTACCTCTTGCCCCCTAATTTTCATTGCCGCACCTTAATTGTCATATCGATTGATGGATTTGTCATGTTTCATGCTACACCGTCATGTTGTCATTTGATCTTGTTGGCTTTGTTGTCGTTATATCTAGTCTTGTTTCTTTTTGCCTTTTGCTTTTATGCTTTCAAAAACAACAACAAACATTTCTTGTTTCTTTGAGCTTGTTCTATATTTGCCTCTTTCTTGCTTTTAAGTTGGTTCTTAGTTGCTTCTTGTGTTCCTTTAAAAAGAAAACTCAAAAATATTTTATTCATTCTTCTCTCGTTCTTTTCAGTGCACTTTTTGTCATTTAGAAAACAACAAAAACATTTTATCTTTCTTGTTTCTTGGTTTTGTTTGCTGAAGTATGAGAAAATCCTAAAATAATTCTTTCTTGGCTTGCTTTCTTCTTGTTTCCTATGACTGACTAAAATCACACAAAAAATGTTTTTGTTCTTTTTGTCCTTTGCCTTTTCTCTTTGGTTCTTCTTTGCTTTGCTTTTTCTTCGCTTCTTTTTGGGTCGCTTTTTGGAAATTATTTATTTGGATCAAGTGTTTCCACAGTGGTGGCTTGGATCTTGTGGATGAGTGGTAATACGTTGCTTATTGAGAAGGTCCTTTTGTGTCATGATGCTGACTCTAGGTTTTGAGTTTTTGGCTTTTATACAGCAGTGACAACCTCTCTTTAAGCGGTAGGACATGAGTTTGCTGGATATCAGGATTGTCGTCCCTCAGTTAGTCCACCGTCCCCTCTCTGCGACTACCTAGTCGTAAGGCTCCTTGGGCCTTGAGGCGCCTTCGACCGTTTCCTTTCCCTCATTCGGGTATGCTTATAGTGTTTTCCCAACATACTATTTGTATGTTTTGCTTTCGGATGTGGCGTTGACATGGTGTATGAACATTAGTTGTTGTTGCTTATCTATAAGAGCATCTCCAACAGCCGCGCTGTATAAGCGCCGCGCTGAAAAATCAGTGTTTTTTGTGCGCGCTACCGCTCCGGACGCTCCAGCGGAGGCGCAAAAACCGCGCACGTGGCATATCTAGTTCAGCGCGCGGGCCGAAACGTCATCGCGCGCCGCTTATTTGCTGCGCCCGCTCCCGCGCGCTGGACTCTGGAGCGCTCGCTCGCAACTCCACCAACCCCATCCAGCCGATGCGCCGCCGTCGCCCGTGCCACCCCATTTCTTCCGGCGACTGTTCCGGTGCTTCCCCGGCCTATCCCCGCGCCGCGGCGGCTTCCTGCGTCTCCCTCTAGTCACCGCCGCCCGTCGCGCGCGGCAGTCCTCCGACGAACAGCGCCCGGCCGCTCACTGCCGCTCGGCGCCCGCAAGGTGTTCGACAAAGCGCCCGCAAGGTATGTATTGCTCAAACTTCACAGTTTTTACATGAATTTGGTGCATGTTGATTGTAGTTTTTATAGCCTAGTTTATATTGAACATTGTAGATGAGTTCGTCGTATGATTCTTCCGAAGAAGAATTTGATATGGAAGAGGAGGAGGATCTTGCAATGATCCTAGCTATGCACATCAATAAAAAACCGAAGCACGGTGGTTCGGTTTTGGGTCGGCAGAAAATTTGGAGGGATAGGATCGATGCCCACAACAGATTGATGAGGCACTATTTTGTGGAGAATCCCACATACCCGGAGTCGTACTTTCGTCGCCGGTTTAGGATGAGCACCGAGCTGTTCAGGCGCATTACAGAGAAACTAGCGAGCCATGACCGGTTTTTTCAGCAAAGGAGGAATGCCGCCGGAGAGCTCGGGCATAGCACCTTTCAGAAGGTGACAGCCGCTTTGCGTATGTTGGCATACGGTATCCCGACTGATCTAGTTGATGATCACTTGGCCATGGGTGAGAGCCAAGTCATCATGTGTGTCAAGCGCTTCGCAGTCGGAATTGTGCAAGTGTTTGGCCAGGAGTACTTGAGATCTCCCAATGCTGAAGACGCCGCAAGGCTATTGGAGATGAACAAAGCTCGCGGCTTCCCAGGTATGCTTGGCTCAATAGATTGCATGCATTGGAGTTGGAAGAATTGTCCAAAGGCATGGCATGGGCAATTCCACGGCAAAAAAAAAGGGTTCCACTATAATCCTTGAAGCGGTGGCCGATCAAGAGACTTGGATTTGGCATGTTTTTTTTGGAATGCCTGGATCTTTGAATGACATCAATGTTGTCAACCGGTCACCACTGATGAATAAGATTGCAAATGGTGAACTGTCACCGGTGGAGTTTGTAGCAAATGGCCGTACATACAACTTTGGCTACTATCTTGCGGATGGCATCTACCCAAAGTGGCAAACATTTGTGAAGCCGTTGAAAAAACCGGAAGGTAAGAAAAATCTTGATTTCCACAATGCTCAGGCGGCGGCTAGAAAAGATGTGGAGAGAGTTTTTGGGATTTTGCAAGCCCAATTTGCTATTGTGAGAGGACCGGCTAGATTTTGGGATCAAAAGATGCTTTGGTACATCATGCACGCTTGTGTGATCATGCACAACATGATCATTGAGAATGAGCGTGGCCAAGATATAGACTACTCTCACTATGAGCTCTTGGGACATCCCGTGCGAGTGCGGCGGAGGGCTGAAAGGGTGGCCCGTTTTGTTGCCTCCTATCATGCCATTCAACGTCCCGCAGCGCATGATGATCTTCAGAAGGATCTCATTGAGGAGTGATGGGCTTGGAATGGCCGACAAAGAGCATCATAATTTGTGCGTTTGATATTGTATTGTTGAACTATTTGTTGTATTGAACAATAAACTATTTGTTTGAGTTGTAATAACGAAATTGAACTATTTATTGTTGATTTATTTTGTTTGTGTTTGATCTTTTTTCTTGTGTTTGGAGCGCATATGTTGTTTGTGCGAGAGCGCGCGCGCTGCTGGAGCTACGCGTGCGTGCTGGAGCCAGCGCTGCCCGCCGCGCCAAACCAAGTGATGGGCGCGCTGCAAACTGATTTTTAGCGCGCCGCGCGTTGGGCTAAGAGCATCTCCAACAGCCGCGCTAAATAAGCGCCGCGCCGCAAATTTGCCCTTTTTAGAGCGCGCGCAATCGGTAGATGGGCTCCAGCGGACGCGCAATAAGCGCGCGCGCGGCATATAGAGTTGGGTGCGCGGTCCGAATTGCCATCGCGCGCTATGTATTTGGTGCGCCCGCTTCCGCGCGCGGCACATTCGAGCGCTCGCGCCGCACTCTCTCCGCCGCGCCACCTTCGCCCCGCACGCGCCGCCGGCGAATTGACCCGATGGACGCCCGCGCCGGCACCCCCCTCACCCCTTCCTATAGCCGCGACCCCTCCACCATCGCTGCCGCAAACCCTAGCGCGGGGAGTTTTGGCTTCGCCTCCGCCGGAGCTCCTACAAGCGCCGGCATCGCGCGCGGCCTCTTCATGCCGCCACGGATGACCTCGGCGGCGGGTGGCGTCGCGCCGGCGCCGCCGTGAAGCCACGTGGCCCCCTCGCGAAGCTCCCAAATGCGGCGCGGCCGAAGAAGGGCGCGGCCGATGATGTTGTGGGCACGAATTTGAACTTGTGGGCATGAACTTTTAGTCATCAACTTGTTTGTGTGATTTAAATTATTATGCCATGTCTTTGTTTTGTGATGTTTGAAATTCATTTTGTGTCCAAATTGCAACATATGGCATGCGCCGGCGAGTCGCGCGCTGCTGGAGCTACGCGCGCGAGCGCTGCATTTTACCGCGGCAAACCAGGCGATGGGCGCGCTGCAAACTAGTTTTTAGCGCGCCGCGCGTTGGGCGGCTGTCGGAGATGCTCTAAAGAGAAGCTTTTTCGAGAGATAGGATGAATAGGATCACGTGGATAACAATTGGTCAAGACCACATTGGTCAGCATTGAAGCCGCGCTGGCTGGGTGGAGGGATGTAACTTTCCTGGTTTGGAAAATTAAGGTCAAACTTGCCCTGTTCTATTTACTGGCTAAGTCTGGAAGTTTTTGCACATATAATCCGTTTGGTTTTGGAGAGACTAGTGATCTTTTGCCCTTCGAAGCATGTCACCTCTGTTTTGTTCCTCTGTTCAGCCATTTGATTTTGTATCTATGTGTATGTGAAATTTGTAATGTGAGAGCATATACTCATATATTTTTTCGCTTTATTCAGAAAGCACGGGTTGGGATCGGATGTTCAATATCAGAACTTGCAAAGGGATCGGAGACAATTGAGGTCTCAACAAGACATCTTCGGCGATTGTTCACACGTGGACTGGTTGCCGACGGCGCTCGCTGTAGACCACGACGGCCAGACGGAGCGTTCGGGTTCGGATTAGGGGGGCCAAGGCCGGACCGGACACGTCAAGCGTTCGTTATCACCCGCCGCATCCATCTGCATGCATGCAAACCACCAAAAGCCGTATCTGAACGAACTCTCGATCATCTCGGTTCATCGATCTCAAACCCTAATTAAACCCTTCCAAAGCTTTAGGCTTCCACTTTTTATATTCCTCTGGCGGCTCTCGTGCGTATATACACCGACCGCGCCCATATATGCGCGCATGCCGCCGGCTGTCGTGCCCGTCGAAGACGGCGGCTGCGGCGGCGCCAAGAAGGAGGAGGCCGTCTGCCAAAGCTGCCACGTCGCGTGGTCGACGTGGATGTCCCGCCTCGGCCGGTGCCTCCTCGCCTCCACGCTCCACTCGTGTCACGCCGCGCTCGGCCTCTCCCCGCCGGCGCCCTGCTTCGCCTCCTCCCCCGCCGTCATCCGGGGCACGCTCTTCCTCCCGTCAACCGGCGACCGCCGCGTCCGTCTCTTCCTGCACGATCACGCGGCGCCCACGGAGTCCGCCGTGCCCGCGCCGATCCTGGTCCTCGACCTGCCGGCCGGCCTCGTGGGCGCGGACATCGCCGCCGCCGGCAGGATCGTGCTCGAGTGCCAGCGGGAGTGGGCCGGCAGCAGCGGCGCTCTCCTGGAGTCGCCGAAGTGGCTGGTGTACTGCAACGGCAGCCGCGTGGGGTTCGCGGCCAGGCGGGAGACGATGTCGGACGGGGAGGGGTGGGCGATGGAGAAGCTCTGGGCCGTGACTGCCGGCGCGGGGCGGCTTCCCGGCGGAGGGGTGGAGTACCTGCGGGGCCAGTTTGAGAGGATCGTCGGGTCGGCCGATGCGGAGTCGTTCCACCTCGTGGAGCCGCTGGGGTGGCTGGGAGTTCACGGCGACGGCGGCCTTAGCGTCTTCTTCCATCGGATTTGATCGAAAACTACATTGAACTTTTGCATATACAAGACGAGGTGCCAATTGGCTACTTATCATCAAAATCTTCACAAACCAGTGGATGAAAACATTTTTTCTTCTTTGTGCTCCACAGCTATCAGAAGCAATAAGTTAGGAGCATTCATGGTGGTGCACTGTGTGACAAATACAGTATTCTTTTCTTCTTTCCAAAACGGAATAACCCATGCACACAAGCGCATATTATCCAATAAACAGTACTCCCTCGATCCTTTTGTGTATACAAAACCACTTAGTCTTATCCTAAGTTCAGATTGTTTAGGTTTGACCGAATTCATGAAAAACAAATTATCACCTACCAAATCAATACAGCTAAATCTATCAAGAATTAATAATTGTGTTTTCATAATGCATTTATTAGGTATTGTACAATATATTTTTCTTTCAAGTTGGTTAACCCTAAAATAGTTTGACTTGACACAAGACCCATTAATGTTGCATTTGGCATTGTGGTGAATTATCATAATCGCGTTCGCCCAACCCACTTTTTCCCTTGTTGTTGGTGTTTGTTGTCCCTATTTTGGTGATTTCGTGGCTACTTTTCCTGAGCTGATTACAAAGTAAGCGCAGTACAACTAGTTCAACACAGTCATCAAATCTCATCCTGAAATGGCCTTGTATATGTGAGGAAAAAGAAAAGTCCATATTTCAACCCTGAACTAACCAGTCAGTTTAATTTACAACCCTAAACTTTAAAACCGGTCGAAATGCACCTTCAACTATGCACAAAGTTCAAATCTCAACCCTGGTTATGGTTTACCCTCGGTCAACCGGTTTTGACCACAGTCAACACTGACGAGTCGTGCCAACTCAGCAGCCAAATCCACCTTAGCATGGGGCTTGAAGGACTAAAAAAAAAAGGGGGTCATCTTTTTCTCGCTCAGCCCGCCCCCGACCGCCTGCTCCTCCCGCAACCGGAGTCGCCGCCGCTGTCGTGGCCGCCTCCGCCGCCGCACCTGATTCTGGCCGCCGCCGGCGTCGACCGACGTCGGTGCATCTTGTCTGCAGCCGGAGCCGGTTCACCCGTTCCCAGCGCAGCCTCCCTCCACTGTGCTGCCATGGGCGGCTCGGCTAAGCCCGTGAATTCTCCCTAGCCATTCTTGCCGCCGTGGGCACCGCTGCTGAAGACAAAAGGGGTTGGCTGTGCGCCTACAACCGTCGCTGGCCGCGCGCCTACCCGCCCACGGCCGCGCTCCTGCCCACCCCCGGCCTCGTGCCTCACACCGCCCGCGCCTCCCTTGTCGCGACCGGCACCTCGCACCGCTGACCGCACGCCTCTCTCGTCGTGAGCCGCGGGCCTCCCTCGCTGCGAGCTGCACACCTACCCACCTCCACGGCTTCCTGCGGCTACCCGTCGTCCTTCCCGTGGCGGGCGACGACGCGTCCCCAGATCACTGTCGTGCGATGGCGGCCAGCGGTGTCCTTACCCATGGCGCACAGGGCAAGACTACCTGCCGGAGTCGGCTGGGTGCCGGTCGCTACGATCCGCCGAAAGACGATCTAATCGATCAGTCGCTAGCTTAACTAGCTCTGCTAAGCTCGTATGTATACGTGAGTTTACGGCTGCACGTGCACGTACTGCTAGCTAACCAAGAATCGATTAAGCTGCTGGTCTACTTTGTTGAAGTTAGCTTGCAGCGTACGTGTTTTGCCTACTGAAGTATACGAGCTAGCACTCTAAATGTCAACAGGGCTCATGCGGGGGCGCCGCCGCGTGGTGGCAGCTCAGCTGACTGGATACTCTGCCGCCGACAGCGCGGTTGTTGGGCGACAAATGACTGCAGCAGGAGATAGGTGGCGGAGCAGTGGCTCAGTTGGTGAGGTGCAAGGCTAACCACGCACGGCTGCGTGTGGCGAGGGCGGCCGTTCGTGGTCTCTGCAGGCCGGCCGGTGTGGCGGTCAGCAGAGCCTCGCGCGCCGGTCATCGTCGGGCGGACAACCTGTGCATGGTGGCGGGGCGAGGTGGTGTTGTGGCAAAGTGGTGGGGGTGGTCCGCCAGCCTGCCATGGCGGCAGCAGGGCCGACCGAGGCGGGCACGTGCAGCTCGGCGCTCGGGAGAGGAGTGGAGATTTTTTTTTTGTGCTCGGTGGGTCCCACATGTAAGGACGGGTCAAAATGTGAGGTGGCAGTGCCCAGTCAGCAGTCAACGCGGTCAAAACTGCTTAACAGAGTCAAAACCGGGAGGAGAGTTGATTTGTGAACCACTTGGTTAGTTCAGGGTATAGCTTGACCGGTTTTGAAGTTTGAGGTTGAAAATTAAACTGAGTGGTTAGTTCAGGGTTGTAATGTGGACTTTTCTCGTGAGGAAATTTGTAACCTTTGAGGCTGCGTGCCAATATATCTTGCAAATTACGTCCGGAGTGACTATACTTGTTATCAAATTACGTCCGGAGTGACTATACTTTTGCTCATGTCTACTCTAATTGTATATAAGACCAATATCAATAAAGGATACATAATTATTGTTATTGGCACTTCGTAATTACCCTCTAAACAGTAAGTGGCAGCTTTTGATAAGGTGTGCTTGATGTGACTGTCTTTTACAATTAACCTCTCAAGAAATTTCTTTTGACCCCTCTTTTGTAAAATAATTTGTCGCGCATCTGTTGCATATTTTTACCCTTGCACACCCTGTTCACGTGCCCACTCATCCAGCGATGTGGCATAATTTTTTGGAACAACCCTTAGTCTGATATGTGGGCTCGACAAGTCAGGCGAGGACCAAACATTAAATTTAGTTCAAACTAAAATTCTTGTGCTTAGCTCTAGTTAAACACGCCGTAGAAAATATAGTCCAACTTGGCACGATGAGACAAATGCCTAGTACAAAACATAATTTACCTCTTTTCGAATTTTATATTTGGAAGGTAGCCTGGTTTTGTATCTAAAAGAAACATTTTGTAAGTGAAAGGTCAAGTCTTAGATTCAAAGGTTCTGGAACTTGATTTTTTTTTTTTGGAAAAGGAGGATAAACCTCTTGTCTCTGTATCTGGACGATGCATGCGGTCATCTTATTAATTATTCACAGAGACCATACAAAGTAATACATCAGTGAGTCTGAAGCCACTATCTAGGCAACACCTGTTGCTACTTCTATCCCATTGATGAAGGTATGCCGAATATCCGGGCCTAATACCAAACGAACATCGCACCAAGCCCTAACATCTAAAGCCGGATGCCCCATCCCAGCCACATACCGGGACAGGGTCCCGTATCGGACCGACGCACTCTCAGAGGCTGCCGCCGCCATCTTCCACCGGTACATCTCCAGAGCAGCAACTGACCCATCGACCTTGCCTGGCCTGTCGTCGACACCACCACGACGCCAGACAACTCCACCATCCTGCACGAATCCGTCCACACGCGTCTGTCGCCGAACCTCCGCAGCACCATGCCACTGGGATCCGCCGTCGGTCTTGCAGTGGATGAGACACCGCTCTTCTGCTTGTCCCGTCCAACTAGCACTTGCTCTAAAACGATGCCCTCAGGAGGGACAACGGCATCAAAGGTACCATCATCGTTCCGATCCGGTAGATCCAGATCTAGGGTTTCCCCCGAAGCATCACGAGTGGGGTGCCACGACCTGCAACAACGATGCCTCGAGAAGGAAACGACATCATAGACGCCGCCATCGTCCGCCATGACCGAAGTCGGCGCGATTTTCATCGGAAGTCGCGTCCCCCCAACCTCGCAGCTGGCTGGAACCGAACGGAGCATCGCCGTGGAGACGAGGGCCGCCGTCGGCACGCCGGCAGGGAGCCTCCAGCCGCCCCTCACTGGTCCTCCTTGCGCCATCGGCCGTACCGAGATACTCTCTCCAAATCGCAGATAAGTGACATTTCGAACATCGGCATGGTTTTCAAGATGCAACTTTCACCACTAGCCATGTGTATCAAACAGAAACAAAACCTTAATATTTGTGGAGACTTTTTGATACAAATATATACCTATAATATTTGTGATTTAATCTAAGCATTTAAAATGATATTGTAGCAAGAAACATCACATATATTTGTGAACTAGAGGGAGTATCTCGTATTGATAGATAAAAAAACAAGTTTGGTTTGGGAAGAGACGCCTGTTGAGTTTTAGAAACATATACATCGGCGCGAAAGGCGTGTAAATAAAACAACAGAAGCAGCGAAAAGCGCATACCTTGATTATCCTCCCATCCCATCATAGGCTGCTGCTAGGCAAAGGAGCTTGCGATATTGGCACGGCTCAATCAGATCGAGTTAAACAATCACATCACGCCTCGATCGCTGCCCACTCGATTTGATTGAGCCATGCCAACACCGGACTCTCCCAGCCAAAAATCCTCCAAGACAAGCTAGCATGGAACCCTGTTCTGATGCAAATCAGCCACAGCATGCATGAAAGCATCTAAAAAACACTCAGGAGGAGATCCATGGAGAACCCTGCCTTGACTGGTTGCCAATGGAGCATGCAAGGGGCGGAATTAATAGGCGCCCACCATGGAGAAGAAACACGGAGAGGACAGTTGAGACGTCGATGTCTGCCCTGCCAAGGAAGCAAGCATGCACCACGCAGCCGGCCGGAAATACAAATGCAAATTGCGAGCCGGAGCGACGTAAGCCAATGGCCCGCCGATGCGTACGCACGTACGTACGTCCCTCTTTCCTCCGGTCCGGTAGTAGTTGCGGCTGACGACCTCGCGGCAGGTAGCTTAGCTAGCTAGCTAGGCGAGCCGCCAACCAGCTAGTACGGGCCGCCCTGCCTGCCGGCCTGAACCGAGCAGCTCGATGGCACGCGTCTGAACGGGTGACCGGCCGGCAGGAAGCACGCGCGCCAAGCGATCGGCTGCCCCCCGCCCGGGTAATTGTCCGTCTGAAACGTACCCGTGCGAATTGACCGCTTCTAGTTCTGGCAGGCTTGCGGCCACGTTGCTTGCTTGCGAGTCGTGATCTGTTAGGACGGTTTGCGAGCTGGGGCAAGCTAGCTAGGCGACAGTACCACGCCGGCAATTCATAGTCAGACAAGGGGGGTTGATGATCGACCTGTATTATCATTTTATTTATCAAGGAAAAGCATCGTCGAGCAGGCGAGATGGCTTAATCTATGTCGCATTTGACGTGTCCAACTGCCCATACGAACCCATTTTATGCTGGCTGGTTGCTTTGCTTTCATCACGTCAAGAGTTCAGGGCATGCGTCCGTCAGAAAACCGCAATATTGAAACCCGGTGTGTGCACTTGATATCTGGATGCTGCAACTGAATCCGCAAAATCATGGGCTGAGCATACATACCAGTCGTTGTTCTAGTGATATACTCCTTCATTCTAAAATATAGTGCGTCCGCGTTTCCCGAGGTTCAACTTTGACCATAAACTTAACCAACGAGACCGACTGCGGCGGGAGAAAAAAATTATATAATTGAAAACTTCTTTTGAATACGAATTCACTGGTATAACTTTTGTTCCCGCTGCAATTGGTCTCGTTGTTTAATTTATGGTCAAAATTGAAGCACGGGAATAAAGAAAGCACTATATTTTGGAATGGAGGGAGTATAAGAGATCGTGTACAATGACCTGTTCGTGGTTCTTCGGTAGCAGTACGTGAAACCACGTACCATGCTCGATTCTGATCGCCCATGACCGTCCTTGACGCGAATCTCTAGCCAGCATTGGATAGCATGGTCACGTTGCGGAAACTTCAAGGCGGCACAGGAGCCTGAAATGGATAGACTGACAGCTAGATCGACGGGAGACCAATACGAAACGGGACAGGGGAATCGAAAATGGCAGGCATCTAAAATATGAAATCCACACGCATCACAAAAACTGTAGACCTAAAATGTCGATATGCATGCATATGCGTGTGGCAGCCGGACGGTTCCGATCGAACAATGATCAATGTGTGGATTCGATCGGCGTTAATCAGCTCGAGACTAAAGGACAAGGCCGTGCATAAAATGTGCCGGTTTAAGAATCAATCGTGGGCAGGCACATCAGCGTGGTCGATCAGAACAAACAAGAAAGGACAGGTATGGGAAGGGCTAGGTGGAGATTATTGAACCAATTTCGGTTATACATTACGTTGGGTTATAATACTGTAAAGGTGCCAAGTGCATACATATATGCCGGCAGTACCAGCAGGATTAAAGAAATGGCTCGCTTCTGCAACTGGCCAAGGTTTGGATTGGGAGAGGGAAAACGTACGCCGGTTGGGCAAGATGCTACCTGTCCTTTTGAATGATCCAGGCAGGCAGGCGTGCAGCGGTGTGCCACTTCAGAGTCTTTGTCTGGAATGAACGGAAGAATGGTAGAGCTCCTGAATTATAGAGGAATCGTTCGTGCCCATTCGGCCATTATAGAGGATGATAGAGCTTTCTGAAGCATTATTTGTTGGTGCAGCCGGGGAAATCGATTATCTGATCAGTGATCTTGCGCTCTATCTGTAGTTTCCAGCGAGACGAGAAAAGAGTCGTGCATGTCTCAGCGTTCATATGGTTGGAGATATCCATGCATGTTTATCTTCTTTGTCTGCATGTTTCAGCCATTAATTAATTATGGAGGGCCTCATGCATGCATGCATGCATGTTTTTGTCACAGAGTTACATGCGTCATCAATCCCATTTCTCATGCCTTTTTCATTCATCTACTAATTTCAATTTACAATATCTTTACAACCAAAAATCTAAATTAAGTTTCGTTTGCATATTTATGTTCGTCACGACGAGAACTTTCAAACAACACCAATTTAAAACACATTTTAACTACTTTTATTTAAAAAAAACTAAGTTTCAAATACTGAAACTTGGTAATCGTAACATAAGTTTTACCAATTCCATATGATTTTAGGGTTTTGTGCTTAGGGCTTAGGGTTTTAGGGTTCAGAGTTTAGGGTTTTAGTTTTGAAGCTTGCTAAATTTATGATTGTTTCTATTAAATTTTAGTAGTTGAAACTTGCTCGACTACCCAATTTAGCTCACGATCCGCAAAGTCATCGGATTCCGCGCAAGGGCACACCAAGTTATAAGTTTTAGTTTCTGAATTTGCGATTTTGTTGTTTGCACACGTACCAAGTTTCAACAGTTGAAACTTAATGGATTTTAAAAACTCATCAAAACATATTCAAAATTGATCTTATTTGAAAGCCTTCGTCACAAGCAACACGAATCTGAAAACGAAAATTAAATTGGACTTATCGTTCAAAATATATAGAAGACTAAAAATGGAGTGTAAAAAATAAAAGGATGGGACGTGGGATGGGTGGAGCTGCCAAAAGCTGCAAAAAGATGCATGCAAGGGGCCCATCCAAAGTGACCAATGCACTAATCTATGCACGGGACCTCCCGTGCATGGGAGAAAATCGACTCTCCAGCAAGACGGTGTAGCCTCTAGCCTGACAAATGCTAATGAGCAACCTCAGTGCCACGTTGGTCAAGTCAACGGTGCATGATATGTGGTATCGATTTGTTGATCGCATCGATCGGTATGCTCAATAATTTCCATTTCACAATAACAATATCCAAATAATCGTCACACCATATATGGATGAGAGTGATCAGGAAAAAACATCCATCTCAAGAAAAGAAGAAATATATCCAAATATGTACAAAATAATTAGATGTGATGATTGTAATGATTAAGAAAAAGAAGCTTCAAGAATGACACATAATACATGAATGGATAAAAACATATGTCCAACCGTAAAAAACTGATAGTTGTTGAGAAAGCAGGGGAAGCCTTTAGCATCCCCGGCTTAGAAGCTTGATATCTCTTGAAATATTTGTTGGGGATGCTTTCAAAATTCTCAAGACTGAGCTCTTGCATTTCCAATTCTCTCTCATATCACTATCTCTCACGGGCCTTCAAATTTTCATTCACACAAAGCTCAAACAGACTTTTTCAGATATGTTAGCCCAAATAAATATTGCACCTAATAATGCCTTGTTGTGAACAAATTATAAAGTTATAACTAATCATCAAGTATTGCATGTTAACACAATTTTGTAATTTCTACCCCAACAGAAGAATAAAAGGCAAACATAGACAACCGAAGATAAGCAAAATAAGAACCTGCTTAAATAGGACAATACATAATGGCATGATACTTTTTAAAAATATGTAGCTCAAAAAATCTAAAAAAAATACGTAACATAGAACTCATACATGTGTACTTTTTAATTGTTTCGTGATTTTATCACCCTCTATTCATTCTTCTTAAAATCTGATAGTAGCAGAAAAACTTCACTTTCAACACAACAACACATACAGTTGCAACCTTAACATGCTAAAGGCAATTCTTGACACTTTATTAAAGTAAAAGTTTTAAAAAATGTTGCTACAAAGCGTAGCAACTTTATTGATAGAAAGAAAAATATAAGGATAAATGTGGGTTGTCTCCCACAGACGCTTTCTTTAATGCCTTTTATCTAAGCACAATGTTTCCAGGATAGTTTTTAAGTTCTCCTAATATTGTTTCCTGGGGAATTCCCATTCCCTAAATCTGAGTTACTCTCTTTTCCTTCATATAGTTTTTCCATAAAGGCAAGGCACATTCTCAATATAGTGGTGAACAATTTCATCTTTACGATTGGGTGGCTTGCTAATAGTTTCAAATCGGTTTTCAGGGTCACCCAACCATATTTGCTTTTAGTAGTAGGAGAAATTCCTAAAAACTGAAAGGGAAATGCTATGTCAATCTCCTCTTCATTTCCCCTATATATTTCATTCTATCTAGGCCTCTCTTTTCCAATACATGACACACCCCGGAAGAGCCTTGATATATCTTATAATGGGAGAAACCCTTCTAGCCTCTTTATAGCTATCCCTTCAAATTCCCTAGGGGGTTGTTTGGATACGGTGTTTGTGGAGAACCAGTTTTTCTTAAACGAAAAATCTGTTATAACCGTCTAAAACCTTGTTTGGGTTATCCAATCAAATCGTGGATATGGAAAATCTGGTTTGCTAAAAACGCAAAAAGTTACTTTATAGAAAAACGACTAATATATGTTTTTCTATAAACTTGTTTTTTGTATACTGTAGCTTCACCCCGTTCGGTGGGGCGGTGCCTCGCACAGAGGATTTACATTGGCTGGTTGAACTTTAGGGCGCGTTTGGTTGCCTAGGGTGAATAGTGCCTGCATTTGAGCCACATCTCAACCCAGCCTGGTTTAGCAAAAACAGGCAACAAACCAACATTTGCATGTTGTTTGGTTGTCTGCATTGCATCAATGGCCACTTTAGGGCCGACTATTTGGTTGCCCGCATTTGTGCTTAAGGGTGAGCAGATGCAAACAACGGCTGTTTGGCTACATACACGTTTGTGTTCTGCTCACCCCATTCAAATGTGGTGGCCTTACCACCACATTAGGCACAACAGCAGGTAGAGCACTACAAACAGCATAGAAACTAGCAGCTAAACAAGCTAACAGCAGATAAACAAGCAACTAAACAGCAGATAAGAGCAGATAAACAGCAACTAAACAACATATCTGCTAAACAGACTTAAGTTTAACGATAGCAGGGGCATCACATGCCCCCTGCTTCACCAGAGGGTGCTTAACCCTGGACAAAATATTAACAGTTCAGGCCAAGTTCTCCGATCACCAATGCAGCAAACTAACTACAAGTTCATGGAAACTACTTCAGAAGGCGACTTCAGGGTCACCGACGCAGCTGTGCCTGCTGCAGCGAACCCTGCACCCGATGGAGCTGTCGTGGTTATAGATTTGGACCTTGAGGCCTAGGCCAGAGATGCGCGGCATGACGAGGTCGCCGGGGACGATCCTGCGGCGATGGCAGAAGTAGTGCCAGCTCCGGCCAAGCACCATTTGCCCCTCGAAGGTCTGAACCTGCACCCAAAATTCGCACCACTTGTTTGCAGACAACCTGACAACGTGCTTGGTCTTGAGCACGAGCCACTGCCTCATCACCTCCTAGAACTTGGGAGGGATGATGAGCATGGCCAGATCCTCCTCGTCCATGATTTGCATGTAGAAGCAAAGCGGCTCTCGGGACCCCTCCTCGTAGCCGGTCCTAGGAGCTCGTCCCCTTGAACATGGCTGGCTCATGAAGGCGACCCTGCCAGGCAGGTACACCCTCCTGAGCTAGCAGTTCGTGGGGATGAAGTCCACGGCGGCCTCAGCGCCGGCGACGGCATGGGCTCCTCCACCGGCCCTGTCCCACTCCATCTTCAACACCTTGTCAGGTAAGATGACATGGATTAGTAACAGGGCATTGGAAGTTTGCTACATTTGTACTAGTGCCTAAAGTAGGAAACACATTGGTCCTACCATGAGAACCATGCACGTAAACCTAGCATGCACATTTGTACTAGAACCCTAAGCAGGAACATCAAAGACAGCACAGCACCAATATAGCTAGCATGCCCATGAACCCTAACCATGAACATGAATAGCACACCAATCTAGATAACATGCACATGAACAAGTAGGCCGAACATAAAAAACAACAACAATATGGCTAGCATCATGGACAAATTGTTGCACATGAGCACTAATGGTGAACCTCAAACACAATCTACCATGGCCATGAACAGATTGTACATCATGAGCACTAAGCACGCCCCAATCTTGCATGCCTATGAACACTAGTAGGCATGAACATCAATCAAAAAACCTATCTACCATGTCCAAGAACACCTTCTACATCATCAGCACTAAGCACAATCCAATCTAGCATGCCTATGAACACTATACTAGGCATGCACATGAAACAGAAAACAAGCAAGAACACTACCCTGCCTATGAACAGTACCGCACAACAAGGAATCGATTCGATTCCAATCGAATCGAATCGTATCAAATCGATTCACATCTCACCGGAGCATGCTAATGATGAAAATCCCAACCTACAAATCTACGAGCAGAGGGATTGTTCTTACCGGAGTGGGTGGAGTTGGAGCGTACGCCGGCCGGGGAGAAAACCCCGGCGGGAAGACGATGGCAGGCGAGGAGGAGGAGGAGCAACCAACGCCGACGGCCGTCGGCATTGGCTCGGTGCTGCTGCCCACGCGCGCAGTCGAAGAGGAGGGTAAAAAAAACCCAATCACAAGGGTTCCCTGCAGCATCGCATTGCCGACCCCACCAGCGGCGGCGCCGAACCCAGGACCTCGAGGTCCGATAACGGCGGCGGAGGAGGAGAGGCCGACATCGGATTGACCGAATGAGGCGGCCTAGTGCAGATAGAGGAGGGCACATGCAGAGCCCGCATCAGATCGACCCCGCAGTTCGCCAAGACGGTAACCCACCGCTTGTGGATGTAATTATTGCCGGCGCTGATGGGGGTTAGAGGACGGCGCGATGGAGGGCGATCATCAGAGGAGAGGAGAGGAAGGGGCCGGCGATGAGAGGAGAGTGAGGGGAGTGGTGTGAAAGGGAGTGGGCGGTGACATGAGAGGGAGGGGGAGTTATGAGACGTCTCATCTTGCCTCCCACGCTTCCCGAGGCGTGCAGCAAGGAGCCACGCGTGGCCGTGATGAACCATAAGTATAGGGGATCAATCGTAGTCCTTCCGATAAGTAAGAGTGTCGAACCCAACGAGGACCAGAAGGAAATGACAAGCGGTTTTCAGCAAGGTAATTTCTGCAAGCACTGAAATTGTCGGTAACAAGTAGTTTGATAGTAAGATAATTTGTAACGAGCAAATAACGGTAACGGTAAATAAAATGCAGCAAGGTAGCCCAATCCTTTTTGTAGCAAAGGATAGGCTGGAACGACCTCTTATAATAAGCAAAGCATTCTTGAGGGCACACGGGAATTTCATCTAGTCACTTTCATCATGTTGATTTGATTCGCGTCCGCTACTTTGACAATATGGTATGTGATTGGACCGGTGCTTGGGTGCTGTTTTTACTTGAACAAGCCTCCCGCTTATGATTAACCCCCTCGCAAGCATCCGCAACTACGAGAAAAGTATTAAGATAAAATCTAACCATAGCATTAAACATATGGATCCCAATCAATCCCTTACGAAATAGCGCATAAACTAGGGTTTAAGCTTCTGTCACTCTAGCAACCCATCATCTAATAACTACTCCACAATGCATTCCCTTAGGCCCAAAGATGGTGAACTGTCATGTAGTCGACGTTCACATAACACCACTAAGGGAATCACAACATACATACCATCAAAATATCGAACAAATATCAAATTCACATGATTACTTGCAACATGACTTCTCCCGTGGCCTCAAAAACAAAAGTAACTACTCACAAATAATATTCATGTTCAAGATCAGAGGGGTATTAAATAGCATAATGGATCTGAACATATAATCTTCCAACAAATAAACCATCTAGCATCAACTACAAGATGTAATCAACACTACTAGTCACCCACGGGTACCAATCTGAGGTTCCGATACAAAGATTGAACACAAGAGATGAACTAGGGTTTGAGATGAGATGGTGCTGTTGAAGATGTTGATGAAGATTGGCCTCCCAAAGATGAGAGGGTTGTTGGTGATTACGATGGCTTCGATTCCCCCCCCCAGGAGGGAAGTTCCCCCGGCAGAATCGCTTCGCCGGAGGGCAAAAGTGCTCCTGCCCAAGTTCCGCCTCGAGACGGCGGCGTTCCGTCCCGAAATTCCTCCCCTTATTTTTTTCCAGGTCAAAAGACCTTACATACCAGAAGATGGGCCCCAGAGGTGGGCCAGGCTGCCCACCACCCACCAGGGCGTGCCTGGGGGGCCTGGCGCGCCCTGGTGTCTTATGGACACCTGGCAGCCCCCCTCCGGTAGTTCTTTTCTTCCATATTTATTATATATTCCAAAATAATTCTCCGTAAAATTTTAGCTTATTTGGAGATGTGCAGAATAGGTATCTCTGACATAGCTTTTTCAGGTCCAGAATTCCAGCTGCCGGCATTCTCCCTCTTTGTGTAAACCTTGCAAATTATGAGAGAAAAGGCATTAGAATTACTCCACAAAGTGTTATAATGCATAAAAACACTACAAATAATAGTAGGAAAACATGATGCAAAATGGACGTATCAACTCCCCCAAGCTTAGACCTCAGTTGTCCTCAAGCGAAAGTCGATATCGAGAATCATGTCCACATGTTTAGAGAGAGAGGTGTCGATAAAACAAAATACAGACATAGCAGCATCATGTTTATTATTATAACAGCAACAAAATTGATCATAAACATTTATCATATAGCTTCCCATGAGCAAGTAACAATTCATCACAACATTGAAGTATAAAGCATAAACTCTATTGAAAACTAACAAACTATGTTCTCAGTCAACTTTGCAACTACAATTCATCATATTTTTAGGAAGGGTCTCGTATCAGAGCCTTTTGGCAAGTCCACATGCTCAACCATCATTTAATCTTCTATGATTGCTAACACTCACAGCATACATATGAGCAAAAAGTTCAACCGGACACATAGAAAGATAGGGGCTTATAGTTTCGCCTCCCAACTTATTCACCTCAAGGGTGATGTCAACAATAATAACTCATGATCACTCATATTCAACTGGATATATGTGTCTAGATCTTTCCCCACCACATGATGCTTGCAAAAGAGAAAATAAAAAGGAATAGAGAAGAATACTTAGACTCTCACATGAAAAGTAAATTCATAAAAGTAAAACATAGGCCCTTCGCAGAGGGAAGCAGAGGTTGTCATGCGCTTTTTGTTTTGTATGCACAATCTCTTAATGCAAAAGAACGTCACATTATATTTCCCCTTATGATAGCTACCTTTATTATGCAGTCCGCCGCTTTTATTACTTTGCCATCACAAGTTCATGCAACGCTTATTTTCCTTTACACTAAAAGATCAAACACATTTAGGAGCAATTTTTATTGCCTTTTTGCACCGATGACAACTTACTTGAAGGATCTTACTCAATCCATTGGTTGGTATGGTGGACTCTCAAAAACATGGATTTGGGTTTAAGTTTTTTGGATGCACAAGTAGTATTTCTACTTAGTGCAGATTTTTGGCTAGCAAAGATATTGAGAAAGCACCACATGTTGAAGGATCTATGACAATATAACTTCTATGTGAATATGAATGAATGTAAATCATTACGTTGTCTTCCTTGTCCAACGTCAACAGTTTTGGCATATAATATTTAATGGGGGCTCACAATCATAAAAGATGTCCAAGATAGTGTATTTGCATGTGAATCTTCTCTTCCCTTAATATTTAATGGGGGCTCACCAATACTATGTTTGTCAACCTTCAATAAATTTTACCACTTATACTTTTCCTTATGTGATGTCATTACTTACCATAAGATTAGCATATGATCTTTTTCATTATTAACCTTTATTTGGTTGAAACTTAAAAGTAAAGAAGCAAAAACTCAAACTAAACTTTATTATATAACTCTCACTCGATTACATAGATAGATCACGAAACTAGCACTCGAAAATAGATCATACTAAACTTTTATTCGACTAAATCATGAAATAACTAAGGATTGAACTTAGATAGGTAAAGGTAATAAAAGTGATGGTGATACGATACCGGGGCATCTCCCCCAAGCTTGGCACAAGCCAAGGGGAGTGCCCATACCCGTGTACTCAAATCTCCTTCTTTGGTGATGGTGGTGGTGATGAGGTAGTAAGCTTGTCCTCCGGCTTCCATGGCAGGGGTTCGCCATCATAAGAGGATGCACGAGTCTCCTGAGTCCTGAAACTGGCAGCTAAACTCATACCTTTAAATCATGCTTCATACTCAAAACCTGACTTTGAAGATCATAGATTTGGCTTTGCAGAAAGTTTATTTGCTCATCGCTCCACCATCCCTTGGCACTTGAAGATCTCTTGCTCCACTGCCTCGAGCCTAGCCTCCATGCTTCCCGTCTTCTTGGGCCCTTGAACATCCCAGATGTGGAGCACCCCCTCACGCATCTCAATGGCTTGAGGGTGCTTCATCACCTCTGACAAGCAGGGATTGATTACCCTCTCGAAGAACTTGTCCTTGGAGGAGCTTGGTGCAGCCATGGCAATCTAAATCTATCAAAAAAACAGTACGAAACAAGAACAGAGGATTTCACCACGATGCGGTGGTCAAATTGTCGGGGGGGGGTATATAAAGATTTTTTATCTTGGGAAACAAGCATACAGAAGGAAAACGGAGTTGGGAAGGTGCCTGAGGGGCCCACCACCCACCAGGGCGTGCCAGGTGGGGCAGGCGCACCCTGGTGTCTTGTGGGCACCTGGGTTGCCTTCCCGGTTGCTTCTTATTTTCCTATTTTTTCTAATATTCCAAAACTGATAGAAAATATTTTTGCGGATTTTTTGGAGTCCGTTTACTTATCGTATCATGTACCTCTTCCTTTTCAGTGTTCTGGAAGGTTTATTTTTTATGTTCCTCCGGTGTCATGGTTTGAATAATATTAGTTTCAACAATAATAGGCGTACCTGAAATATAGTGCTTAATTCTTTGCCCGTTGACCACCTTCAGATTTGTGCCTTCGTCATTATTGATCTTAATAGCTCCAGAACGATAAACTTCCTCGATAATATATGGCCCTTCCCATTTGGAAAGAAGTTTTCCTACAAAAAGTCTAAAATGAGAGTTGTACAATAGAACATGTTCACCAACTTTGAATTCCTGCTTTTGGATTCTTTTGTCATGCCATCTTTTAACTTTTTCTTTGAATAGTTTGGCATTTTCATAAGCATGGGTTCTCCATTCATCTAGTGAGCTTATATCAAATAGTCTCTTTTCACCGGCAAGTTTGAAGTCATAATTGAGTTCTTTAATTGCCTAATATGCTTTATGTTCTAACTCAAGAGGCAAGTGACAAGCTTTTCCATAAACCATTTTGTATGGAGACATACCCATAGGATTTTTATAAGCTGTTCTATAGGCCCAAAGTGCATCATCAAGTTTCTTAGACCAATTCTTTCGGGACCTACTGATAGTTTTTTATAATATTAATTTTATTTCTCTATTGCTAAGTTTAACTTGACCACTAGATTGAGGGTGATAGGGTGATGCAATTCTATGGTTGACATCATACTTAGCAAGAATTTTACGAAAATCACCATGAATAAAGTGTGAACCACCATCAGTCATTAAATATCTAGGGACTCCAAACTTCGGGAAGATAATTTCTTTAAGCATTTTAATGGAAGTGTTATGATCAGCACTGCTGGTTGGAATAGCCTCTACCCACTTAGTGACATAATCAACAGCAACCAAAATATGAGTATACCCATTAGAGGAAGGAAAAGGTCCCATATAATCAAAACCCCAAACATCAAATGGTTCAACAACAAGTGAATAATTCATAGGCATTTCTTGACGCTTACCGATATTAGCAATTCTTTGACATTCATCACAAGACAAGACAAATTTACGGGCATCCTTGAAAAGAGTAGGCCAATAAAAACCAGATTGTAATACCTTATGCACAGTTCTATCTCCTGCATGATGCCCTCCATAGTCTTCGGAGTGACACTTCCGTAGGATTTGTTCATGTTCATGCTCAGGTACACAACGTCTAATAATACCATCTACTCCCTCTTTATAAAGATGCGGATCATCCCAAAATTAATGTCTTAAACCATAGAAGATTTTTTTCTTTTGTTGGTACGTGAAACTAGGTGGCATAAATTTAGCAACAATGTAATTAGCATAGTCAGCATACCACGGAGTGTTATGAGAAGCATTTATGACGGCTAGTTGTTCATCGGGAAAACTATCATCAATAGGTAGTGGGTCATCAAGACTATTTTCTAACCTAGATAAGTTATCAGCTACGGGGTTCTCAGCTCCTTTCCTATCAGTAATATGCAAATCAAATTCTTGTAGCAAGAGAACCCACCTAATGAGTCTAGGTTTAGCATCTTTATTTTCCATAAGATATTTTATAGCAGCATGATCAGTGTGAACAATTACTTTGGAATCAACAATATAGGATCTTATCACAGGCAAACAAAACTGCTAAAAATTCCTTTTCAGTAGTAGCATAATTTGTTTGGGCACTGTCTAGAGTTTTAATAGCATAATGGATAACATTTAATTTCTTATCAACTCCTTGTCCTAGAACAACACCAACAACATAATCACTAGCATCACACATAATTTCAAAAGGTAAGTTACATTCCGGTGGTTGAACAATAGGTGCAGAAGTTAAGAATTTCTTAAGAGTTTCAAAGGCTTCTACACAATCATCATAAAAAACAAATGGAACATCCTTTTGTAAAAGATTAGTAAGAGGCCTAGAAATTTTAGAGAAGTCTTTAATAAACCTCCTATAAAAAGAAGCATGACCAAGGAAACTACGAATACCTTTAATACCTTTAGGACATGGCATTTTCTCAATTGCATCAACTTTAGCTCTATATATCCACCTCAATGCCTCGCTCAGAGATTTTATGCCCCAAGATAATACCTTCATTTACCATAAAGTGGACTTCTCCCAGTTCAAGACAAAATTTGTTTGTTCATATCTCTGCAAAACTCGATCAAGGTTGCTTAAGTAATCATCAAAAGAAATTTCATAAACAGAAAAATCATCCATGAAAACCTCAACAATTTTTTCACAAAAATCAGAGAATATAGCAGTCATACATCTTTGAAAGGTAGCAGGTGCATTGCATAACCAAAAGGCATACGTCTATAAGCACAGGTTCCAAAAGGACAAGTAAAGGTGGTTTTCTCTTGATCAGGTTGCGACACAAATATTTGAGAAAAACCAGAATATCCATCAAGAAAACAAAAGTGTGTGGGCTTAGACAATCTTTCTAACATTTGATCAGTGAAAGGCAAAGGGTAATGATCTTTTCTAGTAGCTTTGTTTAATTTTCTGAAATCAATTACCATTCTATAGAAAGTCACTATTCTTTGTGGAATAAGTTCATTTTTATCATTAGGAACAACAGTGATACCTCCTTTCTTAGGGATACAATGAAGTGGACTTACCCATCTACTATCAGCTATGGGATCGATTATACCTGCTTTAGTATTTCAGTCTTTACCACTTCAGTCCTTACCACTTCCTTCATCTTAGGATTCAATCGTCATTGATGATCAACGACGGGTTTAGCATCAGGTTCCATATTAATCTTGTGCTGACAGAGAGTGGGACTAATGCCCTTAAGATCATCAAGAGTATATCCAATTGCAGCACGGTGCTTCCTCAGAATTTTTAATAATCTTTCTTCTTCATGTTCTGAAAGGTTAGCACTAATAATAACATGATATATCCTTTTCTCGTCAAGATAAGCATACTTCAGAGTGTCAGGCAATTGCTTTAATTCAAACAAAGGATCACCTTTAAGTGGAGGAGGACCCCCTAGAATTTCAAAAGGCAAATTGTGTTTAAGGATAGGTTGTTGTTCAAAGAATATGTTGTCTATTTCATTTCTTTCATGCAAGTGCATATCATTTTCATGGTCTAGCAAATATTGTTCTAGTGGATTAGTAGGAGGTATGACAATAGAAGCGAGACCAATTATTTCATCCTTACTAGGTAATTCTTTATTATGAGGTTGTCTACGAAAATTAGAGAAATTAAACTCATGAGACACATCACCAAAATTGACACTGATAGTTTCTTTCTCACAATCTATCTTAGCATTGACAGTGTTCAAGAAAGGCCTACCAAAGATAATGGGACAAAAGTCATCTTGTTGGGAAGCAAGGACTAGAAAATTAGTAGGATATTTTATTTTCCCACACAAGACTTCAACATCTCTAACAATCCCAAGTGGTGTGATGGTGTCTCTATTTGCAAGTTTAATAGTAACATCTAGGTCTTCTATTTCAGCGGGTGCTATGTCATTCATAATTTCTTGGTATAAAGTAAAAGGAATAGCACTCACGCTAGCACCTAAGTCACATAAACCATGATAACAATGATCTCCTATTTTAACTGAGACAACATGAATGCCAACAACAGGTCTATGTTTATCCTTTTCATCGGGTTTGGCAATTCTAGCAGCTCCATCACAGAAGTAAATAACATGCCCATCAATATTTTCTACCAGGAGATCTTTAACCATAGCAACACTAGGTTCTACTTTAATTTGTTCAGTAGGTTTAGGTGCTCTAATATTACTTTTGTGAACCACAGTTGAAACCTTAGCATGTTCCTTTACCCTAACAGGGAAAGGTGGTTTTTCAATATAAGCAGTAGGAACAACTGGGTCAACATTGTAAATAATAGTTTCATCTTTAGCTATAACCGGTTCTTTAGTTTCTTCTTTAATAGGTGGGTGATATTTGAAACACTTCTCCTTAGGGAGATCAACATGAGTAGCAAATGATTCACAAAAGGAGGCTACTATCTCAGAGTCAAGTCCATATTTTATTTTCCCACACAAGACTTCAACATCTCTAACAATCCCAAGTGGTGTGATGGTGTCTCTATTTGCAAGTTTAATAGTAACATCTATGTCTTCTATTTCAGCGGGTGCTATATCATTCATAATTTCTTGGTATAAGGTAAAGGGAATAACACTCACACTAGCATGCAAATCACATAAACCATGATAGCAATGATCTCCTATTTTAACTGAGACAACAGGCATGCCAACAACACGCTTATTCTTATCTTTAATGTCGGGTTTGGCAATTCTAGCTGCTTCATTACAGAAATAAATAACATGCCCATCAATATTTTTGACCAAGATATCTTTAACCATAGCAACACTAGGTTCTACGTTAATTTGTTCAGAGGGTTTAGGTGCTTTAATATTACTTTTGCAAACCACAGCTGAAACCTTAGCATGTTCCTTCATCCTAACAGGAAAAGGTGTTTTTTCAATATAAGCAGTAGGCACAACTGGGTCGACATTGTAAATGATAGTTTCATCTTTAACTAAAACTGGTTCTTTAATTTCTTCTTTAATAGGTGGATGATATTTAAACCATTTCACCTTAGGGAGATCGACATGAGTAGCAAAGATTCACAAAAAGAGGCTGCTATCTCACAGTCAAGTCCATACTTAGCGCTAAAGTTGTGAAAAGCATCGGTATTCATAAAAGATTTAACACAATCAAACTCAAGCTTAATACCTGACTCTTTACCTTCGTCGAGTTCTCAATCTTCAGAGTTGTGTTTAATTCTTTCTAAAAGATCCCACCTGAATTCAATAGTCTTCTTCATAAAAGAACCAGTACAAGAAGTATCGAGCATGGATTGATCATCACCAGAAAGCCGAGCATAAAAATTCTGAATAATAATTTCTCTTGAGAGCTCATGATTGGGGCATGAATATAACATTGACTTAAGCCTCCCCCAAGCTAGAGCGATACTTTCTCCTTCACAAGGCCAAAAATTATATATATAATTCCGATCATGATGAACTAGATGCATAGGATAATTTTTTTGGTGAAATTACAATATCAATCGATTCCAATTCCAAGATCCAATATCATCGCATAGCCTATATCATGTCAATGCTTTCCCTTCAAAGATAAAGGGAAAACCTTCTTCTTAACTTCATCTCTGGGTAAACCTGCAAGCTTAAACAATCCACAAATTTCATCCACATGTATCAAATGCATATCTGGATGTTCCGTTCCATCTCCTGCATAAGGATTAGCTAGCAGTTGTTCTATCATACCCGAAGGAATTTCATAACCAATATTTTCAGTAGGTGCAGTAGGTTGAGGGGCA
Source organism: Thinopyrum elongatum (assembly GCA_011799875.1). NCBI lineage: Eukaryota > Viridiplantae > Streptophyta > Magnoliopsida > Poales > Poaceae > Thinopyrum > Thinopyrum elongatum. Next base: position 55,859,259 of record CM022300.1, on the reverse strand, counting down.
ACAAATTGTGCTTCCGATCGAGGGGAAGTTACCCCAAACAAACCCCTCAAAGGATTGTTTTCCATAGTAACAAGTGACAATAAATTTCAGCAGGTGGTATAAGTTTTTCCTTACCAAGAGCGCTTCACTCCCCGGAAATGGCACCAAAAAAGAGTCTTGATGACCCACAAGTATAGGGGGTCAATCATAGTCCTTTCGATAAGTAAGAGTGTCGAACTCAACGAGGAGCAGAAGGAAATGACAAGCAGTTTTCAGCAAGGTAATTTCTGCAAGCACTGAAATTGTCGGTAACAAGTAGTTTGATAGTAAGATAATTTGTAACGAGCAAATAACAGAAATGGTAAATAAAGTGTAGTAAGGTAGCCCAATCCTTTTTGTAGCAAAGGACAGGCTGGAACGGTCTGTTATAATAAGCAAAGTGTTCTTGAGGGCACACGGGAATTTCATCTAGTCACTTTCATCATCTTGATTTGATTCGCGTTCGCTACTTTGATAATATGTTATGTGGGTGGACCGGTGCTTGGGTGCTATTCTTACTTGAAGAAGCCTCCCACTTATGATTAACCCCCTCACAAGCATCCGCAACTACGAGAAAAGTATTATGATAAAATCTAAACATAGCATTAAACATATGGATCCAAATCAGTCCGTTACGAAATAACGCATAAACTAGGGTTTAAGCTTCTGTCACTCTAGCAACCCATCATATAATAACTACTCCACAATGCATTCCCTTAGGCCCAAAGATGGTGAAGTGTCATGTAGTCGACGTTCACATAACACCACTAAGGGAATCACAACATACATACCATCAAAATATCGAACGAATATCAAATTCACATGATTACTTGCAACATGACTTCTCCCGTGGCCTCAAAAACAAAAGTAACTACTCACAAATAATATTCATGTTCAAGATCAGAGGGGTATTAAACAGCATAATGGATCTGAACATATAATCTTCCACCAAATAAACCATCTAGCATCAACTACAAGATGTAATCAACACTATACTAGTCACCCACAGGTACCAATCTGGGGTTCCGGTACAAAGATTGAACACAAGAGATGAACTAGGGTTTGAGATGAGATGGTGATGTTGAGGATGTTGATGAAGATTGGCTTCCCAAAGATGAGAGGGTTGTTGGTGATGACGATGGCTTTGATTTTTCCCTCCGGGAGGGAAGTTCCCCCGACGGAATCGCTCCACTGGAGGGCAAAAGTGCTCCTGCCCAAGTTTCACCTCGAGATGGCAGCGTCCCGTTGCGAAAGTCCTCCCCTTATTTTTTCTAGGTCAAAAGACCTTATATACCAGAAGATGGGCACCAGAGGTGGGCTAGGCTGCCCACCACCCACCAGGGCGCGCCTGGGGGGCTTGGTGCGCCCTGGTGTCTTGTGGACACATGGCAGCCCCCTCCGGTAGTTCTTTTCTCCAATATTTATTATATATTCCAAAACAATTCTCCGTAAAATTTCAGCTCATTTGGAGGTGTGCAAAATAGGTATCTCTGACATAGCTTTTTCAGGTCCAGAATTCCAGCTGCCGGCATTCTCTCTCTTTGTGTAAACCTTGCAAATTATGAGAGAAAAGGCATTAGAATTACTCCACAAAGTGTTATAATGCATAAAAACACTATAAATAATAGTAGGAAAACATGATGCAAAATGGATGTATCAGGCCGCGCTCAGCCTGGCTGGGAATAACCACCGATTCGGCAGTAGCTCGCGGGCCTGGCCCTGGAATGTTTTAAGTTCCGTGCTGGCCGGGACTTGGGTGCAACCCAGGCAAGCAAACAGCTGGTTCTTGTCTCGCATGGGCCTGGTTGGCCCATATACGAGTAACCAAATGCGCCCTTAGTGTTTGCATCGCCCATTCGCATCGTCTTGGTCATCTCCACTATTACATTTACCATCTAATTGTACGCCCCCCGCGCGTCCATGCCGGTGGCCACGGCGGTCGCCCAACGATGATGTCGAACTCCGTTGCATCGATGAGGCGAGGTTGAAGGCTGGTACCCGACGGCAATAGACTACAGCATAATGGCAAGAGATTTGCACAGTTCCTCGTCGGCTCATCGTGGTCGCCGGCAGACCACGCTGCCATGGCTGGCCGAGCCTCGCCCTGCTCGTCTACTACTTAGCTTGCCATGTCCGACTTGGCTGCTGCGGCGCTGGTTATCTTGTCATGCCCGTACTCAAGACATCCATGCCCAGCTTGGCTGCGTCTGGCTGCGCCTCTGCCACCGTTCCGCTCCATACCGAGCGGTGCACCTGCGTTCCTATACTGCTATGTGTACGTCATGTCCACATCGAAGCCATTGTTTGTGCTCGTGTATAAATATGGCAAGTCGCGTTTGGCAGAAAAGCATGTGCGTCCGCGTCATGTAGCATATAGACGAACATGAGAAGTATGTAGGGAGGCGACGAGCGAAGCTTCATGGCCTAGGGTGGGAGGAGCGCGAGGTAACTGAGTAATTGTGTTTTCCTTTTAGTTTTTCTCTACCCAAACAAGAAATTGTATATACTTATCTTAACAGAAAAACTAACTAAAACTGGTTTTCCTAAAAATCCTCTCAAAACTCGTTTTGCTAAATCTCACATCTAATCCTATATATGCAAACAACCACTAGATAAAGCTCCTAAAACATAGTCCCTAGTTTTCCCTATTTCCATAGCATTCAATCGCAAGAATATTTGTTGAATAAAGGGATTTAAATTAGCAAACGTTGTTTCTAGCTCTTCAGCTATCATGGTGAGATTTGGATTATGTGGGAACTTCTGAGGATAAATTGTCAAGGAAATCTTTTAATGAGCTGATACGAGATAGAAAACACTTCAAATGTCTCTTGCTATTAGATCCCCCTCTCTAGATCTAACTTTCTTCATACCCATCTTAGGGTTAAACATGGTAACAAATACTACTAGCTGGAATTTAAATATTGTTGTTGTTTTTGAGTTTTTTAAAGTACAGAAAAGAAAACTAATGGCGCAAGGAAAAAACTAACTAATTGCAAAAACTATGAATTGATGGACACACTCGCCGACAATAACATCAGAATAGCTCTTGTTGCAGATGTTCCTTATTCTTAAGATCCAACGGAAATCCCGTTGGGCCCCCAAGCGCAAGTGTATGAACCAATAAGGAAGTTTTCCAAAGTTGCATACCAAGGTATCAATCCACAGTGTTATCTAACGAGTCAACGATCAACCCCACACTTAGTTAAGAAACTTTCACTTGGTCCCCAACACTTCTAGTGATGTTGTCAATCACTAGTTTTGCTAGTTACAAGAATTAGCATATCAAGTGTTGGGAATTGATTTTTGTACGTGAAGGTATTGAAATTAAAAATAGTAAAGAACTAAAAAGAAAGTAAATGATGTTGTATTTATGAGGAATAAAGGACTGGGATCCATAATTTCACTAGTGGCATCTCTCCAAAAGCAACATAGGTGTGGTGAACAAATTACAGTTGTGTAGATTAAATTATAGTGCTTATGAGTAATGAGTAACCATGTGTGTCATGATTGCATACAGGCATTACATCATTGTGCCAATAGATCGTTATCCAACTACATCTACAGTAGTACTCCACTGTAAGATTGCTATCAAGCATTCATCTCAAGGTATTAAGTAAAAAAATAGTAATGCATCAAGCAAGGTGACATAATTTTGATAGTGTATTTTCCCCCTCTAGTTCATCACCGAGACAACTAGTCCACTATTTTTTTATACTTAGTGAAAATAACACAATACATGTTGATAGATGACATTTAACAAACCCCAAAGTTCACAAAGAAAGTATGAAGGAACTTGATACTCTCATGGTTTAAGGATTTATGCAAACCTATTACTTTCTCTGTGTTATCAAACCATTTACTCGTGACGAATGTATCTCATAGCATAACATCAATTGGGTCAATTCAACACAAGTGTTCTTCTAAAATTGTGTCCTCAAAGTTGCCGGCATAGTCACGCCCATGATCAGGAAAACGTGACCATCATGCAACACTTGAGCTCGTCTTAGAGGCACGACTAGGAATCTATTTTACCGTTTATTATCCCACACATGCACATGGGTTTTCCTCTGATCCTTTATGGATATACAGGCTCAAGGACTATTGCAGTTATAGAATAGAACATAAACATTAATTACAAACTTAGAGATAAATAACAACTGCTATTATTGCCTGTAGGGCATATCTCCTACAGACTCCTATTTGCACTAGAGTCAATAATCTAGTTTACATAGTGAAAGTGCAACTAATCCCCGGGTGGTTTTGGTAATTAATAACAACATATATTTCATTGATCTAATGAACATTGATGATAGATTTCAGAGAAGATTAATGATTGGCATGGCATGGACTAATGGATGTGGACCCCTCAAAAGGTGAAGAACAAGAATTGGCTACTCCAAGACTCTATATTTTTGGTTTAGTGATCCAAGATCACATCGAGTCCCTTAGGAAAGCCAATACTATTAAAAGGGGGTGAGGTATTGTTGATGAGGTTGTTGCTCAAAGTGCTCAGTGATATTGCTCCAAAAACCCTCAATCACTCTCCCACTATCACATCGTCCCAAACCCTAAATCATCATTTCGGTCTCACCGATACAATCCATTCTGGACTCACCGAGATGGTTCCTTCACTGCCAGAGCCAAAACCCTAACATTTTGGTCTGATCGAAATGGCTCTCGGTCCCACCGAGATGACCTTGGCAAGTTTCTGTGATGAAATTGCTTCATTTCGGAATCACTGAGTGAAACCGAATGGAATTACCAAAACGCGGCTCTGCCTTTGCCATTCCACTTCGGTCCCACTGAGATGGTATAATTGGTCTCACCGAAAAGCCGAACGGTCAAGCCTTTTGCACTAGTCAGTCTCACGAGATTATCATTTTGGTCCCACCGAGTTTGGTCAAAAGCTTGTAATGGTTGGATTTGTGTGCTGCCTATTTATACCCCTCCACCACCACTTACTCTCTAAGAGAGCCATCAGAACAAAACAAAACTTCCACCATTCATTTTCTGAGAGAGAACCACCTACTCATGTGTTGAGATCAAGAGATTCCATTCCTACCATTTGAATCTTGATTTCTAGCCTCTTCAAGTTGCTTTCCACTCAATCCTTCTCCTACCCAAGCCAAATTTGAGAGAGAGAGATTGAGTGTTGAGGAGACTATCATTTGAAGCACAAGAGCAAGGAGTTCATCACCAACACAATATCTATTACCTTTTGGAGAGTGGTGTCTACTAGATTGGTTAGGTGTGACTTGGGAGCCTCCAATGTGGAGTTGAACCAAGGAGTTTGTAAGGGCAAGGAGATCTCCTACTTCGTGAAGATCTACCTGAGTGAGGCTAGTCCTTCATGGATGAAGGCCATGGTGGAATAGACAAGGTTGCTTCTTCATGGACCCTTCGTGGGTGGATGTCGGCGTTCTGGGAACCAGGGTACCCAGACTTGCCTGCCTGCGGCCCACGGCGTGGCTCCATCGACGGCCTAGTACGGCCCGTCTACAAGACCGCCAAGGCAAGACCCTCGCGAGGCGGACGACACAAAGACCTCCCGAGGGAGCGGCCTCCCCAGGCGGCCTCCCGAGGAGCAGAGGTTTCTATGCATGTACCCAGCCTCATGAGGCTACCATGACGCAAGCCATGACGACCAAGGCCAAGCGGGCGCCAGCGGGCGTAAAGGAGGTAGTTTCCGCTTTGGTGCTAAGGAGGCAAGGACAGGCATGGGTTCCCGAGGAATCTGGTAAAGGTTTCCATTCCGGTGCAACAAGACCAGGACCGCCAGGACGGCAGGTCGGATGTCATCGCCGAGCCCACCGATGCGTCATGACCAGAAGTTTTGCAGGCGAAGACCATCTTTCGCCAGGATAAGATGTACTACTTGTCCCTGATACGTCTTCGTCGTATCTATAATTTTTTATTGTTTCATGCCAATATTATACAACTTTCACATATTTTTGGCAACTTTTTATATGATTTATTGGACTAACCTATTGATCCAGTGCCCAGTGCCAGTTCATGTTTGTTTCATGTTTTTTGTTTCGCAGAAAATCCATATCAAACGAAGTCCAAACGCGATAAAAATTTACGGAGAATTATTTTGGAATATTTATGATTTTTGGGAGGTGGAATCAACGCAAACAGGGGCCCACAGTGACCACAACCCACCAGGGCGCACCGGGCACCCCCTGGCACGCCCAGGTACCTTGTGCCCTCCTCGAACGTCGGTTGGGGCCCTTCTTCTGGCGCAAGAAAGATAATTTATGGAAAAAATCATGTAAAAATTTCAGCGCAATCAGAGTTACAGATCTCCGGGAATTTAAGAAACCATGAAGGGCCAGATCTGGAAAACGCGAAAGAGAAGGGAACATAGAGGGAGATCCAATCTCGGAGGGGCTCCCGCCCCTCCGCCGCCATGGAGGCCATGGACCAGAGGGGGAACTCTCCTCCCATCTAGGGGGGGAGGCCAAGGAAGTAGAAGGAGGGGGGCTCTCTCTCCCCCTCTCTCCCGGTGGCGCCGGAGTGCCGCCAGTGCTAGGATCATGACGGCGATCTACATCAACAATCTTGCTACCGTCTACACCAACTTTCTCCCCCTCTATGCAGCGGTGTAACACCTCTTCTCCCCGCTGTAATCTCTACTTGCACATGGTGCTCAACTCCATATATTATTTCCCAATGATATTTGGCTATCCTATGATGTTTGAGTAGATCCGTTTTGTCCTGTGAGTTAATCGTGATCTTGGTTGGTATGATTGTATATTTTATTTATGGTGCTGTCCTACGGTGCCCTCTGTCTCGCGCAAATGTGAGGGATCCCCGCTGTAGGGTGTTGCAATACGTTCATGATTCGCTTATGGTGGGTTGCGAGAGTGTCAGAAGCTTAAACCCGAGGAGGTGGGTTGTTGTGTATGGGATAAAGAGGACTTGATACTTAATGCTATGGTTGGGTTTTACGACCTTAATGATCTTTAGTAGTTGCGGATGCTTGCTAGGGGTCTAATCATAAGTGCATATGATCCAAGTAGAGAAAGTATGTTAGGTCATGTCTCTCCCTCATATAAAATTACAAGAATGATTACCGGTACTTGTTATCGATTGCCTAGGGACAAATGACTTTCTTCTTGACAAAAGCTATCTACTTTTATTATCTTGCAATTTATTCGTAATTTTATTCTCGCAAAGTACTTCTAGTTTTATTCTTGCAAAATAGTTTCATACTTGTTTTAGGTAAAGCAAATGTCAAGTGTGCGTAGAGTTGTATCGGTGGTCAATAGAACTTGAGGGAATATTTGTTCTGCCTTTAGCTCCTCGTTGGGTTCGACACTCTTATTTCTCGAAGAAGGCTACAAACGATCCCCACTTGTGGGTTATCAAGACCTTTTTCTGGCGCCGTTGCCGGGGATCAATAGCGTGGGGTGAATATTCTCGTGTGTGCTTGTTTGCTTTATCACTAAGTAGTTTTTATTTCCTGTTCTAAGTTGTTCTCTATCTTTAGTTATGGATATGGAACACGAAATACCAAAAAAATTAGTGGTACTTGCTACTCATGGAGATGGGGAACCTCCTAAAACCCTCGATGCTCGTTATGTTAAAAATATTATGCACTACTTTGATAATCCTGAGAAAACCCCATTCAACTTGATAATGGGAGACACGTTGGATTAACGTGAATACTTTAGGGATTATCGCTTGACACAAAAAGGGAAATTATTATGGGATCAAATTGATATGTTGCATTGGTATGCTTGGAATTTATGCCAGAGATATGATTATACTTGTTGCTCTAGGATGAACGCTCCACACCTTCCCTTTTCATGCAAATTTAATGATAATGAAACCTTGGCTTCTTATGCCAATGGTAGATATGATTATTATGATGTGGAACGAATAGAAGAATTTGTTGCTTTTAAGGGTGCTTATGAAATTGAATCTTTGTTTTTAAAGTATGAAGCTTTTGATGATGATGTTTATAGACCTGAAAAATTTGCCATCCTTAAATATTGCTATGAAAACTATAAATATAATTCCAATATTGATATATTTATTGAGAAAGTCTCTGCTTTCCAAGAAGAGACTAATATTTTGCAGGAATCTATGGAAGAAGAAATTGATGAAACTGTGAGCTCATTGGATGAAAAAGATGATGAGGAGAGCGAAGAACAAAAGGAGGAAGAGCGGATTAGCTACCCGTGCCCACCTTCTAATGAGAGTAACTCTTCAACTCATACATTATTTAATTTCCCTTCATGCTTATCGAAGGATGAATGCTATGATAATTGCTATGATCCCATTGATTCTTTTGAAATATCCCTTTTTGATGAACTTGATGCTTGCTATGCTTGTGGCCAAGATGCCAATATGAATTATGCTTATGGAGATGAACTTGCTATTGTTCCTTATGTTAAGAATGAAATTGTTGCTATGGCACCCACACATGATAGTCCTATTATCTTTTTGAATTCTCCCAACTACACTATATCGGAGAAGTTTGCACTTATTAAGGATTATATTGACGGGTTGCCTTTTACCGTTGCACATGATAATTTTGATGAATGTAATATGCATGTGCTTGCTGATCCTACTTGCAATTATTATGAGAGAGGAACTACATCTCCACCTCTTTATGTTTCCAACACGAAAAAATTGCAAGAAACTTCTTATGCTATGTGTTGGCCTTTACTTGATGTGCATGAATTGTTCTTGTATGACATGCCGATGCATAGGAAGAGAGTTAGACTTCGTCATTGCATGATATATGTTGCTTTGTGCTCACTACTAAATGCCAAATCATTGTTAATTAAAATTGGCTTTGATATACCTTGGGATCCGGGTGGATCCATTACTTGAGCACTTTATTCCTAGCTTAATGGATTTAAAGAAAGCGCTGCCAGGGAGACAACCCAGAAGTTTTAGAGAGTCATTTATTTCTGTTGAGTGCTTTTATAAAGTTTAAAACCAAAAAAATATAGAGGGGAACCTAAAAACGTTTTCAAAAAGAGAAGCGATTGAAAGGTGATGCATTGGAGAAGTGAGGCTCGGCCTTGAACACTTGTGTTCATGCTCATGGAAACAATGTAAAATTTTCATGAATTTTCTCACAAAAATAATTATCCCCTTGTACAAATCCATTGTATTATAAAAATAATGTGCCAAGATTTGCCTTTAGGATGATTAGATTGCTTGTTGGTATGTGCGGTGCAAAAACACAAACTTTGGCTGTAGTGCGCAATTTTACATTTTTTACTGGAATATTAAAAGTTTCTGAAACTTTTTGCAAAGTCTTTCTATACAAATTTTTTATTTTTCCCTAATATTTCAGAATTTTTGGAGTAACATAAGTATGGTAGGTGTTCAGATTTCTACAGACTGTCCTGTTTAAGATAGATTCTATTTTTGATGCATTGTTTTGCTTGTTTTGATGAAACTATCGATTTTTATCGGTGGTATAAGCCATGGAAAAGTTATAATTCAGTATCTACAATGCAAAAATAAAATATGAATTGGTTTGCAATAGTACTTAGAGTAGTGATTTGCATTATTATACTAACGGATCTTACCGAGGTTTCTGTTGAGTTTTGTGTGGATGAAGTGATCAAAGATCGAGGAGGTCCCGATATGAGAAGAAGGAGGAGAGGCAAGAGCTCAAGCTTGGGGATTCCCATGGCACCCCAAGTAAATATTCAAGGAGACTCAAGCGTCTAAGCTTGGGGATGTCCCGGAAGGCATCCCATCTTTCTTCAACAAGTATCGGTATGTTTTCATCTTTGTTTCGTTCATGTGATATGTGTGAATCTTGGAGCGTCTTTTGTGTTTATTTTTCATTTTTATTTTATGCACCATGCTGGTATGAGATAGTCCATGGTTGATTTATAGAATGCCCATTGCACTTCACTTATATCTTTTGAGTGTGGCTTTATAGAATGCTTCATGTGCTTCACTTACACCATTTGAAGTTTGGATTGCCTGTTTCTCTTCACATAGAAAGCCATTATTTGTAGAATGCTCTTTTGCTTCACTTATACTTATTATAGCATGATCTTTTATAGAAAGAATTAAACTCTCTTGCTTCACTTATATCTATTTAGAGAGTCAACAGGAATAGGTCAATTGCATGGTTAGTCACAAAATCCTACATAAAACTTTTGGATCACTGAATATGATATGTTTGATTCCTTGCAATAGTTTTGCGATATAGAGATGGAATATGTGGGAGGTACTAGTAAATGGTTGTGGTTAGTAAGAATATTGGTGTTAAGGTTTGTGATTCCCGAAGCATGCACGTATAGTCTCTCGTTATGCTATGATGTTGGAGCATGATTTATTATTGATTGTCTTCCTTACGAGTGGCGGTCGGGGACGAGCGATGGTATTTTCCTACCAATCTATCCCCCTAGGGGCATGCATAGTAGTACTTTGCTTCGAGGGCTAATAAACTTTTGCAATAAGTATATGAGTTCTTTATGACTAATGTGAGTCCATGGATTATACGCACTCTTACCTTTACGCAATTTGCTAGCCTCTACGGTACCGTGCATTACCCTTTCTCACCTCGAGAGTCGGTGCAAACTTCGTAGGTGCATCCAACCCCTGTTATATGATACGCTCTATCACACATAAGCCTTATTATATCTTCCTCAAAACAGCCACCATACCTACCTATTATGGCCTTTCCATAGCCATTCCGAGATATATTGCCATGCAACTTTCACCGCTTCCGTTTTGATGACTTGAGCATTCATTGTCATATTGCTTTGCATGATCGTAAGATAGCTAGCATGATATTTCCGTGGCTTGTCCGTTTTTTTGATATCGTTGTTATGCTAGATCATTGCACATCCTGGTACACTGTCAGAGGCATTCATATAGAGTCATACTTTGTTATAGGTATCGAGTTGTAATTTTTATTTCTTTTGAGTTATAAGTAAATAGAAGTGTGATGATCATCATTATTCATTTTTAGAGCATTGCCCCAGTGAGGAAAGGATGATGGAGACTATGATTCCCCCACAAGTCGGGATGAGACTCCGGACAATGAGAGAAAAAAAGGGAAAAAAGAAAAAGAAAAAAAAAGAAAAAAAAAGAAAAAAAAGAAACAAAGAGAGAAGGGGCATGCTAGTTCCACACTTGTGCTTCAAAGTAGCACCATGTTTTTCATATAGAGAGTCTCCTATGTAGTCACTTTCATATACTAGTGGGAATTTTTCGTTATAGAACTTGGCTTGTATATTCCGATGATGGGCTTCCTCAAATGCCCGAGGTCTTCATGAGCAAGCAAGTTGGATGCACACCCACTTAGTTTTTGTATTGAGATTTCATACACTTATAGCTCTTAGTGCATCCGTTGCATGGCAATCCCCACTCCTCGCATTGATATCAATTGATGGGCATCTCCATAGCCCGTTGGTTAGCCGCGTCGATGTGAGACTTTCTTACTTTTTTGTCTTCTCAATATTTACCCTTATCATCATACTCTATTCCACCTATAGTGCTATATCCATGGCTTGCACTCATGTATTGCGTGAGGGTTGAAAAAGCTGAAGCGCGTTAAAGAGTATGAACCAATTGCTCGGCTTGTCATCGGGGTTGTGCATGATAAATACTTTGTGTTAAGAAGACAGAGCATGACAAGACTATATGATTTTGTAGGGATAACTTTCTTTAGTTTTGATATTTTGAAAGACATGATTGTTTGTTGGGATGCCTGAGTATTGATGTCTTTATGTCAAATTATAGACCATTGCTTTGAATCACTCGTGTCTTAATATTCATGCCATGACTAGACATATGATCAAGTTTATGCTAGGTAGCATTCCACATCAAAAAATATCTTTTTTATCATTTACCTACTCGAGGACGAGCAGGAATTAAGCTTGGGGATGCTGATACGTCTTCGTCGTATCTATAATTTTTTATTGTTTCATGCCAATATTATACAACTTTCACATATTTTTGGCAACTTTTTATATGATTTATTGGACTAACCTATTAATCCAGTGCCCAGTGCCAGTTCATGTTTGTTGCATGTTTTTTGTTTCACAGAAAATCCATATCAAACGAAGTCCAAACACAATAAAAATTTACGGAGAATTATTTTGGAATATTTATGATTTTTGGGAGATGGAATCAACGCAAATAGGGGCCCACAGTGACCACAACGCACCAGGGCACGCCGGGCACCCCCTGGCGCGCCCAGGTATCTTGTGCCCTCCTCGAACGTCAGTTGGGGCCCTTCTTCTGGCGCAAGAAAGATAATTTATGGAAAAAATCATGTAAAAATTTCAGCGCAATCGGAGTTACGAATCTCCGGGAATTTAAGAAACCGTGAAGGGCCAGATCTGGAAAACACGGAAGAGAAGAGAACAGAGAGGGAGATCCAACCTCGGAGGGGCTCCCGCCCCTCCGCTACCATGGAGGCCATGGACCAGAGGGGGAACTCTCCTCCCATCTAGGGGGGAGGCCAAGGAAGAAGAAGGAGGGGGGCTCTCTCTCCCCCTCTCTCCCGGTGGCGCCGGAGTGCCGCCAGTGCTAGGATCGTGACGGCGATCTACATCAACAATCTTGCTACCGTCTACACCAACTTTCTCCCCCTCTATGCAGTGGTGTAACACCTCTTCTCCCCGCTGTAATCTCTACTTAAACATGGTGCTCAACTCCATATATTATTTCCCAATGATATTTGGCTATCCTATGATGTTTGAGTAGATCCATTTTGTCATGTGGGTTAATCGTGATCTTGGTTGGTATGATTGTATATTTTATTTATGGTGCTGTCCTACGGTTCCCTCCGTCTCACACAAACGTGAGGGATCCCCGCTGTAGGGTGTTGCAATATGTTCATGATTTGCTTATGGTGGGTTGCGAGAGTGACAGAAGCTTAAACCCGAGTTGGTGGGTTGTTGCCTATGGGATAAAGAGGACTTGATACTTAATGCTATGGTTGGGTTTCACGACCTTAATGATATTTAGTAGTTGCAGATGCTTGCTAGGGGTCCAATCATAAGTGCATATGATCCAAGTAGAGAAAGTATGTTAGCTCATGCCTCTCCCTCATATAAAATTACAAGAATGATTACCGGTACTTGTTATCGATTGCCTAGGGACAAATGACTTTCTTCTTAACAAAAGCTATCTACCTTTATTATCTTGCAATTTATTCGTAGTTTTATTCTCGCAAAATACTTCTAGTTTTATTCTTGCAAAATAGTTTCATACTTGTTTTAGGTAAAGCAAACATCAAGTGTGCGTAGAGTTGTATCAGTGGTCGATAGAACTTGAGGGAATATTTGTTCTGCCTTTAGCTCCTCGTTGGGTTCGACACTCTTATTTATTGAAGAAGGCTACAAACGATCCCCTATACTTGTGGGTTATCAGTCCCCTTTAAATTGGCCACTGTGGGATCCCTTCCCGCCTATGTTTTGGGGGAAGAGGACCGAGGCCACTATAAATATAGGTTAGCCACCACCATAGAAGGGGCGACTCATTCCCTCACCCCCAAACCTTGCGAGGTTGTTCATCCCTTGTACTAGTCCATCCTCAGCCCCTCGTGAGGCCAATCCACCAAAAAGCAGGAGTAGGGTCTTACACCGCAAGGTGGCCCGAACCTGGGTAAACTGTCGTGTTCATCTTCTTCCTTGTTCGCGTGAATCGAGCTAGGCCGTGGGGCGACGGGCTAGTAGGCCGGATAGGTTGAGTTCTTCGCACACGCCCAGAGTTCGAACCTTTCTTGGGTCCGCGGAGTCCTGAATCCGACATTTGGCGCGCCAGGTAGGGGCGTGTCGAAGTTCAGCCTCTTCATCAACCGCGCTCTGCTCGCGCTTCGCGGCTCTCATGGCGGGCCTCCAGGCCTTCACCCCCAAGCTGCAGCGGGTGCGGTGGCCGCAGAAGTTCAGGCCGGCACTGCCCCCGCGGTACGATGGCACGGGGGACCTCGAGGAGTTCCTCCGTTTCTACACGCAGGCCATCTGGGAGGCGGGCGGCGATGACAAGGTCATGGCGAACTGGCTCCCTATGGCTCTCACATGTGTGCCGCGCTCCTGGATGCTCAACCTGCCGGAGTCCTCGGTGACCTCATGGGAGGAGTTGCACGGCCTGTTCGTCGCGCGCTTCGCGATGCTGGCACATCACGTGGTTGCATCCATCATCGGTGGGTCGCAGGCCCCGACTTCGAGCCGCCATGTCAAGCCGCTCTTCCGGCAAGTGAGGGCCGCCCAGCCGCGGCAGGGGGCTCCTCTAGGCCGGGCGGCGCCTGAGACCAACATCACCTTCGACTCCAGAGATCACCCCAAGACCACGACCGGTGCCGGGGCGCTCCCTATGTTGTGTACGCCCACCATCAGCAAGGTCGCGGTTACCAGGACCCTCATCGACGGCGGCGTTGGCCTCAACGTCCTCTCGGTGGAAGCTTTCGACCTGCTTCGAGTGCCTTACAACCAGCTTGCGCCCACAGGCCCTTCTCTGGGGTGGTCGGCGGCTCCGCCACCCCCCTGGGGCAGATTCACCTCCCGGTCACCTTCGGGACACGCAACAACTATCGCACCAAGCTCATCGACTTCGACGTCGCCCGCATAGGCCACCCGTACAACGCCATCCTTGGGTATCCAGCCCTTGCCAAGTTCATGGCAGCAACTCACCCGGGCTACAACGTTGTCAAGATGCCTAGGAGCAGCGGCATCCTCACTGTGGTGGGAGACACCAAGGATGTGCTCCTGTCCCTCGGGCTTACCTTCAAGGTCATGGTGGCCTCGAGGCCGAGCCCTTGAGACGATCCGGAAACTCCGGAGGCCGCACCCGCGAAGAAGAAGCAACTATTTTCCCAAGACCGAGCCGAGACAAAGCAAGTGCCCGTCGATGACGGAGGATCAGGCCTCACCTTCACCATAGGCGCTGGCCTCCCCCCGGGACAAGAAGAGGTGTTGGCCAGTTTCCTCTGCGTGAACAGGGATGTGTTTGCATGGGAGGCAACGGATCTGATCGGCATTCCGCGGGATGTCATCAAACACCACTTGATGGAGTGCCCCGGCGCACGCCAGATCAAGCAGAAGGCCCGACGGTAGGCTCAGGAGAAGCAGTCATTCATCATCCAGGAGGTCCGCAAGCTGCAGGAAGCCGGCATCATTCGGGAAGTCCGACAACCGGATTGGCTGGCCAACCCAGTCATCGTCCCCAAGAAGGGCGAAAAGGAGTGTATGTGCGTCGACTTCATGAGTCTCAATAAAGCTTGCCCTCAGGACCCTTTCCCTCTTCCGCGCATTGATCAGATCGTTGATTCCATTGCCGAGTGTGGCCTGCTGTGCTTCTTGGACGCCTTCTCAGGATACCATCAGATCAAGATGGCGGTGCAGGACGTCGAGAAGACGGCCTTCCTCTCCCCATGTGGGGTGTACTGCTACACATGCATGCCCTTTGGACTGCGAAATGCTGGTGCAACCTTTCAGCGATTGATGCACATTGCTCTGGGTCGGCAGCTCGGGAGGAACGCCGAGCCGTATGTCGATGACATAGTGGTCAAGTCACTTGAGGCGAGGACCCTGATTAAAGACTTGGAAGAAACGTTCGCCAACCTGCGTAAAGTGAACCTGTGGCTCAACCCAGAGAAATGCGTGTTTGGCGTCCCGTCCAGCAAGTTGCTCGGCTTCCTGGTGTCACACAGAGGGATCGAGACCAACCCTGAGAAGATCAAGGCAATATAAAAGATGAGCCCACCACAGACACTCAAGGAGATGCAGAAGCTCGCGGGCTACGTGACCTCCTTGGGGCGCTTCATCTCCAAGCTTGGCGAGTGCGCCCTCCCGTTCTTCAAGCTGATGAAGAGGAGGAGCCCCGTCGAGTGGACTCTGGAGGCTGAGGCGGCTTTTCAAGACCTCAAGAGGTACCTCACGAGCCCACCAGTGATGGTGGCGTGTCGTCCTCTTGAGCCCTTGGTGCTCTACCTGGCCGCTATGCCCCACTCGGCTAGCGCAGCGCTCGTGGCGGTCAGGGAGGAGCACACAGGTGTGGGTGCGTGGCGTAGCGCCCCGCGTACAGCCGCGCCATCGTCGCCTCAGGATGGCGCTCCTAAGGCCTCAGCTACTCCATCAGACGGCAAGGCTCCTGAGGCTTCCTCATCCCAAGTGGAGCGGGATGCCATCGACACCTCTTCCCTCGTCGAGCGCCCCGTGTACTTCGTCAGCACGGTGCTGCGTGACGCACGCGCGCGCTATCCCATGCCGCAGAAGCTCCTGCTTGCGCTCCTCGTCGCCTCCAGGAAGCTACGCCACTACTTCCAAGGCCACCCCATCAAGGTCATCTCCGCGTACCCCTGGAGAAGGTGCTCCAGAGCCCCAATGCCGTGGGGAGGGTTGCTGAGTGGAACATCGAGCTGCAAGCGTTCCAGCTGGAGTTCAACACCACCAGGGTCATCAAGGGCGTGGCCCTTGCTGACTTCGTGGCAGAATGGACGGATGCTCCTGACCGAGGAAGGGGCGAGGACTAGTCCCTCGCGCCCGAAGACGAGGCGCCCGATGGCTGGGTCGTGTACTTCGACGACGCATTTGCACGGTAGGGCGCGAGGGCTGGAGCTGTACTCATCTCGCCAACCCAGGACAAGCTATGCTATGTCGTGCAGCTCTGCTTTCAGCACGACGAGCAGGTCTCCAACAACATCGCAAAATATGAGGGCCTGATCGCTGGCCTCAGGGCTGCGGCGGCCCTGGTGGTCAAGCATCTTACCATCAAGGGCGACTCTCAGCTCCTCGTCAACTTCTCCAACAAGGAATACAAGCCTAGGGACGAGCACATGGAGGCATACCTGGAAGAGGTACGCAAAATTGAAAAACGCTTCTTGGGCTTGGAATTGTAGCACGTCCCACGTGGCACGAACAAGGAGGCATACGACATCGCCAAGGGAGCGTCCCGACGCGAGCCCCAGAAGCCTGGCGTCTTTGAGGAAAGGCTCTTCAAACAGTCGGTAGCCCCACCCGCTGCAGACCCTGCACTGCTTCTGGAGGAGCCGCCCCTAGCCCCCTCCTCAGGCACCCCGGCCTGTGGCCTAACCTCAGGAGCCCGCCTACTCCTGGCGCTTGAGCCTCAGGAGGGGTGCTGGACTGAAGAGTTCAAGGCGTACCTGCTCCGCGGCACCCTGCAGGAGAAGGAGGAAGATGCGGAACGCGTGTCCCGTCAGGCCACCACTTATTGCTTGCAGGACGGCGAGCTTTACCGAAGGCGCCCCAATGACGTCTCGCTGCGATGCATATCCAAGGAGCAAGGGCGCGAATTGCTGGCTGACATCCATGGCGGGGATTGCGGGCACTATTCTTCATCACGCACCCTCGTGGGAAAGGTGTTCCATAGCGGGTTCTACTGGCCCACGGTGCTCAACGACGCCACCGAGCTGGTGCGATCCTATGAGGCCTCCCAGTTCCACGCCAAACAGATCCACCAGCCTGCTCAGGGACTCCAGACCATCCCGCTCTCGTGGTCGTTCGCGGTCTGGGGGCTGGATATCCTGGGCTCGTTTCCCTGAGCAGCCGGGGGCTACCGCTACCTCTACGTCGCCATCGACAAATTCACCAAGTGGGCGGAGGTGGAGCCCGTGCGCACCATCCTAGCTGGTTTGGCCGTCAAGTTCATCAAGGGCCTCGTGAGCCGCTTAGGGGTCCCCAACCATATCATCACTGACAATGGCTCTCAGTTCATGAGCAACCTCTTCAAAACATATTGTGCTAACCTTGGAACGCAGATATGCTACGCTACAGTGGTGCACCCACAGAGTAACGGCCAAGCCGGACGCGCCAACACGGAGGTCCTGAGGGGCCTTAAGACGAGGAGCTTCAAGAAGAAACTCAAGGCCTGCGGCAGGGGTTGGCTCGGTGAGCTTCAGTCCGTGCTGTGGTCCATCCGCACCACCGCGACTAAGCCCACCGGCGAGACCCCGTTCTTCCTCGTCTACAGGGCTGAGGCGGTCCTCCCACACGAGGTCAAACATCGCTCCCTGAGGGTCTTGGCATTTGACGAGGCACACCAGGATGCCTCGCGGGGGACAGATCTCGTGCTCGGGGAGGAGGCCCGCCACCAAGCCTCGCTCTGTGTCGCGAGGTACCAACAGGTGCTGCGGCGGTATCACTGCCGCAGTGTCTGCTCCAGGACCCTCGAGGTGGCCGACCTCGTCCTGAGGCGGGTGCTCTCCAGGAAGGGGCTTCACAAGCTCTCGCCTATGTGGGAGGGCCCGTTCAGGATCGCCCGTGTCTCCCGGCCTGGTGCCGCGCACCTGGAGACGCAGGATGGGGTCCCCATCCAGAATGCCTGGAACATCCAGCACCTCCGGAAGTTCTACCCATAACAGGCGAGCGCCATGCGCCTCTCAAGTCTCCACTCATGACACTCTGATGTAATAATGAGTGGGGCTGTACATGCCCCGGAGTCTCCTGAGTGCTGCCCTGGGGCCTCACGGGGGCTCCCACCCACGCCCAAGTGGAAGCCCCATGCTCCGCGCTGGCGGACAACACTATATTTCAATGACTATGCCCACACCTAGTGGAAGCCCCATGCTCCGCGCTGGCGGGAAGACCAGAAGACTAGTGTAGGTGCCGGACGCGACTGTTCTTTTGCTTGCTTTTTGTAGCCAATTTGCCACTTCTTGGAATGAAATTCGAAATTCTCGCATCTTTATTTGAAAGGGATGGGAATTTTTCTCCTCGCAACATTTGCACTTTCGAGTCTCGCCTTAGGGAGAGTGGCAGTTGCCCGTCGCTCTTTCCCGCGCATCTCGCGAGCGGGGACTAGGTACGGTGTGTACGCCTGGGCCCGCCCATGAGCACACCTCGCCAAAGCCTTCGTGTCCTAATCTTTGGTGTCCTAATCCTCATGCGACGCCCTTAAACGAGCCAACGGGCATGTACGCCCTCCTGAGTCCGCACCTCATGGCCTCGCCGGGCATCGCGACCCAGCGTACCAGCGGCGGTCGGTCCTTGTTCGGGGGCTCGCATGGGGTGTGGCGCCCTGTGAGGCATCTCCGGAGGCCCCATATCCTCATGACCCGCTGGAGACCTCGCGGCCACTATGCGCCTCCTGAGGCCGGAGAACCTTCGAGTCCATGAGAAGGAAACCCCCGGCAAGATCTCTCTGGAACGAGAGGCACACAGGGGACCCAAGCTCTGGAGGAACACGCCCTCGCGGCGCAGGAGTCTACCACAAGCACACCAAGCTAAGTTACCCTAATCGTGATCAACAAGAGCCTGTCGATTGGTAGCAACACGAATGCTAAGATACGAAATAAAAGTGTTAACATAAACGGCGCAAGCGCCATGGTCCATTACATGCCCCAGCTGGGCCTTCTACGTTTCTTGATGCAGGAAGAAAGAAAAAAGCAAAAGCGGCCTCGCGACCAGTGCGGCTCCTGAGGCCTGGCTCCAGCGACGCCCGCGCTCAGTCGGAGTCCTCCTCGTGCTTCACCGGAGCGCGATGGCGAGGAGGCTCGTCGCCCTCCCCGGTCCGGGCTCGGCGGCGTGGCGGCTCGTCGTAGTCTTCGTCGCTCGTGCTCTCCCTGGAGGAGGGGTCACCGCTGCTGGAGGCGTCGCGGCCGTCGCCAAGGGCAAGTTCACCGCCGAGGACGCCACCGCCCCTCCGGACGTCATTGTCGGAGGGGTGGACGTCATCGTCTCCCTCCAGACAGCACCCCAGACGCCTGCCGTCCTCCCCGAAGATCCTGACGTAGAGGGTCGCCGCTCCGTCGTGCCTGAAGTGGAGGGTACACCTCCCCTGCAGGTCGCGTGCGTGAGCGAACGGCTGCCACCCGCAGTTCAGGAACACATTGCCAGCAGGGGTGACCTTGACCTCCACCCACGAGGCCTTGCTGCAGCAGCCGTCGGCCTGCAGCCAAAGGCCGCCAGGCCCTCCGGCCGGCAGCGCGTCCACGAAGAAGTGCGGGAGCTGGAACCAGGTGCCTGCCGGCCTCTCTGCCCACACCACGAACTCCGAGGACGCGTTAGCCGAATGGGAACGCGGGCGCGGTGGCCCAACGGCCGCCGCGTGTTTCCCTTGGCCATGGCCGCCTTGGCCGCGGCAGCTTTCGGCGCGGGAGGGAGCCTTCCCACGACTGCCAGAGGTGGCGCCGACCTTCGAGGGGGTGCGCCCACACCCTCGGGGAGCCACTACGGGCGTCGCAGCATACTTGCGAGGACAGCCGCGGCCCTTCTTGGGCGGTGGCGAGCCTGGTCACTCCTTGGGGGCCTTGCCTTTCTCTTCGGCGGAAAACCTCCTCACCGGCGCCATGGATGCTTCGGCAAGATGGCGGGGCGGCGAATACAAGGAAGGGGCGAGCAGCGAGAAGACGTAGATGGGCTCGGGGCTCCGCCCCCTTCCCCATTTATAGGCGAAGGAAGGCCAACCGACGACCTCCCATGCTCCAAGCAATGATGGCCCCACTGCATGCACCAGGCAGTTGTCAAGTCGGGCAGTTGCCGAGGTGATGTGGGGAAGCAGGGATGCCCACGTCCCATCAAGCGCCACGCGTCAGCCTGGCCCGCAGTCGATTGGGGCCCGCGGCGCTTCGCCCTTGCCCCTTGGCTTCGCCTCGAACCCAAGTCTGAGCGCGCCTTGGGCCCGGGGGCTATTGTCGGTGTTCTGAGAACCAGGGTACCCAGACTTGCCTGCCTGCGGCCCACGGCGTGGCTCCATCGACATCCTGGTACGGCCCATCTACAAGACCGCCAAGGCAAGACCCTCGCGAGGGGCCAAGCCTCACGAGGTGGATGACACCAAGACCTCCCGAGGGAGCGGCCTTCCCAGGCAGCCTCCTGAGGAGCGGAGATTTCTATGCAGGTACCCAGCCTCATGAGGCTACCATGATGCAAGCCATGACGACCAAGGCAAAGCGAGCGCCTGCGAGCGCAGAGGAGGCAGTTTCCTCTTTGGTGCTAAGGAGGCAAGGACAGGCGTGGGTTCCCGAGGAATCTGGCAAAGGTTTCCATTCCGGTGCAACAAGACTAGGACCGCCAGGACGGCAGGACGGATGTCATCGCCGAGCCCACCGCTGCGTCATGGCCAGAAGCTTTGCACGCAAAGACCACCTTTCGCCAGGATAAGATGTACTACTTGTCCCCTTTCAAATTGGCCACTGTGGGATCCCTTCCCGCCTATGTTTTGGGGGAAGAGGACCGAGGCCACTATAAATATAGGTTAGCCACCACCGTAGAAGGGGTGACTCATTCCCTCACCCCCGAACCTCGCGAGGTTGTTCATCCCTTGTACTAGTCCATCCTCAGCCCCTCGTGAGGCCAATCCACCACAAAGCAGGAGTAGGGTCTTACACCACAAGGTGGCCCGAACCTGGGTAAACTGTCGTGTTCATCTTCTTCCTCGTTTGCGTGAATCGAGCTAGGCCGTGGGGCGACGGGTTGGTAGGCTGGATAGGTTGAGTTCTTCGCACACGCCCTAGAGTTCGAACCTTTCTTGGGTCTGCGGAGCCCTGAATCCGACAGTGGAATCCTCTGTGAACTCACGCAGCTATTACCTTTCGTGTGTTGAAGTTTCCATCAACGTGGACGTACGATAGCACCACCTATCGGAACCATGCCAAAATTCTTCGTGTCCCCATTGTGTTTGCCTTCTACAAACCCTCCTTTACTTACATGTGCAATGTTTTACTTTCCGCTGCTATACTCGTATAATTGCATATGTAGGGTGATGCTTTGACTTGCTAGAACTGCTAAAATTTGCCAACAACTAAAATTGGGAAAACGATAGATTTTTATATGGTCAAGTAGTCTAATCACCCCCCCTAGACATACTTTTGATCCTACAACTGGTATCAGAGCTTTGGTCTCCATTGCGTTGGTTTCACAACCTAGGAGAGTATGGCGTCTAGTGAGGGTAATTATCACCGTAGAGGTACATATTTTGATGGTACAAAATTTGCTAGTTGGAAGCATAAGATTAAAATGCATATTCTTGGTCATAACCCTGTCATTTGGGTAGTTGTGAATTCTTTGATGATGGTAGAGAAACGAATCATGAAGCAACCGCGGAAGAATTGAAGATGTTACAATACAATGCTCAAGCTTGTGACATTCTCTTCAACGATTTGTGCCCCGAAGAGTTCAACAAGATTAGTCGCCTCGAGAATGCAAAGGAAATTTGGGATACTTTGGTTGATATGCACAAAGGTACAAAATCCATCAAGGAATCCAAGTTGGATGTGCTTCAAAGTCAACTTGACAAGTTCAAGATGAAGGATGGTGAAGGAGTCGCTGAAATGTACTCTAGGCTTGCTC
Source organism: Thinopyrum elongatum (assembly GCA_011799875.1). NCBI lineage: Eukaryota > Viridiplantae > Streptophyta > Magnoliopsida > Poales > Poaceae > Thinopyrum > Thinopyrum elongatum. The sequence continues at coordinate 55,836,997 of CM022300.1, read as the reverse complement.
TCATCACAAATGAGATTGACGGCTTAGGAAGTAAAGATATGACCGACAAGTTCATCATCAAGAAGATCCTTAGAGCCTTGGATGGAAAATATGATAGCGTGTGCACTTTGATCCAAATGATGCCCAATTACAAAGACCTCAAGCCCACAGAAGTCATTGGAAGGATTATTGCTCATGAGATGTCACTCAAGGATAAGGAGGAGCTCCATAATAAGTTAAGTGGTGCATACAAAGCTTTAAGTGATGCTCCTACAACATCAAGTGACAAGCTAGTATCTGTTGGAAATATGCCCTAGAGGCAATAATAAAGTGGTTATTACTATATTTCCTTAATCATGATAAAGGTTTATTATTCATGCTATAATTGTATTGATTAGAAACTTAAATACATGTGTGAATACATAAACAAATACTAAGTCCCTAGTAAGACTCTACTAGACTAGCTCGTTGATCAAAAGATGGTTAAGGTTTCCTGACCATAGACATGAGTTGTCGCTTGATAATGGGATCACATCATTAGGAGAATGATGTGATGGACAAGACCCATCCTTTAGCATAGCATATGATCGTTCAGTTTATTGCTACTGCTTTCTTAATGTCAAATACATGTTCCTTCGACCATGAGATCATGCAACTCCCGGATACCGGAGGAATACCTTGTGTGCTATCAAACGTCACTTCGTAACTGGGTGATCATAAAGGTTCTCTTCAGGTATCTCCGAAGGTGTCTGTTGAGTTGGCGTGAATCGAGATTGGGATTTGTCACAACATATGACGGACAGGTATCTCTGGGCCCTCTCGGTAATACAGCATCACAAGAAGCTTGCAAGCAAAGTGACTAAGGAGTTAGTTACAAGATGATGTATTACGGAACAAGTAAAGAGACTTGTCGGTAACGAGATTGAACTAGGTATGGAGATACCAACGATCGAATCTCGGGCAAGTAACATAACAACGGACAAAGGGAACTACGTATGTTGTCATAAAGGTTCGATCGATAAAGATCTTCATAGAATATGTAGGAACCAATATGGGCATCCAGGTCCCGCTATTGGTTATTGACCGGAGAAGCGTCTTGGTCATGTCTACATCATTCTCGAACCCATAGGGTCCGCACGCTTAACGTTCGTTGACGATATAGTACTATATGAGTTATGTATGTTGGTGACCGAATGTTGTTCGGGGTCTCAGATGAGATCACAGACATGATGAGGAGCTCCGGAATGGTCCGGAGGTAAAGATTGATATATAGGATGATATTATTTGGTCTCCGGAAGAGTTTCGGAATGCACCGAATAATTATCGGATGACCGGAAGGAGTTCCGGGAGGCCACAGGGGCTTATTGGGCCAACAAGGGGAGAAGACCAGCCCACAAGGGGCTGGCGCGCCCCATCTCTAGCAGCCGGCCCCCTAGGGAAGGAAAGGAGGAGGGCCAGCCCCTCCTGCCTTTCCTCTCCACGCGCCAAAGGAGGAAGGAGGAGGCCTAGCCTCTCCTGCCTTCTTCCCCATGCGCAAAGAAGGAGGGGGCGCGCCTAGGGCAGGCACCGGCCCCCTTGGGGCACGCCTAGGGATGCCTTCCCTCCCCCTCCACCTATATATATGAGAGGAGGGGAGGGGGCACCAGACACCATGATTCACCAAGCCGTGTGCCGGCGCCCCCTCTCCCTCTAGTTCATCCTCCGCTCTAAATCTGTTGTGCTTGGCGAAGCCCTGCGGAAATAGTTTCACCACCACCGTCATCATGCCGTCGTGCTGCCGGAACTCATCTACTACTTCGCCCCTCTTGCTGGATCGAGAAGGTGAGGACATCATCGAGCTGAACGTGTGCTGAACGCGGAGGTGCCCTGCGTCCGGTGCTTGATCGGAACGGATCGTGGAGTTGTATGACTACATCAACCGCGTTGATAAACCTTCCGCTTAGCAATCTACAAGGGTATGTAGATGCTCTCCCCCTCTCGTAGCTATGTATCTCCATGGATAGATCTTGCATGTGCGTAGAATTTTTTGTTTTCCATGCAATGTTCCCCAACAGTATCCAATGAAGAAATAAGTCTAATGGTGAAGAACTTCAACAAATTCTACAAGAATAGAGGCAAAGATAGAAGCTCCTAGTCAAGGTCCTACAATGAGAAGAGATCTTCTAGTCATGATCGAAATTGCTACAATTGTGGAAGACCCGGACACTATTCCAATGAGTGTACGGCACCCTACAAGAAAAGAGAAGACTCACCTAGAAGGAGTAAAAGAGATGAATCACCTCATAGAGAGAGAAGGAGTAGAGATGATCATTATGAATGAAGATCCTTTCGAAGAAGCAAGGATTCAGTAAGGAAGGACAAGTCATCAAAGAGCTATACAAGAAGAAGACATCAAGGTCATGTTGGTGAATGAGTTTCCGGCTCCGACTCCGACACCCACCCCGAGAGAAGTTATCACTCCGACTCCGACTATACTCAAGATGAAGGCGTTGCCGGACATGCTCTAGTATCATCCAACTCCCATGACATATTTGATTCACCAAATGAAGGAATAGGAATATGCTTCATGGCTAATGGCCCCAAGGTATCACACCCCGAGTATCTTGATTTCAATAGTGATGAGGATGATTTGCTAGGTGATGATGATTTGCTTGTTGATAAAACTAGTAATGTGAACTATAATGAACTTTCTTGTAATCATGATAGTCAAGATGAAACGAATGGCAATGCTAAGAAGGAGATTGAGCGTATAACTAAAGAACTAAACATCTTAAGTTAGCTCGTGAAACAACTCAAGAAGATCATAGAGAGCTTTTAAGAACTCATGAGAAGCTACGATTTGAGAAGCAAAATTTAGAGCAAGAGCATGAGTTTCTAAAAGCAATAAATGATGATCTTCGAAAGAAGATTTCCTCTTACATTGTCAAACGTCTCCTCTTGCCTACTTATATGCCACAAGTTAAATCAACTCAAGCTAGTAACAAGAGTAAGAAAGGTTATTCTTCTAGTAGTAACAATAACATTGTTAGATCCAATATTGTTGCTTCTAGTAGTTCTCTTGATTCCACTAATGATTCTCTTAGCCAAGTTACACTTGAGCAAGAAAATAGTTTATTGAAGGGAATTATAGAGAAAGGTGTTTACAAGAGTCTTGTCGGGAGTAAGCAATTTGAGGAAATTGTACGCAAGCAAGGAAGACACCGGAAGAATCAAGGTATTGGTTATGAACGAAAGTTCAATGCTAATGGATTTGAGTGGGAGGAAGATCAATACCCCAAGATGAAGTTTGTTCCTCAACAAGAGAAGTATGACCCCACTTCTTTTAAGGTAACACAAACTCAAGATGAACTTCCACCACAAGACCACAAGCTAAAAGGCAAAAGCTGAAGGAAATATGCCCTAGAGGCAATAATAAAGTTGTTATTTTATATTTCCTTATTCACGATAAAGATTTATTATTCATGCTAGAATTGTATTGATCAGAAACTAAAATACATGTGTGAATACATAAACAAATACCGTGTCCCTAGTAAGCCTCTACTAGACTAGCTCGTTGATCAAAGATGGTTAAGGTTTCCTAACCATAGACATGTGTTGTCATTTGATAACGGGATCACATCATTAGGAGAATGATGTGATGGACAAGACCCATCCGTTAGCTTAGCATATGACCGTTCAGTTTATTGCTATTGCTTTCTTAATGTCAAATACATATTCCTTTGACTATGAGATCATGCAACTCCCAGATACCGGAGGAATACCTTGTGTTCTATCAAATGTCACAACATAACTGGGTGATCATAAATATGCTCTACAGGTATCTCTGAAGGTGTCTGTTGAGTTGGCATGGATCGAGATTAGGATTTGTCACTCCGTGTATCGGAGAGGTATCTCTGGGCCCTCTCGGTAATACACATCACAAGAATCTAGCAAGCAAAGTGACTAAGGAGTTAGTTACAAGATGATGTATTACGGAACGAGTAAAGAGACTTGCCGGTAATGAGATTGAACTAGGTATGAAGATATCGACGATCGAATCTCAGGCAAGTAACATACTGACAGACAAAGGGAATTAGGTATGTTGTCATAAGGTTCGACTGATAAAGATCTTCGTAGAATATGTAGGAACCAATATGGGCATCCAGGTTCCGCTATTGGTTATTGACCGGAGAGGTGTCTCGGTCATGTCTACATAGTTCTCGAACCCGTAGGGTCCGCACGCTTAACGTTCGTTGACGATATAGTGTTATATGAGTTATATGATTTGGTGACTGAATGTTGTTCGGAGTCCCAGATGAGATCACGGACATGACGAGGAGCTCTAGAATAGTCCGAAGGTAAAGATTGATATATAGTATGATACTATTTGGACACCGGAAGAGTTTCCGAGTGCACCAGGTAGTCATCGGATCGCCGGAAGGGGTTCCAAACACCCCCGGGAGGTCTATGGGCCTAATGGGCTAAGGGGAGGGACACACCAGCCCATAAGGGGGCTGGTGCACCCCTCTTCCTGGCCATCGGCCCTAGGGGAAGGAAAGGGGGAGGGTTGGCCCCTCCTGCCTTTCCCTCCTCGTGAGAGAGAGGAAAGGGGGGGGGGCGCCACCTCCCCCTGCCTTCCTCCCGCGCACAAACAAGGAAGGGGGGTGGCGCGGCTTGGTGCAGGAGCCCAAGTGGGATTCGGCCCCACTTGGGGTGCCTCTTGGCTGCCTCCCCTCTCCCCCCACCTATATATATGTGGGAGGGGGCGCCACACATCACAACGACAATCTCTTAGCCGTGTGCGGTGCCCCTCTCCACAATTTCGTCCCTCGGTCATATTTTCGGAGTGCTTAGGCGAAGCCCTGCGGAGATAGCATCACCACCACCGTCACCACACCATCGTGCTGCCGGAACTCATCCAGTACTTCGCCGTCTTGCTGGATCAAGAAGGCGAGTACGTCACTGAGCTGAACGTGTGCTGAACGCAGAGGTGTCGTACGTTCGGTACTCGATCGGTTGGATCGCGAAGAAGTTTGACTACATCAATCGCGTTAATAAACGCTTCCACTTACGGTCTACGAGGGTACATAGACACACTCTCCCCTCTCGTTGCTATGCATCTCCTTAGATAGATCTTGCGTGTGCGTAGACATTTTTTTGTTTTCCATCCAACATTACCCAACAGTGGCATCTGAGCCAGGTCTATGTGTAGATGATATGCACGAGTAGAACACAAAGAGTTGTGGGCGGTGATAGTCATACTGCTTACCACCAACATCTTATTTAGATTTGGCGGTATTGTGGGATGAAGCGGCCCGGAGCAACCTTACATGTCCACGCACATGAGACCGGTTCCACCGACTGACATGCAACTTGTTTTGCATAAAGGTGGCTGGCGGGTGTCTGTTTCTCCTACTTTAGTTGAATCGAATTTGACTACGGCCGGTCCTTGAAGAAGGTTAAAATAGCAAACTTGATAAATCACCATTGTGGTTTTGCGTAGGTAAGAACGGTTCTTGCTAGTTGCCCGTAGCAGCCACGTAAAACTTGCAACAACAAAGTAGAGGACGTCTAACTTGTTTTTGCAGGGTATGTTGTGAAGTGATATGGTCAAGACGTGATGTGATATACGTTGTTGTATGAGATGATCATGTTTTGTAATATCGACAACCGGCAGGAGCCTTGGGGTTGTCTCTTAATTATTGTATGAAATTCAAATGCCATGTAATTGCTTTACTTTATCGACATGCGTTAGCAATAGTTGGCAAGACGACCCCGACGCAATGATGGAGATCAAGGTGTCGAGCCGGTGATGATGGAGATCATGACGATGCTTTGGAGATGGAGATCAAAAGCACAAGATGATGATGGCCATATCATGTCACATATTTTGATTGCATGTGATGTTTATCCTTTATGCATCTTATTTTGCTTAGAACATCGGTAGCATTATAAGATGATCCCTTCACTAAATTTCAAGGTAAAAGTGTTCTCCCCGAGTATGCACCGTTGCCAAAGTTCATCATTTTGAAGCACCTCGTGATGATCGGGTGTGATAGACTCTACGTTCACATACAACGAGTGTAAGATAGTTTTGCACATGCAGAATACTTGGGTCAAACTTGACGAGCCTAGCATGTACAGACATGGTCTCGGAACACTGGAGACTGAAAGGTTGAACGTGAGTTATATAGTAGATATGATCAACATAGAGCTGTTCACCATTGATGACTACCCCATCTCACATGATGATTGGACATGGGTTAGTTGATTTGGATCATGTATCACTTAGATAACTTGAGGGACATTTATTTAAGTGTGAGTTCATTAGTAATTTGATTAATTGAACTTAATTTATCATGAACTTAGTCTTAATAGTTTTGCATATCTATGTTGTAGATCAATGGCCCGAGCTAAAGTTCCCTTGAATTTTAATGCATTCCTAGAGAAAGCTAAGTTGAAAGATGATGGTAGCAAATACACGGAATGGGTCCGTAACTTGAGGATTATCCTCATTGCTGCATAGAAGAATTATGTCCTTGATGCACCGCTAGGTGACAGACCTGCTGCAGGAGCTACTGCAGATGTTATGAACATCTGGCAGGCTCGATCTGATGACTACTCAATAGTTCAGTGTGCCATGCTTTACGGCTTAGAACCAGGACTTCAAAGACGTTTTGAACGTCATGGAGCATATGAGATGTTCCAAGAGTTGAAGTTAATATTTCAAGCTAATGCCCGGGTTGAGAGATATGAAGTCTCCAACAAGTTCTATAGCTGCAAGATGGAGGAGAACAGTTCTGTCAGTGAACACATACTCAAAATGTCTGGGTATCATAACCACTTGACTCAGCTGGGAGTTGATCTTCCAGTTGATAGTGTTATTGACAGGGTTCTTCAATCACTGCCACCAAGCTACAAAGGCTTCGTGATGAACTATAATATGCAAGGGATGACAAAAATGATTCCTGAGCTCTTCGCAATGCTTAAGGCCATGGAGGTAGAAATCAAGAAGGAGCATCAAGTGTTGATGGTTAACAATACCACTAGTTTCAAGAAAAAGGGCAAGGGAAAGAAAGGGAACTTCAAGAAGAATAGCAAGCAAGTTGCCACTCCCGTGAAGAAGACCAAAGCTGGACCCAAGCCTGAAACTGAGTGCTTCTACTGCAAAGGGAATGGTCACTGGAAGCGGAACTGCCCCAAGTACTTGGCGGATAAGAAGGATGGCAAAGTGAACAAAGGTATATTTGATATACATGTTATTGATGTGTACCTTACTAATGCTCGTAGTAGCGCCTGGGTATTTGATACTGGTTCGGTTGCTCATATTTGTAACTCGAAACAGGAGCTGCGGAATAAACGAAGATTGGCTAAGGACGAGGTGACGATGCGCGTCGGGAATGGTTCCAAGGTTGGTGTGATCGCCGTCGGCACGCTAGCTCTACATCTACCTTCGGGATTAGTTTTAGACCTCAATAATTGTTATTTGCTGTCAGTGTTGAGCATGAACATTATATCTGGATCTTGTTTATTGCGAGACGGTTATTCATTTAAGTCAGAGAATAATGGTTGTTCTATTTATATGAGTAATATCTTTTATGGTCATGCACCCTTGATGAATGGTCTATTCTTGTTGAATCTCGATCATAGTTGTGACGACCCCGGCTTAATCTTGCACTAACCATACACGCAAATGCACACGATCAAGCCTAAGGACTCACTTGAAGATATCACAACACAACTCTAAAACATAAATAAAGTCATACAAGCTTTATATTACAAGCCAGGGGCCTCGAGGGCTCGAATACATGAGCTCGCATACAAGCATCAGCGGAAGCATCAGATATCTGGGTACAGATATTATAGAGAAACAGATAAGCCTTTAGAAAGGCAGGGCAAAACAAAAGCTAGGATCGAAAGGCGCAGGCCTCCTGCCTGGGACCCTCCGAACCTACTCCTGGTCGTCAGATGGCTCCTCGTAGTAGTACTCGCCAGGAGGAGGGTAGTAGTAGCTGTCGGCGGGGGCAGCTGTCTCAGGGGCTCCGTCATCTGGTTGCATCAAGCGAATATGGGGAAAAAGAAAGCAAAGCAACCATGAGTACTCATCCGAAGTACTCAGCAAGCAAGGATCTACACTACATATGCAACATTTTCAAAGGAAGGCTGTATATGTGGACTGGGCTACAGAAATGCCGGAATAGAGGGGAAAGCCTAGTCCTATCGAAGACTAGCATCTTCAACATCCTCAACAGTCTTGCAGCATTAGAAGAGTGCAGATTAGCATAAAGTAAAGTAGTAGTAGTGTCATCAACCTCGCCCAGAGATTCTTCCTCGACTCCCTGCGAGAAAGCAATCCCAGAGCCATACTATCCAGTTATCATCTCAAGTGTCAGGCTCTAGTTGTACCGATCGGGATACAACTCCGAGTGTCCGTTACCGTAGGACAGGCTATCGATAGATGTTTTCTTCCCTGCAGGGGTGCACCAACTTACCCACCATGCTCGATTAACTCTAGCCGGACACACTTTACTGTGTCATGGCCAGCCTTGGTCAAACGATACGCCGCAACCCGACCGAATACTTAATAGAGAGGTCAGCATGCCGGACTAAACCTATGATCCCAGGGGTCTTGGGCCATTGCCCCGGGAACTCCTGCATGTTGCGTGGGCGGCCATGAGCAGACCTGGCAACCCCTTAATACAAGCGTAGTTGCGTAACCAGTCCAACACGGCGCGCGCCGCTCAGTCGCATGACGTCCATTAAGCTTCGGTTGATGTATACGACGCAGAACGCCCATACTATGCCCACGTGATGGTTAGTGCTATCGGGCCTGAGGCCCCTCAGATCAAATATCCAAACCGTTAGTGGATTAGGAGCGCGCGGTAACGAGCAGAGACTCACGATCGATGTGACCCCATCGCCCCGTCTCGAGGATTTGCGGCAAGGGATAAGAATGCCCGGCCACGCCTCGTAGTTATCTCGCGGGCACCTTCCAGGTCAACCCGTCTCCACATCACTTCGCAATTATGCTCGCGCAGGTACCTCTCAGGGCCGACCCATCTTTAGTAACATGGTTCAGTGTAAATTCATAGTAACCATAGAAACCGTGTGTCTAACACCAAGGGGAACCCTGAGAAATCACCCTCAATGGAATTCCACCTGATGTTATCGTCAAGGTGAACGAAGGAGGAATCACCCTCGAGGTCCACTCTTGAGGAGTTGCACGACTGTGTCGTTATCGGGAGTGGAGAAGGAGGAATCACCCTCGATGTCCATAACCGATGAACTAACCTACAAGGATAACATCAGAAGTGCTGATGAGGTATCACCCTCGGCACTCGATAGTAACCTAGTAGTGTCGAGCAACTAAGGGGCAAGTGATGTGCGGTGTCGGGGCCTGGTCTTTGATCCCGTTGATCGGGTCTTCTGATAATCCAGCGGGGCAGTCGGGACAAAGTGGGGGTCTCTGATGGGTCTCTACCCAGACTATACTAAACAGTTTAGGATAAGCAGGTAGGTAACAACATCAGGTTACAATAAACAGGCTATGCAGCAGAAATAGGATAACAGTAACAGTAGCAACTTCTAATGCAAGCATAAGAGAGAGAAGAATAGGCGATATCGGTATGCTCAAAATGGGGGTGCTTGCCTGGTTGCTTTGCAAACACCAACGGGTCTTCGTCGAGGTAGACGATCTTCGGGTCATCATCGGTCTCGGGTCTAACAGGAAGAAAGGGGGAGAAGAAACAAATAAATACACGGTGATAAAAGCAGTTACATAAGCATGGCATGGCAGCACGTTATTCGAGGAGTGCCCTAATGCAGTACTACGCAAGTTGGTGGGAGCGGGAAATTATCCGGGAGTGTTCTCCCAGCTCTGGACGATTATCGGACTGATGAAATGGAGGGGAAAGTTCCTTGTTCATCCTAATAGAGGGGGCTGACAGGTATGTGAGTGGCATATTCGGATTCGTCTCGTTTTTCTGATCGTTTTTCATATATAAATCATTTTCATCCGAGTTACGGTTTATTTTATATGATTTTTTAAAGTTTTATTCAGTTTCTGGAAATTCTGAAATTAATTAAAACTACATTATCCAGAATAGTATCCTGTGACATCAGCATGACATCACACTGACGTTAGCAGTCAACGAACCGGTTGACTGGTCAAACTGACCAGTGGGACCCACCTGTCATAGACAGGGGGGTTAATAGAGTTTAGAATTTAATCTAATCACCTATTTAACTAACAGGGGCCCACTGTCAGTGTCTACTTATTTTAGTTAATTAACTGAACTAATTTAACTCTGCTTAATTAGTTAAATAGTGGGGTGGACCCCACATGCCAGTGACTCGGCGCTGCCTAGTCAGCATGTTGACCTGGGTCATCGGTCAACTGGGCCAGGGGGGCCACCAGTCAGTGACTGAGGGAGTGGCCCCAGCGGCGCCACGTCGGCAGGGTGCCGAAGAGAGTTCCGGCGAGCCCGTGCATGGCGGCGTAGCCCCGGTGAGCTACGGGATTCTGCTACGACGGCCCATTTCGAGTGCTGTGACCACTGTTGGGACGGGAAACGAGCACCGCGTCGATCTTCGCTATCGGTGCGAGCTCCGGTGGCCTGTAGCGACGGCTACAGCGAGCGCCAGCGGTGGCCGGAATCGGGAACGCGCAGGCGTGCGGCTATGGCTCGATTCCGAGCAGGTTAAGTGGCTAGGCGGCAGCAACGGTCCTCCAGGAGCGCGCTACGGAGAGTAAACAGAGCAGGAGGAGCTTGGGAGCTCATGTACGGCAGCAATGGCGGACGACGGAGCCGGCACTTGCTGCCAGCTAGCTAGAGGGGGCGGAACGGAGCAAGGTCGGGGAGGGAAGAGGCGGAGCTTATGGGGCAGGCACACGGAGGCCTCTCGGGGTTCGGGAGCGCAGAGGCGAGGGGAAACGGTGACGGCGATCTCGGCGACCCAAGGAAGACGAAGATGGCACGAGGACGATGCGGTGCCGCCGGGCTTGATTTCTTGGGCGTAGAAGAAGAGGCGGACGCCGGCGAGCCGGACGGGCATGGTAGGGCCTCAGAAGAGGCACGGAGGCCACGGCAGAGCAGTTGCGCGGTGGCGATGGCACTCGGTGGAAAGGGGAAGGAGGAGGCCGAGCGCAAGGGAGAGAGGAAGAAGTGGCGATGGGCGTCCAGGGGAGAAGGAACGAGGGGGGGGGGGGTTCTTATCCTCTCGCTGTCGGTGGCTGTCGGCGTGTCGAGGAGCGGCCGGAGGAGAGTGCGGCGACCACGAAGACGGCGACACGGCGACGAGGAAGGAGGCGACGCAGGTGGGCCGGCTCTGTTGGGCTGGGCCTGCACACTGTGCATTGAGGCCCAGCCAACAGTGGCCCTTTTCTTTTATCTATTTCTTTCTTTTCTATTTTCCTTTTAACTAATAAACAGAGAGATATAAAAGATTATTTGGGCATCCTAATCACTTAGGAAAAATATGGAAAGGGTCCCATTAATTCCCTGGTGTTTTTAGACAGTGCCACAAAAAGTTTGGGTATTTTTGGAGCTCATTTGAATTTTTTTTTAAATAGAATAGCATTTAAAAATGCTGAAATGGTGTTGTTTCTTGCTGTTAGAGTCATTTTACTAATTCAATTAATGTTGGTTATATTTTTACAATTGCTTCTGGATTATTTGAAATGTTATGAACATTTTAGTTTTGCAATCTGAAGAAGTATTAATTTGACTTGCATTTTAAATTTGAGTTGAGTTGGATTATTTCCTAAATGCAATTTGATGATGATGATCATGATGACAAGGCATGTTGTCTAGGTTATTGACAGAGTAAAGATCTGGGGTGTTACAAATCTCCTCCACTACAAGAAATCTTGTCCCGAGATTTAAGTGGGGAAGAAAAGGGTAACTTCAGGAGAACTGACCCTTGTAGGGTTAATTAGCTGGTGAACAATTCAGGGAATGTGGTAGAAGTATCTCTCGAGTTGAAACTTAGGATACATCGAGAGCAAAGTATGAAGGTACAGTAAGAAATTTTGGGCGAATGGACATCCGATCGATAACTGAACAGAGTATGAAAAGGGGTTCAGAGCATCGGGAATAGATCATCTTTCAGAGGGTGGCTCGTGATAACACACAAAGTCATAGGCAAAGAATATTTCGGAATCAAGGTTGTACAGGAGAGTCAGGTTCCTATCCTGTGGAACTGTGGAGGGGTTTCGATCAAAAGCAGGGAGAACGGTGGCATCTTACCGGTCACGACAACAATGTATGTCAGAGGATAGCCTATCAGTTATGTCGGCGACAACATCGGTACCAAGGGCGAGGGACGAAGAGAACCATTCTCCTGCTCGTTGAACGAGGCGGACCAATAGGCAAAGTTCTCGTCCATCGGTGGTTACCGGAATGCCATCAGCATTAGTAACAGGGTCGTACTGACCGAATTGTACCTCGAGGTGTTTTCATAAGCAGGGAATTATTTCTGCTTATATCATCCAGATCATAAGAAAGGTTAACAAACCAATGGAAAGGAAAAATGATTAATTGATTATTCAAACTAACCAATGGGAAGGAGAATGTGTTTATACCCAGGAATTAGGAGTGTAACTTTTCCCAAGGAAAAGTAGAGCATGATATACATGATAGGCCAGCGAGTTCAAAAGCATTTAGATAAAGGGGCGAGGAAAATCAAGACGTTACCCGTTCAACGATGTCCGGATAATAGATCAGGAAACATTTGTCAATGTGTTTCCAATGTTCTTGTTGATATTCGGAATACCGCAATCATGCTTCGAGGTAGCAGTAACATGGTGTTTCAAGCAAAGATAATGGTGAAGCGAAAGGTTATTGGAACCACAGGTACGACACAAGCTCGAAATCAAGTTTGTTGTTCGAGGTGAAATGATAAGATGAGACGATCGACGTAGGCTTCGCTCATCGTCGAAAATTGTGCTCCGGGAAGAAGGGACAGGTAGCACAGTTAGAATTTAGCACGACAAGCATATAGCTGATTAGGCTAGGAATGATGTGATGGAGTACCCTACTCCCCAGCAACAAAGTACTAGGAGTGCTGAATCATCAAGCGGAGTTGATTCATTGTTCGGTGGTCTCGGTTGAAGACAAGCCAGAACCCATGGAGTGACTATGACAGGGAAAGGTATCACTCCATCGGAAAATTTCATAGAACGTAGTACAATAGGATGATATCCTCGAGATAGTAGGGGGTTAATACTCGAGGTAATTCAGTATAGAGGTTGGACAGGCATATTGATTTGCTGAAGACAAGTATTCTAACTTATCCGAGAAAGGAATCAAGAGATATTAATATGGCCCGAACCATGATTACAAAAGATCAATACACAGATGCAAGATGAATTTAGTACCAAGGAAATAATTATTTTTACGAGCAGCTTCCATGATAAGTTCTACATCGGGTCCATGGGCATGAACACAAAGGTTCAAGGTCGCCTCCCACTTCTTCAATGCATCACCTTTCATTCACTACTCTTATAAAAATGATTTCAGTATGAAAACCTACCTGGTGAATTACCGGGGGAGTATGACCCGTGAAAACTTTTCGGGTTCACACAGATTAATGAAGGCATAGGTTCAACCCGTAGGGGTATCTTAGGAACATGTACCTCGAACTTCAGGAGTATCTAACACAAGCTTGACAGCAGAGCATGGTTGACAAAAGGAGAGGATACAATTTTACCAAAGGCATTATGTATCAGGCAAATAACTCACAAGAATTTTGGATGTGAAGGACACTGTCGGATAACAACCCAATAATGGATCAGTTGGTCGGCAAAGGATCTGATGTGAGTATCGATACTCAAATAGAAGAAGAAGAATGCAAAGGCATCGGATTGTAGAAGCAACTGAATAATTCGGTGTTCAATTATAAAGGGTTTATGATTTCCAAAGCAAGGGATCAGAAGGAGACGCTCGGATCAAAAGATGGGTAAGTAGAATAGAACTAGATGGACAATCATTTGCAACTTGATTGCCCGAGAACCCACTCATGTCCATAATGACGTCTGGGCCAGAAGGACGAGTTCTAGGAATCGACTAATGATTGCGAACATTCGCAGCATATTGATTCAAGGGGTTCAAATAGTAGTATCAAGGGATGTCAACGAGGATTACTTGACATATGGAACTATCCATAATGCAAGTAGGCAAGAATTTCAAGAGCAATAGGGTGCAGAGAATTTTTGGAAGATCGATTCACAATGGGAATGATGTTGTGAAGCACATGATCAATTAGGGATGAACGAATCCCTGATAAGCGTGAAGAATTATTCGCAGTGCGAAAGAAGCTGCACGGCAGTAGGCTCAAAGGATTCCCGGATTAACGAGGAGTATTACGAGGTATCTCGCACATAAAGGAGTAACTGGGAATGAAGATGCAAATGACAAGGATGGTTATTTATCCATGGGGTTTTGTCGGTGGTCAGGAACTGCAAGCAGTGGGTACAGGGACTCGGGAATCATCGAGGAGTAACTTCAGAGTCTTCTGATGTAACAGTCGATCATCTGTGGTGAACGGGATCTCCGGGATGAAGTGGTTACGAGAACCTAATGTCAAGTTAGTAAAATTTTAACCCGAAAGGAAGAGAGATCAGAGTCCCAGAGTAAGGAAGAGGAATAAAAGATCCCAATACCTCCCAATTGGCGACGTGGGCCCGTAAGCCACACAGCCAAGTTAGTAAAACAGTTTTCGGTTACTAGACTCAACTTCGGCCAAGGAGTTGGAAAGGGGGTTCCTACAGACAGTCGGCTCTGATACCAACCTGTGACGACCCCGGCTTAATCGTGCACTAACCATACACGCAAATGCACATGATCAAGCCTAAGGACTCACTTGAAGATATCACAACACAACTCTAAAACATAAATAAAGTCATACAAGCTTTATATTACAAGCCATGGGCCTCGAGGGCTTGAATACATAAGCTCGCATACAAGCGTCAGTGGAAGCATCAGATATCTGGGTACAGATATTACAGAGAAACAGATAAGCCTTTAGAAAGGCAGGGCAAAACAAAAGCTACGATCGAAAGGCGCAGGCTTCCTGCCTGGGACCCTCCGAACCTACTCCTGGTCATCGGACGGCTCCTCATAGTAGTACTCGCCAGGAGGGTAGTAGTAGTAGCTGTCGGCGGGGGCAGCTGTCTCAGGGGCTCCATCATCTAGTTGCATCAAGCGAATATGGGGAAAAAGAAAGCAAAGCAACCGTGAGTACTCATCCGAAGTACTCAGCAAGCAAGGATCTACACTACATATGCAACATTTTCAAAGGAAGGCTGTATATGTGGACTGGGCTACAGAAATGCCGGAATAGAGGGGAAAGCCTAGTCCTATCGAAGACTAGCATCTTCAACGGTCTTGCAGCATTAGAAGAGTGCAGATTAGCATAAAGTAAAGTAGTAGTAGTGTCATCAACCTCGCCCAGAGATTCTTCCTCGACTCCCTGCGAGAAAGCAATCCCAGAGCCATACTATCCAGTTATCATCTCAAGTGTCAGGTTCTAGTTGTACCGATCGGGATACAACTCCGAGTGTCCGTTACCGTAGGACAGGCTATCGATAGATGTTTTCTTCCCTGCAGGGGTGCACCAACTTACCCACCACGCTCGATTAACTCCGGCCGGACACACATTACTGGGTCAGGCCCGGCCTCGGCCAAACGATACACCGCAACCCGACCGAATACTTAATAGAGAGGTCAGCACGCCGGACTAAACCTATGCCCCCAGGGGTCTTGGGCCATCGCCCCGGGAACTCCTGCATGTTGCATGGGCGGCCGTGAGCAGACCTAGCAACCCCCTAATACAAGCACGGTTGAGTAACTAGTCCAACACGGCGTGCGCCACTCAGTCGCATGACGTCCATTAAGCTTCGGCTGATGTATACGACGCAGAACGCCCATACTATGCCCACGTGATGGTTAGTGCTATCGGGCCAGAGGCCCCTCGGATCAAATATCCAAACCGTTAGTGGATTAGGAGCGCGCGGTAACAAGCAGAGACTCACGATCGATGTGACCCCGTCGCCCCGTCTCGAGGACTTGCGGCAAGGGCTAAGAATGCCCGGCCACACCTCGTAGTTATCTCGCAGGCACCTTCCAGGTCAACCCGTCTCCACATCACTTCGCAATTATGCTCGTGCGGGTACCCCTCAGGGCCGACCCGTCTTTAGTAACATGGTTCAGTGTAAAGTCATAGTAACCATAGTAACCGTGTGTCTAACACCAAGGGGAACCCTGAGGAATCACCCTCGATGGAATTCCACCTGATGTTATCATCAAGGTGAACGAAGGAGGAATCACCCTCGAGGTCCACTCTTGAGGAGTTGCACGACAGTGTCATTATCGGGAGTGGAGAAGGAGGAATCACCCTCGATGTCCATAACCAATGAACTAACCTACAAGGTTAACATCAGAAGTGCTGATGAGGTATCACCCTCGGCACTCGATAGTAACCCAGTAGTGTCGAGCAACTAAGGGGGAAGTGATGTGCGGTGCCGGGGCCTGGTCTTCGATCCCGTTGATCGGGTCTTCTGATAATCCAGCGGGGCAGTTGGGACAAAGTGGGGGTCTCTGATGGGTCTCTATCCAGACTATACTAAACAGTTTAGGATAAGCAGGTAGGTAACAACAGTAGGTTACAATAAATAAGCTATGCAGCAGAAATAGGATAACAGTAGCAGTAGCAACTTCTAATGCAAGCATAAGAGAGAGAAGAATAGGCGATATCGGTATGCTCAAAATGGGGGTGCTTGCCTGGTTGCTTTGCAAACACCAACGGGTCTTCGTCGAGGTAGACGATCTTCGGGTCATCATCGGTCTCGGGTCAAACGGGAAGAAAGGGGAGAAGAAATGAATAAATACACGACGATAAAAGCAGTTTCATAAGCATGGCATGGCAGCATGTTATTCGAGGAGTGCCCTAATGCAGTACTACGCAAGTTGGTGGGAGCAGGAAATTATCCGGGAGTGTTCTCCCAGCTCCGGACGATTATCGGACAGATGAAATGGAGGGGAAAGTTCCTTGTTCATCATGTTAGAGGGGCCTGACAGGTATGTGAGTGGCATATTCGGATTCGTCTCGTTTTTCTGATAGTTTTTCATATATAAATCATTTTCATTCGAGTTACGGTTTATTTTATATGATTTTTCAAAGTTTTATTCAGTTTCTGGAAATTCTGAAATTAATTAAAACTACATTATCCAGAATAGTATCCTGTGATGTCAGCATGACATCACACTGACATCAGCAGTCAACGGTCTGGTTGACTGGTCAAACTGACCAGTGGGACCCACCTGTCATAGACAATGGGGTTAACAGAGTTTAGAATTTAATCTAATGACCTATTTAACTAACAGGGGCCCACTGTCAGTGTCTACTTATTTTAGTTAACTAACATAACTAATTTAATTCTGCTTAATTAGTTAAACAGTGGGGTGGACCCCACATGGCAGTGACTGGGCGCTGCCCAGTCAGCATGTTGACCTGGGTCATCGGTCAACTGGGCCAGGGGGGCCACCAGTCAGTGACTGAGGGAGTGGCCCCAGCGGCGCCACATCGGCAGGGCGCCGGAGAGAGCTCCGGCGAGCCCGTGCACGGCGGTGCAGTCCCGGTGAGCTACGGGATTCTGCTACGGCGGCCCATTTCGAGCGTTGTGACCACCGTTGGGACGGGAAACAAGCACCGCGTCGATCTTCGCTATCGGTGCGAGCTCCGGTGGCCTGTAGCGACGGCTACGGCGAGCGCCGGCGGTGGCCGGAATTGGGAACGCGCAGGCGTGCGGCTACGGCTCGATTCTGAGCAGGTTAAGTGGCTAGGCGGCAGCAGCGGTCCTCCAGGAGCGCGCTACGGAGAGTAAACAGAGCAGGGGGAGCTTGGGAGCTCGTGTACGGCAGCAATGGCGAACGGTGGAGCTGGCACTTGCTGCCAGCTAGCTAGAGGGGGCGGAACGGAGCAAGGTCGGGGAGGAAAGAGGCGGAGGTTACGGGGCAGGCACACGGAGGCCTCTCGGGGTTCGGGAGCGCAGAGGTGAGGGGAAACGGAGACGGCGATCTCGGTGACCCGAGGAAGACGAAGATGGCACGAGGACAATGCGGTGCCGCCGGGCTCGATTTCTTGGGCGTAGAAGAAGAGGCGGACGCCGGCGAGCCGGACGGGCATGGTAGGGCCTCGAAAGAGGCACGGAGGCCACGGCGGAGCAGTTGCGCGGTGGCGATGGCACTCGGTGGAGAGGGGAAGGAGGAGGCCGAGCGCAAGGGAGAGAGGGAGAAGTGGCGATGGGCGTCCAGGGGAGAAGGAACGAGGGGGGGTTCTTATCCCCTCGCTGTCGGTGGCTGTCGGCGTGTCGAGGAGCGGCCGGAGGAGCATGCGGCGACCACGAAGGCGGCGACACGGCGACGAGGATGGAGGCGACGCAGGTGGGCCGGCTCTGTTGGGCTGGGCCTGCGCACTGTGCATTGAGGCCCAGCCAACAGTGGCCCTTTTCTTTTATCTATTTCTTTCTTTTCTGTTTTTCTTTTAACTAATAAACAGAGAGATATAAAAGATTATTTGGGCATCCTAATCACTTAGGAAAAATATGGAAAGGGTCCCATTAATTCCCTGGTGTTTTTAGACAGTGCCACAAAAAGTTTGGGTATTTTTGGAGCTCATTTGAATTTATTTTTTTAAATAGAATAGCATTTAAAAATGCTGAAATGGTGCTGTTTCTTGCTGTTAGAGTCATTTTACTAATTCAATTAATGTTGGTTATATTTTTACAATTGCTTCTGGATTATTTGAAATGTTATGAACATTTTAGTTTTGCAATCTGAAGAAGTATTAATTTGACTTGCATTTTAAATTTGAATTGAGTTGGATTATTTCCTAAATGCAATTTGATGATGATGATCATGATGACAAGGCATGCTGTCTAGGTTATTAACAGAATGAAGATATGGGGTGTTACAATAGTGATACACATATTCATAATATTGATGCCAAAAGATGCAAAGTTGATAATGATAGTGCAACATACTTGTGGCACTGCCGTTTAGGTCATATTGGTGTAAAGCGCATGAAGAAACTCCATGCAGATGGACTTTTGGAGTCACTTGATTATGAATCATTTGATACTTGCGAACCATGCCTCATGGGAAAGATGACTAAAACTCCGTTCTCCGGAATAATGGAGCGAGCTAATGACTTATTGGAAATAATACATACCGATGTATGCGGTCCGATGAGTGTTGAAGCACGCGGCGAGTATCATTATTTTCTAACCTTCATAGATGATTTGAGTAGGTATGGGTATATCTACTTAATGAAACACAAGTCTGAAACATTTGAAAAGTTCAAAGAATTTCAGAGTGAAGTGGAGAATCATCATAAGAAGAAAATAAAGTTTCAACGATCTGATTGCAGAGGCGAATATTTGAGTTACGTGGCCTTCATTTAAAACAATGTGGAATTGTTTCACAATCCACACCACCTGGAACACCACAGCGTAATTGATGTAGGGTAGAACCCTAGGGCCCGATCTTTCACGAAATGGAGGGGATCCTACGAAGAACACGAGGGGAAACACGAGGAGAGAAATCACTCAAACTAACAAGAACGGTCACACATGTGCTAGATCCTCGAAACACAAAGAGATACATGATCCGAATCCAACAAAGGACGATACATAGGGTAGCTAGTTCATCTCCGTGAGGAGGTCTTGATGATATCCTTGATGGATCTTCCCGTTAGGGGTCTTGAATCCAAGATGGATCTTCTCCGTAGAGGCCGCGGTCTCTCTCGGTGGAGTAGATCCGTATGGATGAGCAAAGCTCTATCTCAAGTATGAGCTAAACCAATGCTAACCCTAACTAGGAGGTGGAGGAGGTCTATTTATAGTCGTAGTGCAAAAGGGGGCGAAGTGAAAGGGTACATGGGCCTCGGGCCCGAAACTGTGCGCAGACAGGGACCGGACGTCCGGTCGGGAGCAGACGTCCGGTGGCTCATGGGCGTCCGGACGTCCGGAGTGGGCCGGTCGTCCGGTCGCCGGTCGTCCGGCCTCTTCGGTCTTCCGCTGATTTGGCTCGGGCGGGGAACAGCCGAACTTCCGGTGGAGGCCGGATGTCCGGTCGCTGGGAGTTGCCGGTCATCCGGTCCTGGCTGGACGTCCGCTCGCTGTAGCTGGCGTTGGCTAGGACTTGGGCAGGCTGGGGCTTCAGGCGCCGGACGTGCTGTCCCGACCGGTCGTCCGATGGCTGGGGTTTCTTCGGCAGCTCTTTTTCTTGTCCCTCCTCCTTGGTGTCCTCGCCGTCTTGTCCGTTGGATGCAGCTGCTCCGTGGCCTTCCTCCAAGTACCTGATCACACATAGTGTTTCCGTTTGAGGTAGTAGCCATGTCTCATGTGTAGAAAGTGGTAGTTCGGAGAGGAGCGAGTTCACCTTATCTTCGATAGCCTTTGCTCGAGCTCTTGTCATTGGTCCAAGTGGTGTCATGGGAGACGTAGGTAGGTCCATGGGGATGACCGTGGGATGCTCCGCATCATCTCCCCCCCCTTGGGAAGGATCCGACCTCGGATCGAAATCTTCATCACCATGGTAGGGCGAGAGATCCGTGACGTTGAAGACATCGCTCACGCTGTACTTGTCGCGCGGGAGGTCGATCTTGTAAGCGTTGTTGTTGTAGCGTGCTAGCACCTTGAAGGGTCCATCAGCTCGTGGTAGAAGTTTGGACTTGCGTTCATTGGGGAAACGGTCCTTGCGAAGGTGTAGCCACACGAGATCTCCAACGTTGAATATCATTGGTTGCTTGTTGACGTTGAGCTTGGTCTCGAGTCGTTGTACTTGGTGCTCGATGGTGTGCCTTGTATCTTCTTGCATCTTCTTGAGGTAGCTCACTCGGGCACTCGCGTCCATGTTGATGCGCTCTTGTAGTGGTAGAGGAAGAATGTCCAATGGGGACAACGGGTTGAAACCGTAGACGACCTTGAAAGGGGACTTGCTGGTAGTCGAATGTCTTGCACGGTTGTAAGCGTACTCGGCAATGGGTAGGCACTCCTCCCACTCCTTGATGTTCCTCTTGATCAACACGCGTAGTAGAGTGGAGAGCGTTCGGTTCGTCACTTCCGTTTGGCCGTCGGTTTGTGGATGGTATGCCGTGGAGAATAATAGTTTGATGCCGAGCTTGGCGCACAAGGTCTTCCAAAAGTAACCCAAGAACTTGACGTCGCGGTCCGAGACAATCGTCTTTGGCACTCCATGTAGGCGCAAGATTTCTCTACAAAAAATATTTGCAATATGTGAAGCATCGTCTATCTTGTTGCAAGGAATGAAATGTGCCATTTTAGAGAATCGGTCCACAACAACAAACACGGAATCCTTTCCATTTCTAGTCCTAGGCAAACCAAGCACAAAATCCATGCTAATATCTTCCCATGGGTGATATGGAATTGGAAGGGGTGTATAAAGACCATGAGATTGAGCTTTGGACTTAGCTTTGCGACATGTCGAACATCGGTTGGTGAAGCGCGAGACGTCGCGGAACATCTTGGGCCAAAAGTAGTTCTTAGAGAGCGTAGCAAATGTCTTGTCTCGTCCAAAGTGTCCCATTAGTCCTCCTCCATGAGATTCTTGGAAAAGTAACAAACGAAGAGAAGACTCGGGGATGCAAAGTTTGTTAGCTCTCATAAGATAATCATCTTTGATGTAATAGCGTTCCCAAGATGTATGCGTCAAACACTTGGCATAAGGAATTGCAAAAGTAGGATCATGCGCATACAAGTCTTTTATGTGCTCAAAGCGAATGACATTCAATTCAAGTTTAGTAACAAGCATGCATATACGGGAAAGTGCATCCGCCACAACATTTTCCTTACCTTTGATGTACTTGATGACATAAGGAAATGACTCAATGAATTCACTCCACTTAGCATGACGCTTGTTCAACTTAGTTTGACCCTTAAGATACTTAAGCGTTTCGTGATCGGTATGAATGATAAATTCATGAGGGCAAAGATAATGTTCCCATCCACGCAAAACTCGCACTAAAGCATATAGCTCTTTGTCATAGATGGGATAGTTGAGTTGTGCTCCGGAGAGTTTCTCACTAAAGTATGTGATGGGGCGCTTCTCTTGTGTTAACACACCTCCTATGCCATTACCACTAGCATCGCAATGAATTTCAAAGCGTTTGTCAAAGTTGGGTAAAGCAAGCACGGGAACATGAGTAAGCAAATTCTTGAGCTCATTAAATGTGCTATCTTGAGATGGTCCCCAAACAAAGGGTGCATTTTTCTTACTCAAAGCATGTAAAGGAGACGCAATGGTGCTAAAATCCTTAACAAATCTACGGTAGAAACCGGCTAAACCAAGAAAACTACGCACTTGTTGCAACTTGGTTGGTTGGGGCCAAGTTTTAATAGCATTGATCTTAGATTCATCTACATGAACACCCTTAGAAGACACAACGAAACCCAAGAAAACAAGCTTATCAACACCAAAAAGGCATTTGTCCATATTAGCATAAAGGCGCTCTTTCCTAAGGGTTTGCAACACGGTTCTAAGATGGGTGACATGATCTTTGAGAGATTTGCTAAATACAAGAATATCGTCAAAGTAGACCACAACAAATACGCCAATATAGGGTCGAAGAACAAAATGCATGACTCTCATGAAAGTACCGGGTGCTTCAGATAAGCCCATTGGCATAACAAGCCATTCATATAAGCCAAATTTGGTCTTAAATGCGGTTTTCCATTCATCACCTTCTTGGATGCGTATTTGATAGTAGCCACTTTTAAGATCAATTTTAGAGAAAATGGTGGCTCCGCTAAGCTCATCTAGCATATCATCTAGGCGTGGGATAGGGTAACGATAACGCACGGTAATAGCATTGATAGGACGACAATCGGAACACATGCGAAATGTACCATCTTTCTTGGGAACAAGGATTACCGGGATGGCACAAGGGCTCAAGCTTTCGCGTACATGGCCGTTGTCGATGAGTTGTTGTACTTGCCGTTGGATCTCCTTGGTTTCCTCAGGGTTGACGCGGTAGGGAGCCTTGTTAGGAAGGGGTGCTCCGGGGATGAGGTCGATTCGGTGTTCGATGCCTCGTAGAGGGGGTAGACCCGGAGGTAGCTCGTCGGGGAAAACATCTTGGAATTCCTGCAATAGAGAAGATAACACTAAAGGTAGATTGTGAGAGTTGTTAGTTTTGGGTGCCTCATCCTTGCACAAAAGGACATAGTGCATAACACTTGATGGGTTCTCACACACTTCTCTCATCTCACGTTTGGTGGGAAAGAGGAGTAGGTTTTTGTTGTCGTTCATCGTGGAGGCACTCGATTTGGGCTTGTGGCGCTCACTCTCTTTATGGTGGTTCGCTCTCTCACTATTCTCTCCATGATGGGTGGCTTGCTTGTCGGCGATCACTTGACTTGGAGACATAGGTCGTAGCACGTACTCCTTCCCTTTCATCTTGAAGCTATAGTGATTCGTTCGCCCATTGTGGATGATGGCTCAGTCAAATTGCCATGGTCGTCCAAGAAGAAGGTGGCAAACGGACATCGGAACGACATCACACTCCAAAGTGTCTTCGTATGCTCCAATCTTGAAGGAAACTTGCACCATATGCTCGACTTGGATAGTGCCGGAGTCACTTAGCCATTGAACCTTGTAAGGATGCGGGTGCTTCATCTTGACTAGTTGGAGCTTGGAGCATAGTTCTTCACTTGCCAAGTTATGACAACTTCCTCCATCGATGATGACCTTCACGGACCTTCCATTGATGCCGGCCTTGGTGTGGAAGATATGGCATCTTTGGTCTTCGTCTTGTTGATGTTGAAGAGTCAAGACCTTGGAGACAACAAGAGCGGGGCTCGGATCTTCGTCACAAAAGACTTGATCATCTTCATCGTCGTTCACTTGCCGGTGCATGGCCACTTGCTCAAGGGCTTCCATTTCGCCTTCACTCATTGAATCGTATGTACCATCGTCGTTGAAGATCATGGTGCTTTTGTTGGTACATTCGAAGGACTTGTGGCCTCGGCCGCTGCATGTGAAGCACTTGATGGAACTTGTCTTGATGGTCTCATCGGTTGGAGTAGATGATGAAGAAGCTCTTGGCTTGATGTTGCTTATGGTAGGAGGACGACTTGAGGTTGTCGAAGTTTTCTTGTAAGTGGACTTGTCGCCGTTGCTTGTAGAAGGCTTGGTTGAGGTAGACGGTGTTGGAGTCGTTGAAGCTTGGGTGTTGGAGAAGCCATAGGACTTGGATGAGAACTTGGCATACTTGAAGTCATCTTGCACTTGACGTTCCACCTTGGTAGCTTGATGCACTAGCTCAATGAGGTTTGAGTATGGTTGGAAGTCGGCGATCTTTTTGATAGGATGATTGAGTCCATTCAAGAAATGTGCCATAGTTTGCTCGTCATCTTCCGTGACATTGGCTCGTATCATGGCAATCTCCATTTCCTTGTAGTACTCTTCAACGCTCTTGGTTCCTTGCTTGAGGAGTTGGAGTTTCTTGAAGAGGTCACAGTTGTAGTAGGTTGGCACAAAACATGCTCTCATGACACCCTTCATTTGCGCCCAAGTGGTGATTGGTGGTTCACCTCTTGCCTCAAGACACTCAATGACTTGTTCCCACCATATGAGGACGTAGTCTTGGAACTCAAGGGATGCCATAGCGATCTTCTTCTCTTCCTCATAGTTGTGCAAACGAAAGATCTTGTCGACCTTCAATGCCCATGATAGGTACTCTTCGGGATCATTGCTTCCGTTGAACTTGGGCATGGTGAACTTTAGCTTGCCGTAGCATTGCTCTTCATTGTGTTGGGGTCGAGGGTGATGACGTCCTAGCCGAAGATGATTGTCTCCCTCAACTTGCTCTTGTCGTGGAGGATTTCCATTGCCTTGGTGCTCTTGTTGAGCTTGCGGTTCTTGTCGGGCTTGTGGAGGAGCTTGTCAAGCTTGTGTAGGAACTTGAGGAACTTGTTGATGCAACCGTGATTGATAGACCCTCTCTTGAACTTCTTCGTGAAGTGTTTCTTCTTGTTCGCGCCTATGGCGGTTGCGTGCGGCAACGGCGCAACTTGTGTCGTGGAGGGCACGTTGCGCCTCAAGTGCTTGAGCTTCTCACCGTAGTTGTTCTTGACATTGCGCCTCGGCATCTTGCTCGTCTTGGTGTAGGCGTGCTCGTTCTTCCTCTTGTTGGCATTGGCGTTGCCATTCTTGTGCTTGCGCAAACGTAGCTTGGTTTTGGCGATGTCGATGTTCTTGCGCAAGAAGTTGATCTTGAGAATCGGATTCGTGTAGAGGATTGCGGTTTGCTTGACGGTGTTGGCGCGCGGCTTGGCGAAGAGTGTTTGACGTCGGTGTACTTGAGTTGTCGGAGGAATGTCGACTTGAGTGGCTCCGTCTTGAGGAGGACGAAGTGGTAGAAGAGCGGTTGACCAACAAGGCACGAATATCGTCCATTCTTGCATCGTTCTCTTGTTTGTGTTGGTCGAGCTTGTGGTCGAAGTAGTCTCTTGTACATTGCTCGGAGAGGCGTAAGTCGGTGGCGAGATTGTCGATGCGGTCGCTCATTGCTTGTTGTTCTTGATGCAAAGCTCATTGTCCACCGAAGAGGTGGCTCTTGGTGACGTAGGTGTTCGGGTCGTCGTCTTGCTCGATGAAGAGTGGGTTGGTAGAAGAACTTGGCCTATCCATCCTTCCAAGCAAATATGTGAGTGGGAGAAAGAGAAGAACTTATACCAAATGTACCTTGACCGATGTTGAAGATGGATAAATGATCACTCAAATGTGGAACAAGGAAATAGCACAATTGGTACCGATTCTTGTCGGTTTCTCACACCTACACAAATAAAAGCTTATGGTGGAGCTCGGTTAGGATAGTGGCACAAAGTTCGATGCAATTGTTAGTGAGCCTCAATAATGTTGGAAAAGATTCACAAATTTGCAAATGCAACAAGTAGACCAAGCAAGTAGAGTTACACGGAAACACACACGCAAATAGATAAATGGGGTCGTGCAACCAAAAATTAGCGGAAAATGTGGAATCCACGGAAAATGCTCTTGTTGCACAACACTAGAGAGATGCTAGCACGATTGCACAATAGGCGGATACGAAACTTGTGCACGACCTACTAAGCAAAAATGCAACGACTTCTATCCCAAGTATGCTATATGTATGGTGTTCCGATGATATGATCCAAGATGATCGAGTATGACAATCTTAATGTTGTATGATGCTATGGTTCTTGCTTATAAGCTCTTTTCTTATCTTTTCCTTTGGCTTAAAAGCTTGTTTGGCTCTTTCTCTTTTGAGCTCTTTTCTCATGCAAAACTTCACGAACCAAGATAGCAATTGTGTATGCTATGACAACCTTGTGACGCAAGAGATAATACCAAGATATGCACCACGGTGAAATGGTATGTATGCTATGGGAAGTATGATCACTAATGTGCACAAGTAACGTTGCCAGCAATACTCAAAGGCTAGTCTCGAAAGGCAAGATACGCAAAATTGGGCTATGGTGGTTATCAATGTAATGGCAAGGAGTAGACCAAGATGTCATCGAGATTACCATCCTTGCTTACGGTTGAGGGTGTCAAAATGGTGAAGTGGTCGATGTCGAGTCCTTGGCAAAGATGAGCGGCGGTGATGTCGATGTCGAACCGTTCCTAGTTAGAAGAAACACCCTAGGAAACGATGAACCACAACTCAAATTCTCAAAACCAAATGTGTCAAAATTGTGTCGGAGTGCGGAGCGTGTAAGCGATGGTGGTTGCGGAAAATGAAAGGGCTATCGGAGTGCGTATGCGGAGGGTGGAATAGTAATGGGGGTAGAGTGCGAATGCGGAAGTGGAACGGTGGTGGTGGCCGAACTGAAATTGTTCAGTTTCGTCAGGGAACGTCGGACGTCCGGTGTATGGTGGACGTCCGGTCGCCGGACCTCCGGTAGCTGGCGGACGTCCGGTGCCTGGGCTGTTGCGGGCACGGGATGAACAGCTAGGGTTCGTGGTGGATGTGGCAAAATTTGTCGAATTTGGGCGATTTTGTGGGTGGAAAAGGTGGAGATGATGGGGGAAAGCTAGATCCACTTGAGGCAAAGCAAATCCACGGATCAAATCCAACAAAACTTCATCACACCAACAAATCACAAAAAAAAATTGGGGCTATTTTTTGTGGGGATTTTCAAAATTTAGGACGAAAAACAACAAAATCAAGCTAGAAAACGGGGGTAGGGGCTCCAAATTCATGATCAACCTTGGCTCATGATACCAAGATGATGTAGGGTAGAACCCTAGGGCCCGATCTTTCACGAAATGGAGGGGATCCTACGAAGAACACGAGGGGAAACACAAGGAGAGAAATCACTCAAACTAACAAGAACGGTCACACATGTGCTAGATCCTCGAAACACAAAGAGATACACGATCCGAATCCAACAAAGGATGATACATAGGGTAGCTAGTTCATCTCCATGAGGAGGTCTTGATGATATCCTTGACGGATCTTCCCGTTGGGGGTCTTGAATCCAAGATGGATCTTCTCCGTAGAGGCCGCGGTCTCTCTCGGTGGAGTAGATCCGTATGGATGAGCAAAGCTCTATCTCAAGTATGAGCTAAACCAATGCTAACCCTGACTATGATGTGGAGGAGGTCTATTTATAGTCGTAGTGCAAAAGGGGGCGAAGTGAAAGGGTACATGGGCCTCGGGCCCGAAACTGTGCGCAGACAGGGACCGGACGTCCGGTGGCTCGTGGGCGTCCGGACGTCCGGAGGTCACCGTACTTCCGTCAATTAAGCTCGGGTGCAGTGGCACCGGACGTCCGGAGTGGGCCGGTCGTCCGGTCGCCGGTCGTCTGGCCTCTTCGGTCTTCCACTGATTTGTCTCGGGCGGGGAACAGCCGGACTTCCGGTGGAGGCCGGACGTCTGGTCGCTGGGAGTTGCCGGTCGTCCGATCCTGGCCGGATGTCCGCTCGCTGTAGCTGGCGTTGGCTGGGACTTGGGCAGGCTGGGGCTTCAGGCGCCGGACGTCCGGTCCCGATCGGTCGTCCGGTGGCTGGGGTTTCTTTGGCAACTCTTTTTCTTGTCCCTCCTCCTTGGTGTCCTCGCTGTCTTGTCTGTTGGATGCAGCTGCTCTGTGGCCTTCCTCCAAGTACCTGATCACACATAGTGTTTCCGTTTGAGGTAGTAGCCATGTCTCATGTGTAGAAAGTGGTAGTTCGGAGAGGAGCGAGTTCACCTTATCTTCGATAGCCTTTGCTTGAGCTCTTGTCATTGGTCCAAGTGGTGTTGTGGGAGACATAGGTAGGTCCATGGGGATGACCGTGGGATGCTCCGCATCAGTAATGGTGTGTCCGAATGTCGTAACCGTACTTTATTAGATATGGTGCGTTCTATGATATCTCTTACCGATTTACCACTATCATTTTGGGGTTATGCATTAGAGATAGCCGCATTCACGTTAAATAGGGCACCGTCGAAATCCATTGAGACGACACCGTATGAACTATGGTTTGGCAAGAAACCTAAGCTGTCATTTCTTAAAGTTTTGGGATGCGACACTTATGTCAAAAGGCTTCAACCTGATAAGCTCGAACCCAAATCGGAGAAGTGCGTCTTCATAGGATACCCTAAGGAAACTATTTGGTACACCTTCTACCACAGATCCAAAGGCAAGACCTTTGTTGCAAAGAATGGGTCCTTTCTAGAGAAGGAGTTTCTCTCGAAAGAAGTGAGTGGGAGGAAAGTAGAACTTGATGAGGTAATTGTACCTTCTCTCGAATTGGAAAGTAGTACATCACAGAAAACAGTTCCCGTGATGCCTACACCAACTAGAGAAGAAGCAAATGATGATAATCATGAAACTTTGGATCAAGTTACTCCTGAACCTCGTAGGTCGACCAGAGCATGATCCGCACCAGAGTGGTACGGTAATCCTGTTCTGGAAGTTATGTTATTAGACCATGGCGAACCTACGAACTATGAAGAAGCTATGATGAGCCCAGATTCCGATAAATGGCTTGAGGCCATGAAATCTGAGATAGGATCCATGTATGAGAACAAAGTATGGACTTTGGTGGATTTGCCCGATGATCGGCAAGCCATAGAGAATAAATGGATCTTCAAGAAGAAGACTGACGTTGATGGTAATGTTACTATCTACAAAGCTCGACTTGTCACAAAAGGTTTTCGACAAGTTCAAGGGGTTGACTATGATGAGACTTTCTCACCCGTAGCGATGCTTAAGTCTGTCCGAATCATGTTAGCAATTGCCGCATTTTATAATTATGAAATTCGGCAAATGGACGTCAAAACTGCATTCCTTAATGGATTTCTCAAAGAAGAGTTGTATATGATGCAACCAAAAGGTTTTGCGATCCTAAAGGTGCTAACAAAGTGTGCAAGCTCCAGCGATCCATCTATGGACTGGTGCAAGCATCTCGGAGTTGGAATATACGCTTTGATGAGGTGATCAAAGCATATGGTTTTATACAGACTTACGGTGAAGCCTATTGATGTCTACTACGCAACTTTATTCTTGTAGACTCGTGTTGGGCCTCTAAGCGCAGAGTTTTGTAGGACAGTAGCAATTTTCCCTCGAGTGGATGACCTAAGGTTTATCAATCCGTGGGAGGCGTAGGATGAAGATGGTCTCTCTCAAACAACCCTGCAACCAAATACAAGAAATCTCTTGTGTCCCCAACACACCCAATACAATGGCAAATTGTATAGGTGCACTAGTTCGGCGAAGAGATGGTGATAAAAGTGTAATATGGATGGTAGAAATATATTTTTATAATCTGAATAAATAAAAACAGCAAGGTAGCAATTGACAAAAGTGAGCACAAACGGTATTGCAATGCTTGAAAACAAGGCCTAGGGTCCGTACTTTTGCTAGTGCAGTCTCTCAACAATGCTAATCTAATTGGATCATATAACCTTCCCTCAACGTGCGATGAAGAATCACTCCAAAGTTCTTATCTA
This sequence comes from Thinopyrum elongatum, assembly GCA_011799875.1. Classification (NCBI taxonomy): domain Eukaryota; kingdom Viridiplantae; phylum Streptophyta; class Magnoliopsida; order Poales; family Poaceae; genus Thinopyrum; species Thinopyrum elongatum. The sequence continues at coordinate 55,807,039 of CM022300.1, read as the reverse complement.
GCGGAGAACATAAGAAGAAATTGTTTGTAGGGTACGAAACCACCTCAAAGCTATTCTTTCTGATCAATCTATCCTAGAGTTCGTACTAAAATAACACCAATCTATTCTTTCCGATCGATCTAACCAAGAGTTCGTACTAAAATAACACCATATGATACACATCAACCAACTCTAATGTCACCTAGATACTCCAATGTCACCACGAGTATCCGTGAGTTGATTATGCGATATGATCAAACAATTTCAGATTCATAATACTCGATCCAACACAAAGAACCCCAAAGAGTGCCCAAAGATTTCTACCGGAGAAACAAAGACAAGAACGTGCATCAACCCCTATGCATATATTACCCCAATTTCACCTCGGGAATCCGCGAGTTGAGTGCCAAGACATAAATCAAGTGCTCTCAAATCCATAAAAGTATTCAATCCGATAAAACGAAATCTCAAAGGGAAAACTCAATTCATCACAACAAGATAGAGAGGGAAAAACACCATATGATCCAACTATATTAACAAAGCCCGCGATACATCAAGATTGTGCCATCTCAAGAACACGAGAGAGAGAGATTAAACACATAGCTACTGGTACAAACCCTCAGCCCCGAGGGTGGACTACTCCCTCCTCATCATGGTGGCCGCCGGGATGATGAAGATGGCCACCGGTGATGATTTCCCCCTCCGACGGAGTGCCGGAACGGGGTCTAGATTGGTTTTGCGTGGCTACAGAGCCTTGCGGCGGCGGAACTTTTGATCTAGGGTTACCCCGAGGGTTTTTGGAATATTTGGCAATTTATAGGGCGAAGAGGCGGTGCGGGAGGCCACCGAGGTGGGCACAACCCACCGGGGTGCGCCTGGGGGCCCAGGCGCGCCCTGGTGGGTTGTGCCCCCCTCGGGGCACCCCCCCAGGTGCTGCTCTGGCCCATTGGATGTCTTCTGGTCCATAAAAAATCCACAAAAAGTTTTGCGATGTTTGGACTCCGTTTGATATTGATTTCCTGCGATGTAAAAAACAAGCAAAAAACAGCAACTGGCACTGGGCACTGGGTCAATAGGTTAGTCCCAAAAAATGATATAAAGTTGCTATAAAATGATTGTAAAACATCCAAGAATGATAATATAACAGCATGAATACTTCATAAATTATAGATACATTGGAGACGTATCAGCATCCCCAAGCTTAATTCCTACTCGTCCTCGAGTAGGTAAATGATAAAAGAAATAATTTATGAAGTGTGAATGCTAGCAAAGTGCACAAGTTTGATCAATGACAATTTCAATCACTTTTCCTAGCATCATAACAGCAATTCTTTCTTATAAAACTTCTCATGAAAAAGTAGCAACCAATTCACATGTTAAGGTTCAAACAATGAATTCTCTTGAAACTCAACAACCTATGTTCTCAGTCACCAAACAATAGCAATTCAACTTATTCAACAGAGTCTAAGTAAGAGCTCCGCATACTCAACCATCATATAGTCTTCTATGATTGCTAACACTCACCGCATACACATGAGCAAAACGTTTCAACCGGACACATAGAAAGATAGGGGCTTATAATTTTGCCTCCCAACGTATTCACCTCATGGGTGATGTCAACAATAATAACTCATGCCACCCATATCCAACTGGACATATGTGCCTAGATCTTTACTCACCACATGATTCTTGCCAAAGGAGAAAAATAAAAAGGAATAGAGAGAAAAACTTTGACTCTTGCATAAAAGTAAAAGATAGGCCCTTCGCAGAGGGAAGCAGAGGTTGTCATGCGCTTATTTGTTTGTATGCTCAACCCCTTAGTGCAAAAGAACGTCATGTTATATTGCCCCTTGTGATGGCAACCTTTATTATGCAGTCTGTCGCTTTTATTTCTTTACCATCACAAGTTCGTACAACGCTCAATTTTCTCTTACACTAAATGATCTTACACTTTTAGAAGCAATTTTTATTGCCTTATTGCACCGATGACAACTTACTTGAAGGATCTTACTCAATCCATAGGTAGGTATGGTTGACTCTTGAAAATAAGATTTGGGTTTAAGGGTTTTTGGATGCACAAGTAGTATCTCTACTTAGTGCGGAATTTTTGGCTAGCAAAGATGGGGGGCAAGCACCACAGGTTAAAGGATCTATGACAATATAAATTCTATGTGAATAAGAACAAACATAAATCATTACGTTGTCTTCCTTGTCCAATGTCAACAATTTTGGCATATAATATTTTGATGGGGGCTCACAATCACAAAAGATTTCCAAGATAGTGTATTTGCATTTGAAAGTTCTCTTCCTTCTACTAATCATTCATGAATTGCTTGTATGACCAATATTGTGATTGTCAAGCCTCAAAAGATTTCACTTTCTAAACCCAATATGAAGCTACCACTAGGCATGATATGAACATATAATTTCAACGTCATGATATTCAATTCATTCAACAATTTACTCATAGGATATAAGTGAAGCACAAGAGTAAATGACAAGCTACTCCAAAAAGATATAAGTGAAGATCAAGCGAGTAGTTAAGTAAAGGGGTAGCTAATTGAGGACTCTCTCTTATTTAAAAAACTTTCAGATCTAAGTATTTTATTAAAACAGCAAACAAAACAAAATAAAATGACAATCCAAGAATAGCACAACTCAAGTGAAGAAGCAAAAACTTAGGCTCAACCGATACTAACCGATAATTGTTGATGAAGAAAGGTGGGATGCCTACCGGGGCATCCCCAAGCTTAGATGCTTGAGACTTCTTGAAATGTTATCTTGGGATGCCTTGGGCATCCCCAATCTTGAGCTTTTGCATCTCCTTAATTCCTTTTATATCACGGTTTCCCTAAATCTTAAAAACTTCATACACACAAAACTCAACAAGAACTCATGAGATAAGTTAGTATAAACCAATGCAAAAACCTTATCATTATCTACTGTAGCAAATCACAAAAATTATTATTCAACATTGCATACTAAATGCCTCTACATATTTAATACTCCTATCCTCAAATAGAATCATTAAACAAGCAAACATATGCAAACAATGTAAACATAACAGCAATCTGCCAAAACAGCACAGTCTGTAAAGAATGCAAGAGTATCAATACTTCTTAAACTCCAAAAATTATGAAAATTTACCACACTGTAGAAAATATATCAGAGCTTATTGTGCAGAAAGTTTCAACATTTTATCACATTCTGAATTTTCTGGATAATTATTGCAACAGCGACAAACTTTCTGTTTTGAAACAGCAACATATAGACTTGCAAAATAAGCATGGTAAAGGCTATCCTTGACATTTTTATTGAAAATAAAGATGCAAAACATTATTCCAAATAACAGCAAGCAAATCCTAACAATAAAATGATGCTCCAAGAAAAACACATATCATGTGACGAATAAAAATGTAGCTCCAAGTGAGGTTACCGATAATGTTGGAGACGAAAGAGGGGATGCCTTCCGGGGCATCCCCAAGCTTAGTTCCTTGGATCTTCCTTGAATATTAACTTGGGGTGCCTTGAGCATCCCCAAGCTTAGGGTCTTGTCACTCCTTGTTCTCCTCATAATGACATCTCACCCAAAACTTGAAAACTTCAATCACACAAAACTTGACGGAAGTTCGTGAGATAGGTTAGTATGATAAAGAGCAAACCATTTCACTTTGGTACTGTCAAAGAGAAGATTCATAATTGTTTCCACACAATGCCTACTGTAGCATATCATTTCCACAATTTATATTGAGCAATATAAGCCATAGAAACTAGGAAACAAGCAAAGTATGCATTGAAAACAGAATCTGTCAAAAACAGAACAGTATGTAAAAATATTAATTAAGGTCATACTTATGTAACTCCAGAAATTCTGAAAATTATGGACAACGTACAAAATTTGTATACCCATAAACTGTAAAAAATTCAGAATTTTTCCAATTTCCAGTAAAAGACAGGAATTTCTGCACTGGACGCAAAAGTTTCTGTTTTTGCACAGAATCAAGTCAACTATCATCCACACTATCCCAAAGGCTTTACTTGGCACTTTATTGAAACAAAAGTTATAAAACATGATTACTACAGTATACTAATCATGTGAACACACAAAAATAGTAGGTAAAAGTGTTGGGTTGTCTCCCAACAAGCGCTTTTCTTTAATGCCTTTTAGCTAGGCATGATGATTTCAATGATGCTCGCATAAAAGATAAGAATTGAAACACAAAGAGAGCATCATGAAGCATATGACTAGCACATTTAAGTCTAACCCACTTCCTATGCATAGGGATTTTGTGAGCAAATAATTTATGGGAGCAAGAATCAAATAAAATAGGAAGGCAAAACAAGTATAACTTCAAAACTTTCAACACATAGAGAGGAAACTTGATATTATTGCAATATGTAAAAGCATATGTTCCTCTCTCATAATAATTTTCAGTAGCATCATGAACGAATTCAACAATATATCTATCACATAAAGCATTCTTTTCATGATCCACAAGCATAGAAATTTTATTACTCTCCACATAAGCAAACTTATTCTCATGAATAGTAGTGGGAGCAAACTCAACAAAATAACTATCATGAGATTGAAAATTAAAATCATGATGACAAGTATCATGGTTATCATTATTCTTTATGGCATACATGTCATCACCATAATCATCATAAATAGCAACTTTGTTGTCATAATCAATTGAAACCTCTTCCAAAATAGTGGATTCATCATTAAATAAAGTCATGACCTCTCCAAATCCACTTTCATAATTATCACAATAAGATTCAACACCCTCCAAAATAGTGGGATCATTAGTACCTAGAGTTGACACTCTTCCAAACCCACTTTCATCAATATAATCGTCATAAATAGGAGGCATGCTACCATTATAACAAATTTGCACATCAAAACTTGGGGGACTAAAAATATCATCTTCATCAAACATAGCATCCCCAAGCTTGTAGCTTTGCAGATCATTAGCATCATGGATATTCAAATAGTTCATACCAACAATATTGCAATCATGCTCATCATTCAAAGATTTTTTGTCAAATATTTTATAGAATTCTTCCTCTATCAATTGAGCACAATTTTCCTTTCCATCATTTTCACGAAAGACATTATAAAGATGAACAATATGATGCAACCTCAATTCTATTTTTTTTAGTTTTATTTTCATAAACCAAACTAGTGATAAAACAAGAAACTAAAAGATTCAATTGCAAGATCTAAAGATATACCTTCAAGCACTCACCTCCCCGGCAACGGCGCTAGAAAAGAGCTTGATGTCTACTACGCAACTTTATTCTTGTAGACTCGTGTTGGGCCTCCAAGCGCAGAGTTTTGTAGGACAGTAGCAATTTTGCCTCAAGTGGATGACCTAACGTTTATCAATCCGTGGGAGGCGTAGGATGAAGATGGTCTCTCTCAAACAACCCTGCAACCAAATACAAGAAATCTCTTGTGTCCCCAACACACCCAATACAATGGAAAATTGTATAGGTGCACTAGTTCGGCGAAGAGATGGCGATAAAAGTGTAATATGGATGGTAGAAATATATTTTTATAATCTGAATAAATAAAAACAGCAAGGTAGCAAGTGACAAAAGTGAGCACAAACGGTATTGCAATGCTTGAAAACAAGGCATAGGGTCCGTACTTTCGCTAGTGCAATCTCTCAACAATGCTAACCGGCGTAGCTAGCAAATGGCAAGGTGCTCCTCCAAGATCTAGGGGTCAGCACGAATGGCAGCCATCGCGACCTCATCCATGCGTGCGGCCGCAATTTGCTTGTCCGCTGCCAAATGCTCCATGAGCTCCTGGCTATACTGCGTGCACCATGGCTTAGGGCGGCACTTATTTGGTGGAGGGGTCGGTGATTTGGGCGGAAGGTGTCGCGCCGGCGGTCGGGGCATGTGGGATGTGGAAGGAGGAGGAGGATGGGCATCGGGTGTGGATTACCTGCCTGGATAGACGAGGCCGAGCAGCGTGAAGGAGGGTCGCCGGCGAGGAGGCGGCGCTGCAAGCAAGGAGTGAAGGTTTCAACTTGGAAAGGAAGGCGGAAACATGGGAAATGTGGCTTTTGGTAAGGGGGAGGGGGCGGGGAGGTAGATATTTCCGCGGAAGCCGAAAATTTTGAATCGGTTCAACGAAATAACTGGCGCGCAAAGTGTCATCAGACACGGTCCCTTATTCAGAACTGTGTATGATGTGTGAACATCACAAATGATTCAGATAGCTTAACCCGTGTGTGATGAGTTTTTACGTCAAAAATTTTGGTTCGAATTTCCCTGGTTACCGTGGTCATCCACGTCATTGCATAATTTGGGTACACAAAGGAGACTACAGCACACCCACACTCCTTAATCGAGCAAGTTCAGCAATTAAACAGAGCTAGCTGACCTAAACATTACTCTAACAAATTAAAGACCGTCGCTCTTAATTAAACAAAACAAAGAGTACTACTATGGCTGGTGCTCGTCGATCTCCGCCGCCTCCTCCATGTCCAGCTCGCGCCCGATGGTCTCCTAGGGAAGGGGCTCCATGGCATCCATCACGCCATACTCGGCAAGCATCTCGCCATCCGCGTCCGCCATCTCTTTGGAAAAGGCCGCCACGAGCTGGGCGTGGGCGGCCGCGATCTGGGCTTGGACGGGCTCCGTCGTGGCAAGGTATGCGGCGGAGGAACGGACGGCTGCTCGAACGCTCTCGGCGATTGCCAACTCTTCGGCCGTGGGTTGCCGACCGTTGTCGGAGAAGCTTCGTTCGATTTGTGCGGTGACCGCCACGAGCTGGGCGTGGGCGGCCTCGACATGGTCGTGGGCGGCCTCCATCAGGGCTAAGGCCGCCGCTGCGGAATGGACAGCTGCTATGCCGCTCTCGCCAGTTGCTATCCCCGGGGCAGATGTTGCTGCCGCCACCTGAGAAGCAACATCGGCCATTTGGGCTGCCTTGGCCGCCCGGTCGCAGATTGTGGCCGCGCTCATGCACCTTGTTAGCACGCGCATGGCGGCTGCAGCCGCGCTCTCGCCGGAGTGGGCCGCCGAAGTTGCCCTCACGACGCGGGTCCATGTCCCCATCTTTCATCGGCGATGATTGAACAGTGAAATGATATTTGGGGAGCGAGCTAGTGTGCTTGACACGCCGGCTGTGGACTGTAGCCGATGCACCTTCTCGCGTAAGCCATAGGCGTACTATACACCGACGGTGCTCTAGGATATTTTGTACTGCATCTCACACGGTTGGTGATAATAAACTGTGTGGGATCTACTTGATTTTTCATCTTGATTTGAATTACATAATGGGTTCACAGCGGCAATGGACGGTGTTTGAATTGCTAGAACTTTTATCTGCAGTGAACATGCAACTATATGTGTGTCGTAAAAGAATTGGAATTATTCAGGGTTCGTTTGGACATTTTATACATTAAATTGGTTTTCTAGCCATTTCAGGTGCACAATTCAAAATTAAACTACATGCACATGCTCCGGTGTACCAACATGTGTTGTAAAATCATATATGTGTCCATGGGTTTATGCTTATGTCCCATGCAAGAAATGGGGATGAATTTCGAACACCACGGCACCGTGGCTCTCCAGCAAACATTGAGGTACTTGCTTTTGTAATTCTAGTAAATCCAAAACCCGTCTGAAATTCATGAACCTTGGCATGCTATCATGGAATGGCATCAACATGCTGGGGTAAAAAATATTGTCCCATTTGGGGCAGGTTATGGTATAAGCTTCTAACAAATCAGAGCTTCTCAGAAGAAGCCTCATAGTTCCATTAGGGAAACGTGTCACCTTTGTGGAAAAAATGATATTCGTCGCCTCTTCTTCTTTTCAATTTTTTTTCTGGTGTCAACATAGAACAACAGGAGTGTCGTGTTAAATTTTGGATTTTTTCGGGGATTATTTGGACATTTTTATACGTTAACTGAGTTTTCTAGGCATTTATGTGCATAATTCAAATTCAACTACATGCACATGCTCCAGTCCATAAAAACAGGTTGCAAAATCAAATGTTTGTCCTTGGTTGCAAGCTTAGGTCACATGCAAGAAATGAGAATGAATGTCAAACACCTTGACACTGTCGCTCGGCCGCTAACATTGAGATACATGGTTTTAAAATTCTAGTAAATCGAAAACTCGTCTAAAATTCATGAAACTTGACATGATATCATGGAACGGCATCAACATGCCGTGGTAAAAATATTGTCCCATTTGGGGCAGGTTTGGGTATAAGCTTCTCGCAAACCAGAGCTTCTCTCACAACAAGCCTGATAGTTTCGGTAGGGAACGTGCCACCTTGGGGGACGAAACGATATCTGTTGCCTCTAATTACTTTCAAAAAAATCTCATGTCAACATAGAACAACACGAGTGTTGTGTCAATTTTTGGGATTTTTTGGGGTTCGCTTGGACATTTTTATACATTAACTTAGTTTTCTATGCATTCATGTGCATAATTCAAATTTGAACTACATGCACATGCTCCAGTGCATATAAATTGGTTAAAAATTGGAATGTGTGTCCTTGGTTACATGCTTAAGTCCCATGCAAGAAATGAGAATGAATGCCAAACACCTTGCTACCGTCGCTCGGCCGCTAACATTGAGATACATGGTTTTTAAATTCTAGTAAATCAAAAACGCATCTGAAATTTATGAAACTTGACATGCTAGCATGGAACAGCATCAACATGCAGTGGTAAAAATATTGTCCCATTTGGGGCAGGTTGGGGTATATAAGCTTCTCACAAACCAGAGCTTCTCACAACAAGCCTCATGGTTACGGTAGGGAACGTTTCACCTTTCTGGACGAAATGATATCCGTTGCCTCTTCTTGATTTAATTTTTTTTCTATTGTCAACATAGAACAACATGAGTGTTGTGTTAATTTTAGGAATTTTCGGGGCTCGTTTGGACATTTTTATACATTAACTGAGTTTTCTATGCATTTATGTGCATAATTCAAATTTGAACTACAGGCACATGCTCTAATGCATATAAATTGGTTGAAAATTCAAATCTGTGTCCTTGGTTGCATGCTTAGGTCCCATGCAAGAAATGGGAATGAATGTCAAACACCCTGCCACCGTCACTCGGCCGCAAACATTGAGATACCTGGTTTTTAAATTCTAGTAAATCCAAAACTCGTCTGAAATTCATGAAACTTGGCATGCTATCATGGAGCGGCATCAACATGCCGTGGTAAATTTTTTGTCCCATTTGGGGCAGGTTTGGGTATAAGCTTCTCACAAACCAGAGCTTCTCACAACAAGCCTGATAGTTTCGGTAGGGAACGTTTCACCTTTCTGGACGAAACGATATCCGTTGCCTCTTCATGATTTCAATTTTTTCTCTAGTGTCAACATAGAACAACAGGAGTGTTGTGTTAAATTTTGGAATTTTTCGGGGCTCGTTTGGACATTTTTATACATTAACTGAGTTTTCAATGCATTTATGTGCATAATTCAAATTTGAACTACAGGCACATGCTCTAATGCATATAAATTGGTTGAAAATTCAAATATGTGTCCTTGGTTGCATGCTTAGGTCCCATGCAAGAAATGGGAATGAATGTCAAACACCCTGCCACCGTCACTCGGCTGCAAACATTGAGATACCTGGTTTTTAAATTCTAGTAAATCCAAAACTCATCTGAAATTCATGAAACTTGGCATGCTATCATGGAGCGGTATCAACATGCCGTGGTAATTTTTTTGTCTCATTTGGGGCAGGTTTGGGTATAAGCTTCTCACAAACCAGAGCTTCTCACAACAAGCCTGGCGGTTTCGGTAGGGAATGTGCCACCTTTGGGGACGAAACGATATTCGTTACCTCTTATTGCTTTAAAATTTTTTCTAGTGTCAACATAGTACAACAGGAGTGTTGTGTTAAATTTTGGAATTTTTCGGGGTTCGTTTGGACATTTTTATACATTAACTGGGTTTTCTAGGCATTTTATGTGCATAATTCAAATTTGAACTACATGCACATGCTCAAGTGCATATAAATTGGTTGAAAAATCAAATCTGTGTCCTTGGGTGCATGCTTAGGTCCCATACAAGAAATGGGAATGAATTTCAAACACCAGGGCACTATTGATTGCCGGCAAAACGTTGAGATACTTTGTTTTTATATTCTAGTAAATCCAAAACTCGTCTGAAATTCATGAAACTTGGCATGCTATCATGGAATGGCACCCGACATGCAGTGGTATTTTTCGTGTCCATTTTGAGAGAAGGCGCACTCGAATAACAGCCAACAAAGGCATTTTGAAACAAATAGCTGCCACTCTAACATCGCAAACATTTTAGATAGAACACCCGTATGTAAACCGACAGCTTCCCCAGTAAGCCAAGGAAAAATGTGCCGAGCAGGATTTGTGCAGCTCTTCATCGCAAACGTTTTAGATAGAACACATGTATGCAAAGTGAGAGCTATGGTAAGCCAAGGGAAAATTTGCCGCGCAGGATTTGTGCATCTCTTCAACGTAAACGGTTCAGATTGAATAAGGTATGCAAAGTGAGACTTCGGCGGTAAGCCAAGAGAAAATTTGGCAGGCAGGATTTGTACCTCCCTTCAACGCAAACGGTTTTTTCGGATGACCCGTGTGCAACCACTTACAGACAATTTGGTAAGATTTGCATCTGTCATATTGGGTATATTGCCATTTGTCAAACTGGAAAGATTGACATTTGTTGATCTAGTAACATTGCCATTTGTCAATCCTTGTAACACTGTGATTTGTCAAAATATGCACCTAAAAATCACTAGCACTATCTAATTTTTGCAACTAAAATTCCGTAATTAAGCATAGATTTCATTCATAGATTAAGCAATCGTTCTTTATACAAACAGTTCAACTCGATAGCTGAATCGACCAAACTTTTCCCCAATTGTTGCCAACCACATACTGAAATAGCTAGTTCAACTATATATACTAGCTAATTTTAAGTACATTGTACAGTTCCACCACATCTATAGTCACATGAACTGAATAAAATAGCCCCTAAATACTACTACTACGGAGGGGCTTTGTACTACTTCCGATAGCCTCTCCTCTATCGAGCGCGCTCAGTAAGAGGCAGAGGAGGAGGAGCCTACCGACAAGCTGGACAACTGCAATACGGTGCCTGCCGCTGCTGCACCTTCAGCGACGCTCACCTCGAACGCCCTCTGCCGCTCCAGACGACCCCTCTCGAAGCGGTGGTTCTCCTCGTAGATCTCCTGATTCCTCGCCTCTGAGGCAGCGTGTGCCGCGGCCACGGCGGCGGTAAGTCTCTTTGCGTGCTCGACGAGGCGCTCCTCCTCCTCCCACAGGAACTCGGTGTAGCGCGCAAGGTCGCTGACGCACGTGCAGGCCTCCACCTCCGCCTCCCGCCTTTGGGCGGCGGTGGCGGAGCGGGTGATGACCCCGGCGGTCGACGGTGGGCTGGCGGCCACGGCGGCCGACGATGGGGTGGCGGCCACGGCCACCACCTCCCTCCTTCGGGCCGCGGTGGCGGAGCGGGTAATGGCACGGTGGTCGGCAGTGGGGTGGCGGCCACGACGGACACCTCCCGCCTTCGGGCCGCGGCGGCGGAGCGGGCGATGGCACTGGCTTTCGACAGTGGTGTGGCGGCAACGGTGGCCGGCAACAGCTGCCGACGGGCAGCGGCGGCAGAGCATGTGGTGGGTGTTCCGCGCACACCCAACAGGGATGCCACACGCACTACACTATGCCGGGGACTGCGCCGCCGCCGCGGTGTAGCCTCCCAGTTGGAGCTGTCCTCTGATGACGGCGGAGTGGCTGAGCGACGACGACGGACCAATGCCATTGGCGATTGTGGGAGAAGCAGACGAGATAAGCTACAGTCAGGGAGGGAAAAATGCGACACAGGACTCGCCGGCCATGAGGGTTTATATAGAAGGCCGGTAAGCATTGGGATTTGGGGGAATTTCACCGAGTCGGGCGGGAAGCTTGCGTGGGAACGGGCTCACCGACGATTCATTGGCGCCACTTCGAGCCACCGTTTGGCCAAAAGAATGCCCCCGCGCGCTGCGCAAGCTTGCGCTGTAAGCCGTCTGCGGCGGCGGGGTGACAAGACGTGCGAGAGGAGGACAAAAGGCCACGTACACATACGGTTAATAAAAAAACGGTTGCGATTTAATTACCTACTATACCCCCGTCCTGGTTTATAAGTAGGATTTAACTAATAAAATACAAATGCATGTCACCAAAGATTATATAGTTGGATTCGTATTTGAACATAGTTTTCAATTATATAATTTTTATAACATGCATTAACATTTTGTTGGTTAAATTTAAGGCAAAGTATGGCACAGAATATAAAGGGGACGACCAAAACGGAGGTAGTAGCACACGGCCGCTCTCTACGCAGCGACGCAACTGTCGGCCGGCTTGTAGGCGACCATTTCCTGCATGTTCAACTGCTCTATGCATGTGGTTGCTTGCGGTTGAGGCGGTCGCGGCGCGCTCTGCTCGCGTCCCGCCGCGCGCGCTCTGCTCTCGCGTCACTCCGGGTGCTCTGCCCTCGTCCCTCCACGCGCGCTGCCAGTGTTTGGGGTCGGCGCACGATCACGCATGTTCGTGTGCATGCGGTTGCGTCGGGCGCGGCGCGACGATGCAGTTACCCGCTGCAAAAACTGCCATGCGGACGCGCCGAGAATCCAGGCCGCCCGGCCCCCTTTTATTCCTGCGGCCATTTACCTTCATCTCTCGCGTCACACGACACAATAAGCACACCCACGACGACACATACAGAGAGGACATCCAGCGGTTCCAATGGCGCTCCCCGTGGCTCCAATGGCGCTCCCAGCGGCCGACGACGACGACGGCGGGCAGTTCACCACGCATCACGTAGTGGACACCCACGTGAAGGGGAAGGCCCTCTCGGTGGTGTACACGAACGATCCGGTCTCGGTGGAGAGCTCCATCCAAACTATGGAGCAGTTCCTTGCCGAGAACAAGTATCAAGTGGTCGGCTTCGACCTCGAGTACACCATCGGTCGTGCCGGGCACGATCAGAAGGTTGCCGTCACCCAGTTGTGCATGCGACATGACGTCCTCGTCTACCACTACCACCTGGCCACAAGGCCTTGCGAGCGTTTCTCCAGGTTTATCAACAGCTCCGACTACAGTTTCGCTACGGTGGACACCACCAATGATCTAAAAGCGCTCAAGGTTTCGGGCTTGAAATGCCTGAATCTTATCAACATCCAGCACCACTACAAGGTCTGGGGCAGCGACAACAACAAACTAAACTCCTTGGTTGACCTTGCCTCGGCCATCATCAACCCCTACTACATGAAGATGAAGGATGAGAGCAAGAAGGACAAGATCGCCTGGAACAATGTTTGGCATGAGAGACTGGATGAACAACACGTCAAGTACGCAGCCAAGGACACGTACACAAGCTACGAGATGTACAGGTGGATCGTTGACATGAGGAAGTGTCTTGTTCCTGCCCCAGACTAGGGATCGAGCCACAGAGCAGTGGCGGGAGCGTCACAAGAAGTAGATGACTAGACGATCGTTTCTCCTACTTTAGAATGCATGCAATTTATTGAGGTGTGTGCGAATGATCTGTATAGTCACTTATATAATTAGATATTTATTTCAGTTATATATATATATACATGTTATTCTTCTGTAGACAGAGCAAATCACACGGCTTATTAGCAGCAATCGTCTGTGTTATTATTGGTCTTCGCACATATTTTTGATTACGGACCTATTTGCCGCGTATCACACACATCTTGTTCAGTTGAACCGTTTCCATTGTGTTGCCTAATCACACACAGTTCATCCTAGTGAACTGTATGCCGTATATCTCACACATCCTCATCTGGCTGCCCGTTTCTGTTGTTCTGCATCATCGCAAACAGTTCTTCTGGATTAACCATTTGCCACTCATCGCACACGCAAATCTAATATGAACCGTGTTTGATGTCGCCGCCTTCGCAAACGTTTTGCACCTTTTTTGACGGGTTTTTTACACCATCGTTTGCGATTATTGCATCGCACACAGTTTCGTCGAAGGGTCTCTGATTCGACTATCGCGTTTGGACCATCCTGCAGTAGTGACTAGCCCATTGATCAAAGATGGTTAAGGTTTCCTAACCATAGACATGTGTTGTCATTTGATAACGGGGTCACATCATTAGGAGAATGTTGTGATGGACAAGACCCATCCGTTAGCTTAGCATATGACCGTTCAGTTTATTGCTATTGCTTTCTTAGTGTCAAATACATATTCCTTTGACTATGAGATCATGCAAGACTCGGATACTGGAGGAATACCTTGTGTGCTATAAAATGTCACAACGTAACTGGGTGATCATAAAGATGCTCTATAGGTATCTCCGAAGGTGTCTGTCTAGTTGGCATGGATTGAGATTAGGATTTGTCACTCCATGTATCAGAGAGGTATCTTTGGGCCCTCTTGGTAATACACATCACAAGAAGCTTGCAAGCAAAGTGACTAAGGAGTTAGTTACAAGATGATGTGTTACGGAACGAGTAAAGAGACTTGCCGGTAACGAGATTGAACTAGATATGAAGATACCGATGATCGAATCTCGGGCAAGTAACATACCGACAGACAAAGGGAATTACGTATGTTGTCATAAGGTTCGACCGATAAAGATCTTCGTAGAATATGTAGGAACCAATATGGGCATCCAGGTTCCGCTATTGGTTATTAACCGGAGAGGTGTCTCGGTCATGTCTACATAGTTCTCGAGCCCGTAGGGTCCGCACGCTTAACGTTCGTTGACGATATAGTGTTATATGAGTTATATGATTTGGTGACTGAATGTTGTTCGGAGTCCCGGATGAGATCACGAACATGATGAGGAGCTCCGGAATGGTCCGGAGGTAAAGATTGATATATAGGACGATACTATTTGGACACCAGAAGAGTTTCGGAGAGCACCAGGTAGTCATCGGATCGCCAGAAGCGGTTCCGGACACCCCCGGGAGGTCTATGGGCCTAATAGGCCAAGGGGAGGGACACACCATCCCACAAGGGGGCTAGTGCGCCCCTCTCCCTGGCCGCCGTCCCTAGGGGAAGGAAAGGGGGAGGGTTGGCCCCTCTCCCTGGCCGTCGTCCCTAGGGGAAGCAAAGGGGGAGGGTTGGCCCCTCCTGCCTTTCCCTCCTCATGAGAGAAAGGAAAGGGGGCGCCACCTCCCCCTGCCTTCCTCCCGCGCACAAACAAGGAAGGGGGCGCGGCTTGGGGCAGGAGCCCAAGTGAGATTCGGCCCCACTTGGGGCGCCTCCTGGATGCCTCCCCTCTCCTCCCACCTATATATATGTGGGAGGGGGCTCCACACATCACGACGACAATCTCTTAGCCGTGTGCGGCGCCCCTCTCCATAGTTTCGTCCCTCGATCATATTTTCGGAGTGCTTAGGCGAAGCCCTGCGGAGATACCATCAACACCACCGTCACCACGCCGTCGTGCTGTCGGAAATCATCCACTACTTCATCGTCTTGCTGGATCAAGAAGGTGAGGGCGTCACCGAGTTGAACGTGTGCTGAACACGGAGGTGCCGTATGTTCGGTACTCGATCAGTTGGATCGCGAAGAAGTTTGACTACATCAACCGCGTTAATAAACGCTTCCGCTTATGGTCTATGAGGGTACGTAGACACACTCTCCCCTCTCGTTGCTATGCATCTCCTTAGATAGGTCTTGCGTGTATGTAGAAATTTTTTTGTTTTCCATGCAACGTTACCCAACAAAAGCTTCAAGGAGAGATTGACTCATTTGAAGAAGCACCTCAAGCCTTCGTCAATTGGGTTCCCACGACTTCATCAAGCTCTACTTCATCAAGTTCAACCACAACTCCAAGGATTCCCATCAAGTTGATGTGAGTCCCAAAGAAGAAGAATTAGAGAGTTCTTGAGGATGACTCCGCCAACAAACTTCACTCTCATTATTTTTGGCGAGAACTTGTGCAACCAACTTCAACATCTTGCACTAGTTAATGGAGTCACAAACCCTCTTGTTAGTAAGACAAGGGACAAGGTATTCAATGCATTCATGGACATCTTAATATGTGCATTTCACTCTATGTCTATGGATATCCATGTATGTTCCTTGCGGGACTAACCCATGTAGGTATTAAAAGTGCAAAACTCAAGGATTGCTCCCAACTCTTGATGGACTACATCAACTTTGAGCATGCACATCTTCACTATCTACATGAAGTCATCATCAACAAAACCCAAGGTTAGTTCATCCCTCTTTGGGGGATATCACATCTAGGGACAACTTTGTTCTAAGAATTGGGCAAAAGCAACTCTAATGATGTGAACACAATAATGCTTTCTGTGAAAGTGGTAACCCCATGTGTGCTTAAACGATGAGTATGACCTATGATCAAATGTTCTCATTTGGCTCCTAAGTCAATATACTCATATATAGATGACTATGTCATTGCCCATTGCTTGATAGGTGCTAGTTTTGGTCGTGCATATTTGACACATATTTCATCTGCTATCTTATTGTGTGAGCATGTTGGTTTGCATTTTTTCCATTCAAGGACATCCATTTGTAGTTTGGTTGATTTGGCCAAATGGATGTACAAGAATGCCTAAGTATCTTCCTAGCTATCTATCTCAACTTGTCTAAATTATTTATTGCTATATCACAAAAACTTGAACACGTCTCTTTCGGACCCTCCAAAACCTTCTAAGTGCTTTTCGGCCAGACCAACTCACACCCATCCGGTCTCACCGAAAACACTTGGACTGATCTGATTTTTCAATCTCGAAGACACCGATTTGGAACTCTCGACGTCACCGAGTTGTAGTGCTCATACCAGTTACTCATCTCGGTGCCATCGATGTGTTTCGCTCGGTCTCACCGACAGCTCACGGGTATATATGCTTCGCGCGGACCGTACGTTGAAATTCCTCAACTGTTACGTCTCCCACACCCCGTTGCTATCGTCGCCCGTGGTCCCTGGATCGTCTTCACGTCTCCAGCGCGCCCTCGCCGCCGGACTCCGTCGCCGTCAATGGCATTCACTACAACAAGAACCCCCCTACAACAACGCATCAATACGTTGCCAAATGCCCATATAAGCGTTGGTAAGCTCTACACCAACGGATTTGTATGCGTTGTCATTGGTGGCGTTGGAAGAGTCTACAACAACGCATATACATGCGTTGGTAACCAATATGTATAAGCGTTGCAAGTATAGCAACGTATAAACTATAGCGTTGCAACACTTCATATGCGTTGGTGATTACCCTGCACAAACGGATTTTAAAATGGAGAAAACATATCATTGCAACTCTGGAAGCAGTTGCTACATACATTATTAGGCCAATGTTGCTACTGTACAGGAGATGCAACATAGTAAGAAAGACATCATATGCTAGATCAATAGTTGATATACAAAGAACACCATCAAAATAATACATATATGTGTATATATATGCTCTGCTCTAAGTATTGCCCATCAGGACGAAATTGTTGACAACAAATTGTACCTTCAGCTTGTACAGATGTGTTTAACAAGAACATGTGCATTGTACAAAGAAACAAATCGCAGCTTCATTCCGGAAAACAAAAACCTAAGCTCATCACATGAGCATCTACACTGACATGTTCACCCTTCATTAACTGAAACCAAAATGATCAGCTTCTCTTGGCATCCGTAACTCCGTATCCTGATGATAGGTCCTGCCAGTTCCAACTCTAATAAATTGCACGTTCTTGGTCTTTCTGCTAGCAATGAAGGAAATACAAATAGTTAAGTATACTACCATGGAAAATAAATAAGTTCTGGACGAATTTTAAATGCAAGCTACCAACCAAGAATTTTTCTTATTTCAAGGTGATCCCTTAGGAGTTATGTACAAATTTAGTTTCAGAAAACATAAACAAACACCTTCTTGAAAGGAATGCATGTTTTCACTTAGGAACCAATACCTGCTAGCAAGCATATGGAACTGTGTGCTGATTTAACAAGTTCATATACACCCTATCTCTGAAAATACACTAACAAGTCCTGGAACTTCCTATAGTGTTGTTGTGTTATGTGTACTGGTGCATGTTTGTCTTTAACAAAGAGATCAATGGAGTTTGATCTACATCATAATTTGTATTAAAACAATATCAAAATTAGAAAAGGCTCCAGTTTACTTTGGATCTTACCTACGCATCAGTTTATACTTCCGAAGTCAGAGTGTAAGAATAGGCAGAGGCACAGAGCGATTGTCATAATGCATTATCCTGCAATCATATGCAACAATAGTTAATATTCTTCAGAAATAAAATAGATTACCACTGCACAATACGAACAAACATTTACGCAAATTACAAGATGAAATTACCTGCTGGGAGAGAGATATCAAATATATAGGATAAACATGCTGGAAAAGAGATCAATCTAAATGAACAATTAACATGGCATATTAAGATGAATCCATATATACACGCCACACACACACACAAAGAGAGAGAAGGGATCGATGAACACCACACCTACATGATGCCATTAACGTGCTGCCATCATCGCCGGTCATATTTATCTTCCCAAGTTGCGGCACTCACGCAAATGCTCAACTTCATTACGTCAAGTAGCTTTTTATACTATAGTGTAAACCTGCAAGACCATAGTACACTAAGTAACAACTTAAAATTCAAATACTAGAGAGAATTAAAGATGTAGTGTGGCATCTCACAAAGCATTTTTTGTGATGCATCCTTATGAACTACTCCCTCTAATCGTTATTACTTGTCGCTCAAACGGATGTATATAGATGTATTTCAGTTCTAGATACATCCATTTGAGCGACAAGTAACATGAATCAAAGAGAGTAAAAAAGATTGCAATTCATCATAACATTCAAATAAATAGAAAGATTATCAGTATTTAGAAGGATCACAAGTTAAACAAAATAGTTCAAATGAATCAGATTTACCTATATACTCATGGTTAATAGTATTACTGATGCCTCCTTGACAACGAAAGGTTTTGTGAACGTAGTGAATAAATAAATGCGCAATAACTCGTATTTCCACATAGAACTAGATTCTCTCCCAATAAGCCTCGTAGGATGCAAACATTGATATCAAAACAAGACTAGTGAATAGTCATCTGAAGAAAAATAATCATTTTGTTCTGGAGTGGCATGGCTACCTACGAACAGTATAGGTGCAAACAACAATATGTTCTGAACAACTAAAGCAGAGGATCACCCGCAAAAACGTGCATAATAAAATTAGAGGATCGGATTTCCTCCAACAAAAAAAAGAGGATCGCTAGCCATAACTTAAGTACAACAGTATAAATATGAATTGACCAGTTGAATAGGAATCGGACAAATATGCTGTCCAATCTCGTACCTAATTGTCACCCATGCACAAGTGGAACGTTTGAGAATCTGGGGCACTAAATCCCAAACAGAATAATGGAAGCCACCATGTTGAGGGTGGCTGCGGTTGTTGTTGTATCCAGTTGTGATCTACAACGCCACGACGACAAACTTGAGGTAACCATGCCAGAAAGGACCAGAGAGATAAGAGCAGAGAGGAGGGGTGACTCACTGAACCATCGGCGTCGCAGTTGAGGTAGCAGAGGCAGAGCAGCACCGTCGAGCCCGTGGCAGCAGCTGCATGCGCGAAGACGCATGTGTTGGTGAGCCAGCAAAAACCGGAGGAGCAGGAGACACGTCGGTGTTAGGGTTCTTGCAGGGGCACAGGGGCGTGCAGGATGTCACGGCGGCGGAGGATCGGAGGAAGCACTCAATGGGAGCCAGGGCGATGGGGCCAGTGAGTAACGGCGCAGGAGAGCACTGGAGCTAGGCCGAATTGAAGATCGCGGCCGCGGCGTCGTGGCCATGGATCTCGGGTGAGAGAGGAATCGGGGGGAGAGATGGGATAGGAAAATTTGACTTTTTCGGATAAGGTAGAGGTGGGCAAGGTGAGGTTAGTTTTTTCTCAGGGAACGGGGAGGTTAGCGCTGAGTGGGGAGGGGTTTTTTTTTATAGGGAAACGTTGATTGGGGAGGTGGGAGATTGAATCAAACTTCAAACAACACTTATCCCTAGTTCCGTTGGTACATACTATGTGTTGGTGTATGTGGGTTTTTGTTGTAGTGATTCTCCTCCACCGTTGCCGCCATAGAGGATCTCCATCGAGTTAGGGTGAGATTCGATCCCCTAGTGCTTCAACCTCTGATTCAATGCACTAGAGTATTTGCGCCCGCATTTTTTCCCACGGATTGAAAGTTCTGTTCCAGCAAAACTCCGTAGAAGTAGATTTGAGCCGAAAATTTTAGGGTTAGGTTTGCGCAGAAACTATCTCAGAATGACCGAACAGAAAGAATCGGACTCACTGATTTGGCCTATGGCCATTGCACACTGTACGTCTCGGTACCGCCGAGTGGTACAAATGGGTGAATCCGAGTCTAAGGTTTTTGTAGAACCCTAGCTTGTCGGAGAGACCGAATCACATCTCGGTCTGACCGAGACTGTGTGACCAAGTCTCTATAACAGCTTCGGTGCTACCGAAACTTTCTGCTCGGTGACTCCGAAATCATTTGTGAAAAACCTAAAACTGAAGTTTTTACTCAAAATTTTGGCAAAATGATGTGTTTTTGTGATGCTCATCCATTCCACTCTACCCCATCTACTTCACAGGTGCAGTGTCAGCTATGTCAGATGTAAGTGACAGCAAGAACATGTCAGAGGAGCAGAATGTGGACTTGACTGCGGGATCAAGACCTGAGGGCAGTTACTATGAGGGAGAGGGGAGCTCTCCGGAGTTGCCAAAAGCTGCCACCAGGGCCAGGAGGAAGAACAACTCAGCTGATGAAGATGATGTTGATGTATATGGTAAGCCCAAGATGGATCACAACTCAATGGTTAACATGTACAAGAAGATTCCTGAGGAGGACAAGGAATCACACAAGCTTGGCTCAGTTTACTACTTGTTGGCAGGACTTGCTACCTCCAACACTATCATGAGGCATACCTTGATGACCAAGTCAGGTGATGAGAGAAGGATTCGAGGTCACTCCATAAACATGCTACATCATATTGATCAACATGAGAAGTTCAAATACATGGATCGACGCGAGCGACCTGGCAACCGAGATGGGCCGGCCCAGTTTTCAAACGTATGCACGCGCTACAGTATCCAGTTTTGGGAACCTTCTAGAAAGTTCCTGATCGGTTTCGGAAACCTTATAGAAGGTTCTTGAACCGGTTTTCACTACTCTTTTATTTTAAGTTTTTTTACGTTTCTTTTTTTATTTTTATTTTTTCTGTTTCTTTTTTCCTTTTTATTTACTTATTTCATTTTTCTATTTCTTTTCTAATTCCTTTTTCGTCTGATTTTTTTGTTTCTATTTTTAAAAAAAATTCAAAATTGTTTGAAAATTTAAAA
Organism: Thinopyrum elongatum; assembly: GCA_011799875.1. Lineage (NCBI taxonomy): Eukaryota > Viridiplantae > Streptophyta > Magnoliopsida > Poales > Poaceae > Thinopyrum > Thinopyrum elongatum. Next base: position 55,785,652 of record CM022300.1, on the reverse strand, counting down.
AGGTTCAAAAAAATCCCTGCTATTAAATTTTTTCACAAAATCGAAAATAATGTTGATTTTAGAAAATGATCGCATATTTCAAAAAGTGTTCTACTTTCAAAAATATTCTAGTTTTAAAATTTTGTTACCAAATAAAAAAATGTTCGCAAATTTCAGATAACGCTATTTCCTAATTTGTTCACATATGCAAAAATGTCCCTTTTTCATAAAATGTCCATGTTTTCAAAAAATGATCCGCCTTTTCAAATTTTGCTCACAAATTCAAAAAAGTTTCCATTTAAAAAGATTCGCATATTGAAAAATTGATCACATCTTTAAAACTTGTTCAAGATTCTCAAAAAAAGTTCCCGTTTAAGAAAAAAAATTCAAAAATGTTCCTGTTCTTAAAATTTGTTCACAAATGCAAAAATTTTCCTTTTTTTGAAAAGTTTTCACAAATTTAAAAAATGTTCGCATTTTGTTAAAACCTGTTCGTGATTTTAAAAAATTGATCATAATTTTAAAACATGTTCCTGTCTTGTCAAGATTTGTTCACAATTTCAAAAACATTGCCTGTTTTTAATATTTTTTTTGACAATTCAAAAAATTGTTCACAATTTCTAGATGTTTTTTATCAAAATTGATCAAAATTTAAAAAATTGATGAACATTATGAAATTTGGTTACAGATTTAAAAAATTGGTAAGATTTTTGTAAAACACATGTGTGTTCTGTCAAAAGCGTTTGGACTTAAAAAATTATATTCAGAATTTACAAGAAAATAAAAAAGGAAAAATAATCCGATCTGCCGATGTGACTAGTTCTAAAGTATTCGCATTGCCTTTTCACCACCAACATGAATCACGCGTAGTGGCTAGCTAACTCTGTCTACAGGAGTGTGGTCACGAGCTCGAATCCTAGCTGAATCTCTGTGTTTTTCGTTCATTTTTTACACCGCTCGCTGACTACATGGGCCGGCCCAGTCGAGGGTCTAACCTTTGCGAAGCCTCGACATTCTGTTGCAGAATGCGGCGGATAGGAAGTCCCATGGGGAGCTCCTATGCAGCGTCTTCAGCGCTGTGAAAGGGAGCTGGCGCTCACAGCTGTCCCTTGTGGGCCGGCCCACGAACACGATGTTCACACGAATTCAATTTTATAGCATGAAAAAACCCCAAAAAAGGTGGCCACTTCTAGGAATCAATCTCGCACCCTTAGACTAGTGTACATGTTTGGCTAACCACCACAGCTACTTATCGCTAGTGACTCAATTAATCGCGAACTGCTTAAGAACAAATCTAGCCGCTCTATTTATTGCACCGCATATTGCAGGGTTTACTTTATAGGTTAGATTTTTGAATTACATGAATACATTTTGGAAATACATGATTTTTTTGAAAAATGTGAAAAACATTTAAAAGTTCTCAGTTTTCAAAAAAAGTTCAAGAACATGGAAAAAAAGTTCGCCTATTCAAAAAAAGTTCACGAAATTAAAGAAGTTCAGGTATTAAAAAAGTTCATGCACATAAAAAAAATTGAAAAAAGTTCATCAAATTTTGGGAAAAAATCATCGATTTTGAAAAATGTTCATCAATTTGAAAAAACTTCATCGAATTTAATGGAAAAGTTCATCGGCAATGAAAAATTGTTCATCCATAATGAAAAAAGTTCATCAATATTGAAAAAAAAGTTCATCGATTTTGGAAAAAATCACGAATGCAAAAAATTGTCCATCGACTTTGAAGGAAAATTTATCAATTTTGGAAAAAATTCACAAAATTTGAAAAATAATTCACGGATTTGAGAGAAAAGATTATAAATTTGAAAAAGTATTCAGATTTGAATAAAGTTCACACATTTATAAAAATTAAAGGAAAGGACAAATGGAAAGAAAAGAAAAAGGAAATAAAAAGAAAGAAGCAAAAACAGAATAAAAAATTCGAGGAAACTAAAGAACAGAAAAACCCTATCGGAAGCATCTAGAAGGGAAGGCACAACAAAAGAAGAAAAATGGGTAGGTAAGCACATAACATGTGGTGTCCGATGGGTAGGTAAGATCGTAAGATCGAATCCCAAGTGATCCATTCCTTGATATTTGAAGGAACGAAAAAAAAACATAAGTGGGCCAAGCCCAGGTCGAAGGGGGGGGGGGTGGTCAAATCCCAAGTGATCCATTTTTTGATATTTGAAGGAACAAAAAACACATAAGTGGGCCAAGCCCAGGCCGAAGGG